>OX596382.1:91230768-96030768 GCA_951394425.1 Tipula unca
TTTTTTTATTGCAGATACGGATTCTACAACTAAAAGTACGTATGATTTGAATGAAATATTTTGTTCGGTTCATGATAGATGGCGTTGTAATCGACGAAATTCAATTTTTTCAATTTCTCCTTCTCTTCACACACCCATTCGATTCTGCGATACGTTTGAAATAAACAACATCACGTTTTCATTGGAAATACCCGAAATTCGTCATCAAAACAATTTTTTCAGTTTTGTAAATCTAAAATAAGTGTTCAAAATGATGGCCTGCGACTTATGCACTTATTAATCCGCATTTCAAATGATTGTACACAACTGAGAAATGTGTCTGGTTGAATTTCAGCACACGCATTTCTGATTCGCTCAATCATGTTCTCACGTGTAGTTGGATTTTGTGTGTAAACTTTGTTTTTGAGGTAGCCCCACAAAAAAAAATCTGGCGCAGTAAGATCTGGTGATCTGGCGGGCCAATTTATCGGACCAGCTCTACCGATCCAGCGACCATTGAAATCACGATCAAGTATTTCACGTGCCATCAACGAATAGTGTGCAGGACAACCATCATGTTGAAACCACATGTTCCGTCTCACTTCTAAGCTCAAATTTTCAAGTAATATTGGCAGTTCATTTTCCAAAATGTTTCGGTACATTTGACCATTCAAGTTGCCTTCAATAATGTGTGGCCTATGAGTTTGTTGCCAATTATTCCACACCACACGTTGACAGTCCAAAGACGCTGATGTTCCATTTGACGAAGCCAGTGCGGATTTGTAACACTCCAATAATGCAGGTTGTGTCGATTAACCGTTCCATGGTTTGTAAAAGACGATTCGTCGGAGAACATTACGCATCGAAAAAAATTGGGGTTTTGTTGTATTTAAAAGTTACGCGATTTTGGAAATCAACGCCATGAAGATCTTGGTGTAAAGACACATGATATGGATGATACTTGTGCCGTTTTAAAATTCTCCAAACACTGGTGAGGGGCAATCCGGAATCGCGAACTATTTCTCGTGTACTAATATGATGATTATGAGCCACTGCTGCCAATACAGCAATTTCATTATTTTCTCCAGTGACTGTTGCTCTACGGGTCATCTTTTTCGGTTGAACATTTCCATCAGTAATAAATTGTTTGATAGTACGGCCAAATGAAGCACGTGAACGAATCCTATCCGGAAAACGTTGAGCGTAAATAGCAACAGCATTTTCAAGATTTCTGCCAGCTTCTCCATAAAACAGAACCATTTCTATTTTCTCTGGCACAGTTAAACGCTCCATTCTAAAGTATTTTGTCGTTTATTTTGCAATTACGAAAAACATGAAGATAAGAAATAACACAAACGTTAAATGTGATTTACAAAACTGAATAAATTGTTTTGATGACGAATTTCGAGTATTTCCAATGAAAACGTGATGTTTTTTATTTCAAACGTATTGCAGAATCGAATGCGTGTGAGTCGTAGAATCCGTATCTACAATAAAAAATATGGCTTCCTATCTTAGTTTAAAAGTTACCCCCGCCCCACCTACAAAGCGGGGGTGGGGGACTATTTTTGTTGCACTAATGTATTTCCCCCGCGGTATGATTCAATTTTGATTATGGACATTTTTTCCGTAGAGTGGCTATTTTTCGAGATATTTGATCGTCTCAGTTTAAAATAAACACCCGGTATAACACACTTTACCATTCCAGCTTCGTTACAAGATAAAATTGTTTAATGGGCGAAACACGAGACATATACAAAACACACCTGTGTGATTCAAATGAGTTTTTAATTAATAAATTCATTTAATTTACTAAACATCTGTCAGAGAATTTTTCTCAATTTTTTGTAATTTTTTATTTTGTATGTGTTCTGTAATTCTTTTGGGGTTCGACTTTGGAATGGGAATTTAAAAAAATTGAAAAATCTTTTTCGTTTGCCCTCCCTTCTAAATTAATAATTTTACTTTCGGTTTTCTCTTATGTTTTGGATGTTCTCATAGGTGTTTTCGGTTTACCACCAGTTGAAGTCAGTTTTTTTTATGTCTTTAGGCTTTTTTGAGATTTTACATTAAATTTATTGGTTTTTATTTGGAGTGAACAATGTTATTATAAACCCCAATAATCAAAGATTAAATATTTAAATGAAATTCTGCACGGTTACACGTGAGTATATATGCTTATCGTGAAAACGACATACCTACATAATATATTATATAAATTTTAATTAGAATATTTGATTATATATTTTGTACATTGTGTAGTATACATGCGACCTAAACAAGTTCTATATACTCGTCGATGAACATGTTGCATACATATATATTATGCCAAATGGGGATTTCTATAAATCGTGTATTTCGTGTACCAAATATTTACATGCATAGAAAACCATTTTCTGTCCTTAGGAATAAAATGAGATTCCTAAGGACAGAAAATGGTTTTCTATGCATGTAAATATTTGGTGTTACATAATGCTCCAGCAGGCACTATAAAAGATTTACATTTTATGAAATAGTCTAATGCAGATAATAAGTTTTATGTTTTCGAGTCGTTGTTTTTTAAGCAACATAGTATTACCCCATTACTCCAATATATGTATTTATATATCTAAATTGTGATAATAACATAAAATTGAAATTGAAATTCAATTTACAATTGCTTAATACATATACATACAATAGCAAAATTGGTTTGATATAATCTTATTTCACATTGTATAGTAAGTAAGAAATTTTTAATTTATTTTCAAATGGGAGCACTACTTAACATTGGAGTACATGCACTTATACCAGATAATATGATTGAATTGAAAATGGAAATAATTGTTATGATGGGGATTGTATATATATACACACATATATATAATTATATATGTACAACCTTTTAAATGCGCACGACTGAGATTTGGGATTGGTGGTGCTCTAGCTCTATATACATAATATATAATACTGATCAAAACATTGTTTAGTTCACTAAACAGGTCATACAGGTTCATATATAATAATACTTGTACATATTATATTACATACATTTTATGCATATTTTTAACTTACATATATAAAAAACACAATGTATAGCAAAAATGCTAAATGTACACAAAATTAATTTAATTTTGCTATATAAACCGAAAAAATGTATTTAATAAAACAGAATTAAAATTACAACTTTACATGGTCCTTCGAGCCGGACTCAACAACATAATCCGGATTTAACAACATAAGCTGAATTTAACAACATAAGCTACAATTTTTCGAGTCTTCAGATCAACTCATCAAATGGCTAAAAAACTGCTCAAGTGGCAAGAAGTGTTGATGAAGATTTTGTACCAGAAATTGGCGTCAATAAATTATTCCTTAGAAGCCAACAACATATCTAATGAATATGTTAGTCTTAAAATAAGACAATTAGAAAAGGACATGCAGGAAATCGCAGGCCAACATACAGAATTATTAGTAGAGTTGGAAGAAGACGAACAAACCTCCAACTACTTTAGGGAAGATTATTATGGCAAGCTTCAAGAAAGAGTAGAATATGTAATGATCAAACTACAACAGTTTCGTTCCCAAACAACAACCACGGCAGAATCAGCAGCGCAAGTGAAATTGCCTAAGGTAGAAATACCAATGTTTTACGTTGATTATGATCGGTGGGAAACAACAAAACAACAAATTATCAGATACAGTAAAGATGACGTATCTGAAATCACACCTGCAGAAGGGAGCAGCGCAAATTATTAGTCACCTAACAACAACTGGTGACAATTGATTCATTCGATTGTTGTGCGTTGTGGGGGTAACACACAATTTTCTATTGTTTAAAAAATTTTTTTTATAAATTATTATAACAGTTAAAGCATAGAAAAATAATATTAAAGTAAATAAAATGTCTGTGTGCAAAATTTGTTCAAGAAAAGTTGATCGTTGTTTAGATGGGAAAATTCAGTGCAATAAATGTAAGAGTTTCTTACATCGTGAATGTGTAAAAATGAACGATGGTGATATTGATTACATCGTCACCTCCAAGCAACCCTATTTTTATGTTATATGTATCAAAGAAGTGAAAAGTGATGAAAACATGGCACTAAATAGTTCAGTGATACTCGAGAATGATGAAGATATTAATTTTGATGCTGCTTTTGGAGATAATCAGAACGTGGTTTCTTTAAAATCTATCATGGAAGAGTTAAAATCAATTGCAAAAGATAGTAATGTTAAACATAAAGAAATAATAACTAGAATTTGTTCGGTTGAAAAATTAGTGCTTGTTGTGGATAATTTAAAAGAAGAAAATGTTGTGTTGAAATCGGAAGTATTGTTTTGCAAAAAAAACTTGCTGACCTTGAGCAAAATAAATTAAAAAACTCGATCGAAATCAAAGGGTTACCGTTCAATAATGACGTTATTACAAATAATAATGATTTTACAATGTCGTCAATAATTCATTAAACACAGCGTTTGATCTAAATTTATCAATGATGGATGTTGACTCCTGTCATAAGGTTTTACTAAAGAACACTAACAAAAACAACGAAACGGTTACTGAATCGTTAGTAATAATAAATTTGGTCAATCATCACATAAAACGGAATATCATGGAGAAAGCTAAAAAGACGAAAAAATTAACAGCTGACCAGTTTGGATTTAATAACAATAACAAGGTTTTCGTGAATGAATGTTTGACCAAGGAAAGAAGACACCTTTATATGCAGGCGAAAAAGGCAAAATTAGGTAAAAATTATAATTATTTGTGGATAAAAGGGGAAGGATTCTTATGAGGAAGTTGGCCGGTGAGCAAGTAATTGTGATAAATTCTGTAATCGATTTAGAAAAATTATAATTTGTCGATTGATTTAAATGTATAGTTTTTTGTTTGATTTTAATGATTTTGTGAATGACAATAAACCAACTTTTTCCTCAGAATCCTTCAATAATAATAATAATAATAAAGATAAATTCTACATTCTACATCAAAATAATCGAAGTGCTCGCAAAAATTTTGACAATTTTGTATGTCACTTGGACTCGTTCATGTGGAAGCCGGGTTTAATATTTTTGACTGAAGTTTGGATTGGTACCAGTGAGTTGTCACATTATAATATTGATGGATATGTAATTATTGATTGTTGCAATAATTCTTATAGATCAGGTGGGATTGTCGGATATATCAAATCTAACATTGAGTTCAAGGCCAATATTCTGAGCAGTCCGAGTGCTGACGTCTTGTTAATTAGTTGTTCATTTAGCGGTATCCTTTTTGAATTTTTTGGTGTCTATAGATTTAACGTCTGTGAAATTTCTGATTTTATAAATGATTTGCGTAGCGTGTTACTAAACTCAACTGTTTATAACGCTGCAATATTGGGTGACTAGAATATCAACATATTAGAGAATAATTCAAAAGTAAATGAATACTTACTAATGCTTTCCAGTTTAGGTTTTTCATCAATGTTGACTGCTCCAACACGAATTCAGAATAATAGCAGTAGTTGCATTGATCATATTTTTTTAAGAAGTAATCCTAAAGACAAAATTGTTGGATTTGGGTCAACAATGAATTTGTGTATAACCGATCATCATATGACTGAACTTACTTTAAATATTATACTGAAAAAACCTGAACCTATTATATTGAGTGGTTATATAGATTATAATAAACTTACGTTACTGCTGATAGAGCAGAATTGGTCCAATGTTGTACTTGAGAGTAATGCTTCGATTGCTTTTGACAACTTCCTCGATATTTTACGTAATTGCATATCAAATTGTACCAAAAAGAGGTCTGTTTAAAAAAAAGATTATCTCAAACCTTGAATTAACTATAAACATCGATCCAAAATTTTGTACAAGAGACGAATTTCCAGACTATTCCAAAAGCACAGTAGTTCTAACAATTTAAAAAAAAAATTGATGCGACTAAGTGACCTTAGGAAAGAATGTGATGAAGCTAAAACAGCTTATTATCGTGATAAATTTGATGACAAGCGTGGTGATCAGAAGTCTCAATGGAAATTGGTGAATGAAATCCTAAATTGTAAGCAACGTAATGGCGAAATCCGTAAAATTTTCGATGGGAATCTTGTTTTGAATGAACCTCAATGTATTGCTGATACTTTTTGTTCTCACTTTTCAAATATTGGTAAAATTCTGAGAAGAGAAAATGGAATACCCGATAATTTGAGTACTATTTGGGACCGAAACAGCAATGATGAGTTTTCAAGCGACAGTAGTATGTTTATGCACCCAGTAAACGAAAATGAGCTAAAACTAATTATTTTTGGTATGAAAAATAAGAAATCCACTGGTATGGATGAAATTGACATGACATGCATAAAAAATATTTTCTTCATAATTAAAGATCCACTCATTTATGTCATAAATAGAAGTTTTTCGTCTGGAATATTTCCGGCTTCAATTAAAATGCGCTGAAGTGATACCACTATTTAAGAAAGGTGACTCAATGCAGTGTAATAACTATAGACCTATTAGTTAATTATCGGTTTTCTCTAAAATAATTGAAAAATGTGTCAATAATCGGCTTTTAGATTATCTTGAATATATAGGTTTTTTGTCAAATTCTCAGTTTGGTTTTCGTAAACAAAAAAATACAGAGGGTGCCATTAATTGCCTACTAGATAATGTATATAACTCTTTGAATAACAAAATGCTTTCCGCTGCTTTATTTTTAGATATTACCAAAGCTTTTGACATGGTTGATCCAAAAGTCTTAATAAAAAAGCTACATAAAATTGGGGTTAGAGGTGTATGTAAAGATTGGTTTGTCTCTTTTTTATCTGACCGTAAGATTCAAGTTCAAATATTAGAAATGTTTAGTGCGCGGAACATTGTTAATCTAGGAGTTCCACAAGGTTCTGTTCTAGGGCCAACTCCTTTTTTAATATATATTAACTCAATGTTTAGTTTAAATTTAACTGGCAATCCAGTTGCATTTGCAGATGATACAGCACTAGTATATTGTTCGAGTTATTCTGAATCTCTTCTCCAAAACATAAATGATGATTTGAAATCACTGAGAACCTGGTTTGATGCGCATGGTTTAGTTCTAAGTGAGAAGTCAAAGGTTATGTTCTTTAGGCCATCAACAAAATTTGACCAAAATGATTGTGATATTGTCTATCATAGATGCTCAGGGTCGAATTTATGTACGAATTGTGTAAAAGTTGAAATAGTGGATAGTTATAGATATTTAGGTTTGACAATTGATAATAAACTAAACTGGAAAGTTCACAGTAAACATTTACTTGATTATTTATTTATTGTTATCAGAAAAATGTATATGCTACGTAAGTTATGCCCATTTTCAATTTTACGCGGTGTTTATCGCGGTGCTTTAACTTCATGGGGAGGAACATTTTATGAGACTATTGAGCCAATTGTCATAGCACAGAAATGTATTATTCGAGTAATGAATCATAAAAGCCGACGTGATTCTATAAGAAGTGGAAACAAAGATGTAAAAATAACTTCTTACAATTTTAGAAAAAATATATGTATGCCACCGCGCTCTAATTCTGAATATTTTAGACGTTACCAACTCAGTATGGCATCAATTTTTTTAAATCGATTACCAATTAATTTGAAATATTTGCAAAATTTGAATGAATTTCTGAAACATTTACAATTGTGGCTCTTTGAGATATTTAATGTTGAATATTTATTTAAAATAATTGCTTAAATTTATAACTTTATGTATGATCAAAAAAAAAAAAAAAAAAAAAAAAACAATTTTTATGTATGATATTTACAATGATAAAATGTATTGTTTATATTAATTTCTAGTATTTGGTACTACAATAATTATTATAAACGTGTCCCCCTTCTAACACAATATTACAATAAGATTTTGCTTTCTTTGATGGATGATTCAATATTGACTCTTGCATGAGTCACAGAATCATGCTAATTTTTATTCATTCTATGTATTTTGTATTTTAACATTTATTATACTGTAAATTTTTTGCCAGTTGAATAAAAAAATTAAAAAAAAAAAAAAAAAAAAAAAATTACCAAACCGCTTGGAACATAATCCAAGCGCAAGGTACAACAACATGCGTTTACTGGCAAACCATCAAATTAATGCATTATTGTCATTGGCGACAATTCAGATACCATCCGCCCAAGCAGTGAGAAACTTGCATGATACGGCACGTGAAATATTACATAATATAAAGCGACTAAATCATGGATTCGCCCATCGAGACATTCGTGGGTTTCGTTTTAAACAAAAAATTGGACTCAGAAACCATTAGGATTTACGAAACAACTATAGAGAAGCCCAGAGAAATTCCACAACTGGAAGATTTCTTTCGATTCCTGGAGAGAAGGTTTCAATTTCGGAAGCCATGGGCAACATAGAGCATCAGCAACACGACCACACATGCAGTATATACCACCATTGAAACGAGTGAATACAGCCATGTTAACCAAAACATGTTGGGTGGAAAGGTGTAAGGAGGATCACGGTTTAATTCAATGCCAGCAATTCAAAAAGATTTCAACATTTAACCGAGCAAGGCTTGTCAGCTCAGAAAACATGTGCATACGATGTTTAAGCCAGCATCAAGGAAGAAACTGCCAAGCAGAAACATGTATCGTGTGCAAGGGGGCACACCACACACTTCTGCACTGCAATAATGCAGCATCAGCTACCGGAAGTAGTGTCAAAACCGCCAAAACATTCGTGACCAACCAGCAAGGACAAGTTTTACTACCAACAGCATTAATCAGAGCCGCTCTAATTGATCCAGGATCACAGGCCACATTAATATCCTCCAAGGCCGCAAATTTATTCAACATAAAGAAGAAAAAGGCACATATCAACATTTCAGGCATTGGCGGTACTGAGGCAGAAATCTGCAGACATACAATCAACATAAAAATAATGCCAAGATTCAATGAGAACTCTAGCTTAGACATTGAAGCCTTAGTACTCAACAACTTAACTCAACAACTACCCGCGCAGCTTCCATAGATACAACCAAGTGGTAATTATATAATCAACCTCAACGAATTGACCTGCTACTTGGGGCAGATTATTACCCGTCGATTGTAACCACCAGCAACATCAAAGGCGGATACCAGGAGCCTATGGCACAAACCACGGTATTTGGATGGATAATAATTGGCAGTATGGGCAACACGGACGATAGTAATAGAACAACAATGTTGACCACTAAAGCAATCGAGGAGCAATTGAAGTTGCTCGTGTAGAACGACAACATTCCTGAAAAGCGAAGCCACACCGAGGAAGAAACCCAAGTAGAAGAACATTTTAAAATCAACAATCAGGGGTGCAGATGGAAAATTTATAGTAAGGATTCCATTCAACAACAACCCTAACACGCTAGGGGAATCGCGAAAAAGAGCCGTTGCTAGGTTATTACAAATCGAAAGAAGATTTATGAAGGATCCAAACTACAAAAAACTTTATCATAAATTCAAGCAGGAATACATCGATTTAAACCACATGGAGTTGATCCAGGAAAAACGGAACGACGAACAAGCTGAAAACACACATTACATACCTCATCATGGTGTGATCAAAGAGGGCAGCACAACAATCAGACTTCGAGTAGTGTTTGACGCATCCTCCAAAACAACGAGGAGGGTATCCTTAAATAATATTATTTTGACCGGTCTCAAACTTCAAGAAGAGCTTACCGATATATTACTACGTTGGCGAAAACATAAAGTTGTGATTACCGCCGACATAGAGAAAATCTATCGTCAAGAATGGATAAACAAAAGGGATCGAGACTACCAACGAATATTATGGAGGAGCGATCCTTCTCAGCCAATCAACGCATACAGATTAAACACAGTAACGTATGGAACTTCCGCAGGCAGCTATTTGGCAATAAGAGCTGCACTATTGCAACTAACTCACGAAGGAGCCAATACCCATCCCACAGCAGCTAACATCATCTTAACAGACTTTTATGTCGATGACCTGCTCACAGACAGAGTGGAGGAGGCACTAATAGCACTAAACGAATTACGACAGCTCAGAGCCCAAGGTGGATTTCAGTTAAGAAAATGGACATCCAACAAAATCGAAATAACAAAACATATTCCTCACGAGCAACTGGCCGATGGAAAGATTCATGCATCAAAACTCTAGGAATTTTATATAACCCTCAAAGAGACTGTTTTGAGTTTCATATAGCCCAATTGCAGTTAACCACCACCAGCACAAAAAATTCCCCTGATTACGGATGAAACACTCAAAAATGATGTATCTAGCTCCGGTCCGAATCTTAGTGACGCTCCTAGACGACAACCAAGACGGCGAGTCAAAACCGTAGGAAAATCCCGGGAGTATGTTTAGTTCACTAAATAGGTCATACAGGTTTATATATAATAATATTGTAAATATCATATTACATACATTTGATACACAGTTTGATTTAATATAAAAAACACAATGTATAGCCAAAATGCTAAATGTACACAAAATTAATTTAATTTTGCTATATAAACCGAAAAAATGTATTTAATAAATCAGAATTCAAATTGATTGTTTCAATTCTCGCGATTATTAAGACCTCCCCTGTAGTAATCTTGATAATCGCTTCAACCAAGTTTTAGCAGAGGCTACAACTTTAGAAACATAAAATTAAGAAATCATTTCAATCGCATACACATACGTCTATGTGGTATAATATACAACCAACGGACCTACATAATATTATAACCAACAAATAATAAAAGGATACGAGTGTTATTGTTGGAAAAATTTCAACATGAAGACCTTTACCACAACGCCAGTAAAAATAAAGAATGTGTTGCCATATCTACCATATATCCTTTTAAATAGCACACACACACAAATAAAACAAAAAAAGGTTGCAATTGTGGTTAAATTATGTTTGTTTTATTGTTGGTTGGTACATAATTAGTTATGCAAATTTTAATTTAACTTTTATGTTTCGGTGTTGGGGTCTTCGTAACAAAATTGTTTTTGTTTTGTTTCTCATTTCTCCAAATATTTATAACAAAAGTAATTTTACAGTTTCACGTTCAAAAATCATTGACTGACCTATCGAACAAATAATTGAATTAATCCAATGAACCAGAAATTTGAAAAGTTTTCGCTCTTTCAATTTTTAATCCACGCATGCAATCGATTCACAAAATCATAATCGTATATGGATATTATGTATGTTCCTATTTAATATCGAACTTTATGATAATGATTTGTGCGTGCACAAAGCAAAAAACAATAACAAATTTATTAATATATTCTTATGACGATGTCATTTCCATTGCGACAATTTTAACAATCAAAAGGATTTCCACAGAGGAAACGTTGTGTGAAATTTATTTTGTTTTTATTCAACACAAATATCGATTTAGATATTTAATAAAATTAAAAGCGCACACATTTTGGAATTATTGTTGCTTCTCAATTAATCAATAATCATTCGATTAGTATGGCAACCGAAGTTGTAAGTAAAGTTGCCAGAAAAAGTGTAAATATTGTAATGCAGGAAAATAAACATATATAATTGTATTATTTGTAATTAGTGTATGCAGAAAAAGGACTCTATAGTGATGAAAAAAGGAATTGTTCTAGCTTAATCGAAACTTCAAAATCAAGAAATGATGATTTATGGAAAAACTTAGAGAACGACGAAGAAATTTATTGCATATAGAATGTCGGAAAAACTACACGAGGAAAAGTAGTATTGTTGCTTGGAAAAGAGCGCGTGAGCAAGGTAAGACTAATTAATTAATATAAATGATTATATCAGATACTTATAACAATTTCTCATAACAGTATCATCATCATCAGCTTGCAGCCAGTAAAAAGTTTTAGGATAAAGTGTGCCATCATTTGATTTTGAAATTAATTGTGTATTTTGTAACGAAGCGATTCAAAGGATTGATCAAAGAGTGTAAGCCGGTACAACCTAGTGTTGTGAAATCAACCGAAATGCAACAAACTATCCTGGATCTTTGTTGTATTAATTTCTGGACACAAAATGCGCGATATCATCTGAAATGTTACTGCAAATTTAGAGAAGTGACCACTAAACCGTTCAGAGGAAAACTCAAATGACAACTGTCGTGCAGGTTTTTAAGCTTTCTGTGTCTTCATAAAACAAAGTAATGAATGTCAATTTGCACCGAGCAAATAGCGCAGTTGTTAAAGCTGCGACGTTTGGATCGGGAGGTACCGGGTTCGAATCCCAACAGAGGCGGAATGCAAAAGGGATTTTTCATCTCCCGATTACGATCGGTGATTAAATTGAAAACATCTATGACCCTCTGTTGGAATGTAGAACTCATGGGCCGACCCATCTTCCATGTCACTGTGCAGGGTGACATGGAGCTATGCAATGCGCAGGTGGTATACTGTACTTGTGTGAATGGGATGAATGAATGGATTGAATGAATGTTGTGTGAATGTAAGGTAAGGCTATGGACCGTAAAAGTGTCTATGCCAAGTCCTTTATAAAAATAAAAAAATAAAAATGTCAATTTGCATTAAGCGAGCTGAAGAAAAAACTAACGGAATTCAGTGGCAGTGATGTAGATTTGTACGGTGACTCCTACTTGAGGGACATGCATATAAATCATTTTAATCCAAATTTGGTAGCAACCAACTTATTTGGCTAAACTAGGGTATATAATGCAGCAACACTACAGCAAAGTAGATCTCAATGTTATTGAACGAAATATACTTAATTAACTTTTCAATTTTTTTTTCATGCATTTTTTGAAATTGGTTTCTTAATAAAATTAAGTTATAAAAAAACGTAAACGGTATATTGCACAAGTCTGCAAATTAGCTAAAACGACGACGCTTGTGAAGTTTATCCTAAATTAGAATTAAACCAACAAAAACAACGTAATATGTATATGTATTAGTGAATATCAAAAATATATGACATTTAGGAGAACATTAAATTATTTGTATATAGCTATTTATTGTATCTATTACAGTATGTTGATTTTCACTATTTAGCACAAATCTCACTATGATTTTTCGATAGGCCAGAACTAACATTATAATCATGCCAAACTAATGTTTGCAATCATTCAATGTTACTTTTTAAATGTTTTATTATTTGCCTAAATGATGACTATTTTATAATACACTATTATTTAACTAATACATTCACAAATATTTAGTTTTAGTATTAACTTCACAAGTCATATAAGGCGTCGGAAGTTTGTACCAAGTTAAAACTATTTTTTATTTTTTTCATTTAGTTATAATTTAGGTCTAACTTCACCCGCATAAACGACGACAAATTCAATCTCGCATAATGTTATGGAATACTGTTTTTTAAACAAGTCCTGCTAACTGTTCTATTTTTACAGTCCAAAAATTTACTTGCTCTTAAATTTTTGTGCAAATTTGACCAATTCAACGGAGATTTTTCGAGTTTGTGCTGTGTTCCTTTCAGAAGTTATTTTCATTTTTATGAACACCTAAAATTGGCTATTCCAACTCTGATTGCAGGGTTGGCTCAACATTTAGAGGTGGGGATTTTTTCTAAAATACTGTCTGCAAGTTGTGCTGTAAAATACTGTCTTCAAGTTGTGCGTCTCTTACAACCCTGTAAGATTTCGATTCTATTGGAATTATTTACTACTTTTGCACACAATTCCTGCACTATAATTGTTATGAATTCCTGCACTATATATTGTTGTGAATTCTATTATATCGTGTAAATTTAATTATTTAAAATTTTTTTAAATACATAGCATTTATTGGTATTTAAGTGAAATTAGTCTTTTGTCATGATTTAAGTTCAAAATTAGATTTAATTCGAAACTAAACCCAAAATTAATTGAGAGTGGAGTTAGATTTGGACTTCAGTCATAGTCGCTTTATAGCATTTTTATTTTAATTTTGTTCGATTTTTAATTTTTTGACATAGAACTGTAGTGTATACAGATTTCAGTTTCGACCTTTCTTTATTTCTCAAAATATACATTAATCGATAAATTTGAAAAATCTGGTTTTGAGACTCATAACTAGACGTTTTAGATTAACATCAAAATGGTGCTACTAAAAATTAGTAAAATTGAAGATTTTTTCTGGTATTTTGAATAAATGGAAATTTCACAGAACTAGAAAGTCAGAAATTCAATTCGTAAAAACTTTACAATTTGGGACAAGTATATGCCATTATCAGAATTTTAGTACATTAATACATTTATTCCTTAATGTAATTTGTATATAAAAATATAAATTATAAGCCAAAAGTTTATTACACTTACCGCGTAGATTTAAGAATTTCGTAAAACTTTTCAATTAATTTTAAATTGAATAATTATAGAATAGACATTTTTTATTCTAAATTTGCAGTATAAGTTCAATTTTCCACAAAATTTCAATTTACACAGTATATGCTCAAGAAATTATTAAATTAATTGACAAACACAATAAATCAATACATACTCCAAACTCAAACGTAAACTTTATGATGTCTGATGACGTTATTGAGAATGAAAATAAAACCGGTTAGTGCGAGATTTTGACTACTATTTGACTACTACTACTTCTGGTACATAATGACAGTACATATTCAAACAATTACAGAAATTGTAATTTTGCTAGCGGGCGATTATTTTTTATCGTCTGAGCCTAAGGGGCATATAAAGGGAGTTTTTTTTTAGAGGTTCACAACTTTGAGTTTTCAATACAGCTTTATTTGGCAACCCATTTAACAGCTGATAGTTGCTTTTTGTTTAGTTTGGTTTGACATTTCATTTTGGATAGACTTACATCAGAGCACAGTTGCAAATTGTTGAAATTTTTTATCAAGGTTAATGGTTCTGTTCGTCAAACTTATCATACACTTCGTCCATTTTATGGCGTGCATACTCGTCCTTGAGAGCGGCTAATTCGAATAACAATAGATCGCGTTCGGACCACGTTTACTCTTAATGATAATGTACATCCCGTGAGATGACAAACAGTTCGCACTGAAGAAGCTGTAACCGATGTACAGGAAAGCAACTGGGGTTGTGTCCTTCCACTTTATGGAAGATTTTACGAAAGGATCTCGGTTTAAAAGCTTGCAAAATTCAACTTGTGTAGGAATTAAAGCCAAACGACCATCGTATTCGGCGAATGGGCTGAAGCACAAATTGATATTGATGTTGAATTTCCATATTTAGCTTTATGGTTTGGCGGAGTCATTGGTCCATATGTTTCCAAAAACGATGATGGTCAGACTGTTACTGTCAATGGTGAGCGGTATAGGCACATGATTAGAAATTTTTTCGTACCTCGATTAGCTGGCATTAATTTTGCTGACATGAGTCACATTCCATGCCAAACAGAGCAGTTGTGCATCGAATGTACATTCTGAGAACACAAATGCACATGAAGTGATTTTGTTCTAAGATATACTTGCATATGTTTTCTTGGAATAAAGTCTGTTCAATAAAAATACTTAGCCATATTAATTATTAGAATTAAAAGTATTCCGAATTTAAATGTAAATAAATTCTTGGAACCATAAAATAAACCATATCATAAAAATGAATATAAAAAGAATAATAAAAGAATAAAAGTTAGTCAATATGTTAATATCGAACTGAGCAGTCACTCTGCAAAGTAACCTCTGAATATTACTCTAAAGAGATAATATAAACAACAAAGTAAATTTTTAAATAAAAATAATAAAATTAATAAAAAAGAGTTTTATTGTTTTATTTCAAAAATACAAAATTCATGTGGTCGCAACATGACGGAGCCACATGCCACACAGTGCGCGCTACAATTGATTTACTCAAAGAAACTTTTGATGAACGAATAGCTTCGCATAATGGTCCAATTAATTGGGCACCAAGATCGTTGTGATTATTTTCTTTGGGGTTATGCAAAGTCACTTGTCTACGTCGATAAACCAGAGACAATTGAACACCTGGAAATCAACATTCGAAGAGTTATTCGCGAAATACAGCCGCAAATGCTACGAAAAGTTTGTGAAAATTGGTGTTCCAGATAGCTCCGTATACACGCCAGCCGTCGCGGCCACATGGCCGAAATCATATTTAAACATTAATGTCATAAAATTTTCTATCGCGTTTGAGTTTTGTACCAACTGTAATATTTCCTAATCACGAAAAAACTGGAAAACCACTTTATAAATTATATATATATTTAAAAAGTCTAGAATGCATTTTTACACTCAAGTCATTAGAGGTTATTTTAAATTGTCCTGGGATGAAAGTTTGGGATACGCTCAAGGCGGTGTTAATATAAAAAAACTCATCCCAGAATTTTATTAAGTAAAATTTATATATTTCAATAGAACAAAAAAATATTGCCCAAAGTTTTGCCGGCCTGGAAATTTCTTATCGGGATTTTTAATTTGGGACACTTACACACATGGATAGTTATTTGATATTGTTGCTTTTAGGACAGGCTTTTGGCAAATTTTACGTGAATTGGAGCACTTTATTTTTCTGGTGTCCCCATAAATTAGATATACTCCACAGCTACCTTAAACTGTATACCGCTATCTGGGTCCGATCCTTGGTTCAACAGGAGAATTATTTTTAAATTTCAATTTTGTACTAACATACAACGTGATAAAACACCCCAGTCTTAAGATACTTATCTTCTAAATTTAAGAAAGCTTTAATATTTTTTAGTTAGGTTAGTCCTCAGCTACCCAAAAATCTATATATCGGTATTTGGGTACGATTCTTGGTTAAGCAGGGCGATTTTATTTTTAATTTTGAATTTATACTTTAGACTTACTTTGTGTGTAGAATGCGAGTGAAGTTTTTACTATTTTTTACTAAATCACGTAATTTATAAATAGTAAAGATTTAGTAAAATCTTCACAAGCCTATGAGTGTGAAGTTTTTACTAAAATCATACTAACCTTTTGAAAAACTTATATGTGTTAGTTTGTTATATTTTATAGTAGACATTTAGGCGGTTAAAATAAATCAAAATTATAAATCTAGTTATGGATGTATAAATGAAATTTTTAGTACGAAATTCACCTATTATACCATAAACCATTACATAAAAATTTGAACAAATAAATTGTGATACACTATTTTTTGGACAGTAGTCGGTTGTCTCTTGGACTACAAATTAAATTATTTTTGTAAATTTGACTCATTTACCCCGATGACTATGTGACAGTAATTGCACATTTACCAACCAATAAATTTTGATAAGAGGAATGACCAATAAGAACTTCTGGGAGGTATGGGACTTCCACCTTGGATATAAAAAATTTAAATGGGTGTAGTTTGGATCAATAATTTATTTTGCTTGAATTGAGACATTTAACCGAATACTCCGCTATGTTATACTGTTTGCCAGTTTACCAACCAACCAATACATTTTGTAAAGAGGAATGACCAACAAGAACTTCTGGGAACTATGGGACTTCCACCTTGGATATATACAATTCCGAAGATTTCAGTACCTCCCAAACAGAGTTCACACAGACAGACTGGTAATTAGCTCGCTCAATGTTGGCGCTGACAAGATCCTGATATTGTTTTTGTTATCTGCAGTTGTTATACCTTTACAGTCAAAACGTTCCATGCGTTTCGCTGCGTTCCCGGACCTGTACGAAAACTTCCACGGTAGGTTTGCTGCGACCAAATGCTGACCGACCCGTCATTCAAACCCACTCGTCGACGAAATTTATAAAATATTTAAAAGTGATGCAATTGTGGGTGGACTTGGTTTTAGACCCATAATGTAACTCTTGTTTGTCATAATGATCATAATGTTAAGATAATTTGGTTTTGTTAATTATTGGACTCCCTCATATATAACCCAAAATTTTATTATATATTTATGTAATTTACAATAACCATAAATTTGATCACAAAATTTAGTCAAGATTAAAACTAATTATTACAAAACCAATTTTTCTATTTTCTGCTTCATCCCCATAAATTTACACATAACATTTTTTTTATTATTGAATATTATACACCAGGTGTAATTTAAGAACTTATTTATAAAATTTGATAGCATAATTGATAAACAAATTAAATTTTATAATTTTATTTTTAAATAAATGGGAAAGAAAAATCCGAAAACATAATAAGACAGTATATATGTACGAGTATGTATAGACGAAAATAAATCAATTTGAGGTTAATGCGAAAAATGTTGAATATACTTGAAAAGCTCCCAAATTTTCTGGAATATTAAAATATATATATATGTATAAATATATAATATTTATAGAGATAAAAATAATAATATTAATAATGATAATAAATATTAATATAACATGATTAAATTTTTTTTATTATTATCCGTATTATAGGAAATTCACTGCGAGTGATGAGGCGAAAAAGGTAAACGTAAAACAAAATAATTTACTGTGTGGAACGAGGTTATTTTTTAGTAATTTCATATTTTGGTTTAGAGTTATGATAAAATTAGAAAAAAAAATTCAATAACATAAAATCCTAAGAGATAATAAAATTTAATATTTTATGTAAAATGGTATACATATATTTTCCATTTTGAACATTTTGTGACAAAGCCATTATTATATATTTTAATTTTAATTAAAGATCATTGTGTTTGTGCAAGCATTTTTAAGGTTAACAATTTATATCATACTCTTTTATCGAAATTCTCCATGACCTTTTTGCATAAATGTGGCTGAATTTCGTTGATGCAGCGTTTAATTTCGTCCTGTAATGCACGCGTGGTTGTGGGCTTATTGACATAGATCTTTGACTTCAAATAACCCCATAAAAAGAAATCTAATGGTGTTAAATCACAAGATCTAGGGTGCCAATTCTGATCACCGAAACGAGAGAGTACACGACCACGAAATGTCTCATACAGTAATTGAATTGTTTCACAGGCTGTATGGCATGTGGCACCATCTTGTTGAAACCACATGTCGTCTATGTCAATATCATCCAACTGAGGCAGAAAAAAGTGTGTTTGAAATTTGTAATTCTTGCCCACGACGCCGAATTGATGTTCCTGAATTATCACCAACACTCTCACTCACGCACTGCTTCGATATATTGAGATTTGAACTGCTGGTTTTTGGATGACCAGTATGTTACTAACCCTACCCTGTCAGCTTGATTTTTTTTTTTTTTTGGAATTGCCAACACTTTACTGCACAACTGGCGGCAAATTCAAATCTTGCGTTAATTTTGGGACACCCTTTATATATATTCTTTTTTTTTGCGAAGGGACATGTTGTCAAATAACTGAACAAAATCTCTTTGTATATTTTAGGCTATAAACCTGTTATTTTTCAATTATTATAGATTTGAGGTTTAGTGAACTAACTATCCTACACTGCGAATTATATCATAATCTATTTGTATCGCGTGTTTTCGTAATTTTACCTTATCATAAATCACCACAAATTATGCTTAAGAACATTAAATCCACCGAACAGGCAACAAAAATATTTCCTAAAAACGTAATATTAACGTATATACATATGTATGTATGTATGTAATCCCACCACAGAGTTTTCCTGAAATGCAAACTCTCGAGCTTAAAGGCTTATACAATTTTTAAATATTTACATGAGTGAAACAATTGAATGAAAGTAATAAATTTAATGTATAAAAACTAAAGCACATAAAAGCTTTTTTTTGTTTGTAAATATGTAAATGAAATCAAATGAATTATCCAGTTACTAATCCATTTAGGAACGATATTAAACTTTTTCGTTCTAACACTAGTATATGTATGTATGTATATGGATTATATAAGATAGCAAACAATCCTGGTAACACAATTATGAGTTTTTGTTTTAATACGGAAGGTACATTTTGAATTTAGTTTATATGTATTGTTTATATATGTGTGTGTATAGTATTGAAATTGTCTTAAAAATAAAAATATCAAATTCGGAAAAAATTATAGTAATCATATTTATATAAAATATAATTGATAATTAATTCCACTCGAACAATCCTTAGAGAGTATTTCTTTGTGTAGGATTGAATTTACTCGTACATATAGGGCCTATCCATATATGTACCCTCCATTTACCATGAGAATTATATGTTCCTATACACAGCAAAATATTTGGCTATTATTTTATCTTAAGTATCCTTTTCACACATTTATGAACAAAATAATCATATGTTATATCATGCGTGTTCAGGGATATACAGGCACATATATGTACATATGTATGTATAAGGTATATATCAGCGTTATCGGTTCAATATAATATTCAATTATGTAAGTATTTTATTGTTTTGTTGTTGTATTACCAGAAAAAAATATCCATTAAATAATGACGTATTAATTATATTTATCGTATAAATGACTCTAATTGATATTGATTAGATAAAATGTAAGGCGCAGAGCTAATTCAAAAGATTTCTTAAATTTTTACATATTACCAATAGGTAGAAGTCTCAACCTACCCGGTCTTTCACGTCAAGTATGCATATACACCCTGGAAAGGGGTAACGCAGAACTGTGCAATAAGATTTACGAAATATAAAAGTTAATGTGAAATCTAAAAAAAGATCTACGACAAGAAAATGATACCAATGATCTTATAGAGGTTATGTACCGACGAGGTTATAAAACCGACGAGGAAAATCTCAACAAAGAAACGGGGTGGATTCTAAACCGTAACAAAAAAAATAAGAAACGCAAGATGAGTAAATCAACACAGGTTTCACCCGAACTTATAGAATCAATTGAGCAGCTTTCAACCGGCAATAAGAATGTACAACAGGAGGAAAAACTCAGGTTTCACCGAAACTGAAACAATCACATAAAGAACTCTCAACCGGAAGTAAGAATATACATCTGGAGAAAAAAGTGTTACCTCCAGTCCGTGGACATCATGGACAGCAATCGGGTAAAATGTTCTGTTGCTTGAAATTAAACAGTGGTGATATCAAAATAAATGTCCCAGACGGTGATAGCTATAGAAAGTTAACAGGAGCTCTTAATGAAGAAAATACAACATGGTATTCCTACAAAGATAAGCAGACAAGGCAAACCAAAGTCATTGTTTAGAAACTATGCGCTTCATGCAAACCAGAAGAGATGAAAGAGGATCTTTTGGAGAAACGATACAAAATTAACGAAGTCTAAAGAGAGGTGACAAAACACCTCTGCCATTATATATGTTATCTTTGTTATAAAAATCTAAATTGATTCCCCAGTGCAAAAAGTGTCAATTCTACGGAACACGCAAAAATTTATTTTAAGGAGCGTACGAAACAAAAAAACACCCCACCAAAATGTATCAACTGTGGAGAGGCACATCCAGCCAACTTAAGTGGTTGCATTGTTATAAAAGAGCAGCAAAAAATTCGCAACAAAACAAGGGAAACTTCAATAAGTATCAGGCCAGCTTTGTAGCTCGTGTAATTAAAAATGTATGTACAAAAAAATATGAAAATTTAAAATACACTATTATACAGATGTCAGATAAACATCATTCCTTCAAAACATTTTTAATTACTTAAATAGATACTGGAAGCAATGTTCATACAACAACACGAAGAACAAGATACCGTATTAGAATCTGAGTCGGATTTATCTGATCAGGATTTTGAAGATCAAATTTTATTAAGAAAAGGAAAATGGAGGTAATAAATCATTTTATCGTTCTTCAATTTCCACAAGAGAAAAACTAACTGTTTGTTTAAGGTAATTTATAAATAATTTAAAACTATGGTGGACAATTATTTATTAATTTCACTGTATGTTTTAGATATTTTGCCACTGGAAGCTCATTTCGTGATCGAAGCTTCAATTTTCGACTCGGTGAGAATTGGTACGCGAAAGCGATGCTATATGGCATCGTAAAAAACTTCGAAATAATTTACATGAAATACCTGTTGTTGAAATCAACTCTTTACCATTTGTTTTAATCGGAGATGAAGCATTTCAGTTGACGAAGAACTTCATGTGACCATATCCTGGCTGCCAGTATTGGTCTATAATTATTATTATGTCTACAATGCTTTTAAGCAAATACTTTCTTTGTTGTGGTTTTGTTGATTCTTCCGCCATCAGATAAAAGTTATGTAGACATATAGCAGCCAGAACAACTTTGTCTGAATTATCTATATTAACAAATTTAGTATTTTTTACTATCCGTCATCTGCTAACTAATAATCCAAAGGTGGTTTCAATAACTCGCCTGGCTCGTGGTTGACGGTAATTGAATATAAGTTTTGAGTAACATAAATTTCCGCTTGATTTCCCGGAGTAGGGGGTCATTAACCTTGTTTTTAGTCCTAAAAGTTAACCCATAAGGTAAACACATTTAAACAAAAATATTGAAACTATTATTTAACTTACGCTTCGCCTCCTAATAAATAGTAGGTTGGCACTGGTCCTCCTTGGACAATTTCATTTGGATCAGGCAAATCCATTACTACATTAAAAATTGATTACCCAAATTTGAATTTTGAAAAACTCCTCCGTTACTTTGACGTCCTCCGTCAAGAGCTAAAAATGTATACCGGTAATCAGGTATTCCCATTAAAATGGTTGAAAAATTATTTTTATAATTAAAAAACTCTGACCCTGAATACGATGGTGCCTAGAAATAGTACTATATGTTAAAATTCTGAAGCTGTTTATATTTAATTAAGTAATACTCACAATTATTCGGATATGTTTTCTAAAGCCTTCAGCTGTTTCTAAGTTTATTGAAGCCTTCAGCTGTTTCTAAGAACGTAGCTTTAGTTAGCTGTGGTAATGTTTTTGCCTTTAACGTGAGCCAAATTGCATACAATGTATCACGTATCGCGACACATGTGGTTGATTTGCTTATAATCTGAACGCAAAACTAATGGAAGCTTGGCTATCTTCACTGGCAAGATATCTGTAAATGAATAATACATAATAAATGTGTTTTGAATTGTATTGTAATTTATATTTACCTTAACATTAAAGCTAATTTCGTTGAAGAAGGTATAGAATTTCTAAATATATATTTTGTTTTGTTATTATTGGCCCGACATAGCTTAATAATACATCAACTCGCAGGCGAAAATAAAGAATTGAGATCATTTAACCGCATCTCGGTCATTAAAGCTTCAGCACCATGTTCAAACCTGTGCACAATATTGTGCACACTCACCATCTACGACGTTTCTTTCTTTTTGTTCCGATTTTATCATATTGCATTATTATTCACTATGCTGGTTTTGCAAAAACTAGCAGCTGCAGCAATACTGGTCAATATCGCAGTAGTTGTCGATTATTTCAATCAAAATCACTCACAATTTTAAATTAAGTTACAATAATTATACTTCAGTTATAACTTAACAATTTTTGAAATTAAATTGCAACTAATTTTTCACTTCACAAAATGCTCACAAATCAGACAACAAATTTTAAAAATTGACTCTTTGACATGTCACTTAAAAAAACAAAACGATAAATTATCAAGAAAATCTATTTTGTTGTTGTATCACGATAATTCGAAAACAACGCTGTTTGTGAAGTGTTATATAATTGTTTTTTCTATTTCGATTTCAGCCAATTAGAATTAATTTATGTGCCATCACATTTATTCTATCTCACAGCGTAAATATGTCGCAAGTTACATAGATCAATGCAAATTGAGATATGACATTTTAGTCTAGCATGCTGAGATCGCAATAAAAGAAATGATTTTGAATGAACGAATAAATGTTCACATTTTATTTTATTATGTACAAAGAAACATAAACTCGCTTCTCGCCTTCTGTGCAAAATCCCAGTCCTGTTTACAATCTTTTAAATCCTAAAGTCGTTTCCAAAAACAAAATTATCGGAGAGACGTTGTTTTATCGAGTTTTGATAATTGAGTGTTTCAAAACTATAGTGTCATCTAGTGGCGAACATGGAAAGTATGTAGTTTATTGTATTTTTTATTTCGTTCATTATAGTAGTATTCAAATCTCGCTGGAATTCTGACAGTTATCGCGCAGGAAGAATATGGCGGATACACAGTGATGTATTAAGTACAATAATTCATGTTTATTGTTTACATTTTTATGTTGTATTTGTATTTAAATGGATAAGGAACGTTTTTAATCACAAAATGGTTCTATAATTTAACTTATAATCACTGACACTTTTGAAATTAATATTTAATTCGATAAACTAAGAATTAAATTGAAAACTGCTTTTTTTGTTGTTGTGGTTTTGTTCGATATGCGTGTCATTTGGTCATTTATTTTCCGTAGTCCGTACCAAAATTAAATGTTGACACTGTTTCCAAAAGGCGTGCAATTTTTTTTTTGACCTATTAATTTTCACTTGAAATATGATTGTAATAACATAAATACATAATCATTTTGAATCTTTTGTGTATTAAAACTGACATATAATTCTTTTTATTGGTTATTTATTATTTTATTTAAGTTTACTACCTAAGATAATTGCGACCCATCAAAATTTTTATAATTTTTTTTCTACATCACTGAAAGCTGCGCAGAACAATTAAAAAAATTTTTTTTTTAAGATCTGAATAGAACTATACATACAATTTGATCAGAGTATCGGGATTAAGCGGAAATTTTAGTGATAAGAAAAAATCGATATAATTGTTGTCAGTTGCTAGAAAAAACTTACGTCTAATATTAAACTAAATTATTTCTTGTGGCGGTCGTATGTGTACATCTCTATTCGTATGCTTTATTGTGACAGGTTGACATTATTGTTGTTGTATATTTTGATGAAATATTTTTCTTAAATCAATTCAATTGAATTGTTAACATATTATATATTGATGCCTATTCCTTAAATAAAAATTCTCAACACAAAATGTTTCAAAGTGTAATGAATAAAAATGTGTTTCAAAGTGTAATGATACTATCCGTATAATCATTCTCCAACAAAAATTAAGACACTAACTTCATTAAAAAATAAAAAATACATTTATCTGAATTTTATTTATTTTATCTATTTGATTAAATGTTAAACCGTGGCTACATAAATAAAAATTTCTGCAACGGAAAATATATTCAAATAAATGATTATTAAACTCAAATAATTTAATATATTTTCCGTTGCAGAATTTTTTATTTAAATAGAATTTTAATTTTAGTGATTATTTTGATTTGTTTTGGTATATGAAACCTTATTCTAGCAGTTTTGGCTGCATACAATTTTGCATTTTAAAAATTATTTTGTTTTAGTGATTTTTTTAATCCCTATACAGATTTTCGTTGTTGTATCTAAAAAAATGTTCAATTTTTCCATTTCAAAATCAGGTGAATTTCATTGAATCATAGCGTTATATTCTATATAGGATATAGGATTCTTCTTACGATGGAATGATATGAATTAGCATTAATTTATCGTAATTGATTGAGATCAAACCAGCTGATAATTCTATCTATATATCTTTGAAGTGATGCGAGGCATTTATTGTTCTGGTTGCTTTTAATTCGTCTGCGCATAAACCAGCACATTTGTACAATAACGTTGATGATGACGTAAACGTACGACGAAATGTGCTATTATTCAAATATGCATTTAATAAATTCATTAGAGAATCCAACCTTAGATTAGACTTGAGTTAGTTGAATTTGTCAATTTGATACACGGTTTCTAGGAGGTCTTCTAGATAATGTATGCTTCAAAGTGATCTTTAAGAACATAGCTGAAAAACAGTACAGCTCTAGATGGTCCTTTGAAATTTTATTTATATAATTGTATAATTGAGAGAGTTAAGAATCCCGTACAACATGTTATTATTGTTTAAGAATACTACGTTACTATAGAATGCGAATATTGGTTGGTATTGCTACCGAATCTTCGACTATCCAAAACAACCAATTCATTTGTTTGTTCCTTGAACATTTATCGTCTAGAGATTTCATCTAATAGTATAGGTTTTCCTACACAATTCAAATATAAAATAAAAATTCAAATGTAAAAAGTTCACTCAAAGAAGGAATATAAAGCTGCATGAAATTTTTCATCGTCACAAACAAATATTGGAGAACATATGTATGTTTCTTATCTTTTATTATGTATAGACAAGTTATATTTTTTGAGTTCAATGTGTTCGAAATTATTTTGACTGAATTGAGATTTTGTGGTGTGTTAATTAAATTAAATTGGTCACGTATCGAACATTAATTTTATATTGAAACAGCAAAAAGGTGGTTTATAGTTCGTCCATATAAAATTCATTTAACAATTTTCAATCAATTTAATTAACGCGCACACATAATTTGCCAACTCATATGTAGGAGGCGTTCGGTAATGGCTAAATACTCTAAAATAGGTAGGTAGGTATAGTTGATTAGATATATGGAGAAGTAATCAATTTTCGATTTTATTGGCTATAATCCAAGTGTATGTTATTTTTACCGTTAAGCCCAAACAATGATTAATGCTTTTTCTATTGATCAGGAGTACGAAAAAAATTACAACAACATAACTATACTAAAAGGTGAATTGAATTAGGTTTATTGTCGATTAGTGTGCATTAAGTATTTGTATGTGTTTTTCTAAATGGGATAATTATCCAATTCATTGGATTCATTATATGAAGATGATGAGGATATATATATATATATAATATATATATACGTATATATATATATATATATATATATATATATATATATATATATATATATATATATATATATATATATATATATATATATATATATGTATATATGTACATATTTATTGAATTTAAATATTTAATTGAATTTTGTATTATATCTTCATTCTAAACCGAATAAATTCCATTTAATAAATAACAAACCCTTTACTTGAACAATTAAAATTTATTAAAAAAGAAGCATTCTTAAACACAGTAAAACTTTTAAGCTTGTTGTTTTTGTATATATAAATAAAGAGAAACATTTAATTTCTTCGAAGTTCTCTCCTTTATACCACACCTACCGTTATTTATGTTAGAAAATTGATTAAATACGATCAAAATTAAAACACCTGAACAAGAGAAAAATACAACAATAAAAACAGAAAATAAATAAATAATTTTTGGAAGGACGAGAAAAACGAGAAAAAGTATTAAAAAGCTTTTTCGATTTATTCCCAAAGTCCCACTCCGATTCACAATTATATATGGGTGTACACATAAAAAATGTATAAAAAAATCTCTCGACAGATGTTTAGTAAATTAAAATAATTTATTAATTAAAATCTCATTTTTATCAAACGCACCAAAAAAAAAAAACATATTTTGTTCGTCTCGTGCTACTCGTTTGAATTCATTACGGATTAATCACAGCATCGAATATTTATGGATTAACATTATTGTTTGATGTTTGTCCGAGCTTTAATCAACAATTGTTTTCTTCCTCTTGCTCTTTCAATTCAAATACGTATAAATTATAAAAACTCAGACTCCAAATTTTCTTTCAATTACAGCTCTACTAGGCTGCTTGCTCACAAGTTTTTGGACACCTTGTAAACATTAAATAAATTATTTTTCACAAGCTTATTGCTAAATTGAAATTTATACTTTTACCGGTAATTTCAATTCTATGTTTGCAAATGTTCATAAACAAGAATTAGTCCTGTGATCTTGGATGATTTAAAAATATCGTGCAGAGAGAGGAATGAAATTTGAGTTCTATAAAAGAAGTTAATTTATTATTCGTTGACCTTTTTTTAGATTTAAATAATGCTTCATACAAGAAAGATATGTAAATGCTTCATAACACCTCCACATTTCATACAAAAAAGCTTTAGGGAATTGAAAAATGTTGCTAGGCTAATGAATAACCGGTGAAATACAAATTCGAATAGTAATGAAAACTTTACAATGAATGGTACAATAAATGGTGGGATGATTGTGAATATGGTGGGATAATTGTCATTCGGCTTCCAATTTTGTTAGATTTTAATTATGTCCTAAATTTGTTCCATGAAAAAGTTGTTGTTCCCTTCATCCACTCTGGCTTTCTACTTAAACATACAAATATTACGATGTAATATGAGTCCATACCCTCTGAATATTCTTAAATCAATTGGTTCAGTCTAGTAATAATCTTGCTATTATATTGTTCCTGCAGTTTATAGATTTCCCACATTAACGGTTGTAACAGTTTAAATTTTAGTCTTGTACGTTATATGTAGATAA
Source organism: Tipula unca (assembly GCA_951394425.1). NCBI lineage: Eukaryota > Metazoa > Arthropoda > Insecta > Diptera > Tipulidae > Tipula > Tipula unca. The sequence continues at coordinate 91,258,809 of OX596382.1, forward strand.
TTCAATTTATTTTGAAATCCTCTTTGTAGTTGTCACTGCTTTTGCAGGTATAATGTATATACGTACGTGTTTGAAATGTAACTGCCAACAGAGTAAAGACAACAAAATTAATTTGTTGCTGTTCGCAATTTTTTATTTGTGTTATAGGTTAACAAAATTAACAAAAAATAAAGAAACAACAAACAATGATACAACGAGTTCTTTAGATAAGTCCAATAGCGAACGGTGAGAGACTGAATTAAAATTGGTGCTTAAACATTATAATGGGCATATTCAGCGCACTGATCCTCTCTCTCACCAGTTTAGTGAGTTTTTCATCAAATTTTACATGTACAGTGTTCCTCTGTTTTTAGTGAGGACTTAATGAGATTTCAACGCGCTGAATACGCCCGATGTTTTTATATACTCGCTCAATATACTATACCAGAAAGAAATAGCACATTCCAAAATAAAACAAATTACGAACGTGAACGACGAAAATAGGTCAGTGCCTTGAAGCTGCACCAACCAAATCAACCCGCCACAACGAAACCTAGCCCATAATTTATTACAATTTTATTACAATTTATTACACCAGGTCCCGATTTTATTAAACTTGCCGTTCGCGAGAAAACCGTAACTTCAAATTGAACCTTCACAGCCACTTTGTAACTTTTGATGTAATTGTGATATCAAGATTGGGACTTGGGCCATAGAAATTTTAATGGCCCTATTTGGGCTATTTTAATAGAAACCTGAAATTCAAAGAAAAATACCAAAATGTCGATTTTATCACCTGTAATAATTTATTACATACCAGACCGTTGTCCACCATATTTGGGATAAAACTGGATATTGTTTACACTATACGGTAAATATATACATACTTTGTTATGTGGTGTAACTTAATTAGTTTGGGTAAAATCTATTTCAAGCCAACGAAACTTCAGAATAAAGACGATTTTATCATCTGTAATAATTTAGTACACCAGACCGCCACCATATTTGGGGTAGAACTGATTACACTATACGGTATATATATACACTGTGTCAAGTAGTTTAATTTAACTATTTTTTGTAAACATCAATTTTGTTTAATAGAAACTAACTGGAATTCCAAGAAATATACCAAAATGTCGATTCTATTTGATTCCTAAAAGTTCTATCCCAATTATGGTCTGTGGCCCTATTCTGGTTTTCGCCGGGAATTGTGGAAAAATATTTCAATAATTCCCAACGTTTTATTCCATTTTTCGCCAAAGTATATTCTGAAAAATTGGGAATAATTTCCCCTTAAAAATGTCAGCAGTACAAATGTTTACCGCTAAATTACAAATTGCTGTTAATTTATGATTATAAATAAAAATAAAATTTGAAAAACAGTAAAATTGAATAAAATTTATTTAATGTGTCACTGTTAATTCGCCTTTTGGATGGTGACGGAAAACACCGGCGCCATAATTTACGCATTAGGCATACATATTTGCGGGATACCACAAAATCATTCGAGATCCACAAAGCGGAGTTTATTAATATACATAGGATGTCCTAGTATTTGGTTTTGGAACTTAAAGAAGAAATTGATTATTTTATGCAGGTGTCCACTATACCAAAAGAAATTCGCGTTCTAGTTGCGCTGAGTGTTTTTGGTTCAAGGTAAACTGCTGTACACGTTGTATGAACGTTATTTACCCACAAACTAATTAAACTTTGTTTCTAAATATATTATCAGTTACTTTCCAAAAGAAAGATCCGCAAAATGTAAGTCGATGTATAATCGAATTTTGTAAAATTGTCGATGAAAATTTAATGCCGATATACAAAAAATTTTGACAAGGGCCAACGGAAATTAATGAAGTCAAAATCCAGTAAGTGTTTGTTTTAACTTTTTATAATAAGCAAGTTTTTTCGAACTCTAATAACTTTTCCATTTCAGATTCTATGAAAAGTTCAATCTTGGGCGGCGTAATCGGTTGTATCGATTGAACTCACGTCTCGACGTTCAGACTAGCAATTAGAGTCGAACATGTATACCTAAATCGGCATCATTATCATTCAGAATGTTCAATTTGTAAGAACGCAGGTTCCATTACGTAAATTATTTGTTATATATGAGTATTCAAGTTTCAAATTATTTATCGATATTCGATTCTAATTTAAATGTTATTGCGTCATATAATCATTGAGATTATTTTTTATTTCGATTTTGAAATATAATATTCAATACTACCATCTAATTCCCCAAAAAATATACGGGAAAATAAACGTCAAAACTGCAATAATATGGAATATTATTATTTCCCCATTGAAAAAAATTCCCAATCGCCAGAATTCACTTTGGGGAAAAATAATTCCAAACTGCTAGAAAAACGACAAAAATTTCCAATTGATTTTAATCGACATTTTGGTATACTTCTTTGAATTTCAGTAGGTTTCTATTAAACTAAGTTGATTTTTACACAAAATAATTACATTTTATTTTTCGGCGGCTTACCAGTGAACTGTAATTAATTTGTAATAAAGTCTGGCTCAAGTTCCATCTTGATATCACAATTACATCTAAAGTTATAAAGTGGCGGTGTAAATTGTGGGCTAGGTTTCGTTGTGGCGAGCTGATTTGGCTTGTGCAGCTTCAAGGCACTAAACATGTCATTTATTATACAAAGCTTTTTTTTTTTTTTTTGACGATGGGATACGAGAAATCATTTTTTCTTTTTAAATGTTAAGTTATTTGTTAACTTGCTAACTGCTATAGACAATCATTTAATATGTTATGCAGAGAAATGAGATGTGTTGGTTACTTAATCAGCATATTCGATCAGTCGTACATTGCTTCAGATTTATTGAAGCGACGTGCTTAATCTAGCATGTACAAAACAATTACAAAATTGCCTATATAGAAGGAATAATACTAAACAAAAATGAAAAAGCTCAAAAAAATGTATGTCCCTACCATGCATAGTAGGCTGATCTAAAAGAAACTCGTTGTATCATGCAACAAACTACGAAGTTGCGTGAACAGTTGATTTTCTTTTCGTTTCCACGGAAATAAAAAGCAAACCGATTACTATTACGAGTCAATTTCTACAAGTTTTAAAAAATTAAATTAAAGCAGTTCAAAGAAATTTTGAAAATATCATTATTAAATTTTACAGTGCCGAAATTATGGAAATTAATTTCATTCCAAGGAATTAATTTAAAACATACATGAAAAGGTACCTAGATCGGCTTCTAAGTATGTTGTCCTATATTCTAATTTTCACTAGCTTACTGGAAGGGCTTGGTACATTTATTGTATATTGTCCTAAACATCATTTAGTTGGGATTAAAAGACAGAGTCCCTAATAATTTTATGACCTACAATGTTTTCTTGGTAGAATATTTTTATGATTTTGTGCATGTAAGCCAAATGTTCGGATTTTTTTTGGATTTTTTTTTATGATACCGAAATAATAATGTACATAAAACAGGCAACAATAAGTTCCTTTTTTTTATAGACGTAATAAAATGTCAGGGATTTGGATTTAGCTTCGTTCAGTGACAACAAAACATGGTCATAAAAAATATCCGATTATGGCATATGTTTTTTTTTTGTGTGTTGAATGTAATTTGGGTACGTATTGACACATGAAAATTGAATGATCTCATATAAAATTTTAATTCGGGTTTTGCGGGAGCCGATATAACCCTTGGGGAGTTATTTGATGCGAGATTTATAAGAGATGTAATAAATTCAGTGGTTTTTAATGTTGATTAGGTTTGAAAACGTGTTTCGATGTAACAAGTATTAACTGATATACACTCGATTGTAAAAATACACTATATACACTCGTTTTTTAAAAACAATTCTTCGTCCCATTGCTAAGTATCCTCATATATACTTAGCAATGGGATGAAGCGATATGATAATATAATTATGAAAAAATTAAACATTTTTTTTTTATTTATTCCGACTGATAAGGTGAAAAAGGTTAAACCAAATTGTTATTTTGTTTGGAATGAGTTGCTCCATAGGTAAATTAATTTAAATTAAAGCTACATACATATATCATAAAAATTTGAATACTGGGTGCCCAAAGTGATAATAAAATATAATATTTTAAGGAAAATTTATAATATCCCAGACCTAATTATTTTTATTTCAAAATTCTGGTTAATGTATAAAATTATGCCGCCAGTTTGAGGTTGATGGCAAAAAGTGTTGAATTTTGTGTTAAAAAAAGTGTTAAAATGCCGCAATTTCGAGGGCGAATTTTACGCTTGGATTCTATATTAGTTAATTTCATATACAATATTTTGCACCAAAGAAACCTGTGTTCTAAATATATTTAAAATTCCATCCCTTATTTATTATCGAAATTTTTACTGTAATATTGTCCAGATTCCTTTCTCTGTCCTAATTCAAACTCATAAAATACAAGGATCCATTTTTCACGGCATATTTGTATTAATGCGCCATACGATCTTTCACCAGCACCGCAAAATTCAAGCATTTCAACATCAGAATACTGGTCATATTGAGAAATCTAAGTATACCAGTATTTTGTATACTCCAGATTGAAAAATAACCTGAGATTTGCTACCTTAAACCGAAGTTAATGACTTTGTGGAAGCCAATATAATGAAAGTGTTTTATCGGGACTCCTTTATCGAATTACGCCACATTGTACTGCTAATAAGTATCATCTTTCTTCATTCGAATCTGGTGATACATTTTGGTAATATTGACACTGATAACATATTGAGTACACGAAAGCGAAATAAAGTGGAAAAAACTTACACTTACGGAACTATCGATTTTAAATACGCAATGGTGCGGAATAACGTACAGTGAACCTTTCAGCTTCTGGAACAGGAACCATTTATGATAATTAACTTCCTCGGGAAATGTTCTCCGCAAAATAATTTTTCCAATACAATTCAAGATTATTCTACTAAGTTCTAAAATTCTGGGTCGTCCATTGTTATTGCCACATGCGGGTATCAATTTTTTCCGAAACAAGTTCTGTATTTCATCACAAGTTCTGTTTAAATTGTATTTATAAATCATCAAAATCGGATGTTACGTTCCCATTTGCTTCGTCATCATCCAATAATTTAAGGACGAGCTTAGATTCTTCAAATAATTTGTATGCATTTTCCACCTTATTAAACTGTGACAAATATAGCGTCAAAGTGTTTGAAAATATGTTTGTACGAAAATTACATCTATAACATGTGACATCAAATAAGTGCGTCCGAGACCTAGGTTAGGTTAGGTTAGGTAAGGGTAGCCGTCCTAAAGGACTAGCATAGACACAAAATTTGTCCGTAGCTGTACCACATTCGAGTTTTTTCCTCTTCACTCGCTAAACCATCCTGAGCTTACCAAGAAGCGTTTAAAGTCCCGGATCCCGATTTTACTAAGATCCGTGAGGTCGTTCAAAGGGGAAGTTCCCATAAATTTTATTCTGCTGAACGCTAGACTAGGACAGATGCAGAGCAAATGGAGCACATTTTCCTCCTCCTCCTCCTCATCATCACCACAACTGCGGTAGAAACCGTGGGCTGGGACACCCGGTCTGCTCGTATATATCCCAATAAGACAATGTCCCGTTATAGCTCCCACGACCATACCAATATGGTGCCGTCGAAGCGATATCAGTTGGCTTGATCTGGACCGGTCAAGTCCAGGCCAGATCTGCCTGGTTATATTTAACTCTTGTAAACTGGCTGTTTTTCTTTTTGCATTTATACAAATTCCTTAGCTCGTTTCGGGTGATATATGGTTACGGCACGACATGGCTTTGCTTTTTAAATTGTTTGTTTCAAAAATTCCTTTTCAAATTGTTGTTTAATTCATTATTTACTGGATTTTGTTCACTTGTTATATTGTGCTTGTATGTACTCACTATCGATTAACTCCAAAACTGCAAACATTTGATAACACTCACTCGTAATTCGTTAAAAATCTGTTCACAGCACTCACATGTCTCGTAAACCTAAATTGCACGAACATGTTTTCCAAGAATACCAGGCGACTAAACGGGTTGGATCGTTTAAAACCAGATGAAATTTTGGATCAGCACGTGGAACGTGAATTCACTTAGGAAACTAGGAGCGCTGGAGGGCCTAGTTGCATTCATGAAGGAATGTTGGCTGGATACTCGTTGCTCAAGAAACTCGCTGGCCTTAAACTGGAGACCATTTGTACCAGGGCTATACGTTGTTATACAGTGGAAATGAGCTCGGAAATCTTGGAGTTGGGTTTCTTCTTTTGCCACAGATATAAAGAAGGCTGTTTTGGATTTCCAAGCAGTCAATAACCGATTGTATCAGCTTCGCTTTACTTTGTACTTTATGGAAATATTTTTTTGACCTTATTCGATTAGTATGGCGAACCGAAGGAATGATTAACTAATGGAAAATGGCAGCGATATACTCTATCTTCAAGAAGACATTGGTTATAGCTCTCCTTTTCACAGCATACAAGTTACTGTCCTACATTATATTTGATAGAGTCACCCTTCTAGCGGAGGGCCTGCGGTTGGTGATTATCAAGGAGGATTTCGTCCAAACCGATCAGTCACTGATCAGGTATTTTCGCTGCGGTTGATTCTATCTAAATATTATGACAGTTCCATTCCCGTGCATCAGGTGTTCCTGAATTTCCGGCAGGCCTATGACCGGATCAATCGAGAAGAGAGCTTTTGGTTTGCGCTGGAATACCTAGCAATGCTAACAAAATTGGTACGATTGTGTAGAATGACGCAGTGACACAGTCTCAATGCTGTGTTAAAGTTGAGAACAGGCTATCAAGAATTTTTGCAGTTAGCTCGGGTGTTCGGCAGGGAGATGCTCTGTCCCCGATACTCTTCAATCTCATGTTGGAGTACATCTTTCATAAAACTGAAACACCTCAGGGCAACATCTTATATCGCCAGTCCAATCAGGTGTTTGCATATTGCATATGCGACATATGCGTGATTGGACTAGCAACAGAGTGAAGGAAATACTTGATCCGCTTGTAGTGTTTTCAGCTTCTGCTGGACTGAATTAATCGGTTCAAAATTAAATACATAATCTCTGGATATAGGGACAATGGCACACTACATTTTTGTAGAGGCCAATACACGTTTGAGGGAGTGAGGAGGTTCAAATATTTGGGTTCTCTTATCTTACTCACGATAACAGTGTGTCTGAGGATTTTAAAAACACCTGTCAATTGCCGTGAAGCTGAAGCTTTACAAACCGTTGATCAAGCCAATTTCATTCTTATTGACATATTTGACGCCTTCTTCAGTAATCAGTAATTCGCGCCGTTCTAATTGATTTCACTTACTTATTTTAGCAGCCACGTTTCCTAAATTTACTAGCCAATATGAAGCAGACAGCAATAACTTTTATACAACCATTGTATTGGCTTGCGGATTTAGTAAATTAAAGAAACCATGATGAAAAAATTAACTATGTACATATATATGTAGTGTTTTCATTTTGATCTTCATTTTTCATTTTTATTTTGTACCATTTAGATTTTTATTGTTTTCGTTTGCACTTTAGATTTTAATGGTTGCGTACAAAATTAGATTTAATTTTTATAAATAAGTAATCGTTGATTTTATATTTTGTTGATTTTTGTTTTTTCTAATAAAAATTAGAGTTAGATTGTTACCAGACCAGAAAGGTTCTTTTTATTTGTTGCCTTAAAAGAGGTTATGTTAGTAAAAATCAATTAAATTCTCTGCAGAATTACAATTAACAAAAATAGCGATTTTAAATGTATTTCTAAATACTAATACAATAATTAACAGAAATCAAAAAATCTATTGTATTTTAAATAAGATATTAAACGGTGAATCAATTGAAATTGGGCTGTGTTAGTGAACGTGATAACTGATAACATTTGTTGGTGATATACAGTATCATCGTATTTAATGGGGAACTACAACAATACCCATAAGTGGTGACCCCGACGTGATTAAGAACACGCACCAATATTGTGTACCGCATCAATCACACCACATCAACAACATCGACATCAACACCAGCAACGGCATCATCACCACATCAACAACATCGACATCAACACCAGCAACGGCATCATCATTAACATCACCAACACTACACACATTTGCATTTTAACAGAGACCGAGGTGACTCCATGTTAACGAGTCTCTGCACCGGCGGATTTTTTTTTTTTTTTTCAAATCAAAAAACAAAAATCAACAAAATATAAAATCAACGATTACTTATTTATAAACATTAAATCTAATTTTGTACGCAACCATTAAAATCTAAAGTGCAAACGAAAACAATAAAAATCTAAATGGTACAAAATAAAAATGAAAAATGAAGATCAAAATGAAAACACTACATATATATATATATATATATATATTTTATTTTAAATAAAAAACTTTACCGAAAAAGTCAAATATAAAAATTGTCACCATAAGGAAGAATTAAACTATAAAATCAAAAATAAAAGTTTTTTATTTAAAATAAGTTATATAGTGACAAAAGATTACACAAAAACATTAAAATGAATAACATTCATTTAAACTCAATATATATATAGTTAAAAATCAATAAATGCAAACAAACACTTGTGAGAATTTTGAGATCATGTGAAAGAAGAAATTAAATATTTTAGTTTTTATTAAACTTAAATAAAATAAATTTTTGTTTCATTAAAAAGCTGAAAAAATAAAGTTTACGTCAGTGTAATTATTAATAAACGCATGTTGTAAATTGACTATAAACGCCAATGTTACTAGATACACACCAAAAATATTTGATAAATTATGACAATCAATTTAGATTTTTTTGCAAGAAAGAGACGGACAAAAGTTACTTCACCAGCTTACTTATTTGAATAAGTTAGGTTGCACAAAAAAGTATTCTTTTGGAAAACAGCCTGAAGCAGCGTACACAACATCGGGAGAATTTACCATAGTACATTTTCCCCTTTTTTCCAATCTTTCCATCAATCAAATCGCTTAAAATGATATAAGCCCCTCCTACTTGTGCCATACTCGAGTTAAAAATTTTTTATCTTTGAGCAAAATGATCCGCAGGGTTACCAATATTTTTTTTCTAATGTCGATTTTCTTTGGTTTTACAAAAAATATTAATTATTTTCTTGCCAATCAAAAACGAAAAATAATTGATTATTTTTGGTCTTTGTGTTGGTATTTTGACATTTTGTTTCCTGTCAGTTTAATGTGAATTTCATAAAGCTACAAGCGATTTTTTTTTGTGAATTAATTTGTTATTTTTTTTTGTGATTAAGTGAGCAAGAAAACCATTTAAGAATTGACATTAAAATGGCGAGGAGTCTATTTGTAATATTTGACATTTCTATTTTCCAATGTAGTGGTAGTAGATTATTTAAAAAATCATGATTTGAAAAAATTGATTATACAACAAAATCAATTATTTTCGCCAAAGAAAAATGAAACACTGAAAAATATCAATTATTTGTCAAAATAATCAATTATTTATAACCAAAGAAAATCGACATAAATTATGACTGTAATACGCAGTACACTATAGATGAACTGTATATTATAGTTTGCTCTTTTTGAATTTTGACGTTTAATTTAATTTTATTTTTCTATTCCGTGTCACCGATACTTTTTGTGTACATACGAGTATGTATATTGTTTTAATTATATTTCGTGTAGCTATTTAATTTTAATATAAAATTATGTAATATTATAATAAAATTAGATTTTTATATAATATAATTATTACATATTATCGATTAAAATAAATGATTTTCAGTAGGTATTGTGAATTTGTGAATATGCAAAATAAGCCGAAGTAAAGATAATAATCTATCATAGAGATGAGAATCGTTTTGTTCGACGGTATACCGATCTAATTTTAATTATTATATTGATTGTGGTTAGTAAAAAGTGTAATACAGTTCCAAAATGTCTCCGTATAATTTGAAATTATGTTTTGTTGTTAAGTAGTAAATCAGTAAATCAGTCCCAATAAGGCCATATCCATATTTTGCTTCATTTCGTTGAATTTATTTGTTATTTAAATTCACCGCTAGAACCAATAAATAAAAAAATCTAAAATAAGACATGTTATCTTAAATCGCACAATAATAAACGATATAGTAGTATATAACCACTTTGGTAGTAAAAGTGGTATTGACACAGCCAATCTCAAATTGATAATGAAAAATTGAGCAAGTTTAACAAAGGTCTACATTTTGAGCGAAAACATCAGCGTCTAACTTCAACTCAATACTATGGTAAATTCTCCCGATGTTATGTACGCTGCTTGAAGAAACGGATATTACTAAGTGTGACATGAGACAAAAAATCATCTTGGTGAAGAAATACTGAGTGTTTTTAATCGTGTTACTGCCATCACAATTTGTTATTGCCATATACAATTTGTAAATCCATCTCAGTAAATATAAACCGATGTATACAAAAGTTTGTGCACGAAAGTAATGTTTGGCGCACACTAATATAACTTTCAGTTGTTTGTAACTTTTTTTATAACAAAATGGCATTACAATATGTTTTCAAGAGTATTAAAAGAAAACCTTGTCATTTGTTTGAGTCAAATTGGAACTTTTTTTCTATACATGTAATACCAAGACTGTGTCCGAAACCTGTAATAAATATTTTTTAGTACATAATTTTGACATTATTTGAAAATTATTCCCCTACATCCACAATTTTTTATTATGCCGTCCGAAATGTGTAATAAATCTCCACACCTCAAATGCCTTTTCCCCACGTTATGTTTTTTTTTTTGAAACGTTAAATTGAAAATTGCGTAAATTGCGTTTGTGGTTGCATGATGTGTGTTCCACAATGTATGTATTATTGTATTACCGCAAACGATAATATCAGGATAGATTGGTTAAATCTAGAAGAACCGGAAACAGAGATTCATCAACATCTAAACGAAGTTATTGAGGAAAATGGCTGTTCCTTTAGGGAGAGAATGGGATAGTTTATAAAGTTAAATAAAAAAAATTGGATTTAAGTTTAAATTCGGACTTTTAATTATTTCATTTTACATTAATTTATTGTGTGCCATGTGTGTCATTCATGTGTGTTCATATAAATGTATATATATAGTATCATCCCGCCGAATACATCATAAAATTCCGATCCAACCGCCATTTTATATGTTTACACATTTTTTTCTATTGCTCAGCCCACAACACAGTGATATAATTTATTTGCACGGATCTGTCAAAAATTATGATAGCGATAGACTATAATTATTTGGGTGTATGAGGTTTTTGCATATAAATGTCAAAATTCTGTACTAAAAAATATTTATTACAGGTTTCGGACACAGTCCAGATAACAAAATCGAACAAACGTAAAATAATTTTTTGTAGGGTATGTTGTTACGCTGTTAAAATTTTAACTATGGCTGCGAGAACTTGAAAAAAACAATGTTTTATCGGGAACATTAAAAAATTAAGTTAAATTTAATCTTACGTTGTCAATGTTAACAACGTAAGATTAAATTTAAAATATGTAGTTTAACATTAAATGTATCATGTTTATTTGATTTGATTTGATTTTAATGAAGTGTTCGACCAAGCATTAAGCAGAATCTCCCAGAGATGGCCATAAGATAAAGATGAATTCGATAGGTTCAGTTAGTATCATAGAAATCGGTTACTGACACCTGGTATAGCCAGGATCAGGCTTATAAGATACTCCTGAAAATTCAACTCAAATTAGTTACGATTTATTTTATTCTGCATTCCAACCTTTAATTAGTTAATTTAAATTTAAGTTTAACTGACAGAGATCCTGTAATTTAATTCAATATATTATTATTAATTTCATATATTTGAGCTGTGGTAGACACTGTAATGAGTGATAATTAGTTTAGTACCTCTTTTTCCAACACTAGTTTTATACATATACCCTGATGTGATGCATCAGCTGCAACTGGAAAAAATTAGTTCATACGGATCATCTAATGAATTAAGATCTAAAATTGTAGCCTTTATTAGTGATCAAAGAAAGTGGATTAATACAAAGGTCTAGTTTTTAATTTTTTCTTCCTTTTTTCCCATCTTATTTGTTAAATTTCTTATGTACTTTGTGCCTTAAATAATATCTTACGTATTTAAATATAAGTTTAAATTAAAGTTTACGATTTGTTCCAGATATTTGTCCGATCTTCGAACTGATGGCTTCTGGGGTGGTGCTGAGTGTATTTCCGCGTATTCTACTTTACACTGGCTCACATTATGACAGCTTGCTTCTCCACTCATCCTTAACCTTATCATCCAATTCTCAGAGTCCTTATGATCAACCAAGAAGTAATCCTTATACACTCATTGATGCGTCACTACCTGTTCCGTCCCCTTTATCAGCTTTGTAGCATTCAAGAAAGTAACATCGGTGCGGGTGTCTGTTCAGCATCCCATTATACTTGGTATCTTGCCAATGATCCAAAGGCCAGCAGGCGTGTAGTCGACATAATGATCAAGAAGGATTCACTTATAAGGTCAAACCGGATCAGACATTATTTTGGATTTACCATAACCTTGTTAGGCACTGTTTCAAATCGAGGTGAGGTCGATTAATCGTAGGCGATCGTCTAAAATTGTCACTACTCTTTTGTCAATCATAGATCGATGAACCAAATCTCGCGATATAGTTTTGTTCGGCTATTTCAACGCCCATTTGGATTCTAACGATTCTTGGGATAAAAAGACCATTGGTTCAAATTTGTTCCATAGCGCGTCTAACAAAAATCGTGCTTCCCTGGGCTTTCTTGCTAGTTCAACTCAACTTTTTGTTCACACAACCACCGCTGATTCTTTCTACTCACCTTTTACCTGTATCAGCCTCGGCACCAGCTCTTTCATCGTCTACTTATTCTGTTCTATCAACCGCCTACAGGCAAACCCTTTCATCTGGGAGCTTTGATCATTGGCGGCTGATTGTTGGATGTATCATAAATTTCATCACGGGAAGTTCTTGTTTCTAAAACCTCTTTAACACCTAATCGTTCCGATTCATATATTATGTACATATATAGGTACGATGTACGATACATATGCAATTGAGATAAATTTATTAATATTCTTATGATGATGTCATTTCCATTTCGAAAATTTTAACAATCGCATTTCATACAAAAAAGGAAATGTTGTGTGAAATGGAAAAATTTTCTTTTACCACAAAAATCGATTTAATATTTATTTATGATGTAATAATAATAATCCATTAGTTTTGTTGTTGATTGGGTTAGTGTGCGGGCGGGCCGGGTGGTATGAATTTTGCTTCGGTTAACTACATTTCAACTCGATGACCCAATTTGCTTATATGTACCTATATGTATATATATAGAAAGCAAATAATCACAGGTGATTATCTCAAGAGCTTTTTTGCAGCTTGTGTTCACAACTATAGGAGAGGAATGAATGTCGTAATTATATTCATATTTTTAGCAGATAAGCAAACGACAAAATGTTGTAATTGTTGTAAATACTGTATGTATATATTTATATAAAGTATTTGTATATACGTATGTATGTGTGTTGTGCTTTAAAGAGTTAATAAAAATCACAAGACGTTAAGATATTGTGTATATCTATCGTAAAATCCAAAGAAAAGCAAAATGGAAAAAAGTAACAGCAAAAAAATAAAATAAAAATAAACTGTAAAGTGTTAGGTCGATAAATTTAAGTGCTTAAACAGAGATTTTGAAGGATTAGATGAATATTTTTTGCCTTGAATTTTTCTGTGCACACATAATACAAGGGTTATAATATTGGAAAATGAAATTTTATTTTTTATGCCGAATATTACAGTTTTTCCCATAAAAAGATGTATAAATCCCGTATTATATACCAAACAAAAAAGGTATCAGAGATTAAGCTGAAATGAAAATACCAAATGTTTGGTTAGGATATATCAAAAATCGATTTTTTTTTTTTTTTTTTACAAAATTTAGACGTTCAGCATGAATTCTGGTGACATTATTCATGTACATATATAGAAAAGTCGGTCGATGTTGCAACTTCCCGAAATTAATTAATTCGAATGCCTTATAAATGTATATTATGTTGTTATATTATTTATATGTGCGAGCACTTGTTATATGAATATAAATTTGACACCAATTAGAGAAACAAAAAATAATATTATTATAAGTATAAATCAAAACAATAAATTGGAATGTCATCAACATGTTTCTTCTATATCCTTAATTGTCTTGCCCAAAAATATAACAGTGGTTTTCGTCCTGTATTGTATTTCGTCTCATATCTGTCATCTTATTATTTTTATTTTTTTTTTTTTTTTTTGCGTAAAGATTCTGTGAATGTCAGTCAATTATTTTCCAACGTATTTGGATTGTACGTACATATACGTACACAACAAATAAAAGTAAAAGAGATAACAATTACTAGTACATATATATATATATAGGACTACAAAATGAATAATGACTTTTCTCCGAAATTAATTGAAAAAGCTAAATTGCGTGCTTTGTATGAAAGTATGAGTTGAAACGAGGCAAAAAAATGTTGAATTTCGATAGACCAAAAAGTTAAATTAAAATTTGCATAACTAATTATTACCGACCGATGAGAAAAAACAAAAAATTATCTACAATTTAACCGCCAATGGAATATTGTTTGTATTATTATTTAAAGGATATATTTTTAGGCAATACATCCTTGTTTTTGTGGTTTTAGATTTCCATCACTAAATAAGGTTCGCATCCAAAATGTACGTACATGTTGGTATTTTTATTACAACAATGTATCCTTTTGTTATTTTGTGGTTAATATAGGTCTGTTGTATACTATACTATACCACTTACATATACATTCACACACACACACACAGAAACATTTTGGGTGCACGAATGAATTGATTGCTTAATTTAAACTTTGTATTATAAACGAAGTTCTATATACGCAGCAACAGTTTTATATAATTCAACTATTATCATGTTACACACATTCCTACAACATGTACATAGAAAATACATAAAGATAAAATTCAATCGATTTTTAAAAGGATATTATAAAAATATCCTATTTACATACCAATATCGTTAAATAAAGCAGATTGCGAAATATATAAGAGGATATATGAATGTATACATAAAAATCAGATTGGAAAACTAATCCTGCCATCACCAAAGCAATTATTTTCACAGTACTCCAATCAAATATTGTTCAACCATATTACATACGTAATAATGTACATACATACATACATACACAAACTTTAAGCAGATATATAAATGAGCTTCCGATTTTAAATCAATTTAAAATACCTTCCAAAATAATCTTTATACATAATATATTTAGTATTTAACTATATTGTTGTTATCATTCGATCAATTTAATTTTTTTTTTTTCGCAAAATATTTTGTGTACCAGCACAATGTACCTAATACATAAATATTATAAAAGAGACACAGATAAATAGGGAAAATTAAATGGAAATTTTCAATTCCAATTTTATGTTATTATCATAAAAGCACATACATTACATACATATTATTATACATACATATATATACACTGGGAAATGGCATACATTTTTTTGCTCTACCCTTAAAGACAATGGTATACAAATGTTGAAACCTAAAAATTATTATACCTTCCCTTCCCCCATTTAAAAAAAAAAATGAAAACCCTTTGTGCACTCTTCGGTGCCAGATATGTTATATATGTATATATATATATATATATATATATATATATATATATATATATATATATATATATATATATATATATATATATATATGAATATGTACAGTACATATATTCATGTAAAGCCTCTGACACTCATTTCCTGTCATCGAAATCCCCATCTGGTATAACACATATAACATTATACATATGTACATAAACATATAGATTATATAAAGATTTGGTTTATGTCGTACATTTTTCTGTTCAGTTCTGTATATAATTTTTTTGTCGTGCCATTCAAATCTTCTAATTTCAAATCATATATAAACTCGTACAAAGTTCTATGTTTTACTCCACTTGTTTATATTTTTAGAAACTTATATTGCTATGTACTTATATATATATATATATATATATACATATATATATATATATATATATATATATATATATATATATATATATATATATATATATATATATATATATATATATATATATATATATATATATATATATATATATATATATATATATATATATATATATATATATATATATATATATATATATATATATATATATATATATATATATATATATATATATATATATATATATATAAGTACATAGCAATATAAGTTTCTAAAAATACAAGCAAGTGCAGTAAACCATAGAACTTCCAATTTAACATTCAATTTCAAATCGTTGAAGGGTTTGGACGTGGAATCGGTGAATATGCGATAAAATAAAAATAAGCAAAAAGTGCAGTGATTGTATTTATTTTTTTAAATTATTTTATATAAGTACATATTGAACATAGTGAAAAAATTAAAAGTGCAGTGTTAGCTCTTTTTTTTTTCTTTATTTATTTTATATACACTCCCGGCCAAAATTATTGGGTCGATGAGTTTTTTCAATTTAAATTAAGGTGGTACACCAATATCAACATTGGTAAATCCACGCTAACCAGGGATCATACGAAGACAACCGAAAAGGGAAATTATGGCGGAAGGTTCTAACGATAAATTACTCCAGGTGGGTACCGATTTACTTTGGGAATCCCACTCCTCTGTTCAGGAGGGCTGTCCCACGGATTCTGGGGGGTACAACCAACCGCAAAGAAGTGGAAGGACGCTGTTGGCGAGTGACCAGGCCAAGGCACTCGGAACTACTACTGGAAACAAAGATGGAAGCTATAACATATTTAAACCATCAAAAAAGACAGGCAGATCTTCTCCACATTACTCCTCGGTTCCCGAGCTTTCAATGTGGAGTGGCACGAAACGTCGCTGCGACGCAGAAGCCGAATTAGCAGAGCTAATCGCGACAATAGACCAGATCGAAAAGGAAGCCAGCGGATTGAGCTCGCTGGTGAGGGCTAATCCGACAACTAAAAATCAAATAAAGGATTCGGCGTCGAGGGTAAGAATGGCTGCACATAAGCTAGTCAATTTTAAGCAGATGCTACAGACTTGGAATAGCCAGCCGTCCGTAACCGAGAAGAAGCGCAGAACTGATAATGATGACCAACGAGTGTTACAGCAGAGCATAGCGATCCAAACTGATCTAAGCCCGATGCACAAGCAAACTGCGGCGAAGGAGAGGTCCACGCAAACAAGGGATACACATGAGATTGAAAAGAGAACCGAGGAGCTCTGCAACATGATTAACTCAAACATGACAACACAGGATATCAGTGCGATTGTCTCAAAGGAGTGGCCACATAAAGTGTTTCGGGTAACACAAATTAGCCGCGACAGTTTTATGGACTGCGAAACGTTAACAAGAGCAATTTTTATTGACGGAAATAAACCAATCACTGAAGAAATGCATAATTTGGGAAAACAGGTACCAGGCTTCCAGCGACTATTAGATACCCAGTACTTCAAACCTGGGGACGTCGCTGTTATACGGAGCTCAGACAGGATCGAACTGAAAGGCTAGACACGCCCAGCTAATGATGGACGTACTCTGCTAGTTGGCCATGTGGATCAACAGGTAGACGATAAGCAACTTGAGGCGCAATTCATCGAGCTTGCGAGAGGAATGAAGACCGCTTCCCAGGAATGCCTAGAGTTGAGCATCACTTCAACAGTCAGAGACAGGCTAAAGCTGCGTAAGATAATGGAATGCTGCTATAGCGACAGTGGAGTGAGCATCAAAATCTGCGTGGGAGCAGAAAGAGGAAAACGCAATACTTTGAAAGGTGACGCAAAAGTGGAAAAGCCGAAACAAGCCGCACTGCCTGAACCAGAGCAAGGTTTCACAGAGGTCCAAAGACGTAAAGGGAAGCCAAGAAATAGGAAAGAGGCAGTTATAGTTAAAACGAAGGGAAAAACGTACGCTGAGCTACTTAAAGCGGTGAAAGATGGTATCGATGTCAATGACCTAGGGGTGGAGATAACCGCCATAAAAAAGACAAAGACAGATGATCTTATGATCCACCTGAAGGGTGGTAAGAATAAAGCTGAATGCTTAAGGGAGTCAATTAGTGGAAAAGTACCGGGCGTTACGGCGATACACCAAACGAAAAACCATGGCAGTGATACACATACGAGACCTGGAGGCAGGAACTGCCGCAGACGATGTAAAGAAGGATGTCCAAGCGGCACTGGAAGGGTGTCATACTGAAGAGATAATCGTAACTTCATTGAGGCCTACCCACTCCAATACGATGAACGCCACGGTAAAGTTGCCGATACCGTGGGCTAAGCAGCTGGTGGAGCGTAAGC
This sequence comes from Tipula unca, assembly GCA_951394425.1. NCBI lineage: Eukaryota > Metazoa > Arthropoda > Insecta > Diptera > Tipulidae > Tipula > Tipula unca. Next base: position 91,277,175 of record OX596382.1, read on the forward strand.
GCATCCGAATAGGATGGATCTCTTGCCGGATACAACTGCGTGTCGATGACCATCGCTGCTATAGGTGCTGGGGAAGAGGGCACACAGCAAGGAGTTGCGATGGACCTGACCGTAGAAACCTCTGCTTTAACTGTGGCGAGGACGGTCATAAGAGAAAAGAGTGCCGCCAAACACAATGTAAGCCGGTTATGGAGAACATGGAGGCAGAGAACTCGCATGTAGATACAATAAAACAAACAGGAGAGCAAGCCACAGTATGCGAGTGATGCAAATTAACACGCATCGCAGTAGGCCGGCCCAGGACCTCCTTATCGCTACTGCCCGTAAAATGCAGGTCGACGTGGCCCTGGTGAGCGAGCCAAACCGGCGAATACTTCTAGGAGGAAACTGGTTGGCCGACTTAGATCAAGATGCCGCGCTAATCGTGCTTTCAAATGACGTTGCACTTACTAAAACCGGTAAAGGAAAGGGAGTGGTCTGGGTAGAACTAGAGGACGTTATCATTATGAGCTGTTACTTTTCTCCTAACAAATCTATGGAGGAATTCACCCTGAGACTGGACGAACTCAGCCTAATAGTCAGGAACCAGACCAAGAATTTGATTATTGCGGGCGACTTTAACTCAAAATCCCCGGAATGGGGTGGAGATGTACTAGACAATCGAGGGAAACTTTTGGGGGACTGGGCTGCATCCTGTAACCTCAGCAGTGTCAACACAGGGCAATCACCCACCTTCGAAAGAGGAAATTATGGTTCCTACCTAGATGTAACTTTCGTCTCTGAAAATAACATAAACCGAATCCGGAATTGGAAAGTCCTAGACGAGAAAAGTCTCAGCGATCACCGATATATTATATTCGGAATAAACACAGCTGTACCAGCTAGACTACAGGAGAATAGTGTCTCCATCAACCGAGGCTGGCAGGTCGGAGCAAGGAGTCAAACACGCCTTCGGAGCGCGATTCAACATCATTTTGACACCTCTAGCATAACATCACCAGCACAGTTAGTGGCAACTACCAGAAGAGCATGTGAAGATGCGTTAGAGTCTAGGGATCGAAATGGTCGAAAAGCCGTTTACTGGTGGACTCCGGAAATCGCTGAACTTCGCAGACGCTGCAATCATGCCAGGCGAAGGCTTACAAGGGAGAACAGGTGCACTAGCGGACAAGCAGGCATATCCTTTCAACAAAACCTGAAGTGCGCTCGTGCCTACATGAGGAAGGCGATAGCGGAATCGAAGAGGAAATGCTGGAAATCCCTCTGTAACACAATCGAAGAGGATCCTTGGGGAGATGCATATAAGATTGTAATGAAGAAGTTTGGGCAAAAAACGCCTGCACTTTCCCCAGATATTACTAACACCGTAGTGGCTGCTCTCTTCCCGATGCATGACCTAGTGCAACATGGAAATATAAGTCCGCTAGAGATCCCACCGTTTACATCTGAGGAACTCTCTATGGCATGGCGGAAATTCAAAACGAAAAAAAGTGCCGGGCCAGATGGCATTCCATCAGAGGCCGTTAGAATCGCTTCAGAAATCCACCCAAAAAAGGTGTTACACGTGATGAACTTAGCCCTAGAAAACGGGGAGTTTCCTTGTATCTGGAAAATAGCGCGCCTAGTTCTGCTAAAAAAAGACGGAAAACCGGATGGTGTACCTACATCGTACAGACCACTTTGTCTGCTAGATACTTTCGGAAAACTCTTCGAACATTTGCTGTTACACAGACTGGCCAACGAAGTTGATAGAGCCGGCAGACTTGCTAATAATCAATTCGGATTTCGAGCAGGGCGCTCCACAACAGACGCTATAGCGGCAGTTATGAAACTTGTAGATGCAGCCGCTGAGGGTACACAATATACGCGGCGCATCCCAGTAGTAATTACACTAGATATAAGAAATGCATTTAACAGCGCATCCTGGGAGTTAATTCTAAAAGGACTAAATAACTTCAAAGTTAGCCCATATCTGACGAAGGTACTTCAAAGCTACCTGAGTGAGCGACGAATTATTGTGGAAGCTGGAGGTACAGCAACCCAAATGGAGGTTACAAGTGGAGTTCCCCAAGGATCTATCCTAGGACCTATGCTTTGGAACATCTTCGAATTCAGCTACCCGAAGATGCCAATTTGGTCGGGTACGCGGATGATTTAGCACTTGTTGTCTCTGGCAGACACGAGCAGCAACTATAGTTGAACGAGTGGAAGCGAGAGTAGAGGTGATTTCCAGATGGCTTCGTATTCATCGGATGCAATTGGCTCCAGAAAAGACTGAAGCGGTTGTAATGGCAGGCCGAAGAGTGCTCCAATCCATCTCTTTCAAAGTGGAAGGACAACCCACATCAAGTACCTGGGTGTATGGCTAGACTACCGTCGCGGCTTTCAAGAGCATGTAAGGCAAATTACGACAAAGGCGACCCGGACAACAAAAGGGCTCATCGGATTGATGACAAATGTTGGTGGACCAAGCGCCGGAAAAAGGAAACTGCTCTCATCAGTTGTTTTATCCGCAATACTTTACGGAGCACCCATCTGGATACGAGCTTTAGATATTGCAAGGGCGTCCGAGCAGCTCGAACGCGTACAACGTACTCTGGCACTGCGTATATGTAGTGCTTACAGAACGGTAGGAAAGGAAGCAGCTTTCGTGATAGCAAACATGCCACCGGCCACTTTAATGGCGAAATATAGACTAGCGGTTCTTCAGGGAACACCAAGCGTTGAGGCCAAAGAGGAATTAATGCAAAAATGGCAGGCACGTTGGGAGAGTGCCGACACTGGATCATGGACCAGAGAGCTCATTCCGAGTCTAAGGGAATGGGTGAATCGTAAGCATGGGGAGACGAACTTTTATCTGACACAGTTCCTGACAGGTCATGGCTGCTTCAATAGCTATCTGTACCGAATGCATATTAAGGATACTCCTAACTGCGCATACTGTGAAGAGGATGACACACCAGAGCATACGATACTGTACTGTGCAAGGTGGGAAGAAACGAGGAAGAAGTGTACCGATACTGTAGGAGAGATGACACCACGGAAGTTGGTACGCTATAAGAAAAATGATTACGGTAATATTGACCATAAAAATGAGGGAAGAAGCGAGCACAACGACTTGAACAAACAAGGAGACAAGAGACATCCAGCGGTCGAAGTAATGCAAACTTTGTGGTACCGAGCGCTGCGAGGAGCTGAGGTAGGGGGTTTTTTAGTCGGTAAGAGTCCGGCACAACGTCCATGAGGATTTTCCCCCTACTGGGAAAAAAAAAAAAAAAAAAAATATATATATATATATATATATATATATATATATATATATATATATATATATATATATATATATATTTAATTTATATATATATATATATATATATATATATATATATATATATATATATATATATATATATATATATATATATATATATATATATATATATATATATATATATACATATATATATATATATATATATATATATATATATATGTATATTGTTACGTTTTTGCCTTGTCAAATTCAAGGTTCGATCACTGGATTGTGAATAAAACAAACGATGTAAATTCTAGAACACACTAAATTTATTTATTTCCGATTAAACACTAATTTAATTAATTCACTTATTTAATTTAATTATTTAGCTTCACAATAATTATTTTACTACACTTTAACAACACTATATTACACTTTATTAACACTTTATTTTACTTTATAAACATTTTCCTTTTAATTACTATTAGCACTCTCACGGTTAAAACACAACTGATTTACTCCCAAATGTCTGTCGCGTATTTATACCAAATATTCTAACCATTCTAGAAATGTCCAGAATATTCGATAAGTCTAGACACCTCTACTGTTCTACTTTATAACAATTTTACATTAACGTAGGTCCCCGCCGCACCACGTTTCACTCCCCGATATACCAATGGATAGTGCAAAGAAACGGCGTTTTGCTAGCACTAAACGAGCTCGTAGCAGCCATTGAGCAGGTAGAAAAGGTATCAAACAATCTAGGTACGCTGGTTAAGGTAAACCCAACTACCAAAACCTTAATAAAAGACTCAGTTTCCCGAATGCGGATAGCTATATAAAAATTAGCTAGTTATAAGCAGGGTGCGCAGACGTGGAATATCCAAATGACTGGTAATGAAAAGAAACAAAAGACTGTGTATAATCCAGAGGCTCAGGGATCTCCACAAACAGTGCAGACCAGAGAGACAGAAAGCAACTGACAATTCGAGGAGCAATGTAGCCGGATACACAGGGTTAGAAAACTCAAATATGACAGCTTTCTGGACATAAAAGTCACAGGTAGAGTAATCCTCTAGGAGGTTTACCCAATAACTACATAATCTGGGGAAGCAAGTGCCAGGGTTCCAGCATCTGCTAAATAATGAAATGCTCCAACCAGGAGAAGTCGCGGTTATACAAATCGTCTACACGATTGAAATGGAAGGGGAACTCGAAATCTCTCAAAATATCGGTAAACTGGTGATTGAGCAAACAATAGAGGTGGCGAAGAAGATTCGAAGTCATGTTCAAGGATGCATGGAAAAATTAAACATTGTCTCAACAACAAGCAACGTCTTAAAACTACGCAAAATAATGGAATACTGCTTTATGGGCCGTGGTGTGAGTGTTTTTATTTGCACAGCAAAGAAAAGAGAAAAGCGGATCAAAAAAACAAAACATGAAAATCACAAACCTAACACCGAACAAATCGACGCTGAACAGGCCTTCGTAGAAGTAATTCGGCGTGAGACAGAAGACAAGGAGACAGAATAAAATGGAAACCGTGATAGTGAAAGCAAAAGGTCAAACTTACACTGACCTCCTGAAATCCGTGAAGGCAAGTGTAGACATAAAAGATATAGCTATTGAAATAACGACGATGAAAAAAACCAGGGCAGAAGGACGGAAAGCACAAAGCCGAGACTCTTAGAGAGGCGATTGTAGGAAGGGTAGCCGGTGTAGAGGCCATGCATCAAAAAGAAATGGGTGTTATACACATACGAGATCTCGAAGAAAGTAGTGTTGAGCCCGATATACGAGGGAGTCCGGGAAGCTTTGGAGAAAGCAGATACCGGACAAATTTTTGTAACCTCAGTAAGGCCTGCATATAATCACAACGGACCGTCGCCGGTCTAAGTGTGCTGTTGCATCCACTCAAAGCCTGCATATGCAAACACTAAGAATGCAACAGTGAAACTGCCCAAGGAATGGGCAAAATCTATAGTGGATAGAAGGCGTATCAGAATCGGTTGGGTATCGTGCAGAGTGCATCTCCGTCTCCCTTATCACCGTTGTTATAAATGCGGAGAGGGTGGACACACAGCACCAAATTTAACACACATCGCAGTAGGCCAGCCCAGGATCCCCTTCTTGCAACAAAACAAGAACATCTGCGCAGCGTAATTCGTTGCTACCTGAACTCCTCTAGCATTAGAAGCCATCAGGAAAGCATGCGAGGAAGCTCTATCGAAACGACATCGGAAAGGAGGAGGAAGTGTTTATTGGTGGACTTTAGAAATCGAGGAGCTACATGGCAGGTACAAGCGTGCCAGGAGGAAAGTACAAAGAGAAACTAGGCGTACCCACAGTCACCCCAACGCACCCTACTACCAGGAGCTTAAAAGTACTAGAAAAGACTTGAGAACTGCAATACTGCGCTCGAAGAAGAAATGCTGGAAAGACCTCTGTAATACTGAGGAGCATGACCCCTTGGGAGATGCTTACAGGAAAGTCCCTGAAAAATTTGTTCGGAAAGTATCTCTCTTAGATGCAAACACCATGAATGATGGCAGCTGTGAGTAATCTCTTTCCAGCCCATCACCGTATGCCTCATGAAGATATACGAGTGCAGGAGACTCCGTTGTTCACTGCGGAAGAATTGGAAACAGCATGGTGAAAAATGAAGACCAAGAAGAGTGCCGGGCCAGATGGGATTCCACCAGAAGCTGTAAGATTTGCCTCGAAGACTAACCCAAACAAAGTCTTGGCCACTATGAATGAAGCACTTAAAAAAGAGAAATTCCCCTACAATTGGAAAGCTGCTAAACTGGTTATTCTTAAAAAAGAAGGAAAACCAGACGGTGAACCCTCATCATACCAACCACTGTGCTTACTTGATAGGGTCGGGAAACTTTTGGAACATTTACTACTCCGTCGTCTGGCGCAAGAAGCAAACAAAACAGGTGGACTTGCCACTAACCAGTACGGATTTAGACCGGGGCGCTCTACGACTTATGCCCTTGCAGAAGTTATAAGTTTAGTATAGACACGGCTGCGACCGGGTCTTGTCACACTCGAAATATTCCGGTCGTGATCTCTAGATGGCTTCACAATCATCGTATGCAGCTGGCTCCAGATAAGACTGAAGCCATAGTAATAGAAGAGTCTTCTCTCCAATGGCCTTTCACGTGGAAGGGGTCATTATAAGGCCAGTACCCCGTATTAAATATCCAGGCGTCTAGTTAGATTACAGAACAACAAAATATCAATAATTTAATATGCTAATTCATTGAAATACAATGTATAAAATTTATTACTGAATTAATAATGTGTGTAATAAACTACCTGATTTGATTTTTACTGCTATCATAATGCATTAATAAGTGTTATTGCATTTTAATTGTCATTGCATCGTAATACAGTGACTTGCTTTATCAAATTTTTATGAATTATTAAAATTATATCGAAATATAACAAAATAGTGTTCTAAGAAACATAATATAGTGTTACGTGAGCTAATTCTATTAAAAAGTATCATAATATTATCTAGTTTTGTTGTGATTGGCAAAATGGCGTCTTGCGGAGTATGTAACCAAACAGTAGATAGGCTGAAAGACATTAAAATGAAATGCAGTGATTGTTCTCAGTTATATCATGGTGTATGCTTGAATATTAATAAGGCTGACTTAGATTTTATGCTGGAAAAGAAGCAGTCTTGGTTTTGTAAAAACTGTATAAAAAAACGCAGAAATATTAAACCAAATGCACCGATCAATAGTCCACCCCATTTATGCACTACCTCAAGTAATTTGATTCAACCCAACGATAACATAGCGAACGAAATTTCTACAATGAGACAAGAATTTTTAAACCAGTTTTCGATATTGTATGATAGAATAAAAGTACTCGAGGAGAATTTGTGTAAAAAAATGGAGTACCTATCTAAAGAGAATGATTACCTTCGCAATGAAAACCAGAATATGCAAATCCGTTTATCTAACGTTGAACAACATCAGTACAACAACGCAATTGATATTATTGGTTTACCACAAGTGAATGATGATGAATTATTACCATTAGTTATTACCATGTTCAATAAATGTCTTGATGTGAATGTTGTTGAGTGTGATATTGATTCTATATATAAAGTTAAGACGGCAACATCATCAACGAAATCTAGTAACATTATTCACGTGAAATTTGTACGAAAAATTGTTAAGGACAAAATAATGAGAACCAAAAAAGGAAGAAAAGATCTTTCTACAGCATCATTGGGCTTATCACCTGACAATCTTATATATATCAACCACAGCTTATGTGCAGCCAAAAGGAGAATTTTCACCGAAGCCTGGAAGTTGATGAAACTAAAGAAGTGTTATCGTGTATGGTATAATAATGGTAGAATTTGTTTGAGAATGAAAGAACACGGAGATATTATTACTGTTGGTACGTTGAGTGACCTTGAAATTGCGCAAAAATAAATCTTTGTTAATTTATTAAAGTTTTTTTATGAATGATTCATGTAATTTTATTCAAGGTCGCTTAAATAATTTATTTCATTCTCAAACAAATAATTCCACTTTAAATAATGATTCTAGATCTACTTTTGGAAATTATAATCTTGGTCTTTATAATTCTGAATTCTCGGTTTTACATCAAAATATTCGAAGCTTACGCGAGAACTTTGATAAACTTATTGTCAATTTGAATACCTTTGCTAATTTTCCGTCAATAGTATTTCTATCAGAGATTTGGATTTATGATCACGAACTTGAATTTTATAAGATTCCTAAATATATTGGTGTGGGTTGTTGTAATAACAATTATAGAGCTGGAGGTGTATGTGCCTTTTATGAGTGCAATCTGGACTGTGAATATGAATCGATATCCTTGAATTCGGCTGACATAATTAAATTATCGGTAACAATTGATAACATTAAATATATCTTTGTTTGTGTATATAGGTTCCAATTCATTTCAGTATCAATTTTCGTTTCTGAGTTTACTGTTTTATTATCTCTATTAAAAAATAAAAATGTTATTATTGTGGGTGATTTTAATATAAATATTTTAAATTTGCCTCGAGAGAGTGATGATTACTTTTTTATGATGTCTTCTTTTGGATTCCAGTCATTAATCGATTCACCTACTAGAATTACCGATACTACTGCTACATGTATTGATCATTGTTTCGTACGAGCTAGCAATATTAGTAATTTTAAAGTTTCTCTGCATAATCTTCATATATCTGACCACTATTTAGTTAAGCTTGATATTGCCACTTGTTCAAGATGTACTGCGAATAAGAAGGTCGTATATAATAAATTTGATAGAACAAAATTCTTAAGTGAAATTTCAAACTATGATTTTTCTCATTTGGATTCTATAAGTGACCCTACAGAGTTACTTGAAGTTACTAGTTCGATTTTCAATCATATAGCTGCATCATGTTGCATTAGTATTACTAAGCGCAACTCTAAGCTTAAACTTAAACCATGGATTTCTGATAATTTGTTGTGCTTGATGGACATGAAGAAGAAAATTGGAAGAAAATGCAAGAGACATCCATACAATGTTAAACTTCATAAATATTTTGATAAATTGTGTAATAAAGTTGATGCTGGTATTGTGTCTGATAAACATAATTTCTACAGCTATAAATTTATAAATTGTAAGAATGACAGTAAGAAGACTTGGTCCTTGGTAAACGATATTTTAGGGAATAATTCATGTCACAGAATTGTTAAATTAGTATCCGCTGATTCTGTTATACTTTCTGACTCGATATCAATAGCCAATGAGTTCGCTAATTATTTTTCTCGTATTGTCCATGATCTAAGAGCATCTCACAATTTTTCGTCGTCTTATAGCGGCTGCGTTGTTGACCAAGTTAAAGAGTCTTTTTTTATCAGTCCTGTTGTTGATATTGAGGTGTCTTCGATACTAAAAAATTTAAAATGCAGTATTAGCTTTGACAACTTAGGTTTTAATTCTGATATGATTAAACTCTCAGCAAATTATATTAACCCAATTTTGGTAAATTTCATTAATCAGTGTTTCAGTCTTGGTACTATTCCTGATAGTTTAAAAACTGCAATTGTTGTCCCCGTATTTAAAAAAGGAAAAAAAGACATTATTGATAACTACCGTCCAATTGCAATTCAGCCAACAATTTTAAAAGTTATGGAGAAAGCGATGAAATCTCGCATGGAGTTATTCTTAACGAAATTTAGTATACTAAATAATAATCAACATGGTTTTAGGTCTGGGAAGAGTACTGAAACAGCATTAATAAATTTTCTAGGAGATGTCCACGTTAATCTAAATGGTAAGAAATGTGTTGCAGCGTTGTTTATTGATATTAAGAGAGCATTTGATATGGTTGATCATAAACTACTCTTGCTTAAACTACAATCAATAGGTTTTAGAGGTGTATCCCTGAAATGGTTTAGTTCTTACCTAAGCAATAGAAAATTTGTTGTAAAAGTAGATGACTCGTACAGTGTTCGCTATAATGTCCAATATGGGGTACCGCAGGGTTCAGTTCTTGGACCCTTGTTATTTCTAATTTATATTAATTCTCTGTTCTCTTTAAATCTAAATGGTAAAATAATTGCATTTGCTGATGATGTTGCTTTAACCTACTGTGGGTCAAATTCAGATTTAATTACTACCAACATTAATTCTGATATGCGTGTCCTTCGCTCCTGGTTTGATGCTCACTCAATGTTACTGAGCGAGAAAAGCAAAGTTATGTTTTTTAATTTGTTTGGAGATCCTTATCGGAGTTACGTTCCTCAAATTTATTATCATTTAGAATCGTGTCAGTCTAATTGTAGTGATATGTGTATCGCAATTGAACCGGTTACTTCATATAAGTATTTAGGCGTACACCTTGATGCCAATTTAAATTGGAAATTACACTTCCAGAAAATCAAGGAACAACTAAATTGTAGTCTCCGAGCTATTTATTTACTACGCAAACTTTGTCCACCTATAATTTTGAAGAATTTTTATTATTCGTGTGTTGAATCCCGCTTAAGTTATGGGCTACCATGTTGGGGAGGGGTTTATATGAGCACCATGGAACCTCTGTACATCTTACAAAAGTATATTTTACGTGTCATGGCTTTTAAAAGCCGTCGCGACCATGCCTGGCCACTCTTTTTGGAGCATAAGATACTACCACTTCAGCACCTTTATATTTTTAGAGTTTTAAAATTGTTTTATTCAAGAAGTGGTCAACGGTTATTGAGATTAGTTACTAGTCATGACGTGCGCAGTAATCATCGCAGCGTGTTTATGATTCCTAGATTTAATACTGAATTATTTCGTAAGTTTTATCTTGTTGCCGCGCCTATGTTTTTTAACCGTCTGCCCACGTACTTGCGGATTTTATTAAATACTAATAAGTTTATCAGTTCTCTTAAAATCTGGTTGCTGGAAAATAGTGATATTAGTTTTATGTTTACTAAATAGTTTCTTATCTCATATTTGTTTTAATTCATAAATACTATTTTTTTTTTGTTGTTAATTGTTTTATCATTGATTTAATTGTATTCATTTTAACTATTGATTATCCCCACACTATACAATCTATAACTTTATTATTAACTGTACATGTTAATCGCCACTGTCTATTGACACAGATTAACATAATTGTTAGCCATATTTACTTTATAATATTTTGTTCTATTTTAAATTGTATGCACCATATGTATGTATGTTTTAAATATTGTATGTAATTGGTTAACAGAATAAAATAAAAAAAAAAAAAATAAAAAATCTTGCTCGGTTAATGGCAAACACTGATAGACCTAGCTCATGCAAAAGAAAACAAATGACTGGCATCGGTTGTTATATCCATCATATTGTATGAAACACCTATCTGGAGTCGTGCTATAAACACCGCTAGAGCTAGTGACTAAGTAGAACGGTTTTACCGGACGATCGCACTCCGTGTATTCAGCGCATTCAGGACAGTCTCGAAAGAGGCTGTCTTTGTAGTAGCTAGTATGCCACCTGTAACTCTTACGGCTAAAGAAGGAATTGTTGTTTTTAGTGGTACCTGATGCAACAATGGCAAACCCGGTGGGAGGAAGATGATACTGCCACTTGAACAAGGCAACTCACTTCCACTCTAGAGAAGTGGCTGGTACGTAAGCATGGAGACACCTGTTTTCACCTGACACAGTTCTTATCGGGACTTATAGACATTTAAACCGTAATTGTTGAGTGAATGTATGTTTAACATTTTCATAAGTACCAACAGACCATGGAGCACTACAGTTACAATTCAAGAATCCAGAAGCACAAGGAGCAAACATCCGGTACATTATACTATATAGCTGATGACAGCGACAGCCTCCAAATTGCGAACGAATGTTAAAACGAATATAGGAAAGGTCGGACGAAAGAAAAGTGAAATAATCGGGAAAAGTGATGTCAAATTCTAGAATCGTGAGAAATTACCTAGGGATAAATTAGATGATCTCCACTTACTATTAAAACACTAGCCAAAATACGTCAACATTTTTCGGACTACCGGGTGGGTCATATAGTTGCTCGGTACATACATATATAAACAAAACACGAACGGAGCCTTTGTATCCACAACCTGATGGTTAGGTGGAAAAATTCAATGGGACATCGGAGACATATTTAGTATTATATACCGTTGAGTTGATAGTAATCAACGCCACTGAGATCGTCATCCTGATGGCATATCGATCCGCGGTACATGATGGCATATCGATCAACTGGGATGACACCAGCTAGAATCCTTTTCGGAAATTTCCTGTTGGAGAAGTAAAGTTCACAGCTGATCCATCGTCAGCCTTATATGGTCGGAATTACTTATAGATCGGATAACGTCTCTTCCATTAAAATTTTCATTTGAAAAGTCGGGGTTCAATATGAAATTCGAAAAAAATGTGAAACGTGTATAAATACTAATCTGACATAGTTTAACAACATTTTAAATCAACATAATGTTACAATATATTTCTAACTCTTCAGCCAGGTTTGTTTGTTATCTTCTCTAGCATTTTAAATTGTATTTGAATTTTGTTTTTACCAACCATCTAGTTTTTATTTTTCTTTCGTAAAAAATCCAATAATATCAGTTAATGTATTTTTCCAAGCTTTAAGCACGAATATATGTACACATTTTATATATACATAGTTTCGTACACCGTTTAGAGATTTTTTTTGTGGTTTCGAAATTTGGCAAGTACACACAGAGAAAATAAAATTCAATCATATTAAACCGATTTTCAATGTTGAGTCGAAATTTTAGTTTTTCTAACATTTTATTTTAATTAAAATCAAAATTAAATAAATGTTCACAAAAATATTAAAATTGTGGATATTAATAAATAAAAACTCTATACACTGTTACCATGTGGATAATCTTGATAAAAAGCGAGATTAATGGGATGTATTTGTATATATGCATATGGCAACGTTATCATCAAACACTTCTACAAATATAAAATGAATTTTTGATGGAAAATAAATTAATTCGACAATTTATTGTTGTTGTCATAAATATGATATGAAAATGTATTGTACATTTAAACATACGTTTTAATATATACCGGATATCTATATATATATATGTATATATATATGTATAAACCAAAGGTCTTGCATTCAAGGTTCTATTAATAATAGACAATGCACCAGGTCATCCACAACTGGAACATCCAAATGTTGAGTTTTGTTTCTTGCACCCTACCACCACCTCGATCATTCAACCTCTAGATCAAGGAATAATTGCCACCTTCAAAACATATTATGTCAAGCAGACATTTCGGTATATTTTAGAAAAAATAATGAACGACAAAGAAGTAGCAGTCACAGATGTCTGGAAGAAATTCGCAATTTATGATTGTATCAAACATGCTGGATTAGATTTGTCCGAACTAAAACCATCGACGTTGAACGCATGTTGGAGATCTATTTGGCCGGAATGTGTTACGAACAACGAGCCAGTGCTATCTAATACGATTGAGTACTTTAACATCATAAATTTAGCTCATGAAGTAGGTGGAGAAGGATTCGACCACCTATCTTCAGCAGATATCGACGAATTGCTAGTAGACAAAGCTCTTTGCGATGATGAAATTATCGATTTTGCCCTTGAGGTACCTGATGCTGTTGAAAATTTTGACGTATCTATCGCATAAAAACAGAATTTGGTGTATATATATATATACGCGAAAACATTGATCGCAGGACACTTAAAAGTGCATACATTTTCAGTTATTGATTGTGTTACCAACAACACGAAGTGACAGTTATAGATAATTCCATTGTATTGTAAAATTAAGTGTTTCTTTCATAAAAATGCGACGCTCAAATATTGGTCGCAATACGCGGCAGCGGAACTTACAACGTGAAATTCAACAAGAAAATATAACCGAAATTCGAAGAGTTACTACTCGGCAAGAGTATCGAACGCTCAATACGAGCGGAACAGAAGAGCATTAGTAATCGCTTCATTTCATCGTATTGCCTTTAATTATGAAGCAGACGTCGATGATTACGTCCATCCTAAAATTGTTATCGGTGAAATGAATAAAGAGTGCAATTATTGTCATTCATTACGATTTAAAAATGAAACTCTTGGGATGTGTTAAAAATATTTCAGGTAAAGTTGTTTTACCAATTTTAAATCAACCACCTGAACCTTTAAAATCCTTGATGACAGGAGAATCTATAGTGATTCAAAGCTATTTTTATCAAAAATAAGGATATTTAATCAATGTTTCCAAATGACATCTTTATGGCGAAAAATAAATTACCAATATTGATTTTCTTGGTCGCACTTTTGCATCAATTTTTAAAATTCAAGGCCAAGTTTATCACCACATTGGATCAATGTATCCAACGCCAAATGAAAATGCGAAATTTTTGCAAATACATTTTATTTGATCAAATGAACAGCAAATTCAAGAACGTTGTGAAATACATCGCATAACCGTAATTCGAGTGCGTGAAATCCTTAACACAATTCAACAATTTTTAATGGGACAAAATCAATTAATACAATTGTTCCAAAAAATTACACCACAATTGGAAAATGATAATTACATGATCGTCATTAAACCAGATAACCAACAGGTGCCCACGTCCGTAGATATAATGCATCAACAGTTGATGAAGTTGCTATTGTAATGGCTGGGGAAGCTTTTGAATCACGTGACATAGTTATTAAGCACAGAGATAACATCATTCAGAAAATTGAAGACACTCATCGCTCTTACGATGCATTGCAATACCTTTTAATTTTTTGGGAAGGTGGATATCACATCAATAATATCGACTAATGATTAGATAGCTTATCGACTAATGAATGATTTACTGAAGACAATCACATTCTAAAATGTAGATATTTATACCATCAGTATGTTCACGATATGCGCGCCAAAATCGAGAGTGAACGTCTATACGGTACATTCGTTTTAATCAGTCAAAATTACGAAGCGACGAATATATCCACTTGCGTGATGCAATAAATGGAAATGTAGACAAAAGTATTAATGCCAATGACATCGGTAATACTGTTATTCTTCCTTCATCATACATTGGCAGCCCTCGTCATATGCAAGAGTATATTGACGACGCTATGACTTTCGTTCGATTTATTTATAACATTCACATGCAATCCAAAATGGAACGATATTATGAAATTATTAAAGCATGGTCAACAATCGAATGATCGACATGACATTATAGCACGAGTTTTTAAACAAAAGCTAAAATCCTTAATGGATCCCATTACAAAGTATTATGTGTATGGGCAAACGAATTGTTCTATGTATTCGATCGCATGACGAAAACGAGGACTTCCTCATGTTCATATATTAATTTGATAAATGATACACGGATCCAGAATTGTTTGAAATTGTTAAATTAAATATGGTTCATGGTCCATGTGGAGCACTTAATATGAATTCACCATGTATGATTAATGGTAAATGTTCAAAAGCTTTCCTAATAATTTTACAATCCATATACGATTACTGGAATTGATGGCTATCCATTATATCGTAGAAGATCCACTGAGAATTCTGGAAAGTCATTCACGATAAATATTCACCCAAATGAATTTGAAGTTGAAAATAGATGGATTGTGCCTTATTCGCCATTTTTAGCAAAAACATTTAAGGCACACATTTTTTCATTTTCAATGCACGAACGAGATTCAGCAATAATTCATCTAGCGGTCAACATGTCCATTTTACAGACCAAAATGTTATATAGTGAACTTTGTTCAAAATGCCACCATTTAGGTCGCAGAACTCGGAATGCTGAAAGTCAAAGATATATCGCGAGCAAGTCAAACTGACGAGCAACGCGAAGCGCGAAATGAAGTTGAATGGAATCGAAATCAACAACGTAGAAATGTCGCGTTTAGTTCCTATCGAGCTGCATTCAATTATAACGTTGCAATCGATTTCATTTGACTGCAAAACGTTGCTATTGGACCAATGAATGTTGTTTGTCCACATTGCAAGGCACAAGTTGAAAAATGAAGCCCCTGGATTGTGTTTCGCCAGTGTCAAATTGACACCATTCTTACCGCCACCAGAGCTACTACATTCATTGGTTTCCGGAAATGGGCCAGATTCTTAACACTTTTTGATTCATAGCAATATAATAATTGCTTTCAAATGACTTCATTTTGTGCAACAAAAGTTATTCGAGATAATTTAAGTTTTCAAGGTAAATATAATGGGAAACAATAAACTTTGACCTCCATGTAGCAATTGACATGGTGTACAGTATGTTGGTAACTATGAATTGCCAAGAGCAACCAGAAGTTAGTATATTTTTCAAACTTAACAAGATAAGTCGATCAGTGTTGTGCTCACAACAATTCGGTGAAAAGACCAAACATTTTTCTATCAACATCACGAATTCGTTTCATTATTCAAGACCGAATTAGACCGCATGCCATCTGAAACCAACAAAATTGTCATCAGAGCCGCAAAAACGCCTGTGTAGGACAAAACGCAAGTCGTTTTAATGCGCCAACAATTGATGGGTGAAAGTTTAGAAAACCGAGACATTGTTTTACATCGGCGGAACGATCAACGGTTACAATATCCTATCTTAATTTGACAAGGTGAAGATGCGATATCATTTTTCAATCAAGATGATAAATCCAGTTACAGGTAAATAACCAATCTACTACTATAATCACAACGATACTTTATCTTATTAACACAAAATATTTTTTACGGGCGCCGAAACTAACAAAAAAGTTAGTTCGATAAATTATTATTCTGATTAACAAGACTGATGGTTTGAGAAAATCAGGACAATCACATCTTCAAATGTCGGTGAACTAGGCAAAACTTCGTTTCGAGGAATACATTCATCTTCGGGATGCCATCAATGCTGACGGAAATGATTATAGAATGTCGGCAGAATAACAATTCTCGCCAACATACGTCAGATGTCCGTGATATATGCATGAATACGCTCAAGATACCCTATGTACGTCACTATGCAATCCACAGTGGACAGAAATTCGACAAGAATTATTTCCTGACCCATTGATCGTCATGACATCACCGGTAATCAAAAAAAAATTAAAATCACTTATGGATTTTATTTAAAGTATCGCGTGTTCGTCGAATGTATTCAGTCAAGTGGTGAAAACACCGATTGCCACATACACATATCCTCATTTGGTTGGTTGAGAAGATAAGACCGAATGAAATCGATGGTTGATATCAGTGGAAATTCCCGCTAATGAAGAAGATCCACTGTTACATGAGGTTGAACAAAAACTATGATTCATGTTTCCTGCACGGAAAGAAATACTGGTTACAACGAAGAAAAAACTGATTGATTTAATCAAATTGAGCACTTATTTTTCAGCTAAGATAATTTATTCATAATGTGAACTTGCAATTTCTTGATCTAAAAGTTTCATTTAAATATTAAAATAATATTTATTTTATTGTTAGAGGAAATTCATTGTCTTAAAACAAAGAAATATCATTTATAGAGAACATCACTTTTCTCGATTTTTAATAATTATTTCTTATAAGCTACAAATCATATTTCAATTCTATAAAACATATTTCTAAAATGTTGGAATGCAAATCTTGATTTAAAAGAATAAATACTTGTTTTGAAGTACATTAATCTCAAAATATAATAGATTGTATCTTGGATTAAGAATTATTTCGTATAATTGATTAAAATATATCTTTTAATTTAAGTGAGGTTTTCTAGTAATAAACATGTAGTTTCTTGCAGAAGGCATTATTTTTCTTGATACGAGAAACAATCAATCAATTTTAGAGTAAGGTAGTTTCTTGCGGAAGGCATTATTTTTCTTGATACGAGAAACAATTAATCAATTTTAGAATAAGGTTTTCTCTTGTACTTCCACGTTTTTCTTATGCTAGTTTTAATATTTCTAGATTATAGAAAGTAGAAGTTACATGTTTCAGCATTATTTCTTGTTTTCAGCTATTGTATTTAATTTCCAAAATAATAACAATATACAAATTTATTTTATAATTTTTTTATTTTCTTATTTAAATACATCAATTCAAATTTATGGATCGTAATACTCATTATGTGATACAAATTACATAAATAAAATATAATTAATTACAAATACAATTTTTATATAGATGACAAATTTGGTTTAAATATTTTAATTCCATTTGGAAGTGTATGTGTCATAAATGGTTTTAAGTGCGTGAGATAATTCTCAGTACACGAAATAATTTCGTATACATGGTCTTCGGCACCAACATAAAAAACCAGAAGGTGACCATCGTACTTAATAATTTGCACGCTCTGAATTATCAAGAAAACCGTACAACTAGTTTTTATAATATCAACAATTTTGAAAAGTTTACTTGTAAAATAAAGGCAATACGATTTTTTAAAAATAGTTCCCTTGTATTTTAATATAGAAATACTGATATTTTCAACTTCTGACAAATGAAATGGCCACTGGATTTTTGTAACGTATTCTCTATTTTGAATGTCACAATTTTCGGATTTTATTATTTGGGTATCTTTTTCCAAACCTTGATTCTGTAAAATTGTGTAACAAAACTTCATTGCACTTTTTTTTGATAATGAAATCGGTAAATTCTTTCTCGAGGATATTGAATCTGTATAATATTTCATTTCTCTGTGTTTGGATTCATATCTCATACACCAAATATTTCGCAAAGGCCCGGACATTTCTATGATTTTTGGATAATGGGTCAAAAAATGGTGTTTCGGTTTTAATGAATCACTAAATAAATCAACGTAAAGTTTATTATGTATAAAAATCATTTCTTTTAAGTTAGATGTATCAGATGGGGTAAATGTATCCGAAAGTAAACGTTCTACCATGTCCTGAAGCAAACAAATATATTTCCATATTGAGTCATTTTTTGGAATTAAATCACCGATAAAACAGGTGATGAAATTTAGAAAGTTTAAAGTTTCTTTAGCGGACATATGCAAATTTTTATGTTTTACGTGTTCTAATTTAATAGGACAACCTCTAGAATTAAAATCGATTTCACCATAATCAAAATGTTGGTAGCGAAAGTTAAGTAAATCTAAGGTAAAATATTTTTTATCAAATATATAACAATTGAGAGCATTCGCCAATCCGTATCGAATAACACCTTCAAATACGTCATGCATTAAGTCTACGCAGAAATTTTCTGTCACATGAAAATTATTAATTTCGTTAAAAACTGAATTTTCGTAAACTCCAGTTAGTTTATAATTATTTACATTAATGTCAGCTTCGTAATTGTTTTTAGTGCGAGACAAACTATAATTTTCACGATGATATTGGCCTATATCTTTTCTGTTAATTTTACATAACCTACAAAATTGATTATGATTAAAAGATCTCGCAAATCCTAATAAAACGTTTAAACCAAGATTGTCGCCGATTACTAATGCCAATATAAAATGAACGTTAATAGTATGCGTTTCCGTTTCTATTAATATGCCTTCCGTTTCAAGTTTTTTGAATATTGTTATTAAAGGATATAAAATTTTACTATTCCCAAGATTTTTATGTACTTTTGATAATACAAACATAGCTGCAAAAATGTTTTCTAAAGCTAAACACTTTTTGGGAAGAGTAGGGAAACTATAATAAAATGCCGCTATTGACTGACTACCAGCGTGTCCACCCAAAGGATTCCCTGTCTCGAAGTCGTCATAAAATAGAAAAAAGGGTATAGTGACTTTACCCTCATACAATTTAATTTTTTCTTTCCAACTTTGTCCTTGAATAATATTTCTAATATAATGTGTATCAGTTTCAAGAAGCCATTTCATATGGTTGACGGTGCTATTTAATACGTCAGGTAACTCAAAGAAACGTTTTATGTTTTGTTCAATTGGCATTAAAGAAACTGTACTTTTGAGTTGCTTCATGCATGGTCGACCTTTCTTCATTGCGATATTTGTTTTAATATTTATTATATAATTTGTTGGAGAACAATACAAATTATCAGCTTTGAGTTTTTTTAATAATTTATATTCTGAATTAATAGAAATAAATGGTCTCGAGCAATTAGTAAAACATTCTTCCACAAAATATTGATATTTTTTGTTCATTAAAGGTGTAAGTTTCTTGAAACTATTAAATAATGGAAGAAATACTAAGTCAGTTATATCAGTCATAATCATTTGTAAATTTGAAGTAGTTAAATTGTTAATACTAGCCATTTTCGTTACAAATTTTAAACAAGAATTGGAAAATTGGCTTCGAAGATTGTCGAAAAAATCTTTATCAAAATTATCAATATCGCAGTAGTGTTCTTGTGAATTTCTATCTGGTATATTACTGTCTTCAAATCGCCTACATTTCAAACTAGGTCCTACAGGACTTTCAATGGAGCTGGGTTCATCATAACTTTTAAGTTCAAATCCAGTTGGTTCGATATTTTTTGGATGATGATTTAATAAATGTCTTTTAAAAGAAGAAATATTGGAAAAAATTAAAGGGCAATTATCCTGACACTGAAATCTACTATTTGTGTGTAATTTATGAATTAATTTTAAATGAATTATAAGATAATTAATTTCTGAGAATTTTTTTTTACATACGAAACAAGAATACATTGTAAGAAATAAAATTATTTAAATTTAATAATTAAATTCAAATTTAATTTATTATTTTATTTTAATTCAGTTATTAAAATTAAACTTTCAGTGTCAGTTATATCCGACTCCGTGTTAATATTATAAAAATATTTTTGAAGAAAAAATAAAACTTTTTGACACTCAATTGGGAATTTTAAATTAAATGTGAAATATGATTTAAAACACAGGTCTAAACAGGTCAAAAAGTCCTGAAAAATGTAATAATGCTCGTCAATTGACAAACCGTATTTCTCCAAGGAGTCCTCTGTGTAGGCAATAATGAATGGTTGCAACGACAAATTGTATTGAGCATACAGAGCTCGCTTCTCCGATATTATTTTATTAATATCAGTCAGACTTGGTATCTTCGTGACCAGTGCCTCAATCGAATTGGCGATGGATGGTTTCCAAAATTGCTTATTTACTGTGGATCGGACTCTCACACTTGGTTTCAGTACATGATGCAAGCATTCAATTAGTTGTACGTTAAATGATGAACCTACAGAGAGTAAAATAATATTTATATAATATAAAGTGGAATTTATAAATTTATTTAATAACACGCGAACCATTCACATAAAATACTATGTTAGCTAGAAACATTTAATTTTCCAAGACTTCTATTGAATATGATTGAGGTTATGTAACAAAAAGTTCTGATCCCTCAAATATTTTCCGTTTAATTTGGTATTATCCGATATCCATTATCTATATAATGCAATAATTGATGCAATTATTTTTTAATGGATATCCGTGAAATATAATATAATTATAGATACTATGTATAACTTACTTTTTTCTTTGCCTTCATCCAAAAATGAAACTAAAGCTTTAGTCTTAATTTTCTCTTTTAAAATTGAAGATATTTTTGTAACAAAAGTATCCCAGTTATATATAAGATTGTACCGTCTTTCAGGGTACATACAGTTAAATTCCAGATCAATCTGCAATACAAATTTTAATTTCAGTAAATTTGTAATCACTTCAACAATTTATATTTTATTTTACCAAACGAAAACCATCAGAATGTTTCAGAATAGGCCATTGATCGAAAAAGCCGATAATATTAGGCCCTGTCTGAGTTCGAAGTTCCGACTGACGCCCGTTATGAGAGGCTATCCAGTGCTTCTCAACATCATCCCATGGAGAGGTAAAATGAAATAGCCACTTTTTAGCGGATTCGTACTCCTGATTAAGTTCTAATAAAAATATAATGTAATATATTATGCATGTATATACTATATACGTATATATATAAATACATATATATATATATATATATATATATATATATATATATATATATATATATATATATATATATATATATATATATATATATATATATATATATATATATATATATATATATATATATATATATATATATATATATATATATATATATATATATATATATATATATATATATATATATTTATATATATATATATATACATATACATATATATATATATATATATATATATATATATATATATATATATATATTTATATATATATATATATACATATACATATATATATATATATATATATATATATATATATATATATATATATATATATATATATATATATACATATATATATATATATATATATATATATATATATATATATATATATATATATTTATATAACAGTGATTTGCAAAAGTATCAGTTTTCTGTTTATACCTGTAGTTTTTGCAACAATGTTTTGCTTTCCAAGCGGAGCTTTATTTTTAAATTTATTTTCCAAATAGCCGATCTTTCGGAGCTTACTTGTCCTATTTTTATGCTTATTGTATAACAATCCTGCTGGCTTTTTGCCTCCTCGATAGTATAATTCCTTAAAATAAAAAAATAAGATAATTAGCAATAGTTTGTTATGTAATTAATTTTTATTTACCTTTTTTTCTCCCGGAAAATAATTTTCAATATCGTTGGAAATATTTCTAAAAACTTCAGCCGTCACAGGTTTTTCAACTAAAATGTCTACAATTGCTGAGACTAGTAGATTACGGGTCTTTTCATCCAGCTGTGGTGGAGTAGCCGAATTGAAAATTTTCAATATTTTTAAACCTTTTATTGAACCAAGAAATTGTTCAAAATTCTGTGAAATAAAAAAAAAACAATATATAGTATCGTTACTTAATATATTACAATAGTAGTTGGACAATGCTAACAAATTCTATCGAAGCCACGTTCTCACTGGACTGAGAAGACGAAACCGACTGAGGCTGTGTTTTGAACCACTCAGATAATGAGGAGCTAATTGATCCAGATACCGTCGAGCAATCAGGGGATGGATATAGATTCTTTGTTGAGTAACCCTGTAGAATTTCAATTATTTATAAAACAGTTTAAAAAATTATCTTTGGTTGATTTTACATTTTCTAATCGCCATTGCTCAATTTTAAACCTCAACCTTGATTTAATGCTCAACTGACTCATTTTTGGAAACATCTGATCCAAATTAACAAATGAGATTACTTCCAGGTCGGAAAGTTTGTCGAAACCGCAGCCTTAAAATAACAAATAATTTTATTCGGTTACTATTTACATTATAAACATATGAAATATATAAACGCCGTGTATATATATATTTTTTTCATATAATTATAAAGTAAAATAAAATTAAAATTTAGTACCGCTTAATACTTCTTCTGCCGGACCCAAATTCCATTCTTTCAATTTTTCACCCAGCTGATCTTTATTCCCTTCAGATATATACTGCATATTTGGTGAAATTACCTCATTCACAAACGTGGTGCCGTTTGAGTTGGTTGATATAACGAATTCACCCGCTTCGTCTAATAATTTTGCAGTTTCAACAAATTGCACCGCAATTGTATTAGGCGTTTGATCTACAGAATTAATAATTTATTTCTGACTTAAATACGATAAAAAAAGAGGAAAGCAAAGAGATGTAACTTCTCGGAATAATATTATATTAAACGAGGAGATAGTCTTATCCTGTGTGGACAATATCTTACTTTGCTCACCGCAGTATGATACATAACTATTATTACAAAAACAAAAGCTAGTATAATACTGAATGTACAATTAATAATTAGTAAAATTAATTCGAATATAAATACCATATTGATTTAATAAAAATGATGAACTATCTAAAATTAAAGTAGCATGTTCGTCAGCCATTTTTCTAATAAAAAAATTAAAATAAAACTTATAAGCATTAGTGCACAACTACCAACACAAAACACACAAACTAGCCGTTATTAATTAAACTAAAATTATCTAAAATCAATTTAACTTACACTTGATTAATTTATTTAACGTATGTATGTCGAACAGTTTTGAACACTTTTAAAAATTTTGATTCAAACTCACTTTTAAAATTTAATTTAATTACACAATCACTATAAAACACGTTCTTTCACTGAAACTGTTCACGAGATAATGAATAACAAATGATGCGCTTTTTTTGCAGTTTATCGCTTTAACGGTACTATTTTCTCCGAACAATACCTATATTTCATAAATGATTAACTGGTTTTCTTGTTTTAAAAAATATAGATTACATATTGAGAAATCATTTCTTAAAATTATAGAAATAATCCCTCATCTTGAGAGATATATACTGAATCGAGAAATATTATATTGAGTTTAGAAAATAATTTTTGGCGATAAGAAACTCTTTTCTTTATGTAACATGGTAATAATAATTTAAGGATTTTTGATCTGTAAATTAAAAAACACAACATCTATTTTATTCACTCATTTCTTTTATATAAAAATAATATTATTTATAAAACCACGATTGAATAACCGATTCACTATTAATTTATCGACAAATACATAAAGCTATTCATATCAGACCGTCGTGAATAAACTCGTTATTGTTTTGTTTAAATTATGGGACGGTTTCAATAATGAATTTGTTTTGGGGATTTGTGCAAAATATTTGATTATTAAGACTGGCAATAATACATCCACTAATCGAAACCAATGTTTTATTTCTATGAAGTTTCAGAACAATTATTTAAATAAAGCTTACCATTTATACACATTTGAATTTAAGACAATATACTGGAATAACAATAAAACATGAGTTTAATATTGACGATTATACATTTCCCCAAGTGTCTTAAACACGGCACAGATGAACGTTAACAAGTTCACAGACTTTAAAAAATAAATCAGACCTAAATAAATATACTTTTAAAGGGGATACAACGACATTAAAATTGGAATGTTATGAATATAATCGATATTAATATTTACTGAACACTTCGATTTTAGTTCACTATAGATCTTCAGAAAAATAAAATTACGCAAATTTAACATTTCCAAATTCCACATCAATATACCCCCCATATGGTAAAGAAACTTAATATAAAAGGAAAATTGTGCTTATATCTAGTTCTTCTCGTGGGTTTCTTTTAAATTTATATATCAATTTACATTAACAACTCTTACATCAATTATGCTCAGATGTTTTTGAAATTTATGGCAAAAGAGTATACAATTCATTGTAATAAACCATGTTGTCATATAATAATAATTGTAATCAACACGTTTATATAAATATCTA
This sequence comes from Tipula unca, assembly GCA_951394425.1. Lineage (NCBI taxonomy): Eukaryota > Metazoa > Arthropoda > Insecta > Diptera > Tipulidae > Tipula > Tipula unca. The sequence goes on from OX596382.1 coordinate 91,302,121, forward strand.
CTTATGTTGTTAAAACATAGATATGTATACTTAAGTTAATAATATAAAAAAAGGTATTCCCAATAATAATAACAGTGTTAAAGGCCATTACTGGCCCCTTACTGAATCAACAATCTGGCTCCAACGGTTTCGATCCTGAGCTTGGTCTTCATACTGTCTTAGACAATCTGAAGAGGCCAAGTCGTTCTCTACATCGTGGAGCCATCGTCGCCTGCAACGACCTCTGCGCCTACCATATGGTGGCTCTCCTTTCAGAGATCGCTGCACAATTCGTTCCGGATCAGCACGCAGAACGTGACCGAGCCAGCGTACTCGCTGAGATCTAACTTCATGTACAATATCGGGGATCTTCATCAGATCTCTGATCTCGAAATTGTACAGAGCTCGGTATGTATCATCTATTTCGCGTTTAGGGCCGTAAATCACACGCATGATTCTTCTCTCAAATGTAAGGAGCCATCTCTCGTACTCATCCGTCAGCACCCAACTTTCACATCCAAACATAACAACGGGCCTGATCAACGCTTTGTAAAGCTTCAGCTTCACGGCACTTGATAAGTGTTTAGATTTTAGCAGTGGCCTTAGAGGATATAAAGAACGACCGCCAGCTGCCAGCCGCACTTTAATATCCTCACCCACACTGTTATCGTGAGTGATAAGAGAGCCCAAATATTTGAACCTCCTCACTCCCTCAAACGTGTGGTGGCCACTACTAAAATCTGGTGTGCCATTGTCTCTAAAACCAGAGATCAGGTATTTCGTTTTGGACTCATTGATCTGGAGTCCAACAGAAGCTGAAAACTCTACAAGCGGATCAAGTATTTCTTTCACTCCGTTGCTATTCAGTCCAATCACGCATATGTCATCTGCATATGCAAGCACTTGATTGGACTGGCGATATAAGATGTTGCGCTGAGGTGTTTCACTTTTACGAAAGATGTACTCCAACATGAGATTAAAGAGTATCGGGGACAGAGCATCTCCCTGCCGAACACCCGAGTTAACTGCAAAAATTGTCGATAGCCTGTTCTCAACTTTAACACAGCATTGAGACTGCGTCACTGTCATCCTACACAGTTGTACCAATATTGTTGGCATTCCTAGGTATTCCAGGGCAGACCACAAACTCTCTCGATTGATCGAGTCGTAGGCCTGCCGGAAATCCAGGAAAACCTGATGTACGGAGATGGATGTCTCATAATATTTAGATAGAATCATCCGCAGCGAAAAGACCTGATCAGTGACTGATCGATTCGGACGAAATCCTCCCTGATAGTCACCAACCAAGGCCCCCGCCAGAGGAGTGATTCTATCCAATAAAATGTATGACAGTAACTTGTATGCTGTGCAAAGGAGAGCTGTACCGCGATAATTCTCACACTTCAAGCGGTCTCCCTTCTTGAAGATGGGGCATATCGCGGCCACTTTCCATTCATCAGGCATAACTTCGGTTCGCCATACTAATCGAATAAGGTCGAAAAGACAGTTCCACAAAGTATCCCCTCCGAATATCAAGAGCTCCGAATTAATGCAGTCCACCCCAGGTGAGTGGTTTCGTTTCATTCTCTGCATGGCCTTAGTGAATTCCTCATGGGATGGCTCCTCAGTGCAAATCTCCGCAGACTGTTTTAGAGGTGGCTCAACAACAGTCTGTGACGCATGATGAACATCAAGCAGCTCAGTAAAGTGTCCACTCCATGCGTCAAGTACTGCGTCGATGTTGACACAGAGGTTTCCATCCCGGTCCCGAATGGCGGTTGACGAAGGCCTGAAAGTATGGTGCAATCCAGTAATTCCTTTAAAGAAATTACGTGAACTACACTCATTGCTGAGTTGTTGTACTTTCAGAACCTCGGCCTTCCACCATTCTCGCTTCTTCCGTCTACAAATCCGCTTAGCTGCCCTTCTTGCAAGAGCTGCCTTGTTTTTCCTTGCGATTGTGAGACGTTGTTGCACTTCATTATGGGCTATATTTTGTTGCTCAACTGCAAGACGACACTCGTTATCAAACCAATCATTCTTGGGTCTGACTTTCACTATACCTAAAGTCTGTTGAGCAGCACTGACAACCGAAGTTTTCAGTACCTCCCAGACAGAGTTCACGCAGTCAGACTGGTAATTAGCTCCGTCAATGTTGTCGCTGACAAGATCCTGATATCGTTTCTTTTGATCTTCATTTATCAGACCTTCACAGTCGAAACGTTCCATCCGTTTCGCTGTGTTCCCCGACCTGTACGAAAACTTCCACCGTAGCTTTGCAGCGACCAAATAATGATCGCTGCCTACGTATTTGGTTGCTGACCGATAAGTTCTCACATCCTGCACAACCCGAGCTCGCCCTTTTGAAATTAACACGTGGTCAATTTGGCTCCCGGATGTTTTGCGAGGATGTGTCCATGTCTCTAGGTGTATCTGTTTGTGAGCGAAGAATGTGCTTGTTACTCTAAGATCATGAGCAATTGCAAAGTACATCATTCTCTCACCATTATCGGTCGCAGTTTCGTGTCGGGAGTACGGACCTATGTTTTCACACAAGTCGGCCTGATTTCTGCCAGCTCTAGCATTAAAGTCCCCAATTACCATTCTAACATCGTGTTCGGGTATAGATCCCATCAGATCGTCCAAGTCATTGTAAAATGAGTCTTTATCTTGGGGCTGGCTGACTTCTGTGTTTTAATTATCGACAGGTTGGCTAACTTCATGCGCAGGCGAAGCATACACAATCGGTTATTGACTGCTTGAAAATCCAAAACAGCCTTCTTTACCTGCGGCCCAAGAAGAAATCCAGCTCCAAGATTTCCGAGGTCATCTCCACTGTAGAACAACGTATAGCCCTGGGACACATGGTCTCCACTTTGAGGCCAGCGAGTTTCTTGAAGAGCAATGAGTTCCAGCCGATACTCTTTCATGCACGTGATTAGACCCTCCAACGCTCCTGGTTTTCTAAGTGATTGCACGTTCCACGTGCCGATCCTAAATCTCGTATCCGGGTACTTGAGCGGGGGTCCGGTGTTGTTTTGGTGGTATACATTTTTCTTTTTGTTGATTTTATAAACAGTTGATTTTTTTTACGGATGCGGGTCGTCAGCCCAGCGATCCAACCGTTTAGTCGCCTCCTACGACAAGCAAAGGATACTGTGGTGGTATTCTTAGGAAACATGTTCGTGCAATTTAGATTTACGAGACATGTGAGTGCCCCCCGACCACAGGGGCGGGTATTCCCAATAATAACTGTCAAATATTTAAATTTAAAAAAATACACAATATTGGAAAATGTTTATATTATAATCTTGATTAAAGAAATCTCAGAATATTTATTGATTAATTATTTCTTCAATTAAGATCGCTTTATTAAAATTGTAGATTTCATTAGTTTTTCAGAAAGAGAAATAATTTTTCTATTGTTAAGAAATGTTTTCAAATTTAAAATGTGATAATTCAATAAAATCTATGTATTTATTTTGAGAAAAGGTTAAAATTCTTGATTTTAAAAAATTAAGGATCAAATTAAAAGTATTTTTCTTCATAATAGATATTTTATGTTACAATAAAGAATTTTGGGCAACGATAAATCCAAGAAAAATTATTCTCCATTTGTAATGTAACATAATAGTTTCCATCAAGAAACCTTTTCATTTTGTAAGAAAACTATATTTATAGTTAGAAAACTTAGTATGGACTTAGAAACTAGGCCTTTAAAGTAAGAAAATATATAATATTTTATATAAAGAAAAAGGTTTCTTTAAGATAGTTAGTTTATTTTTTTCCGTGTGTGGAATATTAAATCCCAATTCTCCTTGTATGGCTGACGAAAAGCTATGGCCGACAAGGGGGACCGGGCTCATTTATTTAATATATTTTTTATATGAACGCAAAATTACGACTTCTTTATTAAATGTCACTGGAGGCGTCGCGCTGCGTAGCGGGCGTGGTCCGCTAGTATATATATATATATATATATATATATATATATATATATATATATATATATATATATGTGTATATATATATATATATATATATATATATATATATATATATATATATATATATATATATATATATATATATATATATATATTATATATATATATATATATATATATATATATATATATATATATATATATATATATATATATATATATATATATATATATATTGGGTGTATGCATTAAAAACCGGAATTTGATACTAGATGTCATTACTTGTTTATGCGTAATAGTACATCAATGTCATTTGAAAGCTCTATTCAATACGTGTCAAACTTAGCTAAACATTTTTGTTTTGATTGTGCACATTTAACCGATTTCAACGATGGAAAATTTATCAAATTTGAGAAAAAAACAGCATTTGCGGGAAGTTTTGTTGATTCACTTTTTCGCAAACAAAACAGCAGCTGAAAGTCATCGTTTACTCGTGGATTTGTATGGTTAGCATGCTCTTGCAAAAAAACAATGCTTTGAATGGTTTAGTCGCTTCAAAAGTGGTGATTTTGACATCAAAGACAAAGAGCGTCCTGGTCAGCCGAAAAAGTTTGAGGATGAAGAATTGGATGCATTACTCGATCAAGATTCATGTCAAACGCAAGAAAAACTTGCAGAATCATTGGGAGGTGATCAAGCAACAATTCCAGACGTTTGAAAACCTTGGGATTCATCCTAAAGATGGGAAATTGGGTGCCATTCCAGTTGAAGCCAAGAGACGTGGAAAGACGATTTTGTATGTCCGAAATGCTGCTCGAGCGCCACAAAAAGAAGTCGTTTGTGCATCGTATTGTCACTGGCGGTGAAAAATGAAACCATTACAATAATCCCAAGCGCAAAAAAGCGTATGTTAAGAAAGGTGCGGCCGGCCCATCGACACGAATATTCACGGGGCTAATGTCATGCTGTGTATTTGGTTGTACCAGCTAGGTGTGATCCACTATGAGCTGTTGCCAAGTGGTCAAACCATCAATGCCCAACTCTATAGTCAACAATTGATCCGACGTATGCGACCAGACACGAGTTCATTTTCCACCACGATAACGCTCGGCCACTAGGCAACTTGAATGGTCAAATGTACCGAAACATTTTGGAAAATGAACTGCCAATATTACTTAAAAAATTTGAGCTTAAAAGTGAGACGGAACATGTGGTTTCAACATGATGGTTGTCCTGCACACTATTCGTTGATGGCACGTGAAATACTTGATCGTGATTTCAATGGTCGCTGGTTCGGTAGAGCTGGGTCCGATAAATTGGCCCGCCAGATCACCAGATCTTACTGCGCCAGATTTTTTTTTGTGGGGCTACTTCAAAAACAAAGTTTACACACAAAAACCAATAACACGTGAGAACATGATTGCGCGAATCAGAAATGCGTGTGCTGAAATTCAACCAGACACACTTCTCAGTTGTGTACAATCATTTGAAATGTGGATTAATAAGTGCATTGAAGTCGCAGGCCATCATTTTGAACACTTATTTTAGATTTTCAAAACTGAATAAATTGTTTTGATGACGAATTTCGAGTATTTCCAATGAAAACGTGATGTTTTTTATATCAAACGTATTGCAGAATCGAATGCGTGTGTTCTAAGAAGGAGAAATTGAAAAAATTGAATTTCGTCGATTACAACGCCATCTGTCATGAACCGAACAAAATATTTCATTCAAATCATACGTACTTTTAGTCGTAGAATCCGTATCTGCAATAAAAAATATGGCTTCCTATCTTAGTTTAAAAGTTACCCCCGCCCCACCTACAAAGCGGGGGTGGGGGACTATTTTTTTAGCACTAATGTAGTTCAACCGCTGTATGATTAAATTTTGATTATGGACATTTTTTCCGTAGAGTGGCTATTTTTCGAGATATTTGATCGTCTCAGTTTAAAAGAAACACCCGGTATGTATATACATGTACATATATAGAAATTTAAATATTAATTTATTAATTTTATGCAAATTTTATTATTATTAATTTTCATATGTTTAGTCGAAATTAAATAGGATTTAACTGAATAATTAAAAATATTTGTGTGTATGTTCATATTTCAATAATTTGCTGCTTTAAAGCTTTTCCAAAGTGAATTCAAATTTAATACCAAACTATGATATGAGCCTCTATATCCAATACAACATTTTTCAAGTTGCGTAGATTAACTAACAAAAAAATTGGATTAAGAAAACATAAATAAATAAATAGAAAACGGCAGAATATATATGTATATATGTATATACGAAATATGGCGAAACACTTGTTTTCTTTATAATACTTTATCTCAATTACAATTTTTCAAATTGTATAGAATCCACCCTCGCACAACATAAAATATACAATTTCATCTCTTTTCGGTGTCATATTTCGTGTTAAAGTTAATATCAAACATCAATTTCCATATTTTGCCTCCTTTTTCACTTCGTACCCATTTTTCATTTTTTTTTTATATTTTTTATTCCAAAGTGTTTTTTGTTTGGTTACGTTATTTACGTACGTATATGTGGTTTTGGTAGAAACAATTTTTCTAAAGCTTATGATTATTATTCTTGTTGAGAGAGAGCGGTCTTTGTTTGAATGAATAAATTAATTCACCAAACAAAAACAAAAAAGTGATAATTTAATCAATTAAATATTTTAAAGTGATGAGCTTTGATCATATTTGATTTGATTTGATTTGATTGGAATGTTCGACCACGCATTAAGTAGGATCTCCCGGAGATGGCCGGGCCTCACCGAACACTCGTTTACACATAACATAAAGAGGATTTAGATAGGTTCAATTAGTATGATAGAAATTGACTCGGTTACAGACACCTGGTATTTATTTTATTCTGCATTCCAACCTTTAATTAAACAATTTACATTTAAGTTTAATTGGCAGAGATCCTGTAATTTAATTCAATTCACTATTATTAATTCCATATATTTGAGCTGTGATAGACACTGTAATGAATAATAATTAATTTATACTGTTAAATGGTTCAATATATTTGTACATAAAAAGTCAAGAAAAGCAAAAGAGTTAAACAAGAATGCCCCATATCTCCCCGTTTATTTAATTTCATTAGAACCCATTCTGGATGAATTAGTAGGTGCCTTAACATTAGCGGGCTTAGAATTAAACCCCGATAAATGCACCGCTCTGATCCGAAATACCTCAGCTTAATTTGTACCACCCCCCGCCAGAGTATTGTCTGGTGTCACTTTCAACCGTGTTGTTACGATGCGATATCTAAATACTTATTTAACCTCCAAGTTAAGTCGGCCTCTCACCATTCGTACTCGGTGTCATCAGGCGCTTAATAACTCAGGAATAACTCAGCATATGCAGAAATTCATTCATAGAAATCTAGTACCCTATGAGATAATGAGACATATGGTTTACAGACAGCTGCTCTAACCTTTGCAAACCGACGCCGGCTAAAGAAATACGAGTTTTTTTTTGTTCTAATGAAACTACTCGAGTTCCATCCTTACCATCCTCGCTCACGTAAAACCAAGGACATATTACATGCCAAGACTATTACCAAAAAAATCAAGGTACACCGAATTAATTATTGGGGATACATCCATCGTAGAAATCCCACCCACCTTCTTAGAGCAGGGTCCTCCTACATTGCCGGTCCCAAAAAGTTGAAACGAAATTTAAGATCCGCTCACAGAGCCTCGTGGTTAAACTTCTGCGGCGAAATTAATTGCCTGTCGGCGGTGGCAAGACTTTATATAGCCTTGGCTAATAATGGTGTTTGTAGGACTGATACTCTTCGTCTACCTGACGGTCAGCTTACCTCCTGTCATAGAGAGGTTGTCGAGCTGCTTCAATCTGCTCATTTCCCTGGTTGTGCCATTATCAACTCAGATGATGTTATACTAACGAATTCACTAAGGATTCCTTCTGTGGCTCCAGATTGGGACTTGACTTATAATCTGATCAATCTCGATGCTCTGCGCTGGAGTCTGTCTTCCTTTGCACCTTATTAGGCTCGTGGGCATGGTGGTATTTTCACGGTATCATTTAGGAACATTTGATTTACCTTTTCCAGGCGTGTATTGCTTACTGCGCTGTTCCGAAATCCTGGAGCAGGACTAGATTCGTTTTTATTCCGAAGGCTGGCAAATCCGAAAATACGGATCCCAAGTCTTTTCGACCTATTAGTCTGTCTTCAACTTTTCTCATAACCTTAGAAAGAATCGTCGACAGATTTAATTTCCTTACCACTCAGTAATTTGCAACATACTTACAGAGTTATTAAGTCCTGTGAAACTGCCCATATGAACTTGTAACTAGGATTGAAACTAGGATTGAAAGATCCCTCAATAATAAGGAATTTCTTGGATTGAATCCATGCTCAAGTCTCACACTGTTGAGACTGAACTGAATGGCATGTCAGTTTCTGTCAAGGTTGCCAAAGTCTGTCTCTAGGTTGCTCCCTCCCCTGCTGTGGCTTTTGGTCATTGATGGATTACTGGTAACACCGTCGAACACCCAGGATGTTGCTTTTCATTTTTAAATAGCTGATCTTACCGATATTATCTTACGCTTCGATTGTGAGGTGGTCAGTTGTAAATCTAAATTCATCTACTGCCAAACTTAGTAGTCTTCAAAACATGGCTTGTAGGGCTGTTACTGGAACTATGTCCTCGACTTCACTTCATGCTTTCGAGTCCATTCTTTCCGAGCCTCAGTTACTCACCTTAATTCTAGACTCTGCTTCTTTTGCAGAGTTTCGTTTGAGGTGCATTGGGCCTGGAATGTTCTCGGTTCTATCGTGAATTTGGACAAATTTATAAAAAATTACACTTCATTGTTACCAGAAATCGATATGGTAGATGAATAAAATAAATAATGATAGATACCTGAATACAACTTCTCCAACTTATTCACGGTGGTTTATCCATCAAGAAATTTGTGGTTTTCGGAGGATTTTCTCCAAAAATTAGACGAGTGTTCAGTCTTTTATTCAGATGGCTCTCGCTGTACCCTCAATGATGGATTTGAAATCTACTGTCCTAGAGATCTTTTGGCAGTCCTGGGTTCGCTATGAACTGTTTTCCATCTGGATACATCTACTGTCCTTGCGGTCTAATCAGAGATCTTTTGGCAGTCCTGGTTGGCTATGCACTGTTTTCCAAGCGGAAATAATAGCGCCGACGTAAAGTGTTATGGAGGCTTTGAATTTCCCTGTTATAAAAAACAAAAACATTATTCTGTGTACTGATAGCAAAGCTTTGCCCAATTCATTGAATAATCCATTGACTGTTTCCAAACTTGTCAAGGATTGCAAATTATTTAATGTTATTTAATCTTCTTTGCTTTAATAATACCGTTACGGTAATGTGGGTGCCAGCACATTGAAACATCGAAGGGAATGAGATCGTGGACTGTTTAGCCAAAACCGGTTCCCAGCTAACTCTAATTGGACCTGAACCCGCGGCTCTCTTATCTGTGAACTATGCCAAGAAATTTATAAAGAAAAATTTTAGTTGTCTTATGGCGAAGAACTTCATTAGTGAGTCAAATTTGAAATCAACTAAATATGATCTATCTTAAAAAGGACTAGGATGAGTTTATCTCAGGATGTTATTTGTGATGACTGTATTGAGGAAGATGATCACTGACTGCACTTTTGTGTCCAGTTGTCCAGCTTTCAATATTATTCGGTTTCAGGTTTTCAGCTGTAGATCTATTAATGTAGACCAGTTGTCCTCCATATACCTTGGTTCAAACTTATTCAATTTGCGAAGGCAACAATGCGCGTTTGCGACTTAGGATAGAATCCTGCAGTTGCACTATGGGCCGTCCCAGTATTGAGTGCGGAATCGTTATGGGTCCCAACCAATTTAACAAAATAATAATAAAGTTAAAATTTAAATTTTTAATATATCTGATGTGTAATTTAAACTTAAGGTTCTACTTTACTCAATTTGCGAAAGCATGTGTATCGTACAAATCATTTTATGGCCACATAAACTTAGGTATAGACTTAATATTTTTTTATAGTAAAGTTAAATATATTTGCAAGCGAATAATACACTTTTTTTTAAAAATGGTCAAACCTATACTGCTGTATGGGGTGGTCGCTTGGAGGCCAGCGTTAAAAATTATGGCCTGTAACATTATAGGCCACTTATTTATCCTATGCAACAGGGGTATTTCGGAGCTACCGACTACGCTTTCTCTTTGCCATCTGTTGAGTTGAGATTCCAAACTGAGTTGACTGGATGAACCAAACGGTCATGGACAATAAGGCGCTATAAGCTTCTTCACGGCTGGCTCAAAAGGGGATAGAGGGGTTGGCTGCGGGATATTCTGTGAAGTACAAGAGTCAACCTCTCTTTTCATCTTCCAGACTTTTCCCCTCAGTACGCTGCCTTGTGGAACTCCTGCGTTTATGTCATTTAGTTCAGTAATAGCTGAATTGTGTTTAACCTGGTATTTTCTTTGAAACAAGTAGCTTTCAAGGACTGCATGAAATTTTCTTGGCGGACGAGTTTTAATTCTATATATAAGGCTCTCATGCCATACTTTGTCGAAAGATTGCGCTATCTAGAAAATCTGCCGAACAATTTTTATTTTCTTCTAATGCAAATTTAACTAGATGTTAACAACCCTGTGCACCTGCTCTACAGTACCATGTTGGTCTCGAAACCCAAATTGGTGGTCTGGTATAATCTGTCCTTCAGATAATATTAATCTGTACTTTTCCAAGCTTTGGAATCATTGTAATTTGCGATATTTGTCATTTTTTAGGGAAATGCCCACACCTCAAAATCGCATTGAAGATATAAGTTATGAGTTTTATGCATTTATCAGGTAATTCTTTGATCATTTCTCCAGTAATAAAAACGTGTGCTGGGGATTTCTTTGAATGTATACAGTGCCGGCGGTCCGTTTTTCTTGGTTTAACTGCAGTAAATTAAGTGAAGGCCTATGAACTTTTTCAAAGTTATTAATATCAGGCCTCTTTTACTGCTAATTCCAATATGTGTTAAATTATTCGCCGCCGCATCAGTATCTTCCGGGGTGGAAAGTTGGATATCCAATTGGCTATTTCGTTCGACTGTATTTCTATTTAGAGCCCATTTAATTAGTTTGTTAGATGTTCAGGTGGTTCTGATTTTAATGCTCTGGTATTCAGAGTTATTATTATATTATTGGTGAGGGATCGGATGATAAGTCATACAGCAATCTTCTACCTGAGCATTGATGCATGCAATTCCTTTTGTTAAAAGATTGCTGCTTTTTGATTACGTGTTTTGGTATGCAGTAAACAGACCATTCCTCTAGGCAGATATTAGTTGCTTGGATGTGATCTTTATCATATTTGATTAGTTCATAATGCTTTATTCTTCGTTTGATCAAGACCGCAGTACCACCGTGTGCTCTTCCATCTGGGCATTTGGTGTCATAAACTGAATATCCGTTGATTTTACAAAAGGAATTTTTTGTAAAGTGTGTTTCTGATATTAGCTTGATGTCTATATTTTGATCGGCATTAAAGGTCTGAACCTGAGCTTTGTGTTGTGCAAGACCGTTCGCATTCCACACAGCTATTTTTAGAAGCGTCAGTTTTGGCTTTTGATGATAATTTGCATTAGTTTGTTCATATTTTGCATCATCATGCTCATTTGTCTTTTCATCATCATCATGAAACTTTGGATCGTTTCGGTCAGTTTGTTTACGATTGCGTGAATATTTAATTCTTCCTCGTTGAAATGAACTTTCGTTTTTGGGCGGTACCTTTAAGGTTGTTGGCATAGAAAACTCCTGGTTGTGCAAAACTGATTGTAACATTCTTCTTGTAGTTGAGTGTGCATTAGGTTGTTGGACAATTGTACTTCTTGAAGTCATATTTCTTTGATTGTAAATTGACTTAAGGATTCGTTGCTCATATCGCACCTTTGGATTGGTCTTACGCGTCAAATCCAGATATACTGGGCAACCTCTGTAGTTTGCTGTGTGATTTTCACCACAATTACTACAACGTTTTACTGATGGATCATTTCTCGTCTTATTTTTTGAATCATAACGTTTGCCATAAATAACGCAAACTTCACTAAACGTGCATTAAGCTTTAGTGTGCCCGTTTTCTTGGCACTTGATGCAATTTACTGGGGCGGTTCACTTTTTGCGTTCCTATATGGTGATTTTGCGATGCAGTACATATCTCCAGTTATATATACTGTAGTTTTCTTTGTTTTTCTCATCTAGCTCTAATTCTATGCGAAGCATCGGTTGAGGAACCTTCTTCCGATTTAAAATGTTTGCAATAGATTTGGCATGGAACACTTGTCGGCGAGAGCTGCATGAATGTCGGTCACCTCAACGCTGATATGGCCTCTTTTATGCGGGGCAATATAAAAGTTTTAGTGAGTTAACTTGTCGATTATTTTGACGAGTTCATTATTTGACGCCTCTTTTAAATAAATTGGTGGCGGCCCTTCGCTTTTTAGCTACTGAGCCATCGGCGCCATCCAGCTCCCAACTAAAAAATCTATTGTCGAGAGGTATTTGATCAGCACCGTATTATAATCTAGACGCTTTAGTTTTACTAACTGCGCTGATTTCGGGCTTTATTTTCGTTTGGTCTGAACAGTTATATATCTGTTCATTCCAGTTTGCACCAAATTTTCTTTATTTAAGTGGCCTATCCCACAAATTAATTAATTCATTCAATTAATATCGTTATTCACGTTCATTTCACTCGGTTCATTTGATGTCGAAGCACTTTTTTCATTTTGCGTAATTATATTTTTTTACCCATTACGGATGTATTCACTGCATTATTCTGATTCAATGTTGGTATTAACTGTGTTCGTTGAACAGATATTGTTTTTTTTTGGGGGAAAATAGGCCCCTTATTATTTTAGCACTGATTATTATTTGTAAAGTAGTAATATAAAAAAAAAAAACTTAAAAATAATTAAAAAGAACTGATACTGCACTTGTTCATTTAAATTTTATTTTAATTATATTCCGCGCACATTGGTTTTACGTCCAAACTGCACGACGATAAAAATCAAACTCAAATTAAAATTAGAACTAAATTTAAATCACTAAACACTTAAATCACTTATCTTTTAGATTACTAAACTTAAATAGTGGGGACAACCTACATGAAAGAGGTCTCATTCGATGCCGGCCCTAAATTTACTGAAAATGAATAAATGAGATTATAGAATTTAACCACTCCGGAGTAGTAAGATAGACGTGATATCGCGTCGACTCGGTCCATCTGTAGAATAACTAAACGAAAATGTGGAAATATCAATACCCTGCCTAAGTACGAATATCTTTCAGATGATATTGTACTAAACCTAAAACCAGACCGTTTTGATTTCATGACTTTGTGTATAGTGACCGCCAATGTCATGTATACTCATGTTTCGAATTATAAATTAATATCATTAGTATCATGTTATATAATATGAATGAACCAATTGAAGATGACCCAAATCTATCCTATATATATATTTGGAAGCAATAAAATCAAATTGACATTCGTCATTGTTTTGATATATGATAAGGGAACAAAAAACAAAATATAATACCGTGTCATAACATATGTTTTAGTAGGTCACCAATCATTACGAAATTGATCATTATAAAAAATTTCAAATGAACATAAAACCCTTTTAGTATTTTTTTATTTTATTTAATGTCTCTAAAAAAATTCATATTACATTTAATTAAACTTAATGAATTTTTCACATCATCGGTGTGTGTACATATGTATGTATATACGGATATACGAAAGCTCTGCGGTGACATCATTTTTTTCGTTTGTTTTAACATCATACTTTGTTTATCTTCAAAATAAAGGAAATACAACAAAAAAAAAAAAAATAGGATTACAACTTTTTATGATAAATAATTATTTATTTTTTTATTAAAACGTGATTATATTTTAATTAAATTAATTCCTTAAAAAATTATATAAAAGTAAACGAGATAACAAAAAAGCTTTTTTTTTCTTCATAATAACGATAAAAGTTTTTTTTATTTTAAATAAAAATAAAAATAAAGTTATTAAATTTATATTTTTGTTGGTGTTCTGGTTCGTCGTAGAAATTTTATTAATAAAACCTAACTTGCCACAATTTTGTGTATATTTTCAAGAGGAGATCCAAGAAAAGCTTTTGATAAACATAACATTTCTTCTATAATGTAGATAATATTGTGAAATTAAATTGTAATTATATTTGCATTTGAGCTATATAACGCCCATTGCACCCTCCACACAGATTTTTCTTGTATATATATATATATATATATATATATATATATATATATATATATATATATACATATATATATATATATATATATATATATATATATACATATATATATATATATATATATATATATATATATATATATATATATATATATATATATATATATATATATATATATATATATATATAAATATATATATATATATATATATATATATATATATATATATATATATATATATATATATATATATATATGTATATATATACATATATGTGTGTAAAGCGGATACTTCGACGACAAAAATTGTATTTATCGCATAATTTGGCGACGTCGTCATATATTAAAAGGATACTTTGTATTGGTACAACCTTAATAATTAAAATCGCCTGAATGTTGATTATCTATAAATGTTAAGCCATTATTATACTTTCACATTTGAAATAAAATAAATATGTCTAATAATCGAAAAATAATTACAAATGTTAAACAGTAATATGGATATGTAATATGATTAATATTTTTGTAGCAAATAATCAAAATTAGCTCCATGAAGGTGATATAGTATTTTTTCGAAAAGATGATTATATTTTTATTACTATAATGCGATAGTGTAATATCGGCCTCGGCCTTATAGCAGAGCCACCTATATATACAGAGCCGCAAGGATCAGCCATGTTTTTTGTCGAGCTTTTTCTAGAGGAACTACTATTTGCATTATCCCATTAGAATCAATGTAAAAATCACCATTTTCGAATTACTTTTCATCAATGAAAAGTTAAATCTTTCATTTCGAAAAACACTTTGTGGAATTTTTTCTATATTGAAGCAGCGCATATCTAAAAGTCAGAATCTTAAATATTTTATTAATTTAATAACCATTAAATCAAAATTAAATATGAATTTATCATATTTATGTAATCATGAATTTATTTGAATGTGTAAGTAAAATAAAACATATATTGTCATCTTTTCCACTTAATCAGTTTGGTGACGGATGTGGGCCGGATAATATTCCAACGTCTATATTTAAAAAATATGCTAATATTTTAGTAAAACCATTACGGAATATATACAATCTCTCGTTAACATTCGGAATATTCCCTGATACAAGGAAAATATCTAAAGTTACACCTATATTTAAATCGGGTAAAAGAGAAGACATCACCTGTTATAGAGGGATATCAACCACTTCAATCATAGCAAAATTATTCGAACAGGTTTTATGCAACAGCTTTAAAGGAATCCTAGCTCAACATATATCACTCAATCAGCATGGGTTTATGCCTAGAAGATCTACATCTACTAACCTTGTTGAATTTACCAACAAAGTTATTAATGAAATTGAAAACCGCAACCAAGTAGACTTAGTATTTACTGATTTTAGTAAAGTATTTGACTCAATCTGCCATCACAAGGCTCTAGAAAGTCTTTACAACTTTGGCTTTGCATCCAACTTCATTAAATGAAATGAATAACCACATTCAACTCATATTTGACTAGTCGCGTACAATATGTGTCAATTGGAAGCGAAAAATCTAAAATAATCAAAGTAACGTCAGGAGTTCCTCAGGGTTCCCATATTGGACCATGGTTTTTTCTCGTTTTCATAAATGGAATAACTGAAGTCATAAAATACTCTAATCTTCTCATGTTCGCAGATGACATAAAAATCTATTATACAATTAAAGATATACATGACACAAAAATATTACATGAAGACATCGAGAGATTCAGTGAATGGTGCCACAAAAATTCTTTGCTGTTGAATATTGCCAAATGCAAAGTAATGTCTTTTCATCGCAAGAGAAAACCGATTAACTTTGCTTATAGCGTTAATATTACGGAACTGCAAAGAGTTAATGAAATAATCGATCTAGGTGTCACATTCGCTGAAAATATGAGTTTTAACAACCACATTGACAAATGCATTGCTAAAGCTAATTCTATGTTTGGTTTTGTTAAGCGTTGGACTGGTGAATTACTTTATTTTATTATTTATTTTGCGTATATAAGATGCAAGTTGAATACGCATCAGTAATTTGGAGCCCGTATTATGCTAACCACATCAAAAGGATTGAAAGCATTTAAAAGAAATTTATGATCTTCATTTTAAAGAAAACTGACTGGGACTATGACCATAGCTTACCGTTTCATGAGAATATAGCCCGCCTTCCACCATGCACGACAAGATGTTTAGAGTATAAAATTTGCACTCTGGAAAATAGACGGTTATTTTTAGACTCCGCCTTCATCGGTAACATCCTGCTTGGCCTTATTGATTCTCCCTATACATATTGGAAAATACAGCTATCCATACGTTCCAATCAAATCGCTGCGAAACCATCGGTTTTTGGAGATAGAACGCCACTCAACTAACTATGGTGAAAATTGGCCAATCAACAGACAGGCAAAATCATTCAACATCGCTGAAGAAAACTTTGACTTTCATCTCACAAAGGACTGCTTCAACAGGAACTTGAAGAACTATTTTTTAAATTTTAAAACTTAATTTATCAAAAATTATCTGGTAACATCTTTTCAGTTTATTTTTTGTAAAAAATATACTTTTTCAATCTAATTTTTTTGACAACTTCTAATCTGAAGTACTTAACTTTTATTGCATATGAAATCATACTTGTAATATACTAAATCGATTTCTTAAATATAAATAAATAAAGAAACATGGCAGTTCAACGTTAACTTTTCTTTGGATTTTTGTATTATTTGAATCGTCAGTTTTTAGTATGTAGTTTGTGTAGCTAGTCTGCTAAATAGATCTTTATTTTAGTAATTAAAAACTCGTGGTATTTTATAATAAAAAAATCGCCTGAATGTTTATAACGTTATTGAGTATAACGCCCATATTACACTACCACATTTGAAGTAATATAAATATAATTACCAATGTTAAATAGTAATATGGAAATGTAATATTGCTGCAGCAAATAATTAAAATTGGCTCCATGTCTCCATGAAACGGAATTAGTATTTTTTCGACAGATGATTATATTTATATTATTAATATAGGCATACATATATGTATGTGGCAGTGTAATATCGGCTTTATAGTCGTCAACGTGAAATCAAAGAGAATAGATACTATCTATTCTCTTTGGTGGAATATTAAAATATCAAGGGACCTTGACGGCATCATTCATTTATTTTTTTTAGTGAATTTTGTATATTATACGAATATGTTTAACACATTTCTGTATTATAATAGAAATATAATAGATTTATGTATATAATATGTAGTAGACTATGCATCAAGGGATCAAAATGGGCAATTATTGTTCGAGTGAAGAAATTATCCCAGTTTCTAAATTGCAAACGAGTTTTTATTGAACATTTGTTTTAATCACTATAAATTGATTGGCATTTAAAAAAAAAGAAAAGACTAAAATAATTTCAATATGTATTTTAAGAAGATTCCGAAGTTTATAATGTAAAGGTACCTTAACCATGTATACCAATTAACCAATTCCATAAGGTAATGCGTACACAGGTATAAAGTACATTGTTTTACATCTTTCCAGTAAATTGTTTTTCACTCATAATTTATTTATTTTCAAGCGGATTGATAATTTTCCTATGTACGAAAGAAAAAAATACAATTTTCAATATTTTTGTTTAAACGAAAATTTATGAATTTTTGTACAGGAACGAACTTAGGGACGTTTTTCACTTTTTTACCCCCCTCCAAACATTTAAATTATTAAAAAACTATCATGAGATAACGATAAAGTTCTCTATAAGCCGGTTGAATTTCAGCCTTGTGTCAATTCAGGAACATGCTTTTAAAGCCTAATCAAGTGAAAACACGGTTATGTATGGACATTTTTTTTTATTATCAATCTTATATGTACATTTTCTATGAATAACTTAAGCAACTCGTCAAATCCGGCGATATTTCCATTTAAAGTTTTTCAATACGAATTATAATAATAAAGTTATGCTCGATAATGTTAAACATATTTTATGATATAATCCGCTGCTGAAGAACCAATAATACATTATTCAGTAAATCGATGATCTTTCCGTAAAGAGGAATTTATGTGTTTTATGGATCCTTTTGTCAAGACACCCAAAACCACCTATATATATATATGATGGCCTGAATTTTGTATTTTTGAAATTTAATAATAAAACTTGAAATTAATTTTGAACACTTATTTAGATTTACAAAACTGAATAAATTGTTTTCATGACGAATTTCGAGTATTTCCAATGAAAACGTGATGTTTTTTATTTCAAACGTATTGCAGAATCGAATGCGTGTGTTCTAAGAAGGAGAAATTGAAAAAATAGAATTTCGTCGATTGCAACGCCATCTATCATGAACCGAACAAAATATTTTATTCAAATCATACGTACTTTTAGTCGTAGAATCCGTATCTGCAATAAAAAATATGGCTTCCTATCTTAGTTTAAAAGTTACCCTCGCCCCACCTACAAAGCGAGGGTGGGGGGACTTTTTTTTTTGCACTAATGTATTTCCCCCGCGATATGATTAAATTTTGATTATGGACATTTTTTCCGTAGAGTGGCTATTTTTCGAGATATTTGATCGTCTCAGTTTAAAAAAAACACCCGGTATATATATATATATATATATATATATATATATATATATATATATATATATATATATATATATATATATATATATATATATATATATATATATATATATATATATATATATATATATATACATATATATATATATATATATATATATATATATATATATATATATATATATATATATATATATATATATATATATATATAATATATATATATATATATATATATATATATATATATATATATATATATATATATATATATTTATTTTGTTTTTTTTATTTATTATTTTAAATATTACAACTGATTACATATACGAGTATCATCTAGTAATTTGTCTATCTTTCTTATATGTTCAATTTGCAGAGATATAACCCATTAGTTGGTCTCTAAAAATTTGGCCACCCTATTGTAGTCTTCCCAATTCCAGCGGTTTCTTTCTTTGGAGCCGTCGTACTCCATTTGTGTTACTCAGCATACCGTAACTCAACATTTTCATGTTGACCAAGCCATTGTATGTGTTTCTTTGCATGAATTGTTATCTCTTCGCTGACGTTTTCCATCCGGAGGTTCCTATGTAGGTTATCGTTTCTTATGTACCAAGGAGCGTTCACTATTCCACGTAACACTTTATTTTGAAAAGCTTGTATTATTTTAATATTGGTTTTCTTAGTACAGCCCAAAGCTGAATACCATAAGTCCATATATGTAGGTTTTAAAACTTGTTGGTATAGTAGCAACTTATTAGGTATTGACAGCTCTGAATACCTTCCAATTAGCCAATACATATTTCTAAATTTAATGTGTAGTTCCTCCTTTTTCTCTTTAATGTGTTCTTTCCATTTTAACTTAGCATCGAGAGTAATGCCAAGATACTTGGCTGCGTTAGCATAGGGAACTTGTTTGGAATTTAGTCTATTGATATCCAGTTAACTATTTGATTGGTGAAGTTAACGTGCGTTGATTTATCTTCATTTAGCTTAATGCGACATTTTTTGATCCTGTTAATAAGTTGGTTCGTAGCCCGTTGCAGTTTTCTGGTTGCTTCGTCTACTTTATAACCAGTAGCTAAAATTGCAGTATCGTCCGCAAATGTTGCTATTGTTGTGCCGCTTATGTTTGGTAAATCACTTGTGTAAAGTAAATACAACACTGGCCTTAGCACGCTACCTTGGGGAATCCCTGCAGATACCCTTTTTAGCTCGGAAAATTCTTCTTCACATCTAACGCGAAAATATCTGTTATCAATGTAAGATTTCAATATCTGAAAGTATTCTTTTGGCAAATCACGATGCAGTTTATATTCCAATCCAGGATGCCATACTTTATCGAAGGCCTGTGCTACATCCAGAAATATTGTTGAGCATATTTTCTTATTTTCAAGTGCATCTTCAATAATACTTGTAATCCTGTGAATTTGCTCTATGGTGGAGTGGTTTTCTCTAAATCCGAACTGATGTGGTGGTATTAGCTTTCTCTCAAGTATTATAGGTTTCATCCTTATGTATAACAGTTTCTCGAAAAAATTTCGAAAGTACTGGAAGCAGAGATATTGGCCTATATGACTTTTTATGATTAGAAGGTTTGTTCGGCTTTGGTATCATAATTATTTCTGCTACTTTCCATTTCAGAGTTACATATTTCAGTCGAAATGAAGCGTTAATTATATGAAGAAGTTTTCACACCTCTTTCTCAGGAAGTGTCTTCAATATTTCACCTGTTAATATGTATTTATAAGGTGTTTGCGGATGTACAGCTTTATTCGTAACCATTTTGATGTTGCCATTCTATTGACATATAATAGTATAACAGTATTAATCTATTTACATTACAGTGACTGTACAATAAACGAATGCACTATAATGCGCGTATATATCATATACCCTTACCAGTCTTTGACTATCATGAATGTATTAAGTACACATAAGCTCTATACTTATACATTTCCTTATTTAATTCTCGCGTGAAATATTTTATAATATTTCCATTTACCAACAAAATATATATTTAAATCCGCAATAGAGTGCCTTCGTCAACCTTAAAATTTAAACCTAACTAAAAATATCTACTTAATACAAATAAATTACTTTTATAAATTTAATTTAATAGGTTTTTTTATGATGCGTTTTGGACGATTGCCGACAGCGGTATTATTCTCAACATTTTGAATTGATGCGTCACAATCCAAAGATTCTATTGTATCTTCCAGCTGATCAACGATTTCTTTATTTTCTCCAACAGTCCTCCCATCGCCTAGGTCACAAAATGGCACCACTCTAGAATCAACCCGTTTTATTTTTTGTGAAAGTATATCTGTGATCGACATGGGCTTTACATTACTTTTTATTTTATCAATTAGAGTATCATTTGGTTTCTTATTTAAAGTTTTTTTTGTCAAAGTTATGTGATCTGCATGTCTTTTCCACAGTTTATTATCCCAGGTTTGAACTATAAATACATTTGATCCAATCATTTTTTTAATTTTTGCAGGAATCCATTTAAGCGTTCGAAAATCTTTAGTGTATATACTGTCTCCAATATTTAGATTTTTAGAATTAACAGGCAAATTTTGCTTAGTGGCTTCAACAAAAATATTATTCTTTGGCAGTAACAAGTTCCATCTAATATTAGATTCCCGATTAAAAAGAAGTTCAAATGGTGTTTGAGATGTTATAGTTTGAGGGGTATTTCGATAAACATATAATTGAGTCTGAATTAATTCTGAAATATCCATTTGTTTATTATTAGCATCAGCCAACTGTTTAAACAAGGTTTTCTTAAATATAAATATCCTAACAGCATTCTCACCTGGACCATTCGAGGCAGGATGATAAGGAGGAGAGGTAATAAGTTTGATTCCATTTTCTTTACAAAATGACAGAAATTCATTTGAAGTAAAACAAGTTGCATTATCTGCGACAATCGCTGACGGGAATCCTAGTCGAGAGAATATCCCTCTTAGAGCAGATATTGTTTTAGAAAAACTTGTATCTTTTGCTTTACATATTTCTATCCATTTAGTAAACGTGTCTACAAGCACCAAAAAATGAAAATTCTTAATTGGACCACAATAGTCTATATGAACACGATCAAATGGATTTTTTAATATCTGGGCATCCTTCCCTGACATACTTTATAACTAGCTTTAACATCGGATCTTTCTCTGACTCCTCTGCTAAATCTTTGGCTCTTATAGGGCGACTAAATTCATTTCTGATAAAATTTAGATACGAATATTCATTACTAGTATCTGCCTCGCTTTTTTCAGATAACCGAGAGAGCGCATCAGCGCAAACATTATCCTTCCCTGCAATGTAATTTATGTCATAATCGAAATTCGATAAGAATATGGCCCATCGTTGTAACCGTCCTGCTGCCATACTCGGAATGTAATGTGACCAAAAATCGCAACAAGAGGCTTATGATCCGTACATAATAGAAATTTTCGACCTAATAAATATTGTGAACATTTTTTTACTCCAAAATGTATTGCTAATGCTTCTCTATCTATTGATGAGTAGTTTTTTTTATGAACTCGACAGGGTTCGGGAAGCAAACGCAATAGGTTTTTCTTCCCCTGCCTTCATAATATGCGAAATGCATGCTCCTATACCAGATTCTGAAGCATCGGTTTTCAGAACTACTGGGAGTTTTGTGTCATAGTGAACTAGAATTTTATCCGACATAATCGCTGTTTTCACAGTATCCAAGGCTTTTTGACATTCCTTTGACCACACAATTTCTTTTCGACCTAGCAAATCATATATCGGTTTTAGTATTGCAGATACATTTGGTAAGAACCTAGAATAGTAGTTAATAAATCCACATAATGATTTTACTTGCGTTACTGTAGTAGGTATCGGCATTTTTAGGATAGCACTAACTTTATCTTTATCCTTATGTAAACCATTAGCATCGATTATATATCCCAGATACTTAATACTACTTTTGAAAAACTCACATTTATCCCTATTAACAGTAAGTCCAAATGTTTTTAATCTATTCAAAACTTCGTTAAGATTTTTAATATGTTCTGCCTTCGAAGCTCCTGTGATAACAATGTCATCAACAAAAATAGCACAACTTGGACACCCTAACAACAATTTTTCCATTAATGCCTGAAAAATGGCTGTATTTGGTTTACATCCAACTGGAAGTCTATTTACTCTATATATACCTTTATGTGTAGACCATGATAGTATTTGGCTTGAACATTTATCCACTGGCAGTTGTAAATAAGCCTGGGATAAATCTATCTTACTATAATGTTGTCCCCCACTAAAAGCTTTGAATAATTCTTCTATTTTGGGAAGCGGATAATTAACATCCTTTAAAAATTTATTTAATGTTACAGAATAATCCCCACAGATACGTAGTCCACCAGTTTTTTTAACCACTACAACTAAAGGTGTACCCCACTCTGAAGATTCATTCTTTGTTATAACTCCTTCACTTTCTAACGTATCTAACATTTGCTCAACTTTCTCTTTAAACGCAAACGGGATAGGTCGAGGTTTCTCAAACACTGGGGTTGCTTGAGGCTTTATCTTTAAACTGATCGGATCACCATTATACTTTCCTAGCTCTAATCGAAACACTGTCTCAAACTCTTCTAACAATTTCTCTATAACACCATAGGAACTATGAACAATATTGTTAATTGAAATAGTTAAATTCATCTGCCTAAATATGTCACGCCCAATAAGAGGACGACATCCTTGATTCACAATAATAAAAGAAACTTTATGATATATACCTTCATATACAGCTTCACAATCAAAATATCCCGCAACTGGAATTTTTACTCCATTGTATGACCTCAGCGTTGGTGAATAAGGTTTCAATATATATTTTGAAAATTTATCCTTGAACATTTGGAGTGGAATGGCAGAAATCGCTGATCCTGTATCAATTTCAAAAATTACCGAAATGTTGTCGATTTTAAGCATCACTGTGAACAATCTGGAATCAGAAATTAGATTGTTAATAAAAATTTTGTTATTAGCTTCCGCGCCATCTTTTTGAATTATCAAAATCTCGTGCTGTTTCCCTATGTTCATAACATCTGCTTCAACTTCTCGATTGCATATTCCGTTCGGTATTATAACTTCATCAGTATTTTCTGCTCCTTGATTCTGCTGCATTTTATACCTCTTAGATTCATCTGATATCTCGTATATTATTTTCTCATGCTCAGTACAATTATTGTCGCTTGCTGATAACTGTATGCTAAAAATTTCGGTTTCAGTTTCTTCCACAACCACGTTTTCGACAGCTCCGTTAGATTCATTGTCCAAAAGATGATTTTGTTGACCCGTTATAAATTGTCCGCGACCTCTTTGCCTTTGTGTCGAACACATTCTTGCCAAATGACCAGTACTGCTACATTTATTGCATTTGTAATGCCTATATTTACATTTATTCTCACTGTGATTACGTTTGCCGCAAACTTTACATGCACCTTGCCTTTTGTACACAAATTTTTTGCTTATTTTGTGAACGCTCATTTCCTCTATAGCACTTTCCTTTGTTAAAGCTATCTTAAGGCTATTTTCCATTGATATGCTTGCTTCTTCTTCACAAAGACGCTCAAAAACAGGACCACGCAATAATCCGCTTATAAATTTGTCTCTTAGAATATCGTTAAGATTACTTCCGAATTCACAGGAGGCCGCAATTGCTTGGATTTTATTGAAAAAAATTAAAACTTTCTCACCTTCAGCTTGATTCGATTCATAAAATTTTCGTCGCTCTTTATGCACAACACACTTTTCCACAAATTGTCCACTTAACATTTTTATAAGCTCGTCATAACTTTTTGTGTCTGGTGCACATGAAGAGCACATGTTCCGAATCAACTTATATGCTGGCAATGATAATGATGTCAGTAACTGGATTTTTTTTTCTTGCGTGTCCGTTACTTTGTTTGCTGCGAACCACAGTTCCAGCCTTTCTTTATAAATTATAAAATCGTCATTCATATTGAATATGTCAAAACTTTTCGCCATATCTTTAACCATTTTGACTTATACTCGGTTATAATTTAATTTCTAATTTCTCACTTGCACTTCACATACAGGATATATTATACTAATATAATTTACCTTTTTTATCTTCGTCGCCAATAATATGTATTTATAAGGTGTTTGCGGATGGACAGCTTTATTCGTAATCATTTTGATGTTGCCATTCTATTGACATATAATAGTACAACAGTATTAATCTATTTACATTACAGTGACTGTACAATAACACGGAAAATAATATTGTTCTAAATTAATGAATAACGAGATCCCAATTTAAGAATATCAAAAATTTAGAACTAAGAGATTATTTCAATCTGTAAATGCTTATTTCTCAGTTTGAAAATTCGATTTGTGACAACAGTAGTTAAAATAACCTTAACCTTTAGTTCCTTATGTAAGAATATAGCTCTCAAATTGTGAAAATCGTTTTTATTTAGCATTAAATCTGAAAGTACGGTTTAATCCTTACATACACTATGTTAGAAACATATTATTCCTAATAACAGAACTCAATTAATAAATCAGCTTGTTTGAACGCATTCGTTAATTTTTCCAATTTCTATTGTATTTATTATGCATATTGCATAATATTCGCATATGAAAGTTTTTCATGATTTAAAAAGTTATCCAGTTTCAATGTATACTATGTAATGTATGATTAATTTGTCAAAAAACTGCTTAAAATAATAGTTTTGATTCGAGCGAACGCTCCGGTATTAACACCTTTATAGGATTCTACACAAAGTTGTGTTTTAATTTAAAAATAAAATTGTGTTTGATTTAAAATATAAACCGAGAAACATTTTTATTTCTAAGCTGATTCATTATCATTTATTAAAACAGTAAAATTTATCATTTATTAAAACAGTAAAATTGCAAAATCCAGTTCATAAATTTCATAAGTGTATTTCAATCTTTTAGTTCTTAAAATAATATTATAAATTCGTCAACCAATAATGCAATATATTTTAATTTTTTGTTTAATCCCTTTTAGCTCAATTTATGAGTTTAAAACGTAATATCTGATCACTTTTGATCATTTTGTTTCATATTGGCACTTGCGCAGTTGCGCTGTAATTAAAATTATTTAGGAATGAGTTTCAGTTTCCTTTTTAGTTGCCGTGAGAAAGCATTAAAATCGCGTGTTTGTTTTTTGATATGTACAATCTTCAAATTTTAGGTTATGTACTTGTAATTTGTAATCATTTCTAATAACTGTAAGTACCAAATTATATTATAAAGTGCTACGTGAATTGTGAAAGTGCTAAATTCAACAGTACAGTGAAGGAACTAATCGAAAATAATTAATTGAAAAAATCGTACACGTGCATTCTATAAGAATTTTAAAAGTGACGCCGTGCATAAAATGGAGGAACATGTTTATACGGATGGTCAACGCCAAATGATCATGGGTGATGCAGTTTCAACATGCTTAAGCATAATTTTTCTTATATCAAATTTGCGTTTTGATAAAACGGTCATATAAAGGGTCGGCCAACCTAACGGGACGATATTTTATGAATAATCAAAATGTGCAGAAGAAATGATTTGACACAATATTATTTTAGAATTTCTTTCGGTCTAATGGTTGACCAAGTTGCTCTGAATAATTCTGTTCTATAATAAGTACGATTTTAATAACCAGTGAAACTTATTTACAGATATGTGTTTGGACATAAGTTCATTTAAAGTTTTAACAGAAATTGACCTGGCATATATATTTCCCATTCCACCGTCATCAAATCTGGGATATAAAGTTCAATTTAGGGAAAATTTGAAAAACTGGCGACGGTCACATGTTCGTATAAAACCGCACAATTTAAAGTTGCTAATTTTATATTTAATGCCTCGACTATACATATTTCAGAATATTGAAACCGGTTTCTTCGAAATAAGTGACTTAAAGGATTGGCTAACAAAATTTGCTGATGAACAGAGAACAACACCATCAACTACATCGTCAGTTGAATCATCACCAACATGTTCAACATCGTCTTCACCAATTCCACCACACAGTTTTTTAGACCAACAATCGTTTGTGAGTGTAAACATTTTGTTTGTATTTTTTAATATTTTTAAAATAATTATTAAATATAATCTTTCTAGAATTTAGACAACTACCTACAATCACTATCGGGCAAAACTGTGCTCAGTAGTTATATTAATAATAATAATTGTCTGCCCATTTTAATGCGAAATAAGCTGATAAATGACATTGTACAGCATTACGTAGATTGTAAGCAGTTCATGCATCGGGTGGATTTCGAAAAAATCACTGAAACTATTTGTTCGACGTTTCAGCACGAAAGAAAGGTATACTATTATAATTATTATATACATATTATAATAAACACTTACACTTACACGCACACACACTCTTTTAGAGCAAAACTTATTTTCTGGATGAAAATATCATTGCTTAGTTTAAACTTTGCGTGATCACATAAAAGTTAAAATGGATTATTTATTAAGAAATATATATATATTAATATATATATATATATATATATATATATATATATATATATATATATATATATATATATATATATATATATATATATATATATATATACATATATAATATATGTAAATATAAAATAGTTGCTTAATCAACCAGAAACTAATTTTATTTTGTTTCAGGAAACATATTTTTCTGTGAATGGTACACACAATGCAGGCCGTTTATTTAACGCATACAAAAATACCATAGGCAGGTTAAGAAAAATTAACTTGTTTCCTCGTGAGAAAACTTCCGGTACCAAGCGGAAACTCGAAGCTGTTGAAAAATCAAGTGATCCAGCAACAATTACTCTCATTACAGACGACCCAAACCAGGTTTGGCTGCAAGTGTATACAGATGAATGGGAAGAAATAATTATCCGTTGGAAAGAGACGTGCATTTTAAGACAGGAACAAATCCAACAAGCTGGCCGCAACATTGAGGTAATAGTAAATGCATGGCCGCGATACACACATTCCAAAGGAGCACAACTTGTAAGCCAAATAATATTAATTGAATTTGGATATTATTTATTAAATAAATTTCTTTTTCTAGGTTGACATTGATTTTGATTTTATATATCCCAATAAAGGCCATTTGCTGTTATCAAAATGGGACGATTTTAAATGTAAAATTATTCCCATTTTTCAACAAAGAATCAAAGATAAGCAAAACCTGGAGGTGTTAAATGATTTGGTTGGTCAATACCGTAATAACCCAAAAAGTAACAATTTAACTATTTAAATCACTTTTAAATACTACAGCTTATTTTATATACTATTACAGATCCTCACCTTGATATCGCAATATTTAGATTACTTCATGCTTTATTAGTTCCAACTGGCTCAACAAAAAATAAACACACGCTAAAACTATGGAAATTTAGCATTCTAGATGGACAGGAAGCTTTCATTAGAAATATTAAATCAGTTAATAAATTACAAGATGATATTGCAGGTATTAACAAAACATACTTAGAAAATGGTATTACATTTCAGCCCACCATTTTCGTTATAGATGACAACGAATCCAACCCTGTATACTACACCATCTATGATAATATATTTTATAAATTTTGCAATTTAACTAATGCGATAACTACTGCATTTAAATTGCATTACGTCTTTGGGTTAAAATACCAAATTCAGTGTAAACTAATTTGGGAATTTATTCAACAATTCTTTTTTGAAATTAATTGTCAATCGAGTTCCACTACTATGTCTACGCTACTATCATCATTACAATAGATCTAAGCTATACGTAATTTTTTACAATTTTTCTTTTCACCGAATTTACTATTATACATTTTACATATTTGTGTTGTGATTTAAATTAAGTATAAATGCCTTATTAATCTTAAGAAACATTGAATTAAAACAAATATATATTCATTGAATTTAATTTAAAACTTATTTTTATATAAAATCAATACATTTTAAAATGTACGTTTGCTTTCTATGTTCGAAACACCTAATAACCATCGATAGCTTAATTGCCCATTACAAAAATGTTCATTTTCTAAAATCAACCGATAGTTATAAATGCGCACAAGCTTCATGCTTTCAAGGTTTCTCATATCTGAAAAGCTTAAAGCGGCATTTATTAACACATATTAATGTTTTAGACTTTCGAGATATAGAAGAGGTCAATGAAACGGTGTCTCCTATTACACAAACAAAAAACCAAACAGCGCCCTTATCATCAAATGCTAAAAACTCTAATGATTCAATAAAAGAGGTAAAGGAATCATTGTATAATGGTGCACTTTTGTTTATATCAAAATTAAATAGCCAAAGCAATCTTACTAACCAACAGATTGAGTTTTTAATGAATGGATTTACGGAATATATATGTTCGGTGTACAATTCAGTAAAAGATATCGTAGTACAAGAAATTACCACTACGAAGAAACAAGAAATTTCGGAACTGTTGGAATGTTGTGCTAATCCGTTTATTAATATCTATACGGAATATAAACTTTTACAAACACTTAAAAGAAAAAACCTTTACAATTCGCCAACAAAATTTACAATTGACAATAAGATAGGAGAGGTTATGACAAAAGGCATTCCATCCCTTGACGTACAGAAATTTACCGCAACTATTTTGCCAGTTGAATATCAATTTAAAAAAATGTTTGAGTTACCAAATATGCTTATTGATACTCTAAAATATATTGATAAATTAGAAAATTCAGAGAGTAAAATTAAGGAAAATTTCGTACAGGGCGACATATGGAAATCAAGAAAATCTATGTTTATTGGGAAAAAAGTGATCCCATATTTCCTTTACTATGATGATTTTGAGGTGAATGATGCTATAGGCAGTCATGCGGGTACTCAAGCTATATCTGCTTTTTATTATAACTTTCCAACCCTTCCCACTCATCAAATTTCGAAGTTAGAATATATATTTACGGCAATGTTTTTAAATGCAAAAATATTAAAAAAATTTGGACCTAATAAATGCTTATATAATCTAATTGATATTATTATTCGTTTAGAAACAAAGGGTGTTGTCATAGAAACTGAAAGCGGTCCCGAACATGTTTATTTCGCGTTAGGATTAGTAATCGGTGACAACAAAGCAATAAACGACCTATTTCTTTTTGCCAGAAGTTTCAGTCACAATTTCTTTTGCAGATTTTGTATAATGCCGAAAACAGAAACTCATAGCTCAACATTAGAAAAAGTTAATCTAATGAGAAATATTTCGTCGTACAACGAACATTTAATTCAAAACAATTACAAAAACACAGGAATATTGGCTGACTGTATTTTTAACAGAATACCATCTTTTCATGTAACGCTTAATTATTCAGTAGATATTATGCATGACGCTTTTGAAGGTATAATTAAATTTGGTATAATGAACTCTCTAGAATATTTTATAAATATAAAAAAAAAATTTAATTTAGAAATTTTTAACTATCGCATGCTTCATTTTGGCTATGGTGAAATTGAATATCGTAATAGATGTGAACCAATAAAATTAGATCACTTAAAAAAGAAAAAATTGCACCTTTCTGCAAGAGAAAGTTACACAATGCTACATTTCTTTACATTTTTTGTTGGCGAGTTGGTTCAACAAGATGATAACGTGTGGAAATATATATGTCTGTTAGAAAAATTAATTGACTGTATGCTTATGCCGTCTTTTTCTGACACCGATATTCAAAAAATGTCACACTTAATACAACAGCATCATTCATTATACATCAAAGTGTTTAAGGAAAACCTTAAACCAAAACACCATCTTGTAACACATTATCCACAAGTTGCAATAAAGTCGGGTCCTATAAGGCATCTATTCTGCATGCGTTTTGAGTCAAAAAATAGGGAAATGAAATTGTATACGAATTCTACTAGTAGCAGAAAAAATTTATCATATTCACTTGCAAAGAAAAGCGCTATTAAATTTTCGTTTTTCATTTTAAAAAGTAGTTTAGCTTTAGAGAACGTAAAACTTAATAGGAACAGCAGGAAGCGCCCTGCCGATCAAATATATTTTAATGAATTGAAAAATATGTTCTCTGAAGAAGATTTGAAAAATTTGATTCTTATTGAGAAACTTCATTACAAAGGAACTGATTATAAAAATGGGTTTTATTTGTTTAAAGACTTATATTTGTACGAAATAAAAGATATTTTAGACTTTAATAATGATAATTTTTTTTTTGTGTTAGAAAAAAGCAAAATTATTTGGGATAGGCACTTTAATTGTTTCCAAAAAATACATAGTTCTGCAGAGTTTCCTTGCGCTATAAAAAGTATTCATGAATTTAAATATAAGCCATTTCAATTATATAAAATGAATTTAAAAGATTTTTTTAAAATAAGATATTTATAAAATTGTTTGTCATGTATGTGTGAATAAATAAAAAAAACTTTAAAAACGCAATTGTTTTAATTATTGTCAGGTAATGTAATTATAATTACCATAACCTCAAAATAAAATATATATTTTTCTTATGTTTTTGTTTTTCAATTCACATGAAAAATCAATACAAATCAAATAATATTGAATTCCACTATATCAATGTAACATCAAAATCGACCATATAAAAATTCGAGATAATGGAACGAAAATCCGGAATACCAAAGCTTTGTTTATGAAAATTTAATTTGCAATTTAAGCATTGCAGTTCTCAAATAAATCAAGTTTAAATTATATGTAAAGAAGGAACGATCTGATATTGAGAAAATTAGTGCTTATTATCAATATACGGTTCTTAGTTCAAGAAGACCAAGTTCTGCCTTTATGAATAGCGTACTTTAATTATACAAACCAAGAAATCATAATAAGCACCAACGGCTTAAATAGGGAATATTAATGTCTAGTTTCAATATAATGTTCTTAGTTTATAATGAGAAAGTTCTCAATTTGTGACAATAGTTCTTTACTCCAATTAATTTTAAAGAGTTTACGTCTTAAAATGAGAATAGTAGTGCATAATAGGAGTAAGTAGATTTGAGTACAAGAAGAACAAGTTATCAATGTAAGAACGAATGTTTTAAATTAGGAAAGTGAAATACGAAATTTAAGAATGAAAAATAACAAATCTTACAAATTTAACTATTAATTTACGATTAAAACTTGGAGTGAAATTTGAAGACAAAAAATCATAATTTAATACATAATATTCTTAGTGCCATATTAGTGGTGAATTGATATGAATTAAGTCCTAGGGGAGTAGTTTTTTCTTTCCGTGAAACGAATGCACTATAATGCGCGTACATATCACCTGTAATTAAATCATAGCCAGGAGATTTTTTCGTATTTATGTTATGGTTAATTTCATTTTTCAACTCTCGTAGAGTTACAGGTGGTAATTCCCTACAATCCTCCTTGTGCACTGGTATTATATTTTCATCCGCTGATTGTCTAGCATATGGTTGGAACGTTTCTTCAAGATGAGATGCGAACAGTGCTGCTTTCTGTTTGGCACTTGTTACCCAATTTCCCTCATCATTTTTTATTGGCGGTATTTGATAATTTGGTCTTTTTAATGCTTTTGTACTCGTAACTTTCCATAGAGCATACTCAGTTTCTTTAGTGTCTGTAAGACTACGAAGATAACGGGTGACCGATTCATTTTTTAGTTCTCTAATTCTTTGCTTAAGCTTATTACAGAGGTAATTAAAAATTATTTTGCTTTGTGGTGCTCGGTGCTTTCCGTTTTTCATTAACCAAGTCCCTGATCTCGACTGGATAAATGAAATTATTACGCTCCTTGTTTTGGATTACAGGGGTACTATCCCATGCTGCTTGTTGTATATTATTGATTCATAGTTTCACTTCATTTTCTAATTGAACCGGATCCTTTGATAAAATTAAATCCTAGCTGGTTCAATAACTTTTTATAATCCTCTTTATTTAAATTATGTTTTGGAGGACAATAAATTGAACAGACAATGAATATTTTTTTATTGTTAAGTTGAATGCTGATAGAAGCTACCTTCACACTTTCTTCTTCAATTTTTATTCCCTCATGATGTTGAATATTTTCTTTCACAAATATTGTTGATCCCCCTCTTGCTCTTTCTGCTGGATGTAAAGCGTGATAAGAAACGTAATCACGTATTTTAGTGTATGAGGTTCTAGTAAGATGGCTTTCTGATATTAAACTTATACCAATTTTTTCAGTATTTAAAAAGATTTCTAACTCTGGAATATGTTGGATTATTCCATTTGCATTCCAAATTACAATTCTTAATGTTTTATTTATCATATTAGTTTAGTATAATATGGATGTTATTTCATCCACTGTTTCTCGGCTATCTAGTCGCCTGTTCAAAGCATCTATGGATCTCTCTTGTCTTATAAGCCGTGTATTTAGCGCTTCGATGCTTTGAAATATTTTTTCAAGCATAGATGTATCATTGGAGTCTTTGAAATTTACTGATTTGTGTGGGGTCGTACTTTGTAGCCCGGATGCCACTTGTGAAAACGACTTGCGATCAGTTACTTTACTCGATATAGATGTTGTAAAGTTTCCTAGGTTGGTGTTTACGCTATTGGCTATCGGCTTTTTATAATATGATGGACCTTGACGTGATTTGTCTCTAATTTTTTGTAGTTCTTTAGCTACTATGCACCCTCTGTAGTTTGCAGGATGTTGCTCTTTGCAGTTCACACATGTTGGAGGGGAATTTCTATTTAGTGGACATGCCTGAGCAGGATGCCTTCCAAGGCACTTTACACATCTTGGCTCTCTATTGCAGTATTTTTGCGTATGGTTAAAACCTTGGCAATTCTTGCATTGCACTATAAGCCCAGTGGATTTCCGTAGTGCTTCTATTTTAACCCTCATATTTAACATAGCTCTTATATTAATGATGGCTTTTGTCTTTTCTTTGTTATTGAAAGTTAACATAAATAACGGGAGACCTCTTTTAGTAACTTTAAATTCGGACTCTTGTTTGACCTTCTCTCTTTTTATTAATATAATGCTGCATTTTCTATTTACAGTCCTTGTCGTTGGAGATCTTCCATAATGTCTTTTATTGCACAGGTTGGATGGAGGCCCCTTGCCATAACCTTTATTGGGCGGTTGCTTTTATTTTCATATGTATACCATTCGATTTTCTCTAAATTAAGCTGTGTTGATAAGGATCTATAAGTATCGGAGTCCGATGTGTAGATTTTCCATACATTGTTGTTTAAGGATATTACTCTGTATTCCTTATCTGTAATGGATTTCCAAATATTTTGTACAGCTCCATATTCGGTTATACCAATAATATTAATTGGTGGTGGTTTTTCTTCTTTCGGTAGTTTGCTTTCACTTTTATCTCGTTGATCCTCATGGGGCGGTACCTTTGCCTCCTTCCTATTAGTAGATTCTGTCTGCGAGCTACTAGCTACTTCCGGAGAGTATTCTGCTTTCCTTTTCTTGCTTGGACGTTTTTTCCGTTAGATAATCCATTCGGTCTCTTTTGTTAACTCTTCCTCATCAGTATAGAACTCTGTAGTCTCGTTACTAATTTGAGGTTCATCATTGACTTTGGTTAAAAAACCTTTTCTCAATTCTTCATTTTCCTTCGTCAGCACCATAATTTTGCTACTAAGCTGATGCGTCATCTTTTCAATTTCATTGATTTTTGCGCGAAGATTCGCATTTTCTCTTTGTAACTGAGAGTAACCAGTTGATGATGGCATCAGGCTTGAAAGCCCTTCTTGTGATAACAAGTTTAAGATAAAATTTCCGCTAGCACCACTTCTGGCATTAGAAGCATCGGTTTGATCAACTAACGAGTTAATACTTTTTTCTTTTGTAGGGGATCTTCTTATATGGGATCTTCTTATATGGTCTTCTTTGGAACGGATTTGATGTTCACTGGTTATGCACCAGATTGTCCTCTTCAAATTCCATAGAGGCCAATCTGCATAAGGATCCGTGGATTTACCAATGGGGATATTGGTGTACCACCTTAATTTAAATGGACACTAAACTCATCGAGCCAATAATTTTGGCCGGGAGTATATATAAAATAATTAAAAAAGAAACTACTAACACTGCACTTTTTGACTATTTTATTTTTATTTTATCGCTTACTTTATCGATTTCACGTCCAAACCCCGCAACGATTGAAATCGAATGATACATATATATATATATATATATATATATATATATATATATATATATATATATATATATATATATATATATATATATATATATATATGTATATATATGTATATATATATATATACCGGGTGTTTTTTTTAAACTGAGACGATCAAATATCTCGAAAAATAGCCACTCTACGGAAAAAATGTCCATAATCAAAATTTAATGATACCGCGGGGGAAATACATTAGTGCAAAAAAAAAGAGTCCCCCCACCCCCGCTTTGTAGGTGGGGCGGGGGTAACTTTTAAACTAAGATAGGAAGCCATATTTTTTATTGCAGATACGGATTCTACGACTAAAAGTACGTATGATTTGAATAAAATATTTTGTTCGGTTCATGATAGATGGCGTTGCAATCGACGAAATTCAATTTTTTCAATTTCTCCTTCTTAGAACACACGCATTCGATTCTGCAATACGTTTGAAATAAAAAACATCACGTTTTCATTGGAAATACTCGAAATTCGTCATCAAAACAATTTATTCAGTTTTGTAAATCTAAATAAGTGTTCAAAATTAATTTCAAGTTTTATTATTAAATTTCAAAAATACAAAATTCAGGCCATCATTTTGAACACTTATTTAGATTTACAAAACTGAATAAATTGTTTTGATGACGAATTTCGAGTATTTCCAATGAAAACGTGATGTTTTTTATTTCAAACGTATTGCAGAATCGAATGCGTGTGTTCTAAGAAGGAGAAATTGAAAAAATTGAATTTCGTCGATTGCAACGCCATCTATCATGAACCGAACAAAATATTTTATTCAAATCATACGTACTTTTAGTCGTAGAATCCGTATCTGCAATAAAAAATATGGCTTTCTATCTTAGTTTAAAAGTTACCCCCGCCCCATCTACAAAGCGGGGGTGGGGGGACTTTTTTTTTTGCACTAATGTATTTCCCCCGCGGTATGATTAAATTTTGATTATGGACATTTTTTCCGTAGAGTGGCTATTTTTCGAGATATTTGATCGTCTCAGTTTAAAAAAAACACCCGGTATATATATATATATATATATATATATATATATATATATATAATATACATATATATATATATATATATATATATATATATATATATATATATATATATATATATATATATATATATATATATATATATATACATATATATCTATATATGTATAATAAACCGAATGAAACAGGAAAATGGTTGAAGGCATTCAATGAAAAAAGGAAAATCAACAAAACAAAAGACAATAGAAAAATGCATACAGTATCTAAAGGATTATGCGATTCTAGCAATAATAATTACTATTCTTTGCATGACTACGAATTGTTTATACATATTCGCAATCGTATATGTATGTACGGTTGCATTTTAATTAAAGGTTTATTTTGTACTTCCTTTTTCAGCCACTGTTGGCAAGACGCTCTTTTATTTTATTTTTTTCGTTTCGACAAGCATTTTTGTTTGTTTTTTTTTTTTATTACGTCAAACCGTATTTTAAGTTATTTTTATGAATCACCTCTTATACAATTTTCTCGATATAAAGCATTTTATACCCTTTCGCTGTTGAAGAACTAAACTAATAAAATATGGAAAATTCCAACGAATATTTATGAAAATAAGACGGAAAATTTATTTTAATTAATGTCAAAACTTTTTACATTTTTTTTTTATTTATCATTTTATCTCACATTTAAACGACATTTTCTTGAATTTTTTTTCAACTTCAATTTATTACACGGTGAACAAGTCGAGAGCTAAATGGAATAAAAAAAAAAGAAAATTCAATTTCAATTAGAAAAATACAAATTTCCCATCTAAGTACTATATATTATGTATATACGTATGTACTATATACTCATTCATTTGTTGTTTTAATTTTATTTCCTGAATATTTTCATCATCCGCACGTACATATGTATGTTTGTGTGTACGTTACGTTTCTGTATGCCATCCCCATCTGAACGATATTAATCCCATTTGACAAAAAAATTTATAATTTCCATGTTAATGTATTTTTTTTTCTCGACTTTGTTATATCTGCTGCCGTGCCGCATCAAAAGAAACTAAAATGCTAAAGAATTTGAAAGAAAAACAGAAAAACAAAAAAAAAATGTATAAATTTTCCATTTTCCACGACGGTACGCAACAACAACAACAATAACCGACTTAAACAATAGTATCTTTGTTATTCATAATATTAAAATGGAATAGATAAAAGCTTTATATATACATACATATGTATACAGAAAATAATAATTATATTTAGAGCTTTTTGCTAACGTACTTCAACTAATGATGATAATAATGATTGGAGAGAAAACTCGCAGTTTTAGTTTATGTCGTCCTCAGTGTTTTTTTTTATTTACATTTTAATTTATGTTGTGGATATATTTTTCTATATACTTTGAATAAGCTTTTTAAATGAGCTTTTCTCTTTAGCAACAGCCAACAACAATAATAATGAAACATAAAAGAATGAAACAAATTAATCTTGTGGACTCTATGTACATGAAAATAATAATTCAACGGATATTGTTTACTGCATATAGTCTCTCTAGCTATTAGTTAGAATATTTTTGTTTGGCTTTGAACAATTTTAATCAGTACTGTATGTCAGTCATGAAGATGCATAGTGACCATAACAATCCTAAAATATATAACTATTTGTCACGCATATACTAAAATTTATTTAGGTAGCTTGGGATATCTAAACTTGGTTAGAAAATCGAGTTAATTGGCTTCGTCCTGTAGCCATTCAAAAAAGTTATTACATTGCCAAGTATTTTAGAATATAAAAAATTCAATTAAATCGAAAAACTGTAATATTGGTAATTTTCTCATAACATCAAGAAGAAACTATTAATTCAGCTTCTTGAAAAACGGATAATCTAACAAATAGATCTGATATGAATGTTCCGGCAACAACATGCTATACTCGTAGTTTTATTATACAATTAGCAATTATGGTGACTCACCTCGAGTGCTATTCCAACTTTCATGTGAACTCGTTTCCAAGTTCGTTGTCGTGCATAGGTAAGTTGATATATAATGATAGCATGACCCTTTCGAGTGACAAATTGTGTATAATAAGTTGATTAAATAAATTATTGCGAACTGTGCAACATTGTGTGGTTGGACGTGAAACCTATCTTAAAGATATTCTTCGGTTCTTTGAGCCGAATTTCTAACATAACGATAATTGTTTAAAATCATATAACACACATTTATTGCATCTTTCGATTTTAAGAGCCACTGTACATACGTAAGCGGACATGGATGCTACCTCTTCTAAGGCCATTCAAATCCGTATTGCAAGGACTCGATGAATTGTTCAAGCATTTTCAATAACTGGAAAGCAATTTATTTGTATTTCACATTAAGCAAGGACATCGCAGACTCCAATTGAAAGTCTACCCGCTATTTCATCGACGTGGACTGAAATGTTGAATCAACAACAAATTTTCTTCGAAGGACTAAATTCTACAACAACCCAGCTAGCGGATATAACCTTCATCAACCAAGAACGTGTGAAATTGCCAGAAGTACACATTGAAAAGTTTGATGGTGTCTACAGAATCTGGCCACCCTTCGAATATTCATATAGGACATCGATTCACAACAATGAGTCTCTGTCAAATGTAACCAAACTGAAGCTTTTAAAACGATTGTTGGCAGATGGTCCTGCAGCATCTTTAATTAAGAACTTACTCGAAACAGATGTTAATTACATGGATGCCTGGAAGAAGCTAGGTACAACAAGCATAAATTTATATTAAATTCATATATAGCTGGGCTCGCAGCTGATATTCGTTCTCTCAGCGACAAGGCAGATGAACTACTAATAGGCATTCGAACCATGGGTATATACAAGCCGAATATCGCGATGCGTACGGCTGATACAGATTTTGCCACGCACGTTTTACTCGCAACTTCGAATTCGGAAAAATGTTTCATATGCAACCGAAGACCTTTAGATTTAGATTTATTAGATTTATTAGGCGGATAAACTTACGTTTAAACCACTACAATAATACGTCATAGGATCAAGATGATGCACGAATCCAGTTACGGTGTACCACAGTTACGAGACACGAACTTATCTGACTATACGGGAAACATGCACAACAATGTCATGCCTTTGACCTCACGCAAGAAGCATGAAGAAACACTACAGTCAGCATTTGCATCGAACAACGACAATTGCAAACGATATCATTTGCACCTACACACGTAGCTTATCTGACTTTAAGGGAAGGACAAACGTAAATATAGCATAAGGAACAACTACAGTCAGCATTTGCATAAAACGAGAAATGCAAAGGATATCAATCCTACCCAATCTGCTACACATTTTATCTCATTTTTATGCACAGTTATGCTAAAACATAAAAATGAGATCAATCACCAAATGCATGTTTATCGTAAACCTGGAAATTTACCATGGGGACAGTCAATGAGTCCGATTTGGAGTTCGATGACCTCAGCACATTAAGTGCGCCAATCCATTGTGTTCAGGGTTAACCAGAAGTCCTTTGAACACATTACTGAGTCCGGATTGTCGCTACAATACGTCCTTGAGAGGATCCGTTTCAGGGTTATCTCAGGGCCGTAGGTTTTTTATTATTAGTTCACGGCTGGTCTTCATGATGACGTCCATGCTCGACTACAAACAGATCAATCTGCAACATAGCAAGTCAGCCTCTTATGAGTTGAAGAGGCTGTATCGCATACAAATTTTTGTCTAATCCAAGAATCGTACCTCATTAATGGCGCGGTTTCAGGTTTAGATTCGAAGTTCGGCAGGATTTTCCTAAAGTCCACCGTCCTTAAAACCACAGCGTGCATTTATATTTCTAATGATATTGATGACGCTCTTATTAATGAGTGCAGCACGACTGGTCTTGTGGCGGTGCTAATCACTCTCGTGTATGCTGACTCACGTTTTAAACTTGTCATTGCATCAGCCTATTAACCCTATGATTCCACCTCGCCCCCTCCTTCAGAGCCACTGGTGAATCTTGTAGTGTGGTGTAGGGTCAATAATCTACCTCTCGTGATTGGTTGTGACGCTAATGCTCATCATACCATTTGGGGTAGCTCGAATACCAACAGCAGAGGATCCTCACTGATCAATTATATTTACTCCTCTGAGTTAGAGATTCTTAATGTTGGTTGTGAGCCAACTTTTATCAACTCGGTTCGTAAAGAAGTGATTGATATTAGTTTGTGCTCTATGACCATCTTTGACCTGATTCTAAATTGGAGGGTGACGGATGATATTCTCACCTCTGATCATTGGTGTATCTCTTTTATTATTAACTTTAAAAGACCACCATATCGTAATAGGAAACTAACAAATTGGGATTCATTCTCCTCTGAGCTCGTTTCACTACTAGATTTGCGTAATCAGATTAGATCTATCTCAGATCTCGATTAGCAGGCAATTACTAACGAAAGCCATCTCGACAGCTTTTCAAAAGTCGTGCCCTCTTATTTACAACCAGAAGAAGCTTAACAAACCCTTCTGCTGTTCTGAAGCTGCCAGCTGCCAGCCGCACTTTAATATCCTCACCCACACTGTTATCGTGAGTGATAAGAGAACCGAAATATTTGCGCGG
Organism: Tipula unca; assembly: GCA_951394425.1. Classification (NCBI taxonomy): domain Eukaryota; kingdom Metazoa; phylum Arthropoda; class Insecta; order Diptera; family Tipulidae; genus Tipula; species Tipula unca. The sequence continues at coordinate 91,342,708 of OX596382.1, forward strand.
CCACTTTCTATTCGTCTAAGACGAGTTTATGCATTTCTATCTTGCTGCAAAATATTCACCGACCATATATAAGCCAATCAAAACAAGCCATTTCGTAAACAAATTTCCCCTTCCAAATTAAAATCGATGCAAAATGTGTAGCAGGATGGCAACTGCTACAAATTAAAAATATGCTCAAATTTTCACTCATTATGTCAATTTTAGCTCTTTTTCAATTTCTTTTTTTTTTTTTGGCTATATCTTGGCGAAACCGAAATGTCATTGTCAAAATAGTGACATGAGTTTGCTGAAACTATACATATTTGTGTGTATTTAATGGTAACATTAATGTTAATTTTAATTTGTAATTACTAATATTCTGTTTTCATTTTTTTCATGAGAAAATGTGTACTGCCTGCCATTCCAGTCAAATTGGCTAGACAACGTTTTGCGGTCGGTGCAAAATCAAATGTTGTGTTTTTATAATGGTGGATGATGGATGTGATATTTATTATTTAAGATAGTATTTTGTATTTATTAAAATTTTGGTTGTTTATCTTGATTTTATATTTCTAGATTCATGTACTGGAAGTCCCAGTTGGAAGTAAATATTTCTATTTGTGGCAACATTTAAGATTTCACCGAGTCGTTAAGCTATTTGCATTCTGCGTCGAAGGATGTACCCGAAAATTGACAATTCGCCCTTATTTGAATGATCATATTCGAAAATACCACATTGGTGAACGGCCGTATCAGTGCCTAGTATGTGGAAAACTTACTATCACCGGATCAGTATTTTAACAACACAGACTTATACACCGGGTAGAATGGCGATATGGATGCGAACTGTGTGGTAAACGATTCTATCGAACAGACGCACTACAAAATCATATAAGGATCTATACTGGCGAGCAATTCTGTCCCTGCGAGTATTATTCGAAAGCATTTCGACAAAACATTTTAGACCGTAATTTCACTCAAATTGTGGCACGGCTCTATCAACTTCAATTAGGTAAGTCGAGGTGCCATACCAAATTGGAATATAAGCTACCCAACAGTAGAATGTTTACATCTTGGACTTCTATCTTATTTATTCGTTTGGCCGACATGTCAATGGTACACCAGTTGAAGCGTTGCATATTGAAGGTATAGGCTTAATTAATATTTTAATTGTTTCAATATGATTTAATGCTTCAAACGAAAATTTATAATCCACACAGGACATCGTAAGGATCGTCTAAAAGAGAAATGCTCTGATTATTATCGATACGATTTGGCCGATGATGATAGTATAATACTAGAAAACGGGAAATAAGTGTTCCTCTGGCTTGGACCACGTTGCAGTGAAGTTAAAATAAATCGGCCCAATATACAGCACATGAACAATAAACAATCTGTTCGTTCTCGGAAATTTTCAAAATGTTTTCACGGATGGACCGCGTACATAAAGCCACCAATCGATTTTTTGTTTTAATTTTTAAAATACTAATATTTTATGTACTTTATAAACTTATCAAATTTATTAAATTAATTAAATTTTTATTTATATGAGCATTTATACTTTTATTTCGATATGTTCTGAGGTAGTTTGGTTTTCTGATAGTCTTAATTCATGATTATTATAACCTTCTTCTGGTGCATCCTTACAAGATACGCACATACATACAATGATTCAGTATTTACAGTGGGTTTGGTTGTGAAATTACAGTGTGTACAATTGTTCTGAAAAATAGAAACAAAAATATGGTGGAACAGTGTTTCCAGTATTATCGGATGAGTTAGTCACATTTGGTGGTGGCATTACGAGTTTGATTTCCCTTTTTATGCCAAGAAACTACCAACAGTAGTATTTTACGTGATATATTATCATCATACTTGCTTTGTAAATAACATCAATTTATTTACATTATGTCAAAATAATGTCGAAATTATGTAAAACTGACATAATTTTTGACAACCGATAATTGAGCTAAAAGCCATGTACCAACATACTAGAATAAAAAGCGGCTAACTTCACCCCGCTTTGCAGACAATTTTGCAGCAAGATAGAAATGCATAAACTCGCCATCAGGAATAACTTCCGTTCGCCATACTAATCGAATAAGGTCGAAAAGACAGTTCCACAAAGTATCCCCTCCGAATATCAAGAGCTCCGAATTAATGCAGTTCACTCCAAGTGATCGGTTTCGTTCCAGTCTCTGCATGGCTTTAGTGAATTCCTCATGGGATGGCTCCTCAGTGCAAATCTTCGCAGTCTGTATTAAAGGTGGCTCAACTACAGTCTGCGATGCATGATGAACATCAAGCAGGACAGTAAAGTGTTCACTGCATGCGTCCAGCACTGCGTCGATGTTGACACAGAGGTTGCCATCCCGGTCCCGAATGGCGGTTGACGTAGGCCAGCAAATTCGCTTAGCTGCCCTTCTTGCAATAGCAGCCTTGTTTTTCCTCGCGATTGGGAGACGTTGTTGCACTTCACTATGGGCTATATTTTGTTGCTCAACTGAAAGACGACATTCGTCATCAAACCAATAATTCTTGGGTCTGACTTTCACTATACCTAAAGTCTGTTGAGCACCACTGACAACCGAAGTTTTCAGTACCTCCCAGACAGAGTTCACGCAGTCAGACTGGTAATTAGCTTCATTAATGTTGTCGCTGACAAGATCCTGATATCGTTTCTTTTGATTTTCATTTATCAGACCATCACCTTCAGGGCCAATAATGAGATACTTAAAAAATATCAAAAGCATTGGACGAAAATTTAAACTCTAAAAGCACAATAGAACCACCTATAGATGACAGTTAGTTTGCAAATTTATGTTGCATTTTCAATAGTCTACACAATTCTTATTCTTCAGTTTGGTAAATAAAATAAATCTTGTACAAAACGAAACGATAAAACTTTATTATAAATTTTATTTAATACTAAATCAGAAAACTTTTTACTTTAAGTTTGTATTTATTTTTATATAATAAACTACATGCATAGGTATAGCCAAAACCATAGCAACGAATTGTAAAAAAATGTCGGTTTTTTACAAGTAGTATACAGTAAGCCCTTCAATAAATTAAGCGTTGCTCGGAATTAATTCGAGACACAATTTGTAATTTATACCACCTCACATATACCTACAGTTAGTGTATGAGCAAAATTGGGTGCTGATTAAAAATGTTACAGTAAATTTTATATTTCCGTTCGAAGACTAAACTGTATAAAATTAAATCAAATTGCAACAAGAATATTTTGTAACCGTACATAATGTAGAAGACGAATGAGAATTGTATATATATTTATTTATGTACATATCTTATAAATTTTAATCTTAACTTGGTGCACTTGATTGCACATATGTATAAGGTTATATGTTATAAGGGAAATCTATATAAGATTTTACTATTTGTTCCCCGTTCAAATTCAATATTTGGCAAACTTCCAAACGTGAATAATAAAGAAAATGTAGTATATAGTGCACACAGAATGGACTGAAATTCACCAAAAAATGTATGCACTGAGGAGGCAGGGGGTCGATTCTTGTTCCGTGAAAAAGTACGGTGAAAAATAATATTTTCTTTTACATCTGTGGTCTAATTCTGTAAAAACAAGATAATGTGAAAAAACGAAACATTGAAAAAGTTTACACAAAAAAAAATTTACACAATTTCTATCTTATTTAGGTTAAATGGTATTCTATAAAACAAAGTAGTCAGCGTGTAAAGTTTTTCTTGCTGAATAATTTTATCGTGTCTAAATCCACTTTGACGTTTTGTTAGTGTTTCATTTCATAATATAATATAAAGAGTAACAAGGACAAACATAGTTTTTTTGTTCGGCACTAGCCCGCCTTCTTCGTGAAATTTTAGTTTTAAATTTAAAATTTTTATCCGTGAAAACGAACTACACAAGATAAATTGTATGTGTAATTTATTGACGTTTAATATCTTACCGATATTTTAATTTATCTTGGTGTAAAGTTATAGAATACCATTTTAAGCACAAACGACTGATTGATCCAGCTACGAAGCTGTCAGTAAACGCCACAATGGTTCGTGTTAACACACCAACACCGATTGATTTTAACATTAACAACGGCTATTGCACTCTGCCGAAGAAGTACCCACTACTTACAGCAGAGCCGAACTACAAAATGCCAATCCGACACAACGTGGTTCATCACATCGACACGGAAGGCCATCTTCCAGTATCGAGACCACGCATGCTAGATCCGGTGCATTGCAAACCTGCACAAGCAGTATTCCAACACATGGTGGAATTAGGCATTTGTCGAACATCGACATCCTCCGTCTCTTATCCGCTACACATGCGGTCATGAAAAAACGGCACCTGAAAAAGTTTTCAAAACGGCAATCACCACACCATTTGGCCTCTTCGAATACACCCAAATGTCATTTGGATTACGGAATGCCGCCCAAACGTTTCATCGCTTCATGAACGAATTCGTTCGAGATCTCGACTTCGTTTTCGTCTACATAGACGACATTCTTGTGGCATCGCAAAATGAGGAGCAACGCAAACTCCATCTGGAAACGCTATTCCAATGCCTCATTCGTCCCATATGATAATTTGACACGTATGGAGTACTTTGCCCATTCCAGAGTTTGCTGATGTTGAATGTTGGTGCCCCAGTGTTTTGTAAATTCAACGGCAGTTTCAATGCTGAATGCGCTGTTCGGCCACCATCCAAAAGAGTTGCCGCAATTCCAGATGTGAAAGAAGTGAAAGAAGAAAAGTCTTCCTGTACCACCGGGTGCATAATTCTGTCATACGCAATGCGTTGTCTGGAACCAACTGCGGAAGATTTGTCTGAACAAATGTCCTCAGTTCGTGAGAGTCAAAGTGTGTTTCTCATTGCAAATCACGATCGAAAAGGTCGTTTGCTGGTCGGTTCGGAGCAGGCATTCCCAGTTGCACCAGTGCCTTGTTAGCGATTGCCAAACATATGTTTTCAATCAAAATCAATGCCTCATTATACACGTTTGGTGTGTATCTTCACTCATGTAGTCCTTGTATTTTTCCCAAAGATGTTTGAATTAGATGGGATTAGAGCAGGTTGTCAGTATTATGGCAAATAACGTGCGTATTTGATGTGGTCGAGCAGTATTTGATGCATCAGCGAGTGCAGTGTCCCAATGTGCATTATTCTTAAGAATGTTTAGTTTCTGGCAAGCTTGGCGATAAGTGGCGCACAGCTGACCGTTCACTGTTCTTAAATCTTGGAAAGATGTCTGTATAGGAGAGAGATGCGTTCTGTATTGTTCGGGTGAACAGTGTACAAACGACCCAATGCGTCACTGGAATACAAATTGGGATGTCCTTAAACTGCTTTACCTTGTTTGCGACGTTGAAACTTTTTAGTCGATGCATTCCATGTGTAGAATTTCGGTACCTCAGAATAAAGTAGAGTCTTTGCAAAAATATCATCTTGGCACAATGAGTAAAATGCAGTTAAAGTTGTTGCCGGTGGAACCAATGATATTGCACGTACATTATCTGAAGCACACGCGCTGTCCATTCTCGAGATGCACCGCCAAGTGTACTACTGTTGGATATCGTTCATGGATTGGAAATGATCAGATGCGCCAGTAACGTCCAAGTTGGTATTGATTGATTTCATCGAGCGGAGAGGCCACATTCCCTACGCCGAAGACTGCCATGTCGCTTCCTTTGTTGATATATTTGCAAATGTATTTGATCGACTTCACTGAATTGCAATACTCAACATTAATGTGTGCTTTGAAGGTCTTTGAGAGCAACGGTGAATATGGCACAACCCAACGATTATCGACTTCGACATCAACGTTTCGTACTTTCAGAACGATGGATTTGCCGCCATCCTGGGTATCCGTCATTGCCAGTGATGGTATCAGAAACCAATTTTCTTGGGTATCGTTTCGTGCATTTCCCATCAGACATGCATGGTGAATTGCTGTTGAATGCGCCACATGGACCATGAATCATATTTTTGATAACGACGTCGAAGAAGTCTGGATCAATGTCCTTATCTGGTGTTTCTGCTGAGATGATTTGATCAATTTGACCTGGCGTAATTTTGTTGATTAACCAAATCAAAATATGTGCATGTGCCAATCTCTGCCATTTCTGCCATTCAATGGAATACAACCAGCTGCATGTCTCTCCAAAAACGTGATGCTTGATAATAAAATCCATCAAAGATTTCAATTTTTGTTTAAATACGCGTATGAACAAATCTGGACGAACATATGCGCGAACGTATGTCATCGCATCTTGTGCGTATTCATGCATGTGCCGTGGACTCCCCGTGAATGTACACGGTAATATGAACATTCTTCCCAATTCGTTTGGATTCACGTTACCATCATTAATGATTTCGTCTCATAAATGGATGTACTCTTCAGAACGCAACTCGGTTTGATTCAATCGAATATATATAGGAGTCGTTCGGTTTCAATCTTCGCGTACTTCCGACGATGTATTGATGGAACAATTGTTGATATTTCAGAATGTGGTTCTCAGCGTCTTGATGAATCATCAATCGATCCGAATAATAATGCATAGCACTGACTTTCTTAATCGTTTCCTCGTCTGTTTGTGGATTTCTCATTTTGATGTTGTAATGATATCCATCTTCTCCTCACCAAAACAGAATCGGATACTGCAATCCGTCGTATGAGCGATGAGTATCGGAGATTCGCTGAACGTCACCACTTCTGCGATGAAGAATTATGTCGCGCGATTCGAATTCTTCGCCAACTAACATGATCGCCACTTCATCGATTGTTGGTGCATTGAACTGTCTTTCGTGTTGGCCAACGGGTCTTTTGTCTGCTCGAATTACAATTGCGTAGTCATCGGCTGGCATTCATTGAATGGCGGTTTTAAACAACTGAACTAATTCATTGTGTTGATTGAAAAGGGTTTGTAACGCAGCCATGATTTCTCGTCTAGTGCCCACATTATAATGACATCGTTGTTCAATTTGTTCATCACTCTTTGCCATGAAATAAATTTGAAGAAACTTGTGATTTGCGTCCGGCAATGCTGTAGAAGCGATCCGTCACGATGATAAATTTACCCTTGGACTCTGAATGTTGGCATGTAATTTTCGCGCACGATGTTCGTTGCACCGAACGATGTCATTTGAAAACTTGAATTGTATTTGTGGATGTTTTCCAAGAAATGATTCGACTCACGTGTAACACCTGATAGTAACGTTGATAGTGGTTCGTTTAACTTTTCCATTGGCGCACCACATTCCTGGCGTTTCGTTCTTAAATTTGAAGACGCAGCCTTCTTTCCCGTTGTTCAGTTGTCTCACTTCTCGTTGTTCAGATGATTCAGACGAACGGGTCTCAGCGGCATGTACTCGAAGATTTTCCAGCCTTAATGCTGGTTGCTCGTCTGATTCTGAGGCTCGTAATGGAGGCATAATTGTACGGAACCGACGTGAAAAATGCGTTTGAATTTATTAGATGTCAATCAGCAGTTCGAATCTCACAATGTATTTGAACCGGCTGTTCACACACGGATTGAAATGTTAATATTGACGGTGATCACCAATTCGCTGAAGGAAATTTGAAGTGAAAAAAATCAGCATTCCAGAATTGTTGAAAAACAGCACAGCAAATGCGTTCGGAACGTCAATCAGCAGTCAGATCTTTAACATACACATTCGATGATCTTCGTGAATTCACTGTAGAGAAAATCAGCTCACAGAAACTAAGAAAATTCAATTCGATTGAATTATTTATCTAAATTATTAATTTAACTTACAATGAAATGCACAAAGCTATTCGAAAAACTCTGCCAAATATAATAATATAACGCACAATATTGTCTGTTCAATGTGAGCCGGACATGAATTTCACAATTTACATAAATTTTTATGTCACCTACAACTCGAAACGTCTATATGCTCAATATACCGTTAGGAGAACGGTAGATTCATCTAGCACCGATAATAGGCTTTGAAATTTATTATCAACAACTCGAACACATACACTGAGAGAAAAAAAATGGTAAAAACCATTTTGTAAATTTAACAATTTAAAATGTTGAGCATCTAAAACGTAAATTTTGTAACCTTGAAACACGTTTAACACTGTTTCTAGTTGGATTTAATAAGACCTGGCAAAATCAATAGTTTTCTGTTCAATTAATCTTAAAATTACAAAAAAACACGAAACGTAATTTCAAATGAAAAATTGTCAAATTTTACCTCAAGATTTCTTCGAAAAAAAATTAAATTTCAAAACAAAAATCGAGTCGATGCAGTACGCGTTCTTATCAAAAATTTAGTTCGTATGCATTATAATGATATCTCTGCAATGTCTGGGAATATTTTGTTTCGGAATAAATAACATCCAGTCTAGGATGCTCGTTTCTGTATTTCAGTCAGCGTATCAAACTTTGAATCGCTTCACTATATGTATGGACAACATCACAAATCACAACACTCCACCCATCATCTCAGAAAATATAAATATTATTTTCAATAATCTTTCAGGTGGATGAATCGATTATCTTAAAATACATAAGTATACTAAATAAAATCATATACATATGTATGTACGTCAGCTCTACATAAATGTTATTAGCTTAATGTTCTAGATTCCAATCTTAAATTATTTATTGAGTATAGGATTGTTTTGCATAGCCACAAGAAACTTCATTCGCTCTTTTGAATTCTGATTTGATCAAATGAAATTTATTTAATATCGTCTTATACAATGTACATTCCAACTAGAAACTATAACTCAAAATCATTAATTTTAATTTACGAAAACTCAAAAGATTTAACGATTTCTTTAATTTCCTTAAATGGATTTACTATCTATCATGTCGCATTGCTATGTATATGGCTATATGCTATTTGTGTAATGTTTATAGGAAATCTATCTGTTAAAAATAAAATAATAACACAATTCTAAAATTATTGAAGTTAGTTCAATGATTTACAACATGGCAATTTAATTTGATAAATAGTTCTGCTTCGAAGTAATTTGCTAATTATTTATCTAAGAAACTTTATTAAATTTATAAGATATGTTTAATTGTAGTCTTTCGAGACGGTGAGTACTATTTTTAAATTATGTGTATATAATAATATATATGGACATATAATTAAACATTAATTAATGTAGCAAAATTTAAATTATTTAAATATTCAGTTGTCTGTCTATTTATGACTTAAATTATCATTAGTGAACTATAAACAAATATGAAAAATTGAACTGTGAATCAAAAAGATTTTTAATTATTAGAATTAACACATGATTAATTAATCATATTTTAATGAATTAATTAACAGTATTGATAATGATGAATTTGATTGACTTGATTGATTGGAATCGGGCCAGCAGTTACAGATATAGAAGCTATTTTAATTTATTGGAAATTACATGATGCGTTAGGAACACTTTTCAAAGGTAACATTTGGGGTAAATACTATGGTAATCTAGCAATTCACAAATCGTAATAGGTTCAAAATAGAAATTAAAATTATTATTTTTTATATAAATACGTAGGTGTTGTTAATATATTTGTGCAAAATTTATGAAAAAAGTGAAAACATTTATCATTTAACATTTGAGTCCGCTACTTAAACTGGGAAGCTACGGTTTTGAATATTAATTTTACTTTTTAAAAGAAGTTTAAGGAATTATCGGAAATCTAATTTTTGCTTGCTAGAAAATCCAATATACAATTACTGATAAAATTATTTATACCAATATTATTTTTCTTTTATAATTAGAACAATAAATAAATATCAACAGCTTGTTGTGTATTGCCAATGGTTGTTTGGATTGTAAGGAAGTCCATTTTAAATAAAACAATTTGAATTTATTAGACTTAAGGTTTCACAATATGTTTATTTAAATATTTTAATATATTTTATTATTTATAAATTTAATAATTTATTTATTAGATTTAAGTATTTATTTTATTAATATGATTAATTATTTTAAATATAATTTCTTAAGTCACTCTCTCTTTTTTTGAAATAAAAATAAATTCGGTTAATAATAAAAAACGATTGTAGCGCCGGATTAAATAAATAGGTCTATCCGACAACTACAACATTAATTAGGGCTTTTCTTATGCCATAATTATAGCATACATAACATAAATTACTATGGTATAATTAATATTAAAAGTTATTATACAAAGTTATAATAAAGTTATTATTATATTTATAAAAATAATTTTTATATTTATAAAAATAAAATATTAAATCTTTTCTCGGTGGCTTATCCCTCGAGAGATTTGTGGAGTTCGCATGTTTTTCTCAATAAATTAGATGAGTCCATTGTCATTTATTCCGATGGCTCTCGTTCTAACCTCAGTGCAGGCTTTGGAATCTACTGTCCTTGGACGGATCTGAGACTTTGCGGTAGTCTTGGTTCGCATTGTACTGTTTTTCAGGCGGAACTAATAGCGCTGACACGTAGTGTTATTGAGGCTTTGAATTTTGCTGTTAAAAACAAAAGTATTCTACTGTGTACAGATAGTAAAGCTGTACTTAACTCTTTAAGAAATCCCTTGACTGTTTCCAAACTCGTCAGGGAATGCAAACAATTCATGAACCTTCTTTGTTCTAACAATAAAGTTACGGTCATGTGGGTTCCGGCTCATTGTGACATCATAGGCAATGAGATCGCGGATTGTTTAGCCAAAGCTGGCTCCCAATCAACTTTAATTGGTCCTGAACCAGCTACTCCTATATCTTTCAACTACGGGAAGAAAGTTATTAAAGATTGCGCTTTGAAAGACTTAAGGTCTCAGTGGCTTGCGACTTTTGGTTGTCGTAAGGCGAAATACTTCATTGTGGAGCCCAATTTGAGGTCCACGAAGTATGCTTTATCTTTAAAAAAGAGCCAGTTAAGAGTCTTGGTAGCGATTCTTACGGGACATGGCCGTTTTAAGGATCATCTACATCGTATGCGCTTAGCTCATGATGTTATTTGCGAGGACTGCCTTGAGGAGGATGATGACTCCCTCCACTTCGTGTGCAGTTGTCCTGCGTTCAGTTCTATACGAGTTCGGGTATTCAACTTTAGGTCTTTGAATTTAGATCAGTTGTCCTCTCTGCCTTGGTCTAAACTTGTTCAGTTTGCGAAGGCAGCAGTGCACGTTTGCGAATTGGGATAGAATCCTGGGTTTGCACCATGGGCCTTTGTGGCATTGAGTGCGGAATCCTCGTGGGTTCCAGCCAATTTTAATAATAATAATATAAAAATATTTTTTTTTTTTTATTTTTTAAATTTTTTAAGTTTATAGAAAAATGTACATATGTACATATAATACCATAATCTTAACCTAACAGTTCAAACTTAAGTTATAATTCATATTGTGTACATATATATTAATATTTAAATAATAAAAATATAAGATTTTAAATGAGTAAGATTTTTAGAAAATGTATATTTTTTTTTTTTTTTTAATTCTTATAATAAACATGCAATTATATTTAATTTTTATTTTAGTTAATAATTTAATTTTTTTGTCTTTTCTTTTATTTTTTTATAATTTTTAAATTTTCTATTATAGTTTATTTAATTGATATTAATATCCTATATTTTTAATTTAATGCGATTATTGTGAACTATTTTCGATTTCTTTCCTATTTCAATTTTAGTATTTACCGGACTTACAATTTCTAATACCTTATATGGTCCGAACCAGTTTTGATATAGTTTGGTTTTCTTAGATTCATTTTTCACCCAAACCATATCTCCAACGTTAAAAAGAGTATTATTTGAATTGCGGTCATAATAAATTTTAGAATTTAATTTTGATTGAATACCATTCTGTCGAGCGATTGCATATGAACCTTGCAATTTGTGTTTAAAATCCACGAGATAATCGTCATAATTGTAAATAACATTATGATCATTATGAAATGAAAGGGGTAAATTTGGTAGCATCCCAAAGACTAGTTCAAAAGGCATAAAATGTGTAGATGAGTGAGGTGTTGTATTATATACAAACATTGCGTATCGAATCCAAGAATCCCAGTCCATTCCATTTTTATCTATAAAATGTCGTAGATATTCAATGAGCGTGCGATGTGAACGTTCTAATGCTCCATTGCTTTCAGGATGGAAGGCAGATGTGTTAATTTTCTTTATTCTGAGAAGTTTACAGAGATTCTGAAAAACGGATCCAATAAAATTTGCACCCTGATCAGTCAAAATTGATTGAGGGCAACCATAAATACAAACAAAATTTGTGAGAAATGCATTAGCGATAGTTTCAGCTTCCTGATTTGGAACTGGAACTGCAAGAGCATATTTGGTTAAGTCATCCATAATGGTTAGTATATATTTATTTTGTTGGTAACTAGATAATAATGGGCCAACAATGTCTAAGAAAACTTTTTCAAAAGGCTTAACAGATAAAGTGGTTATTGTCATTGGCATTTTTCTCATAGGAGTAACCTTGTTTTTCTGACAAGATTCACACGACTTAATAAACCTTTCGATCATCCCTAGCATTTTTGGAAAATAGTAGTATTTTCGGAGACGTTTATATGTCCTGTGTATACCTTGATGACCACCAAGGGGTGTGTCATGAAATTCTTTTATAAGCTTTAATTGATTGTCCAGGTCAGTAATTTCAATGATGTTTTGTTTTGTAAGAGGATTTATTAAACTATTATTGCAATTGGAATTATTTCTTGAAGAATTTGGAATTTGATTGTTAAAAGATAAGTTAACTTGGTTATCTGAAGATGTTACATTTTGATTGTTACTTTGTGAACGTGTAACTGCATTAATATGTTTAGAATAAGATGCTAATGAATTATTATTATTATTATTTCAATTATTTGATTCCTGATTATTTAAAGAATTCGAGGGGAAAGATTTATTATTAGTAGAAGAGTGAGGAATATTTGATGAAATGTTTTTTAAAAGTTTCGAATTGTCGATTGAAATTCGACTAAGTGCGTCTGCATTTTTATTGAGAGATCCAGGTTTATATGCGATTTCAAAATCATACTCTTCAAGCTCTAAACGCCATCGCATCAAACGAGACGACGGGTTTGACATGCCAAACAACCAAACTAACGGTTTATGATCGCTAAGTGATTTAAATTTCCTACTATACACATAAGCTCGAAAATGCTTAATGGACCAAACAACTGCTAAAAGTTCCTTTTCAATTACAGAATAATTTTTTTCTGCTTTGGTAAGAGTACGACTGGCAAAAGCAATAGGTAGTTCACCGGCTTCAAAAATCTGAGAAAGAACTGATCCGATAGCTATATCGCTTGCATCTGTCGTAATTATGAAAGTGTTATCAAAGTTAGGAAATTGTAAAATTGGCGGCTTAATAATTGCAGATTTGAGAATTTTAAATGCTTCGTCACAAAATGGAGACCACACGAAAGGTGTATCCTTTATTACAAGATTTGTTAATGGTAATGTTATCTTAGAGAAATTTTTCACAAATCCCCTATAATATCCTACGAAACCCAGGAATGCTCTTACGTCACGTTGATTTTTGGGTTCTGGATAATTGACGATTGAATTAATCTTAGCTGGATCAGGTTTTACACCATCGGGTCCAACAATGTGTCCTACGTAAGTTAATTCTTGTCGTAGAAATTGGCATTTTTTTGGATTTAGTTTTAAATTATACTTTCGTAGACACTCAAGTACTTCTTTAAGTTTTCTATTATGTTCGTTTAAATGTTGTCCATATATGACTATGTCATCTAGATATACTAGGCATTTTAAACCGTTGAGACCAGATAGAACGGTATTCATAAGGTTTTGGAAGGTTGCTGGAGCCCCCTTCAAACCAAATGGCATACGATTGAAATGGAAATGCCCATCACTTGTGTTAAAAGCGGTCTTAGGTTTTGCATCTTCGTCCAATAGAACTTTGTGATATCCATTGGTCATATCCAAGGTGCTAAAATATGATGCCTTTCCCAATTGATCTAAAATTTCAACAATATTAGGAAGGGGAAATACGCGATTTAGAGTAACATCGTTTAAGCGTCGGAAGTCAACCACAACTCGCCATTTGCGTGAACCATCGGCAGATTTTTTTGGTACATCTAGAAGAGGAAAATTCCATTGTCTATCACTTGGTTCAATTATATTTGTTTTAGCATTTCGTTCACTTGGCTATTAATTTCACTTTTTACTGCATCAGGCATTCGGTATGATTTTTGGTAAATCGGAGCACAGTCGGAAACTGTTGGAATACTATGTTTAATACCATGAGCAGCAGTCAATACATCACCATCTAAGTGAAAAACGTCATTATACTCTCGTATGATATGTTTAATGGATTCACGTTCGTCATGATTTAGGTGTGACATTGTTACAGATGACTCAAGGATTTGTAAACGATCTGTGCCTGTATTAGCCCAAGACTTAGAGAAAATATATCGTAGTGTAAAAGTTTATCAAAAACTAGATCTTTGCATGAAATTTGAACAGATTCTTCATTGGTATTTATCAAGTTAAGTGTGATTGATTGATTACGAGGTTCAACAATTGTATTTCCAACAAACACGCAGGTAATATCTCTTTAGATAGGCACAGGTATTCCGCGTTGTCTTCAATATTGTTGCACATAATTTTTGTAATTTGTTCACTTCTTGGAGGAATACGTATTTTAGTTGAAGATGTTATTAGATCAAGTAAGATGGATGTACTTTCTACTGGTATTTCTAAAGTAAGATTCCTAAAATCAATTTTACAGTGCCGATAAGCCGAGAAATCTTTACCAAGAATTCCACTACAAGGAATTGGAAAATCATCTGTTACAATTTGAAACTTATGGGGAATACTGAACGTATTTGTAAAGATAATTTTCGATGGCAGTAAACCTAAAGATTCATCAATACCACTAGTGACTCCTTTAATTTGACATTTTAAAGTTGGATAAAATATAGGACTCAATCACACAAGATTGCTTAATAACACTTATGTCGGCTCCTGTATCAAGTAATAAATTATACAAATTCCGATGTCAAGGCTTAAACTGACGGAAATATTGTGTTCTATGTTGGTCGATAGTCAAATATTATATGATTTATTCAATAATAAACAATTTAAAATTATTGGACACTCTGTTAATGTTTGGGTGGTACTCGAAAGGGAGTGCCTTTGTGACCTTCGAGATCCTGTAAGTTTTCCTGAACTTCTTGACTATCTTTGGCAATTGAATGATTATTATTGTTAATTGAACTGCCTTGAAGTATACGTGAATCAGAATTTTTCTTTCTGAAGCATTGATTTATATGGTGGCCATTCTTTTTGCAATATGCACATGAAACAATTCTAATTGAAGAACGATTAAAAGAAGTTGACATTTGTAGTTGTGCAACTATTCGAGAATTATGAGGAGTAGAATATCTAGAAAAACACGCTGATGCTGTATGACCATTCTTTTGACAAATTTGGCATTTCAGTATTTGTGTTTTGGATTGATGTGCAGTATGATGTTGAAGTGATATTCTAGAATTTAAATTGATTTCTTCCTCTAGAGCTTTTGAAATAGCATTCTTTAATGATTTATGGTCACCTGCGTTTATAATAAGACCTATAAGTTGTCTAAGACTGTTTTGGAAAGAACGAAGAGCAGTTTTAGAATTAAGTTGTTGAACTTCTTCTGTGAGCTTTTGCTGTGTTTCTTGGCATGCTTCATTAAGCTCAGACAGCAAAGCCTCAATTCTATTTGCAAACACTTGAACTGTTTCGTCTTTATTTTGAGTTGCTCGAATTAAATCGAGTTGAACACATTCTATTGAACGGATTTGTTTAAAATTATTATGTAAAGCACTTTTTAGTTCATTCCAATCTTTAAATGTACCAAAACGATAAACAGAATATGCTTGTCCATTTAATTTATGTGGAATAAATTTTAAAAAAGTTGGTTTTAAATCTTTGGATAAAGTTTCATTAAACCTATCGCAACAATGGATAAATTTATGCAACGGTGTTTGGGAATCTCCGCCAAACTCAGGAATAAATTTCACAGCAAGATTAAAATCGAATTCCATGTTGGATAGTTTATTATGTTTTGATTCAAATAAATCTTCAGTAGGTGTAGAAATAGAAGCAAGTCGGTTTCTAAGCGGATATGGATCTAACAATTCATTGGTCATTTAAAAAAAATTAATAATTACAACAACGCGACATGCAAATTATTAAATCACATCATATTAAATATATAGAGTAATCATTTCAATTTTGACAAAATACTACTTATGATTATAAGATTGCAAATTGTAATAAATGTAGGTACAATAGTACAATAGTTTTTATTTTTAATTTTTCAAAATATGTATAATAAATCCACTCGTATAATATTAAAATTTTTTTTTTTTTTTTTTAAATTTAAAAAGAAGTAGTAGTTGATTTGAAATGTCACCTCTAATATGGATGCCATGATTATTGGAAATTTATGACTGTTTAATGGTTTTATATAAATGTTTCCAATTCAATATGATCATTAAAAATTAAATTTTATCTAAATATAGGTAAATGTATACTTAACAATATAGAAGTAGTTCCAATTTACTTCTATGTATTCCCGATTTTTAAAGTTGAAAATATGTAGAGCTATGAACTGATATCCATGTATATATATATATATCCATATGCGTATATATTTTGTTTTTACGTTTCACTGTTCACCATATTTATGTTTGATCATTAATAAATATTGTCCACCATTAGATTTCAACTTTCTTTTTTTCAATTTTTAATTATGTTTCCTTTTTATTTTGTAAGTCACAAGATTAGTATACTCATATTATAAGGTTAAACACATTTTTTTTTTATATAATGATTTATTTTAATTTTTTTTTTGATTTAGATTTTCATCACACAAACATAAAAAAAATGATTTTGCACAAATTTTCACTCCACATTAATTATTGTTTATATTGTAAGAGTTTGTAACACCAAGACGCGATCACACTAACTGGTCACAAATTTTTATGATCGTATGTTTGTGATTTACAAACTAAACGGGATCGATTTTTTTTGTGAGCAACTTTAGCACATATTTATTTTTTTCAATATTGTTTCATTTATTGCCCTTTTTGTAAAAATGATCAACGTTTATCGTTCGTCACAAATTAATTTCTTATTTCACTATTTTATTTGAATTTAAGTTATATATATATATATATATATATATATATATATATATATATATATATATATATATATATATATATATATATATATATACATATATATATATATATATATATATATATATATATATATATATATATAGATATATATATATATATATATATATATATATATATATATATATATATATATATATATATATATATATATATATATATATATATATATATATATATATATATATATACTTATATATGTATGTAAATTATTAAATTATTTGGTTTTTGTTTTTAAATTTGTTTTTATAAAGGAAAATGGATACTTCCTTACTAATGTTACCAAACCCATGTGGTTTTCAATCTTCATTATAGTGTTGTGTATTGCCAATGGTTGTTTGGATTGTAAGGAAGTCCATTTTAAATAAAACAATTTGAATTTATTAGACCTAAGGTTTCACAATATGTTTATTTAAATATTTTAATATATTTTATTATTTATAAATTTAATAATTTATTTATTAGATTTAAGTATTTATTTTATTAATATGATTAATTATTTTAAATATAATTTCTTAAGTCACTCTCTCTTTTTTTGAAATAAAAATAAATTCGGTTAATAATAAAAAACGATTGTAGCGCCGGATTAAATAAAAAGGTCTATCCGATAACTACAACATTAATTAGCGCTTTTCTTATGCCATAATTATAGCATACATAACATAATAATTATAGCATACATAACAAGCTTAATATACATAAAAGAAAGTGATATTGACCAGTTGATACCATTATTGGTAACCGAATTCAATTTAAGCGATTTCTAGCAGAATGGAGAATATCTAAAGCCTGTATTCCATTGTGAAAAATTTACTGACAACATTTTTTTGTTGCCATAACGAAAGAAGAAAGAAAAGAAAAAATTCCAGTAGTGTGACAGAGGTAGTAGTTTTTTTCTTTTATAGCAAAACTTTTATGGTTACGTTTTGACATCTTCTGTAACATAACCAACAAATTTCATAATTTTTTTTATGTTTAGAGTGCGAACATAATTTTATTCATTTATTCATATGCTATTACATAATAAATAATTTATTGTAATATAATTAATAATAATAACAATAATAATTTATTATTATAACGTCTGAAATAGTAAAAAAAAAAATCTACAGCAAAATAACATTTGACCATAAAAATAACCAAATAAAATTTACATGTGTGTGAAAAAAATTTCGTATCCGCACACAATTTTTATGTCGATGTGTATAAATGTTGCCATAAAAAATACTCATACTTTTCTGTAATAAATTATGACAACATACTAACCCAAACACATTTTTCTCTCCAGTAAAATTTTGCTGATGATGGTATTTGTTTCTTTCGCACTACCAGCAAATCTATATTTTTATCCCATTTTGTTTTTGCTGACAGTAAGTTTTTCACAATGGAATAGAGGCTTTATGTGAGTTGAATAAATGTTTATTGTTTTATTGCTGACTCCTATGGGACACATTCTTCAACTATTCATTCAATCGTTGCCAGCGATTGCCTCTACCGGTATTGAAAATTTTGATTTCGGAAACGAAGTCAAATCATTTGAACCAGAAATCTTGAAAAATATAGTATGGTTGATATTTGTTGATTTAAATAATACATTATATTTTATATTTAGAACCTCCTCGAAATACTAAGCAATCATTTTTTATCGGCCTCGGCTCTAGAATTAAAAAAAACAATTCGATTTATGATCACCATTAATATTGATTTAGTAGTTTTAAATTCTACTATTATTTTTAAGTATCATTAAAGTAATTTTTATTGTATGTAAATGTATCAAATATATTTTCAGAAATTAATTTTAATGATGACAATAAACTATGGTTAAAGTTTTACTATGAGCCATGGACTACAGTAGTGGAACGTTGGTGGAAGACGGTTGAACAACGACGATCAGAAAAACAAGCTTGCAAAGATAGAAACTTAGCGGCGATTCTAGCACAATGGCCACGATTCAAAGGCGGTGATGGCCATAGATTGGTAAAATATGATAAAATAAATGTTTGATTATATATGTATCTAATTAGAATTTTGTTTTTTTTTGTTCAGATTGAAATCGGCTTTGAAGCAAAACATGCAAATAGTGCTTCAAAATAATTTTCTGACTTCGAGGAACGTGCTATTAATATTTTTAAAATATTCAGAGACAAAAAGGATAAAAACGAAAACTGTTTAATCGAAAATTGTAACAAAGGTAATAATAAATTTTGTAATATGTATATTGCTGTATGATTAATACATTATGTTTGATTTGTTAATAACAGATATGTGGACTATAGAAATTTTTTAAATTATTTTCCACGTTAACTGCTTTCTCCTATACAACGAGGCTCAAATTTCAAATTTCAAATAAATAGCCAACTGCAAATGTGATATCCCACAAACAGATAATGTAATGCTTGCAACATTTGCAGATGACACTTCAGTAATGGCTGTTGGCTCAAACATCAATGAAGCTACGGATAAACTACAAACAGATGTTAATGTGATCTCTAATTGGTGCAATAAATGGAAAATTAAACTAAATGAAGTGAAATCTACCCACGTAAACTTCACAAATAGGAAAATCGAAACCTTTCCTGTTAAAATAAACGACGTTGTAATTCCACATGATAACAAAGCAAAATATCTAGGAATGACACTAGATGCAAAACTTAGATGGAAAGAACACATCAAGATAAAAAGGAAAGAACTCGATTGCAGATACAGAAATATGTATTGGCTAATTGCACGGCGCTCAAAATTATCGATATACAACAAAATTCTGATTTACAACCAAATTTTAAAACCGGTGTGGACATATGGTATTCAACTATGGGGCTGTGCTAAGCGGTCTAATCTTCAAAGTATCCAAACTTTTCAAAACAAAGTACTACGTAATATACTGCACTACCTTGGTATGTTCGCAATACTGATATTCATAGAGACATCAAAATCCCATCAGTGGTGGAGGAAATAAAGAAATTTGCTGCAAAGCATAAAGTTCGGCTAAACCAACACGTTAATGTGGAAGCCTCAAGTTTGCTTCACAATCAAAATGTTGTGAGGCGACTTAAACGGACCAACCCGTTAGAGTTGGGTTAAATTTAAAAAAAAATTTAGTAGCGCTGGAAAACTAATTAGTTTTCCAACTGTTTAAAATTATTTAGTACAATCCCAAAGAACTGACACGAAAATTAATAGTTAGCCTATCAAGACTAGTTTTAATACTAACAAGGGAGGAGGTTTTTAGTGGGTGTGAGTCCCACAGTACCCACATTGGGTCTCTTTCAAGATTTTCCTCCTTCCCCAAAACAAAAAAAACAAAAAAAAAACAAAAAAAAAATTCAACCAACTTTTTCTCTGGGTGTACACATCCAACATATTTATATTATACATACATACATATAACAACAATTATTTATAAACACAAAACTCATACTCTATTCACCCCGAGATACGATAACGATAAAAAAAATTCTAATTTTTAAACTCTCTGTGTAAGTGAAATCGCGTGGAAAATAAACTTTTGAAAAATTCATAAAATGCACATCTAAATATTCCACTAAAATTCAATAAAACACAAAACTTTTCTTTATTGTATATTTATATACATATGTATATATATATATTTAGACTAATATTAATATTATAAAAGCTCGGGAAACGAGTGGCAATGACTAAACAAAACAAAGTTTTTAATTAAAACTTTCGGGAAATTTTCGAAAAAAAAAAAAAATTAAAAATGAAATACAGCAATGAAATGTCTTTCTCTCCTTCATCCAGCACACCATTTATCAAAAACAATAGTAATAAAGACATAACTAAATACCAAACTTACAATAACAATAATATCTCGAGGAAAACGGAAAAAAAAACTTTCGCCGCTTTTCTTGTGCTATATACTACACACTAAAGTGGGAAAAACAAAGTACAACGCGCACAAACGAAAAGTTTTCATTACATACTCGTATATGTACATACACTTTATATTCTCACAGTATTTTGTTATGGTGCGATACAAATAAGAAGTAAATACATAAAATTCAAGCACCCCTCCTGTCCATACCCCAGCATCACAACCCAAACCTGTCGAAAAAAACAACACAACGAGTACATATATACTTAAAATAAAACGAAAGGTAAGAAAAAAGGCGCACCAGGTGTTCCAATGAAATGATTTCAATTTAATGAGTTTTCGTTTTTTTATTTTGTTTCGTTCTGTGGTTTAACCAAACCAAAGAAAATAATAACAATAACAAAAACAATTGAATTTAGGTATTTTTGTTTAAGAAAATGGATTTTCCGAAACGATGTGTGATGTACATACATACATCCATACTCGTAATTCGTATATACATATACAAATATACCATATACAAATATAGATTTATGAGTGTGTTTAAATATGATTTAAATTTTCATTTTTTTTTTTTTTTCGTTTAATTTTTTTTAGGAAGCCTTAAGGTATTGGAAAATCACGTACATTATACGTATGTACATACAAAAAAAAATTATTTTGATCAGCTTTGTTCAAAGACAAACAATTTTTGTTTGTTTGTTTGTGTTTCAGGATCAATATCCAAAATCCATCCTGGAAGTCATTACATTACATATTTTGTGTTTGCGTATCATGAACGAAAAACTAAACACTGGATTTTAATTCTACTGGATTTTGCGTCATTTGAAACGCACCCCGAAGCCATTGAATTTTGATGCGTTCTATCCCGTTTACATATACATAAATATGTATGTGGAAGTAAATATCTTTGTGTCGATTTAGATTTACATTTCTATAGACGAGATGTTATTTTTAACGAATAAAATGTAGGTTTCGTAATAATCGGAGACACTTGAAATTGTTTTAAACAGTATACATACGAGTATTACCATTTGTGGTAAAAAATATTTACTTTGGAAACCAAAATTTTACAATTAAAATTTGATATTTAATGAATTTTAAGAATTTTTTTAAAGAAGTATAGAATAGTGATTCTCAAAATGTTTATTCTTTCTACATCAAACTATTTAAATTGCTCGGACATGATTTTATTATTGGATGTGACTTTAATTCGAAAAACAACTATTGAGGATCTAGACTTACCACGTCAAAAGGTAAAGAATTGTTTCAAGCAGACATCAAAATGTAAACTTTATTCTGGCGGTTCCCCAACATACAGCTAAGATTCTGTACCTAATAGACTACCTATATTATGTAGCAAGAGGCATATTTCCGAACTACATCCACATTGAAAACAACAATTCACTCACCGGTTATTATGACAATCAGTGAAACGGTAATTCGAAGGGAAAGTGCACCCAGATTTTTACCAATTCAAAAACAAAATGGGAACTACTTCGTGAATTAATAATAATAATAATAATTCAGTATTTAAAGGCCATTACTGGCCCCTTACTGCGTCAAAAATTTCGCTCCACCGGTTTCGATCCTGGGATTGGTTTTCATACTGTCCTAAAAAATTTGAAGAAGACAAGTCGTTCTCTACACCCTGGCGCCATCGTCGCCTGCATCGACCTCTGCACCTACCATATTGTGGCTCTCCTTTCAGAGATCGCTGCACAATTCATTCTGGATCAGCACGTAGAACGTGACCATCAAATCTCTGATCTCGAAATTGTACAGAGCTCGGTGTGTGCCATCTATTTCGCGTTTTAAACCGTAAACCACTCGCATGACTCTTCTCTCAAATGTAAGGAGCCATCTTTCGCACTAATCCGTCAGCGCCCAACTTTCAAATCCAACCATAACAACGGGCCTATTCAACGCTTTGTAAAGTTTCAGCTTCACGGCACTTGATAGGTATTTAGATTTTAGCAGTGGCCTTAGAGAATACAAAGTACGGCTGCCAGCTGCCACCCGCACTTTAATATCCTCACCCACACTGTTATCGTAAGTGATAAGAGAACCCAAATATTTGAACCTCCTCATTCCTTCAAACGTGTAGTGGTCACTACTAAAATCTGGTGTGCCATTGTCCCTATATAACCTGGGATCATATATTTAATTCGTTTTGGACTCTTTGATCTGGAGTCCAATAGAAGCTGTAAACTCTACAAGCGGATCAAGTATTTCCTTCACTCCGTTGATATTCAGTCCAATCACGCGTATGTCATCTGCATATGCAAGCACCTGATTGGAGAGGCGATATAAGATGTTGCGCTGAGGTGTTTCAGTTTTACGAAAGATGTAGTCCAACATGAGACTGAAGAGTATCGGAGACAGAGCATCTCGCTGCCGAACACCCGAGATAACTGAAAAAATTCTTGAAATCCTGTTCTCAACTTTAACACAGCAATGAGACTGTATCACTGTCATTCTACACAATCGTACAATTTGGCATTCCTAGATATTCCTGTGCAGACCACAAACTTACTCGATTGATCGAGTTATAGGCCTGCCGGAAATCCAGGAACACCTGATGTACTTGGATGGCAGTCTCATAATATTAAGATAAAATCCTCCTCAGCGAAAACACTTGATCAGTGACTGATCGATTCGGACGAAATCCTCCTTGATAGTCACCAATCAGGCCCTCTGCTAGCCGGGTGATTCTATCCAATATTAAAGAAATTACGTGAACTGCGCTCATTGCTGAGTTGTTGTACTTTCAAAACCTCGGTCTTCCACCATTCTCGCTTTTTCCGTCTATAAATTCGCTTAGCTGCCCTCCTATAGGAAGAGTAGCCTTGTTTTTCCTTGCGATTGTGAGGCGTTGTTGCACTTCACTATGGGCTATATTTTGTTGCTCAACTGACAGACAACACTCGTCATCAAACCAATCATTCTTGGGCCTGACTTTCACTATACCTAAAGTCTGTTGAGCAGCACTGACAACCGTTATTTTCAGTGCCTCCCAGACAGAGTTCAAACAGTTAGGCTGGTAATTAGCTCCCTTAATATTGTCGCTGACAAGATCCTGATATCGTTTCTTTTGATCTTTATTTATCAGACCTTCACAGATGAAACGTTCCATCCATTTCGCTGTGTTCCCGGACCTGTACGGAAACTTCCACCGTAGCTTTGCAGCGACCAAATAATGATCGCTGCCTATACGTATTTGGTTTTTGACCGATAAGTTCTCACATCCAGCATAACCCGAGCTCGCCCTTTAGAAATTACCACGTGCTTAATTTGGCTGCGGTATATTTTGCGAGGATGGATCCATGTTTCCAAATGTATCTGTTTGAGAGGGGAAAATGTGCTTGCTACTCTAAGATCGTGAGCAATTGGAAAGTGCATCATTTTCTCCACATTATCGGTCGCAGTTTCGTGTCGGGAGTACGGACCTATGTTTTCACACAAGTCGGCCTGATTTCTGCTATGGCTCTACCATTAAAGTCCCCAATTACCAGTCTAACATCGTGTTTGAGTATAGATCCCATCAGATCGTTCAAGTCATTGTAAAATGAGTCTTTATCTTGGGGCTGGCTAAATTCTGTGGGCGCGTGTACACAAATTATCGACAGGTTGGTTAACTTCATGCCCCAGCGAAGCATACACAATCGGTTATTGACTGCTTGGAAATCCAAAACAGCGTTCTTTACCTGCGGCTCAAGATGAAATCCAGCTCCAAGATTTCTAAAATCATCTTCACTGTAGAGCAACGTATAGCCCTGGGACACATGGTCTTCACTTTTAGGCCAGCCTGTTTTGTGAAGAGCCACGAGTTCCAGCCGATACTCCTTCATTCATGTGATTAGGCCCTCTAACGCTCCTGGTTTAAGTTCCACGTTCCACGTGCCGATCTTAAATCACGTGTCCAGGTACTTGAGCGGGGGTTCGGTGTTATTTTGGCATCCATTTATCGTTTTGTTGACTTTATAAACAGCTTATTTTTTTTACGGGTGCTGGTCGTCAGCCCAGCTATCCAACCATTTAGTCGCCTCCTACGACAAGCAAAGGATACTGTGGTGGTATTCTAGGAAAACACATTCAAACGAAACATGTGGCATATGTGACCACAGGGGCCTTCGTGAATTAATGGAGGAAAAAATCAATCTCTAGGTTCCGATAAAAAATTTTCATCAGTTGGAAGACGAATTGGAATAACTAAATGAAACATTTCCCTATGCTGCTTATAGGCAAGCGACCTCATTATAGAAAATAAGAAGACGCTTATCATATCTTACTCAATGGAAGTTAGAGAGCTTGTAAGAGAAAAACGAAGGGCACCTAAAACCTGGCAAATTAATCGAACACCGAAGAGCAAAACATTTCTGAACAATTTATTTAACAGTTAGACTATTACATCCCTTCTTAGAAGAAGTTAAAATAAATCAATCAACAGATATTTAGTTAGCCTAAGTGATGAAAAAACTTCCGACTACTCAATGTGGAAGCCGGCGAAAAGACTCAAAATACCCAAAATGCAAGTGCCTCTTCTTAAAAAGGATGATGGGACTTGGGCCAGATGTCCCAAAGAGAAGGCTGATCTGTTTGCGGAGTAAAAACCAAATCATAAACCAATAATTGAGGACCGATAACTAATTCCTCCACATCAATTTGAATTCAGAGAAAAGCATCCTATAATCGAACGAGTGCATAGAATCACAAACATAATTGAAAGAACGTTAGAACGTAAAAAAGTATGCTCAAGCATATTCTTGGTAGTTGCCCAAGCATTCGATAAAGTTTGGCCCGGTGGTCTGGATAACAAGCTGCATAGAGATCTGCCGAGGAAATGAAGGAATCATAGCCACCTTTAGATGACACATTAATTATGGCGCAATTATGGAAGTAATGTCGCCGATGCAACGTGCAAACTCCAGAAGATTACCTATGCTGTTTGTAACTGTCTATCGATAGAAATTAACTCACAACAGGTACCAAATGCAAATTCAGCTAAATACCTTGGGAAGGCCCTCGATGCCAAGCTTAAGTGGAGAGAGCTTGTCAAAAAGAAAAACTTAACATAAAGTTCAGAAAAACGTATTGGCTCATAAGTAGAGGCTCTGATCTTACAATTCAAAACAAGCTGCTGCTATAGTTTTTTTATAACTGTATTTTATTGCCGAATAATTGAAGTTTATTTTAATTCAAAATATTTAGTTGTAAATTTTTTTTTAGTTCTATTGCTTTTATCAAAAAATATTAAATAATAACAGAAATAATCGTATTGGAGTTGAGCAAAAAATAGTTTAGCTAAAAATTGGGTAGTGGTTAACAAAATATTAAACAAATTGTTAGTTATAATACCTAACACAAGATTCGATTTTGTAAATTATTTTATTAGTCAAAATTGGCCAACCACAACCTGGTTAGATGTTGCTGTTGCTTTTGCAATCGTTAATCAAAAAATTATACCTAATTCATGTTTTCAAAAGCAATATACTTATTATAAGTTTCAGCAAAAGCAAATTTCTTTTCATTTTTTGGTCAGTATCGCCTTATTATTTAATTAATTTTCACTGGGTCGAGTTAATTGAGAATCCTTCTACGCACTTAACACTTCAATTAGTTTTTAACAGATTTGTAGTAGGAAAACCATATTTTTTCGTGATCATGATGTTGATGCAAGCAAACTCGTGTAAACGCAAAGTATAGGACATGCTATAGGATTTTTTTTTATGTTAGTTCAATTCTTATTCGTAGGTGGCAAAAGTGTAGGAAGGGTATACTTTGACACAATTTAAGAAAACATAAGTTTTGGTCAATCGTGTTGAATTGTGTGTAATTTGATTGGTATATAAAGTTATTTAAACTATGTAGATTATGGTTAAATCTTATTGTGTGCCGAATTGCCGGAATAAATATTCAAAAAACTCGTTAATTAAATTCCACCATTTTCCAAGAGAACACATATTTAGAAAAATTGGATCATAAGTTTGAGAACTGGAAACTGGAAAGACACCATCAAAATGGTCTCAAGTTTGTAGTGCTCATTTTAAAGAAGGTGATAACCAAATAGGCAGTTTAGGTAAGTCTGGCTGAGTTTGATTTGTCAAGAGTAAAGTGCAGGTGCATTTAAAACTCTCAAGGCTGGATCAATTCAATCCCAAAATATTCCACAATGTAAGTTTGACATAACGAGAAGTAACTCGGGATACTCTAGAAATTGGAAAGGGGAGATTTCTTATTAGCCGATAGAGGCTTTGATATATCCGACTGCTTATAAGAAAAAGGTATTGTTTTAAATAACCCTCCATTTTTAAAAGGAAAAAATCAACTCAGTGAAGAGCAAGTGGCTCATACTAGGTTTATTGGTAATAAACTAATAATCGTAGAAAGGGTAATTGGTTTGGCAAAAATTAACCAAATTTTAGTTAGATCCATTACAACGATGATGTGGCCTTTTGCCAACCATATAATTAAAAATTGTTTTTTATTATCTAATTTGCATTCTCCTATGAAGGCGTAAGATGACAATAATTTGGTTTTATTTGATTGAAAAGATCATTCCAGCGTGATTAATATAAAAAAATTAAATAAATAAATCACTTTTATGTCATAATTTTCTAAAAAAGATTACTCGCATTCGTAATTCGCGCTTGGTGTCATTAGTCCCTCAAAGATGAAATTCGTGAAGTCGGATGCTGTATGTCCTCGATAACTTCACGAATTCCAATGTGCCAATTGGTCATGGAAAATTTCATGAAAAGGATATGGTGCTGCAAGCATAGCCGTGGCGGCCATTTGGCTGATATCGTTTTCAAATGTTAATGGCATACCTTCCTCTTTACAATGAAAAAAACATTCATTGATTTCTCTTAACGAGTATTTTTATTTTTTTGAAATTTCAAAACGAAACCTCTTATTGGAAAACCCTTTATAACAGTCCTATTTGACAATATTTTGAGAGTTTGAAGATAAACAACAAGCTACGGCAATCCGATGAAGCCGAATGCTGTACAAACTTTTGGTGGACAAAAAAGATGATTGTTTGGTAATCGATGACGAAACCTACGTTAAAGCTGATTTCAAATCTATGCCAGGTAACAAATATTATTCTGTAAATGATAAACTGAGTGTTGACATGAAATTTAAAATTATCCAACATGAAAAGTTTCCGAAAAAACACTTGGTTTGGCAGGCTATTTGCCAATGTGGCTCTAGAAGTGCTCCGTACATCACGCAAGGGACAATATCTTCGGAAAATTACATTAAGGAGTGCCTCCAAAAGCGACTCCTGCCTTTTTTACGTGGGCACCAAGTTGGTACTTTGTTTTTGCCTGATCTAGCGTCATGTCATTACTCTAAAAAAACATTAGAATGGTACGAATCTAACAACGTGTGTGTTGTTCCCAAATTTGTCAATCTGCCCAACTGTCCTGAACTTCGTCCAATCGAACGATATATTGGGCAATAATGAAAACTAAATTGAGAAACACCCACAAGGCAGCAAAGAATATTGAAGATTTAAAAAAAATGGATAAAAAGTACGAATTTGGTTCCAAATTCATCTGTGCGTGCCTTAATGGTGGCCGTCCGTTCCAAAGTTCGACTTTTCAGCCGGCAATTAATTAATAAATAGTTTAGATGATTTTTCATTAATAACAAATATGTAGGAACATAATGGAATAAAGAAATTAAAAAATTCGTTGTTTATGAAATACTTATTGCCGTTTTAGAATTTGCAAATTTTACTGTATCACGTCTTATTGTTCAAGTGAATTGAGCATTGGTTTAATATTTCAGTGACAACGGAAGAACCGCAACCCACGCCAGTGACTAATTTTGTGCTTGATAATATGACGCATCATCCACTAGTTGACTTAAATTATATAGACGGTAAGTAAAAAGTAACAGGTAAATTTTTAAAATTTATATTAGTGAATTGAACATTTCTTTATTTTTATAGCGATCGCGATAGAACAACTCCTTCAGCCTTTCTTCTATCAATTCCAGGCCCATCCACATCTCGTACAGTTACTACAACGGCTTTTTCACCGGTGTCCATGACAGAATCATCGCAAGTCCAGAAACAGTCACCGATTCAGACGATCTTACCTCCAACGAAGTGTCGGAGGAACAAACGGTCTTCGCAACAATTGATAGTTTTTGAAAGAAATGAAAACTGCTACTCGTTTAAACAAACGGTCACATAATGGCATACTGTCGCGTAAAAAATAATAGATCTCGGAGAAGAATAAAAAATTAGTGATGAATATATTAGGCGGAATTATTTTTTATAGATTCCTACAGTTCATTGAAATTGATTTAAGTCTAGACGGTCAAACTAAACATTTTAAATGTCTGTAAAAGTATTTAAATTAAATGAATTTTCGAACTAATCGGCATTGATTAATTTTTTTTAAATAATTTTTAATTTATACAGTCCAATTCGTATAAGCCTCGAAATTCTTAGGGAAGTTATTTGAGAGATGTCTAAAATTAGCGTAAACTGAAAACGAAATTGATTATAAATTTGACAGTTGGCTAACTGTTTAATCAAATTAGGTCTAAAACGGGTTTTAAATAAATGCCTTATCATATCTTTATTATATGCTCAAGCGAGGCACTATACCACTTTGTGTAGAGTAAGCTTCATTGTCCCAAGTATCAACATAATTTTACATAAAAGTGTATATTCGGCTTTCTATTACATATATATGTATATTAATGTGTACAGAAGAAAGTAAGCTTTTCGCGAATTCTAGCCTTATTAAAAATCTCACTAGACGAACCATGTTCTAATGTCGCCATAATCTAATCAAAAATCTTTGAGAAATCTTTACAAGCTCTCCATAAATACGGAACATTTAAACTACTTCATAAATTCGGAACATTTTTTGTAAATACCTTAAATAAAGCTCTTCAACATAAACGTATTTATTAAGCTATCTTTGATTAAACAACTAATATCAGAATCACCTATATATACAGAGCTGTAGAGATCGGCCATGTATTTTGTCGAGCTTTTTCTAAAGGAACTACTTTTTGAATTATCCCAAAAGAAAAAATGTAAAAATGACCAATTTCGAATTAATGTGCATCAATGAAAAGTTAAATCTTCCATTTCGGTAAATAATTTTTGGAATTTATTCTATATTGAAGAAGCACATATCTGAAAGTCTAAACCTTAAATCTAATATTATTTTAATAAACATTAAATCAAAATTAAATATGAATTTATCAATGTAAAACTAACCGAATTAATTGTAATATTATCATTACGTATTTTCAATTCTATTGCGATCTCAGCCTGTTAGAATAAATTTGCAAACTATCACTTTTTCCTCTTTTCACTTGCCATCGAAAATAAAAATATTGGTGGTATTTTATCGAATGATTTTTAGAAATAGAATCGAGTAGGCTATGATCACATTAGAAATTGCCGAATTGATTACGAAATAGAATACAATTTTGTTCGTGAAAAAAGAGACAGAAATGTCTATCGATTCCCAAGTAGATCTATCGATTCACAAGACGAAACTAAAAATTGAGCTAATAATTTTGTGTATTAACTAATTTAATTTTTGTAAATATTGCATTTTGTGTTGTGCTTATAAGACTCACGCACCGCCGACGTCATTTTGGAATCGCATTTTTATTATTTGAATATTTTCTTTTTTGTAAATTTGAAGATTGAATTTTATTTTGATTTTTTGTGTATATTTTTTTAACTAGATCAAGAGAAAGCTTACTCAACAAATCCGGACGATTCAAACTGTAAGGCCGTTAAAAAATACTCCACGCGCAAGGCAGATGTAATTAATTGTAAATAAAATTTAAAATTTTAAATATATTTTTATACAGAAGTAAATTTTTTAATTATAAAACATTTAAATTGCCCGCCCAAATTCCAATTTGACGTTAACACATACATACATACAATTATTCCCGCCATTTTAATTTTTATACGCACACACCGGCTTTCAATTTTGTATATTGAGTTTCGACTTATCGCGACAAGACTCATACGCTTTCTTAGCTTAATTCGAAACTTAAACGTAGTTAAATTCGAAATTAAGTTTAGATTATTGTACGAATTATGAGAAAATAATCGAAAGAAAAAATACTTGGGTTATCGAAAATGTGATAGTAGAACATCCCAGCACTGTTTTCTCTTGTCGTCTTGCAGTTTAATTGTATTGCGTTGGTATATGTGTGTATTGTATAATGTATATATTAATTTAATGGAGGAATGCTTTTTTCTATAAATTTTATTAATAAATATATCAAAAATTAAACAATTATAAAATGATAATTGTAGATTCTATTTGGCTGTTAAAACACTTAGTCCATCGAAATTCAATGAAAAACATCGCGCCAAAAAAAATTTAATTTTTCATATTTTTTCATATTTTCTAGAAAAAGCTCAATTTTTCACCTTAGGGCTCTGTATATATAGATGGATCTGCTAATATTTATACACATGACAAGCATGTTTCAAAATATCGCTAAACATGAAGGCGTTATATATTAAGAAGGCTTTGCTTTTACAAAATTGATTGATATTTCCTTTTTTGGTTTATGGGAATAAAACTTATTTTGCCTATGTGTGTCCTATGTGTTCTAACATTTTGGTATTCTATTTAAGCTTTAGTGAAAAATTTCACAAAGTCAGGTCCGCCCAAAATATATGATTTTTTTAAGATCAAGCAACGAGTGTTTTACGTTGTATAAACTATTAACATGTATAATCCTATTTTTACACGGTCTTTTTTTTCACGGTTTTGAAATAACACGGTCGACAAAATCAAACTTATCCTGTTTTTACATGCACGTTTTTTTCACACAGACAAACAAATTCGAATTTAGCTGTTCCTTGTTTATTTTTCTTTGCTTTGTTCCGTTGGAAAATCGTTGAATTTAAACGAAGCGACAATTCGGACAATTAAAAAAAATCAAAAAGCTATTAGACAAGCCGTGGCTTCTGGTACCAAAGTTAGTGCTAAGTCTTCTTCGTATACGAGAAATATAGTTGCGGAAAAAATGGAAAAGGTTCTGTTGACATGGATAGAAGATTACACCCAAAAACGTATACCACTTGATACCAATACCGTTAAGCAGATGGGTTTAGGAACTTATGACCAAATAAAAATGGAACCATCAACATCTTCGAAACTCACCGACGACAACAAAAATAAATTTGCTGCTAGTAATGGATGGTTGCAAATATTTCTAGAAAAGCATGCAATTCATAATATCAAGATCAAAGGTGAAATAAGGCCAAATTAATTGACAAAGGTTGAGTACAATAGTGACCAAGTTTTTAACGCCGATGAGACGGGCCTTTGCAGGAAAATAATGCCAAGCCGAATATACATAGCAAAACTTTAAAAAAGTGCTAGTGGCTTTAAGGTGGCAAAAGATAGAATTAAGTTTTCGTTCTGTAGTAATGCATCAGGGGACCGCATACTAAAACCTCTGTTGATCAATAAATCTCTCCGACCACGAGCATTGAAAGGTGTCGATAATAGCCCATTGGATGGCAAATAAGAACGCGTGGGTTACTTTACTTCATCATTTTTTAGTGAATGGTTCCACAATTGTTTTGTTCCAGAAGTAAAACGTTATATGGTTAATAAAGGTATGCCATTTAAAATTCTTTTGTTGATAGATAATGCTCCTGGTCATCCAATTTTGGAGAACTCTAATGTAAAAATAATTTTTTTGCCTGCTAATACTACTGCCCTAATTCAACCATTAGACCAGGGTATTATCGCAACTTTCAAAACATATTCCATAAAGCGGTCATTTCAATACATTTTGAATAAAAAAAATTTCGTTTTAGAAATAAGACCATTTAGAAATAAGACCATCGAACTTAAATACCTGTTGGAAGGCCATATGGCCAGAATGCATAAAAGCGAAAATTCTGCTGTGACAACAAATATGAAGTGTGTACAGAAAAAATCACTTTGGCACAAGCAGTTGGAGGTAGGATTAGATACTTTTACCGCTGATGATATAAACGAAATAATTGTTGATGTACTTCATGAAGATTGTACTTCATGAAGATGAGTTATTAGATGTTGCACTAGAAGCCATTGACACAAATGATCATAGAAACGAAAGAGCTGTGAAATTTCAATCTGATCTACAATCCTGTAGGGCTCGATACAAGGATCTGTACAAAGAACTCTCCAAAGTAGGATCACAACGTATACTATAATCGAATTTGCTATTAAAATAAATAAACCTGTGCCTGAAACTGTTTCTGATAGGGAGTAACCAATAAACGCAGTTAAAGATGTAGACGCCTACAACTAAGCAGTTCTACTGACGAAAGTGATATACAGCCGTCGCAGCACAAAAGAATGCGCTTACTATCAGAAACTGACACCGAAAAAACATTGTCCTTATACCATTTTTTATGTTCCTATGCCAAATTTTTATGTTCCTTGAATATGATATTCTCTGAAACATATGTACCGTGTAAAAACAAGATTAGGTGTAGTTTTGTAAACGCAACACCACCTTCATTCTTAAATCTTAATAGTTCAAAAATAAAAGGCCAGTTATCTAGGTGCAGTATATGGGATACAATATGCAATATCGTTCCAAAATTATATTCTACATTTATATAATCACCATATAAAACCAATAAATCTTTTCAAAAATTATATTATATAATTATTAAATTAGTAAAAGACCAACCCCTATTTTTTTATGTTCGGATTTTGTAAAAGTCCTTTAAAATTTAGGCCACAAATTTCAAAATGAACTTTTCCGAAATGCAATAAAACATAAAAAACAAATATTTTATTTTTAATAATTAAAACTGTCTTCAACATACACAAATACATATGCATACATATTTTCTATATTATGTTTGTTACAGCATAAAATATGTATTTAATGTATACGTATATATTATAGTCTCTTTCATGCAGATGTTAAATTAAATTTTTTTATAATTCTGTGTGTGTGTGTATAATATGTAATGTCCTTTTATGTTTTAGGATAATATGTACTGAAATAATATTATATGTACATGTATGTACATGATGTTGTAGTTGTTGCTGATGTTTTTTTTGGCAAAATGAATTAAAATTTTATCTATTTATCTGTTTATATTGTTATAAATTCTAACTAATATGTTAAAGCATTTTTTAAATATGTATATGTTTAACGTTATGTTGTGTATGTTATATTTTATTATGGAGTGTGCTTTTGATGAGTATGTCAAAAATGTGAGTACCTTAACTCTGTACGTATATGTATGTTCATATACTTACAGGATTTATTAGATTTTCAAATAAAGGGAGAAAAGCTCTAGAATGTAAACCATATCTTTCTGAACAAATCTATTTATACAGATTTAAACATATTTCATTTATATAGTTGATATCATCATTTGAGTTAAAAATAAAATTATTAATTTTTAGATTTATGATCCCGGAAAATATATGTATCATAATTGGATAACAATATTTTCAGTTGTTTTATGTGTATCCTCTTTTGTAAATTTCATTATCATTCCAAAATAA
The DNA here is from genome assembly GCA_951394425.1 of Tipula unca. NCBI lineage: Eukaryota > Metazoa > Arthropoda > Insecta > Diptera > Tipulidae > Tipula > Tipula unca. The sequence goes on from OX596382.1 coordinate 91,377,246, forward strand.
AATAATTGCAACAATACTACGATTATTTTATGTTTTTTAATTAAATTTTTATCCATCAATTTAAAAAGGCAACCACATATTTTCCCTCATACATACATATTATATGGATAGGTATAGATGTACAGCTGGCGTGAAGAGCCATCCTACACAGAATTTTTTTAATTTTAATTTTTTTTGGTTATATATACATAATGATTTTCACTGTTTGATTTTAATTTGAAATGTTTATTATTTCAAAATTAAATTAAAATTCGGAGGAATTTGATTTATTTAACAAAATAAATAATAATTTTTTTTAATTAAAATTATTGTACGTGGTTTGAAAATTTTTATTTTTTTGTTAACTTAAAATGCTTAAATCGTTCAAATTCAATTGATTATATTTGGGGTACTATAAAAACATATTTCGCGTACATCCGCACATAACAACTTTCAAATTAATTGTATCCAATATAAAAGTAATCCTGGCCCATCATCATGTCTAAATTGAAACATAAAAACATAAAAATAAAAATTCTTGTGATGAGCTGTTAAAAATAACACGAAAGAGATGTTTTAGATACATGGTATACGTATGAACATATGTAGTATGTACGTAGGACATCAAATTAAATAATCACAGGATTACGAGTACAACATGAGTTGAAAATAGATGGACGGACAAACAGGCAATAAAAAGTGATTACACCCCATAGCATTTAAAACAAAAACAAAAAATTTGTTATTTTCGGTTTCTGTGATGTTTGACCGACAACAGTAAAATAACAACAAGCGATAAAACCAAATACACACGAGACATGGCATAGAATATTACATACACACGCATGTACCAACACTCAAAAACAGCGTGTGTGTGTGTGTGTGTTTGTGTGACTACAACAAAATCACAATTAAAATTCTAAGCTGTAATTATTTTAATAATGAACATTTGGGGTTGGTATGGTACGTCGTATATTTTATAGGAATAATACAAAATGTATTATATAAAAAGCTCTGGTGATGCTTTCGCCCAAAAAAAAATCCGAAAAAACAAATTCGAGTTTTTAGTATTTTTGTAATTTAGTTTAATCACGCTATAAAGGCATAATCATTAGTTTTGAATGGACACATTATTTTTTTGTATGGCAAAGATAAATTTACGTTTTACATTTTTTTATTTTTGGAATTAAATCTAAGGTAAACCGAAAACTAAAGAAAAAAGTTTATGGCCGGACGTAATGGAATAATAATTGTAAGATGGAAAGGATATATGTACATATATACATATACATATACGCATTTTAGTATTTCTTCTTGTTTTAATTTGCATGTCAATTATGGGATGTGAAAATTATCTACCGCACGATTCTAGGAATTATTTAAATTTTAAACGGAAAACGTTTATTGTAATTCCATTTTAGCAATTCAATTTGGATAGTTTGCAATTAGTATACTTACATGCATAAAAAACCGTAATGTCGTTAAATTTAGACATTTTTTCATATTTGTAAGATAAGCGATTTATAAAACAGTCTCTAAATTTTTCTAAATTGGAATAAGGGTTCAATGATACCTCATTTGATATGTATTTTAGTTCTTTCTACAAAGGTAAACAAAGGTTTTTCAATTTCCCATAATTTAAGAACAAATGTTAATTAAAGTCTTTTGAGTTGTTAAAAAAGTAACTAAAATAAAAAAATATCGTCGAACGTAATTCCAAATCAGTTGAAATCTAATGGATTTGTAAATAACACTTTTAACTCATATAACTTTAAACGATTACTAAACTTATCAGCAGCAGTTCAAAGTATTTCGAAAGGCATTTCATCCCAGACCTTGATAATGGCAGCACGTAATCATTGGTATGGCGCTGACTTTAGTTTTTAAATATACCAAAACAAAATAGTTAAGAGTATTAAAACCTGCAGAGTACGGCCATTTCATAAGGTCGATAAAATCCGTAAATGTCAGTCCATTTTGTTGAACCAATGTCGCTTTGTGAGCGGCAGCGAAAACTTATAGGAAAGGCCTACTCATTATTCGGATAATGTTCTTACGGCGATACATTCCTTGTTTCACTTGACTACTTCATTGAAAATTTAGGACAGTGCCTTTCCCACAGCGGTAAATTCAATATAAAACAAAATTAATTTAGGCTGTTAGCTTCTGGGAACAACTCGAGCTTCTCTGGTTAATCCTTTTGACCAAATACGATCAATTTGACGATAGTAGCATTGTTTAGTGTTTACCCCCGAACCTTGAATTGTGTACGGTTAGAGTTTTTTTTGCTATTTTTCGATCAATTTTGCGGTTTACTTGAAGACCACTGATTAATTGACGCATCTTAACTTGTGGATTACAGTTTTGGAGTGTTGACGGTGTTCAGACAACCTCTTCCAGTGGAAGGTCTGAAGAATTACATAATACTACATACTGGTGTATCCCTTGGAAGACTGTTAAACCTGGATTGCGACAACCATAAATGATATTTTTTGTAGAATTTCAAGGTTTGTATACGCATTTTATACCATATAGCTTTTCCAGATTAAATTGAACTTTTTCCAAATTAAACGCAACTTTTTCCAACATAAGCAAAACTATATCCAAATTGAACGCAACTTTTTCCAAATTAAATTAAACTATTTCCAAACAGATTACACTTTTTTCCAAATTAAATTAAACTTTTTCCAAATTGAATGCAACTTTTTTTCATACTAAATTAGAAGACAAAAGTTTTATTCAATTTGGAAAAAAGTTTAATTTAATTTGAAAAAAAGTGTAATCTGTTTGGAAATAGTTTAATTAAATTTGGAAAAGGTTGCGTTCAATTTGGAAATAGTTTCGTTTATGTTGGAAAAAGTTGCGTTTAACTTGGAAAAAGTTCAATTTAACCTGGAAAAGCTATATCTGTAAAATATTCGTTGACTCCATAGTGGTGTCATCTAAACGAAAAATTATTATTTAATTATTTATTAGTGTTAGTTATGTGTCAATATATGGCAGGCGTATTTCCAAACAATTTGTTGTCAATAAAGATCATTTGTTTTTAATTTTTTTATACATAAGTAATTTATTTTCAATACAATTTTCACTTGTGGTTTAATAAGTTAAATTATGTGCAAGTGTTAGTTAAAAACAATGTAAATTTAAGTTAAATTTTTTAAATAAATTGATAAGTTCATTGTCTAGTCCTGATATATTATGTTGCAATAATTATTTTTCTATATAAATCGAAGTAGAAATCCAAACAAAGGGTGTTGTTCGTTCATTAAATGTAAACATAAAAATGTGAAGTGTGTAACTGTTTTACACTAGATTATATGGAGCATCTCAAAAAGTAGTCTTCATAAAATGCTCGAATTCAAAATCATTTAAACCTTAGGGCACTTATTTATATATAGGTTATGTTATATGTTATTAGGTACCCCTGGGCTCCCTATAGATATAAAGTTACGTGGGTTATGAATGGGATATAATTGTACTTTGCTATATGGCACTATTGCTTTTTATTTTATTACTCCTATCTTTCCGTCGTTATTAGACTATTTTTGGGAAGAATGATTCCTCTTTAATCTACATATACTATGTTCCAGTAGAAATTGTCGGTAACTACTAAGAAGAATTTCATTATAATCGGTCGGTTACTGATCAAGTACTTTCGCTATACAATTTATTATAAGCCTAACCTCGCAGCGAGTCTGTAACAAATCAGTGAGAAACTTTACGTAATTTGACGAAAATTTTCGCTTACAGAAATTTTTTGCTCTATTATAAGTTTTGTTAAAGTGATAATTTGATAATTCAATTTAATGAAACTGGGGGTCAATTATGTTTTTTTCGTATTACGAGTTACGAGAATTTGTAATCCATGAAGTTGTAATTGCGACATAACGCGATTATGTAAGCAAATATGGCCAAATTGTATTTTGATAAAACGTGTTGCACGAATGCTTCATTTTCGTACACATATTTTATTGTTGTTTTTATTTTGTTTACAACAATTATAATAATTAATAATTTGTATTAAAAAAGACAAAGTATTATAAAATCCATACAAAACTAATTTGGTTAGATAATTTTGACAAATTTTCCTTAAAACCAATCATTCCAACCATTACGAGTTGCTTGTCGTACTCAAAAACTTGTGCGAGTAAAACAACAACAACATGTCACAATTACGAGAACCCGAAATGTCTTACATAATCGTGTTTGATCGTAATTTCGAGAAACTCGTAACTCGTAATGCTTACATAATCGACATCCTAATCGAACAATTCTTAAAACTTCGCTAGTCAGTATTGTGATTTAACATACATATCATAGATGTCGCCTTGTTACTGAAATTTCTTATTGATTGGTTATAAATAATTTGAAAAATCAAGTGAAGTAGTTTTCTGGATTTCCATATATATATATATATATGTATATATATATATATATACAGTGTTGCGCAAAACTTAAGCAACTTGTGCTCCATTATCATTTAAAATACTTTAATTCTGTTTTTCTGTTTTTTATATATTTTTATAAAACATTAGTTTACAGTTATTTATTCCTTTATATATAATGCTCACAAATATAACCTAAAAAATTAAGTAACAGTTAATTTTCATTATAAAAAAAAAAAAAAAATTGAAATATTCATTATAATTGGTTGTGCAAAACCAAAGCAACTTATTAATATTTAGTGTAATAACCTTTATTTCGTATTACTGCCGCACATCTGCGGGACATTGATTCAATGAGGTTTGAAACTATAGTCATTGGTATATTTTCCCACCTTTCGCTTGAAGTTATCATAAGCTCTGCCTTGTTGCGATGGCGTTTACTACCTACTCTTCGTTTTAGAATCCCGAAGAAGTTTTCAATGGGATTCAAGAGTGGTGATTGCGCCGGCCAATCCAGGACATGAATCCCATTAGCTGAAATCCACTCTTTAACCAGTTTCGATGTGTGTTTCGGGTCGTTATCGTGTTGAAACAGCCATCGAAGGGGCATTTCCCATTCCGCATAAGGTACCACCTGTGTTTCTAAAATTTTTTTATAAACGAATCGATCCGTTTTTTCAGTTATCTCGTAAAATGGGCCGATACCTTGGGCCGAAAAACACGTCCACACCATTGAAAATAATTATAATATCACAATAGAAAACAATTTGAAGAGTTTTTCTCCTTGCAAGAAACCAGTTCTTACCAAGAGGCACGTCCTTAAACGGTTTGTAGACATTTGACTCCATTGTAACACATTTTTAATTTATCTTGGGTTCTAGCAAAGTTTAAGTTATAATCCGCCTTAATTGGACAATAAATAAATGGAAAACAGTGTTGTTCAGCGATGAGTCTAAGTTTAACTTATTAAATTCGGATGGGAAGTGTCATGTTAGGCGAATGAAAGAACAACGCCTGAATCCTTGCTACTGTAAAGGTACAGTTAAGCACGCAGGCGGCAATGCAATGGTGTGGACGTGTTTTTCGGCTCAAGGTCTCAGCTCAGTTTACGATTTCATCGTAAAAATGGATCGATTCATTTATAAAAGTATTTTGAAAACACAGGTGTTACCTTATGCGGAATGGGAAATGCCCCTTCGATGGGTGTTTCAACACGATAACGACCCGAAACACACAACGAAACTGGTTAAAGAGTGGATTTCAGCTAATGGGATTCATGTCCTGGATTGGCCGGCGCAATCACCACTCTTGAATCCCATTGAAAACTTCTTCGGGATTCTAAAACGAAGAGTAGGTAGTAAACGCCATCGCAACAAGGCAGAGCTTATGATAACTTCAAGCGAAAGGTGGGAAAATATACCAATGACTATAGTTTCAAACCTCATTGAATCAATGTCCCGCAGATGTGCGGCAGTAATACGAAATAAAGGTTATTACACTAAATATTAATAAGTTGCTTTGGTTTTGCACAACCAATTATAATGAATATTTCAATTTTTGTTTTTTTTTATAATGAAAATTAACTGTTACTTAATTTTTTAGGTTATATTTGTGAGCATTATATATAAAGGAATAAATAACTGTAAACTAATGTTTTATAAAAATATATAAAAAACAGTAAAACAGAATTAAAGTATTTTAAATGATAATGGAGCACAAGTTGCTTAAGTTTTGCGCAACACTGTATATATATATATATATATATATATATATATATATATATATATATATATATATATATATATATATATATATATACATATATATATATATTTATATATATTTATATATATAATATATATATATATATATATATATATATATATATATATATATATATATATATATATATAATATAATATATATATATATATATATATATATATATATATATATATATATATATATATATATATATATATATATATATATATATATATATAATTTTGGATTTCACGTTTAATAAAACATAAAAAAAATTAATTATTCACAAATTTCTTTTTTTATTACAGAATTTTATTACACGATTTAACCCGAGTTTATTACAAATTCGAACTTAACGTTTTTAAATCATAATTATCACTAACTACTTTTTCTTATTTTATCTATTTATAATATTTTGAGAAATGCTTATTCTACATATTTAATTTAAAAAGTATATGAAGTATTATTATTTCTTGTAATTTGGAAAAAATGCTTATGCTACTTATTTTATCTAAAAAGAGTTTATTTATCCTCACATTACATTGATGTCTGGTCATTGGCATGGCGTGATCTATTTGAATGATATGCGCGTGGCGATATAGCATCCGGTTAAACTATGTATTCAGCATATTATGTTATTATAACTATACATATATATATATATATATATATATATATATATATATATATATATATATATATATATATATATATATATATATATATATATATATATATATATATATATATATATATATATATATATATATATATATATATATATATATATATATATATATATATTTAATCCGTTGGTTGGCCCCTACAACTTACCACCGCTACATTGAAAATGCATTAGCTACTAAATCGACCCATATTCGTTGCAATCAAAAACTTGGGTTGCTTTGTTCATCTTTATAGGTTATTTGTTGCATTATAACAATCCATGACAATCGATTTTGTTATTCGCAAGCACCATCAATATTATCTTTTATATAGTGTCATTTTTCATCTTTGGGAAGAAGTATTAATTATATTATTTTAAATTTAAGATAAAAATCGTAACAAAATAAGTTGTATATATAGTTGTATATATCCATAAGATTGTGGTTAGTTCCTATTATATTATTGTTATTATTATACGAAAAAAAACAACTTTTATCAATATTAAAACAATAAAAAACTTTATGTTATTTCCGTTTATTTTGGTGTTATAGTTGAATGAAATTAATTAAATTAAAAAATAATCACGTTTAAATAAAACTAAATAACTATTTATGACAAAAAGTTATAACTATGCCCTATATTGAAAGTAAATATATGTGATGGCACCAAAGCGCTTTCATTAAGTTAAATTAAATTATCTTTTTTTTTTTTAGTTTTTATGATCAATTTAGATTTGATTAGTTCACCTATAATCTATATGAGTCATTATGATATTTATATACATGATTAATAGTTACATCCTAAACTAACAACTAAACACAACTTTTCAGAATATATCCATATTCAGGACATATCCTCAAGATACAGAATAGAAATGGACATCAGTGTCACGATTGAACATCAATTACCATGTTTTACCTTTGTATATTTCTTCATTAGTTATTATTTTGTTTGTCATCAATGACATTTCCAAATTTTATTTATGCCAGAGTGCTTTTTGATTGAGTTTAAAGTAATTTGATTAATAAATGAATAAATTTATTTTATTTATGATTTAAAATGTTAATATTTTTGAAGTGAGTATAAATTGCTCCAAATTTAACATATGGAGCGCAAATTAACATCAGCAACAAGAAATATGCAAGAATCTTTATATGAAATAGAAGTTGCTACCCGGAATGACCGGAAATTTTACATTACATTCAAAAGTAAGTAAGTAACAAAACACACTCCATATACCGATTACTTAATCATACATCTTTAAATGTAGGTTAATTGTCATCGCTACACTGGTTTAAGCTGTTACAGTTTTCCAGAGCAGCCGATCGCATTTGCGAATTGTGCTAGAATGCTCGGTTTGCACCAAGGGTCCAGAGTGACATTGAGTGCGGAACCTGCTTGGGTTAAAGCAAACTTTAATAATAATAATATCTATGGACCGCTTAGCAATAAACAACATCGAGCATCGCACTTAACATTTTTGCCGCACGCGTGTATCATATTATCTCCAAAAACAATTTATGTAGGCAGAGAGGAACAAAAAGAAACGACCAAAAAATCGGAAGCTAAAACTTGGTATACTTGGTATTTTTTTTGACACATATACATATTTTTGCTCAACTTTCTATCAAACAAAAATCAAAGTGGAAGTAATAACTCGCAATCAGTTGCATTTCTTGCCCATAATATATTTTAACGCTTCACAAGATGTAACTATATATACTATCTACAGTAATTATATAGTTTCTGGTATATGGACCACAGTTTAATGGTAAATATATTTCGGTCATTCTTTTTAAAAATATATTGGTTTCATACTGCTCGTTTGCTATACCAAATCATAATAACGAAATAATGAATTATTTAAATTAGATTTGAAATTTAAATTATGTAATTGTAGTACATAGATATAAGAAAATTACGCTATACATACATTTATATTAATTATGTCGTCACACAACTAATTTCATTCCAAAAATAAAATTAATGATAGCGAAAAGCATATCAATCATGCAATTTAAAAATTATATTATGTACATTTTATTTATTTTCAAATATTTATGTATATTATCAATGCTTTTATGCTTTTAATTTTAATTGAAATTCTATACGCAGTTGGTACTTGAAAATGTCATTTGGAAATATATTTTGCATAAAATTGATTGGTGTAGGGCAATTTGGAATTGAAATACATATTTGTATGTGTATATTTGTATGTGGACTGGTATCAGTTTACGAATTGAATCATCTAGTTATTTGTAAATTAATGAAACTACACCAGTGACAATTACAATCTAAAATATGTATTGTTGATACGACGAAACAGTCATTTGTATAGATGGAATTAAAAAACTGGATAACGGTATCACCTATAAAAGCTATTTATTCCGATTTACCATGAAATAGAATCATCTCAACACTAATGATTTAAATTTATTTTAATTGTTACAACTCTTTTGATGAGCAATATTATTAGCAATGCAACTGTTGAAAGCCTATGTATAGTGTAGATCTGATGTTATCCAGTAGAGATGGAATAGCTAAGCGCTAAATGGAATGGAAATCAATAAATAGTAGGATCATAGTTGCAAAATTCCAATAAAAATTAAGAAATACTAACATCCTCCAGTATTATTTCCCAACTTAATGGAGCAGATGATACAATGAAAAAAGCTCAAGGAACGATGCAAACTCAAGTTGCAAATATGCCAGCATAACACAATGGAGGTGAGACGCAAATATGAAAACACAGCATGCCAAGTAAAGTATATGACGCAGAATCCCTAACACAGAGACAAAACAACAGCCCCCACCAACAAACATAGTTGATATTAAAGAATCCGGCTGCCAAGGCTCTAATGACATCAATTACGGAGAAGGGCCTCAAGCTAATAGCACTAAATAATGATGTTTAGAAGGTAAATGTTCCTGACTCAGATACCTATAGAAATCTCTCTATGAAGCTTAATGCTGAGAAACTTCAGTGGAAAACATATGAGGACAAGCAGGAAAGACCAATTAAGGTTATGGCTTGAGGACTACATAAAACATGCGAGAGTGAAGATATAATTGCCGAGCTGCAGAGTAAAGGATTCAACATAAAGGATGCTGCAAACATCATTTAAAAAGAGAGAAAGTTGGATGATAAAGGCAACAGTGTCACCACAAAACGCGGGCTACCGCTTTTCATGCTAACATTTGGCAAGGAGGAAAGTGTTCAAAATATTCATGATATTCGAGTAATTCAAAATATGAAAGTCAGAATTGAACCAGTGAAGAAAAAGTCACTGCTGATACTACAGATACTCAAAGATGCTGTGGGCGTATGGCAGGGCGCAGGTTAAATGTGCTGGTAACCACCTCTCGAGCACGTGCACATTAGATAGGAACTCAGTCGGTGTGACGTAGCTAAACATTACAAAATATAAGAAATCTCGCTAGAAAGTCTGATCTAAACCGTAGAAACCCTGCTAGTGAAGCCCCCAATAATTGCCAGACAAATCGGGAATCATATTTAAATTATATGAGGAACAAAATCATATGCACAGATGACCCAAGAACAAGATAGCAAAGACGACCAAATTTTTAGAGATGTCGTGAAATATATAGATGCTCTAAAAAAAAACTTGATGAGCAGACTGAGACCAATAAACTAATATTTGAACATTTGAAAAACTTGTCATCATCGTTACTCAACGCGACTAGAAAATATAAATAAAAATAAATTTGCAAACGCTCAGTTTAGTAATTTGGAATGCGAATGGGCTGATCCAACCCATCCCCGAGCTGAGAATATTTTTATATAAACAAAAAATTGAGATATGTCTGATTAGACTAATACCCATTTCACTAACTCCTTATATGCCCGAATACGTGGGTACAGATTTTAACATGCCATCCATCCATCACAGAGATCAAGAGGCGGAACTGCTATTCTTATTAAAAAGAATATAACAACACAACGAAGAATTAAAAATTGAAAGTGAATCTACGCAAGTTACAACTATCAAGACTCTCACAATGAAATAAATATATCAGTAATATACTGTCCAGTCCACCACGACATAATCTGAAAAGACGCGATTATGAAGAATTTTTTAACACCATGCTAAATTGTTTTATCGTCGATGGTGACTTCAATGCGAAAAACACATACTGCGCTCCAGAGTTACTACACTAAAAGGGTGTAAAATTCAGTCAACAATTGAATGAAAAAATGGCAAATAAAACTGAGTGAAAATAAATCTGTACATGTGAACATTACTAATAAAAATATTTCTAATAGAATCTCAATCAAAATCAACTCTAAACAAGTTGCCTATGCACATACGGTGAAATATCTATGTATATGCCAAGTTGAGGTTGAAATAACACGTCAAAAAGAAAAAGGAAGAGCTGAACATAAAGTATGACTTGCTTTTATACCGGTAAATAATGAAACCGGTATGGTCCTATGGTATATAGCTTTGGGGTTGTACCTAGAAAACGAACATCAAGATGATACAGACGTTCCAAAACAAAGTACTTCGGAAATTGTAAATGCTCCATGGTACATTAGAAATGAAGACCTCCACCGAAATTTAAAGATGGAATACATCAATGAAGTTATACGTATCAACATCGAGATATGCCGTTGGCAGTAAGACGTCTCCAAAGGACCATGGGACAAGCCGTTTGGCTATATCCCAACAATTGCTAATGTAATTATGATAAGAAAGTTACTAGATGACTTGCAATAAAGACAGTTGTAATATTATATAAATAAAAAAGAATGATCGCAGAAAGCAGACGGAATTCATTCTCACAGCTGCAAAAAAGGCTGCAACAAATATAAACAAAAAAAAAAAGAAACAAGTAATAAACATCTTTGTCAGAGCCCCTATTTGTGAATTCGAATTCGACCAAACGAACAACGTTTTCGAACGATTGGTATTTGTGAATTCGAAAACGTATAATAAATCAACGAAAACGTGTTACTATGAAACGAAATGAAAAAACCTAAAACGAACACAAATTTCCCTTATCGCGCAATTCGTTTTCGACTAAAAATTGTACGATCATGAACGAATTTCTGTTCGTTATACATTTTGTTGACGAACCCATATAAAAGGATTTGATATTTTAAAATTTTAACTAAATAAAAATGGCAACCGGTGCTATATTATATGTATAAATATATTATAATACATATGTACATAATGTACTTATGTATATATACTTATATAGTATTTACATTATATATAAAATATAATTTTTATACATATTATGTATTTGCCATATAATCTAATATTTCTATACATACATACACAAAATATACTATAATTGTTAATATTTTTTTTTGTGAGGACAATAATAGTTTCATAACAAAAATAAACAGAAATAATGTAACAAAAACATAGTTTTAATAAATTTTATTGTTTGTACATATTTATAAATTTGGGGCATGAAAAATTACAACATTTTAACATATAACAGTGATGCGTATTGTTGTTGAACTCCAAAACAATAAACTAAACGTCAAAATTCAATCAAAGTTTATATTTTTCATGTAGGTGTAACCATTAAAAAAAAATTCCCTTTTCATTTTGTGACAGTGTATAGTTCTATTTACGGTCGAATTCACAAATACCAATTCAAATTCGAAACGAATCTATCATTCGAAACGAATTGCAATTCGAAACGGATTCACAAATAGGGGTGCAGGACATTCTCGCTTATAATCAATACAAAATTAAGCAGCGAATTAACTAAAATGCCCTCTTATTTACAACTTTGATATTGGCATATTGCACTTTGACTCTTCTGGGAGTTAAAAAAAAATCAAAGTTGGGCGGATTACTCCAGCACTCAATGCCACTAACGGGGTTCACGGTGCAACACCCGGACACACACATATACTTACACATTAAAAACACCCAACCGTGATTTTTGGGCACCACCGGGAATCGAACCCGAGACCCTCGAATAACAAAACAACTGTAGTTACTCAAATAACATTCTAAATTTTTTGTGCTGGTTACAAAAAGTCTGTTACGAATTAAATAGAAACAAATTGTTGAAATGTTTGAACATCGCCAACAATAAAATGTGTTGAATTGTATATATGTAATATTTGGGATAGGTACGAAACTCTGGGTTACCAAAAGACTTATTTTCAAAATCCTAATTTTCAAGACTTAGCTCAAAGTTTCAAAAATAAAATCGAATAAAAAATCCTAAAGTTTTCATAGCTCTTGAATTGTTGCTGGCTTATCGACGTACACCTTTTCTTTCAAATAACCCCAAAGAAAGAAGTCCAACGGTGTCAAATCACATGACCTTGGCGGCCAATTGACATCGCCACCACGTGAGATAACACGGCAATTTGTCGCGCAAAAGTGCCATTGTTTCGATGCTATGTGGCAAGTGGCACCGTCCTGTTGAAACCACATATCGTCCACATCCATATCTTCCAATTCGGGCCATAAACAGTTCGTTATCATCTCACGATAGCGAAAACCATTCACAGTAACTGCCTGACCGGCCTCATTTTGGAAAAAATACGGCACGATGATGCCGCCAGCCCATAAACCGCACCAAACAATCACTCTTTGTGGGTGCATTGGTTTTTCGACAATCACTCTTGGATTATGATTCGCCCAAATCCGGCATTTCTGCTTATTGACGAATCCACTGAGGTGAAAATGTGCCTCATCACTGAAGATGATTTTCTTCGAAAATTGATCATCCACTGTTGCCATTTCTTGCCACCATTCTGACCATTGACGACTTTTGGAATGGTCAAGCGGCTTTAGTTCTTGAGTCAATTGCACCTTATAAGCGTGTAAATGCAAGTCTTTATGCATAATGTTCATCAACGACGAGCGTGAGAGGTGCAATTGTTGGGCACGACGACGAGTTGAGGTGGACGGCTCTTCAGCCGCACTATCGCGAACAGCAACAATATTTTCTGCAGTACGAGCTGTACGAGCATGCACTGGTGTTTTAAAATCTCCGACAGACCCGGTTTGCTCAAATTTTTGCACGATTTTTCCGATTGTACACATATTTGGACGATCAAATTTACCGAAAAAATCACCAAGTGCACGATATGCATGTTGATTTGAACGCCCATTTTCATAATAAGCCTGAATAACGAGCGCGTTGCTCGATTGTGTACTTTTCCATGGTTCAAATTGAGTTAGTCTGAAATTGAAAAATGTCAAATGAAATGCAGAAAAAACTTGACGTTTAGATGTGGTTCACATTCAATATCGGCCCTTAAAATTTAACCACCTATATATATATATATATATATATATATATATATATATATATATATATATATATATATATATATATATATATATATATATATATATATATATATATATATATATATATATATATATATATATATATATATATATATATATTCCTCAATTTATATTTTCAATTTACTTTGATAAATTCAATGAAATAATATTAAAATTTAAATGGTAATTTTTTTAAAAAAAAGTTAAGAAGTTAAAAAGTATTAATATTATTTATTTATTACAAACATTGGTGAACAGCCGCATTTTCGAGCTTAAGAACTCAGAACGGTTAACTTTATAGAAGTTTTTACCGGGATTTGGTTTATGTGAGTAACATATTAAGGGGTGTTCTTTCAAATAAAATTGGCCCCATTCCGATATGATGGATTATAGACCTTGTTATTGAGGTCGATAAATGGTAATTTTTGTTTTTTTATATGAATTTAAGTGGTTCACTGTATAGAGGATTGGCCAGCTCAGAGTTTTCACCGGGATTTGGCTTATGTGAGTAACATATTAAGGATTATTATGGATTTAACTGGTTCACTGTATAGAGGATTGGCCAGCTCACAGAGATTTTACCGAAATTTGGCTTATGTGGAAATTTGGCTTATCTTGTGGAGCGCCCAAATCCATGAGATCCATTTCAATCTATCAGAGAGCCCGTTTATAGAGTCTTCTTTCATACTTCATTCTGTTATTCACCTATATGGAGCGCTCAAACCAATGAGATCCATTTCATTCGCAATGGATAACCCGTTTATAGGGACCCTGTTCATTCATACAGAAAGGGAGCGCTAATACAGAGATCGCTTGGTAAGCCTTGTTTGAATGAATACTAATTTGTGATTAATAATGATCAATTAGTAATTAGTGATACAACATCTTCACTGTACAGAGTGACATGGAGCTATGCAATGCGCAGGTGGTATACTGTACTTGTGTGAATGGGTTGAATGAATTTTCGTGTGAAAGGCTTTATACCAAAATGTGTGCCACATCCGTGTATAAAAATCGGTTGCAATATGGCTCTATCAGTCGAGCAAATAAAATAAAAAATTCGTATGTAGTAATTTAGTAACTAAAAATAGTACTCTGACTGAGGTTACGATTAACCGATTATAATAAGATTATTATTTGAAATTATGTTCTATAGTAAAATAAAATTGCTGGATTAACAAACATCTGGTTTGTTGTTAACACGGGAAACTTTTTCAAATCATCGAAAATTTCCCAAATATTATTGTTTTTTTTTATAATTGCAGTATAATGTCTTAATGTGTTATCATAATTTAACATGGCTTTTAAGGAAAAATCTTTTATACAGTGAACCACTTAAATGCAAACGAAAAAACAAAAATTACCATTTATCGACCTCAATAACAAGGTCTATAATCCATCATATCGGAATGGGGCTAATTTTATTTGAAAGAACACTCCTTAATATGTCACTCACATAAACAAGTTCCCGGTGAAAACTCTGTGAGATTTAACTTTAAACCGGCTGATTGTAATCGCTTCCATACCTCTGACAAATTTCTTAAGTGTTCTTCGAAGACCTTTCCCATAACTATGATGTCATCTAAATACACGAGGCATGTCTTCCAATGTAGTCCCTTTAGCATGCGCTCCATTAGTCGTTCAAAAGTTGCCGCACCATTACATAATCCAAATGGCATCATGTTAAACTGCCATAGCGCATTACCCACACTAAACGCCGTTTCCACGATATTCTTTTTGGAGTTCCACCAAAAATTACTGCCAATAGCCGCTTTGCAGGTCCAACGTTGAAAACATTCTAGCACCTGACAATGTGTCTAACGTGTCATCGACCTTTGGTAATGGGTAGCTATCCTTTTTCGTCACTGAATTGAGTTTTCAGTAATCGACACAAAAGCGAATTTTCCCGTCCTTCCTCTCGACTAACACTATTGGTGAACTTCATGGACTGTTTGATGATTCAATAACTCAATCACTCCAGCTGCCTGTATGTCCGTTACCATTCGATCCATATATTTTTTGTGTTAGAGGCCAAATATAATTTTTGTTATTATTTTTCAAATTTTATTATATTTTTCGAAAGCACGTTGCTTGATAACAGGCCGAGGTCATGGTCCGAGTAATTAGCGAGCCTATTAAATCAGTCAAAGTTGAATCAAATGTACGAAATATGGCAAATAAAACCATTGATTAGTTTATTTTGTACACGTAACTCAACAATGACTGATGTAACAGGCTTGCTATTTTAACAAAAAAATTCTCAGTAATAACTTTGTTTTACTCTTCCTTAATTTACAACATTGCTTTTACCGACTGTTTTACTAATACAAGTAATTTTTTTGTTAATTTAACAAATTTCGTATACGTATACGTTTTGTTATTTTTTGTTATTTGTTGAAAACTTCACACCCGTTAAATTTCCACTTTCTAAATATGTGCTTTTAAAAAACTGTGACTCATCTGAATGATCTATAAAATAATATTTTTCTCACGAATTTTTAGCATTCACAAGCATACTGTATATATAATATAATCTTGTTGCTAAAGAGTTCAACGATATTGACGTACGTCTAAATTCCAACAATATTATTTCCCCAACTAAAGAATTTCAAAATTAAACATACCTTTTCGTGTAAATAAA
Organism: Tipula unca; assembly: GCA_951394425.1. Lineage (NCBI taxonomy): Eukaryota > Metazoa > Arthropoda > Insecta > Diptera > Tipulidae > Tipula > Tipula unca. The sequence goes on from OX596382.1 coordinate 91,393,979, forward strand.
ACAGTAAAATATAGAGCACATAATTATAAAAGCTCATAAAAATTAAAAGTAATAATTTCGTTTTATTTTGACAAATAAGCACAAAAATTTATGTTTATTTACAGTCAAACGACAATTAAATTACGCTCTCTTAATTAAATTTCATTATTTATGTAATCGCACATTAATTTTAATGTGACTGTACCTACACAAATTTTTCTATTTTGTCTATATTGTCTCCTCATGATAAAAATAGTAATTTGTTTTTTCCGTGGTAAACAATTTAATTTAACATGATATGTTCAAACAACTTACTCTAATCTACATACATATGTACATATATCTGTAAATGTTCAATATATATTTTTTTGTAATCCCTATTTTTTGTGTCTAGTTAATTATAATAATGTTTTTTTTTGTATTATTTTTATGGTTATAAAAAGCTTTCGCTATAGATAAGACAAAACATAAAAGTTCAAAACAATAAATAAAACTGACTGGTCTCCGGATATTTGATATTTTTCCGTTAGCATCAGATTCCTTAAAGCGATGAATAACACGCACACTGAACCACAAAAGAGTTTCATCTGTTTGCGAATTTTTGAGCTTTTTATAGCAACTTTATAATATTTCACAATCAGAAATTGTGTATAATTAATTGGAAATGATTCGATAATTCAATACAATCATCAATGATCTTGTGTGCGTTGGTTGTTGCTTTTATAATTATGTATTACGATCAAAATCATAAATACATACATTTTTTTTAAATGTCAATCAATTTTGTGGTTTACTATATGCGGTGCGCTATTGTGTCACTATTAAACCACTTAATAAATATTATCCAGGATATTGAACCATCATTCGAATAAATAAAAAATCTTGATGATATTATAACGAATATGACAATAAGACGTATAAGAATAAGAATTTATTTTATTTTCATTTTCCTAATTTTTTTTTTTTTGCCGTTCATATTTCATTTCATTAGTTGTGTGTCAAATTCAGCATTCGAACGACACAGCACAACAACAATAGCGCCTATTGGAAAATAAAAATATATACATTTTTTATATTTTCTAAATTATGTATTTATCTTATTTTTCAAATAAAATGGAAAATATATATGACATGATGTTTCATGAATAAAACGGAAGAAGTCCATCTTCCTTCAATGTTTATTATTTATACTCGTATATATATGTACGTACATATGTTTGTACAAATTCGTCGTTTTGACATAGATTTTTCGAAAACTATACAGTAAAACATCAAATCAAAAATTCTTTTATAATAAATATGTCAGCATGAGATGAAATTTAAAGCATAATACATATATCTGTGTATGTACATCAGTATGATAAAATTGTATTGATAAAATGTTTAAGTTCGAAAAGTGTATCATCAAACCAAATCTCGGATAACTGAATTTTAGATTCAATTGATAAATAATTTATCTTCCAGCTCCTGACTCTACAGTCTTTATGTCTATAATGTCTAAACAGTCTGGCTCCTAATTCTGAATAATTCTTTTACGAAGCAATGCTTTTATCCCGTAAACGGTGCTATAGATAGGAAAAAAATTACTTATAAAGAAAGATGAGTCACGACACTTGATTTACATTAATATGCACAAAATTGATTGATATTCAACAAAGCAAAATAATTGTCTCTTAGTTCTAGAATTCAGAGACAGAATTCAACGATAAATTAAAAAAGATGATCGACAATGGTTTAGCTATAATTGATCATTTAAATGCTGAATAATAATTCATCTAATTGTTCAAAAAAATGAGTACCACCGCTTATATAAAAAATATGTTTCATTTAATATCATATGATCCAAACTACAATTTTGATCCATCTGTCGTCTACAATAAGTCGCTTATAAGCATACAGCCCCTTTTTTGCACCTTTTCGATCCCATTCCTGTGGGTTACTTTTTCAAGATATATTGGCACCCACATGCTCACCTCATACATAAGTATAGGTATTACTACGGCAGTGTACCAGCTCCGGCTTCAGGTCCCATCTCTTTCTGATGGCGTTCCTGCACGAGTACATATTAGCCTTGTATACTTTTTCCAAGATGTTGGGCTTCCAACTAATCAGTAAAAGCTAATCTTATGACGTTTAAGATAGGTGGGTTTACTACCGCGATTTTGTATTTCCTGGTAAAGATTATTACCAGTTCAGTTTTGGACGAGCTGACTGTCATTCCACATCTAATGGCCCACCTTGTAATGATTAAAAGTAATGATTTAATCCTTCGGGTAGCCATGTAAGCTTTTTCCCGCTTTCGGAATAAAGATCACCTTGGCTTCTGTTCACCTCCTCACAATACATACCAACTTTAAACACCCTTTGAAGATTACTTCCAGCGAAATAACCCACGAGTTGATTTGAATTTCCGCTGGTATAAATCGGTCAAGGCCAGCCGATTTATAAGGTTTGAAACCTTCAAGTGCCCATATGATCCATTTTTTAGTTACGATATCTTCTATGCACAATGAATGTGTTTCTCGAATAGAGAGTACTAGTCTCTGTCGAGTCCTGGAAAGTGGGTTTCGATGAGAAGCTTCAAAGATTCCTCACTAGAATCAGTCCAAGATCCGTCCGGTTTAATTAGATAACTGGGACTGATTGGATTAGTAGACAGTAGCTTTCTAAGACGAGAGGTCTCGGAGAATTCTTCCATTTTATCACAGAAGAGTCTCAACGACCTCCTTTGTGCCTTCCGTAATTCTTTTTTGTATACTTTTAAGTCCTCCTCATAGGAGTTCCAATCTTGAGCCTCTCATCGTACTTTTGGCTCTATTAATGGCTTTCCTACAAACCTTTCCGTAGGTTCCCAGTTCCTTGGACCGCCATGTTGGTTTTTGCTTGGCCATGGGCTTAACTGTTGGGCAAGCAGCATTGAAGGACTGGTTACAGGCAATAGTGGTAGTGTCCACTATGCAAGTCAGTTCCTACACTGTCGCTGGCGGTTCAGGTGCCCCCGGCATTAATAACTCTTTTAGAATTTCCCTATACTTGCTCCAGTTTGTCATTCTAGAATTCCTAAAAGCTTTCCGGGTATCACGGGAAACGTTAAGATTGAATGTTACATATCGATGGTCAGAGAAGGAATGATCTCCCGACACTCTCAATTCCTTGACCATAGGAGAAATATTATCTGAGGTAAATGTTACTTCTAGAACCTCTTGCCGATTTTTAGTAATAAATGTGGGTTCTTGCCCAATATTATAAACCAAAAGGTTAGTATTTAATAAGTTTTCATAAAATAACTCACCCCTTGCATTGATGTCTGTGCTGATCCAGGTTGTGTGATGCGCATTAGCATCACATCCAAGAATCACCCCAATGTTCTTTTTTTAAGCTTCTATAATCAGGTCCTCCAAGTTATCCGGCGGAACCTGCTGGTCCCGGTTCATGTAGGCTCAAACCAACCAGATATGGCTGTTGCCAACCACTTATGTCACCATTGCTGTATTGAGAGAGTAGAAACATATTTAAATTATTTTTTCCAAGAATGCATGATCTGATTTTCCCATAGAAGTGCTTGACTATATTATGTTATATCCCTTCATTCTAAGTCCATAGATCTGGTTTCTGTTTATCCAAGGTTCTTGAATAAAGACCACGTCCTCTCCTGATCCCATCAGTCTGAGGAGTAAAGGTATGGTTGATTTGCATGATATTTTGCATAATATCATGTTGAGCCTACTTACCACTTTTCACTCCCCGCTGCCGCAGGCTAATGTCTGTTGGTTCCAGTGGATTCACCGGTGTCCCCCGTATCTCCTCTTCTGGTACTCGGTTCCAAGATGCTGACAGCCCCTCCTCCCACGAATCTGACGGATAATCCTCATCTCCTCTCCTAGTGCAGCCACCTCGGAGTGCTCCATTGGTTGGATTGTCTCCCGTCCTGCTGCATCTTGCTCCTGTGTGGACAGGTTGCTGTCTTCTCCAGATTCCCCGATTTTAAACGACTTGTGTTTAGGCACCTTGTAAGAAGTCTTTGGCCCGTTTGGTGTCGACCGCTTCCAGCTCATCGAGGGACCGCTGTCTTTTCGAGACATGGTTCCTCTCCGAGGTGTCTCTCGGTTTTCTTGGTCCATACCATGAATTTTTCTGCTCTGTCGTGTGTTCCAGGCTTTGCTTCCCTGGAGTCGCCCCCCTCTGATGTTGTGGAGGGAACCCGACCTTTACGATTTGAGCCGATCTCGGTTTTGTTTTGTTTTTTGTTTAAATTAGTTGCCATAGTAGTCCCACGAGTAACGGAGAAAATTTTAGTCAACCTGCGCTTAAAAACGTATGCGCAGGTAAAGCGTAGCGCTACTTACAACTGGAAGTCGCCAGGTATCCATAGGGCTCCGTTTGCGACTGGGCTTTGTTATATGGACCCCCCAGCCTGGTCGCTTAACACCTTAAACCGGCTCATCTGCCGTTATTTAGCGTGACCCACTCCACACCTAGGTTACTTATGCCCACCCGTTCATAACAAACGTGAACTAGCACACAATAAAAAGCTAGTAGTTCATTTATGAAAACAATTGATAAATACTGCAACAAAAGCCGACCGATCATTACGCTTTAAGGCCTAACCTGCGAATCAGTGTGAAATTTAAATAACAAGGCAACATCTGTAATATGTATGTTAAATGACATAACTGACGTAAATCAAAGTACATTCTTAAAAATTTTGTGAAATCTTTAAGAATTTTTCGGTCAGTTTTGTTAAACTGAATTGTTATTTTAACAAAACTTAACAGTGCGAAAAATTTCACCCAAACTAAAAGAAACGTCAAAATAACAAATTGAATATAAAACTGAAAAAATCCACACTTGATTATTACAGCAAAATTTATTGCAAAATTTGACTTCAAACACGATGCAATCTTGATTAATTGTTTTCGAGAAAAAAAATTGCTTCGTTTACACTAAACGTTATACCAGTTAGTTTAATATTGAAATGTTAAATTGTAATCATTTACCACCAGTTCCATTAAAATAGATCAGAGGAATGCACTCTTCCATATTAATTTCAAATAGAATCCAATAGGGTTCCCGCTCTCTTAGCTTTTTTAATTGGACACTCCAGGACAAAATGAACGCATATGTATGCGTCAATATAGGCTTGTATCTTCCATACAAAATAAATATTTAAAAAAAATCTTTTCCATGTAACAGAGTACATTAATCCAATCCATTATTCGAGACGAATATCAACTCGTACCGAATTCACAAGTAGAGGCCGAGCATTGGCCAATAAACTTCTGAAATATAACAAAAAAATCGTAAACATTTTGATTGATTTGAATTCATTTCCAATACTTATTTTATAATTATTCATTATTTGGAAAAGACCCTGAAAAGAAAGAAATGGGAGAAAGATCATTTTATGAAATTTTGGTATCAATTTTGTGATGCTTTTATAGTAGAATAACCACAATTTAAGAATTTTGTCCACCGAACAGATATTTTAAATTTTGAAAGCTACGAGAATCATTTGTTTAAAATTCGGATGGGTTTCATATTTGTTTCTATATACATAAATATTTACCTCTTAGACGTCGAGTATTTTCAAATAAATACAATTTTCAATTTCCTTTTTACGTCTGTTTTCCTCGAATGTACATGGTATATAGGTACATATGTACATACATAATATTTACACAGTTCACAAAAATGTACTTTGATTTATTTTGTTTTTTGTTTTCGGCATTTTTGTAAATGTCTGGAAAGTTTGGTTGTTATTTTTATATTACATCTACAAAATTTTATTTTCCACGGAATTGAAACAAAATGTTTGCACTCGTCCCGGTTATTTCTAACCCAATCCAAAATGTAAACAAAACTTAAATATTTATTATAAACAAAACTGAAACGACATAAACGTAAACGATTCTTATATTCTAGTCGATAATACAGGTTACCCATTTAGTTGGATTCTAGTACAAACGAGTATTATTTATACACCGATTTTCGGTTTGGAACGCAGACACATTTCCCCAACGCTAAATCTCTATACATTTTTCGTTTTTCTCGCACGAGATAAAATTTAAAAAAAAAACAGAAGAATATTTTTATTCCATTTTCATTTTGCAGAACAGTCATCTTTGATATTTTGTTGTTTTTCCTCATTTTTCTTCCTTTTAGTTCAACCGGTACTTTTGACATGTCAAGACGTGGAAATTTAATTATCGTATGGTCATATAATATTTTGTGAAAATCTTTGTAATTTTTTGTGTTTTGTGAATTTATTATATTTATGTGTGTGCGAAAAATTTAATAAAACTTTTTTGTTTGCTGTTTTGTGAGCTTTCGTTTCTACAAATTATATTTTGACAGATACGAAAACTTGTGAACAAAATATTCAACAAAAGACGTTTGTTAGACCGTTTGTCTGTGAAAAATGGTTTTTTGATTTTTGTTTTACTAAAACAAAAGATAAGCGAAAAAATAAAAGCTCGCAGACTACTGCCGTTATTTTGATTTTTCTGAGAAAATAATATAAAAAAATTCTAAAGTGTTAGAGTGAGAAGTTTTATGCTATAAAAATTTTGTGTTTTGTCTGTGAAAAAATATAAAAGAAGAAAAGTAAATAAAACGAAAATAAATTGTGATTATTATTTTCATTAGAAAAAAAGCAAAAATTGTGAAATATAAAAATAAAAAAGTGGAAAAAGCTAAAAGTACTCATCAAAGTATTTAAAAATTCCATCATCCTATAAAATACAGCGAGAAAATATTTTTACTTATATTTTTCTTTTGTCGTTGTCATCAATCATCTTTTGCCAGATAATCTTATCAACATAACAGCAACGACATCCAACAACAAAATACTAATAAAACAAATTCTTGTGTATAGATTTTCGCGTTTTTAAGTACAACAAAAATAAAAATTATAAGGAATAAATCGCTGAAAAATAATTAAAAAGATAACGAAGACAAGAAAATGTATTCATCTTATGTATATATTTTATCAGTATTTTTTTATTTTATTTCTAAGAAATTAATCTTGTTTTAAAGTATAATTGAGAAGATTAATATTTGAAAAGACTATTAAGAAGCAATTTAGTAATTTTGCTTAATAAAAATATGATTTAATTATTTAATCATTTTAATTTTACGATGTGCGGTAGAAAAATAAGAGAAAAAGTTGTTTAGTCTCCCCTCCCATTCACCCGAATTTCCCAAGAGGCCAATTAAAATATGTAAAAAAAAAACTTATATTTAATAAGAAATAACTTAATCGTATCCCTCCAAAAAAATTGCGACATCATAATATAGTTTCGTATTTTCCTTTTTTCGAAAATTCCTTGATTATTTTAATATTTTCTTGGATTAAGCTGATTAAATTAAATTTTAATTTGACGAGGGTGTCGTTATAATTTTTATAACTTTGTACGTTGAGCGTAAGTCTGCAGGGTCATCAAAAAAAAAAATTCAAATATACTGCTTGTTACGTTCTTGACCAATGTGTATATAGGGAATTTTATTATATACCATTTATTGGGGTGACAAACTAATAGATTTATTCTACTGGTAATAATTATGACACTATGTAGAATTTTATTCGAAGATTGGTTCTTGTCATTATGAGCCGTACACCTTGCTGTTTCTCTATTCGTTAATCAAAAGAACTTGTTGAGTGTTGATTCTTTAAATTAGTTTTTATAATTAGTTTCACTAACATTAATTTGTATATAGCACAAATTAATATAAAGATGAAAAAAACATTTAATTTAAATTGTTATTATTTCCTTAATATTACAATTGTAAGCTATTTGGTCTCTTTTTGCGGATATTAAAAATCAAACAACGCTCGCAAGTATCACAACGAATTCAAACAAGCCAATAATAAATTTGTAACGATTTATAGAGTTATTTAACTTTTATTTGAAATCAGATCTCTATCACTAATGTACTAATAAATTTGATAATTATTCACAAAATGAAAACAATTTTTAAGCACAACTATTTTGTGGGGTGCAAAATCTGAAGTTTTGCAGCTAAAATTTTTTGATCGTTACTTACGCATGAATTTACCGGAAAATAAACCTTTACCTGTATCAATCCACAGCCCTAGAATTAAAAGTAATTCCGTCGTACTCAAAACATCAATGAAATGAAACGCGAACCAAACGAGTCCTTTCACCAGATTTGAAATTTGAGTTCCCTAAAATTTATAATCTACTTAATATTATTTGTTAAGAATGTTTTGAATTTTATTAACACAAGCTTCTGTATATTTATATTGGTATTGAGCGCTTATACTAATTTTACTAGTTTGTAGAATTCAGATATTAACGCGCTCTCGAATAAAACTAACAGCAATAATGTCCTTAAAAGTTATCATTTAAAATTTTAGAATTTTTGTGAAATAATTCTTCAAAAATTCTAGAAGATTATTAATCTGAATGATTTTAAAAAAATTTAAATTAAAAATAAATTTTGAAGTTTGGAAGTTTCTTACGAGATTAATGTAATTTACAAATTTCTGAATAATTCTGAATTAAATCAAAATTTAATGACTTTTTGGTTGGCAATTTTTCCTAAATTTATTAGAATCAGCTCATTAAATTCTAGTCTAGTATAGTAGTTTTCATATCTCGCTGGAATTTTGACAGTTCTCGCGCAGAAAAAATATATCGGATACACAGTGATGTATTAAGTACAATAAATCGTGTTTATTGTTTACATTTTTATTTAAATGGAATAGGAACGTTTTTAATCACAAAATGATTTTATAATTTAACTTTATAAGAATCCCTGACACTTTTGAAATTAATATTTAATTCGAAAAACTAAGAATTAAATTGAAAACTGATTTTGCTTTTTATTGTTTTGGTTTTGTTCGACATGAATGATATTTGATCATTTATTTTCCCTAGTCCGTACCAAAATTAAATGTTTACATTGTTTCCAAAAGGCGTGCAATTTTTTTTTGACCTATTAATTTTCACTCGAAATATGATTGTAATAACATAAATACATAATCATTTTGAATGTTTTGTGTATTAAAACTGAAATATAATTCTTTTTATTGGTTATTTATTATTTTATTTAGGTTTACTACCTAAAATAAATGCGACATATCAAAATTTTTATAATTTTTTTTTCTACATGACTGAAAGCTGCGCAGAAAAATTAAAAAAATGTTTTTTTTAAGATCTGAATAGGACTATATGTAGATGTTCATTCGTAGCTTTAGAAATTTGAAATTTTTGAAGGTTTTATACTTTTTCTCCAATAAAGTGTCAATATAATCAATTTAGACTTAACATTGAAAAGGCATGTCCAGATTGAGTAAATTATCGTGTATATGAAAAGAAAAATCATAATCTATGTCAGATCCCAAATGTTGTTAAAATTAATTTTCAAAACATATTAAATTTTCGCTATAGATTTCTTTTCATCTCTACCATTCTATCCACGTCAATGATTATTTTTCAAAATTTTAAACATAAAATTTTTAAAGATTTAGAAGGCGGAATATATGTACGTTTTTTGCTACATTTTTATAAAATACGCTATCAAAAACTCTTGATAAAATGTACTTTAAAATATTTTGAGATACATCTCAATCATTTAGAAGTGAAATAAAAATACGTTTTATTAAACTGTTAAATATATTCATTATTTTTTGCGTGAAACCAACAAAAATCGCAAGAAAATTATTTTAAATTTAATAATTAATCTAAAGCTCATTTTGGTTTCTACAAGCATTAACGTTTAAATAAATAATTAAGTTTTCGGATAGCAAAATTGACCTCTAACTACTACTCTTACCCTAAAAACTATAAAGCACTTAAATAAGACGACTGGTCCATAAATTCTTTTCCATCGATTTGGATTTTTAAAATTTGATAGTTCATTTCTCAAAAAATGATGATACTTAATGCTCGATGGACCGTGTAACTGCCGTGTGACAAGAGTAAGCGGTTCTTAAAGAGGTGTTGCTGTTGGAGCCATTTTGAACAGGATACACGCATGTACTGAATAGAAAACAATGTTGAAGTTAATATTATCCGAACTTAAATCAAAAAACTAAAATTGTTTAGAATTAACCAAAATTTTTCATAAAAAATTCTTTTGTTTTTAATTAATTAATTAATTAAGCATTAAGGAATTTTTTAAACTCTTAAGGAAAAAAACTCTTAATTGGGATCAAATTAAAAATCAAAGAATTTTTTATGAAAAAGTGCGCAACAATTAAACCTCTCAAGAACCACATTACGTTGAATTTTAACAAATAATATGCACCCTTACAAAATTCAGTTAACGCAGGAATTATTGCTTCCAGACTAATAGCTTTTTTGTATGAGAAGTTCCCGAGGCATTATCTCGTAAAACAACGACTTCATTTGGCCACTGAGATCATGTGATTTGCCATCCTTGAACTTCTATCTTTGGGGTTATCTCAAAAAAAGGTATATGCCAATAAGCCAACAACAATTCAAGAGATAAAAGACGAGATAAAATGGCATATTAGAGGAATTGAGGAGCAATTATGCCTTGAGTTCATCCTAAATTAGGACAAATGGGTTGGTATGTGCCGGCCCGCCGAATTTATTTCGATATTATTTTTCACATGTAATTGTTATCGATTAATGAGCATGATTCAATAAAAAAAAATCAAAATCATTCCAATGCAATCATTATTTCTTTACTATTCACATGGCGAAACTTTTATTGGCCCACACTTTATAAATAACCCAAGCCCATGCGAATACATGTATTATTTATTATAACATTTTCAGAATATAATTTCAAGACAAATAAACAAAACAGTAAAAAATACAATATAATTTGGTTTGGTACGTCATTGATAATATATGAAATAAAAATAACGCCCTACTTTTTTTTTCAATACAATTAATTCTTTCTTGTTTTACTCTGTACTGGAACATAGAAATTCTGAAACTAAATGATTTAATGTTTAAAGCTGATTTTTGTCTTAAGGATCCGAAAAGCGTAACTACGCCAGTGCCGACATTCAATGAATTTTAATCTCCACTTCCCACCTATTAATCGTTTTGTAAATGCTGCACCAAGTATTTTATAAGCGTGACATCTTTAGTTGTCTATAAAACAACATAGCTTGTTGAATTGAGGAACATGGATTAGCTTCAAAATACTACATCATTTTCTTCATTTTAATTATCAAAATAGAAAAGTTTATTCAGAACGTGTATTCTTTTGACATTCTATACGTAAATAAATAGTACCTTTGTTGTTTTTTTGCACGTTGAAAGTTCTAAATTAAAGCATCTGACAAACTGAGCTAAGAAAGCAAAAACGAGTTTTTCCAATTATTTCAGAGCCTACTTGATATTTTCGTTATACAGACACTCCTTTATTTTGTGTTAATTACATTATGCTGATTTTCTAGAACTTAAAATTCTGAAACCTATTCTCAGTTCCAGATGTTATAATTTAATATACTCTTATCCAAAACTACATTCTGCTGATACCACTCTTTAGTACATATAATAAAACAACAAAATAAAGGTTTTTCATATTCATATAAGCCCGTTCGAAATTGGAAATTTTATATATATATATATATATATATATATATATATATATATATATATATATATATATATATATATATATATATATATATGTATATATATATATATATATATATAATATATATTTCATTTGTGTTTGTAAGACATACATATATTCTCACAGAAATTTGTATTCAATTCTTTAAGATCATAAATTAAAAAACAAAAGCAAAATTTAAATTAAGAAACGAGAAGAAAATTGTTTATTGAAAACAGATTAGAAAATAGAAATAAAAAGCTTTTGTATTATTTAATAATATGTATATATGTATATCTATATATATGTATATATATATATATATATATATATATATACATATATATATATATATATATATATATATATTATATACATATAAAAAGCTTTCTTCGTTTTCAACAGTTTTCTTCAACTTTTCTATTCATGTTGTGATATGTTTTGTGTTTAAATTTTTTTTGTTGTTTGGAAAATTAATGGGAAATTTATTTTAATTTTTTATTTCTCTCCAAATTGTATTATTTTTATATATGTACATTACATAGTGAGCTTTAAGCTTTTTATTATTTAAACAAACAAAATTGAAATCAATTAAATATATTTTTTGTTCAGATTTTTATTTTTTTTTAATTAAAAGTTTTCTTTTTTATGGAATTTATTTTTCTTCATTTTCCAACACAATCGTTTGTGTTCGGATTTTGCAAAACGACATAAAAAAAATGTCAAACTCAGTGATTTGTTTATTTAATTTTCAGTTTTATAATTTTGTTTCCAATTTTTTTCGTTTTGTGTTTCCATTTAATAAACGGAAAAACACATTGGGTGGTACACATATTAAAGTGAAATAAAAGATCATTGTATAATGTTTGTCGATTAAGGAATGAAAATTGGTGGGTGGTTGTAAAAAATAAATTTTTAACAATTTATTGTATGTTTTTTGTGAGTAATTTTATTAAAAATATATGACCTGCCACTAACATATTAGCGCAATATATTTATAAATTTTATGCAGTCAACAAATTATTGTCAAATGAGTTGCGGGAATTATGCGAAATGTGGAAAACAGATTAATTTTTACATAACACAATTTATAGTTATACTCTTTTCAATAATCAACATATTTTAAGTGAATCGGTTTATTTAAATCAAGTTTTTCATTCAACTCAAGAAATATAAAGCAAAAACGTCTGTGTTGTTGCAAATTGCAAGCATTAGTTGTTTACTTGTAATAAATATGGATTTCCACCATCTTTTTTCTACCGAGGATAACAGTTATACATATTTATATACATACATCCATTAAGAATATGTAAGATGGTTAAAAACTATACATATATGTACGTATATGTAAAATATATATACGACTTTTAAATTTCAGTACAATTTTACTTAGTTTTCCGCTGCATTAAACTTTTAGAAAAAATTCTTACTATATACCATAGAAATAAGGTAACGTATATCTTGATTTCTACATTACTTAACTGCATGATCCGAAAAGTTTCGAAGCACCTGCTAACTATAAATACCTGGATAAATTCTCATGTCGACAGGTAGAAATAAAACCTTAAATAATTTTTCAATTCGAAAGCAGAAAATACTAAAAAAATGTATGTTGAAATAGATGAATAATATGCTAAATAGTTTTTCCCCATCTTAGGTTATTATGTATGCAAATTATGTACATAACTAAAACAAAAACAAAATTGTTCGTTTACATTTTCATTTTTAGCTTAAAAGATTATACAAAACTTTATTTTTTATTTTATGTTCGTCTTAAATAAAATTAACTTCATCAAATCAAATAAAAAAAAACCAAATAAATGAACAACCGAATATAATGATAATTTTCCCATTTTCCTTGATAATTTCCACCTAAATGATTTCATTATTGAGTAACAAACATTTTCCATTATCATCAAATTTTTTTTTTTTCTGATTTACTTCTACTTCGTATTGTTCTTATTTTCTCAACTTATCTCAAAACAAGACTAATTTTTTATGAATTTTCTTTTTTTTCTTTTTGTTCTCAACAAATAACACAAATTAAACAAAAAAAAATTGTATAACAGAATAAAATAATACGACAAGAGAAGAAAATATAAGAAAAAATAGTTGAAAAAGGAAAACATTTTTCTGTTTTCCTTGTTTTAAAAAAAATTTTTTTTAACATTTTCTTAAAGTATTCAACTTGAGAGAGTAAACTATTTTTTTAGCTTTTTCCAATTTTATTTTTAGTTTTTGTATTTAAGTAAAAAAAATTCTTTCTCCTTTGTTTATAAATTTTTTTGTGTTTGTGTGTGTGTGTGTGTTTGTGTAAAATAGCAAATATTATTATAAGTAGTATAAAATAAATAATAATAAGTAGTGCAAAAATTGAAAAACGAAAATTTAGTTTTTCGTTGTGAAAATGGTGGAAATATTTATAAAGTTTTTTTTTAATTTTTATATATTATTATTGGTATCAGGAAAATTTGTACTTTGTGGTAAGTATTTTGTTATCATATTTAAAAAAAAATTAGTTTATATTTAATTACCTCAGGAAATGGTGAATAGTATATATACATACTTTAATTCTGTAGGTGTGTTAATGTTAACACTGATTTCGAATATAAATTATTGGGAGAAATAAACACTGTGTACTGTTTTTCTTTGATAATCCGCAAGTTTGTCGATATACGAACCGCAAATTTCATCGCATTAACATCACAGTTAAAAATGTATTGAAATTACAACATCATGTCGTAAAATCTACAATTGCGGTTAAAGCAAACCGAAACGGTTTTCAACTAAACATATGTTATTAGGAATTAAGCATCTAGGGAACATGGGGCCTACCACCTAGGAACCCTAACCGTGAGACTTTCTTGTTTGTCTGAAACATACTTTAGAAATAATATTATCGATTTAAAATTTGGTGTTGTTATAAAACTTGTTGGACGATTTTTGGAGAGGCCAAAGACTAACACCAAAAAAACATGTTTTGAATATATACCACGTTAAATCATTCAATAAAATTGTCCTTCTAAATAACTCTTTAAATTCTGAATCGTTTAGAAGAATTTTATAAATCATAAATCAGTCTTTCAGATTATTCCCAAATAGGTCATTTATTTTACTACAAATCTATTATGATGTGTGAAATAAATTTTGTTTATTAGATTTAAACCAACGAGTTACAGTGGTCTTACAATGCAAAACTTTTTACTTTTTACTTACAAGTTTGTATGAATTTCATTTTGAGAAAAAAAAATTTGTTGTTCGTTATGTTGGTGAAAAACTTTTAGAAAAAGTTATCGAACTCCTAACTTTTGCCTTAAGAATTGAAATGAATGAAGTTAACAACATTTTAAAATAGGCGCCAACAAATATTTTTCGTTAAATGTCAGCATATCCCAACAAAAAAATAATTTATAATTTTCTATTTAGTACACTGTCTAAATACTATTATAATTAATTGTCTTTCAATTTTTATTACAAAATTAATTTTTTTTAAGAAATACGAGGTCAAAAAAACTCTTATTATGTAACTATATAGAGGTTAGAAAATTAAATGTCACAATTTTCGTAAACAACTTTGTAACAGTTTTCCGAAAACTCAAAAAACTCGTCACAGACTTTCCAGTGATTTTTTCCAGACAGCATTATTTCGGCCGGCTAGGTTGCAGTGGTTGGGGGGGTTATTTCCTGGATCACTGGGAAGCTTGAAAATGCTGTTATAATATAAAAGGATGTTGTTCGTAAAGGTCAAGGAATTACAGCTTCATCACCAATATATAATTTCGCGTTTAGTAACTCATGTTAACTTATAAAAAAAAACACACGGAATTTAATTATTGATATTTAATCTATATACAAAAATTAATTTATTCAACAAAAAAAATATTTGTGTATGACAACTATTTATGTATATGCAAACAAAAAAAAAATTTAATTTACTAATTATAATACAATTAAAACTATCCAAAAAGAAAAAAAAATATTATAAACCCTACACCCAAAACTTAAATTTAAAAAAAAAACTATTCTATTAAAAATAAACTAAAACTAATATGTATACATTTTTAATAAAATTTTTAAACCTTAGCGTTGCGGATCCGATATGATCATTCATTGATGTAAATGAACGACGTTCGAAGCGACGGTTTTAAACCACGTTCTCAATTAATATATATCGCGCGGTTATTATTATTTTCATTTTTTTATTTGTATTCTTATTATTACGATTATTATATTATTATTATTATATATATATATATATATATATATATATATATATATAGATAATTTTATCTTTAATTATTAATTATCAAATCTCAATTCATAGTATTATTATATCATATTATTTAATTCACAGATATGGAACTGTCTTTATAATCGAATCACAAATCACTTTTTCCTTAGTATTTGGATTCCATATTGATACCTAACACCGGTTTTATATCAATCACATAAATTTTTTTTTTACAGTTCTTAATTTATATACCAAGACAATTCACCCATAATTTTTTTTTTAACTTATTATACGTATATTATTATTTTATTATTATTATTATAATTTTAACATTTTGTACTATAGTTTTATGTTTTACTTCCAAAGTACCAAAAAAAAAAAAAAAAAAAAAAATTGCAAGTTATATATTTTTTTTTCACATTAACTGCAATTAACAACTGTGTGTTTTGCAAATAAATTATTTTTTTTTTCTTTTTGGCCACTTAAACAGGTCATCATCAACCAACTAACTTTTTTTTGTTTTTTTATCCATCATCAATACATAATATAATTATAATCTTAAAATATAATGTTTGTGTGCATATACATAGATAATCGTCAGTACATTACAGTCATGGAAATAATTATACATATATTTATATCTCGTTCTATTTTAGTACAATAATTAATTTATTTTTATAAGTGGCACTTGCCACAACTTTTGTAAACAATTCTTAATAATGATGAAGTTGGCTTCAATTTAATTTTCTGTTTTATTGTGCGAGCTAAAAAAAATCTTAAGGGAAAAGGCAAAAGTAAAAAGTTTTTGCATTGTGAGAGCTCTGTAAATTCTCAATAAAATTCAGTGTTTCAAAGCATTTTTGTTTTATTTTATTTCACTGCTACCTAGTGACGACCATTAAAAGTAATTTACCCTATTACTTATTTTGTTTCATTTCATTTTGATAAAATTGTTATTGTATAAAAAAAAAAATTTAGTGTTTTTTTAAAATTAAAACAATTATTAAAATAACATTAAAATAATTCTGTAGTATTAACCAATAACTTAGTGTTAAATATGTCATCTATGCACGTAAAAAAACAGATTAACTTGCAACATATAGCAAGTCAGCTTCATTTGAATTCAAGAAGTTGCTTGCTACATCGCATATAGATCTCTGCTTAATTCAGCAACCCTATCTCTATGATGGTGCTGTTTCTGGACTCCACAGCTCTAGTGGTAGACGTATTTCTAAAAAAATTTCCGCGAAAACCAGAGCGTGCAGTTATATCTCAAATAATGTTAACGCTTCTCTCAATGAAGAGTGCAGCTCGGCTGATCTTGCACCTGCACGAATTACTATTGATTGTTTTAATTCCCACACCGAACTGGTGATTGCATCAGTGTGTCTGCCTTATGATTCCATAACACCTCCTCCTTCAGAGGAATTTACATACCTTGTAGCATGTAAAAATAAAATTATTCCTCTACTAATTGGTTATGTTGCTAATGCTCATCACACTCAATGGCGAAGTACGAATGTTAACAACAGGGGTGCTGCTCTGTTTACCTATATATGTTCCGCGGATCTTGATATTCTCAATGTTGGGTGTCAACCAACTTTTGTTAACTCAGCTCGTAGTGAAGTGATTGACATCAGTTTGTGCTCCGAGAGTGACGAATGACATTCTCACCTCCGACCATAGGTGTATTTATTTTAATATCAACTTTAAAAGACCGTCGCTTAAACGTTACCGTAATAGTAAGTTAACCGATTGGGATTCATTCTCTCTTGAGCTTGATTCTATACTTGAATCATTCGAGATTTCGTGTCCACTTATCATTAATCATAAAACTCGGCACAAACCTTTTTGGTGTTCTGATCTTAAAAGGTTAAGCAAAACCACTAGGAGGCTGAAGAATAAAGCCAGGAGAACTAACCTTCAGGCTGACTGGTGTAGCTTCCTAGATATACAAAAGATGTTTAAAAAAGCGTTAAGATTTGCACGGAGCTCATCCTGGATTTTTTTCTGTGAGGAAATTAATAGCTTACCTGCTGTAGCTAGACTAAACAAAATCTTGAGTAGAAGTAATACATGTAGACTCAATTCACTTCGATTACCCATTGGTGAACCTACTTCCTCTAAAATGGAAATATGTGAACTACTTCTTTCTACTCATTTCCCGGGTTGTAGCACTCTAAATTCCGATAATATTGTCGAAACCACTAACTTTATTGTTGAAACTCCCGATTACGATTTAGCTTGGAGATTAATAAATCATGAGGTCTTGCGTTGGAGTATATTAGTAATTTGCAACTTACAAATCTGCCAGTCCTGATGGTATTTGTCCTGATGAATTACAGCATGGATTTCCCCTTATAAGGGAACATCTACTGCATCTGTTCCAGGCTTGCATTGCTTTTGGCTTTGTTCCACAATCTTGGAGCAAGAATAGAGATAGTTTTATTCTGGAGCAGGAGCCTTTGATAGTACATCGATTAATAAACCTCGCATCGTTGTCTCCGAGCTATAAGATGATAGTTCGGTTTCAGTCAGAGTTGCTAGGGGTTGTCCACAAGGAGGGGTGCTTTTATCTCTGCTGAGGCTTTTGGTCATTGACGGGCTTCTTGTAAAAATTCAGGAATCCGGCCTCAAGGCTCAAATTTACTCTGATGACGTGGTTCTGACAGTTTCTGGTAAGCATTTGAATGTCTTATCTGATTTAACGCAACACGCTCTTTGCATTGTAGAACAGTGCTACCTTGATAAGGGTTTACATGTGAACTCCTCTAAACTGACTTAGTTGCATTCACTAGACGTATAGGAATACTGATGCATTTTCTGTGCCATCTCTTTTTGGGTGTAAGTTTAATAGCAAAGCCGACGTCATCTTGGTATTATTTTAGATGATAAACATCTCTTAGAACTGTCATCTGACAAACTACAAAACTACACAGCGATTTGGCAATGCAGAAGAGCTGTTGGTAATTCTTGGGGTTTGTCACCCAAAATGCTTTCTTTTGTATACAAATCACTGGTTATACCAATGCTAACATATGCATCTGTGGTTTGGTGGCCTGCAGTTTTCAATTTAAAATCATCACTTGCTAAACTCAACAGTTTGCAAAATATCGTATGAAGGCCTGTTACTGGGGCCATGTCTTCGACTCCGCTCTATGGAGTCTATTCTATCTCTGCTCCAGCTACAGTCTTTCGTTCTTAGCACTGATAGCTTAGCGGCGTTTCGCTTGAAATGTGTTTGGAAGTGGAACGCATTCGGTACTATATCGGGACATAGGTTAATTCTTAGTGTATTTAAACTAGCTGTGCCTGAAATTGACATGTTTAATGACAGGCTGTTTCCTTAATTTAACTTTTACAAATCATTCGAGGTGGCTTACCCATCGACAGATATGGGGTTCTCACTAAACTTTCTCAAACGGATATCTGAATCGCTAGCATTTTTTTCAGATGGGTCGCTTTCTGAACAGGGTTCTGGTTTCGGTAACTGCTGCCCATCGCTGGGTCTGAGAACTTCTGGCAGTTTGAGTCCCTACTGTACTATTTCTCAAGCGGAATTAATCGCAGTTACTCACTGTGCCATTAGAGATATTCATTTCGCGGTTAATGGTAAACATATTATTTTCTGTACTGACAGTAAATCTGTCCTCAACTTCTTAAATAATCCTTTGACCAACTCAAAACTGGTGAAGAATTGTAAGAATTTTATGAGTCTTCTCTGCCGTAATAACAAAGTTACGGTCTTATGGGAACCAAATTTAATAATAGCCGTGTTTCTTGGTGTATGATCTGATCCGGATCAGATCATATCTGCTTTCCTTTCATTTATATAGCCGAGTATAGCCGCGTTTCATGAAATAAACATAAAAGTTGTACTATTTTTTGTTTTTGTATAAAAATTTTGAACCAAAATGCTACTAGGATCAAAATAATAACCTAAAAACAAAAAATAATACAATTTTTGTGTTGATTTCATGAAACGCGGCTATACAAATGAAAGGGAAGCAGATATGATCTGATACGGATCAGATCATATACGTCAAGAAACACGGCTAATAATAATAATAAGGCAAACTTAGATATCTGCAAAAATACAAATATTAGGATAAATGCATTTAAAGATTAACACTTCAACGGAATCTGTAATTTTCCCAAATTTATTTTATATACTTTATTGTATTAAGTTATAATTAATATATAACTCGTCCTGCATTCTAATTAATTAGAGCTTAAAATATAATTAAATACCAACACTTACATACATTTATTAGAGACCGCTAACTGATCTTTTTATTTATTGTTCTTAAGCTGAACGGAAGCTCTTTTTTGTATACGGATACAGGTCCGTCTTTTAATTGGCCATCTGCACAATGTGTAGCTCCAACCTGTCTTGACATTAGTCATGGGTCTGCCCATGAGAGTCAAAGACGTTTTCCATTTAATCACCGAACGTAATTTTTGCAACATGCCTCTGTTGGCATTCGAATCCGGTACCGATCCTTACGTAACAGCTTTAAACACTGCGGTATTTGCTCGGTAAAATGTATTTGAATTATTACTGAGATAACGTATTTTGTAATTCCAAATGTCGTTTTGCATAAACTTGATATGTGCAGATATCGGTTTATAAGCTCCTCTCTTTAAGCAAATGCCATTTTTTTATATGTGCAGATATTAATCGGGGGTTTTCAAAGTATAGAATTAGGTTTTGGCTTTCAGATTACCATTTAAATTGAAACACAACCTGGGATGTTAATAATTTTAAAAAAAATTTCTGATATCTGGGCAAAAAATGAATAAGTGATTTTTTAATCATTATTGTTATTGCTTATTACCGCAGAATTTTCTTAAACGTTAAATACATTATGTTGAATATCAAAGATTTATGATTAATAATTAGTTAATTCGTAGATTATAACTAAATGAATTTATGACGTTTATATTTTCATTTAAAAATGAGGTTGGGGGTCCCTTTTTGTGATCAGTTTCCTACATAATGGCTCTGAATATTACGAATGGCTCTGGTTAGGTTAAAGTTATGTATTAATTGAGAGTGTGAGAAAAATGCTGATTTCATTATAAAGGTTGGTTTATATTATCCGTTCAGTTCCGCACAGACACGTACTGGCACAGACAAAAAAAATATTGTTTCATACATTTTATATGGAAGTATTTATATTATCCGTACGTTTCCTTTCAGACACGCACCGTACAAACAAATATTGTATAAAAGAATATTTGTCTGAAATGATACGTAAGCGAAAAAATACGAACAAGACGAAATAACTCGAACTCATAGTATCATCATATTTGTATTTTTGTATATGAATTATTTTAATTTGTTTTGTTGCGATCATGCAACTGAATAGGTCGAAATATGTTGGTATAGATATGTCGGTTACTTTCAGATAAATATTTTTATTTCAGATTTAAATTATTTTCAGATATGATTATTAAAGTTTTATGAGTTCAACATTTTTATTTATTTTTACTATCAATATTACTCTTATAATACTGATATTATCAATTGATTAAATATCTTATTCTAAAGGCGTTGCCACATGACAAAAATATCGGCGAAAGCCTGGGACCGATTTTTTCAATTATGATTAAATGATTGCATATTTTTGCTTAAATTGTTGAGAAAATATATGAAATAACTACAATTAGTAATTAAAATCATAAATGTATAATAATATACCCATTTTAATTGAATAATAAGAGTTTTTCTATTCTGTCGGTTCGACAACCGATTTTTTACTTGAATGGTATAAATTTTGTCGGTTCCGAACGCTTCCCAATAAAAATTTGTCGGTTCCGAACGCATCAAATATCTTCGATATTTATTTTCGTTGTGACCATAACCTCACTTCGGTGATAAATTGAAATCACTTCGGAATAATTTCAATCAGTACAATTTATTGAAAATTAAAAATGAATATGGTAATAAATTATATAAATTAAATGTCAAAAACAAATGGCAAAAAAAAACACAAACAAGAATTTTGTTGTTGTAAAAATCGGTCGGATTATTGTTTTGCTCATGTGGCGTGTGTTACCATATTTTCTACCGAATCGGTCGGAAAGACAACTGCATGTGGCATTGCCTTTAGACTGTGTCCGAATCGTGTGATAAAAAATCGTGAATTAATTTTTTGATATTTACTTGAAAATACCGAACACACCCAAATTATTCGAGTCTATTACCATGATAATTTTTGACAGCTATCGAATAATTTGTGCACGCATGTGCAACTTGTGATTTATATATACATAATAATTTAATCTAAAATTATTAATACTTATAATAATAATAACGTGAGATTAAAAGGATTATCGGATCCATTATTTTAATATTAAATTTTTTAAATTTTTTAAACAGAGCATCATAAAAAATTCCATACAGTGGGTGATTTTAAGAATTTCGAAATCATTAGTGAAACAGGTGAAGTTAAAGCTGGTACAGCTCGATATGGAGATATTATAGTGAAATTGTTTAAAACCAATGAATAAAATAAACACAATTTAAAATTTATGTTATTTTGTTAAAATCGATAAAGCTCTGTTGGAATTAATCCAACCAAAGATACACGTTTCTCTTGAACAAAAAAATACTACTTTTGGTGCAAAAATCATATTGAATACCAACGTCTTCATTTAGATTAGATATTAAACCGCAGATAAACAATACACACAAAGAAAAACTACTAGTTTTTATTACAAAAAAGAATGATTTTATTCAATAAAATATAAAAATGCAATAAAATATCCATCTAACCTTCAAATGATACAACTAAGCAAAGATCTAAATGAGCATTGATATCACCTTGTTGTAGTTGATTACAAATAGGGCAAACAGTTCCCAAATTTGCAGCTCATCATTTGAATCATCCTCAATCACAGCGTCAATTTTAACTGGTTTATTTTTTATAAAATGGTGATTTTCGTGGTACATTATATTTAACTGGTCTGACCTCGACTTTTATGCCCATACAGCCCTCGAGATGGATCGCTAAATCGTTACGTGATAGACGATCTTGGCATAATGGACAATGAATTATATTATTTTCCGTTAAGCATATCAAGTCAGTGTTTCAGGATGTTGACGTAGTTTGATATCGATTCAAAAGTGTGTCCTCACCAAATAAATCGTCCTCACCAAATAAATAAAACTTGTTTATCGATTAGATCACATCGGTATCGTCTTCATCAGCGCTGAAATTATGTGCAGTTTTCTTTATGTCGTTTAATATCTCCTCTTGTCTTTCTTGGATCGTTTGGTCAGTGAGAGCTCTTATGGTGTCGCGTCTCTCGACTTCTTCATCACTGACCAATAATTTGACAGTTGGGTGTTTTTCTTCAATTAGGATTAAATCATCCTGACTATTTTCTTCGACCAATCGAGGTCGTTTTAAATCTGAAACATCTTTCAAACCACTACTACCGTACCGTTTTGCTCACATGATCACGAACTGTATGATTAACATTTTCATCCGGTTTAGCGGGTGGAATATCAGAAAGGTAACTACCTCGGCCAGTCAATGGTTCAATTGATTTGTTATTGGAATGTGAGGGAGATTCGTCATCGTGTGGTATACTGTAATGTTCGTTCCTGTTGCTCGATTAATTCCCTCCATCATTTTTTTAAAATTGGGTCCATGTCCCCCATTTTCTTCGCGGACTCCTCAAATAAACAAATATGCGTGTATCATATCGTGCTGTAAAACAAATTGTGGAGGTTAGTTGATATAAGGATATACAAAATCTAAAATATTCTACCAAAAGCGATTCAATAAAATTTTTCCGTGAAATCAATTTTAAAAGTGGTTCACTTAATCGTATCGTGCACTGCATACCTATTCCCCCACAGTTGTACATGCGTTTACTCCATTCCAACGCGACACACTGTAGTTTCCCTTGAAAGAATTTCAAATCAAATGCACCAAACATGAATATCTGGCGTTGGATCGATTGTTTCCCAATCCGCATAGCTAAATTGTCCGTAATATTTAAATCTTTTAATTTAAATTAAAATCCAATAACAATCCATTATTTTAATATTATATTTTTTAAATTTTCTGTGCAATTTATTAGTTGTCACAGAAAATTTGAGGTTATGAAAACTAAAATTGACATATATGACGTGGGGAAAAACTTATCGGGTGGGGAGATTTATTACACAATTCGGACATCATAATAAAAAATCGTGAATTTAGGGGAATAAATATCAAGCAAATGTCAAAAAATTAATTCACGAATTTTTATCACACGATTCGGATAATAATAACAGTGTTAAAGGCCATTACTGGCCCCTTACTGAATCAACAATCTGGCTCCAACGGTTTCGATCCTGAGCTTGGTCATCATACTGTCTTAGACAATCTGAAGAGGCCAAGTCGTTCTCTACATCGTGGAGCCATCGTCGCCTGCAACGACCTCTGCGCCTACCATATGGTGGCTCTCCTTTCAGAGATCGCTGCACAATTCGTTCCGGATCAGCACGCAGAACGTGACCGAGCCAGCGTACTCGCTGAGATCTAACTTCATGCACAATATCGGGGATCTTCATCAGATCTCTGATCTCGAAATTGTACAGAGCTCGGTATGTACCATCTATTTCGCGTTTAGGGCCGTAAATCACACGCATGATTCTTCTCTCAAATGTAAGGAGCCATCTCTCGTACTCATCCGTCAGCGCCCAACTTTCTCATCCAAACATAACAACGGGCCTGATCAACGCTTTGTAAAGCTTCAGCTTCACGGCACTTGATAAGTGTTTAGATTTTAGTAGTGGCCTTAGAGGATATAAAGAACGATTGCCAGCTGCCAGCCGCACTTTAATATCCTCACCCACACTGTTATCGTGAGTGATAAGAGAGCCCAAATATTTGAACCTCCTCACTCCCTCAAACGTGTGGTGGCCACTACTAAAATCTGGTGTGCCATTGTCTCTAAAACCAGAGATCAGGTATTTCGTTTTGGACTCATTGATCTGGAGTCCAACAGAAGCTGAAAACTCTACAAGCGGATCAAGTATTTCTTTCACTCCGTTGCTATTCAGTCCAATCACGCATATGTCATCTGCATATGCAAGCACTTGATTGGACTGGCGATATAAGATGTTGCGCTGAGGTGTTTCAGTTTTACGAAAGATGTACTCCAACATGAGATTAAAGAGTATCGGGGACAGAGCATCTCCCTGCCGAACACCCGAGTTAACTGCAAAAATTGTCGATAGCCTGTTCTCAACTTTAACACAGCATTGAGACTGCGTCACTGTCATCCTACACAATCGTACCAATTTTGTTGGCATTCCTAGGTATTCCAGGGCAGACCACAAACTCTCTCGATTGATCGAGTCGTAGGCCTGCCGGAAATCCAGGAAATCCGTTTCGCTGTGTTCCCCGACCTGTACGAAAACTTCCACCGTAGCTTTGCAGTGACCAAATAATGATCGCTGCCTACGTATTTGGTTGCTGACCGATAAGTTCTCACATCCTGCACAACCCGAGCTCGCCCTTTTGAAATTAACACGTGGTCAATTTGGCTCCGGGACGTTTTGCGAGGGTGTGTCCATGTCTCTAGGTGTATCTGTTTGTGAGGGAAGAATGTGCTTGCTACTCTAAGATCATGAGCAATTGCAAAGTACATCATTCTCTCACCATTATCGGTCGCAGTTTCGTGTCGGGAGTACGGACCTATGTTTTCACACAAGTCGGCCTGATTTCTGCCAGCTCTAGCATTAAAGTCCCCAATTACCATTCTAACATCGTGTTCGGGTATAGATCCCATCAGATCGTCCAAGTCATTGTAAAATGAGTCTTTATCTTGGGGCTGGCTGACTTCTGTGGGCGCATGTACACAAATTATCGACAGGTTGGCTAGCTTCATGCGCAGGCGAAGCATACACAATCGGTTATTGACTGCTTGAAAATCCAAAACAGCCTTCTTTACCTGCGGCCCAAGAAGAAATCCAGCTCCAAGATTTCCGAGGTCATCTCCACTGTAGAACAACGTATAGCCCTGGGACACATGGTCTCCACAGTGAGGCCAGCGAGTTTCTTGAAGAGCAACGAGTTCCAGCCGATACTCTTTCATGCACGTGATTAGACCCTCCAACGCTCCTGGTTTTCTAAGTGATTGCACGTTCCACGTGCCGATCCTAAATTTCGTATCCGGGTACTTGAGCGGGGGTCCGGTGTTGTTTTGGCGGTATCCATTTTTCTTTTTGTTGATTTTATAAACAGTTGATTTTTTTTACGGATGCGGGTCGTCAGCCCAGCGATCCAACCGTTTAGTCGCCTCCTACGACAAGCAAAGGATACTGTGGTGGTATTCTTAGGAAACATGTTCGTGCAATTTAGATTTACGAGACATGTGAGTGCCCCCCGACCACAGCGGCCACACACGATTCGGATACAGTCTAAATATTTAATTTTATTTATTTGTATTTTTATATTCTTGTTTTTCGTTTATACTGTACGTAGTTGAGCGGTGACTGTATGTAGTTACGAATATATACGATCGACATATCGAAATAATACGAATCAATGTCTGTACGGAAACGTACGGATAATATAAATAATTGATGTCTGTGTCTGTAAGGAACTGAACGGATAATATAAACCAACCTTTAAATGTGATAATTAAGAGCTTTCAATCTTTAAGTTTACTTAGCAGTTTTGTTGATTGAATATATGTAAGAGATATACTCGTATAGTGTACCGCTTTAATTAAAAATAAATTTGTTCGACTCTAATAAAATAACAGCCTAGTGAAGTAAAATATATATTTATCGCATTAACCATTGGAGTATATTTTTAGACATTCGCGCCTAGGATATCGTTAGAAATATGTATAAAATACGTAAATTTAATTAATGTATTAGAGTATAGGTACAGAATACACAAGCTAATCAGCACATGTCCTGGAGTGTATTAAATAAAATATATAAATTTCCCGCACTCGAAACCATCTAATAAATTCTCAAAGGAAAGTACTTACATATGTGCATAATATATATAAAATCGCAATTTCATTCAAAAATAAAATAATAATAAATAATACAATTTTCCGTCAACAATATATAAATAAATAAATAAGCAATTTTCACATTAGTATATATAGGAATATATGATTTATTTTTGAAATAATTCCCCCGAACCAAATCTGATTGAATTAAAAGAAAATTCAATTTCTCATGTTTCCTTCTTAAATCCATATAATATGTACATACTCGTATATATTATTTATTTCTTCAACTTGATTAATGCCTTTTTACACTCTATACTACAGCCGCGCAAGCCTGAAATGAAAAAAAAAAACTTTTTCCTATTTCAGAATTCAGAATTTTCTTCTCTTTATACTCAATCGCGTACAATTTTAATCACTTGTGCTACAAAGCAACCAAACAAATGGAAAATCAACCACACAAGTAATTTTTCTTAAATTTTCGAATTTTTTGTTTTTGTACTTTTCTTGGAAATCAAACGCTCAAAACAAAAAGGTATTTTGTTTGGGAAAAATAATTCAGATAGGATCAGAATTTATTATTCACTTTTCAATCTTCCATTTTCGTCATTATTGTTGTATTTGTTTTTTTTTAATTTAATTTTCAAGTTTATTGGTAGGTTTACTGATTACTTTTCAATTTTCATTGTTTGATTTGGATTGTTATTCTCGTTCGTTGTTGTTATTTGTTTTTTTATTTTTTTTTTATGTATTGAGGAAATTGTGGGCAAATATATAAAAAAAAATCGTTTTTATCATCTTACAAAATCTGTTTTTACGTTTTCGTTTTGTTTTTCCAGTTTCGAATTCAACAAGTGTTGTTTTTCGTTCTATGTACGTTTTCTTTATTTAGGTATGGTGTTTATTTTGGTGAAATAACCGAAATTCTTTGAGAAGAACGTGAAATAAACTTTTCTTTTTTTTCTTATTCCAAAGTATAAAATGAAATGTGTTTTCGTTTCTCTTGTAATGTTAAGTAGTTGACTAAATTACGTAAAAATTATTCAACCGATCTGTTACATGTCAAATGTTTTATTTTCTTTATTCATGTATATGTATATAAGTATATATGCATGGGTATGGTGAAAATGAATGAATTAAATTTCTAGTAAAAAAGCTTATACAAATCACCCATTTTTGAGTTGCTTTTATTTAATCCATCTTGTGTTTACCCGAAACCATTTTTTTTAACTCAATTAAACTTAAATAGGAAAATTCCTTAGTTAACAAAACATAAAAATTATTGAAAATTACGTTCATCGAAGTATTCAACCCTAATTTGTATTTTTTGTTTTTTCTTTCTATTTTTGGTTAGAGGAAAATCTTTTTCTGTTGGTTCACGTTTCACCAATGAAGGACTCGAGCAAAAAAGGATTTTTCTATTTTATTTGGAAACGTTATATATGGATAAATACGATGTATAAGAATAAGATGAATTAGAGACGAATTGTAGCCTTCGGCATAATCTCCAACAACAGCGTAGAATTTCATTTAAGTTTTTTTTTGTGACTTTTTTCCAAATTTTCTTGTTATATATTAAAAATAGGCATAGACAAATCGTTTTCATTTTCCATTCATTCGGACGATTGCCTTTAACAGGAGTGATAAAAAGAAAATAAGCAAAGTTTAAGAAAACAAAAAATGTTGTCCTTCATTTTGATGGAAAAATTATTTTCCTTTTTTTATTTATTTTTTTTTTATTCTTTTAATGGGTGTGTGTCATGTCATGTCTTCTTATCAATCGAGCTGACAATTTGATTGTAAAAATATTTTCCCGACAGTATTTATGCTCTGAAATTTATTCCCAGTCAAATATAAATTTCACTTTTAATGTTTATTTTACTGTTTCTTTGGATGAACGTATATAACAGTATGAGTATGTATATAGAAAAAATAATATATTATAAGTGGTTTAAGTATAATTCGTATATATCTTTTATATAAAATCCAACAGCAAGATGTTGTCGCATATAAATATATATAGAAACTATATATACAATATATAAGGATAATCGATTCATCTAGAAAATTATCTTAAAGTATGTTTGTCCATTGAGACAGAAAATATTTTTGTGACGAAAATGTGTGTATATTTAGTTTAATGGAAATAACATGATGATGATGAAAATCTACCCTTGAGAGACTAAAGTGTATTTTCTTTTCAATTAGGAAAGGTTACTTATGTTATGTACATGTATACTTTTGGTATATAATTCGAGGATCAAATGTTTTAACATGATAAAATAAAAAGGATACCATATATAAGTGCGATATATAGGATTATTGTTTATATATAACTTCGTATGCCTTGAGAATAAAATGTTATTCTAAAAAAGCCTTGTGGCAGGTATATGATGTACATACATACATACAACATGGAAATTATTCTTGAAAAGAAAAATTTAAAATTATAAATCGATATTTCTCGCACGTAACATAACCGCACCAAATACACAAAACATTCAATTTAAACTTTTTGACTTTAAACATTTTTTGCCAGATAAATGATCGAATGTCAGAATTTCGAAATTTTACAATAAATTAACTAGAAGCGACGAGAAAGAAGAAGAATAAGCACCAACGATAAAAAAAATGATAGCAATTTATCATTTTCCTGAGAAGAAAATATAAAAAATAATAACAATAATATCGAAATATATATAGAAACCGTAATTTGTCATATAACCCTTTAATTCACACAGAATAATTTTTTCTTTTCTTTCATTGTTAAAACTCAATAATTTGACATTGATTAATTGGTTATGTCCTTATGCGAGTGTCATTAATTTTCTTATTACTTCGTTTTATTTATTTGTGTTTCCATTTCTCACCTTGTTTCACATAATTGTCAGCTAAAATGTACACGAGAGGGTGGCATAATTATTTGAGTTTCGATTAAAAAAAATTTTCTTAGCCATTTTAATTTGAACGTTTTTCTCAGATATTTCATTCTAAACATTGTCATCGAAACTAGTTTTTCCTGTTAAAATTCAGACGCAGCATCACATATGGGAATCAAACAATTTTTAGGAAATTGTCTATCATTGGAATATTGGAATTTTGGCAAGAAATGTTTGTTTTGTACAATGGTTATATTTATATATATATATATATATATATATATATATATATATATATATATATATATATATATATATATATATATATATATGTATATATATATATATATATATATATATATATATATATATATATATATATATATATATATATATTTATATATATATATATATATATATATATATATATATATATATATATATATATATATATATATTCAGAGATATCAATCGGCGTAAAATACGAATTTTCATTTACATCCAACATTTTAGCTTCAGCCTCGTCAGCCTCGTATTCAAAAAACCGTTTGTCTTCATCATTTTCCTCGTTGTCAGTAACAGAATGTTCTATATGGTATGAATGCTTCCGTTCTTCAATTTGTGTACAGCATTATACGTATATAATTCATCACGCTTCTTGGCAGGAGTAAAAGTAATAATTTTTTGTAAGTTTCAGAGTTCCACCGGTTTAAAGTCCTGCGGTAGTTAGAATCTCGACCTTTAGCGCTGAAATAATTTGGGCATTATTGGCATACACATTTTGTTAGAAAAATAACCACCAACTTGGAGAGTCTCTAACGCATTCATTCAATGAACGAATTGAGGTTGCAGATGATCGGGAATGTTACGATAATCTACTGGTCTTTGCATATCCAACACTTAAGCGGTTCTATTGAATTTAACGATTAATTTAACAACAAAAATCAAGGTCCTAGAGAATTTATAGATTGTTTGTTAATCATGTGTAAAACTCTGTAGGTTTGATTTTTTCTTAAACTTTTAACTTTTATGAAAAACAAATTAATCGATAAAAGGTAAACCTCTAAAAAATTATCTAAGTAAATATTGAAGATATTTATACAAATGTGTGAGTTCGAGAAGATATGACATAGCTGGAGTGTAATAAATATAAACTCGCAAGTTCAATTGATTAAAAGCAGGGGTTACAGAGGTTCCGCACTCAATGCCCCAATGGGCTTATGGTTCAAACCTAGAGGATCTATCCTAACTCGAGGAAGCGCACTGCAGCCTTAGCCAACTGTAAAAGTTTGAACCAAGGGAAGGATAATAACGAATCTACGTTCAAAAATCCGTAAGAGGACACTTGGGATCTAACTTCGACAAAGGCCGGACAGCTGCAAAGGCAGTGTAGACAGTCGTCACAAAGATCATCCTGAGCAAGTCACATGAGTTGGAGATAAACCTTGAAATGTCCATGGCCCGTAATAGTGCAGCCAACCAGAAATCTGAGTTCGCTCTTTTTAAGGATAACACATATTTAGTGATCCGCACGTTTGGTTCAATGATTCAACGAGATTTCAGTCCCAGTTCAAGTAAAGCGAACTTCTTAATAGCGTCCTTACCACCATTGAATGATATAGGAATTGCTGGCTCAGGACCAATAAATTTTCTACGTGATCCAGTTTTCGCTAAAAAGTTAGCAACCTCATTTTCCACAACACCACAATGAACAGGCACCCACATGAACCGTACTCTCGTATTACAGCAAAGGAGATTAATGTAGTGTTTGCAATCTTTAACCAGTTTTGATGTAATCAAAGGATGTTTAAGGATATTGAGCACGGCTTTACTATCCATGCAGATAATAATAACCTTCTCTAAATCACTAAAGATAAACGCCTCAATCGCACTATGTGTAAGTGCAATTAATTCAGCTTGAAAAACCGTGCAGTGTTTACCCAGAATCTGAGCACATAATTTGCACAATGGTTCTATGGTAATACCAATCTAATGGTAATTTTTTATGTTTAGAAATAATTAGTGCAAATGTACTTAGGAACAAGAAAAATGATAAAAACAATTGAATAAAATAAGTTAACTGGTTGGAAGTTCTCAATAAATTAGAATCGGTTTACAATAAAACAGCTTGAATTTAAATATTTAAAGTTTTAAACAAAATTTAGCCTTTCATGACACATCTTGAAATATGTTTTTAATACTGTAGTACCCATTTAGTGTAGTACCCCGTTCCTGTTCAAAAATTCGATCTTTCATAAAATCATACATCAGATGAATCATTATAGTCTCATTGCTCACATTACTCACATTAGATTTTACATATTAGCTCTTCGCCTCCAACGTTATTCTGAGAAGTTCATGTATTCCTGGGGTTTAGAAAAAACTGGTTCTAATAAGGTCTTATTAAAATTTCTGGATAACTTGGTGTTTGAAAAAATTAAATCAATTATATTAACCCATAATATTCGCCCCAAACGTTTAGCTGTCGATCTCGAGCCACAGAATTTGACCACAAGCTTCTATATTTACTTTACATTGAGTGTACGAGTTTCTATTAAATTACATGCGTGTATATGGTCTGTACTCTGTTCTTTCTGCTTGCCAACAATGTTTGCTCTGGGGTTTGGCAAATGAGGATTCTTAGTGTTTGACAGTTAAACATCATGAAGTAGTCCGAGTGAGTTTCGAAAAATGTCACTTTCTTACTTACTTTCGAAAAATTTCACTTCATGGAAAACTGTAATAATTTTTATTTTTTGGGTTGGAGTTGAAAACCCTCGAATCATTAGATGTAATTACACTAACGCATGTCAAGTTTAAAGCTAAACGGTCGGTAAAGGACGGTCGGTAATATAGTAAACGCCGTTTTATCTCGAAGCCACTCGTCCAATGGGATTTGCCAAAACTTAAAGAATCATTGTCCCCTCCAAACGGCTGGTGATCCCGTTAATGACAGCCAACGAATACGTATTCCTTGTTGTCCTTCGTTCACTCGTATTGCATCCAAACAAAGACGAACCTTATACTATCTGATTTTCTAACTAATGTCACAAGTCGACTCCGGATGTACATGTAAACTCTTCAATTACTCCCAAAGACAGCATATGAGTTAATTTAAGATATATATAAATTAGCTGTTAGAATATGAAAATCAAAAGCATCTCTATTTTATTTCAATATGCATTTTGGAATTATGTGAAATAATTTTCAAAATTGATCTGCATCGACTTATGTTCTCGATTCTATATAGAGAACGCAAAAAGTCGCGACTTTTGAAGTCCTTTTCTTCTTGTTTTTCGACAAGTTCAGGTATTGCCGACATATTAGCTGTTGTCGATTTTCATAATACCAAATTTGAACTCACACGACTTGACTTGGTCAGGTGAGCTCCTCAGTGAGGTGAGAACTATATAATAGGGGCATTAGTTGTGCAAAATATCGAGTACTCGTGTACTTATAGCTTGTATTCTCTACTAGTTATTAAATTCAATACCCCAAAAATCCAATAACAAAACAAGAAAACCCTATTTCCAAAGATTTAAAGCACAAATAAAATCAAAATAATTAAAAATCAAAAACCGAAAATACCACAAAAAAATTATTTTATGAAAATCCTTTTGGTTTATGTCCATTCTTTATTCTCGAAACCAAAATCTTGTATCTTAAAGATTATTTTGGTTGTCTGTGTTGAGTTATTGATCAACATATTATTTTGAAAAAAAATACTATAAAAAAGCTATACCAAACGGAAAAAGGTGAAAATATTTACTTTAGGCCTGTTTATATAAAAATCTAAACCATCTTTCAAAATATAAAAAACAACAAGGATAACAAAAGCTCTGATCAATGACAAATAAAACAATATAAAAAATTATGAAAAGTAAATTTTATATTTCTTTTGTATTCGGAAAATATAAATAAATTAGATTTTACCAATAACATATTTTTCCTAGGTAAAATTGTGGTACAAATTCTACAGAATGAAAATATTTTCAAAACATATAAAGAAAGAGGGATATTGTATTTACATAGTAGTATATTGTTAGTATTCAAAAAGGATATCTAACTGTATATATACATAGAAATGGAATAATATAATATTTAGGTCTATCTATATTATAGATTCGTGATGATTTATAGAACGTGATTTAATTTTAATTTATTTATATCGTTTGTTGTACCTAAAAGGTGAAAAGCCTATATCAATAAATTTAAATCCTTTATTAAATGTATATAACAATATATACACATATGTATATAATTTATATAGACTGCGCATAAATAATTAAAAGCACGCTGCACCAAAATAAGACAATGACCCTTAAAAATATACGGTTATATAAATAAATAAAAAAATTGTCTTATCCCCCGCGAGCCATTCAGACACAGACAAAATGATATTATATTTCCTATGTACATATATATAAACTTTCGAACAAGACACGACATTTTTCCCCATTTTCATTGTAATTTGCATAATACAATACTATACATATACACATTACATTTTCACCTGAGTTCATTTTAATATACAGTTCCAAAAAAAATTTATTGTCTCGATGCTGCGAGTGTAATAAAACGGTTTGGAAATTTTTTTTTTTTCTTAATCATTTTACCAAATAAATTTCAAATGAAAATTGCTGCAAGGTATTTGTGCAGATTTTTTATTTTACACAAGTCTTCCTGCTTATACATAATCGTGTATCTGTTTTAAAAATTTCGTCTTTCCAAAACAAATAATAATAACAATCAAAATAACAACAACAAAAAACAGAAAAAAGTTTATTCAAATAAATACAAAGTTTTCTTTCGTTGTATTTGGAAAATTGACATTGTTAAATGACTCTCTCCTTGTGCAGAGCACAAAAAGTGAAACTTACTCACAAAAAAACTGTTTTTTTTTTGTGTCGTTTTACCCAAGATATCTTTCTTTTATAATTCTATTGTCAATAGAAAATAAGTGTGTTCGTATGTGTGTGTATAGGAGTAGAAAAAGAGAAAATATAGATGACAACAAAAAGGAAAACTTTTTCTTAAAGTTTATTTTATAATTTGAAGCATTCTTTGTATAAAGATCATTGTTGTTTGGATTTTAATTTACAATCATAAAATGATACGTTTTTTAGGTATCCAAAAAAATTGAGAATGAAAAAAATTAACTTTATCTGTATAACAAGAGAAGACGTATATAATATACCTAAGGAGCCAGGTGATGGGAAAATAAAATATAAAAAATTTCGTAAACTGTTAGTTTTTCTTGTTCGTCTTATTATTTTGCGGTTAAATACGGAAAATCATAATGAGGATATCGATATAATAACAGGCTAAATTGACATTTTGGAAATATATTTCTCTTTTGTTGCTTTGTTATAAAGAACAGGTAGATTTTCGTGTGTTTTGAGGTATTTTTGAGACTTTGGTATATCGATTGGTTTGGAAGATTTTCGTGCCAATTTTGATTGAAGGATTAAATATATGTATTGTTAACATAGAAATGATAAATCCGGATGCCTCACTATGTGTTTAGCCGTAGTTTCAACGAATACTACAAATAAATAATTTTAAAACAAAAATTTGAAATCCGGTTATTACACTATTAGAGTTTGATACAAATTGGTGAATTTTTTTAATGTAAAGCTACTTGCAAAGTAAGAGATATTTAGATTTCCTTCTTTCCATTCTTATGTTTCCACAAAATCAGTAGGTCGCCGACTTAAATTGCCACAGTTAATTTAATTTTCCCTTTACTGTACACATTCGTGCTGTCAATCCTTTTAAATACCGAAAAGTTGATTCTAAACACTTGGCTGAATATGTTTTATCATATAATTTATGGTCTGTGTCGAAACGAACTCAAGCGAAACAGAGAAAAATAAAAAAAAAATAAAAATTTAATTTAATTAGCCGAAAAGAAAGTAAATGAATTTATTAGTCGAAAAGAAAATAACTAAACAAATTTAAGAAAAGTTTTCAAAATTTTACACTAGATATAATATTAAAAGGAAAAAAAAAGAAAATTCTTATAACTACCACATAATTACCAAAAAAAAATATTATATATTTATATAATTTAAAAAAAAATTTTGGACGTATCCAATTATTCTTATAAGTAATATAACAAAAGGAATTATGAAAATAATTTGATAAGACCAAAAAAAAATTATTATTAGGAATCAATAGTAAAAATTAATAATAAGTATAGAATATAATAAAAATAAAGAAATAAATGAAAATCTTATCTTAAAAACATTATGGTTTTAGTTGATTGATGACGTGTTGAAAGATGGTTGATATGTATACGTATACAAATAATTATAAATTTGTATATTTGTAATTTATACACAATTGTATTAGAGTTTTTATGCACTTTATCGTTTCTTTATATTTTACAGATATTTGATATCACTTATCTATCTGTACAATAATAAATTGAATTTTATTTTATTTATATTTTTTTTTTTTTTTTTTTTGAAAGATTTTGTTAGTTTTTATTTTTGAACTCAGGCTAACTGACATGAAATTATAACTTTTGTTTTTGCACACTGTTAATTATATTTATTATATTTTTGCAATTTTTACCATCACTGTATATACATAAATATTTGTCATATACTCGGTCACCAAATACAACGGTCACTAAATACATAGAAATGTTTTTTTTTTTTTTTTTTTTGCACATACGATAATTGTTTTAAGACGATATACGGTATTTGGCAATTAATTAAGCATTAATTATAAAAATATGATATTATTTTAACTTAGTTATTAGAATTATTTGTTAATAAATAATTTGGTTTACGATAATTAACTTAAACTTAAATTTTTATATACAGTCCACCATTTTAGAAAATACTTTTCTTAATTATAGTTTAATTTTAGGTAAAAAATTTTATTAAGCACTCGCCAAAATAATAAAAAAAACTTCTCACTAACACGAGATTATTTTAAGGCAGCAAAAAAAATTTCATTTTTTTTTTTTTTTGAAAGCACTATTAGAATTCAAGTTAAAAAAATGTTATCATAATAAAGTGTCTAATTTAGACAAAATGACTTTATTATTTTATTTTTATTTTTATTTTATATTCACAAGACGAATTTATTTCTAATGAACTCTCCATTAAGACTGTTCGAATTTTTGTCATCAACCTTTTTTTTCAGAACAAAAATGTTTGCTTTTTATAGCCACGGTCAACAAGCGTTATCCCACTCCATAAAACGTATAGAACGGGACAATCAAGTATGCGTTCCCCTATCCAACCGGATTTTTCCCGCGATTTTATTATTTACTACATAAGTGATGAAGCATAAAAGAAATTTGTTTATTAGTATATAAACCAATATGCAACGCGGGGGTGTTAAACCTTGGAACGTTGATGCTCGTTACACAAGTTTCATAGTGCAGTATTTCTTTAATCTTTATTAAATAAAATGTATTTAGGTATATACGTTAGATTTATTTTTTTTAAAACCGTCGACCAATGTTGCTGAAATTATAATTTCATTTTGTAAATTGAAACATCCTTCTAAATTCCGTTTCATTATAAATTCTTGATAGCCGACAAAAATTTGTTATCAGCTCTAGAACATACAACACACTTCTAACGTTAATTGACTTATACCATTTTAATTGTTAAATCACCAGCACAAGTGTATTTTTTTAATAGCGGCTCAAATATGATTAGTGGTTGTCGGGCGGATGCCCTACTTTCCAAATCCAAATAAAAACTTGTATTGTTTGGATGAGTGACTCGTTTTTTGGTGATTTACATAATACATTTTTTATTCACATAACATCTATAGAAATTAGGTCACTAAACAAACACATTTGAAGCAAGATTATTTTTTAATAACTGAAGACGGCGAAACGATTTACGATTCATTTTATTTCAATGCATATTTTCCAACACAAAAGTCTGAAGTTGATGACATGGATGCAATTTCACCAAGTTATGATTTCACAAAGTTTAATCCCGTCGCCAGTAAGTTTTGTCTCTCTAGATTCTATATCCGTTATAAATGGCCTACCCATTACTAGTAAATTTCAAACCTATGCCGACATGTGCTATTTTTAGAATGATTCTAGATTTATTTATTTTTATTAGTTTTTGTATTGTCGTTTCAACCTGGTACAGTATTATTTTCTAATTTTACTGGACCGGTTTTGTTTTCAGCTACTATGTCATTTATACATTTTTCCCGATCAAGTTCTAACAATGATACTCGTAGTATACCAAATGACCCCATTTGACAATTCTCCGATTCATGTAGCTTTCTTTATCATTTTTCATTATTAACTTTATGAAAAAATTGTATAAATTTTTCTAAACAATTAAAGTAATCAACAATTTAAAAATATTTATAACTTGTTGGTAAGTCTAAAAAACAATGTATTAATACTTTGATAGTATTTTTATTTAAAATTAGACCTCTCGAAAGTTGCGTTCTTAAATTAATATTTTATATACATCTTCCAACAAGACCTACTAGCCGCACATTTTGCACCATTAACTTACCTATTATTGCAACTGGTGCACAATCGTTGATGATGTATAGACAAAGTAAGTATAGTCTAATAGGAATCATAAATGACGGGTTTTCCAATAAGGACTTGAAATTTTTTTTTTAAATTTTCGATGACTCTTCCACACATTTTGACGGAAACAGCCGCTATCTCTCGTTCAATATTGACTCTGAGCTCCTCTACGCCGGCTTTTTGGCATAGACGAATGATTTAACGTAGCTTAATAAAAAAAAGACTATATAGGTATTAAATCACCCGATCTAGGAAGCCAATCAACGGGACCATTTCTAGATATAACACGTTCATCAAATTTACATTTGAATAAGTCACGTTGTAAACGTTGTTCGTTCGTGTACTTCACCATGATGAAAATGTTGTCTTTACTGAATGTTTTAACACTGACAGATTGGTTATTTGTTTAAGGGTGCGTTCACAAGGAAAGTTCAAATTTGTCAAGTCCCAAATGGAAACCCGATATATATATATATATATATATATATATATATATATATATATATATATATATATACTATATATATATATATATATATATATATATATATATATATATATATATATATATATATATATATATATATATATATATATATATATATATATACATAGTTATGGGTTTACGACGGTTCTTTTACAGTCGTGCCACTCGCTATTAAATAAAACTTATTTAATTTTGATTACAAAAAAATTATTAGAAGAATTGAACAAGTTTTCGGTGTTAGCGGGGTTTATATACCCAAGACATTTCCTGCGGGATAAGCAGTGAAATGACGATATTCTTTATTTAATAAAATATGATATAAACAATATTGGTTTCAATCATTTTGTTAAAACATGATTAAACATGATCGAATATTTATGTTGGTGATATCAATATCGATATGGTGATCAAGCGTTATTAAATTTTAAGATGTTAATTGAATCACTCAATATTGATACCAATGTGATTATTAAGAAATTATTAATGTTACTGATGAATGTTGATCATGCGATATATTCGTGGTCGGATGTGTATGTGTTTCCCTTTAGCGTCCGGAGTACCGGGTATATATTGTAGTCGGGTGATGAAGGTACCGCTGGTGAGCATAACTATATATATCTATATATATCTATCTATCTATATATATATATATATATATATATATATATATATATATATATATATATATATATATATATATATATATATATATATATATATATATATATATATATTATATATATATATATATATATATATATATATATATATATGTATATATATATATATATATATATATATATATATATATATATATATATATATATATATATATATATACATATATATATATATATAAGTATAAAAAGTCTTCGCGGTTTTTGCCACTAGATTGAAAATAAATTTTAATCAAGTACATATAGTCGTACATATTGACCATTATTATATATGACCTTTTGTCATTTTTCGGGTAGTTTCATAATTACATCGGTGTAGAACTTCTGTGGTTTATCGTCGAAAAACTTGGCCAAGTGATTTTCAGTGGCCCTTCGGTATGCCAATTTTTTACCATCAAAAGAGTTTTTTAGAGACCGAAATGAATGGTAGTCAGACGGTGTAACGTCTGGCTTATACGGTGGATGCATCAAAACTTCCCAACCAAGTTCCGTCAATTTGTTCCGAGTCATCAAAGATGTGTGTGGCCGCGCATTGTCATGATGGAATACAACTCCGTTTCTGTTGGTCAATTCTGGTCGCTCTTTCTGGAGTGCTTCGTTCAAACGGTCGAGTTACGCACAGTACCGGATCGAATTGATGGTTTCGCCACATTGAAGCAGCTCATAATGGACAATTCCTTGCCAATCCCACAAAACACTCAACAAACCTTTGTTTGCCGTCAATCCAGGCTTTGAAGTCGTTTGTGGAGGGTCACCACCCTTTGACCACGAGCGCTTACGTTTGATATTCTCGAATTTCACCCATTTTTCATCGCTTGTAATGATTCGCTTCAAAAATGTGTAACGATCTTCGGTACCGTAAGTTGGTCGGAAACGGCAACAGGAAAAATCATCCTGTTGAATATTGAATCGTTAACAGAAAATTTGTTTATTTACTAAATCTCTTTGAGGGCGGTTGTTGATTGCCAGCTATGACTCAGTGGTGGGGGTGGGTGATGTTCCCAAAGGTTTAGTAAATCTGGCTTTTTACCGCCGTAAAAAAAGAAAATAAAACTGTTTGGGTGTAACCTGAAGAGAGAAATTGATGCAGGCAATGATACTTACTTTAATGTTGACCACATACTGATACTGCTACATCCTCGTCCAAACCGGGTAAATTATCTCTCCTGAAACACTAAATTTCACTTACGAGAGAGAAAAATAACAACAAGTAGAGATTTCATAACGAAGCAAGCGAAAATCGAAAGATCGTTAATGTGTGTGGATTGATTTTGAATTAAAGTCACATTCTTTAACTGTACAAATTTTCTATATAAACTTATAATTTTATTTACTTGAGAATAAGATTGCAAAAAAAAAATTATGAAAATCAACTTAAATAAATATAAATTAATTAACAACAAAAAAATGTAGACCCATTAGACTTTTAAATCAAATTATTTATGTTAGTGTAGGTTAGTTTCATAAAACTAATGATAATAATTAAGACGTCTAAAAAAGAAATTCTTAAGTCGTATCAAAAAAATAGCTTAAATCATAAAATATAAATATAAAGGTATAATATTAGAATAAATATATAAATTATGAAAAATAAATATTATACATTTTTATAACAATAATTAAATAGTATTACTTGTATTATAAACAGCTGGTCGACATTGATACCGGATACATGGTGAAGATGTTGGTCATGATAATATAACATGACTTCTTACGAGATACTAATATCACGTAATAATGTGTTTTAAAATTATACAATTTAGGTTTCGTTCAACGGTTTATATTTATAGTTTAATTAGAATTTCACGGTCCCATTTATTTTAACATACGAATATTGAACTTAATTTTTAATCAAAATATTTATTTGGGATACATAGTTTATAGCGCACTATTATTAATATTATTATTATTATTTTTGAATTTAGATATGAGTTGTTTAATATATTACTATATTATATATAAAATAGTCACATCACATTTTTATTATTGTGAGAATGGAAATTCAAAAACCATTCCTCTTCAAAAAACCACAGAACATGACAACGGCCATTCAATTACCGTTCAAATTGTCCACCTGTGAACTTTCACATACACAATTTGTTTATATTATTATAATTTATTATATATGTATA
This sequence comes from Tipula unca, assembly GCA_951394425.1. Lineage (NCBI taxonomy): Eukaryota > Metazoa > Arthropoda > Insecta > Diptera > Tipulidae > Tipula > Tipula unca. The sequence goes on from OX596382.1 coordinate 91,435,433, forward strand.
TATATATATATATATATATATATATATATATATATATATATATATATATATATTTTTTTTTTTTTTTTTTTTAAATACTTAAATCACCGTATAATAAATATAGCAGAACAGAATATACATAGTTTATTATTATTATTATTATCACAAGAATACTTTTAGTTTATGCTCCACAAAAAATTCAAATTTATTTGTAAACATATACATATAATTTAACTTTTAAATAAATATGCAAAAAAATTATGTAAACATATAAATAAATTATTTTATCTTATTTAAATGGAAATACATCGATTTTGTCGACTTTTAATTTACTCAAGCACCAAAAACGAACTCCGCGTATGATGACAAAAATCATCTTTTATACCTTTTCCAAAAACTGTTAGAAATTTCTCTCTCTATCCATTTGAGATCGGATGTTGAATCAATTAAGCTTGCCTTTTTTTTTAATTGGTAATCGCAAGGCCGTAAATATTATACCAATACATAAAAAAAAAATTTAATGAGCAGGGGTGATTCACCCATGCAACCATTGTAGCGAAGACTCGTTACAAATGGTTCGATTTCATTGCGTTTCAGCAGCATTTCACTGATATCAATTCGGTTCATCAAATTTCTTTGCGTTAATTCATGTGGCACTCAAACATCGAGCTTCTTTTTGTAGCCTGCTCTTTCCAAACTGCATGTGGTTGATGTTTAATGCCTCCGCTATTTCCTGACAATTTGCGTGCCGGTCTTGCTCCACCAGTTACAAAATTTCATCGACTTTTTCAGTGACAGGCCGACCAGAGCGATATGCATCTTTGACATCCAAATGTCCGGAACGGAATCGAGCAAACCACTACTGAGTTCTTCGTTATATATATATATATATCTATATATATATATATATATATATATATATATATATATATATATATATATATATATATATATATATATATATATATATATATATATATATATATATATATATATATATACATATATTAAGGATATTACCATATTCTTTGAATGTGTAATTAAAAACATAATAATTAATTCACCTTCATAAAAGATGTGAATTCAGTTACCGCTTTAAAAATATAATTAATTTTCCCGACGTTAAATAAAATTTCATCAGTCTACCTACCAAAAAAAAATTATTTTCAAGCACAGAATTCAAAGCAAAATTTGGTAGCAACATCCGTATTAGTTTTCGGTTTTTCAACACGTCAACCAAATAGAATAAAACACGGGTATTTATATTTTATAAAAACAGAAACTTTATCTCTTACAATGTAAGTATACATAATAAAATTTAATTAAAATATCTAGTATTGAGCTTTCACACTGTACAAATCAACATATTATGTAATATGCTTGGATATACACAGAGAAATTAAATTTATTTTATTTTGTTTTTTGACTCTACAAAAAAAAAGTTCGTCATTGATTATGAGTTAATTGAAGCTATACGTGGAAAATTTCGGTCAAAAACGAAAAAATTAGATTTATTAAAATAAACCAAACGTAAAATAAACCAAATTAGCATACAAAATGATACCGGCCATGTGTTATGAAATACAAAAACACGCAAAATTTGCAGTCCGTTTTTGTGTGTTATAGTTTACGGCGTATTGAATCATTTATATTACCATATATTACCTAAATATTTTTTTAGTTATTCAGAAAGTTTTTTTAAGTTATTCAGAAAGCTCGAACTGGTACAACTATGTAGGATGACAGTGACGCAGTCTCAATGCTGGGTTAAAGTTGAGAACAGGCTATCGACAATTTTTGAAGTTAACTCGGGTGTTCGGCAGGGAGATGCTCTGTCCCCGATACTCTTTAATCTCATGTTGGAGTACATCTTTCGTAAAACTAAAACACCGCAGCGTAACATCTTATATCGCCAGCCCAATCAGGTGCTTGCATATGCAAATGAAATATGCATGATTTAACTGAATAGCAACGGAGTGAAAGAAATACTTTATCAGCTTTTAGAGTTTTCAGCTTCTGTTGGACTTCAGATCAATGAGTCCAAAACGAAATACCTCATCTCTAGTTTTAGGGACAATGGCACACCAGATTTTAGTAGTGGCCACCACACGTTTGAGGGAGTGAGGAGGTTCAAATATTTAGGTTCTCTTATCACTCACGATAACAGTGTGGATGAGGATATTAAAGTGCGGCTGGCAGCTGGCAGTCGTTCTTTGTATTCTCTAAGGCCACTGCTAAAATCTAAACAGTTATCAAGTGTCATGAAGCTGAAGCTTTACAAAGCGTTGATCAGGCCCGTTGTTATGTTTGGATGTGAAAGTTGGGCGCTGACGGATGAGTACGAGAGATGGCTCCTAACATTTGAGAGAAGAGTCATTCGTGTGATTTACGGCAAAAAACGAAATAGATGGTACCTACCGAGCTCGGTATAATATCGAGATCAGAGATCTGATGAAGATCTCCGATATTGTACATGAAGTAAGATATCAGCGAGTACCCTGGCTCGAGCACGTTCTACGTGCTGATCCGGAGCGAATTGTGCAGCGATCTCTGAAAGGAGAGCCACCATATGGTAGGCGTAGCGGTAGTTGCAGGCGACGATGGCTCCACGATGTAGAGAACGAATTGGTCTCTTCAGATTGTCTTAGACAGTATGAAGACCATGCTCGGGATCGAAACCGCTGGAGCCAAATAGTTGACTCAGTAAGGGGCCAGTAATGGCCTTTAAAACTGTTGTAATTAATTATTCAGAAAGCTCGCATTTCAAATAAGAGAAAAAAGGCTCTAATTTTTTTGATAGTTTACTGTATTTTTTGTTTTGTTCCATTTGATTTTCTTGAAATTCTTTTAAATATTTCTATATACAAAACGAGTATATAGTATATACTTATCTGTTACTTATTTAGGTAATTATTAAGATGAAAGCGGTCTAATTCTACGAGATGGAAGTTTGACGTTTATAATTCTGGATTTTAACTCAAAATTGTAACTCGGTTTAAGGAAATCAAACTTGCTTAACGCTTTTAAATTTCTTAATTATATTTTAAAATTCGATAAACTTTGAATCTTATTTTCACCTATTATATACGATTCTAAAAATGGACATGAATTTTAAATTTCAAACTGTTGAAATTTGAAAATTCCAATACAAACTCTCCAATTTATGATTGAAATTTTTTTGTAATATTCAAAATTCACAAATTTAGAAAAAGTTAACTAAATAGTTTTCGAAATATCACTCGCATTATAAAAAAATTAAATAAAATTGTGGAGAATTTCCAAATTTTTAAAAGTTACCAATAATTTTTAATAAATTTCTGAAATAATACCCAAACATAAAATTCCATGAAACCATGAAATACTCAAAATATATCAATTTTAATACATTTATTCTGCGCTAATCATTTCAATCTTGAAAGCCATTCTTATCAAAGTTGCTATATTTTAAACCCAATCCCTTGCAATTTTTGTTGGCTAGTTGAAAAAGGTTTTCGGAATGAAATTAAATATCTTATTCCACATCTTACATTATAATTAACCAAAATGGTACAGACAGTCGATATATGATAGATTCTATAGCTATATACCACGATCATTGGAAAGGTGCGAAACGAGGTATGCTTTCACAAAATATTTTAGTTTGAATAAAGTTCAAAAGTATATAAAATACTTGTCTTTCAACAGAACTTGTAAACCTTCAGTTTTAATATAATTTATTAAAGTTGCAGTATGCAATATTTTAGGATTTTATATAAAAAAGGCTTCGTCAATATAATTTTTTTTATTTTGCAAATTTCGAACAAGTTAAATATAATGATTATTTTGATTTTATTTATTCAATTCTAAGATTGAATTTAAAATTTTGAAAAGGATTCAAAATCAGGCATGGGCGAGGTAGATTACGCCATGTATGTAATCTACTCGGTTGTTGACACGTAAAATATAACGTAGATTACTTGGCAGTGTTTTTTGTCAACGTCGACAGTTAAAATAGTGTCAACAACCTACGATATTTAAGCGATTTGAAATCGAATGAGCCAGTTCGCAGGAGTATTTTGTAAAAGCGTTCATCTAGAGGTGATATTTTCATTTGTTTCTTTTTGACAAATGACGCATGAATAGTTTGAAACTGTCATCGTGTTTTTATTTATTCAGTATTGTTTGCCATTTCATCATGGAAAGACTGAGCCCGGCATAGCGTCTACAAATTGTTCAGCTTTATTACGAAAATCGGCGTTCTGTGAGGACTATATGTTTCGTGCACTTAGACCAAGTTACGCTTGACATAATCGGCCTGTCGAGACCACTATTTGGAATTCCATCGAAAAGTTTGAATCCCAGTTTACAGTATTGGATGATGCGCAACTAAATAGCCGGTTTGGTGTGGTTTATGCGCTTGTGAAATCATTCGTCCATATTTCTTCAAAAAAGAAGACCTGTGAATAGTGCTCGTTATTGCGCCATGATAACGAAATATTTCCTGCCGGAAATTTAAACCCAACCTCGATGACATTAGGTTCCAAGAAGTCGGTGCTATTTGCCATATAGCGCGCGAGGCAATGTACTAATTGAAAAATCATGTTGGCGAGCAATTTATTTCACGGTTCGGATCGTTGAATTGGCTATTTAGATCGTGTTATACCGCTAGACTCTTTTCTTTGGGGCTATACGTAAAGTCGAAAGTCCATGTGGATAAATCACTTGAGGCATTGGAAGCAAACATTACGCGTGTCATTCGCCAGATATATCGTGACTAAAACCTGACATTTTTTTGAAAATGTATCTAACTTGAAGTGTCTCAAAACCAATTTCATGTACGTTTCGTCATCCATCAAAACACATCCACTAAATTTTGTGCAAATTTTGTAATCAGTCTGGCACATATTTTATCGAACAAGTGTTGGATATCTCAACGATTTGGCTTTTTAATAACTCGGTAGCACTCATAACCTTCCTGAACTAGAATTCGTTTTACCATGGATTGGGGTGTGTTAAATTTTAAGGCACGGTCATAGTTAAATTTCCCCGGATTATATTCAATGAAGGTTGTAACCTTTTTTGTAAAGATTTCTATCAATTGTGTCATGTACAGATTTCTATCGTTGTTCAGCACCAATAATACGCCGATGGCCGAGTCAGCAGAGTTAATGCAATTGGATTCGTGGACTCGAGTTCAAGACTCGTGAGCGCCAAAATTTTTTTAATTTAAGTTCTGCTGTAAAATTGGTTCAACACAGCTACTGTTGAAATCTACATTCAATTTCCGCAAGTATATGTTGCTAAAATTTTCAATTTTCTATATTGAATTGTCAAATATAAAAGATTTGTGTAGCATAATGTATATTCGGCGGTGGTGCAGTTAACAGAGTCATTGCTTTTGCATTTGTGGACTCGAGTTCAATTCTCGTCAGCGTCAAGAGTTTTTTAATTTGATTTCTTCGGCAAGTATAAGTACCATCTCTTGTGTATGACCGTAATGAAAATGTAAAAACCATCTCTTATGTATGACAGTAATGAATTGTCCATTCCCGTTGCTAAACTTTTCAATTTTCTCTATTGAATTGGCAAACATAAAAGATTTGTATAGCACCAACTTTTTATATACACCGGTGGTCCAGTAAGCAGAGTCGTTGCATTTGAAATTGTAAACTTGAGTTCACGCTTCCGTTTGGTATTAAATAATTTTTAATTTAATTTATTTAATTTCTCCCTTCAATTGGCAAATATAAAGGATGAGTATAGCGGCAAATCTATATATGAAAATGGTGAATTGGTAAAGTAAGCGGTGTCATAGCATTTGGAATTGTGGATGTTGTGCATTGTTCGAACATCGATTAAGGGTAGAAAAATCGCTTTTTGATTTTAATGATCAATTTGCAATTAAATTAAAACTCTATATTGAGACTTGAACTAGTCATGATTACAATCCAATCACACAGCTTCTTTTACCACCGAGCCACCGGCATACATATAAATAGTGATATTCCTATCGTTTATAACTGCCATTTGAATAAAAAATATTAAAATTTTAGCAACCGGCAATGGACTTATTTGACCATCGCAGAACTATTTCATTACCGCTCTATACCCATACTCATCTTTATACTTGCCACCTTTACATGGAGAATATTGAAGTTTTGAACAGAAGCTGAGTTGGATTTGAGTAATTTTATTTCACCATCACCAATTTGACAGGAGAAATTAAATCAAAAAATGTTTGGCTCGATCGAGAATCAAACTTAGATCCATAAACCCAAAGTCACTTTGCTTACTGAACCACCGCCGCATACATATTTCATGCTATACAAATCTTTTATATCTGGCATTTGAATAGAAAATATTTAAAATTTTAGCAAAGGCAATGGACTCGTTTATTTTACCATTGCTATATGCCCATCTTGTATATGTACATACCACTACTTGAGAAATATGAAAATGTTTAACAGAAGCAGTGTGTTGAACCAATTTGAATACAGAAGAAATTAAATTAAAATAATACCGTCGCTAATGAGGCTCGAACCTACGTTCACAAATTCAAATTCAATCATTCTACTACCTCGCCCACCACCGTATATATATTTGATGTTACGAAAATCTTTTATACTATCCAATTGAATTGAGAAACTTGGGAAATTTTTTAAGAGAAGCTGAGTTGAACCAAAAATGTTCCAACATTAATATCGTTTGAAATTTAACTGAACTGCATAGTGCCAGGTGCAGACATTTTATGCGATGACATTCTAAGCAGTGTATTTCTAAGAAGTTAAAAATCCGCCAAGCTCCTTATGTTCTTAAAAATTATAAAATTATCGTTCCAGTCAATGATGGATGCTTGATGTGATTTTCTAGGCGGGCCACAATATTGACCACTGACCATACAAGTTTTAAGTTTAAGTCAGTACATGAATAACGTCCAAATAAAAAATTTCCTTATACAAACTGAATGTATAACAAATAGGTCTAGTTTAAGTCTCGATTAGGGCTAAAAAAAATTGAATTTAATTTCTTACAAATTAATTCAATTCAGATTCTGTTAAATTTTCATTTTTCTCTATTCAAATGGTGAGTATAAAAGATGAATTTATCAGTAATGAAATTGTATGGCAGTGGTCAAGTAAGCAAAGTAATGGGCGTTTGATTAGTGAATGTGAGTTCAAGTGACATTCGGGCTAAGGATTTTTTAATTTAATTTCATCTTACAAATTATTTCAACTCAGCTTCCATTAAAATGTTCAAATTTTTCCAAATAATTTCCAAGTATAAAAGAGGGATGTAGTAGCAATGAAAATGTACGGCGATGGTCAAATAAGCAGAGTCTAGAAATACTTTTGGTTATAAACAAATCGATCAGTTCAGGTATTTTTCCTGGGTCAGTTGGCCAATAGGTTAGTTTTCCAGTTGAAATGGATTCACATCCATTTTCTTTAATGGCAATCAGTAATTCTTTTCCTTTAGTTGTAGTTAATCTAGAACCCCAGTGAGTATTCTTCGCATTAAATTCACCACCTATTATGAACCTTTTTCCCAGACGCTTGAATAACTCTGAGTATTGTTTGTTCTTAATAGAATATCTTGGTGGATAATTTTGTAATGGATAAACATGACGCTGAAGTAGATTCATCGTATTTAAGCACGATTAGTTTTAAATTCCGCTCTTTTTGAAAAGAGATTTAAATGCATTGACGGACATTCTATAAAACTATCACCAATAACGCATTTTTTGGCCATCATTTAGTTTAGAACTAATTGACAAAACCACTCTAGGAATTGTCTACATTATCGACGTTGTCTACGTTGTTGACGTTATCTACGGGTTGTCGACACGTCAATGTAAAAAATAATAGATGACGCGTAAACGCCCATCCCTGATCAAAATAAATCTGATATGTAATCGAAACAAACTTCGAGAGAATTGGGAGTGCCTTGAGCCTCAGACCAAGTAGAAAAATTAAATTTAAATGTTAGATGAAGCACGTTTATGATTTTTAGTAGGCATTTGTTATGGAATCCTTTATTTAATATACTGATCAGGTCTAAAAAAAAGTGATTTTTCATACGTTTTGTATGAAAATTAATTGATTTTTCGACGTTATGGCTCTGTAAATTATATAGATGGATTTATATATCAAAAATACATTTATTTACGCTTAAGTATTTGATATATTTAAATATGTATATGTATATCTAATTTATTCAATATTGGTATAAATAACTTTAATCCATAATTGATCATAGTCGGTTGTACCGATATTTTTATTATTATTATGTTAACATGCACATCTTAATCAAAATGTTTAAACGATGCCACAAATTTGAACAAAAAAATTATAAAATTATTCATTATTAAAATAAAATTTAAATTTTCCGACAAAACCCACATAACCAAATAATTCCTCATCCTTAAATTTATTTGTTTGCATCACTTTTGCATCTTTATGATATTATATTTACTTTATAAATAATTATATTCAAGTATTACAGTACATGTACTAATAATTTGGATAAGGCAAAACATCAGAATCTTCTTTTTCATGAAATTGTAAGTTATATACCCAAAATAATAAAAATTTCTAATAATTTGAATGTTATCTAACAAAATGTTATCTCTCTTGCACAAAATATTTATTAGAAAAATTTTAATTTTAAATTATAAAAGAATTTTATTTTATTAGAATTTATAAATTCTATCTTCCTTCTTCTCTGCTTATTTGTGTTGGTTGAAAATATTCCATGCCATTTTTAAAGCCTTCGGGGTAGGTTTTCAGTTTTGCTCATTTAAAAATTTTATTTTATTATTTTGTATTATATTTATTTAGCACACAATATACCGATACGTATACATACAATTTTGAATAAATAATATTATTTTTAGTAATAGATAATATTATTTAAGTATATAACAATTAATTATAATTTAATTTTTCGTTATTTAAAATTAGTTTTTGTTATAAGTTAATTTGAAAGGAAAGTGAAAATTATAACTTAATCGTACTCTTAGATATACAATATAGGTACATAATATACGAGTTATTTAATTTAATAATTAACATTAATTGGGTTGTTGGTTTTTGTTGCGGTTGTGCTATAAATGCAATTATATATTATGTTATTGATAGAAAATTTTGTGGTTTGCTTGTTGAAAAGTAGGTGGTTTTTTCAATTAAATTTGTGTATCATTAAGATGTAATAAAATGTATGAACACTTTACCCTTAGATGCCAAACAATTCGATTTTATTAGATATCAGATTTCAAATTATCAGATTATAATTTTAGACTATATTCAAATGCCATATTATACTCAAAAGACAGCTTTTGAAAATTTCTCATGCAAACTCGCAAATTTTTATTCTACAGTAAACATTGATACCAGCCTTATGTATGTGAAGATGGCCCAATTTCCATCCCCGAAAAATACGATGGCAACATTAACGGCTGCTATCATGACACTTTGTGCTCTCATCCCCGAAAAATATACTATCACGATAGTTTAAGGTTGGATTTATACTCTTAGCCCCAAAAAATTCTAATATCACGATAGTTATAATATAAAATTTGAATCTATTTATATATATATAAATATAATATAAATATTTATGTACATATTATTAGTATATATATATATATATATATATATATATATATATATATATATATATATATATATATATATATATATATATATATATATATATATATATATATATATATACATATAGATATATATATATATATATATATATATATATATATATATATATATATATATATATATATATATATATATATATATATATATATATATATATATTATATATATTTCGATATATTTCTATTTTTAGAATTTAGAACACTCCATCGTGACTTTGAGGGACTATATCACAGCTCACCGAGATACAAAAATTCTAAAAAAATTACGTCAGGTATATATCAAACCATTCACTATCACATGCCTTACTCATCTAAGCCGGCAATCCACTCCATCGTGACTTTGCGGGACTATATCACAGCTCACCGACATACAAAAATTCTAAAAAAATTACGTCAGGTATATCAAACCATTCACTAAAACATGCCCTAAACATTTGAACCGCCATTCTTTATCTTCATTTATCTATTCAGTGACTTAAAGCATATTGGTAAAATATAACAACTGTCGTGATATTAATACTTTTCGGGGCTGAGAGCAAAATACAGAAAAATATTGTATTTTGTAAACTTATATTTGTTGTAATTTGAAAAGTTCTAGTTTTAATGTGTTACTTATATTTGACATATAAATATAATTAAAATTATTTTAATTTATTTATTGATTACTTTTCATTCTAAACAAGCAATTTTTTTTTCATAATATATTTAATCAAATTTCGCAATTAAATGTCGTGATAGCTTTTTATATATTTTTTGTATTACCATATGCAAGTTTTTTAATTTTCGAGGATAGAATTTCGGGCTAACTTCACAAAGGTACCAGCCTTGAGGTTATCCGAGGATTTTATTAAGAAATCATCCAAGACTTTTGAATTTTTTTTAATTTTTACATTTTGTTCATCGCAGAATTTTTATTTGGACCAAGGTTCGGCCGCCTAGAAAAATTATCTTTGAGCCAGACCTACTTAGTTGCAGGCAACGTTTCATAAATATTGAACTATAATGTAGAATTTTTTCAAACGGACGATTCTTCTAGCAAAAAAATGGTTCATAATCGTATAGGATAATGATGCGATTTCCAATGGTAGGTACTAAATAATTCTCAGACACTAGGACCCATAAGGAGATTGATTACATTATACGTTGCGGATATACTTACAAATAAAAATAAATATTAAAACGTCTTACAATCGGGTTGAGTACAAACTTCTGGTTATCAAAAGATTGGTTTTCAAAATGTTGGTTTAAAAATATAGAATTAATAAAAATATTTTTTATCAAACCTAGGTTGTAAAAATTAAGATGAAGCTCAAAGTATCAAAAACAATATCAAATCAAAAATGGTAAACTTTTCATATAAATTATAAAATATTATAAAATGTAGGCATATGCAGTGTTCCATGTTTTCCTCGAAATTATATTAACCATTCCCTAACATAATATTGACATCTTGTAAGTCAATTAGTTAACTTAGATGTCATAAGACATTGCAGAAAATAAATCTTTTTCATGCAAAACATGAGTGGTAAGGTTCTCTCGATTCGTCTACATTTGAATTTTGTTTCAAGAAAATTACAATTTAAAAACAGAACTGCTCAAGAAACTGTACCAATCTTTTGCGTATAATAACCTATGCAAGAGGTCTTCGAGAAAGCCAGTGTAAATACTTTTCCGATTGGTGAATGTTCATGTTTCTTTTATTTTAGACAGATCATAGTGGTAGGTAACGACATAATAAGGCTGCACTGCATAATAATTCCGCTACGGATGATACTGGTTGGAAAATGGCTTAAAAATAACTACCTAACAGAAACCACTTTTAACCAAAACCCTTTTATTCGCCAAGTTTTTGAACAGTTTCGGATGATCGCAATGAATGAACCTATAATATAATATAAAAAAATCGGCATCAGCGGTAACACGCATGGAAGGTGGCAAACCACACGTTGGAATTTCCCGAATTATTCCAAAATTGGGCAAAGAGTTAATTTTTTTGTTCCGCAAAACCAAGATTTTAAAAACCTTAATTTTAATAACCAGGATTTTGATTCGCTCTATTTACAATCATTCTAATGTTGGTGCGCTTAACAATCTTCTGGTAGAATCTACGAAGAGATACCCTGTTTAAATGTTTGAAAATACAAATTCGAAATTTATGCCTATAACCGTTGAGAAGAAAAAGTACACATATACATACGTCCTTGTACCATCTTATTATCAACATGAGCTTTGGACCAACATCAACTGATCATTAAACCTTATATAATAAATATGTATAGATTATAAGCAGCCAGAAGGGTAAACATTACGACCCCAGTTTTGGTTGGGTTTATCTTGTCTAATCTTAAGATTAGTTTCTGTTGGTTCTTTCAAACACAAGTAGTAACGTGTATATACCATATAGGACTTCAGTTAATAATTTTAATCATTTTAATAATTTATTCAAAATTATAGTTGACTCATCACTCCCGGAGCACGCTTTATAAAATCAAAGAAAAATTACATAAATTTCAAACATGTTTCAATTTTAAGTTTATCGACTTTGTAAATAGCAATTTGATACTACTTATTACAATGTAATTTAAAACTTAATAACGTTACGTAACGTACATATAGATCTGAATAAAACTTTTTGAATACAAATTAAAATTTGGTTACGATATTCGCGCAAACCTCTTAACTTAAATTAAATTAAATTCGAGACTTTCCTTTTAAAAACAATTTAAACTTTTTTGTCTTTGAGACGCTTATAAACCTCTACAAAAATACAAATTAAACTAAAGAACGTTCCTATAGCATTTATATTTTTGTTGTATAAATATTTGTACACAAACATATACATACATATATACTCGTAGTGTTCAACTAAAATCCTTTTTCCATATACCTTTCCATATTTTCTTGCTACTTCAAAATTTACGTATATTTTTTGTTCTACCTTCAAACAGCAAAATCTTATTCAAAAAAAAAAAAAGGAAAACTGAAAATTGTTTTATCTTCACAGCATATATGTACATATGTACATATATAGAACGTATACAATTTCCTATGATTTGTATTCATTTCAGATGAAAATATATATAAGGAAAATAGCACAAAAAAAAATCTTCTTTCAAGAAATCCTTTCTCCTATTCTCCCCATTCAAAAGACAAAAAATTTTTTTTTTTTTTTTTTTTTAAATGCTGCCAATGGCTTTATTCTTGAATCTTTCTACAAAAGAAACTAACAAGAAGTATTCAAATCTTAAGCTAAAATTATTACATATTTTAAGTCTTAACCAATGTTAATACTTGTTATTGTGCTCACTATTTAATTAATTTAGATTACATTTATATGTAAAACCTAAACATTTAATATATTTACATGTTCATCAGTCCAAGTGGATCTGCTCTTTTAAGTCGCCTAAATCGCGGCTGTTTTAATATATCCCTGGCCAATTCATTGGGATGTGTCTCTAGTTTTGAGTAATATTTCGAACTGAATTCTTTAATGGTTTCTTTGATAGTTTTAATTCCAAGATCATCGTGTATATTACTATTTCGAATGTACCACGGAGCATTGGTAATACTACGAAGTATTTTTGCTTGGGTTCGTTGCAGGAGTTCTCTGTTTGACGCGCTGGTGGATCCCCATAACTGAATACCATATGTCCATATGGGTTTGATTATCACTTTGTACAATAAAACTTTATTGGCTAATGACAGCTGAGATTTTCTTCCCATCAACCAATACATTTTGGAAAATTTTATTTTTATTTGTTTTCGCTTTGCTTCGATATGATGTTTCCACGTTAGCCTTCTATCCAGGTGCATTCCTAAGTATTTGACCTTGGTTTGTTGAGGAATATTTATATTGTTTAATTCCACTGGTGGGCAAGTGCGTTTGTTAAGCGTGAATGTGACGTGAGTCGATTTGTTTTCGTTCACTTTTATGCGCCATGTCTTCAGCCAGTTTTCGATTTTGTTTAGATGATTCTGTAATTCCTTTGAGGCAGTTTCGGGATTACCGTGTGACACCAGGACGGCCGTATCATCGGCAAAGGTTGATATGACTACCTTGTTGGTTACAGGTAGGTCAGCTGTGTACAGCAAGTATAATATTGGACCTAGAACGCTGCCTTGTGGAACACCTGCGTTGATATCATTTAAACAAGTAGTTGCATTATTTTGTTTAACCAGGTACTGCCTTTGAAGGAGATAGTTTCCCAGAACTGAGTGAAATTTCTTCGGTAGAAGTCCTTTAATTTTGTATATTAGCCCATCATGCCAAACTTTATCAAAGGCTTGTGCAATGTCCAAGAAGGCAGCAGAACAATATTTCTTTTCCTCAAAGGTGTTTTTGATTGCATTTACGATTCTGTGTACTTGTTCTGTGGTACCATGTTGGTTTCGGAACCCAAATTGATGGTCTGGAATAATATGCCGTTCTTCTAATACTGGTTTCAATTTCGTTAGTAACATTTTTTCAAATAGTTTTGAGATTGTAGGCAGCATGCTTATTGGACGATATGATGAAATCTGTGTTTCATTTTTTCCAGCTTTATGTATCATTGTGATCAAAGATATCTTCCATTTTTGAGGAATATAACCAGTCCGCATGATTGCGTTGAATATGAATGTTATTAGTTTTATGCATTTGTCTGGCAATTCCCTTATCATTTTTCCAGTAATAAGATCATGCCCTGGTGCCTTTTTTGGACTTATACAATTTTTAATTGTATTCTTAACTTTCTTCCACTTATATTGTATGGGTTTGAAGAATAAACCATCATCCATTTGGTCGGGTAACACGAAGTTATTAGTTTCTTCGTGTGGTGCGAATACTGTTGTTAGATGAGCAGCGAAAGCATTGGCTTTTTCTTCATCGCTTCTCGCCCAGTTTCCAGTTGGTAGTCTAATCGGGTGATTCGAGTTTGTTGGCCTTTTTAACTTTTTTGTTGCCTTCCACAAAGAATAATCTGTCCTCTCGGTTGCCGAGAGTTCATTTAAGTAATTCTGGACGCTCTGGTTTTCTTCTTCCCGCAATGCAAATCTTAGAGTCTTAATAGCTCGATTTAATTTCCATTTTAACAACGGTGATTTTGTTTCTTGCCATCGGCGGCGAATTTTCCGCTTTTCCTGGATTAGTTCCTGTATATTTTGTGACAGTTTATTAACTTTTTCTGTACTATTTAAGATGGGTGTGACCTTTTCAGCTGATAATGATAAGACATCTTTTAAATTTGCTTCCGCCGCATCAATATCTGCTGGTGTGTTAAGAGGGATATTCAGTACACAATTTTGTTCGACTAGCCTCTTATATTGATCCCAATCAGTTTGTTTGTTTGTAAGCCGTTTTGGCGTTTCTATTCTTAGGACGCCGGTGCTCACTCTTACAATTACAGGTGAGTGATCAGAAGACAGATCATAGCAATCGGAGGCCTTAGCATATGTGCGTGGAATGCTTTTAGTTACACAGAAGTCAATTAAATCAGGAACTTTATTTTTATCTGTGGGCCAGTACGTTGGGTGACCGGCAGATAAGTAATCCAGGGACTGTTCTTCTATAGCTTCATAAAGTTGTTTGCCTTTCGGCGATGTTAATCTGGAACCCCATTGGGTGTGTTTGGCGTTGAAATCACCCCCCGCAAGAAATTTATTACCTAGCTGGCTGAAATAATCCATGAACTGCAGTTTTTTTATTGCATGTTTTGGAGGACAGTACACTGCTGATATGACACAGTTTCCAGACCACTCTTGCAGACAGATGCTCGTTGATTGGATATGTTCCTTCTCATATTTCATAAATTCATAGTGTTTTAATCTTGTTTTTATCAGTACAGCTGTGCCTCCATGTGCTTTCCCATCTGGGTGCTTTGTATCATAAACAGAGTACCCATTAATTTTGAAATAGGTTTTTTTGGTGAAATGTGTTTCAGATATTAACATTATGTCAATATTGTGCTCAGTGAGGAATGCTTGAACCTCTGCTTTATGTTGTGCTAGGCCGTTTGCATTCCATATGGCTATTTTGAGGACAGTCATTTTTGGTTTTTAACGACTACCTGCATCAGCGTGCTCATATTCTGCATCATTAGATTCATGGTTCTCTCCATCATCGCCATGAAGCTTTGCATCATGTTAGTTAACTTGCTTAAAGCTGCTGCGATGTTTCCTTCTTCGCTTGTTTGCACTTTAGGAGTGGTACCCTTAAGGATACTTGCATAGGAAACCTCTGGATGCACACTACTGTTAACAGTTGCTTTTGGTTGGTTATTTTGTGCGTTATGATATGAAAGTTCTGGTCGCACGTTTGGTTTAGTGGAAGAATGAAGATTAAGCATTCGTTGCTCTGCTCGCTGCCTTGGATTGATTCTTTTTTTCAATTCTAGGTAAATTGGACACCCTCTATAATTTGCAGTGTGATTTCCGCCACAGTTGCTGCATTTTCTCACTGATGCTTCCGTTTTTTCTTTGTTGCATGCATTTGAGTTATGGAGTTCACCACAGATAACACAAACATCGCTTAAAGTGCAATACGCTTTAGTGTGTCCATACTCTTGGCACTTAACACACTGTACCGGTCCAGTTCTTTTTCTGGGTTCCTCTATGATAATTCTTCTATGCAGTAGATATTTTAAATCAAATATTGAATGTTTCTCTTTGATTTTTTTATTATCTGGTTCTAATTCCAGACGGAACAATGGCTGAGGCAACTTCTCACGGTTAATAATGTTGGTGATTGATTTGCATTGAAATCCTTTTTCAGCGAGAGCGGCCCGTATTTCATTTGCATCCACGTAGGCCTCTATACCTTTTAACACGACGACCAAGCCTTTTTGGCTTTTTAGTTGGTAAGTGTAGTAATGTTTACCAACTTCGTCGAAATGTTTAACTAACGCTCTGTAAGCGTCAACATTCAGCGGTTGAATTTTTGTTTCTTTTATATCTCCTCTTTTTATCACGGAGATATAAAATTCTCCATTAGTAATGAACTCGATTGTTTTTGTGAGCTCTCTATTTGATTCCTCCCTCAAATAGATTGGTGGCGGTTTCTCTGGTTTTGGAGCTTTTTCGGCCGGTGGGTCTTCAACAACCAAACAAGAATACCGGTTGCTTTGAGTTAATTCAACACTACCTAGCTTGGTGAATTTATTCACGTTTGCACTAGCCGCTGATCGAGGGCTTCTCCTTCGCTTTGAGCTGACAGTAATATACCTGTCCAGCCCTGTTTGCACTAAACACTGACCTACATCACTGTTTATTTTATTATCATCTGTTGTCGATGCACTTTCATTGTTTTTTTCATCGTCAAAATTTGTCAACGATGCACTTTTATTGTTCAACGCACTAAGTTCATTAACGTTAAGTTTTAGTTCACTTGATATTAAATTACCTGGTAAAGTAATTTTTGATGTATTTGCGATGTGTTGTCTTTTTGGACTATGTTGCACTTTTTTGTTTGTCACTATTGTGGTCGTGGCGTTTAGCGCCAAATCACTTACGGACATCGCTTTCTGTAGATTTGGCCCAGCCTTTCTTGTTTGAGGTGGAGAATATTCCAACATCACGATTTCACATATTTTTCACGACAAAATTTTTTATTTGTATTTTATATAAAAAATTAATAACTGCTGATTCAACTTTTCACACAAGTAATAAGTAAATTATTTTTAATGTTTACTCGTCGGTAGCAAAATTAATTATGCAAAAGACAAAAAATGTAGAAAAATTATAGAAAAAGACTGGCGAAGAAGAAAACACTGAAAGATATGATTTTATGATTTTGTTTGTTTATGATGAACATAATGATTACAAAAATGACGGCATTGATGATTTTTTTTGCTCATAAAAATTTTTTCTGCTAAATGCGATCTCGCACGCAACAACACAATGATCAATGTGGGCTAGATAGGATGACGTTTGAGCACAAATAGAAAATTTGGTGGATATACATAACTGTATATAGATGTGTGTATCCTGTGTATATATATATATATACATATATATATATATATATATATATATATATATATATATATATATATATATATATATATATATATATATATATATATATATATATATATATATATATATATATATATATATATATATATATATATAGTATGTATATACACTTATACAATGATGATGTAAGGATGTGAAATTTGTATTCAAGCACTAAAACATAAAATTTGTTATTCATCCTGGTGAAGTACTATCAATCAACGTGGATTTTTAATGCTCCACAAGACTCAGATGTTTTCATTTATATACATTTTTTGTGTATATGTGTGTGTTAACAATGGGAAAATTGGATTGTTTGTAAAAAGGATTTCATATTATGTCATATTATGATTTCTTCAATCAATCTCATTTTTGTGTGTGTGTGTGTGTATATGTGTGTATATTTATATATGTATATATGTGAATGCATGTAGTTTTATTTGAATATAAGATGACAATTATTACTATAGTATATATATGTATATATATGCGATGCAACCATACAATGTACAATATGCATATGTTATATTTTTTTTAAAAGTAATCAACTTTTATAGTTTGTTAAACGTATGTACGTATATGTACTATACACATATGACATAAAGTAGATAAATTGAGAAATGTTCTCGTTCTGCGAACACAAAAAAAAATAACAATGAAACCACATAATTACTGTTCTGTTCCATATTATTATGTTTGTGTTGCTTCGAAGTTAAATTAAATCAAATTACAAAGTACCTACCTAGTAATTTACAATTTTCTTTGGTATAAAAAATAAATTGAAAAATTTCATCAAAGAGAATCAAGAAAATTAAATAAACTTTTCACGTTTTCAGCAGATACCAAATATATACATTTAACCTTTTTTCTGTGTTCTTATTACGTATACTCGTATATAGACGTCAGAATCTCAAATTTCCTTATTTATCGTGAAACTTAAAAATACATATGTGTACCATGAACATATTATAGCGTAGTGATTTTTATGTTTCCATATTATATTACTAAAAAATTGCAGCTTTTCAACATTCAAATTTTTTATAAAAGCTTTCTAGTGTATATATAATTTATTATATGCAACATGGTTTTCCCCATTTTTATCCTATTTTTCCAGAAAAAAACCGAAATTATGGGAGATCGGGTTTCCTAATCGGGTTTTCCCGATTTGGGATTTGACAACTGTGAACGCCCCTTTAAACAAATAACTAAACTGTCAGTGTCAAAACATTCAGTAACGACATCATTTTCATCATGGTGAAGTACACGAACGAATAACGTTTACAAATAATTAAAATGTACTACAAAAATTTCGAGTCGGTGACTGAAACTTCAAGAGCGTTAATTCGAATTTTTGGTCGTAATTATCGTCCCAGTAGACAAGCAATTCATAGTCTAGTGAACAAATTTGAGTCTAAATATTCGCTGCTGGATGTTCCCATGCCAGTGAGACAACTGGTTAGTCGAATTGACGAGAATATTGCTGCCGTTCAATCGTCCGTCGCAAACAAACCAAAACACTCGATTCCGCGGCGTTCTCAAGAATTATAAGACCAAGTTAACACAAGAACTAAAGCTACTCGATCATATAAAGCGACGTACGTTCTCGGATTGCGCTCTGGAAATGTTGAAAGAAGATGAGCAATTTCATCGCAAAATTATCTTCAGTGATGAAGCGCATTTTGGACTAAACGGTTTCGTCAACAAACAGAATATCGATCATGTAAAAACCCTCATGTGCTTCAAGAAATACTACTTCATCCACAAAAAATAACTGTATGGTGTGGTTTTCATACCGTTTTTTATCGTTGATGAAAATGACCGTCACGTGAAAGTCAATGGAGACCAATACATAAACATGTTGCAACGTTATTTCTTTGGTCAATTGCATGACCTATAGGCATTAATGATATGTGGTTTCAAGAAGACGATGCAACATGCCACACAGCGAGTCTAACAATCGACTTATTGAAATTTAAATTACATCTAGAAATGGTCCGGTCGGTTGGCCACCTAGATCGTGTGATTTAACACCTCTGGACTTTTTATGGGGCTACGTTAAATCATTCTTCTTTGCTAAAAAGCCAGCGTCGTTGGAGGAGCTCACAGCCAACATTGAACGAGAGATAGCGGCCGTTTCGTTCGAAATGTGTGGCCAAGTCATCGAAAATTGGGTTCAACGAATCAACACCAGCAAACGTGCCCGTGGTGGACATATGAACGATGTCGAATTCCAATCATAAATGTTTTGATCGTACCTCAAGCCAATAATAAAATTTTCGGGAGATCTCAAATGGTTTGCGTTTTATTTAAAAAAAAACAGTTGTCAAGTACTTATTATAAAACCCTATATGTATGAATATATAATAATAATTAGTTTTAAAGGCCATTACTGGCCTCTTACTGAGTCAACAATCTGGCTCCAACGGTTTCGATCCTGAGCATGGTCTTCATACTGTCTAAGACAATCTGAAAAGGCCAAGTCGTTCTCTACATCGTGGAGCCATCGTCGCCTGCAACGACCTCTGCACCTACCATATGGTGGCTCTCCTTTCAGAGATCGCTGCACAATTCGTTCCGGATCAGCACGCAGAACGTGTCCGAGCCAGCGTACTCGCTGAGATCTTACTTCATGTACAATATCGGAGATCTTCATCAGATCTCTGATCTCGAAATTGTACAGAGCTCAGTATGTACCATCGCTTTCGCGTTTTGGGCCGTAAATCACACGAATGATCCTTCTCTCAAATGTAAGGAACCATCTCTCGTACTCATCCGTCAGCGCCCAACTTTCACATCCAAACATAACAACGAGCCTGATCAACGCTTTGTAAAGCTTCAGCTTCACGACACTTGATAAGTGTTTAGATTTTAGCAGTGGCCTTAGAGGATACAAAGAACGACTGCCAGCTGCCAGCCGCACTTTAATATCCTCACCCTCACTGTTATCGTGAGTGATAAGTGAACCCAAATATTTGAACCTCCTCACTCCCTCAAACGTGTGGTGGCCACTACTAAAATCTGGTGTACCATTGTCCCTAAAACCAGAGATCAGGTATTTCGTTTTGGACTCATTGATCTGAAGTCCAACTGAAGCTTAATTCTCTACAAAATGATCAAGTATTTCTTTCACTCCGTTGCTATTCAGTCCAATCACGCATATGTCATCTGCATATACAAGCACCTGATTGGACTGGCGATATAAGATGTTCCGCTGAGGTGTTTCAGTTTTACGAAAGATGTACTCCAACATGGTATTGAAAAGTATCGGGGACAGAGCATCTCCCTGCCGAACATCCGAGTTAACTGCAAAAATTGTCGATAGCCTGTTTTCAACTTTAACACAGCATTGAGACTGCGTCACTGTCATCCTACACAGTCGTACCAGTTTTGTTGGCATTCCTAGGTATTCCAGGGCAGACCACAAACTCTCTCGATTGATCGACTCATAGGCCTGCCGGGAATCCAGGAACACCTGATGTACGGGGTTGGATTTCTAATAATATTTAGTGACTGATCGATTCGGACGAAATGCTCCTTTATAATCACCAACCAAGCCCTCCGCTAGAGGGGTGATTCTATCCAATACAATGTATGACAGTAACTTGTATGCTGTGCAAAGGAGAGATATACCGTGATAATTCTCACACTTCAAGCGGTCTCCCTTTTTGAAGATGGGGCATATCGCGGCCACTTTCTATTCGTCAGGCATAACTTCGGTTCGCCATACTAATCGAATAAGGTCGAAAAGACAGTTCCACAAAGTATCCCCTCCGAATATCAAGAGCTCCGAATTAATGCAGTCCAATCCAGGTGAGCGGTTTCGTTTCAATCTCTGCATGGGTTTAGTGAATTCCTCATGGGATGGCTCCTCACTCCTCAGTGCAAATCTCCGCAGTCTGTATTAGAGGTGGCTCAACAACAGTCTGTGACGCATGATGGACATCAAGCAGGTCAGTAAAGTGTCCACTCCATGTGTCAAGCACTGCGTCGATGTTGACACAGAGGTTTCCATCCCGGTCCCGAATGGCGGTTGAAGTAGGCCTGAAAGTATGGTGCAGTCCGCAGTAATTCCTTTAAAGAAATTACGCGAACTGCGCTCATTGCTGAGTTGTTGTACTTTCAGAACCTCACCCTTCCACCATTCTCGCTTCTTCCGTCTACAAATCCGCTTAGCTGCCCTTCTTGTAAGAGCAGCCTGGTTTTTTCTCGCGATTGTGAGACGCTGTTGCACTTCATTATGGGCTATATTTTGTTGCTCAACTGCAAGACGACACTCGTCATCAAACCAATCATTCTTGGGTCAGACTTTCACTACACCTAAAGTCTGTTGAGTAGCACTTACAACCGAAGTTTTCAGTACCTCCCAGACAGAGTTCACGCAGTCAGACTGGTAATTAGCTTCCTCAATGTTGTCGCTGACAAGATCCTGATATCGTTTCTTTTGATCTTCATTTATCAGACCTTCACAGTCGAAACGTACCATGCGTTTCGCTGTGTTCCCAGACTTGTACGAAAACTTCCATCGTAGGTTTGCAGCGACCAAATGATGATCGCTGCCTACGTATTTGGTTGCTGGCCGACAAGTTCTCACATCCTGCACAACCTGAACCCGTCTTTTAGAAACTAACACATGGTCAATTTGGGTGCGGGAAGTTCCGCGACGATGTGTCCATGTCTCTAGATGTATGTGTTTGTGAGGGGAAAATGTGCTTGCTACTCTATATCTATATATGTATGTACTCGTATGTATATATATATTTGATATTATAGTTTTGCGATTCTACTTGGCCCCGAAGCCAAAGTTTTGGCGTAGTATTATAAATAGATAATAGTTAGTGCTGCTCACCATATAACATTATTTACGATTTTGCTTACGTTGTATGACTTAAAAAAACGGCAATATTTTAGTCTGTAAAATCTAGCCTGAAACTTGAGACTCGCCTTTCCGAATTAGGGGAAAAATTGGAATTTGCCGTTAAACTCAGATAGTTACAAATTTCTGATTTTCTGAAAAGGATTTAAATTTAAATTAAACGTATCACATCACCAGTTGATCAATCAGCTGTCCAACAAAGTGCTTCGTGACAACATTGATTAAAATATTAATAAAGTCGCAGAACTTTGACAATGCCGTTCTAGACAATAAGACCATTTCTACAGAAAAGTAAATTGGAATTTTAAAAATAAGATTTTCGCATTTCTACCGATGGATCTATATACCAGTGAAATAATTAAGTTCCTAAGATTTCATATTACTGAGTGTTGGATTTTATGCTGCGGATGAACTGTCCATTAATATATAATTCAGTTCAGTTCAGATTACAATTTTAATTAAATTTGAATAAAAGAATAACATTTAGGTTATTCTGATCCTCTATATTTTTTAGTGGTGATGTCAATCCCATAAATTGGCGAACAGGTAGTACAAACCACCACTACATTGTGGTACTCGTTTATTTAATAAGTTTTCAATAACAAAACGAATCTTAACTCTTGTTAACTGATTTTACTACAGATTTGATAATAATAAATTAATTATAAGATTCCGACGATGCTAACTAAACTATACCGACGCGCATACTAACATTTTTTCACGACTAAAACCAACAAGTGTAGAATTCGAAAGTACTGCTATGATATATGAACTATCAAAGTTGTCATCATGTCGTTGATATATGTTTCAAGTGCATTCAGAACTGAACAAGATGGTTTTATTCAGTATGTTGCCAACAGTTGAGTTTACCTCATTAAAATCAGGCCAGATCAATATGGATGAATTAATCAAAATTTAACAATTTCTTTAACTATGTCTTTTTTATTCAGAAAGATTATTAATGTTTTTAATACATAATTTGTAATAAGTTTTCGAGTTACCGGTTGTTTACCGGTTACTCCGTTTTCATGTCAAGTTTTTACAGTTTTTAGCGGGACCTATATTCCCAATTCTGTATTCACGACAGGAGCTTAATTTGTACATTTTAAATTGGAGCGAGAGCCAGTGGTGGTTTCCGTAATGGCTATTTCAATGTGTTGATGAGTATGGCATACATCTATTACGGAGTATTGTCCACATATACAAGACGTTTAATTTAATTGAATTTTCGTAATTAGGGTCCGCTTACGTTTTTCAGGTGCTTATACTACCGTCAAAAAAAAATTCTAGGAAAGTCTCCAACCAATAAAAATCTATTCCAACGTAGACTAGAATTTTTAGTCTACGTAAAACTCGTAGACTCTACATATTTTTTAGTGAGATTTTTTGCACTCAGCACATGTAGAAATGTAGAGTTTACCAATTTGGTAGACTCTACATGCGCTGGATGCGCTCACTTATATGAAAATTAATAGCAGTTCAACTTTAATGTATTGGCAATAAAATTTAAAGCAGCTTTAATGCAGTCTGGTATACATATTCTTAAAAATATAAAAAAAAAATTCTTAGGAAAATATTAAAATATAAAATATAAACCCAAAGCCAACACAAATACATATTCTAATTTTTTTCATTTTCTTCGCTGAATCATCATCTTTAACTTTATTCGGTTTTCGGCAAAACATTTTCTTTTCGATTTTTTTAGGAACATTGTAGCTGTACTTTGAATTCCAACAACACAAAAACCAACCAATCATACATTGAATATTGAAAAGTGAGAGTTTCGCCGGCTGAGCCAGTAGGCCGAAGAATAAAAATTAAATACATGCTATAGAAGCATTAAGAATGGCGTGTTTGCTAAAAACAAAAGTTGCCTTAAAAACATTGGGCTTAAAATGTTGTGACTATCTTAAACCTTTACCTACTATGTATATATGTACTTATAGCTTCAAGAAGTTCGCAAGCATTGAGCATGCAATTGATTTATTTATATATATATACATATTTGGTCACACATACTTAAAATGCCCAAATGAGGGGTCCAAAAGAATCCTTTCGAATTTCTGTTTATTTTAAGAAGCTTTAAACAAACACCGCATTCTTGCCGCACTCTAAATACTCTCTGGAAACGTTTTAACTCTCGCTGTTAACTTTCTTCTTAATGTTTATTATCATAATATGAAACATTATATATGCAGTATACGTAGCCGTGCCCAATGAGTGCTAGTTTGAGATCTATAGTCTACGCGATATTGTTAAAATTAATTTTTTTTAAAGTACTAACAAGTTTAAGTTAAAATCTAAATCTCGACAGTCTTTTATAAGCTAAAAAAGTCAAATGGCAATGTACAATTCCTTCAGTATTTAAATAGTTTTTAAAATGTTCACGTATTTGTTTTGCATCAACTGTCGGATGTCTATTCTAGGAAATCTGTAATAACAGTAAATAGTTCATTTCTTGGCGCTATTCCATAATTAAAAATAATCTCGCCTTGAGACAAATTATTTTTTGAAAATGGTTTCATTATATTCCTTGATAACCCAAAAGCATCGTTAGCTACAAAGTCTAGGTATTGATGTATCGTTATTGCTCTTTGGCCTGGTAAACATAGTTCGTTTGCAATTAATTTTTTATAAAATTTGGTGTTTTGAATTACACTAAAATCCGAAACTCTTCCGTTTGCGCCCACATCAACCATAATAAATTCATAATTGGCATTTACAATTACCACCATTACAATACTAAACCCCTTTGTAGTTGAAATAGTAACTTCCACTATAAGGAGGCGGAGATATTCTAATATGCTTTCCATCTATGACTCCACAGCAATGTGGAAAATTCCACGTTTGCTCTAAATCTCGTTTTTGTCGACGCCATTCACTTTTTAGACACTAAAATATGTAATGGAAAAAGAAAATATTTTATTTGTAGGGTGAAACAGTTTTTGGTACGAGCTCTACTATAAAATCTGTTAAAAATAATTCGGAAATACATGTTAATACAAAACGAAAGAAAAAACCACCAATTTGTATGAATTTACACTGCCTGCACAACAGAATTGGCTATTAATAGATTGGAATCACATAGATTAGAAAGTGCACATTTTAATTCATCTACATCGCCAACATCTAATCACACTCCTGTATACCATTTTTCAATAGTGATTAGTGACATAGAAGACAATGCGATAACATGAAAATTAGGGTACTTAGTAAATTGGGCTGGATGTGGTCAAAACAAAAAATTGACGTTTTTGAAATTAATGAAAAAAGCGAATATGTTTATTTAATCGTAATTTGTATTGAATTTGTTATTAAATACCTTTATATATCCAGTTTTAAGTATTTTATAAATTGATACACGTCACCGATATATCACCGCGTAGCTGAGGTTTAAACCTTCAAGCGACCTATCAGCTCTAACGAAATCTTCCTATCAGCACTAAACATTCCGTGGAAACCTCGGTTGAGTTTCTTAATTTTCCATCAACATTATCGATGCTACCTGTCTTAGATAATACATATTATCTAACTTTCACCAATTAGTTTCTCAACTCACCATACCGTCAACTAGTAAAGACATAACGATCCATGAAGCACAAGGTTTAACATCACCAAATGTGATCCGTGTAAGAACAAATCTCAAAACTTATGAATTATTTGACAGTGTGCCTCATGCTATAGTTGCTATAGGTGCGTTTTTTTATTAACAGAACTTCAAGTTCTATAAGAACATCGGGAATAATACTGGGAATTTTTTTTTAGTTTAACCAATATATTTAATTTAAGTTCTATTTATTTGAATAAATTTCAACTTCTAACTATATTTTTTGACGTCTATTGTGAAATAATACAAGTATCAACATAAAACAATGAAAAATATTTGTTTAAAATATTTCCTTTTAAAATTTCCCTTTTTTTTCGAGTTCGTGTACTATGAATTTATCGCGAACTTGAAAAAAACAATGTTTTATCCAGAACATTGAAAAATAAAGTTAAATTTTATTTTATTTCGATAATAGTGAATTAAAATGTGTAGTTTAACATTAAATATATCTTATTTATTGATAAAATATTAAATTCATTTGGATTTTAACTGAAAAAATGAGAAAATTCTATCCAGAACTTCATTCCAATAAGAAAATTTTTTGAATTAAAAAACACGACTTATATCGATACACACACGTTCTTATAAATATTTTTCACCAGTTGAAAATGACTACACTCACTTGTGCAAAATGGCATCTAAAGCTTCCTTATTTTATAAGTTTGATCTAAAATCAAACCACTTGATTTATGTAATCCGCGAAACTTCCTTTAACTCTGGTATTTGCAGTACGGAATTTTTTGGACCAAATTATGTCGTTTATAGATGTGATCACTCTGCAGGAAATAGCTTTAAAAAATCGGCTGGAGGTGTTCTAATTGCCGTAGATTCGTCACTTATTGTTCGCCAGTAAATTTAGAACCATCAGTAACGGAACACGTCTATGCGAAAATTAAGATCAACAAAAGTGGTCTATACATCTATACAGCCTACATACCACCCCAGTCAGGAAGTGACATTTATACAAGATGTATAGTGATGCCGTCATAGTGAACTTATAAATTCAACTAATTCCTCTGATTTCATTCTTATACGAGTCGTCAAAGTGATCAGACAAAACAAAAAAAATAAAAATAAAAAATTTAAATTATTCAAAAATATATAAATACATATGTACCAATTAAAATTGATTTAAAATTATAAAATTAATTTTAGTGGTTTAAATTTGTAAAAATAATCTAAATAAGTAATATCAAAAGTATAATTTTTAATAACACTGTTTTATTGTGAAAAGTGTAGGGTTTTCTTTTTTTTCTTCGCACATCTTGGCGCAAAAACTTGACATTTTTGAGTGTATTTATAACGCAGTTTCATATAAAAAAAAAAAAAAATTCTTGAAGCGTTGTTTAAACTTTAAATTATGTCTGCCTCATGCCATAAATGCTCCACCAGTATCTCGAAGGCTAGACATCCTGGCATAAAGTGTAGTGGTTCATGCCAAAATACTTATCATGTTAAGTGTGCTGATATCTCGGAGGAACTGTTACGTGGCATAAAAGATCGATCAGCAAATTGGCTATGTGAATTTTGCCGGGACACAGCTAGTCAATCTGTGTTAGAACCTGAGCTTTGTGATTCAGATGTTGATGTTAGTTTGGCCGATATAATGAACGAACTAAAACAAATTAACCTGAAATTATCGGCTGTTGAAGAACTGAAAATAACTGTTTCTACATTATTATCAGAAAACTCGAAACTAATGTCTAGAGTTAACATTTTGGAATCACAGTTGGAAGATAACAACTCAAAACTACATCTTTTGGAAGCTGAGCTGGACAAACCGAATCAAATCAAGAACTCTTCTCGCATCACTATCACTGGATTGAAACTAATGTCTAGAGTTAACATTTTGGAATCACAGTTGGAAGATAACAACACAAAACTACATCTTTTGGAAGCTGAGCTGGACAAACCGAATCAAATCAAGAACTCTTCTCGCATCACTATCACTGGATTACCCATGAAACATGGTGACATTCAGGGTTTGATTGTTAACACTATAAGTAAAGTAGTAAATTCTATCAAGGCCGATGACATAACTTCGATAGAGCAAGTAAACAGAAGCGAAAAAAATTCAAAATCAAATAAAACAAACACTAAATTAATGTCAGATAATTTCTTTATTGTGAATTTAAAATCTGTAAAACTACAAAATGAAATTCTCTCACAAATGCGAAAGAAAAAGTTATTACACACTAAAGATTTAAATGTTGCCTTACCACAAGAACATCAAGCGCAGCGTATCTTCATTATGCAGCATCTCACCAAATTCCAGGCTGTCCTGTATCGTGAAGCTAAAAACATCAAAACAAAATTTCAGTATAAATATTTATGGTGCAAATTAGGTCAAATCTACTTACGAAAATCAGCTGATTCCATGGTACATCGTATCCATTCCATGAGCGATATTTTTCGGCTTAAAAGTGATGACCATCCGATTGAAGACAGCTCAAGTTCCTGATGGTTTGGTACGGAATGATAACTGCAATATATTAAATTTAAGTATTATTATGTTTTATTTTCTTAATTTTAATTTTATCTTACCATTTTATAGTGATTGTTTTTGTTTACATTTATTTTTGACACTTAAATTTTTTATTGTCAAACTCAGTAATATGAGGGTTGAACAATTTTTTATAGTACATTTTTTTATTATAACCTTAATTATTTTTTATGGTAGTAGAGTTAGTACTTTATTTTTTTTATATATTTATTTTTTTATTTTTTTTATTAATTGTTGTGCACTTATATACATACATGCTCGTCATAGTTTGATTATTAAGCTTTGGTTTATTTTTCTTTCTTGCTATAATGGCTAATTATAAATTTATCTTGCAGAACATTCGGAGTTTGCGTAAAAATCTTGACACATTTTTAACAAATATTAATGCGATTAATTTGGATTTTGATTTAATATTTTTTACTGAGACTTGGATCTCGAGTGGTGAAATGTCTAATTATAGTTTAGATGGTTATTCATTCCATGCTAATTGTAATGACCGTTATCGATCTGGTGGTGTAGCTGTATTTGTTAGATCAACATTAATTTACGATGTTTCCTCAGTAAGTCTTTCATCAGCTGATATTATGAAAATTTATATTCAACTTGGAAATGTTAAAGTTTGTTTCATATTAATATATAGATTTAATTTTTGTCCTTTTGACACTTTTTTGGAACAATTAACGACTTTCTTACATAATGATAAATCGAAACATAAAATCCTGCTTGGTGATATAAATTTGGACTTGTTGAAGGATTCGCGTACAAAAGATGATTATTTATTATTATGTTCTTCGTTTGGGCTGGAGTCCCTTCTTAACAGCGTAACTAGACCATGTGCAAATACCTGCGTTGATCATGTTTTTTCGGAAACTATTTGTAAACAATTTTCTATAGAACTTAAAAATTTGAATTTATTTGTGACTGATCATACTACTATTCATTTAACTTTAAAGTTAGCAAATAAAGCTAAAAGAGGTCGTATGTACGAACCGGTGCATCAAACGAAGATAAATTACAATGGCCTTTCTGAGGCTTTGTACTCTAGCGATTGGAGTGAAGTTTTTTCTTCGGTTGATCCCAATGTAGCGTATTCATTTTTTATTGATAAATTTATTTTTAATCTTAATAAATTTAAAACAATTGTAAAAATTAAAAGGAGTCACTTTAAGCTCAAGCCTTGGATGAGTGACTCGTTATTAAAATTGATTAATCATCGAAATCGTTTATCGAAAAAATTAGCAAAAAATCGAAATAATGATGTCCTCAAGAAAAAAGTTGAAAAGCTGAATTCTAAGATTAAAATTTTGGTTCCACTCAGGAAAGAACGTTATTTTAAAAATAAGATAGAGGCAGCAACAGATATTAAATCAAAATGGAAAATTGTAAATAATGTATTAAATAACCAAACCAGTATAAATAGTATAACAGCAATAGATATTGGTGAAAATAATATGAAAACTGACCCAAAAGAAATTGCGAACGTATTTAATGACCATTTTATTAATATACCTAATGTGATTATAAATAAAAATCATGAAAATATTATTATTGAAGATGTTGTTAGAAATAACATGGTTTTGTCACGATACAGTAATCTAAATTTTTTCTTTTTTCCAATTAGTGAATCAGAGATACTGTCAGCAGTAAATGAATTGAAATATTCTAATTCTTGTGGAGTTGATGGGGTCTCAAATTCCCTAGTAAAAAATGTTATTTTCAGTATTACCCATATTTTAGAATTTATTTTTAATCTATGTTTTGAAAAGGGTGTGTTTCCTGAGAAATTAAAAATTGGTATTGTTAAACCATTATATAAAAAGGACTCACGTATTGATCTTAACAATTATCGCCCAATTACTTTACTGAATACATTTTCGAAGATTTTGGAAAAAATTATTAAATTTAGATTGCTCAATTATTTTGAAAGAATACAATTTTTGGATAAGAGGCAGTTCGGTTTTATAAAACAATCATCGACTGAAAAAGCACTTATTTCATTTCTTACTCCTGTATATCATCATTTAAATGAAAATCTAAAAGTGTCCTCACTTTTTATTGATATTACAAAAGCTTTTGATACAGTCAACCATGCAATATTGTTAGATAAGTTATCACATATAGGTATCAGAGGCTCGGCACTTTCTCTTTTTCAGTCCTATCTTCAAAATCGTGTGCAAACTGTTTGCATTAACAAAATATATAGCGATGAAAAGGTGATTAATGTTGGGGTTCCCCAAGGCTCTGTCCTAGGGCCATTACTTTTTTTGATCTATTGTAATTCGATCTTTGATCTTAAACTGCATGGTAGTCTTGTTGCGTTTGCGGATGATATGGCGTTTCTATACTCCAGCTCAGATATGAATTCATTAAAATGTGCCGTGAAAGATGACATGAGTTTGCTAAAGAAATGGTTCTACGTACATGATATGGTTCTAAGCTGCAAATCCAAAATTATGTATTTCAATGTGAGTTGTGCCATCCATGATCCTAATCCAATATTTTTTCATTCACTGGCTTGCAATGAGTCTGATTGTAATACTCTTTGTGTACCTATTGAAAACGTAACATCATTCAAATATTTAGGTGTGAGCTTGGATTCCCAACTAAATTTTAAGGATCATATTGCCAACTTAAAAATAAAACTTAGGCAAACATTAAGAACGTTTTTTTACTTGAAAAATATATGTAGTTCGACATTTTTAAGATGCCTTTATTATGCATTGTTTGATTCGCATCTTCAATATGGTATAACATGCTGGGGTGGTATTTACTTGTCAAATATCAAACCGTTGATGACTATCCAAAAAGGAGTTTTAAAAATTATGAATTACTTACCAAGGACCACGCCATCTTTGCCTTTGTTCGTGCATTTAAAAATCTTACCTCTACGCTACCTGTACGTTTTCAAAGTTCTAAAAATGTACTATGTGATGAGCGGGCATCATCTAATTAATTTTCATATTTCTGAGCCGTATATGTTCCGGAACAAAAACAGAATTAAAACTCCGCAACCGAATAAAGAACATTTTAAGAAATTTTTCTCATACACTGCTCCGAAATTATATAGCCAAGTACCGACCGACATTGTGAACGCAAATACAATTACTAAATTTAGTAGATTATTAAAAGATTGGTTATTTACAATTAGCAACATTGAAATTTTATTTGAAACATTAATTTAATTTATCGTGTATGTATAAAACTGTATTGTATGATGTGTCGCTATTTATTACGCAAATGAATCGTTTTGCAAAATAAAAATTTGTTATTTTTTTTTTTTTTTTTTTTTTTATTTGTTATATTTTAAACTATGCTCGTATGTACATATATTAGCTTTAATTTTTTAATTATGTAACCTCTACTACCATTAAGATTATTTTGTGATAAGTAGGTATAATGAATCGTGGCTCCATGACATTTGTATAAATAAGGAGTACACTAAAATAGTTATTTTCTGTATTTTTATTTATTGTATGCAGGATCTTATTATTTAAATAGAAAATATACTGTTATTTATAAAAAAAAAAAAAAAAAAAAAAAAAGATTTAGCACTAATTATTGGTGACTTTAATTTGCCAAATGCCATCTGGAAATACTACCACGAAGTGACTGGCATAGTCACATATAACATTACATCAGATGCGGAATCGATTTTCATCGATACTATGCTTAGTGCCAATTTAAATTAAATCAATAACATACCCAATGAACGTGGCCATTTTTTAGATTTTTTCTTCACCGTATTCAACGAAGTTGATATACATATTTATAGTTGTAGAATCATCAACGCCATTGGTCGTTTATGACATTTATCACTAGTCGATGGAAATATTATTTGACTCTGTTGATCTTTCATAAAAAAAATTGAGCATAACCAACTAACTTTCAACTTTAATAAAGCTAACAACGTTGGTTTGCATCAACACTTTGAAGCAATTAAATGGGACGATATTTTAAATACTAACGACGTTAATGATAATAATAATAATAACAGTGTTAAAGGCCATTACTGGCCCCTTACTGAATCAACAATCTGGCTCCAACGGTTTCGATCCTGAGCTTGGTCTTCATACTGTCTTAGACAATCTGAAGAGGCCAAGTCGTTCTCTACATCGTGGAGCCATCGTCGCCTGCAACGACCTCTGCGCCTACCATATGGTGGCTCTCCTTTCAGAGATCGCTGCACAATTCGTTCCGGATCAGCACGCAGAACGTGACCGAGCCAGCGTACTCGCTGAGATCTAACTTCATGTACAACATCGGGGATCTTCATCAGATCTCTGATCTCGAAATTGTACAGAGCTCGGTATGTACCATCTATTTCGCGTTTAGGGCCGTAAATCACACGCATGATTCTTCTCTCAAATGTAAGGAGCCATCTCTCGTACTCATCCGTCAGCGCCCAACTTTCACATCCAAACATAACAACGGGCCTGATCAACGCTTTGTAAAGCTTCAGCTTCACGGCACTTGATAAGTGTTTAGATTTTAGCAGTGGCCTTAGAGAATACAAAGAACAATTGCCAGCTGCCAGCCGCACTTTAATATCCTCACCCACACTGTTATCGTGAGTGATAAGAGAGCCCAAATATTTGAACCTCCTCACTCCCTCAAACGCGTGGTGGCCACTACTAAAATCTGGTGTGCCATTGTCTCTAAAACCAGAGATCAGGTATTTCGTTTTGGACTCATTGATCTGGAGTCCAACAGAAGCTGAAAACTCTACAAGCGGATCAAGTATTTCTTTCACTCCGTTGCTATTCAGTCCAATCACGCATATGTCATCTGCATATGCAAGCACTTGATTGGACTGGCGATATAAGATGTTGCGCTGAGGTGTTTCAGTTTTACGAAAGATGTACTCCAACATGAGATTAAAGAGTATCGAGGACAGAGCATCTCCCTGCCGAACACCCGAGTTAACTGCAAAAATTGTCGATAGCCTGTTCTCAACTTTAACACAGCATTGAGACTGCGTCACTGTCATCCTACACAGTCGTACCAATTTTGTTGGCATTCCTAGGTATAATGATAAAGTGAACCAATTTTATAAGATTCTGCAACGAGGTTTTGAAAATCATATTCCATTGTACATCAAAAGAGCCAGTAGCCATCCTCCGTGGTTTGACGATTGACTCATAAATTTAAAAAACCGAAAATCTAAAGCTTATGCTAGATGATATAAAGTGGGCTGGAATCGGATAAACTGATTTTCCTCCAATACAATGATGAGTTCGGTGTTTACTTTAAGTTAAAATACACTTCTTATCTTGCTGATGTCCAAGGTAATAATAAAACCAACCCTAAACAATTATGGAAATACTTTAGAACTAAACGAGATAATGAGGGGTACCCAACCAATCTGTCTTACAATAACACAGACGCCAAGGAAATAGCTGATCTGTTTGCTTCTTTTTTTATTTTTAAATCTGTATACAAACCAACCGACAATAACGTGAATACAGCACAAACATTGAATAACAACAACAATATATTGATCATTCCTCCTAGTAGTACTGATGAAATTATTATTTCTGCACTGACTTTCTTTGGCGACGGATGTGGGCCCGATAATATACCATCATTTATAATACAAAAACATGCAAATTTTTTGAAGCATCCATTGCGGAATCTCTCCAATTTGTCATTATTAACCGGCGTGTTTCCAGACAAATGAAAAATATCAAAAATCACACCAACCTTTAAATCGGGTATAAGAGTTGACATTTCATGTTATAGAGGAATTTCAACGACATCATCCATTTCAAAATTATTTGAGCTGGTCATTTGTCCGGTCATACGTCCGACAAACAACATGGATTCATATGTACCAACAACATGGATATATAACAACAACAACAAT
Source organism: Tipula unca (assembly GCA_951394425.1). Lineage (NCBI taxonomy): Eukaryota > Metazoa > Arthropoda > Insecta > Diptera > Tipulidae > Tipula > Tipula unca. The sequence goes on from OX596382.1 coordinate 91,469,896, forward strand.
ATAACAACATGGATTCATATATGTATATATATGGATTCATATATAAAGTTTTATTTATTAAATACTGTTTAGTGAACCAGTGGCTGTGTTGTAAATTTAATATATGGTAATTTATTTTATGATGCAATTTGATAATAATAAACAGTATTAAAGGCCATTACTGGCCCCTTATACTGAGTCAACAATTTGGCTCCAACGGTTTTCGTTCCTGAGCATGGTCTTCATACTGTCTAAGACAATCTGAAGAGGCCAAGTCGTTCTCTACATCGTGGAGCCATCGTCGCCTGCAACGACCTCTGCGCCTATACCATATGGTGGCTCTCCTTTTAGAGATCGCTGCACAATTCGTTCCGGATTCGTTCCTGGAGTCATATACGTAACAATTTGTATCACATATCAATTATTTTTTCAAGTGTGTACCAGGCAGATCAACTTCCATAAATTTAGTGGATATTACTAGTAAAACGATTAACGAAATGGAAAAGCATTATCAGATGGATGCAGTTTACACGGACTTTAGTAAAGCATTTGATTCTATTTGTCATCGTAAGGCCCTCGATAGTCGTAACGCATTTGGATTTTCTTTGAAATTGTAAAGTAAAATGGTTCAGTTCGTATTTAACAAACCGCACGCAATATATAGGGATTGCATTACCGGTAAACGATTAACCGGGTTTACTGTACAATTTAACTTACCGAAATATTGGTAAAAAAATTAGAATTTACCGGTAAATTCAGTAATTTTTGAAAATGAAATAACAAAAGAAATTGCTTGCGGATATTCACACATTTCTGATGAAAAATATGGTTTTGTTGTTAAATAATTAAACACACATCAGATGATCAACCCATTAACCAACAAAATGTTCGCTCCTGGTGTTTGCAACCAAAAATGATAAAATACAGCAGATGTCCCAGAAGAGTTCGGAGCAGAACTCGTATTAATCTTAGATTGCAATACCGCAGGTGGATTGCCTGTTAGTAAAGATTTGTTTAGGTTAAATTATTAAGATATTTGTGTCGAAAAAGAAATTGGTATTTTTTAAAATACTATATACGAATTTCTATCGATGAATCTATAGCTGTGGAATAATTAAGTCCAAAGAGTATTACTTAGTAGATCTTGCGCTCGAGCTTATAGAACAAAGAACAAGAACATATACGTGGAAAGTATTTAACGTTGGCGTTCAACCACATTTCATCAATAAAGCCATAAGCGTTGAATCTGACGTCGAATCTGAGGGAGCTTTTTCAGCTGCGGGTGCAATATGCACTAAAATAAGAACAAGTCTGAATGATTCCATTTTAGATACAATTTGTATGTTAAGGGCCAAAAATTTGTTTAATTCATTTTCTTCTTATAAATTGGTTCAACACATCTATTATTACCATTTTCAATTTTCTCTATTCAAATGGGGGTATGTATGAGAGATGTATATTATCTTGTATACCACCACTCCTTCTATGTGTACCGGTGGTTAACTTTTTACACAACTTTTTCCTATTTTGCTTTTCTCACAAAATTCATTTGCTTCTGTAAAAATGTTCATATTGAACGAGAAACATGAAAATTTTATTTCAAGCTGAAAAGTTGAACAACAAAAAATTGATATACATTTTTGTACATTTTAGATCTTTATTTGCACAGAATCAAGGATCGAACCTTGGCACACGAAACCAATAGCCATCACTCTAACCACTTAACCACCGGCGTATAATGATATGCATATCTTTAATATTTAACAATTGAATGGTGAAAACTGAAAATTTTAATTTGAAAAACAGTTTAAATAAAAATGGATTTTACCCGCCTAGATTCGAACTTGAGTTCACAGAACCAACGACCATCACTCTAACCACTACACCACCGCGCCGCATGAACGTTTTGGTGCTACATCCATTTTTTATATTAGCATTTTGAATAGAGAAATTAAATTAAAAATATTTAGATCGAACCGAGACATGAAATTGGCTCTAGTCTACGTAACCAACGTCCATCACTCTAACCACTCGACCACCGCTGCATGTTTATTTCGTTGCTACATTCGTCTCTTATATTAGCAGTTTGAATAGAGACATCAAATTAAAAATATTGATGATTTACACTATAAATATTCTAAATTATATTATAAAATTATTGTTAGTTATTTCTTCGTACGTTTTTTTCCTCCCCAAGTTTACCGGTAATTTACCGGTAAAACGGGTTTTACTCATATTTTTACCATTTACCGGTAAACCCGAAATTCGGTAATTTTGCAATCCTTATCAATATGTGTTAATTCGAAATAAGAAATCCAAAGTTATCAGAGTTACCTCGGGTGTTCCTCAGGGATCACATATTGAACCCTGGATATTTTTTGTTTTCATCAAAATTCTGACGTGCTCATTTTTGCAGACGATTTTAAAATGTTCCATACCATTAAAGAAAAAAGCGATACTGACCGATTGCAAGAAGATATTAATGGTCTTGGTGAGTGGTGTGACCGCAACTCATTGCACTTAAATACCAAAAAAAATCAAGATTACTTATGTCGTTTCAAAATAAAAACAAAATCAAGGGCGCCGAATTGCAGCGTGTTTGTGAAACTATAGATCTGGGTGTCACATACTCAATGTTTGAGTTTATGAAACGATGAACCAGTGAATTCTATGAGATGAAATCAACATTATTGACGCTGTGTTTCGCCTACGTATAGGATCCCAAGTAGTCGAGTATGGAGCATAATAAAAGAATTGAAAGTGTCCAAAAAAAATTATATGTATTAAAGAAAACCATTTGGGATTACGATTATGTTATACCTTATCTTGAAAATGTGGCACGCTTACCACCTTATAAGTGCCGAGACTACTACAGACTACTAAATCTGAACCTTTATAGGAAACGTTCTTCTCGGCCATATTGATTCACCGTATACATCACCGAAAATCTCAATTCATGTTCCGGGTAGGAAGCTTCGTTTTCATCGATTTCTGGATCTTAAACACCTTTCCACAAATTACGAGGAGAACAACCCTGTTAATAGATTGGCCAAATCATTCAACATTGCGGAACATTAATTTGATTTCATTTTATTCAGACACTGCTATAAAAAAAACTTGAAAAGTTACTTTTTACAATTTTTTAATTTTAAATTTTGTTTTAATTTAACAAACAGATTCTTTGTTTTGTTTTTATTGTAGGTAAATTCTATTCTTTGAAATCTTATATATGTAATACTAAGTCGGTTTCTTTAAAATAAAAAAACATGAAACAAAACTATACTGAATATATTGTCTAATTTTGTGTTAAACAGCATATTTTGTTGGTACTATCCTTTTTACATCCTTAGGGATGTTTAGACGTAGTGACGTATTTGTACAAACAATATATGTATATGTAAACCCAATTTACTTAGATTTGGACGGTCTATAGGTTCATATTTTGTATTTAATACTTTCTGTTGCAGACTTATTTTGAAAAAAAGATTATACATATAGGGGTCGCTTATAATCAACATTTCATTCTAGAACTTTGAGTTAAGGTTTTAGAATATTTAACCAAATTTCAGTTAAGATTTTTTTTTGAATGCAGTAGTTTAGATATCCCTATTTAAAAAAGGACAAGGAAGGACAGCTTTTCCCAAATCCGTACATCTGGGAACATGAATAAAATGGAAACTGTTTATATATTATTTCAATACTCATCGACATTTTCATTCTTGAAAAACACTTCAAGAAACACTGTCTGGCAAGAAATATTTTTTGTCTGTCCTCAAATTTCAACCACTCAGTATATACGCTCCTGAAAAATCGGTACATTCCGTACTAATTAAGAAACAAAACTGTTCCGCACTTTAATAAATGAAAGAAACTATTACTAAAAGTATACATTTATATACCAATATATAACATATAATACATAGGTATATATAAACGAGCGAGTAAATATATATAAACGAAGATAACGATGAAAAAAGAAAATTCAATTTTCCATTTTCATTTCGAATAATTTTTACTCAATTACACATTTAAATAATGTTCATTTATTTGGAAAAATACAAAAATTTATCTATACTCGTATAATAGTTGCTTCATGATGATTATATATAATGATGACGAAATTTGTGATGATTATGACTATGATGGGTGATAATGATGATGATTTCTTTATATATACGAGAGTAAATAGGTATATAGGATGATATGAAGAGCAAATATTAAAATTATATATCATATTTTACATACATATATGTACATACAGAGTATATAGAGTACATACATAAGGATGAATGGGAAACCCTTTTTTATATTATGTAAGTCTAAAATATATGTATACACACATACATACATATGTATATAATATATACTTGATATACATGATAACATACACACTTCTAACAATTCTAATTTTAATGAATTCAACTTGATAAGTTTTAAGAACGATATAATGATAATGTTAATGATAATAGTTGTATAAAAGTTTGAGAAGTAGAAGCAAAAATGTAATTAATTATTTTTTGCCATTATAGTGAATTTATTTTATTTTTATTTTCTTTGCTTTTTGTTTAATTGATGAAACCCGTTATCTATACTTAAACATAAAGTTTTCGACAACAAGTTAATATTTTGTGTAATTGCTAATCCAGCAAAAAAAAAAAAAAGGCTTACAAATTTAATTTTAATTTTAATTCGCCATTTTGTTCAGAGTTGGCATTTAATTAATAATTATATCTATATAGAACAGATAGAAAGTCGACAATCAACTAGAATTTATATTCATGTATGTATACATATATGTACATATAGAGCGTGTGCGAAACCTTATATTATATTGTGCGGCGCATATTTTCATTGTATGTATTCGATACATCAAAATGTTCTCTTCGTCGCTAATTTGTGGAAATAATTAAAATTAACGATTTCCTTAATCGACTGTCAATATTTAATCTACAGTGTGTGTGCGCACACCCCTATATATACTAAAAATTGATAATTTTATATCAATTCGATATAATCTAATTTTCTTTAAAATACAGTATTTGTTACCAAATTTTGATAAAAATTAATATCTAAAATTTCTAATTTTACCTTCTCACTTCGTTTAATTTATTCATAAGTAATTAAATGAAGACGACGACGACGAAAAAAAAAGAAAATAATAATTAAAATTTAATTAAATTTTCTATATAGTAATTTGTTCGTTTTTCGTTTTGAAAATAAATTCATTTAATAAAAATGAAAATTCATGACGGCACATAGTTATACATACATATACTTAGTATAGAAATCCCAATGCTATCAATTTTAAAAATAAAATTTTTTATTGTTGCAAATTTAATTAAAACAAATTTTTAGGAAGGAAATATGTGTATGAGATTAAGAATTTTATTTACCCAGTTATTTTTAATACACACACACACCCTCATGTCAAGGGTTAATTTTTCATTGCACGTTACGTAACGCAAAATATTTTTTAAACTTATATACATATACATCAATAATTTTTGAAGAGGAAAAATATCAACAAATAATTTTTATACATTTTTATTTTATTTTTTTTTTAGCTCGGAAAATCCTTGAAAAATGAAAAGTTATGTAAAATATATGATTTTTTGTTTGGTAAAAAGTTTATATTTCGCATTCGCTGTATATAGTATTGGTTTGAAAAATGTATACATATTTCACTGTTTTATGGTTGTGCTGTATGTGTGTTCATAAATATGCGGCGAAAAATGAAAAACACTTGGAAATGTTGGGAAAAAATGACAAATTATAGTTGTACTTTTCTCATGAATTTTTTAGATTATATTTTTGTTTACAAATGGATGGCTTAACAGTGAGATTATGTAAATGGAAGTGGATTTTTATCGTATTTAAACTTTTTAGTCAAAGCTATAGGGTCAATGTCTGGAGTGTCATGGACACGAATTTTCTTTTTTTTAAACTTGAAGATTTATAAAATTGACTGAACCTAATTGTATAGTAGAATGCGCAGTGGATTATAAACTTAACCGATATTATTTAACTTTTATTGAGCACGCCAATTATAATATTAATTGCACATTGCACTGGTTGAAAATTATTTATGTTTTTATTCTAATTGTAATAATAAACCCATACAGTTTGAGTTGCGTTCAACAAAATCTTATTATTTATTTATGTATTAAAGTTAGCTGGAACCCAGGCAGGTTCCGCACTCAATGCCACTCTGGGCCCATGATGCAAACCGAGGATTCAATCATAATTCGCAAATGCACTCGGCTGCTCTAGCAAACTGTAAGAGCTTAAACCAGGGTAGAGATGACCATTGACCTACATTCAAAGATATATGATTAAGAAACCGGGACCTAACTATCTCGAAAGCGGGACAACCACAAACATCTTCAAGACAGTTGTCACACAAGGAATCTTGAATGGAGTTTAAAACGGCCATGGTCGGTCAGAATAGTAACCAGAACTTTCAGTTGATCTTTCTTCAAAGATAAAGCAAACTTTGTAAGCCTCAGATTAGGTACACAAAATTGGAAGCTAGCCAATTACGCTTAGCCTGCAAAAACATGTAGTTCTTAACAGCTTTCTTACCACAATTAAAGATCAAGGGCAGTGCCGGTTCAGGCCCAATTAATTTCATCATTTAGCGTGCTTTAGCTAAAACAACAGCTATCTGATTACCTTCAATACCACAATGAGCCGGAACCCACTTAACCCTGATACGATTATTAGAACATAGGATTCAGTAATGAATTCAGCACAGATTTACTATCACTGCATAGAATAATGTCCTTTCCGGAAAAAGCGAGCTTAGAAGCATCAATCGCACAACGTGTGAATACAATCAGCTCCACTTGGAATACCGTGCAGTTCCGACCTAGACTCCATTGAATTCTTGACACAACCACGAGTCCCTCGCTAGATAAACCACCGAGAAAGAAATATCAAAGCAGAATTCTTTCAACAATTTGTCATTAACCATATTAATTTCTGGTATACATATGAACTGAATAAATTGTAGATTAGTCTATGCCGTGTAATCAGGCCGAGAACATTCTACGCACCAATACACCGTAGGCGAAAAGCAGCAGAGCATGCCGTGCCTAGGATGACCTACTGCAATGGGGGCAGAAATAAGATTGCCTGCAAGGAAGTATAGAAGACGAAGACATAGCACCCGTAATAGCTCGACAAGCCAAACCTTGTATGATATTATAAGCTTCGCAATAATCCAATTCAATTAACAATGGTAATGTCAACTCCAAAATTGATTCAGGCTTCATTAATGGAAGCGAAAGAAGTACTATCAAAGGCACCCGCAATATCGAGGAAAGTACTCACAAGAAACTCCTTGATACTAAGCGATCTTTCGTAACAAGCTCATACAGCGCAGTTTCAGAACATCAGAACACCAAAAAGGCTTATTCTGAGATTTTTGCTTGGTAATAAGAGGACAAGATATCTCACCCAAAGAAACCAGTCGAGGTTCTAACTCAAAAGAAAATAATTCCCAGATGGTAAGCTGCTTGTTGCGGTATAAGGCTTAAGAGTATGGTTGAAGGTTAGAATGTCATTGGTTACCCTCCTATTGAGGATCAAATCGATAATCGACATGGAGCACAAACTAATGCCAATCACTTCAACAAAATCTTAATTTTAAATTCATTTGAACGAAATAATAAAAAACATCTTATCTGAATAACTGAATTTTTAAATGTAGTTCAGATGTTACTCTAATTGTGTCCAATTTTTGTTAAACTCGGCTTATTTGTTGAATGTGTTTTAAATTCGTAACTGATATTTGTTTTATTTTTTAATCTTTCCTGCCTAGGAATCTTACTTATCAAAAACAATTATTTTTTATTATTTATAGATTCTACAATACCGTTTCGGTGTGTAGATCGAAGTGTAAATGCTACCATACTCGTAGTATTTTTGACTGCATTCGTTGCAATTTTGCAAAAACCACAAGCGGAGACCCATAATTTAATGCCATATATTATCTGGGCATCTGTTTAAGTATCATTTTATACGTTGATACTTAAAAACTCGTCGGTAACTATGTTGCGCTTTAATGTATAGCTCCTTTATGCCAAACTTTATCAAAAACTTGAGCGGTGTCAAAAACCCAGTTAGACAGAATTATTTTTTGTTCTAAAGAGTTACTGATTTCTGCTAGGTAGCCGGTTTTGAAATCATTGTGGTTTTTGTAAATTTCATGACAATATAGCCAATTTTGAATTAATAATATACTTAATATAAGTTTTTATAACATAAAACGATTTATATGTAAGTTGAGCAGTATCTGAAGTATCTGCATCATCAGGTAGCACTTCGCAGCTTCCAATTTGCTCGTTAGGTTTTATCTGCGCATCACTTCTTGTCCAGTTGACATAAGGGTGACGAATCGAGTATCAAGAAAGTGTTGATATTTTTGATTTGCAGTGTATCACAGTTCTTTCTATCGATGTGAGTCCTCTGAGATAGTTTTGGGCGCCTTCGTACCGTCGTTTATAATAAATCAATTTTCAAATGATTAATAGTATTAAATTAGATATTAGTGTATAGGTAATCGATGTATAGTAGCCATTGCTTGCGAATTAGCGTTTTACCATTAGGAGCTATTGAATGTTTTGAGAGGTTTATGCGTCTTTACGTTAGCATAACTTGCTGCTTTTTTTAAACAAATCAGTTAGTATTTCTATTGTTTTATGAATTTCGCTAATTTAGTTTCAACGGGATGGTTAATATGCACTCTTTGACTACTGTAGATTTGAATTGAGCCCATAATTGATAGGTTGATCAGTTAGACATCTAGTTAATTGTTGTTTTAGAACTTGTGTGCTAAGTGGTGAATGAACAGTAGATAGATCGTAGCACGTCCTGGCTATAATGTGTCGTTTAGCAATGCCCTTGTAAAAATGTGAAATACCACAGTTGGTTCCTTTCTGCACATATATTAATCTTCAGAACCATTGGTTTTGTTTGGCAGTATAACTGGCACATTGCAGCCTTCCAATTGTGTGTTTCGGTGGACAAAAAACGCAGGTAATGCATTTTCCTACCACGCAGGAACTCTATTTGGTTGAAGACTTGATGTGTCGCTCGTTGTCTTGGAGTTAATTTTCCTCCTAATTCCTTGTATATTATACACATTCTATATGTAGTTTTACGAATATATTACTCAGCCATCTTGAAACTCTGATTTGATTTCATGAAATTCGCAATTGCAAGTGTTATTGTACCATATTACACCCACGATCAAAAGTTTGCAATAATTTCGCCTGCTTAAAAAATAAATTAAAATTGGGCGGGATACTCCAGCGCTCAATGCCACTAACGGACCCAAGGTACAATATGCTTAATTTGGGCAATAAAAAAGGTTGATTACTCGTTTATCATTGCTATACCAACTACAAAATTACGTTCATATAAGGTGGCTTTGCGTTTTGATTTGGACAGATGTCGATGGCACAATTTATAAACGGAAAGTATAATGCAAAATATATAATTTGAAGCTATAAGACTGCACTATTCCATTACTTTATTTTAACTCGACTTTTTCTATATACTTATTGATTTTATAGCCAAATTGACCACGTGTTAGTTTCTAAAGGGCGAGCTCGGGTTGTGCAGGATGTGAGAACTTATCGGTTAGCAACCACTACGTAGGTAGCGATCATTATTTGGTCACTGCAAAGTTACGTTGGAAGTTTTCGTACAAGTCTGGGAACACAGTGAAACGCATGGAACGTTTCGACTGTGAAGGTCTGATAAATGAAGATCAAAAGAAACGATATCAGGATCTTGTCAGCGACAACATTGAGTGAGCTAATTACCAGTCTGACTGTGTAAACTCTGTCTAGGAGGCAATGAAAGCTTCGGTTGTAAGTGCTACTCAACAGACTTTAGGTATAGTGATAGTCAGACCCAAGAATGATTGGTTTGATGACGAGTGTCATCTTGCAGTTGAGCAACAAAATATAGGCCATAGTGAAGTGCAACAACGTTTCACAATCGCGAGATAATACAAGGCTACTCTTACTAGGAGGGCAGCTAAGCGGATTTGTAGACGGAAAAAGAGAGAATGGTGAAAGGCGGAGGTTCTGAAAGTACAACAACTCAGCAAAGAGCGCAATCCACGTAATTTCTTTAAAGGAATTACTGGATTGTACCATACTTTCAAGCCTGCGTCAACTGCCATTCGGGAACGGGATGAAATCCTCTGTGTCAACATTGACGCAGTACTCGACACATGGAATCGACACTTTACCGACCTGCTTGATGTCCATCATGCTGTTGTGTATTGCCATTGGTTGTTTGGATTGTAATGAAGTCCATTTAAATAAAACAATTTTAATTTATTAAAATTGTATTTCACATGTTATTTTAAATATTTTAATAGATTTTATTTATTTATTATTATTTATAATTTTAACATTTAATTTATTAGATTAAGTATTTTAGAATTTTTAATATGTTTTATTATTTTAAATAGTAAAACCTCCAACATTGGACACTCCTATATATTGGACACTTCTATTTAGTCCCTTGAAAATCCATATAAAATTTATCAACATTTTTTCCATTTACTTTATATATTGGACAACCTCTGTAAATTGGATATTGGACAGTAAAATAGTCATTTTTGTATTTTTTTTCTATAATATTTACCTCCGTATGTTGGACGTTATTTCTGTATATTAATAGGTAACTAACAAGTATAAATGTATTAGCATGTTTATAGTAGAAGGACTACATTATATAAGGAAGACTTATACAGTATTAAAGTGTAATATAATAATAATATTGTATCAGGTTCAATCAGACCATGAAACGGATGAGCCAAAGGTCTCAATTAAAGAAGCCCTTAAAGCAATTAAAGTAGTGAAACATTATTCTTTGTATACCTGTCCGTCTATTTTCAATGATATCTTGGCTTTGGAAAGCACTCTTTAAATGAGTTTAGTCTGAGCAAACCAAAAAAGCAAACAACCATTGATAATTTTTTTAAACAAAATTATTAAAGATATAGGGTATTGCGCAAAGCTAATTTCTGCTGCATATGTATATTTAATAGTACGCTTAATTTGTGATATAAATTTAGTTTTTTTATATTTTTATTCATTGTACTGAGTTAACTATACTTTTGTACTATATGTTACATACATTATTTACGAAATATGTCATGAACACTATGAATTAAACACGAAATAAAAATTAAAATGTTGATTTCATGTATTTTTTACACGAAAAATAATTTTCCATACATTGGACACCCCCATAAATTGGACAGTTATGGTAAGTCCCTTCGCTGTCCAGTATACAGAGGTTTTACTGTAATTTCTTAAGTCACTCTCTTTTTTTTGAAATAAAAATAAATTCGGCTTATATACTAAATTATAAAAACGATTGTAGCGCCTGATTAAATAAAAAGGTCTATCCGACAACTACAACCTTAATTAGAAAATATTTAGGGCTTTTCTTATGCTATAATTATAGCATACATAACAATGCGTCACATGCTGTGGTTGAGTCACCTCAAATACAGACTGTGGAGATTTGCACTGAGGAGCCATCGCATGAGGAATTCACCAAGGCCATGCAGAGACTAAAACGAAAACGCTCACTGGAGTGGACTGCTCTTGATATTCGGAGGGGATACTTTGTGGAACTGTCTTTTCGACCTTATTCGATTAGTTTGGCGAACCGAAGTTATGCCTGATGAATGGAAAGTGGCCGCAATATCTTCAAGAAGGGAGACCGCTTGAAGTGTGAGAATTATCGCGGTATAGCTCTCTTTGCACAGCATACAAGTTACTGTCCTACATTATATTGGATAGAATCACCCCTCTAACGGATGGCCTGGTTGGTGACTATCAAGGAGGATTTCGTCCGAATCGATCAGTCACTGATCAGGCCTTTTCGCTGCGGATGATTCTATCTAAATATTATGAAGCTTCCATCCCCGTGTATCAGGTGTTCCTGGATTTCCGGCATTTGTGTAGAATGACAGTGACGAAGTCTCAATGGTGTGTTAAAGTTGAAAACAGGCTATCAAGAATTTTTGCAGTTAGCTCGGGTCTTCGGCAGGGAGATGATCTGTCCCCGATACTCTTTAATTTCATGTTGGAGTACATCTTTCGTAAAACTGAAACACCTCAGCACAACATCTTATATCGCCAGTCCAATCAGGTGCTTGCATATGCAGATGACATATGCGTGATTGGACTGAATAGCAACGGAGTGAAAGAAATACTTGATCCGCTTGTAGAGTTTTCGGCTTCTGTTGGACTCCAGAATAATGAGTCAAAAACGAAATACATGATCTCTAGTTACAGGGACAATGGCACACCAGATTTTAGTAGTGGCCACCACACGTTTGAACGAGGAGGAGGTTCAAATATTTGGGCTCTCCTATTACTCATTATAACAGTGTGGGTGAGGATGTTAAAGTGCGGCTGGCAGCTGGCAGCCGTGCTTTGTATCCTCGAAGCATTTTATTGTAATTTTATAGATTTTTTAAATTTAAATTTAATTGCGATATGGTGTATGATTCAATTAAATTCAATTTTATATTCGATTAGAGTTTGAACAGAATTTTGTAGTTTTAGTTGTACCCAAATTAATTTCCAATCCATCTCTAGTATTGAATCCAAATTATATTACATTTTTTATGATGCAGAAATTGAATTTAAAATTCTATTTAAGACATCTACATATATACATATAAGCAACCGCAGCCGGTCCAGGGGAAGCCTGAATTTATAATTTGCGGTATCATCCAATTGGCCAAGCCTTGTATGGAGTTTGAAAACCATATGCATATAATTAATGAGCACATTGGAATTGTACGTGACAAGAAAGTTTATGCTGTGGTATCCTTTACGATTTTTAAATAAGTTGTTAATTTCAGGCTAAGCCATAAGCAAGAATTTTTCATTTTTATTTGAAGATGTTGTTCAATATTAGAATTCGATGATTGAGACCATAACTTGACACTGCCTATAGCAATATAAATTTTCTTAAATGCACAATTATGGGAAAATCTCATTTAAGCGCAATAATTATTCACAAACCCGCATATAAGGATGCAGCGCGAGCAAGACCAAATTAAGTGTAAAAGTTATAAGCTTAGATAAATTGCCATCCATCCACTCATTTTTTATAATACTATTTAATCATATTATATATTCTTTTGTTTTGTTATGGTTGTTGATGCCCCAAGAATCATTAAATTATGTATAAACAAAATAAAATCCAACTATAACCACCAGTTTTTAAACCTTCGTCGAAACAAAAAGCGCAAGGAAAACACAAAAGAAAACAACGAAAGAAAATGATATTTTTTCCATCATCAACATCATTATCATTACCATTAACATTCTCATCATTATTAAATATTTACTTATCTACTTTTCTTCATCTTGATAAATACAGAACATATACAATGCATATATAGAGAAACACAAGAGTAAAATAAGATTGTGTATGTATACGTATATGGAAAAGGTACCGATTGTATATAGATTCTAGTAAATTGTGTTCTTCTTGTTATTTTCCAATAAATTTATTCATTTTAATATTGGTATAAGAAATTAATTTTACTCTGTTTTTTTTTTTTGCCTTAAGAAAATATTTCACAATACCAAAGTTTAATTTAATTTCAACATTATTTCTTATTTTTATTATTTATTTGCTATTGTTATTATTATTTTTATTATTAAGTGTTCTTATTGTGTATATTTATATTATTTAATTCAAAATATAAATATAAATCAATAAATATATTTATGTATGTATAAAAAAAATTCTTTCTTTGAATATACATTTTTATTTGAAATAAGCAAAATAAAAGGAAAATTAATTATATTTTCCGGGTGAGCTGCGAGCTGTGTAGTACGAGTATGAGTTAAAATGTGGAGATGTTGGAATGAATATAAAAAATAATATTTGCATAAATAAAAATAAAAAATTTGACCATAAATTAAGTAAATAAATAAATAAATAAAATAAATAAATTAATTTTTGGTTGTTTTATTTATTTATTTGTTTGGCTCAGAATTTTTTTTGTTAGATTTTGATATTTGCCGAAATGAAAATGATTAAGTTATTTATTTTTGTTTAATGGGAAAGTTATAAAGATGTCACAAGAAATGAAAGATTTTTTGTTTTATTTATTTTTTTTGGGGGGGATTTTTACTTTATTGGATAAATGGAGAGGGTGCGCACTCAAATATGATTCATAAAATTTAAAATGGAATTAGGGGTAGTTTCCCTTAAGATTAATGGATGGATATAAATTTAAAGTATATATGCGGCCGTGCGTAAGATTAAGATACGAATTCAACCGATACATAATTTATTATCAAATTGACAAATTATTAGTGTAACTAAGTGATTCATAGTTCCAATTTATTTTTCTCGATTAATAATAGAAATCATATTTATAAAATATTGTTCAATTTGAAAATGTGAAATACCATTTTATATTTCGAAAATAACCGAAATATTTTAGGATATGTGTACATAAGATAAACATTAGAACAGTCTATAATTCTGAAAATTAATAAAAATTTGAATATCTTAAATGAGCGAGCTTATTTAAAAAAATCTTAGGCCTAATACAAAGATGCTATAAATTCGAAATTTTAAATAAAAAAATGGTATACACCTCTGAATGCATAAAAGACTAAACATATCATTCCAAGCCTAAACAATGAACCAGTAATATGAAGTATTGAAAGCAATGGTATTACGTAGCTATAGATGACAAAATCTATAGATTCTTAAGGTAAGGCGGCCCAAATGAGTCTAAAAAATAATAATAAAACAGTGTTTAAATGCCATTACTGGCCTCTTACTGCATCAACAATCTGGCTTCAATGGTTTCGATCCTGGACTTGGTCTTCACACTGTCCTAGTCAACCTGAAGAAGCCAAGTCATTCTCTACACCGTGGAGCCATTGTCGCCTGCAACGACCTCTGCGCCTATCATATGGTGCGTTTCCTTTCAGAGATCGCTGCACAATTCGTTCCGGATCAGCACGCAGAACGTGGCCGAGCCGGCGTACTCGCTGAGATCATATTTCATGCACAATATCGGGAATATTCATCAGAACTCTGATTTCGATATTGTACAGAGATCGGTATGTGCCTTCTATTTCGCGTTTTGGGCCGTAAATAACACGCATGACTCTTCTCTCAAATGTAAGGAGTCATCTCTCGTACTCATCCGTCAGCGCCCAACTTTCACATCCAAACATAACATCAAGCCTGATCAACGCTTTGTAAAGCTTCTCGGAACTTGATAGGTATTTAGATTTTAGCAGTGGCCTTAGAGGATACAAAGCACGGCAGCCGGCCGCACGTTAATATCCTCACCCACACTGTTATCGTGAGTAATAAGAGAGCCCAAATATTTGAACCTCCTCACTCCTTCAAACGTGTGGTGACCACTACTAAAATCTCGTGTGCCATTGTCCCTGTAACCAGAGATCATGTATTTCGTTTCTGACTCATTGATCTGGAGTCCAACAGAAGACGAAAACTCTACAAGCGGATCAAGTATTACCTTCACTCCGTTGCTATTCAGTCCAATCACGCATATGTCATCTGCATATGCAAGCACCTGATTGGACTGGCGATATAAGATGTTGCGCTGAGGTGTTTCAGTTTTACGAAAGATGAACTCCAACATGAGATTAAAGAGTATCAGAGACAGGGCATCTCCCTGCCGAACACCTGAGCTAACTGCAAAAATTCTTGATAGCCTGTTCTCAACTTTAACACAGCATTGAGACTGCGTCACTGTCATTCTACACAATGGTACTATTTTTGTTGCCATACCCAGATATTACAGCGCAGACCTGCCGGAAATCCAGGAACACCTGACGCACGGGGATGGAAGTTTCATAATATTTAGATAGAATCATCCGCCGCGAAAAGACCTGATCAATGACTGATCGATCCCGACAAAATCCACCTTGATAGTCACCAACCAGGCCCTCCGCTAGAGGGGTAATTCTATCCAATATAATGTAGGACAGTAACTTGTATGCTGTGCAAAGAGAGCTATACCGCTTTTTTATCACACTTCAAGCGGAAATGAGACTGAATGATTCTCAAAATTCCTTACTTTCTTTATGCTAGAAACAGATGTCCAGAATTTCTGACTGCAAATGAAGCACAAAAATTATTTGATATTTATTTCATGCAAAACATGATTGAGTTATGCCATATATTTGCATAAACGACTTTGACTTATTTAAAAAATTAAAAATTTCTTCGAAATTCAATGAAATAATAAAATAGTGTACTAGATTTGTTTTCTTTTATGTAGTGTAGCCTACCGCTGCGCAGAGAAATTCAAAATAGAGACAACCTGTAGAAATATTCATAGCGTTTTTGTGATAAAGATATACGATGACTACTTTGATAATCAAAAACTATAGTCACTCTCCAATGTTTTTTTCTATTCTTTGGAAGGTTTTTTATTTTAACTGTTATTAATGAGTACTGAGAAACCTAGAGCGTGAATTGCTACTGAGACTGTGTCCGAAATCTGTAATAAATATTTTTTAGTACATAATTTTGACATTTATATGCAAAAACCTCATACACCGAAATTATTATAATCTATCGCTATCATAATTTTTGACAGATGTGTGCAAATAATTTATATCATTGTGTTGTGGGCCGAGCAATAGAAAAAATTTGTATACATATAAAATGGCGGATGGATCGGAATTTTATGATGTTTTTGGCGGGATAGTATCATATACATATGTATTTATATGAACACACTAGAATGACACACACTGAATTAATGTAAAATGAAATGATTAAAAGATCAATAAAAATAATTAAAAGTCTGAATTTAAACTTAAATCCAATTTTTTTATTTAACTTTTCATAAACTATCCCATTCTCTGCCAAAGGGAACAGGCATTTTCCTAAGGTGGGGAAACGGCATTTGAGGTAGGGAGATTTATTACACATTTCGGACGGCATAATAATAATTCTCAAATAATGTCAAAATTCTGTACTAATAAATATTTATTACAGGTTTCGGACACAGTCTTAGACTGTGTCCGAAACCTGTAATAAATATTTTTAGTACAGAATTTTGACATTTATATGCCAAAACCTCATACAAACAAATTATAGTCTATCACTATCATAATTTTTGACAGATCCGTGCAAATAAATTACATATATCCTTGTGTTGTGGGCCGAGCAATAGAAAAAAATGTGTATACATATAAAATGAATGACACACACGACACACACTGAATTAATGTAAAATGAAATAATTAAAAGGTAAATAAAAATAATTAAAAGTCCGAATTTAAACATAAATTCAATTTTTTTATTTAACTTTTCATAAACTATCCCATTCTCTGCCTAAGGGAACAGGCACTTTCCTAAATAACTTCGATTAGATGTTGACGAATTTCTGGTTCCGGTTCTTCCAGAGTTAACCAATCTATGGTGAGATTGTCGTTTGCGGTAATACAATAATACATATATTGTGGAACACACATGCAATTTTCAATTTGACGTTTACAATAACATATAAGGTGGGGAAAAGACATTTGAGGTGGGGAAATTTATTAAACATTTCGGACGGCACAATAAAAAATTGTGAATGTAGGGGAATAATTCTCAAATGAATTCCAAATTCTGTACTAAAAAATATTTATTACAGTTTTCTCAGATGTACTTTTTGACTGACCGTGAAGTTAATACTAAAGAAATAACAGAAAAATACGCTGTTAAATTTGTTATTTTTCCCAATTGGAAGCTTATTTATACGAAAATTTGAGCTGTTTTAAAAATATTGTGCCACCGACCATTGGATTTTCACATGCTCTCGACTGCTTTGTGTGAGTAGCGTGTCCAAAACCTTATCTTTATAGTGAATTCTGATGAATTTTACTATAGTTTTTCAAAATTTAAAATATTAGTGTTTTAAAAGATTTTTATTATTTTTCTCAATTGGATTTTATCATATTTTACCCCAAAGGATTTTTAGTATATTGGTTCTGGATATAAAAGTCGTTATAAGTTTATTGGTTCGTCCTAAAATTGGTGTACCGGATATATAGGATGTACCTGGAGTAATTCCCTTAATTCCTCAGAATATAGGCCGTCATAATATTGATGAAAAGATGCAAAATGTTCCTAATGTGATTTAATGAGGCCAACAAACTAGTTACAAGGTTTTAATCAAACGTCGTCTATTCTGTTTATAAATTATCAATAACTTATTGGAGTCAATGAAAAATGTATAGGGTCTAAGATATCCGAGACACTTGACAGAATGCTTAGCAACAGCATACAATTATTTTTACTTAGAGAGTCTAATAGACGAATTTATGCTCAGCATGAAAACGATATAGAACTGCTGAAACGATGTTGTTTGTAACTCTGAACCGGGAGCGAATTTCTGGAATGAGTATTGAGAAGAAAGTTTGCTTTCATCAACGATTTCGGTTAGTTACTACACTTGCTTGATTTGAATCGGTAAATTGTGAGAAAGAGGCAAATTGTGTAGCTAAACCATTTGCTTTATCAGTCAAGCTAAAATTATCAATTTATTGATATTTTTTAATTCCACAAATAGCCCCAATCAGTTGATTATTACTATTTATTATTTTTTCTATTACATTAATTATTTTTAATTGCGGTTGAATAAATTATAATTTCGAGGGTATTGATGATTTGGAAGATTATTGAAAGTGGTTTTGCACATGACAGTCATCTTGCCGTTTAAATTTTTTATTGGATCCTCAAAATTTAGACGTTCTGATTAAGTTCTACAAAAATACCAGGTTTTAACTTTATCAGCATAATTACGTTTACGATGTTTAGAATAAGGAAGCCATGTATGATATGGCACACATTAAAATTATTCGCAACTATTATTTCGGCGATTTTAAATTTGAATTGAAGGCTATGTTAGGGCACGCAAATATGCTTAAATAGGTATGCCTAAAATATTCGAGTTATATCTTGTGTACGATTTTTCCTTTAAGAAATCAGAATTATTACCCGAACTGTATAGCCTGTACCGGGATGCCGTTATAGAATTTATTTAAAATTTCAATTGTTAAATTCTTGCAACAATTTAAATTCTGTAAATTTTTAAGTATTTTTTTCAACTTGATGAATTTAATTTCACAATTTTCCAAGATTTTGTTTTAAAAATTCACATGGGTTTGGCTAAAAAATGTAAAACATAATTCGACTGAGAATTCGTTAAAAAATGGATTTTGATTAGCACTAAAAATTTCGGTGAGACTACCGTTGTGTTACCGTCATATTGAATTCTTAGAAATTCAATCAATATATCTGCCAATTTCCAAATATACCTAGACAATTTGGCAACATCTAAAAAATTTAATAGAAAAATTCACAGAATTTTTGGAATATTCGAAATTTTTAAAATTTGCACGCGCATAGTCTGATTAAAATTTCATTTAAAGCTCAAAATTGATCAAAATTTAAGAATTCGAATTTTTTAAATCAAAATTTAGGAAATTTATTATAACATTTGATGAAATTCTGTGTTTAGCAAATGTAGTAAATTTTAATAAAATGTCTAATCATTTTTTATAAAATTCCATTAATTTCGTGAATTATATAATGCCACAATTTTATGAAATTATAATATTATTATTATATCTCTTCATCAGATCTCTGATTTCGATATTATACAGGGCCCTTATTATGAAATTTTTCGATTTCGGATTTTTTCGATATCTAAAAAATTCGATGCGCCGCGGCTTCGCCTTATTATGAAACTTGTTATCGAATTTTTCCGAAATCCAATTTGCACAACAAATCACAACAACATTAATTTGACAGTAGATGTTTTTTATTTTCCGATGGGTTAGTAGTATATACGTTGCTTAAAGCGTCTCGTGTGGATTAAAAACTATTTTATAATAAATATACGTATAACATTAATAATTTTAAATAAAAATAAATTTAAAATATTCGTCTTTAAATGGCCAGTATTGGTTTTTTTGCCCGTTCGAGTGATAGGATTCTCAAGTTGAAGAGACGCCGATGGCCATAAGAAAGCGTTATTCTCATGAAAATAATTTATTAAAACAATTTAATTTTTATTTTTATTTTATTTTGATTTTAAAAATTGCAAACATATGTTTAAATATATAAATATATTTATATAAAACTTACATTGAAAATGGTTTTATTTCAGCATTATCTAAACAACGATCGAATTTAAAATTCGTCAACTAAATAGCAGTCGAATTTTGCCATGTGCTTTCCAAAATATTCGATTTGATGTTTTTTTTAGTTTCATAATATGGCGGATTTTTTCGATAAAATGCGTGCGTTCGGAAAAATACGAGTCGAATTTTTTTTTTTAGTTTCATAATGGGTCGAATTTTTTAGATATCGAAAAAATCCGAAATCGAAAAATTTCATAATAAGGGCCCTGGAGCTCGGTATTTGCCATCTACTTCGCGTTTTAGCCCGTATTAAATAAATTATTAAATTTCAAATAATCTGACATATGCAGATACAAAATTTTATTAGAACACACTCATATTCAGTTGAAATAATTTTTCAGTCATCAGTAGTATTATTTATTATCACTTCACAGAACGCAGTTGCACATACATAGTTAACTTTAGTAATTAAAAAATATAATCGAACCAGATGTTTTTTTTTCCTATTTTTTAATTGTATTTTAAAGTCATTTTGTAACCAAATATCAGAATTAAATTAAATAATTATATTTGTAACACTCATGCATGCCATGTTTCTACACATCAGTACGAACGTTTTTTTGTTGTTACAAAACCGGAAAAAACTGTTTTTTTTGTTCATAAAAATAATATTTAATTAACTAATTAATGGAACATATATAAAAACAATTTCCCACTTTAATGCACAGTGTTATGAATTTTTCATTATGCATTAAACAAAAAAAATTTATTAAAATTTATAAAAAAAAGTATTTTTTTATTGTTTATTACTATTTTTTTTTATACAGTTAATAATAAAATATGTATATTAAAAAAAATAAAAATTCAATTTGGTAGTCTAAATAAATAAAGAGCGAGAAGAAAAATGTTAGCGGAAAAACCTCAAAACTCGCACCGATTTTTTTATTTTGTATTTTTACGATTTTCATATATATACATATAAATATATATAACAAAAACGCGTTATATTCAGGATAATGATTTTCGAAATATCATGACATTTATCAGGTATAATTTTACATTAATCTTATTTTCCTTATTATATAACTTAACAAAAGTAAAGAAACTGTCTCGGGGAAAACAGCTTTATGACGAGGAGTGTGAAAATTGCTATCATATAATATTTTTGTTTGCGCGAATTGTTGTTTGTGCTTTTCGCGCCCGCTATATACGAAACGATGATGAAAATGGTAAAAAAAAAATACATATATATTTTATATATGGATGTTGGCATAAAAAATATTTTCCTGTTTTTCCGTTTCCATAATGAATTAATAATTTTTTTTTTTATTTGACTTTTTATTATATTTAAAGGTTCTCATAACGCAGATATAAATAAAAAAAATAATAATAAATTGTTGTGTGTGAAAGTGATGAGTTATAAATTTTATAACATAAAAGAATGGAAATTTTTATGAACATTATGGAAATCTCGATATACTCTTCTATGGCATGTAACCTACCTGATTTTTTACGAGGAAATAAAATATGGATTATATTTTGTATTATAATATTATAATACTGCCTAAGAATCTTTAAACATTGAAACAGTGTAGTTTAACGAGCACCAAGTATGTGATTTTTTTCGGAGGCTTTATAAAGGATTATATCTGGTTTTTGTGTCAACATTATTACTGATGCTAACCATAAATCATTTTCTAGATAAATTAAATATTTCGTATATGTCACGTAATTTAACCACTTTAAATATTTAAAGCACCACATTATCAGCCCACAAAATAATATAATAAAAATATATCAAAAATAAAAGCTTTAAATGAACTGAAGCAAACGGACAAAAGCTCAGTTTATTATCGAACACAGGAAAAACAATTAATGTTGGAATACGAAATTTGTCTGGGCACTTTTCAAAATGTGGAAATTCCAAATATTACATCGAAATTCAAAAACTCATTTCTGTGATAAGGAAGCATTTGTTTAAAATTCGAAATTTGATTTAACTGAATTAAGAAACCATTCGTATCATTCAAAATTCCTAACATTTTTTAATTAGTTATATAACTTCTGTATACGCTCTAAATATTGATTCGAATACAAAATTATAAACCTACATTGAAATTGATTTAATATTTGGAAAAATGCAAAAAAATTTAAATTCCAATAATTCTAATCAAAATTATATTTCTATTCAGAATTGTTTAAAATTTTTGATTTTAAAATTTAAAATTTATCTTTAGATTATATCGAAATGTAATCAATTGAAAGATAAAAATTCTAAAAACCGCATTGAATTGAACAATAAATTTAGTATTATAAATACATAAAATTCGAAATTTCAAAATATTTCCGTATGTGTAATTGGTGCTAAATCTGTCCGAAAAGCAACAACAACAAATTGTTAGTCATGTGTGTTAGTGTGAATGTATAATAAAAATTTCGTTAAAACGAATTTTTATATATTTATTGAGAATCATTAAATAAAGAGAAATTAGTTGTTTTACTAGCTTACCGAATTCACTTTTAAATTAAATTGAATGTTAATTAGAGGTATACGGATATCTAAACAAAATAATTAGAATTCCTCGAAACTTTGTTAACATATAAGGAATTCTATAAATCGTCAGTAGTATTTGAATTAAAAAATATTCGATTAAAGCACAGTTAAAAAAGTAGGCAATTTTATTAAAACTTGAGTGTTTTTCGTGCCCATTCCATATAATCACTTATTAGAAATTATCATTAGAAACACGATATGTATTACAGTTTTGTTACTATGAACCAAAATTGTTTAATCCTAAGTACCTGAAAGCCTATATTTTGGAAAATCTGAGTGGTTTTCCATTAGACCAGATCTACTTCTTTTCAAACATTTTTCGGTTATGATGGCCTCTTATTAGAAACACTCGAAAAAATTCGGACACTTCGATATATGTATTTCAGTTTTATTACTATGAATTTGAGTGGTTTTCCGTTAGGCCAAACCCACACCTTTGAATGTATTTAGGCTATGACGGCTTTTTATTAGAAACACTCGTACGAATTCGAATACTTCGATATATGTATTTCAGTTTAGTTACTATGAACCAAAATTATCTAATCTTAAGTACCTGAATTCCTATATTTTGGATAATCTGAGTGGTTTTCCAATAAACCAGATCTACTTCTATTCAAACATTTTACGGCTATGATGGCCCCTTATTAGAAACACTCGAAAAAATTCGGACACTTCTATATATGTATTTCAGTTTTGTTACTCAGAATTAAAAATATCCAGTCCTAAGTATCTGAAAGCCTATATTTTGGAAAATCTGAGTGATTTTCCATTAGACTAAACCTACACCTGTTCAAACATTTTACGGCAATGGTGGCCCATTATTAGAAACACTCGAAAAATGTCAGACACTTCGATATATGTATTTCAGTTGTCACAAAATTGTCTAATCCTTAGTACGCCCGAAACCGTATATTTTGGAAAATCTGAGTGGTTTTTCATTAGACCAGATCCACACCTATTCAAACATTTTTCGGCTTTGATGGCCCCTAATTAGGAACACTCGAAAAAACTCGGACACTTCGATATATGTATGTGTTTCAGTTTTGGTACTGTGAACCAATGTCCTGGCGGAAGTAACTGAAAGCCTATATTTTGGAAAAACTGAGTGGATTTCCGTTAGACCAGATCAACACCTATTCAAACATTTTTCGGCAATGATGACCCCTAATTAGAAACACTCGAAAAAATTCGGACATTCTAACGTTTTCTATTATTTTCGGCTATGATGGGAGCCATTATAGAATTATTAGAAACACTTCAAAATATACAGACACTTCGATATATGTATTTTAGTTTTGGTACTATGAACCAAAATTGTCCTTTCCTAAGTACCTGAAAGCGTATATTCTGGAAAATCTAAACGGTTTTCCATAGGCAATAATGGCCTCTAATTGGCAGAGGATACGCATTCTTCACCGTCACAGCATTCGCCCTACGAGCATTTAACATATACGAACCTTGGCGTTGGGTCGCCGGACCAATACATATCGGTGAACTACAAGAGATGCTAAGCAACAAACTGTTCTAGTCTCACAGAAAATTAATGTAATTTCTCAAATAAATAGGTTTTCAGGTACCTACGATTGACCATTTTTATTTGGGCATGTGTTTCTAATAAGTGGCCAATTGGATCGGGGACAAGAAGCACTCAAGTCTTAATAAAAACTAATATTTTTTTAATCTGTTCTAAAATTGAATATTGCTTAATTCAAATACAAAAACAGACGTATTAGTAGTATTCAAATCTCGCTGGAATTCTGACAGTTATCGCGCAGAAAGAATATGGCGGATACACAGTGATGTATTAAGTACAATAATTCATGTTTATTGTTTACATTTTTATGTTGTATTTGTATTTAAATGGAAAAGGAACATTTTTAATCACAAAATGTTTTTATGATTTAACGTGTAATCACTGACACTTTTGAAATTAATATTTAATTCGATAAACTAAGAATTAAATTGAAAACTGATTTTGCTTTTTATGTTGTTGTGGTTTTGTTCGATATGAATGTCATTTGGTGATTTATATTCCTCAGTTCGTACCAAAATTAAATGTTGACATTGTTTCCAAAAGGCGTGCAATTTTTTTTTTGACCTATTAATTTTCACTTGAAATATGATTGTAATAACATAAATACATAATCATTTTGAATGTTTTGTGTATTAAAGCTGAAATATAATTATTTTTATTGGTTATTTATTATTTTATTTAGGTTTACTACCTAAGATAAATGCGACCCATCAAAATTTTTATAATTTTTTTTTCTACCTTACTGAAAGCTGCGCAGAACAATTAAAAAAAATTTTGTTTAAGATCTGAATAGGACTATACGTTATATAGAATTAGTTACTTGTTTACTTTACTTGTTTAAGTTTTGAAGAATTTTGCTGATTATGCTTGGACATTAGTAGCAGATCTCTAATTAAATGTGAAATTTATTACCTGAATTAAATATCTAAACAAAAATTGTACGAAATTTCGCAAAACAAGTTTTAAATTTTTTGAACTCACGTTTTAAGAATTCAGGAAATGAAATATGAGTTTATCAAATTTAAATTTAAACGTACTGAGCCAATGGTGTTCAAGTCATAAAAATCCTAAGCAATTTCTTATCTATAAACAAATAAACATATAATATTGATCATCTCTATTGGTTCACTGAATTAAAGACCAACATTACAAATCAATATTTAAATTTAAATATTTCTAATGTTTTATTTATTTAGCTTTCCACCACTGTTTTTAAAATCAACTCACGTTTTTTCAAATATTTTTGGTACAAATTTAATTTGGATGATAATCAATTTCAAATTAAAAAAATTTCAACATATTATAATATTTTGTTGTTAGATTCAACAGAAATTTTCGCACCATGATTTTGCGTGGGTACAAAAATGGTCAAACTTTTGCTTCATGTTTAATTTAAAGAGTGTGCAAAATAATGATTTAAATAAATTGAGTATTCATTCAATGTTCAATTATAAATTTCTTTTTAACAATTGTTTATTTTTGTAATAAAAACAATATTCGCTTAAAGATACATATAAATAATAATAATAATAAACAGTATCTACAGGCCATTACTGGCCCCTTACTGAGTCAACAATCTGGCTCCAACGGTTTCGATCCTGGGTTTGGTCTTCATACTGTCCTAGACAACCTGAATCGCCTGCAACGACTTCTGCGCCTACCATATCGTGGTTCTCCTTTCATAGATCGCTGCACAATTCGTTCCGGATCAGCACGCAGAACGTGACCGAGTCAGCGAACATACATATATATATTATATATAAGTGACATTTCATTTGCCAATTTACCACAACAATGCAGTATAATGGATTCAAATTTGGAATTCGTCGAATTCCTCCTGAATTGATGGTATTGCAATTCCAATCCCATTTTGTTGTTACTGTGTTTGTCACCAGAGTTTTCGTATTTGTTAAACACTACCAACTTTTTGTACATGTCAAAAATAAATCACGAGAATTGGTTGGTTATTTCTTTCTGACCAAAATTGAATTCCAATTCCTTCGTCAAATGAAATGTCACTATAATTATCCTTTGACTAATTTCAAAGCAAAGTTTTCAAAACAATTGCATGTTCCAATTCAATTCAATTTTTGAATAATATTCTATAATAGATAGAAACTCGAAGTGCTTTTGGTTTTTCAGTTGGTTAGATATATTGTTAGCAGTAATATTCCAAGAGCATTGATAATTTCCTCCCGAAATAATTTTATTATATTTTTCGAAAGCACGTGCTTGATGAAATATAATAAAATTATGAGACGTTTACCAATGCTCGACAGGTATTCGAATAAACAAATATTTCTTAACACAGAATTTACTAAGGCTGCTAGAGTGTAAATTGTACAATGAAAGTGTCATTTTGGAACAGTATTTATTGTTAAATAAAATTATGAATTCTTTTCATCTAGTAGCCAGAGTATGATTTGCTAAACTAGCAAGCCTATTAAATCGGTCAATTTCGAGTCACGTGTTCGAAATATTCCAAATAAAACCATAATAACTCCCTATAGGGAAGTTATTAGTTTAATGTTATTTTGATTAGTTTATTTCGTACACGTGACTCAAATCCGTATATTTTCTTTTTACGCTTTACAGCGAAAGCTCTATAACTGTACATAAATTAATATTTTTTCAAATTCTTTTAATTATAATTTCAGTTCCAGTTGAATACGACGTTGGCAATGAATCATATGATTTAGACACAGAACAATCAGAGGCAAGGTATGATCCTCGGCTACTGTCACAAGAGTTGCGCGGAACACATACCGAGACACAGCAAGGAGCTGAAGCGTGCATAAGTTCCGCACTTCGTTATGAACATGGACAAAAGGTATGAACATTTTCTTTTAGTTTTCTAACATCGTCTTAAATTTTTATTTTCTAGACAAAACAAATAAAAAATCTTTAAAAAAAAAACTTTGCGTATGGAAAAAACAAAACTTTTTCATTTCAACATTTTCCTTGTTGGTGTTGGTATTGTTGGAAAAAGTAAAAACTTCAGATAGACATGAATATGAGAAAAGTTTGTTTTTTTTAAATAATACACACAAAAAGGGTATACGAGTATATACACACATTAGTATATGTATATTTATATTTTTATTATGTATAAGATGAAGGTTGTTTAGGGGGTGACCCAAAATCAGTATGAGTGCGAGATAAACATTCAGATTACGTTTTTTTCTGTTTGTGTAGACAAAATTGCTTTGTTGTGAAAATTTTCTTTTTTTATTTTATTTTAAGGGACTGTGAACTTATATTTTATGAATATGATGTAAGTCAGTTACAAATAGACTTTAGTTTTTGGATCGTATCTTACGACGTGTTGTGTTTGATGTTAAAATCAAAATTTAAAATTTTCGATTTATCACCACAAAAGTTTTTTTAATTGTTTTTGTTGGTTTTAAGAGGAATCATTTTGTTGGTATACAGAGATTGAAATTTTGAATTTTTTGTGTTTTATCTTAGCGACACAATCGTTTTAAAAATGAATTCTTTTGATTATTCTAGATTGATAGTAAATACAACGAATATTATATATACACCTGATAATTTGTTAGTGTTAGTGCTGACTGCCATCGATTCAAATATCAATTAATAATATATAGTCAAATAACAAAAATGAAATTGTATCTTCACTAATCTCTCACAAAAAAATCAAATAAAAATAAAAATGAAAATGTTATACTGAAACTAAATAAATTGAAATTATTAATTCCCTCATTATATTACATTGAATGCCTCTAGTTGTCGATAACAACCTCCGCATTTCCCATAAAAACATATACGAATATAAATTGAAAAATAAAATTGTGGCAGTGAAATATGTTAACACCACATAACACACGCATCATTCATAATCATTTAACAATTTCCAATGAAATCAAATTAAAAAAAAAAACGAAAAAATAATAAAATTGAAACCAAAACCAAAAACCAATCAAGTGTTAATCGATCAATCAAAACCAATTTCGAATGACATTCAACAACATATCATTAATGCCATATTTGTACGCCCGTTGTATATATATGTACATATGTACGTATGTATGAAATTTATGGCTCTCCTCGTATCATATACCACATATAATATAAATTTGTACCAATTTTTTCAATCTACATAATATTTATGTTACATGGCCACATCGTTAGTATATCGAGTATATTTATATGGATATATATATACTGTGTATATACTATGAATTTAAACGACAACAAGAAAAATTACCTTTTTATATTTTTCTTCCACCAACCCAAGACGGAAAATCATTTACCTGAGATTCAAAAAAAAATTTTTGTTTTGTTTTCTTATTTATTATTGATTTTATTATGTCAACTTAATATATTGTCATCGACTTTTATACATAACATTTTCATTTCAAACATAAATAATAATATGCTATATAGGTATAATATGTATGTATATATGGAAAATGAGGTAAAATGAAGAAAAATCAATTTTTCTTTTTTTTTTTTCTTTAAAGAAAACAAAGTAAGATAAATATGTACATGGGGAGGAGGGGGATGAGGAAAACTAACAGCATGAAATAAGAATGTAGGAAAATGAATTGAATGAAATGAAATGTAATCGCCTAAAGTGAATACACAAATTTTTATTTTTAGTATTTTTTAGGTTTTGATTTATTTTTATATTTATATATAAATATATATATATATGTATATTATTTTAAATATAAAATATAAAATAAATAAATTAAATTGAGGTTTTTATTTCTATTATTATTGTTATCTTTGTGTTTTAAGGGATGTAAGATATGTACATATATACATACGTGCGTATACATTGCCTACATTGATTACAGTGGTAAAACTAAGTGCATGTATGTACTTGCAATTAAACCTGAATACAGAATAGTACTATTTGACCGAAAATGCAAATGAACAGTTAAATTCATGTTCATAATATTTTATTTTGTGGAAAATGGTGCTAAAACATAGCATTTTCAGAATTGAAATAAGTTAAATTTTTTCAAATTAAATTAAATATTTTTCAAAGGCAAACTAATCAGAAAAATGTTAAAAATTATGATCGACCCTATTAACCATTTAATTGGATTAAAAATTAAAAAAATTAAAATTGGGCGGATTACTCCAGCACTCAATGCCACTAATGGGCGCCCACGGTGCAATACCCGGACAAACACATACTTTCACATTAAAAACACCCAACCGTGATTTTTGGTCACCACCGGGAATCGAACCCGAGACCTTCGAATAACAAAGCAGGGACGCTACTTACTGTGCCAACGAGGGCGAAATATTTAATAGGATAGTAGGGTGAGTACTTTGAAGCTGCACCAGCCAAATCAGAGCCAAATACAATTTTATTACATTTCCTGTTCGCGAGAAATGAGTGATCTTCTAATTGAACATACACACTTTTACACTACCAATTTATAACTTTTGAGTCTTAGATATGAATTTATTATAAACTAATTACAATGTATTATTGCCAGCAATGATATACATTGTAATTCATTTATTGGAAAAATCACTTCGAAAAATTAATTATATACTTCATAGTTAATTAAATAAAAGGCGAAATAACCAACAAATAAACGTGACGATGAAACACGCTAATAT
This sequence comes from Tipula unca, assembly GCA_951394425.1. Classification (NCBI taxonomy): domain Eukaryota; kingdom Metazoa; phylum Arthropoda; class Insecta; order Diptera; family Tipulidae; genus Tipula; species Tipula unca. The sequence goes on from OX596382.1 coordinate 91,499,762, forward strand.
TTCAAAATCCAAGTGTTCGACTGGAATTAAAAGTAATAAAATAATCCATATTTTATTGAATGGTGAAATCTGAATCGATTAGACTTTTAACCAACGGCATTTGTGCAATGATATCAGCACTGGTTTCAATCATTTGTTGTGTCAAAACGTCAAGATTATCATATCTTCAAAGATTTCAATTGTATACCTGTAAGCTATATTGAACTAGAAGGGAAAGACAAAACACGTGTATGTGCTAGACGTTCTGCTCTTTGAGACCGTTCGAGTTCATTAGTAAATCCAAATAGGTGAGTGAAGTGAAATTATACGAACCTTCGAATTTTTCCTAAGATTGTAAATTTGAAACCGACCTTCACAGTCCAAATGTAAGTCGATCCACTGCAAAGATTTCAAAGCCTTCTTTACATTTTCAAGGTAACGCTATATTCCATTTGATGGTGGCAATGTTTACAATTATAACACAGGAATTGAAAACCTTTCTATCGGTACTATAATACATATATGGTAAAAAATCCAACAGGCTTGGTTGCAACTGGATTTTGTCTCTAGGGATCAGTTTGCAAAGCGTACACAACGTAGAACAACAGACACTTGTTCGTCCATAAATATACAAGCATTCCTTTTGACAAAGAGTTGGGTTATGTTGCATTAAGGAAATCCGATCTCTTTGCAACTCGACCGCGCTTTTGCGACTAGTACCCCTTGGTATCAAAGTATAGGTCGAAGCTGAATTCAGACTGAACCTCTACAATAACGCAGATATTAAGCAAGATGGAAGTGATTGTGGAGATTATAAAATCTTCACGAAGCGTTACCTGGCAAAAGCTTACCATAGCAAATGCCAATTTATGATTTCTGCTCTAATAGAATGTTAGGATTAGCTGCTTTATGAGGACTACAACTTTCTTTATGTAATCTGCAAAACCATTCGCTTTTTCTTCATTACTTCTCTCCCAGCATCTATCTAGTAGCCTTGTTCTTATCTTAATTTTCTGGTTACTTTCCGTAATGAGTAATTCATTCTCTGTTGCCTATTGAGATATAGTTTTCAACAACTTGGTTTCCTTTCTCCCTCATGGCGAATTTAGGATTTTTATAGATCCATTTAATTTTTACTTTAGTTGCCGTCGAATTTTTCGGTTTTCTAGAAATTTTAGTTTTTATTTGTTTAATGCCATCGGCTTTATCGTTGAATCTTTCCTATTCAGGAAACTCACAAAAAGCTTTAACATCTTACAACTACTTGAATATAAATCATTAGGGCTTAACCTTTACTATAGTTCTTAACATTATCATGTACTATTGTATTATTATTAGTAATGTTACTCTAAAATAGCTAGTTCCAACGGCACTTTTGTTTGAAGGCGCTGAAATCTGCCCAAGGCATAGGGATGTTCTTAATTTTGATATATTTGTGTATATCACGAAGTATTTACAATTCTTCATAATATTCTTGACTGCATTCGTTGAAGTATTATTATGTTGGACGCGCTAACAGACCGCCACCATTTTTGAAAAATGAGTGTATGTATATGTGATTGGATTGATTTTTCTGACAACGGAAACTTGAAATCTACTTCATATGTTTAAAATAATTTTTATTTATTTCTCATCCTTGTGTTAAAATGCAGGTTTGATACACTGTTGTTAGAAATCTACCCAAAAAACTCGAGATGTTCACATAAATCTGCATACCAAAACAAAAGTTAATTTGGATTTTTTTTTCACAAGTATTCGTGGAGATTTGTATAGAAAAGGATTAGACGATAGAAAGTTTTGTAAAAATCACCTAGACCAAAGATGCTGAATACCTCATGTGATATATCATATGAAACGTAATTTTATAAACAATCTAGTGGTACATATTTTTTGATCAAATAAAATTTTTTAATAAAATATTAATTTGCATAGCATTGTTATATTTAAACATTAAATTATGATTAAGATTTTAAGCTCTTTCTAAATTACCTACGATGGATTTTTGGAAATTAAAATTATTCACAATTGCTAGTTTTGACATTACTAGAAAGTAATGATCTCCTAAAAGTCTTGAGATATTTGGTGAGCAACGAAAAATTAACCTCTTGTTTGTGTGATAAAGTCATGTGATTTTTTCAGATGGCTTATTTTACAAGCTGCTAATATGTTTACTTCACCACTAGCATGAACTTTTGCAATATTGCCCTTAAATATATGTAATTATGTAGAAAATGTCTGAATGTACGTTATTACTTGCGATTCAATTGCAGTTTGAATGTTTGTGTTTGTGCCTCACTATGGTCGAACCTCTAACTTATTTCTTTTCGACTATTTAAACGCATCATTCACGGTTCAATCAAATTTCTTTTAGTTTCAAAATAGGCAAATTTTTTTATTTCCCTTCAAAATTGTTATAGCATGTACTACTAAATTAATTTAGTTATAATAAGTTCCGGTACAATTTCAAAATAAAATTATTTAAGTGTAGCCAGTTTTCGACGGCTCTGATTTTTTATACTTATTCATATTAAAAACATAAGGATGTTCAATTCGGCCAAAAATATAAATAGTAGATATAATTTTCGTTGATTTAAATTGTTTGACATTTAAAAATAATTAATTATTTTCACATTAATGATTAATTGAATGGAACATAATATTTTTAAATTACCAGCAGCTAACAAATTTAACATTTTAACATTACAATACCGCTTAAACATAATTTGAAAAACAGGAGCCCAAGTTGAATGTAAAATTGGATCGAGACAGAGCAAAATATTTATTTATTTCTCAAAACTGCGAGTGCTTTGTAACGCCAATGCTAAAATACTTAAATTTGTTCACAACTGTGTGAGTGGTTGAGCAGTTGTCTCATTCGCGTTTATATATAGCACGCGTCATGCAAGAACTTCATTAGTGTTGTGATGTGAACGTTATTGATCTAAATTACCTACTCGTCAACTAAAAAATGTAAATGTAGATATTTAACATTAAAAATACAAAGCGCGCTCATATGTGTAATCCGGAAATTACATGTATTTACTTCCCGCACTTTATATTCACCCTAAATTCCGAAATGTTCGATTTAAAGATAAATGATCAAAATTTTCATAAATAATTATACAATACACAACGAATATAATAAATTAATAAAATTCATCAAAACAATTAATAAAGCAAACAAACAAAAGGAAAAACCAGCAAATATATTTTCTCTGTTTTGATGAAAATTAATGATAAAGAAAAACAAATGATTTTCACACCCCCTTTACAACACCGAAATTAAAACTTCCAACAAAAACCACAATACAGAGTATCGAAAGCTCATTCAACCGCAAACATAAATTTCTACGCTCTCTTCCATTTCTAATTGTTTTTCAAAATAAAACATTCATGTTTGAGCTTTTTGTGCGTATATACATATGTACTATATAGGTACTAACTGCCCCTTTATTTTTGGATAGCTCTAATCATTTTTATTAGATTGATATTATAAAAGTAAAACTTACTTGTGTAAATCATATTTAAATCACATCATGATGATTTTGATTAATTACGTATATTTTTTTAGATACACATGCTTGGGATTTGGCCATACCAGAACGCCGAAACACACATCCAATTAGTCTTAGGTCTATTTAAAACAACAACTATGTACTCGTATAACCAAACAATTTTTTATATTTCGAAAATTTAATAACAATTTGAAATGCCTATACATATATGCAAAAAAAAAACAAATCAACAATTCCGCATTTACAACCAAGCATTCATACAAGAGAACAGTTTCCCTGTACACAAAATACAAGAGAATGTATATGAATGTGAAAATAATAATAATTTTCAGTTTGTTTTGTGGGTTTAGAGCTTGTAAAGTTTCCCGTTTTTATCAATTTTTGTAAAAAAAAATCTTTTACAGTTGCAAACAGATTTTTTTTTTTGTATTTTAATTAAAAATAAAAACGAACCGAAAAAAAACAAAGCTGCTGGAAGAAAAATAAATTCTCTATACACTACATACATAATATGTATCTACGTATGCTCTGTACGTCTACGTACTAAAGTTCATACAGATACTCCATGCACACACACACACACACACACACACACACACACACACACACACACACACACACACACACACACACACAAAAGAGTACAGCAAACTGGAAAATGGTTAAAACATAACAAACAAAAATTGAAAAAACTATTTCGAGAACTTTATCTCGTGAGAATTGATAAAATATATAAAACAAACAGTAATGTTTTATTTGTTAACAGGGTGTTGCATGGCATACAATCTATCATCGGTAACAGTTATCCAGCTATAGATGTTTAAAGTTTACAATACAAGTAACATAAAAATCTCAAAAACTGTTTAAACAATAATTTACCTTACTACCAATTTAAACCCAAAGTACCAAAATTGGTTATGCAACAAAAAATGCACATTTCTCCTAATAAATTTATCAGCTTTTTTAAAAGGAGCGTTTATTGAAACAAAGCCAATTGAAACATCAAGTGGTTGTAAGAAAGATGTTGTTTTTGGAGATACAAGAAGAGTCTCTCTGTATCATTTCGTCTGAAGAAAGTGAATTACTTCTGATTTGACGTGTGAGCCAAAGTAATCCATCAGTAAAAGCGAATGATTAATTACGAATGGGCCATTGCGCCTAGCAAAGCAAAATGTTATCCACTGTTTTGCTAACTTTTACTTCAATATTATTTGGTAACACAAAACGTGGAACTTTCTTTAAGCCTTTGAAAATGACCATTGTTCGAATCACCTTACCATCAGCTGCCACACACAGAACAACGGTGAATCTATTTTTTGAGTGCCCACTATCTAGCCCATCGATTGTCTTTTCACCCTTGAAATGGAGAGTGCGATTGTGGCACATGTCGAAATAACATGGCGTCACATCAATGTTATAAATTTTGCTGGTGGCATTGAAGCAATCTTTTGCCTTGCACATCGTAAAAAATCATTCACAAGACCCAACAGTTTTTCTTAAGTTGAAATGTATAGTTACGTATATAACTAATACCTATGAAAAAAATAAGCGAGGATAGAGAAAACACAACAAATTTAAGGATTTTTTTTTTTCGAATATTCCGTACCACGGTACACTGTTTGGGTGGGTAATTCTCAATAGTGTTATTCGGAATAGTACGGTATACTAATTATATATTACATATTACAGTCCGAAAATACTTTTGGCGAAAACTAATCATATAATATTGAATTTTATCCAATTTTGGGCCAAATATGTTAATACGAGCCCCATAGGACAAAAAAAAATTGTGGGCGCAAGCCGTTAAAATCCGACCTAAACTTAAATTTAAAAGAGACCAAGCTTTAGGCGATGATCTTAGTATCATGTGTATTGGCATTGAAATTTTATTGTCAGACCTGATGTTTTAACAATTTCGTAAATACTCTTTGACATCAATATTGCAATTTGATCAAAAAGGAGAACACAGTTACATTTCTCTTTAACTGACATTGATTGCTGTTCTCAGTGTGATAGTCTCTTACCTAAATTCTAAAAATTTTAGGCATTTAAATCTGAACAGGTTAATCAATAGCCGCTATGTGAAGTGTCTCTTAATGATAGTATGGGATTGCGAATAATTTGTACTATTCCAAAGGTTCAGCAGAAAAAGAACTATATATTCGACATAATTCCATAGTATATATAGAACAACTTTACTGCAATTGAAACACTTTTCTGAATTGATTTGTATAACAATTTTAGGATTTTAATGTGTGGGGTTTTAATTAATTTGAACGTAAAATTTGACCTTTACAATAGTCCTAATCCAAATTAATAATCCATGACAAATGCTTACATGACAAAATATAACTGCCAATTATTGCAATCGAAATTCTCGAATATGGGCCATTTCATAATCAAAATTAATTAATTGTTGTATTGTTATTTGTCAATGCAGATTTTTTTACTGTTGATATATTGGATTGTGAAATAATTATATTGGTCCGACCACAACAGAAATATTGAAAATTGCCAAATTCATTATACATTTTGAAATTGTTCTTAGAAATTGTAATTTCTGATTTGGCGTCATTACAAAATTTTGAATTTGGGAATTTTATCATTTGAGGGCTAAAAAAGTTTGAACAAAGTTTTAATTTTGTCGTATAATTTTGACGTAAGTGAAATAATTTGCACTTCAAATTAATGCGATAAGTTCAATTGCTGTCCGAATTCTGTAAAAATGTTGACATTGTTTACATAAAATGTAATGTGAACAGTATAAAATCGTAAAATTTGGCTCGAATATGTTATTATTAGTATACCTATAATATTTACAAATTTCGGCTAAGCCATTTTCAGCTGTCTCGTGAACGCTGGCAAACAATTTTACAAAATATTCCGACATATAGTGCAAAGAATCTGGAATCAGCCATGACCTACACAGTATAAAATTTTTACATACATATAGAGGTAAACAAAATGCCCCGTATATATATGTAATTTTTACATATAATATGTAATGTACATAGTTTATGCAATTTTCATTATATCATTTAGGTAAAATTCTAGAGAACACTATATAATTTTAATTAGAAAATATGAAATAAGTATAAATAAATAATAATAAAGTATGGAAAACTCCATAAACCATATATGCGTACACATAAAAATACAAAATTGTCAGTACAATTTACGTAGCGTATTTTTTTACATATACCAATACTGAATATTCAATATTTTACTATGGAAAAGCTCAGTTTACATATATATATGTAAAATATTTACTACTACATATATTTATGGAATTATACATAATACATGTAATTATTTTTTACTGTGTAGTCAACCTAATACTTTTTCTTGTTGGTTATAGCAAAGCCATCTTAATATATAAAGCCTCCATGTTGAGCGATATTTTGAAACGAGCTTTTTTTAGTTAACCAAAAAATGTGTAAAATACAAAGAAGTCTATGCAATCCCATGGCAAAACATACAAACTTATTTTGAATTGTTCAACTATTAATAGTGAGGGCTTTTAATATTTTATTACATAAAGTAATAGATAAAGAATTGAATTAGGTGATGGCCAGGGTTATTTTTCGAAATTATATTAATTAAACATAATTTTTATGATTATAAAATTGTCATTAATTTAATTTATTTGTGCTTTTAAATTTGTATATACAAATATATATCTGATATATTCTAATACTCTCTTTCAATATACTGCATTCACTCCAACACAGAAATAAAATAGTTCGATTCAAAATCGAAACATGGAAAAATATGTATAAAAATTATGATAACTATTATAAATTAAAATTGAGGAGATTAATCGGATAAAAGCTGGCAAATTTCTCATTAAACCAAAATAAAAATATTGATCGTATCGATCAAATAAATGATAAAATGTTGTGTTTTGTTTTGAAGGTTACAAAAGGTTACATAATTTATATACAATATGTCAATTAGGATTAGCAGAGGGACAATTTGATCACGCTCTCAATATTATTTTTTATACAACAATTTTTTGTTGTTGGTATGAAATAAAATATTGTGTTCATATATTTTTTCTCGTTTTTTGCGTTGTTTTATGATCATTATGTTTGTTCCATTTTAAAAAAAAACATTGATGTTTTCTTCTTTTGGTTTATTTGTTTGATGGGAATAAATTATTTTGTTGGTTATGTACACAATGTCCCTTTCTTACAAATTTTTATTATATTTCTATTTGAGCTTTATTAGAGAATAAAGTATCTTATTTTCTTTTAATTAATACAATAAAATGGAAAACCCCACGGAAAAATCCTTCAAGTCAGGTGAAAACCAATGTTAATAGTTTCAATTGATTTCAAAAAATTATAATTTTGAGTTACTTTTCATTCAAATATTTCTATAAACGAAAATCATGTCTCTCCAAATAAAATGTATGAAGAGAGCGATTATTTTTGTCATTTTAGACTCACTAATAAAAGTTCGTTTTGAACATGGAAGCTTGATTTATTAAGATGGCTTTGGTTATGTACACAATGTCCCTTTCTTACAAATTTTTATTCTTTTTATATTTGAGCTTTATTAGAGAATAAAGTATCTTATTTTCCTTTAATTAATACATTAAAATGGAAAACCCCACGGAAAAATCCTTCAAGTCAGGTGAAAACCAATGTTTATAGTTTCAATTGATTTCAAAAAATTATAATTTTGAGTTACTTTTCATTCAAATATTTCTATAAACGAAATTCATATCTCTCCATATAAAATGTATGAAGAGAGCGATTATTTTTGTCATTTTAGACTCACTAATAAAAGTTCGTTTTGAACATGAATGCTTGATTTATTAAGATGGCTTTGGTTATAGCAACAAACAATGTACACGTGTGATTCATTTAAAGAAAATTATTTCGAAAGTGTCGAAATTATTGTACACAGCTGCTGTAATAATTTAGCTTCTTACAAAATGCTGTCATAATTATTACAGTAATAATAATTATCACAAAAATTGGACACGGCCTTATTGAAACAATTATTTTCCATCGACACCTCGATTTTTATTTTGAGGATGAATTTGTTTCACTAAAAAAGTACTGAGTTGCTGATCTCTGCAGGTTTTGAGTTTATTCCATGCGTTTCTCGATAAATTTAATAAATAAGTTTATAACAATATTGACCGAAACTATTTCGAACGAATGAAAAGAAATTCTAAAATTAGTTTTGAAATGCACCAATCCATCTGCTACGAAAACTGTGAGGTTTGTATTTTGCATATAATTTGTTCTGTCATCAACTATAACAAAACTCGATCCTGCGAATGTAATTGTTTTGATTAAGTTTCTGTACCAGACAATTTTTGTATGGACGGAGATTCGCTTCACGCAATTTCTAATGAATGCTCACTCTAGCTAATCCTTTATCCTTTGTACACTATTTCGTTTCCCGTTGTTTTTGCTAAGGAAACCCAGGATTTATCCTTTTTATTTATGACTTCCAGTCCTTTTCTAACTGTATTTTGATTTCATTTCACATATGTATCAATTGGAGGACAAGCTCTGGCACATTACTAAAATAATGGCTAATAATTGTTTTTCTTACAGTGTACCTTTCTAACCGTTATATTTGTTTTCAAAATGTTAATGTAAATTTCAAAAACAGGCAACTTTCGATTATACAATCTCTTCGCAAATTATGTTAGAGATTCTGAGCTGAAAAACTTTATGATAAAATTGCGCTTTGGAAAAATATATAGTATAAAGCAAATAAGCATCGCATTATCGGAACCACATGATAATCAAACGAAGTTGTGTGAGTCCTGAGAAAATTGTTGTAGATGTGCTAGTTGCAGTATAGCACAGAATCCACACACATCAACACAAAATATTACATGAGATAGAGGATATCTCAAAAAACTCTAGTGTTTATGTTTTGAGAGAAAGCAAATTATATCCGTACCAATGACCAAATAAATAATGATTTTAATAACTGGGTCAGGCAACAAATTGGAAAAATCCAATTATTTCCCCGTGTCCTGTAGACAGAAGATTTCCCAATTTTAATAGAAGATTTCCCAATCAGTTGCAAGAAAGACAAGAAATCTGGCTTCAGTTGGATGGTGCATTTCCTTATATGGAAGAGCTTCGCGGCAACAACTAAATTTAATATTTTCGTATAAATGGATCTAACGGTGGCCGAATATTTTTCCCGTACTATAACCCGATTTAACATGTAAGGATTTTTATCTATTTAGAAGAACGAATGGCCTAGCGTATTTGCCGCCGTCGTGAGCACAGTTAGTAGCGTGCTTGATGTGGTATTCAACGGTAAACGGGTTCGATTCTCGATGGTGACCAAAAATCAAGGCCAGCTGTTTTTAATGTGTAAGTATATGTGTGTGCTTCCGGGTATTGCACCGTGGCCCATTTGTGGTATTGAGTGCTGGAGTGATCATCCGCCCAACTTTAATTGTAAATTTTATTTTTTTTTTAGCGTATTTTAATCAGCTTACCATTGCAGAACATATGAGACAGAGAATTAATGCAATTTTCAGAAATAATATAATAAATAATAACAGTGACGCAGTCCCAATGCTGTGTTAAAGTTGAGAACAGGCTATCGACAAATTTTGTAGTTAACTCGGGTGTTCGGCAGGGAGATGCTCTGTCCCCGATACTCTTTAATCTCATGTTGGAGTACATCTTTCGTAAAACTGAAACACCGCCGCAGCGTAACATCTTATATCGCCAGTGCTTGCATATGCAGATGACATATGGGTGATTGGACTGAATAGCAACGGATTGAAAGAAATACTTGAGCCGCTTGTAGAGTTTTCAGCTTCAGTTGGACTTCAGATCAATGAGTCCAAAACGAAATACCTGATCTCTGGTTTTAGGGACAATGGCACACCAGATTTTAGTAGTGGCCACCACACGTTTGAGGGAGTGAGGAGTTTCAAATATTTGGGTTCTCTTATCACTCACGAAAACAGTGTGGGTGAGGATATTAAAGTGCGGCTGGCAGCTGGCAGTCGTTCTTTGTATCCTCTAAGGCCACTGCTAAAATCTAAAAACTTATCAAGTGCCGTGAAGCTGAAGCTTTACAAAGCGTTGATCAGGCCCGTTGTTATGTTTAGATGTGAAAGTTGGGCGCTGACGGATGAGTACGAGAGATGGCTCCTAACATTTGAGAGAAGAGTCATGCGTGTGATTTAAGGCCCAAAACGCGAAATAGATGGTACCTACCGAGCTCTGTACAATAGCGAGATCAGAGATCTGATGAAGATCCCCGATATTGTACATGAAATAAGATCTCAGCGAGTACGCTGGCTCGGGCACGTTCTGCGTGCTGATCCGGAACGAATTGTGCAGCGATCTCTGAAAGGAGAGCCACCATATGGTAGGCGCAGAGGTCGTTGCAGGCGACGATGGCTCCACGGTGTAGAGAACGACTTGGCCTCTTCAGATTGTCTTAGACAGTATGAAGACCATGCTCGGGATCGAAACCGCTGGAGCCGAATTGTTGACTCAGTATAAAGGGGCCAGTAATGGCCTTTAAAGCTGTTTTAATTAATTCAGGAATAATATTTCACAAGATAAATTAGAAACCGTACCCGATTAGAATATGTTTGTAATTAAATGGCAGATATTTGGAACATTTACTAAATTAATAACTATTTTTATGAAACCAATTTTGTTTTTTCTTTAAATCCTCAAATTTTGATTTAATTTAATTTTGAATGTTTTGAATTTTTAATGAATCAAAAAACAATTAATATATTTATATTTATTTATTGTTAAAATGGAACAGTGTGGAACTGGTGGAACTAAGATATAATTATTAAGCTTTAATGAATATAAATTATTGGTCATATATCTGAAAACATACACATTATGATAAATTGTGTGAACAAACTAACTTATTTTGGATGGATTCTAATTTTAAAAATATCTTAACTTTAGTCTATATCTCTGAAACTAATGATTTTCAAGGTCATTCAAGTACTTCACTAGATAAACAACTCAATAATTTTCATTTCATGTGGTTTTCTCCTTTCTTGTACAAAAAATTACTCTGTATTATAATTCTATTTGAAGATGTTTACTCGAAATTCACCATCCTAAAAATTTAGTTTAGTCTATATTCAAATTTAAATTAAGCAATGCGACTTCAACATCGACTTAAAAACTGTCTGAGTTCTTTAGAAAACAAAAATTATTTTTTAAAAAATTGGAACAAAATAATGAAAAAAGATGAAAATTAAACAAAAGCTTCCACACAAGGGAAAAAAGAAAACCTCTAGGAGTAAGCGCAGTATAATGATAAAAATGCAAAGAGAATTTGAGCTGTTCTCATTTCCTATGTTCATCAAACTCCAACTCATCATTTTTATATTTTTCCTATTTAAACAAAAAAAAACAGTATATTTTTAATGAAACTTTTCAAAAATGTAACAACAAAAGAATGAAAGATAAATAAAAAGCTTGATGGAAAAGCGTCAAATATCATGTTATTCGTCTTCAACTCTTCTACATGATGAACACATACATACAAACATACACACACTCATACACAACATAATAACGATTTATGAAAATTAGTGTGGTGATGGTGGTGGTGTAAAGTGGATTAAACAATTTACGCGTATATATAATTTTATTTAAAATATCCAACACTTCACATTTAAAACAAGCAACAACACACGATGATAATAAAAGCCTTGCGGTATAAAATTGTGTGCGTGATTCAATTTTTCATTTTTAATAAAGCGCGGAGCATACAAAAGGGGAAAAAATTAACTCGACAATCAAAAGAAATACACAAATAACAAAAAGCAGTTAGTATACATATATCGTATACAACGACGACTATGTACATAATATATCAAAAATATTTCAATCTCACCACTAATTGTGTCACTGATAATAAACAAAAACAAGAAAAAAATGTTTTATGTCATCTTCATCTAATTTAGAGCTTTCTTCTCATCATTTACTTTATTATGCTATGAGCACAATTTTTTTTTTTTGTGTTCTCAATTAATCAACAAAACTTTTTTTTTTAACTTTTTATTCCATTCATAAGTAACTTAATTATCCAGATAAGCTTTTTAATTTATGAAATATACACACAAAAATATAAATTTTATAATTAAATTAAAATATTACAAGCTTTTTTTTTGTACTATACATGAGCTTTTAACGTTTTTGTTTCTATTCTACCAATTAATTCTTCACGCTGAAGCAGTGTCTAAAGCCTGTATTCCATTGTAAAAAATTTACTGACAGCAAAAACAAAATGGTATAAAAATATAGATTTGCTCGTGGTGCGAAAGAAACAACTATCATTATCAGTAAAATTTTACTGGAAAGAAAAATGTGTTTGGGTTAGTGTGTTGCCATAATTTGTTATAAAAAAAATCATAAGTTGAGTATTTTTTATGGCAACATTTATACACATCGGATACGAAATTTGTTTCACACAAACATGTAAATTTTATTTGGATAATTTTATGGTCAAGTGTTATTTTGCTGTAGATTTTTTTTTGAATATTTTAGTCGTTATAATAATAAATTATTATTATTATTATTATTAATTATATTACAATAAATTATTTATTATGTCATAGCTTATGAATAAATAAATAGAATTATGTTCGCACTTTAAAATTTATGAATGCAGAAGCTGTCAAAACGTAACCAGAAAAGTTTTGATATAAAATATAAAATAAAAAAAATACGATCTCTGTCACACTAATGGAATTTTTAATTTTTTTTTCTCCCCTCGTTATATTAGCAAAACATTGCTGTCAGTAAATTTTCCACAATGGCATACAGGCTTCACTAGTGTTTCTATGCGACAATCCACAAATAGCTGTTAATTTATCAAATTTTGAAATTTGCGAATTTTTTCTAGAAAAAAATAAAATATAATTTACACTGTTAACTTTTGTAATTTTCTCCTATTGGAATTATTTAAATAAGATAATTGGAATTTGAAGTATTTTGTAAATTTTGTGACGCCGTTTCTAGAGAATTATATGATCTTGACTACATATTCGGATTGCTTAGATCAACTGATATCTTTGTGTTCATAGGGATTAAAAAAATTGTATTATATATATATATACATATATATACAGTATCGCCAAAACGTCATCGGAAGTTACGATTTTTTTAAATATTTGCGTCCCGTTAAACTTGTTTACAAATTTTTTTGTTTTTCATGGTAACATGATTGAACATGAGTATTTTGATTGTAACAATTGAAAAATATATTGGTTAGTTAATTTGTTATCACAATTAACGTATAACGGATTATTTTAATACAAGTGGTAACATTCATTGAAAGTTAAAATTTTAGTTTTTCTGATATCCATATATTTTTTTGAAATTAAATATTAATAATAAAATAATTGAATAATACGTCAAATTATGGAAAAAAGGAGAGAACACTCTATTGAAATAAAATCGGCGGTTTTAAAATTAATTGCCAATGGAACTTCTCAGTCGGCAGTTAGTCGCCAGTTTGATATCTCAAATTCGACAGTACACCAATGGTGTACAAACAAAAATGTTCGTGGGACCTTAGTACGCCAGCCAAGAAGTGGACGACCTCGTAAGACTACGAAAAGGGAGGATTCGATCATCGTTAGACAGTCACTGGCAAATCCGAGACTGTCCGCTCCCGCGATTATGCACGATTTTAAAGTGAACCATGGCAAAACTCTATCAGTAAGTACTGTAAAATTCGTCTAACAGATGCTGGGCTTCATGGAAGATGCCCAAGCAAGAAACCGCTGACCTCCAAAAAAAATCGAGCCACCCGTCTAAAATTTGCCAAAGAGCATTTAAATTGGACAACGAAACAATGGTCCAAAATTTTATGGAGCGACGAAAGCCAGTTTAACATGTTTTCATCGGATGGAATACAGTATGTTCGTCATATATTCGTAATATAATAATGAATTATTAATCAAAAAATAAGTTAAAAATGTTGTATTTCAAAAAAAATTATAAGGCAAAAAACATTTTTCCGGGTGTTTCTTTTAAACTGAGACGATCAAATATCTCGAAAAATAGCCACTCTACGGAAAAAATGTCCATAATCAAAATTTAATCATACCGCGGGGGAAATACATTAGTGCAAAAAAAATAATCCCCCACCCCCGCTTTGTAGGTGCGGCGGGGGTAACTTTTAAACTAAGATAGGATTTTTATTGCAGATATGGATTCTACGACTAAAAGTACGTATGATTTGAATGAAATATTTTGTTCGGTTCATGATACATGGCGTTGTAATCGACGAAATTCAATTTTTTCAATTTTTCCTTCTTAGAGCACACGCATTCGATTCTGCAATACGTTTGAAATAAAAAACATCACGTTTTCATTGGAAATACTCGAAATTCGTCATCAAAACAATTTATTCAGTTTTGTAAATCTCAAATAAGTGTTCAAAATGATGGCCTGCGACTTCAATGCACTTATTAATCCGCTCCTCTAGCGGAGGAGCATATTTCGTTTGGCAAATGGATGCATAGTATCCCTTAAAATATCCTCCAAACCAATTTCTTTATTTAGCGTTTTATCTATCCAGTATAAAGACCCAGCACCCATATACAACAAACAAATTCAAAGCATTGTATTTCCTCCGTTATGTTTAAAGGTTTTTACTGTATAGCGCTGGTCGCATTGTATTTTTTTTGGTCATCGGACATACTGAATGGTAAAGGGTGATTTTTTTGAGGTTAGGATTTTCATGCATTAGTATTTGACAGATCCCGCGGGATTTCAGACAAGGTGTCAAAGAGAAAGATGCTCAGTATGCTTTAACATTTCATAATGAATAGACTTACTAACGAGCAACGCTTGCAAATAATTGAATTATATTACAATATAATAATAATAAAATTAATAATTTTTTATCGACAAATTTTGTTCAGCGATGAGGCTCATTTCTGGTTGAATGGCTACGTAAATAAGCAAAATTGCCGCATTTGGAGTGAAGAGCAACCAGAAGCAGTTCAAGAACTGCCCATGCATCCCGAAAAATGCACTGTTTGGTGTGGTTTGTACGCTGGTGGAATCATTGGACCGTATTTTTTCAAAGATGCTGTTGGACGCAACGTTACGGTGAATGGCGATCGCTATCGTTCGATGCTAACAAACTTTTTGTTGCCAAAAATGGAAGAACTGAACTTAGTTGACATGTGGTTTCAACAAGATGGCGCTACATGCCACACAGCTCGCGATTCTATGGCCATTTTGAGGGAAAACTTCGGAGAACAATTCATCTCAAGAAATGGCCCGGTAAGTTGGCCACCAAGATCATGCGATTTGACGCCTTTAGACTATTTTTTGTGGGGCTACGTCAAGTCTGAAGTCTACAGAAATAAGCCAGCAACTATTCCAGTTTTGGAAGACAACGTTTCCGAAGAAATTCGGGCTATTCCGGCCGAAATGCTCGAAAAAGTTGCCCAAAATTGGACTTTCCGAATGGACCACCTAAGACGCAGCCGTGGTCAACATTTAAATGAAATTATCTTCAAAAAGTAAATGTCATGGACCAATCTAACGTTTCAAATAAAGAACCGATGAGATTTTGCAAATTTTATGCGTTTTTTTTTAAAAAAAAGTTCTCAAGCTCTTAAAAAATCACCCTTTATAATCTAATATAAAAAAACTTATTTTGGTTTCATCAGACGATAATATGTTTCGCCATTTTGTTATGGGCTACACCATGTGATCACAAAGTTTCTTGTATAGAATTGTTAGGCCTTACTGCTGAATTCGTAACACCCTAAATAAATTAATTTATTTGGAGGATATTCTATGGGATACCATGCATCGACTTGCTAAAGAAAACTTGGCTCTTCGCTGGGTGTTTCAGCAAAACAATGATCCGAAGCACATGTCGTTGGTGGTAAAAACCGGTTTGGCGAGAGCCAGATACATTTTATGAAATGGCTGTCACAACCCGCTGATCTAAACCCCATAGAAAATCAATGGGGCGGATTAAACTGTGGTCTAAGTATGATTCTTTCGTAAAAAAATTAACGTAAGTTTTGGAAAAACGCTTGGGAAATGTACAAAACGGTTGATGGAAGAACCTAGTTGAAGAATGACATAAACTTCTTGATTCCATAGGGTGGCAATATAATGTTGTGAATAAAAATAAAGGGTACACAACCAAATAGTAAACTATACTGCAAAAAAATAAAAAATTTCGTTCAGTTAATTATTTTTGAGAAAAATTGTTCAAATTACCTATTAATTTGCACGGGTAGTAATGAATGAATTAAATTTAAAAATTCATAAAACTGTTAAAAAATAAATTGTCTTAAATAAACATGTGTCATTTTTAAATGTCAATGTTTTTTTGTAGAAAAAAATGATAATTTAGTTTTTTTTTTTAATTACCTATTATTTTGTACACCACTGTATATATATATATATATATATATATATATATATATATATATATATATATATATATATATATATATATATATATATATATATATATATATATATATATATATATATATATATATATATATGTATGTGTCCCACACATTAAAGAAAATAATATAAAAGCTATAAAATATAGGGTCGTTTCGAAAGCACGATCGAAAGCTTTTACATAGGTATCGTAATCAGGGATGGGCGCGGTAGATTACGCCGTGTAATCTACGCGCTTGTCGACACGTAAAATATTACGTAGATTACTTGGCAATATACTTTCTCCATGTCGACAATTAAGACAATGTCACCAACCTACGAAATTTGAAGCGATATAAGGGCGATTCGTTTAAACCGAAAGAAGAAATGAAAAAAGGTTCAATTTAAATCTGGAACCACATATAATACTACAACTTTGGAAAT
This sequence comes from Tipula unca, assembly GCA_951394425.1. NCBI lineage: Eukaryota > Metazoa > Arthropoda > Insecta > Diptera > Tipulidae > Tipula > Tipula unca. Next base: position 91,517,115 of record OX596382.1, read on the forward strand.
ATATGTTGTAACAAAACAACCAAAAAGTTTAATTAAAATTTAATATAGTTTGTGCACTAAGCGTTCGGATTGGTCTAAATTTCAAATTTTGTTATAACGGGTAAAGTCAAGCACATGTTGTTTAATGCTCCCCATGAGATTCTACACAATTTCTGATGTGACTTTGCCAGCAATATTGTTCCATTTAGAACGCATATTTTCGGCATTCTTATCGCATTCGCCATTCTCCTTCTTCATCTATATAGTGTATTTTAAGAGTAGTGTAAACGAGCTTATTCAGGCTAAAACTTTAGTTCTAGACTAGTTTATCACAAGCAATCCATTGCAAATAATTGATCGCAAGCAGTTCATCGCACGAAATTTACCGTTACCATTTCAAAACACGGTAAACAATAGCAATGCAGCGCCGGTTATCACGATAATGTTCTGATATTTGGAGTACTGGATAAGGATTAAGCTATTTCTTGATCGATTATGATAAATCTTAACATACTGGATGGAAATGCGATTTTAAATTAATTTAGTAATAATTATAAAATGATTTAAAAATGAAGTTCCGGCTTACCTATACTGAAACTTAACTGAGCTATTTCTTAACCAATTCTGATGAAATCTGAACATTTTGGATTGAAATGCGATTATAAATTGATTTTTAGATACAGTCCTAGAATATTATTAATTGTGGGGAATAAAAAATGAATTATGTATCATATTGTGGAATATGGCCATTGGTTAACAAACAATCTCAAAATTCATTTATAAATCTCACTTAAAAATCCTATATCCATCCAACATGTCCAGTTACATTATAATCGGTCAAGGATTAGCCTATTGTTTCGTTCAAATTCGTCATTTTCCATACCTCTAAAATCTCATTTATATATAACAGGTCGAGTTCCATCATAGTCAAGAAATAACCTTATTCCGTGGCCCAGTTTCCATACAACATATCGAATTTGATAATAATTTAATAATTAATTGTCGCGCTGAATTGCCATCACGATTCGCGATAAATTGTTGTCGCGTTGAATTGATTGCGATGAATTGCTTATGATGAATTTCATACGAAAAATTGCTTGCTATAAATCGGCCGGTTACCAAAATCTTACTGGTGAATCGTGTTAAGGAATCATAATCAAAATACGTTTCTGCAGCCATTCTTTTATGTACTCATTCGATGTCACTGTGGAGAATGTCACAAAGACCTGGCAAAGACCATCCATGAGTCGACAACTGTAAATCGCTTGCCATCTTAACTCTTTGCCATCTTAACTGATTTTTTAATAACTCAGTAGCTCATAGCCTTCCTGAACTCGAATTCGTGTTACCGTCAGATATCTTCGAATTAATTTTAATGTAATTTATAATCTTTCTGAAACTTTTTTAATCATAATTGGGCAGTTTTTCAAATTTTTATGAGCTGCGCTTTCTACGCTGAAACGAATCTTTATACTATTTTAATACAATTTATATCGTTGTTTTGCATTTATCGTAAAGAAATTTGGTCACCCTAGTTCAGAACTAATTCGCAAGATCACTTTAGGAATTGTTTACATTATTGACGTTGTCGATGTTGTCTACGGGTTGTCGACACGTCGACGTAGAATATAATAGATGACTCGTAAACGCGTCCATCCCTGGTCATAACAATACAGTTCATCGTTTCTATAAAAAAAAATTATCGATTTATGTTCCTATTCATTCCCTCCAATTTCGTCTATATATCATAATTTAATTTCCTTGATCTTAAAGATTCTATAGTTGGTCTAAAACAAAACTATCTAAATATGTCAACAAGTATGGTGTGAATATCTCTAGAATAGGCGATACAAATTTTTAAAAATTATACAAAATTACGTAAACTTTAAAATCTAGAAAAAAATAGTTAGGTTCAGTATAGAATTTAATTTGAATTTTTGTTCAAAACCACGCAAATTCTAAATTCTGTGAAAAATAGTAAAGTCCATCAGAATTTTATTTCTTAGACAAGAAAGAGTCTTAAGTATCTAGAAATGTGCATAAGCACGTGCGAGGACATCTCTATTTATAGGATCGGTGAGTGGAAAATATAAAAAATCGTTAAAAATCACGAACTTTGAAATTATGTGTAAATGTACATAACATCCCCGCTGAACACAAAGATAGGAGTTGGTCTAAGCTCTTTGAATATCTACTCGAGAGCATATAAAAAGCCCTAGAATCGGTGGCACAAAAAATACAAAACACCTCAAATTCCAATTCTCGTATTTAAAAAAATCTAATTGAAAAAATGACAAAATTTTACAGTGTAAAAACTAAATTTTACTAATTTAATCCGAAATTTTAAAGTGTTCTGTTAAATTAAAGCGGCGTTAATAGCTATCACAAGCAGCTACCAAAAAATGTCAAGTCGTGTACCATTCGCTCTAAATCAGTATGCAAGAGCTTTGTTTTCGATTAAGAGCAATATTCATAAAATTCTTGATTTCCAAGCAACATTCTTTGAGAAGTAGTGAACTTATTTATATAGTGTGCAAAGCACGACTGCTCACTAGCATGTCACTACATGGCCGATCTTAATAACCTACCCTGCACTATATTATCGTGGGTGATAAGTGAACTCCGATGTCTTATGCGCCCCATCCCTTCAAATGAGATACAATTAGTAAAATCTGTTATGACGAACTAATTATTGATTATAACTTGAACAGAAGTTAAATTGTATCAGTAGTATCCGGCAACAAACCGTTTAGAACATTAAATGTATCATTAAAATAGTCCTTCTAGGTACATTCAGATTTCAAGTTGCAGTTATCCTAAGTAGGGATGAAAGTAAACCGTATCCCGTCAAAAGAAAGTTTACTAATTGTATTTCTCCTTTCATTTTTTTCACAAAAAATGTTCCTAAGTTGACTACTATTAGTAATTTATCCAATGAATAAAGAAATTGTTTTACGTAATAAGAAAAAATTAGGGCGTTTTTGTTATTTCATAATAATCCAGCACCTAAAATATGTATCTATAAAAATTTTATTTTTTGTTATTTAATTTATTATTATTATTTCAAAAAGATTTTCATTTGTTATTTTATTGTATGTCTAAAAATACAGGTTGAGAATATACCTGGATCATTGTTGATTGTCACTCAATAATCCATAATAATTAAAAATTATCTGTTCGTTTTTTTTTAAATCCAAATTTAAGTCTAAGTATAAGTATATATCTTAAGTATATTTTTTAATATTTCTATTCGACATTGTCTATTATGTAATAAAAACCAAGCCCTAACTTTTATCTCCATTAATTTTAACCTAATAATTGTTATTATCAATATTTGCAAAAATCTAAAATAATGCTGAAACATGAAATAATTATCCGCACCCTCATCATATGCCTTGATCCAAAATATGTAAGTTGCCAATAAATATACCGATCGCTTTATGTGAACTACTATTCAGAAGATGTGGCCCGGAGGTTATAATAACCACTGTTCATAAACTTAAATATTATCAAATATGTATATATATACATTTTATAAAAGGTAAAAGTCTAATCTAAATAAATTTTCAAAGCTTTTTTAAAAGCATATATTAATGGAAGCGATTATATTTCAAGTTAATTTTTTTATGTTTTTGACATTATTTTGACGACATTAGAGAACGAAAATGAATATATGTATGTACATATAAAAGTAATAAAAAACACATACATACATATTTATATTTACATATACATATTTATATATGAAATAAAAGCTTTCTATATAATATATAAACTCTAATTAGAATAAATATACATAATTTTCTTCTAGTTTTTCTTGTGGTTTAAATTTTTTGCTTCAAGATTACGATTATTTTACATATATCTTGGTTGTTGTCATTAAAGTTTATATTTATAACAAACAAAAGCATAACTGTGTATAAAGCGAAAAGCTTAATTTTCTCACGGTTCTTTCTATATTATATATATTATTATTATTATTGTTGCCATCATTATTGTGTGTAATTATGGTTTGAAGGCATTTTTTTGTTACATCATCATTTTCTTATACACATCTACCGTGCTTATCTTGTATGCTTATTTAAAGGTTAGAGATATGATTCTTTTATTTCTATATAAATACAATATTTTTAATGCTTTTATTTGTGTTTAATAAAGCATCACAGTGTAAAAAAATGTGATGATTTTTTTTTTATTGTTGCTGCTTCTTGTGTTTGCAAAACAATACAATAAAGCACATACGTAGTATATGAAGCAAAAAAAAATTGAAAAAAAAGCTCAAGGAATGAGAAGTAACACACTAATATCTTCATTTTATCTAGATTTGTATGTGTGGCCTCAAACAATATGTACAGTAGTGGTTTAACAATAAAAATGTAAGTCAAGGCGAGAATAATCAACGTTGTACTTTTACTGATGCGCAAGGGGAGAGAGAAAGTAGCACTTATAATAATACTCGATATAAAGATTTTAAACCTACATAAATCTTTAGGATGATATAAATCTATGTAGAAACACTTACGACCTTGAACTCAATATTTTTCATTTTTTCATAATAACTATGTAGTGCGAATTTTAAAGATACGAGTATGTATGCTTAAAGTTCAAGACAATGATGAATTTTTAGATATAATAAACCCTGTTACTTTAAAACTATTGGGCGCTTTTGCAAACAAGAACAAATATGATTTGTCTATAGATGTATATTTCGTCTGCAACGACTTACAAATTTTAAGTAGTTCAGCCTCATTCCTAACTTATATAAGGATAATCATTTGCAGCATTTTACTGCATTTTTTCGTGTTTAGATATTCGAATTACAACGCAATAATACGAGTATCTACTCAGTATTCAAGTTACTAGAATTGTTAGAAAAATAAAAATATTTGATTACAATTAAAATCGGATACTTTATTCAGAATGTAGTTAATTTTTTTTGTATCAAAATCATTTCTAGGCCCCAATGTTGTTTCTTAATAATAATAACAGGTTGATAGATTCTATAAAAATATGGAACATTCGATTTTTACATTTTCAGATATTAGGGTTTTGTGCATTATTCTGAGTTGTTACATACTTCAAAAATAGTAAGTAGAAAAAATAGAAAAAATTGTCTTATATGGTCCTCAAGATCAAAATGAAAAGAAGTGCAGACAGAAATTTTGAATAAGGCCCATCCGGACAGAAACGTTTCTCATTTATTTCCTTTTTTCAATTTAGTGTTTTTATACATGTTTAAAATTAGTGTTAAAATTCCGTGAGAATGTTAATCTATTTTGATCCCATACTCGATCACTTCTAACACATATAGATATTTCTTTGGGAGCTGGCACAGTACAAAAAATTTTGTTTCAGTCGCTTATAGGTGGTATTATCGTTTGCAAATGGGTGATTTAGCATTTATAATTCTTGTTGAAGTATTGTATTTATCTCAGTATTATTAGCAAAACTTAAAATAATATTTCGGATGTTTAATTGAACGGAGTGCGTAAAATTAATCACTAGGCTGAAAATGGTATTCTGTTGGCTGTAATTTAAATTTAACTTCATAAAGTCGGTAAGAAATTCATTTCGAATATCTGTTAAATTACTGTTAACTGAATGACAATTTAAAATTCTACCACTACCAATTATATTTTTACCGCTTAAGTTATGGTCGACATCATTAATGTCTTAGGAATAGTTTACAGCATTCAGATTTTTATTATCGACATTATTGCCTGCAATTTTATCCTGGTATTTATTTAGTTGCTTATGTTTATTAATACAATGTTTGGTTAACCCACTAAAACTTCCATATTGAGCATTACAATTTTTGTATTAAGCAGTGAATTAATTTCAGATGTTTAATATACATTTTACAATCTATGAAAGATCTAGTGCAGTTGTTAATTTTGTAAGCAAACATAATTCATTTATTTTAAAAAGACAGTGTTGAAAATATATAATACAACTATAAAACTAATTCTAATTTTCAATATTCTAAACAAATATAAATAATATGCTATAATATATGTATTGGCAACCCAACATATTTTTCAATTCGGCGTTAGTGTCAATTTATTCATTTTAAACAATCGCTTCTTGTAAAAATAAAAAAAATGATTCGTGATCCGACGGATACTGGCAATTAAAAACGAAATAAGATTTGAATAATGTAGCAAATGCGTTGAAAATTTCCTTTTCATCTATTTTTTTTTTTTTTAAACAGTTTTAAAGGCCCCTTACTGAATCAATACTAATTACAACATTACTGGCCCCTTACTGAGTCAACAATTTGGCTCCAACGGTTTCGATCACGAGCATGGTCTTCATACTGCCTAAGACATTCTGAAGAGGCCAAGTCGATCTCTAAACCGTGGAGCCATCGTCGCCTGCAACGATCTCTGCGCCTACCATATGGTGGCTCTCCTTCCAGAGATCGCTGCACAATTCGTTCCGGATCAGCCAGCCAGCCCGAGCGTACTCGCTGAGATCTTACTTACGTCATGTACAATATCGGGGATCTTCATCAGATCTCTGATCTCGATATTGTACAGAGCACGGTAGGTACCATCTATTTCGCGTTTTGAACCGTAAATCACACGCATGACTCTTCTCTCAAATGTTAGGAGCCATCTCTTGTACTCATCCGTCAGCGCCCAACTTTCACATCCAAACATGACAACGGGCCTGATCAACGCTTTGTAAAGCTTCAGCTTCACGACCCTTGATAAGTGTTTAGATTTTAGCAGTGGCCTTAGAGGATACAAAGAACGACTGCCAGCTGCCAGCCACACTTTAATATCCTCACGCACACTGTTATCGTGAGTGATAAGAGAACCCAATTATTTGAAACTCCTCACTCTCTCAAACGTGTGGTGGCCACTACTAAAATCTGGTGTGCCATTGTCCCTAAAACCAGAGATCAGGTATTTCGTTTTGGACTCATTGATCTGAAGTCCAACTGAAGCTGAAAACTCTACCAGCGGATCAAGTATTTCTTTCACTCCGTTGCTATTCAGTCCAATGACGCATATGTCATCTGCATATGCAAGCACCTGATTGGACTGGCGATATAAGATGTTACGCTGCGGTGTTTCAGTTTTACGAAAGATGTACTCCAACATGAGATTAATGAGTATCGAGGACAGAGCATCTCCCTGCCGAACACCCGAGTTAACTACAAAAATTGTCGATAAATTGTTCTCAACTTTAACACAGCATTGATACTGCGTCCCTTTTCATCTATTAAAATTGAATAATAATGTATTTCGGATTTAGTTGGCCCTCATAAAATTAAATGAGGTTGACTTATGGCATCATCTTTCGAAGTTCCGGTCTAGAAATAAATTTGTATAATTAAATAAAGAATAGTGTTTATTATAATATGATGATATATAGATATGTTTGTTATTTACGATTTAAGTTACTTATCTGCTCAAATACGTAAAAAGAGTACGGCTTTGATAGTGTCGTCGTTTAATTTTTTTTTTTATAATTTCTGCAGAGCTTCTTCAAAATTAAAAGAGCAAACATATTATTATCAAATTCTGAAAATATAAAAAACCATTTATAAATAACATAAATTTGCAAACATTTTAAAATTTATTTTACTTTCATAATTTTAGTGCATTCATCGTACATCGTAATTTTCCTTTGTTAGCCTATTCCAATAATTTTTGTTTTTATTTCGGTCCAATTTGTTAGAAAGTAATGGTTCTCCATAAATAATTTCATAATCTTAATCAATCGGGAATGATAATTTAAAACAGTTATAATAAATAAACAAAAACTGCAAAAAACAAATATCAAAAAGTAATATCAGGCCGACTTGAAACTGCGACCGATAATTATGAGAGAATGATGTACTTTGCAATTGCTCATGATCTTAGAGTAGCAAGCACGTTCTTCCCTCACAAACAGGTACATTTGGAAACATGGATTCATTCTCGCGAAATTTCGCCGCAGCCAAATTAACCACGTGTTAATTTCAAAAGGGCGAGCTCGAGTTGTGCAGGATGTGAAAGTTTTCGTACCGGTCCGGGAACACAGCGAAACGCATGGACCGTTTTGACTGTGAAGGTCTGATAAATAAAAGTCAAAAGAAACGATATCAGGATCTTGTCAGCGACAACATTGAGGGAGCTACTTACCAGTCTGTGGTCTAATTCTGTAAAAACAAGATAATGTGAAAATACGAAACATTGAAAAAGTTTACACAAAAAAAATTTTCATAATTTCTATCTTATTTACGTTAAATGGTATTCTATAAAACAAAGTAGTCAGCGTGTAAATTTTTTCTTGCTGAATAATTTTATCGTGTCTAAAACCACTTTGACGTTTTATTAGTATTTCGTTTCATAATATAATATAAAGAGTAACAAGGACAAACATGGTTCTTTTTGTTCGGCACTAGCCCGCGTTCTTCGTGAAATTTTAGTTTTAGATTTTAAATTTTTATCCGTGAAAACGAACTACACAAGATAAATTGTATGTGTAGTTTATTGAGGTTTAATATCTTAGTGAAGTATTAGGTATAGTGAAAATCAGACCCAAGAATGATTGAACTCAGTAAAGGGCGCGTTCATGTAATTTCTTTAAAGGAAATACTGGATTGCAACTGACTTTCAAGCCAGCGTCAACTGCCATTCGGGACCGGGATGGAAACCTCTGTGTCATCATCGACGCAATACTCGACGCATGGAATGGACACTTTACCAACCTGCTTGGGGTTCATGATGCGTCACAGACTGTAGTTGAGTCACCTCAAATACAGACTGCGGAGATTTGCACTGAGGATCCAAATTATAGTTTTCACACCGAAAACTCTTTATTTTTTTATAGCTCTGGAATTTATCCAGAGCAATAATAACAATTTATTTTCGATGTATAAAATAATTTTATTTATAAAACTATTATGTTTCTATTATTAATGAGTACACGAATAATTATGAATATAAAAACAATTTAAAAAGATAATCTAATGTAGACAATGTGGTATTATGTTGCTTGTGGCGTTTCTTAGAATTGCCTGTTTAGCAGTATCAGCTAAAATGAAGAAGACGACATACAACGTGACATGCTATTTGATGCATTATGGCATGTTGTTGTATTATGTCTAATCAGCTAGAATATCGTGGGATATAAGTAAGCTCAGCAAAATACTGATGTTGTTGTTGTTGCTGCTGTTGATGACTCGCAAATATGTAACTCCTCCCCCCCTAAGAATAACGGCTGGCTGCGATAATGGTCCTGGAGTAGTTATATAGCATTGTTTATGTCTGTTAATACAAAAAATAACTGCGAGGGAGATAATCATTAGTATAAATATGTTGTATGTAGTTTGACTAGTTCATGTAATATATTCACTTGCTCCATGTTTGCGATGGTTTTAATGTGCAGGATTAGATTAATTAGATTAATTTCGGGTGAGGTATGATTAATATTAATGAATACATCGTTGTATGGTAGTTCGATTTCTAGTTGGTTTATAAACTCGTTTTCTACTGTCGAAAATTGTTGATTTTTTATTTTTATTGTACATACAATTGGAGAATTCGATTAATGTTGGTTCAGTGATTTTATTCGTTATTTATTTGCAATTTTAGTCGTATGATATACTTGTTGATTTGGGTCAAAAATAAAATTTAAACTAAAATTGGGCGGATTTTACTCCATCACTCAATGCCACTAATGGGCCCACAGTGCAATACCCGGACAAACACATATACTTACACATTAAAAACACCCAACCGTGATTTTTGGTCAACACCGGGAATCGAACCTGAGACCCTCGAATAACAAAGCAAGGACGCTACTTACTGTGCCAACGAGGGCGGCGATTTGGGTTAAATGTATAATTTTCCGTAGCTGAAGTAGTTTATTTCCTCCTGGAGGGATATATTTTGGCTTTCACAGTTAGCTGGTTGTTGTTTAATAATTGCTGGTGAACATGATCCTTTTACTTGTTCCATTCTTGTTTCTTTGCAATAATGTGTGTTGTATATTCGATAACAATTTGTGGTGTGTGATTGGTAATACAGGTTGTTTAGGATAATAGGTTTTGGAGGGATAGGATGCAGAATTTTGTTGTGAAATGATATAGTTTTTATTTGATACATCTCAAAACTTTCTTTATGATAGATGGATATTCGGATAATAAAAATTAATTGTTTATTGCTATCATAGAAACCGTTTAGTTCTAATAGGCTATAGATGAGGTTATCGTTTTTTATGCATATTCCGTTTTGCCTGAGTAAATTTAGTATGTGTGTTGTTTCGTTCTGTGTTAGTAGATGTTTTGAATGTGAATTGAACATGAATTGAATATGAATTGAATGTGAATTGAATATGTATTGAATATGAATTGAATATGAATTGAACATGAATTGAATATGAATTGACTATGAATTGAGTGGGAATTGAATTGGCGATGATTATAGTATTGTGGTTTATTGCTATTATTGATGGTGGTATTGTTGATACAAATCTAGATGTCTATGCTGCGGAAATTGAGTTCTATTAGAGGTATTGATAATCTCGTTATCTTTGATGATATCTAAATTTTTATAGTTCGCATTCGCATATAGTTAACATTCTGCGTTTTTTTTCTTTTTAGCATAGATGAAATGCTTTGGTATCACAAGTACCGAAGTTTTTAATTTTTTATTTCGTGCCTGAATTATATTTTGTTTCATTGATTTTTCGAATGATTTTTCGTGTACTTTGTTACATAAATGTTCGAATAATTCGTTTGGTTGGGCTGCATAATCTGATTCATTATTTAAATAGATCACTTTTCCTACGTAATGACCGATTATATAGGGTCATTTGTGTTGTTGAATGTATCGTGTTAAATTAATAACAAATTAATTATTAAGATTGTCACGAATAAACCATCATTTATCAGTGACAATGTCAATACTTTCCGATTCTTTTGGGTTGATTCCGCCTTTTTGATTGTTACTTGAATATTTTTTTTTTCACTGTTTAGGAACTGACGCCTAATCGTCTATTATTTTTATTTTATTATTTGTTTTTATTAGTTTGTCTATTTCATCAAATACTGTTGGGGAGATGCAATCATATGGGGTCATGCAACCACACATTGAAAATTTTTATTGTTAATTGTTGTTATTGTTTACATATTTTGTTTTTGTCCTTGCAATATTTTTTTCGGTTGCTTTCATAATGTGTGAGTAGTTAAAAAGATATTTGAAATATTTTCGTAATATTTTCGTATTTTCGTTCTGTTAGTGTGTGGTGTAGAAGTTGATGGAAGTGAATTTGTGTTGGTTCGTTGATATACTCGTAATTCTACTCATACAGTTTATTTTGTTACAATACATGCAAATCGTTTGATGAAATTTTTTGTTCTGCTTCGGTTCTCTTCTACTTTCTATACTCTTTGCTATAATGTATGACCCCATGTAACCAATATGCCGTGATGTTTTTCTGGTAGATGAGATCCATAATACACATACAGGAGCAGTTTATGAAAAATCGATAGGGTTAGAAGAGCTCCAAAATTTGGATGAAAAATTCAGGACCTCTTCTAACCCGATCGATTTTTCTTAAACTGCTCCTGTGTGTGTCTACCACGCGCCACTAAACATTAAAATTTTATGATCTGCGTTCAGACATTTTGATTTAATTAATCTTCTAAGGAATTCATATTGAAGGCTCATCGCTCATATGTTAGTACCAAAGTAGAACACACATTTTTGAAGAAAGCGATCAGTTTAGTTAAATTTAAAAGTCTTGCTTTGTGTTTCAACAATTTTAAAGTTTCGTGTATAGTTTTCTCTAATTTTGAGTGAATTTCAAAATTTGGCCGCAAATACAGAGTTATTTGTTTGACAAGCCTTTTCTAGACTATAATTAGTATATTTTTTTTGTTATTCAATCATAAAATACAAAAATAATTTGGCGCATCTATAAATATCCAATTAATTCAAGAACAATAGAAAATAAATAAAAGTGTTATGTAGCATCGCATCACACCACGGAATAATGGACGCTTCAAGAGGGGTTGGTCGGTGGTATAACACTAAAAAAAATTATTTACTACCGTATCTTTGATATTGATAATCCTCAAGTAGTTAATACCAGTATAACAACAAAGAGAATCTATATAGAAGAAAACCAATTAAATTCTTATCTTATCTATATGTGCTATTTTTTCTTATCTATTTATAGAATTTTCCAATTATTATTCTTTTACAATATTTTCCAATAAAATATATATTTTTTGCAAACAAAAAACAATAAAAACAAAAATTGAAAACTATAAATCAATAATTAATCGTTGATTTGAAATGGAATTTTTCTTGTTCGAACTGTTGATGATGACCATCAACATAAGACAAAAATGCCGTCACATTTTTATTATCAATTAAACTTGTTTTTCTATTTTTGGCTTATGCGGGAAAATTTATGGAAATTTACAACACAGAACACAAGACAAAAAAACAAAGTCGATTTATATCCATCAATGTATGCCGAAGAACAAAAAAATAAAAATTCAAATTCATTAACTTGATGGAATCAAGAAGAAAATATAATAAAAAAAGGCTAGAAAATGAATTTTCTTTTTTCTCTCTCGTCTTGTTGAATGTTTTTGATAGATTTGGACCAGAAAAACAAATTGTAGTTTTCCATTTCATATATGTATGTATATTACATTATACATATATATTTTGTTTTGTTTTTTTTTCTAATTTTCTTGAGAGAGTTGACAAAAAAAACTGGAAAATTTCAGAAAATTAAATGGAAAATCATAAACAAATTTTCATATATGTACGAATACAAAAATATATCTACAAAGTTGTAGTTTTTCAGACTTCATATACATGTTATTACTGAAATTGAGTTAATCAATTTTATGTTATTTTTGTACATAAAATTTGTGCAAAAACAGCAGCAGAGAGAAGCTGAAAATAATAAATATTAATGTACGAATGAATGGAATTTGGGGGCTGTGAAAATGTTAAAAATGGGGTTATATTGGGATGGAAAAGGAAAAACCGAAAACCTATTCATTTTTAGTTTTATAAATTGGTAGCAATATTTTTTTTATTTTTTTGCGTTTAATATTTCGATATATTTGTGTGTAATCATCAAGATTAAATTTATTTTTTTTTTTTTATTTGACGAGGGTATATCGTACTATGCGTGCTCTGGTGGTGGCTCACACACACATACACACACCACACACACTCACACCAAATATATATTATGTGAAATTAAGAAATTGAATGGGAAAATATGGAAATTTATATATGAGGTTTTTTATTTTTTTTTTATTTGTAATCTTGTTATTTGCGTGTATAGTATGAAATTTGATAATGTTAACAGAAAAATAGAGCGATAAAAATCTGAAAGTTATTTTACAAAAGAAATTTAAGAATTAAATTTGAATCCTTAATATTTTATATATTATAGACATTTGTCTAATATTATGCAGCCAATAATTTATGATAACTATAATAAGTTGACGATTCGTCCCCGATTTTGATTTTATCAACAATTTGAAAAATATCTGTGGGATCCGTGCGTTGCGCGTCTATTTTTTTAAATAAATAAAATTACTTGGAACCCAAATGAAAAGATCTTCGACGATGCTCACCAACTATACAAAACTTGTGTTGATCATTGCTATCTGGCTCAATGAAAAATCAATATCTGTAATAGCCTAATGGTATGATCATCTGAAATTTTGCGTTGTTAGTCAGTAACATTAGTATCCATAAATATATCGAGTAAGGATGGGCGAGGTATAGATTACGCCCTGTAATCTCGCGGTTGTCGAGACGTAAAATATAACGTAGATTACTTGGCAGTGTTTTTTGTCAACGTCGACAATTAAAATAATGTCAACAACCTACGATATTTTAGCGATTTGAAATCGAATTTGCCATAGTTATCGGAAGTATTCTGTAAAAGCGTTCATCTAGAGGTGATTTTTTCATTTGTTTCTTTTTGACAAATGACGCATGAATAGTTTCAAACTGCCATCGTGATTTTATTTATTCAGTATTGTTTGCCATTTCATCATGGATAGACTGAGCCCGGCATAGCGTCTACAAACTGTTCAGCTTTTTTACGAAAATCAGCGTTCTGTGAGGAATGTGTTTCGGCCTGTCGAAACCACTATTTGGAATACCATCGAAAAGTTTGATTCCCAATTTACAGTATTGGATGATAAGCGAATAAATAGACGGTTTGGAAATAAAAAATAAATGGAAAGAAATGTTCTTTCGAATGAAAATAAAGTTCCCATGCGATTAAATTGAATCTTTTGAGTTTTTCTAATTTTTGCAAAAATCACATCGATTTCGTTATTACGGATAAAATCACACACTTGTTGTTTGATGCTCCCTATTTCTGGCATAACTGCCGGCGTGATTTTTGCACTTTAGCATACTATTTTCACTATACCCCAAAAATTTTCGATACATCAAAAACCTCTGGACTCTTTGAGATAACATTGGTTTGATTAATTTCGTGCAAATTTATTGCTTCTTTTAGAATTAGAGTCGGGTGAACGAGCTATATGGCCAAAACTTTACTGCTGAATCGTGTTGAAGAATTAGCGATCAAATACGTCGTTATGAAAAATGTGACAAAAACCTGGAGCTACAACTGCAAATTGCTGGCCAAATCAATGTTTTGCAAATGTATCTAACTTGAAGTGTTTCAAATTCAATTTCATGAACGTTTCGTCAACAATCGAAACACATCCACTAAAATTTGAGAAATATTTTATTTGAGACATATTTTATCGAACAAGTGTTGGTTATCTAAACGATTTGGCTTTTTAATAACTTGGTAGTACTCATGGCCTTCCTGAACTCGAATTCGTTTTACCATGGAGTGGGGTGTGTTAAATTTTATGGCACGGTCATAGTTAAATTTCCCCGGATTATTTTTAATGAAGGTTATAACCTTTTTGTAAAGATTTCTATCAGTTGTGCCATATAATGATTTCTATCGTTGTTCAGCTTCAATTTTTAATACGCCGATGGTCGAGTAAGCAGAGTCAATGCTCTTGAAATCGGGGACTCGAGTTCAAGACTCGTCAGCGCAAATAATTTTTTAATTTAATTTCTGCTGTAAAATTGGTTCACCACAACTTCTGTGGAAATTTATAAATTCAATTTCTGCAAGTATAAAAGCCATCTGTAATGAAAATATACGGTGATGGTCAAATAAGCATAGTCCATTCCTGTTTCTAACATTTTCAATTTTCTCTATTGAATTGGCAAATATAAAAGATTTGTATAGCAAAAACTTTATATACGCCGGTGGTCCAGTAAGCAGAGTCGTTGCATTTGGAATTGCGAACTTGAGTTCAAGCCTTGGTTTGGCATTAAATAATGTTTAATTTAAGTTATTTAATTTCTTCCAATTTTAATTTCAATTAGGCAAATATGATGGGCAAAAGTGATGAGTATAGCGGCAAATCTATATATGGAAATGGTGAGGTGGTAAAGTAAGCGGTGTTATAGGATTTGGAATTGTGGATGTTGTGCGGTGTTCGAACCTCGATAAGGGTAAACAATTTTAGCGGGCATGCACAGATTTCTCAATAAATTTAAAAAAATCACTTTTTGATTTAAATATGACTAATTGCAAAATTCAATTAAAAATATATATTGAGGCTTGAACTAGTTATCACACATCTTCTTTTACCACCGAGCCACCGCCATACATATAAATAGTGATATTCCTATCGTTTATAGCTGCCATTTGAATAAATAAAATTGTAGCAACGGCAATGGGCTCTGCTTATTTGACCTCGCCCTACAATTTCATTACCGCTCTATACCTATACCCATCTTTTATACTTGCCACTTTAACATGGAGAATATTGAAGTTTTGAACAGAAGCTGAGTTGCATTATTTTTATTTCATCATCAACAATGTGACAGGAGAAATTAAATCAAAAAATGTTTGGTTCGATCGAGAATCGAACTTAGATTCATAAATCCAGAATCACTGACTTTACTTTCTGGACCATCGCCTCATATACGAGTATATTCAATGCTATACAAATCTTTTATATCTGTCATTTGAATAGAAAATATTAAAAATTTTAGCAAAGGCAATGGATTCTACGTTTATGTCACCATCGCTATAAAATACCCGTCTTGTATACATGCCACTACATGAAAAATATGAAAACATTTAACAGAAGCTGTGTGTTAAACCAATTTGAATACAGAAGAAATTAAATTAAAATAATACCGTCACTAATAGGACTCAAACCTTGGTCCACGAATCCACAGTCAATCACTCTACTACCTCGCCCACCACCGTATATATACTTGATGTTATGCAAATCTTTTATACTTTCCAATTGAATTGAGAAACTTGGGGAAATTTTTTAACAGAAGCTGAGTTGAACCAAAAATGTCCCAACATTAATATCGTTTGAAATTTAACTGAACTGCATAGTGCCAGGTGCAACATTTAATGCGATGACATTCCAAGTAGTGTATTTTGAAGAAGTTAAAAATCTGATAAGCTATTCCTCCTTATGATTTAAAAAATTATAATACTTCCGTTCCAGTCAATGATGCTTGATGCGAATTTCTAAGCGGGCCACAATATTGACCACTGACCATACAAGTTTTAAGTTTAAGTCAGTACATGAATAACGTCCAAATAAAAAATGTCCCTATACAAACTGAAAGTATTTATAACAAATAGGTATAGCTCAGGTTAAGTAACAATTTCTTACAAATTAATTATATTCAGATTCTGTTAAATTTTCATTTTTCTCTATATACAAATGGAGAGTATAAGCGGCATTCGGGGTAACGTTTTTTAATTTAATTTCATCGTACTAATTAGTTCGACTTAGCTTCTATTAAAATTTTCAAATTTTTCCAGTTAATTGCCAAGTATAAAAGAGGAATGTAGCAGCAATGAAAATGTACGGCGATGGTCAAATAAGCAGAGTCCAGAAATAATTTTGGTTATAAAAAAATCGAGCAGGTCAGGTATTTTTCCTGGGTCAGTTGGCCAATATGTTGGTTTTCCAGTTGAAACGGATTCACATCCATTTTCTTTAATGGCAATCAGTAATTCTTTTTCTTTAGTTGTAGTTAATCTAGAACCCCAGTGAGTATTCTTCGCATTGAAATCACCATCTATTATGAACCTTTTTCCCGCAGATGCTTGAAGAACTCTCTAAGTATTGTTTGTTTGTAATAGAATGTCTAGGTGGACAGAACAATCGTGCCACAATAATAGGAAAGTTGTTGGATTTTATATACATGAACAAGTGTTGGTTATCTGAATGATTTGGTTTTTTAATAACTTGGTAGCACTTATAGCCCTCCTGAACTCGAATTCGTTTTACCATGGAGTGGAGTGTGTTAAATTACCCGGATTGTTTTTTTCATGAAAGTTATAACGTTTTTGTCTGATTTGTTGTGAGCCGTTTGTTCCGAGAGCTGTTCTATACCGTTCCACCGTTATAAAGAGGGCCATATATAACGCTATATATCGTTGTTTTGGGTCAATTTAATAATTTTGTAATAGATAAACATGACGCTGAAGTAGATTCATGGTATTTGACCACGATTAGTTTTAAATTCCGCTCTTTTTGAAAAGAGATTTAAATGCATTCTATAAAACTATTACAATTTGGCCACCCTTTAGTTTAGAACTAATTAACAAAACCACTCTATAGGAATTGTCTACATTAATTATCGACGTTGTCTACGTTGTTGACGTTATCTACGGGTTGTCAATGTAGAAAATAATAGATGACGCATAAACGCCCATCCCTGATATCGAGTAACAGATGATAATTTACCACTTTTTCCAACCTGTATCCAGTTCCATTCATTATTACTTTCTTTATCACTAATTTGCCGTAATTTTCCCCCGCAGTAATAGGTATTACAAGTAAAACATCAAGTCCACGAATATGTGGTTTCACAAGCAATACTCTTTTACATTCCCTAATACTAAATATTTATTCATTTAATCAATTTATTATTGTATTTTGTTCCAGATTTCACGAACTGATCCATGCGAGGTATGTCTATGTGTCGACGGTGAAGTATTTTGTTGGTGGAAACAATGTGAATCAAATCAAGTACAAACAATAAAATCCTCACCATCAGACATAACATCAACATTACAATCATCCTCGTCATCAGTGCAAACAACACGAAAAATATCATCATCATCATCATCATCGCACAATCGGAACAATAAACTTCAATCGCAAACAAAAAGTATGACGGGTGGTGGTGGAATCAAATCGAAATACATGAAATACCAACAGTCGAATAAAAATAAAAACAAATATTTGAATACGAATTACACACGAAAAAATGTGAATAATTTTCCAAAGGGTATTTTATCATTCCCCATCAATTTACCATTACACATACCATTGAGTGATTTAGACGGACCACACCATCAGCAACAGTCGAATAATAATTCGGATAGTTCATATAAATCGCATAACCATGATGAAATAACAACAATAACAACGGAACCGTTTGAAACGACAACAACACAACCAATAACAACAACTGGGATCGCAACAACGACCATACCAAATGAAATTCCATCAACCATTTTAGTCGTAATCAATGAAACCGTGAATGTGGGTACAATTAACACAGACGACGATGATGAATACAGTGAACTTCAATTGAAGCATATAAAAATCGATGATATAACAACGGGACAACATTATGTGATTACGTCGTCGGGAAATGTGGAAAACGACGATATAAATTTGGATAGTAACGTGCTAGCCAGTGACAATGTTATCAGCCAATTTAATGGTAATAAAAATTTTATTGACACACCAACACCGTTTACAATAACATCGACCGTATTACCATCGTTCCCTTCGGCATTTTCGATCTCATCCGAAACCTCATCATCATCGTTGAATTTTACAACTGAATTATCGATAAATAGTGTAAATAGTAATAATAAATTATTAGTAAATAGTTTTAATAATGTTAATAATATTAATAATAATAATAATTATAATAAAAATAATAGTCATAATAGTGATAATAGTATTATTAGTAATATAACAACAGATGATAATCTAACAGATTACGATATAATAATAGGAAATGTTACAACAACAACAGCAATCCAAGATGGTTTATTGCAATCATCATCATCACCATTAGCACCAGCAGTAGGAGCAGCGGGAACTGATGATGGTACAACAACACAATTAATAACAACAACAAATATTGTTACGACTGAAGCACCACGAGAGGAAAATTGTATTGTTATGGGTAAGTGATGAGATTATAATCTAGCTGTTACTAGTTTGCACACAACACAACACCACCCATCCAATTCTCACTTTTCTCTAAATTGGTAATCAAAAATCAATCAATTTTTGTCTCAACAATACAACATATTCAATGACGGTGATACGATTATATTTTTTCCTCTCATATATAGATACTATGGGTACATATGGTATATATAGTTAATGGTGAATGAGGAATGGAAAATCCAGGAAAAATAATAATTTGTTGTACAAGAAGAAAATCAATTTTAACAAAATAACAATAACGTTGATGATCGTCGTCATCATTAAATTGGAATTGATTATTATTTCTCGTTTTACTTGGTTGAATTTCATTCGGTTTGATGGGATTCAAGCTGTGATGAAGAAAATTGAATTAGGGATTTTCTCTTCTGTATTTTGTATTTTTTTGTTTTTTTTAGTGGAATTATCGATTTGGATAATGAAATTTTATATATTATAGTGGCAACAAAAAAATCTTGGGATTTTGTCTCGAATGGGTTATTTGATATCCTTGCGTTTCGTATATATATATATATATATATATATATATATATATATATATATATATATATATATATATATATATATATATATATATATATATATATGTGTGTGCGTGAGCGTAGTAGATGGGAATTATACAGATAAAGGATTTAAGTGATCTGTTGGGGGTAGATTTTATTTGAAAATTTTTATTAGATTGAAATTTTAGATAATTTGAGATTTCATATAAATATATGTATAACATAAATAGGAACCGTCTGATACAACCGTGGTCAAAAGTAAAAGAACATTCATATATATGTACCTATATATACATAGCCATGTTCGCATAGTTATGAATTGTAACTATACCCATTTATCAATGCATCCATTTTGATTACAAATTTAAAATATACTTCAACATAAATCTTATTTAAAGTTTTAGAGGAATTTCGATAAATTTGTTAATCAAACTCCATTCAAATCTCACAGAAAATCACTAATTTTATAATATTGATTTAAATAGGAATACAATGAGAAAATAGTAAAATTAATATTTAATAAAATAACTTGAATAGAACACTGTAAATCGCCAATTAAATAAATTTCCAATTTTCCGCATGGATATACATCGTAATCTTTTGTTGTGTTATCTTTAACTATATGTATACCGAACAAGTGTTACACATGTGATGTTTGAATCGGCAGGTACCTAGTTCTCAAATCCCTTTAATAGAGGCAGGATGAGGCAGGAGCTATAAATGTTTAGAACGAATATCCCACGGGATATTCGTCAGAATTCCTCCCATTTTACACCGCAATAATTTTGTGAAAATTAAGTAGATCACACAAATTTGAGATGTTTTAAATTCTCATCGTTTTTTACATAATTCTTTTTATTTTATAATTCGGGAAAATTCCCGCAGTAAAAAATGTATTTAAAATTTTATAGAAAAACAACACGAGGCTCCGCCATCTTTCTAATGAATATACATAGTAATAAAAGAACAACAAAATGTAACAACGATATAAATTTAAATCGTGTACTATAAGATGAAAAAATTTAATTTTGTTACTGAAGTAACGGTTCATCGAAAAATTTGAATTTAAATTCGTTCAAGGAGTCGAACAAATAAAACGACCATGAAGTTTCTATAGAGTTTTTATGGAACGGTACAAATTTCAAAAAACTATCAAATATCGAATTGTCTCATGAAAATGTATATATACGAGTAGTTTCGAATTAGACAAATCACAAGTTTAAAAATATTAGTCAATTTATTAAAAGTATCGATGGGTTTTTACCTAAATAAACTTTAAAGAAAACTATTAATGATATAAACGCAACTATCAAATTTTTAATAATTTTTAAATCGTTTATGTTTATACAAACATCATCATATAGGGGATGGTCATAAAGGTCTAGTCGAACAGAAAAATTCCGAAGAAATAAAAAATAAAGACCCGTAATGGTTTCAAGTTTTCAACCCTTCCCAAAACACTCGAAAGTTCCATATGAAAATATGACGCCGCTCACAACCTAATATCTAAAATCATTTTTCACAAACAGCCAATATATATGAAATGACTATAAAGCTCTAGTTTAACAGAAAAATGCCAAAATAGTTAAAACTATAGACTCTAAATGTTCAAGTCGGATATTTACCCGAACTAAAATATTTTAACTTGAAAGAGAAATGGGTTAGTTTTTTTGGGGGATTTTATTAGTTTAGAGCTTGAATGTAAATTAATTAATTAATTAATTAAAACAGTTTTAAAGGCCATTACTGGCCCCTGACTGAGTCAACAATTCGGCTCCAGCGGTTTCGATCCCGAGCATGGTCTTCATACAGTCTAAGACAATCTGAAGAGGCCAAGTCGTTCTCTACACCGTGGAGCCATCGTCGCCTGCAACGACCTCTGCGCCTACCATATGGTGGCTCTCCTTTCAGAGATCGCTACACAATTCGTACATACATAGTCGTACCAGTTTTGTTGGCATTCCTAGGTATTCCAGGGCAGACCATAAACTCTCTCGATTGATCGAGTCATAGACCTGCCGGAAATCTAGGAACACCTGATGTACGGGGATGGATGTCTCATAATATTTAGATAGAATCATCCGCAGCAAAAAGACCTGATCGGTGACTGATCGATTCGGACGAAATCCTCCTTGATAGTCACCAACCAAACCCTCCGCTAGAGGAGTGATTCTATCCAATACAATGTATGACAGTAACTTGTACGCTGTGCAAAGGAGAGCTATACCGCGATAATTCTCACACTTCAAGCGGTCTCCCTTCTTGAAGATGGGGCATATCGCGGCCACTTTCCATTCGTCAGGCATAACTTTGGTTCGCCATACTAATCGAATAAGGTCGAAAAAACAGTTCAACAAAGTATCCCCTCCGAATATCAAGAGCTCAGAATTAATGCAGTCCACTCCCGATGCACGGTTTCGTTTCAATCTCTGCATGGCTTTAGTGAATTCCTGAATGTAAATACCTAGGATATACATATATGTAGTTACGTCAACAACCAACATCCGCTCGTTTGTTTCCAACGCTAAATAGCGTCGATACAGCATAAATCGCATTTTGCTTGTTAAACAAAAACGTAGATTATAAGAGTTTCAAATTTTAATTATCAATCTCTTATTTTAAAATATAATGTAAACATTATTATTCTTTTTATTATACTATGTATCAACTTACCATAGCCCAATGTTTTTATACTAACCCTATGTTTTCTCATTTATCGGCTTCACCGAATATAAACAATTTCTATATAAAGCATACTAATCATAAAATCATTGTCATTTATTATGTTATTTTTGTAGTATTAACACGCTATTTTTGAATAAACTACGTAAAAATAAATAAGTTTAAAGTGTTTAATTCAACTGAGATACGAACCTATAACTGGCGCAGCCGGTAGTCCTCAAGTATTAGCTTTGAGATAATTTAAAAATAGCACCAAGTGTTAATTAAAATCAGTGTAATAAAAACTGTATGCAGATACAACTTGGTCCCCATCCGTGGTAAACCAGTTGACATAAATAAAATTTGTGAAATAAATCTGTTCTACGAAATAACATTGTGAAATCCCTCCGAAGAACGACCGGTATCAACCCGTTCACCAGGAAAAGCAGTTTCGAACAACGACATGAACGCTAAATTCATTCTCATTGTCTGCGGGATCATCACGGGGTAAGTCTTATCATAATATTTTGCAATTACCTAAATAAAAGACCCAAAAACCTCAATACATTTGAATATTGGAGGATACTACCATTTGATTGTAATACGTGTAAAAGTGTTTTATCGTGATCAAAAGGCCATTAAAGTCGTGAAATTAAAATCCTACAAGTAAATAGGTGCACGCAAAAGTTTATTTTAACATATGCAAAGTCAAAATACTCTGCAGTTAGAAACCAATAATAAATACGAGGAATTCGAAGACTCGCAGAACATATTCGAAAAAAGTGAAAATAATAGTTTAGATAATAGTGATAACATGTCAGACGACACAAAAAATTTAGATCTTACCACAGTGCAAGGTGGTACGATAGAGAAAATACATGCCGCACTTAGAACGCCGGACATAATTAAGGAACTAACAGAATTTAACGGACAGATCAGACATTTATACAGATTTTTAACAGAAGTAGAAGAAATTTTTATTTTGACAAAATCAGTGTTACCAGAAAACGTGGAAATACCCGTGACCTTTATAAAAGCGATACGGAACAAAATTAGAGGAGAGGCTAATGATGTGCTAATCGCGAACAACGTACAATCAACTGACTGGACAGACATTAGGCAAACTTTAATAAAAATACTATTCAGACCCAAGGACAGAGGTCGCTCTAATTAGAGATCTGCATAGAACAAGGCAGGGAATACAAACAACCAAACAATTTTTAAATATAAAGACGTATTACAAAAATCCTATGGTTGTATTCTCAATAGTAATTCCCAAATATTCTAACATAACCTTCAAAAACATTAAAATATTCCCCCTCACTATAAACCACACCTACACGATCCAAATCCCCTCCAAATTCATACATATCCATGAAAAAATTGCAAGGTATTCTGATGAGAGTTGCAACAAAATTGATGACATGTACTTTTGCAATGAGAATGAGGTATACATCACCCAGGACAACTGCATCAGCAAAATAATTGCAAATGAACCTGCAACCTGTGACCTGACAGAAGGAAACATTCAAACATACATACAACAATACCAGCAGGAATTCATAATTATAAACCAGCAAACACCTCCAGAGTTTAAAACCGATTGTAATCATCAATTAAACAAATTTTTGCCAACCCAATGCATAGTAGAAATCAGAAACTGCACAATCACAATCAACAACGTTACGTACACCAGCAAAAGCAAAAAATTTATCAACACATACAGTTACATACCGTATAATGAAATAAAAGTAAAAAATAAAACCAAGGAGCTCAGTCAAAACAAGTTATCAGAATTAACTCTCAACAACATGGAGAAGCTATCATACGTACACCAACATATAATACCACAAAACCAACACTACTCCACCTGGGGTATAACAACGATAATAATCATTGGAATAATTGGGTATCTCTGCATACTGAGATACTGTCCTACCTGTACGCCATGTCAATGGTACAAAAAGATCCGAGAATCACCAGACATCAAAAGCATGCTCACATCTAATAATTTTGTTGAGGACAACAAAAATCTGAGTTCGGGGGAGTTACGTCAACAACCAACATCCGCTCGTTTGTTTCCAACGCTAAATAGCGTCGATACAGCATAAATCGCATTTTGCTTGTTAAACAAAAACGTAGATTATAAGAGTTTCAAATTTTAATTATCAATCTCTTATTTTAAAATATAATGTAAACATTATTATTCTTTTTATTATACTATGTATCAACTTACCATAGTCCAATGTTTTTATACTAACCCTATGTTTTCTCATTTATCGGCTTCACCGAATATAAACAATTTCTATATAAAGCATACTAATCATAAAATCATTGTCATTTATTATGTTATTTTTGTAGTATTAACACGCTATTTTTGAATAAACTACGTAAAAATAAATAAGTTTAAAGTGTTTAATTCAACTGAGATACGAACCTATAACTATGTATATGCGACGTCGTGAACCGACCTTAAAGAGTCCCACCCCTTCCCAAAAATCTCGATATCCACATGAACACATGACGACATACTAGCAACTTGATAATTTCTATAAAAGCGATTTAACACAAACAGCCACCATATAGGGAATAGCCATAAGCATCGAGTTGAAAAAAAATTGCCAGAGTAGCTGCAAATAGACTCGGATGGATTTCATCACTTCCCCCAAAGATCTTTAAAAATTCATACGAAAATAACCCCCTTGAAGTTATCCCTGGATTTTTCAAAAATACCTCTGACAATTAACACAAGCATAAATAATTTATCGCAGACTTTTTAAAAATACATATATAATTTATACAATTGGTTCATCCTCGGATTTTTTTACATTTATACTATCCCAGACTTTTAAGTCAACCCTACCAAATCATGCCAAACGATTTGTTTTTTGATTTAAGCTCTCTTTGAAAAGTTGGCAAAGACGCCACATTTATTTATATTTTCAAACATGCCAACGGTCAAACGTATATTAACGCTGGCACAGTGGTGGCCAACAAGGTTTCAAACCCAATCGGTATGAGAAAATTACCGTCCTTTCATCGATTTGCCCATTAATTAAATACTAATTTTAATTTGAACTACTTCGGCATTTTTGTATTAGACTACTACCATATGATCATCACCCCTATATGGTGGTTGTTAGTCCAAAATAACTTTAAAAGTTGCTAGAGTTGTCATATATGTTCATGCGGATTTATCGAGATTTTTGGGAAGGGGGTAAATATTTGAAAGCTGTTTATTTTATTAATTTATTTGGATTTTTATCGATACTTTTAATAAATTGAGTAATATTTTTAAGTTTTCAAATTTCAAATTTGTATAAATTAATTTGTTTTATTCGAAACCATTTTAAAAAAAAATCATGAAACAATTCAACATTTGATAGGTTTTATGACATTTGTACCGTTCTATAGAAAGTTGTATTTTAAATTTGGTAATAAACGCACATTTTGTTAAAAATATATTTAAATCTTTCTTGAAATTTAGTATAGACACTATTGGTGAAAAATATTATCTGGAAAATAGCGAGGCTACGTTTGACAGTTCTACATAATTAGGACTATCTCACGGATAACGCGTTCGACATTGGTTTTAAGACGTTCGATTGATTATGGGTTATTCTCATAAACCTTAGCTTTGACATAACCCCACAAAATAATCTAATGCGGAGTTACATTACACGTTCTTGGTGGAGAACTAACATCCCATCTTCGAGAAATTAATCGTCCATCAAATCTGTTTCTCAATAAACCGATTGTTTCATTAGCTGTATGACATGCAGCGGCTTTAATCATAAAAGAATTCGATAAACGTGGGTTTTCTGCAACACTTTCTATCACTGTAGCAATATTAGCGGTTGAACGAGCACGGGTTGCAAACATACAGACATGTTTGTTACTGAGCCAGTGGACGAGATTTAGGATCGGCAGGTGGAACGTGCAGTTGCATAGGTAACCAGGAGAAAACTCGCTGGCCTAAAACTGGAGACCATGTGTCCCAGAGCTATACGTTATTATACGGTGGAGATGACCTCGGAAATTTTGAAGCTGGGTTTGTTCTTCAGCCGCAGGTACAGTAGGCTGTTTTGGACTTCCAAACAGTCAATAACCGATTGTGTAAGCTTCGCGCTTGCGCATGAAATTGAATTACCTGTCGATAATTTGTAAACATGTGCCCACAGAAGTCAGCCATTTTAAAATGACTTGGGAGATCTGATGGGATCTATACCCGAACACGATTTTGGAATGGTAATTAAGGACTTTAATGCTAGAGCTGGCAGAAATCAAACCGACTTGTGTGAAAACATAGGTCCGTACTCCCGACACGAAACTGCGACCGATAATGGTATTAGAATGATGTACTTTACAATTGCTCAATACCTTAGAGTAGCAAGAACTTATCGGTCAACAACCAAATACGGTATAGGCAGCGATCATTATTTGGTAACTGCAAAGCTACGATGTAAGTTTTCGTACCGGTCCGGGAACACAGCGAAACGAATGGAACGTTTCGACTGTGAAGGTTTGATAAATGAAGATCAAAAGAAACGATATCAGGATCTTATCTCAAATACAGACTACTCTTCAAGAAGAAAGACCGCTAAAGTGTGAGAATTACCGCAGAATATCTCCCCATTGCACAGCATACAAGTTACTGTCCTACATTATATTGGATAAGATCACTCCTCTAGTGGTTGGTGACTATCAAGGAGGATTTCGTCCCAATCGATCAGTCACTGATCTGGTCTTTTCGCTGCGGATAATTCTATCTAAATATCACGAGACTTTCGCTCCTGTATATCAGGTTTCCGTGGATTTCCGGCAGGCCTATGACTCGATCAATCGAGAGAGTTTTTAGTCTGCTCTTTAATATCTAGGAATGCTATCAAAATTGGTACGATTGTGTAGAATGACAGTGATACAGTCTCAATGCGTGTTAAAGTTGAGAACAGGCTATCAAGAGTTTAGATACTCTTTAATCTAATGTTGGAGTGTACTTTCGTAAAACTACAACACCTCAGCTGGCAGTCGTTCTTTTCTCTAAGGCCACTGCTAAAATCTTAACATCTGTCAAGTGCCGTGAAGATGAAGCTTCACAAAGCGTTGATAAGACCCTTTCTTATGTTTGGACGTGAAAGTTGGATGAGTGAGAGAGGTGGTTCCTTACGGCCCAAAACGCGAAGAAGATGGTACATACCGAGTTCTGTACAATGTCGAGATCAGAGATCTGATGAAGATCCCTGATATTGTACATGAAGTAAGATCTCAGCGAGTACACTGCCTCGGAAATTAGAGCCACCATATGGTAGGTGCAGAGGTCGTTGCAGGCGACGATGGTTCCACGGTGTAAAGAACCGGCTTGGCTTTTCAGGTTGTCTAAGACAGTATCAGTAAGGCCTTTATATACTATTCATAATTATTATTGGAACACTCTCTTTACTTCATGCAAATAAGTATATAGTTTAGTTATCAGAAATGTACTCATGATAATATGAGTTGCCTTGCCACTATATTAACACTGTTACCACTATATTAAAATTCCAACATTTTTAGAGCAAGACAACAGTAAGTTAATAAATTTTTGTTTTATAATTTGACTGTTGTACTTAACCAAGGAGTTGTGTTCTTAGTAATCATATTACGGTTTTAAACATCACTATTAGACTTATATGTACTATCGCATTCAAAAATTGGTGATACACAGAGAAAAAACTAAGTGTTTTTTCAAACAAGCAACCCACTAAAATTATGAATTATTTTGTATAGAAAACATAGGGTAATCCTTAACAGATAAAAGGATTACCATTGAAGTAGTGTAAAAAAAATATTTTCGAAATATTTCGCAAATTTATTTTATTCAATTAATATATCCAGGATTAGTATTTAGTAGAAACGTAATGAACTAATAAATACTAAAACTAATAAGAAGTAAAAAAAGGAATATAAGTAATGATTTCAATATTGTGTCGAGTATCCATCATTATCGATTACTTCACGTAATCGATTTGGAAGCGAAGCTACTAGTTGTTGGCTAAAATTCGGGTTACCGGTTACCTCTTAGCTCTTCCCATTTTTGAGGAACATATTCTAAGACTACTTCCCTCGTTCGTGGGTAAAGAGGCTTCCAATCCAACCATATAAGCCCAAATATTTTCTATTGGATTTAAGTCGGCGCTATACGCTAGCCAAGCAATAGGAAGGATTTTCGGTTTTGATTTATCCAACTCATAGTTTCACCTGATCTATGAATTACGGAATTATCCTACATTAAAGTTAATTGGAAATTACTCCAGATAAACAGTAGTGACTGACGGTATCATTATTTCATTTAGAATTTCCAAATATTCCCGACTGTTCATGTGTTGTGAAATTTCACATAACTCACCGACGCCACCAGCTTTTATCCATCCCCACATTCCACAGGATACTTGGCCACTTATTCTTATCTCATTTTGTTTGGGCGATAATGAGCAGCTTATCATTTGGGCGATACATGTGCAGCTTAGCTGCGATGATGATCGGACCCAAAAACTTTTTCGTCCGTGAAAATAAGTTTTTCCCAGTCCGAGTTTAACTTATCTTCTGCAAAAGCTACCCGGAAACGAGCTGGAATTCGATGCTGAATTCGTTACTGAATTAGTTACTGCAGAGACGGTATATGCCGGCGCGGTAGCAGCTGCAGTCATAAATGGTTTCAGAGTAAACTCCTCTACAATATTTTCTCGTTTGGTCTACCTATTTTTGTGCAACATTCATCTGAGGCAATCGATCAATGGTTCTTGTTTCTGAAAACCTCTTTATCCATTTCATTACAGTAGTTTTCTAACGAAAAAAATATATATAATTTACCATTTTACGAGACAAGTTTATGCAACTTAATGAAAAGCTAAGCTTTCGTGAAATGTATCCGATGGTTTTATTTTCTTTATGTAGGGTAATAGTCTATTTTTGTGCAACATTCAGTTTCTTGGGAATTGAATCACGTTCCATTCTGTAGCTAAATCTTTTTTTCTGTATGCATTGTTGCGAATGTCAGATATCAGATCACCCTATTTTTTATCATATTTGGATTTACAAATATTCATATAAAAAAGGCGATTGTTGCTGCCATCAAAATCGTGAAAACTAAGCAATTTTATGTTCTAGTGTACATCCAATTTTTGAAGGCGATAGTACATACGTACATACATACCGGGTGTTTCTTTTAAACTGAGACGATCAAATATCTCGAAAAATAGCCACTCTACGGAAAAAATGTCCATAATCAAAATTTAATCATACCGCGGGGGAAATACATTAGTGCAAAAAAAATAGTCCCCCACCGCCGATTTGTAGGTGGGGTGGGGGTAACTTTTAAACTAAGACAGGAAGCCATATTTTTTATTGCAGATACGGATTCTACGACTAAAAGTACGAATGATTTGAATGAAATAGTTTGTTCGGTTCATGATAGGTGGCGTTGTAATCGACGAAATTCAATTTTATCAATTTCTCCTTCTTAGAACACACGCATTCGATTCTGCAATTATTATTAAAAAAGTTTTAAAGGCCATTACTGGCCCCTTACTGAGTCAACAATTCGGCTCCAACGGTTTCGATCCCGAGCATGGTCTTCATACTGTCTAAGACAATCTGAAGAGGCCAAGTCATTCTCTACACCGTGGAGCCATCGTCGCCTGCAACGACCTCTGCGCCTACCATATGGTGGCTCTCCTTTCAGAGATCACTGCACAATTCGTTCCGGATCAGCACGCAGAACGTGCCCGAGCCAGCGTACTCGCTGAGATCTTATTTCATGTGCAATATCGGGGATCTTCATCAGATCTCTGATCTCGATATTGTACAGAGCTCGGTAGGTACAACCTATTTCGCGTTTTGGGCCGTAAATCACACGCATGACTCTTCTCTCAAATGTTAGGAGCCATCTCTCGTACTCATCCGTCAGCGCCCAACTTTCACATCCAAACATAACAACGGGCCTGATCAACGCTTTGTAAAGCTTCAGCTTCACGGCACTTGATAAGTGTTTAGATTTTAGCAGTGGCCTTAGAGGATACAAAGAACGACTGCCAGCTGCCAGCCGCACTTTAATATCCTCACCCACACTGTTATCGTGAGTGATAAGAGAACCCAAATATTTGAACCTCCTCACTCCCTCAAACGTGTGGTGGCCACTACTAAAATCTGGTGTGCCATTGTCCCTAAAACCAGAGATCAGGTATTTCGTTTTGGACTCATTGATCTGAAGTCCAACTGAAGCTGAAAACTCTACAAGCGGATCAAGTATTTCTTTCACTCCGTTGCTATTCAGTCCAATCACGCATATGTCATCTGCATATGCAAGCACCTGATTGGACTGGCGATATAAGATGTTACGCTGCGGTGTTTCAGTTTTACGAAAGATGTACTCCAACATGAGATTAAAGAGTATCGGGGACATAGCATCTCCCTGCCGAACACCCGAGCTAACTACAAAACTTGTCGATAGCCTGTTCTCAACTTTAACACAGCATTGGGACTGCGTCACTGTCATCCTACATAGTCGTACCAGTTTTATTGGCATTCCTAGGTATTCTAGGGCAGACCATAAACTGTCTCGATTGATCGGGTCATAGGCCTGCCGGAAATCCAGGAACACCTGATGTACGGGGATGGATGTCTTATAATATTTAGATAGAATCATCCGCAGCGAAAAGACCTGATCGGTGACTGATCGATTCGGACGAAATCCTCCTTGATAGTCACCAACCAAACCCTCCGCTAGAGCAGTGATTCTATCCAATACAATGTATGATAGTAACTTGTACGCTGTGCAAAGGAGAGCTATACCGCGATAATTCTCACACTTCAAGCGGTCTCCCTTCTTGAAGATGGGGCATATCGCGGCCACTTTCCATTCGTCAGGCATAACTTTGGTTCGCCATACTAATCGAATAAGGTCGAAAAGACAGTTCAACAAAGTATCCCCTCCGAATATCAAGAGCTCCGAATTAATGCAGTCCACTCCAGGTGCACGGTTTCGTTTCAATCTCTGCCTGGCTTTTTTTCGAGATATTTGATCGTCTCAGTTTAAAAGAAACACTCGGTATATGTATTGTATTGAGCCAAAAAAAATTTAAAATTAAAGTGGGTTTGATTTAAAGTTATCCAGGGAATTTTGAAAAGGGTGACAAGGTCGAAAAATAGTTCACTGTAATTTACAAAATTTTGTAATCCAACGAAACTTCTATTGAGGAAAAATAACCAAATTTTATTGATGAGTATAGATAACAATAGTTAATAATTCTTTCTCTTTTCCGCAGGTATAATATACAAAATTGGAACAATTCTTCCACAAGAGACCGGAAATTGTCTACAGTGCATTTGCATCGAAGGAGCAAATCCATCAATAGATCCACCACGAGTTACATGTAATCCACACAATTGTCCACCACTAATACTACCCGATCTCTTCGATACAACAGGATATTAATTCGATTTATATATATATATATATATATATATATATATATATATATATATATATATATATATATATATATATATATATATATATATATATATACCTATATATATATATATATATATATATACCTATATATATATATATACATATATATATATATATAATATATATATATATACACGACTTATATAGTCGACTCGTTATAACTAACATATAAGTGCAGAAAATTTCGTGATATAATCAAAATAAATAAAATAAAAAAATTATTATTTATAATAAATAATTTTTATTTGTTTTAAACTTACAAATTATTATATAAAAATTGGGAGATATACTGTTATTGTTTTCTTGTTTTTTATGTTATTTTGTTTTTCTATTTAGCGCGGGGCCTAAGGATGGTTAGATCGTCCACCCACATACACAAAAAAGAAAAAAATTATTTAGTATAAAGAAGAAGAAAAAATTATATACAATATATAGACCAAAAAATATACCTCAAAATTTTACGACAATTTTATTAATTAGAATTTGAACATTTATAGGGACGAAAAAAAACAAAGAGGCTACATGGGTATATTTTTGATCATCGATATCCTTTATATATATATATATATATATATATATATATATATATATATATATATATATATATATATATATATATATATATATATATATATATATATAAATATATATATATAATATATATATATATATATATATATATATATATATATATATATATATATATATATATATATATATATATATATACATATATATATATATATATATATATATATATATATATATATATATATATATATATATATATATATATATGAATATTAAGTTCCCCCCTCTTAGTGCAGTGACTTTATATTAAATCTTATTATATAAATATAGAATTTTACAGGGTTATATCAAAAAATTAAGTTTGTACTAGACACACTTAATAATATACGTTTACATATAATAATATATATAAACAAATTTAACATATCCTTTTTGGTTCAAATATAGTATACTTATATCCTATTTAGTTCAATATTATTACAATGTATATATACACGGTGGGATCGATATAATTCGGTCATCCTGTGTATAGATAGACCAAACAAAGCACATAATAATTTTTCATATCAAATCAAATCATGTTGATCTAAAATTTTATTTTAAACATTTATTAGAGATTACAAATATTTTTATTGAATATTTTTTTTATTTTTAAAAATGGACAATAAATAAAACTAAAAATTAAAAAAGATATTGAAAAATGAGGAATTTAATTATATCGGAAAATCTTAATCCTATACATATATACATAACAATATCACGTAATCGAATACAACATATTTCACACGCGGTATCATACAAAAACGAGAGATCAAAAAAGGAGAAATTTTTAAAATTATCCTTTTAAAACGAAACACAACAAAAATAAATAATTCAATGTTACATATATACAATTATTATCTTAAATATAATGTTATTATTATTATAAATTAATATATATTTCTATTAATTATTATTGATATAATCGTCATTTCTTTATTATATAAAACAGCAAAAAATTTCTATATATATTCAAACCAAAAAACGTCAAGAATAGGATTTCATATAATTATATTACATACACATACATATTTATTATTAACTATATATACTATACATATAACTATTATACTATTAATTTATTTATATAGTTAGACTCTATTAATTGTAATTTATAAGGATATTTTTGCGACCAAAATTATAAAAAAATCTAGTAACGAGAAAAAGCTTTTTTCAAACTTTTCCTCAACTACATATATATACAGTAAAACAAAAGTTTATTATTATTTTATTATAACATACATTATATACATATATGTATGTACAAATATGTGTATATACATATATATGTATGTATATTAATTCGAAACCAAAATTTTTTATATAACAAAAAAAAAATGAAAATAATTAAATTTATTAGTAAATTAGTAATAAAAAAGAATGCAAACCAAAAAAAAATGAAAATGAATGTTTTAAATATTAAATTAATTAATTAATATACATATATATAAATATAAAAATATATAAAAATGTAGTAAATTTTAGTAACAAAAAACTAAAACTAAATAAATAAAATTATTTAAAAATGTAAATTTATAATTTTTTGTCAGTATTATTACTAAATAAATAAATATAAATATATACATATGTATGTATATATATATATATATATATATATATATATATATATATATATATATATATATACCTATATATAAATATATATATATATATATATTTATATATATATATATATATATATATATATATATATATATATATATATATATATATATATATATATATATATATATATACATATATATGTATATATACATATATATATATATATATATATATATATATATATATATATATATATATATATATATATATATATATATATATATATAAATATATATATATGTATATATATATATATATATATATATATATATATATATATATATATATATATATATATATATATATATATATATATATATATATATATATTATTAATTATTATTATTAAATAAATACAGAAATAACAAAAATCGAATAAAATTATATACATACAAAAAAAAATCAAAATATTTACTATTATTATTATTAACATAATTATTAAATTATATATTATAAATAAATAAAAATAAAAAACTATAAATATATATATATATATATATATAAAAGGATGAAAAAAATTAAAAATAAATAAAAATTCAATAATATTAAAAAATTTTAAAAAATGTTGTACTTTTACTTACTAACTCAACATTAGGGCGGTAGGAGCAGTCCTACAGCAATGTTATAAAGATTGTTGGGCGTTGGCATCCTTTGGGATTTTTCTCACAAAACCTCTCAGCAACAGAGATAAACTATTCAGCCTTTGACAGGGAACTCCATGCTATTTATTTAGCCTTCAAACACTTCCGCTATTTCCTGGTAAGGTAGACAATTTTCTGTCTATACGGATCATAAGATTTTAACCAAAGCAACAGTCTCCCTGAGCGAAAAGCGTCCACGGCAGTCTCGACATTTTGACTAGATCGCTCAGTTAACATATATAGTGAGTCTTCCAGATTGGGTAACGATTTCTTTTTCCACTTTTAAACTGCTTTTCAAATTCAAAATAAAACACACTTATTTTATTTATATTTAATTCTTTTTATTTTATTACTCTCGATCTTCTTCTTCTGAAAGTCTATTTCTCACTCTCTTTTTATTTTTTTATTTTTTCCAATCAGTAAGACAATATATGACCAATCAACCTGACAATAGAAGGTAAACAAAACGTGATCGCTGATACATTGTCACGGCCTAGCGATCACGTTTCCACAATGGACTCCGTCAATCTGAAGTGTTTCTCAAACTTATTTTGCCGAAGGCCCACTTTCAATTATGAATTTCTTCTACGGCTCACCTCGTCATCCGGATCAGATCATGATCTGCTTTGCTTTCATTTGTATAGCCGCGCGTTTTATAAAATCAACACAAAAATTGTATTATTTATTGTTTTTAGATCATTATATTGATCGTAGTAGCATTTTGTTTCAAAATTTTGATACAAAAACAAAAATAGTACAATTTTTATGTTTATTTCATTAAACGCGGCTATACAAATGAGAACAAAGCAGATCATGATCTGATCCGGATCAGATCATACGCGAAGAAATACGGCTATTATTAGTTAATGAGAACCTTGCGACTAATGGGAATTTGCTAGTTTTTTAATATTTGGTTTCAATTTTGTTAAGCATAAACGAAGATTCCCTCTCTTCAAAATGTCAAGACGGTTACGACTTTTTGAGAGTAAAACTAGAACTCGACTAAATTCTACTAGATACGATGTAGGAAATGACATATAAAATAGTTTTGCACTGTCCCAAACTAGTGGAAATTTTTCTTCAATTACGCTGTTCATCCCAAATTGTGACTTATTTGTAAACAATAGTGGAGCCGAAAAATCATTATGTACATAATTGTTGAGAGTAGCTAATAACGAAAACTGCATAAATTCACGTCGTGCAATATTATTCAAAAATAGTTTGAGCTTTCCAATAAAAGTAATAATGGCTAAACACGCATATCAACCGTACTCCGTATTCTCCTATAATTATTATGTATTACTACTTTTCATTTTAATGTATATAAGCAAAGCCATCTTAATATATAAAGCCTCCATGTTGAGCGATATTTTCAAACGAGCTTTTTTTAGTTAACCAAAAAATGTGTAATTTACAAAGAAGTCTATGCAATCCCATGGCAAAACATACAAACTTATTTTGAATTGTTCAACTATTAATAGTGAGAGCTTTTAATATTTTATTACATAAAGTAATAGATAAAGAATTGAATTAGGTGATGGCCAGGGTTATTTTTCGAAATTATATTAATTAAACATAATTTTTATGATTATAAAATTGTCATTAATTTAATTTATTTGCGCTTTTAAATTTGTATATACAAATATATATCTGATATATTCTAATACTCTCTTTCAATATACTGCATTCACTCCAACACAGAAATAAAATAGTTCGATTCAAAATCTAAACATCGAAAAATATGTATAAAAATTATGATAACTACGATAAATTAAAATTTAGGAGATTAATCGGATAAACGCTGGAAAATTTCTCATTAAACCAAAATAAAAATATTGATCGTATCGATCAAATAAATGATAAAATGTTGTGTTTTGTTTTGAAGGTTACAAAAGGTTACATAATTTATATACAATATGTCAATAAGGATTAGGAGAGGGACAATTTGATCACGCTCTCAATATTATTGTTTATGCGATTACTTTTTGTTGTTGCTATGAAATAAAAAATTGTGTTCATATATTTTTTCTCGTTTTTTGCGTTGATTTATGATCATTATGTTTGTTCCATTTTTTAAAAATTCATTGATGTGTTCTTCTTTTGGTTCATTTGTTTGATGGGAATAAATTATTTTGTTGGTTATGTACACAATGTCCCTTTCTTACAAATTTTTATTCTATTTCTATTTGAGCTTTATTAGAGAATAAAGTATCTTATTTTCTTTTAATTAATACAATAAAATGGAAAACCCCACGGAAAAATCCTTCAAGTCAGGTGAAAACCAATGTTAATAGTTTCAATTGATTTCAAAAAATTATAATTTTGAGTTACTTTTCATTCAAATATTTCTATAAACGAAAATCATGTCTCTCCATATAAAATGTATGGAGAGAGCGATTATTTTTGTCATTTTAGGTATCTTAAAAAAAGTTTGTTTTGATCATGGAGGCTTGATTTATAAAGATGGCTTTGTTTATCAAATAAACTAAAATTAAAAACATAACTATAACTTCAGCCACGTGTTTCATTTCTGGTGTGCTCATCGATTGGAAATTGGACTTTTTCTTCATCTTCTCCAATTCTTCAACGGTCGAGGTAAAAACGCTTGCCCTCGCAAATATTCATGTTGTCAGAAGTGGGATCTTTATCCCTCAAATTATAACATTCATATATTTGAATTCTTCAACATTTAATTTGCTGCATTTGCTGTTGCTGCCTTTGCTGTGTAATTGCTCATCTCTAATTCGATTGCTGTTTGCTGCTGTTGCTGTATTGGTGAGTTGTGTTTTGTGCTCAATAAAGTGATAACGTGTTAAACGTGCTAAAAATTGTGTTGCTGTTTATGTGGAATCATTGCAACGCAAATTTACGTGGATCAAAAACTCGCTCCATGAGGCAACACTGTCTCAAGTTCGCATTCACTTGGATGAAGTCACGAGAAACTATGAACCTTATGAAAAGGACCAAACCATCACTGAAATGGAAGAGGATACGGATGCTGCGGCAACTCGTGCTGCTATAGAAACCTTAAACTTCACGGTTCGCCCTATGCTTGAAGATAAACTTGAAGAACTAGCAGCTCAGCGAATTTCCAAGTCCGACGAGTATAAGATGACACCTAAATTATCAGCGAAACTGCCTGAAATCTCGCTTACCACGTTTTCCGGCAATATAATGAAATGGTCTGAATTCATTGAGTGTTTTGACTCGTTTTGGTCCATAATAATCCTGCATTAGGAGTAATTACTAAGTTCCAATATCTAAAACATGCTTTGAAGGATTTTGGAGACAACACAAT
This sequence comes from Tipula unca, assembly GCA_951394425.1. Classification (NCBI taxonomy): domain Eukaryota; kingdom Metazoa; phylum Arthropoda; class Insecta; order Diptera; family Tipulidae; genus Tipula; species Tipula unca. Next base: position 91,555,219 of record OX596382.1, read on the forward strand.
AGAATCGTTGGATTTTACCGAGGAAATTTATGAGGTGGCTAGGAATCTTTTGAAAGAACGATTCAACAAACCAAATCGCATATGTGAACATCATATTAAATGGTTGTTTACCGTAAATCGACCTACATCGACCTACGGAACAATGGGATGACTTAATTGTGTTCTTGCTATCCAGCAAATTCGACAGTGAAACAAATGAGAAATGGTGTGAAGCTGCTCCTGTGGACAAAATTGCGAGCTACAAAGACATTTCAAACTTTGTCGTCAGCGTCACCAGCACATGTGAAACCTTACTCTTCAGCTACACCAAGCTCTACACAATTAAGGCTACGACGATTTCACAATTCTAAGTCATCACGCTGGCACAAATGGTAAACCCATTGTGTTTTGTGCAATAAATCGTCTCATTCAATTTTGCGGTGTTTTGTATTTTTCAAACTGTCAGTGAATGATCGACGCGAACAAGTGAAAACACAAAATCTATGTTTCAATTGTCTTAAACCTGGACATCTTGTAGATAGTTGTCCAGTAGCACACCCAATTGTTCATCTTCGACGTCAGAATCTAACACCGTCAACGCCGTCCAAGTCTACTATGCTTACCTCCATTGGACGACGACATGGACCTTCACATGTTTTGTTGGCTACAGCTATGGTGAAGGTATTGGATAGGTTTAACTGCCCTATTGATGGGCGGGCGTTATTAGATTCCGGCTCTCAAGTCAACTTTATGACCAAATCGTTTGCTTCAAAACTTCGACTTCTTCTGGAAAAGGTAACTGCAGGGATTGGTGGAATTGGGACTTCATCTATGCAATCCTCATCGAGTGGATGGATACAACTACAGTCAATAGTCTCGAACTTCTCTACTGAGATTGAGGTACTTGTGTTGCCTTTAATCACCAATATTTCTCAGGACCTCAAGTATCTCTCTTGGCATTTTCCACTTCCACTATTAATGATGATATCGAAAGGTTTTGGAAACTCGAAACATTTACAATTGACCCCAAAATGTTTGGCATAACAGATCATCCATGTGAGAAACATTTTAATGAGTGATTCACCCGAAACGAAGCAGGTCACTTTATTGTGAGGCTTCCTTTTATTCGTCCACCGAACAGTTTAGGCGTTTCTTCAACAATCGCCATGAAACGTTTCTAAAATTTGGAAAAGAGATTGTGTAAGAACCATTTACTTCACGCTGCCTACAAATCATTCATCGATAAGTATTTAGCACTTGGACACATGGAACATGTACCAGATGATAAAATACCAACATCCAATGATTTATCTTCCTCATTACTGCGTGCTAAAGCCAGACAGTTCAACGACTAAGCTGAGAGTCGTCTTTGATGGCTCAGTCAAGACGAACAATGACTACTCATTGAATGATATTTTGATGGTAAGACCTGTGGTTCAAAACGATGTAGTACCCGTTTTATATCGCTTCAGATCACATAAATACGCATTTAGCATAGACGTATCCAAAATGTATCGTCTGATACTTATGCACCACGAGGACTACCAGCTAATCTACTGGCGCAATAATCCAAATGAGCCACTTCAGAGATACCGCTTAAAAACGGTAACTTATGGTACTTCGGCAGCTCTGTTTCTAGCTACACGTTGCCTTTTACAATGTGCAATTCACAACCAAAATAACTATCCTGCTGCCAGTGACGCAATTAGGTATGACATGTATGTTGATGATATGTTAACCAGAGCCAACTCCATAGCAGAAGCCAACCTATTAAAGACTTCGATAATCAAACCTCGGTCTACCGGTGGCATGGAACTGCGGAAATGGTGTGCCACTTCTCCAAATATTATTGCTGATATACTTCAGGAACATCGTGAAGTATTAATGCACTTCGATAGCGACGATTTTATTAAAACATTGGATATTTTCTGGACACCAGAAAAAGATGTATTTCAATTTCGCGTACAGCCGATTTCCAGCCAATATAAATTAACGAGATGAATTGTTATTTCCGAAGTCGCACGCTTGTTCGATCCTCTGGGACTGATTTCTCCTGTTGTGGTTTTAGGAAAATTATTCATGCAGAAGTTGTGGCAGCTGAAAGTGGATTGGGACGAAGCGCTTCCCATGAACTACTACACCTATTGGCAAACGTTCAAATGAAACTTGTGTGATAATCACCTCACCATTCCTCGATTTCTGTTTGGAGAGGTTATTCCAGATAGTTCCATCGAACTTCATGGCTTCGCAGATATCAGAGAATCTGCCTTTGGCGCTGCAATCTACACTAGATGTATACATCCGAACGGACAGTTCCTTGTGAAACTTTTGTGCTCCAAGTTTAGGGTAGCACCACTACAAAATTCTACGTTGCCACGCTTGGAACTCTTTGCAGCACTATTACTGGTTCAATTGGTATCACAAGTTCGGGCTCTTGTAAATTTTCCAATCAGTGACGTCATTTATTGGACAGACTCAACTATTGTGCTTCATTGGCTGAGAAACCCTCAAGTACACAACAGTCACATATTTGATAAACGCCTTGGCTGTGTCTTTCATTCGGGTTTGCTATCTTTATCACGAGATGAACTATGCGAGAAGGATACAGCTTTATTCAGGCTTTGATGAATCTGACGTGGCTTTAAATGTCTCTTTAAGCTAATAGTAATGATACTAATTAGACGGAATCTCAATGGACTAGAGATGCAAACGAGATAAATTGATAAATATTAATGCATCACCTCAAATTTATATTTTCAATACACAACTGTTACCAAAGTTTGAAAATTCTCGACTAAACTATACGCGATTTTACTTATGATTTTCATTTTCAAAATATGTAAGTATTTCAATTATTGTTGTTCAGCCCTAATGAAATAATACAATAACTAAAATGAAAAACAATCTCGTCAGGAACCAAATGAATTACCCAATTAGTTGCCACCTGGTGATTAATAGCATAACTGATCATTAATTTATAAATATCGCATAAGGTACATAACTACTAACTACTCGAAAATTATTCTGATATAAAAATATATAACCCGGGGTCTACACTATGCAAATATGCTGATATTTTCTCTCATGAAATTAAATTTACCAATGTATGTGTAAGTATATTATACATATTTTGACATTCTCAGCAAATTATCAGGAGGCTATTTCACGAAAAAATTATCATGAAATTTTCAAGAAATGTCACTATGGTTTTCATTTTTTTCATAGCTGCATAAAAAAAATATTCACGATTTTAAAAACCTACTAATTTTTTGACAGTATTCACCGAATTTTATTTGACATTCGAAGAAATTATCATGAGAGTAAAATGCCCAGTTATGATAATTTTGCAACAAATATTTAACAATACATTGAAAAAAACACATACAAACATAAATTATCATGAGAGAAAATATCAGCAAATTTGCATAGTGTAGACCCCGGGTAAAGGGTGGGCCATTTAAAAATGCATTAAAACAAAAATCGTTTGAAATTTTGCTAAATTTATTTTTTTGTTGCGAAGTACAATTCTTCCGGTTAGAGATGGAATATTATTTCATTCATATAGCTGCCGCGGCTGGCCTCACGGTACCCCATTCGATCGGACCAATTTTCGAGCACTTTTTCGAGTATATGGGGTCGTATATCGGCGATGGCATCACGAACGTTGGCCTTCAAATACTCAATTGTCTCTGGTTTGTCGGCATAACACTTGTCTTTAACGGCGCTCCACAAGAAATAGTCCAATGGTGTTAAATCGCAACTTCTTGCCGACCAATTGACATCACCATTTCGGCTAATTAAACGGCTATCAAACGTTTGACGCAATAAATCGATTGTGGCATGAGATGTGTGGCAAGTTGTACCATCCTGTTGAAACCAAACATCGTTCACATCAATACCATGAAGAGTGGGCGTAAAAAAATCGGTTATCATGGTGCGATAGATGTCTCTATTTACCGTAATGAATGTGCCGTCCTCATTTTCAAAGAAATATGGGCCAATGATGCCTCCACTCCACAAGCCGCACAAAACAGCCACTCGTAATGGATGCATTGGCTTCTGTAAGACCACGTGTGGATTTTCTGAAATAGCGCAATTTTGTTTATTAACGTACCCACCAAGATGAAAATGAGCTTCATCCGAAAATATGATTTTTTTTGGCAAAATCGACATCATCGTGCAGTTTCTCGTTGGCCCATCTACCGAAGTGAAAACGAAGCGGATGGTCATGCGGCCATTTCCAATAAATCCCAACGTTGCTGAAGCGTAAATCGATTCATTTCGTTCAGTGGATATAATATACTGAATTTTGTGACAGAAGAGAATGGCATATACAATAAGTATTGCCAGAATCGAAATAACCGGTGGTTCAAATTTAAACCGATAGATGGCCCACCCGTTATTATGTACTATTATTGTTGGCCAGATGGCAGAACGCACCGAAAATGAAATAGGTCAAATATTAATTAATTTAATTTAATTATTTTTATTTATCTAAACAATTTAATTTTTAAGCCACTCAGACTGTTACGGGTTTTGAAGTGTTTTTAAATTATCCGGAAAAAATTTAATTTGTTTTGTTATATTCTCCTACTTTTTTCTATTGCATTCTATTTCTACACTGGCAGCGATTGCGGTTTAACTTTAATAACCGATATGTTAATTAATTAATAAAAACACTACATGAAAATATTATTTTACGACCGTTTCATTTGAAAGATATAATTTCACAATAATTTTCTAGTTTAATCGAATTACATTATAGAATTTAAAAAAAATTATATTTTTATTACTTTATTAATTTTGCTTTAAATTTACTTCTCTAATTTTATTTTTATTACACTAAACAATTTTCCTTTTAATCCAATTACATAAGAGAAATACCAATTAATTTCAAATCATTTTGTTTGGAATTCAATAAATTTTATTTATACTTACTGATTAAAGCTTAATTTAGACATATATCACAGCCCTTTACTTCATTATTATTAAAAAATTTAATTGCTGGTGCGAACTAAAATTGATAGAATTATCGAAAGGTATATGAAAACATGTAGCAGCACTCATTTACTTGACGATATTAAGTGACTAGAACTTATCTTTACCTGAGTTACCTATTAATTATTGGAACCATATTACTGCTGTAGTGTTGTATAACATTACGATAAATTGGTCATCGTTCTATTTGAATATTTAAGGCCGATTTGTTATTATTTGTTAATATTGCAATTAATAATACACAATTTTGTAACCAATAGGGGCTAGCCGCAAGATACACATAAGCCAAACAAGATTAAAATAAATATGAGAAAAGCTGTTGAATTAAAAAAATACAAAACTATTATGAACCAATTAGATATAACAAAGCTGAAGATGGTTATAAAAATAATCTTCAAGCTAGAAATAGTGAAACTGTTTTTAAATTCTTTGTTTCTTTTAATACAATTTGAATCCAAATTACTTTAAGACCTACATTCATATTTGAAGCGATTTGACTGTTCTATCCGTCAAGAACTATTATACTGCAGAACGAGCATACTCCCTTTTTAAGGAAATCGTTAATGGTCTGACAATGTGGCAATAATTTCTGCTTTAAAAAACGAGCAACTGCCAAATGGTTAAAATCTTTGTGGAGGTGAAAGAAGGGTACTAGGGTCAGTACCTCGTACTGAAACTGTGTCAGCCTTTGTCCCTGATAGATAATAATTTCCAATTAATGGTGCCAACGCTAAGGCGCTAATTTATTTCCGAGATGTGTATGACATAAACGTCGGGTTACGTCGATTTCGGAGTGGAATAGAATATCCTATCATATTCGCATCCAAAAATCTGAAAAAAGCTAATACAAGTAAATAAAATGTACAGCAAAATAGAAAATTTTTTTTAGATGAATACTCGTGACTACTGAGTGGTTCTGATCTTAATTGGGATGCCGTGACACTTCCTGTTATTTCATCGATTACCTATACGTGGCAGTATTCGTAAACTACCATAATGATGCCTACACAATCTAAAAACTGAAATGAAATGATACCGGATAGCATCAGGATATAACGATCTAATTAAAACATCACTAAATACGGGAGCATCACTACGAGGAAGCAGCCCTGCTAAGCAATATTGTTAAGTATGTACTATCGCTTTCAAAAATTGGTTATACACAGAGAAAAAACTATGTGTTTCTTCAAACAAGCAGCCCACTAAAATTATTAATTATTTTGTATTGAAAACATAGGGTAAACCTAAAAACATAAAAGGTTTAGTATTTAGTAGAAATGTAATAAACTAATCAATACTAAAACTAATAAGAAGTAAAAAAAGGAATATAAGTAATTATTTCAATAATGTGTCCAGTATCCATCATTATCGATTACTTCACGTAATCGATTTGGCAGCGAAGCCACTAGTTGTTGGCAAAAAATCGGGTTACCCCTTAGCTCTTCCCATTTTTTGAGAAACATATTCTATGACTACTTCGCTCGTTCGTGGGTAAAGAGGCTTCCAATCAGAGATGGGCGAGATAGATTACGCCAATGTCAATGTCGACAATTAAAATAATGCAAACAACCTACGATATTTTAGCGATTTGAAATCGAGTGCGCCAGTTCGCGGTATTATTTTGTGAAAGCGTTCATCTAGAGGTGATTTTTTCCTTTGTTCCTTTTTGACAAATGACGCATGAATTAGTTTCAAACTGTCATCGTGTTTTTATTTATTAGTATTGTTTGCCATTTCATCATGGAAAGACTGAGCCCGGCATAGTGTCTACAAAATGTTCAGGTTTATTACGAAAATCAGCGTTCTGCAAGGATCGTGTTTCGTGCGCTTCAACCAAGTTACGGTTGACATAATCGGTCTGTCGAGACCACTATTTGGAATACCATCGAAAAATTTAAATACCAGTTTACAGTATTGAATGATACGCGACTAAATAGACGGTTTAGTGTGGTTTATGCTTCTGTGAAATCATTCGTCCATATTTCTTCAAAAAAAAAAGACGGCCGGCACGTATCTGTGAATAGTTCTCGTGGTTGCGCCATAATAACGGAATATTTACTGCCTGATATTGAAGCTCGACGTCGACGACTTTTGGTTTCAAGAAAAAAATCATGTTGACGAGCAATTAATTTCACTGTTCGGATTGTTGAATTGGCTATTTAGATCTATGTGAATCTATGTGAATAAACCAGCTAGATTTGAGGCATTGGAAGCCAACATTACTCGTGTCATTCAATTCACCAAATACCATTCGACATATATTCTCGAATGCGTCATTAAAAATGGGACTTTGAGAAAAGACCATCGCAGTTGCGGTCGTCATTTGAAGAGGTAATCTTTAAAAAATAAATGGTAAGAAATGTTCTTTCGAATGATAATAAAGTTTCCATACGATTAAATTGAATTTTTGGAGTTTTTTTTTTATTTTTGCACAAATCACCTCCATATAGATTTCGTTATTATGGATAAAATCACGCACATGTTGTTTGATGCTCCCTATTTCTGGCATAACCGCCGGTGTGACTTATGCACTTCAGCACTCTCTCCTGCCCCAAATTTTTTCGATACATCGAAAATCTGTGGACTCTTTGAGATAACATTGATTGGATTAATCTCGTGCAAATTTATTGCTTCTGTTGGAATTAGAATCGTGTGAACAAGTTATAATATGACCAAAACTTTATTGCTGATTCGTGTTGAAGAATTAGCGGCAAAATACGTCGTTATAAAAATGTGACAAAACCCTGGCTCCACAACTGCAAATTGCTTTCCAAATCATACATTTTTTTGCAAATGTATCTAACTTGAAGTGTTTCAAATTCAATTTCAAGTACGTTTCGTCATCAATCAAAACACACCCACTAAAATTTGTGAAAATTTTGTCATCAGTCTGGCAAAAATTTTATCGAACAAGTGTTGGTTATCTCAACGATTTGGCTTTTTAATAACTCGGTAGTACTCATAGCCTTCCTGATCTCGAATTCGTTTTACCATGGAGTGGGATGTGTTAAATTTTACAGCACGGTGATAGTTAAATTTCCCCGGATTATTTTTAATGAAGGTTATAACCTTTTTGTAAAGATTTCTATAAGTTGTGCCATATAAAAATTTCTATCGTTGTTCAGTTCAAATTTTTAATACGCCGGTGGTCGAGTAAGCCCAGTCAATGCTGTTGAAATCGTGGACTCGAGTTCAAGGCTCGTCAGCGCCAATATTTTTTTTAATTTAATTTCTGCTGTAAAATTGGTTCAACACAGCTTCTGTTGAAATCTACATTCAATTTTTGCAAGAATAAGAGGCATCGCCTCTTGTGTATGACCATAATTAAAATATACGGTAATGGTCAAATAAGCATAGTCCATTCCTGTTGCTAAATTTTCTCTATTGAATTGGCAAACATAAAAGATTCGCACCAAATTTATATACGCCGGTGGGCCAGTCGTTGCATTTGGAATTGTGAACTTGAGTTCATGCCTCTGTCTGGCGTTAAATATTTTTTAATTTAATTTATTTAATTTCTCCCGTCAATTGGCAAATATACAGGATGAGTATAGCGGCAAATGCATATATGGAAATGGTGAGATGGTAAAGTAAGCGGTGTCATCATAGGATTTGGAATCGTGGATGTGTATATGTGCAGTGTTCGAACCTCGATTAAGGGTAAAAACATTTAGCGGACATCCACCATTTCTCATTCAATTTAAAAAACAACATTTTTTGATTTAAAAATGACCAATTTTCAATTGAATTAAAAATATATATTGAAGCACTATAGTCATGATTTAACTCTAATCACACAGCTTCTTTTACCACCCAGCCATCGCCATACATATAAGTAATGATATTCCTATCGTTTATAGCTGCCATTTGAATAAACACATTGAAAATTTTAGCAACGGCAAATGAACTCTGCTTATTTGACCATCGCCGTACAATTTCATTACCGCTCTATACCCATACACCCATCGTTTATACTTGCCACTGTTACATGCAGAATATTGAAGTTTTGAACAGAAGCTGAAGCTGAGTTGGATTTGAGTAATTTTATTTCACCATCAACAATTTGACAGGACAAAGTAAACATAAAATGTTTGGCTCGTTCGAGAATCGAACTTAGAACCATAAACCCAAAGTCACTGACTTTGCTTACTGGACCACCGCCGCATATATATTTCATGCTATACACATCTTTTACATATCTGTCATTTGAATAGAAAATATTGAAATGTTTAGCAAAGGCAATGGACTGGTTTATTTCACCATCCCTATATACCCATCTTGTTATACATGACCCTAAGAAGAAATAAAATTAAAATAATACCGTCGCTAATGGGACTCGAACTTTAGTCCACGAATCCAAAGTCAAACACTCTACTACTTCGCCCACCACCATATTTATATTTGATGTTATGCAAATCTTTTTTACTTTCCAATTGAATTGAGAAAATTTTTAACAGAAGCTGAGTTGAACCAAACAAGTCCCAACATAAATATCGTTTCAAACTTAACTGAACTGCATAGCGCCAGGTGCAACGTTTAATGTGATGACATTCCAAGCAGTGTATTTCGAAGAAGTTAAAAATCTCATAAGCTATTCTTCCTTATGTTCATAAAAATTATAAAACTTCCGTTCCAGTCAATGATGCTTGATGTGATTTTCTAGGCAGGCCACAATATTGATCATAGAAGTTTTAACAACTTTTAAGTCAGTACATGAATAACGTCCAAATAGAAAATTTCCCTATACAAACTGAAAGTATAACAAATAGGTATAGCTGAGTTTAAGTCTCGATTAAAACTAAAAAAAATTTAATTTAATTTCTTACAAATTAATTTAATTCAGATTCTGTTAAATTTTTATTGTTCTCTATTCAAATGGTGAGTATAAAACTTGGATTTATCAATAATGAAATTGTACGGCAGTGGTCCAGTAAACAAAGTAATGGGCGTTTGATTATAGTAGACGTGAGTTCAAGCGGCATTCGGGCTAACGTTTTTTTTTAATTTAATTTCATCTTACAAAATAGTTCAACTCAGCTTCTATTAAAATTTTCAAATGTTTCCAGTTAATTACCAAGTATAAAAGAGGAATGTAGCAGCAATGAAAATGTACGGCGATGGTCAAATAAGTAGAGTCCAGAAATACTTTTGGTTATAAAAAAATCGATCAGGTCAGGTAATTTTCCTGGGTCAGTTGGCCAATATGTTGATTTTCCAGTTGAAATGGATTCACATCCATTTTCTCTAGTTAATCTAGAATTCCAGTGAGAATTCTTCGCATTGAAGTCACCACCTATTATGAACCTTTTTTAGAGACGCTTGAAGAACTCTGAGTATTGTTTGTTTTTAATAGAATGTCTTGGTGGACAGTACAATCCTGCCACAATAATAGAAAAGTTGATAATTTTTATATACATGAACAAGTGTTGGTTATCTGAACGATTTTTAATAACTCGGTAGCACTTATATAGCCTTCCTGAACTCGAATTCGTTTTACCATGAAGTGGGGTGTGTTAAATTTTATAGCACGGTCATAGTTAAAGTTCCCCGCATTATTTTTAATGAAAGTTATAACATTTATGTCTGATTTGTTTGCGAGCCGTTCTATACCGTTCCACCGTTATAAAGAGGGCCCCACTCTATATAACGCTATATATCGTATTGTTTTGGATCAATTTTATAATTTTGTAATGAATAAACATATGACGCTGAAATAGATTCATGGTATTTGAGCACGGTTAGTTTAATTTCCGCTCTTTTTGAAAAGAGATTTAAATGCATTGACGGATGCATGCTATAAAACACTATCACCAATAACGCATTGTTCCTAAAGAAATTTGGCCACCCTTTAGTTTGAAACTAATTGACAAAACCACTCGAGGAATTGTCTACATTATCGACGTTGTCTACGTTGTTGACGTTATCTACGGGTTGTCGACACGTCAATGTAGAAAATAATAGATGACGCGTAAACGTCTATCCCTGCTTCCAATCCTTAACCATATAACCCGAAACATTTTCTATTGGATTTAAGTCGGCGCTATACGCTGACCAAGCGATAGGAATGATTTGCAGGTTTCGATTTATCCAACTCATAGTGTCACATGATCTATGAATTGTGGAATTATCCTGCATAAAGTTAATTGGAAATTCCTCCGGATAAATAGTAGTGACTGACGGTATCATGATTTCATTTAGAATTTTCATATATTCCCGACTGTTCATGTGTTGTGAAATTTCACATAACTCTAACTTTTAGTGTACAACGAATTTTTGAAGGCGATAGTACATCGACAAAATGGTGAAACGCTTAAGAGTTGTTCAGTTCATGGTAGTTCGCCGAAGAAAGGATTTACCCAATTCTTCTTCTCACCGGACTGGCTACAAATTTAGTTACACGCGTTGCGACCTACTTTTGAGATATTCCCAAATGTAGCATAATCTCACTTGTAGTATCTATGCACGTAGTATTTGTTTCTTAAGTCATTGTCAAAGTCCATCAAATTACTAGGATAAACTAATTTTATTTAAATTTATTCTAAAATCTATCGCATAAATAAATCACTAACGGTTAATAAATATAACAAAAAGTGAAGAATTAAAACTAAAAAAATGTATATCCAAATGTAGACAGAAACATTTCAACTCACTAAACAGTAAGAGTATTTACATTCATTCATCCAGCATTTCAGATTAGTGAGATCTAATTTTTTGTAATTAGATCTCAACGTACTGGATATGCCCATTAACTTCGCTGGACCGTTTATATCAAAAATGTTGCTAATCGTAAAGACAATTTCGGCTTCCCCAATTGTTATTATGATATTTTCGATATCGTTTTTTTCTCGAATTTATCGAAAATGAGCTATTATGGAATTTTTCGAATTCGTTTATTTCGATATTATCGATAATTTATGACTGCTTCTTATGTGGCAAATAATAGCGAACGTTATTTTTGAGATTAATCAAATAACGAACGTGCTTATAATACCGTTACAAAAAATATGAGTTATAAATTTTATATAAAATAAATTTGAGAACTGAATGCTCAGAAATAAAATAACTTTAATTTTTCTAATTTTAATTGAATAAATAAATTTTATTTGAATTTGAATAAATGAAATCATAAAACATAAGTACTTTTTCTCGCACCACATCATTTTTGGAACGTGGTATCTCGTACATAGGTTATGGAGTGCGCAGCACACATTTATAATTTGTGCAACGTTTTCAGGTTGATAGTGCAGCTCTCTCGCAAGCAGCAAACATTTCCACTTTCCAATTACTACACTAAATACGCACTCAATTATTGAACAAACCTTGGCCATGAGCTGTATTGTATCGAGATTCCACCGACCCTATTCTATTGTTTTTATATAAGCAGTCAATATTCGTATCTCCAAAGTGTACCCGGAACTGCCTATTTAATTTATTAGTGATAGTATAATCTACAATTGAGAACAATTGCTATAAATTACCTAAAAGCCAAGAGGTATTATCCCCTCGTCTTCAGTTCTTCTCCATAATTCTTCGATTCGCACTTATACTCCAAATTTCGATTTCGAAAATTTCATAATAGATATTTTCGAAATTATCGAAAAACTCGATATTATCGAAGTAACACTATCGAAACTTTCATAATAGCTATTTTCGACGTTATCGAAATGTTCGATATTATCGAAAACAAACACTATCGAAAATACCATAATAGGCCCCCAGATTCAGATGAGTTACACAGTATCCTCTTCGACATATTTCCTAAACATGGAGATATGTTAATATTAGTTTTAAACAAAAAGGCTGGAAGAAAATGTTCTTTTTAGCCTAAATCGTAGACACATCAGGCTGATATTTTTCCTTCTGAACGCCATTGAAAAGATGTTAGATTCAAATTTTAGAGGGGCATGAATGAAGTACAACCTAAGATTGTGTTCGAAACCTGTGATAAAAAATCGTGAATTAATGTTCTGACATTTACTTGATAATATCGAACAAACCCAAATTATTCGAGTCTATTACTATGATAATTTTTGACAGCCATCGAATAAATTGGTGTATCTGGGTTGACATGTTCTACCATCACTTCGATTCGCTTCGATAGTGAACATCGCATCGAAAAAAGTGATTGTCGGTATGTTGTACCATTTTCGATGGATACTATAAAGGAACATATTTTCGAAAATGAAATGACGTTTGACATCTATTTTTAATAGGTATTTCAACTGTTCAATCTGTCAATTATCTTGTAAACATAATAAATGTAAGTACGTTATTTATAAATCTCTACAATTGTTGACTTTAATTGTTTAATTATAGTAATGAATATGATGAATCCTAATTTATTTATTGGTGCTATATCGACTTCACACGATGTTGATAGGGAGGATGGAGATAATTATATATATGTACATAATATATACAATATTATATTAAACATTTGGAAATTTTTATATGTACTTTCATTATAATATAAAAATAAAAATAAATAATATTATTTTTAACGTAATTTAATTCAAATAAATTCAAATAAAAGTCAGTAATTTTCGCTTATTATGTGTATCACAAGCAAAAAATTCAGTGATAGATTGTCGAAAATTGTGATGGTCGAAAATGATACAACATACCATTTTATCGAAATCAGTGATATTTCATCGAATATCGAAAATTGTGATGGTAGAACATGTCACCCCTGGCATCTTGTTTCGCCTCAACAAAATTATGGTATTTAACCGTTCTTGGAAATAAACACAATAATAATAAACAACCATAAAAAGGATTATCGGATCCATTATTTTAATTGTTTAATTTTTTTAAATTCACAAAAAATTTGAGGTTATGAAAACAAAAATTGATATATAAATGACGTGGGGAAAACTTATGAGGTGGGGAGAATTATTACACATTTCGGACAGCATAATAAAAAGTCGTGAATGTAGGGGAATAATTATCAAACAAATGTCAAAAAATTAATTCACGATTTTTTATCACAGTTACTAAAAACAGGCTTTTTACGATCTTGTCTCCAAGCACTGCGGCAACTGACAAGATTCAAAACTTTACAGACTCTAAACTACTTCTCTAGTAAAAAAAAAAAAGAATATATTATCGTTTTCTTGATAATGCGTGTGGTGAATTATATTATAAAATTACTTATACCAGTTTTAATTGAGATGTAGGTATAGAAATAGGAAATAATTTTAGTGTTTGTAATTAAATTATTTTATCGAAATCACGAAATTCAATAAAGTACAAAATCCTTAGTAACGATTTATTTCTTTATTTATTGGGTTTTAATAATGTATGTATATAATAATAATAATAATTTATTCATTTTTATTTAATTTTTTATTATATTTTTTTCATTTTATATAAATTAAATTTATTCGAGCTAGAATAATATAATAATATTCATGTATGTGTATGTATATATAATTATAGTAATTATAATTTAATAATAATAATAAGTAAATTAATAATTTTTGATTTATTTTTAATAATTATTAATTTATTTAAAAAAAAAATTAAAGATGTAATTTTTGTAAAAATAGTAAATTAATAAAATAAAATAATAAAATTAAAAAATAGTAATTAGTCAGTGTTTTTGTTTATATAATCGAATATTATATTTTTTATTTGTGGACCAAGATGAATGAAGAATATTTATGTATGTATATGTATGAATCGGGAGAAAAGGAAACAGGACATTATAAGATAAAGTAGAAAGCAAATTATATATCAAAACAAATAAAATTATTGTTTTTATTCAAATTGGAGGCAAAGCCCATAGGGTTGCTGTTTTATCCGCCGATGTTGAAATAAACGAAAAATCTGTTGGATGCCAACGTCCTGAAATAATTTTATCCGTGTGCTGAGCAACAACCACCGATGGTAATGGTAACGTTAAATCACCTTGTAGATCGGTCAACACAAGTTTATTATCATAACCGCCTGTCAACAAGTAATACGCGGACGGTGAAAATCGAATTGATCTAGAAATAGAAAGAATAAAAACAATAATAAATTTGTAATTAACTAACTATTGAGTCCAGAATTTTTACTTAATTTTTTTTTTTAAGAAACGAGTAATGAAATTAATTTATGGTTTTGCAAGAATATTATTACGAAAGAAAAGAAATTAAATTACAACCTCAATTATGTGTGTATAATAAAATTATTACTTTTCGTTCGTAATTTTAATAATTTTCGTGTCAACTTTCTAACCTGATATCAGACGAATGTGGTTTAAAACATTGAATTGGCCGGTTGCCACGGATATCGTATAACACGCATGAACTATCTTCATGTCCGGAAACCAAAAGTCGTCCAGATGGATCAACACAAACTGAGGCGACTGGTGATCCTTGTCGTGAGCCCGGTACTGTTGCTGGTGTCACCATATTTACACATCCTCGTGTTCTCAAGTCCCAAAATCGTACGGTTTTATCTTGTGACCCCGATACAAACATTGCACCACCCCAATTATATAACGATAGTACATGGCCACCATGTCCACTCAATGCTTGGAATGGAGTCGATGTTGCACAATCGGTTACATAAATTTTACAATCGCCAGCACCACCACTTATCAAAAGACTCGATTGATTTGAGCTGTCCTCGATAAAGCATAAATCTCGTACTGTACCATCGTGCATTGTAAGCTCCGTCTATATATTCAACAACAAAAAATGTGTTAATTAATAAATTCATAAACTCTGTATGAAATTTATAGAAACCTCGTGTATGTTTACCTCTCGACCCTCTAATTGTTTCTGTATGTCATTGTAACGCATTAGTTTGACTGTTTTGTCATTGGAACCGGTAGCAACTAGATCACCTTGTGGCGACCATGCCATACAATATATTGACCCTTTGTGATGTTTTGTTCGTTTAAATAAAACTGTTGGTTGGTATGTTGTATGCTCCTCTCTAAACAAGTGTGTAAAAAAATGCAATTAGATTTATAGCACATATTATAGTGTGGTTTGAATCCATGCACTTACCGAATTTCCGACAATGATGGATATTCACAAATTCTAAATGTTTTTGAATTTGAACCAACAGCATACACTTTACCATTTGGATGGAATTCAGCACATCGTACGGCTTGTACATCCTCTAAAGTTGTAACTGCTACAAATTTTGGACGATTCGGATCTGTCGTTGGTAATATCTGTAAAAGAAATAAAAGTCTTTATTAAGTAACATAATTATTTCCTACTTAAATAAAAAACACTAACAAAAATTTGTGAAAATTCACACCGATTTCCGAAAAACATTTTCAAACAATTTAATTTTTAACGCAATTCACGTAATATACAGACAATGTTGTCTAATTTATTTTGCTTCTACAATTCCATTCACCTTTTCTGTACAGTCTAAAATAAGACACACACACACACACACACACACAACTGACGATAATTTACGGTTTTGTTTCTTAAATAACTTTAACTTATTATTTCAATTTTGCGTAATTCATGTAATTTTTTATAAATTTTTGTTATTTTTGGATGAATGATAACCTCATCATCACTACACAAAGCGCTACAATTTGTTAAGAAAGTTTTCAATTTCGTTAGTTCGCTCTTTTGTGTTAGTTGTTTTGATATTGTTTTATGATGAAGTTAGTTGGACATGATAATTGCTCTCTTGTTGTTCGCGGGTGAATGCGGCCTAATACAAACAAAAAAAATAAAAATTCGCATAGTTTGGGTTTTTGAAATTAACTGAAGTTTGAAACTAAAAAATTTAGACTGCAGAAAGTTTATACACAACAAACCATTTTTGTTGTATTTTACAACAGAAAAAATACATAAACAAGAAGAAGACATGTGAAGTGCGCGATTTAATCGAGATAAGGTCTTTTGTTATGAGCATATTTCATTAAACAATTAAATAATTACGATTTGCTACTTTGAGCAGTTAATGGAAAACAATAATATTGTAATTTTTTCTAATTGATATGCGATTTTAATGTGTGATTATTAAATGGTAATTTATGTGCTAGGTACATAAATTACGTACGCAGTGACAGTCGCAATTACGCATAGATTGTGAACCAATCCAAAATCCAATACATTTGTTTTCTAAAATTTCCAAAATCCTTCCAAACTCTGTCCAACGCTATGACAAATTGTCAAATTAATAAAACGGTTTTCAAACTTTGTATGTTTATATTTGTAATTCTTAACATGGATTATATGAAGATATCAAATATCGACATAATAGAGTAATATTGTTGCGTATAACTTAAGCTGAGTTATGTCATTGACAATTTAATAACCTATAATCAAAATGACTTAAGCTTGAATTCATTTAATTTTATGTGATTAATCTGGTTAATTAACATTGTGATGCATAAATATCCACTTATAATGGCTTAATCTTGGTTTCAATTTAGCAAATGTAATCAAAAACTAATGTTTTACTTTCGCTTTGCTTATTCATATGACACTACATCGGTTTACGTATTATGTCTTAAGCTATAATTGACATAGTAAGTCATTTTTCAGGATTGTTCCTGCCTGGGATATTAAAAAGAAAGGTGATATGTATATAAATATATAATATTCAACCAAGATGACAGAAAGTCACTAACTATAAACAATCGAAAGTGTATTTCATAATTGTTTTTAGGCATCGAAGCTAAGATCACTCTTATATTTTCGCACCGAAACCATACCGCATTTACATTCCTTTGGCTCAAACTAAACTTTCAACAATAACTCATTCATGCAATTACATACAATAACGAATCGCAATAAAAACATAACACAATACAAGACACACACAGTATACAAATTTTGAAATGGAAATGCAATAACTACTTGTGATTGTTGTTGGTTTGTACAAACATTTTTTTTACAAATTCATCTCATGTAACATATAGCAGCAACTGCGCAACTTTCTATTATACATATGTATATTCAAATTAAAATGTAAGTCAAATAAAAAATAAAATTTTCTATTTTTCTAATTTTTCATTCTCCGCAACGATAAAGTAGTTTGGGTTGGTGATCATTTGGTGATAGCCAACTATACAAAATAACATCATTATCATTATGACATCAAGTTACTTTAATATTATCTACATGTGTGATACAAATACCCCGATTTATTTAGCTTTTTATAATAAGACAACAACGTCGAACCTATCAAAAAGATTATAACGGATCTCATCTATATCTATATTATGAATATGATATTTTATAACAACAGATTAGCTAACAGATAATTCTATGCGCTTCATAAACAATCATACCTGATAGTTTTTTCCATAAATCGATTCATTTTCATTTATATTATCCATTGATCTGCCCAAGTATTTTTTTAACGATCCACCGAAATGGTGATGATGATGGTGTCCGGTACCACCAGTACCACCACTACCGCCGCCGCCGCCACCATGTGGTGGTGGTTTATTACCATTCAAATGTTTTAAAATATTATTATTATTATTAATACTATTATTATTATTATTATTGTTGTTGTTGTTGTTGTGATTATTATGCGGTTGCTGGTGAAAATCTATTTGCAGATCGCTACGAAAATCTTCCATCGACCGTGATCGACAAAAACATATTTTTGAGCTGGAAATTTTGCAAAGGATAAGTTTAAGTTCGGATGTGATCATCATATTATGCATTTAATACAAAGAACAAAAATACACGATCCATTAATTCAAAGTTGATCGTATCGTTTTGGCATATGTATGTATGTTATGTATATGGGATTATGAAACAAAATTTGCGAAATAAATTTGTAGATCGTAGTGAAAGTAAATATATTTCAAGATCATTTTGTCCAGATTAATAAATCAAATTTTAGTATCAGCTCAGGTAGCAAAATTTCGAAAGTCATAAACTAGATGATTACGATTAAACGTCTATCTTTTTGTGAAAACCATATTACATATTTGAATGGCTGAAACTGAAACTTATAATCTACAATCACCTTTGCATACATATACATAGCCAACTTTCATAAATCGATCGTGTATTTTTCTTGTATCTATATACATACATATATATGTATATAAAAAATATACATATATTGATCGATCAATTCATCCTCACCCATTTTGATTATGATTATTATTATTTGGACTACCAGCCGCCGAACAGCTTTGATACTTATCTTCAATAATTTTGTGCTCACGAGCCATACCATGATGACCAATTGTCGTCCCACTCCGCATATATTGTCGATCACGTTTCATTATATTGTGTCCAATATTTGGTCCCGAGGTTGCATATTGTCGATCATATTTTGCTATTTGATTTGATTTATAATTTAAATCATTATTTTGTAAAGATTTATAGATGATATTTTTATTATTAATAACATCACTATTATTATTATTATTATTATATTTTTTACTATTTTTACTACTATTTGTACCATTATTTATTGGATAGTTATTATAATTATTTGGCCGATTGTCATTATAGATTGGAGGCCATGGCCAAACCGATTTTTTCATTAATTTCGCTGAACCATTTGACGATGTCGTGGTCGTTGTGGTAAGATGTGGTTGTTGTTGATGATGATGATGGTGTTGCTGATGTAACAATTGGGGCGCAGGTTGCTGTGCATTGTGACCATACATTTTTTTGGTATTTAAATAAAATTTCTCTGCTTTTTCGCTAACCATGTTGAGGCCAGTTTAGAACGTTTAAACATTTCCAAATTCACACACCTAGTTTTCTATAATAATTTTAGTATATGTAGCAAGCAATATTCCAAAACACTTTTATATATAAAAATAAACGAATTTACAGAATTTCTTATAGTCTTATTATATTTGTTGTTGTTATTATTAGAAAAACAGTTAATCTTCTTCAATATTTTTCTTATTCTTTACACACTACTAACAGAACTAACGCACAGACAAAAACCACAAAAAATTATTATACAGAAGAAAAAAAAACTAAATCACAACAGAAACTTAAATTTTAATATAATTCTTAAAACCACCGTTAGTTTTCTCTCAAGAAAATTCCAAAATATTTTTTTTTTTATGATTCAAAATCGATTTTGTATTTAATCGAATTCAAACAAACAAAAAACACTTAACGAGTCATCATAAAAACATTTGAATAGAAATATCGCGAACCCGAGGCGTGATATAAAACCATTGATTTAAAAGAATTTCCACGAAAACTAAAAAAAAACTACTGAATATTTTAACGCTACTATCCACGACGAAAACTTAACTTTAACTGACTTGAAAGTTTTTAATTTTACAACAAATATTTTTTTTATTTTTTATGTTTTGTACACAAACAAACAGAAATAAGAAGACAGCACAGCACTAACATAGTTTTAGCGCAAAAAAGAAAAGAAAAGTTTAAGAAATAAAATTAAAAAAATAAAGTAATCAACCGGATTAAACCGTTTCTGATCGTAATGTACACAATTTAATAGTAGTAATACAAGGGGAATGAATATAAAACGAAATGTTGTTTAGTTGAAAGAAACACAAATTGACAATCTAATTTACGGTAACTGCATCAAGTGCGCGGTGTGCTTTCTTACTTTTCTGGAATTGCTAATTTAATGGCGTACATGAATTAGGTTTTATTTATTATGTCAAGGTTACAGGATGAATGTGAAGTATGTAGTGTGATAGAAAAACCAAGAATTTTATAAAAATTAAAAAGCTTCACCAAGATGGGATTTAATAATATTGTAAATGATTTATTTATACATATAATTAGAAGATGTCGCGGACGCCAATCCAATGAATTTCGCTAATTGTGTAAAAAAGAAATAATCTCTAACTACTTCGCGTGATATGTATTAAATCTGATTTCATTTAATTCAATCAGGCAATTTCACACGAGTACATAAATGAGATCATTGGATTTTAAAATACCATATTGAAGAACAACAAAAAATAAACTCAATTCCATATATGTATATATGTATGTTCAAATTAATTTATCAGATGTTCCGAATCGTCTGCCGACTTTTCAAGGTAATTATTATCTAAATCGTAGTTGTAGATAGAATATTTCATTTAACGACTCGAAAGTCTAATTTTGGATGACTGTGAAGTTAAAACTAATAACATAAAGTTACGCTGTTAAATTTTGTTATTTAGATTCTCAATTTTTATACAAAAAATGAAAAATTCATACATTTTGTGCCTCGAACATGAAATAAATTGTGCTACTATTTAAATGTTTGACCGTCTGAGGTGCATTGGGGCATGGAATCTATTCGGTTCTATCGTGGGACATCGACAAATTTTTAGTAATTATTCTTCATGTTTACCAGAGATCGATATGGTTAACGACAGACTACTACCCGAATTCCATTTCTCAAATCTTTTCTCGGTGGCTTATCCCTCGAGAGATTTGTGGAGTTCGCATGTTTTTCTCAATAAATTGGATGAGTTCATTGTCATTTATTCCGATGGCTCTCGTTCTAACCTCAGTGCAGGCTTTGGAATCTACTGTCCTTGGACGGATCTGAGACTTTGCGGTAGTCTTGGTTCGCATTGTACTGTTTTTCAGACGGAACTAATAGCGCTGACACGTAGTGTTATTGAGGATTTGAATTTTGCTGTTAAAAACAAAAGTATTCTACTGTGTACAGATAGTAAAGCTGTACTTAACTCTTTAAGAAATCCCTTGACTGTTTCCAAACTCGTCAGGGAATGCAAACAATTCATGAACCTTCTTTGTTCTAACAATAAAGTTACGGTCATGTGGGTTCCGGCTCATTGTGACATCATAGGCAATGAGATCGCGGATTGTTTAGCCAAAGCTGGCTCCCAATCAACTTTAATTGGTCCTGAACCAGCTACTCCTATATCTTTCAACTACGGGAAGAAAGTTATTAAAGATTACGCTTTGAAAGACTTAAGGTCTCAGTGGCTTGCGACTTTTGGTTGTCGTAAGGCGAAATACTTCATTGTGGAGCCCAATTTGAGGTCCACGAAGTATGCTTTATCTTTAAAAAAGAGCCAGTTAAGAGTCTTGGTAGCGATTCTTACGGGACATGGCCGTTTTAAAGATCATCTACATCGTATGCGCTTAGCTCATGATGTTATTTGCGAGGACTGCCTTGAGGAGGATGATGACTCCCTCCACTTCGTGTGCAGTTGTCCTGCGTTCAGTTCTATACGAGTTCGGGTATTCAACTTTAGGTCTTTGAATTTAGATCAGTTGTCCTCTCTGCCTTGGTCTAAACTTGTTCAGTTTGCGAAGGCAGCAGTGCGCGTTTGCGAATTGGGATAGAATCCTGGGTTTGCACCATGGGCCTTTGTGGCATTGAGTGCGGAATCCTCGTGGGTTCCAGCCAATTTTAATAATAATAATAATAATAAATGTTTGACGAATAATTATTTGTAATTTTTTCTCACCAAAATAAATTTACATTAGTTTTGATTAAAAACGTAATTTCTGGCCACCAAAATTTTCAAATAAACTCTACAAGTTCCTCTGTAAATTTATTTCTAATCTTTGAACGTTAGAACGTATTACGAAATTTAATACTGAGAAAAATACATTCACAAGAGTGAGATAGTATGTATGTTCATTTGAATCTTGTGTTGGCAAAATTCTGATTCTGCACATTGCGATCTTTTCAATTCCAATTGAATTATATTGCCGAACTAATTAGAAAATTATACATTTTTTCGATGTAGGAAAATTATCAAAAGTCTGTATATTGAATATTGATAAAGACATAAGAATTATTAATAATTCTGGAATGTTCGATTATTCCGCATAATTTTTAACACCGTTATTCAACGAACAAAAACCAAATTTAAAAGAATTCTTTAAAGCGGGTTTCCGCTATATGTAACAAATACCAATGTTACATAACATTTAAATTTTTTCTGAGCAAGATGGATACCATTTTGCTTGTTGCTTATTTGGTTTGAATGGCATGTTTTTGCCAATCACTCAAAATAACGTAACTGCTAAATTCTGTACACAAAAACATAGTAAACTCCATCTGAATTTAATCCTCTTGACTAAAAAGATTCCAGTTGGTCTAAAATACCTGAAAATGTGGACTAATAGTCGTAGACATTTCAATGGCCGACGATACAACATTTTAAAAATCTTTAAAAATAACGCAACTACAATCAGTAGTTTCCAAAACTGAAACTTAATTGACTCAAAAAAATTGTGTATAGCTATAAACTCAAAATTTTAATTTGATCAAGGTAACCAACCAAACGTCGCTAGCTAAATTATTGTTGTGGATTTTTTTAATATTAACCTACTACAACGCCAAAATGATAAATATCTAGGTTTACACTTAGTTAGAATTTCAGTTCTAAGATTTGAAAATCCATCTTAACATTTTAATTTTAAAAATGGGTACAAATTATAAATTGAATAACAGATACATAATATGTAATTTAATTACCTATATTGGAATCAACAATTGGTGAGGATTGCAAAGTAGCTTAAACAAAAACAAGATAAGCTAAACATTAAGAAAAAGAAAAATCAAGTTTCTGTGAATATCATAGAATGTATTTTATAGACACTCACACGCAGATTTATTAGTAGTTGATGGGAGATAGTTAGATTAAATGTTCATTCTTGGATCATGTTTTAGAAAGGTTTAACAGCCGCAATTAGACAGTGATTTAGAAAACATAAAAAATAAGCTGTCCCTTTCAATGATAACCCATAAATCTTTCAATTACAATTACTGGTCAAACACATTCCCAGTATTCCACACATCGCATCTTAGCAAACACAAAATTCCACACAAATTATAAATTTCACTTTATAATTTACTCCCATAATGGCGCATTTAAATCATATTTAATAATTTTTTTCTTACATGCATACATAAAATTAATAAATTATAAATTAAATTTCAATTTCAGAATCGTAATTATTTTTCATAAAAAAAAATTGTAAAATAATTAAGAAAACCCATAAAAAAAGCGTAAGTTAAACACGTTGATGTTGATGTATGTAATATAATACAAAATGATTGTACGATCGTGTGCGCTCTCCCAGCGAAATAGTTATAAATATATGTATACATATGTTGAATCATATTGTTCTATATTTTATGTGTGTATTTTCGTAAGATTAATTGCACACAATTTAAGATATTGCAATAAAAAACTTCCAAAAATTTTATATTTTATTTGTGTTACATCATTTACACATTAATGAGTTGCATAAAATATGTATACATACTCGTATATACATGTATATGTATTATGTTTCACGCATCAGCAATGGATTCTCACGATGGTCTAGACTAGATTGTTAACATACAACAAAGTGATTATTACGTACATATATACATAGAGTGGCATGACACTTAATCTTATCTTTAATGTAATATATATTTTAAAAGCACTTTCATTTGTTGCTAAACTCTCGACATCATGAATGTTGATGCGATGGCGGCACCCGGCGGTTGTAATATTATTTCACCACTTCATGTGAATTTCATTGAAATGAGCTCCACACAACAAAAAGATAATTTCCATAATTTATTGGTAATATACAATAACATACATACAATAAAATACAATAAAATAAAAAACTAATTTGTTGATGAGTCTTTAGATTTACAATAGCTACTATATGCAGTATGCATATGGTTGATATACTTTCTCAAACCGAAATTATCGTCACATTTTGTTTAGAAACGGTTTTTATGCAAATATGATTATGTTTGTCAATCAACGATTGAAATCATAAAAATTCCAGTCAATCAATTTATTTTTAATACTGTGGTAATTGAGATAATATACCGTTTAATCGACATGAGCATTAATATAATAAATTTGCGATGATTATTTATGCGCGCACCACCTTTTCTCAATTCGCTCTACACATAAATCAGGTGAAAGTTATGGGGAAGCAATTAACGCGATCTCTGTGCGATTAAATCTGTGCGATTAAAAGCTTAACGTGTTCATGTGCACATTTTTTTTTAAATTTTTATTTTATTTTAATAAATCGGGAAATAAGATGATTGTATACATACATATACATACATATAATCTAATTAACCATTGTCAATTGTCAAGATGCTTATATAAGAGGTTCCCATGCTTATATACTATATACACAACCGGGGCGGGATATTAAAATTGTGCAAGTTAAAAATAATAACGGATATCCCATAACCATGAATTAATTATTACTGCTACACATCAATTCATCTATATAAATACATATCAATACGCAGATTTTATTCAAGGTAAACTGAAATTCGATTAATTTACAACACCGTGAAAATTTTGAAGAAAATCAATTTTATTGTTTTTTTTATAATTTTTATGACTGACTTGTACACCTTGAGAGTTATTATTCGTTTTTAGTATGGTTATTGTCTATAAAGAACTATGCCATTATGCGACATGATTGTTATAATTGAATAATAATAAAATTTGAAGTGTGCAACGGACCAAGTCAGACCTCTATTAATATGTGAGTGACTACATAATAAATACAGTAATTTTCTTTTAACCGTGACTAATTCGTATGACATCATTTTTACGAACAACTAATTCCAATGAACCGCGAGTAAACCTATATTACATGAATTATGTTCCGTATATGTATAGATATTTCTAATTAACTGATCAATAGATTAAACTGTTTGCTACAAACCCCGTTTTATCATATCAAACCATATCATCATGGCATAAGATCGATGGCGATCAGCACAATTGAATAGTTTACGAATAAAAGTTTGATTTAAATTTATTTTCTATCGGTAGGGTCAGCACAGTTCATATTCTATAGTTCGTGTTTACAATTAAGAAGAAGAAGCTTTTCAAGATTAAAAATAAACTAAAATGTTTTAATGTGATTTTACGATGTAACAATATAGTTTATTAATCGTACATCAATGTATTTCAGGTTCGATCTATTCAAGTTTCGATTTTTGTGGAAACTCACGATCGTATCAGTAATCAAATTAGATTTCTCTAAAATTCCTCATTTCAGATTTTCTTCCAAGAAAGTTATTTTAATTTGATTTAAAATTTAAAAATTATTGAGAGGTGTGGTGACTATTGGCTTTCATATCGACTTCTTTTTCACCTAGAAAGCAATTTCTCGGATTCATCGAGCCAAATAATGTCATAAATTAATAATAATAATAAATAATAAACAGTGTTTAAGGCCATTACTGGCCCCTTACTGTGTCAACAATCTGGCTCCAACGGTTTCGACCCTATAGGCTTGGTCTTCATACTGTCCTAGACAACCCGAAGAAGCCATTCTCTACGCCTGCAAAGATATCTGCGCCTACCATATGCACGCAGAATGTGACCGGGCCATCTGACCTCGATATTGTACAGAGCTCGATATATGCCATCTACTTAGCGTTATGGGCCGTAAAACACACGCGATTTTCTCAAATGTAACGAGACATCTCTGGTACTAATCCATCAGCGCCTAACTTTCACACCAAAACATAACAACGGGCCTGATCAACGCTTTGTAAAGCTTCAGCTTCACGGCACTTGATAGGTGTTTAGATTTTAGCAGTGGCCTTAGAGCACTGCCGGCTGCCAGCCGCACTTTAATATCCTCACTCACACCGTTATCGTCAGTGATAAAAGAGCCCAAATATTTGAACCTCTTCACTCCCTCAAACGTGTAGTGGCTACTACTAAAATCTGGTGTGCCATTGTCCCTATACAATAGAGATCTTGTATTTCGTTTTGGACTCATTGATCTGGAGTACCAATTTTGTTCGCATACCTAGGTATTCTACCGCAGACCATAAACTCTCTCGATTGTTCGAGTCATAGGCCTGCCGGAAATCAAGGCAACCAGATGTACGGGGAAGGAAGTCTTATAATATTTAGATAGAATCATCCGCACGAAATCCTCCTTGGTAGTCACCTCCGCTAGAGGGGTGATTCTTGTATGCTGTGCAAAGAAGAGCTATACTGCGATAATTTTCACAAGCGGTCTCCCTTCTTGAAGATCGAGCAGATCGTGACCACTTTCCATTCGTCAGAAATTGCTTCGGTTAGCCAAACTAATCGAATAAGGTCAAAAAGACAATTCCACAAAGTATCCACTCAGAATATTAAGAGCTCCCAACTAATGCAGTCAACCCCAGATGAGCGGTTTGATTTTAGTCTCTGCATGGCTCTAATGAATTCCTCATGTGATGGATCCTCAATGCAAATCTCTGCACTCTGTATTTGAGGTGACGCAACTATAGTCTGTGATGCATGATGAACAAGCAGGTCGGTAAAGTGCCCATTTCATGTGTCCAGTACCGCGTCGATGTTTCCATCCCGATCCCGAATGGCGGTGCTCATTGTTGAGTTGTTGTATTTTCAGAACCTCGGCCTTCCACCATTCTCACTTTTTCCGTCTACAAATCCGTTTAGCTGCCCTCCTAGTAAGAGTAGCCTTGTTTTTCCTCGCGATTGTAAGACGTTGTTGCACTTCACTATAAGCTTTATTTTGTTACCGAACTGTAAGACGACACTCGTCATCAAACCAATCATTCTTGGGTCTGACTTTCACTAAACTTAAAGTCTGTTGAGCAGAACAGACAACTGAAAAGTTCAGTATTTCCCAGACAGAGTTCAACACAGTTAGATTGGTAATTAGCTTTCTCAATGTGTTCGCTGACAAAGATCCTGATATCGTTTATTTTGATCTTTATTTATCAGACCTTCATAGTCGAAACGTTCCATGTATTTCGCTGTGTTCCCGGACCTGTACGAAAACTTCCATCGTAGCTTGCTCAATAGCCTGTTCTCAATCTCAAACACAGCATTGGGACTGCGTCACTGTCATCCTACATAGTCGTACCAGTTTTGCTGGCATTCCTAGGTATTCCAGGGCAGACCATAAACTCTCTCGATTAATCGAGTCATAGGCCTGCCGGAAATCCAGGAACACCTGATGTACGGGGATGGATGTCTCATAATATTTAGATAGAATCATCCGCAGCGAAAAGACCTGATCGGTGACTGATCGATTCGGACGAAATCCTCCTTGATAGTCACCAACCAAGCCCTCCGCTAGAGGAGTGATTCTATCCAATACAATGTATGACATTAACTTGTTCACTGTGCAAAGGAGAGCTATACCGCGATAATTCTCACACTTCAAGCGGTCTCCCTTCTTGAAGATGGGGCATATCGAGGCCACTTTCCATTCGTCAGGCATAAAAATAAAATTAAAATTGGGCGGATTACTCCAGCACTCAATGCCACAATGGGCCCACGGTGCAATACCCGGACAAACACAAATACTTACACATTAAAAACACCCAACCGTGATATTTGGTCACCACCGGGAATCGAACCCGAGACCCTCGAATAACAAGGCAAGCACGCTACTTACTGTGCTATCGAGGGCGGCAAGGGCATAACTCTCAGGCATAACTTCGGTTCGCCATACTAATCGAATAAGGTCGAAAAGACAGTTCAACAAAGTATCCCCTCCGAATATCAAGAGCTCCGAATTAATGCAGTCCACTCCAGGTGCACGGTTTCGTTTCAATCTCTGCATGGCTTTAGTGAATTCCTCATGGGATGGCTTCTCAGTGCAAATCTCCGCAGTCTGTACTAGAGGTGGCTCAACAACAGTCTGTGACGCATGATGGACATCAAGCAGGTCAGTAAAGTGTCCACTCCATGCGTCAAGTACCGCGTCGATGTTGACACAGAGGTTTCCATCCCGGTCCCGAATGGCGGTTGACGTAGGCCTGAAAGTATGGTGCAGACCAGTAATTCCTTTAAAGAAATTACGCGAACTGCGCTCATTGCTGAGTTGTTGTACTTTCAGAACCTCGGCCTTCCACCATTCTCGCTTCTTTCGTCTACAAATCCGTTTAGCTGCCCTTCTTGCAAGAGCAGCCTTGTTTTTCCTCGCGATTGTGAGACGTTGTTGCACTTCATTATGGGCTATATTTTGTTGCTCAACTGCAAGACGACACTCGTCATCAAACCAATCATTCTTGGGTCTGACTTTCACTATACCTAAAGTCTGTTGAGCAGCACTGACAACCGAAGTTTTCAGTACCTTCCAGACAGAGTTCACGCAGTCAGACTGGTAATTAGCTTCATTAATGTTGTCGCTGACAAGATCCTGATATCGTTTCATTTGATCTTTATTTATCAGACCTTCACAATCGAAACGTACCATGCGTTTCGCTGTGTTCCCAGACTTGTACGAAAACTTCCATCGTAGCTTTGCAGCGACCAAATGATGGTCGCTACCTACGTATTTGGTTGCTGACCGATAAGTTCTCACATCCTGCACAACCTGAGCCCGTCCTTTAGAAACTAACACATGGTCAATTTGGCTGCGGGAAGTTCCGCGAGGATGTGTCCATGTCTCAAGATGTATGTGTTTGTGAGGGAAGAATGTGCTTGCTACTCTAAGATCATGAGCAACGGCAAAGTACATTATTCTCTCACCATTATCGGTCGCAGTTTCGTGTCGGGAGTACGGACCTATGTTTTCACACGAGTCGGTCTGATTTCTGCAAGCTCTAGCATCAAAGTCCCCAATTACCATTCTAACATCGTGTTCGGGTATAGATCTCGTCAGATCGTCCAAGTCATTGTAAAATGAGTCTTTATCTTGGGGCTGGCTGACTTCTGTGGGCGCATGTACACAAATTATCGACAGGTTAGCTAACTTCATGCGTAAGCGAAGCTTACACAATCGGTTATTGACTGCTTGGAAATCCAAAACAGCATTCTTTACCTGCGGCCCAAGAAGAAATCCAGCTCCAAGATTTCCGAGGTCATCTCCACTGTAGAACAACGTATAGCCCTGGGACACATGGTCTCCACTTTTAGGCCAGCGAGTTTCTTGAAGAGCAACGAGTTCCAGCCGATACTCCTTCGTGCACGTGATTAGGCCCTCTAGCGCTCCTGGTTTCCTTAGTGATTGCACGTTCCACGTGCCGATCCTAAATCTCGTGTCCGGGTACTTGAGCGGGGGTCCGGTGTCTTTTTGGCGGTATCCATTTTTCTTTTTGTTGATTTTATAAACATTTTATTTTTTTTTACGGATGCGGGTCGTCAGCCCAGCGATCCAACCGTTTAGTCGCCTCCTACGACAAGCAAAGGATACTGTGGTGGTATTCTTGGGAAACATGTTCGTGCAATTTTGATTTATGAGACATGTGAGTGCCCCCCGACCACAGGGGCCAGGGTAATATCAAATAGTCTACATAAAAATTGCTATTAAAAACACGAAAGTATATATTTTCTCATTTTTAAGCAAATTCAATATGTCCAGTTCAGATGAGCGAGGTATGTAAAGATGTATTGCAAAAAGCCAATACTAAATCTGATGTGAAAAATATGCGACTGACAAGCATGAGGATCGAAATATGTGCTGTGGACATTTAAATATTTGAAAACAAACATATGAGGGCCACTGCTTAGAAACTAGAATAAGGAAAAGAAAGTCTTCGTCCAGAACAAACACTTCGCTCAATATAATAAATTTAGTAACAATATATTCCTAAAACCAATTAAAATTTAGGGATGTGCTGCAGTCGGTTCGGTTCACAACAGAAATTACGACACTGCCGTGTCACGAAAAACAAACAAAACATATATTATATTAAATAGTAATATGTATATAAATTACTTTACACTTAATTTAATCGCAGCTCTTGAACACTTTTGTAAGTAAAATTAAAGAAACATAACACTTAAAAAAATAATATGATTTTGATAAGTATATCGATTTTATAAAATAAACTAAAATTGTTTTATTTATGTGACAAATATGTATGTTAAGTTCCATCAGTATTAAAAACTGAGTTCAATTCTAGCAAATAGAATTTTCAAATTTCTATACTAAAGCAACTAAATTTTATACGATAACCAGATTGATATTTTCTATAAATAATTTATATAAATTTATTGCTAATCCCTTATAAACAAACATTAACTTTCAATGGATACACTTACAGATATTTATATACTTACAGATATATTCAAAAAGCTAATAAATTAATAAAGCGTTCTATAAACATGAGGAAAACGTTCAACGCCTAATTCACTCAAATTCGTTTAAGTGCTCTCCTTTATAAATTTAAAGCGTGGTCTAGAGTAAAATTGCCGGCAAGTATATCGCTGGTTAAAACGGTTGTTTCTCAATGTAAAATTGCCAAAAAACTAGCTCTGAACTAATACAGAAGTTGGCTTCGATAACACAAGTGAAAAATATAAATAGTAAATATCACTAATAGAACGTAAGTCTGGGCATTGTGTTTTCCAAGATACAGTAATTTGTTAACCATTTTGCATAAAAATACTAAAAGTGAAGTTAAACAATAAAATAAAAATATCCATGCGATGCAACGTTCAACAAAATTTGAATTATATTTAATTAAATTGGCTGGGGTTAACTTGAGTCAAAAATAGGTTCAATTTATACTGATGTCACGCTCCAGATGGTTTCTTGGAGGGAGTGAAGTAAAATATGTACGTACAAATCAAAAATGATTAAAAATAATTAAATCGAAGTTTCCATACAAAGATCGTTGTGGAAAACTGAAGCAACATGTTTGACAATGAATAAGTAATATTTGACATAAATAAGAGTATTCTACTGTACAAAATGATTTAATTTGTATTACAGGAACAAACTTATGGGAAATGTAATTATTTTGAAGTTTTATTGGAATAATATTTAATTCGGTTTTAGTTACGCTCCAGATGGTGCATTTGAGAGAGTAAATTATAATTTATAAACTTTTATAAACATAATAATATTTATTTTTTTATATTTATATATATATACATATATAAAATTTAATTGTGGGAATGATTCTATAATTTTGAATCAGATGTGTAATTGCCAATTATATTTATTATAATAGGTAATTTCAAAATGGAGAAGGTATTTATTGAAGTTATTAAATTAAATCGTTTTATTGCATTTAGCGCTGCGGTTCCATTACAAAATAATTTATTAAATTAATGAAAATAATGTTGATGATTTTTTGAATAAATTCTAGGTAGCTGAAGAATAATTAAAAATTATAATTCAAAGAATTATCCAAATGTAGAAATAATTATGTTTGCAACTCGAATTCCGAACCAGCCAGTGAATAACTATCCATTTATACTAATGCCAAATTTGTTGCAGGAATTCGTCAACCCAAGTCAAGCACCTGAAGAAGTGCTAAAACGAGGAAAATACTATAAAAGTGACAGTAGCACGGAGATAATTTTGTGGAATGAATTTAAATCCTATAAAGTTTTTCCGCAGTCTGGTTACAGGAATGAGACGAAACTTACCATTGCTGTGAGAGTGAATACAAAATTTTAACACCGTCGAATTTTATCTTATATATTTGAATAGTTTATTTAGAAATGCACATAATTTTAATTTAAGGCGTCTACTGGAATGAAAGTTGATGAATCGATTTTTGAATAATTTTGAAATTTTAACAAAAACATATAATTTGTGCAGTTAACTATGATTTCAATATATTTTAGTACATACAAATATAGTTAGAACAGTGGTACTACATTTGCTTATAGCCAACCAAAACATAACTTTATCTACATATATATAGGAACTTACACTTATGAATAAATATAATTCTTTTTTCTTGATATATACTTCAAGATTCAGAGATATAGTAACATATAAGTAGACATTATAATAAATTAAGCGATCTATA
Organism: Tipula unca; assembly: GCA_951394425.1. Lineage (NCBI taxonomy): Eukaryota > Metazoa > Arthropoda > Insecta > Diptera > Tipulidae > Tipula > Tipula unca. Next base: position 91,587,841 of record OX596382.1, read on the forward strand.
TCATTGGAAAATATTGGTATTTGGTGTACTGCGGGTCGAAACGATTCCCGAACCTCGTTCTCAAAAAATGATTCCAATCTGTAAACTATAATATGTTTAATGTAAAAACACTGTAAAAAGCAATTGCATTCCAACATTTTAAAAATGTTCATAAATAAACAAATTGTATATAATAACCTCTACATAATCTCAAATCGAACTAAAATAGGGTTTAATTCGGTTTTTCGGGTTGGACTAATAACTTATAATCGAATACTTGAAGAGATTAGAACTATTACTTTACTGACCCGTTTTAATAATGAATAGAGGAAAATTACTTTTGAAAAACCGATTGAATATTTTAAATTTTTTTTAACATTTAATTTATGATTGTACAACTATACTTTTAGAAACTGGCTGTGTAAAACCTGTAACTTCAATATAATTTATTTATGTGAATGTACATTTTAGTTTGTAAAGGGTGTCCCAAAATTAACGCAAGATTTGAATTAAATAGAAAATACAGTTTTTAGCCATCAGATTGTGTTTTTTTTATTGAATCATAAAATACATTTTAGGATTAGGTTATTTAAGGAATATCACATCGAGCAAATGGCCTTCGCAGCTTTGGTGGCACATACGCACTCTTTTATCGAAATTCTCCATGACCTTTTTGCAGCCTCATTTTCAAAAAACTATGGTCCAATGATGCCTCCAGCCCAAAATCCGCACCAAACAGTAACACGGTGTGGATGCATTCAATCACATGTGGGTTCTCCGTACCCAAAATGCGGCAATTTTGACGATTAACAAAGCCAACAAGGTGAAAATTTACTTCATCGCTTAGGATGATTTGCTCGAAAAATCAGCATCCACTTATAATGAAAATACAATAATGAAAATACGTTGTTCTATCGTGTAACGCCACATTGTTACTAACCCTAATCTCTCAACTGTCAAATTATTTTTTTTTGGGGTTGCCAACACTTTACTGCACAAATGGCGGAAAATACAAATCTTGCGTTAATTTTGGGACACTCTTTATAATTAATTTTAAGATTAATATTTTACCGTTTTATTACCATTTAAATCTACCTACCTAGTCACAATATACCAATAAATTTAAAATCGTATTTATTTTATTTTATTTATCAGATTTTCTGACAAAGTGTTAACTTAGGAAAATGTTTTCATATTTATTATATTTGAAGAAAATCTTATAAATCTTATAATATAAAAAATCTTAGATAGTTTAAATTTGAACAGGTATATGATTGTGAATCGAATCTAAATCAAGTAACATCCACAAAAATTTCATTGCTTTTAAAAATTTCACTTAAACAGAAATTAAGTTAATATCATTTTCACAACACATACATAATTTTAATAATCATACTTAAATCGACAATATTAAGCTAATCGAGCTATTAAATATTTAATTGTTGATTTTTGAGTGCTACCTACTTTTTTTCGTGAATACCATATCATAGCAGAACTATAAATTTTGACATATTCCATAACTGCTATACCTATTATATACATATATATGTATATATATATATATATATATATATATATATATATATATATATATATATATATATATATATATATATATATATATATATATATATATATATATATATATATATATATATATATATATATATATATATATATATATATATATATATATATATATATATATATATATATATATATATATATATATATATATATATATATATATATATATATATACATATATATTAAATGCAATTTTGCTCAAGATATATACGACATTATGTAGATGTATCAGAGGCTGTTGACTTATTATGGAAGCGACCGGCACCATATACATAATAATTTACAAATTCGAAAGCTTTCGAACAAACATAAATTTATCGTATATATGTACACATATTTTTTCTAAGAATCATTAATTATTATCATTGCTACATCCAATTAACTAAAACAATATAAGATTTCCAATAAATGTATACTTATGTGCCAGTCCAATTATCGACATGAGATAACTATTGAGATCGCACAGATGATTGTTAAAATAAAAAACTACATACGCATAATACATATCATCAACTGTAATAATAACGCATGTTATTGTTTATCTCTCCAGTTTTTGATTTTAGTTTTTTTTTTGTGATGTTGTTATTATAAACTTTGTTATTTCAAGACAACTTTCACATTTATTATCAGTACGATGGATATACATAAAAACAAGTATGCATAAAATTTTCTTTCGAAATATTCAACTTACTGATCTTGAGAAGTGGAAATTGATTTGATTTTTTTTTATATTTTAAATTAATTTACATATGTCACAATCGGTTGTACATGTATATGTATGTATGTACGTGTATGAGAATTGCGGTAAATAGTGTTAATCCGGAAATAAATCTGCACATCGAAAGTCTGTCAATAAAATGATTCATTTATCGTGTGTATAAGTTTGGGTATTTCAGAATTAATCACAAATGGCCATATGTCGACCAGCTTTTGTATATACATATATTCGAGGTACATTCGACTAAATACCTACACAATATATAATTTAAGTGAAAGGAGTTTAATAATTATTAAGGTTTTTCACTCTAAATACAAAAGATTAATATAGATTTGCTTTTTTTTCCAATCTGAGTGAAAGCACGCACATTAGCGAATGAAAGAACAAATTCTAAAATTATCAATATTAAAAAATAAACGAATGAAGCAGAAGTTAAATAGACCTTACCAATTAGTTTAGTATCGAGTTTAAAAAAATTTTGTTTTCTTACGATTAAATGTAAGAAGAAATTGTATAATTTTCGAAATTTTTCGTTTGGTTGTTGTCTTGACAAATGATTCAAGTACACAATACAATGTATACGTATAAATAAATTCATAAAAGTACAAAACATCTGATAAAAATTGATTATTATAAACATTATAAATTATGTTGAAATAGAAAAAAAGAAAAAAGAAAAAGGGAAAGCGAAACTAAAAATCAGCGGATTATCCGCTGCGGTTGTTATAATTTTTATATAGGGTTTTTCGCACGGTTAATCTTAAATATACATATAGATTCCATCACTATAACAGCTAAGCACTATGCCTAATTAATATAGATTTTAATTAAAATTCGAATATTTATTTTGTGGTAGCGTAAAATTGGTTAGTTTAAGCGTAGTAAAGTAAACCGAAACGAAAGATTTTCAATGATTTACAATTAAAAAGCAACAAACCCGATTTACATATTTATATGCGCAAAACTTTCTTACAACTATGTTTTATTAGTGTTTCTGCGGTTTTTGATCATTTAATCGTGCCCAATCATGCGGGTACTGTGAATAACGCTGTTAAACATCAACCTAACATAAAAGTTCGAAACCATCATTCATTATTTCCATCGGGTAATTAAAATTAAAATGATATATATACCTACTTGACTATTATATACATTTATCTACATATATGTATAAACTCGTAGACAAAATTAATGTATCACTATCAATATTTATTATTTACTCTTACATGCATATTAGCAACAATTGGCATAATTAGAACAATGGAATATTCATATATATATATTAGCAATATATATATATATATATATATGTACATATGTAGTATACTAATGAAATTGAGTAAAACTTGATTTGAATTTGAACTGAATTATAAAAGAAGAATGCGAAAATATATAAATTCCACTATTGTTTAAGAAACTTTATCGATCAACTTGAATAGCGGTAGAAAATTATTACATATTTGTGGCGATTATGTGGCTTGTGGTCGAATTTGGTGAGCTACAAACGAGTACATACATTGTACATTATATTTATTTCGATATGTTACGTAAATAAATTTATTCTTATCTGTTGCTTTCGGGATTACAACTTTATGGAAAAACTAAATTTATATATGTAATATTTAGTCAGCTACATAATAATTTTAACATTGAAAATGATATAAACTATTTGTCTGCAAATTAGTTTAACTGAATTAAGAAATCACACGTTTTATATTATTATTCAAACTATTTAAATAATAATTAGTAATATTAATTAAGAACTAAAGTGAATTAAAAATAATTAATAATTATCACTTTATCCATATACGAAATTCTTTAGGACGTACGTTAAAAGTAGTCAATTCATCCCACCACGAAATACGTAGGGTATTTTCAGAAAAATTCCACACTGACACAAAGAACTAAGCTATATATTCTGCCACACATTTGTCTTTTTATTTTTATATAATGCTGTATGTATGACAAAAAAGTGTTCGAAAGTTCTCGTAAGAAACGGGATAAGCCCCGCCCGCAAAATTTGCAATACGGCTTGCACAATATTAGTGTTCTCTTTGGTCAAACCATTTTAGGACAATTAATCAGCAATGGCTAAAATTATCTTATGCGCCAACATTTGACTACCTCCGTGTTAGATTTGTTACCTAAACTGACAGAATAGCTTGAATGAAAAAAATCTTAAGTCAATTTTTTAGCCAAATTCTATTTAAAAACTCCAGTTAGTATGTAACGTTATTCGTGTTTAGCTCCAGTTAGTATGTAACGTTATTCGTGAAATAATTAGCAAAACTCAAAGTTAAAATATAAATAAATTTGTAAACTGTTACATTCTAAATTTCAAAAGAGATTCTACATCAATTTCAAAGTACAATCTGTAATCCAAGTCTCAAATGAGATATGTTGAATGTCAGAAGTCTGGCTTTTTGTTGTTAATTTTTACATTATATTTCTTATGAAGTACACATATTGTGTTTGCTGCGATGTTTTTATACTTCCCCTAACGCGATAGACCAAACCCTTAGATTACTACTGGACCAAACCAGATAGGACTCTTCGTAAATACGATACGAATTCGAATTTATAAGATGATTGTACGAATCTGATTTAAATCAAATACAAAAATATCGTATTTATATCGAATTCAGGTATAGGAACAGGTCCCTCAGATTTATTGGTGGTTTATAGAAAAATTTACTGAATGAAATTATATTTACTGTTTTAAATTGTTCGCTTTTACTAAATCAAGCGAAACATCTTTGTGCTCATGTACCGAAAGATAATGACGCTTTAAGTCGCTCTCTAACTAATTTTAACAGTTTTTGCTGGCAAATGGGATAATACTATAGATACGTCTATAGTATATACAACAAATGATTATGTGATGTGCCCTGACCCTGACTGATATTATTATTATGATATTATACGATTAGCGCACATTTTAAGCTTCTTAAATAGGAGAAAACAATAAATTATTTAACCGCATAAATTTATAAATTTTGCAAATAAACATATTTCAATTTTGAAAAAAAAAACATAATCGCAACTTTCAAACACTGCATCCACGCACATATACCTACACGGTATTTGGTTACCCATCGCAACGTGTCAAAAAACTCATCAATTGAAATCGAAAATCAGTTAATTTATTTACATTTATAATTATTATTATTGTGATGATAACAATATAGCACACACAGCAAAAAGCGTACAGAAATTAAATTATTTTTTACAACTTAACTTTTACTTTTTTGTATATAAAAAAATATAAATACTTTGGTTTTTTTGTGCTTAAAAACGAAAATTTATTAATCAATCGATAGCCGCGCGGGCATGGAGGGAGTAAAGGAATTATAAAGTCGCAAACGAGATTGACAATAAATAAATTGAAATATCAATTCAATGAAAGTAAAAATTTTATTTACGATTTTTGGTATATTGTTGCAATTTTTTGAAAAAAAAATATAAAAAAAAATCTCAGCTCTCTAACACATTAATATTACCACAAATTAGCATTAAATTGCAAATCACGATCATTTGAAATAAATAAATTTAACAAAACGTAATAAATGAATAAATTATATACGTAAATCGATAAAACTATATAGAAGTATAGTTGACTTACGAATTCTCGATGAAATTCGTTAGTAGACTTACCTGAAATTAAAGAAAAATTAGTAAAGAATTAGTTTAATTAAAATTTGATAAAATTAAATTAAAAAAGGAAAATGACACCAAGCATATACACAAAACATGAGAATCAATCACATTTTCATTATATAGTATATACAATACAAATATATTTATAACAAACACACACGAGTCGAAGCGAAGCGAAACTAAACTCAACTCTACCGAACCATTAAATGAACATCATCATCATTTACTTACGCTTGGCAGTGTTGGTACATCCAATTAATATTATTACATTCCATTGAAATAATGTATGCATGCAATTTTAACCTTCAATATTACAAATTTTTAATTTCGATATATGAATGAATTACACCCCACATTCTTACATGGTCATTACCAAGTTAGGTAGTATGACATTTATCAATATCAAACGTATCGAAACTAGAAACTGAAAAAGTTTTATTAATATGCATATGGGGTAGGTGGAAGAAAGATCGTATATTATGGCCCTAACATTAGAATTTCAATTTAATTTCAAGTTTACCCACAATACAAACTGCATTGTATTTATTATTTATACTAAAATAATATATACATAAATAGGAATTATTCATAATTAAGCTGGAAATTAAGAATATACATATATACATACATATGTAGAAATATGAAATTTATGATTTAACAAAGAAAATAATGTATGTACATATATAATATATGTATATGCAAGAAAACAACTTTCACAAGCACAAGTTAAAAACACAACATTAATTTTTAGTATACATTTAGGCGAGGTGTATACTTTACTGTTTACTACCAAAGAAACATTTATCAGGTTCAAATCAAAATATACTTAGGCCGTGAATCAATCAGTTTTTAATTATATTTTTAACTAATTGACACACGGCCTTAATATATTTTTAATTCGATACATTTCAAGCTTAATTTGTTCCATAGCAATAATGTTTTTGATAATTTTTACAAGTTGGATATTTTGAAAGAATTGAAAACAAGAATAGTTTTACATTTGACAAATAAGCCATAATCGATTGTTTATAAAAAATAACACTAACGTGAATACGTACCAAATGATTTATAATAGTAAGTACATTTGTTACACTATGCGGTCGGTGCTCACGTTTGACATTTATTATATTTAAATTTGCTTGTTATTCATTTTTAACCAATTTTCATCGAGATCAAATACTACTTATGTATTCTATATTTTAAATTTTTATAGCATAGTTTATTACCTGTAGTCAATTTTATCTACTTATTGTAATAATACAAAGAACACGTTTTTGGACCACTTATTCTAATCTTTTATGCGCAAAAGAGATATTTTAATGTTTATATTAACATTTTAATAATATGAAGGAAATGACAACTGAGTAAGATATATGTATATATTCGATAATTAATTCCTATTTAATGCGAATATTTTTGCAATTTAAAAGATTATAATAAGTGATCCAAATAACGTGTTCTCTGTATTTTTAATTTTTTATAGATAACAACAAATTAGTCCTAAAATGCGACTTATTTAAACCAATTTTTTATTAGTAGATTTCAACACAAAACATGAAAGTTGCTGACAGAAATAATATTACTATGCAGCCTTACAGCATTATGTCTATAAAAAACAATGGCCTAATTTGTTAAAAATGAAAAATGTACATTGAGAATTACAGTTTTTCGCCTGACAATCATAATCTTGATTTTACCGAAAATGATTATATTTGCCGTAAGTGCAAAACATTGTAGTATAATTAGTTAATAATAATATTGATTGTTATTGCAGTTAACATCCATAGTACATACATAAAAACGACAAAATTTGAAAATACTCCTTTATGGGGTCTTCTATCATCATCCATAAAACTGGAATTGGTAATTCACAGACGAGCGTATAGAGAGGCACGAGACAAAAGTTACTTAAGACATACAATTAACAGAGAAGCTCAACAAACGAATGTGATCCCAACATAAACTAGGGGTTTTGCCTCGACAATTTATTTTAAATAATGTAATTTTGGGTTGACGAGCAACATCAATTCATACTCATATATTCCAAAGTAAATTAAATTCAGATCGATCTCACATCTAATTCATTCCCAATTCATATTCAATTTATATTTTATGATTGCACGTCCTTCAAAAATCACAACCAATAACACGATGTAAAATTTGGCTCTTAGCCATCAAATATACTATTAAAGCGAGCAACTATAAAAGTTTCGTAGAATTTTTTGTGTGACAACTCTATAAATACTGACATAACTTTCATTGCATTGAATTATTTCGTGAAGCGTTAACAAAAAAAAAGCTCGAAACAACATCTAAACTACCGGATCCACTACTTACTATGCAGATTAGTAACAAGTAGGCCGACAATATGTATTAAGAAAAACCTTGCTACCGATAATTAGAAAGAATATTTCAGCAGGTTTGCCTGGAAATGGGATAACGAAATTAGCTTTTAAAATTTGGACGGATATGTCATTATGTATTCTGTTAATGTTATTTTGAGCGAAATGTTTCTCATTTATTGCAATAATAATTTTAATTAAACGTGTCCTCTTCTATTTATTTTTGATTGCTTTGTGAAAACTTTTGAAATCAAAAATAAATTTCATTACTGCCCACATTTTTTAATTGATTGTTCATCTTTGCTCTAGTTTATAGTTTTATAGCGCAAATCAAAGGTTAATTTACGTTGGACCGCCATATTCGACGTCTGAGAAAATGTATTATAATGATATTGTTTAGTAAACTCGAATACATCAGATTTCACGGTTTTTATTTGAACACAAATTTAATATATTTTACAATGTATTGACAATGATTGTTTATTGGATTCTAATTGAAAATTTATTTAATTAAATTTTAATTTTGAGTGGATCACTCAAGCTAAAATAGTATTAATTTGTAATGGATGTTACGGTCCAGATGGCGCCTTGGAGGAAGTAAATTTAAATAATTAGAATTAAATTTAAAAAAAAAATTATTTAAATGTATAAATCAAAAATGAAGCAAATTAATTCAGTTGGTTTTATAATTTGCAATCATTATTGTAGAAAACATTGGTGTTCAGTATCAAGAGATATGTTCATAAAAATTAAAATTGGGCGGATTTTACTCCAGCACTCAATGCCACTAATGGGTCCACGGTGCAATACCCACATTCACACGAACATTCATTCAACCCGTTCATCCCATTCACACAAGTACAGTATACCACCTGCGCATTGCATAGCTCCATGTCACCCTATACAGTGTACATACAATATTAGATTTTTGGTATGGTTGTGAAAAATTGAGATAACGCGTGTGATTAGAGACCAACAAAGTGATTTATTCCTCACGCCTTCGGGAAAACTAAATAAGATAATTATTGCTGTTCTACATAATGCATTATTCATTCAATTATTTTAGTTTAAATAAATTAATGAGGATTACAGGAACAAACTTATGGAACATTTAATTATAGTGCATTTTTTTGGAATTTTATTTAATTAGCTTATCAGTGTAGCATGAAATTATTTTTATCAAGGAAATACCTAGATATATGAATAATTAATTGTATCTTAGATTGCTGAAATTAAGAAGCTGTAAATGAATGAGCAGAAGCAGTGCTCTCTTGTGCCGTACGATTGCTAGGTATCCTAAACCGGGTCTAATTAAATAATTCAGTGCTTGGTCCTACAGTCCATGCAATCAATCAACCAATGTATTGAGTTCTGTTTATAGCAGTATAGATGAAATATGGCTTCTTCAACTATAAATATTTAAATCGACATTTCTATTTATTGGCATCCTTCTCTGCAAGAATCAAATGATTTTCTTAGCAAATTGAAATTTTTCACTTTTCCGCTGGCAATTAATTAAGCAAACAGATTTTTAAGTTGTTATTTTTAGTTGCTATTTAAACTATATTATGAATATTTTTAAATAATTTTATGTTGGGACTACATGTTTGATTAAGTACGTCTTTGATTAAGATTTGACGTGATAATATGTAATACATATTTATTCATAGTAAATAAATTAAATAAATAAAAAGCTGTGATATTTATTTTTTAATCAATCGGTTTTTGTCTGCGACAAATGTTTATGAGTAGCTGTGATATAATATTAAACATATGTAGCTGTGTTTCATACAATTCATAAATTGTTATATGATTTCTATATGTCTACGATTTGTGGTAGATGTTAAGAAAAAATAATACGCGAATATAATCGAATGCTAATTTCAATTCAAAAACACAATAAATGTATGAAAATATTATTAATTATGTAATAAGAAATTAAACTCCAAAGTTAGTGTTAATTTTACGTGTGACCTGTGATCTGTGATGCATGTAACAATTTTGTATAGCCTGGTATTCAAAAATATTTTATGGTTTTTCTAGTAAATTTTAAACTATTCGTAATGAAATATGTATACAATGATATAAAAGACTGTTGGCCATCCGTCTTCATTGGAATTATATGATAAATCAACCTACAGGAGGCAAAGGGACGGTCAAACGTAAAATGGACCGAAGTATATAGAGACTATTCTCCACATTGAACTTTATTTAGAACAATTTGTGTTAGGGTATGAAACTTAATATATTGAATTTTTTGTGAACCAAAATAAAAACTAATTCAAATTGTTGAAAAAAAATTGACAAATTGACAAAAAATGTTCAAAGTTCCTTCGGAGTCGGAGTTATTAGTTTCGCTTGGAGTCGGAGCCAGAATTCTATATAATAATATGAATTTTAATTTTTAGTACAGCAAAAGCTGGATAGAATAGCGCCCATTTTTGTGAAAATTTTCTCTGAATCGAATGATGATATTTTAACTTTACCAGAGTATTTTTTACCAGAGCCTATCTTCAAATTTGGTGCTGCCCATAAGCTTCCAAAATGTATAAGGGGAATTATTGAATTGTCCAGTAATACTAAATAACTTGAGAAACATGTTGTTCATGAAATCGTATGGTTATTCCTAATCAACTAATTTGGAAAGGTCAACCACAACCAACCTGGCACTTTTCGCGCATAAATTATTTAAATTGTTGGAAAGTAAATGTCAGGATCACGTTCTTACACTGATTTCGTTAAGGCTTTCGATAAAATTGCTCATTGTGCTTGATGATCATTAATGAACATTGAATTTAAATCTATATTGACTAATAGATTTCCTCTCATTGGTGACAATTTATTCGAAGAAGTCACTTCTGGTGTTCCTCAAGGAGGCTGTTTATGCTCGTTATTTTTTATTTTATTTTTAAATGACATTGAAAATTACTGGATATTTACTACAAAATCTCCGCGGCAATGGAGGTGTTATGCGAGAGATATGATAATCATTAACATATAATATTAAACTTAAAGAAACGCAAAATTATGTCATTTTATAAAACTATGCCACACTAATAAATTATTCGTATAATTTAAATATTATAACCGTTAAGCATAAAAGTAACCCAATTCTCTTGTGTTTATGATATCTTTTATAGATATCATAAATGATAAGATTGTTCAAAACCAAAAGCAGGTGCTCTTTTTAAATCCATTGCCGTTTCTTGGATCCAAGACCAATAATTTTAAATGATTTTCACAAAGATTCCCATTTGAAGTTCATTTTTGTATTGCCTATGCCTACCTAAATGATTCAGATTATTAACTTTATTCGAAATGTTTGAAAATAATTTAATTTCGCTCTGACTGATTTTCTGAAAGATTTTAAATAATTTGCAGCACATGCTAATTAACAGTGTCTGAAATTTTATTTTGTATCATTGTTTGAAGTTTCTTTTGGCTCTATAGCGTCAAACGGGTGACAAATTTGCTTTTATCAATAGACAGTTTAACTTAATCACCTAATTGGCGATATTGCAGTTTGTAATCTGATTAGTTATCTGTTTATCACTCTGTCTTTAACTATCCCGAAAAAAATGTAAATGATCATCACGTGATATTTAAAACGTGATCTTATTCTACGATCATTATTATTATTTGATATAATAATAAAAGGAACTTTATAAACAATAAATCAAATACGCCTACATTTTACCTTTACTTATAAACTTTCAAAGTATGAATGTATAAACGTATACATGAAAGTAATAAAATAAATACAAACTATAAATTATTAACAATTTTAATATTAAAAATCACATATGTAACACAAATCAATGTCATATAAATATGCGATTCATATACAATATACATATACATACATAATATAGATATCGATCTACGTCAATTTGTACCACCATATTGAAAATTGCAATCACGTATCTTTAATATTGATCGCGCGGCGATCGCGTATAATAAAATTTGAATTTTTATAAACACATTACAACAATCAATCTTTGACTATTTATGGGGATGCCACACGAAACAAAAAATATAAATATTCATATGTAATCGCAAACGCACGATAAAACCGATAGTGGGCAATTTTTAATGCGAAATGGACATAACAAGATATTTTCTGAGATAATATTCATATAGACGGGGGCGGATAACTAAACGATATGCAAAAATCAAAAATGGTTATAAATTTGTTGTTCAATTTGCGCGTATATATGTACATGTATGTAATGATCGTCTCTCGGTAAAACGAAATTTGCACAAAAAATTCATGCCAATGATCTCTCTTATGTCAACTTGTATTATGATCGATTAGTATGTTATACAATAACTATTCCACCAAGAGGAAATACTTGTGGTTTTGTAATGCCATCGATTTAAAATATTACTTTCACATGACTCATTTAGATGTAATATTCGGTCGTAACACAAGTTTTAAATAGCATTCAACGGTATTTTTCAAAAAAAATTCAGACCCACCTAAAATAATTTATAACAAAAGAATTTCCGTTTTTGATTAATGATCACACGAGATGATTGAATATTATGATGACGAAGATGGTCATCGTTTGTAAAAAATACTCGTTTCGCACGATAATTAGAGAGTGGCACAATTATGGTAACCTCCGATCAAGACGATTACAAAGTGGAATGTATGTATGTATTTATTCTTCTGCGCTCTTTTATTAAAGAAAAACCTTGACATATGTCGTATATGGTTTTGTTGACAAAATGTAATTCTTATTATTGATATTTATGCGTTAAATAAATAACTCAATTTGTTTTGTTTTATTTGTTATTTACGCGATCACACACGAAACGGGAAATCTAAGTTGTTTATATTATGTAGGTCAAGTTTGTTTAGAACATGGAACTATATAATAAGAATAGGTATTCTAAAAATAAGATTAGGTGAAGATGTGAGGTAATTAAAAATGTTTAAAAAATAATATGGGATTGTTAAGCCAATGTAAATTTAATATCTAGTAACGAAATATTTTAAATAATCTACTTTCTTAGAACTATAAAGGAATCATAGGGCAAATACTCACGATACACAAGTTCTCTAGCTCTAAGATCGCAATATTTGTAAAGATTTCCGTTCGAATCATTAACATATTTAACGATTATTGATTAGATTATAATCAGTTGGCGTTGTGCTTCAAACAAAAATTTCAAATTTACGATTGCCACCCATATAAGGCAATTTATTAAAAATCGTTCAAGTGTGAAGATGACATTTCTAATTACCATCAATCGCCATTGTCATATACTATTCTTACATATTTTTAAAAAGAAATGATCTCATCACTTCCAGCTAATTATACAGTCAAAAAAAACATAATAAATAAAGAAATCAGAAATATTCACTTATCGCGTATCGGCGCAACCGTGCGCATCTCTTTACTTAAGTAATTATACTTGTATAATATATACATATAGATAATATTTTGGGTAAATTGGCGCCTATAATTATGTTTTTAATTTTCCTAATGAATTTCTCAACTGGATTGACCTCAAACGGATCAATCTATACGTCGTATATTGCCATATACACGATAATATTACGCGCCGATTTCGTTTTAATTAATTTATATTTATGGTTTTGTGTATATAGTGTGGGATGCACTTTTGGTATTTTATGACAAATTCTTAAAGGTTTTAAACATCATGACGGAACAAAAATAAATTTTAATTTAAAACAAAGAAAAAGAAAAAGTTTAGATAAATCGAGGGAAAAAATTGGGTTATAAAACACAACTTGGAATTTATATTGCAAATATACTGCATTATAAGCATAAGGTGACCTTTTATGTGTTTTATTATATTGCGTTAACACATTTGTGGTCATGACTGATTTTTATATACGTTCTCGCACCCACCAATCAACAACGAATGTGACAAACAATTGGCGTCACATATGTACATACATGTAATTACAGCAATTATCGATCAAAGTTATTTTCTATTGAATTCAATTAAATGTAATTATTTTCAATTTATTTGTTGATCGTGATATTAATTCTGATATATTGCATCTGTGCGCGTATATAATTTATACTTAGTGGAATTGCCTTCAATAAATAAACCCACGATTTTATGAGCGGACCATTTGAACTAAAATAAAGTACATATGTACAGCCTTGCCATATATAAAATTAAATAATAAATTTACATAAACTCACCCGCACACAAAACAATTAAAAACGAACTTACCTTATCATTTCCGGATGATGCGGTATCCGAATCTCGATAATCCCAAGAATTACGTCTTAAATCAAGTGAATCCATTGAATATCGCCTTGTTCCACTACTTCCACCCGTCGACTCAATTGATGATCGACGTTTTGCATGTGCACGAAATAAATCATTTTTCGATTCAAGAAGTGTAACATGTTTCTTTAGATTTTCTTTGGTCAATAACAAATCCTCGTTGTCAGACGTCAAGTAATCGTCGTTAGCGACCCCGTTATTTGATGATTTTTTTCGTAAAATTGAATGTATCTCTTGTGCTGGTGTTGCCGAGCCTTTAGCCCTATGTGTATTATTGTTGTTATTTCCAGTCCCACTTACATAATCTCTCGGGATTACATCAATACGACGTGTTGACGCTGATAAATTTGTTTTGGAATTACTCAAAGTATTTATTGAGTTCCGATGTGAATTTGTCGAACCTTCACTATCCCGTCGAACTAAATTTGTCTGGCCAGCAGAATCGCGTCGCAAATATATACCACTCCCAGTGTTAGGACAACCACCATCCGATCGCCTCAAATCCACACCAGAAAAACTATTTCGTTTATTTATAGTACTATTTTTGGGTTTGCGATCAAGTGTCATCGTACTATATACGCTTTCACGAGATTTTGTTAAATTTTGTCTATTAGTATTGTAATGACCTGGTGATCTTAATGTATTCTGTGATAACGAAATCGATGATTTCCGTAATATAGATGGGAACGATGACGGATTTATTGTATCAGCTGAAGTTTTCTTTGGCGTATAGACACGATTATAATAACTGGACGTTGCATTTAGTACGGGCATGCTCTCGCGTCGTGGTCCAATTTGACTAGAATGATTATGATTCAGATGAACATGATGATTATTATTCGCATCACTTATCCGTCGATTTATCGATGTGGTCGATCCAATTGAATCCCGTTTACTTAAATTCAGCACCGATCCGCCACCATTACTAATCCTGCGTCCATGGACATCGCACTTGTAATCCTTATTCGATTCAATCACCTGTATGCTATTCGGTTTTCGATTTTCGCCAAATAATGAATCAATTTTTTTAATCTGTTGTTCTATTTGGTGTTTGGTCATTTTTGGTCAAAACACAATAACACACACACACACATACGAAACACCCAACTGATTTTTAAAATTTTCTCGTTTGCTCGTTTTAATTTAAATTATTTTACATAAATGGTAATTTCTCACATACATAGAACTTTCGCGATCAAGTATTTTTTATATTTTATATTCAAATCGATAGATCGTTCGATCGTGACTTACAAATTCTAAATAGATCACTTTTACTTTTTTATACTGTACAAAACTAAATTTTTTATTGAACCTTTTTCGTACGTTGTGCGCGCGGAAAAATTGGACAAACAGTTTTTATATTCACTTTGCACTCGATAATATCAAATCGCGCACATACTGTTTAATGCACGGAATGTATATTTGACACAAAATATAATCACAAAATAAAAAAATAAACAAATAGCACAATAATAATTATAAAATCTACAAGAAATTACTTAAAATGAATAATAAATATCAAAGCAAGTGAATACGTTTCATCAACATCAAAGAACAACAACAGAAATTGTAATGAAAAAACAAAATACAAAAAATGTTTTATCCTAAAGCGAGACGTATAGTGGGCTAAAAAATTGTTACTGTAGTAGGTAGTTTGTTATTATTGCCTTGTACAGATGTTGATCATATTTAAATAGAACAATGTGGAAGTAAAAATTGACAAAACACGTCATTAACAGTGCTATTCTTTAGAATATAGAATAAATAACTCTTACACCTAGAAAACTAAATCGAAGTTCTTGCAAATACCCTATCCTAATTTTCAATATTATCCTGTCTTTTTCACAGAAGGTAGCAAAATTTAAAATTTGAAAGGAAATATAATTGCAAGATTGGAATTTGAATTGTTTACTAAATTTGAGTACATTTATATCCAGATAAATTAAACAATTTGATTCAAAAAATTAACATATTTGTTTAAATGTGGAATCGAAAATAGCAAATTAAGCTGAATGCTGAAAATGTTTTTATAGTGTTAGAAATATCTAAAGGCCGGATCAGGAAATTACTGGTTAAATAGGAAAACAACAGATATGGAGAAAAAATATTTAATTTCTCATGTGTGATCAAAATGTGGTTGTTGTTGTTTCCTGAGTTGTTTCGGTATTTAATTATAAGCAAAATTTCAATGATCACAAAAATTATAATCATTGTTCATTAACTGGTTAACTTAAATTAGGAAGCAGTTGAGAAATTTAAGTAATAATTGTGTAGAATTCGAGTGTTTAAAAACAAAATTGAGCAGCCTTTTTTAGATAAAAACAAATTTAAATTGGACCGTCCAGTAAAACGACATAAATAGAAAACTTCAACATGATTGGAAAATTATAAATTATGTAGAGTGCCGATCGATTTAACCTTCACCATGAACAACAATATAATTATCTAGATTAACTATGTTGACGTATTTTGTAAAACACGATTTAAAATTGATCAATAATTGATACGCGGAAATCTGCTATAAGTTCACTACAAGTTACCACATTTTTATACTTTCATTTTAAGGTTTCTCAACGATTTTTTGTGCACTATCGCTCTACAAATTTTACCAATTTTATCATCGACTGTAATTTATTTATTTGAAAAAAGCAAAGTAGAAGCAAAAGAAAAAACTTCAAAATATGACATCACACACAACACCAAAACCGTTGAATACCGACCGTTTCATATTAGACTTTAGTATATTTCTTGTAAAGTTTACTTTATTTTTTTTTAGTTTTATTCTACTTTTTAATTACAACCATGCTTACACAACAAACCATTCAACAATATGGGTATATAGCATTCGAGACATTAATACATAAAATGAAATATGGAATAGCAATGTTATGTTGATTTAAATTAAGAAGACATAAAATAGTTTGGTAAATAGATAGATTTTGCTACTTATGAGGCATAATACAAAAGTTATCCGTTGAATAATAGCAACAACATCAAAAAGGAAGTCTTCTTATTGTGTATGTGAATGAAGTCATTAATATTTAATCAGTCAATTTATGATCATCATAATCATTAACATGTATGAACGTACAACGATGGGACTAATAATGGTGATGATATATGATTGCTTTGTGTATTCAATTTAAATCCTCTGTTTACATTTAATTTGTTGTTGTGTGCACAAACGAAAGCAAAAATAAATTATTTTCGATATCAATATTATGAATCATACCGCATCATACAAATGTATAGGGTTACCAGATGTCAAGTTTAGATTCAATTTATGTATAATACATAAGTACATTATCGTGATTGCATTGTGTCCTCATTTATTATTGGTCAAACAATTTAAAAATAACAAAATGAAATAATCTATCTAACGAAGTCAGGTCTGGCTAGCATCAATTCGATTACATTCAATATATTAATTGAACATTTTAAACATTAGTAGCACCAACACTATACCTACAGAATAATATAAAATCGTTGAACTCCCCGAATTATTAATATTAATCTCTAAAATATAAGATGGTCTGTACCAATTAAATACCATATCTAAAATAAAATGAAAATTAATGACAATTCTATTCTTATTGCAAAAAAGGGATCTTGAATCGTTATGGAAATTGAAATGATGCAAGGGATGAACCTTATAACTATAATTGAAATACATACCGTATAGATAAAACAAGTAAAAAATTAATTTGGGGTGATTTTTTTTTTTTGAAATTTGTGGATATACAGTTAATTGAGCCAAGTTATGTAGAATATATAACATAAACTAAAATCCTTTCCTTATACGGCCGAGATATCACAATTTTATAATAATTCATTCTGATGTAATAAACAATTTGTTTCAGTTTCGATTTTACGTTACCTTACAATTTTAATCATATTTGGCGATTTTATATTGAGTTGTATACCTTGAATTTCTTTTTCTTTTTAAAGTATGTAGTTCCATTTTAAGTATAAAATGAAAAAAACTTATATAATATCATATAATTTCGTAATATTCGTCATACCATTTAAAAACCCTAAGCTTCTCTAGAAATATTTGTACACCAGACAGAATTCTTGATAATATAAAAAATTACCCCCTCGCATTCCTCTTACCACAGTATCATATTAATCAAATTGGGTGCTTTAAAAATGTTATGGTACGCATATTTTTAGCTTCTCTATCTACACATATAATATGTACATATACTAAAATATTTGCGTTTATTTAATATTTGATTAATTAAAGAGAATCTTAATTAATTTCTTATTATACTACTTCTTCTTATAAATCTATATATATACATATATATAATTATATATAAGTGTGCATATATTTACATCTGCTTTTTAAAGATTGTTCTGTTGACGAAGCAAAAAAAATAAAACACAAATAAGAGTTTTAATAAAATTACATCAAAATAAATAGCAAAATCTTTAAGATACGATAGATATCAATTTTAATTATATGACCTAACAAGACATGGATTAATTTGCATATGTTAATTAGAATCTTATAATATTATAGATGCATACGTAAATTTAATTAAATATTAATAGACCGTATTGGAACTTCATCATATTATCGGATAATACGAATAGTGGTAATCAAAAAACATAAATGTAAAAAATATTGGATTTCTTATGAAAGAAGATCATGGCCATCAATTAAATATCCTCTTTCAAATTGCAGCCTACGCTTTAAAATGATCAGAGCAATTAATATATATCCATTTCCATTTTCGTACAAACTACTAACTAATCCACCTCACATAAAATAAATTATTTTTTACCAAATTTAATACTAAATTTTATATCTAAAAATTCCACGAATCACAAAACACTAACTTAACAAAAAAATTATATCAAATTTGAATACAAATTACCAAAAACAAATTAATGTTCATTTGATGATCACATTAAAAATTGAGTTATGATTTCTTTCCAAAAATAATATCGATTTCTGTGCAATCAAATTAATTCACCTAAATGTATACTATTTATACTCATGTATAAATCGCTGATCGGTGAGTAAACATAATAAAACTTGCTTACCTTTTCACAATCACCGCCACCGTTTAATGGATCGATTTCATGTGGATCTGGACCTTTAAGATTTAAAGCGGGATCCTGTTTTATTGCATTCGTATTGATTCTGAAAATAAAGATGACATTCAATTATTGCCGTCACCAAATAAAACGAATCTCTGTTTATAGTATAGTAAGTATATTGTATGGGAGCTTTTGCACATAAATTTTCAAAAATCATAATGATAAAACTAACCGTACTCACTTTACATAGGTAAACGGTCTTATCGAGTAATTTGCAAAATCAACATCAGCCATTTCAAGTATCACGAATCACAAAAAAATTTATTCTATAAGTTCAAATAAAACACATCGGACTACTTCAATTGCAGTACATTTTCTAGATATACTCAGTTCACTTTGTAGGTTTAAAAACTAGCAGTTTTATCATTTCGAGTATAATTATAGACTAAGAGTGTGTGTCAATCGGTTAAAAATATTCTTGTTAAAAATTTGGTGAAATCAAATTGCCGTGGTAAACTTTTCAACTACTCAAAATTAATTTTGCTGTGTCAATTAGTTAAAATTTTGACAGATGTAAAAAATGAAATTAAAACAATGATTCGTATTGGTACAACATATTTTCCAATACATATTAATGTAACGTTATTATTATATAATATGCCAATACAAAATAAAAATAAGAGAATTACAAGTTACTATATTCTACTATTACAAAGTAACATGTATATATTATGTATAATAAATATACGATTCCTATTTTCAATAAAGCCATTAGAATACTGTAGATTGCAAAAATTTTCAATTTAAATGTACAATATGATGATACTGAAACAGTGAAACACTTCTTTTGGGTTAGGTTTTTTTAACAATAGTTGTCAAAAATTATATGCGGTCTTTAGCATGTTAAATTTTTTTATTTTTTTTTGTGGTGAATAATAATTATTTTTTAACTTTGCTGTCAAAATTTTAATTTTTAACTACTTTTTAACCGATTGACACACACTCTAACCAAAAAACATGAAACAATACTATTCAAACGATTAAGGCAAAATTGAATTTTTCAGAATTTCGATATTATCATCCAAACACACTTCTGACAAAGCCTGAACAAATACATAGTATGTACAGATTTTGACCTAAACAAATAATTTAAAATAATTATTAAATGAAATTTTTAATACCCATTTACTGCCCTAAGAAATTAGAAGACTAAAGATGCGAATTTAAAACTTTGCAGACTTCTTCTCTTAGGTGATAAAATTTTCTGTTAAAATTTCAAAATGTCCAGAAATGACCAGAAATTAACTCCCACTAAACAGATACTCACCTTAAAACAGAACACTCAACTCGATTTCTTCTTTGATTAATTTAACGCGAAGTCTTTAAATTTTAATAGAAAAAGTTTCTAAAATCTATTAATACTATTTTAACATACTTCTGAAATTTGCCTAAAAAGAGCCAATGGAGAGATATTTGCAGACTAATTTATTTGTTTATATATATAATAATGCTGTCAACATTCAATGTTAAATCAAAATACGGAAGAACACCAGCGTGACGATTTTGATATCGTGTACTCACTTAATAGTACCAAACGATATGTAATCGAAGTACGATTATTGCAAAATCAAATTTGCTATCAAGGACATGAAACTACACACATACGTACGTACACATATCATAATTGTATTTGCTATCATACCGGATTTATTACTCTGGTGTGAAACTCCTTTGATTAGAATTTTATTAGAGTTCATCTAAATATGCATCTAAACCTTAAAGCAATAATAATTATTAAGGTAATTTGAAAAAAAAAACGAGATAAAATAAAAAATAAAACGCGAGAGAAATCCTTTGTGAAAACGAACTTAGAACTGTTATTGAATTCCACTCTAATCTTATGTTAATCAATATTCCTTGTTTTCAATCAATATAACACTAAAATACAATAGATTTGCCTACAACCAATAAATAAAAAGTACAATAAATAAAAAAATATAATTGAAATTATCGTACTCACATTTCACTAGCACCATTTTTCTTATTATTATTATTGTTATTACTGTTACCATTCACTACTGTATTATTCTCTTTGATTAATTTTTGTTTTTGGAATTTTTCAAATAATTCACCACCACCGGAATTCGTATTATTATCGATTCCACCAACAATCGGTGGTGAACTTTTTATCCGATTCATCTCGTTATTTTCTTCGATTTGTATATTATAATTATTATGAGTATTGATTTGTTGAATTTTTTGTGATAAAATAGGAATATGTGATGGAATATTAGGCGGTTGTGATGCTTGAGATGAAGGTGCTACATAGAGGGGATGTGAAAAATGTGGTTGAGTTACAGGTAGTGGTTGTGTTAATGGTGGTTGAGGTGATGATTTTATTAGATTTTCATCGGACATATGCTTTTCACTGAGTGAATCGCGTCGCGAACTTTTTGCTGTTGATGTATTGGGGCTATCACGTCCAGTTGATTGATTCACTAAATTTTCTGGCATATTTTTATTAAGTAATATATGAGCTGGTTCTGGTGATTTTGATTGTACTGATGTTGTTTCTTGTATTGATGGTAAACCCTAAACAAATTTACAAAAAACTGGTTATACAAATTATACTAAACATTACGTAAGTCCAACGTAACTTACTTGAAAGTCTTGAAAATTACTACTATGAAATACATCAGCATCGTTTTCGAATAAACGATCTACACTCGATGTCATAACTTTGCCTGAGCTTGTTTTAATTCCAGTTAAATGAAAACTGGCGAAACTAGATCGGGACATTGAAAAGCCTTCGTTACTTATATTCGGTAGATTTGGATCTGTGAATTGAAAATAAAAACATTACAGACGAAACTAAAAAATTTCAAAAGAATAAAAATAACGTGGCATTACTCACTTAATCCATATGGTAAACCGTCCAGTGTTGGTAACAATGATCGTGACATAATATCAGCTGCACTACGCGGTCTTGTGAACGGCATTACAGAATGTGGAAAAGTTTTTGGCTGTAAAATGCAAGAATTGTACTAGCTATCAAAATTGTTTGAGCGGGCAATTTACCTTAATCGGAGTAATCAACATATGCTCGGTCCACGAGGTCTCTAATGTTGGCCGTTCCAATCTTTCGACATCTACATTTAGTGTGCGTTGTTCAAATGGAACACTAAATGTTTCGGTCGGTATACTTTGTAACCAGCTGAGTAACGATAAATCCGAATCACTAAACCCAATTGATCCATCTAAAAATTTTGAAAATGCCATTTCTTGACTGGTATCATCACCTGGTACTCCCGTCGCCTTGGATTGACAATAATTAACACATGACTCGTACAGCACCCCCTTTATCAGTAACTGAACTAAACGATCATTTTTAGCAAATGGAACTAAATTTGTTTTTTTATCGCCCGGCAAAAATTTTTCTACAAGCGGAAATACTTCACGAAAACATTGCACTCGTGCTTTACTTGGATTCCAATCCCGATAATGCAGGTGATCGGCTAATCGCGGTAATGTTAGTAACAAACATAACGCGGAATAATCTTCTTTTGTTGGCGTCAATTTTTCTAGTTCGGCTAATATTTGAACAACTTCTTCGACAGCACCTTCAACTGAATTTCCATTCGTCGGTAAGGCAGTTCCGGCCTCGGATTTGATGCACAATAATTCGATATATTTATGCCTTAAAATTGTATATCGAAAATGTTTCATATCGAAAGAATTTAATGCCTCTAATGGTTGTATAAATTCTATAACGTCGTCCCATTGTCCGTCCAAAATTAGCTGCCTTAAAAATAAAATATCGTCTGAGTATTGTCCATTTATAACGCCGGTCTCCCGTTCCAAAGATAATTGTGATATATGTAATTCACGATTATAAAGAAATTCTAGTGTTAAACGGACTACATCCTCTTCTCGTAGCGCAAGCCGTGATGATGGCATCGCGCAATTTTCTGAAAATAAAATCAAAAATTTTGTCAATTTAGCCTTGAACGTTACTTAATCACTAAAGCATAAAATAAAAATGAAAATAATGACCGATTATTTATTGATCGAATCTTCCCGCTCTCGTCTCACGCATCTACAAATTTTAATGTTGAATCATAGCATTATACATAATATTATATATTTTAGGGGATAGACAACATGTGTATAACTGATTTGTTTGTTTATTTTGTGGCTCGTATTATTGTTGTTATACATAGTTTTGAGTTTTTTGCTTATGATCTCAGATAATAATTTTACGGTAAATGAATTTGTCACCGAACGAACTAAATATAAAAAAAAACATAAGAAACGAAACGATATATTTATTCGACGTGTGTATCAATGAAAATTGTGATGTACAAACAAAATTTATGAAGCGGCTTTTTTAAGGTGTGATATGAAAATGTAGAATTACCAGTATTTATAAAATACTAATCGAGAAATACTAATGATTACGCTACAGAATATTTATAGAATTTCACTCTGTATTCTTGATTATGATGTTTGAATTCCTAACGTGAGTCAAACTAAAACAACGAAAAAAATGAAAAATTCTAGGAGGGCGAAATCAGCATCTAGATTAATCATACATATTCACACATTCGAAGTCGAAAAAATATAATACGAGTATCAAACCAAAAAAAGATCTAAACCAAAGCCAAGACAACTCCTACACCGAAATTGTAATTTAGTCTTGAAGGCGCCTTCGATATCCGGACAACACTAGAATGTTATTTGAATAAAAAAAATTATTCATAAACATAAAACCATATATAAAACCATACGCATACATTTCTAATTTTATAAAGTTATATCCATACATACGTATGTATGTTTTTTGAAATTTGGAATATTCCTATTTCCGATCATTAACTGCCTGGTGTTTGAAATGGCCATAAAAAATCACAAATTTTGTATAACCTTAAGTTATTAAATATCGTTTTTAAAATGTTGAAGACTGAAGTGACTGCAAATCTTTAAACTAAAACAACATAAATTGTTGACACTGACACTATAAAACGTGATGAAAAGCTCCCAAAAAATTCCTAAACGAATGATAATTACTGATAATAGAAAATTGGATCAATAATATATATGAGGCCTTTGGAATTTCTGACAATTTAGGTAAGGTTATTCCTTCCCAATGCCAGTCAGGCAGCAACGGCGGTGAATTATGATTATGTTAAGTATGTACATAAGTAATATAATATGTACTTATGTAGTTTTAGGTTGATCGTAATTTCTGATGAATTAAGGAACTAAAAATGGATTGCACTCTTTCGCCTGCATTTAGGCGATGAAGATTATCCTTAAATCAGTAACTATCACAATATTAAATTTAAAGACCGAGCTTGTACGTATGTGAATAAGCTCGAATTATTTCAGAGTATTATGACATGAATTAGAATTAAATATGTTACTTAACCCGAACTATGTCGTATTAAAATGTATTTGATTTAGTGGTCCAAGATTGCGTCATCCAGAATAAACTATATTTTTCTTAATATCAGCATTAGGTGAAATTATACAAAATTTAACGAGCTTAGCGTCGATTTGTCCTTTATTTTATAACATGAACCGCATGCTCATGTTGAACGTATTAAGCATATTATGCTACCTAGCATGTAATTAGCTCTGGCGATACATTTGTATGCTTTATAAAGCATAACTTTTTAACGAAAGTGGCACCTAGTTATATGATTCCAGATACTTTTAGCAAAAGTTGTTATGTCATTTATTTCATATTATTTTAAAACATAATTCGCTTCTCGCTGGAACAATAAAATACACTTATGCATTAGCGTTTAATTTAAGGAGGTTTAACTAACACCAATTCACTAAATGTCCTATTTAAGTTTATAAGCATCGCATATCTTCTTCAGATTTTGTTTAATGAGGATAATGTTAAATAATGGTTTCAGTATGTGATCTAAAATATATTTTACTTACATAATTAAGTATATTACATTAATATATAATTATATAATCTAATTCGGTGCTAAACACACACAAATCAAGCCAAGACAGACAATCAAGCTTACATTCAGATTAGCTAAATTTGATTGATAACTTACGCGTCACCATTACGCTATTGTAATTGGCTTTTGTAATTGGAAAAATGAACAACAAAAGGTTTTGGTAATTATTGCTAGATGCTATAAAACAGCGCTATTCAACTGGTATCACGAATCCGGCCTTTTGTGTTAAAATCAATTAATTTATTTTATTTTATGCTTTTTACTGAATGTTCACAGATCGTCTGTTTCTATCTAAATAGCAAGTGTAACAAAAATGTATCAAGTGTATTTTTAAACGTTTTAAATTTGAATAGAAAGTTATTAATTCATCTAAATGTCCAATGCTGCTAAGAGAAATCCACTTTCAATCTTAAAAACAGTGCCTAACCTAACTTTTAAATATCATAAAATAAATAGATAAGTAGTCAATAACCGTAGATATTCGAATTTCAGATTTATTGAAAATTGTGTTACCCTTCGAATTAACATCCTGAAATAGATGGCGATTTGCGAAAATGGTTTTAGACGGTGTCTGTATTATACGCACGTTAATGACAATTTATTAAGATGACGGTAAATAATATTTGTAGTTTACTATATTTTAGGCATTTGTACTTAGCTTATCGCAAAAACTAGGAACGATGTGTAGTAGTTTGAGCTTCGGCACACGCTTTGAAAATGATAGGAGGAACATGAAAAATACCTTTAAAAAAGTCATTTAACTTACTTATTGGATATAAATAACCAAATGAGTTCAAACCAACTCGTAATAAGAGTTCAAGAAATCTGACTAAAATATTTCCAATTTTATAAACTTTTGGTAGTGAATCTTGCTATTTTGAAGATTTCGAGAATAATTATAAATAAAATGAATTCTTCAAATTGCTGGACAGACAAACATTTCTCACATCTAGACTAAGCCTGTCAATTGAAATGAATTGCTACTAATTAATTAATTAAAACAGTTTTTATAGGCCATTACTAAGTCAACAATCTGGCTTCACCGATTTCAATCCTGAGCTTGGTCTTCATACTGTTTTAGATAATCTGAAGAAGCCAAGTCGTTCTGTATATCGTGAAGCCATCATAGCTTGCAACGACCTTAGCGCCTATACCATATGGTGCCTCTTTTTTTGCAGCCATCGCTGCATAATTCGTTCCGGATCCGCATTCAGAACGTGCCCAAGCAAGCGAATTCGCTGAGATCTTACTTCATGTACAATATCGGGCATCAGATCTCTCATCTTGATATTGTACATAGCTCGGTATGCACCATCTGCTTCGTTTTTTGGGCCGTAAATCACACGCATGATTCTTCTCTCAAATGTAAGAAGGCATTGCTACTCGAATTGCTCCTAGAAGATTTATTGATTCTCGAAATCTAACGAAATGCTAAATTGGTTATTAACTTAACATTATGTATTAACCCTGGTGTAAGGGAAAGTAGGATATTCAAACTTTTATTTGAAATGGTAGCAAATATAGACACTGATATTTGAAATGATATCTTATTCGCTCTTAAAGAACGTGAATGAATTTTTCTCAAAACCTCACAAGCATTAACTTAGACAATAAAATGTTGATTTCATAAAAATAGCCTTAAAAGAATATATTTAAAGAATGCTAAAGAAAAATATAATCTCTATAAGTATACCTACAAATAGTTCAGTTACATTTGATGAGTAAGTAGTGGTGCTAGAAATAAAATCTTGTACCGAAATGCTGAAGAGTAGCATAGAGAAATATTTAATACCATTCTCAGTTCAAGCCAAATTAGATTCGTGCCCTTAACTACCGGTATAATTTAAATAAATTTATCCGACATATGTATATTTATTTGGTTTAAAGTCAATACAGCCGACATTCACCGATAATGAAGGCGGCTATCCATTATATATAGTTTGTATTAAAGACTGAATACTAAATACTGAATTTGAATACGAAACTGCACAACAATTTTGTGGCTTATTTGTTCACCAAGTAATTTGGCAAAGAACTTTAAAATCCAGACCAAAACTATAGTCACTTCTAAGAATTGCTAATGAAAATGAAGACATTGTAGCAACCCATTTAAACACATTAAAAGTAAATGTATAAAAAGTAAATACCTTAATCGGTGCATGTAATGAATTACTACAAATGATGATCATATAAAAACCCTGTGGTTATCACGTAAATAATATTTTACAAGATTTATTTAAAAATATTAACGAAGAATATAAAATACCGATAATACGGCTTTTTCAAGCAATTCGCAAAATATTATAAACCAGGAAGAAATTATGATTTGAGTAGTAGATGCAAATGAAAATTGTGGGAGTTTATGATTTAATTCTTATATATCAATTCAATCCATTGATGCCATTATAAATACCATTAAATTAATTTGAATGCTATTTCAATTAATCTTTCAGTAACTTATACTTGAAGAAATATACTGAAATTATACTGAAGAAATAAATTTATCACCTCATGAAATTTTAGAGTGTAAAGTGCAAATTTCTAGTCAAGTACTTATAATAAAATAAATGTATATAATAACTGTACTTAGTATCATTTAGTAAAAATTGTAGAATATTTGTATGATAAACTCTGAACTGTTCAGTCATACAACTTTCGCCCTATAACCAACTAAAAATGGAATTGGTAACAATTAGTTGTTTGTATTGCGAAATCACGTAAATTGGATTTTTAGTTTTATCCGCATAAATTTTCGCAGTGTGTATATTATTCATCACACAAAGTCCCGAAATAAATTCTACATAAATAAGTATGTATATAACTACATACTTATACGTTTTTGTTTCATAAATGAAAATAGTCTTATGTTATTCTAGCAGCATTTCTTTCCCTATATATTTACAATTTTTATGGTTGCATAATTTCCATTGCATTACAATATTTGTTACTGTCTTAACATAATCATGGTTAAGATCACATTAATCCAAACGTAATTGTTATACTTTTGCATTCACATGGTTACTGAGAGTAGTCGCGGTAATAATATTAGCGCAAGCATGCAAAGTATAAAATGAATAAAATATTTTTTGTTGTTGTTACTTCTATTTCCTAATGGAAGAATGTTTTTTTTTAACGGAGGTAACGCAGATAAGATATACGTATGTACGTACGTTAAATGGAAAAGTAAATAAAAATTCTTAAGAGTTTGGATAAAAAAAAATCGGTAACTGTAAAAACTTACATCGTTCTTATATTGGAGGATGGTATAAATCTCAATAGATGTATTATTTAAGAACGTAATCATACTTAAATACTTAGAACACTATAGAATGAATTTAAATTCGGAATAATTTTTTTTTTCTTTTTACAATTTGAATTTTTCAATTGATGTAATAAGTATGTTAGTTTCTGTTGTGATTTGGTTACACAGAAAACTATGTTTGCATGTAAAATAAATATTACACTTACACCTAATGCATATAAGCATTAGTTTCGTATAAGAAAGTTTATTAAATTGAAAGTATACATTGGAAAGTTATGCTCGAATGACAACAACATATTTTTTGGAAAATTACGCGTTTACTGTAAGCAGTGACGTTTAATCTTTTCACAGAGACAATACTGGACCATCAAATGTTGAATACTAAAGTTACTAATTAAGTATATATTAAGTACATACATATTACATACGTATTTAGTAATTGGAAATGTTTTAAAATCAAACACATAAGTTTTGATTAAAATAGATTGAAGATATTTAATATTTACTCATACATAAGTAAGTATGTATGTATGTGTGAAAAAGAAAAAGCGATCGAAAATTTGAATATCGCAATACACAAATTAATTTATTAATTTTGATTTTTGTACTAATCTATTAAAATATTCGATAGAAGGGTCAGATTTACATTTTATAACCAATCGTATCATTTTTGTGTAATGTACATTTCAGTAAAAGCTCACAATCTGTCCATTAATAAATGTAATAGTGTCTACATTCGTATAACTTATTGTGATTGATGGTTTCAATTGCCATCACAAGCGATGGAATCATAATGACACAAATATGATTTAATCACAGATACGTATGATGTCATCATGAAAAAATTCTGACCAAACTCTTATAAGTTAAGTTATAACTTTAAGTATACTGTGGTGGCCCGAAAATAAGGGACAGCGGCTATAATATAGTTATAGCTCTCTGCGTAAAGCTGCCCTTTATCTTATTCAACTGAAACCCATTGTTTACGAGTTATACTTAGCCCTAGCATTAAAAAGTAGCATTTTGAGGAACTTCATTATTATCATATTTGTGTGATTCTTCTTTAAAGTTGAAAACGTCAAAATAGTAGTGGACAAATAATTAGGGACACGTTGTATTTTGCAAATGTTCTTAAATGTTGAGTGTTTAAAATATAAAATTCATATTCATTAAATCCGTAATACTGTTTTTTATTAAATATTAATAAAAAAAAATGTTTTAAATATTTTTTTAAAAATGGGACGCGGGGTTGATTGTTTACCGGAAGAGAGACGGTTAATTTTAAATTTGCGAAATGAAGGAAAACCACGAAATTGCTGCATGAATGCAACGCTCAAAAAACATGGTGGCATATGCGATTGAAGGACAAAAATCCTAGAATAAATGGGGTATAAGGCGAGTTACAACGCCTCAAACGGATCGTCGCATTTCAAAAATCGGCAAGAAGAACCCTTTCTTGACATCTACTACTGTTAAGAAAGAGCTTAATCTGGAACTAGTGCTCGAAGAATTCGTATAAGACTAGTAGAGGACAATCTTCATGGCAGGTTAGCCCGGCGGGTACCGCTGTTAAGTAAAAAGAATGTGAGAGATAGAATTAATTTTACAAAAAACCATTCAGATTGGAAAGATGACCTTAGTATTCAAAAATGGCGAAACGTATTGTGGAGCGACGAAACAAAAATTAATCTTTTTGGTTCTGATGGCAAACAATATGTCCGAAGACCAAAAAATAAAGAATTTGGCCCACAATATACACAAAAAAAACTGTGAAGTATGGCGGAGGCAATATTAAATTATGGGGATGCTTTTCATATTATGGTGTTGGTCCTTTTCATTTGATCAAGGAAATCATGGATCAGCACATCTACGCAGAAAATATCCTACACAATGTCATGCTCCCGAAAGCTGAATATAACATGGCCCTTCAATGGGTGTACATGCAGGATAACGACCCAAAACACACCTCAAGGAAGGCTAAACAGTTTTTTGTGGACAAAAAAATCAATGTCATGACTTGGCCAGCGCAATCCTCAGATTTCAAAGTTGTTGCGGCCTCCAAAAAAAATCAGCGCGAATTATGGTTGGCAGTTAAGGAAGCCTGGAAAGCGATACCACTTCAACGATGTCGGGCCTTAATCGACTCTATCCCACGTAGATGCGAGGCAGTCATTGAAAATAAAGGACAGGCGACTAAATATTAAATTTAAATATGCATTTCCTTATGAATTGTATGATAAATAGCGTAAAGAATTTATTTTTATTAAACATTATGTAATTGTCCCTAATTTTGTGACCAGCCCTTTATTTACATTTATGAATTAAAAATTAATACCAGTGCGTTTTAAAAATACCATGGTTTATTTTTTGTAACAAAGTACAAGAGTACTAATCAAACTACTACACGGAATTAAATATAGTATTATAGAAATACGCGAGCATATTATTTTATACGTTTTTTTTTCGCTGTCCCTAATTTTCTGATTACCTCAATATATTATAATATTGAATCATCACAATTCAATATAGAACAGCCTTGGTGGCTATGTCATTTTAATAATACTGACAAAATAGTTAAAGAAGCTTTTTCTTGAAGGAGTTATTGTTATGATGCAAAATTAGCGGCGGTAAGCATCATTTTCCTTTAATCTATTGATTTTTTCCATAGAAGTGTATACAGAATGCAGTTATTATCTGTTTATAAGAAGAGAGTACAGTAAGTTTCTTGAAGATTAATAAAAGTATTATGACATAAAAGTTCGTAAATAAGTAAGTATTCGTAATAAAATTTAGCACCAAATACCATATCGTCATTATACCAATCCTGGACTGATTCCAAGCATCACCAAACTGTATTAGAGGTATAACTCGTTTTAAAACAGACTAAATAGGCCAAACCTTCAAACTACCGGATAATGGATATCGACTCTAGCGTGGTGTACTTGCTATCACAGGCCACTTGATGACCACTTGAACCTTCAACAATCTAAAGCTTCGGAAAGATGTAATATACATATATTGATACACTAATATAGCTAAATTCAAAAATTTCAAAAACGACATAAGTATTCAGAGATGCAACTATTTACACGTGTTTGGGTTAAACTCCGTTTCTTATAATATAGAGTTTACATAGAATTGTAATGCTGAAATGGCTCACGTGCAATATCACTTTCAATGTAAGAATCAGAGAATTTGAGGTTAGTACAGAAACGACTATTTTTTGAAGAGACTGCAGATCGCAAAAATAATTATATATAGATAAAACCAAAGGTTTCATGATATCGACTTACATGTATTTCATTATATGGTTATGTCATTATTGAAATATTTATGACATACATAATTTCATTTTTAAAAAACAAATCTCAAAAATATTTTTGAAATTGTGGTTTATTGCAGAAATGAAACATGTGTCGATTTTTTAATAATTAATTTGTAAAACGCGTTGGGAATGAAATCTCGCAATCACACATAAAAGGAAGAAAATCTGGCAATCACATAAACTTTTTTTCGTAAATACTGGGTGGGTAATATTAACTGTCCCTATGTAGGTATAGTAATTCCATTTCAAACTCATATAATGTCATTCAACAAATCTTTATTTTTTGGCGTAATAACATTTAATCAGTATCAATTTAGTTCAAATCTTTTACCTCGTTCCTTCACAACAACTCGGCAACTCTTTTCGAACACATACACGAGGCACACACGCACCGCACCAGTGGTTGCTGCATTTCTGCCTCGAATTTTGAATAAATGCGCCTTAAATAAATTCAAGGTCATATGTCAACATGCGTATCTCCGGCCGAAATAGGTTGAGATCCTAAAGAAATTGAATTCGAATGACCGTGGTCCCTTTATAAGAAATCACGGGTTTTAATATATTTACGAAAAAATGTTGTAAGCGAAATTTTGTGTTGCTGCCATCTCAAGTCTCTAATTTTTCAAAATAAGAAGCTTTTCGTATTAGGAAAACTGGAGATTTATAAAAAGAATATTTTATAGTTAAAGTATATACAATGAGTTAGAGAAGACTTTGAGCCGTTCCATTATACGATAAATTAAATAACCACATACGCAGTTTACATACTGTAGAAATCTTTAATTGAAGACATCGATATTTCATAGTGGTTTAAACAAAAATCTTTTGAAAACCATCCTTTTTTTTTTTCTTAAAAGCACAAAAGGTGGGTTTCGTTTACCACATATAAGCCACATATTTACCACATATAACTTGGTGTTTACATCATAAGGCCTACCAAATTTAGGTTGAATTTGAATATAGAATGTATAGCTTACGAAACTTTTGATTTAAGAATTTTAACTTTACAATTAAATTATTTACGTACAGAAAAAATGTATAAAATGCAGGTTAATAATTTTACAAAGATCCAAATATCGTTAAAAATAATTGTCACAACTCACAAGTTTGTAATAAGTGTACGGTTAATCTGAGCTTAAATAACTTCGTGTATCTTCAATTTTTTCGTCATCATTTCCATTTATCAAAAGTAATGCAAAAATAGGTTTAATTAATCCAGAACATAAAATAATTCGGGTCAAAACATTGAAAGAAATTTGAATTCGTTAGTCTTAAATAAACGATAACCTCTCTACCATAAC
This sequence comes from Tipula unca, assembly GCA_951394425.1. Classification (NCBI taxonomy): domain Eukaryota; kingdom Metazoa; phylum Arthropoda; class Insecta; order Diptera; family Tipulidae; genus Tipula; species Tipula unca. The sequence continues at coordinate 91,621,315 of OX596382.1, forward strand.
GCACCAATCTGTTATTGCCAACAATATGGAAAAATCAGAAATCCCTCGTCCAAAACATTTTTGAAAATCTGAACATTTTCAAATGTTTCTGTATTCTGACAAATAGCGTTCATTGGTGAAAGGTATATTTTTGGATTACATGAAACAATTTTATGTATGGTTTAACTAAATTATTGGAAATTCATTTATACAATAAATATTAATTATTATATGGATGCAGGCACTTGAATTTCATAAATGGTGTCAAGTCTGGCCAGTTTTGCTAAATAATTGTAGAGATAAACTGTACCGGCAATGATTACAAAATATTCATAGTTTGTACAATGGGGATTCAAGTGATTCAAGTGAAGCCCGTACCATTAAACTTAATACAAAACTAATAAAATAAATTACCGTACCCGGCTGCAAAATGCAAACAATGCATCCATACCTTAGGAAAAGTAAGCAAAATCAGTTCTACTATCAACAACAAAAAACAAGATCATTAGAACCGCTAATTTTTTCTTAAGAGTATATTAATATTATACCATCGACTTACATATGTTTATGTGAAAGTGCACGCTACCTTAATCATCATATATAATTGTAATTGTCAATACCTTAAGTATCAATAAAAAAACTAAACAGAAAATGATGTATATATTCATTGTTAAGTATATGGATTAAGTATTATTAGAAAATTCGTATGTAGATTGTTTGAAGTTTTTAACTTAAAAATAATTAAGTAATTATTAAAACCGGCACTTGAAATTACTACATGTGCCGCCTATTATACGCAAACACAATTCTATAAAATATGAAAGTTATTAACCAGTTATGAGTGCATACTATAACAAAACTATACTATAGCCAAAACGGCTTTTAGTTAATTTTCGCACAATAATTAATTTTCATCTCAATATCATTTCATCATGTTATAATATGCCATTTAGTTTGTTAAATTGTTTAAATAAAAAAACCACACACAAGCTGTTTACTATATGAACAATATGTTATACACATATGTACAAATATATATTAACGTTTATAATTTATTAGAGTTTTTCTTAATTAAATTAGTATTTTATGTAGATAATCTACCTACTTTCTAATGCAATCAAATTAGCACAACACAAAATTTGTAATTTGCAATAGTTTTTTTAGTGTTAAATGATGGTTTGAAAATGTTCTTTTAAAAAATTGAAATCAAAAATCTTTACATTACAAATATTATTTTGTAACATGTGGGTGGGTGAAATATAGATTTAGGTGGTTTGTTTCACATGATAAAGTCGATATTTTGCGTGGTATACTCTATACTCTTAAGTGGGGAAATGTTATATTAAACTTCTGTTCATTTATTATGTATGGTGTTGTTTAAACTTTGTGGTGTCTTAATACATTTTTGATTTAACCTTGTGCATAATGAATCACATATGTATTACTTTATAATACAATTGTATATAGAAATGATTGCAATCAGCGTCGAATTATTGGGCAAAGTAGACAGTAAATTCACGGATAAATCTAATATTAAACTTTGTAAGCTTATGCATAAATATAATATATGCTCAACGGTCTGATAAATAAACTATAGAGTACATATGGGGTAATGGACCAGATGCTCCGTGTAGATGGTCAAGCAATTTTCATATAAAGAAATAAACTATTTTCGATTAGATCTTATATTTTAACGTTTGTATTATATTTACGAACTAAAGAAAAAATTGGAAAAAAAACAATTTTAAATAAAAATTTGCATATGGTAAAATGGATCGAGTAACCATATTTACCGGCTATCGAGTATGACCTCCAATAACGTGTATTTTCAAATAGTCAGTTTTTCTAAAATTGATTGACATTTTGTCAACTTCTGTAATAAGCAAAATTCCTTACACACTTAAGTACTTAAAATTAACAAAATATGTTATAAGTATCAGTCCTTTTTGTTGACCTAGCCACGCTAATGCATAGAGAGATTTTCATTGCTACTTAGTAGTTTCTTCTTTACCAATATTTCCTTCGTCTCTGATATTTCTGGAAAAGCTACTTATAAACGGATTATTTTAGAAAAAATTACTAATTTTCTTTTAAATTACATATATTAAGTTAAGTAGTACTTGTAAATTCTTTAACATTTTCAAATACAAACGTGTAAATTAAGCTTATGGATTTTTCAAATTTCATTCCTGTTGTTCACACAAGAATAAGTATTTTAATTTTTTTTAATGTTAAACGTACCTTTGTAATTTAAACGTGAACATGGTTAATAGGACTAAATCGTCCAAAACCATGATTTGGCAAAACGGATTTATTAGCCAGAGGGTAATTACGACCGGGCCTGAAAATGAACAAAACACCACTATTTTGTTCATATTTAGACCCGATCGTAATCAAAAATAAAGCAACGTTCAAAATTGATGCTGTAGACGTGCGACCCTACTATATACAGTCATCGTAGTTCTCAAGGAATACTCCGCGACAGTTCCAAATAATTGTAAATAGAAAAATTTCAGGAATTAATCAAAAGTTTATGAATTAAATAATTGTGGGTCCCAGTCAGAATGACACATTTGACGGATTATAATATTTATCCGAGTAAAAAAGGTATTTTCAAAAGCAATTTGCAGTTTTAATCTCCCCTCTGTGGATTAGGATTCTCAAGATTGACAAACCTAATGTAGTATACATATATATATGTATATACATATATATATATATATATATATATATATATATATATATATATATATATATATATATATATATATATATATATATATATATATATATATATATATATATATATATATATATATATATATATATATATATATATATATATATATATATATATATATATATATATATATATATATATATATATATATATATATATATATATATATATATATATATATATATATATATATATATATATATATAGGCCCCTGTGGTCGGGGGGCACTCACATGTCTCGTAAAGCAAAATTGCACGAACATGTTTCCCAAGAATACCACCACAGTACCCTTTGCTTGTCGTAGGAGGCGACTTAACGGTTGGATCGCAGGGCTGACGACCCGCATCCGTTAAAAAAATATAGTGTTTATAAAGTCAACAAAAAGAAAAATGGATACCGCCAAAACGACACCGGACCCCCGCTCAAGTACCCGGACACGAGATTTAGGATCGGCACGTGGAACGTGCAATCACTAAGGAAACCAGGAGCGTTAGAGGGCCTAATCACGTGCATGAAGGAGTATCGGCTGGAACTCGTTGCTCTTCAAGAAACTCGCTGGCCTAAAAGTGGAGACCATGTGTCCCAGGGCTATACGTTGTTCTACAGTGGAGATGACCTCGGAAATCTTGGAGCTGGATTTCTTCTTGGGCCGCAGGTAAAGAAGGCTGTTTTGGATTTCCAAGCAGCCAATAACCGATTGTGTAAGCTTCGCTTGCGCATGAAGTTAGCTAACCTGTCGATAATTTGTGTACATGCGCCCACAGAAGTCAGCCAGCCCCAAGATAAAGACTCATTTTACAATGACTTGGACGATCTGATGGGATCTATACCCGAACACGATGTTAGAATGGTAATTGGGGACTTTAATGCTAGAGCTGGCAGAAATCAGACCGACTTGTGTGAAAACATAGGTCCGTACTCCCGACACGAAACTGCGACCGATAATGGTGAGAGAATGATGTACTTTGCGGTTGCTCATGATCTTAGAGTAGCAAGCACATTCTTCCCTCACAAACACATACATCTTGAGACATGGACACATCCTCGCGGAACTTCCCGGAGCCAAATTGACCATGTGTTAGTTTCTAAAGGACGGGCTCAGGTTGTGCAGGATGTGAGAACTTATCGGTCAGCAACCAAATACGTAGGCAGCGATCATCATTTGGTCGCTGCAAAGCTACGATGGAAGTTTTCGTACAAGTCTGGGAACACAGCGAAACGCATGGTACGTTTCGACTGTGAAGGTCTGATAAATGAAGATCAAAAGAAACGATATCAGGATCTTGTCAACGACAACATTAATGAAGCTAATTACCAGTCTGACTGCGTGAACTCTGTCTGGGGGGTACTGAAAACTTCGGTTGTCAGTGCTGCTCAACAGACTTTAGGTATAGTGAAAGTCAGACCCAAGAATGATTGGTTTGATGACGAGTGTCGTCTTGCAGTTGAGCAACAAAATATAGCCCATAATGAAGTGCAACAACGTCTCACAATCGCGAGGAAAAACAAGGCTGCTCTTGCAAGAAGGGCAGCTAAGCGGATTTGTAGACGGAAGAAGCGAGAATGGTGGAAGGCCGAGGTTCTGAAAGTACAACAACTCAGTAATGAGCGCAGTTCGCGTAATTTCTTTAAAGGAATTACTGGACTGAACCATACTTTCAGGCCTACGTCAACCGCCATTCGGGACCGGGATGGAAACCTCTGTGTCAACATCGACGCAGTACTTGACGCATGGAGTGGACACTTTACTGACCTGCTTGATGTCCATCATGCGTCACAGACTGTTGTTGAGCCACCTCTAATACAGACTGCGGAGATTTGCACTGAGGAGCCATCCCATGAGGAATTCACTAAAGCCATGCAGAGATTGAAACGAAACCGTGCACCTGGAGTGGACTGCATTAATTCGGAGCTCTTGATATTCGGAGGGGATACTTTGTGGAACTGTCTTTTCGACCTTATTCGATTAGTATGGCGAACCGAAGTTATGCCTGACGAATGGAAAGTGGCCGCGATATGCCCCATCTTCAAGAAGGGAGACCGCTTGAAGTGTGAGAATTATCGCGGTATAGCTCTCCTTTGCACAGCTTACAAGTTACTGTCATACATTGTATTGTATAGAATCACTCCTCTAGCGGAGGGCTTGGTTGGTGACTATCAAGGAGGATTTCGTCCGAATCGATCAGTCACCGATCAGGTCTTTTCGCTGCGGATGATTCTATCTAAATATTATGAGACATCCATCCCCGTACATCAGGTGTTCCTGGATTTCCGGCAGGCCTATGACTCGATCAATCGAGAGAGTTTATGGTCTGCCCTGGAATACCTAGGAATGCCAACAAAACTGGTACGACTATGTAGGATGACAGTGACGCAGTCTCAATGCTGTGTTAAAGTTGAGAACAGGCTATCGACAAGTTTTGTAGTTAATTCGGGTGTTCGTCAGGGAGATGCTCTGTCCCCGATACTCTTTAATCTCATGTTGGAGTACATCTTTCGTAAAACTGAAACACCGCAGCGTAACATCTTATATAGCCAGTCCAATCAGGTGCTTGCATATGCAGATGACATATGCGTGATTGGACTGAATAGCAACGGAATGAAAGAAATACTTGATCCGCTTGTAGAGTTTTCAGCTTCAGTTGGACTTCAGATCAATGAGTCCAAAACGAAATACCTGATCTCTGGTTTTAGGGACAGTGGTACACCAGATTTTAGTAGTGGCCACCACACGTTTGAGGGAGTGAGGAGGTTCAAATATTTGGGTTCTCTTATCACTCACGATAATAGTGTGGGTGAGGATATTAAAGTGCGGCTGGCAGCTGGCAGTCGTTCTTTGTATCCTCTAAGGCCACTGCTAAAATCTAAACACTTATCAAGTACCGTGAAGCTGAAGCTTTACAAAGCGTTGATCAGGCCCGTTGTTATGTTTGGATGTGAAAGTTGGGCGCTGACGGATGAATACGAGAGATGGCTCCTAACATTTGAGAGAAGAGTCATGCGTGTGATCTACGGCCCAAAACGCGAAATAGATGGTACCTACCGAGCTCTGTACAATATCGAGATCAGAGATCTGATGAAGATCCCCGATATTGTACATGAAATAAGATCTCAGCGAGTACGCTGGCTCGGTCACGTTCTGCGTGCTGATCCGGAACGAATTGTGCAGCGATCTCTGAAAGGAGAGCCACCATATGGTAGGCGCAGAGGTCGTTGCCGGCGACGATGGCTCCACGATGTAGAGAACGACTTGGCCTCTTCAGAGTGTCTTAGACAGTATGAAGACCATGCTCAGGATCGAAACCGTTGGAGCCAGGTTGTTGACTCAGTAAGGGGCCAGTAATGGCCTTTAATACTGTTTATTATTATATATATATATATATATATATATATATATATATATATATATATATATATATATATATATATATATACATATATATATATATATATATATATATATATATATATATATATATATATATATATATATATATATATACATATATATATATATATATATATATATATACATATATATATACATATATATATATATATATATATATATATATATATATATATATATATATATATATATATATATATATATATATATATATATATATATATATATATATATATATATATATATATATATATATATATATATATATATATATATATATATATATATATATATATCATATTATATATATCATATTATATATATCATATTATATATATTATATTATACCTGTTCTTAGTGTAGGGTTGAGAAAACTCCTTATTTCTACTTTCGGGGAGTCAATTTAACATAACCCGGCAATTTTAAAGATATGGCTGAAATTTCATGTTACTGCTGGTTGTAATGGCTAATCAACATAAGTGGTTTTATGACGAGATAGATGTTGTAAATGCTATTCGAAAGGATGTTATAAATCTATTTGAAAAATCGAACTTTAGGTCTAGTAGAAATAATGTTGTCAAAACCAGTTAGTAGCGTATTTTTGCAGAAGATTTTTATTAAAAGGTCGGGTAACCCAAACTGCTTGAGTGTTACATTGATAAAGGCTGAATTATGCACAAAAGTGAATTTTATAGACCAGCCTAATTAAACTTGGTAAGAAGTACTCAAAGCATTAGCAGAATTGTAATTACATATTTTTTTTCTAATATGTATTACCTAATTATAAAATACATATCCAGTTTCGATGAGAACATTAGCAACCCTATATTAGTGATATACATAATTATCCAAAAATCACCAAGTATCGTATAATTAATATATCTTGTTGCCGTATATTAAATTTGTATTAAATTTTTCATAAATTTGGAATCCGCCTAAATACGCGCTTTGGAGTTCCGCCAAAATTAAATATTACAAAAAAGGGAAAAAGTTCATTTATTGAAAATGATCTAAGTAAAGGTTAAGTTAGTTTAGTCATATATTAATTTCACACAAATTTTCATTAGATGCTATCATATTCAATATGTCTATATCAAGTAAAATATTAACCAATCTTTGTCCGAAAAGATCAAAAAATGCGTATAATATAAACCGTATAACGCTGCAAATACGTCAATATTTGTAATAACAAACTTCTCAATTTATGTTTATTAACTATTCGGATAAACGAGCACTTAGCATCTATCGCGGTATATAAAAAACGTGAAATTCATCTTTGATATGCAATATAATTTAGATTAAATTATAACGGTTCGAAAAATACGAAAGGCGAAAAAGAAGGAATACATGTATTTAGCACAATAAATGACCCAGTTCGAAATGAATTGGTTTATATTTGAATCAGGCCTAATAACTCAAATTATTTCGCATATGTTAGAAAACACCACATACAATTTACATGTAAAGTGTTGAAATAAACCATACTGAATCCCAACCAAGATTATTAATCGTCTAAATCATTCATAAATACATATTAATTAATAATGTATTATTTCACCAATAACCAAATTTAACGGATCGTTAATCATCGTTAATCGTGTGTTTATGCCGCTTAAGAAAATGTTATTAATTTACTCTTAGTGCGATAACAGGAATACAAAGTCAAATGAAGAAATTACAAAACAGAATCCGCTAATAATTTGTTTTTATTATCAAAACGCACAATCGTCATAGATATATTTCAGTTCTCTTTTCTACAGACATGTCTTAGCTTAGATTCTATATCCAAAAATAAAAAAAAAAAACGAAATTCTCAAACAGAAGAAAAATAAAAGGTAAAAGTCAAACGCAGTTATTATAAATAATTTCTATTCAGTTTCAAATGAAATCCCATGTGTACAGTTATCATTCCGCATCCGACGAATGCTAATTTAGCCATGATTAGGATAGACATTTCGATTTTAAATTACATATATTAATTTATTTTGTGAACCTGAACGAAAATCGTATAATTGTTCTGGGAAAATCAATTATCCAATACATACTTATGTGATTAAAATGACAATATTCATTCGTTCAAACTGCGATACGCCAAACAACTTGGAATAAGTAAGTAAATGAATTTGTTATGGAAAATTATCTGAAAATTGTATTCATCAGTAACCAGACCGATTTATGTATGTACATGTTGTTTTTATGCTTTGTACATTGTAATATAAATTTTAAATTTTAGTTCTCAATTTTATAATTACTGTCATGGATCAATTACTTTACTTCTTATACACATTTGTAAGTATGTATATGTATTGTATAAGAATTCATTTCAATGGTAATTTGCACTGACGTGCGGGGATATAAAAAAATTAATCCGTTCATGTGTGTGTTGTGTGATCGATGGATGGATGGATGTTGATTTAATTGATATTTTGCTGTTGATGGTTTAATTTGAAAGTGAAAAATTTGAAGAAATTTCAATCGATTTATATTTATTTAATTAGATCCAAATTTGATTTTGTAGAATGGTAACGGGTTAAAATATATTTGTATTTTATTTTTATTTATAATTTCTTTTAAATAATTCTTACAAGTATGGTTTATTTATTTCCATCGAACGCACAACAACAACAGAACATAAGATATTATTGAACCGGTAATGAAATTTAATTGAATTTTATGGTTTAGTTGTATACATCGTAATCGAATAAATTATATAAGTATGTACACATAAATACCAAATTATTATTATACGATGATTATATTTAATATGTACTTAAATTAGGTATAATATATTTATCTATTATTAGGTCACACCTGAACTATACCTACCAAAGTAGTTAATATGTTACTTCATAAACATAATATACTTATATTGCATAAAGGAATGTATTAGAATCGGATGCTGATATCAGAAAACAATGTTTTGCGGTTCAATATTTACGAATGTAACTAATATATGGTTTTCAAAAATCATTTAATAGAAATGAGATCTAGATTACTAATGCAAATAGACAATCAAATTAAAATATCGGATCCTTTTTGATACTTATAAACATCATTTCTCGCTTAGCTTTTAACCTATTGTATAATGCATTGATTTTATAAATTTGTTAAAGGTTTTCAACTTCTTCTCAAAAATAAAAACGCTGAGAATTTCAGTTTGATAGTGCGGCACATATAACTTTCTTCATTTCCCATCCTAACTATAAATGTTCAATCGTACTAGAAGTTCAGAATAATGAATAATGTTCATTAGTTCACGATCGATCAAAATAGTATGTTTTTGCCAAAAACATTACATCTTTAGTCAACAACCTAGTATTAGATCCTGTATCAGAACTTTCGATTCTAACAAGTAATTTGTGCATCAAAAATAAATGATTTGCGCTTACATATATTGTCATGTGCCGTATTATAATGTCGTTCTAGTGTTTATTGCAAAAATTTTACATAAACCTACATGTACATACATGTAAAAACAAACTACATAATTTATCGTGGCCCTTTCTAAAAGATAAATCAGAATCGGAAATTATTTATATTTCTACATTAAAATTGCTTGTTATTGTGAACTTGATACACATTCTAGACCCTTATCTGTGGATCTGTATACACTATAAGTATATACAAACATTGCGATTACACACGTCTTATGGGATCTCATGAAAAAGTTCAAAATTAGGTATACATAGACAGTAGGTATTTGTAAGGTGTTCCCTATTTTAAAATCGTATTTAAGTATTTATTATGTAAGTATGTAAGTAATACATATTATATTTTCGAATGTCAACTATTACATATTTCAAAATTATAGCATTAAATATAATTTAAAAAAATATTAGAATTTTTACTATTTTGAAATAATTTTTAGGAATTGAGAATGGGATATAACAAAAATTGAAATTATCAGAAATAACCTCGATAATTTTCAAAAATTTGATTTTCTTCAATTTTCTTCTTGATTTTTCAGAATTTGGTAGTTAATGCTAGAAACATATGAAAATAAATTTCAGATGCGATTTCAAAATTTGATGATAGAAACCGTGAGTGTAAATATCTTGGAAATTAGTTAATCCTAATTAAAACAGTTCTTACCATTCAAGTGTAAGTACTTATATGTGTTTATGCACCGGCTATGACGTTTAAAAAAATTGATTGATTTCAACTTACTTTCCATGGATGAATTTAATTATAATAGAAATGTGATAAGAATCCACGAATCTATGAACTCATTCTTCATTCTTAGATTTAAAAAAAAAATCCTTACGAATTATTAATTAATTTAAATAGATAAATCGGACACAAACAACTCAAAATTATTGATCAAACAGGTGGATAAAATAGCCAACGACCGATTCGGTGTTCCTACTATAACAATATCGATCTGTTTCTGTTGGAATGTGTTATGTGTCAGACAATGTGTACTTTCGATGATATCTACTCAAAAATATATCGTTGTTTTATTAAATATGTACCTCTTCTAAATTATAAATTCGTAAGGCGATCAAGATCAATGAACTTTATTTATATTAAATAATTTCTATAATTTTATTAATTTTCTATACGATTATTTGACATTTTCTGAAGAAAAAAAATGGAAATTTGACATTTCCATTTTTTGTTATAAGGAAATTCATTTTTCTATAACAATACAATTTATATTTATAGAAATTATTAAATACGTAACACCTTACCGAAATATTTTTATATAATTATATACTAAGTAGCTATTAATTAATAATAAACTATAATTTGTATATTGACATAAATTCCAATTTGAACCATATATAGATTTAATTTTATTAAAAACAACAACATGATCACACAAAATAAACACACCATCAATTTTTCTATATAAATTTCACATTTTTCTTACAAGATTTTTCCACAAACACACCACACACTTTAAGTGAAAAAAAAACACAAAAACCAAACAAGTATATTCACATAACAGATAAAATAATTTATATTTATTTAAGAGTATAATTTTGTAAATATAATATGTATTAATTTTTAAAATAAAAATAAATCCAATTTTTCGCTTTTTTTAATATAAATTTCTTTGCCAACAACACTGAACAACTAATATGACAACTAAATTTACACTGGAAATTGATTTTAATTTCTCATCTTTGCGGGTTTTGTGTGTACGAAGAAATTATTTTTGATTAGTTTATTTTACCCTAGGAACCGTTTAATGTTTTGCTCATTTTACATTTTTGACAAGTGAGAGTAGCTCATAAAAATTGAATTTTGTTTTAAATTTATCCATGTACATATATACAAACATATTTTATAATAAAAATTAAAAATGTTCAATAAATGTATTAAATTAAATAAACGTTCCGCTTTATTTATACTATTTTCTTACATCGTTAATCACATACAAATTACATCTACAGGTTTGTTATTATATGTGCAACTTAACTAAAATTTGTCTAAGCATTTACGATTATGTGCAGCACTCAATCAAATGGAAGGTCCTCTAAAATCAGAATACTACAAGAATTCGTCAACAACATCTGATAGTGCACCACTAACGATATTAAAAAATGTATGTAAATACAAATTAAATTAACTATTATACTGATTTACTGATAATTCATTTGTTGAAGCAAGACGATGACGTCCAGAGTTGCCCATCAAATATCGAATGCAATAAACTTCAATTCCCATGCATAAACTGTAAATATAATACATCATGCATTTATGGCAAAGAAATGAATGTATCATGTGAAGCGAAGTTGAATATTAATTGTACGGGCGATCGAAATTTTACCCGTATAATGATTTGTCGATATTGCTTTTTAACCCATATATGGGAACACAATTGCATCCAAAAAGGAAATTGTTTACCTTCAGATGGACCATACCGCACTAATTGTACCGTATACTCAGATATATTATGTTTTGGACAAAGGACTTTCTTCAAAAATATCAAGTGTAATTGGACGCAAGGCATTAAATGGAGCACGGCATTAATCATAAGTATAACACTTGGCGGTTTTGGAGCTGATCGATTTTATTTGGGACATTGGCAAGAAGGTATCGGAAAATTATTTAGTTTTGGTGGGCTTGGAGTGTGGACTCTGATAGACGTGATTTTAATATCATTACACTATTTGGGCCCAGCCGATGGATCACTGTTTATTTGAGAAGAAAAAGCGATAATTTAGTTAAATGTGATTTAAATTTTAGTTTATATTTATAATAAAAATTCATGAAGAATCAAATTTGATGTAGTCAATTAAACTCCATATTTCCATCGGTTCCATAGTGTAGCGGTTATCACGTCTGCTTTACACGCAGAAGGTCTCCAGTTCGATCCTGGATGGAACCAAGTTGAATTTTTTTTGTATTATATTCGCCATTTTTTATTATATATTAGGTTTGCTCGGTTATAAAGTTTAATTGTACAATTTATTTATATAATGTATTATTAAAATTTCTTACTCAATTTATTTTGAAATACCATATCCTAAGTTCAAGTCGATAACAAAGTTGAACAGTTTCCCAATATACAATTCATACGGAATCCCACTTGGTTTCCGCTAAGTTCAACGACATCAAGTTTAAACTATAATGACATTATCAGTATACTATATGTTGTTACATATATATTTTTAAGTTACCCTGTCACTTCTCAGTCAAAACAAAATCATCTCAAGAATAAAACACTGAAAATGTCAAAATTAAAAATAAGATATGACAGGATTTCTTGATATTATTTTTAATTTTTTACATAATATGTTGCAATTACTTTCATTTGGCCGTAAGAAAATAACAAATTCACTAAATATCTACATAAAAACCAATACAGGCAATACACTCTCAGTGAATTTGGATCCGAAATGGGATATTAAAAATGTCAAAGAATTGGTTGCCCCTCAGCTCGGGCTGCAACCTGATGAAGTGAAAATTATATTTGCTGGTAAGGAGTTATGTGATTCGACAATTATCGAAGACTGTGATTTAGGTCAAAAAAGTATCTTACACGCAGTTCGAACAAAGCGATCAAGCATTAAATGTATATCATTGAATCAACCAGCACTTGAAGAGGAGGACGATAGCCTAGATGATAGCAACCAATCGAAACCAATGAATGAAACACTTGATTTCGAGTCAAGTATTGATACTCCCGAGGAAGAACGTGGCAAGACTCATTTTTATGTCTACTGCGCCCATTGTGAAAACTTGTGTACGGGAAAATTACGTGTTCGATGTAGTGTCTGCAAAGGCGGAGCCTTTACAGTACATCGTGATCCCGAAAATTGGGATGACGTATTGAAATCAAAACGAATCACGGGACACTGTGAATGTAATGAAACGCCTTGCATTGATGAGGGAAGTGGTGGACCACCATTTACTGAGTTTTATTTTAAATGCGCTGAACATCCGTCCGGAGGGGAAAAAGATTTTGCTGTGCCGCTAAATCTAATCAAACGAAATTTACGGAAAATTCCGTGTCTCGCATGTACCGATGTTCGGGATCCAGTTCTAGTGTTTCCATGTCCTGAAACGCACGTAACGTGTATCGAATGTTTTCGACACTATTGCATATCTCGACTTTTGGAACGGCAATTTATGGAGAACACACAAATTGGATATACACTACCATGTCCTGCTGGCTGTGAAAACTCGCTAATCGAAGAAATACATCATTTTAAAATTATGACTAAAGAACAATATGATCGTTACCAGCGATTTGCAACCGAGGAGTTTGTCTTAAAGTCGGGTGGAGTTTTATGCCCTCAACCAGGCTGTGGAATGGGTCTACTCGTAGACGAGGGATGTAAACGAGTGGTATGTCAAAATGGCTGTGGTTTTGTATTCTGCCGAATGTGCCTTCAAGGTTATCACTTAGGCGAATGTCTTCCGGAATCTAATCTACTTTCTGCAAACGAAATGCGACAATATTTAATTGATCCAAATCGAGCGGCCGATGCACGTTGGGAGGAGGCAAGCAGAACGATAATTAAAGTGTCCACAAAACCATGTCCCAATTGCCGTTCTCCAACCGAACGAGCTGGTGGATGCATGCATATGGTGTGTACGAGGGCTGGCTGTGGTCTGGAATGGTGTTGGGTATGTCAAACAACATGGACCAGAGATTGCATGGGCGCACATTGGTTTGGCTAGTCAAAAATAAATTATATTATTGTGAACAGAATGTTTTATTAAATATAAATTATTTTATGAAAATTTACAAATTTAACTTTTTTAAATATTTCGATAAGTGTATCACACCATATTTTTCAGTCGCAATGTGTAAATTATTCCCATTCACCATCGGTTTATTTATATGTGGATTATGCAGCTCGGTAATTAAAGTACTGCATGCCGCAGCCGAATCACTGGTACTTTTAAGCATGCCGACCCAGAATTCATTTCCGGGTAAAGCATTTCCATCCCATGCATACGAAACAACGAGAAGTGTATCAGTTCCAATGTTATCTGGTAATTTTGCGCTTGGATCTCGCTGCGACAGGAAAATTTTAATACCTGAATTAGAATGTGAATCACTTTTGATGACATTCCCGTTCGATAAGCTACCCCATGACGCCAGTTTGAACCATGAGAAATGAATAAATCCGATGTGCTTCAAATTAGGTAATAACTTATTGAGTCGTTGTTCGAATGTATCCAAAAATACCTCTTCCTGTTTATCATTTGCTTTCCATACGCCTAATCCAATTCCAACTACGTGAAGATAAGTCATTTTATTTGCCGCCTTGCCACGGGCCTCACACTCAAGCAACAACGTATCAAATGATATCGTATACCGCTTCTTCATCATGAGGTTATCGAAGTAGTCATTTTTATTTCTAGCCTGGCCAAGTCGAAGAGGATCTGTTTTTGCCACATCACTAAACAGTACACTAGGTTCCTTATAAAATGTGTCCCAAATTTTTCGATATCCAGTCGAGTTTTTGCCATACCCATTATTTGTGGTATTCTGACTTTTAGCGATTACAATATCTTGGAATTCCATAAGATCTCGTCTCGATAAACGGGCACCAATTAATCCAATAATCACACCATCACGCTCGATGGTTTGTAAGTTACGTTCAACGACACCACAATTTTTCCGTGTACCATTATTGATGAAATCCGTATATGAAGATACGGACAACAATGCAGAAAGTTTGATTTCATTGTAGCTCAAACAATTTTTCAAGACTAGCGGAGGTTTTTCATCTTCTTTCCCAATTTCAACAAATCCACTAATACCTTGTTCACCTGACACCAATAAATATGTATCGTTCGCTTTAAAAAATGTTGCACACCGTTTATCGAGCAGCCGTTGAACAAATCCGATCAGTGTTAAACCACCATACACCGCCTTTTCGACAGAATTTCCTGTATCCATTTTATGCTCCAAATAGTCCAAATACAAATATAAAACACTTTCATGAATCACCGGATATGCAGTAGCTGCATAATTTTCGATAAGCAATTTCCGATCGTCCGGTTGCGAAATTATACGGCATGATTGAATTGGAAATTTTAACGGGAATTCATTAGAATTTGAAATCAGCTCGCCCAGTTTTAAAGGTACTGGTTTTTGTAAATTTTTTAAATCATTCTTTAAAATTTTACAACCAAAATCACTCAACACAACAGTCTCACGAGTATTTGGTGACCATGGTTTGGCAAATGCTTCACCAAATTTAGATGTCATAATCCTTGTGTTACACGTAATATTTAACTATCTACTGTATCTGTACCAGGTAATATTCAGATTTTTATTTATCCAAGTAATTGGGAAATCACTACGGTTTTGCTTTCTCAGTATTGTGTTTTCTCAGCGTATATTTACACGTAATTTCATATGTTGTGAAATTAATTGTAATTGGAAGTCTCAATAATAGATATCGCACTATTTATTGCTTTTTATAGTAAGATGGCGATAATTTAGTGCGAGTCAGATTATCTGCGCTTAAACTAAAATTTCAATCATTTTAGCAAACCTCTACTTTACGGAAAACGCGGGAATAAAAATTGTGTCTCGAATAAAAATTTGTACATTCACGGTAACTATTTGGTTGCAAACCGATTCAAATTATTTATAAATGATAATTACCAACTATAAGCAAAGATTATATATGTATATAAAGATAGAACGTATGGAAACGAAAATTGTAATGCGAAATAATAACGGTACAACTACGAAAAATAAAGGATTATAGTCGCTCTCTGCTCTACATTCATATAAATTCGAATGAAATGAAAAACAAAAAACATATTTCTTGTTTTCTACTACAGGTATAGTAGGGGCACCCAAAAACGTATTTGCGGCGCCTAGCATTTATTTTTTGTACGGGATGTTCTATTATCTCTGCCATCCATTAGATATGTGAAACAGCTGCATTTCAACATTTGAAAGGAAATATCTGGCTCTGGCCCGGTCCCCGGACAAATAGTTTTGTTTCATATAAAAATAATTAGAAGTCAGGAATTTAATAGTTTTGAAAATTTATAAATATATAATAAATAAAATTATGTATTTAAATAAACCAAAAATAAATACAAAAGTATGATTTAATTGACTAAATCTCTGTTTGTTTTTATTTACAAATGTACCTTTTATTTATTTTATTAATAATAGTAATTAATATATGAGTAATATTTATTTATATTTTATAGTATGTAATAATGATATTTATATTTTTTTAATTTATAATCATATGCTTATTGGTTCAGTACTATTTTCTGAATATTGAATAGTTTATAGAAATTATAGACCAACATTACATAAAATGGTGATGATTGAAAAATGGTATTTTGTTATTTTAAAGATTATAGATATAATTTAAAAATAAAACAAATAAATGTATGTAATATAAATCTTTTTTTTCATATACATATATATAAAATATTTTAATTAAATAGAACTGTGCTCGGATCTTCATCATCCATTTGCTTAACGTGACGCAATACATCCTTTTTCGTGATAACACCTAATAGCCGACCATTATGTGTCACTAATACTTGTCGTAAACCTAATTTTCTAAACATATCGACAACAGTTTCCATTGGTGTTTGATCGGTTACTGTTATTGGGGCCATATCAAGTATTTTTTTAAGTTTTAGCGGTGGTGGACCAAGTGTCTGCGCAACCGAAGCCGATGTGAACACAATAAGAGATTGTCCACAAATCCCGTCGATAAGACGTTTGGCATTTGCGATTGCTAAATTTAAATCTCGTCGCAATACAAATCCAACTAAATATTGGCTTTCTTTTGATACCACTACAGGATATCCATTGTGTTCAGTCTCTTTTAGCAGTGTATCCACATCATCAACGGTCAACGAGTCTTGCGTTATAACTGAGAGAACTTCATTCCGCCTATGATAAAAAAGAAAGATACAAAGTTAAATTTAATATTAAAAAAGATTATTCAGTTACACATACTTTGGCTGCATTACATCTGCCGCTAGAGTTGTATGCGCAAATTCATCTTTACTATCCAAAAATGGATATCCATTAAGACTTATGTGTGCATCATAAATTCCCTGTCTTCCTAGCGCATCGCCAACCCATTTTGATGCCATTGCTGCTGCCATTAATGGTACAATATATCGAACGCCACCCGTTAACTCAAACATTATCACAACTAATGACACAGTCATCCGTGTCACCCCGCCCAAAACTGCAGCAGCACCTACCATCGCATATAACCCGGGCGTTATACAATCTTCACCCGTCGAACATTCACCCGAAAATATCCAATTCTTCGGATAATTATACGCCAATTGTTCCATTCCAATTCCAACAATTCGGCCCATAATTGCACCCAAACATAGAGATGGTATAAATAGACCACAAGGAACTTTCATGCCGAATGTAAAAATGGTTAAAATTAATTTTAATATAAAAGCCAAAATTAAAAGCCATATTGCTTTATAAACGCCAGGGCCAGCAGCCGCTATTTCAATCGCTGAATTAACATCGGTAAAATTACGATTGTAATCGCTGGAAAGAGCGAAACAATTATTTTATATTTCGTTCCGCCTGAATTATCATAGCTACAATTATACATACCATAACGGGTCACTGTTTGAGATTCCACATTGACTAAATAATAAGAAAATTAATTGGCTCATATTCATTCGAGTATACGGGTTTGGGTATGATATTATGGCGGTGATTAGAGTAACACATAAAACTTCTGTTACTGGATATTGTCCCAATTTGCTAAACTTGCGATAGCGGCACCAATAGAAATTGGCCTTTATGAAGATTGTTCCAATAACACCCTGAAATTATCAAGATTAATTAATTTATTTTTATGTATATTAATGACGATGAAACACGAACCCCCATGATCCCGAGCCCAACAAATGGTACTAATTCGAAGAATATCCATGGTTTATTGTATTCAACAAAGAATAATACAGAATGCTCATTCCCGAATGGATTGATCGATCGTAATATGAAAGCAGCAATTAATGCACAGAAAAATGAACGCCACAATGTTTTTAATGGGAAATAATATGATACTTCTTCCAGACTAAATAATACACCACCTATTGGTGAACCAAAGGCGACCGATACACCTGCTGCCGCGGCGGCCGATAATATTTCACGTTTCTTTGCCTCATTTCGTCCATATTTTGGAAACAGATACGATAATATATTTCCAATACAGCTTGCAATATGAACCATTGGGCCTTCTTTGCCGAGTGTTAGTCCCGCCGAAACGGATAACATAATGCCAACAGATTTAATGAGTAACGTCCATTTTCCCAAATAGCCTCTAATAATGAAGCCCGATAAGATTGTTTTAATTTCTGGGATACCGGAACCACATGCATATGGTGCAAACATTCTGACCAAAGAAGCAGCAAGTGCGGCAAATCCTAGTGCCCACATTATATAGAAAAGGTATGAAACAATGTAGGCTCCAGCTCCTTCTCGCCCTATGCTAAAAATTTCGGGCCACGTGTACCACTGTAATAGTAAGTAATTAATTAGAAAATAAATTTCCCAGTTTGGCGTTTTAATGCAAATATTCACCTGAGAACAGTTTCCACTGTCAAATGTTGTTTCATTTGATGACCAACAACATTGCTCCCGATTGAGCCAAAACGCCTGTGGACATATACCAAATTTTAAATCGGTCATCCAACTCGCGCCAATATCAATGACACCAGCAACACAGCCAGTAATTAATCCTACAAGTAATACACACAACCATCCAGACCAAGCATCATGCGCCCCTTTAATTAAATCCCATAGTGAATCCTGCCGTTTCTTAACAATATACCGATGTCGCATGCGATCTCGTGCTATATCACGTTGCCAATCGATTGTATGAAAATCATCGTATTGCCCAATTCCTGGTATATCATCACTTGCATCGGTCATATTGGAAAATGAAATGCCCGTCTCATGATCACTACTCAGATAATCTCGCCCGAATGCGGTATGTGTAGGCGATGGTGGTTTCATATCATCATTCGAACCTGTCTTGTTGGAATCCGAATTATAATTGTAATTCGGATTCAATCCAATTACGTCAACCATACCGTCACTGTCGCCAATTAAATCAGTTATTAAGGATGTTGTATTTTGATGCGGTGGCGAAATGAAATGATCGGGAGTGTTGTTCTGAAAATTGTAATTTAGTTGTTAACGGCCGAATTTAAACGTGTGATTGTAAAACTTGGATAGCTTGATATTAAAGTAACGGATGAAGATCATCATAACACAGAAATTCATGTATGTATTTGTACATAATATTCATAATATAATACTAAAATGTAAAATTCACAATGAAATCAAAGAGGTATTTGATTTGAGGTATTGTGATGTTGTTTGCACTATTTGTAATTAGGAACATGACAATCATGGCATCAAAAAATCTAATCTACATTATAAAAGTTCACTGTTCGAGATTGATCCCTTCATTAGGACCTTTTTCCATATACGGATCTTCTAAACTGATATTCTTTACGGATTTTTAATATTAAAAACGGAATCAATACAAATTTGCTAGTTTTGATTTGTTCCCTATTACATTTCGGCGGATAATTAGAATATTAAATTTGGTGGAGTGACCCGGGCTGATGACGCCAAATAAATAAATCCCAAGTTTACAAGTAATTTGTATAACCTGTGTAAAAATAAAATTATTATATCCTAATATTTTTAAATTTTATAATTCCTCTTTTTTTGTACACATAAGCATTGCTCTATTTTGTGCCAATTAGTTTATGGCCACCCTATAATAATTATAAATCCAAATCATTATATTTTCACTGAATGATTAATATCGGCTTATAGCTAAGATAATATCTGAATATAAAATTTAAACAAAGACTTAATAAATTAGCCCGAACGATCATATTCCAGGCTTTTTGAAATGGATATTGTGTCCTTCATCAAAGTATCGTGTCGCTCCCCAAAAAATAGGCGTTTAAGCCAAATTCGCGAAATGTACAGTACGCAGATATTTTTACAATATGAAATATGACGTGGCGGCGTAAATAATTAATAAAAAGCAATTAACTGAACATGTTTCTTAATTTAATTTACTTTTTTTGTTACCGATTGATATGAAATACTTCCTGAATTGTTAGTAGCTAGTTTTGTATTTTTTAAAGGAAACTTTTCCATGATGATACATTCATCTAAAACGAAAAACCGAGAAAAAAATATAATAACAAGTTTTCCTTAATTAAAAAAACGAAATTTTCTTTTTGTATAACGTTGTGATGATGAAATGTGAATACAAAAAAGAAAATTGCAACAAACTGTACATAATATTTTACACAATAATATTTACTTTTTTTCTTTTAAGGTGCTTGAAAGCTGAATGGGGCACAATACAGAGAACACAAAATGCACACACAGAGACACAGACAGACAGAAAATTACTGTCAAATACTTTTAAAAAAAAAATTGCATATATAAATTTGTTTATAATTTAAACTATACTTTTTTGTGTTTTCTATTCTCGCAAATAAATTTAAGAACAAAAAAATTATAAAAATTAAAAAAATTTCTTCTAAGCTAACACAAAAAATATGACGTTTGTGAACACAAGTAAAATGAATGATTGATGACAATTTTTTAATCATTCATGAAAATTTATAGTTAATTTTTTATGGGATGATTGATGATTAGAGTGACATCTGTTGTACTGTAGTAGAAAGAATCATTAAATTCTAGCACTGTTTTGATGGTACCCAACCCATCCGTTACCTATTTTTAACAGCCAGACGTAATTTAAAATAAAATATCTGCAAATGACAGTTTAAATGCAAATAAGTGAAAAATATTATTTGATTGTTTTTCCTCCCACTCTAACATTATCTTTTTCAATTACAGGTATATCGTAATAATTCATATTATAAGAAAATCGTATATTTTAAGGTTTTGGATACGTCGTTTGAGTTTTAATTGAATTTTTCGATTCGCATATAAATATAATCGATGGATTATGGAAAATATTCATCATTTGTACTCAATCGTTTGTGGATTAAACAATAACATTAAAGAGAACAACAGTAATTTACTAGTGAAAATGGTTCAGTTAAAATTTGTAACATTGGCTGCTTGTTTGTGGTTCCAGATATGTCTAGCCATGCCATTAGCTGAGGAGGATCGATACTATGAAAAGGAGGTTAGTTTGGTTTAAATAATATGTAAATGTAAAATATTTTTGTAATAAATTTATTTGTAGATTCCAAAAGATTTCGCTCAATGGTTAACAGCTGCTTTAGCATCATCAGCTAACATAAACGATCCATGCCGGTATCATTACAATAACATCGAATATTATCACCAATTTCCTAAAAGGAATTCAGAGCTTATCAACTCTCTTCTTAGTGTTCCAAAAACAATGAATGATGCTGGTAAATAATCAGGAAATCGAAAAAACAAGCTTTTAGAATGTTTTATTATTATTAATTACAATTTATAACGAAAAACTGCAGCCTTAATCTTAAATAGAACATGTATTTATATATATATAAAAAAAAAAAATAATTGTAGTAGATAAATTAATATAAAGCCCATATTAATAAATATATTATTGTAAATTTGTTAAAGTATAAAATAGAAACCAACTAAAAATCTGGATATATAATTTAATAACGGTCGTTTTATTTCTACACATTTATCAAAATTAACGAACGCTTTAGTTTCAGAATTACCAACCACACGCCAAATTAATTATATTATACATATGTATGTATATAATCGATCAGCTGGTTAATTTTATTTTTTTTATTTTCGTACAGTCGCCCGTCAAGACGATAATAAATTCAAGGAAATCAGTTTTAGTTTTATTATAATATTAGATTAATTAAGTGTTTATCAATAATAATCAAAATAAAATAAATTATAAACAATCTGTAAATTAAACAAAACAAAAAGTGAATAGAAATTTAATATTTATACAAAACACAAAAATGGTTGTTGATTCAGATGAAATGTGAGTGAAAATAAAAAAAATAATAAAAATATTCAGAAAATAAATAAACCTAAAATAATTTTGTATATTTAATTAAATTTAAATAATAATAATATCTATTTATGTATTAATAAAATTGAATTTGCATATATAGCTCTACCTAGCCATAATATGTTATTTATATTTAAATATCTTAAAACAAAAATGCAATAAGTGTTGTTACGTCACATAAAAATATTTTAATGATTTATAATTGTGATAAATTTATCCAAGAATTGACGTTTGATGTATCAAATCAATAAATAATGTAAAAATAGTTTATCTTACCGAAAATTGAATAAATAAATTTTAATTATGAAATTTCAATTATTATAAATTTATTATGTTATTATATCAAATCTTCTAACCTTGAACTTATTTTTTTTCTTAATAATTAGTGCATTTAGTGATAAGAGAAAGAGACAGTATGTAACACAATATTTTTGAGCTTAGAAAGGAAAAGAACAAATAATATTGATTCATGTTATTATTTGTTTGTACTTGATACAAGTTTGTTAGCGATGGTTGCAACTTGCAAGTAATGCCTATTTACAGGTTATTCTTAATTCCTAAAAAGCAACTAAATCCTATTATTCCTATATCTTCTGCATTGCTTAATTTTCTTAACAAATTTTTAATTTGCGATAAGAAAATAATTGATATTAAATAATTTTGTGTTTTTTTTTTATTATGAAATCGATAGGCTTAGAGTTATGATGCCAAGGCAAAACAGTAAGGGGCGGACTGCAGTGAATTCCATTAGGTTCAAAAGTTAAAATTGTTTACTCTTTATTGAAATTTATCAATTAGCCGTGAATTACCTAGCCAATATGGTATATGAAATGTAGGCACCTGGTCTCTAACTGACCATTTTCCTAGACATTTCTCAAGACTTATTATTGGTGACAGGAATTTATTACATCCCGAATGATACATAATATGGCAGAATTTCAATAAATCTATTTGGATCATATAGTCAAAGCCTTCGCATAGCGGAGCGGGTTGACCTAAGCAATGATGAGTAGGTAATGCCAGAAACCAATACTTTTATATTCCCTTTGTAGTGACTGGCACCAGAATATTGTTGGTCATAGTAAAGTTATTGGAAAACAATTTACTAATAGCATCATGCATCATTGATACATGTCTGTTAATTTTGTTCGGCTGTGGCTTTTTACTATCACCCATAAAAACGGTAGGTACATATATGCAAATTTCAGTATAAAATTAAATTATATATTAATAATGTAATCAACGAATCCAGAAGTTTTTGCATCAACCAGATATGTACTCGTATATCAAAATTAAATTTTCTAAACTTAATGTTTGATACAGTTTTAGAAAGAGAGTAAAATGAACCGTTCGTCACTACTAATTAAATGTTTTCTCATTAGATTTTGTTAAAAACAAACGAAATATGGTTACAAGAGATTGAATACTAGCCTGATTATTAAAAACATTCCAACAATTCGAAAAAGGGTAATTTACAGATATAATATTTTGATCAAACCATTTATACTATCAACCGTAAAGTTTTAGTATGACTATAAATATATTATCGATATAACATTTATTAATCTTGGTTATTATATCACTTTTGCCTAAGTACGCCAGAAATTTAGTATGAATTGTTCTCTACAGATTTCAATCCAAATCTTCATTTCCATTATTTTAACTAATATACCTTCTCAGCTTTCAGGAAATATTCAGCATAGCTGCAATGACGTTAGAATTAAATCTTTTTGTTAATGTTCCTGGAAAACAGGAAGATCTTTAAACATACTAAAATAGGTTATTTCTGAAAGTTCAATTTTAATTAGATCACCAGTGACGTAATTCAGTGTAATTAATGTATTATCACAGCATGCGAAGCCAAATTGCAAATATTCAATCGAGATAAGTATGTATCAGCAATTTGAAGTATTGACCCAATTCATTACGAAAATTGAAATTCATCAAAGCCGTACATATTTAGCTAAAGCGACACAATAGTTTTCGTTGTTTTAAGCTGCTCTCATACGAATGATCCTAAGGTTTTTTCAATCCGAACTCATGTTAAAGACAACATAACAAAGAGAAATTATTGAAACATTTCTAACGAAATGGAAATAATTTGACTTTGTTATGCTGTCTTCGTCATTAATTCGGATCGAATAAAATTTAGGATCCATGATACAACGGATTTTGTATCATGTTAGGATTATTCGTATGAGAGCAGCTTTAGAATTAGTAAGCGACAATATTTACGCTATTTCGGAAATGTGAAGAAACTACCAAATTTATCGCATAGATACTTACGAAAACAAATGTTTTAATGGATGGATAGGATATAAAAGGTGAAAACAGTATACTGACTAAAGAATCGATTTGGATGCAATTGAACCAAATTGATTAGTTAAACAGCAATAAATGTATCTATAATGGGGAAAACGAGGTACTGGCAATTTGTTTATCGTTTATTTTTATGTGACACGCATTATACATATTATGTATTATAATACAAATAAAATTGTGACGCAAACTCAGAAATGTTCGCTATTTCTGCTATGTAGTATGACGAATACAACTAAAGAGTTTGTTGAATGTAGGTTAATCGAAGTCGCATAATAATTTAAAGTTCATCAAACCAGGTAATAATACCTTTAACCTTTTTATAGATTTTCTGATAAGCTAATATACATAACATATTCTATTTCAATTTAATAAAAAAAATTGAAAAACAAATAAAATATAAATCTGTAAATGACATAGACAAAAAACCACGTGGTACTAATCTCAATCTCTTCTTTTTTGTAATTTAAATCATCATTTTTCAGTATCAAGTTAAATTTATAATAAAAATTGTTTGTATAATTGATAAATCATCAGATTAATAATAATAATAACACATTTAAATAAGAATTTATAAAAAAGAAAAATGGTCGAATCAGGAAATAAACGTCTAAGTCCAATTGAGTGAGTTCCAGACTTAATAGCTAATACAAATTGCAAATATTAGATTTTGGAATGCATCAATAATATCATTATATAAATGAGTTGCTATAATATTCACATTTGATAAATATTATTATATTTTTTTTTATTATTTTTTTTTTAATTAACGTACCAATATTATTAAATTTTGCTATTTTAACGGTTTTGATTTAAATACAAAATATGTAGCTATGTACGTATATGTATCTTTGAAAATGCTAACATATTACCTATAAAAATATCATATACATATTTGATTAGTGTTATTAAAACCAGTTTTTTATTAACTAAATGATATCACATATCACATATTCTGAAATTATTAAATATTGTAAATATTGTATGTATTGTTTTTTTTTATTTGAAATTTTTTAATCAATTTAATATTATTTGTTTACGTTTGTTGTATTCTAATTGAATATGTCAATGAATTTGTACTGCCAGTATGGAAACAGTTGATTTCGATTTATCACTTAAATCATAAAAATATTTTTGGAACTTCCAAACAAACTTACTATGTAGTCGTTATTGTCCTTTTGAAACGAGTATCAGTTTGAGTTTTAGACGCCTATTTCAAAAATTGTTTAATTTATTAATTTCCGCTGAAGGCCATCCTATAAATAGTTAATTTGCAACATTATTTAGACATAACTTTAATATAGAATATCATTATTCCAAGATGTAGAGTTTAGAGACCATATAGAGTAGATAAAAAATATAAAACGCATGATTTTTGTAATTTAATACAATATCTAGTAGTAAAGCACGAGGTAATCGTAAAAAATATAACGAGGTTTTTTTTGTAAATGTTTCATTCATTTGTATGCTCTCGTTACAGTTTTTCGGCTATCATCACTTGATCACCTCACAAGTTATATGAGAAATGATACAATTTGCTATTTTGTTTTACATAATAAGAGTTATAAAATCTCTGCACAAAACTATTTGACGTAATTTATTTTACTTAAAAGTAAATGATTATAATATTCAGAAAAAAATGTTTTGATTTGTTGCTATAATGCTTTGAAAATTCGGTAGCCTAGCAATATCCTATAACACTTTTAAAGTAAGCACCCCAAAGTAACGAATTTATATTTAAATGAAAGGTAAATATTCTCCATGATATATTATATCTGGAAAAGTTTTAAAATTAATTAAAGTTTTAATTTAATCATGATTCTAGGTAGGTAAAATTAAAAAATGTTGATATTAAATCGTTACTTACAACGCCTACCGTTCTAAAAGGGGCATATAGGCACTCAATTTTGAGAAAGGGTTATAACGATAAATCTAAGCGTTTTCATAAAATATATTATAAAATCATTATGCTTTTTTTGTACGTAGAATCTCGCCGTATAGTTTTCTGCATTGGTGTAAGACATTCATCCTAAATAAATTAAGGAGATACTATTTTGTAATACGTACGTTAAATAATTTTTTTTATTTTTTATTATTTTATAGTGAAATAACACCACCAACAATACAAATAATACGAGAAGTATATGAAGGTGAATTTTCACATCATAAATTTGAAGCAGAACTAGACAAGGCTCTGTACGATAAAGTAAATTATATAATAATTGAACCAACAAAATTAGGCGATGAAACAGGACGATGGATAACAGTAGGAAATTGTTTACATAAAACTGGAGTTGTGACTGGATTAGCGTCCATAGTAACAGGTAGCCATTCATTAACCGCGTGCGGAGAGTAATCAAAGTACAATTCTTAGAAATTACTATTTTTACAGGATTAGTATGGAAACAAAAACCCATAATTTATGGAACATTAGGTGCCGTATCAATATTATGTACAGGATTATATGCACTATCATGGAATTCAGACCCGTGTGTTAAATACCAAGTGGAAAATAATTCTCTAAAATTATCTAAAATACCAAATATAAATGAATTTTCATCACCCGTAGTGTTAGTATACAAAGATAATAAAAAATCTAAACTAATTCATAGAAGTGTAACACTAATAGCAACAACATTTTGTGCATGGCGTCTATACGAAACTTTCAAATAATAACAAGAAAAACAATGATATATTTATTAATAAATAAAATATTCAATATATATTAATATTAAATTCCCATTCGCCGTCATCTGCCTCTATATATTCCCCCCAATAAAAAATATATATGGCAACTATAAAAAAGTAGCAAAAAGTGCGGATCCCACAGCAAAACTTAAAGTTTTATTTCGTGTTACCCCCCAAATGCATTTACAACAATAGGATAGAGATGGAAAGAGAATGCTAATAATTTGGCTAAATTATTTATTAAATTTGTTATTATTTTTCATAATAATTTTTGCCGAATTTCTAAAAATAAAATATATTAGCAAAAATCTCATGTTACGTACTATATCAACAAAGCACAAAAAATTGTTAAAAATTTAAATAAAAGATAATTGAAATGTTTGTATTTTAGTAAATTAAAACCCACAAAAAAGGAGATCAAAATGATTTTAGAAAAATGAATAAATGTAATAAAAATAAATTAGAAAATATTTAATTTAAAAAATGAATATATTGTGTATTAATTATTATATTTTGTAATATCTAACGTGATTGAAAATCACACCCAATTCCCTCCTAAATTAAACGTGGTCTGGTAATCTATGAGACCAAATTAATTAACCGCTTTAATATTATGTATTATTTGTGTTTGAATATTTTGTATTAATTTTGTATTAATACATTGCGAAATAAATAATATATATAATAATCATTTAAATCTACTCCCGTTCAACAAAATTTTCATTTATAATTAATTTCTGTTTTAATCCTAATCGAAATCACATAGCGTATACAAAAACGGAAAATTTGTACATACATGCATATTATGTATGTAGTTTGAATTAGTTCCCATTTGAAAGTTTAGCGCTGAGGATATTTTAGCTTAGAATGCCACACTGTAGATGGATTATCATAATTTTGTTGATTATTTTGACATTTTCACTTTTAGCCAGTTTTACAAAACACCTATCAAATGTGTCATCATTGATTTTCGTATTATTGTTTTCCATCATTTGTCATTGTAAAGTTGTTTTTTTTTAACTTTTATTTTGATATCGTTTAATTGATCATGTCATGTTCTTAAAAGCTATTAGACAAATATGTATACATTAAAAACCCCAAGTTTACGAATCGATCAAAGCGATTTGAAATGCCGAAATGGTTGTGGATTTTATGGAAATACCCAATGGGGCGGATTATGTTCAAAATGTTATCGTGAAAAAAATTTACGAGAGCGCCTTGAAAAATGTACGATATAAAATGGTTTATTTCGAGTGATATAATTATTATTATAGTTAAATGTTGAATTATTACAGCTCATCGTGACGTACCAAAGAAATCACAACAGCCAATATCAGGATCAGGAACATCGACACGTCATTCCATACTGGGATTCTCGACAACTCGAAATACGTCGCAATCCCATTTATCTACACCTCATAACCATAGCCATCAACCACATCATGGTGGAGATGAAAAGAAAAAAGAAAATTTAAAACGTAATCTTCTCGAAG
This sequence comes from Tipula unca, assembly GCA_951394425.1. Taxonomy (NCBI): domain Eukaryota; kingdom Metazoa; phylum Arthropoda; class Insecta; order Diptera; family Tipulidae; genus Tipula; species Tipula unca. Next base: position 91,650,415 of record OX596382.1, read on the forward strand.
TTTTCAAGAAATCACCACTTGGTAAGAGTGATTCAAAAACGACGGAATTAAAACCTCAACATCATGTGCTCGACAAAATCGAAATTGAATATATAGAAGCGCTGAAACAGCTTAAAATAGCGGATCAATCGAAAAAAGAATTGAAACGTTTCATCCAGCAACTGGACAACATTATTCGCAAGAAATATCAGTCGTACAATATAGACGAGATCTCGGAAACGGTTCAAACGAGTTATCTTCAATTATCCGACTTGGTGAATTCAAATGATAATCTACACTATAAAAATATTGATTCCGAGATTAAAGAACAAGTGATGGATTTTTTCGAAAAATGCGTCATGACGAAAAATCACAAGTCATTATTTTCACCACCGTTCACTAATGACGAGGAAAAAGACTCGAAAATCCAGAAACGTATAAAACAATTAAGCTGGATTACAGCTAAGCATTTAGTTTGCAGCATTGATGAAGTTAATTCTGAAGTTCGTGACCTTGTATACAGCGCTATCACTGAACTTGTCGCAATGGATTCATACCAGTCTCCTCAAGAGAAATTAGATTGTATCGTTCGGTGTTGCCGAAATATATTTACATTGCTGAAGCATACAGTAGGAGGACCGGCGAGTGCAGACGAATTTCTTCCCGCTCTTATTTTTGTTGTGCTCAAAGCTAATCCCGTTCGTCTTCATAGTAATATAAATTATATAACGCGATTCAGTAATGCATCTCGTTTGATGAGCGGAGAAGGTGGATATTACTTTACAAACTTATGTTGTGCAATTTCATTTATCGAGAATTTGACATCTGAATCACTTTCAATGTCGGACGATGAGTTCAATAGTTTAATGTCGGGTGAAAAATTAAGCAACACCGCTTGGGAATCAGCTCTCATGGCATGTGAAAGTCTACATTTAATTTCAGAAAATATGAAAATTATGTCAAACTTAAAGAAACGCAATGAGATGTTACTCGGAAATATCGGTACATTGAATACGGATATTGATGACTACAAAGATGAGATAAAACGAAAAGTTGGGGAGATTATCAATCGAACACCGTTAATATTGAAGCCAATAAAAACGCCACCAAAAATAAAATTAGATGCAATCAACAAATCAAATCTTTCAATTTCGTCATCATCTACAACATCATTGGTTACAAGCAACAACATTAACAATAATGGGCATTTCCAATCGAACTTAGTTCAAGTTTTGAGTAGTTTCGATACGACCGACCAAGAAAAACAAAAATTCGAGATTGATAACCAGATGACTGTGGGACTTGATGAGAATAGTCAGAAATTAATAACATTAGCAGAAAATTTAGAGGAACAGTTAAATAGTAATAATAATAATACTAGTAATCCAAATAAGATAATCGGTATGAGTAATAGTAACTCAAATGATTTATTATCAACATCACCAATATTCGGCTATAGTCCATTCGATACGCAATCGTTAGACGAACTCAACACTCCGGATGAATTTAATTTCATTCATGGTTTGACGAATATAAATTATGAGTTCGATTATGCCGATTATAGTGGTGAGAATAGTATAGACGATGATGGAGGTGGTGGCGGGACTTCAACTGCAGGTGGTAGTGGTACTCATCAGGATACCACTACTAATATAACAAAAAATAAAGATAATAATAGTCATAATTATATAACAAAATCAGAATTAGAAGAATTCGATCCACTAATAAAACCATCAGCTAGCACTTCATCTGATGTTAACACATCTAATAATTCTACTAATATTCGAAATATAATAGACGACAGTAATTCACCAAATGAAATATTATTACCCTCACCAATAAAACCAATTGTTACAGATTATCGTGGATTTACATTACAAGGGGTTGAAATTCCAACAATAACATGTAACACTGGTGATTTTAGTTCCCTCAATCAGTCGCCTGTACCATCATCCTCGTCGTCTGGCGCCGCCACAACATCACAGGCATCTGCACATCCTAAGTCAACATTTCCATCGAACACAAAATCTGAGAAATTATAAATATGCCTACATATTCTATAAATATGTATTATATTATTATTAAACAGAATAAAACTTTATGTATTAGAAAATATTTCTCAAAATATAATAAATGTATAGATATTTAACTATTTATTTATTGAAAAAAAAAATTAAACAAACAAATGTTATATTTTAAAATTGAATTACATTTAAATTTTGAAACAAGCAATTGAATCAATCAAATGCAATTTTTTCCTTCTTACGTATCGATAAGTTTTGAAAACGAAAAATCAATAAATTTCTATCATTTGAATGCCAAACATTGCCTTAGAAGACAATTACAAACAGCACACAGAGCCCAAAAATGTGATGTAAATGTGGTCTCAGCTAACTGTGCTTCGAGTAGTACAGGGAAAATTAAACTCAATAAAATAGTGGTTGACTTTTTTGTTTTACTTAGTTTGAGGTATATATTATTTTTGTTGTTAAACATATTTTTATTTTAATATAATTTACGTACATTAGTTTTTAATTTTTCATATTTGATTTTGTTAATCTGTAGTTTAGTGGATTAGAAATACTTAAAATTAATCTCCTGCAAAAGCGAGAAAAAATAGTGGTGATGGGGAAAAAGTAGGGTGTTGTTTGTATTTCATAATAACAAATGTAGTAGATTTTGTTATAAACCACTTTTTTGTTATTGAATTTGTTATTTCATTATGTTTTAATATAGCGAATCATTGTTGAATGTTACATATTACGAAATGAAAATAACGCCCTAATTTTTACTTTCATTAATTTTTGTACAATACTAATTGCAATAATTCCGAAGCCTGGAAAAGACGGAACACAATTTGCTTCGTACAGGTCAATAAGTATACTTTCGATAAATTCGAATATTTTTGAAAAGATGGTAGTACAAAAATTAAAACCAATATTATCTGAACGGCACATTATACCAGACCACCAATTTGGGTTTTGAGACCAGCATGATATTGTAAAGCAAGTGTACACAGTTAAATTCGCCTTAAAAGAAATACATTTTGTTAGGTTGTTTAGACATTATGCAGCCTAGACATTGCGCAAGCTTTCTACAAAGTATGGCATGGAGTTTCACAAGGCAGCGACTGGGACCAATATTGTATTTACTTTATACTGCCAATCTACAAACAACTGAAAAGGTTGTCACATCAACATTTGCCGATGACACAGCTACTATATTCACACAAAACTCTTCAATATGCATCTAGAGAGTTGCAATATCACTTATACAGAATTGAGAACGTGGCGGTCCAGCGATGAAATTAAATAATGCCACCATCCCTCAACAAACATACGTCAAATAGGTAGGAAGGTTTGGTCCTTCATCTTGATTAAAGATTTTCTCATGGAGAAAGCACACTAAGTCCAAGAGCAATCAAATAAAAATTCCAAAAATGTAATGGCTGATTGTATGGAAGAAAATCAAAACTTACCCTAGAATGCTAGGTTCTACTATATAAGCGAGTCTATTTGGACATATGGAATTCAGCTATGGGGCTGTACAAGTGTATCAAATATAGATCTTTTGCAATGAACACAATCAAAAATAGTTCGCTGTATTACAAATGCTCCGTGGTATATCCAAAACGAAATCATCATCCATAGAGACCTTGAAATTTAAATGGGTCAAAGATATGTTACAAGCACACAATTTGAAGTACTTTTCGAAACTGGAAACACAACCCAAAAAATTAGCAAGGGAGCTATTAAGGCAACCGGAATATAGACGCTTTCGCAGAGTCTACTTTAAACAAAATATTTATAAATTTAATTTAACTACAATAACATATTTTTAGATTGAAGGCTTTGCCCACTTCTTATTTGTTTCGTATAAAGAAAGATTCAAGAATAAATTGACAGTTTAAAAAAAACAAATAATAATTTAATTCGTTTCTTACTAGCAAACATTATAATGTACATTACATTTAAACCAACCACGTTAATTTGACCACCTATAGGCTATTCAAATTAGGTAGACATCTCATTAATTCTATAGTACATTTAGTCACCATGGAATAGTTTAACTATGCAAAATATTCTCTGTTTTATTTAATGAGGATTTCTTAAGATGATACCTAAGATGATACTATTCAGCCTGCGCAGTCTATCATATCATATAATTCATATATTATTTCTTCTTTACATTGTTAGCAAAACCAATTTTCTTATATAAATACTAGATACATAAATCGGTTTTATAATTGAAATTTGCACCATAAATTTATGCCTACAGATGTTTTTACCGGCGTATATAATTACCTCATTATCCATTAACCTCTGTTTATAATGACCTCATTATCTAACGCTATTTTCAACCCCCACTCTGTTTATGCGATTTAAAATCTAATAAGCTTTTATGAATTGAATTAAAACTATTAGCTGTTTATGCAAAAAAAATAATTAAATTGAATAAGAAACTTTCGAGTAGATGACAGTAATGATAGTGATGAAAATAATGTTATGACTAATGTTATGAGTACCATGTACCACCATCAACAACACGTTGGGATCTACTTCGCTCTGGGGTGGGATTATTCTAGACAAATTACGAAAAATTTCACCAATCATAATCAAAGATGGAATTTCTTTAAAATTAATATCAATAATATTGATGACTATAGAAATATAAAATAATAAGATTTCGATTGGATAAAATCTCGATCGGATGAAAATTCTGAAACCAGAAATCATAGAATTGTTTGTACTAACTGGCTTGACTACAAAAGAGATTAAGGAAAACTTAGCAAAATTCTTTCTACTGACATACAGCAATTCTCTGTGAAGAAACAGAGTAGATAATAGTCATATGTCACTTATTTGCTCTACATTGCAAAATTTAATGACATTGAGGCAACCCAATGAATAAACAGTTTATTAGATGTACAATTTGTGCAATGAACATGATTCTTCATTAATGGCTAGCATATCGACCACTGCAAGGATATCTAGGTTTGTGTCCAGGCTTATATGAAATACTTGTAGCTACTCTTATATTATTAAAGCAGGTACGAGTTAGTGTAGTTTATTTTAAGCAAGGAAAAGATAAAACTAAATTGCTTTGCTGAAATAAAGCGATTTAAGCTGAAGAATTAATTTAAACTTAGTTCCGTTCCAGTAGAGCATATTCCAGAACTTTATGAAATAGCTTTTAGTTCCATTAATTCCATTGAGAGACGTAGTTTTGAAGTAGTCTACTGTTTTGTCGCATATTCTCTTTGAAAGAGTCATTGATGAAAGATATTTGAATAAAAGAAAGACTTTTGATATTACGACGACATTTTGATCGCAGCAATGACAATGTTAATTGTTGTCGGATCGTCACGTTAAATAGAAAAAAAAACACGACTTGTATTATCATTTACAACATTTCTAATCCACACTCTTGATCGAGATTATTTATATTTATTTGTCTATTTTATTTAAAAATAATTGTGTATTATATATGTCCTTCTATTTTAAATGTTTATTTTATTAAATACATTATGTTTATCATATCAATCGGACAGATAAAATTTCTAGTTTTTAATTTATTTTATTAAAATAATTATTAAACAGTTTATCAAAATATCTTCTAAATTACCACATTTTATTATATAATATAATTTATAAATCAATATAATAATTTTATATATTTTGATTAAATTTCACCAAAAATAAAAATTAAAAAACAATATATGTATTATATATATATATATATATATATATATATATATATATATATATATATATATATATATATATATATATATATATATATATATATATATATATATATATATATATATATATATATATATATATATATATATATATATATATATATATATATATATATATAATATTTGATATATTTTTAATTTAATGTTTAGATTTTGTTTATTTTAAATTGAATTCCATAAGGAAATGAAGTCGAGGTTTTGTTTTTATAATTTATCGATAATTTAATTTAATAAAAACTAATTGTATAAGCGAAAAAAATTTGATTATTTTTATTTGATTTATGTTGTTGTTTATTTGTTGCGTTTTTTAAATAAAACTTGTTTGAATTCATTATCATATACACAAATAATATAAGAAATTAAAAAAAAAATCTCTAGTTTATTATCTATAGTAATAATAATAATTAATATCCTTTTATAAAGGATATATAAAACCTAACGTTTTATATTCACCCTGCGCAATAATTATAATATAATATTATGTATATTTTATAAAATAAATAAAAACTATTTGGTTTTTTTTTGTTTGTTTAAATTTAATTATTAAAGCTTAAAAATTAATTGTAATTGTTTTGTGTTTTTGGTAATATTAATTTTAATATACATATTTATTTGATAAAAAAATTTCAAAAACTTTTTTTTTTATTTTTCTTTGTAATATAATTTATAAAATTTCTACGTTATAATTTTTTGTTTTATAATATTTCTAGAAAAAAGATTATTTTATTAATTTATTTAATTTTTTATTTTTTTGTTGTATTTTATTTTTTAATAAAATTAGTACTTAATTCAGGAGTGGTAAGTGCAAACTTGATGTCAGAACTCTGCTTCACAAGGATTATGATTGTTAAACACTTTTCATCATTATTGGTTCATATTTCATTGATTAAATATTTATTAGGCCAGAGTCTAAAATTTTAATTTATTGTAAGCCGTTCGTTAATAAATTTAAAAAAATTAATTTGCTTTGGGGAATATATGTAGTTTTAGTCTAACGATCCTCGCGTATCAATTAAACTAGTATATTTACTAGCATATTTAGAGAAAAACGGGGAAAGGAAAGAAAAAAAAAATAATGGCACCAACCTTAATCCACAATAGATTATTGTATTTCATGAGTTCTAACCCAACCTTATTATTCTTAGTTTTGAGTTCGTTTTGAACTATCCAGTTGCATCTAAATTATATTTAAACTGTTTGATTTACTGCTTAAGCTGCTTGTACCCATACATTAATAAAATACTTAAATTACAGACAAAAGTTGTCTCGGTCTTGAAATTTGAAGATAATTCTAGAAATAATCTATAATAATTTATTATTGATTATAAACAATTTGACAAAATTTCCCAGCTTGTAGTTTGTCGACTTTTTATGTTCAGAATTTAAGCAAAATTAAAAGATTTATTTATTTCATAAATTGATTAGACAACATAATTTAAAACAATTTTGTGGTTTTGAAATTACAAAAATAAAATTAAAGGTTAAACATTTATTAAAGGTTAAAGCTTTATTTCAAAATTGGTTTTGGTAGGCAACAAAATGGCTAAGGGAACGTCAAGGAGCTTGTGTGACGACAGGAGATGGCGTGGTAAAAGAGAAGTTATCGTGTTTAGTATGTTCATATTTATTCATACGAATCACTTATGTTATGTAATATTTTGTCCTATTAATAAATCATTCCAACCGGGCGAGTGGAGGCTTATGAAAATACCTTATTGGGACTTAATCAGAACAGCCAAATACCAATACCTTGCTACATTAAACTGATCTGTACTAGCTCCAGTTGTTTTGCGTTACCAATCACATGACCTTTTATAACCTAAAATAAAATGTATTTTCTTTTATTTATTGTGGTGAATATAAATTATAAATTTTTATTAATGATTTGTTTTACGTTTCATAATTCTAACGCACCGCGTTCTGATATCGCAAATTTAACACACGAATTTTGAACTATACTGAAAGAATATTGACGTACAACAACACAAACGATTCAATTTGGTTGTTTGGTCGGAAAATTAACATCCCATACATCCGACCAAATTTTAAACAACATATGACCAACATGAATAAACAATTGTATATCAACTTTCAACTAAATTGGACCAACCCATTTGATCCAATCGAATCACTAAGTCGAAAACATTTGATTGTTATTTTAAATAAAAGAAATTTTATTTATAAAATGGTTAATTGTTTTTTGGAGGTTTCAATATCCATTAAACTTGGATAAAAGCAAATTTGAATTTGATATCTTTTAAAATTTAGGGAATCGAAGTAATCATCTGTTCTAAAAGACGATCATACTAGACTGTCTAGCCTAGATGATCGCATCCATTTACGATTAGTCTCACAATTAAATTAAACAAATCTGTCAAACTTATCTTTAATAAATTAATATCACTGGTGACATATTGGGTAAAACAAATGAATTATCGTTGGAAGTTCGGGCTCCGATCGTTGTGGACTATATAACGCAGGAGTATCAATTCGACAATTGGCTAGTGTCTGACATTGAGCCTGTCAATTTTATGATAAATAATTTTGCTACAAAAAAAATTTGTACAAATAATTTTTTTTTTTTTTTTGTATATAAAAAAATGGTTTCCTATTTTTTTTTTACATAAAGTGTAAACCGGAACCCTCATGGTGCGACTCTGTCTGTCTAGTCATTCAACAAATTTTGAGAATATTACTTAAATATTATTCATTTAATCCACAGCTATTTCAAGAAATATTTTTGAAAAAAAAATTTAATTAGTTTATTAATAATTAACTAATGTTTGGTGCCATTAAGCATTAGTTAATTATTAATAAACTAATTAAATTAAACAGTTTTTATATTTTATTTATGTGACTCACTTTAACAATTCTAAAAACATTTTTAAATAATTTAATTTTGATAGAGAATTTTATAAAAATGTAGCAATAAAAGCATGTCTCTCCCAACTTGATCTATGAAAGTATTAAGTCCAAAATTTTGAAAAGAAACTAGAATGTATATCTAGAACATTTATTAAACTACGCAGACTGTAGAAAAATGTGCCAATAAATGATTTTAAACAAAATTTTCGGGTCTAATGGCGGTCATCAATAAAATTAAGTATTTTGAATTTGAAACATAGTTTATAATATTTTTTTAAAATTAATATACTCAGAAAATAAGAATACTTGAAGAAATATGAAATTATGAACCAATGATTAAAAGCGATTTCTTTAAACAATCATCACTTGTAAATAAATTTTCAATCTGCTAAATTGTGTAACACACGCAATCACACCCATATAAATAGTTATGTTGAAATCCTGAATTTATTATTTTATTTTTTAACATGTAACCATTTATTTTTAATTTTGATATAATTATAATTTTATTTTTGATTATTAATTAAACATTTAAAACTAAAAAGTAACAAAACTAATTAAATTAATTAAAATTATAAAAAAAAAATTGTAAATTAAAATTTCAGTCTCAATTATAATAATAATAATATAAGTTTTCTAAATCCAGATATTTGTTTTTATTTATTTATTTGTATCATTATAATATCGTATATCGGCAGTGTGTTAATTTTTAATTTTTATTGGTTTACTATTTTGGTTTTGGGTTTAGTTTTAGTTTAATTTCATATGAATTTTAAATAATATATGTAATTAAAAAATGCGAGCACCGTTTAGTAAATACCTATATCTAATTTATATGCAGTACGAACGGTTTTATAAATTGTTTGAATTTTTAAATATTTGAAAATGCCGATAATTATTTTATGTTTTAGGCCAATGATATGGGCATTCAACATTCAACATGCGTATACAGAGTAGTTAATCAATCACTCTGTATAAATACGCATAGTAATATTAAACTTATTAAAAAAAAAAAATTAATAAAAAAAATTCGTTAACTTTTGGTTTGTTTTTTGTTTTATATAGCATTTGACGCCATTTTGTCGTTATAATTTATAATTTTTTTTTCGTTCGTTTATTTATCAAAAAAAAAACCTTAAACAAATTAAAATGTTTTAGGCACAATTAAAAGCAAAACTTTTAAAGAAAAAAATTCAAAATTTACTAAGTTTTAAAAAATGGACAGAAATTAAAAAGGCTAAAATTGACATTTTGTTTTCATAATGGGGCGTTTTCATTATGGGACCTACTACTGTATAAAAAATTAAATTTAAAAAACGAAATACTAAATTTTCTAATTTTTTAATAATTTTTTTTTCTCTAATAAAAAATAATTAATTTCTATTGCTTGTTCTTGTATATGTATATTTATATACTCGTAATTTAATAAACATTTTAATAATGAATTTTAATTATTACTACTACGCTAAATGATGATAATTTTAATAACAGTGAAAGGTTATTTTTAGGCTAGCTAAAATATTTTAATCCAGCGACTAGTAAAAATTTTTCTATAAATAATTCAGAATCGAGTACAGCTATATGAGCTGCCCGCCCAATTAATGCATTTGCTGTGTGCGGTAGAGCATGATGTACGTCAAAACGGGCCAAGCTTAGTTCGGGTCGCGCCAACATCGGGGCAATTATATTATGTACCATTTCCCTATAGGTAAAATCGAGAAAAAACAATAATTTAAACTTCAATTATTTAGTTTTTATCGTTCATTGTTCACATACCGATATACCACCCCTATATTTGATGTATCCCGAACAGCCGCCTTGCATAATTCTAGTCTGGCTGAATGAGGGGGCACGTAACGATCTTGACTCGAGCCACAAAGTAAAACATTTTTAAAATGATGCAATGTACTGCGTTGACTTAAGCGATATAAAAATGTTTGTCGTGGATCGTTAGCATCACGCAGACACAGTTGTAGTAGGGATCCGGATTTTTTCCATTTCTGCATAAACCACATACCTAAAAAAAATCGTATAAGAAATGAATAAGCAATAATAAAAACTAAATATAAATGAGTCGTTGTACTAACCCATATTAACCAGTCCACTACTATTATAAAGAGTTCCTAGATGAGGCCCAGATAACGACAAAAATGTATGTAATCTTGATAATAACGGCCTCAGCTGCGGCCTCGTCAATGCCGAACGAACAATAATCGTACCCAACGAGTGCGCCACAAATGACACCCGCGTCGGATTCAATCCATAAACATCGATATGATGGAGAATTTCATTGACCAGTCGATCGGTCATCGTATCAAAATCGGAAAATGTATCACCTTGATTTCGTTCGGACATCAAAAATTCTAAATGTGCACCAGGCAATCCAAGCTCTAAATATGTGCGTACTAATCGTAAATCAGCTGAATTACCATCAAGTCCATGGACACATATAATTAAATGCAATCCATTCGGTGAAAATGCACGATATTCGTCACTGATATGGAAATACGGTAATTCCGAGGCTAATTTGGCAAAATCTGAATAAATTGAGCCCGAATAGTTGATTTGTTTGCGAAATTCTTCGCGACATTTTTCAAATTCGAGCAACTTAACTGGAGAACTATGCGATTTTTTAGTTAAATTTATCACATGATTTATCGGTGGGGCTCGATGATTTATTGTTCCGCTATTATAATTGCCATCATCACTTTTAACGTCGTGAGTGACATGTTCCGCAGAATTTTTACGGCCGGCTAGTTCACTGCTACTTTGTGATTTTAAAACGGGCCGCTGTGGTTTAACCGCTTCGTACACATGATATAATGGATTGTCGATAGATCCCGCCGGCTGTTGCGTTTGAGTCGGTAGTTTAAGCACTTGCTCGTCAAATTGCTGTTTTGGTGACAGGATAGTATTTACAACCTCGTCTACTATCGATGGTGGATCACGAAATTCATCGGGTGGAAGTGGGGCTATATCACGAAATTGATGTGGCGGTGGTAGACGTAAATTTTCAAATGGATTATTACCAGTACATCCATTTTCCGTTTGGATCGTTGTCAAATCGAATTCGGACTTGGATTTTTCCGTTGCTTTTTTAATATTTTTTTTCGTATTATCTACTGGTTTCGGTGATATCGCGATTTCTTTACGAATGTACGGATGTAGTCCGTTTTGCATGGGCCGCGGTTCAATCCACTCATTTTCATAATTTTTGATCGGTTTCGACGACATTTTTTGGGGTTTTAATTTACCAAGCGAGACATCTTTCGAATTTGGTAGACTTGATTGTTGATGTTTTGGTTTCATTCTAAAATTAAAAGATAATTATACTACACCGATCAAATTATAATTTCCACGATTAACTTACCGAATCGTAACGGTTGAGGTTTTCTTATGCAGTGACATATCATCACTGTTGCTAATTTTCTTACGATTCATAGCCGGCGATCGCAATTTAGTTGATTTATCAATAGTTCGCCGTCGATTTGGCTGTTCGTCGATTAATTTTTGTAATTTTTTTCTCAACTGTTCACCATTTAACATTATCCTATCTTCATCCTTAATCGTTTCGGGACTCGATGGACGAGAACTATGGCTAGATACCCAGCCACTCTGATCGCTTAAAGATGAGGTCGATTCACTACTATTACGTGCTTTAGTCCGGGGCGATGACATGAATTCAGGAGGCGGTGGCGCTAAATTTGGTAAACTTTCACTAAACCCAACACTGGGATCATGTTCTAGTAATTCTAATTTAAAAGGCACACTTGCTGATGACAATAAACGTCTTTGGTGTTTTTTATTTAGTTTTGTTTTACGTTTTGGACTTTCATGTTGACTATCCGTGCTGCTCGATGAATCGTGATGGCTATGATGACCATTAGTCAGGCGATGATGATTTTTTAAATCGGTTATACGAACTCGGGCGATTTCTAGTGAGCGCATCGGTAGCGTCGATGAATTATAGCTACCGTTGATCGATATTTGAGATCGAAGTGCATGCGATGAATTACTTCGTGGTATTGAATTCGAATGAATTGTCGTATAACTATTTATCATCATATTTGTATTGGAATCGTGTTGAATCGATTGGGATTTTTTCGTTCGAATTGGTGGATAAGAATTACGCGGTGGTAAACCTAAACCGGCCCCCTTTGGCAACGAATTATAGTAGCATGAGGACGCCTCAACTTTTTTCCCCTTCATCTCGTGTATGAAATCATTATGTTTCGTTTTAGTTTTAGATGGTGTTCGATTTAGCGTTGAAAAATTATTCATTGCGATCGTGTGTGCTTGATTCTCGATAATTCCGTTTGGCATGAGATTATAAAACTGTAGGGGCTTTTTATTCGGATCAACACCGGGATTTTTGTATTTTTCACGAAACTCATTTATATTTTTTAGCAATTCCTCAGGTTGCAAATTCATCTTCTTATATTGTGGAATTTTACTCGAGATATGAATATGAGTAGGTTGTTGATGTTGGTGCTGTTGGATTATGATCTGATTATTTGCTGTTCTAGGTAATGACGATGAGTTGATGATTTTCTCATCAGCCGTTGGCATTTCTAGCTGATCCAAAGACTTACTATGGCGTGTAGGCAATGTCGAATGAGACGTTATATTGTTTTGATTGAACATATCGATTGGTTTATCATCACCATTCCATTGAGCTAAACCATCTGGATCTAGTAACGTAGATACTGAGTGTCTTGACAATGTTTTCTGCCGGATTCCATTTCGTGCTGCTGGAGTTATGGTTAAACTTGCTTGTAGAATATCACCACCTAGTGCAAATCTCGGGGTCATTACACCCAAATAACTGTTACAGGAACCTAATGGCTCAAGTGGTAAATTAATACCACACGAGCATTCCTTTTTAGGATTTGATGTAGTTTTTGTTACGATAAGTTTATTGTGCACCACCGGTTGGATTTTCACTGGTAGAGGTGGTTCGTGACCATTTAAATGCGGATCACTACCGGCACGACGTCTTGAATATTCTGACGAATCTTGATATCGATCTTCAAATATCAATGGTAATGAACTAGAATCACCATCTAGAGGAGTACAGTGCACAGGGAGTGGCGGAAGAGATGATAAATATCGTGATCGCCTTGCCATTTCAGAAACGGCTATATAATTTTGATAATGTTGATCGTACACACCATTGGCTGCATGTCTTGGATGCTCGATGATAAAGAAACCTTCAGCAAATCGTCTTACTCGCAGCGTGTGATGTTTCTTGGCTAGCAGAGTATGGACAGATGGTTGTGTCCCAGCCGATAGTACTCGTCGCCAGTATAGTATACATTCGGCACACAGTTGAGCTATATCTGAGTTGGCACGCGCTGCAAAATCGTCCTCACTGTCGAGAAGCTATAAAAAAAAATATTTTTCAAAAACCAATCCGTTAAAAAATTCAATTTAAACCTACTTTTGCGAAATCTGATAATTTCCTTAAACGTTGTGCAATTTCCACGTCCTCTTTTGAATTCGTTCCAAGGAGCGAGGACCATTGATGCGGTAATACTGTTACAAATTCGGATAATGCCAACTTCAATTGTTCCAATGCACCCAAAAGTAAAGTACAAATTTCTCGATGCACTTGCCGAGCATAACTAAGTCGCCCATTTGAACCACCGCCACATTTAGCCGCATTACCAAGCTGTGGCCCAAAAAAAACCGCCTCTAATGGGCCCGGTAACAATGTGCCGCGACAATTTAGTTTTCCACCACCAATCCATGGTTTGGTACTACGAGGAGCACTTAAAAGAATGTTTGATTAGTTTTATGATTTTCATCCATTAATTTTCATTATTTTAATTTTTTGAAAAGCTTTTCAATCGAATTAAAGCCAAAAAATTGATGGCAAATGGAAAAAAATGAAATAGTAAAGCATCCATCAAACATACCATACACACACGCACAAACAAACATATAAACAAAAACAAAACGAAAAATCTAAAATCAAATAAGATAACACATCAGGAGAGTGGCGAGGGAGTAAAGAATTTTTGTAATTTTCTTTAACAGACAAACAAAAGGCAAAAAATCACGGAAAGAGTATAGAGAAACTAAAGAAAACAAAACACAAGTAAGCATACGAATTTTCCATGGAAATGTAATCAAAAAATTGAAAATCTGAAAAATTGAATGGAACTTTTTGAATGGGTGCAGGTTTGATATAAAAATATATGTTTCTATATGAGCTAATTTTAGGAATACTGTTTATATAGCATAATAGTATATTGTAAACATTGCATATTTGGACGAGGATATATGGAGTTTATTGAAAGCGCAAAATTAGACGTAGGGTATACGAAAAAGCAAACACTATGCAAGCTTTATAAACTGGTTATTAAGAGTTTTAAGAGCAATAAAGGATTCCAAATAACTTGAGTATATTTTACATAATTAACTATGTAGTATAGTATGTATTATATATGAATCCGTATAATATGGATTGAATTTTCGAACTATGAATTTGCATTTTCTCGGAATAATCCAAAATAAAATACAAAGTAGGTTTATTATATACTTTAATAGCTTTGACGGATGCTTCACGGTAAGCAATTTTTGACAGGCAATAAGCTTCGAGATACAATGGATAGAGTTTGAATTGAAATTGAACCAAACATATTTCAACATTTGGTTAAGTCTGGGGTCATAGTTATTTGAGTGAATTTGTTTTAGACCATATAATAGAGTAGTTAGCGAAATCACATTTCCATACATTATTGGCTGTCGCAAGATCTCACTATAACAGTCTCACGTTGCCGAGCGGATGTCATGAGAACACTTATACCGTAGTATAATTTAATACAAAACTACATATTACAATTTTTTGTTAATTTTGTTCGAAATAGATTTTTTTTGCGGAGTGCACACAATGCCACATGATCTAGGAGATAATCAAAATGTACTGATAGCAGTCTAATCTATTATGATCTAAGATTTAAAATTTATAACTATTGAAACAGTTTAGTGGACTTATAGTTATTTCCTCCAATGTATAACTGAAACACGCGTCTGAAAACAAATGCAATTTAAATTGATCATAATACCTCTCAGCCATCTATGATTATACGAATTAAATTACCATATATGTACAATGTTGACTAAAGTAGAATAACAACAGCAAATAAGTAAAGACAAAATAAAAATAAAAGCAAATATAAAGCAGATAAAGCACATAAACGAAACCAAAAGCAGAAACTACTAGCAGGATTAAGACATATTCTTCTAATCCCTATATGAGTTTGTTTGGAAAGAAGACAAGCAAACAAGCAAAAGAAGAAAGCAAAAAAAAAATGAACGGAAAAATTGATTGAAAATGAAAAACTTTCTTTTATTTTTTCCTGAGAAAAAAAATACATAAGCTTTTAGCCTTACCAACTTTGTACATAGTGCAATATACTTTTCCTTTATTTATTTATTTTTATTTTTTAAATTTAATTTTTTATATTTTTTAAACGAGCGCAATGAAAGCAATGAAATATGAAAAGAAAAAAATATGTTACGATAAAAATCAAAAGATATCATCAGCGGCATAACAAAACGTGAAGTTGGCTACATATAAACTTCGATTTTACAATATAAAATGTATGCGACCATTTTTTAAATTAATAATACGAATGAAATTTCACAAAAGATGATGAGCATATTGATTCGATTGTATTTGATTGTTACGCCACTGGATATCGTTTATTATTTAAACTTATAATGTGTGTGTGTGTGTGTATCTTCCTAAAGATTTGAAAAGTTATATTCGATTACGTGTGTAAAATTTGTTTAATGTTTGTTTTAACAAATTAAATTAAAACTATACTGATTATGAATTTATGTAAGCTGTCTGTGTGATAGGTGAACTGTACCGATATTGCTTTAATTTAATTATTGGTAGTTAGCATGTTTTGATAATTATATTGTTGATTCAATAATAACAAATTTGATAAATCTGTAATTGTTATCAATTAAATTATTTTGATCAAATTTTTAAAATGAAATTCAGGATATACAAATGTATGTAAAGATTTTAAGCAGAACAGCAAATATTATTGCCGTGATTGCCATGGTTGATTTTCATTTGTTTTATTATAAAGGTTTCATTTTTCTTAGGTAATTAAATGAATTTTCAATTTTGCCAATGAATTTTCTTTTCTTTTCATATGACAAACAAAACAAAACCGTTATTTTAGCGTGCGGTTAAGTATTTTGCCACACATTTGCCAGTAAATTGTTCAATAATTTTGAAATTGAAAGTTGCTGCGAAAATCCTATTTTTGTAAAATAACTTATGCTCACAGCCGCACCGGTGAAGTTTAAATGGATAATTATATCATCAAAAGGATAAGATTTACGCAATAAATTATTCTAGCTATAGTGTCGCATGTATGTACGATGTATACTAGCTATTCGTTTAATAATATATATTATACTATTTATTATATATGAAGTAAATTTCATTTATCGAATCGACGAGTTAACGTAACCCAGAGCCAAAATTATCCTAAATTAAATCTGTCAACAATTTATCCCGAAAAAAATCTCTATTGAACCCAAAAACATATATGTGTTTGTACAAATGTACTATATAATATTATGTATAGGTATAGTACAACCAACATCTAAACTCATTCAATTATGACAGAAAAAAGTTGAAAATATGAGATTAATATCGCTTGAAGGCAGTTTTGGATAATTTTAGCGCCCCATTTTTTTGTGTATTTATTAATATTATTCTTGCCTATCATTTTGCCTTTAATTATAATTTAATTTATCATTTTGTTAACACTCTCTTCAGTTGTCGTTCCTCTCGAAAAAAAATATATCAAATCAAATTTAGATTTATAACAATTTTACGTTCTGTTTTTGTGTACTGTTTGGGTAGACTGTGCTCACCACCGTCGTCTTCCACGTTTCTTTTAAATCCTGTATTGTAAAATAACAAAATAATTTGGGGAAATGGGAAAATTGATTTATTTTTCGCATTTTCTTCGTCTTCTTTTCCTATGTATGTATATGGGGTGAAAAGGATATAAATTTAATATAAGGAATACCTTAAGAAAAGAGGTGTAAATTTTTTAAGATTTTTACAAGATGTAAAGTGTTTTGAGTTGAATTATTGTTACATACATTTTTACCACTATCACATGATCGGAATATAAATATGTACATGATAAAAACATTGATTCGCGCAAGAAAAATGTGCCTGTATACATAAAAAATTATAATCAAAACAAAGATACAAATGGAATGTGAATCTGCAATACTCTTATAGCCAAATCTGAGAAATTTTTCAAATATTGCTCGTACACTGAGAAGATCGTTAGACTTGAATTTAAAACTTCACTATGGAATTTGATTAAAGGTAATAGGTCATGATATTGATGTGCACTTCGGGTTCGCTCATCACGGCCATTTTGTAAAAAATGTTTTCATCGAAAACAAAATGTACAAACTTTTATAATAAAAGTTACTTTTTCGTTGCCAATGCTTTAAAATTCCAAAAGAACAAAATTTACAGCAAGATACTACTTTTCAGACAAAGTTTTTAATTTATTTAAAAATAGCCTATTTTTTGGGAGCCTCTTAACGCCGTAATCAGATATCTCTGAAATTTGAATAGTTCAAAATGTCAAGCTATATATGTACCTAATGTTAACTCCCTATAATTTGCATAGTTAGTTCGAAAAGGACCCAACAATTGGTATGGGCCTATGAAGGTACCTCGAATCTACTTAGAGCTCTTTAATCCTATCTGATCCGACACATTCTATCCTTCCACCATTGAAGTACCGCAGATTACGAGAAATAGATCGAGTTCTCACGTGAGGTTCATAAGCAACTGCGGCTCAAATAGCTACGTTTATAGTTGCCACAGAGTTTAGAGATTCATTTTTTTTATTTTAAACACAACCACTTTCTAATAATCTAATTCGATAAAAGCACGTGAGACAGAGTGTTTCTGGTATATACATTTAAAGCAGAATGTTAATGTTTTATTATTTTGACAATAAGTTAAAATCGTTTCAATTTTTATGAGAGTCTAGCATACTTTTAATTATAAGTAATGCCGTAAAATAATAGACTTTTATTAAGATAAATAATTAACGCAAACTAATAGATGACACACCAGGAGACACATTTGGCGGGCTCGATGGCACAATAAATAGCGTTCTTGCTTTTATATTCGAAGGTCTCGGGTTCGATTCCCGGTGGAGACTAAAAATCACGGTTGGGTGTTTTTAATGTGTAAGTATGTGTGTTTGACTGAGTATTGAACCGTGGGCCCGTTTGTGTGGCTGGCATTCGCTGGAGTGACCCGCCCAACTTTTTAATTCTTTTTTTTTTTTAAAGCACGATAATAGAAATTTTTCTTCAAAATTGATAGAAGAAATATAGTTTGCAATTCAAAAATCTCGAGCTGTTTTGCTGAATATCATAAAGGATTGATGTCTGAGAAAAAAATATATTGAATAAAATATGATTATTCACCAAACAGGATAAGATTCTGTAATAAAAAATAGGCAAGCTTTAGCGCAGCTCACTCACTTTAATTCTATTATTTTCCACCTTTATAGGAGTGTTTCCGCCTTTATAGGACTGACTGGTGGTGATTTTTTTTGTAAAATGTAAAATAATTATTTATATTCAAATATAGCCCCTATATTCCCAACATGTTTGCAAAAAATAAAAACGCCTATGAAATAAAAATAAGTTACACCAACCTATTAAGCCTGTTGTTGATACGAATGCGAATAGAAATTCGATGATTTGTTATTCGCACTACTCAGCCAACTAAATCACTGAAATATTTAAAAAACCCACGAATTTTATCCACATTTGTGCACTCCGGCTTTAAAACCAAACAAGCTTCTTCAGAATATTTTGGTCATAAAGCGTTCAGTTAAGGTTTGTATTTGAACCATAAATATAAAAATAATAAAAACCGCAATTAAAATATCCCAATTATTTTCCATATGAATGTTTTCCAATTGTCCCTTAATTTGTTTTTCAGCAATTATTTTATCACTTTCAGCTTCATAATAATAACAGTATAATTTTATTATGACTAAAAAAAGTAAAATGAGTGAGAATTATTATTGTGCAGTATATAACCAATTTACCGCACTCCACAAAACAAACAGTAACAAAGATATTTCGGTAGTCCAAATCACACATACGGACTAACATATAAAATATTTAAAACTACTGGGCACTAATTTTTGGGCTTTAGTATAATATTTCGCAAAATCGAGTAGCGCAGAAAAGGTATTTCATGGCCGAAAGAGCTTTAAATTTGTCGTAGCTTTGCCATATAAAAATAAATCGTTCGTTCGTGAACCAGTTCATTTTCAGTGTAATTTCTGTGTTATTTAGTTGCTTCCACTTTAAATGGACTTCGGATTCATTTATCATTTATATCTATCTTGACGAAAATGCCAAGTAATGTATGTATGCATTGGGATAACCGAATACGGAAAAGTGCAATCGATAGTCAAGTCGATCACAAACAAATAAATATAAAAACATTCCTTCAAAATGTATAAACTGCAAGCGACCTTCCCGCAAATTACAGAGGATGTGAAGCAGTAAAGACTATATACAAAAATTAATAAATGGAATGCGAAATCCAACAAATTCTAGAATTTCTAGATGAACTAAACATTCTAAATAATAATATACACCATGCATAGTGTGGAAGAATCTTACCGAGTTCTCCCATTATCCAAAATAATATAAGCTCATTGGAAATCATAGACGGAAACGACGGGAAGTTTGGTAGAGCAATCGGGCTCCACAGTGCAAAAGATTACTTAATCATCTATGCAATAAATTGAAAAGTTTAATTAAAGCAATTATATAAGAACAAATCAATTAATAATTACCTAAATACAGCTGTACCAGTCAGAAAGACACCGATTACTCTCTTCAGAAAGCAGCAAAAGGATTAAAACGACTTAAATGGCAAATGCAAAACAAAAAGCAATGGGTAACAATATAAAAGATATGACAGCCAAACTGCAAATGGATGAGTAACTGGACGAAAAGATGACAAATTCAGCACAATGAAATGAATACATGTGAACTTTACCAATCAAAGAGTTAACTATTGATACCAGTTCTACTTAACTCGCAATAAATACGGCCCTATATAGCCTAAATGGTTTATGGTTGAACTCGTAACGACCTTCAGATATTATGAAGGACTAACCAGAAAGTTACATTGCACTCCTCCAAAAGTGAATAAAATAAGATCCATAAATTACTAGTTGATAATATTAAAATTAAAAAAAATTAAAAGTTAAAATTATGTTGTAATTGTATTTGTATAAATCTGTCAAACCAGTACAAGATACTGAATATAATTTTTAATAGGATTTGAATAAAGTTTGATTAAGCACAAATTTCTTTCAAAATAATTTTTAAATTCAACTCTATAATTTGGTTTAATAATTTGAATTGAGTTTCAAATAAAATTTGAATGGCTAAATCTTTTCAATTATTTTTTTAAATCAATTTTGATGAGACAGAACGATTTTATTGAATCCAAATCAATATATACAGTTAAAATACTGTTGTGGTAGATATTTTTTGTTACTATACAAAAAATGTTTACGCCTTTATTTTGACGATATATATTCCGAAAAAATTGGAAAAAAGAGACTTGGAAATATGGATGTAAGTAATTTGGATATAGTTTTATCAAGGTCCACTTATTAATTCCTTAAAATTTTAAAAGAACTGGAATTCAATAAAATTTCGAATACATATATAATATATTCAACTTCTTTGGTATAACCATAAAAAAATACATAGTTTAAGATGTAGAGCTATGTTTAGTATATAGACCATATGGGGTCAGAATAGTTGTTTTCATGTTATATAGTTAACTCAATATTATTCGCCTATATAAAAATTTGAAAACCAATTTCAATTCAATACTGTATATATTGTAGTTATATGTATAATTATATAACTATATAAGTTTGTACTTTAATAGTAAACCAACAACATAAAATTTAAACGGCCAATTCCGGCTTATGCCTAAAATTGTTTTTTTTTTAAATGGATCTGTGTTTATCTATATGTAATACATATTATATTATATACCTATATAAATTGATTTGAAATAAAAACGAAAGGAGAAAAACCTGGAAAATCAAATTGGTTTAAATTAATTTGATTTCCTGATAATTTTTTTATTTTAATTTTAGTTTCTATACTCTCTCATATAAAGTTTTATATTTTATGTTTTATTGATTGAACATAAAAAATAAAAACTAATAAAAATCGGATTACATAACACCAATATGTAGTAAGTATACATACATATGTAATATAATCTTCATAATACATAATACAGAGTTTTATGACTATCAAACTATTTAACTATGTACGTCTTTTTCCTTTTTCCTGATTATCTTTTTTTTTTGGTTGGTTGGTTGCTTATGGCTTGATAATGTCATGCAACTATTAATATATTCGTAATACATCATAAAGTTACTCAAAAAAAAAAATCAACGAAATGACACGACATTACAATATTACTGTTATTTTAATTGATTTTTCGTTTGTTTTTTTTTGCTTTATTGTCAGTCAATCAACAACAAAAAAAACTATTGATTTGAGATTTTCATTTTTAATGGTTATATGTGTTGTATGAACAGGATAAAATATTTATATGATATATTGTGTGTAGTTTGGAGAGTTTTGTGAACATTTTGTTTGAACAGACTGGCTCTCATGTATGTGTAGTAGTATACAGGAGGTGATTGATATTTGATCAAATAAAATTTCGGAACAGGTTTGTATAAGTACAAAACACAAGTTTTCATTTTCCCACTGTAATACAATACAATCGGGAAATGTTCAATGATTTAAAAGCAATATGGGCCTTTATTTTTCGATAACCATTTGCAGATTCACCATTTGTATATACATATGTATTATCAAATCAAAATTGTAATCATTTCCTAAAAACTAATATCTTCTGTATTCCCAAGATATTTTTGTATGCGTGACCAATCACCCTGTATTTTAAGGATATATTGTTCTTAGAAAATTTAATATATTATGTATACTTGCACTGTTTCACAACAAAACATTATATTCTCTAATAATATAACGTAGCCTATTCGAATTCTAGTAGAACGTATTTATATAGGAATTAGTTTTAAACAAAATGAATGTAGGTGTATGTGTGTGTAATAATAAAATATACAGTCGTGCGTTACTTGACTAGGGCAAATTTTTTGAGATATATACGTACATAGTTTCTTGGTTTTCACTTCTCTTAAAAAAATTCAATTAGCTAGACAAATTTTGATGACACTTGAATCATAATCAAAAAGAATAAAACGTAGAAAACTGACGTTGCAGAATTTTGCAATATGTACATTCTCAAAAAATCGTGAACTTAATCAAGGGACGCAGAACATATATGTACATATGTACTCGTATCTGGCAATAAAATATATAATATTGCTTTTTTAGTTAAAAAAAACAAAACAGTAAATAAAAAATATTCCAATTAATTATTTATCTAAAACCAAATCGAATAAAAACATTAAATATTAATGTTATGAATTTTAGCAAATAAAATTTTCACCAAATAAATTTTTGTTAAACAAATTAAACTTAAAAATAAAATTTCTTTAAAAATTACAAACATCAACAATATATATACATATAACATTTTGTGTATGTATATGTATATATATATATATATTATGTATATTATCTATTATTAATTTAATGCACGCAAACATTTTCGCAAATATTTATATACACTTACTTGATATACGGTTGATGCAGTGCAACCAAGCTGGCATGAATGCCTAAACTAATTGCGGCCAAATGAAAATAATCAAATAGCACCGGTAAATGATAGTGTAGTCCACGTCCTGGATGAAAATTTAATTGGAGGATACGCGTTGATACTAAAGTTAAATTTGATCCGTTTGCCGTTGCTTGCTCACCAAACCATAGCTCTAGATTTAGTGAGAATTCTGCGCGTTCGATTGATTCTTTTAAATGACGGCTATCGACTGGAAGTAAAGAAAGAATATTTTTGTATCAATAGTTTTATAATATCGAATTGAAAAACTAAACATTTTATAGTTTATTTCGTTCAATTGTTATAATATTCAATTCTTGTTTAATCTAATAAAGTGTTAAAGTGAAGATGAAATAATCTCAAAAAAAAAATATTAATTCTAGCTTTATTATGGAAATAATCTAAAATATGCTCACGACAAAATAGTAAAACTAAACTGTAAGATTCAGTAAAAACAACGCAGTTTGATTATTTGTATGTACATATATATATATATGTGTATATGTATAGCAGATAAAGAATAATAAGCTACTGAAATGTATCTAACCAAAACATGTTTTGATAGACTAGTCAAGAAAAACGCCACGCCCTAGATAAATTACTCACTATATATTGACGAGCTTACGGAAGTAACTCGGCTACCCTATATATAATTTACTTAACTTCGTAGAACGATTCCAGGCTTTTAAAATTTCTAACACATTCAATGTTGGCCGTAATCCCTATCCAGGAACCTCGTGATTTAAGTCAAGCTTACTTTGCAAAAAACCAATTCCGTTAAATCCAACCAGATTCCTGAACAAATTTCAACATATTTTCTAAACGAATCAAACCAATATCAATTGTAGGACTCGGCATAATCACAATATCCTAATAAGCGATAACCTCCCATCTATTTCACGCAACGCTATCTGCATAAATCGTTGACACACAGCTGGAACATTGAGAATTGCCTAAATGGCGTATGGTTGAACACGTAATGTCATTGAAATCTGATAATACTTCGAAAATCTATAACCGGCAAATACGTATAACTGCACCCCTGTCGTTTAACCAATTCCGTTGTCATTTTTAACACTTATCATCTATCACATTATTATGCTATTTCTTGACTTATTAATACCCAGTCATTATTCTTAAACTTAGCACACACATTCTTGCGTTATCACTTAGTTCAAGAATACTAAAATTATATTTATAACTAAAACCATTAACTGTAAATTCCCCGTCATGCTTCGAGGTTTGGGCGCCCAGCATGGGGCGACCGTGTAGCAACATTTTGTTAGGTAATCTAATCATCTATAAGTCAATAAAACCGAAATTCGGATTTCGTTGGTATGCAATTTGTGCCATTGTAGGTAAAAGTTATAAATATTTATATTTATAAATAGTGGAATATGTGAATTATAGCATGAGTAAATAACAATCCCGAGTTCATTTACCCCAAAGTAAAGGGGTAATACAAACCATTTGCATATAAAAAAGGTTAGGAAATCTTTATCACAGTTAAGACCTAGGTCAATTCGCATATAGATAAAAATATAGTAATTATAAATGAACGCAGTAAACATATACATATATAGCTAATCCCATAAATATAATCAATTTGATTCATTAAATAAATATAATGATAAGATCAAATTTTGTCTAAATTAATTATATTAATGAACAAAACAAAATATTTTCAAATTAAATGTTATCTTATCAAATTACACAATTATAAATTCCATTTAACTCTTTATTTTCTTCATTAATTCGACTGTGATTATATCAAATAAAAATAAACTACTCGTATATGAACAAATATTTTATATAGCGAACGTGTTAGCCTGATAGTTTATCATGGCTATAAAGAAAAATTTCGGGGTAAACACCATTACAATCTGGCCATTAATTTGTATCATTGAATTCATGAAATTTCGTGTTATATACTATTGCTTTTGATCACTTCCGTTAGATTATCGATCGCCTCTTTCCTAATGATCGCCAGTACCGCATTAAAGATTGCATTCTCGATTATCTTCCAAGCGGATTAGAAAAATATTCGAATAGTGTAAAGACGTTTTCTTATCGTCATCTAATTTTTTGTATTAATCTGCTTGCTTCTCTGTTGAATGTACTTCTACTGCAATAATTTTAACTGTAGCTATCATTTAGTAAATTAATAATATACTTATATTACATATCTAAATAAGAATATTTTAAATCCTGATTGAATATTTTATTATTTTAAATCCTGATAGAATATTTTAAACCCTTTTTTGTTTTATATTCAAACTATAACATCGACGGTGTCGATGACAATAACTTGTTATTACCTTTTCAACAATTTGAGGCATTCAATACCTTACATTATAGTTAGAGCAAGAATACTTTATAAAAAGCTATATAGGAAAATATATCTACTTCAACGTACAGGGCAAGGAATCATGCTTATCACTTTAGTTTAGGGATTGCAATATCGATAATCGGTTAATCGATTAACCGATAAATCGGTCTAAAATCATATTTTAATTTATATAATTTTTACCGATAAATCCGATAAAAAATCGTTATTTTATTTTATTTAAAAATACGGTTATTTTATAAAAGTAGCAGTGGAGAAACTCTGCTGCCAAGATACAAATTTATTTACAACAGACATTGCCATTAAATTTTTATTAGATGAATTATCGGCCGAAAATTCGTTTTTAGGTGCCGCTTTTAAATCTGAATTAATAAATCACAATAGTGCAAGAAGGCCTACTTATTCAGATTTATTTCATTACTTTAATAATCCCAAGTATTTGCAGTTAGAATCGACAGTTTCCTCCTCCTCCTGGCCCGATCTGGACCCGTCAAGTCCAGGATAGATCTGCCTGGTTATTACACACGAACTATAGCGTTAGACCATCTGACGTGCGTTTCTTTTATGGGTTTTTCCTGAAGCAGCAGTTTACTGTGATATTGAAGTGCACTGGCATCCACGTCAAGCGGATGTTGAACTGATCAGCCATCTCATTTAAAGATCCCAGACAGTTCTGGGCTACCTTCGACGTCAGGGAGTATGATTGTAGTGTTTTAATAGCAACCTGGATTTCCGTTAAAATGCGAATATCCCTCGTAGATAATACATTATACTTCAACCAGTCCATGATAAACTAGTCCATCTCTCTTCAATGGCATTTTTACAGGAGTAGAGCGCTATAGCAGCGTTCTTTACTCTCTCTAAGATGTTTGGTTTCTACCCACTCAGAGAGTTCGCCGAGTGCGCACTGCATGCGCTCACTCAGCGTACAAAGATATTTACCGAAGACCGCAATAGCAACACCATCTGCAAATATTGAATAAGTAATCGACAGAGATTATTTATTCAATATTTAATAAAATAAGCCGAGGTGCAATATTAAAACTAATAGTAGAATTGGTCGAACGCCTATCTGATGAAGATCGTACTCTAAACAATGATATGGCAGAAGTAGAGACCATAGCAAAACAACTTGAGTTAAATGAATCTTTATCACTGAAAGATAAACTAAACATGGCTATTAAACAACAGTCGTGTACTGACATTGAAGAGAAGCCTCAGCAAAGAGTATCACGCGAAATAATTAAAATAAGAAGGCGAGAAATGACTTTTTTCGACGACATGAAAATTCGGGGAAAATATCTGCAGCGTGTTTTTAATTATTTAAATTGCAAGGGAATTTTCGGCAGCAGGGCTGTTTTGTACCAAAATTCGATCGAGACTAAATGATCAAAGCATGAACGCGCTGTGTTATTTAAGAACGTTTTTCCTCCAAGAAGAGTATTACCATAGACAAAACAGTATATAGATTTCTCATATTTTTATTGCACTGCGTATGAGCGAGAAAAAATATTTTCAATGTCATCGTTGTGTTGTTGATATTCCATAGTGTATACAGTATAAACAATAGAATGCACCAACACAATGATGACATAGGAAAATTCAGAAGATTGCTGTACTCCTCTGTTTTTTGTACAAATGAGAAATCTAGTATGATTATCTATGGTATTACTTTTGAAATAAATGTTTTATGTAAAATTTCTATGTAAAATTTTAAGTCTTTTAATTACGTATTAAAAAATACAAATAAATAAAAAAAAATTATCGATTTATCGATAAATAAATTTTAGCAAATTTTGCAATCCCTACTTAAATAAATTATCGCATTTGCTATATTTTTAACTCTTCCAAAAACTTAAAAATACTTGTTGGTTAAAATGATAAATTTCAGGTCTCATTTTATATTTGCCTAAATATAATTAATTGACCCTAATGCAATTTTTCATTTTTATATTTTAAAAAGTTAGTTGAATACCAAAAAAAATAAAATTACGAACGGCCTTCACCTCTTCACCGACCCAGTTTTTTGGAATTTGTTCACGATATTCAAAATTGTACGCTCAGGGGCCCTACTATAACTTTCGACAACGATTTTCGACGACGGTCGTTTTCCTATAGTAGGCAAAGGAAGAAAAAGGTAAACAATAGTAAATTTATAATATTGTTTTCCTTTTTCTTCCTTTGCCTACTATAGGAAAACGACCGTCGTCGAAAATCGTTGTCGAAAGTGATAGTAGGGCCTCAGTTGTTCATTATTAACACCAAAAAATCATGTAATGCGTTTTTTTTTGAACGTCCATTTTCATAAGAGGCTTCGATAAGTTTAACGCGTTGTGCCACCGTATATCTATACATACCTAAAATTGCAAATGACTCTAGATGCCAGATGTTAATATGAACCAATTTTTTGATATTTAGATTTTATTCACCCAGTGAAACTACCATTGGCCCGCCCTTATCAATAAAACTGAAAAATTAATTTTACTTAATCCAGCAGTAGAAATAATAATAATCGACAGCCAACTAGGAAGATAAATTAAATCTGAATTACTAGTCTATGGCTGCGGACCAATCCAAGGGTAAATCAATTACTAAGGTAAAAGTCGATTTTTAGTATTTTAATTTTATTGAAATACGCGAATTAGTTTATTTCCAGCTTACTCAATCCGTAGATCATTAAAAAATGAACAAGCTAAACGTTAAATATTTACTTTTGTGTATTCGCTTTACCGTACTTTTTGATAGGGTAAATGAATTTACCAAAAATTAAATTAAAAGTCAACTTTTATCCGTGAATTGGTCCGCAGCCATGTAGGGGTTTTCCAATAATAATAATAATTCAGTATTTAAAGGCCATTACTGGCCTCTTACTGCGTCAACAATCTGGCTCCAACGGTTTCGATCCTGGGCTTGGTCTTCATACTGTCCTAGACAATCTGAAGAAGCCAAGTCGTTCTCTACACCGTGGAGCCATCGTCGCCTGCAACGACCTCTGCGCCAATCATATGGTGGCTCTCCTTTCAGAGATCGCTGCCCAATTCGTTCCGGATCAGCACGCAGAACGTGACCGAGCCAGCGTACTCGCTGCGATCTTATTTCATGTACAATATCGGGGATCTTCATCAGATCTCTGATCTCGAAATTGTATAGAGCTCGGTATGTGCCATCCATTTCGCGTTTTGGGCCGTAAATCACACGCATGATTCTTCTCTCAAATAGAAGGAGCCATCTCTTGTACTCATCCGTCAGCGCCCAACTTTCACATCCATACATAACAACAGGCCTGATCAACGCTTTCTAAAGTTTCAGGGGTTTTCCAATAAGAGGTTTCATTTTGAAATTTAAAAAAACAAGTATTTTTTAAGAGAAATCAATGAATGTGTATTTCATTGTAAAGAGGAAGGTATGCCATTAACATTTGAAAACGATATCAGCCAAATGGTCGCTATGCTTGCAGCACCATATCCTTTTCATGAAATTTTCCATGACCAATTCGCACATTTGTGGCTGTATGTCCTCGATAACTTCACGAATTCCATCTTTAAGTTCTTGAATCGATAGTGGAGCATTGGCATAGACCTTATCTTTCACGTGGCCCCAAAGAAAAAGTCTAAAGGTGTCAAATCACAAGATCTCGGTGGCCAATTATGATCACCTCTTCAAAAAATAACACGGTCAGGAAACTATTCTTGCAAAATTGCGATTGTTTCGTTGCTTGTGTGGCACGTAGCGCCACTTGTTGAAAATAAAAGTCGTCCACATCAATATCTTCCAATTCCAACAAAAAATCATTAATCATAGCTCGGTAGCGCAATCCATTCACCGTAACAGTTGCACCAACCTCATTTTCCAAAAAGTAAGGGCCAATCACGCCGCCAGCCCAAAAACCGCACCAAACAGTCACACGTTGAGGATGGAGATTCTTTTCAACAATCATTCTGCGACAATTCTGCTTATTAACGTAGCCTCTGAGGTGAAAATGGGCCTAATCACTCAAGATGATTATTCGATGAAAATCTGGATCAGTTTGATACATTTGAAGGACTCAATCAGCGAAGATACGACGTTTATGGTGATCGACCGGCTTGAGTTCTTGTGTTAACTGAACTTTAAAAGCCTTAAGCCTCGGGCTACACTACGGGCTACAGCAAGCAATATTCTCAGTTGTTCTTGACCGACGCACACGGTTTCGATTCTTCACATCACTGACTTGTCCCCATACAGCTGAAATTTTTTCACCGCAGTTTCACTATTGCCGGCCAAGAAGGTGCTTCACGACGGCCAAAATGTGCTTTAGTTTTGCGAACTGTGACTGCAAAATGTTCACCATTTTTGTAGTGAATTTTAACAATTTCAATGCGTTGTTGAATGAAAATGAATATATATATATATATATATATATATATATATATATATATATATATATATATATATATATATATATATATATATATATATACATACCGGGTGTTTTTTTTAAACTGAGACGATCAAATATCTCGAAAAATAGCCACTCTACGGAAAAAATGTCCATAATCAAAATTTAATCATACCGCGGGGGAAATACATTAGTGCAAAAAAAAAAGTCCCCCCACCCCCGCTTTGTAGGTGGGGCGGGAATAACTTTTAAACTAAGATAGGAAGCCATATTTTTTATTGTAGATACGGATTCTACGACTAAAAGTACGTATGAATTGAATAAAATATTTTGTTCGGTTCATGATAGATGGCGTTGCAATCGACGAAATTCAATTTTTTCAATTTCTCCTTCTTAGAACACACGCATTCGATTCTGCAATACGTTTGAAATAAAAAACATCACGTTTTCATTGGAAATACTCGAAATTCGTCATCAAAACAATTTATTCAGTTTTGTAAATCTAAATAAGTGTTCAAAATTAATTTCAAGTTTTATTATTAAATTTCAAAAATACAAAATTCAGGCCATCATTTTATATGACTATAGTTAATAGATTTACAACGGAGAATATATTTTTCTATACTCGCATTGAGAGTGGTTTCCACCCCTTCTCCATCAGGGCTACCATCTCAATTACTGTTAATGGTAACATTCGATGTGTAACACGTCAACTTAAACTTAAATTAAAATTTGAATGTAAAATCCTTCCGGGAATTTAAACCCCAACTTTTCATTTCAATCCCATATAAATGTATACATTTTATTTGCAACCGCATCTTAACGATTGAAAAACATTAAGATAAATAATAAAAAGAAGCATCCTTTATTTATGATTTAAATATTTCACACTTTTCCAACTGACCTAAATTTTTCATTTTTTTTTGTTTATATATATATATATATATATATATATATATATATATATATATATATATATATATATATATATATATATATATATATATATATCAGTATATCAGTATACATATGATACAAAACTAAAAGGATTCTTTCATTCTTATTTAAAAAAATCATTAAACCAACCACTTACCTAGTAAATGGGCTCGAAACATAATAATATCTTTTAATGTAACCTCCTCATTACGATATAATATTTGGAATACACGTGAGGCACCGGCACCACCAACTATACAGGCAGAACCAGTACCAGTACCTTCGGGTATACATGTCTCCACTTGAACTGGTAAACGTGGCGATACCCGTAATGAACATCTCACTTGATATAATCTGTAATAAATGGAAAACAACAAAATCTACTATTAATCGAGAAATTAAATCTTCTACATATATACGTATACATCTCAATCCGCTCTGTATTTCCTTAAAACACATTTATTTATATTTTTGTTTATATACATATAAAATAATTTCCATTTTAAGGATAATTCAAAAAAAAAAACAGGAAAAAAGGAAATGAAAACCATCAGGCAGGATGATGAGAAAAATATTTTATTTTTATTTCATTTTGTGGTGTAATAAAAAAAATAAATGATAATAATAATAATTTATAGAAACACCAGTATTTGCGGATTTTTTTTTAGCACCATCTTTAAAATATGTTTTTTATGGATTTCTTCAATCGACTTAAAAAAGAACATACTTAATAAAAAATAAACAAAATCGAATAATCACAGTATATGCTATACATTTTTAAATTTTCTGCTCGATTCCTTGGATTAGTTTCAGATCCTAGAACCTAGATATTATATAGTCTATTACTCTGTACATAGTTACATACATACTTATTTTTCATCTTTTATTTTACGTAACGACAAAATGGCAGAACTAAAGAATTTTTTGATTTACATAATATTTTATTTTGTTTTTTGAAATTTTTGTAACTGTGCGTGTTACAGTGTTATAATAATGTAATGGAAAAGTATATATTGTTTTCGAACAAATTTGGTTAATAAAAATATAGAATTGGCTTCTCTGGTATACATTTGACTAGACACGATTTCATGACTAGACATGTCAATATGAGACTATAGACACAAATTATTAGAATATGTGTACATATTATATTTTATGTATGATGTGTGTTAAATAGAAATAATTTCACTTGTTTCCACACATAATTTGAGTATTTGAATTGTGTGTGTATGTATAACGAAATTCCATATTATATATGTGTATAAAATTGCGAGCGAGCCATGTGTAAATGGATGAATGTTAAAGCATGTTGATTGACTATAACAAATGTTGTTTTGTTTTTAAATTTTTATGCAAAATTTATCGGATGCCAAATGAAAATTGTGCCAGAAAAAAAAGTGATATTAAATTTGGATTCGAGATGATGAGAAATCGTGTCAAAATATTAATGTATATATAACGAATTTTTATATCAACTTGGTTAAATATATGGTGTATGTGTGTAAACAGTTATGTGCGTGGAAGAATGAATTTGTGCGGGAGTATTTTAAATTGTGGTTGTGCTAACAAAACAATCAACGATGAGTACTAACAATGCGGAATAGTAGCGAACGCCTAGAATTTGGTACTAGCTATTCTTAAATAATAAATTTACTTTCAAGAGACATTTCGGTATTTAAAGAACTACATATGTAAGCACTTTGGTTCTCTTATACATATATAAAATTTAGTCTGATATACGAGTAGTTATTTTAAAGGATTAATTCAACGTGGAACGAAAGTGGAATTCCTTCGGAAGAATATCTTGTTCAAGCCGCTATCATGCAAATGAGTCTAAGGTTTATTTGAGCCGAACTCGAGACGAAGTCAACATAATAAAGTTAAATTATTTCCATCTCACTATGAAATATTTCAATAATTTAGTTCTGTTATGTTGTCTTCGTCATGAGTTCGTCTCAAATAAACCTTAGTCTCATTCGTATGAGAGCGGCATCAGCGACTACTCATTTTTCAAAACAATATTTTTTTTAAATAATGTATCAATTTTTGTATATCAATGTGGCCATCGAAATGCATAGATCTAAATTTGCAAAGATAAAAACCGAACAACTTATATACGGAATTGTATTTACCAAGTGGTTGAACAATTATATTATGCTCTTGAACAGTACAAATTTTGGAACTTCAACATTACCGTGTTTTATTTAATCGTACGATATATAAGGCAATTCCTACCATGGAACTCAGCATTAATAAATCGGACTGTTTTGTAAAAACATCAAATTCATTTACAGATTGTCTATGACTTTTTTTATTAACCATCTGCATCGGTTAGATAAGTTAGATAGAAGATTTACCGGATAGTATATAGCTATACTCAATAATAAGATATCGTTTCAGCTTCTTCATTACAAATTTTTTAAGTTAATGTTTAATTGTGTATTGTATAACTCTCACCCTAGTTTCAAAGTGCAGATTTGCAAGATTTTTTTGCATCGAAGAATTAACTTCAAATATCATATTTTCCACAAAGTCTTAATTAACCTCTTTGACATTGATATATTTCCGCCCACTTTCTTTCGAAATTTTCTATTAAACTGAGGATTTCCATTTTTCTAATATTTAGACAACATAATGTTTTGAAATAGTAAACTTCTCTATATTACACTTTTTTTGTATCACAGAGAAGTTATAGTTTTTTACTAAAAGAGTTAAATCAAAATATTTGTTACTCTTTTGACACATCATTTTTGAACATTATGACGTAATTTTGTGTCTATGGAAACGATTTATTCAAATATGTGTCATTTTAATATTGTGAGTTTAGTAATTTATTAATTTTAATATTATGTATGTTTTTAAATGACAATTCTAAATTGATAAACTTGGAATTCCATTTCTTATACTTAAAGAACTTAGGGTATACATATGAGAATATGAATTTAAAAAAATGGAAATTTGGGAACCAGCTTTGAAAATTTCGCCCTATGCAACGGATACAAGTCAAATATATACATAATTTTGAAACAATAGATTTACTACATATTTCCCTAGATATATTTCTGGGTAATAGAAATTACCCAAATAAATATAATATTTTTTTTTATATTTAAGATGAGTTCGTGAGGTCGGATATTTACCCGAGCTATTTACATCGGACCGTAAGATAAAATTATTTTATATTGAAAGTGGGGAAATGGATGAATTTTTTGGTTATGGTATGCATGAACTTTTTTGGTGATTTTATTGGTTTAGAGCTCGGATGAAAATAGCTAGGGTATATATCCGACCTCGCGAACTCACCTTTAAGGTTAGTCAATTATAAATTATATTCATATAATAATTTTGATAGTTTTTAAAACAAAACAGGTGAGTTTTATAATCTTTACTGTTCTCACCATTTATCATCAAATTCTTCAATTGATAACCTAAGGACGTTTGATGACCTGCTTGACAACAGAAATTTTGGCTAATTCTACCAAATTAGTCTTTAAAATTGCGGTCTCACACTTTCCACATTAACATGTTCATGGGATTTTTAAACACTAATTATTTAAACGCGTGTACATTGTTTTAATCAAAAAAGCGAGTGGCCACATAGATAATCACAAAATTGGAATCTGTGGATACGGGAATAAAGGCAAAATTAAACACATGTTTACGCAGTCTCCATAGCTACACCGATGACAATTATATGATATTAATTGTTTTGAACTTGCAAGAAACACATTGATAAGCGTTACTAAGTTTTTACAATGCAAGATTCAAACATGAACAACACGAAATAAGGTAAACAATGCATAAATCTATAAAACCAGAACCATTTCTTGGCATTACAAAACGCAGGCTGCCGTAAGATACTACCAAAAAAAAAGCGGAAACAAGTAATATTTAAAAAAGAAAATTTTGCATTTTGTTTATAATATAGCAATGGACATGTTTTCAAAATAACATGGCCACACGAAACCTATAGCTCTAACTCTAGTCTTAATTAATTCTCTTTGTCATTTTATTGATATATGGGAATTTTTGATAACTTAATTAATTTTTAACTTCATTCAAATTTAATTGCGTTCATTTCATTCTGGAATTTTCACTGTACAACTTTCAACTGCTACATGCTTTTACCTGTAAGCAGATTTCGGAAGGCTTTGCGTTGTGGAGCCACCCATTATCACGTGCATCAATAGGCATTTTCACACCATAAATAGGATCTATAAACTGTAATATATCTGAGCTCTGTTTTACCTTCCACGTAGTACTAATCTTTTTCTGCCCAGTTCAGACTTTCAAAATATTACATCACTTATAAAAAATTTAAATCTGACTTTTTATTGTGCATTAAGGTACATTTTAATCAAATATTTAAGTTAAGTATAAAGTTTTGTATTGAAATAAGAAAAATTATTTAAGGTTATTTTGGAAAACTATGGAAAGTATCAGCAAAGAAATCTTCAACTTACTATACACAAAAGTCACTTAAATTTTTGATCATTAAGTGGAATAGATAATTGGATTACGATATTTGTGAATACAAGTATAGAAATCTATATGTTGAATTTCCCTAGATTTGTCTGGTGTCTCTGATCAGAGGCCACTTTGGTGTCTGGTGGCTTAAGGTAGAGCTGAATTTACTCTAAAGGAAAATAACTAAGATTTTTACTATGACTTGATTCAAAAATGTTCAATCCTAAGTTGAAAGTATTTGTAGGTACCTCTTATTTTGGAAAATATTAGTGAGTTTACTGTTGTGTATAGTAAGTTGTCTCCTACTTTTCTAGAACGATTATTTACAAACTTAAATATAGGTGGTCTGGTGAGAAGCTGTCTGGGGGAATCAAGTTGGTACTTGTTGCCAGCTCCGTATCTTGCAGCTTCCACAAGTGTGCGGGTTATCTCCCCGTGGTGACCACCGGGCAACTATTACACCATGTGGTGTACTAGGCGAAAACACGGCGCTAAACAACTGGGCCGGGTTAAGGTGTTAACCATACCGTGCTGATAACCGGCCAGGCGGGGCCCAGTCTAAAAACTAGCCCAGTCTCTAACGGTGTATCCGGATACTTGGCGCCCTACGGATCATGTAGCCTTACCGGTGCATTGCGGATCTCTCCAGAGGTGGACCTCCTTTCTCCGCTACTCGTGGGAACTATTATGGTAAATCAAAATAGTAAACAAAAAGAGACCGGTGCTCTTAAAAAACCGGAATCTAGTACTGCGGAGACATCGGCCTTTAGGCCCGGTCTCCAAAGTGCAATTAGACTTAATGAGGCTGGCCCCTCGAAATCAAAGGGCAAAGGCACGAATGCTGGAGGGCATCAGTGTCAAACTATCAGACCAGGAAGAGAGCCTGGCGAATGATCTCTAAGATCTGCAACATTCCGTTAGAGCAGAGAACGGATAGAGACAAGGATACGCTTGCGTGGGCAAGATGTATCACTGAGCCAAAGCAGGAGGGTTCGTTGTGATCTCACAGCCGAAAAGGCAGAGATCTGATGATGAACCGCCTACGGAGGCTAAAAAGAAGCGGGTTACGGACAATATTACCAGGCCCTTCAACGAGGTGCTAAAGGATCACCTGATCATGGCAATCGTTGACAGGGCTCAAGAAGATGGAAGCATTACGGCCCTTAACTGGAGGAAGGTGGATAAGGTCTTAGCCGCCATCTTCCTAAAAATCATGAGGGAGAACCCAGGACCTGCTCCGTCCTGCCGAGACGGAGGGTGGCATCGAGGTCATGTTAAACTAACTGCCTGTGCCGATGAGAGGTCTGTGACCCTCTACAAAAAGGCGATCGGCAGCCTGGGTGAAGTCTGGCCGGGGGCCAAACTAGAAATGGTGACGAGGGAAGAAATTCCCTGCATGCCAAGGGCGCGAGCCTGGATCCCTGCGGAGCCAAGTGATCCTAGGGAGATCCTGGAAATGTTGAAAATCAGCAATCCGAATCTGCCAACGGCAACCTGGAAGAATGCCAGGTTAGAAGAGGTAAAGGCGGAAGCAGATCACAGATCGGCCGTCATTATCATCGACAGAGAATCCGTGGGTGCTTTGGCAAAATCTGGAGGCCTGGTCAGCTATGGATTTGGAGCGATTACGCTCAAAATTTATAAGCGCGATGAGGCTGACAGATCTGGGGCACCTGCAGCAGGGGGGGAGCACTTGTGGTGTCCCGCCTGGTGTTGGTGACCCAGAAGTCCGTAGCATCCCGGAGGACGCTCAGGAGACACAATCTCTGGACTCGGAGATTTCGAGATCATTGGGACTAAGCTGTGCGCTCCTAACGGACGAATCGACGTCAGAGGAGTCTGACTCAACAGGGGTGGAGGGAAGCAATATCTAATGCTTAAGATCCTTCAGATCAACTTCCATCACTGTAAAGCCGCCTCGGCGGCCCTTCTGCTAAAAATGGAATCTGAGTCCATTGATGTGGTTCTGGTCCAGGAACTTTGGGTCAATAGTGACCGGGTGCTGGGCTTCAGAACTCCCAAATATAAAATACTACATGCGAAAAATGAAGGTAAGATACGTTCCTGCATTCTCGCTAGAAACAATCTGAATATTTTTATACTACTGAATTACAGCAACGCTGATGTAGTGGTGGCTAGCATCGAGATGGATGGGCAAAATCTCTGGCTAATATCGGCCTACCTACCATACGAGGAGGAAAATATAACACCAGGTAGGTTGGCCAGTGCAATAATGGAGGCTCGAAAACGAAAGGTAGGAGTCATCATGGGCAGTGATGCTAATACGCATCACTCAATCTGGGGAAGTACAGATATAAAGAGGCGAGGTGAGTTACTCCTTGATTTTATTTTAAGTACTAACCTAAATATATGTAAGATCGGGTGTAAGCCAACCTTTATTACTAAAAATAGACAGGAAGTGTTGGACATCACACTTGTCTCGAATTTTATTAAGGAGAGAGTATTGAACTGGAAAGTGTCCGAAGACCATTCCTTTTCTAACCATTGTTATCTCCAGTACGAAGTGGATACAAAACCCACTAGCAAACCACCCTTCAGAAATAGGAGGAAAACTGATTGGGATTGTTTCAGAACCTTCAGGGTAACTTATTACCGGTATCGGTTCCAAACCCTCCTGCATCTACACTATCTGATGCTTTTAACAAGGCCATGTTAAGTGCGTGTCCTATCAGTAGGGTCTTGGGTAAATCTCGGCCACCCTGGTGGTCGAGAGAACTCCAAGGTACTCGTATGAAATCAAGAAAGTTCAAGAAAGCGAGGAACACAAATGCTGCTGCAGATTGGGACTGTTATAAGGAAGTCCTCAAAACCTATAAGTACGAGCTGAGAGTAGCCAAAACGAGGGCCTGGAAGCTCTACTGTGGCAATATACAGGAGTCCTCGGAGGCGGCCATGCTATGCAAAGTACTATGTTCTAGTGCTTCCATTCCGGGTTATACTTCACGACTGCCAAATATGAGCTGTCAAGACTAACGTTTACCAAAATGGCGGCAAAATAAAGTAGTATACCTTCCCGGCGGACACCGTGTACAACGACCGGATGGTTCATGGACCACATGTAGTGAGGAATCCCTGGAACTATTACTAGAAACGCATTTCCCAGAGTGCTCGGTACTAGCTCCGGAGAGACCCATGATAAATAGGGGTATAGATTCCGTAAGTCATATAGTAAAGAGGCGGAATATCCTATGGGCAATAAACAGCTTTAAGCCATACAAGTCGGCATGACATGATGGCAGTATCCCTGCGGATATCCAGCGAACTGTTGACTCAACCCTACCCTGGCTGGAAGTTATCTTCAAAGGCAGCCTAGAACTCTGTCACATTCCTAGAAAGTGGACTGAAGTAAAAGTAATATTTATACCTATAAGGCGGGGAAAAGCTCTCACTGCTATCCCAAAGACTTTAGTACAGACACACATAGTACACTGGCTCTACGTCTCAGTGGTCAAACCTATACTGCTGTATGGGGTTGTCGTCTGGTGGCCAGTGTTAAAAATTATGCCAACCTTAAACTATTGATGAAAGTCCAAAGAACGGCCTGCTTGTGTATAAGTGGGGCTCTCAGGAGCACACCTAAATCCATATCTATGTGGACCTGTAACAATGCAGGGCAGTCATCTATCCTATGCAACAGGGGTATTCCGGAAGCCGTCTACCGACTACGCTATTCCTTTGCCATCTGTTGATCGCAGGAAATGTAAAGGCAGATGAGTTGGCCCGTAAGGGTACAGCACGCCTAATAACCCAAAGCAGGCGGGATATAAAGATACCGCTTGCTTCATGTAAACTGCTGCTTCAAGAAGAAGCTATAAAAGTAACGAACGTCAGATGGTCTAACGCTAGTTCGTGTGTAATAACCAGGCAGATATGGCCTGGACTTGACCGGTCCAGCTCAGGCCAACTGATATCGCTTCGACGGCACCATATTGGTATTGGAGCTATAACGGGACATTGTCTCATTGGGATACATGCGAGCAGACTGGGTGTCCCAGCCCACGATGAGAAGGAGGAGGAAAATGTGCTCCATCTGAACTGCACCTGTCCTAGTCTAGCATACAGCAGAATAAAATTTATGGGAACTTCCCCTTTGAACGACCTCACGAATCTTAGTAAGATCGAGATCCGGGACTTTAAACGCTTCTTGGTAAGCTCAGGATGGTTTAGCGAGTGAAGAGGAGGAAACTCGAATGCGGTACAGCTACGGACCAATTTTGTGTCTATGCTAGTCCTTTTGGGCGGCCACCCTTAACCACACCTAATCTAACCTAACTTAAATATAATTTTTCCTCATTCCAATACAAAATCGAAAAACTAGTTATAACAAGACTATGATACAAATTCATACATATATATGTACATATGCATGCATAATGATTTATTGTTTTTATTTTAGGATATATTTAGGATATACTTCACGCGGAATGGCTCTTAATATTCAACTTTTATTAATTATCTTCAATTATTTTAAATAATACATTAGAATTATATTAATAATTTGTAAAATTTTCCGTCTGTGTTATATTAAATAAATATGTAACATTATACATACATATATCGAATTCGATTTGTTATATATGTATAGTAAGAAAGTCGTTATTTTCTCGCTCACTGAATTATACAATATATATGTACATATATTGTATGTATGTATACTATACATATTTTATGTACATATATTATGCGAGATTATTCCAAGTTAAACATGTTTTGTCGGCCCTATAATCTGTTTTCTTATAGGAAAAACAGAAAACTACGTTTTTGTTTCTGGAATTGACAAAAAGGAATTATTAAAAAATTGATATTATGACAAATGGTAATAAATTACCTTTCCCATTTACGTCATGGTCTATTTTGGAAAAGGTAATAGTTTATACAAAAGGCAATAATGTCGAGAAATATTACAAATTTTAATAAACTGCAGGAATTAATTACTATCAGTTGCCAGATGAGGGTTATTTGTAAAATTTAGCTTGATATTGAGATTAACTTCCATTAACTTCCAAGATTCAATTGGATACTATTAAAATCGATGGCAGTTTGTCAAAGTAAACTTGACGTCCGATTAAAATGTGTGTCTTATACACACATTTTAATCGGACGACAAGTTCACTTTGACAAGGCCACTATGCGCTGTAAAACGATTATGTAGTTTGAAACTATGCATTGAAAGATTCTATATGAGATCTATGTGAGTTGTTATATTTTATAGATCGCTGACATCATATACGAGCAGATTGAGAAGTCTAGTAAAAATGAAACAAGGAATAATATTTTCGGCCAAAAAACAATTTTTATTTTTCAACGTAGTCGTCTTTTACCTCGATACACTTAGTCCAACGTTTTCCCAATTTTTCGATCTCTTCCGAATAATACGAATTCTCCAACCCTTCAAAATAGGCGTTTGTTGCATCGATGATCTCCTCATTAGAGCCGAATCTCTTTCCGCTGAGCCATTTATTCAACTTCGGAAACAAGAAATGGGCGCAGGGGGCTAAGTCTGGAGAATATGGCGAATGTGGCCGCAATTCGACGTTTAATTCACGGATATTGACCATGGCAACTACACACGTGTGCACCCGTGCATTGTCTTGATGGTAGAGAACTATTTTCTTCGCCAAATGCGGTCGTTTTACTTTCAAAACGTCGTTGAAACGGTCCAATAAATAATAAAAATAAACAGTTTTAAAGACCATTTCTAACGGTTTCGATCCTGAGCATGGTCTTCATGCTGCCTAAGACAATCAAAAAAGGCCAAGTCGTTCTCTACATCGTGGAGCATTCGTCGCCTGCAACGACCTCTGCGCCTACCATATGGTGGCTCTCCTTTCAGAGATCGCTGCCCAAGTCGTTCCGGATCAGCACGCAGAATGTGACCGACCCAGCGTACTCGCTGAGATCTTACTTCACGTACAATATCGGGGATCTTCATCAGATCTCTGATCTTGAAACTGTACAGATTGTCCCTAAAACCAAAGATCAGGTATTTCGTTTTGGACTCATTGATCTGAAGTCCAACTGAAGCTGAAAACTCTACAAGCGGATCAAGTATTTCTTTCACTCCGTTTCACACATATGCAAGCACTTGATTGGACTGGCGATATAAGATGTTGCGCTGAGGTGTTCCATTCTTACGAAAGA
Source organism: Tipula unca (assembly GCA_951394425.1). Classification (NCBI taxonomy): domain Eukaryota; kingdom Metazoa; phylum Arthropoda; class Insecta; order Diptera; family Tipulidae; genus Tipula; species Tipula unca. The sequence goes on from OX596382.1 coordinate 91,692,161, forward strand.
TGTACTCCAACATGAGATTAAAGAGTATCGGCGACAGAGCATCTCCCTGCCGAACACTCGAGTTAACTGCAAAAATTGTCGATAGCCTGTTCTCAACTTTAACACAGCATTGAAACTGCGTTACTGTCATCCTACACAGTCGTACCAATTTTGTTGGCATTCCTAGGTATTCCAGGGCAGACCACAAACTCTCTCGATTGATCGAGTCCTAAGTCTGCCGGAAATCCAGGAACACCTGATGTACGGAGATGGATGTCTCATACTATTTAGATAGAATCACTCGCAGCGAAAAGACCTGATCAGTGACTGATCGATTCGGACGAAATCTTCCTTGATAGTCACCAACCAAGGCCGCTAGAGGAGTGATTCTATCCAATACAATGTATGACAGTAACTTGTAGGCTGTGCAAAGGAGAGCTATACCGCGATTATTCTCACACTTCAAGCGGTCTCCCTTCTTGAAGATGGGGCATATCGCGGCCACTTTCCATTCGTCAGGCATAACTTCGATTCGGCATACTAATCGAATAAGGTCGAAAAGACAGTTCCACAAAGTATCCCCTCCGAATATCAAGAGCTCCAAATTAATACAGTCTACTCCAGGTGAGCGATTTCGTTTCAATCTCTGCATGGCCTTAGTGAATTCCTCATGGGATGGCTTTTCAGTGCAAATCTCCGCAGTCTGTCTTAGAGGTGGCTCAATAACAGTCTATGACGCATGATGGACATCAAACAGCTCAGTAAAGTGTCCACTCCATGCATCAAGTACTGCGTCGATGTTGACACAGAGGTTTCCATCCCGGTCCCGAATGGCGGTTGACGTAGGCCTGAAAGTATGGTGCAATCCAGTAATTCCTTTAAAGAAATTACGCAAACTGCGCTCATTGCTGAGTTGTTGTACTTTCAGAACCTCGGCCTTCCACCATTCTCGCTTCTTCCGTCTACAAATTCGCTTAGCTGCCCTTCTTGCAAGAGCAGCATTGTTTTTCCTCGCGATTGCGAGATTTTCTTGCATTGAAACGATTCAATAAGTTGCAATAATATTCGCCATTGACTGTTCTTTCCGTTTGAAGGTAATCGATGTGGATTATGCCGCGTGCATTCCAAAAAACTGTGGCCATGACCTTGTTGGAAAATAAAACCGCCTTAGCCTTCATCGGTGCAGATTCGCCAGTAGAAATCCACTGTTTAGACTGTTCTTGATGGTGATGGATCCTTGTTTCATCCACAGTTATGAAACGACGCAAATACTCCTTTTTATTTCGCGTGAACATCGCCCAACCTCCCTCTGAAGTGGGGGGTCACACGTGTGAGTTTTTGTCGATTGCAAGCAAACGCGGCACCCAACGCACGGATAGCCTTTTCATATTCAAATGTTCGTGTAATATATTGCCCACATGTTCATCTGAGATGCCTACTATCTCAGCTATATCTCGCGTATACTTTCACTCTTCGGTTTTGCAATACCGTATCATGGATTTTGTCAACCATTTTTGGTGTGGTGACTTCATTAAGGCGTCCTTAATTAACACACGAAATTCACTTTTTTCCATGTTTGCAAAAAAACAATGGGATGTCTATTTTCAATGGCTGTCAAAACTGAACTAAATGACAGATCTGTCTGAAAATTTTAATTTGGTCTAGTGACAGATGGTATTGACACATGACATCTGAGATTTGCGATTGTGACACCCTCTGTTGTAATTTTACCAGACTTCTCACTCCGCTCGAAATCGTATATATAATGTAAATTTTTATTTAGTTTTAAATTTTTAATTTTTTTTTTAAAAACTTACATTAATATATTTTTCATATTTTACATATAACAAACAAATATTTAAATTAAATTTAAGTAGCCTTATAAATTAATTAGGAGAAAAAAATGACACATTTTGAATTGGCATACATATATAAACTTGTTACTATTTGTTCATGAGCCACTTTTTAGTGGGCTGGTTGTTTAATAATAAATACCAACACATACATACATTAATTAGAGACTCTTCCGCTAGTGGATTTATTGTCCTTTGAAAGGTGAACAGTATCCCTATTTTATACACGGATACAGGTCCGTCTTTTAATTGGCCATCTGCACACTGCATAGATCCATGCTAGCCTGTATGAACGATGGGTCGGCCCATGAGTTCTACATTCCAACAGAGGGTCATAAATGTTTTCAATTTAATCACCGATCGTAATCGGGAGATGAAAAATCCCTTTTGCATCCCGCCTCTGTTGGGACTCGAACCCAATATTGTTACATGGCAAAGTAATAAATTGACTCGATAACGTGATGAAAATGTCCAAATTACCTCAGTGATGGACTCGCAGCGTTGGAAATAACAGATTTAACATATTAAAATTCAAAGAATCGATATACCAAAAACCAACTCAGATAAATTAGTCGAGTTACAACATTAAAAATTTTGTTTAGTGAGAATAACTTTTGTGTAAAACAGATATAACTCAAACTATATCATTATTCCAAACTGAACTGCGTATGGTATTGTGAAATAACCAAAGATATATCCGTTTTCCCAATTAAAAATAAAATTTTGTTCTGGAGTTAAATCGAAATATACCATTTTAATAAGATTAGTGTACTAGAATTGAATTTTCCTAATTTTGGAAAAGTGACATATGTGAAGTGTATCGGTTTACCGAAATAAACATATATATTTTTTTATTAATAACAACAATTATATTGCTTTGCTAGTGTAAGTATTATTGTTTAATTGGTATGATATGAATTTTTTTTTTTTAAATAGTAATGAGGTTGTATTTTGCTTTTAATTTAGAGCTACCCAAGTAAATAATCAGTTGGAATGTCTTCAAGGTCTATCCGAATGCTTGAAATGGCTAAAGCTAAATGTGGTGCTGCTTATCCGACTGCAAATGAAGTACCAACATTACAAATTAATCAGAGTGAAATGGAAACCCAGTCACACGTAGAACCTGGAACATCTGGCTTAATAAAATGCAATTTTGCAAACGCTGGAATATGTAGTACAAAAGTATCTGCGTGTCCGACTGCAAATGAAGTACCAACATTTCAAATTAATCAGAGTGAAATGGAAACCCAGTTGCACGTGGAACCAGCTTCAGAACCTGGAACATCTGGCTTAGTAAAATGCAATTATTGTCATATATGGATTTTCTAAAACGAGATAAATAGATCTTCATCCTTTAAATCGTAAATTGATAAAATGTAATAAATCTACATATTTTGTAATTTATTCCAGTTTTTCATTTAGTAAAACGGCACAATTTAAATAATCTTTTTATATTTTCAATTTCAATTTTGGTAAACCAATTGGATTATTTGAGCTTTTCTTGGTGGATGTTCAATATATGTGAAATCTGAATATACTGGAGCAAAGCTAACAATATGAAACATTTATATCTAGCATAAATCCACTTTAATAGTTAATCAATTTTTTGAAAAGTAAAATTTAACGTAAAAACGTTGTACTGAAAAAGGCAGAAAAACGAGTTATTACGTTTTGCCCTGTTGCCACAGGTTTATTTAACAAAAAACTCAGGTATTTCGTTTTTCCAAAAGCAAATTAGAGTCAAAATGAAATATTCCGTTTTTCAATGTCAAATAACTTCGTTACTAAATATTGCAGAAAATAACGGTAAAACCTGAAATATACCTCTTTACCTAACGAAACTGTTTCTGATGTTAACTCATTTTCGCGATAACACGAGTTATTACGTTTTGCCGTGTCGCCACAGATATCATAGAATACCAACAGTTTCACTCTTCCCGGGTTCGTTTCCCTTACGGAAACTAGGCAAGAGATGAAGATAAAGCCTGCATATTTTCAGAAATGACTAAAACTAAAACATTTTGGGTTCAGAAAAATGAGAAGATGTTCAACTGATTGTAATGTGGTTTCATTAACAGTAGATCTACACATGAACACTCTTTACCACGAGTTTTTTTGATAATCCCAATAAGAAAAAATTAAGTAAGAAATTAAATTAAATTAAGTAAAAAATTAAATAAGAACACTAAACATCGACACTCCATGAACGTATTAATGACAAAATTGTGATAACTGTGATTATTTCAATATGCACAATGAACAAATGTTGACACGAGTTTGGAATTTGGGCTCATGATATTCCTGGTGCATTGACATATACAATACATATTATATATAAGAATAAAATTTGAGCCAACCAAGTAATCCGCCTAAAATACTGGTTTGATGAGAGTCCTGAAGTCGCATTTATACGTTTTTGCCTGCTGGAAAATATTCAGGGGTGGGATGTTGTAACATCATCATTTTTAAGAATCAATTTTTGAGCTATTTCGTTTATTCAATTGTTTTTTCTATATTGCGATCTCAGCATGTTAGAATAAATTTGCACACTATCACTTTTTCCTCATTTCATTAGCTATCGAAAATAAAAAAATGGGTGGTATTTTATCGAATGAATTTATAGAAATAGAATCTAATAGAAGTTTGCCTCCAAATTTAAAAAAAATCAAATCGATGAAAAATGTGCAGCAGGCATCGAACAGCAATAAAACAAATATCAAATTTTCGCAGTGCCAATTTTGCTGTTTTTAAATTCTGCACTTTATTTTGTCATTTTCTGCATTTTCAAAACATTGTCAAAATAATCACATCAATTTTCTAAAAATAATAAACACAAGTTTATAACCATAATTTTAAAATAAAAGTTTAAAAGTTTAAAATAATTTCTACGAAGAACGTATAAATGAATGTAGGAACGGGCTGTGATTAACAAAAATGTTGTGATGGCCGATGAAAATAATTATATAAAACCAGTCTTGGAATTGTTAATTTTTATGACACATATCCAAAGGATATTGACACAAATGTTGGTCTATTTATTCTCTGAAAACCTCCAAAATGAACCTATTAAATATTAATATTTACCGAACAATTAGCACAGTCGTTAAAGCTGTAACGTTTGGGTCGGGAAGTACCGGGTTCGAATCCCAATAGAGTTGGTGCAAAAGTTCCTTGATTTCGATCAGGATGATAATGATGACATATGTATATAACCCTCTGTTGGAATACAGAATTCATGGGCCGAACCCATCGTTCATATCAGTACAGGCTGGAATGGAGCTATACAAAAATGTGTAGATGGGCAGTTAAAAACTCGGACCTGTAGCTGTCAAAATTCTCAGGTCATATTTGTAGACTTATCGCAATAAAAAAATAAAAAATATGTAAAATTAAACATTATTAAAATCCCACATGAAGCTCTATACTCGTACTTTATATTAATAATTTTTATTCATTAATAAGTGTAAATAATATTTTATTAATAAATAATATATACATACATATATACATATGTATCAAATAACTACAAGCAATTAATACTTCCACTATTCGAGCTACATTTTATGTTACTCTGCAAAATCGATAAGGATGGTTAAATTCGAAATAATTGTGCAAATAAATTATTTTGGGCCCGTGGAAAATTTAAATTGTCCTACTACAAATAACACTGAAATATGATGCTTTTCATTCTATAAGAAACACATACATTTCGCATAGTAAATTTAAATAAAAATGGAATTTATTTTATTTTATTTATTTACATCAAAACATTATGCAAAACTTTCAATATTGGCTAACTTCAGCCTGTCGAAAAAAATTTCGTAAATCACCATTTCGAACTAATTAGGAAATAAACGAATAATTTTCAACTTAGAATGAACTGATCATTGGGCGTATCTTAGCACCAACAGCAATGTAATATCATACAGATATCAATTGGGGACACCAGAATTAGGTTTATCGTCACAAAGCGCATATATATGAATTACTGTGTTAACAATTATTCGAAACAATACTTTGATTTGTATACAAACTAAAAAAAATTGGAACAAATGCATCATGTGCCAAAAAATACAGAAACAAAAAAAATATGAAAAAATCCTACGTCATTTTGTTAGTATCTCCGTGGATACCTACTCCACACCTACATATAAGCCTTCTAAAAAAAATTTCCACATTTTGTCGAGGGGTTGAATGGGGTCGTATAATTGAAATTTAGATTTTGTTCATTTTGACTGTATAATGATAAAATATTTTTTTGGCGCTATATAATTACAACAAAAAATAACAAATAATTTTTATGTTGTGAATCCTTCCCGTGTGTCACACAACGCTACCATTTACGACAACGACAACGATATGAAAAGCAACATTCCATCGCATCAAAAATCATCATCGATTCATCGCATTGAATAAAGCAAAATGAAACACGAAAACGAGTTTATTAGTCATATTGGTATTTTCCCAACTTTTTCTGCCATCATCAAGTAAAAGTAAATACATGCACACAACATAGAAATGAAGGAAAACATAAAAAAAGGCAGCACTTTTCATTTGAAAATAATTCACCAGTTTTCCTTATAATCATCAGAAACAACAATAGGATAACACAAAAAAAAGAAAAAAAGGAAAACGACTAGAAAAAGAAAATAATGACGACAAACACACAAAAAACTTGTTAAGTTTAGAACCATAAAAATATCAAGAAAAATTATTACGAGTAGATTTTTCACTTTCTGTATGCTATGAGGAAAATCACAAACACAATATGTATATGTATATACATATATGTACACAAAAAGATGAAGAGGTGATGAAATGAATGAAGAGATGAAATTATGGTAAATTGTGTCAAAAAAATGATTTTTTTTGTTTTGTGTTAGAATTTTATTTTATTTTATTTATTTTTTTATTTTGAAAAATTATTTGTCACAATTAATTTGGAAGATGGATTAGGTAGTAGAGTAATATCCACTACATATAGCATTTTTTGCTCTTGCACCCTTTTTTCTGAGCTGTATCGCACTACATAGTTAGTCTAGCATTATATACATAGGATATTCCGTAGACGTATAAATTATTGTAAACTTACCCTCTTTGGAATAAATCAACATTAAAAAATTTAAATAATGTTATTGCAAATTCTATAGTTGCTTGTAAATCTGCCATTTTAAATTTATTTTGATTTTAATAAAAAATATTTTTTTTAAAAACATTATTATTTATCTTGTTTGAATCTTTTTTTTATTTAAATATTTTTAGAAAAAGGCAATCAATGTAAGCTCGATTTTTCACTTTGCACATATAAAATATGAATTTTTGATTTTTTTTCTTCAAAAATTTTCACTTTTTACATACTCATACTAAACACATATCCAATAAATAAATTATTTAAAAATAATAAAATCGCACTTAAACATATAAAGTATAATTTATAATTTCCCGGACGCAACCAAATGATTTTCCTTATTGATAAAAAAAAAATTCACTTTGACATTTTCTTTTTTTTTTCACTTTGCAATAGAAAAATCTTTTCCACTATGCGAAAATCTTAAAAGAAAAACAATTACCACTAAATAAATTCACATCCGTATACCGAATTCGTTTTTTTAATTAATTAACTTGTCTTAATGTAAAATTCTGTATTACAAATTAGTAATAAAAAAAACATTATATGAATATGAAATGAAAATTAAATTTTTTATGTATACTTTTGGAAAAACTTTTCTTTTTTATTATAAATATTAATGACAGCATATAACGGTATAAACGAATGAAAACCCGAGTTGAGTTTAATAATCAAAAATTATATAAAAAAAGATTTTCTCATTCATGTACAGAAGTTTTGTTTGCGTGTGTTTTGTAGGAAAAATGGTTGCAAATATGAGTGAGTATATTACTATATTATGCTAGGTTTCCCCGTTTTTCATGGGTTTGAGAGTAGAGAATGTATGAGAAATAATTTTTGTTTTTGTTGATGTAGCTTTTGATTCATATGTGGCAGTCCAAAGTTTAAAATGATTGAAGATTTATAAAATCCATAAATACCAGTAGTGTATTTAATTTATCATTAGGCACCGGCACCGCAATCATTGGGCACCGGCTTCGTAAAATTGCATTTTTTGTGCGTAGTTTCATATTTTTTCGAGGAAAATTGTGTTTTATTCATTCGTTCCTATTAGAGTATACAAGTTTATTTATGAGGTTGTAGGCCTCCCCTCCCGTTTTCTTTTGTTCATTGCGATCTCAAATTAATTACTTATATACAATCTAATTTGTATTTCAAATGTCTAAAGACTCCTATATCGTTTTTCTGAAGTATCTTCGTTACGATCTAATGGGATTGAAGATTTCGTGTGTCCTCTTTGACATAAAGTTAAAGGTTTGGTTATTCAGTATTCCATCAAATACTTTCAGGATTCGAAAATTACCTTTCAAATATTCCTATTGGAAATTTGCTTAAATCTTTTAAATCGCCTTCTTGACTGCATCGGAAGTATGTTATACCATTGTATGGTTAGAAATTTCTTTGAAATGTTTTCGCTTGTTCAGGTTTTGCCACCATATATATAATAAATAAATAATGATGGGTACAGGTATGTAATTATGGGTCCTATTACAAATATGGTTGTTTTCAAAATACATATAATTCTAAAAACTATCAAGTATCTGTCGTGGATGAATTTTCTTACCTTCTTCAAATTTCCGTAATTTTGAACATTTTGTGAATGTTCTACAATTTTAAATTATTCAATTTTTCGGAATTTCCTAAATATTTCCTAAACATTTCGATAACTCACCAAACAGTTTTGATTGGCTGATATTTCAAAATTTTGTGGATTATTGTTTGAAGTTTCTGCATTATATAGTTGCATAGTAACTTTTGTAAATTTTATAAAACTCCAGTTGCCTAATCCAAATAACTTATAATACTTATAATACGTATTATAAGTTATTTGGATTAGGCAATTTCAGTTTTACCTTCTCAAGGCCTAATCAATCAATTGCCATGAATACCATAATTTAATACCATAATTAACTTTGGGATGATACTGCTTTGTAAAAACAGTAAAAGGTTTTCCGAATTACCTTATACACAAAAAATTTTTATTTTTATATTGAATTGCAGCATGGTTACCTAGATAGAACCAGTCGTTTCGATATCTTCCCACGCTATAAAGTATTTTGTAAAATTTTCTGGTTTCACAGACATCATTTTCTGCATACTTCAAATTTGCCGATTTAACTTTATCAATGTTATGATTTCTTTCTTTTCGCCCGTTTCTTATGAACTTGACTCAAATTCCATGTTTCTTTTACATACGTTCTTTTTCAAATAATTAACTTTCTATTTTATACTTTTGTGGTATACAAGAATTAACATAATTAATTGTTGCAGTTTTGACAACACCATCTTGAAATGACTACTACAGAATAACAAAACGTTTGTTGAAGTATATAAACATGATAAAACGTGATTTATGAATCTATGGAAACGACTGAAATTGGATAAACGATAAAAAACGTATTCAAATTTGTGCGTTTTTATACTCGTATTGTATGTATTTCTAGAAGTAAACAAGTATCTCTTCGTTTATTAGACGGTATATTCGTTTTATTTTGTTTCAGGTACCCAGAGTTCGTAATCTGTTAGAAGCCAAACCCGAAGAAAATTTTAAAAAGTTAGTTAATAAAAAATATATTATTAATTTTATTTAGTCTTCAGTTAATAATAAAATTTTTAAGACTTCAGTAGCACATAACAAGCAATCTAATAATATTTCTTTTCTGATTCTTTAGGGAAAAGAATCGCCTGTCAATTCATATTAAAATTAAACATTGTACAAAGTTCATTACTAGTTATATTATCATTTTATTGCGGTCATTTCTCCAAAGAGATTGCATGATTGAAAAAGCTCTTTCCTGAAACGAGTTGCGAATAGGAATGGTGAACACTTTTGAGACAGTTTCCATCATTTAAGATAAATTATCAGAAGGTTTAAAAATAAATACCCATAAATTGCTTGCTTGTCGTAATGTTTAATTCAATAGATCATTTTCCCCAAAAATTTGGACTAACTGCAGCTGTCTTTAAACTTAATCTTTTTAATAATAATCGAAATCGTACAATGAATTGCAAAGCTCGAGTTGTTTTAGCAGCATCAGTAAAATGTCTGTTCATTTGAAATTTAATAAACCCGACGATTTTATGTTTAGACCCAAAGATCAAAACCAGAAATCGACGGGTTAAAATAGATGAGTTGGCAAACCTACTAGTTGCCATAGAATTAAAATGGTAATATAGTACCGAGCAATTTAAACGCGTGTGGAAATATCAATTTAATATTAATCAATAAATTAGGAACCGGATTCTTGAAAATTTAGGGTCGTATAATTCTTGTTAATGCGAACTCAGGGGCCCTACTATGACTTCCAACTACTATTTTCGACGGATATCATTTTCCTATAGTAAGCAAAGGAAGAAAAAGGAAAGAAATATTATAAATTTACTATTGTTTACCTTTTTCGTCCTTTGTCTACTAAAGGAAAACGATAGCTGTCGAAAATAGAAGTCGAAAGTCATAGTAGGGCCCCTGAATTTACGTTCTTACTGGCGTAAATGGAGATGCTACTGATGGTGGAATACTGAAATACACAAAGTTCTAGTTGGAAGAATTAAGTTTACTAACTCCATAGTTTTTATTTGGTAGAACTACATCCACTAGTATGGCGAACCGAAGTTATGCCTGACAAATGGAAAGTGGCCGCGATATGCCCCATCTTCAAGAAGGGAGACCGGTTGAAGTGTGAGAATTATCGCGGTATAACTCTCCTTTGCACAGCATACAAGTTACTGTCATACATTGTATTGGATAGAATCACTCCTCTAGCGGAGGGCTTGGTCGGTGACCATCAAGGAGGATTTCGTCCGAATCGATCATTCATCGATCAGGCCTTTTCGCTGCGGATGATTCTATCTAAATATTATGAGGCATCCATCCCCGTACATCAGGAGCTCCTCGATTTCCGGCAGGCCTATGACTCCATCAATCGAGAGTTTGTGGTCTGCCCTGGAATACCTAGGAATGCCAACAAAATTGGTACGACTATGTAGGATGACAGTGACGCAGTCTCAATGCTGTGTTAAAGTTGAGAACAGGCTATCGACAATTTTTGCAGTTAACTCGGGTGTTCGACAGGGAGATGCTCTGTCCCCGATACTCTTTAATCTCATGTTGGAGTACATCTTTCGCAAAACGTAAACGCTTCAGCTTCAATTGGACTTCAGATCAATGAGTCCAAAACGAAATACCTAATATCTGGTTTTAGGGACAATGGCACACCAGATTTTAGTAGTGGCCACCACACGTTTGAGGGAGTGAGGAGGTTCAAATATTTGGGTTCTCTTATCACTCACGATAACAGTGTGGGTGAGGATATCAAAGTGCGGCTGGCAGTCGTTCTTTGTATCCTCTACTAAAATATTATATAAAAGCTTTAGTTATCATCTATTTAAATCTAATAAATACATAAGATAGATAATACTCGTAAAAATACGTTCAACATTTAAATTCCATATATGTAGATTTAAAATACGATTATAACGGGCAGGCGCATTGTTTTTAACTAGCTAGAGAGTAGAGATTGTTTTAATTTAAAAAATATTTTGCGTTTTTGCAGGTATGAATACAGTCATATAGTTTTGAGATTCTCTTAACAAAGTTAGGCCCGTATGATCATCTATTTAAATCTAATAAATTTGTTAAGAGAATCTCAAAACTATATGACTGTATACATACCTGCAAAAACGCAAAATATTTTTTAAATTAAAACAATCTCTACTCTCTATCTAGTTAAAAATTCTGCACCGGCCCGTTATAATCGTATTTTAAATCGACATATATGGAATTTAAATGTTGAACGTATTTTTACGAGTATTATCTATCTTATGTATTTTTCCTCGAAACACAATAAAAGATTGATTCGGAATTCACAAATTATTCGGAATTAACAAACTAGATATGAAAAAGTGATTATTTGCAGTTATCCAGTTTTTGTTCGACACAAAACCAAGAATTTGTTTAACAATAATAATTTATTTATAATTTTAACATTGATGGAGTTTTACTATTCTTATTATTTTTATTCTTAACATTCTGTACTGATTTCTTTTGGGTGACACTCTCTTGCAGCTGTGTAAAAAAGGCTTTCGAAGATTTAACTGATTTGTTACTATCCGTTTGATTCATCTGCAAAAAACATAAATAAAGGTAATTTAACTATAATACTCTTTAATGTTATGCATATATTATTACGGTGATTTACATACCTTATCTATATTACGATTCTTCGTTAATTTATTTAGTAATTTATCATCCTTTACGTGAGCCATAATATTTTTCTCGTTAATCTTTTGATGTATGAATTTTTGTTTAATCTTTCTCTTTCGTAAATCGCGATTCTTATCAGTTTTTGTGCGTTCACCTTTACCAATCAAATCGCCATCTGATTTTCGGTGAATTTCTTCGGGTGCCAAAAGCGTTGCATTACTAACGGCAGTTGGTTGTAATTCTTCCATAAATATAGCTGGTGTATTGGTAATGATTTTAACTTCAGGTGCTGCCGGTTTTGGAGTATAGTAAAAGTTTGATAAGGCATCCAGTTTAGCGAATAGGGTTTTCATTAAATTTGATATTTCCTGGTGAGCTTTCGGCTTCTGCTCCAGCACATTATCGCTGTTTTGAGTTAATTCGGTAACCTGTTTCAAATATTCTTTTTCATAAACGGTGACCAAAGAGTCCTTACTTTTTTCTTGGTCCAGAATTAATTTCTTTCGAAATTCTTGTGGTGTCTCGACTGGCCGAATCTTCCTCTCTACATCATCGAACGCCTTATTTTTAATTCTTTGTTTAATAATGTCCTCGAGTTTCATGGTTGTTTCTTCTGTTATAACAGGTGCCGGGCGAACAGCGGAATCAAAATCCAAAACTTCTTCTAACAATGAATTAAGAGGACGTTTTTCAGCATCAATTTCACCACGAAGTTGCCAAGACTTTTCTTCTAATGCGTTTTTCTCCATATATTTTATTTGTGATTTTAAACGTTTTTCACGCACTTCAAACGAAGATTTGGGGCCATTTTTATCATCCTCATCTTCACTTGATCCTTGTTCGGCCTCTTTATTTTGGTCATCTGAATAGTATTCATTATCATCCATGTTAAATTTGACATCTGTCTCATGCACTTCTTCATCGCTATCATACTCATTTTCGTCGCCCAAGTCCTCGTCCCGCATTTTTTTACGTTTCTTAATTACTTTCTGCTTCTCTTTTAATATGCGTCCAATTTTAGTATCTTCATCTTGTTCACCAAAAAAATCGTTATATTTGAAATTCTCAGGGTTATCATCACTATCATCATCGGATTCAATATCATTAAACATATCAATTTCATTTCCTTCATCATCATAATTATCATCATCCTCATCATTGTATTTTCCTTGAGATTTCCTCATCTCTTTGCGATCCTCATCATCGAGAAATTGTTTCATTTCATGTAATTTAAAAAATTGATCATCCACAATTGATGCCTTATTCACCTCGGAAAAATTATTATGATTTCGATGTTCATAGTTATTGTCTGCCTCGTCGTCGGACATGGAATTATTTCCGTCGTGATTATTATCATTTTCATCTTTTTCCGTTAGTTCGTCATTGCTTTCGTCAAATTCCATTGAATCGTCTAATTCTTCTTCACTCTCATAAATTTTTACTTCTGGTTCATCATGTAACGTATACTTTCCATCGGATATCGATAACAGTTGTGATACTTGAGTTAACTTTTCATTAACAATTTCACTATTTTGCAACTCCAACTGCTGCCATATCTGCTCCTCGTCCATGTCATTCACAATTAATTCTTGTAGTGAATCTTTCTTTAATTTGCTCACATTTTTACCGATTAAATTATTGTAGTCGTACAAGGATTTAACAATATTTTTTAATTCTTCGGCTTTTTTATCTTGAATACTAGCGGAGTACAAACATGTTAGATTTTAGGTTAGATTTTACTTTCTATTGTACCATAATTTATTTACCTTAAATAAACTTCCGGATTTTTAACTACATCTTTAAAATGTTTTAATGTTGCTTTTAATAAAGAACCTGTATTACCTTTAATACTTGTCTTATTTTTTATTTTCTCCATTATACAATTTTACAATAATTTGAGTTATGTTCTAGTATTACAATTAAAACACAAACAAAACCAGCATGGAACAACAATTTGACAGCGACTTCAATTTGACATTTAATTGTTTAAATAAAAAAGCCCTTTTTCTAGCGCTGCTAAATAATTTACCCTATAAACCAAACATAAAATTCGAAGGCGGGTGGCATTTTTTATGATTATCTTTTTATGATTCTTCTAGTCAACTATCCGAAATGTAAATGTATTGATGAAATAATTATTTACTATTTTCTCCGTAGTCCATGCCAAACAAATCACAAGTCTATAGCTCTATAGACGGTTTTGAGTCAAGACATGTAACAGTTGCGTATCAGCGACAGAGCATCTGCATGCATCGCAACGCAACACAAGTTGACTGCAAAAATTCTTGATGGCCTGTTCTCAACTTTAAAGGCGATGCCACATGCAGTTGTCTTTCCGACCGATTCGGTAGAAAATATGATAAGACACGCCACATCAGCAAAACAATGATCCGACCGATTTTTACAACAACAAAATTTTTGTTTGTGTTTTTTTTTTTTTGTCATTTGTTTTTGACATTTAATTTGTATATTTTATCAAATTAATACCATACTCATTTTTAATTTTCAATAAATTGTACAGATTGACAGCTACGTTTGTAAACAAACCAAATTATCACCGAAGTGAGGTTATGGTCACAACGAAAATAAATATCGGTGATATTTGATGCGTTCGGAACCGACAAAATTTATATTGGGAAGCGTTCGGAACCGACAAAATTTATACCATTTACGTAAAAAATCGGTTGTCGGACCGACAGAATAGAAAAATTCTTATTATTCAATTAAAATTGTTATAATAATATAAATTTATGATTTTAATTACTAATTGTAGTTATTTCAAATATTTTCTCAATAATTTAAGCCAAAAATTTGCAATCATTTAATCATAAATGAAAAAATCGGTCCCAGGCTTTCGCCGATATTTTTATCATGTGGCAACGCCTTAACACAGCATTGAGACTGCGTCACCGTCATTTTACACAATCGTACCAATTTTGTTGGCATTCCTAGTATAACATGCATAAATGCAAAACCGTCCCTAGATACATGCCAGAAAGAAATCAATACTGTTGGAATACATCTTTTATACCGGGTTTCCATCGTGATAGTATAAAGGCGTTGCCACATGACAAAAATATCGGCGAAAGCCTGGGACCGATTTTGTCTTTTATAATTAAATGATTGCATATTTTTGACTTAAATTATTGAGAAAATATATGAAATAACTACAATTAGTAATTAAAATCATAAATTTATAATAATATAACAATTTTAATTGAATAATAAGAATTTTTCTATTCTGTCGGTCCGACAACCGATTTTTTACGTAAATGGTATAAATTTTGTCGGTTCCGAACGCTTCCCAATATAAATTTTGTCGGTTCCGAACGCATCAAATATCACCGATATTTATTTTCGTTGTGACCATAACCTCACTTCGGTGATAATTTGGTTTGTTTACAAACGTAGCTGTCAATCTGTACAATTTATTGAAAATTAAAAATGTGTATGGTATTAATTTGATAAAATATACATATAAATTAAATGTCAAAAACAAATGACAAAAAAAAAAAAAAAATTTGTTGTTGTTGTAAAAATCGGTCGGATCATTGTTTTGCTCATGTGGCGTGTCTTATCATATTTGACGAACATTATTTGACGAAGGCCTGAAAGTATGGTGCAATCCAGTAATTCCTTTAAAGAAATTACGTGAACTACGCTCATTGCTGAGTTGTTGTACTTTCAGAACCTCGGCCTTCCACCATTCTCGCTTCTTCCGTCTACAAATCCGCTTAGCTGCCCTTCTTGCAAGAGCTGCCTTGTTTTTCCTTGCGATTGTGAGACGTTGTTGCACTTCATTATGGGCTATATTTTGTTGCTCAACTGCAAGACGACACTCGTCATCAAACCAATCATTCTTGGGTCTGACTTTCACTATACCTAAAGTCTGTTGAGCAGCACTGACAACCGATAATTAGCTCCCTCAATGTTGTCGCTGACAAGATCCTGATATCGTTTCTTTTGATCTTCATTTATCAGACCTTCACAGTCGAAACGTTCCATCCGTTTCGCTGTGTTCCTCAACACCTGTACGAAAACTTCCACCGTAGCTTTGCAGCGACCAAATAATGATCGCTGCCTACGTATTTGGTTGCTGACCGATAAGTTCTCACATCCTGCACAACCCGAGCTCGCCCTTTTGAAATTAACACGTGATCAATTTGAATTTGGCTCCGGGATGTTTTGCGAGGATGTGTCCATGTCTCTAGGTGTATCTGTTTGTGAGGGAAGAATGTGCTTGCTACTCTAAGATCATGAGCAATTGCAAAGTACATCATTCTCTCACCATTATCGGTCGCAGTTTCGTGTCGGGAGTACGGACCTATGTTTTCACACAAGTCGGCCTGATTTCTGCCAGCTCTAGCATTAAAGTCCCCAATTACCATTCTAACATCGTGTTCGGGTATAGATCCCATCAGATCGTCCAAGTCATTGTAAAATGAGTCTTTATCTTGGGGCTGGCTGACTTCTGTGGGCGCATGTACACAAATTATCGACAGGTGGGCTAAGTTCATGCGCAGGCGAAGCATACACAATCGGTTATTGACTGCTTGAAAATCCAAAACAGCCTTCTTTACCTGCGGCCCAAGAAGAAATCCAGCTCCAAGATTTCCGAGGTCATCTCCACTATAGAACAACGTATAGCCCTGGGACACATGGTCTCCACTTTAAGGCCAGCGAGTTTCTTGAAGACAAACGAGTTCCAGCCGATACTCTTTCATGCACGTGATTAGACCCTCCAACGCTCCTGGTTTTCTAAGTGATTGCACGTTCCACGTGCCGATCCTAAATCTCGTATCCGGGTACTTGAGCAGGGGTCCGGTGTTGTTTTGGCGGGATCCATTTTTCTTTTTGTTGATTTTATACAGTTGATTTTTTTTTACGGATGCGGGTCGTCAGCCCAGCGATCCAACCGTTTAGTCGCCTCCTACGACAAGCAAATGATACTGTGGTGGTATTCTTAGGAAACATGTTCGTGCAATTTAGATTTACGAGACATGTGAGTGCCCCCCGACCACAGAGGCCAATATAATTTGATATCTACTTTAATTTTGATAGATAGTATACTGAAATATTATAATAAAGTATTATACTACCAACTTCGCGTTTCCATCGTCGTAGTTTAATAGTATAATACTATTAAACTATTAAGGCGATGCCACATGCAGTTGTCTTTCCGACCGATTCGGTAGAAAATATGATAAGACACGCCACATGAGCAAAACGATTTCATTTTATTTCATATATTTTCTCAATAATTTAAGTCAAAAATATGCAATCTAATCATAATTGTAAAAATTGGTCCCAGGCTTTCGCCGATATTTTTGTCATGTGGCAACGCCTTTACACGTTTTCGTTGATTTATTGTACGTTTTCGAAGTCACAAATACCAATCGTTCGAAAACGTCGTTCGTTTGGTCGAATTCGAATTCACAAATAGGGGTCCAGTATCTGGAACCAAAAAGTAAAACATTACTAAAAATTCATTCACTGCAGTGTCTTGTCTTCACTCTAAAGCTTTTGATATTGATTTTAGATGCAATAACCATAAAATTGTTAAAGGTCTCGAATTATTCTTCCACTTCATGTAGTTGATGTTGAATTCCACATATTATTCAAATCAAACAATTTAAAATTTTTATTCGGTTTATATTTATGTATTATAGTTCAGCTTGTTTAAAAAACACACATTACATTGTAAATATAACAACTATTATATAAAAAAATTTTTGTTAAAAAGCAAACCCAATCTTAAGTCTAAAAATTTATTTTTTTTTGTCTATATGTAAATGAAAAAAAATTAAGTTTCTTGAAGTTGAAAGATCAGAGTCATCATTATTATATATGTTGAGGAAATTTTCTGTCTTGTTCTGGTTCATATATTTATAAATTCCGTTTCCGTTTATTATTCCGTCAATAAGTTCGTCCATATTTGAATTTTTCTTTTTCCATTTTTAGACAGTAGAGAAAAAGTCAGTTAAATTTGTAATTTAGTTGGTTATTTGTATTTCTATATATTTTTTTGTAATATTTTTTGTATTTCTATCGGTTCTGTGAAAAATTAAATATGAAAAAAAATTAAAAATGTTACAGTTGTTGATTAATATTTATGTATATATAAAATACATTGTAAAATATATTTTGTATAAAAATTTTTTTGCTGAAAGTAAAGTAATTTGTATTCAATAGAAAAATAATGTATGTCCATTTAAATATCACAGAGTTTCTCACTAATATATCACAACACGCCATAATATTAAAATTTTTGTTATGTTAAAACTTACAACAAAATAAAATTCCATTTTTTAGAAGTTTTAATTTCTTACCTTAATCATCGCGACGTTGCCGTTTTCGACGTTCATCATTTCCCAACTCTTCAGCTTCCATTACTTTAATACGGGTACCATAAATCTCTGCACCATGCAGTGTTTCGATAGCTCGCCTACAACTTGCTTCTGATGTGTATTTTGCATAACCACAATTTTTATTTGGAAGTAGATAGATATCGATTAAACCACCGAATCTACTGAATACGTTACGAAGAATATTGGACGGAATTGTCTAAAATAATAATTATGTAATTAAAGATGGTAGCATGAAAAAAAATTATTACTTACTTGTGACACACAAACAATAAAACATCTTTGAGCACACATTGCGTCCTCACTAGCCATAGGTGCTGGTTGCGGCAAAGGAACGCTGCAGAACGTATCTGTTTCTACATTATCTAAAATATATATGTAATTGTAAAACAATGATAATTTTTGATTAAATAATTAACACTACAAACCTTTTGTACTTGAATTTAGAAAATGGAAAATTGATTCGGGATTCGGCGTCCCCTGAAATTTTAAATCCATGCCAGGCTTTACTATTAGCCGTTCACCGGGTGGATACTCCAAACCATGAATTTTATCTCGTGCATAGGCAGCAGACTGCTGATTATTATAGACAACGGTGGCATATACAACATTACGTCCGTCTGAAATTTATAATAACAAAAGATATATGTTAAGAAACCTTTTTCATTGAGGAACATTCATTCACCATTAATTTGACAGTATTCAAGTCCCGGGATTATTCCAAATAGTCGCCACAATTGATCTTGATTAAGTAATGGACTACAAGCAACATAAAGTGTAGCTTCGTTTGCATTTCCAGAACTACCCATATTATCGTATGACATTCGACGATCACGGCTGCCAAAATTATTCGATGTGAAATCATTAAAGCCTGAGAATGGAGGTCCGCCACCGCCACCTCCACTATTCCTGTTGCCCATACCACCATCTCGAGAGTTAAAGCTATTATTCATATCATTGCTTGAATTGTTCTGTTGATTTCGTGGCTTTGGATCGGCAAATACAGCTTTGAACTTTGGGTCGGCATTTTCAAAGGCAGTGGCCGCATCTAAAAATCTATAAATAAATTGGTATTAGTTCGAAATAAACCAAATTGAACGCCGAATATATTTACTTTGTGTATTTTACGTAACCGAAACCTTTCCCTTCTTTTGTAATTTTGTCACGAATTATAGTAACATTCTCAATCATTCCAAATTTACCAAATTCATCAGTTAGTTCGTCCTCGTTCATATCTTTTGGAATCAATACAAATAATCTTAGATATTTCTCCTCTTCATTATCACCGGTGCGTCGAGAACCTTGACTGCGTTGATTAGCTACCAATACTTTAATAGTACGACCACTAGCTCCAAGTTCTTTGCCATTCATTTCTTCCATAGCACGTGCCGCGTCGGAAGTTTTGCTGAATTTTATGTACACAACCCCTGTAATACAAATTTTATCAATAAATATATTGAAATGACGCCATTTTGTTGCCTGATTACAAAACAAATATACAAACCTTTATTTTCGCCGGTTTTCTTATCTTTAACTACCCAAACATCTTCAATTTTTCCATATTGGTCGAACGCTTCTCGAATTTCATCCTCATTGTTATCCTTATTGCAAATAATAAATAACCTGGACATTGGTGGCTCATCAGAACTACTGCGTCCATCATCACGACTTGCTGATCTTTTATTTGACATTGTTTTAATTTATTTAATGATATAATGTTTTATTCAACAGTACACTTCATTAAGTAGTACAACTATATATACTTGTAGTTAATATATTATTTTTTAATTGAATAAATAACAAATAATCAATTAAAGTATGTACTTATGTTTGCAGCTGTATCGTATTATCCCGGATAATAAAACAAATGTGTGTTGTTCTTGTTGGTGTGTGAAACAAAAAATCAATTCGGCTAAAAATTTCGATGAAAACCAAAAACTAGCCACTGAACTCACAATTTGCGATAAAAATGAAAGCGTTTCATACCAATGTTTTGATTTGTGTGTTCCCGTTTTCGACCCAAAACGAGTTTAATCTTGAGAAAATTAGATTACACGAGATAATATCGATTTTCTATATGATCCATTACAGTATTAAGGCATAAAATTGTAATTTATTTTTCTATTTTCGATATAGAAAATGTAGCCATTTTGAAAAAATAGTAAAAAAAGTAAAAAGATCAAGTTTTCACTTTGTTTTTTTTTTGTTTTTTTTTTAAGTTTTTTCTTCTGTATTAAAAAGAGGCTGCTATATTGAATAGTTACGAATTTTTCGCGAAAAGAAAAAGACAAAAATATTTTGTTTTTTTTTTTAGTAAATTTTTTCACAACTGCATTATAAGAATTTTCTATTTAGATAGGAATTAATTATAACAAAAAACGGAACGAAATTATTTTAAAAAAAATTAAAAAAAGTGCTTTATTAATTTGTTTTGTCTCATTTAAAAGGAATAAATAATAAAAAGAATTATATTGAAATTTTCGAATAATAATTATAGAAGGTAAGATTTTTTAGAGATATTTTTGATTTTGATTAAATTAAATTAAACCCCAAAAATGAAAAGAGAATGTAGAACACCAAGAAAAAAATTTCTATATTCGATATTTTTTCTTTTTCTATGAATAGAAATTTTTGTATAGTTAAAGATTAAATTTCTCTATAAAATAATAAGTTTATCATTGCGAAAAGTTGGAATGATACAATTGAAAATTCCAAATAATTAGGTAAAATGAAATCTATCGATAGATTTTCTTTAATAAAATATTACTTTTATCATTATTGAAACGAAGAAGAAAAAATTATGTTGTAACCTATATATGGTATAGTCTTTTCCATTCGGAGAATTTTTTAACAAAAATCCAATTGGTTTTTTTTTCATATCATCCAAAAACAACGGTTTATTTTAATTAAAATCTTATAATTTATATATTTTTTTTATTTTTTTTTTTAGATAAAATTATTATTATGTCAATTTAGAGAAACTGTTTGTGAATTGATTGTTAAAAATTCAGATTGATTGTTAAAAAATAAAACTTAAAAAAAAATATAGAATCTCTAGAAAGAAGCATAACAAGAAAAAAAGTTGTCAAGTAACTTTAAAAAAGAAAGTGAAAAACGTTAAATAAAAAATAATTAAAAAAATGACGGCCCCAACAGCAACAGGTCAACTTGAAGCTCCACTTGCAGCACCCAAATATGGTACGCTTATTCCAAATCGAATATTTGTTGGTGGAATAAGGTAAGACAACTTACTAGTAATTAATTTAAAAAATTTCAATGCGATCTTTGGTTTTAATTTTAATTTCTAGTGGTGATACAACAGAATCTGAATTGACAAGACTATTTTCAGCGTATGGACAAGTAAAATCGACAAAAATAATTGTAGATAGAGCTGGTGTTAGCAAAGGATATGGTTTTGTAACATTTGAAACGGAACAGGAAGCTCAAAGACTACAAAATGATGTAAGCAAACAATCCCCTATTTTTAAACCTAAAATAAATTATTTTTAATTTAAATTATAAAATTAATCCTATACCAAAACAGAAAATAATTATTCTAATTAAAAGAATTTTTTTTTTTCATTTTTTTTATTTAATACAGGATTAAGGGGAACATATATTTTATATATTACTTAAAGAAATATATACGTATATAATCTCAAAAAATATTGATAATTCGGTACAAATAATTAAAAAATTATTACTAATTGAGCGTTTCAGTTACAAGTTGTTCCCTTTTTTGATTTTTATTTATTTGTTTATTTAATTTATTAATTTTCTTCTAAAAAATACAAGTAGTTTTTTGTGTCGCAATTTAGATGAGAGAATCTTTATCACATTCACTGAATTGAGGCATTGTTTTTTCATTTAATTTTATAATAGTCCAAAAGCTGATAGCAAAATATATATTAATTGATAGGCTTCTAATCCAAGATTTAGTTTGTCGGTAATCATAATGTTTTGACATATTCGGTATCAGGCAAACATTTGTATACAATCTTGAAAACTCTAAATTTCTATGTTCTAATTTCCATTTATATGTTTATTTCTAGATAATTCTGGTTGAAAAATTATTCATTGATCAGATTAACTTAATTTAAAACTGATGTTTTAATATTGAGTGCAATACCTATATAGAAATATGCATATATCTTACATGGCAAAAGAATTTAGCATTTTTAAAGGGTATTAACATTTTAACAGTTTTGTATAAATATTTTGATTTAGGAATTTCATTTCTTTAGTTATAGGTACTGAAATTAACAAGATTGATTCTATAAACTCCCATTATTATTATTATTATAGATAGCTTCACACTAAGTAGGAATAACTGCAAATCGTGCATCTTAAATAATAAATAAACGTTGGGTAAAGTAAACTGTACACTGAAAAATTGGTATTCATCCATTTTCTCTGAATTTTTTGCGTCTATATCACTTAAATATTTAAATAAATAACAAATTTTATATATTTCAATAACTTAAAAAAACATATATTTACAAATTAAAATTGTTGTTCCGGAATTTTTTAAAATAATTATATTACAAAATAAGATTAACTACAATTTTAATTTGTAAATAAATATATATGTTTTTTTAAGTTATTGAAATACATATATAAAATTTGTTATTTATTTAAATATTAACCGTAGTATTGGTGTGACACCGAATTAAAATATTATTTGTCAGTTATCTTTTTTTATGAATTTATCGGATGCATCATAAATATTAAATGATTTTTTCAATAATATTGCAATATTTTATTATTGAAAGGCAAATCATTATACTAAGTTAATGTTCCACAGAAAAGATTAGGTTCGAGAATCTTGTATTAGCGTTATTTTTACAGCTATCACCAAATCAATATAAAACATTTCTATATGCCTGTTCCTCAAATAGCATAAATAAGTATTTTTTATTTCGTAAATTATCCGGGTGGAATTATTTATTACTCTATTTTCGGAAATTGATCGTAGTAGCTTCACAGTGTTATGTTGGTAACAAAATTACTACTAAGTTACGCGCCGAGTTGATCAATAAAAAAATTGAGGATGAATTTTAACAAATACATAATACTTCAAATTGCATTTGTTTTGTTTTTTAACAAAGAAAATTGAACAAAAAATGGTTTGATAAATAAAATTCAATTACAATACTACACGCTGTATGTTTTATTTAGAACTAAAATTGTGGACACCAGCAGCAACAAACTACATAAATTTATTGTGAAATGTTCGGAAAAATCTTGGTAAATTCGATGTTCGTATTTTACTGTGATGTTACTGATGCAATTTTCGAAACTGAAACATTCTTATGCACAGTTTTACGAAAAGTTTGACATCGACTAACTGATTTAGCCGTAAGAAAATCGTTATCCGCCGGCAACTTTTCGTGCAACCGCTCATTTAATTGTTTAGTATAAAATAAAAATTCAGATTCAATTAATACTAGGTATGTTCCAGTCCTAAATTAAATTTCACGGAACATTTATATTCAAATAAAAAATATCACAAATTTTTTAATTTTCTAAATTCTTTTTCTAATACATCAATCTTTAAATAACTGTAAAATCGTAGGTGTGTCTTACGAAATTTTATTTTTGCTATCAGTTCTTGTTCTATAATTATTGTTTTTATTTTATTTAGAGCTTTTTGGTGGCTTGTCAATAAATTTAAAAAATATAATATATTTTAAAAAAAGGTTTTCAATAAAAAATAAATTAATTATATTTATTACAGCACAATTTTATAATATATATATTCTTCCTGTTTTTTAATTTAATTTATGTTAAATTCTTATGAACATTTCTTAAAAATGATTAAATATTTAATAATATTTTATAAATATGAACAAAATATTCATAATAATTTAATATACATATTTATTTGTTAATTTGTTTTTGTTTATTTTATTAATTGTTGTATTTTTAATTACATAAACAAAACAAAAAACAAAAAATTATTTAAAATAGTTTTGATATTTTTTTTGTTAATTTACATGAAGTTTTTGCAATAAGTTATAATAATAACTATTTTGAAATGTGTTTATTTAATTTCAGGCGGAATGTGTGATTCTTCGTGATAGAAAATTAAATATAGCACCAGCTATAAAGAAACAGCCAGTTGTTCCGGCAAATGGTGCGGTGTATTATGCAGCTTCACCACAAACACCAATCAGTAATATTCCTATTGATCAGTTTGCGGCTGCTGTATATCCACCAGGTATGATTTAACTATAGGTGGTTGTTTTATTTTGATTGTTCCGTAGCTGATTTAAGCTGTAAATCTTAATCACTAAACTACTATTTGTGTCAACTCATATTTTCATTATTGGATTAAATATATGTGTATACATATACTGAACATTATACTAAACTTATAGGATTGTACAGTATACAATTATTTACAAACTTCTAATGTAAATATTTGTAAATAAGTTTTGAAATTGGAAGTATAATCGAATTTTGCTTAATATACTTAAAATATAACACCGAATAAACTAATTTGAGACTGTACCGCGCGGTAGTTTCAGCTCAAGATTACAAACACTATCGGAGTGGTTTTCATCACATTTTAATAATAGGCGAAAATAAGCTGCCGTTCCTATATAGGCAAATTATATTTGATAGTTCAATCTTAACTGATTCAATATCTGACTGACAAAAGCAAGTTTTTCGTTATCAACCTTAATATTCATAATTCATTAAAAAGTTTTGGAAATGTTTCGCATTTGGCTATTTTAAAAATGATTTTGTTTTATTAATTTTATTTCACAGGTGTGCCAACTATATACCCACCTTCAATGCAATACCAACCATTTTACCAATATTACAGTGTGCCAATGGTAAGTAAACTATCAATACTGGGGCATCCTGAGACTACACATTTTAATGAATTTCAGAATGTACCCACTATTTGGCCTCAAAACTATCAAGGTATGTCCTTTGATTCTTAAATAAATTATTTATATGTTAAATATGGAAAATACATATATATATATATATAGAAAAACAAACACAAAATAAATTATATAATTTATTTATTTTTTTAATTTAATTTAATGTAATATAATTTATACACACACAAACACAAAAAATATATAATAATAATTAAAATATGTAAAATATATTTAATTTAATATTTATTTTGTTATTTACTTTATTTATTTATTTTTATGTTATCATTACTATTGAATTTTTGATTTAATTTTATTTATTTAAATAAATATATTTCTATAAATTAAAATAAATAAAAACAGTGAGACAATTAGGAAACCAATTCTTCTAGGTATTTACCCTTGTTAAGGATTCTTAAAACGACTTTGATGTGGATTTTTGAGGCTACACCAAAGATTGTTTTTTTATTGTTATAAAAAAATTGTTGTTATGAATTAAAAAAAATACTAAAAAAAAACTTAAAAATAAAACAAAAATATTTAACATATTTATCATAAAAATAAATATACATAATATATTATATATACACACAAAAAATAAATAAAATAATAAACTAAAATAATAAAAATTATACATTTCGATATAATATATATAAAAAATAAATTAATAATAATTAAAACTAATCAAATAAAAATTATAGACTTATAATTATATATATATATGTATATGTATATATATATATATATATATATATATATATATATATATATATATATATATATATATATATATATATATAATATATATATATATATATATATATATATATATATATATATATATATATATATATATATATATATATATATATATATATATATATATATATATATATATATAAATATACATATATATATATATATATATATATATATATATATATATATATATATAAAATAATTAAATAGACAAAGGTAAAATCAAACAGTATAAGCGACTAAACATTAAAAAACTAGTAAATTGCATTTACTGACAAGACAAAATTGATTTTTTAATTTATTTATAAATATTATTTTTTAATAAAATTCTATTTTCTATATTCTTAATTTATTTATTAGTCATCAACATTGACGAAATTAACAAAATATAACTAAGCCTCTTTAATTATTATTATTTATTATTATATAACAAAAAAAGTGACATTTATTTAGTAGAAATAAAAATAAATAAAAATTAATAATTAAAAATAATATATAAAAAAAATATTTAATATCTCTATTGAGATAATTAATAACCTAAAAAAATTATGATATAGAAAAAACAAAAATATATATTGTTAAGTTTAAGCAATAAATGCATTAATTATATTATTATTATAAACTAAAAAATATAATTTTTGTTTTATTAATATTCAAAAAGAAAAGAATACAATTACAGTCGTGATATTTTAGAAAAAAAATTGTTGATCTAAATCTTATTATTATCCATTAAAAGTAAACAATTATTCTTATTATTTCTACTCATACACACATTTTTTAATTTAATTATTGAAAATCACAATACTACGAGACTATTATTTAGAGTAACATAAAAAAACATATATTTAATAATTACCAAAAAAACATTTGTTTTGAGGTTTCAAACTTAAATAGGCGAAACTCTTTTGCATTTTGTATTAATTATTATTATTTAAAATAAAGAAAAAAATATTAAATCTAAAAAAATTAGTCTCTAATAATTATAATAAAATTAAAAACAAATCTATCTTCGTCCATATTTTATAAATATAATTTAAAAAGAAAAACTTATAATTAAACAAAAAAATATTTATATAAATATTAAATATAAAACTTATATACAAGTAAAAATAACAGAATCATCAAAATATATAATATATATTTCTACTATTTTATTTAAACTTTTAAATTTTTCTAAAATTATAAAGTTGGAACAAATAAAAAAAGGAATAAACCTATTAAAACCCAAAATAATAATAATTTAAAGAAAAGACATTTATGTATTTATTTTAAATATTTTATTTTATATATGTAATGTTTTTTTAATTTAATAGTTTTTATTTTTGGAATATATGCGTTTGTGTTGTGGTGTCGTGAACGATAATTGTGATCATAATTGAAAAATTTAGAATCTATATTAAAGTTACTTTACATACGGCTGAAAAATATATTTAAGTCACCATTGCTGTAGAAGTGTATTTCCTACAATTGATAAAGAACAACGTATATGAAATATATACGAAATTATAAAATACAATACATTTTTGAATAATTAGATGGTTTTTGTCTCCAGGGTCCAATACA
This sequence comes from Tipula unca, assembly GCA_951394425.1. Lineage (NCBI taxonomy): Eukaryota > Metazoa > Arthropoda > Insecta > Diptera > Tipulidae > Tipula > Tipula unca. The sequence goes on from OX596382.1 coordinate 91,719,904, forward strand.
ATATCACAGCTTCATACCAGGCAGGAAACTTGTTAGAAATTACCCAAATAAAAAAAAGAAAAAAGAATTAAAATTCAACAGTCACATTTTGTTTTTCTTTTATTTTTATAATAGTGTTTTCTTTATTGCACTGCACTGCACTGTATATCCAGTTTAAAACGAATTTAGTCATATCATATTCAACTAATTAGACATTAGTTTTTTAGATTGGATAATGTAGGTTAAATAATTATGTTCAACAAAAAATTTCTTCAATGTTTAAGTCATGTCTCTTATAATGTATAAAGTTCCCAATAGGAGAGATTATGTAGTGTAAGGGAATAACTTCAAAATCATTCAACTTTTGTTGGTGGAAGTTTTTGTTAAATTTATAAAACCACTCAAATCCAATTAAAAAATTGAACATTAGTTGAATTTGGTTTAACTAACATCCCTATTCCCTTAGTCGTGTCACTTCATTCGACAAGACTACTGTCACGTCACTTAAAATATAAATTGGTATTCTCTTAGTCGCCCGCAGTGACGTGACATAACAAATAGAATTATCTGGCAGCACCAATAATTTCCTGATTTTTGACGGAATATTGACGTTTTGAAATACACATGAATTGTAGTTTTGTATTTGTCATATTATTTATGTGGTGTTAATGCTTATTAAAAACTATTGAGAAATTCAAAATTATTTATTTATATATAGTAATTGTCATCTCTGTAATTTCGTGAAAGTTAATTAGAATTAAATACGTTTGAAAAATCCTGTAGTTTTCAATATTTCAATATTTTTCCATCAACGCACAAATGAATAGATAAAAAATAAAAATATTTTAAATGATTATATTTTGATTCCCTAAAAATAAGATGCACCAAAAAAATTCAAATTAAACGTTTTGCTATCTTCCATTTTCCTGCATTTTTGATCCTGTAGCTTAAAAATTTTACGCGTCTAGAAATGTCATTTTAGGTGACACGAAACTTTTATAACGACTACTAGAATACGATATTTGTTACTCCAATCGACTAAAAGAATAGTAAAAATCGATTGTTGGAAGAAACGACAGTTTAAACGACGTAAGAGAATAGGGGTGTAAATTAACTTAAAATTGATCAACAGTGTATTACAGTGCATTACCCCTTATATTTACAACAAATAAATAGTTTGCTAACGAGTCGTAGGCTTTTGTCTAAACACTAGTATTTCTTATAGTATTCCAAATCTACAATTATATGTACAGTCAAATTTCATGCCATTTCGGTCTGAATAAAAAAATAATCGGTAATTTTGAAATTGCACACAAAGACCATACATAATCTAGGCGTTATTTTAGTATAGTACATAATAAATATATTTGTAATTTTGAGAAGCTAATGTATTGTTGAAGCTGTACTGTTAATGGTTTCTAATGTACTCGTTTTGGCGAAAATCCTACACATTACTTTTTTACATAGATTCAAAAATTTTGAAATTATTTCAATATAAGCCGTGTTTCTTGACGTATGATCTGATCCGGATTAGATCGTTAACAACACAAAAATTGTACTATTTTTTGTTTTTGTATAAAAATTTTGAACCAAAATGCTACTAGGATCATAATAATAACCTAAAAACAAAAAATAATACAATTTTTGTATTGATTTCATGAAACGCTGCTATACAAATGAAAGGGAAGCAGATATGATCTGATCCGGATCAGATCATACGTCAAGAAACACGGCTATAGATTAACGCAAAGCAATAATACATCATTTTAAAAACTAGATAGTCCTTTTGTAACTTATTTTATTTTATTGTTTATTTCAAAGATTAATATATTATTTTATATGAAAGGATCTTTTTAGATGACAATAAATTACTAATTAATTTTTTATTATTATTATGATATATGAATCAATTTTATATTTCATCCCTGTTTACACAATTTTAGTTAAAAACTGATGGAAAAGGAAGAGTGAAATGTAATTACATATTGATTTTTTTTATTTGTTTGGTTTTTATTTATTTTTTCATTAAATTAAATTAATATTAATGAGACTTAAAAATTGTTAATGTTAACACTTCTTGTTGATTATTAAATAGTTATTATTAAATTAATATGATAAAATAAGAAAAAAAAATTGTTGAGCCCAGAATACATAATAATAAAAATAAAAAAAACAACGAAACACTTTTGTTTGTCAAATAATACTTTTATGTATGTTTAATATTTTTTTCTGTTATAATAAGCTTCAAAAATTTGTATATTTTAAATATTTAAAAAAGAAAAACAGGGAATGTTTAATATTATTATATTTGTTGTTTTTTTCTGCTCAAATTGTAATAATTTTTATTATTATCAAAAATAAAAAAATTAATTAAATTTGCCAACTGCCAACAACCAAGAAGTTAATAATTATATAAATTACTAAATTGGAATATTTTTTTGTTTACAAATAAATAGCAATGTTTTTATTTTTTATTATGAGAAATTTTGAGAATCGGTAATTGCATAATTTTATTTTATAACAAAATAAAATAAAATATATTTTTAAAATATGGGAATGGTTGTGATATCAAAATTTAAAATAAATTTATATTATATTTTATCATTCTGTGATTTTATTTATTTCGATTGTTTTTTTAAATTTATTTTGTTGTACTTATTATATCGAAATTTCTCATTTAATAAAAAATATTTTTAATAACGGTTGTGTCAAAAAATTAAAAGTGTTAAATATTTTAACTTTAAAAATAACATTCATTAACAAAATAATAAATATGCATATAAAATGATAATATATATACGTTATATGTATACATATATTTATATATATATATATATATATATATATATATATATATATATATATATATATATATATATATATATATATATATATATATATATATGTATATATATATATATATATATATATATATATATATATATATGTATATATATATATATATATATATATATATATATATATATATATATATATATATATATATATATATATATATATATTAATATATTAATATATAGATTTATATATATAATATACATATGTATATATATTATATATATATATATATATATATATATATATATATATATATATATATATATATATATATATATATAAATATATATAAATATATATATATATATATATATATATATATATATATATATATATATATATATATATATATATATATATAAATATATATATATATATATATATTAATAATTAGATTAATAATAAATATACCGATCAAAATATATTTGTAATAAAAATAAAATAATAATCATTAATCTATAAATAACGAAATATATTGTTCCTGTTCCAAATTTTTATTAATTGGAGCATCATATTGGTTTCGATAAAGAAAAAGATAAAAAATGTTAACGTATTAATAAAGTAAAAAATAAAATTGTTAAAATAAGTATTTAAAATTAATTTAAACAAAAGACAATTTTTTAAATTTCCGACTCCAAATTATTATTTGATTCTTAATCAATTTTTAACAGAAAATTTGGTGATAAATAACAATTTTTCCTGTATTTTTTAAATGTATTTTTTAATTGTCCTTTTGAATATTGTCTTTTTCATTTTCATACATTATAATTTTCTTTAAACAAATATATATACTAATATTACAGTTATAATAATTATAATAATGGCCCATAACTTAAAATAAATAAATTTATGTAAAATAAATCAATTATAAAAATCCACGATTAATGATTTAGAGGTGTTTGAGAAATGTGTTTAAATAAAAATTACATTTTATCTAGTCATACATCGATCGATCGTGTTTTCTACTTCTCTCAATTATTATATTATTATTTAATGTCAATTTTAATGAAATATCAATTCAATTATTAAAAATCAATTAATTATTATGTTATTATCGAAAATACTAAAAATTATATAAATGACTAATTTTAATTCAATTGTTATTGTTAAATCAAATAAAATAAAAAATTAATTCCAATCAATTTTATGACAATAAAATTAATAAAAGATAGGTATGTATTTTTAATTTTAATTTGTTCGAAATTCTTATCTTGTTATCAAAGAAGTAAATAAAAAGTTAAAATTACTCATTTGGCTAATTTTTAGTAAATTATGTATTAACAATTATTTTAAAAACAAATAGTAAATCAAATTTTAGATTTAATTAATAAAAGCACAATAAATTAATTAATAAAATAAAATAACATTTGTTTATTTTATTATTATTAACAAAATCAAAACGTATTTTAAATAAATATATATAAAAAAAATATTTTGAAAACAATAAGCAATATAATAAATAAAAACAATATTTTTATTATATTAGGGTCAACATTAAATAAAAATATTAAATAAAAGTACAACTTAATTAAGTAAAATATATATAAATATAAACACAAAAACAAAAATATATATTTAACTATTTATTAAATATTTATTTTTATTGTATTATTATTTTTTCTTTCTTATTATTTATTATTTATTTGATCCCGTCAATTGTATTTATATCTTTTTGAAAAATATATATTCATAAAATATAATGTAATCAAAAATAAATAAAAGAAAAACATTTTTGTAATTAATAATATTATATAAATACTAAAACCATAATATGTATCTTTATCTTATTTTGATTATATTTATTACAAAATAGTAATAAAAAACAATTATATATTAAATTATATAAATGAATAATACATACATAAATAAGGGCCATTATTAATTTATAAATAAATAAATATAAAAACAAAAAATATATTATATAAATAAATATATATTTTTAAGTGATTATTATATTATATTATTATTATTAAACATAAATAAAATAAAATGAAAACATGAAAAAGGCTGTAATTTTAAGATTTAATTATTAAAATATGAATATATTTATTAATATATACAATCTAAATAAATAATAATATTATATATTTAAAAAATATTGATTATTATTATAATTTAATAATAATAAATGATAATAATAATAATAAAACAAGAAAAATAAATAAAAAAATTAAATTAAATTATAATAATATACATATATTATAATATAAAAATATTATCTAAAAATAAGGTAAAAACAAAATAAAATATTGTAAATGTAAAAGTAAAAAAACATACAATCTATATTATATTAAAACTAAAAAAATAAATGGCAAATAAAACAAAAAAATAAATAACAGTAAATAAATTATAGTCGATAAAAATGAGAAACGATGTTTTGTTTTAATTTAAACTTTTCTCTTGTGTTATATTCCATGGAATTGCCGTGTAACTAAACCATAGCGACTTATTTTTTTATGATGTTTAGATCGTTAGTTATAATCTATTTACGTTTTAGTCAGATTTTTATTTAGTCAGATTTTTATTTAGTCAGATTTTTTACTAAAATTTCTTATGGGTTTGTTTCCTGTGAAATATATTTATCTGAAAAGATGTGATTTACAAATTAGCGATATTCTGAATCCGATTAAAATGTTAATAAATGTTAACATAAATTACGATATCCACCGATTCCAGTGGAAAAATAATTCATATCATGAGTTCCTGTGTAATTGTGAAATATTTTCGAAATCGGAAATAAATATTTTTCAATTAATGGTTAATTAAATAAATTCCTTTTTTAAGTGTGAAAATTAATTTTTGTATTATAAACAAATAATATCGAGATTTTTAAGATGATTCAAAGATTTAAAAAGGCATTTAAATAATATTTTGGAAAATTTTCCGCCAGTCCATTAGTATTAATATGATAGAAATTAATCAAGTAATTAATAATTAAAAACTATTGAGAAATCCAAAATTATTTATTTATAATTATATTATTTATATACATATATAGTAATTTTGTGAAAGTTTTAAAATTAAATACGTATAAAAAATTCTGTAGTTGTTAGGCTAACACCCCAATTCCCTTAGTCGTGTCACTTGTCACTTGTACCGACAGTTACATTTTGGTATTCCCTAAGGCGATTGAAGTGACAATCGTCGTTTCAAGTGACAAACATCGTATTCTAGTAGTCGTTATAAAAGTTTCGTGTCACCTGAAATGACATTTCTGGACGCGTAAAATTTTTAAGCGACAGGAGCAAAAATGCAGAAAATCAGAAGATACCAAAACATTTAATTTTATTTTTTTTGATGTACTTTATTTTTAATGAACCAAAATATAATTAATTTAAAATATTTTTATATTTTATCTACAATTTGTGCGCTGATGGAAAAATATTGAACTATTTACCTAACTACCTATTTTTTATACGTATTTAATTCTAAAACTTTCACGAAATTACAGAGATTACAATTACTCATTATATAAATAAATAATTTTGAATTTATCAATAGTTTTTAATAACCATTACACCACATAAATATCATGCCAAATACAAAACTGACAATTCATGTTTTTTTCAAACGTCAATATTCCGTCAAAAATCAGGAAATTATTGGTGCTGCCAGATAATTCTATTGGTCGTGTCACGTCACTGCGGGCGCCTAAGAGAATACCAATTTATATTTGAAGTGACGTGACAGTAGTCGTGTCGAATGAAGTGACACGACTAAGGGAATTGGGGTGTAAATATTTCAATATCTTTCCATCAACGCACAAATTTAACTAAAAATAAAATGCATCAAAAAAATTAAAATCTTCGGTTTTAGTGTATTTTTGCTCCTGTCGCTTAAATTGTACGCGTCTAGAAATGTCATTTCAGGTAACTCGACACTTTTAAAACGACTACTAGAATACGATGTTTGTCACTTGAAACGACGATTGTCACTTCAATTGACTTGGGGAATACCAAAATTTAACTGTCGGTACAAATGACACGACCAAGGGAATAGGGGTGACCCCTATTCTGATAGTCGCGTCGCTTTAATCGACACGAATACAGTCACGTCATTTCTTCTATCAATTTGTATTCTCCAAGTCGTCTCAGGCGACGTGACGTGACAAACGAAATAAATGATATCATTGGTAACACTAATAATTGCCTCAATTTATGACAGAAGATTATCTTGTCAAAATCAAAATTCAAAAATAACCAGTGTAATAGAGTGAATGCTATGAACGTAATAATATTATATCATTATAATAATAATCAATAATCAATTAAATATCAAACATGAGGTGTTTTGAATTGTATTACGATTCGAGTGAAGATGGGGAAATGGGTGAATTTCGCGATATGGCTGATTTTCGGAGGAGGTGAAGAGACCAATCGAATTCGTTTGAATTACCACACAACCTGTAATATTAAGACCTGTAACATATAGTATAACCAAATATACACATAAATTCAACGCGCCGCATTTACTTCTGACTTCATTTGTTCCAGACAATTAAACAAAACTTCGCTACTAATATCACTATTACATAAACACTGTGTTCTGTATATCGATCATGCTGTTAATCAAGTGCAATTATAATAATAAGTAAAGTTCAATTTTAGTGATATCATAATTGAAGTGCTCCAGCTGTATATCAGTTATGTGTCTTACTGGAATGAAATCTAATGGTGATTGTGTTTTTTTATTGCTGTAGTTATCATGAAACATATTATTCTTATCGAAAAATGTTATTTTCTTAGAGTAAGTATGAACATAATTTCAATACCATGATCTACTAGTTCATATGCGCCTTCATCAAAATTACATCATCTTGAAGCACAATCACGATAAATTATTGCGTCATTATACGCGTATCGTATGTGTGCGCGCATGGTGATGATTTTAACAATGATTTTAATATTTTTATTTTCAATTTTTGACCACTATATAGATTACTAAACTGATACATGTAAACAAATTATTATTAGTATTAGAAATAGAAATATATATACATGCAATACCAAGAAATAGAAATATATATACCATGCAATACATAGGCATTGATACATGTTATCTTCTTCTTCGTTATATATAATTTAGTATGTTCTAACTTCTAATAGCACGATCGGTTTAGTTCAATACACTTGTTGTGCGTTTCGTTGGATGATCATGAATTTGAAAATTGTTAATTTATTTTTGTACATTTTAATCGCGATTAAATCTATTTCGGGATTAAATGTGTTATGTGTATTTCCGATGATTTCCACATCACATTGGCTGGTGGGTTCATCGATATGTCGGACACTGGCTGAAGTGGGTCATAATATTACAATTATAAGTCCGTTTCATTTGAAAAATCCGCCGAAGACGTATAATGAAGTGCATTTGGAAGGATTATTCGAATCGTTTATGGGTTAGTTACATTTTTTATTATTTATATACAACTTGAATATAACTTAACTAATATTGAATGTTGATGCGTTTTAGCGCAATCTGGAGATTTTAACGCATTTGATATGCAGGACATGCCACCAATAGTTGTAATGGCAACGCTTTATCCGATGGGCTTAGACATTGCCAAGTCCGTTTATTCGCATGAGAATGTTGTTAAAATGATGCAAGATCCCAGTATAAAATTTGATATTGTGTTTGTTGAAGTATTCGTATCGGATGCGTTACTTGGATTTGGCCAATATTACGATGCACCAGTTATTGCTGTTTCGACATTTGGCTCGTCAAAATGGACAAATGATTTAATTGGGAATCCGTCAATGGTTTCATTCGTACCGCACACATTTCTTGACCACACGGATCGCATGACATTTTGCCAGCGATTATATTCCGCCACGCTCATTTTTATTGAGTCCATTGTGCAAAAATTGTACTATCATCCAAATAATCGTGCAATTTACGAGAAGTACATTACAAATCGTAAATTAGATTACGCCGATATGTACAAAAAACAAGTGGCCTTGGTGATGTTAAACTCACATTTTAGTTTAGTATCACCGCGTCCCTTTTTACCGAACATGATCGAAATAGGAGGAATTCAAATTGATCGTAATCCGAAACCGCTGCCAGAACATTTAAAGACATTTGTTGAATCAGCCGAACATGGAATCGTTTATTTTTCAATGGGTTCAAATTTACAAAGTAAAGATATTCCGATCGAACGGCAACAAGCATTAGTGAACGCATTCGCCAAATTAAAGCAGAAAGTGATATGGAAATTTGAGGGTGATAATTTCCCGGATAAGCCAAAGAATGTGTTAATTGATAAATGGATGCCCCAAAATGATATTCTAGCTCATCCGAACGTGAAATTATTTATAACGCATGGTGGCCTTTTAGGAACAACCGAATCGGTTTATCATGGTGTCCCGGTGATTGGGATACCAATATATGGTGACCAAAAATTAAACATAGCTCGCGCCAAGCAATACGGTTGGGGAATCGAACTCAGTTACCATAATATTACCGAAGAAAATGTGCTCTGGTCAATAAATCATGTGCTATCGAATCCGAGCTATACACAAAATATTAAACGAATTTCACAAATATATCGTGATCAACAAATGACACCCAAGGAAACGGTTATATATTGGACCGAGTATGTAGCTCGATATAGTGGCGCACCACATTTACAATCAGGCGCGCGAGATTTAAGTGCCATCGCCTATCATATGATTGATGTGTATATTTTTATGTTTTTTGTTGGCATTCTCATAATTCTGATTAATTGTTGGATGGTAAAAAAATTGCTTAAAAAATTGTGTTCACGTAAAAAAAATAAAACTGAATAGATAAGATAAACGGAGTGAGAGTGGTTTTATTATAATTGTTGATTTGTGTGTGTGTGTGAGTGTGTGCGTACCGATTCAAAAAAAATCAAAGGTTCCCTAGTTTGACAGTTTATACGTATACATATTATAAAGAATCAATCAGCAAAAGTGTACTATCTAACTCGTTCAAATATTTTGTTCGTCCATTTTAAACGGTAACCTATAGCAACACTTACCTCAAAATCTACTTTATTTTAATGTACTAGCTATGTAGTGATAATTTCTCGACGCGCCTCTAGTGATTTCTTTGTTTTTAGCTCCCGAGTACATACAAATTAACCATCTAGTAAGCCGTGTATGAGCAAATTTTATTTAAATTGAATAGATATTTTCCTGTAACGTCACTGTACAGTGTACAATTTATTTAAATTGTTTGCATCTGTGTTTCTGCTTTTTGCATATACAAAGTTACTATTCGCGCAAGATCAGTGTTAGTCGTCACTTATTATCGACACATCCAAATTAATTAGTTCAAACTTCAAACAAATAAAAATAAAATAAAACAAAAATGTCAAAATTAAAATCAATTAAGTCACTGTTATCAGGTTATGTGCGTGTACACGATAATTTAACATATTACGAAAAAGATTATGTTGTGACTAATAGCCGAAATGATAGAAATGATAGTGAACGGGTGAAATTAATCTCGGGCGGTGGTGCAGGCCATGAACCAGCTCATACCGGTTACGTTGGTGATGGCATGTTAACAACAAGTGTTTCTGGCGAATTATATTCATCACCATCGGCGCAACATATTTTAAATGCAATGCTATTGACTGGCTCACCAAATACGAGCATTTTATTCATCGTTAAAAATTACACAGGAGACCGACTAAATTTTGGGCTTGCAATAGAGATCGCAAGAAATCAATTCAACTATAAAAATATCGATATGGTTATAATAAATGATGATATATCAATCGATGATGATAAAGTACAACCATCGGTTGGGCGACGTGGATTGGCGGGAGCTGTATTTTATCATAAAATTATAGGTGCAATGGCGGCAAACAAAGAACCGATTGAAGCTATTGTCCAGTATGTCCATCGCCTTCTAGCCAAAAATATTATCTGCACGATTGGTTCTACATTTACGACGAACATACCGGATGGAATTTCTGACATCGAAATTGGTAAAGGAATTCATGGCGAGCCTGGTATTGAATTTATCAAAAATCTGGAAAATTTCGATAAAATTTACCAAACAATTTTGGAAAAGTTCTTGAAGAAAATCCCGAAAACCTCGAATATTGTACTAATGGTGAATAATTTAGGTGGTACATCTCAGTTTACAATGAGTATATTTTTGAATGAAATTTCACAAGTGTTTTCGGAGCACTACAAAATCATTAAAACTTATACGGGTACTTTTTTAACGAGCTTGAAGTCTGAAGGAATTTCTGTGACTCTAATAAATTTATCCGATCCGAAAGATTTAATTGATATTACGGGATATTTGGAACATGAGACCAGTGTTCCTTGTAACATATTCGAAAAAAATGTTAAATCCGCAATTAATGAGAAATCTGTTATCCATGATGCGATCAAATTTGAAAATTCTGCATCACACCAAAGGTCACTAGTAACTTCGAAATTTGAAAATGATATGAATGGAGTTCTATTTAAAAATATTGTCGTGCGAATTGTTCAAGATTTAATCGAGAATACTGATTTATTGAATAAAATGGATATGGAATTTGGAGATGGTGATACTGGAACGACTATGGGAAGATTTGTTGAACAAATCGACCTTCAGATAAAGAATGGAGAAATTGTACATTTTGGTAACCCAAAGTTAATATTGCTTCAATTAGCCGATATTGCGCAAAGTGTTGTGGGTGGGACTATCGGAGCTATTTACTGTTTATTTTTGCATAGTTTAGCGGCTCAGATCGGTGATGATAGCATAGTTGATTTGCACATGTGGGCAGAAGGAATAAATACCGGCGTTGCCACCGTTATAAAATATGGCCATGCGCAAAAAGGTGATCGTACATTATTGGAACCGCTGTTCGCATGTGCTGATGCTTTACAGAATTTCACTACCATTCAAAATTTAAATAAGTTATGCGATGATGCGGTTACATCGACGCAGAATTTAATACCAAAATCTGGACGTGCCGCGTACACATTCAGCGTGAACAAAGCGGATCGCAAAGCAAAATACCCAGATCCAGGAGCCAAAGCCATTGGTCTTATGGTTAACGCTATTACTGATGAAATTACCAAGTTCAAATAAATTAATTTTTTAAACCGCTTTTATCAGGTATCTTCTCCTTCGTTATATATAATTTAGTATGTTCTAATAGCCCGATCAGTCTAGTTCAATTCACTTGTTGTGCGTTTCGTTGGATGATAATGAATTTGAAAATTGTAAATTTATTTTTGTACATTTTAATCGTGATTAAATCTATTTCGGAATTAAATGTGTTGTTTGTATTTTCAATGGTTTCCACATCACATTGGCTGGTGGGTTTTTCGATATGTCGGACACTGGCTGAAGCGGGTTATAATATTACAATAAGCCCGTTTCGTATGAAAAATTCGCCGGAGACATATTGAAGTGCATTTGGAAGGATTATTCGAATCGTTTTAAGGTTAGTTAAATTTATATTTATTTATATACAACTTGAATGGCCCCTGTGGTCGGGGGAAGGGGGGGGGCACTCACATGTCTTGTAAATCTAAATTGCACGAACATGTTTCCCAAGAATACCACCACAGTATCCTTTACTTGTCGTAGGAGGCGACTAAACGTTGGATCGCAGGGCTGCCAACCCGCATCCGTAAAAAAATCAACTCTTTATAAAGACAACAAAAAGAAAAATGGATACCGCCAAAAAAAACACCGGACCCCCGCTCAAGTACCCGGATACGGAATTTAAGATCGGCTCGTGGATCGTGCAATCACTTAGAAAGCCAGAAGCGTTGGATGGCCTAATTACGTACGTGAAAGAGTATCGTCTGGAACTCGTTGCTCTTCAAGAAACTCGCTGGCCTAAAAGTGGAGACCATGGCTATACGATGCTCTACAGTGGAGATGACCTCGGAAATCTTGGAGCTGGATTTCTTCTTGGGCCGCAGGTAAAGAACGCTGTTTTGGGTTTCCAAGTAGTCAATAACCAATTGTGTAAGCTTCGCTTGCGCGTGAAGTTTGCCAACCTGTCGATAATTTGTGTACATGCGCCCACAGAAGGCAGCCAGCCCCAAGATAAAGACTCATTTTCAATGACTTGGACGATCTGATGGGATCTATATCCGAACACGATGCTAGAATGGTAATTGGGGACTTTAATGCAAGAGCTGGCAGACACGAAACTGCGACCGATAATGGTGAGAGAATAATGTACTTTGCAATTGCTCATGATCTTAAAGTAGCAAGCATGTTCTTCCCTCACAAACAGATGCATCTAGAGACATGGACACATCCTCGCGGAACTTCCCGCAGCCAAATTGACCATATGTTAGTTTCTAAAGGACGGGCTCGGGTTGTGCAGGATGTGAGAACTTATCGGTCAGCAACCAAATACTTGTGTCGTCTTGCAGTTGAGTAACAAAATCTAGCCCATAGTGAAGTGCAACAACGTCTCACAATCGCGAGGAAAAACAAGGCTGCTCTTGCAAGAAGGGCAGGTAAGCGGATTTGTATACGGAAGAAGCGAGAATGGTGGAAGGCCGAAGTACTGAAAGTTCGCGTAATTTCTTTAAAGGAATTAATGGATTATACCATACTTTCAGGCCTACGTGAACCGCCATTCGGGACCGTGATGGATACGTTTGTGTCAAAATCGATGCAGTACTTGACGCATGGAGTGGACACTTTACTTAGCAGCTTGATGTCCATCATGCGTCACAGACTGTTGTTGAGCCACCTGTAAGACAGAGTGCGGAGATTTGCACTGAGGAGCCATCTCATGACGAATTCACTAAGGCCATGCAGAGATTAAAACGCATTAATTCGGAGCTCTTGATATTCGGAGGGGATACTTTGTGGAACTGTCTTTTCGACCTTATTCGATTAGTATGGTGAACCGAAGTTATGCCTGACGAATGGAAAGTGACCGCTTGAAGTGTGAGAATTATCGCGGTATAGCTCTCCTTTACACAGCATACAAGTTACTGTCATACATTATATTTGATAGAATCACTCCTCTAGCGGAGGGCTAGCTTGGTTGGTGACTATCAAGGAGGATTTCGTCCGAATCGATCAGTCACCGATCAGGTTTTTTCGCTGCGAGTGATTCTATATCTAAATATTATGAGACATCCATCCCCGTACATCAGGTGTTCCTGGAACTCTGGCAGGCCTATGATTCGATCAATCGACAGAGTTTGTGGTCTGCCCTGGAATACCTAGGAATGCCTACAAAATTAGTACGACTATGTAGGATGACAGTGACGCAGTCTCAATGCTGTGTTAAAGTTGAGAACAGGCTATCGACAATTTTTGCAGTTAACTCGGATGTTCGGCAGGGAGCTGCTCTGTCTCCGATTCTCTTTAATCTTATGTTAGAGTACATCTTTCGTAAAATTGAAACACCTCAGCGCAACATCTTATATCGCCAATCCAATCAGGTGCTTGCATATGCAGATGACATATGCGTGATTGGACTGAATAGCAACGGAGTGAAAGAAATCCTTGATCCTCTTGTAGAGTTTTCAGCTTCAGTTGGACTTCAGATCAATGAGTCCAAAACGAAATACCGAATCTCTGGTTTTACGGACAATGGCACACCAGATTTTAATAGTGGCCACCACACGTTTGAGGAAGTGAGGAGGTTCAAATATTTGGGTTCTCTTATCGCTCACGATAACAGTGTGGGTATTAAAGTGCAGCTGGCAGCTGGCAGTCATTCTTTGTATCCTTTAAGGCCACTGCTAAAATCTAAACACTTATCAAGTGCCGTGAAGCTGAAGCATTACAAAGCGTTGATCAGGCCCGTTGTTATGTTTGGATGTGAAAGTTGGGCGTTGATGGATAAGTACGAGAGATGGCTCCTTACATTTGAGAGAAGAATCATGCGTGTGACTTACGGCCCAAAACGCGAAATAGATGGTACATACCGAGCTCTGTACAATATCGAGATCAGAGATCTGATGAAGATCCCCGATGTTGTACATGAAGTAAGATATCCAGCGAGTACGCTGGCTCGGTCACGTTCTGCGTGCTGATCCGGAACGAATTGGGCAGCGATCTCTGAAGGAGAGCCACCATATGGTAGGCGCAGAGGTCATTGCAGGCGACGATGGCTCCACGATGTAGAGAACGACTTGGCATCTTCAGATTGTCTTAGACAGTATGAAGACCATGCTCAAGATCGAAACCGTTGGAGCCAAATAGTTGGGTCAGTAAGGAGCCAGTAATGGACTTGAAAACTGTTTATTATTATTATTATACAACTTGAATATAACTTATACCGGGCTTCCACCGTCAATAGCATAATAGTATAATAGTATTATACTAATATACTATCATTCATCGTCGGGTTTCCATCGTATAGAGTGAAGTAAGCTGTGTAATTATGTTTGAATATTGAAATTTGTCTTTTAATGTTTTATACAAATTTCATTACAATAATCACATCACAATAACTACGTATGTAAATCAAAAACGTATAGTTATATCAAAATACCAAAATGAGAATGTTATTAAAATGATGCAAGATCCCAGAGTAAAATTTGATGAAGTATTCGTTGTTTGTTGAATTATTGGTATTGGATGCGTTACTTGGGTCTGGCTAATATTACAATGCACCAATTATTGCTGTTTCTACATTTGGCTCGTCAAAATGGACAAATGATTTAATTGGTAATCCGTCAATGGTTTCATTTGTACCGCACACATTCCTTGACCCCACGGATCACATGACATTTTGCCAGCAATTAAATTCAGTCACGCTCATTTTTATTGAGTCCATTATGCTAAAATTGTCATCAAATAATCGTGCAATTTACGAGAAGTACATTACAAATCGTAAATTAGATTACGCCGATATGTACAAAAAACAAGTGGCCTTGGTGATGTTAAACTCACATTTTAGTTTAGTATCACCGCGTCCCTTTTTACCGAACATGATCAAAATACAATAGGAGGAATTCAAATTGATCGTAATTCAAAACCGCTGCCAGAATATTTAAAGACATTCGTTGAGTTAGCCGAACATGGTCGTTTATTTTTCAATGGGTTCAACTTTAAAACACAAAGATATTCCGATCAAACGGCAACATGTATTATTGAACGCACTCGCAAAATTAAAGCAGAAAGTGATATGGAAATTTGAGGGTGATAAATTCCCGGATAAGCCAACGAATGTGTTAACTGATAAATTGATGCCCCAAAATGATATTCTAGCTCATCCGAACGTGAAATTATTTATAACGCATGGTGGCCTTTTGGGAACAACCGAATCGGTTTATCATGGTGTCCTGGTGATTGGAATACCAATATTTGGTGACCAAAAATTAAACATAGCTCGCGCCAAGCAATACGGTTGGGGAATCGAACTCAATTACCATAATATTACCGAAGAAAATGTGCTCTGGTCAATAAATCATGTGCTATCGAATCCGAACTATACACAAAACGTTAAATGCATTTCACAAATATATCGTGATCAACCAATGACACCATGACCGAGTTTGAAGCTCGATAGGGTGTCGCACCACATTTACAATCAGGCGCGCGAGATTTAAGTGCCTATCATATGATTGATGTGTATATTTTAATGATTTTTGTTGACATTCTCACATATTTGATTAATTGATGGATTGTAAAAAAATTGCTTAAAAAATTGAGTTCACGTAAAAAAATAAATCTGACTAGACCGATTCAAAAAACTCAAAGGTTCCCTATATTTTGACAGTTTATACGTGTACATATTATAAACAATCAATCAGCAAAAGTACTATCGAACTCGTTCAAATATTTTGTTCGCCCATTTTAAACGATAAACTACAGCAACAATTACCTCAAAAGCTACTTTATTTTAATGTAATGCACTTACCTCAAAAGCTACTTTATTTTAATGTAGTGATAATTGCTCGACGTGCCTCTAGTGATTTTTTTAATTAGCTGTCGAGTACATACAAATTATCCATCTAGTATGCCGTGCATGAGCAAATTATAATTAAATTGAATAGATTTTCCTGTAACGCCACTGTATAATTTATTTTATTTTATTTTAATTATTGCATCTGTGTTTCTGGTTTTTGCATATATGTAGTTACTACTCGCGCGATATTTCAGATCAGTGTTAGTCGTCAATTATAATCAACACATCCGATTATAAAATTAATTAGATCAAATAAATTAAATTAAAATAAAACAAAAATGTCAAAATTAAAATCAATTATGTCACTGTTATCAGGTTATGTGCGTGTACACGACAATTTAACATTTTACGAAAAAGATTATGTTGTGACTAATAGCCGAAATGATCGTAATGATAGTGAACGGGTGAAATTAATATCGGGCGGTGGTTCAGGCCACGAACCAGCTCAAGCCGGTTACGTTGGTGATGGCATGTTGACAACAAGTGTTTCTGGCGAATTATTTTCTTCGCCATCGGCGCAACATATTTTAAATGCAATGCTATTGACTGGCTCACCAAATACGAGCATTTTATTCATCGTTACGAATTACACAGGAGACCGACTAAATTTTGGGCTTGCAATAGAGGTAGCAAGAAATCGATTCAACTATAAAAATATCGATATGGTCATAATAAATGATGATATATCGATCGATGATGACAAAGTACAACCATCGGTTGGGCGGCGTGGATTGGCGGGAACCGTATTTTATCATAAAATTATCGGTGCAATGGCGGCAAACAAAAAACCGATCGAAACTATTGTCCATTATGTCCATCGCCTTCTAGCCAAAAATATTATCTGCACGATTGGTTTTACATTTACGACGAACATACCAGATGGAATTTCTGACATCGAAATTGGTAAAGGAATTCATGGCGAGCCTGGTGTTGAATTTATCAAAAATCTGGAAAATTTCGATAAAATTTACCAAACAATTTTGGAAAAGTTCTTGAAGAAAATCCCGAAAACCTCGAACATTGTACTAATGGTGAATAATTTAGGTGGTACATCTCAGTTTACAATGAGTATATTTTTGAATGAAATTTCACAAGTATTTTCGGAGCATTACAAAATCATTAAAACTTATACCGGTACTTTTTTAACGAGCTTGAATTCTGAAGGAATTTCCGTGACTCTAATAAATTTATCCGATCCGAAAGATTTAATTGATATTACTGGATATTTGGAACATGAGACAAGTGTTGCTTGTAACATATTCGAAAAAAATGTTAAATCCGCAATTAATGAGAAATCTGTTATCCATGATGCGATCAAATTTGAAATTTCTGCATCACACCAAAGGTCACTAGTAACTTCGAAATTTAAAAATGATAAGAATGGAGTTCTATTTAAAAATATTGTCGTGCGAATTGTTCAAGATTTAATCGAGAATACTGATTTATTGAATAAAATGGATTTGGAATTTGGAGATGGTGATACTGGAACGACTATGGGAAGATTTGCTGAACAAATCGACCTTCAGATAAAGAATGGAGAAATTGTACATTTTGGTAACCCAAAGTTAATATTGCTTCAATTAGCCGATATTGCGCAAAGTGTTGTGGGTGGGACTATCGGAGCTATTTACTGTTTATTTTTGCATAGTTTAGCGGCTCAGATCGGTGATGATAGCATAGTTGATTTGCACATGTGGGCAGAAGGAATAAATACCGGCGTTGCCACCGTTATAAAATATGGCCATGCGCAAAAAGGTGATCGTACATTATTGGAACCGCTGTTCGCATGTGCTGATGCTTTACAGAATTTCACTACAATTCAAAATTTCAATAAGTTATGCAACGATGCGGTTGCATCGACGCAGAATTTAATACCAAAATCTGGACGTGCCGCGTACACATTCAGCATGAACAAAGCGGATCGCAAAGCAAAATACCCAGATCCAGGAGCCAAAGCCATTGGTCTTATGGTTAACGCTATTACAGAGGAAATTATCAAGTTCAAATAAATTAATTTTTTAAACCGCTTTTATCAGGTAGCTTCTCCTTCGTTATATATAATTTAGTATGTTCTAATTGCACGATTGGTTTAGTTCAATTCACTTGTCGTGCGTTTCGTTAGATGATCATGAATTTGAAAATTGTAAATTTATTTTTGTACATTTTAATCGCGATTAAATCAATTTCGGGATTAAATGTGTTGTTTGGATTTCCAATGGTTTCCACATCCAATCGTTTCATCGATATGTCGGACACTGGTTGAAGTGGGTCATAATATTACAATTATAAGTCCGTTTCGTATGAAAATTCGCCTGGAGACGTATAATGAAGTGCAATTCGAAGTGAATTTCGAAGGATTATTCGAATCGTTTACGGGTTAGTTAATTTTTTATTATTTATACAACTTGAATATAACTTAACTAATATTGTATGTTGATTCATTTTAGCGCAATCTGGAGGTTTTAACGCATTTGATATGCAAAATATGCCACCAATAGTTGTAATGGCAACGCTTTATCCGCTGGGCATAAACATGCCCAAGTCCGTTTATTCGCATGAGAATGTTATTAAAATGATGCTAGATCCCAGTAAAAAATTTGATGAAGTATTCGTTGTTTGTTGAAGTATTCGTATCGGATGCGTTACTTGGATTTGGCCAATATTACGATGCACCAACTATTGCTGCTGTTTCCACATTTGGCTCGTCAAAATGGACAAATGATTTAATTGGTAATCCGTCAATGGTTACATTCGTACCGAACACATTCAGCCACGCTCATTTTTATTGAATGGATATTGTGCAATAATTGTAATATTTCAAATAATCGTGCAATTTACGAGAAGTACATTACAAATCGTAAATTAGATTACGTCGATATGTACAAAAAACAAGTGGCCTTGGTGAAGTTAAACTCACATTTTAGTTTAGTATCATCGCGTCCCTTTTTACCGAACATGATCAAAATAGGAGGAATTTAAATTGATCGTAATTCAAAACCGCTACCAGAATATTTAAAGACATTCGTTGAGTTAGCCGAACATGGAATCGTTTATTTTTCAATGGGTTCAACTTTAAAAAGTCAAGATATTTTGATCAAACGGAAACATGCATTAGTGAACGCATTCGCAAAATTAAACCAGAAAGTGATATGGAAATTTGAGGTTGATAATTTTTCCGGATAAGCCAACGAATGTGTTAATTGATAAATGGATGCCCCAAAATGATATTCTAGTTCATCCGAACGTGAAATTATTTATAACGCATGGTGGCCTTTTGGGAACAACCGAATCGGTTTATCATGGTGTCCTGGTGATTGGAACACCAATATTTGGTGACCAAAAAATAACCATAGCTCGCGCCAAGCAATACGGTTGGGGAATCGAACTCAGTTACCATAATATTACCGAAGAAAATGTGCTCTGGTCAATAAATCATGTGCTCTCGAATCCGAGCTATACACAAAACGTTACACGCATTTCACAAATATATCGTGATCAACCAATGACACCCAAGGAAACGGTTATACATATATTGGACCGAGTATATAGCTCGATATGGTGGCGTACCACATTTACAATCGGGCGCGCGAGATTTAAGGGCCATCGCCTATCATATGATATATATGTATGTTTTAAAGTTTTTTGTTGGCATTCTCATAATTTTGATTAATTGATGGATTGTAAAAAAATTGCTTAAAAAATTGAGTTCACGTAAAAAAATAAATCTGACTAGACCGATTCAAAAAACTCAAAGGTTCCCTATAGTTTGACAGTTTATACGTGTACATATTATCAAAGCCATCTTAATAAATCTTAATTATCAAAGCCATCTTAATATATATTAAGATGGCTTTGATATTATAAACAATCAATCGGCTAAAGTACTATCTAACTCGTTCAAATATTTTGTTCGCCCATTTTAAACGATAAACTACAGCAACACTTACCTCAAAAGCTACTTTATTTTAATGTAATGCACTTACCTCAAAAGCTACTTTATTTTAATGTAGTGATAATTGCTCGACGTGCCTCTAGTGATTTTTATAATTAGCTGTCGAGTACATACAAATTATCCATCTAGTATGCCGCGTATGAGCAAATTTTATGTAAATTGAATAGATATTTTCCTGTAACGCCACTGTACAATTTATTTTATTTTATTTTAATGGTTTACATCTGTGTTTCTGCTTTTTGCATATATGTACTATGTAATTACTACTCATGCGATATTTCAGATCAGTGTTAGTCGTCAATTATAATCGACACATCCGATTATAAACTTAATTAGTTCAAATAAATTAAATTAAAATAAAACAAAAATGTCAAAATTAAAATCAATTATGTCACTGTTATCAGGTTATGTGCGTGTACACGATAATTTAACATTTTACGAAAAAGATTATGTTGTGACTAATAGTCGAAATGATAGTAATGATTGTGTACGGGTGAAATTAATCTCGGGCGGTGGTGCAGGCCATGAACCAGCTCATACCGGTTACGTTGGTGATGGCATGTTAACAACAAGTGTTTCTGGCGAATTATTTTCTTCACCATCGGCGCAACATATTTTAAATGCAATGCTATTGACTGGCTCACCAAATACGAGCATTTTATTCATCGTTAAAAATTACACAGGAGACCGACTAAATTTTGGGCTTGCAATAGAGGTGGCAAGAAATCGATTCAACTATAAAAATATCGATATGGTTATAATAAATGATGATATATCGATCGATGATGACAAAGTACAACCATCAGTTGGGCGGCGTGGATTGGCAGGAGCGATATTTTATCATAAAATTATCGGTGCAATGGCGGCAAACAGGAAATCGATCGAAACTATTGTCCATTATGTCCATCGCCTTCTAGCCAAAAATATTATCTGCACGATTGGTTTTACATTTACGACGAACATACCAGATGGAATTTCTGACATCGAAATTGGTAAAGGAATTCATGGCGAGCCTGGTGTTGAATTTATCAAAAATCTGGAAAATTTCGATAAAATTTACCAAACAATTTTGGAAAAGTTCTTGAAGAAAATCCCGAAAACCTCGAACATTGTACTAATGGTGAATAATTTAGGTGGTACATCTCAGTTTACAATGAGTATATTTTTGAATGAAATTTCACAAGTATTTTCGGAGCATTACAAAATCATTAAAACTTATACCGGTACTTTTTTAACGAGTTTGAATTCTGAAGGAATTTCCGTGACTCTAATAAATTTATCCGATCCGAGAGATTTAATTGATATTACTGGATATTTGGAACATGAGACCAGTGTTCCTTGTAACATATTCGAAAAAAATGTTAAATCCGCAATAAAAGAGAAATCTGTTATCTATGAAGCAATCAAATTTGAAAATCCTGCATCACACCAAAGGTCACTAGTAACTTCGAAATTTGAAAATGATATGAATGGAGTTCTATTTAAAAATATTGTCGTTCGAATTGTTCAAGATTTAATCGAGAATACTGATTTATTGAATAAAATGGATTTGGAATTTGGAGATGGTGATACTGGAACGACTATGGGAAGATTTGCCAAACAAATCGACCTTCAGATAAAGAATGGAGAAATTGTACATTTTGGTAACCCAAAGTTAATATTGCTTCAATTAGCCGATATTGCGCAAAGTGTTGTGGGTGGGACTATGGGAGCTATTTACTGTTTATTTTTGCATAGTTTAGCGGCTCATATATGTGATGGTAGCATAGTTGATTTGCACATGTGGGCAGGAGGAATAAATAACGGCGTTGCCACCGTTATAAAATATGGCCATGCGCAAAAAGGTGATCGTACATTATTGGAACCGCTGATCGCATGTGCTGATGCTTTACAGAATTTCACTACAATTCAAAATTTAAATAAGTTATGCGGCGATGCGGTTGCATCGACGCAGAATTTAATACCAAAATCTGGACGTGCCGCGTACACATTCAGCATGAACAAAGCGGATCGCAAAGCAAAATACCCAGATCCAGGAGCCAAAGCCATTGGTCTTATGGTTAACGCTATTACTGATGAAATTACCAAGTTCAAATAAATTAATTTTTTAAACCGCTTTTATGAGGTTATCTTCTTCTTCATTATGTATAATTTAGTATGTTCTAATAGCACGAGAGGTCTAGTTCAATTCACTTGTGCGTTCAAAACTCTTAGTTTATTTTTGTACATTTTAATCGTGATTAAATCTATGTCGGGATTAAATGTGTTGTGTATATTTCCAATGGTTTCCACAACCCACCAGGTTCATCGATATGTCGGACACTGGCTGAAGCGGGTCATAATATTACAATTTAAGACCGTTTCGTATGAAAAATTCGCCGGAGAAGTAAAATGAAATGCATTTGGAAGGTTTATTGGGATCGTTTACGGGTTAGTTAATTTTTTTTATTATTTGTATACAACTTGAATATAACTTAACTAATAATGTATGTTGATGCGTTTTAGCGCAATCTGGAGGTTTTACCGCATTTGATATGCAAAATATACCACCAATAGTTGTAATGGCAACGCTTTATCCGATGGGCATATACATTGCCAAGTCCGGTTATTCGCATGAGAATGTTATTAAAATGATGCAAGATCCCAGAGTAAAATTTGATGAAGTATTCGTTGTTTGTTGAAGTATTCGTATCGGATGCGTTACTTGGATTTGGCCAATATTACGATGCACCAATTATTGCTGTTTCGACATTTGGCTCGTCAAAATGGATGTAACTAAGGCTGGATATTAGCTCCGGCCCCAGCTACTTAGAAGTAGTCCTAGACGTTGATCACCGCGGCATTAACCTGTAGCTCAGGTCAGTAGGGGTATATTGGTTGTGGGTTTTGGTGTCAACGTATAAGACCTAGATTAACCGCGTGTGTATGGCCAAAGCATACAAATGGGGACAAGTTTATGAGGAAAATTCGGACCCACAAGTACTTTGTGGAGCCCATGACGTGATCCGACCATTGTCGTTCAATAGCGGCTTAGTGTCAATCCATTACCATGATGGGTAATGGAGGAGAAAAAGACAAAAGTAAAAAAAATAGAAAAGAAAACAGGATTATGTGAGTGGTAGACACTACGTCTACCCACTCAGTGGTTAGTAAGTATTTATATTGGTAACGCGTTAAGAGAAGGGAAGACGATGCTGCCAGCAGAAGGGAAGATGATGCTTGCGCTATGCTTTCTTCCGTCCCGTTAGGCACCACTGGCAGACTGGTCACCAATTGGGCCGTTTAAAGTTAGTTGTTGAATAGTTATGCTTTAAATCCTATACTTACCGAAAATTCTGCTTGTTTCACTCCAAAACAAAAAAAAAAAAACTTATATCTCGTTTTAATTTACTATTTTTCAATTATTTATTTTTAGTTTTTTTATTTAATCACCCGCCTAATTACAGACAAAAGTCAACTCTTTCCAACTGTATCTGTTCCGTACCACGGCCAAAACCGGATGGTTCTGACCCGTAGCACGGACAAAATTCAACTCTCCACAAGTAAGAATATTTTTGGTATTTATACCAATTTGGTGGGTTGATAGAGTGAGAGGAAAAACAAAAGAAAACGCATAAAAATGCACTATCAAAAACCACTTGACATCATTTATTTACTTGTGTTTTTAAAAAAAATTAATTTTTACAAACGTTGCGAAAACGTTGTAAAAGAAATATATGGGTTACAAAAATAATTTGATAACGTAAAGTTATATCGTAATTGTGACCGATTTTGCTGGGTGTACATATTTATAATAACACACTATAAATTAGCGTAATTCTATAGGCGAATAACACACTATGAATTTGTTTTATTTACACAATATTTTGTCAACAAAGTAAAGTGGAGGTATTGGCCTCAAAATTGTGTTTGTAGGTTAGGTTGAATTGGACAGGGTGGTAACGGTTGTTGACAGGCGACCATTACATGGACAAATGATTTAATTGGTAATCCGTCAATGGTTTCATTCGTACCGCACACGTTCCTTGAACACACGGATCGCATGACATTTTGCCAGCGATTCAATTCAGCCACGCTCATTTTTATTGACTGGATATTGTGCAATAATTGTAATATCATTCGAATAATTGTGCAATTTACGAGAAGAACATTACAAATCGTAAATTAGATTACGTCGATATGTACAAAAAACAAGTGGCCTTGGTGATGTTAAACTCACATATTAGTTTAGTATCATCGCGTCCCTTTTTACCGAACATGATCAAAATAGGAGGAATTTAAATTGATCGTAATCCGAAACCGCTACCAGAATATTTAAAGACATTCGTTGAGTCAGACGAACATGGAATCGTTTATTTTTCAATGGGTTCAACTTTAAAAAGTAAAGATATTCCGATCGAACGGCAACAAGAATTAGTGAACGCATTCGCAAAATTAAAGCAGAAAGTGATATGGAAATTTTAGGCTGATAATTCTCCGGATAAGCCAAAGAATGTGTTAATTGATAAATGGATGCCCCAAAATGATATTCTAGCTCATCGGAATGTGAAATTATTTATAACGCATGACCTTTTGGGAACAACCGAATCGGTTCATCATGGGGATTGTGATGCCGATATTTGGTGATCAAAAATTAAACATAGCTCGCGCCAAACAATGTGGTTGTGGAATCGAACTCAGTTACCATAACATTACCGAAGAAAATGTGCTCTGGTCAATAAATCATGTGCTCTCGAATCCGAGCTATACACTAAATGTTAAATTCATTTCACAAATATATCGTGATCAACCATAACACCCAAGGAAACGGTTATATATTGGACCGAGTATATAGCTCGATATGGTGGCGCACCACATTTACAATCGGGCGCGCGAGATTTAAGGGCCATCGCCTATCATTTGATTGATGTGTATATTTTAATGTTTTTTGTTGGCATTCTCATAATTTTGATTAATTGCTGGATTGTAAAAAAATTGCTTAAAAAATTGAGTTCACGTAAAAAAATAAATCTGACTAGACCGATTCAAAAAACTCAAAGGTTCCCTATAGTTTGACAGTTTATACGTGTACTTATTATAAACAATCAATCAGCAAAAGTACTATCTAACTCGTTCAAATATTTTGTTCGCCCATTTTAAACGATAAACTACAGCAACACTTACCTCAAAAGCTACTTTATTTTAATATAATGCACTTACCTCAAAAGCTACTTTATTTTAATGTAGTGATAATTGCTCGACGTACCTCTAGTGATTTTTTTAATTAGCTGTCGAGTACATACAAATTATCCATCTAGTATGCCGCGTATGAGCAAATTTTATGTAAATTGAATAGATATTTTCCTGTAACGCCACTGTACAATTTATTTTATTTTATTTTAATGGTTTACATCTGTGTTTCTGCTTTTTGCATATATGTAGTTACTACTCGCGCGAGATCTCAGATCAGTGTTAGTATTGTCAACTATTATCGACACAATCGGTTATAAACTTAATTAGTTCAAACAAATTAAAATAAAATAAAACAAAAATGTCAAAATTAAAATCAATTATGTCACTGTTATCAGGTTATGTGCGTGTACACGATAATTTAACATTTTACGAAAAAGATTATGTTGTGACTAATAGTCGAAATGATAGTAATGATTGTGTACGGGTGAAATTAATCTCGGGCGGTGGTGCAGGCCATGAACCAGCTCATACCGGTTATGTTGGTGATGGCATGTTAACAACAAGTGTTTCTGGCGAATTATTTTCTTCACCATCGGCGCAACATATTTTAAATGCAATGCTATTGACTGGCTCACCAAATACGAGCATTTTATTCATCGTTAAAAATTACACAGGAGACCGATTAAATTTTGGGCTTGCAATAGAGGTGGCAAGAAATCGATTCAACTATAAAAATATCGATATGGTCATAATAAATGATGATATATCGATCGATGATGACAAAGTACAACCATCGGTTGGGCGGCGTGGATTGGCGGGAACCGTATTTTATCATAAAATTATCGGTGCAATGGCGGCAAACAAAAAACCGATCGAAACTATTGTCCATTATGTCCATCGCCTTCTAGCCAAAAATATTATCTGCACGATTGGTTTTACATTTACGACGAAAATACCGGATGGAATTTCTGACATCGAAATTGGTAAAGGAATTCATGGCGAGCCTGGTGTTGAATTTATCAAAAATCTGGAAAATTTCGATAAAATTTACCAAACAATTTTGGAAAAGTTCTTGAAGAAAATCCCGAAAACCTCGAACATTGTACTAATGGTGAATAATTTAGGTGGTACATCTCAGTTTACAATGAGTATATTTTTGAATGAAATTTCACAAGTATTTTCGGAGCATTACAAAATCATTAAAACTTATACCGGTACTTTTTTAACGAGCTTGAATTCTGAAGGAATGTCCGTGACTCTAATAAATTTATCCGATCCGAAAGATTTAATTGATATTACTGGATATTTGGAACATGAGACAAATGTTCCTTGTAACATATTCGAAAAAAATATTAAATCCTTTTTTAATGAGAAATCTGTTATCCATGAAGCGATCAAGTATGAAAATCCTGCATCACACCAAAGATCACTAGTAACTTCGAAATTTGAAAATGATATGAATGGAATTGTATTTAAAAATATTGTCGTGCGAATTGTTCAAGATTTAATCGAGAATACTGGTTTATTGGATAAAATGGATTCGGAATTTGGAGATGGTGATACTGGAACGAGTATGGCAAGATTTGCCAAACAAATCGACCTTCAGATAAAGAATGGAGAAATTGTACATTTTGATAACCCAAAGTTAATATTGCTTCAATTAGCCGATATTGCGCAAAGTGTTGTGGGTGGGACTATCGGGGCTATTTATTGTTTATTTTTGCATAGTTTAGCGGCTCAGATATGTGATGGTAGCATAGTTGATTTGCACATGTGGGCAGGAGGAATAAATACCGGCATTGCCACCGTTATAAAATATGGCCATGCGCGACAAGGTGATCGTACTTTATTGGAACCGCTGATCACATGTGCTGATGCTTTACAGAATTTCACTACAATTCAAAATTTAAATAAGTTATGCAACGATGCGGTTGCATCGACGCAGAATTTAATACCAAAATCTGGACGTGCCGCGTACACATTCAGCGTCAACAAAGTGAATCGCAAAGCAAAATACCCAGATCCTGGAGCTAAAGTGATTGGTCTTATAGTTAACGCTATAACTGATGAAATTATCAAGTTCAAATAAATTAATTTTTTAAACCGCTTTTATCAGGTTATCTTCTCCTTGGTTATATTTATATATAATTTAGTATGTTCTAATAGCACGGTCGGTCTAGTTCAATTCACTTGTCGTGCGTATCGTTAGATGATCATTAATTTGAAGAATGTAAATTTATTCTTGTACATTTTAATCGTGATTAAATCTATTTTGGGATTAAATGTGTTGTGTCTTGTGTGTATTTCCAATGGTTTCCACATCACATTGGCTGGTGGCTTCATCGCTATGTCGGAAACTGGCTCAAGAGGGTCATAATATTACAGTATCTTGTCAGCGACAACATTACTGAAGCTAATTACCAGTCTGACTTCGTGAACTCTGTTTGGGAGGTACAGAAAACTTCGGTTGTCAGTGCTGCTCAACAGACTTTAGGTATAGTGAAAGTCACACCCAAGAATGACTGGTTTGATGACGAGTGTCGTCTTGATGTTGAGCAACAAAATATAGCACATAGTAAAGTGCAACAACGTCTCACAATCGCGAGGAAAAACAAGGCTGCCCTTGCAAGAAGGGCAGCTAAGCGGATTTGCAGATGGAAGTACAACAAATCAGCAATTAGCGCAGTTCGTGTAATTTCTTTAAAGGAATTACTGGACTGCACCATACTTTCAGGCCTACGTCAATCGCCATTCGGGACCGGGATGGAAACCTCTGTGTCAACATAGACTCAGTACTTGACGCATGGACTCTTTATGACCTGCTTGATGTTCGTCATGCCTAACAAAAACATATCAGCTCAAGTGCGGTCACGGCCATTCTCAATAAAAATTATTCCATAAACCGCCCACTTCTTAGGAAATTCGGACTTTTATACATATTTGAATATAAAATATCCAAAATAAAAATCTGTTGTGGGGCCAGAAATTTTTTTTATTTATTTTTTATTTTTTAAATGCTGCCAATGGCTTTATTCTTGAATATTTCTACAAAAGAAACTAACAAGAAGTATTCAAATCTTAAGCTAAAATTATTACATATTTTAAGTTTTAACCAATATGTTAATACTTGTTATTGTGCTGACTATTTAATTAATTTAGATTACATTTATATGTAAAACCTAAACGTTTAATATATTTACAGGTTCATCAGTCCAAGTGGATCTGCACTTTTAAGTCGCCTAAATCGCGGCTGTTTTAATATATCCCTGGCCAATTCATTGGGATGTGTCTCTAGTTTTGAGTAATATTTCGAACTGAATTCTTTGATGGTTTCTTTAATAGTTTTAATTCCAAGATCATCGTGAATATTACTATTTCGAATGTACCACGGAGCATTGGTAATACTACGAAGTATTTTTGCTTGGGTTCGTTGCAGGAGTTCTCTTCTTTGACGCGCTGGTGGATCGCCATAACTGAATACCATATGTCCATATGGGTTTGATTATCACTTTGTACAATAAAACTTTATTGGCTAATCACAGCTGAGATTTTCTTCCCATCAACCAATACATTTTGGAAAATTTTATTTTTATTTGTTTGCGCTTTGCTTCGATATGATTTTTCCACGTTAGCCTTCTATCCAGGTGCATTCCTAAGTATTTGACCTTGGTTTGTTGAGGAATATTTATATTGTTTAATTCCACTGGTGGGCAAGTGCGTTTGTTTAGCGTGAATGTGACGTGAGTTGATTTGTTTTCGTTCACTTTTATGCGCCATGTCTTCAGCCAGTTCTCGATTTTGTTTAGATGATTCTGTAATTCCTTTGAGGCAGTTTCGGGATTACCGTGTGACACCAGGACGGCCGTATCATCGGCAAAGATTGATATGACTACCTTGTTGGATACAGGTAAGTCAGCTGTGTACAGCAGGTATAATATTGGACCTAGAACGCTGCCTTGTGGAACACCTGCGTTGATACCATTTAAACAAGTAGTTGTATTATTTTGTTTAACCATGTACTGCCTTTGAAGGAGATAGTTTCCCAGAACTGAGTGAAATTTCTTCGGTAGAAGTCCTTTAATTTTGTATATTAACCCATCATGCCAAACTTTATCAAAGGCTTGTGTAATGTCCAAGAAGGCAGCAGGACAATATTTTTTTTCCTCGAAGGTGTTTTTGATTGCATTTACAATTCTGTGTACTTGTTCTGTTTTACCATGTTGGTTTCGGTACCCAAATTGATGGTCTGGAATAATA
The DNA here is from genome assembly GCA_951394425.1 of Tipula unca. Lineage (NCBI taxonomy): Eukaryota > Metazoa > Arthropoda > Insecta > Diptera > Tipulidae > Tipula > Tipula unca. The sequence goes on from OX596382.1 coordinate 91,750,002, forward strand.
TGCCGTTCTTCTAATACTGGTTTCAATTTCGTTAGTAACATTTTTTCAAATAGTTTTGAGATTGTAGGCAGCATGCTTATTGGACGATATGATGAAATCTGTGTTTCATTTTTTCCAGCTTTATGTTTCATTGTGATCAAAGATATCTTCCATTTTTGAGGAATATAACCAGTCCGCATGATTGCGTTGAATATGAATGTTATTAGTTTTATGCATTTGTCTGGCAATTCCCTTATTATTTTTCCAGTAATAAGATCATGCCCTGGTGCCTTTTTTGGACTTATACAATTTTTAATTGTATTCTTAACTTTCTTCCACTTATATTGTATGGGTTTGAAGAACAAACCACCATCCATTTGGTCGGGTAACACGAAATTATTAGTTTCTTCGTGTGGTGCGAATACTGTTGTTAGATGAGCAGCGAAACCATTGGCTTTTTCTTCATCGCTTCTTGCCCAATTTCCAGTTGGTAGTCTAATCGGGTGATTCGAGTTTGTTGGCCTTTTTAACTTTTTTGTTGCCTTCCACAAAGAATAATCTGTTCTCTCGGTTGCCGAGAGTTCATTTAAGTAATTCTGGACGCTCTGGTTTTCTTCCTCCCGCAATGCAAATCTTAGAGTCTTAATAGCTCGATTTAATTTCCATTTTAACAACGGTGATTTTGGAGGACAGTACACTGCTGATATGACACAGTTTCCAGACCACTCCTGCAGACAGATGCTAGTTGATTGGATATGTTCCTTCTCATATTTCATAAATTCATAGTGTTTTAATCTTGTTTTTATCAGTACAGCTGTGCCTCCATGTGCTTTCCCATCTGGGTGCTTTGAATCATAAACAGAGTACCCATTAATTTTGAAATAGGTTTTTTTGGTGAAGTGTGTTTCAGATATTAACATTATGTCAATATTGTGCTCAGTGAGGAATGCTTGAACCTCTGCTTTATGTTGTGCTAGGCCGTTTGCATTCCATATGGCTATTTTGAGGACAGTCATTTTTGGTTTTTAACGACTACCTGCATCAGCGCGATCATATTCTGCATCATTAGATTCATGGTTCTCTCCATCATCGCCATGAAGCTTTGCATCATGGTAGTTAACTTGCTTAAAGCTGCTGCGATGTTTCCTTCTTCGCTTTCTTGCACTTTAGGAGTGGTACCCTTAAGGATACTTGCATAGGAAACTTCTGAATGCACACTACTGTTAACAGTTGCTTTTGGTTGGTTATTTTGTGCGTTATGATATGAAACTTCTGGTTGCACTTTTGGTTTAGTGGAAGAATAAAGATTAAGCATTCGTTGCTCTGCTCGCTGCCTTGGGTTGATTCTTTTTTTCAATTCTAGGTAAATTAGACACCCTCTATAATTTGCAGTGTGATTTCCGCCACAGTTGTTGCATTTTCTCACTGATGCCTCCGTTTTTTCTTTGTTGCATGCATTTGAGTTATGGAGTTCACCACAGATAACACAAACATCGCTTAAAGTGCAATATGCTTTAGTGTGTCCATATACTCTTGGCACTTAACACACTGTACCGGTCCAGTTCTTTTTCTGGGTTCCTCTACGATAATTCTTCTATGCAGTAGACATTTTAAATCAAATATTGTATGTTTCTCTTTGATTTTTTTATTATCTGGTTCTAATTCCAGACGGAGGCTAATGGCTGAGGTAACTTCTCACGGTTAATAATGTTGGTGATTGATTTGCATTGAAATCCTTTTTCAGCGAGAGCGGCTCGTATTTCATTTGCATCCACGTAAGCCTCTATACCTTTTAACACGAAGACCAAGCCTTTTTGGCTTTTTAGTTGGTAAGTGTAGTATAATGTTTACCAACAGCGGTTGAATTTTTGTTTCTTTTATATCTCCTCTTTTTATCACGGAGATATACAATTCTCCATTAGTAATGAACTCGATTGTTTTTGTGAGCTCTCTATTTGATTCCTCCCTCAAATAGATTGGTAACGGTTTCTCTGGTTTTGGAGCTTTTTCGGCCGACCCACCGTGGTTGGTTCAACAACCAAACAAGAATACCGGTTGCTTTGAGTTAATTCAACACTACCTAGCTTGGTGAATTTATTCACGTTTGCACTAGCCGCTGATCTAGGGCTTCTCCTTCGCTTTGAGCTGACAGTAATATACCTGTCCAGTCCTGTTTGCACTAAACACTGACCTACATCACTGTTTATTTTATTGTCATCTGTTGTCGATGCACTTTCATTGTTTTTTTCATCGTAAAAATTTGTCAACGATGCACTTTTATTGTTCAACGCACTAAGTTCATTAACGTTAATTTTTAGTTCGCTTGATATTAAATTACCTGGTAAAGTAATTTTTGATGTATTTGCGATATGTTGTCTTTTTGGACTATGTTGCACCTTTGTGTTTGTCACTATTGTGGTCGTGGCGTTTAGCGCCAAATCGCTTTCTGTAGATTTGGCCCAGCCTTTCTTATTTGAGGTGGAGAATATTGAAACATCACGATTTCACATATTTTTCACGTCAAATTTTTTATTTGTATTTTATATAAAAAATTAATAGCTGCTGATTCAAATTTTCACACAAGTAATTATTTTTAATGTTTACTCGGCGGTAGCAAAATTAATTATGCCAGAAAATGGAGAACACAATGGTCTAACATAAAAATATCAGCTCAAGTGCGGTCATGGCCATTCTCATTAAAAATTACTCCATAAACTGCCCACTTCTTACGAAATTCGTACTTTTTCGGACTTTTTTTTTACAAATTCGGATATGAAATATCCAAGATAAAAATCTGTTGTGCAGCCAGAAAGTGGAAAACACAATGGCCTAACAAAAAAATATCAGCTCAGGTGCGGTCACGGCCATTCTCAATAAAAATTATTCCATAAACTGCCCACTTCTTACGAAATTCGTATTTTTTCGAACTTTTCTATAAATTTGGATATGAAATATCCAACATAAAAATCTGTTGTGCGGCCAAAAAATGGAGAATACAATGGCCTATCAAAAAATATCAGCTCAGGTGCGGTCACGGCCATTCTCATTAAAAATTATTCCATACACTGCCCACTTCTTACGAAATTCGTACTTTTTCGGACTTTCTTACATATTGGGATATGAAATATCCAACATAAAAATCTTTCGTGTGGTCAGAAAATGGAGAATACAATGGCCTAATAAAAAATTATCAGCTCAGGTGCGGTCATGGCTAATGGCCATCATTAAAAATATTCCTTAAACTGCCCACTTCTTACGAAATTCGTACTTTTTTCGACTTTTTTATACATTTGGATATGAAATATATATTTATATATTTGGATATATATAACTATATATATATACATATATATATATATATATATATATATATATATATATATATATATATATATATATATATATATATATATATATATATATATATATATATATATATATATATATATATATAAATATATATATATATATATATATATATATATATATATATATATATATATATATATATATATATATATATATATATATATATATATATATAAATATAAATAAATGTTATGGTCTCTTTTCGCTATAATAGGTAAATAAATATTATAAAATAAGTTGTTTGGTGAACCGAATACCATTTTAATGTATGAAAGAAAGTATTATTATATCTCTATGGTTTTAGTACAAAAAACAAATCAAATTGTATCATGGATTACAAACCACTAGGGCTCCTAGTTTTGTGCGCCATAAAAATCACGAAGTCGTCTATAAGTTGCACGAATCGACGACTGATTTTCAAAGTAAATTTTAATAATTTCGAAGCGTTGTTCAAGCGTGAGACAATATTCATGATGATTTGGCAGATTATACTGAGATCTGCTAGAGTATATTTTTTATAAAAATTTAATTTCTTTTTATCTTTTAACAACGTCCAACCTCGCAACAACGTCTCACAATCGCAAGGAAAAACAAGGCAGCTCTTGCAAGAAGGGCAGCGAAGCGGATTTGTAGACGGAAGAAGCGAGAATGGTGGAAGGCCGAGGTTCTGAAAGTACAACAATTCAGCAATGAGCGTAGTTCACGTAATTTCTTTAAAGGAATTACTGGAATGCACCATACTTTCAGGCCTTCGTCAACCGCCATTCGGGACCGGGATGGAAACCTCTGTGTCAACATCGACGCAGTACTTGACGCATGGAGTGGACACTTTACTGAGCTGCTTGATGTTCATCATGCGTCACAGACTGTTGTTGAGCCACCTCTAAAACAGTCTGCGGAGATTTGCACTGAGGAGCCATCCCATGAGGAATTCACTAAGGCCATGCAGAGAATGAAACGAAACCGCTCACCTGGAGTGGACTGCATTAATTCGGAGCTCTTGATATTCGGAGGGGATACTTTGTGGAACTGTCTTTTCGACCTTATTCGATTAGTATGGCGAACCGAAGTTATGCCTGATGAATGGAAAGTGGCCGCGATATGCCCCATCTTCAAGAAGGGAGACCGCTTGAAGTGTGAGAATTATCGCGGTATAGCTCTCCTTTGCACAGCATACAAGTTACTGTCATACATTTTATTGGATAGAATCACTCCTCTGGCGGAGGGCTTGGTTGGTGACTATCAGGGAGGATTTCGTCCGAATCGATCAGTCACTGATCAGGTCTTTTCGCTGCGGATGATTCTATCTAAATATTATGAGACATCCATCTCCGTACATCAGGTTTTCCTGGATTTCCGGCAGGCCTACGACTCGATCAATCGAGAGAGTTTGTGGTCTGCCCTGGAATACCTAGGAATGCCAACAAAATTGGTACGACTGTGTAGGATGACAGTGACGCAGTCTCAATGCTGTGTTAAAGTTGAGAACAGGCTATCGACAATTTTTGCAGTTAACTCGGGTGTTCGGCAGGGAGATGCTCTGTCCCCGATACTCTTTAATCTCATGTTGGAATACATCTTTCGTAAAACTGAAACACCTCAGCGCAACATCTTATATCGCCAGTCCAATCAAGTGCTTGCATATGCAGATGACATATGCGTGATTGGACTGAATAGCAACGGAGTGAAAGAAATACTTGATCCGCTTGTAGAGTTTTCAGCTTCTGTTGGACTCCAGATCAATGAGTCCAAAACGAAATACCTGATCTCTGGTTTTAGAGACAATAGCACACCAGATTTTAGTAGTGGCCACCACACGTTTGAGGGAGTGAGGAGGTTCAAATATTTGGGCTCTCTTATCACTCACGATAACAGTGTGGGTGAGGATATTAAAGTGCGGCTGGCAGCTGGCAGTCGTTCTTTATATCCTCTAAGGCCACTACTAAAATCTAAACACTTATCAAGTGCCGTGAAGCTGAAGCTTTACAAAGCGTTGACCAGGCCCGTTGTTATGTTTGGATGTGAAAGTTGGGCGCTGACGGATGAGTACGAGAGATGGCTCCTCACATTTGAGAGAAGAATCATGCGTGTGATTTACGGCCCTAAACGCGAAATAGATGGTACATACCGAGCTCTGTACAATTTCGAGATCAGAGATCTGATGAAGATCCCCGATATTGTACATGAAGTTAGATCTCAGCGAGTACGCTGGCTCGGTCACGTTCTGCGTGCTGATCCGGAACGAATTGTGCAGCGATCTCTGAAAGGAGAGCCACCATATGGTAGGCGCAGAGGTCGTTGCAGGCGACGATGGCTTCACGATGTAGAGAACGACTTGGCCTCTTCAGATTGTCTAAGACAGTATGAAGACCATGCTCAGGATCGAAACCGTTGGAGCCAGATTGTTGATTCAGTAAGGGGCCAGTAATGGCCTTTAACACTGTTATTATTATTATTTATCTTTTACAATTTCAAGTTCTATCAGGCTTAAAAAAACATCCTTTATTATAAACAATCAATCAACAAAAGTACTATCTAACTCGTTCAAATATTTTGTTCTCCCATTTTAAACGATAAACTACAGCAACACTTACTTCAAAAACTACTTAATTTTATGTAGTGATAATTGCTCGACGCGCCTATAGTGTTTTTTTTATTTAGCTGTCGAGTACATAAAAATTATCCATCTAGTATGCCGCGTATGAGCAAATTTTATGTAAATTGAATAGATATTTTCCTGTAACGTCACTGTACAATTTGTTTTATTTTATTTTAATTGTTTACATCTGTGATTCTGCTTTTTGCATACATATATGTAGATCCTATTCGCGCGATATCAGTGTTAGAGTTAGTCGTCACTCGCCAATTATAATCGACATATCCGATTATAAATTTAATTAGTTCAAACATATTAAAATAAAATAAAACAAAAATGTCAAAATTAAAATCAATTATGTCACTGATATCAGGTTATGTGCGTGTACACGATAATTTAGCATTTTATGAAAAAGATTATGTTGTGATTAATAGTCGAAATGATAGTACTGATATTGTACGGGTGAAATTAATCTCGGGCGGTGGTGCAGGCCATGAACCAGCTGATATCGGTTACGTTGGTGATGGCATGTTGACAACAACTGTTTCTGGCGAATTATATTCATCACCATCGGCGCAACATATTTTAAATGCAATGCTATTGACTGGCTCACCAAATACGAGCATTTTATTCATCGTTAAAAATTACACAGGAGACCGATTAAATTTTGGGCTTGCAATAGAGGTCGCAAGAAATCGATTCAACTATAAAAATATCGATATGGTCATAATAAATGATGATATATCGATCGATGATGATAAAGTACAACCATCGGTTGGGCGGCGTGGATTGGCGGGGGCCGTATTTTATCATAAAATTATCGGTGCAATGGCGGCAAAGAGGAAATCAATCGAAAGCATTGTCCATTATGTCCATCGCCTTCTAACCAAAAATATTATCTGTACGATTGGTTTTACATTTACGACGAACATACCGGATGGAATTTCTGACATCGAAATTGGTAAAGGAATTCATGGCGAGCCTGGTGTTGAATTTATCAAAAATCTGGAAAATTTCGATAAAATTCACCAAACAATTTTGGAAAAGTTCTTGAAGAAAATCCCGGTAACCTCGAACATTGTACTAATGGTGAATAATTTAGGTGGTACATCTCAGTTTACAATGAGTATATTTGTGAATGAAATTTCACAAGTATTTTCGAAGCATTACAAAATCGTGAAAACTTATACCGGTGCTTTTTTAACGAGCTTGAATTCTGAAGGAATTTCCGTGACTCTAATAAATTTATCCGATCCGAGAGATTTAATTGATATTACTGGATATTTGGAACATGATACAAGTGTTCCTTGCAACATTTTCGAAAAAAATGTTAAATCCTTATTTAATGAGAAATCTGTTATCTATGAAGCGATCAAATTTGAAAGTCCTGCATCAAACCAAAGGTCACTAGTAACTTCGAAATTTGAAAATGATCAGAATGGAATTATATTTAAAAATATTGTCGTGCGAACTGCTCAAGATTTAATCGAGAATACTGGTTTATTGGATAAAATGGATTTGGAATTTGGAGATGGTGATACTGGAACGAGTATGGCAAGGTTTGCCAAACAAATCGAACTTCAGATAAAGAATGGAGAAATTGTACATTTTGATAATCCAAAGTTAATATTGCTTCAACTAGCCGATATTGCGCAAAGTGTTGTGGGTGGGACTATCGGGGCTATTTACTGTTTATTTTTGCATAGTTTAGCGGCTCAGATATGTGATGGTAACACAGTTGATTTGCACATATGGGCAGCAGGAATAAATACCGGCGTTTCCATTGTTATAAAATATGGCCATGCGCAAAAAGGTGATCGTACATTATTGGAACCGCTGTTCGCCTGTGCTGATGCTTTACAGAATTTCACTACAATTCAAAATTTAAATAAGTTATGCAACGATGCGGTTGCATCGACGCAGAATTTAATACCAAAATCTGGACGTGCCGCGTACACATTCAGCGTGAACAAAGCGGATCGCAAAGCAAAATACCCAGATCCTGGAGCCAAAGTAATTGGTCTTGTGGTTAACGCTATTACTGATGAAATTATCAAGTTCAAATAAATTAATTTTTTAAACCGCTTTTTATTTTTAATTTCGTTATATCCTGCAGACCATCGAGCGAATACAAATCAATTTTGTTTTGTTACAATTTATTATTTTTGAAAGTGATCGAAGCAAGATGACTGGATCTAACAATTTATCGAGCAATACTTTCAACAAGGACAAAGCCGTTAAAAAATAAAAATATAAAGGTACAGTTTGTTATAAATAATTTAATTAATTAGTAAAAGCAATTGAAATTCAAATTCTATTGTCGAATTGTTTTACGATTTTTTTTATAAAACTAGAATATGTAACCATAAAGCGACTTGTCATAACGATCGACGATCAACATTTAGGTTAATTTAAAATGTGTTTTATTTGCATATTTTGTATGATTTCTGTTGTTGCAAAACCGTCTATAGATATAAGCCGGAAAATATGCTTCGTTCACAGATACCACCGCAAATTAATGCACACGCAAATGTAGTAGTTAGCATGTAAATTGATAAAATTTATTTTGCTTTATTATTTCTCTTACCCGGTATCTACACTATGCAAAATTGCTGAGATTTTCTCATGAAATTTTATGTATGTGTATGTTTTTTTTTCATACTATCGCGTGTGTAGTCAAATTCATTTAACAGTGTTGATTTTGTTCCGGCTTGTATCTATTATACAATTCTTGCCCGTCACCATTGCATAGGTGGCATAATTGACTTTTTAACTAAGACTCCAATCGACACTGGTTCAGTTTGTTTCATCCACTTGCGACCGGTGTTGTAATTATACCATATGTATACTGTTTCGTGCATCTGAACCATAAGTGTTTTAGTTTTTGCTAGACTAGACGCCATCGGTAAGGAAATGAAAACTTTTCCGTTTAAATATCCAGTATACATAGTATGATACTGGCAGGAGAACCATCCAATACGGAAGTGGAGAAGAATTAAGACTGCTTCAATCTGCTGTCTCTGACAAAACGCTATTTTCAAAAGTAATCACGTTGAATTTACTGTAATGCCATTTTATTAGCAGCATTTAATGACTTTAGAATCACTTTAATGAGATATATAGTACTAGTTCAATTAGAGCTGCACTAATAGTTCTCGGCAAATTACCTATTGGAACATTTTTTGAAGCCACCCTTCTTCCATTAATCAACCAATTAGTTTCAAATGATAAAAAGAAAGATGTATGATAGGAAAGCTGAGATTTTTCAGTGTGTGAATCAGCAAATATAGGCTACCATATTTGCCATGTTACATGATATTGTTAAAATGTTTGATACTTTGCAGAAAATCTAAAGTCTCATCGATTGCAATAAGCACAGCGCTGAATTTCTACCGCTCGGGTCCATAATCATCTGATATACTGTTTATTTTAGTTAAATCTTAATACCTGTACCTCTCACAGTATGTAAATTTAGCTAAAGTTCGTTTCGAGAAACATTTTTTGAGTGATATGATAACATTTGTCTTACTTCTAGCTATAGCATCTGAATAAGCTTTTTTATAAGCTCAACGTACATATCTGAACAGAAATCATAGACCAAGTAGGATGCTGAACTCGTAATACATGTTAGAGACCTATCACTATCAGGTTTTAATACACATTTATGTTATAAGTGGGTTCTATAAATAATTCAATTTTATGGAGTGTTTTGAAGGAGCGAAGAATATGGAACTGGCCAGTTGAATATTTTGTGGTATTGAGGAAAAATGCTTCCAGCAGTGGTTTTCATAGATTCGAGTGATATTGTGCGTCCTTCTCAAAACAGTTTAAAAAAATGGAATTTTGATAGATTATCCAAGGCGAAATTTTTATGAACTAGACATTTGTCAAACGCTTCTTATTAAATTCCGTTGGCTATACCTATAAGAGTCACAATAGATATGAACAATTTGGTGTTGCAAATGGAGGTTACAGAAACGCTCTGTTTGAGATGAAGAACCAATATAAAAAATTAGGGCGATGTGTTTATTTCATAATAGCCAATGACGTGCGGATAATCAATAAAGTCGTTTTTGAAATTTCAAATTTAACTCATAATATTTGATGATATATTTAATCGTAAACGTCATTGGCATTATGAAATAAAACCAACGCCCTAATTTTTATCTCACTCTTTTTTAATTAAATTTTTAATAAATTTTCATAAATCTTCATAAATCTTTAAAAAATTTATTTCACCAACAAAAAATTATTTATTTCATTCAAGTTGGCAAATAAGTTTTCTTGTCGCATTTTAAGTGGCACACGTATCGTATAATTAATATACATTAATTGGTGACTCTATTTTTTTTTTAGCCTAAATGCAGGTAAATTAAATATATCATTGGTTATCATCTGCATTTAGGCGTAAGCAATTGTCTCCAAATCATTTTTATGCCTTATTTGCCACTTCTAATCGATATGCAGAACTAGGTTAGGTTAGGTTAGGTAAGGGTGGCTGTCCTAAAGGACTAGCATAGACACAAAATTGGTCCGTAGCTGTACCACATTCGAGTTTCCTCCTCTTCACTCGCTAAACCATCCTGACCTTACCAAGAAGCGTTTTAAGTCCCGGATCTCGATTTTACTAAGATCCGAGAGGTCGTTCAGACCTTGCAGAACTAATTTGAGTATGTATTACGAAGATCATGTCTATTTATATTGGATTAACATCAATATAGTAAATCAATTTGCAACAACTATTCTGTGTACATTGAAGTCTTTATGTTAAGCCTTATATTAAGAAAACAGTATAAATTGTTGTTGCAGTACCATTATGACAAATAAACATTTGGTTAATATTACGCAAACGGTACAGTAAAAAAATTAATCTACTTAAACTAAATTTAAGGGTAAACTAAATTCTAAATATTGGCAATGAACTATATACATAATTCGGTGTTTTATGATGTAAGAAAAAGTGATCGAACAATATACATTTTAAATTGATTTTGTCTGTAAAAATAGAAGCGTGTGTAGGAGCGATGATTGTTTAAATTCCGATGAAATATTATTGAATAAGGTTTGATATAGCACAATACGATTTCGGTTGTAATCTAAATAATTCCATTGAATTTTTATTTGTTTTAATTTTTCTGTTCACCATGTATTTCTATGTCATCTGGCACATCTCCAGTAAACAGACGGCGTCTCACTTCAAAAAGTTTTATTTTGGACGTTCGGTTCGATATAGGTTATTGATTATTTGGATAATTCTTGAGGTTTTAACTGCCAAAATAAATTTTGCATAAACATTTGGAAAAAATTATCTAATAAAAACGATAAACTCTATTATGCCATCGGTATAAAGGAAGGTGGAATTGCGATGGCCTGTGAGAATATAAGGAGATGTCTAAATTTCAGGGTTTAGGACGATTCCCTGACCAAAGAGCGAACAAAATATTTTGCGCCAAGTACAAAACGTATCTTTTTCAAGATTACGAATATTTGATTTAACTTATGGTAATTTTACTATAAATTGGATAAGCCAAGCTTATTCACTTAATTTCCATAGGTTATGTTTAGGTTAGGTTAGGTTAGGGTGGCCGTCCTAAGGGACTAGCATATACACAAAATTATCCGTAGCTATACCACATTTGAGTTTCCTCCTCTTCACTCGCTAAACCATCCTGAGCTTACCAAGAAGCGTTTAAAGTCCCGGATCTCGATCCTACTAAGATCCGTGAGGTCGTTCAAAGGGGAAGATCCCATAAATTTTGTTCTGGTGTATGCTAGACTAGGACAGGTGTAGAGCAGATGGAGCACACTTTCCTCCTCCCCCTCATCATCGCAGCAGAGGCAGAAATCATGGGCTGGGACACCCAGTCTGCTCGCATGTATCCCAATGAGACAATGTCCTGTTATAGCTCCCACGACCATACCAATATGGTGCCGTCGAAGCGATAGAGCCCAGGCAGGTCCTGGGTTCTTCCTCATCATGTTTAGGAAAATGGCGGGTAAGGCCTTCTCCACATTCCTCCAGTTAAGGGCCGTATTGCTCCCATCTTCTTGAGGCTTGTCAACGACTGTAATGATCAGGTGCTCCTTTAGCACCTCGTTGAAGGGCCTGGTAACATTAACTGGAACCCGTTTCTTTTTAGCCTCCGTAGGAGGCTCATCATCAGATCTCTGCCTTTTCGGCTGTGAGATCTCAACGGAACCCTCCTGCATTGGCTCAGTGATACGCCTTGCCCACTCTGCTCCAACGGAATGTTGCTGATCTTGGAGATCATGCGCCAGGCTTTCTTCCTGGCCTGATAGTTTACTGGTACCAGAGGGCCAGCATTAGTGCCTTTGCCCTTTGGTTTCGAGGGGCCAGCCTCATTGGGTCTTATGCCCCTTTTGCACTTTGGAGACCGGGCCTAAAGGCCGATGTCTCCACAGCAATAGTTTCCGGTTTTTTAATAGCACCGGTCCCTTTTTGTTTGTTATTTGGATCTGCCATAATAGGTCGCACGAGTAGCGGAGAAAGGAGGTCCACCTGTACAGAGATCCGCAATACACAGGTAAGGCTACATGATCCGGAGGGCGCCAAGTATCCGGATACACCGTTAGAGACTGGGTTAGTATTTAGACTGGGCCCCCAGCCTGGCCGATTATCAGCACGGTACGGTGGACACCATAACCAGGCCCCGTTGTTTAGCGCCGTGTTTTCGCCTAGTATACTACATAAAAACATGGTGTACTAGTTGCCCGGTGGTCACCACGGGGAGGAAACACGCACACTTGTGAAAGCTGCAAGATACGGAGCTGGCAACAAGTACCAACTTGATTCCCCCAAGACAGCTTCACACCAGATCACCTAGGTTATGTTTGGTCAAATATACAACAGTTATGTGTGGTATGTACATGATAACGTGCACTAGTATTGAAAGAGTTAAAAAGGGATGAAGATTAAAATTAGGGCGTTATTTATAATAAACGTGCATTAAAAAACATTAAAAAATTTATCTTTCTTAACCTTTCTGGATTATTATGAAAAAACGCTCTAATTTTTTTTATTATTAATAAGTTAGAATTCATTTTCTCTATTTTATAAAAATTCAATTTTCCAAATATAAGAACCTCCCAAAGAAACATGCTTACAAATTTGGATCGTAAAATATATATATATATTTTTTTTTAAATTTAAGAATATCGAAAGTGGTTTGAAAGTCATACGGATGATGAATTGAATAATAATATGATATCTTGCCGGTTATGGTTTATGGTTTAGATTAATTGTTACATTAAGCTTTACGTCAACTTGATGAGCTGCGATTATCGAACGTCAGTTAATTGTAAATCAAGTTTTTCGATTTACTTGTTCACTTTGTTATTTCAATTTCGTTTTTCTATTCTTGATTCTGATATATTAAGAATTCTTCACTATATGAATATATGTATATGAATCTCAGTTTTGAGAATCAACATATTGATTTTATCATTATGCTTTATCGAACTTTATCAACCCTAATGAAGACATAATCGCAATTTTCGATCGATTTAGGTATAATCATATCGTTTAGTTCCGTTTATCTAGTTTTCGTGGGGGGATAAGATTATGCATGGTGGTGCGTAGACGGTCTACGACTGTGTTAATGGTAAGTATGGGTGAAAGAATATTTTCAAATCTTGATATTAAAGATGGATAATACAACTATTTCGACAACATTTCAACAAATGCGGTTTAGATAAAAGTTCGTTAATAGGCAAACATTCAATGCTGTACCTTATGGGGTGGCAGCTGATATATGTGTTTTGGAAAATCTCATTGGATCATACGTAGTCTTTTATATCCATTTAATGCCATGCCGTGACCTTTGTACTGGCCCTCCAATTATATGAGCCGGTTAATGGATTGGTTGAAGCCCCATTAATACTATTCAATCACGTCTTCGTTTATCGGGATGAATACCTCGGTTTGATGTCACTTGTTACTTAACAAGATGTTTGATGCTGGTTTAGCGGTAAGCCGTGAAATAAGTCACAAACGTATCAACAACCAGTGCGCTAGCTCAATATTCAATTTAGTTCAATGCTGCTATGGAACTGATCTTGGAGGCGTCTTGTTATAGGAAAATAGAGGGGAACATCTCATTGTTTTGTTGTTTCGGAGGTTGGACGCAGCACAGCGGAATTACACAATTACTGATAGAGTGTTTTGCAGCTGTACTTAGCGTAACTATAGCATCGTAGTATATCACAGATGTTGGTAGAGCCGTGTTTGTCAAAAATTATGTCCAAGGCAATGATGTGGCATAATTTGCAAAATTCATAATTTAAAACTTGTACCTAAATTTGGAACATGATTAGTTTCATGGAAAGGTCAACCGTTTATAATTGGATATTTAAAAAACCGGATATGAGAAAATAGGAAACGAAACAACCGTATGAAAGGACCGTATGTTACAAAACTATATACAATCCAATAAACATTTAGTACGTTAATCCGTGTGAAAACCAGTACGAACAGCTCACACGGAACGGGGATTCCATATGTTGATTTTCATACAGAAATGCTGTGCGTATTGCCCAAGAGAATGAACAATTTTTTCAATTTAAAACCATTTTCCATTCTGTATTAAAATCGTACTCTTTTCTGAATGAAAATTGGGATCCATTGGAAAGTACAATTTTCAATAAAAAATAATTAATCCAAAATTAATAATCTAAACAAAAATAATCATCAAAAAAATTGTAAATTAAAATAGCAAATTTATTTAGTACTAGGTGCTGGTTTTATTCTCTTCCTTTGGCAATCTTTAATGTAGTTAATTACATCGTCTCGTGAAGAGTTATGAAACTTATTTTGTATCGCATCTGTATGAATAATAAATGTTTTTATTTAGTTTACATTTCGAATATATGGTTATTGGTTTTCTATTGTATCTATTAGAAGTTTCAATACTAAAAAATCTTTTACAGGAATAGTTCCTTGCTGTCAGTACCAGGAAAATTTTGTTCCGACTTCAACTATAAGTAAAAGTTAAGGATTTATCTTCAAATATTTGGTCATGTCGTTGCTTTTTTGTGCGTTAAAAATGCTTACTGTAACAATACGTATTAAAATGTTTATCATTAAACTGTGGAAACAGTTGGTGGAATTTTTTTGATTTTTAAAAAGTTCACGTATCCTAGCCCCTCTTCGGACCTGCAACATGAATCATTGGTTGACACGTTAAGTTGAGAATTTACTGAAAAAAAATTTAGAAAACATTTTTTAATTACTTCAAGGTTATAATCAAATTTTACCAATATTATTTTCAGCTTCCTGTTCCAATCTGTTCCAATCCACTTTTTTCTGAAATGAATTCATTGTTTAAATAAAATTAACGATTTTAATTATTCAATTCTTTGTGTTCTTTGTGTGTGTACCTGCCTTTTTAAAATTGAAAATTGTCTGGGGCACTTTATTCTAAGGAGAATTAAAATCAAATTAATGTAATAATGGACAGTAACTTGTATGCTGTGCAAAGGAGAGCTATACTGCGATAATTCCTACACTTCAAGCGGTCTCCTATCTAGGTGTTTCAGTTTTACGAAAAATGTACTACAACATTATCCGCAGCGAATAGACCTGATCAAAGATTGATCGATTCGTTCGAAATCCTCCTTAATAGTCACAAACCAAGCCCTCCGCTAGAGGGGTGATTCTATCCAATATAATTCAGGATAGTAACTTGTATGCTGCGTAAAGGAGAGCTATACCGCGATAATTGCTACACTTCAAGCGGTCTCCCTTCTTGAATATGGGGTATATCGCGGCCACTGTCCATTCGTCAGGCATTACTTCGGTTCGCCATACCAATTGAATAAGGCCGAAAAGACAGTTCCACAAAGTATCTCCTCCAAATATCAAGCGCTCCGAATTAATGCAGTGCACGCCAGGTTTCGTTTCAATCTCTGCATGGCCTTAGTGAATTCCTCATGGGATGGCTCCTCAGTGCAAATCTCCGCAGTCTGTATTAGAGGTGGCTCAATAACAGTCTGTGACAAATGATGAACATCAAATGAATTAATTAATTAATTAATTAAAACAGTTTTAAAGGCCATTACTGGCCCCTTACTGAGTCAACAATTTGGCTCCAGAGGTTTCGATCCCGAGCATGGTCTTCATACTGTCTAAGACAATCTGAAGAGGCCAAGTCGTTCTCTACATCGTGGAGCCATCGTCGCCTGCAACAACCTCTGCGTCTACCATATGGTGGCTCTCCTTTCAGAGATCGCTGCACAATTCGTTCCGGATCAGCACGCAGAACGTGACCGAGCCAGCGTACTCGCTGAGATCTTACTTCATGTATAATATCGGGGATCTTCATCAGATCTCTGATCTCGATATTGTACAGAGCTCGGTATGTACCATCTATTTCGCGTTTTGGGCCGTAAATCACACGCATGACTCTTCTCTCAAATGTTATGAGCCATCTCTCGTACTCATCCGTCAGCGCCCAACTTTCACATCCAAACATAACAACGGGCCCGATCAACGCTTTGTAAAGCTTCTGCTTCACGGCACTTGATAAGTGTTTAGATTTTAGCAGTGGCCTTAGAGGATACAAAGAACGACTGCCAGCAGCCAGCCGCACTTTAATATCCTCACCCACACTGTTATCGTGAGTGATAAGAGAAACCAAATATTTGAACCTCCTCACTCCCTCAAACGTGTGGTGGCCACTACTAAAATCTGGTGTGCCATTGTCCCTAAAACATCAAGCAGGTCGGTAAAGTGTCCACGCCATGCGTCGAGTACTGCATCGAAGTTCACACAGAGGTTTCCATCCCGGTCCCGAATGGCGATTGACGTAGGCCTCAAATTATGGTCAGTCCAGTAATTCCTTTAAAGAAATTAAGCGCCTCCGCCTCCCACCATTTTCCCTTCTTCCATCTACAAATCCGCTTAGCTACCCTCCTTGCAAGAGCAGAGTTGTTTTTCCTCGCGATTGTGAGACGTTGTTACACTTCACTATGGGCTATATTTTATTGCTCAACTGCAAAACGACACTTGTCATTAAACCAATCATTCTTGCGGGTCTGATTTTCTCTATACAACCGAAGTTTTCAGAACCTCCCAGACGGAGTTCACGCAGTCAGACTGGTAATTAGCTTTCTCGTTGCTGTAGCTGACAAGTTGATATAGTTTCTTTTGATCTGCATTTATCAGACCTTCACATTCGAAAAGTCTCATGCGTTTCTCAGTGTTCATCACTAAATGATGATCGCTGCCTACGTATTTGGTTGCTGATCGATTTACTTTGTAAGATCTCACATCCTGCACAAACCGAGCCCGCCCTTTAGAAACTAGCACATGGTCAATTTGTCTGATGGAACTTCAGCGAGGATGGATCCATGTCTCTAGATGTATCTGTTTGTGAGGGAAGAACGTGTTTGCTACTCTAAATTGCAAAGCACACCATTCTCTCAGCAGTATCATTCGGTCGCAGTTTCGTGTCGGGAGTACGGACCTATGTTTTCACACAAGTCGGCCTGATTTAGCATTAAAGTCTTCAATTACCATTCTAACATCGTGTTCGGGTATTGATCCCATCAGATCGTCCAAGTCATTGTAAAATGAGTCTTTATCTTGGGGCTGGCTGACTTCTATGGGCGCGTGTATACACAAACTATCGACAGGTTGGCTAACTTCATGCGCAAGCGAAGCTTACACAATCGGTTATTGAATTAATATTGATGCACTTAGTCGAAAAGGTGGGCGGCACTAGTGGTGTACAATACTGTTTATTTTTTCGGGCAATATCATCTTAGATAGACGATGGTGCAACGATTGATTTGAGACAGTGGTCAATTTGTATAAGATTAGGTGGTGAATTATGAAATATAGTCGTTCGAAAAAGCATGATCGGACAATATTAGAGCCATTGGTCCCGTGCGCCGAAGCCTTAGAACATTTCAAGGATGTCGAGGGTTTTCGTAAATCTTGCTGGAACTCAAACTTTAATTCCAAAAGCTGGCCGGGCGGCTTACACATCGCATGCATCGCGCATACCAAGTTACCCGGATCCTGCGGAGCTAAAACAATTGGTAATATTGTTCATGCGATAACTGATGAAATCAGCAATTTTAAATAAATATGAGCCACGACTTAATGTATATTCGTATTGGTATTTTTTCATTTTTATTTGAACAAATTGCATTCCGCAGACTTTGTGTATGCGTGCTTAAACTTCTAAAATACGAATTATTTGCTTTTGCTTTCATTCCTCTGTTGTACATGTATGATTGTATGTATAATATATTATCGAAGTCTACCATTAAACAAGTTGTCTCGAGAAATTACAACTAGTAATGGTTTATGTGCTTTTATATTATTCACCATATAGTGTGAACGTCTCATCTTAGGGAGAAATATTTTTAATCTTCTTAATTAAGTATTTTAATTGTAATTAGTATTTATCGCACGTGTCGTTATAAATTTGTGTTAAGTAGACCTTATATGAAACAACAAATAAGGAGACGAAGACGACAGAATGCTTCGCAACCGAAACATTAAACGTTATCAGAAAACAACAAAGAACGAAAAATAACAGACTATCTCGAAAAAAGATTACAAACAGGTAAAACATTGTACCAAGAATATTATGAGGTTGATGAGCGGATAAGGAATATACCAAAGAAGTGAACCTAAATATAAAATACTTCCAAAAGAATAAGGCAATTCACATGAGTTACGTGTACTAGCCTATGAATTGATCATCAAACAATCAAGATACAAACGAGACAGTGACCACATCCAACTAAATGCTCTAAAACTAAACTAAGCTGAATTCTATAGTAATAATGCAGTTGCAGGCGTTTTTAAATTCAGTGTCATTACTGCGGTAGCAAAACACAAATATTGACTTAAATTTAATTAATTTCTTATTAGAACTGTATAGAAGTGAAGAAGATATTAAGTTATTATAACAATCAAGGATGAAACTAATAAAGGAGATTCCAATAAATTTGCCATATTAAAACTTATCCAGCGCAAAAGACGCCTATAAAAAGACAACATCTAAAAATGCCAAAAAGGTTTCAATATGAAAGCCTTTCCAATTGCTTCAGTAATTCTTTTGAACTATTTTGATGTCGTTAGATGTTCCCTCCGGTGGTAATACCATAGAATATGGATTACAATACCAATGACAACGCCGTCATTGATGATATTCCTGATGAACAACAGAAAATAAAAGGCGCTTGTGTTTGTATTTCCAACAAAACGAACTCTTATATCAGAAACCGCTAAAATGTTCGATTTAGTCATACAAAAACCAATATTTCAACAATCGTGATAAAAGGATTATGGTGGGACGAATAGTTACCTAAACCGATTGATGAAAAAATGGATTAAGTACAAAACAACGTCAAAACAGGCAAAATTGTCAAAACAGTCCTCACTTGCCCGTTTTTTATGGAAATTGATCGTTTTAATAAAGTGGAACAGAACTATACAGAAGGAACGGATACATTCAGTTTGAACCTTAAATGTTTCAAATCTATGACTTCCTGAAAATTTATTACTATAGAAACAACTATAACAAGAATGGTGGCCATAAATACTCCAATGGTTCAGATGCAGCATGGACAAACCGTTGTGTAGTGTTGATGTTGAACAAACCGAAGATTAAAATTGTGAAAACCTCACAAGCTATTTCATTTACTGACGGTATTAAAAATACACAGACAACAGTGTGCCAGCAAGAACAAGATTCCCTTTAACATCCATTTCTGAAAATAAATACGGATAGTTGACTGGGCGCATAAAATAACAATAAAATAATTTCACTACTGGCATAAGGGCTTCAGATTTAATACAATAGCCGAGCAACTCCATTGATAGATAGTCTAGCAAGGGTAACACAAGGTAGGATGCAAAGAGCAGCAGCTTCATAAATACCACCAAAATGTGGAGAAGCAAGTGGTGCGAATTTCCATGGAAATCTGCAGATAATCTGATCTTTTATAGTAAATGAATTAATCTGCTGTTGAACTTCTGACCCTTGATACATCTTATATATATATGAAACATGCAACTCAGAATTGGCTGACACGAAGGCAGACTCATTATCTGAAAATACTCTTTTGCACAGTCCTTTTGTGCCTCTATGAATCTACGAAATACACCATTGAATGAAGCAGCTGTGGTCATGATAGCCAAGACTTTTCGCTCTTCTATGTTTTCAATAGATTTTGTAGTTAATTGTTGTGATTTCTTCCAAATTTCTCCCTATGACTGTAAAAAATAACGTCATTTCACCATAGATTGGAGGTCATAAGTTTTTCAGAAAAAGTTCCTCTCGATATCAAATCGAGTGGATTTAATTTTGATTATAAATATAGCCATTTACCAGAATCAGATCTTTCTTAAATATCGAAGACACGATTTGCAACGAAGTTCTATCCGTCCAGTAATAGCATGTTTCGACTTTGAAGTTTGCAATACCTATAAATTTCTGCATAAGTTTGGCGAAAAGTTGTGCTCCACAAAATTCGAAAAGAAATAATTTTTAATGGGACAACTTGAAATTTTGAAAACATTAAAATAATTGAGCAACTGTCAACAGCTGAGAATCTTACATAAATGATAGTATCACCGAAACCGTGTAACTGAATTCCAGGAAACTTCTCACTGCCACTGAATAAATGACGCGCAATGTACAAATTACTTAACTTTGGATGTTCTTGTAGGATATTAATCCAATATGTATGATACGCCATTAGGAGACTTTCATCCCAATTATAACTTTTAGTGACCATAATTTTTGTATAGTAACAGTAATTTGCCCACAAATACTATCGGAAACACTAAACCAAAAGGATCGAAGTTTTCTTCAACTTGCTATTTTATAATGCTTTTCGTAACAGTTAAAGCACCCATAAAACTAGAGTTCATATTACACATACCATATAAAAAGTTTCACGATTTTCTTCTGGATTATCCAACAGGGGTTTCGGATTTTTAGAGCACCATTTTCGCAAAGGAAAGCACTTTGTAAAATAGACGTACGTGACAACAGATTTTAATATATTTGCTTCTTTAGAATTGAAACTATAGCTAACAAGTCATCTACGTAAAATTAATCTCGAATGGCTGCACTGCCAATGGTTAGACTTCCTTGAAAATCAATTGCGAGTTCGTGTAAACAAAGAGTGGCCAAGTGTGGTGTTGGTGTAAAACCAAATAACACTGTCTTTAATTTATATGTTTGGAGCTCAGCAGACGGATTGAATTGCCAATAGTTATACTGATAATTTTTATCAGCAGTATTTCAGAGAATTTGCTGATACATTTTACAGATATCAGGACATAAGGTATATTTGTGAGCTCGAAAACGAAGAAGCACAGTAACATTGAGTGAATATCCAGCCGACGATAGCCAATGAAGAGCCGTTAAATACGACTTTCAGCTTAGTTGTGGAGGATTCGGCCTTAACTACCTAGTGATGTATTAAATAATGAATCTGCAAGGAACGATAGATTGTATAATAAAACAGAAGCTTCATTATAAACTTGCCATAGAGGCGAGTGTAATAATACTGAAAATGCATACCAACCATACTCCGCATTCCCCTATTATTATTATGTATTTCTATATTTTTCATTTTAATGTATATAAGCTAATTCCTGTTCTTTTAAATTGTCATAGTATTTGTTATGTACTAACTTATTTATTTATTATATTTAATATTTGTGCAATTATTAAAATTAATAAATTACTTTCTCTTCTGCTGCAACCATCGATGAAGGCACATCAAATAAACTAAAATTATAAAACTTCAGCCACGTGTTTCATTTCTGGTGTGCTCATCGATTGGAAATTCACCTTCTTCAATTCTTCAGCGGTCGAGGCAAAAACGCTTGCCCTCGCAAATATTCATGGTGTCAGAAGTGGGATCTTTTTCCCTCAAATTATAATATTCATATATCGAATTCTTCAACATTTAATTTGCTGCATTTGCTGTTGCTGCCTTTGCTGTGTAATTGTTCATCTCCAATTCGATTGCTGTTTGCTGCTGTTGCTGTATTTGGTGAGTTGTGCTTTTGTGCTAATAAAGTGATAAAGTGTTAGTGCGCGGATATTTTGTGAATTGTGAAGCCTAAAGAACGATTTGATTGTAATATAGCCCATCTTAAACGTGCTAAAAATGGTGTTGCTGTTTATATGGAATCATTGCAACGCCAATTCACGTGGATCAAAAACTCGCTTCATGAGGCAACACTGTCTCAAGTGCGCCTTCGCTTGGATGAAGTCACGAGAAACTATGGACCTTATGAAAAGGACCAAACCATCACTGAAATGGAAGAGGATACGGATGCTGCGGCAACTCGTGCTACTGTAGAAACATTATAATTCATGGTTCGCCCTATGCTAGAAGATAAGCTTGAAGAACTAGCATCTCAACGAATTTCCAAGTTTGACGAGAACAAGATGGCACCTAAATTATCAGCGAAACTGCCTGAAATCTCGCTGACCACGTTTTCCGGCGATATAATGAAGTGGTCTGAATTCATTGAGTGTTTTGACTCATTAGTCTATACAAATCCTGCATTAGGAGTAATTACCAAGTTTCAATATTTAAAACATGCTTTGAAGGATGTTGCAGCCCACACCATAGAATCGTTATATTTTACCGAGGAAAATTATGAGGTGGCTAGGAATCTTCTGAAAGAACGATTCAACAAACCAAATCGCATATGTGAACATCATATTAAATGGTTGTTTACCGTGAAGCCTTTGGAGAAACCTTGTCCACGCCGCTTAATGGATTTACTAGACGGGTTTAATTCCCATTTACGATCTCTTCGAACTCTGCATCGACCTACGGACCAATATGGGATGACTTAATTGTGTTCTTACTATCCAGCAAGTTCGACAGTGAAACAAGGGAGAAATGGTGTGAAGCTGCTCCTGTGGACAAAATTGCGAGCTACAAAGACATTTCAAATTTTATTAAAGGGCGATGTGCGAAAATGGAATTGTTACCTGTTAAGCCGTCATCGTCTCCAGCAAATATGAAACCTTCATCTTCATCTACGCCAAACTCTACACAATCAAGGCTACGACGATTTCACAATTCTAATTCATATCACGTTGGCACAAATGTTTACCATTGTGTTTTGTGCAATAAATCGTCTCATTCAATTTTGCGGTGTTTTGTATTTTTAAAATTGTCAGCGAATGATCGACGCGAACAAGTGAAAACACAAAATTTATGTTTCAATTGTCTCAAACCTGGACATCTTGTAGATAAGTGTCCAGTGCCAGATTCATGTAAAGTTTGTCAAAGAAAGCACCACACTTTATTACACTTGAGCACTAGCACACATAATTGTTCATCTTCGACGACAGATAATTCGGATGCTGCATCATGTACCAATCTAAAACCATCAACGCCGTCCAAGGCTACTACGCTTACGTCCATTGAACGACAATATGGAACTTCACATGTTTTGTTGGCTACAGCTATGGTAAAGGTATTGGACAAGTTTAATTGCCCTGTTGTTGGGCGGGCGTTATTAGATTCCGGGTCTCAAGTCAACTTCATAACCAAATCGTTTGCTTCAAAACTTCGACTTCCGCTGGAAAAGACAACTGCAGAGATTGGTGGAATCGGAACTTCATCTATACAATCCTCTTCGAGTGGATGGATACAACTACAGTCATTAATATCGAACTTCTCTACTGATATTGAGGTGCTTGTGCTGCCATCCATCACCAATATATCTCCATCAAATTCGATAAACACGGATGGCTGGTCAATTCCAGCAAATATACGATTGGCTGATCCAGAATTTGTAAAAGCTCAAAAAATCGACCTGTTGCTTGGAGCTGAAATTTATTTTGATTTATTAAAAGTGGGTCAAGTGAAGTTAGGCGATAACTTGCCGTGTCTCCAAAATACTGTTCTTGGTTGGATAGTATCCGGGCGTGTTTCATTCAACTCTTCAGCTTCAGGACATCATGTAGCTCTCTTGGCATCATCCACTTCCACTATCAATGAAGATATCGAACGGTTTTGGAAACTCGAAACATTATCAATTGACCCCAAAATGTTTGGCATAACGGATCATCCATGTGAGAAACATTTTAATGAGCGATTCACCCAAAACGAAGCTGGTCGATTTATTGTGAGGCTTCCTTTTATTCGTCCACCGCACAGTTTAGGCGTTTCTTCAACAAACGCCATGAAACGTTTTTACAATTTGGAAAAAAGATTGTGTAAGAACCATTTACTTCACGCTGCCTACAAATCATTCATCGATGAGTATTTAGCACTTGGACACATGGAACACGTACCAGATGATAAAATACCAATATCCAATTATTATCTTCCTCATCACTGCGTGCTAAAGCCAGACAGTTCAACGACTAAGTTGAGAGTCGTCTTTGATGGCTCAGCCAAGACGAGTAATGACTATTCATTGAATGACATTTTGATGGTAGGACCTGTGGTTCAAAACGATGTAGTAGCCGTTTTATATCGTTTCAGATCACATAAATACGCATTTAGCACAGATGTCTCCAAAATGTATCGCCAGATACTTATTCACCACGAAGACTCCAACTACCAGCTAATCTACTGGCGCAACAATCCAAATGAGCCACTTCAGAGCTACCGCTTAAAAACGGTAACTTATGGTACTTCGGCTGCTCCGTTTCTAGCTAAACGTTGTCTTTTACAATGTGCAATTGACAATCAGAATAGCTATCCTGCTGCCAGTGATGCAATTCGGTATGACATGTATGTCGATGACATGTTAACCGGAGCCAACTCCATAGCAGAAGCCAACTTATTAAAGACGGCAATAATCAAAGTTCTGTCTACATGTGGCATGGAACTGCGGAAATGGTGTGCCAATTCTCGAGATATTATTGCTGATATACCTCAGGAACATCGTGAAACATTAATGCACTTCGATAGCGACGATTATATTAAAACATTGGGCATTTTTTGGCAACCAAAAAAAGGTGTATTTCAATTTCGTGTACAGCCGATTTCCAGTCAACATAAATTAACGAAACGAATTGTTATTTCCGAAGTTGCACGCTTGTTTGATCCTCTTGGACTGGTTTCGCCTGTTGTGGTTTTAGGTAAACTATTCATGCAGAAGTTGTGGCAGCTGAAAGTGAATTGGGACGAAGCGCTTCCCATGAACTACTACACCTACTGGCAAACGTTCAGAACAAACTTGTGTGATCTTAATCAACTCACAATTCCACGATTTCTGTTTGGAGAGGTTATTCCGAATAGTTCCATCGAACTTCATGGCTTCCCAGATGCTAGTGAATCTGCCTTTGGCGCTGCAATCTACACTAGATGTATACAACCGAACGGACAGTTCTTTGTACAACTTTTGTGCTCCAAGTCTAGGGTAGCACCACTACAAAAATCTACGTTGCCACGCTTGGAACTCTGTGCAGCACTATTACTAGCTCAACTGGTATCACAAGTTCGGTTTCAAATTGTAAATTTTCCAATCAGTGACATCATTTATTGGAC
Organism: Tipula unca; assembly: GCA_951394425.1. NCBI lineage: Eukaryota > Metazoa > Arthropoda > Insecta > Diptera > Tipulidae > Tipula > Tipula unca. Next base: position 91,775,467 of record OX596382.1, read on the forward strand.
AGACTCAACTATTGTGCTCCATTGGCTGAAGTCATCGCCGTCAACACTGAAAACCTTTGTTGCTAACAGAGTTGCAAATATCCAAGAACTGACGAACCCTCAACATTGGTATCATGTTGAATCAAAACAAAATCCTGCGAATGTTGTCTCTCGTGGTATGATGCCTGCTGCTTTGGTGAAATGCGATTTATGGTTCTCGGGACCATCAATGCTACAATCGTCTAAGTCTCCATGGCTTACTACAAAGATACCACGAGTCGAACCAAACTACAGCGAGTTCAAAACATCTACGACTTTGATGGTTGTGTCTCCCAAGGACGACAGTATTTTTGCCAATATGAAATATATTAATAATTATCATCGATTGACCAGAGTGATGGCATATGCTTCCAGATTCTTGCACAACATTCGCAACAAGAACATTAATGGAATCTCTGGTCCTCTAGCAAGCAAAGACTTTGCTGACGGATTGTCAATGGCTGTTAATTTTGTTCAAACTGAATGCTTTTCGGAAGTAAAAAATGGTCTACAACAAAAGAATTTTATTATTCGGTCACAAAAATTGAGAAGTTTGTCGCTGTTTTTGGATGCAAATGGTCTCATTCGTGTCGGTGGCAGATTACAGTTCTCTTCACTTCCATACGCTACAAAACATCCTCTTCTACTTCCTCCTTCCCATCCGTTTACCAAAACTTTGCTTACTTCCTTTCACAGGAAATATCATCATGTTGGACCACAGGCTCTATTGGCTGCAGTACGTGAGCAATTTTGGCCTATCAATGGACGAAAATTGGCCACCCAAGTAGTTCGAGATTGTGTTCGATGCCGCAGAGTCAAACCAATTCCAATATGTCAGCAAATGGGAAATCTACCAAAGGAGCGAGTCGACGCAGCACATCCATTCCAGTGTGTGGGGATAGATTTTTGCGGCCCATTTTACATCACACAACGAATTCGTGGACGAGCACCACTCAAAACATACCTCTGCATTTTCGTCTGCTTTGCAACAAAGGCTGTCCACTTGGAATTAGTTGCAGATCTATCGTCAGCTGCCTTTCTTGGTGCATTTAAGCGGTTTTGTGCCACTAGAGGTCTGTGCAAGAAAGTAGTCTCTGACAATGGGACAAACTTCGTAGGTGCAAATTCGGAATTAAACCAGTTATACCGTCTTTTACAAGACTCCGATTTGCACAATGACATCAAGCATATGTGCCAGGAAGATAGAATTGATTGGACTTTCGCTCCACCACGGTCGCCTCATTTCGGAGGACTTTATGAAGCTGCTGTAAAATCCGCCAAGTATCATCTACGTCGTGTAATGGGCAACCACACATTCACCTACGAAGAACTCAATACGCTGTGCAAACAAGTGGAAGCAATTCTGAATTCCCGACCCATGACACCACTAACATCAGTTCCGGACGGTTTAGCGATTCTGACTCCTGGTCATTTTCTAATTGGACGACCACTTACTGCTGTTCCTGAACCCAACATAACGCAAGAAGTCATTGGATACAACAAACGATGGCGGCTACTTCAACAATTGGTTCAACATTTTTGGATTAGATGGTCCAAGGATTATTTACAAGAGCTACAGCATCGCCGCAAATGGACATCTAAACAACCAAACATTGCAATTGGCCAAATTGTAGTAATTAAGGATGATAATCTTTCTCCTATGAAATGGCAAATGGGAAAAATTGTCGCGACTAACCCTGGAGCAGATGGATTAGTTCGTGTTGTCAGTGTTAAAACGGAAACAGGAATTTATCAACGAGCCATCACAAAGGTGTATCCTTTACCACTGGATGTTGAACTCGACGATAGTTCAAGGCGGGGAGAATGAACACGCATACCAACCATACTCCGCATTCCCCTATTTTTAGTATATATTGCTATATTTTTCATTTTAATGTATATAATAATTAATTCCTGTTCTTTTAAATTGTCATAGTATTTGTTATGTATTAACTTATGTATTTATTATATTTATTACTGTTTTTTTGTACAATTATTAAAAATTAATAAATTACTTGCTCTTCTGCTGCAACCATCGATGAAGGCACATCAAATAAACTAAAATTATAAAACTTCAGCCACGTGTTTCATTTCTGGTGTGCTCATCGATTGGAAATTCACCTTCTTCAATTCTTCAGCGGTCGAGGCAAAAACGCTTGCCCTCGCAAATATTCACTACAGTTAAAATTGAGTTTTAAACAAAATTAAAAGTCAACAGAGTAATAGAACAAGCGTAGTACAACGATTATAAACCAAAGCAGCTAAACTTCAAACAACAATTACACCATCCACAGTTGGATTATCTTATGCGCAAATCACCAAATCAGCTAATGAATTAAACCAAAACAACATACACACAGAAGTTAATAACGAGTCTAATAACATTAAAATCACTTGGTTATTTAGCAGAGAGGGTGGCAAAACTGGAAATCCATTTCTATCCGCCAAGTAAAAAAAGTTAGCATACACAAAAATGATTAACTCGTTCCTACGCACTGTAACTTGGAGCGCCAATGGGCTCAACCAACGAGCCCAGGAACTGGAAATATTTCTCCATACAAACAATATAAATATTGCGCTGATTTCAGATACGCACTTCTCCAACAAAAGTTTTATTAGAATAAAGGGATTCAATTCCTACTGGATAACCTATCTTAGTTAAAGAGCTAGAGGTGGTTCAGCTGTACTAATTAAAAATAATATCAAACATAATCAACAAGAGGATATTCGAGAAACCTACGGCTATCTCAATCCAATATAATTGCGCAGATCTAAATATTGCGGTACCATACTGTCATCCACGGCATACACCAACGAAGTTACAATTTAATAACGTCTTCAATAAGCTCGGTCCAACATTTATCTTATTTTAAATAAAAAACTTTTATTTTTGATTTTATAGTTTAATTCTTCCTTATGGTGACAATTTTTATTTTTGATTTTTTCGGTAAATCGATTTCGACTTGCGTCTTCCTCAGTACCTTGTTAACTATTAAATATTCTTAAAAATTACCGTGCTTATATAGTGTTAGTATATTATTTTTCTATGATCAGGTTGTATATTTTGTTTGTCTTTGTGTTTATTTTGTCATTCATAAGTTTGTCGTTGTCTTTGTTTTTATATATTTCAAGTTCTTCTAATCTATTTAGCATCTGTCCTTTTCTAGTTTTATGTAAAAATTTTAAGTTTGTTTTGTAATCTGTATAGTTGTGTTTTTCCTGTTTTATGTGTTGGGCGTAATTTGATTTTGGTTCGGTCTTTTGTATGTCAGTGATGTGCTCTTTGAATCGGGTTGTAAATGATCTACCTGTTTGTCCTATGTAAAATTTGGTGCAATTGTCACATGTTAATTTGTATACTCCTGTGTCTATTTGTCGATTTTTGTTTCTATTTTTCAGTTTTTGTCCCAGTTTGTTGTTGTTTTTGTATGCTGTTTTGTATCCAAATCTATTAAGTGTTTTTCGTATTAATCTGCTAGTACTTTTGTTGTATTCTACGCTTATGTATTTTTCATTTAGGTTGTTGTCTTCAGGTATTAATGTCGTCATTGTTTGTTGATGTATTTTTGTTCTTTGTTTATTGTTTATTTTATCTATTAATGTTGTCTTGTATCCGTTTTTGTTTGCTATGTATTTTATGGTGTTTAATTCTATTTCGTAGTCTTCTTTTGTCATGGGTACTCTATTTAATCTGTTGATCATGTGGTTGTATGCTGATAGTTTGTGTTCGTGTGGATGGTGTGATTCATTATGTATTGTATGGTTAGTTTGTGTTGGTTTTCTGTATATTTTAAAGTTGTGTTTTGAATTTTTGTTTGTGATAGTTAAGTCTAGAAAGTTAATTTTGTTGTCGGTTTCTGTTTCTATTGTGAATCTTATGTTGGGATGTCTACTGTTTATGTATTGGTGTAGTTTTTCTAGCTGTCTTTCTGTGCCTTTGAATAATAAAATTATGTCGTCTACGTATCTGTACCAATATACTATGTCTTTTTTGTATGGGTTTGTTTCGTTCATTATATGACTGTTTTCAAAGTTGTTTAAATAAATTTCTGCTAATGTTCCTGAAAGTGGGCTTCCCATTGGTAATCCTTTTGTTTGTTTGTAAAATTCGTTATTATGTTCGAAGTAATTTTGTTTTGTAATTTCTGTTATTAAATCTATTATTTCCTTTATGTATATTGTTCTAAGTCCGTTTTTCTCTAGTAAGTTTCTTGTTATTTCTATTGTTTCGTCTATTGGTATGTTCGTATACATGTTGGTTATGTCGAATGATGTCATTTTTGCGTTGTGTGGAATATTGACTAATTTTATCTTATCTATTAATTCTATGTTATTTGTTAATGAGTAATTATTTTCTACTTTAATGTGTTGTTTCAGCAATTTGTTGATGTGTTTTGCTATTTTGTATGCTGGAGCCGTGGTGAAATTTATCAATGGTCTTATTGGTGTATCTGGTTTATGTATTTTGGGTAATCCTGTTATACTGGGTGCATCTGGTTTTATAGCTTTGCTGTATCTTATAGTTTTATCGTTTAATATGTTGATTGAGGCGTTGATTACATGTTTAATTTTGATGTTGTATTCCAAGGTTGGGTCCGATTTTAATTTCATTATTTCGTTGTTTTTTATGTATTCATTGATTCTATCATGATATTCTTCTGTTTTCATAATAACTATTGTGTTGCCTTTGTCTGATTTTGTGATTATGGCGTTTCCTTGTTGTAGTTTTTTCTCTATGTTGTTGATAGTTTTTGAGTCTGGTGATTGGGTTTTTGTATGCATTTTTTGTTTTGTTTTTTTGAGATCTGCTATGATTGTTGTTCTTATTTCTTGTTGATCTTGTGGTTTTGTTTTTATTATTGCATTTTCGATGTTTAATAGATGTTTATTGAAGTTTTTCTTGTTGTTTATTGGTTGAATGTTGTGTTTTAATCATTTATCTAATAGTTGTTTTTCTTTGTTATTGAATTCTATCTCAGTGAAATTTTCAACTCTGGTGTTGAACAAATGTGTTGTTGTAGGAGTGTCAATGTTGTTACTTTGTTGTGCTGATTGTGTTAGTTTTAAACTTTTTAACTTTTTGTTTATTGTGTATGTTTTTTTATTCATTACTTTTTTAACTTTTGTATTCACTGTGTTTATTATTTCATTGTATTCTATTGGATGATGGTGTTTTGATATTTTTAATTGAGCATTGTATGTTTTTATTGTAAGATTGTTTATTTTTGTATATAATTCTTGAATCACTTTGTTTAACCACATTTGTTGGGCTTTCTGTCTAACTAACTGAGCACTTTTTGATTTGTCATTGATTTTCACTTTGATATATTTTGGAATCACTTTTATTCGTTTACATGTTCTATTGAATCTCAGGTTTATTTTATTTACACGTAATTTTAATAATGAATGGTAATAGTTGTACACAATATCACTTGGTTGTTCACTAATTGAGTTTAAATGAATGTTATTCATTTTAATGTTTTTGTGTAATCTTTTGTCACTATATAACTTATTTTAAATAAAAAACTTTTATTTTTGATTTTATAGTTTAATTCTTCCTTATGGTGACAATTTTTACTGGGACAAAAACTGAAAAATAGAAACAAAAATCGACAAATAGACACAGGAGTATACAAATTAACATGTGACAATTACACCAAATTTTACATAGGACAAACAGGTAGATCATTTACAACCCGATTCAAAGAGCACATCACTGACATACAAAAGACCGAACCAAAATCAAATTACGCCCAACACATAAAACAGGAAAAACACAACTATACAGATTACAAAACAAACTTAAAATTTTTACATAAAACTAGAAAAGGACAGATGCTAAATAGATTAGAAGAACTTGAAATATATAAAAACAAAGACAACGACAAACTTATGAATGACAAAATAAACACAAAGACAAACAAAATATACAACCTGATCTGAAAAATAAAATACTAACACTATATAAGCACAGTAATTTTTAAGAATATTTAATAGTTAACAAGGTACTGAGGAAGACGCAAGTCGAAATCGATTTACCGAAAAAATCAAAAATAAAAGTTTTTTATTTAAAATAAGTTATATAGTGACAAAAGATTACACAAAAACATTAAAATGAATAACATTCATTTAAACTCAACATTTATCATTGGAGAGGACTACAATATAAAACATTCAGCTTGGGATTCCTGGCTAATTTCTCCTGGAAAAGGAAATGTTCAATGCCATTCATGAAAATAAATTTAAATATCTGTCTCCAGGGGGGCCAACGTATTGGCCAACGGATGCAGGAAAAATACCAGATCTACTTGATTTTTTTATTATAAAGGGTATTTCATCCAGTTACACTAGAGCCGAAGGTATTAACGACTTAACATCTGATCACACCCCTAGTTGTCAGTAAGCGCTATAGTAATTAAAACACAAAAAAAGCGGACCTTACTAATAAATTTACGGATTGGAATCTCTTCAGAAAAAAGTTAGAAGAGCTAGTTGAATTAAAAGTGAGTGTCAAAAGTAATGAGGAATTGGAACATCAAGCAAAGAATTTCATTGAATACACTCGAAAGGCCGCCAGCCTCGCTACTCCAGAATTAAAGCATAAAGTGAAGTCAAGGAGCAACAAGGTTGCGCTTCGACAACTACTTAAGCGGGCTAGGCCCAGAAATGGATAAGGACTACTCGTTATGGAAAGCCACCAGAAAATTCAAACGAGCTGTAGCTATGGGTTTTATCCGACCCATAAGAAATGATCAAGGTAGTTGGATTCGACAAGACAAAGAAAAAGTGAAACTCTCTGCTCAACACCTATAGCAACACTATTTCAACCCCATGACATTCAATCCAACATCGACACCTGTTTATCAACCAAGTCAGGATTTTAAAAGGGCCACGCCAATGAAAATGGCCGAAGAAATCGACAAAAATCTTAAACAAAATGCTCCAAGAATTGATGAAATATCACCGGGTCTATTCAAGGAACTACTACGTAAAACCATCAACATGATCACATACTTATTTAATGCCTGTATAAGATTGAAGTATGTACCCAAATCCCCCAAAACGGCCCAAATAATTATGCTAAAGAACCAGGCAACCCAGATGAAGAAGTAACATCGTACAGATCAATCTCACTGCTTCGGACTTTATCAAATCTGTTTGAAAAACTACTTCTGAAACGTCTCAGGCTAATGGTAAACGTCCCTGAATTTAGATTCAGGAGTAACCACTCCACAATAGATCAAGTCCATCGAATCACTACGGTGATAGAGCAAGCGTTAGAAGAAAAGAAATATTGCACCTTTCATAGGGTTTGGCACGAGGGATTGACATTCAATTATTGCCAGCTGCTTGAATCATACCTCTCTGATCAAAAGTCCAGAGTCATCCATGAAGAAACATGTTCTGACTTTTATTCAACACTAGCGGGAGTTCCGCAGGGAAGCGTATTAGAACAAAATATTCATCGGTATACGTTTGCTGACGACGTTTGTTGTTATTATGACAATAGACGAACCTCAACAAAGGGCAGTCGAAAATCTTGAACGAGCAATGAACAACGTTACTAAATGGACGATTGATTGGAATATCGCGCTTAATGAGCTTAAATCAACCCATATCAACCAGCACATATACCTAAGTGCCGCAGCCTGAATTGGCGAAATACCTTGGTCTGCATCTAGACTCAAGGCTAAACTGGAAACATCACGCAAAAGACTAATTTACCAGACCATTTTCAAACCAGTAGGGATGTATGGTGCGCAGCTATGGGGTTGTACTCATAAATCGAATAGAGACATTATAGTACGTAGCCAAAATAAATTTCTTCGAATGGTCACCAACGCTTACCGATTTGTGACTAACAGGGAAATACACAATGATTTACAAATACGTCATAGATAGATGACGTCATTCGATAATGTGCCATCAAACATCAAAAGAGGCTTCTCATCCACACCAACTTTGAGGCCGTACAACTACTGGGTAGTACAAACGAAGTAATGCGGCTCAAACGAACCAAACAACATGAGCTAACCGAATGAATATCATACTTCAAGGGAACTGGACACTGGTGCAGCAAACCCACACCATTCCAATGGTAGCCATACCAATAATGGTGTTTTAAAAAAAATTAAAAAAATGGGTTGTTGTAGTATTTTTTAAATGTACCAAAGCAATACAGCTATTGTAGATTTGGTAATGTTTCTATAAATTTGCTAGTAAGAGAAATAGATTTAAACAATTTAGGAGTGGGAGATATTTCACTCTTTGGAACAGGTGCGTCAAGTTTGGATTAAATATCACGTAAAGTTTGTCTGTGTAATTGAGGGATAAAACATTAAGACATGGCTCATGTGTATCACTATACAATAACATTAAAGGATTCAGAAATTGTATGCATGTGGAGTATAATCAAAGATAAGTTGATTCTTATATATCTGCTTCAATCTCACCACCTTCTAAGTTGAATACTGTAATCATTCCGTTAATTAATGTTAGCATCACGAGTCATAACTATAATAAGTTAAGGTAATACTACTGTAAGGAATTTTATATAAATAAATCATAAATATTCATTTTGGTATTTTAAAAATTTTTTAATTTGAACAAATCACATTCCGTAGACGATATACATACACATATGCATACATTATACAAATCTCTGGTGTGTATTTTTTTTTTATAAATTATGTGCTTGTAGACAAAATACGAATTATTTGCTGTTGCTTTTATTCAGCTGTTCTATGCGCGTATCATTTTATCAGAATCTAACGTATCTTAAGAAAACAGAAGAAATTAAAACTATTATTGGTTTATTTGCTTTTAATTGAAGACCATATGTATATAGTGTATGCGCGCAATTTATATATAAGTTACAATAAACATTTGGTTAAATTATACGATTGGTAATAAAATTAGTTTAAAACAATCTATTTTGATCGGCAGCATGTATGTACATATGTACATATGAATCGATCGAAGAATTAATAAGCAATTATGATGTTTCTATTTTAAATTTAATCGAAATAATAAACCGGTTCAAACAGCAGCTGCATTTTTAATTAATTCTATTCAACGCCATTTTCATAAACTCCGCGAAATAATAGGTCTTGGTATCACGTATCCAAAAAAAATTTTGGCAGCTGTTTCATCAAAATTCAGTCTCATTGTTATCGTATCATAACAATATACATATTTATTTTAGAATATTAAATAAAACATTAAAAAAATGCATGTTTCTTAGCAGATAAGGTTTAAGGCGGCTTTACTATGGTTCGTAGAATTAAAAAAATAAAAATACATTTCACACACCCTGTTTGATTGCAAAAATCAGTTCAACGATCGAATATTGTGAAACAAAGTAAACACACAGTAGATTTTTCTTGTGAACCATAAAGATAAAAATTTAATATATAAAATTTTCCTATTTGGCGATAATAGCACACGAACCACCAATTTGAATAATGACCCATAAGCCCCAAAAATAAAAAAATTTTGTCATCTCTATCGATCATCATTATATAATCATTTATACTTTTGAAATTACCTATTATTAGGTCCATATTTTATTGTTTTTTTTTATCTCGATCGTGGATCTTTTATATACGTATGCATAATAGAAATGATCACGTGTATAGTAATATTAACGTTATTGTTTTGTGTTCATTTTTCGAATCACATTAACAAATTTTTCATAATTTCTCGATCGTGCTTGGCTTGATCGTTATTTATTATCTACATTATATCGATATTGATTGAAATGTGAAAGTTATAGCTTTAATAAACATACACACATTGTACATAAGTATATGTACATATTTCATTGTATTCACGTAAATATTCTGAGCATCATATACTAAATGCGATTAGGCGGAGAAAAGTTTAATACCTACATTCATATTTTATCGTTTGTTATTTAAATAATTCTCCGAAAACATGCATATACGCATATACATACATATAACAAAATCGAACCTTCGATCGTCGTTTGTTTTCATTATAAGACGAAACAAATTTTTGGTTTTCTTAACTTCACCGCCAACTTGTTAACTCATATTTATCAAATTTAACCGAATGTAAATAAAATAACATTTATACAAATCCAAACAAAATAAGACGAAAACTAAATAGCATTGAAAACAATAATTTTTGTTCGAAATACGGTTTTCAGTTCTACTCATGTGTTTAACGTGTAAATACATATTATCATACAGTATCAAATAAATTAAAAATTAAAACGTTTATTTACACCGGAAGTTGTGAACTTTAAAACAAAAAAAATATAATAAAATAAAAGTTAAATGATGAAGTTTTATCTAAATTTATTTTTTGTTATATTTTTAATAAATTTCCATGTAAACGGAAGTGAATTAGAAGTGAACGAAGAGGACAACGTAAAAAATACAACACCGGAAATCGTATCATCATCATCATCGTTGAAAAAAACAAATATAACCGTTTACTATGAAACGCTATGTCCGGATAGTATAGGATTTATCAAAAATGAATTATATCCGGGATGGTTGAATCGCAAGGACCATATCAATTTAAAATTAGTACCATACGGTAAAGCTATTGTACGTGTATATACAGGTTTGCTAATAAGGTGGGCTGTATAAAATATTAATAATATTGTTTGTGTGACAGCACTTCCAACAAGATGGGAAATGGATATTCCATTGTCAACATGGTGCACGCGAATGTCAATTTAATATATTGCACGCCTGTATTCTAGACGAATTACCATTGGGCCAAGCGTTTCCGTTAATCAATTGTTTGCTCACCTATCGACCACAAGTTACACAAGTGAGTGAATATTTAATTGCGTGCGTGCACGCAATTACAAGTATGAATATAGGTGTGATCTATTTGTTTTCTGTTTTATTTAGTGTGCCCAACGCAATAATGTAAATATGACCACAATCCAGGCATGTAGTGATGGTGTTCGAGGCCAAGAGCTATTTGTTGAGGCGGGACAACTAACAAATACAATCGATTTAACATATGTGCCATCGTTAGAAATTGATAATGTGGATACATTTAGTGTTTTTTCTTAGGCAGCCATTAATTTTCATTTTATTTTAAATCATTTTAGGTATACAGTTACAGTGAACAATTTTACTGGTTTAGAGATTTTGATCGAATGCTGTGTCGCCGTCATTTAAGCCAAAATGGCGAATGTTTAAGTGGATGCTGTGCAAATTAATTAACTTACCGCCATCTGGTGTCGAATGAAACACGTGGTTTATTTTAAATACTGTTTTTTGTTTTTTTTTAAATAATATCTTTATTATTTATTATTATTACTTGTTTTTTTTTTAAATAAATAAATAAATATTTTTAGGTCATTTTTGTTTTTAAATGTTTCTTTTGTTCAATTCCGATAGTTAAACTTTTTTAAAACTTTTCTACAAACATCAAAAATACATAGCAAGATTCTAGTAGTTGTAGTATTATTATATAATATATTGTGTAATAATATTATTGAAAAAGAAGAAGAAAAAAACTTAACAAAAGACGATTGATTTTTTAAAAGAGTATGCGAGTTTGTTCTTTATTTATTTGTTTTGTTTTGTTTTAAAGAAAACTAGATGAAAATCAAATCCTTCTTTCAATTTTTTTTTTATAATTTATTTATTTTTTTTAAATGGACGGAGTGAAGGTTAACAATTTTCCAAAACTAAAAAAAAACAAAAATTTTTGTTTTCTTTATTTTTAGAAAATTTTTCATTTTTCTTTTTTTTTTCTCATTTAGCTATTTATTTATTTTGATTTAAAAACGAAAAAAAAAATGAGAATCAACCAAAAATGTAGTAATAATAAAAACAAAGAACTGAAAACAAAAACGTAACGTTTAAATGAGTCTGTGTATGTGTGTGTGTGTTCTTGAAGAAGTTTGATTATAGGCCGAAGAAAATCTAGAATTTTATTTAAATAATTTGGAATTTTTTTTTTTGGAATCATCATGATCGTCTACATAGAATATAATTATGAATTTAACAATATAATATATATATATATATATATATATATATATATATATATATATATATATATATATATATATATATATATATATATATATATATATATATATATATATATATATATATATATATATATATATATATATATATATATATATATACATATATATATATATGTATATGAATTCTACTAAAGTAATATAATGCTAGTTATCGTTTTTTAGGTGCTGGACGTGCAACTTTTAGTTGAATACTACCTTGGGCCGCTCTCATTATTGCAATGCATTCGTCTGATTTTAATTTGCGTAAGTCCTCGTTATTTATATGTGTTATAATATCGCCCACCTGTAGACGATTGTCAACAGCGGCTTGTGTTCCTGCTATTATATCGGTTACAATGATGCCATGCGGAAGTGATTCGGCCATTTCAATTCCAATCGATTTTCCTGGTTTTTTGACAAAATCAATGGTGAAATTATTCAAGTCCGATGGTTCGCCACGGTACACGGTCATTTTAAGTTTTGATGAAATTTGTTTGATGTTCTTTTCAATTTGTTCATTTGACAAGGTTGCTACTAGTTTAACACCATTTATTTCTAAGATTTGATCAAACACTTGTAAACGTTTATCTTTATCGGCAACACCATTTGGATACACTTGAACGATCACGGTACCATTTGGCACGTATGTATTAGCACCGCCAACCACTCGAATCCCTAAACTTTTACCACTTGGATTAATTTCGATTTCACAATCTTTGTTTGGCACAATAGGAGCGGTCGCTAAATTGACTATGGCTTCTTTGGCTGGAGATCGCTCACCCTTTGGAAGCGGTGACGCGGATAAGGCTGCAATAAATGTGTATTACTTGTTACTAGGTATAGCTCACATAAATAACTAAATGACAATTTTACTCACATCGATCTGGCACTGGAGTTTTAGGTAGCTTAATCGGCGTCTTTGGATTTTCCGGTGTTGCCGGTCTCAAGTTTTTATTATCTTCGGCCGGGTCAAGTTTATTCTCTTTATTATCTTTTTCTTTACTAGGACTGCACACTCGGAGCGTGATTAAACCATCCGATTTTTTCAAAAGCGATGCAGCATTTTCGTAGCTACATCCAAGTAAGGTTTCACTATTTACCGCTAGTATCATGTCACCGATTGCCAACCCAGCTTGTTCCGCACTAGAACCTTCTTGTATATCGGATATAAAAATACCTTGTCCAGCTTCACTATGCCTGCCCTCGATTATCATAATACCCAGTCCCTGGGTACCCTTACGAATTTTAACCAACTTTACGTTTTTAAAATTCGCAAACATATCATCAATGTCATTATACGTTGGAAATTGTCGCACTGGTTTAGTAGCCAAATCCTCTTTGGCCGATTGTCGGCGTAACATAATAAACACTAATTCATTTCCAGGCAATTCGCGTATAATCACCGACACATTTAAATGACATCGCCCGTGTAACGCCACACCGTTTACTTCTAAAATTTCATCGCCCACCTGCATTAAGGACTGGGCACAAATCCCTTTTGGATTTATACCCGCCACAAAACTAGCCATTTTATTGCGATCCTTGTGACCGGCCAATGACAAACCAATATAATTGGTTTGTGTTTGATTGCGATCAATCGTACACTTGAATACATGGCCATAATGTCCATATTTCTTCTTAATCTTGTCCGTTGTATATCCAAATTGATCTTCTTTTTCTGTATCCAATTGTATCTCTTCTTTTGATCGTTTCACATTACCAGCTGATGCGCGATCAATCTAAATTATAAGCGAAAAATATGTATAAGTTTTGGCGAATTTTATATTGTTAAAAAGAATACTACAAATTTGTTTATATAAATAAATTAAAATAAAAAAAATAAATTTTAAATAAATGACCTGTCCATTAATATCTTTGAGTAACCGATATTCAGTGGACATTGCAATATTTATATATTTTTTTAAAACTATTTTTATGTGAATTAAATTTACATGCCCTCCATATATCTATCTATCTATCTACTAACAACAAACATCACTCACAATATTAGATTTTTAAAAAAGTTTTTTTTTTTTTTTTTTTTTCGTTTACTTTTCAGTTTCTATATACATTATACATACTACAACACAAATAATTTTTGGTTATTCGGTTCCCCTCGACTCCCACTTCAGTAGTGTGTATAAAATGTCTACATACATATCGTTTTTATAATAATTTCAATAATCAATTTTACTTGCGTTGTATTTTTATTTTAAATATTAATTTTTTTTATTCTTCTTTTATGTGTCTTAGAAATGTAAAGAAAAATATACCCCATAGTACTCGTATGTACATATTTCTAGTATAGCGAATGGAAAAAAATACACTTGAGACTATCGTGATATTATATGATTAATAATATAAATAATAGAGAAATAAATAGATAAACTATAATATGTATACACTATATTATGTATATGTACACATGAAAAAGCGTATAATATACAAAATGAAAAAGAATAATAAAAAAAAGATTGAATGTCATAATTCATTAAAATTTTAGTGGGGTTTACAGTTACGTCTTCGATCTGAATATCTTTTTCGTGTGGTCATATATGTGGTGAAATTAAGTCAGCTTTTTATCTTATTTCGAAAATGTTAATCTTTCTCGTAAAATTGAAATGAATCATTAACACTTGATTTTCTTCTATTGAAAATATTATTTTTTAGTTTTATGTAATTGAAAATGTAATGTAATTTAATTGAATATTAATTAAATGTTTTAACCAACGATACTAAGTTCACAACCAGCGTTTAAAAATGATGCATGTTATTGTCAGATTGTTGAGCAGTACTTCGCGCATTACAAACATGGCAAAAATATGGTTTAGAATTTGTATTGTTCAGTTTAAATTAGGTAACGAGCAAAATTTGAATTGGAAAATTTGCAATCACAAAATGTTATATATTTTATAATTTAAATGAATCATTAACACTTTCACAGTTGAATACTATTTTGATAGCATACGAATAGATTCATCAATAAAATCACAATTATTTTAAGATTTATATATATTTTATAAAGATGAAATTTGATTGTTAGATTAGAATCGTTTTATTTATAAAGAAATACGTTTACTCGAATTTGTGATTTTCACAGGAAATATTCATATTTAAAAACCATTAGTATATTACAATACTTTAATTTGAGTGAACCTTGTTGACCTTAATTGGACTAGAATCCTATAAAAAATCCATTTTAATGGAAGCATTTGATAATTGGACGTGTTTCACATAAAGTTGAAGCGAGTGCGTATCTATTATATTTATATATATTTGTATATATATATAAGTATTGAATTTGGCCAACAATTACAGAAGTTTGTCACTTTAGCTGAAAGTTTTATATTACAATAGCTAGAAATAATTTAACATTTAAGAATTGGCTAGATAGTTCGGGAAACCGGGCTTTTTGAGCATGTATACGATAAATGATAATTGTTTCCTAAAGTGTTTAGAACATATAAATTGGTCTTTCTTTGTTCATAATCTCCTTGTTCATCTAAATGTTAACAAGAGTTTCATTATCTAATTCATTAGTGGTTCCTTGCCACTCAATTACGTTGACTGAATTTAACTCTACTATAGTGAAACCTTCCTGGATTAACCTTCACCTTTATTTTCTCCTTTCGTTTTTCTAGTAGATCAGTAACCCAGTTGATATAGTTTTTCTATAGCTTATAGTTTTCTATAGCACAGGTTCTTCTTCCTTCCCTATATCAAGCATAGTATTTTTCATTTCATAGGGAAAATATTGGTGGAAATAAAAAAAAATTCATTTAACTCATTTTTGATCGAAAAAATCATTTTTGTTTTTTATTTTAAACTTAAATTTATCAAACAATTTACTAACAAAATAGTTTCGCAGCATTTTTTTTTATCTAATCACGCATAGTTTTTGAGATAATCACATTTCATATTATACTTGTTGAAATGAAAATTAATATAAATTGTTAGTTAACGTATCGCTAACGTTCGATACAACTTGAAAATACCAAAAATAAAAAGATCTAGAGGGTACTTCAAAGAAACCATATCAACACATATTTCACAACATTCCAGTGTAAGATTTTTTTTTTTTTTTTAGGAAGGACATGGCATAGACACTTGTTTGGTCCAGCCTTGCCTTACATTCACATAACATTCATTCAACCCATTCATTCATCCCATTCACACAAGGCAAGTATACATAGCATAGCTGCATGTCACCCTATGTACAGTGACATGGAAGATGGGTCGGCCCATGAGTTCTACATTCCAACAGAGAGTCATAGATGTTTTCAATTTAATCACCGATCGTAATCGAGAGATGAAAAATCCCTTTTGCATCCCGCCTCTGTTGGGATTCGAACCCGGTACCTCCCGATCCAAACGTCACAGCTTTAACCACGGCGCTATTTGCTCGGTAGTGCAAGAATTAGTACCTATGAATTTACCATAAGAGATCAAATTTCTGTTATATATTCTTAAACAATGAGGAACGTACTCCTTCATATTTCTCATCTATTTCATAGACAAGCGAATTGACATGTACGAGAGATGAAGTAACAAATTTCTACTAAATAATTAAAATGCATGGTGTGCTATAGTTAGAAATAGTTTTATCGTGCCAATTTATTGGACGTGAAAAATTGAACTCGCAAAACTATCTTAAATTTTTGAATGTAACAGCACCCACATGATGAGACATACTTTCATGTGCGTTTCTCTCTTAGAGCTCCTTCATACTATGGCAGACAAGTTCGAAATTGGTTTGATATAAATTATACAGAGCGATGGATTGGTCGCAACGGGCCAATTAAGCTTGTTACAAAATGGAAATCATTTTTGTAACAAGCTTAGTTGGCAGAATTGTTTGTGAAGTTCAGAACTAATAACCACTTATAATAATTTGTACATGAAAATGTAAACGGAAATGACGTCATAATGCAACGCATGTAGAGCTGTGGAATACCAATTTGTATAAACTGTAAAAGGCCGAGTTTTTGAGTTATGGGATTTCAAACTAACACTGAAATGAAATTACTTGATAATAATAATAACATTGTTAAAGGCCATTACTGGCTCCTTACTGAATCAACAATCTGGCTCCAACGGTTTCGATCCTGAGCTTGATCTTCATACTGTCTTAGACAATCTGAAGAGGCCAAGTCGTTCTCTACATCGTGGAGCCATCGTCGCCTGCAACGACCTCTGCGCCTACCATATGGTGGCTCTCCTTTCAGAGATCGCTGCACAATTCGTTCCGGATCAGCACGCAGAACGTGACCGAGCCAGCGTACTCGCTGAGATCTAACTTCATGTACAATATCGGGGATCTTCATCAGATCTCTGATCTCGAAATTGTACAGAGCTCGGTATGTACCATCTATTTCGCGTTTAGGGCCGTAAATCACACGCATGATTCTTCTCTCAAATGTAAGGAGCCATCTCTCGTACTCATCCGTCAGCGCCCAACTTTCACATCCTAACATAACAACGGGCCTGATCAACGCTTTGTAAAGCTTCAGCTTCACGGCACTTGATAAGTGTTTAGATTTTAGCAGTGGCCTTAGAGGATATAAAGAACGACTTCCAGCTGCCAGCCGCACTTTAATATCCTCACCCACACTGTTATCGTGAGTGATAAGAGAGCCCAAATATTTGAACCTCCTCACTCCCTCAAACGTGTGGTGGCCACTACTAAAATCTGGTGTTCCATTGTCTCTAAAACCAGAGATCAGGTATTTCGTTTTGGACTCATTGATCTGGAGTCCAACAGAAGCTGAAAACTCTACAAGCGGATCAAGTATTTCTTTCACTCCGTTGCTATTCAGTCCAATCACGCATATGTCATCTGCATATGCAAGCACTTGATTGGACTGGCGATATAAGATGATGCGCTGAGGTGTTTCAGTTTTACGAAAGATGTACTCCAACATGAGATTAAAGAGTATCGGGGACAGAGCATCTCCCTGCCGAACACCCGAGTTAACTGCAAAAATTGTCGATAGCCTGTTCTCAACTTTAACACAGCATTGAGACTGCGTCACTGTCATCCTACACAGTCGTACCAGTTTTGTTGGCATTCCTAGGTATTCCAGGGCAGACCACAAACTCTCTCGATTGATCGAGTCGTAGGCCTGCCGGAAATCCAGGAAAACCTGATGTACGGAGATGGATGTCTCATAATATTTAGATAGAATCATCCGCAGCGAAAAGACCTGATCAGTGACTGATCGATTCGGACGAAATCCTCCCTGATAGTCACCAACCAAGCCCTCCGCCAGAGGAGTGATTCTATCCAATAAAATGTATGACAGTAACTTGTATGCTGTGCAAAGGAGAGCTATACCGCGATAATTCTCACACTTCAAGCGGTCTCCCTTCTTGAAGATGGGGCATATCGCGGCCACTTTCCATTCATCAGGCATAACTTCGGTTCGCCATACTAATCGAATAAGGTCGAAAAGACAGTTCCACAAAGTATCCCCTCCGAATATCAAGAGCTCCGAATTAATGCAGTCCACTCCAGGTGAGCGGTTTCGTTTCATTCTCTGCATGGCCTTAGTGAATTCCTCATGGGATGGCTCCTCAGTGCAAATCTCCGCAGACTGTTTTAGAGGTGGCTCAACAACTTGATAGAAATTACTTGATAGAAATTGAAGAAAAATATTTTTTTTTGGTAACGAACGTGGTCATTTAACTGCACGCCATATTGTTTCATTAGTTATTTTAAGAAGATTTTTGTGTACCATAAAATATTGGAAAATCGTTCATAAATAAATATCTCAAAACTATATTTTTTAAAACAAAATGTGACAGGGGTACAAAACTAGGCTATTGCTTAATCGATTATTATGAAACTCGACGTGTTGGATGAAAATGAGATTCAAAAATGGCTTTTGGATAAAGTTCTCAAATATCGCCAAATATGGATAATGGAAGTATAATAAATTAAATTCTTATTTTAACCGTTTATGATAAAATTCGAAATGTTGAATTTAAATGGGATTCTTAAATGGGTTTTAGGTAATGTTTTGGAATATGAGCAGCTGGAATTTCTGGTGAAATTAGATATGTTGGTTGTAAACGGTATTTTAGAATAGTTTATACAAATTTGTATATCCAAATGTCAGTGTGAGAGAGCGAATCTAATTTGGTTTATTGGTTTGCTATTTACTGTATAACACATAGATAGTCCTACGTTCTGCGGTCATGTCTCTAATATACAACCTCGTCGATGTTATTTTCAACAAGTACAACATTGAAATGGCAATATTTTAAAAACCATGCGTGATTAGTTAAAATAGCAAATGGTGCAGTGGTTAAAGCTGCAACGTTTGGATCGGGAGGTGATTAATCAAATTGAAAACATCTATAACCGTTGGAATTTAGAACTCATGACCCACCGTCCATGTCACTATACAGGGTGATATGGAGCTATGCATTGGGCAGGGCACTGTACTTGTGTGAATGAGGGTGAATGAGTTGAATGAATGTGTGTGAATATATACATACATGTGGTATCACAACGGACCATCGCTGGTCCAAGTGTGCTGTAGAAAAGCGACCACTTAAATAAAAAAAAAATAAAAATGAAATAGATAAAATTCGGGAAAGAATTTTTTCGTAAATCGCCTGTTAAATTTAAATTTGAATATTATTAATATTCCAGAAGTAACATTCCTGAAGTAATTGAGTTATCTTAATTTTTAGAAGAGTTTAACGTGATTCAATGTATATTGTGTCGTGCTAAAAATTTTGAAACGCAATTTAAGTGGGTAACGGTTCAACTCCGAGCATGTATATAGTGGAGTTTTATCTGACATTGATATTGAGCTACGCGCCCTACTCGGTTGGACTCGTCCCAATGGGACCTTACAAGTCATATATTACATAAACTTAAATTGCGCCAGACCTGCTCTATATAAGTCCGGATTAAGTCGCAGATAAAACATTTTTTTTATGATCAATTGAAAGTACCAGGGATGGGCGAGGTCGATTACGCCGTGTAATATACGCGACACGTAAAGTATTACGTAGATTACTTTTTGTCAACGCCGACAATTAAAATAATGTCAACAACCTATGATATTTTAGCGATTTGAAATCGAATATACCAGTTCGCAGGTGTTTTTTGTAAAAGAGCAATTCAGTTAATCGGGAATCACATATACACCATATTCTAAAGCGTGCTTCATCTAGAGGTAATTTTATTTTTTTTACAAATGACGCATTAGTGTCAAACTGTCATAGTATTTTTATTCAGTATTGTGTGCCATTTCACGATGGAAAGACTGAGCCCGCGGCGCATCGTCTACAAATTGTTCAACTTTATTACGAAAATCAGCGTTCTGTGAGGAATCTATTTCGTGCGCTTAGACCAAGTTATGCCAAAACTGCCTACACAACTGCAAATTGCTGATCAAATCATAAATTCTTTTGCAAATGTATCTAACTAGAAGTGCTTATACTCAGCAGGAGCATTGCCACGGTTTTTGGTAAGATATTATTTTTAAACAAATTGATTAATGATTTCAAAACCAATATCACGTACATTTCATCATCCATCAAAACACATCCAGTAAATTTTGTGAAAATTTGGTCATCAGTCTGGCACATTTTTTACCGAACAAATGTTGGTTATCTGAACGAGTTGGCTTTATAATAACTCGGTAGCTGTTATAGCCTTCCTGAACTCGAATTCGTTTTACTATGGAGCGAGGTGTGTTAAATTGTATATGGCACGATCATTGTCAGAGTTCCCCAGATTATTTTTAGTGAAAGTTATAACCTTCTTGTAAAGATTTCCATCAGTTATGCCATGTTTCTGAATTTTGTGAGCGGTTTTTCCGATTTTTTTGCGATCTGTTAATCTTTTCACTGTATAAAGATAGTCCCACTCTTATAGTGATGTATATCGTTGTTTTGGGTCAATTTAAAGATTTTGTAATGGATAAATAGGACGCTGAAAGAGGTTCATGATATTTTACTCTAATTAGTTTTCAATTATTTAATTCCACCTAAGAACTGTTTACTATTATAATCGATTTTAACGACCTTTTGGATGATTATAACATAAACAATTGCAAACAATAATGTAATCTTACAAGTTATGTTATGTGATCCCCGATTTAATCTGAACTATTCTTTAGCTTAAAAACTAGTTTGCTGGATTATTAACAAATACAGCACATTTTTAAAAAATTCGTGCAAATTGTTCGAAGCACTGAACTTTGGAAAACACTATATGCCACAGATAAAAGTAATTTTGTGAACATTCAGATTACAATAATGTACATAATTCTAGATTTCTGAAAGTTAGATTATGAAAATATTTTAATTTACAACTTTTGTAACCTAACCGAAATTGAAAAGAAATTAAAATGTATTAATAAAGATTCTAAAACTGTCCCACCCGAATTCTATTAAATTTGGATACCGTAGTTTAGAGTTAATTCACTAAATTACTCTACCAATCGTCTTCATTATCGACATTTTTACGAATTGTTTACATTGTCTACGTTATCTACGGGTTGTCGACACGTCGACGTAGAAAATAATAGATGACGCGTAAATGCCCATCCCTGGAAAGTACCCTGGGCCGCATATTTCACTCTGTTAAAGAAAGTAAATATATGTATAGACAGGAAAATTTGGCAGAATATACACCGATCATAAAATTTTGTTTTCAAAACAACTTCATTTTTAAACTTATATTGTTAAATGTTGCCACGCCAAATCAATTTCCGATATCCATATATCTAAATATTTGTGCCAAAAAAAAAAATTTCTTTTTTTAAATTAATGCCAAATCACCATTATTCAAACATTGGTCGGTTGATGGTATATCGCGCGATACACACTATGACTAAAAATTTTAAAATGACATTCAAAGAATTAAACGACCACGCCATTTTGTTCAAAATATGTGTATAATGTACAAAAAATACATATTTGACTAACGATGACGAAAACAAAAGACGTATACAATACATACACTTAAATTGGATACTAGTCGAATGTACTAACAACACTTTATATTTTATTTATTTTACGGTTATTTTTGCCACTATAGAAGAAAACACACTTTTATATTAAAATTTCCATTATGTATTAATATTATTATTATGTATGTATGTATGTATGTATGTATATGAGTGAAAGAAACATAATAATAAAATTAAAAAACAAAATTTCTTTTTATGATTTTCTTAATATTTTGATTGAATTTTGTATTTTGTTTTGTGTTTGAGGGTTATACTATTGTCACGCGATTCTCATGTTTCTTATCATTAGGTAACCGTAATTATTTATTAATTTTATCGGTATTTGATTGGCAAATTAATCATATCAATATGTATTTAATGGGTATAGGATAATTGGTGCATATTATTTTACATATTTATGTATCTGTTGCTTACCTCTTTTCCCGCTTTTGTTACAGTACGTCCACTTAATTCGGTGCTATCCTCGTCATCATCATCACTATCGTCCTCTTCATCGGAAGAGTACTTTGATTTTTCCAGTTTCGGTTGATCTGTGTCTATAAAATATGTATACATAGATAAATGATTAATTAATATTTTTTCAAACAATTATTGTTATTTTTGTGTCGATAATGAAGTTTTACCATTACCATTTGATATAATAATTTGTTGCACATTCTTGTTTACTTCATCGTCAGAGCCAGGTTCGTTCGCCGTTTGATTAGGTTGATTATCCTGAATTATTTCAGGTATTGGTGATTTACTTGGTGTTACAGGTGGTGGAACTATCTTATCAAATTTTGATGGCATTAATGGACTTGTAATTTCATTTAAATTACTATTATTGTCCTATATAGAAACGATGGCGGAACCAAAAATTAAACCAACAAAAAAACTGTTATAACTGTATAAAATAGGATTAAATTAAATATATATATTTATTTTCAAAATACACTTCTGTCCACTTCCAAATAAACTTTGTTACTATTTTTGAATGACAAAAAATATATTTTTTTTTATTTATTTATTTTTAATTTTTTGTTTTTGGTTTTATTACAGCTCTCGTGAGATTGTGTGCAAAATACAAAAACAAAATAATAATAATAAATATTAAAAAAAAAAATACGAAAATTGTATTTTCCCAGAAGTGTGTGGAAAATGGAAAATGAATTTCGTTAAAACAACACCACCGCACACAGTATAAAAATACTACACATACTGATGTATAGCTCCGAGTATAGAGATATATTGTGTGCGTGTATGTACATATGTATGTATATGCAGATTGTTTTAAATTTTAATGGATTATTGAAATGAGGTCAAGAAATTGTAACAATCTTGAAAAATATACCCGTTTCGTATTTATAATGTCCAACAAAGCCTACATTTATTATGGTTATTTCGGATTGGAATGAAAAAAAAATTAAAATTTTTGCAAATGTGAAGCTCGACATTAATATTATAAAACACAAACATAAGTATTTTCGCGTAACGATAAATTCCGACTTTTTGAACGGTTTAAATTATGTTTTGTGGTGTTGGGTCACCATAATGATTAACTAACCCATTAGATTAATTAAAGTAATTGTATTATTGCATTCAAATTAACTACACTACGTTATTTTATTTTGTTTTCCATTTCAAAGTTAGTCATGAAAATTTGAACGATTTTATACATTCAAATTTCTGAAAATTGTGTCTGTAGTCTACCGTTACTTTATTATATATTTTCATCTAGTACTCGATTGAAATGTATATCATGTTTTGTTTTGTAATTTTTTGTTTTCGTCAGTCAGTTGCAAATATGGCGTTGAGTAAACAACAGTAGCCCGTGATTTTTAAACATTTGTTTTGTAGTTTTTAGGTAATTCAAAAAAAGTGTGGTAACAAGAAAAATGAAATTCGTGAATTTAAAATAAAAACATGTAAGATGTAACAAGGTAGTGGTAAGATATTTTATTTCTGATATTTTAAAATTTATATTTCAACACGATATAGTTGGTTTCGCGATAATTATGAAAATTTGGGTTCAACTATATATATTTCTGCGCATTTGGATTATTTTGGACTGCATGTATTCGGGCCGAACTTGTAACTTATGGAAACTCATGGTTGCATTTGGTTGTCGTATGAAAAATTATAGTGTCAATTGTGTATATTGATTAATTATTTTATGTCCAAAGCGCTACCGTTATATTTAACCAGAAGAGAGTGATTACTTACTAGATATATGGCGTTTATATAAAATAAAATAAAATAAAATATTTCAGACAGTTACTTGATGAACTTTCTGATGAATAATTTTGCGATGCTTCCAACGTAGAGCAATAAACGGTTCCCCTGAGTGCAATTTACAAAATGAATCTAACGATGAGGATGAGGAAAAAGCAAATCAAACGAGATCATACATTTTTTATATGTGATGGAACAGAATAGAAACTAGAATGGCAAACATTTAAATGTTTTAAAACCAACGAAATGAGAGACAATATAGTAATTAAGGAAAACCAATTGCAAAGCACAGCGCTATATGAAATGCAGCTCATCGCGGCAAATCCAAGCCATCGAAATTCTTTACAGAGTAACAATTCGATGCGTAGATGGGAATTTTAATAGTTACGAGCACACAAGAACTGTTGCGATGGAAATTGGGCGTAATGGGCACCCTAAAAAAAGCAAAATTACACCAAAAGGGTTTCAACCTTCAAGTCGTTGTGAATTCTCTTCAGATTTCGTATTTTACAAAAACAGAAAGTAACAATGTTATCTTATACGTGCTTAACAACATAACGCCGTGAAACTGTTTTCAACAACGTTTCAAAATCGATAACATACTAGAAGTTGTTATATACATATATATATATATATATATATATATGTATATATATATATATATATATATATATATATATATATATATACATATATATATATATATATATATATATATATATATATATATATATATATATATATACATATATATATATATATATATATATATATATATACATATATATCGCACTGTCCAAACAAAATAATGATAACTACCACTTAGTGCATTTTTGAACTATTGCATTTTTGATAAGTCCCGACAAACCTCTGTTGTTGAAAAAATATCGCTACCTGATTCGATTCTTCTTTTAGAAGTTATAAGCCTTTATGAAAATACTACAAGTCAATATTTTTTAAATGTTTCAATCAAAAAAACTTCAAACTGACTTACAATGAATTAAAAAAAATTAAAAAAATTATAAATAAACTAAAACTACTTGTGATTTTTTAATTTATACAACATTGAAGTTGCGATATGGTAAGTAAACTTTGGTGTACTTTTTTTTTTCATAAATATACTTCAAGTACTACTTGAATTGTTTTTAAAATAAATTTTTTAATCTATGTATATCGCATTGCTTGTAACAATAAAAATTGTTTTGTATGGAAAAATTATAATTTGCTGAAATGTCAAGTGATAAAGAAGGTAATTTAATTCTATATATAAATGATTTATAATATACTAGATAAATCGTTAATTAATTTATTAATGTACTTAATAATGATTTTGTTTTAGATTCATATCAAAGAAACTCATCTGATCATGATAACGTGGCTTATCGAGACGAATTCCATGAAGAAAATTTTTCTTATGACGAGGAGGATGAAGAAAATGTAAAAACCCGTAAAAGAAAGAAAAATGTGGAAGATTGGGGACGAAACAAATGGAAAAAAAGACGAAATTTGGGACAGAGCTACATGAATTATGTCGGAGTGGAGATTCCAGGCAAATCTTTGAAAAAAGGATGTTCACTAAAGTGCCGAAATAAGTGTCAGGAAATAATTCCCTTAAGTGTGAGACAAGAAGTTTTTGAATACTTTTATAATCTCTCTTCGAAAGAACAGAAGTGGGATTATATAGCCAGATGTGTCCAAATCGTTGATAAAAAAATTACAAAAATTTCATCAAGACCGAGTTTAAGAAATTCCTCTCGAATTTATCAATTAAATTATTCAACATAAAATGAAATAATGTCACAAAGAGTATGCAAAGTTATGTTTTAGATACATTATGTATCTCAAATCAAGTTGTTGAGACAGCAATAGCAAAAGTTGTCAGTGGAGAATCGGATAATAGAGGTACATAATATTTTTACTCTTCCAACTTTAAGTTAATATTTATTTTTTAATAGGTAAATTCACAAGACCAGTAAATGAACTAAAGGAAGCTACAAAAAATTACATAAAACGACACATCTCTATGTTCCCAACTGTAGAATCACATTATTTAAGAGCGCAAACCACAAAAGTTTATTTAGATGGTAATTTAAATGTATCAAAAATGTTTCGCCTATTTGAAGAGTGGATAAGAGAAACAGCAATAAAAATAGAACACGTTACAGAACGGCAGTATCGGGATGTGTTTAACCACAACTTCAATATAAGTTTTTTTGTACCGAAGAAGGATAAGTGTAATTAGTGTGCCATGTACGAGAATATGTCGGGCGATTAGAAAAAAAAATTTGAACCAACTTATTTAAACCACCAATTAATGAAAAAAGAAGCACGAAGATTAAAAGAATTAGACAAAGCAACAGCAAAATATAATCGAAACATTGTTACGGCATGTTTCGACTTTCAAAAAGTTTTACAATGCCCTTTCGGTGAGACAAGTACTTTTTACTATAAAAGAAAATTGGCCATCCATAATTTCACTGTGTATAATATGGGAAACAACAAAGGGCACTGTTTTTTATGGGATGAAACAACAGGAAAACAAGGTTCTTGTGAAGTTGCGAGTTGTTTGTACCTGTTTATGTTGAACGAGATAGCGATAAATCAAAATATTACAAAATTTTTATTTTGGTCTGACAATTGCCCGGGGCAAAATAAGAATAAGATATTATTATCGTTTTACTCCTGGGCTTCAGCAAAATTGAATGAAGATATTTCCCATAAATATCTGGAGAAAGGACACACACAGAACGAAGGCGATTCTGTCCATGCATTAATAGAAAAAAGAAGAAAGAATCAACAATTATATGTTCCTTCTCAATATTATGGGTTAATTAGGAACGCGAAATGCAAGGGATCACTTTATGACGTATACGAAATAGAACAAACGGATTTATATGATTTCAAATCATATTCAAACTTTTTTTGCTTTCAAAAAAATTTTAGAAATGAAAAGGTTGACATTTCAGAATTTCGTGAAATTTGTATCTGCAGCAATAATCCAAACAAGCTATCATACAAGGTTGACTTAGACGATGATTTTAATAATATTATTATGTATGAAACTACAGAAACAAAGAAACGAGGCAGAAAAAAGAAGAAAAAATGCGATGTGATTTCTAAACTCTATCATTCTAAGATACGATTAAATTCGGATAAAAAAAAAGATTTAATGTATCTCTGCGATCATAAATTTATACCGTCATATTACAGGGAATTCTACGAAAGTTTGGATCACGAATAATAAATTATGTAAATTTAGCAGTTGATTTCTTTTTATTTAATTCAATTTCCATAATTAAATAAAACAATTTTTTATAGTTTTGTTATTGCTAAATTTGACAAATAAAATTTGTGTTATTCTACTAACATTTTGTAGTTTTAATTAAATTAACCCCTTAAGTGGAAATAACGAGTCTCGCCCGATTATTTTTCTGTGCTAAACTCGACTTTGACGGCCGACGCTCGCTTCATAAAAAACCCCAAGCCTGTGGCGAGTAAGCGAGTATAAGTGAAACTTCTAATAATAGTGTAAGGTTCACGAATCAGAAAAAATCCTTTAAGAATCCCGTTTCCGTAGTATATGCCAAATTCTAACATAATCAGTTAAGAAATATCCAAGTTCCACCAAATAAATAAAAACAGATTTGTAATTCAGTGATAAAATGCAATAGCATTTTCTTTATTGAACACAAACATTAAAAAAAATAGCAACATAATTATGTTCATTTTTTTATAAAATTGGAACCAACACGTCACATCTACGGGTACGTATTACATAATATTTTCTCTTCTGTCTATTTTCTTCATAAATCGAGTTTCACTTCAAAATTGACATAGCGTTTAAAATTAAAACTCCATACAAAAAAAATGTAACTCGTTTTAGTTATAATAATCAACAAAATTTCTCCAAATGAAAAGCCTATAAGTTCACTTGAGGTTTTGATTCTAAAAAATTTTTCAAACAAAATAACTCTAGTTCATACTTAGTATCCGATTATTATGCATCTGAACATAACCCAATAACATTTTACCAGGAAGAAACCAAGATTTGCGTATGTTATAACACTAAAATCATTTCGCTAAAAATTTGAATATGTTAATTGTTAATTTATTAAATTTAGAGAAAAATAACATTTTTTATGAACTCACTAACTTTTGAATCGATATTCTAGAAATAGCTCGTTTTGACTTGTAGTTATTTTGTTTGGACAGTGCGATATATATATATATATATATATATATATATATATATATATATATATATATATATATATATATATATATATATATATATATATATATATATATATATATATATATATATATATATATATATATATATATATATATATATATATATATATATATATATATATATATATATATATATATCTATTACCAATAATCCAGAGTTATTCAAGTTATCAAAGTGCTTATAAGGCAGATAAATCTGCAAGAGCGTAGTAAACCATTATAATATATGGTTATGCCCTCAATCGAGGTCAATTTACATGCTTTAAAAAATAACATATCCTGATTCAGACTATAAACATTTTATTGTCAACTAAATTGTAGACATCATCTCGTTTTTTTTGTATGGGGCTACTTAAAATCAAGAACTGAAAAATCCGTTCACCTATATACATAATATGTATATATACATATATATAACGATTGATTAATCTCGATATAAAATAAACGCACATATAAAATTCAATTATTTTACAAAAACTAAATGCGATTTCTGTTTTATTAGATTTCAAAATCGTTAAATTTTTCAACGTATAACTCCTATAGTAAGATATATATGAATATATATATATATATATATATATATATATATATATATATATATATATATATATATATATATATATATATATATATATATATATATATATATATAACGTGAGAAGAATTTCAATTAAAACTTATAGAAAAACATTCATTGTTAATTATCATCACCTGTGTTTATTTATATTTTAGTGGGTCGAAGTATTTTTATTGAGATGGCTTTAATAAGCGAGATGAATGAGTTTAGAAGCTGAATTCGAATATGAATTTTGGGACGAGGGGCAATTAGTGGTGGGCGGAAAATCAACGTAAATTTCATATAAACGGCCACAAATTACGACATGACATTAAAACTGGACATGGCATCTATTTGTCTTTTTCTGCAAATATATAGCATTGGCTATGATGAGACATTAAAACGAAATGTTCAAAATTTTACTCAACTTCGCAATCAACCCCAAACAATTACGCTGGTTGCGATGTCATTTGGATCCAAAACGGCACTTCAATATATTGAAGGAAACTAAAATCACGTCTATACCGACTACTATAACGACCCGACAAATCAAAGTTGTCTAAAGGAAGGAAATCTATTGTGCATATTGTTGAACTTGAAAACGTTAAGAAAACATAATGAAATGATTAATGAAATTTGAATAAAGGAGGAACATAACAAGTTGTTGAAAATAAGTTTTATTATTGCATTCAATTCTGAGTTGGCATTAATCTTTCGTATTGTTTTATTTTGTATTAATTCCACAATTAGTTCTACAACGTAAATTTTTTTTGGGTAGTTCTGAAAATTTCCAAACTGAATTCTACAATTTATTGAATTAAATTTTCATTTAAATCCAATGATGAATGGCGAAGTTTATTTACGAAACCTACGTGAGTATACTAATTTTAACTGCATCTAATCTAATAAATTTCCAATTTAGATGGCCATCTTGTAATTATAATAAGTTTTTTCGATTAGATATATTCCGAAAACATGACTTAAAATTATATAAAACGGCTAATGTATAGCCTTAAACAGCTATATAAAATAATAAATTTTTTTAATTGCTTATAATTCAGTCAAATTACATTTTTTTTAAATCCAAAAAGGTCCGACTTTATATCATCACAAGACTACATTATAATAAATTTAGAATCTTTTGGGTCATACCCATAAAGGGTATTTTATAAAATGGTTTTAGTTTGCTGGCTTCTTGTTAATAATCCAATTAACTTTTAAATTTAAAGCAATGTTGTACCAACGATTATTTATATATGTATATATATATATATATATACATATATATATATACATATATATATATATATATATATATATATATATATATATATATATATATATATATATATATATATATATATATATATATATATATATATTTATATATATATATATATATATATATATATATATATATATATATATATATATATATATATTTATAAATAATCTCTAGGGTTGTACCCAAACAATATACATCAATATTATTGAAAATCACGAAGCAATTTGTTTTATATAATACTCGTAGTAAAAGAAATGAATGTTAACATTTTGCTAAACAACTAAATAATTTTAGAAATAATTGTAATATTACAAAAATTGCACGAACCATAATTCTAAACGAAAATATCGATATCGTATTTTAATACGTGAAAACAACCAAAATTACTAAAGCCGACATATTTTTGTTCATAAATAATTATTTTCGTCACTATATACTTAGGTATAGGCACAAGGAGGACCGAGCAAATAGCACAGTGGTTCGAATCCCAATAGAGGCAGGACGCAAAAGTGATTCTTAATCTATGATCTCGATCAGGATGATTAAGAACATATC
Source organism: Tipula unca (assembly GCA_951394425.1). Lineage (NCBI taxonomy): Eukaryota > Metazoa > Arthropoda > Insecta > Diptera > Tipulidae > Tipula > Tipula unca. The sequence continues at coordinate 91,806,366 of OX596382.1, forward strand.
TATGACCTTCTGTAGCAGAATTCATGGGCCGATGTCAGTACAGGCTGACATGGAGCTATACAATGTGTAGATAGATGGTTAATTTAATAAAAAATCGTACCTGTAGCCGTGATATATAAAAGACTCATCTCAATAAATTATTTGCTGGTCAAAACGGTTCAGCACTAGTTTTTAATTCTTTGTTGGCCACACAAAATACAAAATTTAAAAATCACAGAAAGTAAATTTCAAAAATAAATCTCAAAAACCTAGTTTATCAATTAGTCTAAAAAATCGTGTCTTAAAACCAAAACTACTCAACTCTAATGTAGTCAACTCTAATGTACTCTCTACTCAACTCTCAAAAACACCCGAAAAATGGTCTTGCATCAGTGCTATAAACAATTTTTCATGTGTTTTACTATGCGAGTACTTGGCAAAGTTGACTAAAATGTATCGACTTTTTTTTTTTAATTCCATTTATTAATAAAAACAAAAAAGTAAATATTAATCGTATCGCAAATTGTCAAGCTCGAAAGCCTAATTCTTTACATTTGATACCAGGTGGAGTTCGAAAACGAACTATGGAGGTTTTAGATTAAATAGTTTAGTTAAACCCATATATTTAGGTTGTAAACTTTAGAATTTAAATAATAATAACTTCAAATGTGTGATATAATTGAACTCGATTAGTTTAGCGAATTATGCTGACTGGCTAGTAACATTACTGTTTATAGGTAATATAGTGAAGCTTGTTAAAATAGTACACTAATTGTCGAGAAAATTAGTCTTTGTGCAACTCGAGTGTGAGAAGGTCAGTTGATATTATTTTACAGATGATGGCCTAAACCAGCAGATTCTTTCTAAACAAAAGTTCAGACCAATTCTCCCCGAGACTGATTGCTTCGATAGACGATCATTTATTTAAATTAGAATCATAGTGTATTTTACCGATACTAGAGTTATCAATGAATGACTGAATAACCCAATCAACCATTTAGAAAACGAATTAGTCTATAATTTTCGTATCAGAATTTTTATAATTAAAACATGTATTTTAATAGAATTTTAGTTAGTGTTGGAGAATGCTTTTTCAGAATATATCTATTGAATGAATTAGATATTAATCCTGGTTCAGCCAAGTAATTCCGACAAGTACTAGTTCACAAATGAATCGATTAAATGTACCAGTTAATGAAACGAGTCTAGAATTGGCTAATCGAAAAGAAGCTGTCTTATTTGGTAACCAAAAGAGCACTATTGGAGTTGGGCTGAGATGTTCTATATACCGCCATAATCACCTGACAATACAGCTAATTAATACTTATTCCGTTAAGTCATGGACTGGTTGAAGTATAATGTAATATCTACGAGGGATATTCGCATTTTTACGGACAGCCCAGGCTGCTATTAAAACGCTACAATCATATTCCTTGACGTTGAAGGTAGCCCAGAACTGGCATCTTTAAATGAGATGGCTGATCAGTTCAACATCCGCTTGACGTGGGTACCAGGGCACTTCAATAACGCAGGGAACGTAAATGAGATGGGTCGCAAGGGCACAGGACGCCTTATATCCCAAAGTAGGCGGGATATAAAGATACCACTTGCTTCATGTAAACTGCTGCTTCAGGAAGAAGCCATAAAGTTCGTGTGTAATAACCAGGCAGATCTGGCCTGACTTGACCAGTCCAGATTCGGCCAACTGATATAGCTTCGACGACACCATATTGGTATGGTCGTTGGAGCTATAACGGAACATTGCCTCATTGGTGTACATGCGAGCAGACTGGGTGCCCTGCCCATGTTTTCTGCCGCTGCTGCAGTGATGAGGAGGAGGAGTAGGAAACTGTGCTCCAGCTGCTCTGCACTTGTTCTAGTCTACCGTACGGCAGAACGAAATTTATGGGAACTTCCCCTTTGGACGACCTCACGGATCTTAGTAAGATCGAGGGCCGGAACTTTCAACGCTTCTTGGTAAGCTCAGGATGGTTTAACGAGTGAAGAGGAGGTAGCTCGAATGTGGTACAGCTACGGACCAATTTTGTGTCTATGCTAGTCCTTTAGGACGGCCACCCACTGCAGTTTTTGTGAGTCATAACTACTTTATTCACAATACTCATAATAAAATTTCGTACAAGCTCGTATGTAGAATATATGATTTTCTTGGCAAAATATTGGAAAGGTAACACCAAAATAACGTATATACATCATTGGGTCTAAGCTATTCGAAATATTTAGGTTTTGGAAAAAATATAGGGCATTAGGGGTTTCAGGAGCATAATGTTTGGTAAGACTTCATACAATATATCGAATTCCCTATACTATTTCCAAAAATGAAATATTTTTTGAGTAGATTAGACCAATGACATCTTGTAGGTATTGATATATAAAATGATATTTTCAACTTATGTATAGGAGATCATACCAAATTACATTGTCCATTCTTACTTTTTCTAAAATTGAAATATTTTTCAGGTTTATTCGCTCCATTGGCATCTTGGTATAAATGTCATTTTATTGTTAACTTCCCAAGATTTTCTCAAGAAAATTTGGAAAATTATTTATTCAACGTATGTATACAGTACATGCATGAGCTACCAAATCATCATATTTGTCTAACCCTACGTAAAATGAGATAGCTTTGAAGGAAAATTTGGTAACGAATTGGTTAAATTATTAGATTTTAATTTTTGTCCAAAAAATCCCAATTGTTTTTTTTAGGACAGATTTAGGACAAAATTCATGCGAATATAAATTCGTCTTCTGCTGAATTTCTCCTTAGCCATAAAATGTTCATGATGCTATCATTTATGCATATTATTTGGTTTGTTTGGATCTGTATCAATTTTCTTGAATATTTTATACTTCAATGTGGTTCGACTTAAACTTTCATATATTGAATTAAGCTTGTTGCAAACTATTTAAAGTATAGTCCATTAATAATTTTATGGCGTTGGCAGCTTTGGAATCACATCTAGTAAATACAAATATATAGTACAATTTCCCTTCTAGAAAAGCGGGGACGTACCTTGAGTTCGTGTAAACATGTATGCTGTTTTATCAGTACGATAACTTATCAAAACACTAGAAATGGTTCAGTAGAGTTCAGATTTGATAATTTTGCTTGTGAAAGATGCTCCTCTTCGGAGTAAATATTGATATTAATTAACATCAAAAACATCAAACACAGGTATAGAATATAGAAATACCCACTACCAAAGTTGTTAGACAGAAAAAAAAAATTTGGTGACCATGGAAATGGAATAACTTTAGTTCTGAAGATACTTTTGAGACATCCTGTCGATAGGGCTCAATAAACTCAACAAATTCTTGATTTAATTATCACAGTATATAGCTGCAAACAATCAGCCAATACATCGCAGGTGAAATGTTGCGATTGACTACGGTACAAAATGAATTGCAGGAGCACTTTTCCAAATTTCTTTTAGGGACAAATGTATAGCAACATTTCCCAGTGTTGGCATAAGTCGTATATTTTTCACCAAAATAGTCGGTAAAGGTGGCCCAGTACTACTTCCAGCGAGATCACCAGATTTGACTTATTTGGGTTTTGACCTCTGGAAAAAGAAGAAAAAAATATGAAACAAAGAATAAGAGACAATTTTGAAAAAAATTTTGCGCAACAATTAGAAGAAATTCAAGCCAGCTTTATTCGAAGGATTGCTTTGAAGCCTGTAAAAACTAAAATGGTGGTCATTTTGAATATCTATTGCGATAGTTAAATGAAGAAAAAATCAACTAAAACATTCATGTACATTTTTTAGTGATTTTTAAAATTGTTGAATTTATTGAAGACTATCGACAGAGTGCTTTAAAAGTATGTCAACGATTTAAGAAAACACTTGTTCCCCCGTATCTTTAAAACTAAGCAATGGGTGTTTTCTTTGCACCTCTTGTTTATCTTTGAAGAGTGAGAAAAAATTGAGGAAGTTTATTATGCTTTAAAGAATATAGTTTGAAATTAAAGTAAAGTAAAAAACTGCGCTATAGGTAAGTTATTATTACTAATCGAAGTGATGTTATAAACTCGATCCTTGGCCATGAATATACGATAAAGTCAACCATAAATATTTTATGAAATAAAAACAAACTAACTTTCTAAAAAAAATAACTTTTATTATATGCTCATAATAATTGGCTTGAATAAATTTCGAAAAAATCTATTTTCAAGTTGGAGAATAAAGCTGTTCAGTGACATAAAATATAATGCTTTCCAATAATAAGCGAAAATTAAAATTATTGGATATTCAACCCCCTCAATATATATAATTTAATCTATATAACTGGAATTATATAATTTTTTTTTTACACAAATCGAATGAACTCTATTTAGGTTATATATTTATTATAGCGTTATACACCATACCATACCGCGTATATTTTTTAATTGAATTTTCTAAAATATTGGAATTAGTAGAAAAAATATATAACAAAAATCGATCGATTAATTTTTTTATATAATTGATCGTAAATTAAAAACAAAAAATAATATTGTTCATACCTTTGGTTTTAAACTTTCCACTAGGACGGATATAGATTTTCCAGCTTTACGTATCAAATGTACCGCTTGTTGATGTGTCGATGAACTCAAATCAATATTATCGATGGCAACAATACGATCTCCAATTTTCAATTGTTTGGATAAATCTGCTGGACTATTTGGTATAATATCTTTGACAAAAACTCCTGTAATCCATACGTCATCGGATACATTTACTTTGCCACCGACAATACTTATGCCAAAGGATTGGCTTGCATCACGTTCCAATTTAATTACTTTTTGATTGGATGAATCTGTGTGTGGGGTATATATAATATATATATATATATATATATATATATATATATATATATATATATATATATATATATATATATATATATATATATATATATATATATATATATATATATATATATATATAAAGGAATTTTAAATAAATTACATATTGTACTAAATGAAAATGGAGCATTCTACTACTATAAGGTTTCTGGTTTTATTTATGTTATGTATAAACAAAAAGTACAAAATAATTAATAATTTATTATATGAAGTTGTATAAATTCTTCTTTTAAAAAATATATTATAATTTGCTCTTTCTCTATTAACGTCACAATTTAAAATTTAATGCCTATACACGATATTTTTTTTTATGATTTTTATTTAAACAAAAGAATCGTTATCCTTTTTTATTTCTATCGCACGTTATTATAAAATTAAAATCATAAAAAAAAAACATAATAATTATATTCTCACCTAATCGTTGAACAGATTCACCACCACCATCTCCACGACACGTAACCGTCATATTTGGTCTAAACGAACAAAACAACAAAAACATAAAAATATATTATCTGCGCTCAATTATAAATTTATGATCATTCTAATCATAATAATATTAATAATAAAATTACTAAAAAGCGGTTTTACATAATTTATATGGTATGAACTACATTATTATAAATAATAATAAACCTCACTAAAATCAAAAACCGAAACTCATTTTCAATGCGGGGTTATTAGTATACTTCAAAAATAATTGGCGACACATAAATTTAAATCACGTGTTCTTAGCATTCACAAACAAACTTTTAAAATTTTTATTTTTATTTTACTCTTCTACAGCCTCCTTTGATTTTTTGGTTTTTCGTTAAGTAAAATTTAAAAAAAAAGTTACTTTTCTTATACAGTAAATTTGGTTTTGCGCTTTTATCTTTTGTTTTTCACAATTCAAATTCTAAATCAAAACTAATGTATGTGATATGTTTTGCTTATTTTGTTTAAACAGAAAACAATTGAAATTGAATGGTAAAAAAAATATAAAAAAATGGAATAGAATTAAACGAGGCCAGGTGAATCCTGTATAGTGATAATAATAATAATATACAGCGCTACTACTTTATGGGGAGGGGGGGGGGGGGGGGGTTTGATATTATACATAGAAGCCATGTTAATGTTCTTCATACTCATGATGTCTTTACTATTTCATTGTTTGTTTATATTCTTTCTTAATATTTATATACTGTTCTATTTAACGTCATTGAATAATAAAATAGGAAATGAATATTATAACAATTATTAAAAAAAATAAAAATATCCTCTTAACATCCACTTGTTGTATGTTATATACTATATATACTCTATATATACTGGCCTATTTGTTTAAAAAAAAAAAAATAAAAATGGAGAATCGTATATAACGACATTTACATTTAATTAACTATTATCATGTGACCTACACTAATCGTACGTACCCATATATACATCACGTACATTTTAAATTCAATTGCTTGTTGGTAATAGTCGAGTTAATTAAAAATTCAATTATTCTTGTTGGTATTGTTGTCCTTGATTAAAAAAGAATTGGAAAAAATATATTACATATACATACATATAAGTATCGATGATAGGAATCATACAATTTTCATTTTGTGGACAACAATGGATGATTAAATTCGACAATGACAATTGACATGATTTTCTTTTATTTATTACATATAAACTCGTTTTAATTTTGCGATAGCCATTTTGTCGTTGCTCTTTTATATCTATTTATGTATTTTATTGTTCGGATGCGGAATGAATTTGAAATTAAATTTGTGGTCGAAATTTTATGTGTATTTATATGTAAGTCCTTGTCTGAAGGAGAATGCCGAAGGCTACACTACTGATTTAATCTGTTAAATAAAATGAAATAGTTATGTGATGCTGCTACCAGAATTTTTTCAGAGATTTTGCAGAAGCTTCCAGTACTAGAACTATAAAATATTACATAAGGCTGCCAGATGTTTATGCGAGTAATAAAGGACGTTTTGGTATTATTATTTATTTAGAGAAGAACAGGGAAAGACAATTTACATAAACTTAATTTGAAAAAATTGTAACATATTTACAGATATGTATACAAAGCGAGCTAGGACCGGATACTGAAGATTTCTGAAACCAAGTTCCCTCAACGTTTAGCTTCAATTTCCACTAAATACAAAAAATTGCCATTTTCTGAGTTTAACTAAAAACAAAAAAAAGTTATTATATTATAATTTTCTTGATTCAAAATTTCTATTTCCCTCTAGCGTCTGGGTTACAAACTTGCAAATTCTCACTTTGTGATCCAAAAAATGGCTCTCCAGATATGAGAAGCATTTATGAAGAATTTAATTAATAGTTCAACTGAATCTAGTAAATTTTCATTTTCTGATTTTCAAATACGGCCATTACTTCAAATTGAGAAAATTCCCTGTACATACTTCATTTAACATTTCTTCAATTTTCTAGTTATAAATATTCAGGAGTCAGCCGTTCAAGGGTTGCTTGTTTTAGATGCTTTTGTTTTTTAAATGAAATGGTGTAAACTATTTTAAAAAGGACTGGAAATGACATTGTTTTCGGGAATGACAAATTGCTCCACAGACGGAAAGGCTTTTCCAAAATCGGACGTCTGAGATCCTGAACGTACATTATATATAGTTCTACAAAGTACTTCAAAATAAAAAAAAATTATGGTCGGCTGTATCGTCTATACAGCCGAGTTTTACGTGATAACGTCTATAAACGGTAAGAGAATGATATATTTGGCGCTTCGAGACTATGGGTAGATCTACACAATCATATATTTAGATTAAATGTCGTGCTTATTAATACTGAACTTTTGAAAATTCTGAATTTTTGAATTACATTTCTGATGTTTTATATTTCTGAATATTTGAATTTCCGAATTTCTAATAATATGATGATGAACTTTTTCTATAAAATCTAACTGATACAAAAACTAAAATCGCAAAATCGTCAACGAGGTCTGCAATATGCCAACAAATTGCTAGAGAAAAATAAGCATATATTGGTTCTTGAAATAACCTAATAATTTTTTTGATTTTTTCTTGTAGGATTACTTGACGGCCAACAAACTAACAACAGTTCTTCAAATACCTAATCTAATATGAACATTCAAATTTGTCGTCAGAAACTTTTAAATAATGTGTCAGCAAGAGAATGGGGATCATTAATTGTATGATGTTGTTTTTCACACAAACATAGTTGATACAAATCTCCACGAATTATATTTTGTTACAAAAATTACATATAAATTAAACAAAATTAATAATTGTAGATAGTTCCACCCTAACTTTCTTAGGCCTGCTGATCTTCGTTTGGCGAAAATTCAAGTTTTTGGTTTGAGTAACTACAATTATTTTCATCCGCTGAATTGTTCGCATATTGGCTGTTCTTAGAGAATAATAAACTAACATTCGTACGGGATTACCTTTATTTAATTTTGTAAATATTATATTTTATCAACAATGAGGTTTTTGAGAGATTATGAGCGACTTGAACTCTCACTAAACTTACGAGATAAACTTCAAAATATTGAGAGACTACTTTCACGGTTAGCTACTAAACCCCAAATAAATTACTAATCCCAAAATTGACACAGTATACAGCTAGTTTCGCGAAAATCACTAATCGTGCTTAGAATTTGACATACTACATCACGACATACTGAATGCAATGTAATCTTGCCTATTATCTGTAACTCGCTTGGAAAAATTCAACTGGAAAAAAAAATTACATTGCAATTTAATTTGCTATTCTGTATCTCATTGAAATTTAAGTTTTGGTTAGGTTTATATGTTTACATTGTGATCAACTTGGTTGATTTTTACGGTTTCGATTCGTTATTCGGTCCGGGTATAAATTTTCCTTGATAATGTTTTGGAGGAGTTACTCATTTGATTTGAAAAAGATGGTTTAGTTTTTGATTTGGTTCTAGTTCAACATACTGATGCGGTTCAGAATCATATAAATTAAATATGGATTCAAAACCTTAAGCAAATTTAAACTAAAACAACCGAATTTGTATAGACGGGAATAGAATAACCATGAAAATTCCACTGACCTTATTTTATTTAGAAATTCCACTGACCTTATTTTATTTTCATAATTGTTTACACTTTACCAAATAAATGCACCTATACAATTGGTGGAAACCGCAAAATAAATTGTAATAGAAAAGTTAAAATACTTTCTATTGTTTAAGCAATCAAAAATTCCAACGAAGTCGAATTACAGAATAGCGGAATTTCGACAAAATTAAATTTGGAAATAAAATTTCAACGTGTAGGAATTTTTCCAACGAAACGAGAAAATACTGCAATGGAATTTTTTTCCAGTGGAATCGAGTTACAGAATAGCTAATTGGTTTCTATTATACTAACTGGGTTCATTTTCGTTCTTTTCTGCGCATCTTTACCATGTTAACATTAGCTAGTTGATTTATTGTCCTTGGAAAGCTACACGGCAGCTCTTTCTTGCACATGGCTACAATTCTGTCTTTTAAATGATCATCTATCTGCACACTGCATAGTTCCATGCCACAATATTGCAAAGGTACATAGTTGTTTTCAATTTAATCACCGATCGTAATCACCGAGCAAATAGTGCAGTGGCTAAAGCTGCGACGTTTAGATCGGGAGGTACCGGGTTCGAAGCCCAAAAACTCTCATTAGCTGACCCATCGTTCATGTTAGTCCATGCAGTGTGCAGATGGCCAATTAAAAGACGGACCTATAGCCGTGAATAGGGATACTCTTCAGCTTTCAAAGGGCAATAAATCCACTATAGCCGCATAGTCTCTAATTAATGTATGTATGTGTCGGTAATTTATAAATCTGTAGATGAATAATCTGGGATTTGAACCTGGCACCTCTCGTTCCAAACGTCCATATGTATATGTTCAACAATTCTCACACAAACTATAGTTCTCTCGATAATTAGCGTACTATAGTTTTATAAGCTTGACTGCGAGCTTAACCCTTTACGCTTAGATTAATATTTATATTTAATTATTCATGGTTGATTGACAAACATATTACCGCGTATATTTCCCGTCGAAACGAGCACAAAATTCCACGAATAAGGGAATCAAAGCAAATTAAGTTTTATCAGGCATATCGATATACCGAAACCTTAAATATTTAGAAGACCTTTTTGTCTTAAAATATAGGTATTACAACAGCAACACAACTATTGATTAGTTGTCAGTACTTGAGAATTGATTGGACACATTTTCAGCTACCATTTACTATTCAATATCTTATTATTATTTGATTTGGGCCTCTCATTTTGTTATTTGAAAATCTATGGCGGCTTAAAATTAACTGTTTATCTATTTTTTTCTATCTGTCACACTCGCATTTACATAGACATATGTTTGTATTATGTAAATGGCTATTTTTGAAAGGTGAAATGTATGGTGAAAAATATTTATAGCCACATCTATTACATTGACATTATAAATAATTTCAATTCAAAATTCTTCTTATGAAAATTTCAGTTTAAATGAAACAATTCTGTCTAAAATCAATTTAAAATTAATATTTTATTTAAAAACAATTTTTTATCTATTTAAAATCTTTAAGTTACAGTAAACAATTTGAAAATAAATCTTCTTAACCAACGGCGTTTTTCAGTTTATAGATAGAGACGAAAATAAATAAAAAACCTGGCTTCAAGTCACATGAAAAATTTGTAAGAGAAAATTTGTGGTTTTCTTTTATTTTTGTAATAATTCAGACTGATAAGTAAAGTTATTTAAATTTTTTTTTTTATTTTACTAGTCTGCCAGCTATATAGAAACGTCGACTTAATATGACGTCATTACGAAATATACGGATAATACAAAATTTTGGATGTTATAATTTATGAATTTTAATGTTTTCAAAGTAAAAATTGTTAATTAATTTTAATTCTAAAACGCAAATGCAACAAAACAATGTTCAATGTTCATGTCATGTCAAGCAGATTGGCGCTTCTTGCAGTAAAATGTAACGAAGCGGGGACTTTTCGAAACTTAATTCAAATTAGGGGTGCACTCAACTTTCTAAATGCAGTATAATTATGTTAAGTTCTGATTGCATCTGATATACATGATACTGTGAAAGTTTAAATGTGATTTTTTTCATCAGTACATTTCCAATGCTAACTTAATGGGCTACTTGAATGGGCCCAATTGATTGAAATTATAGTAAAATTCAAATTAAAAATGTTGATCCAGCATCTGAGGTCCAGATGATTTCATACAAAACTTTCTATCCATACAAAACTCCACGAATAAAATTCCAATTAAATTTTTTTTTGTAAACAGATTTTTATTGAATATGTCGGGTTTTCTTGGATAGATTTCTATCATAATTCCATCAGGTTTATTTTTCAAGCTTAATACTCAGTTCGATTCAAATCAAATATTTATATTTTCTTTTTAAAAATCTGGTCCATATCAGTGAATAAATTGCAAGTGGATTTACCATCCAAAACACTCATCAAAAGCTGGATTTTTTTAAACAATCTGGCCTGTAATGTAAGGTATTGCGCCGATCTGTGTCCTATTTCACCAACATCACAATTTACAATTACAACTTATAATTTTTTTCTACGCCTATATTGAAATTTGTTCACTGTGTGTAATTTTATGGTTTGGAAACGTATAGTATATTATAGATACAATTTTTCATTTCACACGGATTGCCTGTACATTGGACAACAAAAATTATAAAATTTCCGCTAGACCATATTTATGTGTTCCGTGAACCCTGGCGATTTTATATAGGTCCGGTAAAAATATCAGTTCTTTTCCAAAATTTATTACCAGCGGATGAGTTCTTTAGTCAAGTGTGTATAAATTAAACAAAACAAAAAATCAAACAATAAATTAAGTGTAAAAAAAATTAGTGAGTAGTTTTATAATAAATTAGAAGTGTTTGTGAATTGGGAAGCTTCATCAACGTGAAATTAAAATTAGACATATATAGACAAGTGAGTAATGTAATTGTAAAATACAAAATATTACTACGCGATGTTTCAAGGAGTTTTCTTTGCAAATTGTAACGGTACTCTTGTGAGCATTCAGAATACACATAATAAGTTTCTTGAGAGTGTTCTTCATGTGCGTAGTGTTCATGTTTGAGGGTGTGTGATTGCATGTGTATGATAGTATGCATTTCTGTGACCCGGATGCTATAAGTGTGTGTCTACATGTACTTTAAAGGCTCACAATATTAATTGTAACAATAATTCTGTGTGTTCAATATACATTTTCTTTATTAATTTTTTTTTTATGTGATTGGGAAAGTTTTATTAAGGATTCTTCGAGAAAACATGCTAATCTTTTATGATTATTCTTCATGTTTGTGTGTGTGTGCTGATATGTGTATTTTATGTCTGGACAGAACCATCAGAAGATCATTTTACGTGATAGCATTGGTAAGTTATAGCTTTGCTATACAAAAATATGAATTTGATTTTAATATTTCTATATAACTTCATATAATTTATTTCTATATAACGTCATTTATAAAAGAACGAGAAACCAGTCTGTAGTGAAACCGAAAATAGTGCAATTTACAAGCAAATGGCATATGAAACTGTCAAGCTCCTGCCTCGACAGAATGCCAAAATCAGCGCAAATCTAAATAGTAATGGTATATGCTTTTGTTTTTCTTTACATCTTAAAAGAGATGAAATATTTTAATTGGTTCTGGTTTCTGCTTCTGTAATTTCAGATAACGATTATTATACTATCTACTTTAATTCTAATCCGCAAGGTAAATCGGATACATCACTTGGTTTGTCACCATCACCATGTCCACTCTCAAGTGTTTCTGAAACTGCATCAATAACATAAATGAAAATCAGCACAATTCTAATTGTAATATAACATGCTTTTGATTTTTTTTTCATCTTAAAAGAAAAGAAATCTTGAATTGGTTCTAATTTCTGCTTTTGAAATTTCAGATAACGATTGCTATAATACTAATTTTTCAGGTCAGTCAGATCTCATATTACAAAGATTAGATAAGGCGATGAACATTTTTAAAATTCAAACTAACCATATTATAAAAAATCAGGCAGGAAGCTATACCAGCACCAAAGGACTATCAGGATCGAAAAATTATCCCATTTTCCAATTAATCCCATTCTAATTCAGAATTTAGAAGACAAATGATACGTATTAAAGCACAAAATTGATATTGTTTGTTGAGTCATTAAACGAAAAAGTGACTATACAAGCTGCTAAATTGTTAGGTACGCATTGAATTCATAATACCCATTTATTGTATTACAGCAAAAGACTGTTTGCTGTTGTTTTGTTTTTTATTTATACAATCTGTTTAGTGGCTTGGAGTTAATCCGGCTTTTTTAGTGGTCCGTTTTGACGGCCAAATGTTCTATTTTCTATATGAACTGTTTCTTGCAAGTTTGTATTACCATTATGGAAAATAATTTACAGTTTGATACCTGCACTGCATTATTGGTTGGTTTTGTTAATGTATTCACTACACCGAATGTAATCAAATAATGGAAAATCTCTTTTCCATCATGCCCCAGTTAGATTTGATATCCGATACCAATCAAAACAAACGTTATAGTTTGAATCTAGTTTGTGTATTATGTGATAGCTCAGTGGTTAGCAGAGTCCAATCTCAATAGAGATAGGATGCTATGGGATTTTTGCAATATCTGATAACGATCCGTGATACGATAAACAAATGAAGAAGCACTGATTGAGAGTAGCGTTCATGTACTATACCATTTTTCATGCCAGTAATCCAAACTTGCATCAAGCTGTGCACAAGAAAAATACAATTTTAGCCATCAGTCTGGTATTTTGCCACGGACTTCGGTTAAAATCTCAAAAGAGAACCGTTAAGGAGATTTTTACCTTTAAAGGATTGTTCAAAAAAAGGATTATAATTTTTTTGATTACTCTCAGTTACTATTTCGTTGTCATTTGAGAGAAATTTCCAAGTTTAGCAAAATAAACTTTTTAGAGTTTTTTAAATATATATAATTAAAGTTTATTATGTGTGTTATATCAAAACCATCTTAATAAATCAAGCCTCCATGTTCAAAACAAACTTTTATTAAGATACCTAAATTGACAAAAATAATCGCTCTCTCCATACATTTTATATGGAGAGACATGATTTTCGTTTATAGAAATATTTGAATGAAAAGTAACTCAAAATTATAATTTTTTGAAATCATTGAAACTATAAACATTGGTTTTCACCTGACTTGAAGGATTTTTCCGTGGGTTTTCCATTTAATTGTATTAATAAAAATAAAATAGGATACTTTATTCTCGAATAAAGCTAAAAAAAAACAAAATAGAATACAAATTTGTAAGAAAGAGACATTGTGTACATAACCAACAAAATAATTTATTTCCATCAAACAAATAAACCAAAAGAAGCAAACATCAATGAACTTTTTAAAAATGGAACAAACATAATGATCATAACACAAAACAACACAAAAAACGAGAAAAAATATATGAACACAATTTTTTATTTCATAGCAACAAAAAAAAGTTATCGCATAAAAAGTAATATTGAGAGCGTGATCAAATTGTCCCTCTGCTAATCCTAATTGATCTGCTAATATTGTATATAAATTATGTAACCTTTTGTAACCTTCAAAACAAAACACAACATTTTATCATTTATTTGATCGATGCGATCAATATTTTTGTTTTGGTTTAATGAGAAATTTCCCAGCGTTTATCCGATTAATCTCCTAAATTTTAATTTATCGTAGTTATCATAACTTTTATACATATTTTTCCATGTTTAGATTTTGAATCGAACTATTTTTTTTCTGTGTTGGAGTGAATGCAGTATATTGAAAGAGAGTATTAGAATATATGAGATATATATTTGTATATACAAATTTAAAAGCACAAATAAATTAAATTAATGACAATTTTATAATTATAAAAATTATGTTTAATTAATATAATTTCGAAAAATAACGATGGCCACAACCTAATTCAATTCTTTATCTATTACTTTATGTAATAAAATATTAAAAGCTCTCACTATTAATAGTTGAACAATTCATAATAAGTTTGTATGTTTTGCCATGGGATTGCACAGACTTCTTTGTATATTACACATTTTTTGGTTAAATAAAAAAGCTCGTTTCAAACGATGAGATGTGCGAGGAATATAATAAAAATGATTTTTCACGATACAATTTTAACGGACTTTTGCTGGATAGGTACCGGTTGTAGCAACAAAAAGCCGTTTCTTTCATTTAAAGAGATATAAAATATAATACTATTTGTTCGTAGTAAATTAGACCAAATTTTTTTAAAGAATATTTAAAATCAGCCAAAACAAGATTAATAAGAGCTGAGCGAAACAAGGATGTTTAACCCAAATTTATTTTTTGAATATTTTTATATTTAATTTAGCTTTTCTCGTTTACTATATTTTTTCAAATGCTTTAAATATTTGAAACTAAAGCATCATTTTTTATAGTTCATTATCCTCGAGCAACTCGAATGGAACCCGTTAAATTTATGTATTTGGATCATGCATTTTGAAGGAAAACACAAATACGCAAACACAAATTTTTACTGAAATATCAAAATGGTTTTATGCCGCATTTTTCCGAAGATGATTTTCCTGATTTTGATATCGTAGATCTAAAAAAAAATAATTCCAAAATAGAGCATGTTAAAGTGTTCAATTATGATTTTTCAAAAAATTATTTAGATTTACATTTAAAATTTAAAAATGTAAAATGTTTACTTTAAATCGTTTCTAAAATATTCCAGTTAAATATTTATGGTAAAGTATTAACTTTAACTTTAATATTCTTATATCGTTCGATATCAATTTTACTGCAAACATTTTAAAAATTAAAAGTGATTTAGATAAGTGTATAGATAAGAATCTTATGAATCTTTTTATGGTTTTAATTTTTCTGCTGGTAGCATTTTTGGTTAGAAACACTTGATGTGAATACATAAAAAAACAAAAACTAATCATTCATGCATATACATTTATATAATGATGAAAAAATGTGCTATGTATATATGTATGTACATCATATACAATAAAATTCACCAACAATATATAAATAAAAATTTGCATTATTTTATAATTCAAAAATCGATTGAGGTCGAATCTATTCGTTTTGCAATCAATTATTCATATATACGTTATATAGAATTTATATACGTTTAAAACTTTAAAATTCTATAGAAATATGTATACATACGACACATGCTATAAAATCCATACATTGTATGTATATTATGTACATAGTTTAGTCCTCCACAAAAGTATGGGTGTTTGGAAAGAGGTGACAAGTGTGGTGTGAGAAAATCCACAATAATAATAATTTTCCCAAAAATTATTTTAGCTACATATATAAATGTAACAATAACAACGTGTACAACATATGGTATTTAGGGAGGTATACGTATATAAGTACCCATAAAATTATGTTGTGTTATTTAAAATGAATAGAGTTGTACCATACAGTTTAGAATTGAAAACGTTTAAATAATAAATGTATATACCCGTATATATCAATATAAAATTTATCGTCTAAAATTATTAGATTTTTGTCGATTGTAAACCAAACCAAATTTGAACTAATGGTATGTATAAATGTGATATTCTATACAGGGAGTGATAACGTAATGTAACGTTAACGAAATAACGTAACAATAACGCTAAAATTGCAATGTTTTCCGCAATAAAGCCTCTATTCCATTGTGAAAAATTTGCTGTCAGTAAAACCAAAATGGGATAAAAATATAGATTTGCTGGTGGTGCGAAAGAAACAAAAAACTTCATCAGCAAAATTTTACTGGAGAGAAAAATGTGTTTGTGTTAGTGTGTTGCCATAATTTATTATAGAAAAGTATCAAGTTGAGTATTTTTTATGGCAACATTTACACACATCGACATAAAAATTGTGTGCGGATACGAAATTTTTTTCACACACACATGTTTGGATTTTTTTATGGTCAAATGTTATTTTGTTGGACATTTTTTTTTAATATTTCAGACGTTATAATAATAAATTATTATTGTTATTATTATTAATTATATTACAATAAATTATTTATTATGTAATAGCATATGAATAAATGAATAAAATTATGTTCGCACTCCAGACATAAAAAAAATTATGAAATTTGTTGGTTATGTTACAGAAGCTGTCAAAACGTAACCATAAAAGTTTCGCTATAAAATAAAAAATAAAAAAACTACTATCTCTGTCACACTAATGGAATTTTTTCTTTTCTTTCTCCTTTCATTATGGCAACAAAAAAATGTTGGCAGTAAATTTTTCACAATGGAATAGAGGCTTTACATAACAAAATTAATTACGTTTCGATATAACTTAACAATAACAGATAACCTTAAGAAAAATCAAATAACCAAATAAAATAACGTTAAATAAATTTTCGTTTCCGCATTTTGTTGTCACAGAGCGCCATTACATACCAAATGTAAAATTGACCTTTAATGAAATTAAAAGTGCATGTTTAGAAATGGTGACCAAAAATTGAAGGCCGTTTTCAATTCTTAAAGATTCAGGATTTTGAAAAATTCTAAATATTATTCTCAACAGTTTGAACACCAATTCTAAGCAAACAATTGCAATTACAGCAAATAATATCAAGATCTAGGACGTTAGCCATGTTAGAATTGAAAGACAAACATATAGACGACTACATCGCAAATGAAGTACAAAATGAGTTAAACATGTCGGGTCGAATTAAAAAATCGTTTACACGGTCACAAGTAACAACGGAGCTAACATGCTTAAAGCAATTAAAAGTTTGACTTTAAAATTACAGAACATAAATAATGAAACTCTTCTTAGTGAATGATAAGTTGAATCAGAAGATGAACAAGAACTCGTTGAAGAAGAAATCACAGAAGATGAACTCTTAGACGATATCATAATTAGCTTAACAAATTCACGATTGTTAGGAGACTCAATTAATGATATTATATTATTACAATAATATTGAAATCAGCATATCTATTAAAATTCAACCCCATAATTGGATAAAGGCAGAAGAAATTAGATATGCGTGAACTCCTTCAGCACGTTCAACATTAAAATTTCAATCTGAGCAGCTCGTTTTAACTAATAGTATAAAGGAATGGCTAAAGTGTAAAATAGCAACATCCAAATTTAGCAGTGAAGTTGCTAAAGTTCTTCTAAAAAAATTAAATTGTAGAGAACCCAATATATTAAATATATTTACATTGAAATCGGCTATTTTCATGGATCCAAGATTTCAGACAGTGTTATCTAGTACGGATAGATTGGAAGCTAAACTTCATTTAAAGGAAATTTCGAATTGGATTGAGTTAGTATTACTACCAGAACGACAAACAGAAATCGGTAATACTAATACCAAGCCTGCAGACCAACATCACATAACTTTAGGCGATTCAGCATGTTCCGGTCAAGAATTTGATAACCACTTAAAATAAATTTCTGGACATACAAGACCTTTCACTACTGGTAAAAACAAATTAAGCATATATTCTCGTTACTCGAGACTTTCGATAATGTGCCTGTTATTTCTGCCAAAAACAACAAATTTAGAATATTGGAATTCACAAACTTATAGTTTTTCCATTTATTGTTTTATTTTGATAATTATTAGAAAATATTTAAATTAAAGTTAAATTTAACTGATCATGTCCTTTTTTCCCCGATATTTCTAAATTTAACAACTATTTGCCATTTCCGGATGATAAAATTATTTTATAATATCATTTTATAAAATAAATAGTTCAATGTTATAACGTTTCCCATCGATTTTCGAATAATTTTGAGAATAACGTAACGAAACTGTAAGGTTAATCACTCCCTGATGCTATGTGAGAGTG
Organism: Tipula unca; assembly: GCA_951394425.1. Taxonomy (NCBI): domain Eukaryota; kingdom Metazoa; phylum Arthropoda; class Insecta; order Diptera; family Tipulidae; genus Tipula; species Tipula unca. Next base: position 91,825,080 of record OX596382.1, read on the forward strand.
ACAGATGCAGCTTCGCACATCTTCGTTTAATATAAACAACAAAAAAGTTTTATCCGCAGAAATACATATTCCCAACTGATTTGGCGCTCTAAGAAACAAAAGAGTTTGTGTTTTTGTATTATGTCAAGCAGAAACAATTAAACGGCAACAATTGAAGTACTGACGCCATTCAAATATGTAGCATTTCTTGCCAAATTTTAAGATATCAAAAAATTTTGTATATAGGTTATCGCAAGATTTCATACCAAGAAAATTGAAAACTACGTATAACACAAGTGTAAAAAACACCTCACAGAATTTTATACCAAAGGACTGTCCAATTTCTGTGAAAAATAATTAATCGTCTTAAACAATATAGTACAATATCAAGATGAGACATTTCCAGGTCGAATCATATAAATAGCCTTGGGTCGGAAGACTTGGGTCGGGAAACAAACCGCTAAATACTTTACAGACGATTACTATGGGACGCTTACGAAGGAGGTTATAGCTGTAATATATAAACTGTAGGAAGAGGAGAGTAACGATTGCGCTTCCGGCCAAGATTATTTATTAATCGTTAATTAACTATCAAACATATAGCTCAAAGATACGATGCGACTCATCATGCACTCAATGGCACAAACGACAACATAACCTGCTATGTGAATTTAGTCAAAATTCGGAAAACACTGTAAGAACGAGCTCTAGTGAAAGGCATTCCATATGAGGAATTTCAACATAATTTAAGAGCATTGATTTATTCAGATGAAAAATGAAACAAATAAGCTATCGAAAGTTTGAGATTCCTGATCCAATTTATATATTCTTGGCAGCCGAAGTTTATAACGATCTGATAGGTAAATAAATAATTAAGGGTGCCCGATAAAAGTTCAATAAAATAGAAAAAAATCATCGCATTGTGCAACTCTAGAAAATTCTGCGCCAAACAACGAACAATTTATTTAGTCCGTTACATTATGCAGATCCCATTCAAGACAATTAAAAATTGTTGTCATTTTTGGATTTATTTTAATTTGAATCTAGTTTCAAAATAAAATAAAACTTACGTTTTGTGTAGAAATTTAATTAAAAACGGCTGAAATTACTCGTGTCGTGAAGTTAAATGTCTTCGACAAAAAATGTTGATTTTACGAAACACGTCGTTTCACAATCGTCATGCATAATGCCAATTTTTACCGTCGATTCGATATTGACACGAAAACGACAACCATAATTGGGATTTTGGGGTGAATGTACACATATTCTTATGAAAACAACAACAACCAATTATTTATGCATATAGTAAATCACTCGAAAGAGGTTCGCGGTATGGCTTCCCCCGCCACCTGTGGACCTCAACATAGTAATATTATAAATGATGCTTCTAGATTAAAGATCAACCTACGCGACCATGCCTGCCAAATTCGTTTTATTTTCTGAACATGCTGCTTTATAAAACGTTATCACGTTAAAGGTCGGACTTCTCATGTAAAACTTGCTAAAATCTTCACAAATAAAGCTTTGATACATACATAACGCGGACATCGACTTTGTTATGTCAAATATGTTATTTTTTATTTTTCTCTTCTTTTTTCGGCTTTCATACTCTTTTGAATACTTACAGTAGCATGAGACGCGTATCGCGTTGGCTTCATAACCAACTTCATTGTAATAAAGAATTTTTTTTTAAATTTTTTGATAAGATAAATGTGTTTACTGCAAATTAAAGTAAACCTTGAATTTTACTCCCATATGTATTGGTTCGCAGCCTATATGAGCACCAAAAATTCCTCTGGTGTAATTCAAGGAACACATGGTTTAGAATTATTGATCGTTTCCGAATAGGAACTCTGACAAGTAAATTAGAGGTTTGTGCTAAGCACTTGTTACATAAATACCATTGGCTATCTTATTGAATATATATAATCTATGTATATGTTAGACTGAAACATCGAAAACGTTCATTGAGCGAAAAAAAGACCACAGCTTTGAGTATTTAGATCTTTTAAAGGTTTATAATAAGAGAATATAAATGAGGGAACTCTTGCCTATACACTCCCGCTCTTATTGAGTAGCAGTTTTTCATATATACATATTGGTAATTATTTTTAAAGTAGGGAACGAAGCCATACCCAGGTTTTTTATGAACGATCATTAATGCAGCACTGATGCGAAGGTCAACATGCATGGTTTGTAACAGCGTTCGTCCAGCTCCGCTCCCTTGTTAGAAAAGTAACCCTCATATAGGAGTATAGGGGCGGGTAACCCTATTTATATTCTGTTAAATAATTTAAAAAAATCTCAGTTGTTTTTTCTGCTCAAGGTTGGTTCACGAGGACGGATATTTAGCCTAGCAATTTTTATCCGACCATAAAATATGAATATTAGTGGTCGATAATTTAGCAGTGTTCAGTTTTTCGAAATATAGTGGACATTTCGAAATGAATACAAATTTGACTTTGGCCAAATAATACACGCCTGAAGCGAAAATGCTACTCGGATCAAAATTTTCACCCAAAAACAGAAAATACCACAATTTTTGTATTGATTTCTTAAACGCGAATGGAAATGATAGCAACATGAATCATATTCTGGACTGAGATTTTGCATAAAAAGCGAGTTTACGCCTCTATTTCTACAAATGAATTAGACAGTATCTCGCAATTACATATTACTGCATTTCACAAAGTAAGATAGTGGCGAGTGACACAGACAAATGCAAATTGAAATAGAATGACATTACAGTTTAGCAATAAGCTGAGATTGCAATAAAATAATGATTTCGACTTAGCGAACAAGTGTTCAAATTTAATCTTATAAAAAGAGACAAAAACTGGCCTTCGCCGGGCCAAACCCCAGGCCTTATTCAAATAAATCATTAGTTATGAATTTCCAAGTTGGAAATCACTTTACTACATAAAAAAGCAATTCACGGCACTTATCCGACATTTTCATTTAAGTCTGAATTTTGAAATTTTTAAAACAATTATTGCATTGAAATTCTTAATTTAGGACTTAATTCGCTATTTATAAAAACTAAATACGCAAATTTTCAAATATAAATACGCAAATTTTCAAATATATGAGTTGCGACACACGTAAAGGACATAAAATGTGTATAAGTGTCGAGGCAGTCATCTAATGAGAGTCTTGGTTGACCTTGAAATTCATTATTCATTTCATTAGAACTAATACTTTTGATTGCATTGTTAGATAAAGTACGTAAAAATAAATACAAACAATTTCAACATGAGTTCCTCTAGTTTAACAAAATGTGTGCCAAACTCGTCTCACACAATGTACCACTTCTAATTCAATTTTTGCAGTTATGCCCGATTAAAATATGTTAAGTATTTAAACTTTCCCCCCATTAAATAAAAATCCATGCAGGTAAATCTGGTTAGATCGTGCTGGAAAAGAAGTCGGGTTGACCTCCTCTTCCGAACTATTTGTTAGGAAATAGAAGATTTATCTGACGCCAGGAAGATCTCCAAAAGCGGTACAGCGTGGTGTGTATACCATCCGCAAGTGAAGCCATTTTTTCTGCATTTTTTGCATTAGTATGCCAATCAATTAAATTAGGAAAATATTCTTGTAAGCGCTTTAAAAAGTTTTCTGTTGAAAGTGTTCCATAAAAAAAATATGATGCGATTACACGAGTTTCAAATATTTCCACCCAAAACTTTCACACCCCAACGATGTTGATGGACTACAGAGCACACATCTCATTAAACAACTAACTTGATGTTTGTTACTTTTATTTCTGAAAAAGTGGAATATTGTGTATTTTTCTCCTATCTAGCACCGTTTACAAGACAAAAGCATTGCACTTTTAAAAACTCACACTGTAGATATACATATACATATGTACATAGTTCGTGAAAATGGAGAAACGCGGTTAAGTATAGCTTTTAGATTTATGAATCATTCTGAAACAAAATACTCAATAATAAGTAAATAAACATTAAATGCCTTAAACGCGCACTAAAACCAAATGATCAAAATGTTTTACGTGTCGCCATTTTATAATTTGTATTTAGTATTTAAAATCACCGCCATACTGTTATACAATCACGCGCCATTTAACAAAACCACATATAAAAAAACATTAAAAACAAAATACAAATGAAACAATTAAACACCATACACATATATGAACACATACCCATCATGAAAATCACTAACACGTCTTTTACATCCATCAAACGTATCACTATTGCCACACTTAAATTTTTTTAATGTTCTATCGATTTTATCAAGACACCTTTGTCCACACGTTTGTTGCTGTGGTAGTAATAGTGGCTGCTGCTGTTGCTGATGCTGTGGTTGCTGCGATTGTTGTTGTTGCGTTATTATTGTGCTACTATTATTGAGCGATGCTGTTAATTTAATTGCCGTATCATAATTACTTAAATGTTTTGTTGTCGCGGATGTAGGTTGCTGCGATTGTGACATACTTAAGCATGTATTAAAATCATTATAATATTCAACACGTATTAATTCTGCTGCGTCATAATTTTTTTTACATTTTTTTAATTTTGACGGCGTTAATGTGGTTGATGTCGTTGTTGTTGATGGTGGTGACACCGCGGATTGCGTTGCTGTCATTTTTTTAGGCGATTGTGTTGTAGACAATGGTTTGGATAATTTGGTGGCGGTTGACGATGGCATATTATTACCATAATTCGATGATGTTTCTTTTTGATTATACATTTTATCAGTATTTGTATTTGCGTTATTTTTATTTATTAATAATTTTTTGGTAAAAACTTTTATCATAAATTTTAATAGATTATCATTTTCAAATAATAGATTACTTTGATTATTGGCATTTATATTATATATCGTTTCGGTCATTTCGATTTCGGAAAATCGTTTTTGTTTTGTTTATTATTTAAATCATTAAATTTTTCTGGAAAATAAATAATAATCAAATTCATACAAACATTCATACCACTATAATAATATAATATTTTATTTACGATACGAAATTAAAAAATAATAGCGCGCTCGCGTTCGTGCATGTTTACAATTTAATTTACTAATTGACATTAAATAAAAAAACAAAAACAAAAAATTAAATTATGCCATTTTGTTTTTGTATTTACTATACCATATTGTCTTTTTATGTACGGTACAAAATGGACTCATAATTGATTTAAAATTTCTTTTTAATAATTAATTAATTTACATTGTAACTAACAAAAATAAACAAAAAGTTATTCTTTTTTATTTTGTGTTATTTAATTAAATAATTAAAAATTTATATATGTGTACGAGTATACTCTAAATAAAAATATGTTTAAATACAAAAATATATCGTATATACAACGTCTCAAGGATATAATTGGAAAAATACCTTTTTTTGTGTTGTTGAATTTTTTCGTTTTTCCCGAAAATGGAAAGATAATTTGTTTTTGTGTTTTTTGTTTTTTTGAAAATAAATGAATGAACGTAAATATAAAAATGTAATTACAGTAGAACATCTACGTAAATAAGATGTCTCGGCAGAGAATTTTTTTTTATAAAAAATTTTCATAAAATATTTGATGAGTAAATTGTGTGGATTCCTTTTTATTTATTTTTATTTTTGGAGATTAGGGTTTGTAATTGTTTTATTATGATAAGCGCATGGGTTAATATTTAATCTTTTTGGGGCGGTTTATATAATTAATTTATAGCGTTTAACGTATTAAATATTTTTAATTCTCTTGTATGTATGTATATATGTAAAATAGAAGTCAGGGTCATGCGTTATTTCATAACAATTTGTTTTAATTAAATTCGCATATGTGCACTAATGAGCCTGCAATAGGTTTACCTTAAAAAGTAAAAATTAACAATTATAGGGTTGCCAGAAAAGTCATATACGAAAACCGGAGATGCTAAATTAAAATTATTGATCTTGGTGTAGAAAGTACAGATTAATTTGAAAAGATTTGGTGCATGATCCTTTCTGAAAAAATAAACCTATTTCCCAGCCAAAGATTGTATATCTTATATCGTTCAACCGTCATGTATTGTTTACTCGGCTTGACATTTTTGCTGAAGTCATTGCCGGATATTTTTGGTATGGTGAATTTTTAGAGGGAGACCATTTAAATAAATAATAGCCCTATCTTAATTATTTAAGGAATCAATTTTCAATTTATTAATTTGGCTGGTTGAAACTTTTATCCGCTTCAATGATATTCTCAATTTGTCCATAGTTATAAATGTATCGCAAGTAACATTTTTTTTTATGGTGATAACGCGAAATGAAGACATCAAAAAATGAATAAAATAGTAAAATAATATGACCCTAGTGGGTTTATCGTCGCGTACCTTAATATTTTCGTGGTCGCGTATCGCTTACCAAATAACAGCGGCACAGGTTTCGGCTCCATGAGCACTAAAATATATTGTTTAAGTGGTAACCAGCGAAGCAATAAACGATCGATTGCTTTGTTTAAACTCTACTAAGTAACACACGGAGCTACCGCCACAGTCCGTTGAATCGGTTAAAACTTATCTTAAATTTTTGTCCCACACCGAAATTTTATTTATTAAGTAACGAAGTACTAGAACGAAGTTCGAACGACTATTATCGCAAAAGTTTGCAAATAATACCATTTATGATAAAACCGGACAGATGGCGTCTCTAACAAAAATACATAAGCGATACAGCCCTATATATTGAAATTAATTGAGGCCTTTAAATGTTAATACAGATATCAATTATGTAAGTTTGAAATTATGAAGAACGTTTTGAATTGTTATAACGATGCAAACATCAACTTCTAACATTATAAGTTTTATTCAGCTTCGATTTTGATAAACATTTTGTAATTTTGATTTTTAAGCGTTAAATTGGGTTCTTCTCTATGCCATCATAATTAAACTATACGTGTCACAGTTTTTGATGTTGATTCAAATTTAGATTCAGCATTTGAGAAAGCAACATTTAAATTTTGACTAATATGGAAAAAGGAATTAACTTTAAATATGCCCAAAATGAGTTGGTGTGTAAATTACTTAACTTATAAAAATTTTCATTTAATTCTTACACCCAAAATTTGAGCTTTATCTTCAAGTAAAAAATATTAAATTGAAAAAGAACCTATATTATTTTAATATATGTTAATTTTTCAAAAATGAACTCAAAATATAAAATATTGGATATACATATCCAAACGTATTCTTTATTTACAGATGAATCGTGATAAAACAAAAAAATATTAACTGTTGCCATATTGCTGGAGAGGTTTTTATCACGCCGGCCGAAACTACAATTGAAAATTGTAATTCAACACGGAAGTGTCTGTGAAAATCAACACTACTAAATAAACACTGATTCTGTTAACTGTAAAGTGTAGCGTTGTATAGGTATGTAGTTCAAGTGCAACAGAATATTTAGAATATAAATCAAAGGTAGAGGTATATACGATATCAAAATTCATTCAAATTATAGGCTATCAAGTATGGTTCCATCTCCAAATATTTTATCTATATAGAGAAGAACAAGCAGATTAAGATAGTTGTATTCAAAGAATGTCGCAAGTTATAAAATAAAATATTTCAGAAGACCAAGTTCGTTAAAGAAGGTCCACTGTAGAAAAAAATTGTCAATAAAAAAGGAAACTTGTCAAAGAAAGAAAAGGCTTCTTGTATGCGAAGTTGTAGCAATTGAAAATAACAAAACGCATCAAATTTATAAAAAAATGGTTTGAAGTGTACCGTATAGAGGAAACACCACAATTTTAGAAACTGTCAAATTAAGGACAATATAAATTCATCCGGGATTACAATAAATTTTGATGGACAAGAAGAAAGTTCTCCTGGAAAATAAATTAACTTCAATCAAAATTAAAGAGATTACTTAACCATGCAAGATGGTCTTACTAGGGCTGTACTCTGTTTTATATGTGACATGAAGGTTCGATTGACAGTGGATCTAATCAAATCACATACGAGCAAATCAATAATCTTCCGAATTCATACAAGGCTTTAACGTTATATAGCGACAATTGTATTGGTCAAAACAAAAATAGTATTCATTGCTTCAATGATGATGCTAATGATTAATAGTGAGGATGGAATATTGATAATATTGACCTTGAGTTAGATCACATCCATATGGAATGTAATCTAGCTCTTATTGAGTGACAAAAGAAGTATTCAGTTTGTTCGTAGTTGAAGACACATTAAGTTATTGCGTTTCACTATAAGAATTTTGGGAAAATTCTTTATAAATTCAAATGGTAGATTATTAATAAAATTAATATTTCAAAAGTGAAGTGCACAATGCACATAAGCATAATGAATGTCAAAGACATGTCACTTCGTAAATTATATTTCTAATAATTCATAATTCTCATTATAGGTTCATCCCATCAATTGGAGTAAGACGTCGTATCAAACGATCAATAGAATAAGCAAGTTCACATATTTTAGTATGAAATTGCATCCCATCCCGACTAATGTGTTTTTTCTTTAAATTTGTTTAAATTTGTATGAACTTAATATGAGTGTGCCTGTTTCTTAACAAAATATGAAATTTTGCAAATGGGTTTTGCGCCCATTGTTTAATTAATTACACAACATAAGTTAATCATATACTTTCGACATTTGCTAATGATTGTTTGCCTCGTTTTGATTGGAAACTTCTTTATAACTTCCTCACAGAAAGAACCCGATGACGATAGTTTTACGTATGTGAAGTTTATCGCAAAAAACACAAATTATGCAGAGATGTATTAGTAGAGAGTCTTGTTATAACAAATTAAGAAAAATACGCTTTGAAACAAAAAATATCACAATTATATCACAAAAAATAGCCCGGCTATCCGAAAAAATTTACACTTATATGTGTCATTCTACATATGTATTGTTGAATATTAGATGATTCTTCTAGAAAATCCTAGGAAGCTGACACCAACATTGTCTATATAAGATTTCATTGCAGTTCAGATATTTTGGAGAAGTATGGAAGCCTACAATTTAGGACAAACGTCACGTGAACATAGTGCTCATGGCTTTGCTGGGAAGTTTTCTAATCAATTTCCTTCCGTCTAATCAAATTCCTATAGTTAACCACGGTGTCCTAAAGGCTTATAAATTACTGAGGCTTATAAATTACTGAGTTGGAGATTAAAAAGAGTTCTAAATACTATAGGAACCAGGTAGAAATCGCGAAAACCTCTAGGATGCAGAAATTTTAGACAAATAAATATTCGCATATTATAAGGTATTTTCTTTATTTATGGTAACCGGAATATGTTCGTGTTGTTTGTTTCTAAAGTTGATGTGAACCGTTTTAGTTTCATGTAGTTTAATTCGCCATATTTTTGTTTAATTATCTATTTGAATAATAAGCTGATTGTAACTTCTGCGTTGATTTGTCCAGCAGTTGAATTCACCGTGCCGCCATCAAAAGTCACCATAATGTTGTTTTGTAATCCTGGAGGATCATGCTCATGGTCTAACTTTGTTCGGAAAAATCTATCTTTCAAGTATGATTCAAGTATTCAAGTCTTAACTTATTTTTTTACTCGTTCATACCCAACTTTGAGTTTACCACCTCATTATTCTGTGGATTTGATCTATTGTGTGTTGGTTACAGAACCAAATTATTGCAGGATTTCACATTTCTACCAATAACTTCTCAAATAGTTTAGTCATACTTAGTTGGTTTTGGGATCATGATTACTTCTGCAGGGATGCAACGGTTATACAAGCTCCTCGCGCTGCATCCTGGATAACGCTAAAAGTATAACCAACGCGAGTACGGGCGCGGTAAAACCCTAGTCGCGCCATGTGGAGCAAATACTCATGGCAAACCCCGAAGCGTCTGTTCTCCATGTTAGGAGCGGCTTCAACCAGCGTCTGTTCTCCATGTTAGGGGCGGCTAAAGCGGGCGTCTGCCTTGAATCAAGCGGCTCGCTCTAGAAACGTGCACAAAGGTTGGACTGGACACCTTATGATCGATTATCATCACCAGTACGTGATCCACACACGTAAACCGGTTGGGCAGCGGGCTAACTACCCACTCTCGTAAAACAATATCATGTTATGAACCCTATACCTATAAGGCCTCGGATTATTACTTCGGATTTATCACAACAACGACCTCGGAAATTGTACACGGACTACGCTATTAAATTGGGAACATGGAACGTATTAAGCCTACTGAGACCTGGAGATCTCCAAAATCTATCAAGTCAAGCCGAAGCCTACACATTAGACGTATTAGCATTACAAGAGCTGAGATGGTCAGGAAGTGGCATTCACGATACCAGCAATGGTTACACTTTCTACTATTGTGGCCATCCGAATGGAGGAGAATTCGGCGTCGAATTTTTCGTTCGTCGCCAAATAAATCAATACGTCATCGACTTCCGATCAATCAACAAGCGGATATGCACAATAAGACTCTGCACGCAAAAATTGAATATATCGATCGTCAAACATTCATGCGCCTACTGAAGACAAGTCGCATGATATCAAAGATCTATTCTTTATCGAACTTGAAGATGTCATCAACAGCATCCCACGCCACGATATTAAAATCATCGTTGGCGATTTTAATGCTCAAATTGGTAGGACTGCCGAAATAAACTCTCAAATCGGACCAAACAGCTTGCATCAATCTAGTAACAATAATGGGCTTCGCACCGTCGAACTGGCATTGATGTATTAATCACGTTATGATCTCAAAGAGACATTCCTCTAGTATCACTGACGTACGATCGTATAGAGGTGCCGATATAGACAGCGATCATATGCTTGTCATCTTTAAGTATAAGTGCAAACTTTCATCCACATTCAATAGACAGGTAAAGAAGACCGTGCGCTGGAATCTCGATGCGTTAAAACAACCCGATTCTTTAGAGAGTTACCAAACGGCAGTCAAGATTACCTTGAAGGGCATAACACCAACCCCGATGATCCATTCGATATTCAAGAGCAGTGGCTAACTGTACAGTCGGTCCTTACATCCGCAGCACAATCGACCATCGGAAGGAAACCACCGAAAACTCGCAATGAGTGGTTTGACGACCACTGCCGTCAGAGCGTCGAAAATAAACGGCAAATGCGTGAAAAATGGTTAACTCGGAACACCAGAAGCACTAGAGCGGAATATTTGAACGCAAAAAAGAAACGACGAAACTTCTCCGGCAAAAGAAACGCGCGCAGATGAGACACTTTATCGACGACATCAGCTTCCATGCGGCAAACGGAAACCTCAGAGACACCTTTGCTAATACCAGGAACCTTACCAAAGATTTCCATCCTAGATCGACCGCCATCAGAAACAGGGATGGTGAGTTGAGAACAAGCCAACATGATGTTTTAGCGGTTTGGCAAACTCACTTTCAAAATCTGCTAAACAGGACCGATTAAGTGACCCCAATTCGAGGTTCTACCCGATGAATGGAAGACAGCACTCATCTGCGCTTTACATAAAAAAGGCGACCGTCTTAAATGTGAAAATTATCGTGGCATAGCTCTGTTAAATACTGCGTACAAAGTATTTGCGAATGTTGTGCTTGCCAGACTCATTCCTTACGCCGAACCTATTATTGGCGATTACCAGTGTGGTTTTCGCCCTAACCGCTCAACCACCGATCAATGTTTTACTTTAAGGATGATTCTGGAAAAAAGTTGGGAGTACAATATTAATATAAATCAGCTCTACATCGATTTCCAGTAGAGTAGCAATTGAAGGCGCGGTCTCTGACCCCTTTGAAATAACATCTGGCGTGCGACAGGGCGATGTACTCGCGCCGGCACTTTTCAATCTGGCGCTCGAGTACGTGATCAGGAAAAGCGGAATTAAGACTCAAAACTGCATTTTTAACCAATCTAGCCAAATTCTTGGCTATGCAGATGATATCGTCCTTCTTGGACCAAGAACTCAAGACATCAATGACAATCTCGTACCGCTGGACCGCAATGCGCGGCGACTTGGATTATGCATTAACAGCAGCAAAACAAAATATTTAGCAACATCCCGGAGCATTCCCAATGCCGATTTCGAATCCGGTGAACACAACTACGATGGCGTACAAGACTTCAAATATCTCGGGTCAACAATAACATCTACGAATGAGGCAGATATAAAATCCCGAATTGCTGCCGGCAATAGAGTCTTCCACGCACAGTCGAAATTATTACGATCTAAACACCTATCGCGGTCATGCAAACTTTTACTGTATAAAGCACTAATAAGACCGGTGCTTACATATGGAAGCGAGAGCTGGACCCTGGCCACCACCGATTGTAGAATTCTTTCTACGTTTGAGAGGAAGGTCATACGAACAATTTATGCGGGCCAGTGAAAGTTGCAGGGGACCAGTATCGAATTCGTATGAACCACGAAATTAGGCAGCTTCTCGGCGGTTGCGATGTTATTGGATACATCAAATCCAACCGAATCAAATGGCTTGGCCACGTCTCGAGGTCCCCATCAAACCGAATGATTTAAAGAGTGTTCCAACAACAACATCCAGCTGGGGTACGACATAGAGGAAGACCCCGATTGCGTTGGTACGATGACATCCAACAAGATCTGGATATATTAGGATGTCGTAACTGGAGGCAACGAGCGATGGATCAAGGTATTTGGAGGTCTACAGTGCAGGCGGCAAAATCCCTTCATGGGATGTAAATGCCAGAGAGAGAGAAAATTACTTCTGCAGCTTTCATAAGTTGAGTACATATTTAATTCTAAAGGTTGCATTTATAAGATTGGTGAGCTAATCTAAAGGTTTGATTGGCCTACCATAGTATGATTTTTGAACTGTTTGGTCATTATTGTGCTTAGAAAACTTTCTCGAAATATTCCGCAAATATTCGAGCTTTACCTTTATTATGTGTGGCCTATTTTTAACCTGATGTACTGATTGAAGGAATCTGCATTATTGATCGTAACAATTTTTTGTTTACTCATCAAAGATAATAATCATTAGTAATTGATCCATCTATGCCATGTACAAGTTTTTGCAATTTATTTCCAAGGTGCTCCTCATTTTTTTTTTTTTTTTTTTTTTGGTTCCTTTATTTTACAATCTATCTCTTTAAGAGACATTCAGTAAACTTTGTGTCTTTTTACATTGTCTTGATCGGAGTATTTTTACCCATTGATAAAATCTCCTTACATTATAATTAGTTTAAATTGATATAACACATTTAACTACGATTGGGTCGATTGAATATAGAGAATTTAAAATTTAATGTGTTTGCTTGTAACTAGGATCTGTTTGGCAAATCCAAAATTTTGTGACGTTTCAGCCTTTCCCTCGTTGTGGAGTTGAGTAGTTTGTTCGCTAGCTCGTTTGGATGAATTGACAATCTTGACTGATACCTGGCGCTGGAGTTCCTAATTTCTTCACGTATTGTTGGTACCTTTAGGTCCCGATGAATTATATCGTTTGACACGAACCACGGTGCATCTACTATGATTCTTAGAATTTTAGACTGGAACCGCTGAAGAATGTCCAAGTTCGAGTTGCTGGCCGTTCCCCACAGCTGTATACCATATGTCCAGATAGGTTTTATTATCATTTTATAAAGCAATAGTTTGTTTTCAATCGATAAACTAGATGTTCTGCATATGAGCCAATAGATTTTGGACAGTTTCATTCCCAATTGCTTTCTTTTTGTTCATATATGTTTACGCCATGTTAAACGTTTGTCGAGGTGTATACCTAAATATTTTACTTTATCAGATTGAGGTATGACCTGGTTATTCATCTGTGTTGATGGACATGTGCCTCTACGCATTGTAAAGGTTACATGATTAGATTTTGCTTCATTAACTTTAATTCTCCATTTTTTCATCCATACTTGGATATTATTAATATTCTCCTGCAAGAGTTCTGCTGCTTTGTTGGGGTCTTCATGTGATGAGAGTACTGCCGTGTCATCTGCAAATGTTGCTACAGTTACTTGATTGCTTGTAGGTATATCTGCGGTATATATTAGATATAATATTGGTCCAAGCACGCTGCCCTGTAGTATACCAGATTTAATTGGACGGATATTTGTGTATGCATCCTGATGTTTTACAATGAAATGTCTGTCCATTAGATACGATGTTAATATTCTGTAGAAATCATTTGGTAAGCATTGCTTGATTTTGTATTGTAATCCCACATGCCACACCTTATCAAAAGCTTGTGCTATGTCCATGAATAGAGCAGAACAATATCTTTTTTCTTCCAGAGCTTCTTGAATTGCTTGAACTATTCTGTGCACTTGTTCTATTGTTGAGTGTTCTGGCCTAAATCCAAACTGATGGCCCGGAATCAGATTTTTCTCCAGTAAAATGGGCTTTAGACGCTTAAGCAGTAGTTTTTCAAATAATTTAGAAATAATTGGTAGCATGCTTATAGGTCTGTAGGACGTAACTTCTTCTGCGGGCTTTCCAGGTTTTGGTATTAATATTACTTATGAAACCTTCCATTGTATTGGGAAATATCCAGTTCTAAGTATTGCATTAAATATGTAAGTTAGATATCGTATACCCTTATCGGGTAACTCTTGCAAAACTTTTCCTGTGATGAGATCATATCCTGGCGCCTTTTTAGGTTTTAATTCTCTCTGTATAACTGTTTTTACTTCTAAGATAGAAAACTTCATGATTGTCAGATTCATTTGCAATGGTGATTCCAAATAGCTTTGAATGTTGTTATTCTCTTCGTCTGTAGTTTCTGAAGGATATGGTTGAAATACCTTTTCAAAATGGTCTGCAAATATTTCAGCCTTTTCTTCATTATTTCTCGCCCAGTGACCATTACTTTTACGTATCGGTGGAACATGCTGTTGTGGTTGTTTCAGCTTCTTAGTCGCTTTCCATAATGAATAATCTGTGTTTTCTGTTGGTGATAGTCGAGATATGTATTCTTGTATTGATTGGTTTTTTTCATTGAGCAGCAACTCTTTTAACTGTTTGGTTGCTTTGTTTAGATTACGTTTATCTTCCGCTAGTCGATATCGTTGCCACTGTTCTCTTAATTTTCTTTTTTTTAAAATCATTTTCTTGACAATATTTAAACATCCCCTATCCTTTTCTTTGTCATTTTGTTCTGGCGTTGACTTCCAAGCTGCCGAATGGATACATTCATTGAGATGTTCAACTGCTTCATCTATATCACTCTCTGTCTTTAATTTGATGTTTATGTTTAGTTTCTCTGTTACATTATATCTGAAGAGGTTCCAGTCAGTTTTATTGTTGGCTCCTCATTTAATAGCGGAACATTTAAGTTGATTTTTTCTTCTGACATTACAGAGATTTATTGTCAGTAATATCAGTAGTTATTACATGATATTTACATCATTGGTATTGTAATAAAATACCTTTCATTTGATGGATGTATCACATGACCTAAATTGCAATTTAAGTGTATGGTCCATAATCCAGAACCTTTGCTTCAATTGAATACATTTGTATAATATGTGGTCGATTCATTTGAATATATCAAAGATAGGGCTGGATATACTGATTGACAGTTGAATACCATACTAAATGAATCACACCACATACACAACAAAGAAAAATGTTTCTATTTTGAAATATGTATTTCCATGTTGCAATTTATCGTTTTTCCACTGCTCCTTTGAGTATTTTTGTTTCCTTTCACAACACCAAAACAGAAGGCTATGCTTTATTAATGTTCTCAAACTTCATAGACATCACCGCGGTAAATTTTTATTTTTATTTGTAGTGAATAAATAAACAAGAAATGTTAATTCTGTTATAAAGTCTGTTATAAATGTAAAATTATATGGCCCCTCTTTTCAACATTTACTTCTATATGGTATATACATATTTTTAAATTTATCTCATTAAATAGTTATACATATAGTTAATTTCTAAATATATAACATAATCGTATATCATTTCATTACCATCTCTCACAGGTTGTATGTAGATATATGATTTGTTTTTGTAGTTAAAAATGACTCAGTTATCGAAAAATGAATGTATCGTGTCATCGATTGAAGAGTTAGGTTGAATTGAGTTGATTATCACGCAATGGTGTGAAGATAGATTTTCACCACTGGCCGGACAATTAATTAATTAATTACATCGACCATTTTAGTGTCACTTTTTTTTATCATATCTATTCATATCTATTGTTTGTTGAATCATTGGGCTGATCACCAATCAAATTATTCGTAACTCTAAATATTATAGCATATTACGTATTTAGACAGATAATACCAGGAACCAATAATACTCATAATTTGTAAGTCCCTAAACTAATAATATATATCTATTTACAATAAATTATATACAATATATAAATAAAAAAGTAGGACTTTTTTAATTTCATAAACAGAAAAGTCAATGACGTAGAACCGTGCCAAACAAAATAATTTCTTGTTTTGTTTTATAATTTATATTTATTTTATTTGTTGTAAAAATATCTAGTCAACATATTGTACTCGCACATTATTGTTTTGAAATTATGAAATAAGAATAACGCCCTAATTTTTATCTTCATCTATTTTTAATTAGATTTATATAATGACATAAATCTTAATTTTTTTTATTGATTTTCATTTGGGGCGACTAATATTGAATCGAGCTACACAAAAAGCTCTCTTTCTCTTAATATTTCATATTTGATTCATATTTTGAGTATTTAGTATTGAATAATAAAAGTCTTCAGGCATATCGTGAGGATATTAAAGTGCGGCTGGCAGCTGGCAGTCGTTCTCTGTATCCTCTAAGGCCACTGCTAAAATCTAAACACTTATCAAGTGCCGTGAAGCTGAAGCTTTACAAAGCGTTGATCAGGCCCGTTGTTATGTTTGGATGTGAAAGTTGGGCGCTGACGGATGAATACGAGAGATGGCTCCTAACATTTGAGAGAAGAGTCATGCGTGTGATCTACGGTCCAAAACGCGAAATAGATGGTACCTACCGAGCTCTGTACAATATCGAGATCAGAGATCTGATGAAGATCCCCGATATTGTACATGAAATAAGATCTCAGCGAGTACGCTGGCTCGGTCACGTTCTGCGTGCTGATCCGGAACGAATTGTGCAGCGATCTCTGAAAGGAGAGCCACCATATGGTAGGCGCAGAGGTCGTTGCCGGCGACGATGGCTCCACGATGTAGAGAACGACTTGGCCTCTTCAGATTGTCTTAGACAGTATGAAGACCATGCTCAGGATCGAAACCGTTGGAGCCGGGTTGTTGACTCAGTAAGGGGCCAGTAATGGCCTTTAATACTGTTTATTATTATTATATGAGAGCAGCTCCTATCGCATTGAAATTGTAATGAAGTATTCAGAAAAATATTTATCCTTTTTATTTACTACAACCATTTGAAAGATATTTTGTCTGTACCGTTCAGAGTAAGCATTTTTCAGAGTAGGCCTTTTACAATCATATACCAGAATCGACCATCAATAATAGTTGGGTTAACAATAAACCAGCATTGATGTGAGCTAAAATTTCAAATATCACTGCTAAGCCATATAATTGAAAAACCGCGATTAGTTTTCTCATTTAACGAAACTGGACAAATTATAATCGTTGACCAGACGCAACAATCACAAAATTAGATATTGTCCACTGAGATCGATAATGTACGTACACTTGATGATCAGTCTTCTTTAATTTATACCATAAAATGTTTTGCCTTCTATATCATATGGTGTGGCTAAAATGTTCAGTTTTGGACAGATTCTTTGGCGAGGTTAAAACTCTTGCTATGTACACCGATCACAAAAGTCTTACTAGTATACTTAACTCGAATAAGCGAAATTATTGATTTTGGTGGTGTGATATATCTACACAAAATAATCGTTCAAACATAAATATTTCTGGCTCAGGAGGGATAAAGATATTAGACTCAGGAAGGATAAAGATTTTCGTTACGATAATAAATGATAATTTGAATGTGCTATGTAGATATGATAAATATTCCAAAAGCATATAAAATCCCCATTTGCTGGAATTGTGATGAAATTCCAAGCATTCGCATTCATATATATACTGTGTATATTAAAGAAGGATTGTAATTGTTTATCTACGGTGTTCAATCAATAGCATAGACTGAAGCTCGAGAACAAATCAAATAATTTAAACTTTTGTAATTTTGATTTACACTTGCAGCCTTGCGAAGGACGACATAAAGTTATAAGAATATTTAATAAACATTTCGAATTAGGTATTCTGCAACTGTCGAGAATAAATCATATTGTTTCCAAATCATGCAGACATTTAATAATTATTTAGCCTATTTTGTCTATATGTAGTATCTTACTGCAATACAAACTTAGTGGCAATCAAAATAGACACCTGAAAATTCCAGGCTGTATAACATTTCCAATTTCTCGACGCCATTATAAAACGAAATTTTTTTCAGTATTATTATTTTTCCTCCTCCTAAAAAAACAAAACCACTCTAACAAAAATAACCGTCTCTGACCTGTCACACTGCTTATTTTATTTTTCTGCGGGAGGTATGAATTTTAACATTGGACTGTTTTAAACGGAGTCAGAGGATTTATTTTCATTAATGCTATCATCGTGGCATATTCTTAAATAGTGGTCTTTCTTTTTTGTCCCTTCCTGTAACAGATTTTTTTTTTTCTTGACTATTTAATTTTCTAATTTTGTAAAGCACCGAATTTATGTGGTAACCATGCGCTTGGTTTAATTGTCTAATTGGTTCTCGTGTGTCATAACCGGCTCGGACTTCATTTGTTTTATCCATTTTTTACCAGTAAACTGAACTCGTGAAACCAGTGTAACTTTTTTGGAATATAAATTAAGGAGTTATTCTGGTTTCCAAATTATTTTCAGTTAAAAATAATTTTGTAATTTTGCCTTTAATTTTAAATTTTCTTTTGAGGCTAATTTTAATGAATAAGCGTTGGTACACTTTAGTTCTATTATTTTCCGTATGCATATTATCTGGTTGGGCCTTTTTGTAAAAGATAGCTTCGTGGGAATAATTTCTTTGAGTAACTATAGTTAACTGCAGAAACATAATTTTTGAGATATCTCATTTAAAACCAAAATGGGTTTTAAACAATTTAGAAATTTTAATAGTTTTTATTTGCATTTTCAATTTAAGAAGATGGCAGAAATCACCTTACTAATAAAAATAGTTTGCTGGGTATCCTGTTTTGGTGTATCAGAATTTAATTCACGGAAAGTTGATTTGGGCAGACAGCTAGTTTTATTAATAAGCAATGGAAATTTTGTTAATTGTTGAGTAAAAATAACTAGTTTTAACAAAACGATGATTTTTCCAATCATAAAAAATTTCAATTTTTCAAAATTTTAATTTGCTGATTATAAAGATATCATGGAATTTTGTTATTGAAAAAAAATTATTTACATGAAATAGAAGAGTTTCAAAAAACATTTATTGTTTTATAGTAACAATACAACTTGTTATAACAAGTTAATTTAAAAAAAAGTTTATGTACATTTAAATAATGCATTAATAACTACAATTATCAATTTATTTAATAAAATATTTTTTAGCAGGTGATTGAAAATACAGATTTAAATTTATACCTACATATATTATTTTGATTTATCCCCTGGGGTTTACCATATACACCATATACATACTGAGATTATCAGCTTCCAGTAGTATATAGCCATGTTAAATTCAAAATTTGACATTTACGATTTTCATTTAGACTTAAGTGTTTTTCGTCACTAATGGCAGCAGGAATAAAAGAAGGACTCCGTGGCAATCGTACAAATCCAAATATATCGGTAGTTGAAAAACCCTTGTGAAGTTTAGCAAGAATTGCATAATGGGAGGTCAGTAGCACATCTTTGCTTTAATAAAACATTGAACAAAATTAGATAGCAATGCAACGTTGGAACGCCCTTTGGGCAGATACATACTTTGTCAATATCGCCAAAACTGTTCAATAAAACTTAGGAAGCTGATAGGTTATTTCAAATCCTACTTCTCTAACAAAATGATGGTCTATACATTGTTTTCAGGAGGCATCATATAGAAATTGATATCCACTTTTTTTTGTGGTTAATCATATTAAGAAAATCTGGTCTGGTGTATTAGGTAACACAGTTATTGGTTCATTATTTATTAAATGGAGTAAAATATTTGGAAAATCAGGAATGAGCGGTTCTTATACGATGGAAACCTCATTATACGTTTCCGCACTCCAGTGATTAGACAGCAGATTTCAAAGAATGGTTGAAGAGGTTCAATTAAATAACCACCAAGGAACACCATACGATTTTGTACTTTGAGGACATTTTAAAATCGTAATTTATAAGACCAACAACTTATTTGAAGTTTGCCCTATTGTACTTAAAAAAAAGACAACAAATTATTAAAGGTACTATTCCATGCACTGATTGACTGACTCAGTCAATTTAAAGCAAGAAAAGAAATTATATTTTGTGGTTGAACAAATGAAACAAAAAAATTTTCCCAGTAAAAAAATATTTGAGTGTTAGCAGTGTGAACTGCCATAAAAAGTATCAAATCGAATACTTTTTATGGCAGTCAAACAAACAACATACCTAAAATTTGCGCATGGAAGAGAATTTTACTATAAAGTTTGTGTATGGAAAAGTATTTCACTATAAAAATTATTTTTGAGTGCAAGAAAATTGTAAATATCAATTTCAATCCAAGTTGTGATTTTGTAAATGTCAATTTTTTCTTTATAAAAACAATTTTGAAACTTCAAATTTGGTATGTCTAATACTAAACTACGCTGTTAAATTATTTTGCAAAAAAAGAAAACGTTTATTTGTTGTCTTTGTTACTCTAATGTAATTTTGTTGCTATCATCTTTTCAGTCAACTCAGTCAATCAGTCCATGGAATAGTACCTTAAGTCCTGTTATTTGTAACGAATTTTGCAGTTTCGTAGTAAAATTAGGAAAGTTATTTTGAAAAAGTATGAAAATGTAAGTAAATAAATCTAGTCTGTACTCCCAAATCTCAAATAATTAATATTTTCCATAATTAAGTGAGAAATACTTAATTTTTATTTTTTATTTTTTTAATGCTGCCAATGGCTTTATTCATGAATCTTTCTACAAAAGAAACTAACAAGAAGTATTCAAATCTTAAGTTAAAATTATTACATATTTTAAGTCTTAACCAATGTTAATACTTGTTATTAGTGTTCACTATTTAATTAATTTAGATTAAATATATATGTAAAACCTAAACATTTAATACATTTACAGATTTATCATGCCAAGTGGATCTACTCTTCTCAGTCGCCTAAATCGCGGCTGTTTTAATATATCCCTGGCCAATTCATTGGGATGTGTCTCTAATTTTGAGTAATATTTTGAACTGAATTCTCTGATGGTTTCTTTAATAGTTTTAATTCCAACTAAACATGATCCCATAACTAAATACCATATGTTCATATGGGTTTGATTATCACGTAGTACAATAAAACTTTATTAGCTAATGACAGCTAAGATTTTCTTCCCATCAACCAATACCTTTTTGGAAAATTTTATTTTATGTTAGCCTTCCAGGTGCATGCCTAAGTATTTGACCTTGGTTTGTTAAGGAATATTTATATCGTTTAATCCCACTGGGGCAAGTGCGTTTGTTTAGCG
Organism: Tipula unca; assembly: GCA_951394425.1. Classification (NCBI taxonomy): domain Eukaryota; kingdom Metazoa; phylum Arthropoda; class Insecta; order Diptera; family Tipulidae; genus Tipula; species Tipula unca. The sequence continues at coordinate 91,846,646 of OX596382.1, forward strand.
TGAATGTGACGTGAGTTGATTTGTTTTCGTTCACTTTTATTCGCCATGTATTCAGCCAGTTCTCGATTTTGTTTAAATGATTCTGTAATTTCTTTGAGGCAGTTTCGGGATTATTGTGTGACACCAGAACGGCCGTATCATGGGCAGAGGTTGATAGAACTACCTAGTTGGTTACAGGTAAGTCAGCTGTGTAGAGCAGGTATAATATTGGTCCTATAGAACGCTGCATTGTGGAACACCTGCGTTAATATCATTTAAACAAGTAGTTGCATTATTTTGTTTAACCATGTACTGCCTTTGAAGGAGATAGCTTCCCAGAACTGAGTGAAATATCTTCGGTAGATGTCCTTTAATTTTGTATATTAGCTCATCATGTCAAACTTTATCAATGGTTTGTGTAATGTCCAAGAAGGCAGCAGAACAATAGTTTTTTGCCTCGAAGGTGTTTTTGATTGCATTTACAATTCTGTGTACTTGTTCTGTGGTACTATGTTGGTTTCGGAACCCAAATTGATGGTCTGGAATTATATGCCGTTCTTCTAATACTGGTTTCAATTTCGTTAGTAGCATTTTTTCGAATAACTTTGATTGTAGGCAGCATGCTTATTGGACGATATGATGAAATCTGTGTTTCATTTTTTCCAGTTTTATGTATTATTGTGATCAAAGGTATCTTCCATTTTTGAATAATGTATGTTGGATATGAATGTTATTAGTTTTATGCATTTGTCTGGCAATTCCAATACTGGTTATTTTGTGCGTTATGATATGAAACTTCTGGTGCAGTGGAAGAATGCAGATTAAGCATTCGTTGCCCTGCTCGTTTCGTTGGATTGATTCTTCTTTTCAATTCTAGGTAAATTGGACACCCTCTATAATTTGCAGTGTTATTTCCGCCGTAGTTGCTACATTTTCTCACTGATACTTCCGTTTTTTCTTTGTTGCATTCATTTGAGTTATGAAGTTCACCACAGATAACACAAACATCGCTTAAAGTGCAATATGCTTTAGTGTGTCTATACTCTTGGTGCAGTACACATTGTACCGGTCCAGTTCTTTTTCTGGGTTCCTCAATGGTAATTCTTCTATGCAGTAGATATTTTAAGTCAAATATTGCATGTTTAAACATATAAAAGAAAAACTGTTTATTATTATTATTGCATGTTTCTCTTTGACTTTTTTATTATCTGGTTCTAATTTCAGACGGAAGAATGGCTGAGGCAACTTCTCACGGTTAGTAAAATTGGTAATTGATTTGCATTGAAATCCTTTCTCAGCGAGACGGGCTCGTATCTCGTTGGCATCCACGTAGGCCTGTATACCTTTTAACAATCCTTCTTGGTTTTTAGTTGGTAAGAATAGTAATGTTTACCAACTTCGTCGAAATGTTTAACTAACTCTCTGTAAGCGTCAATATTGTTCGGTTGAATTTTGATTTCTTTTATATCTCCTCTTTTTATCACGGAGATATAAAATTCACTGTTAGTAATGAACTCGATTGTTTTTGCGAGCTCTCTATTTGATTCTTCCCTCAAATAGATTGGTGGCGGTTTTTCTGTTTTTGGCGCTTTTTCGGACATCCGGTCTTTCACCTGACAGTAATATACCTTTTTGCACTAAACACTGACCTACATCACTGTTTATCAAGTAATAAGTAAATTATTTGTAATGTTTACACGGCGGTAGCAAAATTGTTAATGAGAAATACTCTTGAAATTTAACATATTAAAGTAGAAATCGATATATCGAAAGTTCTAAAATTTCTTTTGTCGTTTTGATCAGCGGCCACTTTACTGAATGATGGATTTAAATAAAGTTTGGCCTATTCGAACAGAAAATTACTTAAATTTTCCGTAAAGTAGGAGAACAGCACAATTCAATATCAATTTTTACGATACTTGATGTCCAAAATGCTCAATCCTATGTATCTGTTCCCCTACACTGATAGTGATTTTCTATTAGAATAGACCACACTCTATTTAAAACCATATCATTCAGTAAAGTGGCCTCTGAATAGGAAAACCTGAAATTTTTTAGAAATTTCGTTATATCGATTTCTACTTTAATATGTTAAATTCCAAGCATGTTTCCCACTTAATTATGGATAGTTTAGTTTTGAGAGTACAGATTAAATTTATTTGCTTACATTTTCATAGTTTTCCAAAATAACTTTCCTAATTTTACTTCGAAACTGAAAAATTCGTTATAACAAGACTTTCACATTACCTAAACGCATAATAAGTTGTTGATTTTGTTTTAGGATAAACCTATGATACACTTAGGACAAATTTCATCTACGTGACAAAAACAGCAAACAATTAGAATTACAACTGCTTGTAGAAGTATAACTATAACAAACTTTATAAATTTTATTATTGTTTATGCAACATATAGGAACATTTAGGAAATGGAGATCATTGAATTAAAAATTATTTTTTAAGCTAAAGGTTGAATGAAAAGACGTCTGAACAAAAATGTTTATATTTTTGTGTGTTGAATAAAATGCCCGCCAAAAACCTATAGGTCATATTCTTATTAAAGATGTTGACCTTGAAATAACCTTCAACGTAATTCAAAAACCAGTATTGTTTTTTATCCCCTCGAAACCATACAAATATATAGTTTGGAACATATCTTTCAGTAATGCCTGTCAAATTAACACATCAAAAAAAATTGTTGAGATTCACAAAGGACCCATTTAGTATACGTGCTTGAGAAAATCAAAGATAATTTTAAAATAAATCCCTCCAATAATAAAACTGGCAGCAATCTTGCGTCTTCTTGCGCAAGGAACTTATCAACATTTTTTTTAAGTTTGTTGTAATATTCAACATTATCGTATTACTTTATTATCATTTATTGCATCAGCAAAAAAGATAATGGGGTAAAGGAATATTAATTTGTTGTGGGATATAATATGTTATCTACATAGACCCGGACCCTATAACTAATGTATGTATATGTGTAACATATACATATATAATATGTAAACATAATAAATCAAAGCATAAACGATGAAGATATTAAACTGTCCTTTTTCAGTTCGCTCTCTTCGCACAAGCACATTGTTTCATAAATAAAACATAAAAAAAGAGTTTATTTGTTTTATTTGATATTTTTATTTTATTTTATAAAAACTACTTCAAAAATATCGATCGATAAATTTATTTTGTCCTTCAAATACCCAAACTCCTAGTCAAGGAAACTCAAAATGACGAGCATAATAAGAGAAATGTGTACACAGAGATGTGCGGCCTACAAATTTTCCGCATTTATGCTGCTTTGTTATGGATATGAATTTTCATTTATTTTCGTCTATTTTTTCATCTCAATTTTCCTTTTTGGAGGATTTTCGTTTTTACTTGTTTTCTCGTTGCGTTTTGAGTTTCTTTCCAAAAATATACCCTGAAGATGGTTGTTGTGTATACGTATATTTTTGTATATAATATATTATGCGAAATTATCAGAAAAATAGAAATAAAAGAACAACTGATAAGAAAAATTAATGGAATTAAATTGTACTCACCATTAAAAGAACTAGAAATAAAATTTATCCCACACAGAAACAACAAACACTGACCGAAAATACAAATAAACAAATAGAAAACGAAAAAAAACTTACAACAGCAAAAAAAAAGTGATAAAAAAAACTATGATAAAACAATGGAAATGAAGAAATAAAAGTTATCCTTGTTTTCTCACAAAATTTTCATTTTTTCATGTTATCCTTGTTAGCGCACATATGTACATATGTATGTAAAAAAGAGTATAAAATTGTTAAATTCTTTTATTACTTATATTAAAGCAAATAAAATATGTGTACTTATGTATGTACACAACACCAAATGTATTTGAAAACACACAAAATCACTAATTATACAAAAATAATGGTTTCTCTTCTAATTATTAATAATTTTTTTTTTAATTAGGTTTTTATCTCTTGATTCAAGTGAATTACATATAAAACCATACTATTTTGTGTTGCTATATATCCTTACTACCGTATTTGCGTATTTGATCACACATACGACACATTTGATATGAGTTTTTAATACAAATATTTTTTTGCACACAGTGAAAAAAAAAATGAAGCCTAAATTAAGAAAAAAATAAAAAAAACGAAAAAAACAGGGAAACAAAACTTATATTTTATCGTTTTTCACAACAAGGATGAAAAGGACGATATGTGGGATATTTTATATTTTCTTAAATTTTTTTGACATAAACTTACAAATGAAAATCTACTACTGAATGAAAAGTTACAAAGCACAATAAAATCAAAATAATATAATATAGAAAATAAGCAAACGAAAGAAAAAAAGAAAATTGTGAAGGGGACATTATTATGGATGGTAGCGTAAAAGGATGTTAAAAAATATATCTAAATTGTTTGTGTGGCGCCAGTGGTGCTAGCTGATGGACGATGCAATTTCCAAAAATCAAAAATACTTGTAACACAAACCAGCTTTTTCACTTTTTTGGTTTAGTACTGGTTTGGTTTGAATGATTGATAAATTGCTCAATATAAGGTTCTAACCTTTGCTATACTACGGGCATGAAGTTTCTATAGGAATTTTATGGAACGGTACAAATGTAAAAAACACCTACCAAATGTCGAATTGTCTCATCAAAATTTATTAAACAGTTTCGAATAAAACAAATTAATTTACCCAAATTTTAAATTATAAAACTTAAAAATATTACTCAAACTACTAAAAGAACTAATTAAAAATGCAAATAAACTTAAAACGAATAAATTATTTAAAAAAACAGCTGAAGTGTTCTAATTAGAACGTCTCAAATTTGCACAAACAGCCACCATATAAAAAATGACCATAAGGCTCTAGTCTAACAGAAAAATACCAAAATATAATAATTAATTTCTATTAAACTCATTTTACAGAAACAGCCACCAGATTGGAGATGACCTATATTATATTCCTACTATTGTGCCGCTTGAACTCACGTTCACTAATCAAAGGCACATTACTTTGCTTACTTGGCCACTGCCGTAAAATTTCATTACTGATAAATCCATCTTGTATACGAGTACTTACCATTTGAATAGAGAAAAATGAAAATTTAACTGAGTCTGAATTGAATTAATTTGTAAGAAATTAAATTAAATTTGTTTTTAGTTGTAATCGAGACTTAAACTCAGCTATACCTATTTGTTATACTTTCAGTTTGTATAGGGAACATTTTTATTTGGACGTTATTCATGTACTGACTTAAACTTAAAACTTGTATGGTCAGTGGTCAATATTGTGGCCCGTCTAGAAAATCGCATCAAGCATCATTGACTGGACTGGAAGTCTTATAATTTTTAAGAACATAAGGAGGAATAGCTTGTCAGATGTTTAACTTCTTCGAAATAACCTGCTTGGAATGTCATCGCATTAAATGTTGCACCTGCGGCACTATGCAGTTCAGTTAAGTTTCAAACGATATTAATGTTGGAACATTTTTGGTTCAACTCAGCTTCTGTTAAACAATTTTCCAAGTTTCTCAATTCAATCGGAAAGTATAAAAGATTTATATCATAACATCAAATATATATACAATGGTGGGAGAGGTAGTAGAGTGATTGACTTTGGATTCGTGGACCAAGGTTCGAGTCCCATTAGCCACGGTATTTTAATTTAATTTCTTCTGTATTCAAATTGGTTCAACACACAGCTTCTGTTTAACATTTTCATATTTTTTAAGTAGTGGCATGCATACAAGATGGGTATATAGAGATGGTAAAATAAACGCAGGGTCCTTTGCCTTTGCTAAAATTTTCAATTTTGTTATTCAAATGGCAGCTATAAACGATAGGAATATCACTATTTATATGTGGCGGTGGCTCGGTGGTAAAATAACCTGTGTGATAATAGGATTACAATCATGACTATAGTTCAAGCCTCAATATATTATATTGTTAATTTAATTGCATGCAAATTGGTCATTTTTAAATCAAAAAGCAATATTTTTTATTTAATGAGAAATGTGTGGAAAATTTTCGAAAACTCTTAATCGGGGTTCGAACACTGCACAACATCCACGATTTCAAATCCTATGACACCGCTTACTTTACCACCTCACAATTTCCACATTTAAATTTGGCGCTATACTCATTCTTTATTTGGGTTATGGATATCCATTTTTTATTAGTAAGTAATGAGTTAGTTAGTAAGTAATGAGTAATTTTAAAAAACTGAAGAAGGAGACATCCGAAATCGATATTTAAAATTAAAATATAAAAAACAAAAAATATTATCACAAAAAGGAAAAAAAAAAAAAAAAAAAAAAAAAAAAAATAAAAATAAAATAAAATAAGAAATAAAAATAGTTTTATTAATATACATTAATCATTCTTTATATTTGCCAATTAAAGGGAGAAATTAAATAAATTAAATTAAAAATTATTTAATGCCAAACCGAGGCTTGAAACTCGAGTTCACAATTCCGAATGCAATGGCTCTGCCTCATGGACCACCGCCGTATATAAATTTGGTGATATACAAATCTTTTACATTTGCCAATTCAATAGAGAAAATTGAAAATTTTGGCAACAGGAATGGGCTATGCTTATTTGACCAACACCGCAAATATTTATTATGGTCATACACAAGAGATGGCTCTTATACTTGCAGAAATTGAATATAGATTTCAACAGAAGCTGTGTTGATCCAATTTTACAGCAGAAATTAAATTAAAAAAAACATTGGCGCTGACGAGTCTTGAACTCGAGTCCACGATTTCAACAGCATTGACTCGGCTTACTCGATCATCGGCGTATTAAAAATTTGTGCTGAACAACGATAGAAATCTTTACATGGCGCAACTGATAGATATCTTTACAAAAAGGTTATAACCTTCATTAAAAATAATCCGGGGAAATTTAACATGTGCGTGATTTTATCCGTAATAACGAAATCTATAGAGGTGATTTGTGCAAAAATTAAAACAACTCAAAAAATTAAATTTAATCGTATGAAAACTTTATTATCATTCGAAAGAACTATTCCTGCCATTTATTTTTTAAAGATTACTTCTTTCACTTGATGGCTGTTCATTTGTCAAAAGGAAACAAATGATAAATCACCTCTAGATGAACGCTTTTACAAAATACTCCCGCGAATTGGCGCATTCGATTTCAAATCGCTAAAATATCGTAGATTGTTGACACTATTTTAATTGTGGACGTGGACAAAAAACACTGCCAAGTAATCTACGTTATATTTTACGTGTCGACAACTGCGTAGATTACATGGCGTAATCTACCTCGCTCATACCTGTCAGTGACCCAGGTTTCTTTGATCAAGACGACATCTATCATTCACATTTTGACTAAGAGATCAGCTGACGCTGTGTTGCTGTAGTTGCGGTTAATTTTAGGATTCAGGTTGCTTCATTTTGACCACGTTATTGTTCGACTCCTTGTCTGACGCAGAAGAGTCCGTGAAGTGACTTCATTGACATAGTCATCAAGTATCTGTTAAGAGGGGCTCCGTTGACTCAAAGTGGAAACTCGTATCACCAGAACGTTCAGGTATAGTCCTAATTAAATGCACTGTTCGAGGTTGTGTTGTTAAACTAAAGAACTGTAGTAGATATAGTACATATATATATTCTTACCTTACTTTTCATGAGCTTTAGTACATATCTTTTAGCTTCTCTTTGTGCTGAACTCTTTTCCAAGCATCTCGGTACATTCGTTCGTAAACCACCTTCCAAATTGCCCTTCGTTGGACTATTCTATGATGATATACGGATTGAGTTGATGTAATCTGCATAGATCTACCTGGTCAAAGCCAGCTGGGTCATTTCTTATATCTTAGTTTACTGGTGATATTCCATCAGTGATGTGCTCATTGATTGTTGTCCAGATATATTCTTTACATTTGCTATGTTTTTAAATTTCCCAGTGAGCCTATATTTACGCAAAGATAAAGTTTGCGTATGATTAAGAAGTTTAGAGAATGAATATTACTTTTCAGCAATGCCAGACTTGGATCGTTTACTTAAATCTATTTCATACCTACGATTTGTTTATGCGTGGTTTTGTAAGCTCGGGAACTTTAAAGTAAAACGGTAAAATCAGAGAGCTGAGACCGTCATGAGTTTCAAAAATGTATTTCGATCAAATTGCTAGTTTTATACGTTGTGCCTATGGTTTGCAAAGTAGTACAAATTGTACTCGATGGTTATTTTTTATTGTTGTTGTTATAGTTTAGGGTTATACGCCGTTGACAACAAAATAAATTAGTTAATTGGTAGTTCTCAAAATTTATATCTGAAATAAGTGCTGACCCGAAATCGAGAATCTATAATTAAATTCTATTTATTCTAAGCCATTATTATTAATAATTCTTCTTTTTGACAACAGTGTCGTCTATATTATAAATTAAAAACTAGAAAAATATATTTACAGATATTAATGTACACTGCCATCTGTCAATGGCGGTAGATACTACCAAAATCCAAAAGTATAATTTTACCAGTCACATGTTTAACAATTAAAAATAAAATGTGTACCTACTAAAGTACTAAAAAATATTAAGTACATGTGTTTGCCATCAGACGTCGTTTTTCGAGCTCGAACTAAGTATTTTTTTTTGTTTAGTAAGGTTTTGTTAAATTACCGTTTTTTCCGATTGTTGATATTCGATTAAATCAGAATGAAATTTTAGGTAACGAAATATGTGTTTTTAATTAAAATGCTGTAAGATGTTATTGAAATAATAAATAAATGAAATTCGCTCAAATTAATTTTACCCGTATATTTACTGTTCTAAAGTGATAACAGTTAACATTTTAATTTTAAACTATTTTTTTTAACTAATTGACATATGGCTTAGTTTGTTACTGCAGTTAAAAATGAATTATCATTTGATCACATCGGAAACGTCATAGTTTTTGCTTAAACGTTATAATGTTGCTCAAAAACTGCGCTGAGAGTATAGTGAAAAATTCTACGAACTTAAAAAAATGTTGTTAATTTTCCTAATATTGGATTGATTTTTATACGCAAATGGGAATTTACGTTGGTTTGTATATTTTAAGCCACCGCAGTTCAATAAATTTCGCTTACAGTTTTGGATAGTATAGGCCAATTGCTATCTTTGAGTTCCAATATGCAGGTGTCTATATTATTATTTTAATAGCTTATATTCTGATGGCTGTTACTAGTTTTTAGAGAATTTATGATTTCATGTGATTGAATGATTTTGAATAATCGTCGCTAATCGGGATTTACCCCCTGTTTAAAAATTTGAATTGATATTTGTCCGAAACGATAACGATACCAGAAATATTTGTTATCGCATGCAATCAATGTTGATCTACTTTGTGACTGTTGGTTGCAATGTTAATCTGCGAAACACCAACTATTTAAGTATATATAAATCCTAAAAACCGTTGAAGTCGTCCGACTCCGTTCAAAATTTGATTATTTTCTTCCGCAAATAGCGAAGTATTTATCGGATTCTACTGTTGTTCGTATAAAACCCGTACATTGGTCCGGATAACATATACAATATTTCTTGCCTCACAAACGCTGTCGTCTCCAGGTTCTTTATTGAACAGGGGGAAACAAGTGACCTATATGTGAAGCGGATTATGCTAAATGACAATTTGCCGGATTGAAGTATGAATTTTGATATGAAATTGGTCTGTCTCGGACCAGAGATCAGTTGATTCCCATAAAGAAGAACGGGCGATGTCGATAACTTCCAGTGTACGGGATAATAAAATTAGCCTGCGGTAGCAGGGAATACCCAGAGGTAAGTAGGGTCTCCTTCTCAGATTGACTAAATCGAGAGAAAACGGACTTCTAATCCAAGACCTTTGAATTAACAATCACAGGATCTACTACCTCAGAATGAAAGGGTATACAATCATATTCTCAAATATGTGTGGGCAGACCAGATGTTGTATTATTGTAAAAAGCAATTAAATGTTTTCTGTTAGGAGAGCTTTACTGCAGCTCTTATCAAATGAGCGGCGGTTTTGGCAAATGAAAGATGAACGACGACACTCTCACAGCTAGCGTTGCAAAACATGTTTGACCAGAACCAGGCTTGCTGCGCTCCAATATATTTATCTCCCTATACGTATACGAGAATTAATACCAGTGGTAATGATCAACTCACAGGACACTGTTATTTTGTAGAACATGCGAGAACGCTGGATTTGTTAGTAAAGGACTATGGACGCCCTTGGAACGAGGAGGACGAACACGTTTTAATTAACTTGCTCCGCCCATGTACGACATTAATACACAAAAGGCATAATCACTTGGGTAGGTACAGTATGAACAACCTCTCGGGCCTCGAAAACAGTAAAGTGCGAGATATCGAGATATCTACATAAGTAACTGTGATTGATTCCAATCGAGATGAAAGGGAAGTAAATCCTGTAGTATCACAATGGACCGTCATCGGTCTAAGTCTGGATCTTCTTGGTTCAGTTATATAACTGATCTGCGTATAAAATACTTAATATACAGTACGAGCCAATATTTTTGTTAATTCTGTTGTATAAGACAGTTAGAGTGTTCAGTTCGATTTCTTATTGATAAAATATTGTGTAAAGTTCAAATAAAATAATGAATTTTGATCAGTTGAGGGTTTGATTTGGCTTAAATTTCGGGATTAATTTTATAACGAATGAAATAATTGCCTGTATGGACTGCATGAACTGCAAAAATTATTTGTTGCTAGGTTGAAGTGTTTCTAAATATTTAAATTTTGTAAAACATACTCGGTGAAATTAGTAAATTATTTTTATGTAAATTTATTATCCAGGACTACCAACGCTAACCAGTTTGAAGTACTGGACTCTTTCATGGAAAGGAATGAAGGGATCGCATGTATTTTTCTATTTATATTGCCCCGCAATATAAGGAACAAGCCAATAAATTATGGGAAGACGTTAAAAAATAATTAAACGACGAAGGGTCCACCAGCAGGGGTATTATTTTCTACATTGACGTGCCAACCACCCGTAGATAACCTCAACAACGTAGACAACGTTATTAATGTAGACAATTTCTACATTGGTTTTGTCAATTAGTTCTAAACTAAAAGGGTGACCAAATTTCTTTAGGAACAATGCGTTATTGATGATAGTTTTACAGAATGTCCGTCAATGCCTTTAAATCCCTTTTCAAAAAGAGTGGAATTTAAAACTAATCGTGCTCAAATACAATGAATCTACTTCAGCGTCATGTTTATCCATTACAAAATTATTAAATTGACCCAAAACAACGATATAGCGTTATTTAGAGTGAGGCCCTCTTTATAACGGTAGAACGATATAGAACAGCTCGCAGAAAAATCGAAAAAAACGGCTCACAAAAAATCAGACAAAAAGGTTATAACTTTAATTAAAAATAATCTGGGGAACTTTAACTATAACCGTGGCATACAATTTAACACACCCCACGCCATGGTAAAACTAATTCGAGTTCAGGAAGGGTTTAAGTGCTACCGAGTTATTAAAAAACCAAAATCGTTCAGAAAACCAACACTTGTTCATGTATATAAAAACCAACAACTTTCCTATTATTGTGGCAGGATTGTACTGTCCACCAAGATATTCTATTAATAACAAACTATACTAAGAGTTCTTCAAGCGTCTGGGATAAAGGTTTATAATAGGCAGTGACTGCAATGTGAAGAATACCCACTGATGGGGTTCTAGATTAACAACAACTAAAGGAAACTAATTACTGATTGCCATTAAAGAAAATGAATGTGAATCCATTTCTACTGGAACCCCAACATATTGGCCAACTAACCCAGGAAAAATACCTGACCTGATCGATTTTTTTTTTAACCAAAAGTATTTCTGGACTCTGCTTATTTAACCATCGCCGTACATTTTCATTGCTGCTACATCCATCTTTTATACTTAGCAATTAATTGGAAAAATTTGATAATTTTAATAGGAGCTGAGTTGAAGTAATTTGTAAGATGAAATTAAATTAAAAAACCTTAGCTCGAATGGCACTTGAACTCACGTCAACTAATCAAACTCCCATTACTTTTGATACTTGACCACTGCCGGACAATTTCTTTACTGATAAATCCATCTTTTGAGAGAAATGAAAATTTAACAGAATCTGAATGGAATTAATTTGTAAGAAATTAAACTAAATTTGTTTTTAGTCCTAATCGAGACTTAAACTCAGCTCTACCTATTTGTTATACTTTCAGTTTGTACAGGGAAAATTTTTTGGACGTTATTCATATAATGACTTAAACTTAAACCTTGTATGGTCGTCAGTGGTCAATATTGTGGGTCGCCTAGAAAAACGTTAAGAACATAAGGAGGAATAGCTTGTCAGATTTCTAACATCTTCGAAATACACTTCTTGGAATGCATTATATGTTGCACCTGGCACTATGCAGTTCAGTTAAGTTTCATACGATATTAATGTTGGGACATTTTTGGTTGAACTCAGCTTCTATTAAAAAATTTCCCAAGTTTCTCAATCCAATTGGAAAGTATAAAAGAGTTGCATAACATCAAATATATAATATTATATGTACGCATGGTGGGCGAGGTAGTAGAGGGATTGACTTTGGATTCGTGGACCAAGGTTCGAGTCCCATTAGCGACGGTATTATTTTAATTTAATTTCTTCTGTATTGAAATTGGTTCAACACACAGCTTCTGTTAAACATTTTCATATTTTTCAAGTAGTGGCTTGTATACTAGATGGGTATATAGCGATGGCCACCACACGTTTGAGGGAGTGAGGAGGTTCAAATATTTGGGTTCTCTTATCACTCACGATAACAGTGTGGGTGAGGATATCAAAGTGCGGCTGGCAGCTGGCAGTCGTTCTTTGTATCCTCTAAGGCCACTGCTAAAATCTAAACACTTATCAAGTGCCGTGAAGCTGAAGCTGTACAAAGAGTTGATCAGGCCCGTTGTTATGTTTGGATGTGAAAGTTGGGCGCTGACGGATGAGTACGAGAGATGGCTCCTAACATTTGAGAGAAGAGTCATGCGTGTGATTTACGGCCCAAAACGCGAAATAGATGGTACATACCGAGCTCTGTACAATGTCGAGATCAGAGATCTGATGAAGATCCCCGATATTGTACATGAAGTAAGATCTCAGCGAGTACGCTGGCTCGGGCACGTTCTGCGTGCTGATCCGGAACGAATTGTGCAGCGATCTCTGAAAGGAGAGCCACCATATGGTAGGCGCAGAGGTCGTTGCAGGCGACGATGGCTCCACGGTGTAGAGAACGACTTGGCTTCTTCAGATTGTCTTAGACAGTATGAAGACCATGCTCGTGATCGAAACCGCTGGAGCCAAATTGTTGACTCAGTAAGGGGCCAGTAATGGCCTTTAAAACTGTTTTAATTAATATAGCGATGGTGAAATAAACGAGTCCATTGCCTTGGCTAAAATTTTCAATATTTTCTATTGAAATGACAGATATAAAACTTTTGTATAGCATAAAATATATATGCGTTGGTGGTCCAGTAAGCACAGTCAGTGACTTTGGATTTATGGAACTATCTTCCATAAGTTCTATTCTCGATCGAGCTCTAATAATTTTTGATTTAATTTCTGCTTTCAAATGGAAAGAAATGGTGATGGTGAAATAAAATTACTCAAATCCAACTCGGCTTCTGTTCAAAACTTCAATGTTCTCCATGTAAAAGTGGCAAGTATAAAAGATGGATATGGGTAATAAAGCGGTAATGAAATTGTACGGCGATGGTCAAATAAGCAGAGTACATTGTTGTTGCTAAAATTTTCAATTTTTTTTTATTAAAATGGCAGCTATAAACGATAGGAATATCACTAATTATATGTATGGCGGCGAGGTTCGAACACTGCACAATATTCACAATTCCCAATCCTATACACCGCTTACTTTACCACCTCACCATTTCCATATATGCGTTTGCAGCTAATACTTATCCTTTATATTTGCCAATTGAAGGGAGAAATTAAATAAATTAAATTAAATATTATTTAATGCCAAACCGAGGCTTGAACTTAAGTTCACAATTCCAAATGCAACGACTCTGTTTACTGGACCACCGGAGTATATAAATATGGTGCCATACAAATCTTTTATGTTTGCCAATTCAATAGAGAAAATTGAAAGTTTTAGCAACAGGAATGTACAATTCATTACGGTCACAAGAGAGGGCTCTTATACTTGCAGAAATTGAATGTAGATTTCAACAGAAGCTGTGTTGAACCAATTTTACAGCAGAAATTAAATTTAAAAAGTATTGGATTGGCGCGCTGAAGAGTCTTGAACTCGAGTCCACGATTTCAAGAGCATGCACTCTGCTTACTCGACCATTGGCGTATCAAACGTTGGTGCTGAACATCGATAGAAATCTTTACATGGCGAACTGATAGAAATCTTTACAAAAAGGTTATAACCTTAATGGTAATAATCCGGGGAAACACCCCACTCCATGGTAAAACGAATTCGAGTTCAGGAAGGCTATGAGTGCTACCGATTTATTAAAATGCCAAATCAGACTGATGACAAAATTATCACAAAATTTAGTGGATCTGTTTTGATGGATTTTGGCTATCAATTTGCAGTTGTGCAGCCAGATTTTTGTCAAAAGGGTTTGAACCTATGCGCAAACGTTTTCTTTGTAAGGAGAACGGTGTCACTCCAACTTCATCTTCATCACTCGGATGAACCAAAAAACCAATACTATCCATTATTTTAAGTATTTTGACGAAATGCTCAAATTCACAATGCAAATAAATGATTTACTTTAGAGTTTATGATTTTTAAATTTTTTCCCTTCTGATACATATATATATATATTGGTTTATGAAAATTTTAGCTAATATTATGGTTTTATATTATGCCGTCAGTAAAAAATGTTTACCTTCTGCAAACAGCCATTTAGAGACATCAGGAAAAAATCTGTTAACATGGCGATAAAAAGTTGATACAAATATCAGTAAATAAGATTCTATACTCCATAGTGAAAGTCGAAAATTTTAAATAATAAAGTAGGCGCACACAAATAATAAAAACAAATTGTATTCATCATTATGCTTTGTTTACGTGAAATAATTTCATTTTTTCACGAAACGAGAATTGACCACCAGTTTAAATTCAACCAGTGATCAGTTAACAAGCACATTAGTGAATTGTGAAGAGCTAAAAAGTGCTGGGAAGTGATGTAATTTATTCTCAAATAAATTGTAAATTTCGAAATTCGTAACAATACATAAAACAGCAAGGCCTATAGTGTATAATTTTGTTGTTTTTATATGTACATATGACGAAATCCGTCATCTAAATGTCAGTCACATTTAACAATTGATTTTTGTTGAGAAATCCGCGTAACTCGCATTTATTTTTACCATAGTAGAAATATCTGTGGCGGATCGAATTTTGTTAGTTTCATTAGTGGTTTGTAAAATAATTTCGGACAAACTTCACACCCGTAACTCGTGATTAATGCAAAAATAAAATTCAAAATAATTTTTATAAAATTTTTTTCTGTATTTTTTGTTTGGTTGTTGTTGTTTTTAATTTATTTATAATTTTTCCTCGCTTCTCTGATTTTTTGTTTTTAATGTTATTAATTTTTTTTTATTTGTATGTTCATTCATTCAATATTCTAAATTTTTTTCTTCAATCATCATCAATATTATATAGTTTATTATTAATCATCCTTTTAATTTTTTTGTTTGTTCACTAAAATAGTATATAGTTTATAATTTTTCCTTTTTTACAAATTTTTTTTTATTTTGGTTGGTTGGTTTGTTTTCTTTTCATTTATCAATTTAATTTTGTTTTTTAGTATTAATATTATTTTGTTTAAATAATGGTTTTTTGGTTTTAATATACAACTTTTTACAAAATAATTGAGCGCATCAAAGTTCAAAAAATATATATTATATATTTGGATTTATATTTTTTTTTTTGATTATTAATTAGTAATAATTATTGCATTCATTTTTATTTTTAAAAAATATATATATTAATTTTTTTTTATTAATATATATATATATATATATATATATTTTTTAGTTTTAATAAATAACAAAAAAATTAATAATAATAAAGTATATTTTTTTAAATATATATATAGTAACAAAACTGGCTAACAATACTCAAAAAATAAAATGAAATAAAATAAATTATATTCTAAGTTCTATAAAATATGTAATATGTTTATTATAATTATGTATGTTTAAAATGGTGGACGCCATGTAGTTTAGAAATGTCATGCACGTGTTTCTTTTTTTTTTCTAATTTATTTTATAATTATTAATTTATAGAATTGAGTATTGTTTTAAAATAATAATAAAATAATTATAGTATATTAATCTATAACAGAAAACAAGTAAATAAAAAAAAATATATTATTAATAATTAACACTATTTAATTTTTTATTTTATATAGTTTCTAATAAAATATGGCAATTTAAAATTAAATATAAATAACAATAATTGTATTTATTAAAATTCTTTTATAATTCTTTTATTTTTTTTATTTTTGATTTTTAAATAAGAATTGACTTAGTTGTTTAGTTTTTATGTTTCATTATAATTTATGTATTAATTATACTTTTTTTTTACTTCTCGTTATTACGAATTAATAAAACTGTGTCATTATATAAATAATCTCATTTTACTAAGCTTAAATGTATTATTAATATTTGAAATTCCCTAATAATTAAAACAAAATATTAATAAAACAATAAATAATATAATTCATATATGTATATAACCATTTCTAATGATGCGCTGTATTTAATTAATTATAATAAGTATAATTCATATAATATAATCATTTTCGATAAATATTCTTTTGTTATTTATAAACAAAATAGAATATATATATATATATATATATATATATATATATATATATATATATATATATATATATATATATATATATATATATATATATATATATATATATATATTAAAATGAAAAACGTAATAACGAGTTCTAAAACAAAACCAAAAACAAAAATTAATTCAGTCTAATTTAAAAATTAACAAAATTATAATTATTAATAAACAAAATGTATTATTATTTTTTAATTTTTTTTCTAATTTAATAATTTATATATTTAAAGAGGCATGATTACAAAGTGTTTTCATTTGTTTTCTTTCTAATTTTTTATTTTGTTAATGTTAATTAATTTTAGTTTTTTTTTGTTTGTTTTTTCTAAAAGAAATATAATTTTGCAAATTTATATTTTGTTTTTTTTCTTTCTACGTTTTTGTTTTTTTTTTGATTTGATACATTTTATATTTTTATAATATAAATTAATTAATTATTTTTATTTAAATTTATTTAGATTTAATTTTGTATTAATTTTTTGTTTTACTACGGATGGATTTTTAAGTAAAAATGAGCAGCTATATGAAAGAAGTTATGTTTGTTGTTTTTTTATAGCATATTTCATAATTGTTTGTTTGTTTATTCATTAAATTAATAATTAATTATATTATTTATACTAATTTATATAATATATATATAGTATAGGAAAATAAAATGGTTTTCATTCCAGTTGTTAAAAATAAAATAAATAACAGATTTTTTGTTGTTAATAATAATAATAACTAATTAAATTTAATTATAATAATTGATGATTTATAATCATACTATAAGAATAATTTTGTTAAACTAAATAAATTTTTGTTTGTAATAATAATTAAATTAAAATTATTTTATTTTAAATTACGGGCTACCCCCTTCGAATAGTGCTCTAAAATCACCACTTTTTGGTCTTGGTAGACTTTTTTTTAAGCTTGCACTTAAATCATTTAAACTAATGTCTGATTCATGTTTCTCATCGCTAAAAAGAGAAAAACAAAAGATAAATTAATTAATTATATTATTTAAAAAACGTACAATTTAAAATTGCTTAATACAATTTTTATATATCAGGATCGAAATATAATTAAAATGACATAAAAATTAAAAAAGTGTAGTGTCTATTTAATTATTTATTATATTTTGATTACTGTGTTCTTTTCTTATTTTTCCCAAAACGAATAATATCTCATCGATGAACACAGTCAGAATAGTTGAATAGCTTATCTATTATAAATGTGTTAACTTTAGGGGAGTTTCACCCAATGGGTAGCTCCAACCTGATTATACGATTACATTAACTGCCCTAAATCTAAGGGCATCGTATTCGAAGCCGTCTGACTTGGTCTGTGATGGTCAGCATACGGCGCATATCTGCATTTTGATGTTGACCGAGTCACTGCACTTGTTTCTTTGCATGGTTCTTGATTTCTTCGGTAACCTACGCCATCTTTAGATCCTTATGAAGGTTGTCGTTTCTAATGTACGATGGTGCGTTCACAATGTCACGTAAAAGTTTGTTTTGAAAGGTTTGAATTATATTAACTTTGCTCTTCTTGGTACAACCCCACAGTTGTATACCATATGTCCATATAGGTTTAAGTATCTGCCGATATAATATCAGTTTATTATGTACTATTAGCTTGGATTTTCTACCTAAGAGCCAGTACATTTTCCTGTATTTGATGTTTAGCTCTTCTTTTTTCTTTTTCACGTCTTCTTTCGAGTTTAGCATCAAGTGGATTGATATGAAGTTAATTTTTTTGTAAGTGAAGTTGACGTTTATGGATTTCGTTTTGTTGAGCTGAATGCGCCATTTCTTTGACCAGCTACATATTGCATTAGTGGCATTTTGTAATTTACCAGTTGATTCTTCTATGCTATCTACAATTGCTAGGATTGCAGTATCATCCGCAAATGTTGCAATGTTTGTTCCTTTTGTATATAGTACATCTCTTGTATAAATACAATATTGGTCCCAAGACGCTTCCTTGTAGAACTCCAGCCGATATTTGTTTTAGATCAGAGTACTCAACTTCAAATTTAACGCGAAAGTATCAATCAGCTAGATAAGATTTTAATATCTGGTAAAATTGCTTTGGCAGGTCTCGTTGTAGTTTATACTCTAGTCCTCGGAGCCACACTTTGTCAAATGCTTGTGCTACATCTAAGACACTTGAACATATTTTCTTCATTTCCAGTGTAGTTTCAATTAAGTCGGTAATTCTATGCACTTGGTCTATAGTAGGGTGCCTCCTTATAAAGCCAAATTGATGTGAAGGAATAAGTTTTCTTTCTACTATTACTGATTTTAACCTTTTAAGCAATAGTTTTTCGAACAATTTTGAAATTGTAGGAAGTAGCGAAATTGGTCTATACGAGGTTTTAAAGTTAGGAGGTTTATTAGGTTTTGGAATCATAATCACCTTTGCCACCTTCCACTGGTATGAATTACTTGGAGCAGTTTTCGTAAACCCTTTTCGGGGAGTTCTTTCCTTTCACCAGGTGATTTTTTTGAGGTTAATTTTTTAGTAATCTCATATTTTAGCTCTTGTAATGTTACTGGTTGAATGTTTTTACTATCCTTTTTTTAACTCGGTTTATGTTTTCTTCCGCTAATTGCCTCGGAAGGGGCTGAAATGTATTTTCAAGGTGGGCTGCGAACAAGCCACCCTTTCATTAACCTTTTTAATTTAATAGGAGGCACTTGAATGTTCGGTCTTGTAAGTGCTTTTGTTGCTTTTCAGAGCGAATCTGTATCTTTTTGGCCGGAGAGACCATTTAGATATTCAATAAATGAATTAATTGTTCTTAATTTCTTTGATTAGCAACTTCAGTTTGTTGCTTAAATAATTAAGTCTCGATTTGCTTTGTGGTGCTCTATTCCTCTGCCAGGTTTTACGAGGCTTCCACTTTGCACTAACCAAATCTCTCACTTCTAATGAATAGTTATTGCGCCTCGATATTTTATATTGACTAGGAGGCGTACTCTGCCACGCTGCTTGCAATATATTATTATTTAATAGTTCTAATTGATCATTGAGTTATGTCGCAGTTTTAATTGGTACTTGTAAGACTGCATTTTCTTTGCGCTCAGAAAACATCCCAATTGGTCTTATTGTTTGTTAATTTAGACAAGTTTTCTTTCTTAATTATGGTTGCACTCAATGTCATAATAACTGGTGTGTGGTCTAACCATCTTCCTTAATTGTTTTCTATCAGTACGTAGTTTTCGGATACTCCTTTTGTTACAAGGATCCCCAGCATGTATTCTTGGCATTGAAGTCTCCCCCAATTATGAAGTCACTTCCAAGCGATTTCAGCAACCGGACATAATTTTCTTTAGTCCGTTGGTGACGTGGTGGCCAGTATAAAGATGAAATGCTATATTCCTTTTCATTATTTAGTCGAACGTTAATGGTTGATACCTGCATAATTAATTTTTCTATTTTAACTCCTTCGCAGTGTTTGATATTTTCCCTGACAAATATTGCTGACCCTCCTCTCGCTTTCTCTGCTGGGTGGCTGGCATGGTAGCAGCAGTATCCAAGAATTTTTGCGAATGCCACTTCTGTAAAGTGGGATTCTGATATTAGGCACATGTCTATCTTTTCCGCGTGTTAGAAAATTTCTAGCTCCGGTATTTGGGGCAGTAGCCCATTTGCATTCTAATTGGCAATTCTTAATGTTTTGCTGTTATGCATATTAGTACATCATAGAAATGAATGAAATTCACTGCTTCTTGCTTATTTAGCCGTTTATGTACGGCTTCTATGCTCCTTTCAGTTTGCGCTATGCGCATATTTAAAGCTTCTATACTCCTAAGTATCTCATCGATGAACACAGTCCATACACATCAGCATTGAATAGCTTCAAACAAAATACAAGCATACCTAACGAAAAAAACTTGAGCAAACCGAAATGGTTAGATATATTACTGTCCAGTCTAAAGGAAAACGAAGCCCGAGATGAGCGCAATTAGCTAGCAAACCTTAAGCCTCAAGATTGGAACATGGTACTGATCAGTACCTCTCGGCAATAGATTTTCTAGCTGGGATGGTACCGATGCGGTCTAACAGTGAAAAATAAGGCTGAAAAGCCGTTATCAAACAGTATAATCGACACGTTAACTGACTCAACATTTCATATTGCCCCGCTCAAAAGTGGTAACATCAAAGTAAAGAAAATACAACCATTTGAAATGGATGGGTTCAGAGCGCTTGTAAACCATTTCGACCTAACTGAAAAGCGTTGCTAGGCTTACCACCTGAAAATTCAAAAAGGGTTGACTATTGCTTTAAAAGGAATAGAGAATAATAATAATAATAAAACAGTGTTTAAAGGCCATTACTGACCCCTTACTGCGTTAACAATGTGGCTCCAACGGTTTCGATCCTGGGCTTGGTCTTCATACTGTCTGCAACCTGAAGAAGCCAAGTCATTCTCTACACCGAGGAGCCATCGTCTTCTGCAACGACCTCTGCACCTACCATATGATGGCTGTCTTTTCAGAGATCGCTACACGATTCGTTCCGGATCAGCACGCAGAATTTGACCGAGCCATTGTACTCGCTAAGACCTTATTTGATGCACAATATCGGGAATCTTCATCAGATGATCTCTCTGATCTCGATTTTGTACAGAGCACGGTATGTGCCATCTATTTCGCGTTTTGGGCCGTAAACCACACGCATGACTGTTCTCTCAAATGTAAGGAGACATCTCTCGTGCTCATCCGTCAGCGCCCAACTTTCACAACCAAACATCACAACGGGCCTGATCAACGCTTTGTAAAGCTTCACCTTCATGGCACTTGATAGGTGTGCCAGCCGCACTAAAATATCTTCACCCACACTGTTATCGTGAGTGATAAGAGAGCTCAAATATTTGAACCTCCTCACTCCTTCAAACGTGTAGTGACCACTACTAAAATCTGGTGTGCCATTTTCCCTTTAACCAGAGATCATGTAATTAATTTTGGACTCATTGATCTGGAGTCCAACTGAAGCTGAAAACTCTACAAGCGGATCAAGCGGTATTTCTTTCACTCCGTTGCTATTCAGTCTGCATATGCAAGCACCAATTGAACTGGCGATATAAGATGTTGCGCTGAGGTGTTTCAGTTTTACGAAAGATGTACTCCAACATGAGATTGAAGGGTTACGGGGACAGAGCATCTCCCTGCCGAACACCGGAGTTAAATGCAAAAATTGTCGATAGCTTCATCTCAACTTTAACATAGCATATACTACTAAATTGTATTTTTTATCTGACTCTTTTGCCATGTTGATCATTTTGACCATTGCGTCCTCTGCGTTGATCTTTTTCTCTGAAGTAAAACTGTTTATCATTGTATTTACCACTTTTCTGGAATATGACCATTCACCTGCCGGCAATAATTTTTAAAGTAATTTACCTAAAACAGGCAATAACATGATAGGCTTATAAGCTTTCTCTAAATGGGCCAACAGCTGTGAATAAAATGCAAATCCACAGAAAACTCTTTATTAGGAGGCACAGACTTCCTCAGATTGAAACGCCAACATTAATGGTAGCACCTTTACAGACAAAGCAAAATAGTTCGGGCTTATTTGATTTGTGCCACATTTGTGTCCTTATTGTGCCAAAGTTTGGACTTAGCATTGAAGTCACCACTTATTATAATCGATTGGTTTTTTCGACTGTTCATTCTATTAAGCTTAGTTATATATTCTCCCGGCTCGGCTGAATATTGAAAGTAGGTACTGTGACCAGATAGAAACTATACTTAGTAAGAGCGAGTTCAGTTTGACTGTGAAATTCAAGAATTTCTACTTTTAGATCTTTTTCTAGATTGCTATTGAGGTTGGCAAGAGCTGGGTGAACGTTATTGCCAATTATCTACTTTATATTTAACCGCGAACGGTTCCTGCATTTGGAGTATGCCAATTGCTTAATTTTCAATACAATGTCGGATTTCATGTTCCACTGCTTAGAAATCTTCAATCGACAAGTATTTTGTCTTTAACTGTTATTTTATATTATGAATATATGGTTCGCGGGGAATCGTTCGCTTTCATACAACAAGCGCATTTAACGTCTTCGGTCTTTCTTGGATAATTCTTTTCGTAAATACGATGTTATTCTTTGGGTCCAAACACATGACATTTATAGCACTTTGTAACCCTGGCAAAATCTGTTACTCTACAAGAGAACCAGTCCAGATATAATCTCTAGTTTATGTTGACCAAGGTATTTTTAGCGCAGTAAGCAACTCCTCGACGACCGGATTCACCATCTTGCCATCTTTCAAACGAGTCATGAAACAATATTTCAAGCGCTCGATCTTTATATACTTAGAGCTTTGTTTAACAATAGCTTCCTTCTTTTAAATTCTCAATCTTTTCTGTAGCGATTTTGATAGTTCTTTATCGGCTACGAAGAATTCAAGGTCGTCCTTTTATCAGTTTCAATTAGAATATCAGCTTTGATGTTGGTGACCTGATACATCCATTGCTGGATTGATAATTCCCTGCAGTTGTTTCCTCACATCCTCACAACAACTTTTGACGGTGGTTACTGGGTCCTTCTCCTACTGGGTACTTTACAAATTGTATGATACTCCTTTCTCGGATATTAGTGTGGAAATTGTCGAATCTCGCTATCAGCAGTATAGCTTTATGTTTACCACCAACAAAGGTTTATTTATATTGTTGATGTTTGCAGTTAGTTTCACGGGTCCCCGAAATACTCAGAAAGTTTGGGTTTAATTATCTCAAGTGAACCGAAGTGTTTTTCGGAAATATTTTAATACGCGGCACAGAAGTAGTGATCAAGTCGTTCTAAACTCTTAGAATTGGCACACATTGGGCACACAAATTAATCTGTGACGAAAAAACGTAAAGTCTGGTGACCTAAACCTGGTCAAATGGAAAACTCATGAAAAAATTGCTCCGTGCCTGTTTAGCACTGACAAAGTGTAAAGAGTCGCCAATCCAATCGTGACAGGTTTTAGTCACTGATTTTTTGGGGGTCTTTGCCTTCTAGAACATTGTTATTACCGTGGTAGTCATTGGATAGATGCTTGGCTCAATGAAATTCAAGGTTTATTTTAAAATTGTATTGGCGGAACTAATGTTGGGAGCCTAACCATTGGCGACAATTATGGGAAAATAGAAGAAGAAATGAAAGAAAAGAGAAAGGAATACATTACTAAACCTCGTAGGTTCAAACCAAATAACATTTTCGTAGGCGATACTGTCCAACCAGGGGATAGGTCGGAAAGGTCATAAAAGTGCTACCTCATAGGTATTTCAATTCTCTTTATAAGGTATATAGGTGTTAAGTTTCATGAGGTTCTCGAGAAATTTAATAAAACAATTAAAATCTCGGCGCTTCCTCGTGGTTCATATTAATTGGGTTTGGGACACGCGGAATTTTTATATCCGGTATTTTTTAAATACTCGCTTTAAATATATTGGATTTATTCCAGCAAAGAAATGTGTGTTCAATCCACAAAAAATAATTAATGACAACAATTTATATTTTTGTTTTGAAATCATGTTAGCACAATGTTTTAATGTCAAACTCTCACTTCATATCTCATCTTCATATCGTTTTCTTGTTTTATTTGTTGGCTTCGTTTTTATAAAATTGATGCATGCATAAATTATTTTAATCAAACTGCATAACTTTTTTAAATGTAGTGCTTTCTATTTGTAAATAAAATATCGCAAATAGTAAGATGTGTGTCTCGTGCCTTTTTTCACTTGTCTGTGCTATACCGAACAAAATTGAATCGGTCTATTCTATTTATTGTAAAGTTTGGGCGTCGTACGCCTTAAATCTTTATTTCTTCAGTCCTGCGGCTATTATGATTCTGCTTATCATATTGGTGACCTACTTGAATTTATGACCATTTGAATATTCATTTTTACGCAAATTTTCTTTCCGAATCAATTGAAATAAAAAAATTTCGATTTGTGCAAATAATTTTGAGCATGACTGAATTGCGATAAACTAATAAGTTACGTCGGTCCATACAAAATGTATTACATCGGGGACTTTTTTATATTTTTTGATTTTGTTACCTTATTTAAAGTAGAACCATTGCTAAAAACTAAACACTTTTTACGGATGCCAAGAAAATTTGTACGTCTACATTTTGGCGTAAATTTTTGTATATGAGCGATTGGGCGATTGTTTTTCTTTTTCTAAATGATAGGTATGCGGCCCAGTCGGATAATATTTTGCGTTGACTAATCATAAAATTGTGGAAACATATTTTAAAGAAAAAAAACTTACCTTAAGTTATTAGCTTGTTCTGCTTCTGCTGCCAATGCATTTACAACAGCACTTATTGTATTTGAGTCATTTAAATTTGATTCCGAATCCTTTTGTGCCATTATATTTGGATTTTTACCAATTTTATTAAGTCTGCGAAATCAAAATCAAGAACATGGTCAAATATGATTAATAAAATTAAATATTTAAATATTTCCAAAAAAAAAATATATTTCGCAATGCAGTAAATTTTGTAATTTGTATGACAAATGTTTATTTAATTTTTGGATTTTTATTAAAACAACAAAACTATATATACATATACTCAAACACTATTGTTGACATAGATTTTGCTAGCTATTTTTTTTATATATTTATCTGTATATATCAATTTGATACATCATCTATCACCCTCAAACTATTAAAAATATAAAAACTAAAAAAAAAAAAATATTAAAAAACTCAAAACGACTATAACAAATTGGTTTTGGAACTGTGCCAAAATAGATAAAATTTATATCAACATTTATTTTTTTTAGTTGTGTTTGGTTTAATACCATTAAACGTTATATACTATAATTCACATACCGTTCAGCAGCCACAGATTCCATTGTTTTCCTCATTAGCGGATATTGATCGAGTACACTGTTAAAATGATCAACACTTAACGAGAATAAATTACAGTAGGTTTCGGATCGGACACTAGCAACGCGTCGTGCATTTGTTAATAAACATATTTCACCAAAATATGATCCATCTGACAAAGATGTGGCAACCTATTTAAAAAAAATTAGTAATAACAATAAAAAAATATAAACAAATGATTAAAAATAACTAAAGGTATCATTTTCCATTTTACTCTATGTTGTTGTATAGTATGTACACAAAACCCATAAATTACCCATTTTGATTTATTCGTGGGTTTGGGTTATGCAGGGGTTGGTTGGGTCAATCAAAAAAAAAAAAAAAAAAATCAAGGAAGAAATGAAAATCAAAAAAATGAGAATATGTATATTTTTTTTGGGGAAACAAATTTTATAATATAAATAAAGATAGATGTACTTGTCAGTTTGTTAATTGGGTTGGAAAAATAATTGGGGTATTTTCTTGATTTTCAATGTTCATCGTATACATACACAATTTACCGTATAACGTGTTGTATAATTTTTTTTGTGTACTTGTCTATAAAAACGAAACGTACATATATACATATATTTTATGTAATTTTATTTTCTGAGGAACAGCACAACATTAAATGAAATGAAAAATAAAAAAATAAGAAACCAATCATCCATATTTTGACATTTTCGATTGAGTTTTAAATATATGTCGAATGCCAAACGGAATGAAAATTTTTCAGTAGCAGAAACAGAATTGACAACATTAATTTAATTTACTTACATATACATATGCATATACGTACTTATGTATATTCAAATTAACCAAACTAAACAAAAAAACATTGGTTAACTCAACGAGAGATGTTACGGATGGCAGGAATTTCAAATTGTTTACCTATTTAAATTATAGGAGGATAATGATTTTGTGAATCTTCTAGTAAATTGATGGTAAATTTTGTCAGCATCTTTTACACCATATTTAAAACTTAAATTATAGTTAACTTCAGATTGGTAAATACACAATAACGACTTTTACCGATCTGATCAAACGATCGCCCTCTGTGTCTTTATAGAACATAAAGAGATCAATTTGAACAAACCCGAAAATATTTTGACCTCAATATTTACCTTTTGGTCATATTAACGGACGGCTATTAGAATGGTCGGTCATAATGGAATTATTAAAATCAAAGCAAAAATTCGCCTTGCGTGTAAACTTTGAACAGTGCAATTAATCAAGCGCCTGGAGAAGTTAAAAATAAACTGAGGGAAGCCATTGCCCCAGTAAAAGATAACAGCAATGAAAGATGGTGTCCTAATCGAAACTGGTAGGAAGGAAGATCTAGAATTCTTCCTAGTTAGCGGGAAGCTTTCAATTGCTGGACTAGTGAAAAGAAAAACGTTTACCCACAATTATAAATTTAAAATGTGAAGTTGTAATGTGAAAAGACCACGTTATTTAAAGACAGGGCTAATGTCAAGATAAAACATTCTTGGACCGAAAGATGAGCAAATTCATCTATGATGGTTTAACCCAAAAATACTTGTCGATTGTGGATTATCCAACTTAACATGAAAAATGCGAAAACCAATAGCGGTGGAACCAAGAAATATCGTGAAGTAGCATTCGCGGATCACAAGGGAATGGTCTTTTTTTCCAAGACAGTTATGCTCCAATTAAAGTGATCACTTGAATTAAGAAGACTATTCCATTGGCCAAAGAATTAAAATGGTTAAAAGTAAAGTATCATTTCCACCTCAAATGCCAAAAGGGCAGTGGAAAATAGTAACAATCTTTTCACTATGCTAAAAAGGGGCAGTAGGTACATGGAGCCAATGTACCCTGCCTATACTATGTGTAAAGGACTTTTTAGTTCATTCTATAATACCATCATTGAGAGTAGTTTAAACAAAAAGACAACTGTATGTATACCAGTTGATATGGGGAAATTGGTCCTTATATGCAAAGACTAAGTCTATTAGACTTTGCAATATCGCTGGCTACACTCAGCGTGAGGAACCTATTGAATGTGATCAAACACAAAAAGCTAGGAATGAACTAAGCGACGAGGAGTCTAAGAACTTAAGCTAATTAAAATTAACGTTACGGATGTCGAATGTGGTCTGTCATATACAATAACGTTGGGCGATTATTGCGCGGGAATGGCATTGTTCATTTCTGTTTATGTCTCCGTTATTGGTATATTTGGCCACGTGAAATCTGTTATCGTCCCTGCCACTTGGATGCACATTCTCATCTACTATCTTGTTTTGTTTAATGCTCTGGTGGATTTCCATCCAGGTTCGATATAGTTAGTTTAGGAGGTTAGACCATGCGTTCAGTGCATAAAATGTTTAAAACTGCTTAAAATCTTTAAAATGACCATTCATCCGTTCTGCCCATCCAGCGCAGGCATATGTCATGAAAGTTACTACTAGGCCTTCGTATATTGTAGCTCGTATACCTTGCGTCAAGCCACACCTTTCCTTCGCTACTCGTTTAAGGTTCGAGAAAACTTTCTTACTATTCTCTGCTACTCTTTCGCCGTGTGAGGTAACACCGAGCCGCCCTTCGTAATCCACTCCCAGCCACTTTACGGTCTTTACCAAATTTATTCTTTCTCCATTAACAGACACCACAAAGGTGGTCTCAAAATGTCAATAACTTATCATCCGCGAATGGTGCTTCTTGGACATCTTTATTCATGTTTCTATTGAAATCGATATTTCAGAGGTGTGGGCCTAATTTGCTGTGCGGGCAGCCATTATTTACACTCTTTTGAAGTGTGACATGGTTAGTGATAACAGTGGCAATTCTATCAGAGAAACAGATAAACCACTACTCGAGTAAAGATCTATAGTAGTGATTTGCTCGAGAGGTCTATACTTGAACAATTGGCCACTACAAGTAAGGTAACACTATGTGGGTACCGACATACGAAAATCAAGGGTAATGACACCGCTGATGGCTGGGTGGGCACATCCTCAACTTTTATCGTGCGGGTACCCATCTTCAGAGTCACAAAGATTAAAGTTAATCTTGTTGGCAAACGAGATGTGTGATGGTGCACGCGAAAAACGGTTACATGAGGAGAGATTTTACTGGGGTCAAACGAACATGTAGGCAGATTAAAAAAGCTATTTTGCTATTTTATCGAAATCGAGTTTAATTAAAAGAGGGAAAGTTTAGTAGCTTTTTAATTCCAATTTATGGGTAAAAAGCTAAAATTAGCCAAGTTATTTGCTTCAATAAAATTTGATTCCAGTATAGAAACTGTGTTTTGTAAATTGGACTCAAAACTAATTTTGAATCCCTCGCCAGAGTCTAATTAAGTTTTCATTTGATTTACTAATTTGAATAGAATTGAGAACAATACATTTAATTTTTAGACGAGTTTTTCTACATGATCAAATTGAACACATCTATAGACACCTGTACACAATTCATGTGATAACACTGGCATGGAACTAAGTATACAGTGTTGTAATCATCAATAAGATGCGTAGTTTAGTCCTTCGAATTTTAGCATAGTTTCTAGTACTTATTGTGTAGGATTTGGAAATGTGTCAGAATCTTAGGAAACTCGAAATTACAGATATTTGAAAATTGAAAATATATATAATATTTTGCTATGGTCTCGTTTCCTCGTTGCCAATTTGTTATTTATGAACTGTGAATCAATCCTCTGCGTAATTTTTTAGGTAATTTTGCGGATATGAGGGCTTCCGATCTTGGAAGTTTGAAACTATTTCTAACGTTAGTGGGTTTCTATTGCATTGCAATTTTTGGCCTAGTTATTGTTTAGGATCGATCAAGTGGGTCATTAACTCGAGGTTGGTGTCAGTTGTTGATTGACTAGAAAAACCATTATTTGTGCTTTCAGGATTGCATATTAACTCGCGTGTACTAGGCTTCGTAGAGGATCAATTGCAAAAAGTAAGCTATAGAACACAAAAGGTATAACGGAGCATGATGACCAATCAGAGAATTTACCGCGATCATAAATGATTTCGTTCATAAATTTCGTACATATGTATGTTATAATAATGCAGCATGAAAAAGACGTATTTCAAGTCCAAATTATATTAAATAAAATAAAATGATTGATTTTCGACAATCAATAGTATGTATATCTGGCCTATTTTTGGATTTACACAAAGCTTTCGATTCCATTTATTACGATTTACTACTCAATAAATTATATTGTTATGAATTTCGTAGCATTTCCTATAATCTGTTGGAAAGCTACCTTAATAATAGAAATCAGTTTGTTACAATTAATGTGATAAAATGTAGCACTTTAAGAGTTTAAGTATTAAATATGTTGTCCCACAAGATAGTGTACTTGGTCATTATTATTTTTGATTTTCATCAACGACATAGCCCAATTACCTCTTGCTGGGTCAAGTTAGGATATTTCCGAATGACTGCATTTTTTATGAAAATGATTATTGCTCTCAGACTATATGGTTAATATGAAAAGTGTTATATACATTTTCATAGAATATTGCCGAGGAAGCAGCAGAGCAGCGTGCAGTCAAACTTGAAGATGCACGGTTGGGAGCACGGCGATCGCGTTAGGTAGCTTCAGATCTGCCTCATTTTCAACAGAATCAACGCGATAGGCTGAAAGGCGTCCTCGAGAAACAACAGAATAGCGTCAAAAACGACCCCGTGCTCAGTAATCACGCGATTATAATTGCATTTCATCTGATGATGTTCTCATCGACTCTATCACTGAAATGTTTCCTTATCTCAAGACTCTCAAATTTAATGAAGGAACGAAAGTAATGTATTGCGCCGCCGGAAAAATTAAGCTGCATCAACTTAGAGAACCGCCAGAGCCATTAAAAACTTTGCTTCCCGGATATATCGGCAAATCAAAGCATTTCCTATCTTACATTAGGATATACATCTCATATTACCAAATGACGTCCTTCAGCGCAGAAATCTTCACAAAACAAATAATTCAAAGGTTGGTTCAAAACAGCAATTGACATGCTGACAAAACGCTTGCTGGAGAACATGTACAAAAATTCAATGCTCCTATACTATAATAGAAGTGGCAATTGTTATAGTAGGAGATCAATTCCAATCTAGAGTTATTGTTCTACATCGGATGGTCATCTATACCGAATAATGATTCGAGAGAATGAAGACAGCAGAAGATGGCGGTAAATTAGCAACCATACAAATGCGAAATGAGGCCATTGAAGTAGATAATCGGTGGATTGTTTTATATTCGCTTTTGATATCAAAAACATACAAAGCGCACATAAACGTGAAATGCTGTTACTCCTTTAAATCAATCATATTCATTTATAAGTACGTGTATAAAGGAAGCGACATGGCAGTTTTTGGCGTGCAACCAGAAAGAAGTGATATAGGAATGCGGTCTTACATATCGATAAAATCGCACAGTATATCAGGCTGGAAGATACATAAGCAGCAATGAAGCTGGAAGTAAAAAATCATTTGAACGACGCAAACGAGAAGAGCCGAAGGACATATTCAAAGAAATTACGATAGGCAGACTGTCCACGGTGCATCCCAATTAAGATGAGTAGTTCTTTCTTCGCATGCTGTTGGTAGATGTGCCCGGTCCAACGTCTTTCCAGCAATTGAGAATTGTCAACGGCGTTACATATGCCACTTTCCGCAGTGCATTTAAAGTTGTGTGTTTATTGGCGAGCGACCAACATTGGAGTGTATGATGCGTGCAACACATCACATCCAAATCAAATTCATGAATCGTTTGCAATTATATTGATCGCCTGCATTCCGTCATCTCCAAAAGAAATATAAATCGCACATGGCTGAAGATAGTTTCCGTCGAATACGCAAGGAAACTTCAATATGAACATAGATTTCACAGCAGAAATCTACAACGAAGCGTTGATAATGATTAGAGATTTATGCTTAGAAATCGAAACTTCAGACCATTTGCGTGGAAACATCAGACCGTTTGGGAACGCATTTTT
Organism: Tipula unca; assembly: GCA_951394425.1. Lineage (NCBI taxonomy): Eukaryota > Metazoa > Arthropoda > Insecta > Diptera > Tipulidae > Tipula > Tipula unca. The sequence continues at coordinate 91,878,352 of OX596382.1, forward strand.
ATTGCTTGCATGAGACTTCAGGCAAACATTATCTGGTAATTCTTCGGTCAAAACAAACGGACGATATAAATGTTTGCAACAAATACTCTATTTTGTGAAGACACATAAAGACGTTAAAATTAACTACAAATATGCGTGTCCAGCTCGAAAACGATCGATCAGAGAGATATTCTCACATCAATCGTTGCAAATTGGGAACGGAAAGGTTGATCTGACCACAGGACGAATGTTATTGCCTCATAAATACTGAAATTTAGTGATGTCAAAAAAAAAGAATTGGTTGAAAAAATATTTCCCAATTTGTCAGGGAGACTGTCACATATAAGTCCGGCGACACTGTTGTGGAAGCAGATGAAGCAATTGAAACTCAATCTGCTTAATATCATTAAGCGCATGTGGCTTGGAGTAAAAAAAAAAATGAGCAATGCCATATAGGCAACAATCTTGACAAGACATTTCAAAGGTGAAGATGACCTCATTCCTTGCATTCCTATATGAATCCAACGGATATGCCATTTCAATCTAAAAGATTGCAATTCCCAATTCGATTGGCGTTTGCAATCGCCATCAACAAAGCTCAGAGTAAATTTTTAGAATTTTATGGTTTAGATTTAGAGTCGTGTTCTAGAGTCGACAAACCGGACAATCTCTATAGCTGCACAAGCGTTGTGAAATTAAAACCATATTAGACACGTGTGCTTTCAATTCCCTTTCTTTTTCATTAACCAGACTGAGTCAAGCTGCGACGCGTGACCGGGTACAGCTAGTAATAGTAAATTAATTAAAATATGTAATTTCAATCGTTTAAATTAAGTTTTTCGCTATATGTAAGTCAGCACTCACGGGACGACTAAAAATTGTTTATTGTACGTATAATCACAAATTTTACCAATGGTCAACACAAAAGTAACTTCCAAAAGTAAATCACAAAAACTTTGCTGTTAAAATTATAAATTTTACCAATTAGTATGAACATTTAAAATAAAAATCCAAAAACTGCTCGACTCTAACTGTAGTATCGATTGAGTAGATGGAATACAGACGATTTCAAACATTTTTTGATTCCAAATTTTAGTTTGCTTTTTCAAGCACTCACCTAATAAAACACACGAAAAATTGTCTTGCATCACTCCTATTCAATTTTTCGTTTGTTTTACTATGTGAGTGCTTGGCAAGGCCGACTAAAATTTGGTCCTTTTATAAAATTTCATAAAATAAAAAAAAAACTCTCGATACCAAATTTTAACCGACCTTTTGCAGTAATCACTTAGTAAAATCCACGAAAAATAATCTAAAATTTGGATAATCAAAAATAATTTCCCTTGGAAGTCCAATCCTGACTTTTTTTCGTAACTATACGGATATACCTATTCGAACTCGTAAATGTCATTAATTATAATAAACACAGAACAATATTAACACATCACCACTCGCCTTATTGAATCATACATCCGAATTATATATGTACGCATATAAACATATAGAATGAAATGGGCCGATCGAAAATTGTATAAAATTAAATCGTATCAAAATATTCACAAAACCAAAAAAACATTTCATTTTTATGTTCTACAATATTTTGATTGATTGATTGGTTTGCATTATTCGCGCGTATACACAAGTATATACATATGTATGTATGTATTTATGTTTGGATGTGTGGCAATACACAAAATAATTTGATTGATATATTCGGAAAAATTTGAAGTGAATTATAATGTGTCGGTAATGCAGTATTTTATTAATTTTTTTTATTTTATTTATGTTAAAGTGGATTTAGGCTAAGCTCTTTTCCCCAAAAGTACTTATGATTTTTTTGTGTATGCATATACATACGCATATATACATAACAAAAACACAAAGCATTCATCAACCACCAAGAACTTCACCCATCGTCATCCTCATCACAATAACAACAACAACATCATCATCATCATCATCATCATTCTCATCATAATTTTCATTAAACTTATCTTTATTTTGCTTTACATATTTTTTCCATCGTCTTGTTGAAAATGTAAAAAAAAAAATCTAACATAATATCAAGATTACTTAAAGAACTGGTATTTAGTTATTTTTTTCTTCCTTCGTTTTATAAAACAGTATAGAGTGCTTGATTGGTTGATGCGAAGAGCATGATACTGTATATATAGGTACACACACGTACACGAACAAAAAAAATCTTAACACAAATAATAAATACGGAAAAGGGTCGATTGATTTTTCTATTGTCTTGCAATATTTGTGACATTTTCGTTTTAATTAAAAAAAAAAAAAAATTAAAAATCTTTTACTTTTCTTACCTCACCATTAGCCATAACAATATCGACAACACCTTCCTGTATAAAATACATTTTCGTACCAATTGTTCCCTCTTTAATAATAATGTCACCTGAAGATATAAAACATTTGATTATGTTATTTATTTTCGGTATATGTATTAATTGTTTTGCGCCCTTCTTATCTTATTCATGAGTTTAAGATATAATTTCGTATATTTGGTTAAGATTATACACCGACATATATAAATATATATTAAATTACACTTACCTGGTTGAAAGACCTCATATTTTAATTTTGTGACTACATCCGAAACGAAATTAGAATCAGCATTAGCAAAAAAAGGCACTGAAGCTACTAAAGATCTGAAAAGAAACAAGAAGATAAAAATATTTTTAGGAGGACAATGTTAGGTTAATTGATATTTATGTGGGGGAGTATTTTAATCGATATTTATTTTTATAAATTAGTAGCATTCCCCCAAAAATTCCAACTATTTCAGTACAAAAATAATCTTAGGGACACATTTCTATTAAATTACAATATTTCGACTGAACTTAATCATGCGTGAGATCATACAACTCAACCGAAATAGTCGTGATATTTCCCAACAACTTTTAACGTAGAAAATCGTTGAGGTGAAAATAGATGAAGGAATTTTAAGTTAGCCGTACAATGATGTGAATAAAAGACCATCCGGGCTACACCTTTAAAAGCTGTTCCATACCTTTAGCACTGGTTTGATGGAGCATACGAAGACGCGGATGACAATGCATGCGGTACGGCATATAAGCTGATTATGAAAAGGAACTGTAACCAACCAACATGACCTGTCCTGCTAAAACATAAACTAGTGAGCAACATATTCCCGATGCATATAAACAAAGAGCGTTCCAGGTTAATGAAACATGCGGAATATTAGTTGCAGAAAGATGTTTTCCCAGACTAGTATAGAAGGTGCAAAAACTTGTACTCCTAAATAAGAGAACCAAGCCTCCAGAATTCTTTCTGTGTATTCCTCTCTGTGCATGCTAAGTACTGCAAGGAACACCTAAAGCGGATCAGCTTATTTTAAAGAACATAAAGTGACAGGTGTGACCCCGCTGGGCTCTATGCTTGGGCCAATACTCTGGAACACTATGTTTCCATGATGGTACTCTTCGCTTGTAGGTTGAAAATAGTAGGATTTCCATATAAAGTATATTTATTGCAGCTAAGCATTTAGAAGTAGTATAGAAGAAAGTGCCAACACCAATTTAAAAATGAGTAACGTCAGCTGACTAAGCAAAAGACAAAAGTTGTGTTAATAAGCAGCACACATATCTGCAAAGGTTTGGGCACAAAAATGAACCGTATTAAACCAGCTGCATTTCTTATTCAACTATCTGCGTTTTCCCTGAAATGGACCAAGTCAGAAGATTGAAGTCACAGGATAAATGGAATGCCATATGCAGTATTCGGCTCCTGCTATTATAATAGAAGTACGGCAATCAGAAGAGTTTAGAAGAAACGTACGATGAATGACAGCTATAGCTTATCAACATAAACAAAATAATACTGAACAGACTTCGCACAAGGAGGTATTTTGTAAATTTAAAATTAAAAAATTATTAAAGGCAGTAACAATTGGAAAATCTTTTACTGCTATTATTTTACCGGAACCATCCTAATCAATGGGAAGTACTTCAAATATTGCTGCGAATAGTCCAATATACATAAATGAAGCTGGCTGTGGCTGTATTGAATATTAAAATCAGGTAGCTAAGTTTTCGGAAAGTTTTAAACGAGTCTGGTAAAATAAGTGTAATCCAAGACGAGGTTAATAAATTCGTAAAATAGATGAGGCAACCAATTATATTAGTGCAGGAAAAGCAAATACTAAAGGTGACTTCATCAGATCCAAAAAGTTCAAGGCGCAGCTTTTTTCTAAAATATCAAACCAATCTAACAGTGCAAGAAATATTTTTTACCAATATTTGAAATTAGGCAAGGGTTACCATAAGACATTAATGCAGCAAAAATATGTACAAGCTAAATACTTGGGGCAAAACACCAACAACAAGCACAAACGCATGTCAATGCAACAATAATAAATTTAATTATGCCACCTTATTTATATGGACTGAAACTAACCAAATATGTTACATATTAAAACTGTTAAATGAATATACGGTCATACCCAAATGGATTTTGATAGACAGAACAAAACTATTGAAATTCCTAACGAAAGGAAGAAACCGTTTCCTTAACTCACTTCCTCTTACTTAATTATTTCACTAGAATTTAAATTTTGTTGTAGGACCTTTCTTCTAATCAATAATGTATCCATCTATTCGCCTTGGTCACAATTACATATGTAGTTATCAATTGCGGCAGTTGCAATATACAACAAATGGAGTAATATCCTACTCGAATTATTTGTTATTTGTTTCACAAATTTGGGGTAAGTCTATATGAATTGGAAAAAAGCAGAATTCGAATTTTAAAATTCGATTTCCACCATTAAATTGACGAATTTGAAATTGAATCATCTACTGGAAAAATATTAACTAACTAACCGCTATGAAACACCTAAAAATTGTCTAGCGGATATTTTTTGAACAGTAAAACCCCTATAAAAATTTGACATTATGAGTCGTCAATATACGTTCAGAATAAGTTTCCAAAAATCATAGCGTGCTTAGAATTTTTCAAAAACAACTTTATCATACCAAAAAATATCGAGACAATTTTGTTTTACCATTGTTTTGTCTACGATCTTAGAATATTTTTATTGCTCCACCAATACAGTGGGACAATTCTGAAATATTTAAATGTATTCTTGTTTCGCTGATATTGTTGATTTGTTTTAAACCAGCCATTCTCAAACTATGAGTTGCGATCCAAAATAAGCGTGTAAATAGTTTATAATTTTAGTTTTAATTAATTGTGCAGTCGGTCGGTCGTACATGTATAGCCTTATTTTTACACAAGCCGGCTGCCTGCCAAATATGCATGGCGGCTGAACTCTTGACCGCACCTAAATAATGATTGTATTTTTTCCAGATCGCGGCAATGCCTCGGAAAATGGCAAAAAATTCTCTCAATTTAATCGATGATTCAGATATGGCGGAATTCTCTAGGGTTTTATACCTATATATGTGTCATCTTCTAACAATCTGAATGCTTTGTAAGCCGACTGTAATGCAATATGTGCTACACTATCTATACCGTTTTTGCATATATAGGGAAGAGTAGGGTCACGAACTACATTTAAACGTGTGATAGCATTCTTAATTTATGCCTGCACTATATAGACTATACTTATAGAACATAATCAAATTATCCATTTGCCTGCCCTCTTTCAAGTTAAACTCGCGAACCAACCATCTCATCTACAATGAGGTGTAGAATCATATTTTGTTTAACCTTTAAATTTACTCCTTTAGAGAATGCTTACGAAATTAATTGATTGGTAATGATCGGTTTCAGAGTTCTAGCTCTTAGTTTTGGATATATCTGTCGATTTATTTTTGATTATTTATGAAATGCTCATCATCTGAATTTATGGAGTTTGAAATTTACTATTCTTCTCCAAGACGATATCGAGATGTTCAGTCCACTGACTTATTTTTTAAGATACATGTGTAAAGCGATTTATTTAAAAACATATTCATTTCATACAAATCTATACTCTCAGCAAAACGATGTGAATGCCTTCAAACCAATGAATCCGTTACACATATACTATAATCGGACGAATGAAGTTTTCACGGTTACATTACATTGGTCACCAGTTTTCAATTTTGAAATTTTTAGAAATAGTCATATACTATACTATTAAGAAATAGTCATATGTAGCAGGAGCCCCTTAAGGAAGTGTACCCGAACCAGTCTTTTATATTACTTGTAGTTTATGACAGAAAATAACACTGTTATTACGGATTTCAATAAATCAAACTACTTAGGCATGATACTTGAACAAATCCTGAAACCTGTCTGGTTTCAACAAAGCAACATACAAATAATTCAACGCTTTCAAACCTAGGTACTCCGTGGCATAGTAGATGCACCGTGGTATCTTTGCAATAACGATCTGAATTCAGAGACTTTATACACCATACGTTAACGTCGGAGCAACCCGCAGTTTCTACAAACAACAAAAATGTAAGAAGACCCAAAATAGTAAAACCTTTTGAACTTGCAGTGTTTTGAAGAATAACAAATAATTACAATCTAAATAACACATTTCAATTTTAACAATTTAAGTCAAAAATAAATATTATGAAATAAAAACAACGCTCTAATTTTTTTGCTTATATTTATAAAATTATTTTTGTTTATAAAATTTGTATATAGATTACAAATCACTTAATCGGCTGGAACACGTTGCTTTCAAGAAACTCACTGGCCTAAAAGTGAAGATCATGTGACGCACGGCTATATGCTGTTATACAGTGGAGATGACCTCGGAAATCTTGGAGCTGGATTTCTTCTTGGGCCGCAGGTAAAGAAGGCTGTTTTGGATTTCCAAAGCAGTCAATAATCGATTGTGTAAGCTTCGCTTACGAATGAAGTTTATCGTTTATATCGACTAACCTGTCGATAATTTGTGTACATGCGCTCACAAAAGTCAGTCAGCCCCAAGATAAGAAGTTTCCGTACAGGTCCGGGAACACAGCTATAAGGTCTGATAACGTGAAGGTCTGATAATGAAGATACAAAAAAAAACGATATCAGGATCTTATCGTGAGCGACAACATTGAGCTAATTACCAGTCTGACTGTGTAAACTCTGTCTGGGAGGCACTGAAAACTTCGTTTGTGAGTGCTGCTCAACAGCCTTTAGGTATAGTGAAAGTCAGACACAAGAATGATTGGTTGATGACGACAGTGGAGCAACAAAATATAGCCCATAGTGTAGTGCAACAACGTCTCACAATCGCGAGGGAAAACAAGGTTAGTCTTATTAGGAGATTTGTAGACAGAAAAAACGAGAATGGTAGAAGGCCGAGGTTCTGAAAGTACAACAGCTCAGCAATGAGCGCAGTCCACGCAATTTCTGTAAAGGGATTTCTGAATTGCACCACACTTTCAGGCTTGCGACAACTGCCATTCGGGACCGGGATGGAAAGCTCTGTATCAACGTCGATGCAGTACTCGGCGCATGGAATGGACACTTTGCCGACCTGCTTGGTGTTCATCATGAGTCACAGACTGTAGTTGACTCACCTCAAATATAGACTACGGAGATTTGCAACGGCAAGTGCCATTAAGCTGAAGCTTTACAAAGCGTTGATCAGGCCCGTTGTTATGTTTGGATGTGAAAATGTACGAGAGATGTCTTCTTACATTTGAGAGAAGAGTCATTCGTGTGATTTACGGCCAAAAACGCGAAATAGATGGTATATACCGAGCTCTGTATAATATCGAGATTTGATGAAGATCCCCCAGGATCGAAACCGTTGGAGCCAGATTGTTGACACAGTGAGGGGCCAGTAATGGTTTTTAAACACTGTTTTATTATAGGTTACAAATTAATTTAAAACTCATCCCATAAAAAAAATAATTTTATAAATTTAAGCAAAAAAATTAGGGCGTTGTTTTTCATAATATCTTTTATTTTATTTTTTATTCATTTTTACTATTTATAAGTAATTTATTTTTCGTAGTCCGATCATAACCAAAAAAAATGTGGCACACAATCATCTTAACATAATATAAATTTATTAATAGAAAACTTTACGACATTACTAACCCACCGCATACATATTTTACTATTAAAAATTTGAAACAGACACAAATAAAATCCGGTTCCAAGAGAGCTTTTTAAGTATACATGCACATATGTACAAATTATGAAAATACAGAAATTTTTCAGAGCGTTTTACTTATATGTATAGGGTGCATGTTAAAATCACGATATGTCAATTAATATTTTTTTTCTTGTTTGGGATATTGTGCATAATTTAACGGTGAAGTTTTAAATAATAATTTTTCCACTGCCAAAAAATGAAAATATACACCCCCCACCAATTACTCTCATCTGCATAATATTATTATATTATTTGAGTTTATTGAAAAATTCGATTTTGTTGTTGGTGGTATTATTGGAAAAATTGAAATTATTTATTTATTTCATTTTCCAAAATAAAATCGAAATTTATATTCAAATCATGTCGATTGACTCATATAAATTTAAATATTATTATTAATACAGTCATGAAAAAATTGTTTATATTTTATAGATACATACTCGTATATAGTCAGTTGAAATTAAATCGATATGGATTTTGAAAATTAGATTATGTATTAAAGTTGCTCAGTATTTGAACTAAATGAACACATAGGTGTTAGATAGCTATCGAGTTTTATTAACTTCGAACTTAATACTTTAAGACAAACTTTTTTATTAATGGGTCTAAAGTTTTTTTTTTTTTCATGTACTTGTCGTAAATTTATGATTTCATTTCATGAGATGAATTTATAAAAACAGCAACATCTAAGCAACACATTAAAGAACCGAAAAGTTTTTTGTTTTATTTTATTTTTCTTGTGTATATTTAATAGTTTCATTTTCATTAATTTTTTTATTTTTCTCTGTAATATATTTTATAATAGTATAATAAAAATAAATTATTATAACGAACATTCAAATAAATTATTTAATTTACGTACTTTATGTTTATGTACAGTTTAAAATAAAATAAAAAGTAAAAACAATGCATAAGCGGAAATTTTTATGGTTGACATACAGCATATAATAAAAATTGATCAATAATGTATATGTATATGTATGTGTATGAACAAAATGGCGGCGCTATAACTATATATTTTTAATATCCCACCTCAAAATGTTTTAAGATTATTTCAGTAATAATATAATATATTTTAATGAATTATAAAATGGGGTTTGATGCATAAAAATGGCAAAAGTCAATTTATGGTATGTATTATTTAAATTAAAATTAACAACAAATATCAACATACATGCATATACATACAGTGCTACAAAATTCTTTGGAAATCATTAAAATATATCAACACATGAATATAGAGCTTATCATACATACTTACAAATACAAAAAAATATGTATATTATGTAAATTATCTCAAATTTAATTTGACAAATGCCTCAGGGGAGAATCTATAGACAAATTTTCTTTCGTTTATTTTTGCTGTGCTTGGTATTTTCGGTTGGTGTATGTACAATGTTGTTGTACCAAAACCAGAAAAAAAACTTAAAATTTATTTTTCGTATATATGTACAATATCTAAAGTTGGAACAGCACATTGGGGAATGTATATTGGGAATATGAATTGATATGGTAAAATAAAAAAACTGAGGAACAAAATTAAAAACAGAAAATCGAAATTGCATTATTTGGAAAATAAAAAAAAATGTTTTTGTTGCATTTCAAGAAAAACATTACCTTCGCCAGTTTTGGATAGTAAGCTATATCGATATTGTATTAAATAAGGGCAATGTTTCGAATAGACCTTTATACAGGGTGTTTTTTTAGAGGCGGAGAACATTAAATTGAAATAAATAACAGAAAAAGTTTTTAATATCCATGAAATTGGTTTTATTTATTTGACAGATAATTATCACACTCTTCGCAGTAAATCGTCAACAATGCGTCAAATGTGGGCTTCCATCGGCGTACACATGCGATATTACATATCTCCAGAGGAAATAAACTAATAGCGTCAAATCGCACGAACGAGGTGACCAGATAACAGGTCCATTACGTGAAATTAATCGTTCGTTAAATGTTTCTTTCAGAAACTTAATTGTATCACGCGAATGTGGCCGCTGAAACCACAAGTCTGCACCATTAAATGCCTTCCAAATGAAGCACGTTAAACCTAGTAATCATGTCTCTGTACCGCTCACTGTTGACTGTAACGTTCTGAGCACCTGGCCCATAAAGCACACTAAACGATGAATTTTTCTGGATGAATTGGTGTTTCGACAATGGCTTGTGGATTATCATCGCTCCAAATGCGCCAATTCTGTTTATTGACGTCAGCTTCATCACAGACCAACATTTTCAAATGATATTGTAACATCTTATAAACCAAGATCTTTACACAAAATTGTCCATAAAGTGAATGGACACAAATTTAAGCACTCAAAACAACCGAGAACGGTCAAATCGGCTGGCACAGAAAACAATATTGCCAATTTTAAGTTATCCGCCTCTAAAGAAACACCCTTTATAACAATCACTAAAAATGTGTTTGCATAAGTTACACACGATTTGTAAAGCTTTTCCAGAGGCATTTGCTCATATCTTTAATAGTTGGAAATTAATCGAGAAATATTTTTTCACATACTTTGGAAATACAACTTTGAAATTGAATTCACAGAAAACTTTATAAATCGCTTCAATGTGATAATTCCAGAACACGGATTTATTAAAAGTCAACCCTCAATTATTTAGTATTTACAGAATCAGAGAGATCAATTTTCCCCCGTTGCACTACTATTTAGGTATACCGTATAGGTGATGTGTTGAGTTCCATCATTTTATTATATTAATAACGAGTGATAATTATGAGTAGGCCATTTATCTACATCAGAAACAGAAAAGCCTATCCTTCGGATTGATGCGGAACAACACATTTAACACTGAAAACGTTGTATTTAAAAAAAAATTGAACGGATTACTCCAGCAGTCAATGCCACTTATGAGCCCACGATGCAATATCCGGGGGCCTATTAAGTAATTTTTCGATTTCGGATTTTTTCGATATCTAAAAAATTCAATCCTCGCGGATTTGCCTTATTATGAAACTTGTTATCGAATTTTTCCGAAATCAAATTTGCAACAACAACACTCAAATAATTTGACAAATCTTTTTTATTTTCCAATGGTTTATTGTTATGCGTTGTTTTAAGTGTCTCGTGTGAATTAAAAATTATTTTATAATTTTTTTTTTTTTTTTTTTTTTTTCCAATTTTATTTAAATATTTTAAATAAACAATTATTACAATCTAGTCACCTGGACTAATGAGCAATTTTATTCTAACTTAATTTACTATGTTGTATTAATCTATGGCTTCTTCCCACTGGTGTTCCATAGTGTCTGATAAATTGAATTAAACCACGTCGTTATTGTGGGTTTTAGATCAGCATTACGCTGTTTACACTAGCAATTACACCAGCTCAAAAGGTTTAGTTCGTTTGAGCCTGCGTACAATATCTGTGTTGTTTAACAGCTTAGTTGCCTCAGTGTTAACATGTTGTTCGAGCCTTTGCCTATGTCTCAGTGCATTTTTTTGGATTTCCTTTGAAACAGTGTCCACTTTAAGGTCCCTATGGAGGTCTCTGTTTCTAACATACCATGGTGCATCAACGATGTTCCTTAATACTTTGTTTTGAAATCTTTGGATGATTTCCACGTTGCTCTGTTTGGTACAACCCCAAAGTTGGATACCATAAGTCCAAACCGGTTTTAAAATTTGTTTATATAATAGAAGTTTGTTGTATGTTGATAGAGCGGAGCTCCTTCCTATCAGCCAATACATCTTTCTATATTTAAGCCCTAGTTCTTCACTTTTCTTTTTGACGTGTGTTTTCCATCGTAGTTTTGCATCTAGTGTCATGCCAAGGTACTTAGCCGTGTTGGCATACGGTATTATTTCTTGATTAATTGTAACCGGAATATGTTCGAGTCGTTTGTTTGTAAAATTGATGTGAACTGATTTAGTTTCGTTAAGTTTAATTCGCCATCTTTTGGTCCAGTTATGTATTTGAGTAATAGCCAACTGTAAACTCTGTGTTGATTCTTCGTTGCTATCTCCAACAGCTAGGATTGCCGTGTCATCAGCAAAGGTCGCCACAGTGTTGTTTTCTAATACAGGGAGATCATTAGTGTACAAAAGGTATAGGACCGGACCTAATACACTGCCCTGCGGTACTCCTGCCTTGATTTCTTTCAATTCAGAATAGGAATCGTCTAATTTTACTCTAAAGAATCTATCTTTCAAGTATGATTCTAATATTGTAGTGAATTGCATTGGTAGTACAGTTCTTAACTTATAGTTAAGTCCTTCATGCCAAACTTTATCAAAGGCCTGTGCAACGTCTAAGAATATCGTTGAGCAGACTTTTTTCTCCTCTAATGCTCCTTCAATAATATTAGTTATTCTGTGTACTTGATCTAATGTTGAGTGTTGGTTGCGAAAACCGAACTGATGATTTGGAATCAGGTTTTTCCTCTCAATTATCGGATTTAGCCTTTTCACTAATAACTTCTCAAAGAGTTTAGACATAACTGGTAATAGTGATATTGGCCTGTATGATCCAGTTTTGTGTGGTGGTTTCCCAGGTTTCGGAATCATAATTACTTCTGCAATTTTCCAGAGGCTGGGTACATATTTCAATCGAAAGGCGCCATTTATAATATTGGTGAGCTTTAATAGTGCTTTCCTTGGTAGTTCTTTTAAAATTTCTGCTGTGATAAGGTCATAACCCGGCGCTTTTCTCGGATTCATATTTGTTTTTATCTCATACATGACTTCTTTTGGTGTTGCTCGTAGGATTTCGTCACTTTCCTGTACAACCTCTTCAGTTATTATTTCAGCTTCCAATGATTGGTCATCATGTGGTTCAAATATTTTTTCCAGGTATTCAGCAAAATTTCGTACTTTATCTTCGTTATTTCTGGCCCATTTGTTATCTTCTGTTCTGATTGGAGGAATCTGCATTATTGGCCTTTTAATTCTTCTGGTTGCTCTCCAGAGAGAATAATCAGTACTAGTATCATTAGATAATTTTCTGAGGTAGTTACTGATAGATTCGTCTTTCAAATCTTTGATTTCCCTTTTAAGTAGCTGAGTTAGATTGTTTAGCTTAGTTTTATCTTGAGGGGCTCTAGTTTGTTGCCATATTCTCCTTGCCCTTCTTTTTTCTGCCAAGAGCTCTCTAATTTCTCTAGGGTAGTTGTTTCCCTTAATTTTCTTTTTAACTTGAGGTGTGTTTTCCCAAGCTGACTGCTGTATGTCACATATGAACTTGTGAACTTCGTTTTCTAATTGCTCCTCACTCCTTAGCGGAACCATTAAGTTAATTTTTCTTTCTAACGATAGTCTAAAGTATTCCCAATTTGTGTGCTTATTTACTAAACTGGGATAGCTTTCTTTTTGAATGATCCTTTCACTTAATGTCAAAAGTATTGGGGAGTGATCAGAGCTTAAGTCAATACTTTCATCTATATGTATATAATTTACAGATATATTTTTCACTATAAAGAAATCAATTAGATCTGGTATTTTATTTGGATCAGTTGGCCAGTAGGTCGGTTTACCATTTGATAAGGCTTCACAACCGTATTTTCTGATAGCATTGAGGAGTTCTTTCCCTTTGGTTGTTGTTAGTCTAGAACCCCAGTGGATATTTTTTGCATTAAAATCTCCTCCAATTACAAATCTTTTCCCTAGTTTACTGAAAAATTCAAGATAATCTTTTTCTTTTAGAGAGTATTTCGGTGGGCAGTAAATTCCAATAACACTAATAGAGTTATTTTTGGTCTTGATATTAACAGCTGTTGCTTGTATTTGTTCTGTTTCATATTTTAATTCCTCGAAGTGATTAATGCTATTTCTAATTATAACAGCACTACCTCCCTTGGCAGTATTTCCCGGGTGAATAGTGTGATATGTTTTATAATTTCTAAATTTGATAATTGATTGTCTAGTGAAGTGAGTTTCAGAGATGAGACAGACATCGATTTTCTCTGCGTCCAGAACCATTTGCAATTCCTGTTGGTGTTGCTGGAGTCCATTGGCATTCCAGCATAAAATTCTTAAGTCGTTAGACATGGCTTTGTTTAGGGATGGCTCCCTTAGTACTGTATTCTAGTTTCTGTAATCGCTGATCAAAAGTATTAAGTTTGCTTAATATCAGCTTAAGCGTTTGATTTATGTCGTCTGTATGAGGAGTTTTTTGTTTGTTTTCGTTACTCATCATTACTTGAGCGTAAGTTTTTTTGCCCACTTCTCCTTGAGAGGCTATCAACGATTCACGCCTTAACTCTCCTTTAAATGATTCAGGCCTGTTTATTCTAACATTTTGCTTCTTTATTACATTTGTATTTTTAGCATGCATGTTTTTATTTTTGATGTTTTGCAATTCAATAGCAACACTGCATCCTCTGTAGTTAGCTGGATGGTTTTCTCCACAATGTACGCATCTAGGCTGTACATCTGTGGGTTTGACACAATCTCTAGTATGGTGTTTACCTAGACATTTGACACACCTGGGGTCTTTGTTACAGTATTTTTGAGTATGTCCATATGCTTGACATTTTTTACATTGTGGTATAAGCCTAGATCTTCTTAGGGGCTCAATATTGACTTTGCATCCCAAGATGTACTTGATTTGATGTATTTTTTCAATATCATCATCTGCGCTGAATGTCAGCATATACATGTTCAGAGGCTCCTTACTTCTCCGTTTCAGCTTAATTGATGCTTCAGTTGCATTAAAACCTTTTCCTTTCAGGTCCTCAATTATTTTTTCTGGTTTACATGTAGAGTGCAGATTTTTAGCCATTACCCTAATTGGTCTGATTTGTTTGTTTTCAAACGTATGCCAAGAATGTCCCCCTTCGCTTAACATTTATGTCATTTCTCTGTAGGTTTCACCATCTGCTAAGTTTACTTTGATGTTGTTTCCACTCATCAATTTTGTATTAAACTTATCTGTTTTAGTTACTGTTTTAATTTTCTCATACAGTAGATCATAGTTTTCAACTCCATCTATAACTATTGGGGGTGGTGGAGGTAATTTTTTTGGATTGTTTTGGATTATTTTAGGAATTGTCTCCTTTAGTTGAGGAGGAGTAGGTGTATCATTCCTTCTCCTTTTTTTTCTCTGGCTTTTGACTCTAATCCACTCAGTTTCGTGAGCTAATTCTTCTTCATCCGTATGGTATTCTTGTTCCATTACTTTTTGGGTAGGAGGAGAATCAACGTTTTCCTTTGCTTTAAGGGCTTTAACTTCGTCTTCAAGAATTCTTATATGTTCCTGCATCCAAGCAATTGCATCATTTAATTGCTTATTTATATTATTAGATTCAACCAATGCAGCATTGGCCTTACGCAATTCCTGATAGAGCATTTCTTCTTTTTTAGAATTTTTGTCCTCTGGAAAAGCATTTCTCGGTAACTCCACAAGTTCTGTAGGTATTATTTTGTTAATCTTCGCGGTAAACGTGCTACAGGCTCTCGTAGGAGACCTCGGTAGAACCTGACTCTTTTGGAAAGGATCGATATTATCCATTTCTGAATCACTCATTCTCGTGGATTTACCAATATAGTTATTGGTGTACCACCTTAATTTAAACTAACAACTCATCGACCCAATACTTTTGGCCGGGAGTGTATTTTGAATAAAATAAAAAAATAAAAAATAAAAAAGCTAACACTGCACTTTTAATTTTTTTTTTTTCACTATGTTCAATATGCACTTATACAAAATAATTAAAAATAAACTAATATCACTGCACTTTTTTATTTCTATTTTTTCGATTACACTTCTCCGATTCCACGTCCAAACCTCACAACGATTTGAAAGAGAATAAATACTAATCATTTTATAATGAAAATAATTTATTAAAACAATTTATTATTTATTTTAATTTTGGTTTTAATAATTGTAAACATATATATATTTATAATGCAACATACATATATTGTAAATGTTTTTTAAAACTGCGTGATAGCATTAACCAACCAGTCGAACGATCGAATTTGAAATTCGCCAAATAAATAGTAGTCGAATTTTACCATGTGCGTTCGGAAAAATTCGATTTGATGTTTAACTGAAACTAAAAAGTTTAATTATATGGCGGATTTTTTCGATAACATGTGCGTTCGGAAAAATACGCGTCCAATTTTTTTTTAGTTTCATAATGTGGCGAATTTTTTAGATATCGAAAAAACCCCGGACAAACACATATACTTACAATCGAACCCGAATCGACCAGATGGAATATCGGATTTCTGAATTTATCGAATTCGACAATTAGCACAAATTTTACAATGTGACAAATATTTATAGATTTGTCGAAATATTTGTTTTAACAAAATTTATGACCTTTGAAGAAAAAAAAATTAATGAGTTGTAATTTTAAAGTGTTTCACGAATGCTAAAAGTGGTTTTGAGAAACTGAAAATTTTAAATATCATCCAAAAGTCTGAAAAACACTAGTAAAGCCGGGAAGGTAAAAGGAAAGGTTTACATATTCAGTGCTTCACAGAAAAACCATACCCGACTATCTCATTTTTTCTCACACCATTCGTGGAGAAACTTAGCACCTCCCTAACTCCTTAATGGGAATATCAGATAGGATATTTGTTGTATATAATCAATGAGTGTCCTATATTGTTGCAGGTCCACATAGAGATGGATTTCAGTTTTACGGTTGTTTCACAGCAAGATCCAAAGGGGTGAGATGAAAGAGAATCACCAAACCACATGCTCCGGAGTGCATTTATACACAAGCAAGCCGTTTTTTGAACTTTTATCATAAGTTGTAGGTTAACCATGACTTTTAAAGCTGGCCACCAGACAACAGCCCCATACAATAGTATGGGTCTGATTACTGAAACTTATAACCAATGTACAATATGAAACTCCAAATCCCATCTTTTTCCAATGCCATTTTTGCAGGAGTTCAGCGCTATAGTATAGCTTTCTCTAACCATTATAAAATGTTTGGTTTGCTGTATAAAATAAGCCCGAGGTATTTTGGTTTGTTTGTAAAGGTTTAGCTGGTACCATTTAATGTTGGCGGGTCAATTTGCGCAAGTCCTTTCTAGTAAAGAGAACCAACTCAGTTCTCTGAGGACATGCGTTTAGTCTATAGCTGCTAACCCATTTCGAGAGAAGACTGAGCGCGTATTGCGTTCGCTCTGTCAGCGTACGTCGGTATTTTTCGGAAACTGCAATCACAACATCATCCGCATAACCAACCACTCGTCTCAGGGTCTTTGGGACTGCAGTAAGATCTTTTTCCCGCCTTAAGTATAAATATTAATTTTACTTCAATCCATTAACTTCAACCCAAGGTACGGTCTAGTCATTAGCTTGCTCCACATCCGCAGGCATAATACCATCAGGTTCTGCCGACTTAGATAGCTTAAAATCCAGAGGAATTTCCTCTTATTGCTATATATAACTCGTGGGGTATACAGCATTATTTATTTTAGGACGCTCTACTGGAGTCAGAATCGAGCACCCCGGAAAGTATGTCTCTAACAGTACTTTCAAAGATTTTTCACAACTCGTAGTCCATGATCCATCCGATCGTTGTAGATAACTCGGGATGGAAGGACTCGAAGATAGTATAGCAATTAGCAACCATGTACATTGTACAGTTTTCAAAATGCAAATTTATAAAGTTATTTTTGAGATCTTACGTATTACGACAAATTTGAAATTTCAATTCGAATTGTGTAAATTATTAATTAATCAAGACTATTATGAGGAAATTTTAATTTTAATTATCGCAAGATAATTAAGATCCCCACTTCTTTATGATGAAAATTTTAAAATTTTAATAAATAAATTATAACAAAGGTTTATTATTTTTAATTTATTTTGAAAACTGTCAACATTTCTAATTTGTTGTGAGTGAGTTTTTTTGTGCTTTATTGTGCGGACGGAAAATTATTCTTTTATTTTCAAAAAATATTATTATTATGATTAGCTATTACGTATTCAAACATTAAATTTTTCAAAGATTTTTAACAAATGAATTTTGAGCATAGACCTTTACAAATACGTGTCAACCTTAATCATGTTTGTATACATATTAATAATGAACAGTTCGACCTAAAAAATGTCTATATAATTATTGGAAGAGTATTTGAGAGTCAATTGATCTTATAACATTTAAAAGTTATAAAAAATATGTTGAGCAAGATTATTATTAAATAATTTTTTAATTAAACTTAATTAATTAAATGTAAATTCTTAAAATATATAATAAATTTTATCTTCATTCATTGTTAGTTAATTGTTTAATAGTGGTAACCAATTTACTATAAATATACCACTAGTATTGCGTTAGTAGAAACTTCATACTTTTGTATATAGGTGGATGAAGTTTTTCCTAGAAACTTAGTAACTATAAATGACGTCATTTAGTACAAATTGAGAAAAGTAGGAAATTATCAAAACGAGATTTAAGAATGCGTTTACAGCTTATACACTAACTAAAATAATAAAAGCCAGCCTGCTTCGAATTCCAACTCGGTATGAACCCTAAAACAATTGTAACCGACTTTGATGTGTACGGTATCAACGGAATTATTTCAATTCTTACGATGAAGGCGTACATTTTCGTTGAGTTAAGAATATCGAACAGTATACATCCATGCTATCATGTCATATCGAATAAAAGGATTAGGAGTAAATTCAATTTGTGAACTCAGCTTCATTATGGGAAAATTCGTATTCCAAGATATTCGACTGCTACACATTGGTGTTCATTCGTTATTTTTATTGTAAATTGTAAGTATACAAAAATTAAATTTTAATTTTAATTTCAAATTGTTTATCACAACCTTCAGGATAACAAAATTGCACGTTTAAATGAGTGGGTTTGTCTAGAGATCTTGTGACGTGATGATCACACATATTCCGATTGCTGTTGACTTACATAGTTGTTGCATAACAAAAGTTGAAAGTGCGATCAGTTTCAACTGAAAAAATCATTACTTTTCGCATTAGAACTAAATAGTTATTGAAGGGTAGTGCCTCGTTTTCGATGGAATGATAGATAGTCTTACATTTATTGATATTAAGATTTCAGATAAAGTAGGTTGGATTCACACCACGTTGCCGCAGATGGTCGATATCTTCTTGAAGTCTAATGGTATCGTTAATATTTTCAACGGAGTTTGAGATAGTTTGCGGACATTAAAATCGTGAAATTCTGTATAACTTCATATCTCTATTAATGAAAATTATGAAGATCCAAGGGCCAATATATGAGAAAGTTGTGATACGTCAGAAAAGACTTCAATTAACTTAGATCTTTTATTTTCAAATTCAACATATTGAGTAAGATTTAAATCAGTTAACAAAAATGCTGGAAAAGCCAAATTCATACAAATTGTAGTGTTTTGCAATGACTGATCGAGTCAAAGGCTTTGGCAAAGTCTTGTGATTTTTAATCTTTTCAATAATAGTACTGGTAAACTTAATTAGGTTGGGTGTAGTAAATCGGTTTGACATAAACCTATGGTGGCATAGTGATATGTATCTAGGGACTACTGCTTTGAATCAATTGCTCATTACTAGTTCGAATAACTTGGAGATGGAAATGGAGTGAAAATGAAATGGACGTTAATACCTCTAAAACATGAAATATCATTTTTTGTTCCAGATTTGAATATTGGCGTTAGTCTGGTTATTTTCCACTTCACAGCCGTGTTTTGGCCAAAATTTAAGTGTTGTAACAGCCACTTTCATTTCCCGTATTTTTTGTTTGATTTTTGCTCTCTATTAATCCCCGGTTTAGCAATAATCCAATTTTTTAAATTTTGTAGCGTCGACCCTAGAGCTGGCCACGGAAAGCTGATCAAGGAAATTAAATTCTGATGAGTTTTACTATTTTTAATAGAATTTAGAATTTCAGTGTTTTGAATAATTGTTATAATCTTTCCAATTGGATATAAGTTTTCCAATTGAAATACGAGTATTCAAATAAGCGACACAATCTGTTTATTGAAACAATTAAATATCCAAGTTTCGGCAGAGGATCAAAGGTTCTCGTTTACATTTTCGACTAGGTTAGACCAACTAGTACTTTTGTGGTCAAGGCGACTCAATTCTGATGGAATTTACTATCTTTCATAGGAAATGAAAGTTTCGCGATTTTGAACGGTTTTTAAAACTCTTTTTCAGATAGTTTAGACCATTAAGAATTTGTGGGTAAAGTCAAACAAATTAAATTCCGACGAGGAAATTCGTTACAGAATTTAAAGTTTCAGCGTTGTGAATAAGTTATGTTACTTTTCTCAATTGAATATTTTGTTGTTTTTCCCAATTAATTAAATAAAAAAATTATAGAAATGTCCTCTAGAAATTTCTAGATAAATCTAATTTTAATATGATTTCGTTTTATTTAAAAAATAAAAAATAAAAATCCAATTGGAGCACAAAGGTGGCAGTGGGTATAAGCCATCCAAGTATGTCTTCGAGAGTATTTGATCATCTCTAGAATCGGCGACACTCCAAACACCTCAAATTAATTTAACTTTAACAAGTATGATTGTTCATGTACTACCATTTATTGTTGATATTACGTGCGCTCAATAAAAAAATTGTTAAATGAAACTAGAGCTTTTAAACTATCTGGCCCGCCGTTGTCTGCGTAATAACTAGGAATAATCGCATCATATCTTAACATGGACTATCCGATATTCCATCTGGTCGATTAGAACATATCCACTTAGACCTAGAAGGATCACTCTTTTTTTTTTATTGAGATTCGTACTGACTGCATTATAACCATTGTCTGCACTACATCCGTATACATAACTACGTATCAAGATGCGGTGTTTCTCTTGACAACTGATCAAGGAACACTATTTGGGTCCAAAATTTTCTCGGAGTTAATAAAATTCCCCGGTTCACATCGGATGAAATGAAATTTATCGCTTCCATCGACAGCTCAAAGCTTCTCTAATGACTGATGACGATACAATTCATTGGAGTTCGGAAATCACCATCAACTTACTTGAAGTCCGAGTAACAGTGAAGGAAGATCTGAAGTGCTCACTAGTTGAAAATAGTTTACGGTCAAAAGTAAGTTTGATAAGTTTGGAACCTCTCAAAGGAGTTTTTAAAATATTGAGAATACAGTTTTAATATATCAGCGAGTATCAGTAGTTTCTAATGCTGGACTGATTTCGAAGGAGCATCCATCCGAGAGAAGATTTAGTGAAGTTAAAATCATTTGGCTGCCTATCAACAAGCAAATAAATTTCTTTGCAGCTGGTGTAAGGACAAAATCTTAGTAATAACCATAAATTAGTTCAAGAGAAATGTGGAGACATTCTTGGTACACAAAGTCTCTTGATGTACAATACAATGAAAGTTGTACATGAAAAAGAAATAGAAGCCAGCAGATTTTCTTAATAAATTACCAAAGGTTACCTACAAATACCATGCCAACATTTTTATTGATGTGCAAATATTATATTTATAGCCATCTTCAAGACTTTATCATTGAATGTATTTTGAGCGACAGACAATTATTATTCCTCGCATGTTATTCTTAACTTGATAATGATTTTAGTCTTTGTTTGCAAAATATTCAAAAATTAATGATACACCTACTTTCTACCCGCTTTAGGTGTCTTCATCTCTGAAAGAATTTACATCCTAAGAAATAACGTATGTGGGACTTCATAGACATAGCAACATAAAAATATTTGAATTATCGTCGACGTACATATATTTTTTGTCTATTATGTGACAAGTGACAACCCACCTATAATTCTGCTAACTCTCGCATTGCAACCGGGAGGCAACCCACCATTTATATAAACAAAATTCTAAGTTTTTGATTTTAATTATTTCATTAGAATGTGAATCGGCCGTTTTTCTTACGTCTGGCGACAACCATATATTTTTAAACGATCAGACCCCAGAGTCCCATACAACAACAAATAACAGTTTTTGTATAATTCAGGTGGGTACTAGGTATAGGTAGCAGTATTTTCTATAAAAATTTCAAAGTGAATGGAGTTACGCGCGTTAATAAAACATTTGAAAACGTTAACGTATGCACAGTTCAAAACCAAGTTAAATGTAATTTAAGACTGTTTATATTGTAGGTAGTTGCTTTTTACCAAACTTTAAAAACGATAAGCTCAGTCTTATACCACTTGCTATAAATTTATTTGTAACCGGTTGTTAAATTATGACAGTCGGTCAATTAACCCTTTGTCCTGGTATAGGTATAGAAGTAAAAGTATTGCAAGTATAGATTTAAATATTGAAATTCCTCGAATTAAGGTTTCATAAATCTCCAAAATTAATGGCATTTTTTTGTATATACTAGGACGTACGTCGAGACGTCGAATACAGTGCAAACTGTATCTGTAAAAAATGAAGAGATATCTAAGCAACAAAAGATAACGTAGTCGGTTACTGGCGAAATAATTCGAATGAGATTAATAAGAGTTAATCTGCATATTCACTGTGTATTGCCGGTGAGCCCCAATAAGTTTCTGAAAATAATTTTTAAACTCCACCTGCTTAAGAACGGTTTGAACAGATTCCAGTTTACAAAATTAAAATACAGGATGATGACGAAAACTACTGTTATATTTTCGACCAAAGTATTATTGTCTGCGATATCATTTCACCATACTAGCTTTATAGAAGCCATTTAGCTTCTCAAGGAATAGTTGGCTTGAGGCAAACGGGTATAAAAGAGTTCATCCAAATGAGCATAAAAGAGTTCATCACGGAGCATCGTAATGCTGAACCGTGGGGCTTTGTCTATAAGTTCAGCACAGGTAAATTGAAAACGAATGAGGTACATAGTACCCTGGTGAGTAGTGATGGACAAACAACAGTTTGTTTGGATGACTCTACAAAATGCTTACGCAATACCTTGCTACCCGACGTCGGTGAGGAAATTGACTCTGCGAGGCTAAGAGAAATCAACCCGATCGTAACTCTGCATCAACTACACTAAACCACTAGTGAGCCACTTCAGTGATGAAGAGGCCACTTTGGCTATCATGTCTATGAAAGCTGGTAAACCACCAGGCCTAGACAATATCGAGGTCAAGGTAATACAATGTGCTTGGCCTTCGCAAAGCTTGGAAAAATGGTAAATTATTTATCATTAGAAAAACCGGAGATAAGTGTCAAACCGATCCCAAATCATATAGCCCTATCATGCTGTTGCCTGTCCTAAGTAAATTATTTGAAAAATTTATTTTCGTCAGATTAATGGACATATTACATAAAAGTGGCACCTATAGTGACAAATAGTTTGGCTTTAGAGAAAGTAGGTCCACTTAGAACGCAATGATCAAAATGATCAATATAGTGAAAGAGTCGGACCAAAAGTACAATCTTGTAGTTTTCCTAGATGTATCTGGCGCGTTCGACAATGTTGGAGCTAAAATGATTCAATTGCCCATCTGTATAACATCATTAACAACTGTTTCTTTGAAAGAAAAGCCACGGTTATTTCAAGTCATGGCACCCTTGACCAAATTGTCAATAAAGGATGTCCGCAAGGTTCCATCCTTGGTCCCCATCTTTGACAATATTGTTGTTATATCAACGGAAGCATGCACCAAGTACTCCAAGAAGTAGCATTCGCAGATGATACGGTAATTGGCTCTTTACTGGGAATTCAAGACAAAGTATTCAATAAAAAGCGCAATTAGCCATAGACAGGATGGTGCAGAAGTTGACAAAAGGGAGCTATCCTCTACAAAGACATAGTTATGATCCAACTTAAAAGTTCACTGGACATTAGGTGACCATCATTTGTTTCCATAAATGGCCAAAGAATTAAGATGGTGAAAACTGTTAAATGGCTCGGAGTTGACTTTGATGAACGACTTGCAGTAACTTCACATGTCGAAATAGTCGCGGAAAACAGTAAGAAGGTTTTCGCTGTACTGAAACGAGTTGCTAAAGAGAACTAAGGTCTCAAGTAACGTACTTTGTCAATAATATACGAGGGCATTGTGGTGTTCGGAATTGCTAAGGCATACAGAACAGCGTCAACTGACGCCGATTGTCTTGAACCGAGATTAGAGACAAAGATTCCTCTAAGTGTATATGGTTTACCCAAATATTAACGGGGCATGGCTCAAGTACCTGTGAATATGGACAGGTCGACGGTACCATTGAACACATCCTTTAAGACTGTAATCTAGCTCAAGAAACTAGAGATCAACTTATTATAGACTCAAGAGTTGAGTGGCCAGCAAGTAAACTTACTTTAATGCTACCAAACAACCTCAACTCTTTCATGAAATTTTGTGATACCGTCTCGAGATATATAGCGACACCTCAAATGAAATGAAATGAATCCTATGAGAGGTGATTATTGAGCCGCCGTTCATTGTTAACCATTTGACAGATCCAAATTATTAAATACATCTTGTTTGTCATTTGTTAGATTTGTAAAATGGTAATTAGTCTCTTTTAAAAATCATTTGACCTACTTATAATCTCTGCCGAATTTTACATCATTTAAAAGGCTACCGAGGAAAGTATATTAGAGAAAGTTAAGTGATTACTCGTCCCTCCCCTTCCAATTTAGCGCTTTGGGTATTTCATAATGAAGTGTTGTCTTCATTTTGGTAGCTCAAATGGTTCATTTAATTTGCCCTGAATAATTCCCGCTCACGTGTTGAGCCAGAAGTGAGTTTGATTTTATGGGGCCCATATTGTAAATGGCAAATATTGAATATTCTCGTTCTTTTAAAGAATGGATATTCTGTAACTGTTTCTACGATGTAGTATTTCCCGAAACTCTACCCTCTTGCCTTGGCGAACAGGTATAAAAGCTTGCATTCGTTACACATGGTAAGGATACAATTGCTTGGTTTTTAATACACCGAGCACTTTAGAACTCCTAATCGTTTTGAAGTACGACGAACACATTCAGATTAGATTTTTAGTAGGCTATTTAAGCTAAAAACACAAATTGACGTAACTTTTGAACCACCAACTATAGAGTATGGTAATTTTAGCTGGAAATAACCTTTTGTTGTTGAAAATACCATACAAACTTTTGAGACATCTATATTTTAATAAAAATTGAATATCTAGGTTTTGAAATGTATCAAAGACACTCATACAGACGTTTTCCTAAAACTGACAAAATTCGATAATGTAACTTTATACAAAATAAATTTTAATTAATCGACCTTATTTTATGTTGCCGGAAATACGAATTATATACTGAAATTCTTAAGAACTATCGTAATGGCTTCTAATAAAAAAATTAATTAATTAATTGAAATAATTTATCCCGCATATATAGGATAAAACCGGTTGAACAACTTAGTTTTTTGTTAGGAACCTGTTCTCTAACATTTGAATAAAATATCTAATTTACAAAAATTTGGTAAACAATTCTGAGAAATGATCGCATTAGCCTATAGAAGGTTATTTCTCTTTGTGTTCAGAATTGCTAATACGATTTTGGATTATACGCGACATTAGTCAAATATTGAAATTTACGTACAAATTTTGTTTTGCAAATCATCTATACGTATTCATGATTTTAATCAACTTGGATTCGTATATGTAATGTACATACATATATCGATTGTTGGAATTAAAGATTTATCTGATAATTGAGTAAATTTATAATTCTGCAGTCATTTTATCTTCATAATCCAAAATTACAATGGAATTCTTTGAATAATTCTGTACGTTTTCGTTTTGATCGTGCAGCGTGTGCTAATAAGGTGAGAGAAGGCCATTTGCAGCAATTTATGTTTGTTAATTAGGCGCAAACAAAAGCATTAATTTTACGAAAATATACAAACCAAAATTATTTTAACCATCTTTTAACCATACGCAATTATCAAAACATATTTGAATTAAAATCGATGAGTTGAATATGAACTAGAAGTTTGATAAGAATAGAGCAATCATGTCTATCGAATAGAAGAATTCAAATTCAAATTTTTAGTATAAATCTGAAAAACTTCTACTCAAATCATGTTTAAGTTACCTCCCAGCAGGGAAGCGTATTAGGACCCCTCCTCTACCTTCTCTACACTGCAGACATACCTACAACGAATAAAACATTCATCGGTACGTTTGCTGACGACACTATTATTATGGCAATAGACGAATTTCAACAAAGGGCAGTGAAAAATCTTTTACGAGCAATGAACAACGTTACTAAATGGCCGATTGATTGGAAATACGCGGTTAATGAGCGTAAATCAACCCACATATACATCAACGGGGTACAAGCGCCGCAGGCTGAATCGGCCAACAACCTTGGTCTGCATCTAGACTCAAGGCTAAACTGGAAACATCACGTGAGACAAAAAGCTGAACAGATACGATTAAAACAACGTCAAATGTACTGGCTAATTGGGCATCATTCCAAAATGAACCTGTATTGCAAAAGACTAATTTACCAGACCATCTTCAAACCAATATGGATGTATGGTGCGCAGCTATGGGGTTGTACTCATAAGTCCAATACATTGTAGCAGCTCGAATATTCGACTCACCGATATTCGATTCTGCCACAAACAAAACAATTAGTGAAATTCAAATATAAATCAACTTATTTGAATTAAGCATTCACTAACCCCATCACACATCCAATAGCCGAACCACTACTATAAAACATTTATAGTAAAAACTAACAATGTCGACCGTCGCCGGCGCATGTGTTCCCTCTTCACAAAACGAAGACGAAGGCGACGTCATCATCACAACATTACAAAACAAACAACACAAAACAAAAGACAACACGTCTTTTTCACAACAAAAGGCTGCCATTACAAAAATTACTAAAAATTTCTATTTTTTTTTGGTTCAACATAACCAACGTGCAAAATACTTTTTGGTGGTGAATAATTATATATTTTATTTAATTAAATATTAACAATAATAAAATAAATGTAATAATAATAATTGTGCAATTAAAATTATAAAAATCATAATAATTAGAAACA
Organism: Tipula unca; assembly: GCA_951394425.1. Taxonomy (NCBI): domain Eukaryota; kingdom Metazoa; phylum Arthropoda; class Insecta; order Diptera; family Tipulidae; genus Tipula; species Tipula unca. Next base: position 91,905,325 of record OX596382.1, read on the forward strand.
AATAAAATAAAAATTGAATTGTTTAAAAAGAATAAATTGTGCATACATATAAATCGTTTTATTTGGACTATATAAAATTATCCAAATTGGTGACCACGACGTCGGTTTTTACCGATAAAACAAAATATAAAAACCAACCACGCAACCGCGTGGAAGAAAAATTAAAATACGTGCCTGCGAGGGATTGGAATTGCAGTACACGTGGCGAAGAGAACATAACCAACCCACGCAACGCGGGACACCGAGGGACGACACAACGGTGAAGCGAACGACCCTCACCGCAACACGACCAGAAGCAGCGGCAGCAGAAACAACAACAGCATTGAGTGGCAAGTTTTTTTTATAGATAATATTTTTTTTATCTTGCAATTATATTTTTTTTTAAAAAATTTTTTTCATTAATATTTAACGTAGAATCATTTTTATTTTTCAAACTTTAACGTAGAATCATTTTTTTATTTTCAAACTTTAACGTAGAATCATTTTTCTGTACAATTTTATATATATTTTTCACCACCACGTGCACACCCATCCATAGTCTCACACCCTGGTCGTTTTCTCGCTGCAACAAAAAAAAAATTCACCTCGCATGAATTAAGTTTATTTTTCCATTTGTTTTTTTTTTAAATTTCAACGAGCCCCCCCCCAATATAAGGTAGGACACTAAGGAACTCCATATTCCGGGGGTATCTCGCATCGGGCGTTAAAAAGAAGGAGCATCCCGGCCTTCAAACCATTCACTACACGGTAACCATTCCGCTTAATTTTTCATTTTTTGGTCAATTATTTTTTTTACACGGTAACCATTCCGCTTTAAAATTTTGTATTGTTGCATTTTTTTATTGTATTGGTTTATGCAAAAATGTCGGATGATGAAAAAGATCAACCACAAAAAATGGACACCACGCCTCAAGGCGCTAGTCCACAAATAGAGATCGCGGCATCACATCAGCGAATTACAATACAACCTTTCTGGCCACAAAGAGCAAACACATGGTTTCAGCTCGCCGAAATACAATTCGGACTGCAAGGTATAACAGCTGATAAAACAAAGTACCTGCAAACATTATCAGCCTTGCAACCAGAAACGTGCGATGTGATCTCGGATCTCCTCCTCAATCCGCCGACAACCAACCAATACAACACACTAAAACAAACGCTGCTAGAACGACTAGCACCATCGGGCGAACGCCAGCTAGAACAATTGCTTTCAGGCCAGCAATTAGGCGACCAAAAACCATCTGACGCTTTACGTCATATACAAACACTGGCTAACAATAATTTTAATGAAAATATCATTAAATCTTTGTGGGTACGTAAAATGCCGGAGTTGATTCGCATAGCGCTGGTAGCACAGCCCGAATCCTCCACGACACAAACGTTAGCCAAGATAGCCGACAAGATGTATGATGTCATAAACATCACATCTCAAAGCGTCAGCCAAGTCAATAGTCCATACCGGCAATCAAGAGAACGCAGTGGAGACAGAACTCCCCGTTCAGCAACAGCACCAAACACACTCGAACAAAGACTGTCGAGAATCGAGTCCAGACTCGACGGGTTACTCAGAGGTCGAAGCCGTTCGCGTGGACGACGAGCTCCCTCACGCAATCGAACCCGCAGTCCCAGCAACAACATATACCAACATGGTAAATGCTGGTTCCACACAAAGTTTGGTAGAGCCGCCAGAAAATGCACGCCACCGTGCAATTTCACCACGTCGCAACCATCGACGTACGCGGCCGCCGTAAAGATGGACATTGACCACCAAAAAAACTGTTAGAGTCACGGGTTGAGAGCAACATGCCTCCCCTGACCACAAACACACCCTATACGTCACGTTTGTTTGTGTACGATAGACACAACAAACTCACCTACTTAGTCGACACTGGCGCTGACCTTTCGGTTATTCCAGCAATGAATTTCAAAATGAATTACACATTAGCTAATCGAAATTCAAATCTAGTCTTATCGGCTGCCAATGGTTCAATCATCCACACGTACGGCACAAAATTGCTTAACGTGGATATCGGACTCAAACGAACCTTCACGCACGCTTTCATACTAGCTGCAGTGAATCGTCCGATCATTGGCGCCGATTTTCTAAGCAAATTCGGACTTCTTGTCGATGTCAAACGCAAACGGCTGATTGACCCAGCTACAAAGCTGTCAATAAACGCCACAATGGTTCGTGTTAACACACCAACACCGATCCATTTTAACATCGACAACGGCTACGGCACTCTGCTCAAAAAGTACCCACTACTTACAGCAGAGCCGAACTACAAAATGCCAGTCCGACACAACGTGGTACATCACATCGTCACGGAAGGCCATCTGCCCGTGTCGAGACCACGCAGACTAGATCAGGTGCGACACAAAGCTGCACAAGCAGAATTTCAACACATGGTGGAATTAGGGATTTGTCGAACATCGACATCTTCCGTTTCTTGTCCATTACACATGGTCAAGAAGAAAGATCAAGACTGGAGGCCATGTGGGGACTATCGGCGTTTAAACACGGTTACGATACCGGATCGCTACCCGATACCCCACATTCAAAACTTCACCATGCACTTGCATGGCTGCAAAGTTTTCTCCAAACTTGATCTCATCAGAGGTTATCACCACATTCCCGTGGCACCTGAAGACGTTTTCAAAACGGCAATCACCACACCATTTGGCCTCTTCGAATACACCCGAATGCCATTTGGATTACGCAATGCCGCACAAACGTTTCAGCGCTTCATGAACGAAGTCGTTCGAGATCTCGACTTCGTTTTCGTCTACATAGACGACATTCTTGTGGCATCTCAAACTGAGGACCAACACAAACTCCATCTGGAAACACTTTTCCAACGACTTGTCGAGTTTGATGTTCATATCAAGAGCTCAAAATGCGTCTTTGGCGCATCCACTCTTGATTTCCTCAGCCACAAGATTACCGCTAATGGCATCCTTCCGTCACAAGACCGAATCAATGCCATTAAAGAATTCCCAGCTCCAACCTCAATCAAAAGTATTCAGCGATTCATCGGCATGGTCAACTACTACCACCGATTCATACCAAAGCTCGCTGAAATACTCAACCCAATTCACAGCCACCTGGCAGTACTACTACGTAAGCCCAAAACCGCCAAGAACTTCTCTTGGCCTGACGAATGTCAACACGCATTCACGTCACTCAAGGCTGAATTGGCACGCACAACACTCCTGTCTCATCCACTGAGCGACTCAAAGCTCAGCATAACTACTGATACATCAAACACTGCTGTCGGAGCAGTCATGCAACAGTACAACGACAAGTGTTGGGAGCCCCTGGGATTCTTCTCAAAGAAGCTCTCGGATGCCGAAAAGAAATACTCTGCATTCGATCGGGAATTACTCGCAATATATCTAGCAATCAAACACTTCAGATATTTTGTCGAGGGTCGGGACTTCACAATTTACACCGACCACAAGCCTCTCACTCGAGCAATTCAGTCTAAAACTGAACGCAATCCAAGGCAAGCACGCCACTTGGATTATATTAGTCAATTTACCACGGACATCCAGCATGTTCAAGGTACCGACAACGTTGTCGCGGATACACTTTCGCGCACAACAACAAACGAAACGGCCACAGTCGAGACTCACTTCGACTGCAACAAGATCGCACAAGCGCAAAAAGCAGACTTGGAACTTCAGAATTTACTTTCTGGTTCCGCTTGTCACGCCAGTTCATCACTGAAACTGGAGCTTTTCACACTACCTGGCCTCGAAATCTACTGCGAAACATCTACGGGTGCAAATCGCCCGTACATCGCAGAGCAACTACGTCGAACCATCTTCGACACACTACACGGTATCTCACATCCTGGTGTCCGCGCAACTCGTAAATTGATTACTGCTCGATACTTTTGGCCAAGCATCAACAAAGACGTGACCCATTGGGCACAAGCATGCTTATCTTGCCAAAAATCAAAAGTCCAGCGACACACAAAATCGCCTCTTGGACAATTCGCAATTCCACCTGGTCGATTCGAGCACATTCATTTGGATGTCGTAGGACCACTTCCTCCATCCAATGGATACTCATATCTACTCACCTGTGTCGATCGTTTCACTCGATGGCCAGAAGCGTACTGCATGAGCGACATGTCTGCAGCAACCATTGCCACCACATTCGTACAAAACTACGTATCACGATTTGGCGTTCCACTTGACATCACAACTGATCAAGGAACCCAATTCGAGTCGAAGCTTTTCTCGGAGTTAACGAAACTCCTCGGCTCGCATCGGATACGTACAACGGCTTACCATCCGCAAGCCAATGGCATGGTCGAACGTTTCCACCGCCAGCTCAAAGCTGCACTCAAGGCCCGAGGCAACACAATTCACTGGAGCTCCGAAGTACCAATCGTTCTACTTGGTATTCGAGCAACGGTTAAAGAAGATCTGAAGTGCTCACCAGCTGAAATGGTTTACGGTCAAACCATCAAGCTACCCGGTGAGTTCTTCGTCGAACATCCTCTACCGTCTCCATCCACAACCGACACAGTCATCGACCAACTCCGCACCACCATGCAAAATCTTATCCCCACGGCAACAAGACCAACGAATGAAAGCAACATATTCGTTCCAAAATCGCTCAACAATTGCGATTACGTCTTTGTCCGGGTTGATAAGGTTCGAACTGGATTACAATCTCCATACGATGGGCCATACAAAGTTATACGCCGCTTACGCAAGCAATTCATTGTCTCAATCAAAGACAAACACCACTCAATCTCAATCGACAGATTGAAACCGGCGTACGGTATTCTCAACACAGCTGATCAAATATCAGCCAGCAAACGATATAAAACCGTCCGGTTCACCGTATAACGTCTCAAAACCCATGGTTTCTCATCTGGAGAGGGGGTACTGTAGCAGCTCGAATATTCGACTCACCGATATTCGATTCTGCCACAAACAAAACAATTAGTGAAATTCAAATATAAATCAACTTATTTGAATTAAGCATTCACTAACCCCATCACACATCCAATAGCCGAACCACTACTATAAAACATTTATAGTAAAAACTAACAATGTCGACCGTCGCCGGCGCATGTGTTCCCTCTTCACAAAACGAAGACGAAGGCGACGTCATCATCACAACATTACAAAACAAACAACACAAAAGACAACACGTCTTTTTCACAACAAAAGGCTGCCATTACAAAAATTACTAAAAATTTCTATTTTTTTTTGGTTCAACATAACCAACGTGCAAAATACTTTTTGGTGGTGAATAATTATATATTTTATTTAATTAAATATTAACAATAATAAAATAAATGTAATAATAATAATTGTGCAATTAAAATTATAAAAATCATAATAATTAGAAACAAATAAAATAAAAATTGAATTGTTTAAAAAGAATAAATTGTGCATACATATAAATCGTTTTATTTGGACTATATAAAATTATCCAAAACATTATCCAACGTAGCCAAAATAAATTTCTTCGAATGGTCACCAACGCTTACCGATTTGTGACTAACAGGGAAATACACAATGATTTAAATACAATTGCTAGATGATGTCATCCGCGAATATGCCATCAAGTATGAAAAGCGACTTCTCATCTACACCAACGTTGAGGCCGTACAACTACTGGATAGCACAAACGAAGTAAAACGGCTCAAACGAACCAAACCACATGAGCTAACCGAATGAATATCATACTTCAGGGGAACTGGACACTGGTGCAGCAGACCCACACAAGTTTATGATTATCTCATAAGTACTAACGTCAACCTTACTAATGAATTAAATGAATTAATAATGTTTAAGATTGTAGTAGCCATACCAATAAAGGTGTTTAAAAAAAAATGTTTAAGTTACGACGATAATGTTCGATAAAAATGTCTAACTTAAATAATATTAATTTCGATCCATTAGCATCAACGTCAATAAGTTCGTTTCAAAAATGACCAACAATTTTGTTCATCTAAAATGATTTTTCTCGATGTTGTGAATGTTCCATAGTCAAAGAAAAAGCACAAAAAAAAATGTTCGGTCTGAATGTCTGTACGGATTCAATGAATAATTTCATTTTTGAAAACGTGTTTGATAATTGGTTTCTAATGAACAGCAGCAACAGAAATCTACTTCTATTAGATGATTAAGGAAAAACAACCACTGACGAAAAATGGAAAAGCTGAGTCATTATTGGAATTCATGTATCCTGCAGTTCAACTCAAGCTGAAAGCTGAATCTGCTAAAGAAATAGAGCAATCAGACATAAAAACTAAAGAAAAGCCGCCTCCACCGAATAATATCGTGAGCATACCAAACTACTGTGAAATCGGTAACAGAAAACGAATAGAAGATCACAGTTTCAAATAATGATGTCTGGAATGTAAGCATCACAGACTCGGGCAAATATGGGAGGTTAGCCATGAAGTTAAATATTGATGAATACAAACAACCGTTCAATTAAAGTTATGGCTAAAGGATTACACTCATAACATGCTTCAGCAGCGATATAATAGAGGATTTAAAAAATAAAGATTTCAAAATATTAGATGCTGTAAATATTATCAATAAAGAGAGAATACAAAAAGAAGATGGAAATTCGATCATCCACAAAACGACTACCACTTGTCATGGTAACATTTGATAATAAAGGAAAGATTCAAAACACATACAGCATAAAAGGAATTTTAAATACGAGAGTTAAAACCCATGAGAAAATAACTGTGTAAATATGTCAACGTTATGGCCACACACAGAAATACTTTGGGCCAGCTCCACATTGTGTAAAATTTGCTGGGAAGCACATGATAAAAATGTGTATAACAAAGAAAAATACTCCGCTTAAATGTATATATTGTAAAGGACAACGTCCTCGAAATTATCGAGAGTGTTAGGTAACCAAAATGGATATCAAAACCGTTCAAATTACTAAAATAGTGCACCGAACCGCGATGCCAATAAGTATAGTAAGAAGGTCATTTGCACAAGTGTTGAGAGTCAAACAAGCTGAACAACAAACTGAAACCAACTATTGTAAAATAAATGAATGTACCTTAAAAATTATTGCTACTTGCTTGAATAGCAATCCAACATGACCAAATTTTTACTTGACCAAACCAAGAGAATGAACACAAGAAGCGATCAAAAGTAAAAATAAATAACACACATTAGAATAGCAATGTTGAATGCGAACATATCTATTGAGTATCCAGAACCACCACAAAAGGAGAAAAGTTGCTCCAAGCAGGACGGGCACAACATTAATGAATTACTAATCAGGACAGAGCATATTTACAAATCAAAAAACCAGCCCATGTGAATTTGCCGAGTAATCAAAATACAAAAAACTTCGATAAAACGGATCTAGTGGAAATAAAAGGTTAAGCAAAAACGTAGGACATGCAAAATCTGGCAAATTAATAGATCTCCAGAGAACAATGCAAAGTCACTCATAAAAGAAGTATAAAAACGAGTGAATAAACGAGTGATACTTGAATGATCTTATAGATGAAAAAGATACGGACTATGGAAAGCACTATGGAAAACAACGAAAGGACTAAAGAGAAAAACGTAGGAACCTGGGTTAAAAAAAACTCATAATTTGTAAGTCATAGAGGAAGTCGTCCAACCTTTTTCCAGGCAAACTGCTAGTGAAGGAAGAAATGACGCCAGTTTGTAAATTTGATAAGCAATAAGTGTAAGGCTATGCGAATTACAAGAGGTGATAAAAACTAACGATTATTGCCTAAAATCAATGCAACATTTCGGCTTAAAAAACCGTCTAAGCTATTTCCTGCTTCTTCAATAAATGAAAGGATGAAACCGCGAATAGTGGAAAGTAGTAATCTTATTTCAAAACTTTCAAACCACTGGACTGTTGAACAAGTATACAAAAAAAATATTCACTAAAAAATGAGAGACGCCTACCTAACCAGTAATATAACATCTAACTTCTTATATAGCTGATAGACAGGTTAGAGTGAAATATGACGAGGAATACTTTGTCTTGAAACCAAATTTAGCGAGTGTATCCCAAGGTAGCATGGTATTGGGCCCAATTTCGTATCTATTGTATTGAAGAGATCTCACAGCAAGAGCAGAAACTATTGTAAGTTTTGCAGATGATACGGCAATTAAGGCAATCAGAAGTACTGTTGAAGAGGCAACAAACAAACTGCAGAGAACCACAAATGAGGTTTCCAGCTGGAAAAAGCGGTGGCACTCAAAAGATCAACGAAACTAAATCCAAATTGAACTTCTATATGGACGCGTATGGTATATACCCAGGAACGATCTTGGTCATTCCGCCGATTATGACGAAACTCGGTATGTTGGATAGAAATAGAATTATAAAGTGATTTTTGGAGGAAGTCCTGGAATATGGCCTATAGGGATGGAACTAGACCATTCCTTCGCCGATCATTATGAAATTCGGTATGTTGGATTGAAATGGGAGTGTAAAATGATTTTTGAATACAGTTAGGAAGTAGGCAATTTCTTGGCCGATTATGATGAAACTCAGTGTATTGGTTAGAAATGGTATTCTTAACACATTTGTGGATTCAATTCTGAAATAAGACGAATTGGAACGAAGCTAGTATATTACTTAATTATTATTACTAGTTTATTACTTAAATAATGAGGAAACTCGGTATATTGGATCGGATTCTAAAATTATTTTTAGATATAGTCCTAGATAATGGTCAACATAAACAGAAGTAGGCCATTCCTTGGCCAATTAAGATGAAACTTGGTTTGTTGGATGGAAATGAAATTATAAAATGAACCTTGCACAAAGTTATGGAATGGGAAACCATTCCTTCACCGATTATGATGAATTTTGCTATTTTGGATGAATATATAATTCTAAAATGATGCCAAAAATAATTTTTTTATCACATTTCCATCAAAAATACCGAGTTTCATCATAATCGGCCAAGGAATGATTTACTTTCGTTCCTGATGCCCATTATCCAGAATTGTATCCAAAAGCCAGTTTAGAATCGCATTTTCATCCAATATACCAAGTTTCATCATAACCGGCAGGAATAGCCTACTTCGGTTCCTGTTGGCCATATTCCACAACTTCTACCAAAAATCATTTTACTATCCCATTTCCATCTAATAATTCTAAATCATTATAATCGGTGTATAATCGTTCCGGTGAATTGTAGTTTTCGTTGAATTGCGTTTTCGGTTAAATGAGTTTTTCAGTGAATTGATTTTCCGTGAATTGTTGTTTTTGGTGAATTTGTTTTTCTGTGAATTATCGTGGAATCATGGTATCCTGCTGTACCAAGAAGACAAACGTCAAAGTAATTCAAAAGTTCCAACAACAACGTTCGTCGAAGTATTGTTAATGCACCCTGGTACGTGAGAAATGAGGATCTTCCTAGGGATTTATGCAAGGAATATGTCAGCAAGGAAATAAGTAAACAAGCTTTAAACCATGCAAGAATCCTTGAACAACACGGAAACGCTGAGATGCGATGTTTGGTAGATAACCCTATATAGTTGAAAGAAGATTCCAACGAACGAAGCCAATGGACCTGGTGGACCGACCAAGTTAAAAAAATTAAAACAAAATATGGGACTATAACCAGTGTTACTGGCCAAGCGTGTAAATTTAAGAAATTTAAATTGAGATTAAATTACTGTATGAGCTAAATAGTTGATAGTTCCGTACTGGTTTATTTATAAAATCTATTATGCAAGACTTTCATTTTAATTTAAAATGTTAGCCCATGTTTGAATAAATAAAAATAGTTTGTTTAAAATTATGTAAAAAAATTTTTCGCGGTGAAATATTTTTAACTGCAGAAGTAAATTTTTGTTGTGTGAATTAGTTAAAATTTTAACACTTGAAAAGTAGCCAGATTTTTCAATTGCGATAAAAAAATTGTTTTCTATTTTGCATCTAATTTCATTTTTTTATTTTATAAAAAATATTTGTTACCCGGGGTCTACACTATGCAAATTTGCTGATATTTTCTCTCATGATAATTTATGTTTGTATGTGTTTTTTTCAATGTATTTATTAAAATTGGCTGGAACCCACGAGGATTCCGCACTCAATGCCACAAAGGCCCATGGTGCAAATATTTGTTAAAAAATTATCATAACTGGGCATTTTACTCTCATAATAATTTCATCGAATGTCAAATAAAATTCGGTGAATACTGTCAGAAAATTAGTAGGTTTCTAAAATCGTGAATATTTTTTTTTATGCAGCTATGAAAAAAATGAAAACCATAGTGACATTTCGTGAAAATTTCATGATAATTTTTTCGTGAAATAGCCTCCTGATAATTTGCTGAGAATGTCAAAATATGTATAATATACTTACACATACATTGGTAAATTTAATTTCATGAGAGAAAATATCAGCATATTTGCATAGTGTAGACCCCGGGTTAAATAGATACACAAATATAAAAAAATTAATAAAATAATTTCATATTGCGTACAAGATCTTTCCACTGTCCTTTGAAAGATTTTTTCGTTTCACAGCACTGAAATAGAAGGCTAAGCTTTTTTAACATATGTTGTCAAAATTTGTAGTTTGTCCTTACAGCATTTTAATTTTTTTTTCTGTGTTGAATAAATAAAATAAAATTGATTTTGCTGTCAAAAGTTTAATATTTATCACTTTTTAACAACTTTTAATCGTTTCAGACAGAGCCTTAATTGGTTTTATTCAATACACGCACGGATAAACATCAAGTGAATTGTAATTGTTTCTATATCATCCAATAAGAATGTTTAATGTAAAATTAAAAAAAAGTGTTATTCTACTTTCGGATTCGTATTCGCATTTTATGAATCCGAATTTAAAACAAAGGATACTGCATCTAACTTCATGCTTGTATTGGTGGTACCGTCTAATGCGAAAATTAATCAAACTATCGTACAAAATTAGGAAATGTCATTCGACAACTATTTTGCTTACGGATAGGAGTTAATATAACAAAATTATAAATTTAATACCGGAAAGATGTAAGTATATATGGTATTCAAAATAATAATATATACGAGTATATATAAATACATATATGGTATATATATATATATATATATATATATATATATATATATATATATATATATATATATATATATATATATATATTTATATATATATTTATATATATATTTATATATATATATATATATATATATATATATATATATATATATATATATATATATATATATATATATATATATATATATATATGTATATATATATATTAATTACAATAAATAATCTTAAAATCGATGGGTGGAGGAATCTTGATACGAGGTACATTCGGATTGGGTTCGAGATGTGGCGTGGGTTCCAAGTGTTGGACCTCCTCGATCGCAAATTGCATCATGCTCGCAAGATCGCCGTGTCATTATTTGGAGCAGCGAAGATTTATCCAATTGGACATCAACAATTCAAACGTGCGATGATGTTGTGTGGAGCGTCAGTTGGTCGATGACTGGAAATGTGTTGGCCGTATCCGGAGGAGATGATAAAATAAGTTTATGGAAAGAGAATAACGAAGGGCAGTGGTCTTATATCAGCGAAGATACGAACATTCACTCGGATAGCGCAGGTGAAAAACGTTCACTGTAAATATTTCCAGCATTTTATAAATAATAAATATTACTAGTTTTCAGTTTTATTCATAAATTATTTAAGATGCCACCGAAACCGACCCCTTTTGGGTATATAAACTGGCTGCAAACACAATATCTCGTTTGATTGAGTTGATCACTTCCTCCATTTTACTTTGGAAACTTAACTATAATTGTTGATGTGTAAATCAATTAAATCGATAAAATATATCAAACGCTTTAGTTGTTTTAAATTTTTTTCGACTTGACATTTGACATCTAAAATAAATATTGAATAAAGTAACATACAATTTAAAAAATCGCTTTTTGCTTATGGTAATATTAAAATGTAATCCGAAAGTCTTACGCGGTACCAAATAATTTTCGAATCGGATTGAATTTTCGCAAATTTCTGAGATTCGAATCGGATTACGCGGTAACCCCCAGGGTCCTTATTATGAAATTTTTCGATTTCGGATTTTTTCGATATCTAAAAAATTCGCCCCATTATGAAACTAAAAAAAAAAAATTATCGAAAAAATCCGCCATATTATGAAACTGAAAAAAAACATCAAATCGAATTTTTCCAAAAGCACATGGCAAAATTCGACTCCTATTTAGTTGACGAATTTCAAATTCGATCGTTGTTTAGTTAATGCTATCGTGAAATAAAAACATATAAAAACATTTACAATGTAAGTTTAATTATAAATATATTTACATATTTAAACACATGTTTGCAATTTTTAAAATCAAAATAAAATTAAAATAAAAATTAAAGTTTTTAATAAATTTTCATGAGAATAACGCTTTTTTATTAAATATATTTTTATTTAAAATTATTAATGTTATACGTATATTTATTATAAAATAATTTTTAATCTACACGAGACGCTTTAAGCAACGTATAAAACTAACCCATCGAATTCCGAAAAATTCGATAACAAGTTTCATAATAAGGCAAATCCGTGGCGGATCGAATTTTTTAGATATCAATAATTCCGAAATCGAAAAATTTCATATTAAGGCCCCAGAAGATTGAGTTTATCATCTTGTTCGTAACATAATGTCAAGAAAATCAATTTGTTCATATTAGTGCGTAAATAAGTGCTTATTCAGCACTTATGAAAATTTCAAAAAAAATTTCGAATAAATATTCATATCTCAATTCGTGGAGGTACATATGTTCCTGATGATATCTATAAAGCGAGATGTACATTGCTGACTCATTCAAAAATGAGATGGTTGTCGCTAATGCCGTGTGTTATGTCCGAACTCGTATCAACATTTTATTCCAATGTAACCTCGGAATAGAAAAAAGAAGAATATATTCCCAAACTTTTTATTTACAAAATGAAAAGTGGTGATCGAATTTCTGTTTTGTCTTCCGAGAACCTATTCCAACTGTAAATGAATTTACAGCTTAATATCAAATTATATCTGAATATACAGTCAGACGAGATAAAACGGATGGGAAGTTGGCCCGAAAAGTCATTCCGAAAAAGGCTGTTCAAAAAGTAGTTTGTTTCTTAACCAACTGAAAAGAACAATTTGTATTAGAAAATAAAATTAAAACATAAGTAATGGAACTCGGCACATATGCTTAATCATTAAAAAGGTGCAAACAAGTTGACTATATAAACATGCTGATTATTTTTTAAATGCATTCAATGTGATCACAATGCAGTGCTAAGTTTCCCATATTTCGACGCAATATGTATTAATTTGCATATATGCATAGGAAAATAGTTCTTGTACTTAAAAAGTGTGTTCCTACAATAAACTTGCTTTAAATTGTAGGTTTTGAAAGTCATATACGGTTTTGACATTTCTAACTAAGTTCTTTTTGATTTTTTGCTGCACCAAACAACGATTTTCCTGAAGTTTAATTGAAACTTTTCACACAATGTTAAATCATTAACAAATCTCTACCCAAAATCATTAATTAGCATACTAGCAAAGTCTAGACCGTCCTCTCTACATTACACTGCATTTTCGAGTTATACCGTAGTTAATGTCAAGCAATGGACTATCTTGTGATTATGATAGTCAATCAACAATTTTCATTCCAATCCCGTTCTTACCACGAATCATAAATTTAATATCTATCATTTGGATCATTAAAATTTAATAGATTTAACAACTATTTATACAATACTAATGCTACAATATAATTAATGTCTCGGGGGCTTCTAGAGTGTGGCGAATATTAACAATATCTACTACTTTGGACCGATTAAAATTCATTTAGTAGAAATAAATCAGTGGATTTTATATTTTCCAAGAACAGTGGCAGGATTTTAAAAATCAATAAAACAGATATGACGTCGTTCTGAAAAATTGGGCAATCCCGTCAAAATAAGCGATTACGATATGGATGTAGGTATAAGTTTATTGTTCTTAAATCGCATGTTTGGGAATCCCTTATTTAATTATGTCGTCTATTAGTCGTATCAGGAGTAAATATTTTTATTCATTCTCGGATTTTGATAATAATTTATATTTGTATTGAACAATTGGTTTTTTTTTGTGGTTTATGTTAATGTCTAGTTTAAATTAAAAATAAACAAAAAAAATCCCAAAACTTTACGAAAATTACAAACCACAAAATAAATATGCACATTGCTCACACATAATACATGGACCAAACAGATACATACAACATTTACATACGTGTCACTTTGGCAAATGTGTGGTTCTATATATTATATATAACGAATGTTAAGGCCTAAGGTTGGTATAAATAGTAAAATTCGTTAATTTAGTAACGATACCAAAGACCAAAAAATGACAGCCTAATAAAGCAATGGAACATGATGGCCTTGAAAATGTACTGGGATATATTTGTAATAAATTGCATGACCAAACAGAAATGACAGGCTGGTATTCAATTATTGGAGCAGCAAGTTCTCGAAGGAAAAAAGAAGAGCATAATTTGGAACGGAGATTTATAATATTTTTGAATTGCACAAATGTTTCAAATGAATTATTTGCACCCAAAATATTGGTTCATTTATTTATTTGTTTTGTTCATCTTAGTTTTATAAATAATTTTTAGATAAATGGTCGAGCTAACATTACTGTGCATAGAGATAAATTTTAACATTGTTCAATGTTTAATTACGTTGTCAAACAATTGATATACGGTATTTGAAAGATATCTCGGTCGAATTAGGTTGAACAAATTTATTCCTTATTAGTTAGTACCCTAAGCCACTTGTTTTAAGAAAACGACCAATTGGAAAAAGAAGAAAAATATTTTTATAAAACTAGTTAAAGATTTTTGTCTATTTTTAAACATAAAATACGTGCTGAAAGTTTCTTTAAAACTTGCGTATTAATAAGCTTTTCTGTCGATAGGGCAACTAAAAACTGAATAGTGGTTGAAGCCCATGCGAAAGGCACCGTTTATATATTGTTTGTAAAAATTTTGTGCGAGGTCTCTATTCCGCAATGATCAAATAAATTCTATTAAAATTTCAAATTAATCGGATATACTATAGGGATTTTGTAAACCATGATTTCGTTTCTTACCCATCAAGCCATCCATAAATATCATCAGGAACATATGTACCTCGACGAATTGAGATATGAATATTTACTCGAAAATCTTTTTGTAATTTTCATAAGTGCTGAATAAGCAAAATAAGTCACGCACTAATATGAACAAATTGGTTTTCTTGACATTATGGATACCTAAAAAATCTTTGTGCTGCATTTCAAAATGTTGAAAGAAAGTCCCAAAATGCAGTTGGATATAGCTTTTATTTACGTATCAAGTTAAATATTTGTTTTAGAACTTTACTGTAAAACCAATAATGACAATCGACCTTTATTTACAGAAGTATAAAAAAGTTTCGTAAATTGTATTTTCTAACTTTTAATTGAATTCCTAAAACAATTTTTGATTTCTTCTTCAAATGTTGTACATAAACAGAATTGGAATTACTGTAGTATTGAATATCATATCCAAAACATTGGATAATGTTAAATTTGATATTTTTCGTGACAAGTATATTTAAATCTAATCAACCGCTTCCTATAAAAATGTTGATTTCGATTTGTCCACTATACTGTTTATCATAAGAATTATTTTAAATTTTCATATTTCATAACACTGCAGAGAATACAAATCGTTTAACGACATCGGTTTTGAGTATAATGTATATATAGGATAGACAATTTTGCTCAAGGTGAATAATGAGAAAGTTCAAAATTTATATATGATGATTTCAAAATAGGTAATACTTTAGGGAGTCAGACAGGTTCTCAATCAATCGCGAAATATGTATTTTTTTATTCTCTATACGATCCCATTCTAAATTTAACACTAAATAACGATTTTGTGGCGTTGTTACGTGTACTAATGAAAACAAAGTAATTTAAAAATTTGCGCCTAATCAATCTCAATGTAATCAATCTTCTCGATGTAGACCTTTATCGAACCAACGAAAATCGTTAAATCCGTTCTGGACTTTGTTTTATTTTTTCATAAGCTATTTTACAGCTTGCACAATCTCTCTTATGAATTTGCTACTTTGAAGTAAGCTACTTTTCAGTTTTATATATTGATGACAGACCTTCGAAAATATTTCGAGCGCTTGTCTATTTTTTATATTTTTGTTTTTAATTTCTCCTAAATGTGGTTATAAAGCAATAAATTGGTTTAAACAATAATATTCTCGATGAGCATTGCATATTGAAAATCTGCACATTTATCTAAAAATGTTAAATACTGGGAGACACTGAATAATTGAATTAAATATCTAGTTTGATAGTGATTTAGAAAGGGTATTGCCGGCATACGTAATATTAAAGCAACAGCTTTCAAGACGAACAATTACTATTCTATCTCGAAAAAATATTACGGTTGGAAAATTCCTTCCCGTATTGGAAGCGATCGCGAGTATTATCTTTAAATCTCCAATAGATGCATGTTGAGCATAAGCAACTATTTTTCACGTTATCTGATATTCAACCGCGGTTACGAAAATTACCGCCCAAGGAAGGAGGATTATTACTTGAGTATTGGCCCACAGCCTTAACATAACTTACAAAATATATTGCAGTAAAGGCAGTTTCATCGTTGTCTTCGTAATAGAGCGGCAATTTGATCTCGTTGGAAAAGTAAGTAGCGTGCTTGCTTTGATATTTGGGGTCGTGAGAGTTCAATCCCCGTTGGTTACCAAAAATCATTGGGTTAGCTTTCAAAGGACATTAATTCCATTAGCTCGCAAAATTTTCTCGGTTCAATTCATATTTTAGGCAGTTGCCTGAATTCAACTTCACTAAACCATTTTCGGTTGTTCTTCCCTCGAGAGGCTTGGGTCCTTTCTCAGATTTTTTTTTGCAAAGTCTCTCGAAATAAAATCTCTCGAGCAGCAGTTAATATCGGGTTTGTATTACACTGTCCTAAGAATGGACTTCCATTGTTTGCTCCCATACTAGAGTAATGGTCATGTGAAAGGTTATGATTGATTAGTAACGTTGCAAATTTTTTAGGTAAAACTGCTTCTCTGTCGGTTCAATTGTGATAAGGAACTTATTAGGAACTTCGTTCTATTTGAGTTAGGGTTGATGTGGGCTTACAGTTTTCGGATCATTGAACGTAGATTACTGGAAGAATGCCGTGTGGCTACAAATAAATAAAAAGACAGTTAACTTCCAATATTGAGCATAAACATGCGAGTAAAATGAATTTAGAAGAAGATAATTTTATTAACTTCATTAATTCTAAAGCGGAAGAACAAAAAGTAACAATTAAATTTTTTATATTTGTGATCTGTACATGAATTACTAATCTGGTGTAACGATTTCTTTGTATGCCAAATTATAAGAAATTTTGAAGGGACCTGAGTGACCTATTTTTTGCAGAACGTATAGCTACGAAGCGGGAGTGGTTTAAGAAAGAGTTAGTGTGAGCGAGTGTTCTAGAGATGCTGGCAATAGTGAGCGCCATAAAGAAGTTTAGAGTATATCTGAGAGAACTAAAGTATAAAATAGTCACTCATCGAGAATAGCACGATAGTTCTACAAGAATTTGATTATGATCTTGAACATCGAAATCGAGCATGCTGAATTGAATAAAGCAGCCCCAAAACAACTAAAACATTATATTCTTGGTGGTGCCCGCGCTATTTAAACTTAGGAAGGCATAAGAGTTAATCCGTTCAGAGTTTTTTACATTATTGAATCTGGTGAAGAATGTGGCGGCGTTTATTAAAATCTGTGTTCATTACACATCTTAATTACCAGTGTGGGGCAGATACAAAGCGGGCTCTATCCAACCCAGAAATGAATTCTTCCGAAGATCTTCGAAAGCTATATTGAAACCAAGGTTTCCGATTTATCCTGCGTTGCTAAAGACGAGATGCGTGAATTACCACCTAACAGATTGCATCAACGTCAGAGGAAAACAAAAAAATATTTTATTGGCTTGTCGTATACAAACCATATGCCGGTTATTTCTATACAATCTTCCAACGAATTAAGTGTACAACAGTATTTAGCGTGAAAAATATTAATAGTTGGCCCTTGACATCACGAATCTCGATATGACCTCATACAGTTTAAACCGGAATCAATATTTTGAAACGAACTGAACAGATTTGAGTTTCTGTTTTTTTGAAAAAATAGTCTGTACTGTTTAAGTGCTATTATTTTTCTGTCTTCCTATACCCAACACCTGCAAACTAACATCTGCGCTAACTATATTTATAATGAAATCCCCAATTTTATCTTCGATTTATACAGAATGACACTTCTAACTATCTAGTCGTACATGAGAGTACCTGGGTATATGTAAAGTGCAATTCCACAGAAAAAACAAAATGCATTAAGATGAATTACGATTTATATTTGTTGTAACTAAATTTCTCGAGAAAATATTTTTTTTAATACGTCGAGTATCTAGGAAAAATTATTACATACACAGGAACATCTTATTTTATGACTGGATCTTTAAGTTTAAATCCTCTGCACAAAAAACAATAGCAGTCTTTTATACATAATAAATTTGAAATTTTGGTTTAACAGTTTTGTTGGTATTCTGCAATAGCATACATTGCATACATATACGAGCATAAGACGTTTTTAAATTTTATTTATTTTTAATTTTGGTTGGTGCGCCGACCAAGGTTTTCTTTTATATATGTACATATCTGTCTATATCTACCAATTATATAATATACCAGGCTTTTGCAAAACGTGTATACATGAGTGCATATATGTACATATATAAGATAGATGCATATTCTGTTTTCAGGGAAGACAACAAGAACAAAGTAATTTAAATATTTAGGTCAAATTTCTCATATTTTTTGGCGGAATATTTTTTATATAGATGGAATCTGTTGTACCAACCTTCTCATTTGCATATCTAGTATATGCAGAATATTTTACGAAGAAGAGAAATTATTGACGGTATTTTAAATTTTTTATATATTGATCTAATTTTTTTTATTACTTTACACTTCATTTAATAATTCATCATGTTATATTTTGCACACATACATACAATGTATATATATATGCATGTATTTTATATATGTATGTAATGTTGAAGCATGAGCTGTGTATAAATATTTTAAATTAATTTAATTTTTTAACAATTAATAATAAAATCAATGTCAAAATAATCAACAACAAAAAAATTGCGCTTTTTTTTTTTGTATTTTTGCCGTCTTTTGGGAACACTACTGTATTTATATAATATAGAAAGATTTATTTAGGGAATTTTTGTTTGACTTACCTGCAATTATAATTAATAACATCTTCACGAAGTTTTTCACTTAATTCACCTAAAATTAATTCTTCATCAAAGAATTTTCCTTGATATCGATGCTCAAAGTATTCTGTTATTCTTTGACGCATTTCGCGTGGAAGTTTACGATATGCCATATATTCTTCGACTTGTTTAACCTGTAAAATGGATAAAAGAGAAAATTGTAAAAATATGTTAATTTATCAAAATAATAAATAAGATTCGCTCGTCGGATTTTTTAACAAGTATATATATATATATATATATATATATATATATATATATATATATATATATATATATATATATATATATATATATATATATATATATATATATATATATATATATATATATATATATATATATATATATATATTTATTTATATATATACATATATATATATATATATATATATATATATATATATATATATATATATATATATATATATATATATATATATATATATATATATATATATATATATATTTATATATATACGTATATATATATATATAAATATTTATGTATATGTATGTATATATATACATATATATGTATATTGTCTTTGAATAATTTACGTATATGCGACGAGAAAGAATTAGAAAGTTTTTGTTGAGCTTAATTTCTACGAAACACTAATGTTTTGCACATATTCTCACCAACTGTATAATACTTTTAATGATATGTTTGATATTTTCTATATAATGCAAAGCTATCATTCTGGGTTACATCTAATTATCTGTTCAATGTTTTGGTTCCAGGTTTATATCAAGACCTGGTTGACCATATAGTTTCGTACATAACAGAATAAGTTTTGTGTACGTGTATGCCTTTCAAAAAAAACTTGATAGCAATATAAAGATTCGAATTCGTGTCATAATATCAGAATTAGCAGACTTGTTTACCTAAATTTTGTATTTGTTTTATTTGACTCAAAAGGATTTTTTAAGGTTTATAATAATATGTATAGAGCAATACATAATTTGACTAAAAGTTAACCGATCCTCAACTTTGGCACCAGCTTGGGTCTCCATTACTGTTATTTACATACACAGTTTTATATAGTAGTTATAGATAAAAACATTGAGCCTGTTGTACATGAGTCATCCCTGCAACACATCACGACAACATTTTGCATTTATGCGGGAAAAACATGTAGCAATAAAATATATGCTCAAGACGGTTTGGATTTGTCTTGGCATTTCCCTCAATTTCTCAAGAATCATGCAATTTATCACTTATTTTTTCAAATTAATATCTTATGGATTAACAGAAACAATTACAATGACAGTGAAGTTAATGCTAAATAAAATAACAACAAATATCACTGTTAAATTTGATTATTTTTCAAATTGGAATTTTATTTATACACGAAAATTAGATTTTGAAGTGTTTTGTAAATGTTACGCAGCCGAGTCTAGAGATTTTCACATGCCCTTGAATAAATATTCGGATATTTTCTCGTCCACGAAGATTAATTTATAATGGGCTGTTAAATTTTCATAAAATTTAGAAATTTCATGATTTTGAACAATTTTTAGTTTAAACCAACTAGGATTTTTGTGATCAATCGGACTAAATTCAATTTAGATGTTACGTGATTTTGACCGATTTTAAAATTTTGTATCGCGTTGATCTAAGAAAATTTTCTCACGCATTTGTCTATATATTTTCAGATAGTTTAGACCATTTAGAATCATTGTGGCGAAGCAAACTATATTCAGACGGACTATATTTCTACTATTTCTGACAAAACTGTCGGAACCTGTCCAAAATTCTATCTTTATGGTAATAAGAATTCAATTCTGTATTTTACTAGTTTTAAAGAATTTAGAATTACACGTTTAGAATGAATTTTATTATTTTTCATAATTAGATTTGTTTATTTAATTTTATGTACTTCTATGACAGTTGAAAATAAATTGTCAAAACGATTCACAAATTATCAGAACGATTTTGTAGTCTTTTTCAAATTTTTATTATTAAGTACTCAAGTGCGTGACAGTAGTTTTTTATGTATATTGTAGGTATATATATACGAGGCTTTGATTTGTTACTGTATCCTTTTATTTTGTATAATGTCGTATTTACCGTCTTGAGGTCTCATTGAGGCCTCACTAAAAACAATGGAACGCTATATGTAGATTTGATGAGAATCTCAGTAAAATGCAGTGCGCTGTGGTATGTTTTTTTCCTCACCGAGTTCATTTAGTCGAAAAGTTGAAAATAGACGAAATTGATAGGTGAAAATAATCAGAACGACTGAACGAATAAAGAAGACAAATTCTTGAAAATTTGTAAATACAAAAAAAAAAAAAATTCAAGCTCATAGAATTTTCTACTGCTTTTATGTTTGTGTTTTTATTTTTTTTATTTTATTAAAACGGTTGAAACCTACTGGGGTTCCGCAATCCGCACTCAATGCCACAATGGGCCCACGACGCAAACCAAGAGGATCTATCCTAAATCGCAGTATCGTACTGCAATCTTAGCAAACTGTAAAAGTCTAAACCAAGGAATATGAATACTATCTGATCTATGTTCAAAGATTCGGAAGAGAACACTTGGTATCTAGCTCCGACAAAGGCCGGACAGCTGCAGAGATTGTGTAAGCAGTAGTCCACTTCCTCTAGGCAGTCGTCACAAAGAGCCTCGTGTGCTTGCCCCGTACGTTGGAGATGAACCTTAAAACGTCCATGGCTTTGTTTCGCTTTTCGACAGCTAGAAGTAGAACGCCACTTCAGTCCCAGTTCAAGTAGAGCGAACTTCTTAATAGCGTCTTTATCACTTTATCGAAGGATAGAGGAATTGCTGGTTTAGGGCCAACAAATTTAGTACGCGAACCAGCTTACTATAAAAAGTCAGAAACTTCATTTCTCTCAACGCCATTATGAGCTGCCTGTGACATAGGCACCAACCTGTGCTTGCTTTACTATATGTGCAGATAATGATATCTCTCGCTAAATCACTAAACTTAAACTTCTCAATCGCAAAAAAACTATCGACTCAGGCAGCTGTCTATAGAAATTCTAAGATCCACCATTCTCTCGAAGGGAAAACGACGGAGAAAGAATTGGTGAAGTTAAATTCAGGCAATTGCTTGCCATTCACACCTGTTTGTGTTAGTAAATAATGCTACAGAAACTTGGAAAGAGACTGCAGAATTCTGCATTCAGCGAAATTAGAAGACACTATAATATGTAATAAATACGTATGTATTCTGTTGTCTCTATTTCTAATTTCACAGCGCATAGCTTTACTAGTTTTTCTATTATAGGAATTTCTTCAAGAAACGGTACAATGTCAGAAAACGTCAGTTTAAAGTTTAAACGTTTATATATTGAAAAGCAACCATGCCAGAGGTAGAACTAAAGTCACCTTCGTTTTGATCAAGAAATCCAACGGTCCCACTCGTGCCAGCGAATATTGGGACACCTTGTATGTTTGGTTAAGTTATATGCTGGGCCGAAATCGTTTTCTATTTTAGCTTTTTATAAGTATGTTTTCAACTTCTTTTTACTAACACTGAATCCGAATTTCAAAATTCGAAAAACTTGGTATAATTTTAAAAATGAAATCTAATCCAATCGGTTTTAATTGAACTGGAATTTTGTTTGTCCTTAAAGTATATATGACCTGTCTGATTAGTAGTCATCTCTTGAAAGATAAAAATTTTCAAAATATTCTGAATGTTATCATTTTTCGTTTAAATGTGTGATGTGTTTATATATGTGACCACACAAAAGTGAGTGATTCCTTTGTAGAAGCAATGGATTTTTGATTAGTATAAACTGTTACTTGAGTATTTTTGGAGTGTCATATATGTACATTTACAAATATGCACTCCTCTTCTCTTCGCGCCATCACAAACCTAATGACTGAATTCGCCGTTGGGTTTCAGTAGTGGCCGATCGCGTCCAGACCCTCAGGCCGCTTCCCAACCATATTAATGCTTCTCAACACTAATTTTAACATTTCATTTGAGCATTTTAATAATGGGGTTGAGAGCGCACTTCTTGCACTTCATAATGACACAAATCATAACAAAAAAAAAATACCTAAAGAGTGGCGGCGAAAACAGAGTAGAGAAATTAAATTGTAAATAAATAGGTCACGGCAAACTTCTATTTTATTGTTGCTTCGCATTATCTGTATACACCCTTTTTTCACGTGAATCACGGAAACGCTTTGAAGACCTACATTAAGTATTTGACCCAGTATTTTATACAAAAAAAACTAATGACAAAAACCATCGAAATCTACCACCTGCCATCTTATGGTGGTTTTATGAACTAATTTACTAGAATTAATGTTTATGCATTACTTAAGACCTTTACAATGATATGCAAACGAGAAAAAAAATTGACATTTAATTTTTGCTCGGATTAATAATTTAATAAAAACGGATTTTTGATAAATTAAACTATGTATTAAATTGTTTTTAAACCCCTATTAATATTAATTAAACCCCTATTAATCTAAGTTCTTGCCATTTTTATTAACTTTTTTCTGGATTCCATAACTTTTAAAATGTAAAAATATGTATATTTCTTTAAAAATGCCTGACAATAAAAATTAGGGCGTTGTTTGTACATACTAAAATAAAAAACATTAAAATATATAGTGATATTTTAATTATTTTATCAGGAAACGTAAATTGAGAAGAAATCTTGTTTAAAAAAGAAGAAAATCGTGTTTTTATATAACTTAGTTACAGTATTGCGATTATATTTGATCGTAATCTTAAAATTATGGTAACATACACACATGACTAATGTCATATAGATATCAAAAAATAAGTCTATTTAATTTTGTTGAATAAATTAATTGCATATAAACATCACTTACATCATAAACTGTCAATTTCTTTAATTTTACAATTATCGTATTTCTACAACTAGATTAAACTTGTAATATAAAATACTTGTTCGGTAATTGTGTCTTTTATAAATTTTAGTTAACATAAACCAATATTTATTGTAACTGGAAACATGTTTCGCAAAACTATAAATTAATAAATTTAAAAAATAAATGAGACATATTCTGCGTCATTGGTTTAAGTGAAATAAGAATAACGCCCTAGTTTTTGTGCTCTTTAATGTCCGCTTTGTAAAAAATCCTTTAAACTGAAAATAGTCGTGTAGAATTCTGCATGAGCAGCTCGGTCTATTTATAATTTAGTAGACTATCGGCAGCTAATAAGTCCCGAATGAGCTTATTGAAGTAGACTCTGAGACTTTGCACCTGGTTTCAGGTAGACGTTTTGTGACAAGCACAAAATCCGTTTTCCAATGACTGAGTGCACGACAATCACGAGGACGGAAGCATCGAAGGGATTCCACCTAAACGAAGGCACTCAACAAATTTCTTAATTTTTTCCAGTAATTTTAACTTATAAATTAAGAAAATTCTAAATTTTCTAATTTTACTTTCTGTAGACTATCGGCAGCTAATAAGTCCCGAATGAGCTTATTGAAGTAGACTCTGAGACTTTGCACCTGGTTTCAGGTAGACGTTTTGTGACAAGCACAAAATCCGTTTTCCAATGACTGAGTGCACGACAATCACGAGGACGGAAGCATCGAAGGGATTCCACCTAAACGAAGGCACTCAACAAATTTCTTAATTTTTTCCAGTAATTTTAACTTATAAATTAAGAAAATTCTAAATTTTCTAAATTCAAATAAAACTCGTAAGCTTATAAACTTGTTTGATTTTAGAATTGTTTACAATTTGCATACCAGAGGATTCTGAACACGGCCCTTATTTGTCTATGCATAGGGCAGTGAAAAACCAGATGTTCGATATTCCTAAAAAGCCCGCATACTAGAAATCATTGTTCTCTAGCAAATAACGTTTATATACAAGCACTATTTTGAATTATCATGAATCAATCTTGTTCGCTCAATAGTCTTTATCAATCTCCTTGGTCATTTTGAAAATAAAAAGTTCTCTACTGGACACCATAGAATTAAAGAATTATCGTATACGTCATATATTTCATTCGTCCACTTAAAACATAAACACATCTTGCATATACATATAATATATCAAAACTTTTTACACATTTTCTTATTTGCCACTACCTTTGCTTAACACACGAAATCTAGATTGAAAATAAAAAAAATATTGTTCATACCGTCCAGGGTGCTCGCGTGCGGTCAGTATGTTTTTTTGTTGGTTGAAAAGAGTAGGCGAAATTTGACTGTCTTGCCCATGCAAAACATTCTTCGTATCACACATAAACTCTTTTATCCAATCAGACACATTCCGTGGAAATTTCATTTTTACGCGAAATTGATGCAACAAAATCCCACAATAATACATCCCATTCAAACCTCACGGCAGATTCAGTGGCAACAAATTAAAACTTTCGAGACTATAGATGTACCATCTAGCGGGGTCGGGAACTCATCCAACTCATCTACACATTCTTTCAATTAATTGATTCATTTATTTTCCATACCATATGCATTTATCCATATCAACGATTTTTAAACCTTTTGTATTCGCGCGGCTAATATCCTTGTTCAGTTTGGGTCGCTCTCAGTTAAATCTTTTCGAGAATTTTATATTGTATCGAACTTTTAACTTGAAATTTCGCATGAAATTTTGAAATATTTCAAAGTTGCGTATATTTCGATAAAATTTAAAGCGAATTCTTTATTTTAACATTTTTGGGAAACTAATTTGAATTTCTATATACATACGTATGTATCTACTAAACAGTAATGTAATTTTAAAAATTTTATAAATTCGTATTATAACAATTAAAGCAAACGCCTTAATTAAATCTATTGGGGAGTTCGTATATATTAATAATTTCATGACGTTCGTGTATGTTAATAATAAAATAAACTCCAATTTACCCTAAAAATAAATTTTAAAAACGGAAGTCTTCATACTCGTAGATGTATTCTTAATTAAATTTTAAAATATAAAGTTAGCATTATAAAATCTATGTTATTCTAAAGTGGATAATAAATTATTTTTAAATATTATTTAACCTTGAGAAGGCAAATCTGTATTACAAAATTTCAATAGTATTGAAGAAAAAGGCTTCCTGTAAAAATTACGAATTTTTTTTTGCCCCGAACTACTCTTACTTATATCACATGCATCACATAGGTAACAAAAAAAAAATTCACATATCGTCTCCCACGCATATCCTTTACGAACGAAATTAAATAAACAAAAAAGTCTTTTTTTAAACAATAGGTAAACTAAACAAACAAAACTAAAATAAAACGATTGTTAATTCATTTTAAATGAAGGAATAATAATAATAATACATACATACGTATGTACATATATGTATGTAAGCGCAAAAGGCAAAATCCCAATGATAGTTTTGAGAGAATTTTAAATTTAAATTTTTTATCAAACCAAATTTTTGTTTGTGCGCGCTTCCATTGTTGGAAAATTAAAATTTTCATTATTAATTTTCATTATTTTGCAGAAGCAACCGTTATATATATGCGTTATTTTATTTTCTATATACCATTTATGCCATTTTCGGTTTTTACTTGACCCGTGTCGCCATTTTTCTTTTTGTTTATGAATTATTAACTTAAACACTGTGTTTTAATCACGTTTCCAAAACAGATAAGTTAATTGACATTGAAAATAAAACTTAACTAAACAATTCATTTTTCAATGTCATTTTTATATTTCTTGTAACATAAGAAAACGAACAAGGGAAAAACAAAAACTAAGAAAACTTACGGAGAGAGAGAGAGAGAGAGAAAGGAAAAAAACGATTAATTAAATAAGAAGTAGTAGTAAGAAGTTAAAGTAAAAAAACAAACACGTGTTGGTCGATAAAAAAACCGCATTTTTTGGTTTATCAATTTGGTATTGCGGTTGGTATATGTATTTTGAAACATTGACATTTGAGTGATATATTTGTGGCGTAATTGGGAGTTTTGTGACACCTGCCTGTTTCATTAGTTGAATTATTTTCTAGTATTAAATGTGATAACGTCGAAAAGAAATTAATGATTTAAACATTAACAAATGTGACTTACCTTTTCCCGATATTGTCTTCGACTCGAGTCCAAACTTTGAATCAAATTTGTTGCATGGCCTAGAAATAGTGCATAACATGTAGCGCCCGATATCATTGACAGCATTGTCAGCCACATGTCTGTTAATGATTGAGGTGGAAATCTGTAATGTACACATAAAACAAATGTTTTATCAATTTCATCAATATACTCGTCTGCGATATAGATAAGGCACAACGAATTTCTCTAATTGAAGGCCTTTGAATGTTTATTATAATTACATTTGCTTTTTTGTATGTCAAGTGATACTTTAGATAATTTGCCAAAAAATATGAATAATAAGCAAATTGAATAGAATAAATGATGACAATCTTTTCTATACTTAAAATTAGTATTTTTAATTTTTGTATCTACAATTTTTTTTACCTTCCATAACCGATGCACAGCATATGCGACATTGCTTTAAATAATGCCCATGAATATTGCTCTAACCAATACGCTTCCTGTAGAAAGAATATAAATTAATTAAAATGCAAATTTATATTAATAACATGTTACCTGTAATTCATTAATGGCAACCCATGAATTTGACGGGAAACCTTGTAACATAGGTACTAAAAACTGTAAACAACCACTCCAGTGTCCAATTAAAAGCATCATACAGATTAAATTAAATATTCGCATAAAAACAGACGCCATATTTAAAAACTGTAAAAATAAATGTATAAGTCAAAAACGAAAAAAAAACCAGAAATAAACAAAAGAAAGAGAAAAATATTAATTTAAACATAATTTAAAAAAAAAAATTCCACCATTTTTTTATTATATTGTTATTATTAATTAATTAATAATTTAGAAACTATATATTTTTGAAAATAATTAAATTAAAAAAGTGACAACTAATTAACTTAAAATTTTATAATATATATATTATTTTTTTAAATTAATTGAAAACATAAATTTAACATAAACAAAAAAAAAATTAAATTAGCTGCTAATTAATATATTATAAATAAATAAAAAATTATCTAGAAATATATAGAATAACAAAAATTTAATAATTAAAACAGAAACAAATTATTAATAAAACATAAAAAAAAAATTAAATATAATTTTCATTTTTTTTACTATTTGTAATATAATATTTTCAAAGCCAAACCTAAAAAATAAAAATTATATAACGAAAAAATATAATATCCAACAAAAACAATTAAAACAACTAAATAATATACATAATTTTATTAAAATTAATTAATTAAATTAATTATCTTCTTAATTAATTTCGGGAGGAGAATTTTAAATGTGTCATTTCTCGATATAATACAAAGAAACAGTAATTTTGAAGTGAAATAATTACTCTTGACAAATTATTCTTGCTGTGAGAGCTTTTAAAGCTTTTTTTAATTTTATTTAAATCGGTTTTGAAGGTCTCTGTTGACCTTCTGTCTCATTAAACAAATTAAAATAATATATAAATTAAATAGTCTATACATATGTATATAAGATATTATAAAATTATAGGGCACATGAGACAGAATATATAAAAAGATATTTCTCTTTTATGAAAACTATTTAGCGACATCTATATATTATATTTACATCAGACACCGCACTATCGACACATTACTAAATAGATATTGTAAATAAATATTGTCTTGTAGCAGTTGAAGAATAAAAAATTAAAACAAAATAAAAAATAATTTATAAATAAAAAGAGAATCAAGAAATTGTAATTAAAGTTTACAGGAATTTTGCTTTATTTTTATATTTAGTGTGATGGTATAGGGGTGAGGAATATGGCGTAGAACAGGAAGAAAAAACACAATTGAACAATTCTTATAAATCACTCAATTCGAGAATTTATGTCTATTTCAGTAAATATTTATTATTGTGAACGGTGTGAGAGGAAGTGGAGGAATTTATCGTATAAAGAGCGTAAAATTTAAAACAAAAATCATAAAGAAATTTAAAAATTATATGAATTAAAAAAATACTTAAAAAAGAGATAATTAAAATATATTAAAAAATAATTATTTTATTATAAATCTGGAAACACAATAATAATTTTATATATATTTAATTCACAACAAATATAATAAATAAATAAAACAATATATTTAATTTTACACAACAGATAAAGCCTTTTTTGGTGTTTATTAAAAATATTAAATATTAAAAATAAAAAAGCGCATGGTGACAAATTATCACAATTAAAGCTTTGTATTTAAATATATAAATTAATATGTATTTATTTAAAAAAAAAATTATAATAAAAAATAACGAAACAAAATTTAAAAAAAAATATAATATGTGTTTGACTAGACGTCGCAATTAAATTATTTTTACTGTTTTTGCTATTAAAATAAAAAATATTTTTAAAATTCTTCTCCCTTATAAAAACATTTTAATTTTATTTTTTATTTATATTAATTAAATACTCTGTAAATTGAATCGAATCAAAAACATGCGCTAATTATTAAAAACTATATTGAGAGTTTAAAAAATTTATAGTTTATAATAATAATACATATTTTAAACAACGAAAAACAAAAGAAATGGCGACTGAAAAAAAAAAATTGTATGCAACCAAAAATGTTCATCATCATATACCACCATGTTGCAATTAAAATATAAAACTATGTAATGTTTTTTGTTTTTTTTTTAATTTCAGGATCAACATAGTTTTTATACTCGTTTTATATGTTTAATTGCTAGCAATTTTACTGTACCCGCTATTATTTTATTTTTTTGCTGCTATAGATATGTAGTAAGTAGTACATACGCTGTATATACCAATAGATGTTGTTGCTGTTTTGTTGATTAGAAACTTTTAGCTTTAAGCATTTTAATAATATATATTTGTATGTTGTATGCCTATATATGTGCTTGCTTATCTGCTGCTGCTTTTTATTTTATTTTAAAGGTGACGTATTTATTTGGAAATTTTTTTTTGGAGGGGGGGGGGGTGGTATTATAGCTTGAGCGAGATAATTTTATATTTTTCGATTTAAGAATTTATTATACTATGCGCTTAACGAGTTTTATTGTTGGAATTTATATATATATGTATGTATATGGTTTAATTAGTTCGAGTTGATAGTTTGTGTATGTATATATGTATAGATACTGAATAAAACATGACATAAAAAAAAAGAGTAAATTATTCGGTAATTTAATTACAGGTGACATATTATATTTTTATGTGTTTGGTACTGAACGAAATTTAATAATGGCCTTTAGAGTTAAAATTGTCACGCAATAAGGTTGTTAAACTTAAAGAGATGTTATGGATTATAAATTTCCCATATTTAATCATCAGGTAATCTGTACTTATACATATAACTGTTTACTATGATTATCAACAATTTTTTGTTTTTTTAAAACATATTAACTGAATTTTTGTAATGATCTTGAACTCTAAAATTCGTTATATTTTCAGATTTCTTTCCATTTAACTGAAAAACCTGATGAAAGTGAATATTTAATTGATTCAAAAACTAATATTTTTTTTAAATAAATTATTTAAATTTGCATATATTAAATGAACTGAGTTATATTTTTTGAAACTCTTCTATTTCATTAAGAATAAATAAGTTCCTTAATTGACTTGATATAAGAACAGCAATTATTTGTCAAATGCATAAATTTAAAACTAGTTAAACAAGTAAAATTTTACATTATTTTTCAATTTAAATTTAATAGTTAATATAAAACACATTTTTGATCGATTATTTTTTAGTTTGTGTCGGACTTAAAAAAAAGTATATTACGCCCAACAAACCGAACAAACTGAATTTTCTGAATTTAACCGAATTTTCAAATATTAAAGAATCTGCGGAATAGAACAATTTTTCCCAACATAAAACTGTGACAGAGTTGATGTTTGTGTTGATTTTGCATTGAAAGTTTTATTTAATTTACCATAAGAAAATAATTACAGGGCATGTCCTGTAATTATTTTTTTAACGTAATTTTAGACATTTTAATAATAAAATGTACTCCTCTTAAAGTTGAGCAGCCCAATACATAACCAAAATATTAAGCTTTTGAGAAAAAACTTCAACAAAAGAAAAAGTTGATATTTAAAATGTCAAAAATTACGATAGAAAATAATTATGACTTGAATGAGGTGTCCGTTGATCACACATTACGTACAGTACTATTTAAGGAGAATAGAGGAAAATAATTCTATTTTCTTATTATAAGTCTTAAAACAACGTGTCGAGTCGCTGTGCTTTCTAGTTAGAAATATTCAAATATAACAATCAAATTAAAAAAATTAAAATTACATGTTCGGTTACTGCGCTCCCGTCGTTTTGATTACCAGTTTACAAATAATAACCTTCGGAAGTACGTAAAAATTCGTAACTCGATATGAGCAATGATTTAGGGTTAAGTTCTATTCTCGTATTACAAAATACGTTGTGTCGGGTCGCTGAGCTTCCTAGTTACAAGAATAACCATCAGTATAATATATAACTATGCAACACGATAGGAGTTGGAATATAGGGGTAGATTACCCTTGTTCTATTCTCCTATTTTAAGACTTAAAAAAAGTTAAATTCGCTTTCTAGTTGTAAAAACATCCCTTAAACTACAAAAATCACTTGTATTTCACTTCACCATACAAAAAATATACATATGTACCATCCATCAACATCGAAAGCAATTAAATAATAAAAAAAATATAAAAATTTCTCAATATACTCTGGGCCAATTGCTTACATAGTAAAACAAAAATTTTTCGTAATTTCTACTAAGTGCGTGCTTGGCAAGGCCGACTAAAATTTAGTATCGTAATTTCACATTGTTTGAAAATTCCATTCCAATATTGAAATTTCTCGATAACAAAATATTTCAGTACACCTTCAAACACTCGCATAGTAAAAAACACGAAAAATTGTCAAGCACTGATGCAAGACAATTTTTCGTGTGTTTTAATATGTGAATGTTTAGAGAGATCGACAAAAATTTAGTATCACGGAATTTCAATGATGAATATATCGTTTTTGCTAGTGTATTCCTTCTACCCAGGCGATACTCAGTCAGATTAAACTGATTGATAAAATTGATAATTTTAATAACACAATTTTTGTGATTTATTGTTGAAGTTAATTTCTGTGAGTTTAAATTTTTTTATTTTGGGTGGACGACTGGTAAAAGGTATTGTTTTTTGCAAATGAAAATTTAAAAACTCAATGGCAGCGGGATATAAGGGTGGATTTTTGTGGATTTTAATCGAATACTATCGTTAGTGTCGACATGTTCATTGGACCAGCCAGAAATAACAATTGGCTACTTCAATTTTGATGTAAATATTTTAACAGTAAGAAAGTAGGCTGCAAACTCAAAGAGTACCGTGCGTTGTAAACTAAGCACCCCGCTTGCCGCGAGTACGACTAAATCATTAACGTTTTCAGATTTCATTTTGACTACAAAATAGAAATCGCCTTAGGGTTACGGGTGAATTAAGGTTTTATTTGGACGCCGATGACCTACGAATTCATGGTTGTTTTATTGAGGTTTCATCACGTTGTAAAAGGCCAAAATACAGGAGGTACTTAAGAGGATTTGGTCAAGAACTTACTTAAAACACTAAGATAATTGAAATTTTTTAGCAACTTTTCTCGAGGATCCGAAAGTGGCGACACCCGGAACAAGTTCCCTTCTATATATTACAAATAAATAAAAGACAACGGCCCATAGTAAAATGGTTCGCTATCTCTGGGTCCAATCGAAATACATTCAAAATATCTTAGTACAAACATCTTTTTTTTTTAAATACTATATCGATGCAGGCATGTGCTAAAACGTAATCTGAAAATCATTCAATAATAATTAAACTCTATTACAGTGGTTAGTAAAATTATTTGTACTCGTAGTAGGAGTTCCATCAAAAATCAATAAAAACTATGATATCCGGTAAATTTTCCATTAGGTTAATTATTAGTGCACTTTTGTGGGCGGTTCGTAATTTTTTAATTTTTTATGAACTATAACAATAAATAACAATAAAAAGTTAATTTATAATTAAATTGTTAACTTTTTAAAGACAAGCGCAAATAATTGTGGCAAATACTGTATATCTAAATTATTCTGGAAATTTTTTCGCAATTTCTTGAATTTTTATATACATACATATATGTATATGTACATACATTTTATTGTATCTGCTGTAATTATCTCGTATATGAAAAGAACACACAAAACAAATGCGAAATATAATTTATACGAATTCTTGTCAGAAATATGTCACATTCCAATTAAATTATTATTATTTATGATGACCTATATGTACATAATATAAATCGTTTAAAAAATATAATAGTTTTGTGTATATAAAAGTGTTTATACACAAAACTTCTTTTATATGGCATAACAACATAAACAGCAACTACTCTAAATTATATAAGACGCTAAACAGTTAAATAGTTAAGATTTCTTTTATATATATATATATATATATATATATATATATATATATAATATATACTTATTATATACGCATACATATACATATGTATGTATGTATACAAAAGAAAATTAAATGATTTAAAACTAAATGTGTAATACATTCTTATAAATATATGTATATACATACTTATAATTTATAAGTATACACACGCACGTATATTTTTTAATTAAAACCATGATGACAACAAACAGCCAACAACTCGATAAAATCGACCATAGTAACACACGAGAGATCGCATCTTATAAAATAAAACAAAAACCGGATAAAAATAAATGAATCGAAACATTTATTAATTCAGCGATTAACCCACTAATGCGTTTTGTGCGGTTTGATTATTAAAATAACCTTGATCATGAATTTGGTTGCAAACTATTTTTTCTAAAGAATAGTATATTTTTTTATACACAAATAAATAAACAAACGTCTAGTCAAAATTAAATTTAAACAAATAAATAAATAAAAATATTAAAATAAACAAAAACAACATAAATATTTTATTTTTACATAAAATACTTAATTAAAATTAATTAATTATATTCTTTTGTTTTTGGTTATATTATTTTATAAATATAGTATTAATTAAATAAAAGCGAAAACTGCGACAAGCAAATAAGTTTTAGTAAAAAGAATTTAATTTTTGTCTGCAAAAAATTATGAAATAATTTTTTTTTGTTTTATATTTATTTTTTGGTAGGCAGATGATTTTATATTTTTTTTTTGTTGTTTTTATTTTTTTACCTTAAAGATAAGGTTGCTTTTTGAAAAGCCGGACTTTTCTTTACCAGTTCTTCCTCTTCTATCTGTGCGTTTATTTTGAAGATTTTGTAGAATCTAAAGAACCACGGTTTTCAATTAGTGTTTTTGAATTTTTATGTTTTTTTTTTTTTTGGAAATAAGAATTTTTATTTTTTATTTTTTTTAAATAAAATTCAAGAAACAGAAAAATGAATGAAAAAAACGAACAAAAAGATTTATTAATAAATAAAACAATATAGTATATGTAAAAGAATTATATTTATAAAAAAAAAATAAAGTTAAAAAATAAATCGGTCGCCATGTTGTTCACAGAAGAGAGCAATTCAAAATGGCGGCTCGAATTAAATTTGGTTTATTTACATGAAAAATATATAGAGATTTATAGAAATGCATTAGTTATATGTAAAAGAGAAAGTGAGAAAGTCATATATACGTATGTAGAAAAAGAGAAAGAGAGAAAAGAACTCCAATCTAAACCGACAAAGCTTTTTATATATAATTTTTGTTATTTTCGCTTTTATAATTTATTTTTATAATTAAAAATTAAACATTTATAAACACTTAAAATATATTTGGGGAAACAATTTTTTTTTTAATTTTTCATTTTTTTTTTTTAATTTTTGGATCTAATTATATATAAACATCAATACTCTACAATTAACAAAAATAAATAATTCGATAACATTCACGGGATAAAAATTATAAATAATAAAAACTATAAAACAAACACAAAATTTGGTGGTTTAGATTGTATATATTTTAAAAAAAAATTTTAAAAATTATTATTAAATAAAAATTCACTTAATGTTCGATTGATAGGGCTGTTATATATATATATGCGGTTAATGTTGGGTATGGACAATCACATGTATCATGTATCAAGCCGAGCTCTATATGTATATTAATTATGTATATTGAAAATAAGAAGAAAAAAATCGCCGACATCTTTAGTTTTTTTATAATGAATCAACTGCTTCCATACTTTTTATTCATACATAATATATACAAAATGTAAAAGAAAAAGAAAAGTCATATTTTCTTATCAGGCAAATAACACTAGAATATTGTTTAATTGTTGAGAAAAAACATTAAAAAAAATATGAAAATGCTTTTAAAATAATGAAACCGTTATATCTATTGTTATTTTCCCTTTTCTATATATTCTCCACATTTTCAATTGTCACACAGACAAAACGATAAATAATGAACGTCGATAATGCAGATTTCACTGATTTATGAAAATTTAATGATATGAAATGAGCAAAAAATAAAATAAATGTGAAAATCCCATTTTTTACCTCCGATTATTACAAAAAATCATGTTTGATTATATTATAATAGACAGAGAGAGAAAGAGAGCGCAAAACGAGCGCACCCGGAAGCTTTAAACTATGTATATGTATATATGCATATTATGTTGTTAATCTACCAACCAAAAAATATACTAATCTACTGAAAATCAAAACTTATATAATCAAATTATAGGAAATAAAGCAAACAGGTTTCTGTCTTGTTTGCGAATTATCAATAATTAATAAATAAAAATTAAAATAAAAATAAAAAAATCAGTGTTGTCAAATTCACGTTTAATTCTGCGTCTTTAACAAAAACAACAGATGAGTAAGCTTTTAAACGCTTCACAACACTGAATACAAAAAATTAATAATAAAAAACAAAAGATAAAAAAAAATTTCAATGATATCTGTGTGCCCTTTTATCAAAATGCCAGAAGCAGCTGTTGCCATTATATGACTTTTGTATTAATTTTTTTTCTTATTTTAACATTTTCTTCAATCAAATGTTTTATAATTTTTTGTTTGTTAAATATTTAGTATTTTAAATATCGAATTTATATTTTTTTGTTTATGTTAGCGATATATCTTTTAAATATTGTTTTGTTCTTTTTAAACAAAATCATAGTCGTCAAATTGTAAAAAATTAAATTAATTAAAAAAAAATAAAAAAATAAATCGAAATAAATATTGTATGTAAATATGTATATGAAAAAAAGCTTTAAAAGTTTTAGTCATTTATTTATAAATATATATATATATATATATATATATATATATATATATATAAAATATAAAATATATATATATATATAAAAAATAATATATATTTTATTGTAAAAATAAAAAATATATTTATATATTATATTGTGCTGTTTCTGTTGTAAATTATAAATATATTTATATATAAATATAATATTCAAATAATAATATTTTTTTTTATATAATCATTATTATTTATTTATTTATATTTTATATTAATTTATATTTTTTTAACGTGAATCAAAAAAAATTTGTGTGAATGAACAAAATGGCGTAAACACGCTATTTGTACATTAAAATTAAAAAAATTAAATTTCATGACATTATTTTTTTTTTGTAGAATAAAATCAAAAATAAAATATATTTTAAAATGTGTATTTATATATTTATTATTTAATTTAATTTATTTGTTATATGATTATCAGTTCATATTCATTTTTTTTAGATTTGGCATTGATTAAATTAAAATAATAAATTTTTGTATATTTATATTTGTTGTATATATAATATAATAATTAATAAAAAATAAATTTTATGATTTTTATTTTTCGAAATATGAATTTAAAATTGGATTTTTTTTAATACGAAATGAAAAAAAAACATAATTGATTATGGTACTTACGTAAACCTCCTCCCATTGTGAAACATATCGTACTAATCTAGAAAGGCGAAGTAAACGAACTAATGATAGCAACTTAGCAAGTCTGAGTATACGTAAGGCACGACCTGCATGAAGAATTTGAAATGATTCAGAAAAGTCCTAGAAAAAATTAAATTTATTTGCACGCCCCCAAAAAATTATTAAATTTTTGGCATGAAAAGAAAAGAACAAACAGAATAAATTAATTTTATTCAATTTTTATATAATAATTAATATAAGAAAAATATTATTAAAAAAAAAATGTTATTAATTTTATCAAAAAGAACATGCAGTATATATTATTTATACATTAGTATACATTTATTAAATTAATAGAGGTATTATATATAAGAGCTGTAAATTAATATTTTATAATTGCATATGCATATCACATTACACCACATCAAATGAATAAATAAAAAAATATATATATATATATATATTTATATAATTTTTACTAAATATAAATAAATAAAATAATTATTTTTGTACTTTTGATTTATAACATTTTTCGGCGAATAATTTTTCCGCTATAAGTTCTAATTAAAAATAGATAAATAATTTACTTTCTGTGTGTGTGTGCGTGCACATTAAATTTAATTTATTGTCGTACGTAAATAAAGTTGGTGTAAGTTTTTAGCTTATTTCGTTTTTGGGCAAAATTCCAGAATAATTTTTTTATTTTGCTTTCTTATACAATTTTATGATTTATAATCTTTAGATTAAGATTAATCATAGTCATATAAGTACAATTTATTTTTTTTAAATTTCGCTTCGGTTGAAATATGAGAATGTCGATTTTTTATGTGCGGTTATGGTTAAACAAAAAAAAAGAAAACTTGTTGGGTCGCTGATTAATTAATCTGCAATAGATAAGATTGTATATATATATATATATATATATATATATATATATATATATATATATATATATATATATATATATATATATAAATATATATATTTATATATAGACTTGTTCGACCTACAAATAAGTTTTGTGCCCATAAATTTACCTAATTTGATTTTATAATGTTTTTAAATTCAATTAGGCTTTTTTTTTGGCATTACCGAATCAAAATTATGAAATATTCCGAACTGTCTTTACTTGGTTTGGAATTTTGATGTTTATCATATTTTTTAAAGATTAAAATTAGTAATATCTTATCTTATATTAAATCTAATTTCGATTATTAAATTTTAAGCAGTAATTTTCAAAATTAAAATTAAAATTAGGTTATCCAATTAATTAATTAATTTTAATAAATTTGATTCCAAATTTTACGTGTAAAATTCCGAAATTGAAATTTCAATTGAAATTTTGAGAATTATAACTAATTTGTAGTTACGTATATATGTAATTTAAAAATTTTTTTCAATTTGTTGGGAAAGAACTTAAGCTTTGAGGTCAAATTTTAGAAATTCAGAGAATAAAATTTAATTTATGGAATATTGAAAATTCGGTTTTAACAATATTCATCGTTTATCATTCAAAATTTAAATTACACAACAAGTTTTTTATATAGGTAACCTTACGAGCTTTAAAAATTTTATATTTGAATATTCAAGTTATCTAAAGATCTAGATTATTTCCGAATACCCATAATTTAAAAAAAATATAATTACCATTTAATACAAAATCCAACAGAAATTGTGCGAATTTTTTTTTTCAATTCATTAAATTTTGATATATGTGAAGGAAATGTTTAACTTTGAACTCAAATTTTTGGAATTCGATATCAATGTTTTAAAATTCCAACAATTTTTAAAATTCAAATTGATAATTTTTATTACAATTTAATATTTACAGCTTGCAGGAGCTAATCAATTTATACAATTTTGGAATTATAAATCATTTTGAAAATTCAAATTTCAAATGCACCAATCACAGTTTCTAGCGTTATCTTGTAAATGTCGTAACACAACTGAACTCGGAATTTCAAAATTGTATTTACTAAATTCATCTGAATCGTAGATTGGTTTCAATCTAAAAGACTAAATTAGCTTGATATACTGCTGAATTGAAGAATATCGAACAATAAACAATCCAATAATGCTTAATATAAGAACTATAAATTAGGTTCGAATTTTATCGATTTATCGGTAATCAATCCTGCAATCCCTAAATAATATTTAAAATGTATTTGAAATAATTTTAAAATTATGTCAAATAATTCCAAACATAAACTCATCCGTTATTCAATTTAAATTTCTTATAGTGCGCTTGCAGATGACAATATTACCGCTGACCATAACTTAGGTGCATTAAAATAAACTGCTACAAAAAGCTGCAACTGCTATTTTGTAGGCGTTTTAGTTCAATTTTATATTTATGTATGTGACAAATCGTGCAGAATTAATAGCAAAATAATTTCAGTGTAGTCCACGTCCTGTGATACATCAAATGAATGGAATTAGAGAATAATGAAATAACCACATAGTTTATTATAATATTAGCACAACTTAATTAATTACGGTTCAGAAATTAACTTAAAACAAAGTTAAATTAGATATGCTCGTATCATTAATCTAAAGTAGGCTTTGACATTTTTTGAAAATTTCTATTGTGCAGAAACTTCAAGTAGCCTTTGAAATAATTGTAAACATATATAGTTATGTTTACTAAGAAGGTTTAGATTTTCAGTTGTTTTCATATTATTCTTCAGGCTGAATCGACATTGCAATCTGCCATATTCCAAAAATAAAATTCTACATTAATAGAGTGATGTGAAATTATTTTAATACTTTATTGTAATTATAAATTGGCTCAAAGCGAGCTGTTCAATTCAAATGTGATATAATGCACAACAACGGTATGAAACATAAATATGGAATTATAAGTATGACAATAGTGTCGAAGATGTCGTCTAGTTTCGCAAACTGCGGACGTCAATCTCTGTAAAGTATAACAGTGATAGAATGAAAGTGGTAAGTAGAGATGAACAATTTTTAATTTAACGTGGAGGTTCAATACTTTGGGACTGTTAGAATACAATGTTATATGCAAACCATATCATTGATACCGGAAATCCAGCAAATACGGTTTTGAATAAGCGCATACCAAAAAATGTCAAATTGGAGCCGTATACAATAGTTACAATTTTTTACGAGCTAGTAACATTGCCAGTTTCGAGCCTTCATCTGATTTACAAATAAAGGATATATGTAGTTAAAATTATTAAATGAAAATTTAAGCATAGATTTTAAAGCAAAGTTTATCAGTTTATGACCATGAAACTGTCGGTAAACACTTGTTGATAATCTGTACTGAATAGGGAAAACAGCAGTCGAATAGTATTAATGAATATAATGAGGTTATGTGACACCAGATGATCAATATGAGTACTTCAAAGTACTATTCGGACGGACCGCGTTTAAACTATAAAGCGTATGTTGCATTTCTGGAGTTGATTCGTAAAAGTAAAATAGTGGGCAATATTTACGATATACTGATTGCATTGACGGAACGTTGAAAACCCGTTAGAAAGGGACGAATACCAATCGGATATCTCGGCTTGGTATTAATCCTACTGAATAATATATTGCTGCTATACCACTCAGTACTCAGATGATTTGAAATTTTTAAATGCGACAGCATTCTATATAGAAAATTCGAATGTTGAAATTAATTGTCTTTGAGCGCGATATTGGTTTTACATCGTACACATATTTCCCGAATTTGTTGATGCAGCAGCCGATTTACCTCAGAGCAATTGACAAGAATTGCCAACTTGTATGAACAAAATTGAAAAGTGAGCACAATAAACGAATGGAAAAAACCGCACGGACACTAAGCACAAATTGAAAATTCTTTGACAACATAACCTCAAATGCAAACTTTTTTGATATATCAAAAGCAATCATGTAGGTAAGCGATCGAAAAATTTAGATTGCTCACTGTTTATTTTCATTTAAAACGGCTTTTTATTGGCCTACAACAAAATAAATTCTAATCTAATCTACATTGTGGCATACCTCAAAGGTAGGCCTACATGGGCTGGATATATCCAATATTTTAGTTTTGGAACAAGGTAGGGTAAATAAAACAAAACCAACACGGTCTTGTTTAAAATAATTGTTTTCATATAACAGATCAGCCAGGAAATAAACATTAATTGACTCGAAATGTATCTCGCCTCGTCCCACCCATGGTTTAGCTACGTTTCCAGGCGCATAGCAAAACATATCAAACCTCTGGTTTTGTAATATTTGAATGAGTATGTAGTATAACCAACAATGTCAAGTTACACAGTTAACATTGGACCAAGAATAGCATTTATTTTACAAAAATTTTAATTTGCTAAATGATCATTTCGCAGAGGCAGCCACCACTAGTAAGGTATATATAAAACAATTTTCCGAGCAATGGTAATCCGGAAACGGGCTTTAATACAAAATTTCTTCGCTGCTATTTACAGCGATTTAGCCGAAATTGCAGTTTTTTCGGTTACTTGAACTTCGACCTAAATCCAAAGATTTCGTACTTCGGCCTAAAAACTGGAACTTATTTAGCTCCTTTTGGGAACTTTCGATATATTAAGTGAGCAACGCTTTTAATTTGTATTTTCTTTGATCCAATATTATCGTTGCAAAGGAAAAAAATTGTTTTGATGTAATACTGGATAGGATGGAATACTTAAACAACTGCTTCCCTCACCCGCACCGACTAAACCAAGACATCTGCTTTTTAAAATATATTAAACTATTTTTAGGGCTAAATTCCTTCTACCCAAAGAGAAATTCATTTCCACTTTAGATTAATTTGACAAATATATTTAATAAAGGTTCTTCAGCTTTACATTTACGCCGAATTTCTAATTTTTGTAGGTTAAAAAACATAGGAAGTAGGCCAATGTCCGAAATAATGTTATAAATGACTTGATTATGATTTTACAGCCATGGGGCATTGGCATAATTGGCATAATTGGACGTCCCTAATAAAATATTTATAAATATTTATACTACATTTTAATAAAAATTCCGATCATTTGATGTATCACATTGTCCCTACTACTTTTTAAAAATTTGGTACTTTATGCAGGATATATCGGATTATTTCTTTTATTTGCAAAAGTACAAGGGAAGGTATTTACAAAAATTTCAGAGATTTCCATAAAATTAAGGAAGAGCAATGTTTCAAAAAATTTCTCTGAATCTCGAGGTCATCAAAGTTACGAAGGATTTATTTAAAAGTTCAAAAGAATCCAGAAAATGGCCCTGTTTATACCAGTATACCGGTTTTAACATTTTTCAAATTTTCCAGGATAAATCATTTGATGACCTGATCACCTTCAACGTTCTCACACAACACGCGTATAAAATTGGTTAAGGCGCGAGCGTGAATAAATGGCTACAATATTATTTTATGTTTGATCGAATTGTGTTTATCTTTGCATCAAAGAAAAAATCAAAACAAAGCACACCACATCACCATATCGATGAATCGCTCGTATATACCTAAATATACATACATATATGTATATCCTTGATAACCTTCTATTGTATTTGTATAGTTTTTTCCACTTTTATTTTACCATTTATAGATTTGCTATATCACAATTACTGAACTTAATAACAACAACAACAACAACAAAAATCTTATTGTATTTTAAGAGTTGTGTTC
Source organism: Tipula unca (assembly GCA_951394425.1). Taxonomy (NCBI): domain Eukaryota; kingdom Metazoa; phylum Arthropoda; class Insecta; order Diptera; family Tipulidae; genus Tipula; species Tipula unca. The sequence goes on from OX596382.1 coordinate 91,948,258, forward strand.
AGATAAAAATAAATCGATACACAACTAGAACATGAAAAAAAATTATTCTGTTTGTTATACATATAAATATGTATGTATACATATGAGTATGTATGTACATGTGTATATGTGTACCTAAATCATATATATACATAAATCATAATTTTTGAAATTTTGAATTTGATTTGAATAAGCGAAATATAACAAATTCAATTAACGGAAAAATTATCGCATTCACAGAGAGTGTCAGCAGAATAGCATTGAAAAATTTGGCTACTCAGTAAAACTAGAGTAAGAAAAAAATATATATTACTGATTGTGAGATAAGACAAAAAATCAACTCAATAAAAAAATACTGAGTAGTTTTAGTATGATTTTCAAAAAATTGTTTACTGCTAGACGACTAAGTAGGCAGACGCGATTTCAAGAATTATTTAAAAAAATAATTTTTTATCTTTGTCAGACCAATTGAATTTTGTTTCTATCATCCTTTCAGTAAAATCAGTAAAATTTTAGCATGAAATTCATGCTTTATGTTTAATTCAAAGTGTATCAATTTTTATTGTGTCCTTCGCAGAATATAATTTCGATATCGACAGAAATTAAATAAAAATTGTATTAGCCAAATGGAAGTTCATACCAATGTATCACTCTAGCTACAAACTGATCAAGTTGTATAATGTATAGATACAATCATTAGTTTTATTATTTTTTGTAATTTAATTGTGTAATTTTTATTTTTAAACCTACATCCTGTAAATTACCTAATTTCTCAACTATACATAATATAGTGTTGTTAAAATACATAATTAAATGAAATTTATCAAAATTTAATTTATTGACCTAGCCATCATTATTGCATTGACATTAAAAAGGAAAACAAATGAATTAAGGCCACCATTTTGATCAGAGGCTTATAATATGACCGCAAAAACCAAAAAAAAAAAAAAATTAATTTAGATTTGATGAATAGAGCCGAGTTCCTCTTCTATATACGAAGCGTGTTTTAAAAATGAATTTTATTTTTTTTTATCGGAAATAACTAAAATAGTGTTCTGATTACTTTTATAAAAATATCAACTCTTGTAATATTTTATATATTGGTCGTTTGGCACAAATCCAACCACATATTTTGGATAAATCACAATGTATAGAAATAAAAAATAATTTTATAATCCCTTATCATTTTACCAATGCTGCCAATGTACTTTGGTTAAAAAAAATTATTCGATTTATTTTTTTGTTCAGCCCTTATCCAAATTACTACAATTCAATTAATTAATATTCAATTTGGTTATGATTTTTAAAGACAACATCATTTGTATTTTGCAGTAATTTAATTATAGATAAATAATAAATGTATATTATGTACATATGTACAATTATAATAATTTGGTTGAATAAATTAAATTAATTGTAAAATTGAAATAATTGGTGTATACATAGATATTATGATGTTTAAAAGGTTATGTCTGTTTGATAAACGAATGTGTGTGTGTATTTATATGTTAGAATGGGGATGTAAGGTAGCTCTGTGTTATCTACATAATACAAATTGTTTACTTTTTGAGGTATATATACTCGTATTGTGTAGTTTGCAATTTTTTTTTTACCTAATGTTTTACTAAAAATGTATGTTGTTTATGTTATGGAATAGAAATTATGTCCTATACATACGTATACATAATTGTAATGTAGTTATGTATAGTCACCTGGGACTAGTTTGAAATTAATTTCAATTAATAGTGTGGTTCTTTTGAAATATATAATGTTAACTACTTAGTAATCGTTTTTTATGTAACCAATTTCTATAAAAATATTTTCTAAAAAAAAATCATTATTTCTACTTAACAATTGTTCTATATGTAATTTATAATTTTCTAATGCTATGGCACAAAAAAAATTTCTATAAGTCGTAATAAAGAATATTTAAATTAAAAATCATTCGTAAACAGGTTATATACTAACATAGGTTAACGGTAATTACTATAATAGAACTGCTTTGGAGCTGCGCTATTAACTACGGGGTTTCCTATATAAATATTTTTATACAAATTGGCTTTTAATTTCTGTACAGCGTATATGCATCAATTGTATATATAACGGATGAATGGAATAAATTATTTATCTATTAACAATAAAATAGTATCCACCGCATTTTCCTAGTGTTTTTCACGGATCTTACATAAATTTACAATAATTGGGCGTTAGTTACGCTATTTATATAAGTATACACGAAACAATTATTTTATCTACTTTTATTTAAATTTTATAGTTTTATAAATAAATAATTAATAAAGTAAAAAGAAATTAAAATAATAAAATTTTGAAGATCTGATCTGTATTTAAAAATATAAAAAATCAGTTTTGCTTTTTTTTGAAGTGCAAAGTTTAGAAAATAAAAAAATATATTTTTTTTTTCAAACGAAATGGAAAAAAATTGAGAAAAGTTATGAAGTTCTTAATAAAAAAAATTAAAGAAAAAAGTTAAAACAATTTTTTTTTATTATTTTAAAATTAAATGTTTGAAATTTACATGAACGGGAAAAAAATCATATATATAATTCAGTCAAGCTTAACTGTTTTTCTTACGTTAAATATTTGTGTCGAAAATAACCTTTCAACTTAAAATCCATTTTCACTTGACCTAATCTGGTGAAATTTAATTCATTTTAATATACAGATATTTGATTCGTGAATTATTCATAATCTTTTGCCTAGGAAAAAACAAAAAGGAATCCTTTTTTTTTAAATAAATTGTTATATAAAAAATGCCGCCCAACGTGGGGCACACACACATTTCAAACATTTAATTTTAATATACAAAAATAAAAATATTAGACTTTCCAATCTGCAGCCATTCCCAATTTAAAAAACCAAAATAAAATAAAAAAATAAAAACCAAAAAATAAATAAAATATAAAATAAAATAAAATAAATAATAATATATTAAATATTTTTTTTTAAAGATTAAAATAAACAAACAAAATAAAACGAGAGGCCCAATTTTCCAAATCAAATGTTAATCCAAAAAGGAAAAAATAATGGGATATTCCTCCAAAATAGATAAAGATAGTGGAAAAAAACCAAAGGTATAGAATGAAAAATAAAAGAAGAAAAGTATATAAATAAAAATAAAATAAACAAAAAAACCTACCGATGAACTGATGTACTGAAAAAATAAAAATAATAATAACAATAATAATAATAATAATAATTAAACATAAAAATTAAAAAATTGTTTTTTTTATAAAAAAGAAAATCATAAAAATTAAATAATTTTTTTTTTTTAATTTTTTTTCATTTTTATGTTTTTTTTCACACTTCAAACCATTTCATCAAAATAACATCAAATATGTATATAAGGTAGTTATAGTTAACATCAATATTTTTTATTTTTTAATATTTTTTAATGGTTGTACATTTTTCGGTAAATTTTTACAAGTTTTTTTTTTTTTTTAAATTTATAAAATTAAATAATTAATTGACGTTAATGTTAAAAAAAAAGAATTAAATTAAAAAAAAAAATTTATAACATCTAATATTTATTATTATATACGTATAATATATTGTATGTATATAAGAGAACGCGGATAAATATATTATAACATAATATTCACAACAAAAACAATAAAATAATTAAAAACGTAAACATTTTGTGTGTGTGTGTACAAATATATAATTAGAATATTTGAGACTTACCTGATTAAAAATAAGGAAAATATAATCAAGCGGTATTGATGATATGAGATCAAGGAAAAACCAGGTTTTAACATAATGCTTTGCTATTAGCTTAGGATCTAAAATAACTTGTTCAGCGTTGTCTTGTTGCATTATACCTGAAATAAAATAAAAAATGTAACAATATTAAATTTTCGGCGTTCGGTTTGTTTTACATTTTTGAGTTAAGGTACTAATATCATTAGTATCTTTGACATTCCATAATTATTTTAATATTGTATTTTCACCTTTTGATATAGAGGACGCCTTTGACTACAATTTTGAAATATAGATATATTATTGAAATCTTAGCATTATTATACGTTTCATCAATAATATTTTCAAGATAATATCTACAATATTTTTCAAAATTGAACCTGGGATTGGAAACGACAATGTTATGTTTAATGTATTTCACTTACAACATATCATTGTCAACTTTAGTTGAACATTATTACATTTAAACATTCTGAAACTTCATTGAAACTATAACACTGAAGTTAATACTTAAACAAAATATAAACAATTACACTGTTAAATTTTGCCATTACATATTATATTCTATAATTCGGGATTATATTCTACAATTAGTCTATATTTTCAAATAGTTTAGACTAACTGGAATTCTTATGGTCAAATAATTAATAAATAAGTAGTTTTTGCTATTTTTCTCAATTTGCCTTTTTATTATTTTCCCTAATTTTTTTTTGTCAATTTCAATTTGAAAAATAATAAAAAATATAATTGGAAAAAATAATGGATATTTCCATTTAAGAAAAATAATAAAAACCATTCAAATCACTGAAATTCTAAATATCGTAAAACAAATAGAAAAGTCTAGTTGGTCTAAACTAAACTATCCGAAAATATGGATAAGCACCTGTGGACTTCTTTTGGATGGTCAGTAGAAAATATTAAAAATCGTTCAAAACCATGAAACATCTAAATTCTGTGAATATGGGCCTCAGCCTAATAGAATTTAGTTCGTTAACATTTCTAGAATCGGCGACACAAAATTTACACCACAATTTCTAATTATTGTATACTCGTAAATAAAATTCAAATTGGAAAATATAATAAAATTACAGTGTAATTTTTTGCTATTATTTTTTTTTAGTATTTACTTCCTGTCATTTGAAACTCTATAAATTACGATCGATCAATTTCATAGAGATCTAATGCTTTATGAGATTTTTAATTAAATTTAATTGCTTATTGTTTCGAATTTTAAAACCTAAGCTGAAATCTAATTGGCTATGTGTTATCAATTTAAATCAAATACATAATAAAATGAGTAAAAATTTGAATAGAAACGCAGCCTAATTTCAGCCGCTTATTTAATTAAGATGCGAATGAGGTCTCGGATAGAATGAAAAAACTATAATATATAGCGCCTATAATGTATAAGTGGGGTATCGTAAAACTAGTTTTTAAAATCCTGGTTTCAAAATCAGGGATTTAGATTCGATCCCAAAAGCTTATGACCGCATCTGCAATTATTAAATCTCTTATATATATACTAATCTGTCATCTAGGCTTGAATAAAAATATTTACTTTAAAGAGTAGTAGAATTGCAATAAGTGTTGTGAATGACTACAGCACTCAAACCATGATTCGACTTTCAATTTCATTGATACTTTATTTAAATCGACTGTCAATATATGGATTGAAGAGGAAAACTTCAACAAGATTTAATGACAAGTATTGAATGCTCTTACGCAGTTCAACCCGTTCCTGTCTTGCTGCCTTAGGTGTTATGAAATATCTATCCGTAAAAGAAGTTCAAAAAATGCATAAAACACAAATTTTCCACTCTCATTCCCAGAACTACCCTCTCAATTATTTTTACTGGTAACATATCATGAATTACAAGGAATTTTATGGTATGGCTGATTAAAATTTTGAAATAAAACCCCATAATCTTGATACTATCCTATAATCCTGTAAGAAACAAATGTGTTGAAGTAGCGGTTTTGGGTCATACCTATAGCGGTATAGAGCAAAATACCTCGGACTTCTTTGGATAGCAAGCTAAGCTGGAAACCAAACATCGTAGAGAGAGTAAAGAAAGCTACTATAGCGCTCTACTCCTGCAAAAATGCCATTGGAAAGAGATGGGGTATGGAGCCCCACATAGTACACTGGCTCTACGTTTCAGTGGTCAAACCTATACTGCTGTATGGGGTTGTCGTCTGGTGGCCAGCGTTAAAAATTATGGCCAACCTTAAACTATTGATGAAAGTCCAAAGAACGGCCTGCTTGTGTATAAGTGGGGCTCTCAGGAGCACACCTACTCAAGCTCTGGAGATTCTCTTTCATCTTACTCCATTGGATATTGCGGCCGAGCAGCTTGCATCTTGCACAGCCATTCGGCTCAAATCCATATCTATGTGGACCTGTAACAATGCAGGGCACTCGTCTATCCTATGCAACAGGGGTATTCCGGAAGCTACCGACTACGCTATTCCCTTGCCATCTGCTGAGGTGAGATTCCAAACTGAGTTTCCCACCAGAGAGGACTGGGTGAACGAAACGGTTATGGACAATGAGGCGCTAAGCTTCTTCACGGATGGCTCAAAAAGGGATAAAGGGGTTGGCTGCGGGGTATTCTGTGAGGCACTAGGGGTTAACCTCTCTTTTCGTCTTCCCGACTTTTGCAGCGTTTTTCAAGCTGAACTGATCGCGATAATGGAAGTCATGGACTGGTTGAAGTATAATGTAATATCTACGAGGGATATTCGCATTTTTACGGACAGCATGGCTGCTATTAAAACGCTACAATCATACTCCCTGACGTCGAAAGTAGCCCAGAACTGTCTGGCATCTTTAAATGAGATGGCTGATCAGTTCAACATCCGCTTGACGTGGGTGCCAGGGCATTTCAATATCGCAGGGAATGTAAAGGCAGATGAGTTGGCCCGCAAGGGTACAGCACGCCTAATAACCCAAAGCAGGCGGGATATAAAGATACCGCTTGCTTCATGTAAACTGTTGCTTCTGGAAGAAGCTATAAAAGAAACGAATGTCAGATGGTCTAACGTTCGTGTGTAATAACCAGGCAGATCTGGCCTGGTTTTGACCGGTCTAGATCAGACCAACTGATATCGCTTCGACGACACCATATTGGTATGGTCGTGGGAGCTATAACGGGACATTGTCTCATTGGGATACATGCGCGCAGACTGGGTGTCCCAGCCCACGATTTCTGCCGCAGCTGTGGTGATGAGGAGGAGGAGGAAAATGTGCTCCATCTGCTCTGCACCTGTCCTGGTCTAGCGTACAGCAGAACAAAATTTATGGGGACTTCCCCTTTGAACGACCTCACGGATCTTAGTAAGATCGGGATCCGGGACTTTAAACGCTTCTTGGTAAGCTCACGATGGTTCAGCGAGTGAAGAGGAGAAAACTCGAATGTGGTACAGCTACGGACCAATTTTGTGTCTATGCTAGTCCTTTAGGACGGCCACCATAACCTAACCTAACCTAACCTATAGCGGTGCCTTTCGCAGTATGATTTACAGAATTCTTAAGATTCATAAATTCTAACCTTATCAAAACAATTATTTGTTCGAACACAAAATGAAATCTACTTTGACCACCGATTGCAATTTTGCAAAATATTGAGTGAACCTAAGATTCCATCAAACAAAAATTTATTGAAGTTCCCATTTTTGCTCTATTAGTTTCTGTTAAATCTCATATGTAATTTCAAAAAGAATTTTAGAGTTATTCGAGTTAAATACTTATAGTTGGGACATCTACAGTAGCAGTACTAGGTATATACGGTATCAATTTTCAGCACCCTCACCATTTATTTTTTTCGGTGATAATATAACCTCTTTCCGTTTATTCATTTATTGTTGTTGTTATAGGTATCATAATAAAGACACCCGTTAAAACTCGCCACCTGTCATTTTTTTATGTGGTATAGTAAACGAAGAATCCATCCGGTTTATCAGTTTGATATTTCGATAGGGCATCTTCTTTATAGCCATATACAAATTCTATATCAATTGTTTATCAGTTTTAATTAAGAATTTATTCTGAATGGAAGCTTAACTTAAAGCAATAAAACTACTATTTTTGACAAGTTGTGCAAGAAAAATGAATGAAACGGGATTTCATATTTAAAGTTAAAACAACTTTGAAAATAAATGAAGACGAGCTTTTATTTTATATTACTACGCAGAGACAGTTTATTGCTAAGTAGGCTTTAATTAATCACAAAAGATATTTAGTAAATTAAAGATTAAATTAAACTAAAGTTTCTAATAATTGGAAAAAATTGAGAGTTTTAATTATATTGAGTACAACAAGAATTGGATGAAAAAAGTATACATGTTATAATAATGTTAATCAAATATTAATTAAAAAGATAACTAACAAAAATGTGATTTTTTTTTGTTAGAAACTTCACGGATTTCAAATTACCCTAAAACAAGGAACTATCGAATTTTAGCGAAATTCTATCATACAGGTCATATAGGCCCATCTATTGGGAACATTTCATAGAATTTTTTTTTCGAAACAGTGTAGTTTATTATCACTTTTCTACTTATAGTTTTTTAATGTTGGCCGAATAACTATAGCATTTAGTTTTTTCGATGATTTTACGTGTTATTTTTTATTAGAAACTTTACGGGCTCATTTATTTCAGTTTTAACTAAAACCTGAAGCTTGGTTTAACACTTGAAACAGTGTCCTGAAATAAGTAAAATATATATGACTTTGCCAAAGATCTGTGACGTGTAATATGCAAGTTTATAAAAGGATTTTCTATTAAATTGTTTACATCAAATTTAGTTTTAAATGAAAAACCTGGTAAATCCTTTTTTAGAGATATCTATAGACAAACAATCAAATTTTAAAATAATTTGCTAACAGCATATTACTATATGAATTTTTAATTTGCTTTAGTTCATGTAAATTGTACGAAAAAAAAACAAAATTAAGGGAAGCTTACAAAATTGATGTCTCTGAAATTTCTATGATATTTAAAAAATATAAAAATGCAACATTCATAATTTTAGAGAATATACAAAATTTAGGAAAATCACAGAACTAAGCTTTCCGTAAATTTCAAAAATTCGAGGAATTTAGGATTGTGAACATTTAGAAAATGTATACTTACAGTGCGAAGCTTAGTGTATAATGTTTGAATAATCGAAAACTTAATTATGTGAATTATTTGAACTTAAAAAATTTAGAAAGTATAATAATTTTGAAGAGTTAAAAATATTTGTATAGATAAATCATTTATGCTAAACCGCAGGCATACTGTAAGAGTACGGCAGAAATATTTTATTTGAGATACTAAGGTGAGGTTTTAAAAATTATAAGATCATTCCGTCACGCGACAAAAATAAAATAAAATTTTCTCAATATAACGTGACTAAACCTATAAGATAATTGGTTAACAGTGTATATAAATAAATGAACGATTGTAGCAACATTAATTATTACGTTAACGACACAATTATTATTAATGAATGGCCATAGTTTGAATATAAAAAACAAATAGTACTTAAAGTGAATAATTATTTATATACGAGTATATACATACAATATATTTGATTGTTTGTGGGTCTCTGTGTGTGCATCTAATTTTCAAAAAGCTTTTTCTATTTAAATATCAATTGTTTAATTGCGCTGATTAATTATTATTTATAGTTTTAAGAGAGTGAGAGATATTAACAAAAGTAACGCAGAACCGTCTAATATATTTTCACAAATGTGTGTAAATACAAAGTTTTTTGATGGCTAAAAATTACCTGGGCGCCGATTTAAACAACACTTGCGTAAATTCAGCTTGAAATTTATTTTTTAATAAATATATAAATATTTGTAAAAGGTATTTTCAAAGAATATTAGATCTGTTTGACACTCTTATACAGATGATACAGACACTTCTTATTACACAGAACGGTTACATCTTCAAATAAACATAAACATATTATGTATATATGTATATATATATATTCAAATGTTAACAGTCTCTTGTCAATGTTTAATTATTAGTACAATTATGTAATATATTAAATTACTCAATTACTGAAATTACTCAGTCGTATATCAGAAATTAATAAACTACAAGGAAAGACACTATCGAGTGGCAAATTTTTAAAACGCACTTAGAAATTGCCGCAAATTATTTGTCTGTGCCCATTTTTCAATTCGAAAATTACAAATTTTCACAAAAACCACCAGACCAGCAACTGGTTAGTAAAATTTGGGATTATTTACTAATTTAAGACACTATTGCTTATAACATTAAAATCTATTTTCAAAATTAAAATGATTTGTCAACGAAATGTTAACGAATTATATAAACGCAAAAGCACAGAAGTAAAATAGAAACCGTAAATCTAAATTCTAAATACTAATAAGGTATCGTCTATAAATTGTACGTAACGCATAATTTTTCTGTTTTTTCACATCACAATGCTTTAACTATAATCCCCACCCTTCCCATTCCTAAAATTACGTAATAATTTTTATTTATTTGGAACTAATTTTGGGGAAGAAGTATAGCCATAGGATTAAAAACCCAACATGAAATTTCATGTTCGTTTCAAAAATGCACTTCCATTCTATGAGAATTCCGATGTAGCAATGATCGGGAGAGTAGTAGACAAATTTCTTTTGGCTCTGAACTGAACTAAATAATTTCAATCACTGTAGTGACAGTCAAAAGCATGATAATTCTCAATATTCAAAACCGGCTAACCAGGCAATGGTAATACGCAACCAACTGTTATATAACAAATACAGGGCATACTAAAGAACTATACCGAAGGCATATTAAACTGCCATTTCTATATCTTTACGTAATGTTTTAAGCCTTTTATTGATTAACACGAATTTATATATATATTTACTTACTGAACTGCCGCAGTTATCGATAGAGCCATATGGCCCAGACTAAGTGATCATAAATGTAGCAAATAATGTGCATAGTAAAAGGCTGTTGTGAAAAACTAACTGCAATTCAAAATATTAATTTAGTAATATATGAAAACTAGAACGCTCATATATGAAAACTATTTAAACTAATGCTGCGGTTTCCATTAACATCACTTTCATTTGTAGTCACATTGACCGTGACTATTTTAACTAAAATGCATGGGCAATTGCTAGAAACATTAATTTATCAAATTAATAGGGATGGACGGACGTATCGTGAGAACGATTAGAAGAGCCTTTTTCAATTACACACATATAATATATATATATATATATATATATATATATATATATATATATATATATATATATATATATATATATATATATATATATATATATATATATATATACATATATATATATATATATATATATATATATATATATATATATATATATATATATATATATATATATATATATATATATATATATATATATATATATATATATGCAGATCAGCTTAAGGAACTCAGACTCATTTGATGTATCTTATCATTTCTTTCTAAATGGTAAGCATATCCATCTACAATTAATTTATGGTTTATCTTTGTTTAACTGTGCAACGGAGATGTCCATAACAAAGGAGTACTTTTTAACATTCATCTAATCAAATTGAAGTTTAAATTCTTCTGCCTTCTTTTAAATTCTATCCTGTCTGAAAGTTTCGATTTTTTTTTTTTTTTTTGAAAACCAGCCTTTTGATAATTGAGTTCGTAACCACAATAAATGAACCATTTTAAAAATATTAATCGTTATGCTTACATTCTCATTCAAAAATGATTTTGTTGCTCCTGGCGTTGGCTTAGACATTTTTGGGACAAAATGCACCGAAAAATTAAAAATTACTTTTAACAACACGAGAATAAAAAATCGATCCCAGACTAAATATATAATTCAGTTGGTTGGTCCAAGGATTTTTTACATCTATACAGTTGCATCATCGTTGGTACAAAAATAATCATCCTAGACATTTGTTATATAAAAAATTCATTAAGTTCCTTCTCTTTTGGCAAGCCTTTGCATCGACCACCCGAATTATATGAAATATTCTTTCTAAAACGAAAATTTTGATTTCGATGCCCATTTTAAAAATATTCGGTGTTACTCCTCCATTCTCACACAAAAATGTTGTTGGTTTAGAAATTTTTAAGATTAACTGCCGTCTTGAAGTTATACGAGGATTTTTTACATTTACACAGTTGATCGATGTACGGTGGCCAGAAGGTGTCTTTTAAAGAGAACATGTTCCCTTTTTGTGCTGCAATCTATTTTGCTTTTTTCATCATATCTCACTTATTCTTTTTTTCCATAGGTAACGTATTTCTTGTAGTCTGATCTGATCCGAATCTGATGTTGTTTCCCTTTCTATAGCCGCATTTCATGAAATCAAACCAAAAATTTATTTTTTCCTTTAAGGCTCAAAACTTTGATTCCAATAGGTTTGGTTCAATATTTGGTTCAATATTTTAATCAAAAACAAAAAATAGTACAATTTGTTGTTTTCATAAAATGCGGCTATTAAAATGAAAGCAACATCTGATTCGGATAACATCAAACATAACTTATTCGTATTTTATAGATGGACTTATCTTTGAAATTCTATTTTCAAATTAATAAGACATAGTTAAGCTTCCCTATGGTTAGGCCATACCATTCATTCATTTTATGAAAAACCCAAACAGCGAAAAGCAGATAGAAACTCACTATTTTAACTCAAGCTTTTATTTGAACCACTAAAAATCGTTCATTGGATTGCGTAGAATAAAATGCCGGAATAAAACAAAATACTATTGTACAAAAAATTAATATCGATTAATTCGAAAATTAAGAGATGTATTGGCGATATAGGATGGTTCGAGTGCCGATCCAGCACTAAGGGTGACCGAATATTTTTTGAGCCCAATGAACCAAGATCTGTTTAAGTTACTCTACTGTATGCTCCATAGTAATGATAACTTATAAGGCAACCAATTCATTCCATCAGGATCCACCCGGGGTCACCACTTGAAGTGTTTATCTTTAAAGGATATGAATTTTAGTTTATTATAGTTTAATTTTTTTTAACGTATTTTTATTATAACATGTTACTTTATTTCGTGAAAATGAATACTTATACGTATTTGTCTAATTTGCAATGTTCTCTTTTAGGTTTTCGATTTTCTGGCAATTCCAGACGCATCCCATACTTTCTCGGCATTTACAAAAGATTACAGTTGGTACAAAAACACTCATTCACTTCAGTACTCTATTGGATTTCACTACGCCTGAAACACAAATAAATTTGTTGTCATCGTGAACCTTTCAAAGTTAATAAATCGAAGAAAACGTCACATGTCCAAGCTTTGACAGGAACGGCTAGATACTCATAACGATTCAGTTTGGTACCTTATTTGCGTTAATAATTTATTAATTTTTGGAACTGCTCTTGGTTTTGGAAAAGTAAAATCGCCAAGCTTATGAAATACTTAAGTGGACACAAACAAATTCGAGTAGCTACAATAACTATTCAATAAATATAAAAACTTTCAAAATCTAAAAGTTAATTAAAGGCAGGGATATTTTACCACCTTACATGTTAGTACCAAATTAAAATTTAAAAAAATTTCTCCTGCTGAACATTAGCATGGTACCCAAACAGCGACATTTGTTTTTGGGTAGCTGAAGGTTATATCTAACTAAAAAATATAAACAATTTCGTACTGTTAGAAGATAAGTGGCTTAGGTTAGGCGTGTTTTACCACGTTGTATGTTAATACATAATGGACATTTTAACAAATATCCCCTGCTGACGCAGGGATCGTACCGAAATAGCAATATGTGTTTTGGTAGCTGAAGGCTATATTTAATTAAAAAAATTAAAGCTTTCCTAACTCTGGAAGATAAGTGACTTAGAGCAGAGATGTTTTATTATCTTGTATTTGTTACCATAAATTGATGGCTAATCTAACTAAACATTATAAAAGCTTTCTTAATCCTAGAAGAAGTGTTATAGCAGGTTTTATGGTAATACAAAATTGAAATTTTTTAAAAAATTCTGCTGCTGAAACTAATGATACCCAAGAAGCGACATGTATTTTTGGGTAGCTGAAGGCTATATCTAATAAAAAAATTAAAACTTTCTTTCCTAAATCTAGAAGATAAGTAACTTAGGACAGGGTTTTTTTACCACGTTGTTGTGATCATACTCAAATAGCGACATGTGTTTATGGATAGCAGCTTATGTGTTTATGGATAAAAGCTTTCCTAAATCTAGAACATAAGTGACTTAGGGCTGAAGTGTTTTACCATATTGTATGTTTTACAAAATTGAATTTATTAAAGTGTTCTAAATGTTTTTTTTCTAATTTTAGGATAAAATTTGAACAAACTTTACGAGAGTTAAATTTTACAAATAAAAAGAGTCAGGGATGAGTGTTTTTGTACCAACTAATACTTTTCTAAACGATGAAAAATTCTGGGCTATAAAAAATGTAAACATGATTTTTACGCTGGTGTTGTTAGAGATAATTTTTAATTTTCTCACGATAAAAGTGTTTAATAACTTCATGACGACGACATATTACCAATTTAACGTCATACTTGCCACGAATACTAATTTTCATTTATTTCTATTGATTATTTGTGGGAAATGCTAAATCTTTAAAATTAAATCTTTAAATGAAGTAAAGCTGTATCCACGTACGATTTTTGAAAAAAAGCATAATTTCAAAATGCATTTTTAGCATGCCAGATTTTTGCGTTAATGCATTTTTAACATGCCAGTTGTTTGCTCAATCCTCGAGCTAAATTTATTGCGATGTTATCAGGAAACACATCTTATCAATTTTCTATTTTTCAACCATAAATTCAAGAGTTTATACAGAATTAAAAAAACAAAATACTTAAAATATTTTTCAAAATTTTAAAAGCTCCTGCTAATAATCTCAATGCATTGTATATTAATTCATAAATAAACCATTTCATTAAAAACATGTTTCTTTAGAATCACGATCTGTCACAAACGAGATACATATTAGATATAGACATGTCATAGACGATGAACGCCATTTAATTCAGCAAAAATGTAAATTACCATTTACGACGTACATATTTACAAAAATATAAAATCACCAAACATAGTCGTATGCTTCAAAAAAAAAAATTAATTTAAATTAATTATTATTTTGAAGGTATTCATGTTTTCAAAAGGAGTTTCTTTTGAAAATAAATTGAATGAAAATCAATTTGGGGTGATCGATTGGATATACATATATACGTAATAAATAGGTATACGCACATACATATATTTAAATTAATGATCATGACGCGATCTTGACTTAGTAAACAACTTATTTATAACGAAATACTATAAAAACCGGTGTAAAGAAGTGAATAAATCTTGTATGCCGTGTATCTATTCGTATATGTAAATTCGAATGATAGATCATTTAATCGGACGATCGCGATTATAAATCAAATATTAAAGAGACTATAAATAAATCATGTTTTTAAGCGATTTGTACATATTATATGTATTTACATATTCATGCTAAACTATGTATGTACATGTGTATATATTTATAGAAATATGTTATTATTGATTTGTTCGATCAATAAATTTCTAGTGGGAAATCAAACATAATATACACAACAACAACAACAAAATATGTAAATAAAGAAATTTTGCTTCCTTTTTATTATTTATATTTATTTACACAACACGAACAACAAAAACAACAACAACACACTGAACCGTGAGAATGTGGATTTCCGTCTTATGTGAATCTATATATTTATATACTTCTTAAAAGCTTTAAGTGATAACTTTCTACTTGATTTAATTCACAATAGGGAATTTTTGTGTTATTAGTGTTTTGTATAATATACATACATATTGTAGTTCTTTTCATTCTGTTTACATCTCATGATTGAATTCTATCAATAATATACGTTCGTTACCTAAAAACTAAAAAAAAATACAACTGAATTAAACCCAACAACAACAACAAAAGCCCAAAATATTCCATAATTATTATTTTGTATTTTAATAAATTGAAAATTCATGTTGGGGATATATTCAAACAATTCCCATTAGCTCTAACAATAACACAAAAATATTTATTTTGTTTTTCTGTGTTGTATTCCTGTACCAAAAATTTTCTTCTGCATTTTCTTTTTTGCCTTATCTTATATACATATCGTCGGGGTTATAGACACACACTCATATATCGGTAAAAATGATTCACAAAATTTTATATTTATATAATAAAATTTTATTATATTAATTAAAATTAATTTTGTTTTTGTGTGTTATATTCAAATTAAAATAAATATTTAGTAAGAGAAAATTAAATTTCGATCGATTTTTGTTTTCTTATTTGGCCAAAGAAAAAACAGAACCCGCAATTTAAATAATTTATTAGGTGTAGTAGTATCTACATAAATACTATATATATACGTAGCCCCACGTTGGGCGTCAAATATATTAGTCGACTGTTGATTGATTATTTTAATACCATGTTTTGATTATTCGATTAAAAAAATTTTTTAACGCGCAACACAGAATTAAACAGTCATACAATAATATCAATTTTAATAATATAAAGTTATTTCGCACTTAATTAGCATATGTAGTTTATATACTCTTATAATATGTATTTATATGAGATTACGCTTACAACCTTGTCTGCATAAATAATTACAAAAACAAAACAAAAAACGATACACAGTTTAATTATCTCTTGTTTTTTTGTGCGCGCTCATTAAGAGAACCGCACATATACATAATTTTATATTAGAAAAAAATAAATAATTAATTTAAATATATTAAACTTACCCGTTCTAAAATTGACTACAATATCTATTAAAAATATAGTATCACTTAAACAATTGAAGGCAATCCACCTCGTACTGAGGTCATCATTAAAAAACGATATGGCAACTGGTAGTATAATTAAATTTGCTACTAACAGCAACAACATACACAGGTCCCAATAAAATCTAAATAAATAAAAGAAGAAGAAACAACAACAAAAAATGATTAGATATATTGTTAGAGGATCTCTCATATATACGAACCTAAATGAACTGCATGGATGTATAACCCAATGTCCAGAAGTTTTTTGTCGTATTCTTTCTTTCACTAATGCTTTTTTGCTGCCAAATAATTTCATAGCCAAACGGTTGTCCGTCGGCTGAAACCATGATTGCAGCTGATTCTTTATAAAATTCGACGATGTTTTTTCAGTAACCATTGGTAAATTTGGTAATGGTTCTTCTTTCGGTGTTCCATATAATGATACATCATCGAAATGTACCTGTGTGTGCGCACCGCCGTGTGTAAACCAAAAATTATATAAATTAGAAAAAAAAAAATTGTAAGAAATACTTAAGTTTTTATTTGATTATGTTTTGCTTAAATTTAAGGTTTGTATTTTTATAAATTTTTTTTTGTTTTATATAAATTAAATAAACAAATAATAAAATTTTCTCAAACAGATGTTAATCTCTATATATGTATATATATTTGTTATTTTAATTAGAAATTAATTAATTAATTTTAATTTTAGTGTGGAGTTTCAATTAATTTTTAAATGTAAACAATTTCTGAATTAAAAAAAATAAATAAAATATAACATTAGAACGCGCACGATACAAAAAGCCTAATGGCGAAATGTTTTTTATTTTTATTTTTGCGTCTACACGTTTGTGGAAGTCATTGAAGATGTCGATAAGATAGTTTATTTTTATTTGAAAGAATATTTCACGCTGATCTTTCAAATTTAATTGTTTTATTTGCCTAATTTTGTTCTATATATAGTTAAACTCCCGTGAATTCTATTTGTTATTCAAAAGATATCTATATAATTCTTATTACGGTAACCGGTAAATCAATATTATGTTCAACGTCCGATTGAACGCCCGATGGTATTATTGATCGATCACCTAATTCATCTACAAATAAATAAAATGTTGATCGAATTGTAGACAAATCCTGTTAATTTTATTATAAGTATTTTCTAAAAAAATTTTGATGATATAAATATCGCAAATATTTTCCCCGCCCCAAGGAAACCACCCACCCAACAACTGAAGTGGACCACTTGGAAATTTGAATAGATCAAAAGGCTCAGCTATATAAGGCCCAACAAATCGTATGAGAGTCTGTTAAACCCAGATTTGCAATTTTAAAAGTTTTAACATCAAAATGATAAACTAATTAATGTAATGCTTCTCCATCCTCCAAAAAGAAGTAAATCCCCGTCTCCCCACACTCGTGGACGGTGCGGACCTGTAGGTATAGTTCATCGAACAAAAATAAAATCCACCTTAATTTATGTAAACTATTATTTGCTGGTGACCCCAAACATAATTATAACGTTTTTATTGTATATAACAGATAACTACAACTTGCGAATGCAATGTAAAGAAAAACATGTAAAGAAAAAAATATTAATATAATTTCTTTTCGTGCCAGATATTAGGTTCTACTCACATTTTCATTTTAAGAAACAGAAAAATCATTAACTTGCAAAAAGATTGGCGTACAACTAATGAGATGGCCCCAATTTTGTAACATGTCCCCAGAGACACGATAACTTAAAGTAAACATTAAGTTAGGTGTCGATCGTAGAATAACCGATAGTTTGGTAAATGTCGGTTGCCAGAATTGGAATTTTTTATCGTTGTAGAAATTGAAACTGATGTGTCCCTTAATGTTGAACATCTGTTTCAAGGGAACTACGCCTTTTTACTCTTCCGTGCATACCACGCCGCTGAGCGTTTTAAGATCGGAGAAAGAAGTTGGTCTTTGGAATATATTAAGTAATAATCTCAAGTAAATAATAGCGTTATTTGAAAGAACTTAATACACACATAAGTCATTTATGCACCTAAGTTAATCGTAAAATAAACATTTTATTCGCCTTTAAAGCGCCGCTAGAGGCGCCACCGTCGTTAGAGCCAAAGGTGGTGAAAAATTATTTATATGTCAAACAGCATAGAAAAATGGTGTAAGGTAAGTTTTATTCTTAAATTATTATTAATTCGCAAATTAATACACGGCAAATTAAATTAAATTAATTACAGAAGTGCCTTGAAAGTAATTGTTTACATTACATAATATGACGAATGAAGAAACATTTGACATTTCAATTTCTTTAATAATTGATTATTGCGGTGGCCATATGAGACGATGTTTTGTGGAAGGCGAAAAAGTCTACAAGGCAAACAATGTCATTTTATGTGGAATTGAAGGTGTACACAATGGGGTATACAAAATTATTAGTGTATGTTTGCAGTCGTCAAACCCCAAAAATCACCCATGGGAAGTTAATGTATTCATACATTTAAATAAGCAATGGGTAAACAATTCCACATGCAAACGTCCAGCAGGTCAAGGGCAAAAATGCAAACATATTGTAGCAACCCTTTTGTACATAAATCAGTAGGTGACATTATAATTATTACGGGCTCCTACACGATTGTGTGTGTATGTTATATATTTTGTGGTGCTTGACAGACATTTAGATAATGAACGAAAGTCGTAACTTGTTAGGTTTTTAGCCTCTAGGCTATTGTCTACAATATTGCAATTCCGTATCCGAGTTGGTATCCGAGTTGCATGAAGCCATTGTTTTTTTAATCCAGCATCCTTCGGAAATTGGTGTAGTGCAATTTTGTTTATCTTGTCGCAATAACTATGGCACTCAAACACAGAACACATTCTTTTGCTTTTAGGTTTAGCCATTCGTAAATAAATTTAAACACAATTTGTAGGCGGTTATATAACGATGTCAGTACAGCAGGTTGTGAATATTAAATTATTGTGAAATATAACTATTTTGTTAATTATTCGCACAGGACACTATTTTAATATGCAGTTTGACACATAAACAAATTTTCACCACCATTGGCTCTAGTTCGAATAAGGTCCGCCAGATGTCAGCCACTTTGCGTTAAAAGGCGAATAGCAAAAAATGTTGTTTGGTTTTAACAGGGCAATAAAACTACCATAATTTATTTTGGTTAGTTTATGGTCATTTTAAAGGTCATTTGAAGGCCACCCTAGTTTTTTTAATTGGAACTTACATTTTTTCTAATTCTACGTAGGAAAATAAAAAACATTTATTTGAACCAGTTTGTTATTGGACGTCAATTTATTAACTTTTTTCTTCTTGGTAACCCCCTAAAAAATCGAGAGATACGTGTTAATCTATAGCATTTCAATATATTTGACCACTCGTTAATCTAAGTAATTTCAGTGTTCTGAAATTCTTAAGAAACCAACACATTTATAAACTGTACCAAACATCACTTGTCGCGCGCACATAAATTTTTTTCTGACTGCAACAATGTACTCGTATGTTATGCCGATTGATCTCTCCATATGGTTTGTAAAACCATTGAAAAAAATCGAGGCAACAAAACATGTCGTATTCTTGATACTTATTCTGCAAACGTTTTCGCTATACAAGACCAAATAATCTAGGCGAAGTTGGAGTTTTTCTAGGTAAACTAGTAGCGTATAATTCATTAGCTCATTTAAGTTTTGTTATGTAAAAAACACGGTAAGCTGAATTCCGCGCGGCCCGCAGAGTTTTGAGTTAGATTATGATAGATAAACGAGAAAATTTGTTTTGAACAATAATTATTGTTTACATTTATTTATAGTCGATCATCGCATTTGATCTCACGGAATTACTCACTTCAAAGGAATATTCTTAGTCGTTCGCCGCTCTATTTCTCTATTTCACAGTGATGGTTTTAAACTTGATAATTCATTAATTGTTTAACCTATTCCTCATTAAACGCTTATTTAATGTTTGCTGTTATTATATTAATAAATAGATAATCAAAACAAAAATTAGTCATCCAATATTATTTTCCTTGGAATCAGAGTTTGTATGAAAATATGCAGGTTCCAATTTCAAAAAAAAATTGCCCTCTAAATGACCTTCAAAATAAACTATGCAGTTTTATCACTCTTTTGAAATAAAACACATTTTGCTACACATTTTTCACTAAAATGCTTGTTTAACGAAGTATTCGAATGTGCCAACTTAAATGCCTCACCCGAAATATCGAGTGAAAATTATTTTCTCTTGCATATTACTTTTCTTGATGTATTCATGATGATGTTTCGCAAATGAATTCAGTTGATACAAACGAAAGAAAGCGGCAAATGTTGTGGTACACATTTTCAGGCAAAATTGTTAATTTTCTTCAAAAAAATTCTATGCTATTAAATTTTGTGATGTGAGGAAGTTCACTAAAAATATTCTGGAACTCGCCGTAAAATTAAAAATGTGACTAAAGTTTTTTTCAAGAAACAAAAAAATTAAATCGGTTGAAACCTATACGGAGGTAGGTATTCACCACACAATGGCAATGCGGTGTTTACCCAGATTACCCGAAAATTTAAGCCCATACTAGGATATTACAATCCAAACCAACCCTGCACTGAATTCTGAACGAGCGCCATCTGACTGAGACAACTGACTATCTAAACTAATAAATAAAAAAATCGATTTGTTTAGATGAAGAACATCAATTTGAAGGTAATATCCCAAGAATTGCTAAAATATATATAATTGCTTTGGCCCTTCAGTGCCAAATTAAAACCGGGCACATTATACTGACCCGGTAATCACCTTTAAAATGAGACCATTCGCGTAAATTCGAGCGGCAAACCTAAATCACCTCAATTTAACCTCAATTTAATTTATCAAAAGCCAAGAGTCAAAGCAAGATGAGAATTGCCAAGAGAAAGGTGAGAGTTTGCATGTGAGCAACTTCATCGGAAACTGATGTGCCATGCAGCTAAGAATCAACTATATATACAACACTTCATTCAATAAGCATACATTCGATAGTTTATTTGACGTTGAGGAAAATACCATACCAAATTTGACGCAGGCACTTAATTTGAGATTAACGGCTATGCATTAATTTTTTTTCTGCTACAACGATTGATATACCATCTGCGTATACAGTTGTAAATACCCTTGATGTTTCAAAACTCTACGTGATTTAAGTTGATTTTGAAAAGAAAAAACCCTAATATTGACCCTTGCATAGTACTTGCCTATTTATTGTGATTTCATACTTATCTCATTATACAAACAATCAACTTATTTTCGAACGCTTAAATATTGATCGATTACTTGACCATCGGTGATGTTTATAATTTGTTTTGATGTTGGACAACGTAATATCTTCTGCTTCAAGAAAAATGGAAAGACAACTGGGTTTTACCGGCTTTGTTACTTAGATAGTGGGTAAAGGTTAAATATCGTAGATTTAGTAAACTTTGTAGTAATTTATTTTTAATTATAAGTATGGTTAGAGTGTAGCTATAAAATCTTTGAATTCAGGTCGGCAGATGCGTAATCATTATATTTATCTCGTATAAGTAGATAGAATATAAGAAAAACTCAGGCACTCTCCATTTATCAAACATAACCTCGCCTCGCCTTGATATAACGAAGAATATAATGAGCTGAGGCAAAGACGAAGCAGCAGAAATATTAGATGAACTGTACGTAAGTAAATCCTAATAAGATCGTGCGATGCTACCAAGCAAACTAGAAAAGTAACTAACAAGGTGAACCAATAAGTGTAAGTTAGTGGACACCAAGAAGGAAAATTGTATTCCATATATTGTATAACAGATGATGAGCACTATATACTCTCAAAACCAGCAAACTACGGTTGGAAAATCTAGTTTGACTGGCACAATAATTGTATCATGTACCACTACAGTAACTAAATGATGATGCCTATGTATTTGGTTCCGGACCAATACCGTATCCATTTGAAATCAAATCATAAACAATTTGGCCTCAGGCAGTGCTACGTGACTGTGTTCACGGTTCAATTTTCGTTATGTGCGCGATTGCAAGAAGAATGACTAGTTTATAGCATAAGAAATAATCGAAACCAATTGATTTTGGTTTGCTTTATAAATTAGGGCGTTGTTTTTATTTCATCATAACGAAGAACCACATTATACTTTTATTTCTGCTTTTAAATTCATTATTTCAACATGTATTAAATGTATTACAACGCTCTAATTTTTATCTTCATCCATTTTTATTTAATAATGTAAGATCGGAAGACCATCGATGTCATATTGTTTACGATTATGATTTAAAAATGACCTAAATGATAATTACAAATAATTAATCACGTCATGAAATCGATTATAAAATATTATCCAGCAGAAATACGTTAAAAGCCTAACTTGATGAATTTTTTTGGCGAAATGTTTGGATTAATTAGCGACTCCCAAAGTTGGAATTGAGTCATCTATTGGAAAAATATTAACTAACTGAACGCTATAAAATTCAATCGTCAGTGCGATTCGCTTCGATAGACAATTGTGTCTCTTTTTTTACTAACAAAATTGTGCTCCGTTGCGTTTTTTGAATTACGTTTTGTCTATTGCGATCTCAGCCTGTTAGAATAAATTTGCAAACTATCTCTTTTTCCTCTTTTCACTTGCCATCGAAAATAAAAATATTGGTGATATTTTATCGAATGAATTTATAGAAATAGAATCGAGTAGGCTATGATCACAATATAAATTGCGAAATAGAATACAATTTTGTTCGTAAAAAAAGAGACACAAATGTCTATCGAAGCGAATCGAAGTGATGATAGAACATCCCAGCACAGCTCTCACGGAACAGCCAAAAATGGCGTAGCGAAAATTTTTTTTAAACACAAAAACTTGACATTCCCAGTCTTCAATTATTGAGGCATCGCCTGTGTGGATTGTGGGATTGTGTGGATTTTTTATCCGCATACATTTTATATGCGAGAATAGAGAAAAATGGGCGTATTTTTTAGTATTTAATATATTCAATTGGCTGAGTAATGCAAATAACAAATCATCGGATTTTATCTGCAATTGTACTTGACGCTTTAGGCCTGAAATTAAATTTTACAATGGGTTACACACGCACAACAGTTTGAACAAAATTGAAAATTACAATGGTTAAATACTTGTCTTCACGACATTTAATTTATATAAAATGTTAAGACTACGTCAGGACCGAGCAAATAGCGCAGTGGTTAAAGCTGCGACGTTTTGGATCGGGAGGTACCGGGTTCGAATCCCAACAAAGGCGGGGATGCAAAAAGGGATTTCATCTCATTCCGATTACGGGGAGGTGATTAATCAAACTGAAAACATCTATAGCCTATAGCCGTTGGAATTTAGAACTCATGGGCCGACCCGCCATTATACAGGGTGACATGGAGCCTATGCATTGCGCAGGTGGTACACTGTACTTGTGTGAATGACGGTGAATGAGTTGAATGAATCTGTGTGTGAATATATATAATATATACATGTGGTATCACAACGGACCATCGCTGTGCGGTGTGCTGTAAAAAGCGACCACTTCAATAAAATAAAAATTAAAAAAATGAGACTATACGTCAAATTTAAAACTTTTGAAATTTCGAGAAAAATTAAATAAAATACAGAATTTCTACAATTGGGTTTCGAATATAATGATTATTTTAATTCTATTGATTCAATCAATCCAAGATGAACCGTCCGTATATTTATGATTCAGACGTGGTTGATATCTTGGCAATTGGTACATCACAAGTTTAAAAAAAAATTAACTTCTATATCCCAAAATTTCGAGAATCAAAATACAAAATGGAATTTAACGTTTGCAATTCTGAATATTAACTCGGTTTTGAAAAAGTAAAAATTTTGAAACAGTACTTTTTAAATTTTTTAATTAAATTATAAAATTCGAAAAACTTCGAAACCATTTCACGTGTACGATTCTAAAGATTATAATTAAAATTCGAATTGAGAAACTTATTTGAAGCGAAAATCTTTTGTATTTTTCCAATATTCAAAATTCAAAATTTTGATTATGTTAACTAGAACTTTTGGGTATTTTTCAAATGATTTATAGAAATCATATATATCACTCGAACTAGCAAAGCTGTGACGTTTGTATCGGGAGGTACTGGGTTAGAATACCAATAGAGGCAGGTTAAAATCCGATGATATGAGGCAGGTATTCGAATTAATTCGGACCTGTAATCGAAGCAAACTGGCCGAGACTTCAGATCAAGTGGAAAAAAAACATGTTCGACATGTTGGATGAACATTGGCACACTTTATTCAATGGGCCCGGAGTACCCATAATCCGACACTAGAACCTTCTATGTTGAGACAACGATTTAGTAAAATTTCAGAATTCACTTATTCACCCAATTACAGAATTTGAACCAATTTAAAAATTTATAATTCCAATTCCTCGGATTCTTACTAAGATATCTATTTTTGGTGAACTTCAAGATTTTTTATAAAATTTGAGAATTTCATAAAATAGCACAATCTGTTAGAAAAAATTTAGGTTTAAAAAATAATAATTATTGCGTCGTGGAATAATCGTGAAAATGACACAAAATCCCAAATTAGAATTACCATTCCGCATCCAAAATGGGGCACATAGTGCAAATGAATTATATTTATCAAAATATGTGAAAACATTTGACAACCATTTTAAAATACCATGCAGATTAACAAGTGGTCTCGATCCAATTCCAGCTGGCTATTTTCTAGGACTTTAAAATCTCATTTGCAACCAACATGTCAAATTTGGTTCCGTAACTGATGCGTTTCGTAACTGATTACATACAAAAATCACTTCTTCTAAATCAGCTAGGAGTCGCGAGCGAGAATCACCCATATCATAACACGTACATTTTAAATGTTAACATAAGAATTAATTATTTATACAAATTTAATAATTCCAATTGATAGAATAGAAATATAAACGTACAATTATGTAAAATGTAATAAATTTAAATGAATTTTAAGTAGAACTTTCCTAGATCTCACAACCGAGTTCTTTTTTAGCACTAAATTCAGAAAATTTCAAAATGTCAAAATACGTTGTTTCGAAAGGACCATATATTTTTAAATATAAGTTTTAATAAATTTATAAATTAATAAATGAATAAATAATTAAATCATAAATAAATGAATTTATAAATTAATAAGTTATTAAATTAATATATTAATAAATCAATAATTAAATGATGCATTCCTTATTAATAAATAAGAAATAATTTAATTTATAAATGTATTTATTTAATTATTTATTAATTTTATTATTTAATAATTTATTAATTATTATTTATACTAAAAAATTATATTAATAAGTTGAAAAATTATAAAATAAATTCATTTAGTTATTAATTTATTGTTTTTTTAATTTACAATTTTATAAATTTTTTAGTTTATAAATTTATAAATAATATGAAGTAGATAATTTTAAAAATTTATAAATTTTAAAAATTGTAAAATTATCAGTTCAGAAATTTGTAGATTTATTAATTTGGTTATTTTTTATTTTAGTGATTAATTATTTTATAATTTTTTAATTTATTATTATAGTACATATTTTAATAATTTATAAACTTATATTTAAAAATGTTTGACCATTTCCTATATAGCCACCATGTTTTTGTAAACTAACTTTATAAAAACTATCAAGTATAAAGTAGCGTCAATTGTTTCAACTTTTTCGGTAAGGGATAGGGTGACCACATATACTCTTTTCAAGAGTATTAGTACTCTTTTTGAATCAATGGGACAATAATATAAAAAATATTAAAAATGTTCGATACCAAATATTAGCCAACCTTTCCATGCACTCACTCATAGTGAAACACGCGAATTATTATCTTGCATCTGCCCTAGACAATTTTTCGTGTATTTTACGATGTGAGCGCTTGAGCAAATAATTCTTGGCATCTAATTTTACTCGAACTTTCCCAGCAGTCAATTAGTAAAACACATGAAAAATTATCATCTAATTGCTAAATAATTTTACGTGTATTTTACTATGTGAAGTGCGATGTCAACTAAAATTTGGTATTCAATAGTAAACAATATATGGCTTGTTTGATGCCAAAAAATCTGTTTTTTTTCCTTGGGTGATGACATTTCTTGGGCACTAAATGAATGGTGTGAGCACTGTCCACCTTACCCGATATGACAAGTTGCGCTTGCTATATAGGCTATTATGCTTTTGGATACAATGATTTTCGCTAACCTAGCACCTTTGTTCCCTTTAGGGTTAAAATTTGGAAAATGTTTGGCAATCCATTAGAAATAGTTAAAAATTGATAAACTATAGATTAATTCAACATCTAAATGCAATAAGCGCAGTATTGGACAGTAGAGTTTAAGTTTATAGAATTGTGATATCAAGAATATTGGGACAAAAAATTTAGAGTCTGATAAAATCATAGAATCGATTTAGAAACGAGAAATTGATGAATTTCGAATCTGGAATATATTATATAAAACAAAGAAGGTTAAATTGTTAATTCATAATTTAAAGTGCCTGAAATTTGATTGAATTAAAATTTAAATTTTGATTGAAAAATTAAGAAAAAAAGGGAACTTATAGGAACCGAGTCAGTTGAAGCATTAATTGAACGAAGAAAATAATTGCCTGTAAGAAATGATAAAAATGATTGTTGCTTGGTTGGAATGTCTTCAAATATTTAAATTTGGTAAAACATACTCTTTTGCGTTCGAAAATATCTGGTCAGCCTAGGAAGGGATGAATTCTATTCAGGGTCTATAAATTTAACTACTTAGCATTTGTTTGTTAGACTATACACTTATGGTCATCTTGGTTTTTATTGTGTTTGTTCAAATCAGGATCAAATTTCTAGAAGCATCAACATTTTTGGGAAGCGATGAAACTCTTCAGAGTCTATATTTTTAATACCTTTTTTTGGTTGGACTTGAGTGGCTGTTTGTGTAAACAAACGAAATTTATGCTGCACGATTCTCTACCCGGTATCATTTACACGAGAGTTGTGTTACACGGCCAGCCAATCGAGTACGACTACCGCGATATGTAAAAATTAAAAGAAGAGAACGCCTACTGCATGTAGGTATGAATCAGATATAAATTCGTTAGTCTCGAATATATAACAACAAAAATTTATTTTAAATTTAAACATAATTAATATTTAGTAATGTTTATTAAAAAAATTCTTTGGAATCGATGTTCAACATGCGTGTATCACACACATGTCTGTAAATTTATAATAACAAAATAATAAAATAATTATTCTGTGTCTCATTGTTTACATAATGTATTTGTATCTTTTAAAATTCACATCTATATGGAAGATTGATGCTTAACCTGTACGCTGTAAAATGTATGACACCTAGTGTCGAAAAGCTCTTTATAGAGTTACCGTACTAGTACTTTTAATAATTCTTTTCTTGTCATAAAAGGTTTGCCATCACAAAACACCCAACTATCAGTCCTTGCTTTAATTTTTGTAGACTGAAATAGACTGAGGTACGAAACAGTACATGGTACAAAACAAAATGTTTAAACTGTTGTGAATGGAAATTGGATTCTAAAATGTTTTTTGGTAGTAGTTCTCAGCACGACAAAATTATAGCATTTGATCACACAGATCTTTTGATAAGTTATTTGATGATATCATGATTTAATTAATTTGAGAAAATGGTTTAATATACCAAGAAATCATGAAGTGAGTGATATTTAATATTTACAAAGATCTTGCTTTCTCTATAGGTATGAATACTTTGAAATAGTACACGGAAGATTATGATAATATTCAATGTACTAATGCACGTATCCCCATTAAGAGAGTTGATTTTTATAAATGTTTAGGTTTGTGGCTAGATCAGCATTTGGATTTCAAAAAACATTTCATTGAAACACAGATTACGATCTTTATGGAATTGGAGCGTGCACTGCAAACTGTAAAAGTATGCTATTCGAGTAATTTATTTTTAAAAACGGTCTTTGGAATCGGTTTATAGTTATAAAGTGTTGAGTATATTGCATCAACTTTTTATTGCACTCATTCCGATGATTGCTGTTTGCTTTTTACTAAAAAGAAACAAATTAAGATAATTTATAATTATAAAGTACCATTGCTTTTTAATAAAGTGCACTCATGGTTAATTTCGGACGAGAGCTCTTGGTTCTAATTATATATTGGCTCAGTCCGCGTCCAAATTGACCTCAACACTATTAATATTTTATATTTTGCTTAAATTATCTTATAAAGGGTGTTTTTGATCGAGGTACACAAGTTTAAATCATAATAAAACAAAGAAGGATCTTTTTAATATCAATGAAACGGGCTTTATTGGATAGAAAATTTTATCACATTAATGTTTAAATATGATTTCGGCCATGTGGCCACGACGGCTGCGCAAACTTTTCGCAGCATTTGCGGCCGTATTTCGCCAATAACTATTCGAATGTTGATTTCCAGGTGTTCAATTGTCTCTGGTTTATCGACGTAGACAAGTGACTTTACATAACCCCAAAGAAAATAATCCAATGGGGTTAAATCACACGATCTTGGTGGCCAATTAATTGAACCATTACGCGAAATTATTCTTTCATCAAAAGTTTCATGTGGCTCCGTCCTGTTGGATGTCAGCAAGATTAATGCCAGCTATTCGAGATACGAAAAAACTTCTCATCATGTCCCTGTACCCGCTCACCATTGACAGTAACATTCTGACCATCATCGTTTTTGAAGACATATGGACCAATGACCCCGCCAGCCCATAAAGCGCACCAAACAGTAATTTTCTGTGGATCTAATGGTATTTCGACAAAAACTTGTAGATTATCCTCACTTCAAATGTGACAATTCTGCTTATTTACGTACCCATTCAACCAAAAATGGGCTTCATCGGAGAACAAAATTTTGAATGGAAATTCAACATCAATATCAATTTATGCTTCAGCCCGCTTCAGATGGTCGTTTGGCTTTAATTCAAAGTTGAATAAAGTTGAATCTTTAAAGCTTTTAAGCCAAAAACCTTTCGTAAAATCTTCCATAAAGTGGAAGGACACAACCACAGTTGCTGAGAACGGCAACGAATTGATTCATTTGGATCTTCTTCAATGATTTCTTGTACAGCGGCTACAGCTTCTTCAGTGCGCACTGTTCGACGTCGCACGGGATGCACATTATCATTGATTATCACATTATCACATTATCATGGATGCACATTATCAACCTCAACTATATTTACTATCGTTGAAAAATGTAAAAGCTTCTTCAGTGCGCACTGTTCGACGTCGCACGGGATGCACATTATCATTGATTATCACATTATCACATTATCATGGATGCACATTATCAACCTCAACCATATTTACTATCGTTGAAAAATGTAAAAACTCGTCATTAACGTTTATATCAAAAAGAGGGTCGGCAGAAAAACGTATTAAATAGTATAATAATAACAGTGTTAAAGGCCATTACTGGCCCCTTACTGAATCAACAATCTGGCTCCAACGGTTTCGATCCTGAGCTTGGTCTTCATACTGTCTTAGATAATCTGAAGAGGCCAAGTCGTTCTCTACATCGTGGAGCCATCGTCGCCTGCAACGACCTCTGCGCCTACCATATGGTGGCTCTCCTTTCAGAGATCGCTGCACAATTCGTTCCGGATCAGCACGCAGAACGTGACCGAGCCAGCGTACTCGCTGAGATCTAACTTCATGTACAATATCGGGGATCTTCATCAAATCTCTGATCTCGAAATTGTACAGAGCTCGGTATGTACCATCTATTTCGCGTTTAGGGCCGTAAATCACACGCATGATTCTTCTCTCAAATGTAAGGAGCCATCTCTCGTACTCATCCGTCAGCGCCCAACTTTCACATCCAAACATAACAACGGGCCTGATCAACGCTTTGTAAAGCTTCAGCTTCACGGCACTTGATAAGTGTTTAGATTTTAGGAGTGGCCTTAGAGGATATAAAGAACGACTGCCAGCTGCCAGCCGCACTTTAATATCCTCACCCACACTGTTATCGTGAGTGATAAGAGAGCCCAAATATTTGAACCTCCATTAAATAGTATAATAGTACTAAAATAACTCTGGCTCCTGTGGTCGGGGGCACTCACATATTTCGTAAATCTAAATTGAACGAACTTGTTTCCCAAGAATACCACCACAGTATCCGTTGCTTGTCGTAGGAACGGCTGACGAACCACATGCGTAAAAAAGATCAACTGTTTATAAAATCAACCGAATGAAAAATGGATACCGCCAAAACAACACCGGACTCCCGCTCAAGTACACAGACAAGAAATTTAGGATAGGCACGTGGAACGTGCAGTCACTTAGAACATCAGGAGCGTTAGTGGGCCGAATCACGTGCATGAAGGAGTATCGGCTGGAACTCGCTAGCTGACCTAAAAGTGGAGACCATGTGTCCCAGGGCCATACGTTGCTCTACAGTGAAATCTTGGAGCTGGATTTCTTCTTCTGCCGCAGATAAAGAACGCTGTTTTGAATTTCCAAGCAGTCAATAACCGATTGTGTAAGATTCGCTTGCGCATGAAGTTAGCCAACCTGTCGATAATTTATCTACACGCGCCCACAGAAGTCAGCCAGCCCCAAGATAAAGACTCACTTTACAATGACTTGGACGATCTGATGGGATCTATACCCGAACACGATGTTAGAATGCTAATTGGGGACTTTAATGCTAGAGCTGGCAGAAATCAGGGCGACTTGTGTGAAAACATAGGCCCGTCCTCCCGACACGAAACTGCGACCGATAATATTGAGAGAATGATGTACTTTGCAATTGTTTTAATTTCTAAAAGGCGGGGAAGGGTTGTGCAGGATGTGAGAACTTATCGGTCAGCAACCAAATACGAAAACAGCAATCATCATTTGGTCGTTGCAAAGCTACGATGGAAGTCTGGAAATATAGCGAAACGCAAGAAGGTTTGATAAATGAAGATCAAAAGAAACGATATCAGGATCTTGGCTGGGAATTACTGGAAACTGCGGTTGTCAGTGCTGGTCAACAGACTTTAGGTATAGTGAAAGTCCAAAGAATGATTGGTTTGATGACGAGTGTCGTCTTACTGTCAAGCAATAAAATATAGCCCATAGTGAAGTGCAACAACGTCTCACAATCGCGAGGAAAAACAAGGCTGCTCTTGCAAGAAAGGCTAAGCGGAATTGTAGACGGAAGAAGCCAGAATGGTGGAAAGCCGAGGTTCTGAAAGTACAACAACTGAAAGTACAAAAAGTTCGCGTAATTTATTTAAAAGAATTACTGGACTGCATCATACTTTTAGGCCTGCGTTAACCGGAATTCGGGACCGGCATGAAAACCTCTGTGTCAACATCGACGCAGTACTCGACCCATGAGGAATTCACTAAGGCCATGAGACATTGAAACGAAACCGATATTTAGAGGGGATCCTTTATGGAACTGTCTTTTCGACCTTATTCGATTAGTATGGCAAACCGAAGTTATGCCTGACGAATGGAATGTGGCCACGATATGCCCCATATTCAAGAAGGGAAACCGATTGAAGTGTTTTAGCATTATCGCGGTGTATCTCTCCTTTGCACAGCATACAAGTTACTATCCTACATTATATTCGATAGAATCACCCCTCTAGTAGAGGGCTTGGTTGGTGAATCAAGAAGGATTTCGTCCGAATCGATCAGTCATTGATCAGGTCTTTTCGCTGCGGATGATTTTATCTAAATTTGATGGGACATCCGTCCCCGTACATCAGGTGTTCCTGGATTTCCGGCAGGCCCATGACTCGATTAATCGAGATAGTTTGTGGTCTGCCCTGGAATACCTAGAAATGACAACAAAATCGGTACGACTGTGCTGCCTAGGATGACAGTGACGCAGTTTCAATGCTGTGTTAAAGTTGAAAACAGGATTATTATAGATTATTATTACTAAAATTACTCGAAGTTAAACTAGATCAACCGTCAATTAAGCTGCTAAATTTAACTTCGTGTCTGGTCGTAATAATTATACCCACATATACGAAAATTATTAATTTGTAATAAACACGTTTTACAAAAATTTATTTAATTCATTTTAAACATTTTGGCAATTTTTATCACAGAACATAATACATAGAATAAAATATTAAGTTGTAGAACCAAAATTATATCGTCTATTCGCTGTATATAACTATGGCATACATACGAGTATATAAACGAAAATCACCATACGACTTTTCATATAATAATTATAACAAAATTTTAATTATTTCACGATTATTTCTAATTAACTAATTTAAAATAATTAATATGTTCGCACGTAATGTTAATTAAAGAAATAAAAAAAAAAACCTCAACAGAACAAAAATTATCGCCCTCTTTCAGTGACTTAATGACTATTAATTTTAAAATTTATAAATTAAGTTTATATTTTTTGTTATAAACAACAGGTTTTTTTTTTTTATATATAAAACATAGAGATATTAACATAAATAAATAAATTTAAATAAAAAAAAATAAACTCGACTTACCTGACTCACTTTTGTTTTAGCCATATCGTTCAAGATATCGCTTATCAGTAACGCTTCATCATCTAAAGCTGTTACCAGTGAATCGGTACATGTGTTATCTATTGATACACGTAAATCATTTTCATTTGGCCCTAATGAATTTGAATTAAAACGTATTGAATCTGAACTGGCTGCACTGAATAACCTATATAAATGTGATAGAAAAATAAAAATTATCATTAATTGAAATTTATTTATGTTAACAAAAAAATAAAAATAAAAAAACAGCAACGAAAAGAAGCAGTCAGACAATTTGGTGCCACAAAACGTTTTCTTTGCGATTTTTTTATTTTTTATTTTTACATATTTTGGGTAATATACATATATGTATAAACATACGTTTTCAATAAAATACATAGTATATTGTTTTTGTGTTGCGGTTGTTGGTGTAGTTTACAATGTGTACACTAAACTACCTCAATTCACATAATATATAATATGTATTTTATATACACATAGTTTGTACATACATATATATATATATATATA
The DNA here is from genome assembly GCA_951394425.1 of Tipula unca. Classification (NCBI taxonomy): domain Eukaryota; kingdom Metazoa; phylum Arthropoda; class Insecta; order Diptera; family Tipulidae; genus Tipula; species Tipula unca. Next base: position 91,981,812 of record OX596382.1, read on the forward strand.
TATATATATACATATATATATATATATATATATATATATATATATATATATATATATATATATATATATATATATATATATATATATATATATATATATATATATATATATATATATATATATATATATATATATATATATGTATATGTATATACACTTAACCCAATAAAAAACGAAAAAAATAAAAAGTAATCACTGTGCTTTAGTTATTTACAAATTCAACGTAACTAGAAAACTAGAAATATTACAACAAAATTTATTTATTTTCTTTTCATTCACCGAAACAGTAAGGCGCCTTCACCACATAAATAATAATTTCTAAATTGATTTTTTTTTTATTTACAAAAATACTCCAGAAAAACCAAACAACAAACTTCTTATATGTACATACATATGGATATAACTATAATATAACAAACAGAAGATCAACTATGCAACTACTAAAAGTTTTATTTTTTTAAATTAAAATTCAGCACAAATATTTAAACTCTTTCTCAATTTTATTTATTTAAGATAACCATTTTAAAAAGAACAAGAAAATCTCGATCAATAAATAAATGAATATAATTATTATTACTAAACAAATACTAGTTATTACAAGAAAACAAATCAAAACAAAAAAATTGATCATTCACAATGCCATCTAAATTCTGAAGATGCGATCGCGAACCATTTAGTAGTTCGCGCGATCACTTTTTAAAAAATCCATTTTAATTTATTTCACACACATTGTAAAACAAAAACAAACGCAAAAATATAAAAATTAATGATTTTTTCATTGAAAAATGTCACAACATCACATGGAAATATTGCATTATTAATAATTAATTAATTATAAATTATTTATGAATATAGTATATATATACAGTCGTTAAATAAAAACAAAAATTTAAGAACAAAAAAAAATATTTCACTTAAATATGTAATTAAAATAATAAAAATTAATTAGAAAGAATTGTATTCTTCAAGTTTTTTGTCTTTTATTGTATTCGCGCGCGTAACTATTTTAATGTATATTTATGTGAGATCATGATCGTAATAAATTAAAATTTATAATAATATGTTGTATACGTGAAAGCTAAATATTTATAAACGATGGGTTACAGATTACGATTTAGTTTTTGGTGTTAAAATGTTATCGGACGTTTTGTGTATTTTTTTTTTTTTTTGGGAAACAGTTTTTTTATTTAATATTAAATATAATAATAGGTCATGATTAACCGAGTAATACATTTTAATAAATTACTATATGTAATATTAATTGATTAAAATAATTATTTTACATTGACCCATTATTTTGTTTAAAATTAATTTAGAATTTTAATCTTATAAAATTTTAAACGGAATTGTTTTTAGATAACTCAGGTCATAATAGACCAGAACATATTTGTAAACTTTGTTGATAAGTATCAAATTAAATTAACAGGATCTAATTTAAATAACTTTTTTCTTCTCTATAGGCAAATTACATTTAACTATAACTTTAACTTCAACTGCCTTAAAATTTAAAATTATTAATATTCTAAAATATTTAAAATCAATATTTAAAATTATTAATTTACGTGAATTTGGTCCTAAATCTGTCCTAAAAACTAAAAAAACAAAAATTAGGATTTTTTTAGGACAAAATTCACAATTCTATATAGACAGATGAAGTTTGTCCTAAATCCTAAAAATATTTACGTGTGTAAGTGAGAATATCATATTTTATTCGGATAAACCGATAAAATTAATAATTTACCCGATTAAATGAATTGTTTGCTGACGTATTGCTCAAGATGTCGTTGGATCTAAGCAATCCGAAAAATATTTCTATTTTGGAAAACGTAAGGGATTAGAGGATTTAGGAGAACAATGTTTGGTATGGCCTCATACCATATCTGGTATGACCTCATGTATGTCGATTATATTATGGTATTAGCTTCCTAGGTATTTTCAAAGAAAATTCGGAAAAATCATATAGTCGACATACAAGAAGTCATACCAACCATGGTTATCCTCTAAACTTGAAATATTTTTCAAATAGCTTAGACCTAATGACTTCTTGGAATATATGTCATTATGGTGTTAGCTTCCTAGGATTTTCCGAAGGAAATTCGGAAAAATTATATAATCGACATACATGAGATCATACCAAACATGGTTGTCGTAAACCTCCTAATCCCCTACTTTTTCCAAAATTGAAATATTTCTCGAACTAAGACTCAATGACATCTTGGAATGTATATGTGATTATGGTGTTAGCTTTCTAGGATTTGCCCAAGAAAATTCGAAAAAATCATATAATCGACATACATGAGGTCATACCAGATATGGTAGTTCTAAACGCTCTGATCCGCTACTTTTCCAAAATTGAAATATTTTTCGGATAGCTTAGACCTAATGACATCTTGGAATATTTGTTACTATGGTGTTGGCTTTCTAAGATTTTCCCAAGAAAATTCGGAAAAATGATATAACCGACATACATGAGATCATACCAAACATGGTTGTCTTAAACCCCCTAATCCCCTACTTTTTCCAAAATTGAAATATTTTTCAGATAGCTTAGACATAATGACTTCTTGGAATATAGGTCATTAAGATGTTAGCTTCCTAGAATTTTCCCAAGAAAATTCGGAAAAATCATATTATCGACATACATGAGGTCATACCAAAGATGGTTGTCCTAAACCCCTACATTTTTCAAAATTGAAATATTTTTCGGAAAGCTCAGACCCAAATTCATCTTTGTGGTTTCTTTGTTATGTTGGTATCTTCCTTGGGTTTCCCAAAGAAATTTCGGAAAATAATGTAATCATCGCACTAAATTTTATATTCTTAGTGATAAAATTCGTTATATCGAGACATTCTGCTTTATACACTAACACATATAAGCTGAAATGGTTTTTGTGGTTTTTTAGGACAAATTTCACCTACATAATTATTAATATCTAATCTTTAAAAAAAAAAATTAGATTCTAGGTTATTTTTGAAATTATAATTCAAATCACAAGACTCGCTTCATGTGCCGTAACTGCGTACAACTTCAGCAAGTGTTCACAGTGCCTCTTCGTGGCGGCCGCTAGAAACTACTCTGTTACAGGAGTAGTCTAAAGTGTGAGGGCTCTGTTCCTCCTATAGGGGGTTGGCGTTGGGTTAACAGCCCAACCTGTCAAATTTTATTGTTACGAAACCTCAACATGAGCCTCGGATATTTTAGGATTCACAACAACGACCTTGGACACCACACGATATAAGGACAATGATTTTAAATTTGAAACATGGAACGTACTTAGCCGAAATCAACCGGAGAGCCTCGATCAATTCTTCGAACAAGCATCTAAGTATAAACTCGACCTCATAGCGCTGCAGGAAACAAGACTAATCGGCAACGGCATCGCCGATTATATATGTAGTCGCTACGGACTATAACTCTTTGCCTCAGTAATAACATGAATAAACATGAATTCAGGGTTGGTTTCTTGATTTGCAACCGATGTGGTCAATTCTTTTAACATAATTTAAAATCACATTTGTGAACGTTCATCCTCCTACTGAGGAGAAGCCGGAACAAATCAAAGACGCTTTCTACGACGAGCTTAAATCCGTCTTGAGCAAAATTCCGCAAAATGACATTAAACTTATTTTGGGCGACTTCAATGCTCAAATTGGCAGTACGGGCAGCACTTATCGTAGCACCATCGGCCCAAACTCCTTGCACCTTAAATCAAACAACAAAGGGACGCGCACCACGGAGCTAGGTTTGCTCTACAACTTGGTGGTCGCCAGCACATACTTCTCACATAAACGCATCCATAAAGCCACATGGAATAAAGCCAAACGTGGAGCTAATATCGAATCAAACCACTTCCTGGTAGTTGCTGAATTAAAATTTCGCCACTCCACCACGTACAATCATCGTTTTCAGGGTATCACTCGTTGGAACACAGCGATGTTGTAAACCGCCTTCGACACTACTTTATGGGAAATCTTGGAGGCTAAACCACTTCTTGACTCCGTTCAAGAACAGTAGGACATCATCAAAACGGCGGTAACCGATGCCTCAACGTCCACCATAGGCCGAACTCCATCCAGACCTAAAAATCTTTGGTTGGACGATGATTGTCTATAGGTGCCATTCGGTGAGAAACAACGCGCACGTCAACGAAATCTATCTCAAAGAACCAGACAACTCACAACGCGTAGATGACTGCAAGAAAAATTTCCAATCGGCTATGCAGACAAAAGAAACGAGAATGGCATGAACAACGGGCGGTCAACATCCAAAATTCTAGCCTGAGAGATAGATATCGCTTCATAAAAGAAGTAACTACCGACTTTCATCCGCGTAGCGCAGCGCAACAAATCCGGTGAATTATTGATAGACACAAAAACCGCTCTCGAAGTGTGCCGGAGGTATTTTTCCTCACTTCTAAACAAACAAGCACCACCTTCGGAGCAACAACCTCTCTTACTTCAACGCGATATTAACGCCGAGATGACTCCACCGCCCCCTCCAACATATGACGAAGTGCGGAACGTGATATCGCAGATGAAAAATTACAAGAGACCTGGTGAGGATGGTATCTGCAACGAAATGCTCAACAACTCTTATCTGTCCACTTCATAAAAAGGGAGACCGGTTAAACTGCAACAAGTACCGCGGTATATAGCTTTACTGAATAAAGGCTACAAAGTTTTGGCCAAAAAAGTTGCGGCAAAGTTATCAGCATACACCGAAAGGATCTTGGGTGATTATCAATGCAGTTTTCGTCCGAACAGATCAACAACCAATCAAACATTTACTCTGAGGATGGTGCTAGAAAAATGCTATGAAAAGGACATCCCTATGCGTGTACAGTCTATTCGTAGACTTCCAGCAGGCGTACGACAGCAATAAGAGGAATACGTTATGGAAAAAATGGTTTCAAAATTGCTTTTATTGTGTTTTAATGGATGGCTCAATATTGAGGTGCATATAGAAAGCAAAATTTCGGATGGCTTCGAGATAACATCTGGAGTGCGGTAAGGAGATCCGATAGCGCAGATTCTCTTCAACTTATCATTAGAATATGACAATCGTCAGCTTAATATAGCGGAGCGCAGCTGCCTATATTACAGATCGTCCCAGTTATTACCCTACGCTGATGATACTTGCATACCGGGTCGCAATATCCCTGAGAGAAGCCCTCCTTCCGTTGGAATGACAGCCCAACAAATTGACCTTCAGGTCAATGAAGCAGAGACCATATACATGGTGATTACCAGAAGGCGGCCACGTGGAGATTTTATTTCTGGAGACCTTCAGTATGAAAAATTTGATGAGTTCAAATATCTAGGATCCCCGATCAGTGAGCAAAACCCCGTTTCTGTCGACATCGCATCGAGGATTGCAGCAGGCTACCGAGCATTTTACGCCAACATTAAGGTCTTCAAGTGGATGGCTCAGTAGCTCGTGATTTTCGCTGACGAGTCTCACTCTAATTTTGGTGCGTGTTTTGGAACATATTGTCCTGCACATGACCTACAATCATGTGGGAGTCTAGGCCGGAACTGCACGGAATTCCGGAGCTGATTGCACTCACAAGTTGTGCGATTAATGCTTCTATAAGCTCGCTGTTTCCGGAAAGGACATTATTCTAGCAGTGATAGTAAATCTGTGCTCCATTCTTTACGGAATCCTATGATTACTTCCAAACTGGTCAAGGACTATTAACGTAAATATTTTATTAACGTCCTTTGCTTTAATAATCTTGTCAGAGTTATGTGGGTGCTCATTTTGGTATTGAAGGTAACCAGATATCTGATGTTTTAGCTAAAGCAGGCTCAATTATGAAATTCATTGGACCTGAACCGGAATTGCCGGTGACCTTTAATTGTGGTAAGAAAGCTATTAAGAATTACATGTTTTTGAAGGCTAAGCGTAATTGGCTAGCATCCACTACATGCCGAGTGGCTAAGTACTTCATTTGTGAACCTCTTCTGAGGCTTACAAAGTTTGCTTTATCTTTGAAGAGAGATCAACTGAGAGTTTTGGTCGCTATTCTGGCCGGCCATGGCCGTTTTAAACTCCATTTTCAAAGAATGGGACTTGGTCAATATTGCTTGTGTGATAACTGTCTTGAAGATGACGATAACAGCCTTCACTATGTTTGTGGTTGTCCCGCTTTCGGGGTAGTTCGGTCCAACAGATGTGTATTAAGGGAGATTTATGATTGCTTATCAAATATCTCATAATCTACCGAAGATAACTACTTTCTGAAAATTCTTTCTGTAAATTATAATTTTATTTCACAAGTATTCATGGAGTATTGTATATGAATGGATTAGAGGATAGAAAGTTTTGTAAAAAACCACCTGGGCCACAGATGCAGGATGATGGATCAACAATTTCAAGTTTGGTTATGTCATGTGATATATCAAATGAAACGTATTTTTACACGCAATCTAGTGATAAACATTTTTTTTGATCAATTATGAAAATTATTAATTAAGCATAAATTTGGATAGTGTTTTACATTTAAAAATTAAATTAAGATTAAGATTTAATAACGAGATAATATAAAATGACTTTGTCAAAATTACACTCAAATGGTTTTTTAGAAATTCAAATAATTCTGAAATTATAGTTTTGGCAGGTCTTATAAATTGACATTAAACAGAGAGTAATTGTCTCCGGAAAATTCTGAGATAATTGCCGAGTAACGAAAAACCAATCTTCTTAAACTAATCGATACAAAGAGATAATGAATCAAAACAAATATACATATGTCTTTCAATCATTGCGCAATATATGATGAATCTTTATGCGCAAAATCATTCGAGATTGTTTTTAGAAACCCGCATGGATGATAGCGATAGAATCAATAAATTAAAATGGCGTCGTTTAAATACTTCGTTAGCCTTTATAAATAGCATCTAACGCATGGACCCCAACATATCAAATTTTAAATGTATACAATTTATACAACCTAAGCTAAAATAAGAAAAGAAATACAAAAACATATCGATTCTAAAGAAGCTTCCTGAAACGAGCAGCTGTTATTCAAGAGGTTAATAACTGTAATAAGCATCTTAACAACGAAGCAACCCAGCTCTTTAACAATGGTAACATAGTAAGAAGGTTCAAAAGATTAACATCTTTAAAACTGGCAACGTTGGGAAGAACAAAAAATAATTAAAATCAAAATGACACATTAAAATCGTGTTAAAATAATTTAAAACCTAAGACATTATTAATGGATAAGTGTTTGTTTAGATGATTAAGTCAAAGTTTAGCAAATTAAGTCAAAAACAAATTACTTATTACTGCTCCTTAGCACGCACTATTCTTCAAAATTATCAAGACTATAGCTAAGCTTATTTAACAGTTAAAATGAAAATTTATTGTAATATCACAGTTTAGATTATAGTTTAAGTCTAATTTAAGTGTAATTTTATACTAGTTTCTACTATAAAGTCTCGTCTAAATTAAGGCATGAATTTAGACGAGAATACCTAAATTTTATTTGACTTTCTTCTTATGATTATCGAATTCAATTTTAAAGTTTAAATTTAAAAATGAAATTGGAATGCACGTTAAGGATAAGCTCGCGCAGTCAAATATGCTTAGCAGAATTCAATATAAACCCCAAATTCACATACATACTTATAAATGTATAAATTTTAAAAGTTTAATATTTAAATTAAAGCCCAATTTTTCACGAAAGACTGTTATTTACAGTCTAAATTATGTTAATAATAATCTTTTGTTAATATTCGAGTAAAAAATTTAACTAGATCAACTGAGTTGCAGTCTTATATCTCGCAACTGAAAAATAATATTACAGGTTACAACGCGGTTGGCCATGAAATTCGAGAAACCATAATCAAAAAGCCGCTCGCTTTTCTATTCATCCGCACAAGATAATTGTTTTGTTTAGTAAAATGTTTACTAACCAACTAGTCAGCTTTGCATTTTGACGTCAACTGTCTTTTCACCGGAAACATTAAAATTTGTGTATTAATAATTTTTAGTACATATGTATGTATATAAATTCATTCGTTTTGCGGTTAAACATTCTAAATTGGTTGGTAATTAATATTTTTATATTATTCATATAAAATGTCATGTTATACAATTAAAGTTTAACACGTTTTTAATTTACGGCGAGTGCGAATATTTGTTATTTGTTATCTTTTCAATTATTTTGAAAAATAAACGAATTAACAATTCAAATTCGTTTAAATAATTTTATTTTGTATAATGTTATTTGAAAAACAATTACATATTTACTTGAAATTATTATTTAAATATGTATTTAACTTTTTTGTGAAATGATTATAAATAATTTTTAATTATTTATATCGATTTTGAAACATAAACATGAATGTCCGGTTACGCAAAAACTGAGTTAGCCGGCCTTTATCCGTTTAAAAAAAACATTATTTAAATAATTTTACATGGATCAAATTGTGAGTATTTTTAACATAACATTAGTTAGTTAAAAAATTAAGATAATATTCGGTTTATTCTAAATAAAACAAATTGTAAATTTATAAATAAATTGTTTAACATCTGTGGTATGGCGACAGATTTGTTATTGCACGTTGTTTGCGCCAATATTATTTTACTAATTATTATTTTAATTTAAACTATTATTTTAAACAGCGTTTAAATTGGTTAAATATTTTCATAATATAATAAAAGAAATGTAATCAGAGTGCATTGCCAAAAAATACAATTTCGTGGAAAAAAATTAATCGCCCGCCAACTAAGAGGCAGTTAACACTATTTTTGTGCAAGCAATTTGTAGACCAATTTTCACAAAAATCAACACTAAACTATTCAGATGAGTGTAAATTGGAAAATTAGCTTTAAAGGGGAATACTTAGCTTTAACGGGGAACTTAAAGTTATCTTAGAAATATATTTAACATCTGAGTTCAAGGAGATGCAGTTCGCAGATGAATTTTTTATTATGTTTCCTGGAATGGTAATTAATCCATTTGTTTAATTTTTCAACAGAAAAACGATGTTATTGTTAGATCGATTGATCTAGGTAAGACTGGTTCTCATCGGAATTATTAAAAAATGCCCTTAACCTTGATAAATATTTTCATCATCTTCAAAACGATATAATTTTTTGCTGACACATTTTATTTTGTATTCAGAAAATTTAGTTGAATCAATTTAATGATCCACCCTTCAAATAAATAAAAATATGTTGAAATATTAAATATTTAACTCGATAAATTGTATGTTTGATCCAAAATATCCGAGTCTCGATAAATCTAAATTTTAAATTTAAATTCTAAATAAAAATTTTAAAATGTAAAAACTATGAATAGGAAACGTGTTTAATGTGAGATTTCAAATTTTTGAAAGATTAAATTTAAATTTTAAGTTCGACAATATGTAATAGATTTTGAAACCTAAGTTCCTAAGTTTTAACTTCCAAATTATAAAATTTAAATGTATACTATTTCTAGAATCGTAATTTAAGACCTTAAAAATTTAAATATGTATTTAAAATTTAAAACTTTCAAACCCAAAATTTTAAATCTATATTCTCAAAAAATCTTTTTCTACATTTTTTAGTTTCAAATATATATTTGATTAATTATATAAATTTAAATTTCTAAAATTACCAATTATAATTAATTAAATTAGATTTTCGGTATTCGAAATATTGAATCTATGTACTAAAAATTTTAAGGTTCAAGGTTTAAAAGTTAAAATATTAGATGTCAAACTCTGAAAAAGCAGGATCAACAATTGTTAATATAAAATTTCCATTCAAAATTCTAGATTTATCAATTTAAAATCCACATTTTTACAATTTAAAAAATTGCTATTTAAAAATTTTTTAATTTGTAATTCTTATCCTAAATCTTATTCGAATTTAAATTTTATCATTATTATCGTCTGCTCAGTTCAATTCGGTAAGGTATTAAATGCTGGAGAGAGTGAGCGGTGTTTAGAGGCATTGCTGAGTTAAGGGATCGTTTTCAACAAGATGTTTACATCACATTTAGTTGAAAACCTCGTGATTTTCTTAACTTAACAAGAGCATTCCATAAAAAACTCTTTGATTTTTAATTTAATGCCTTTTCCTAATAATTTCTCCAATTGATAACTTTACACAGAACCCTGCTGACTCTACTCATTTTGTGTAACAAACAATTTAATAGTATTTACATCAATGATATTTTTTATTAAAATTGAAGGTTAGGTCAATTCAAAACAGATGAAAATAAAGATTAGGGCGTTGACTTTACTACATAATAGTAAAAACCAATGAAGTTAAAAATAATGCATAAATAATATTGTAACTTAAATACGGATTTAAAACTGAACAATTTTTACATCGAAAATCAACGTTATATAGTTTTTTAAACGCCCTCATTTGTTTTCAACACAAAACCCCAATTATTAAAAAAAAAAATGAGATTTAAAAATTTTACAAAATTAGAGCATATGAGAAAAGTGGAATTTGTCTAGTTTGTAATTTATGAAAATTACATTTGTGGAGTTTAAAATCTGAAATTTACAGGTTAAACCATTTTATTAATTTTTAATTTTAATTTTTTCTCTCATTCAAAGAAATTTAAATTTTTTTTTATTTGCCTTTTACTTCAAATTCTATTTGTAAAATGTAGTAATTCATGTTCTTCTGAAAAAAAGTTAATCTTTAACTCATGAAGAACAATATGTATCGTAGTCGTCTGTTTGGATTGCAAGTTGTTCGCGCCAAAATTGTTTTAAATTTTTAAATCACTTATAGACTATCTTTCGCTGAAATTTTTCTGCTAACTTCAATTACTTAGCTACCGAAGGCAAGGGTAAAGCGGTGCTTACCGGTGAATTAATGTTTGAGCAACAAGGATTTATTTTTAATTGCTTAATGTAAAAGGCACACAAAAGTTTAGGTTTTAATTTTAAGAAACCTGATTTTAAACAATATCTACGAACCTATTGAATTCTAAGGACATTCAAGATCACCACTAAACATCCCCTTCGAGACTCAACAAATTTTCATTATAAGTATTGTAGATACTTTTATTCAGCACTGTCCTCGATCGAGATAAAAGCCTGGCATTTAAAAAAAAAATACTCACCCTATATAGATTATTATGATAGTTTCAGAACGTATTTTAAATAAAATATAATTTTTTATTTACGTAATCTAATTTTTATTCATCACATAACCCTAATTACAAATTATTATAAAAAAATTAACGCAAAATTAGTAAAGGTCCGAAAAACGTAGCAGTACCATTGACTAAAGATTTCTCATCAAAATTAAATACTTGCAAAGAATTGGAGTGTTTATAATAACAGCGTGTAACGCGTTCGTTGATTGCCAATTTATCTACATTACATATGCACCGATATTTTTATTTAACAATAACTATGTGAATGTATTATGGTATACGAATCATGGCTCATAATTGATTGTGTTACATTTATATTTAAATTTGCATAAAATGAATTAAACTATTTCAAGATTGACATGTAAATTGAATCGATTAATAAAAATGAGTTCGAGAATATATATAGCTGCGTTATAATATAGAGAGTTAGTTATAAATAAACGAAACATTTTATTATGTAAACCCGCTGAACCATGTCGGAATAATTTAACATACAATTTTCTATTATTTATGGATCAACAAAATTGTTAACTTAATTGTTAAGACATTGCAAAAGATAAATTGATACATATATATTTTCCAAGAAAGATTTTTTAAAATTCACTAAAAAAATTGACCATTCCGGTTTGTATATGTACAGCACGTGTCATTTTGTATCGCAATAAATTTTATTTTATTTTCAGCGCATAAAACAGAAAATCATACTTCATAAAATTTGATCTAACTATATAGATCTTTTAATTACATGTGTAAATTGACGGTCGATTAAACTTTGGTAAAATAAAAATATCGTAAAGTTTTAAACTATAATATATGCGATTTAATTTTGAAGGTAGTCAGAGCCAAACCACATATAAACTTGACCCAGTCACATTTACCACCTAAATTTAAAATGGGGTGTTATGGGCCATGTTATTATAGTGTTATAAATAATTTTTTTGCCACAAAAAATTAAATTAATAAAAAAAGTCGATTCGGGTGAAATAAAAACATACGCCCCGCACGAAATCTGTTTTATTTCAAAAATCACCTTCAATATTTCATTCAGTCAAAAAAATGAATAAGGAAATAATTAAATTTAATTATTTATTTATTATTCTTTCTCTTCTCCTTAGATATACATTTTCTTTATACATATATTTTGTATGTACATACATATGTATGTAGACAAAAAAATGATATCATTTCTAAATTTAAAAATAAAAAATTAATATTTTCCCTCCTAAGACGCTAAAACGAAAAATCAATTTTCATTTGTTGCCGATAAATTTTGAGACAAGTTAAAATATACAAAGAAAAGTAATTTTTTTTTTGCTGTGTTGATACGTTTTTCATCACTCAACAGATTCTAATCGTTGTGTATACATGTATGTATGTATGTAGGTATGTATTCAGCTAGCAAACTGCTTCGTTTTACACCATAATATATTATATAGGGACTAGTGACGTTTGGCCCAAAAATATCCTGTCGTTATCTAAATATAATTTCCCTTGAGATGACGTCATTATTTATTAAGATGTCATCACATTTTTGTTTTTTTTTCTGTGTGCACCTTCTTTAATTCTGTATACCAATGATACATTATTATACATATATATAGGCTTAGCCTAACACAAACTAATTTTACCCTACCGAGTTTCTATTTTTATGTACATACATATAGTATTATTATTTTGAATTAATTACAAAAATATAATCATAAATAAAAAATTTTCATAAATTTCCATAAAATTTCGCCTTCTGGAAATTTTTCTTTTTCACTGGTTTTCGTTTTTCTTTTCATTTTTTTGTCAAAACTTTTTAATTTGCTTGCCGTAAGCCCCATGTACATAATATTATACCAAAATATAATTTTTACCGAAAATATAAAAAATTTAATAAAAATTTTCAATTGAATTAATTGGAAATTGATGCTGAGTAAAGTTTATCTTCTCTCTTTAAACCAACTTTTAATCGATCGACATTTAAGACGGAAACTATATATTTTACATCTCGGCAAGTTTAATGCAACCACTTAATTAATTTAATGTATATATGTATATATGGACTAACCGCGACACGTGAATTATTTTATTTTCATTATAATAATTAGTATCATAATTGTGTGCTTGCCAAGTCGTATAGAGAAAAGCGGAAAATTAAAATGTTGGTTGGCGGTTAGCTGTACAAAAAAAAATTAATAATAATCAAACTCATTTATCGCGAATAATTTATTCGAAACAAAGGAATTAAAATTAATTTATAAATCTAATATTTGGTAGATTGTTCTCGAATGAATATTAATCGACAGACGTCATGTGATTTAAAAATGTTAATGAAGTATTCAAGGATTTTTAATTTGAATATATATATGTGTATATAGCCGATAGGTAAGCAACCGAAGGTGAATGATGGGTATTACTCGGAATAATTTAAATAATAAACTATTGTGTCTCATTTAGATTGCTGTTCATATTATTTAAATACGCAATACGAGTATGTCAACCAATCCGCCACATAAAATCTATAATTTATTGTTAATTTATATATTTTGAATAAATTGTTAAATTATATCCGGTATGGTCAAATAGTTCAAACATATATCTAAAATATTAAAGAAATCTGATTATAATATTCATCCGTAAGACCAATTTTAAATCAAATATTCGGACATATCCTAAAATGCTGATATATCCGTAAATTTTATGTTTTGTTCAACGAAGATAAGAATTCTGATGATGAACCTATATACTATACAAAGTATCAAGTAGGTAGAGGCATCTCCGATTTAATTACATACCGAATTTTACGTTGCTGTAAATAATTTTTAGACACGGTATCCCATTGGAACGAGTCCAAACGAGTAGGTTGTGTCGCCGAATCAATGTTATGAAAAAATATCTATTACAGATATGTTGGGAAATGACCCATTACCCATTTCAATTATATTTCAAAAATTTTAGCACAGCACAAACCTTGAAACATGTCGTTTTTTTTTTTGATGACACGAACGATGAGCTCGGCCCATGGTTTCTGAACTATGAACACTCTGAACTATGAGGGTCATATGTGTTCATTTTCCTTCCGATCGAAATCAAGGATGCTGAACCCCTTTTGCAACCTGCCCCTATTGCGGGATTCGAACCCGGTACCTCCCGTCTAGTTTTTGTAACGGAAATGGAGGAGCTGCCCTAGAGAGTATTTCGAAAAAAACATCGCTACATCCATTCCACTACACTCCAGGGCAACAATTATTACTGGTCAATTTACCAAAGAGAGCAAATTTCTGTTGTTTACTCTTAAACAACGAGAAACATAATCCTTCATATTTGTCATCCATTTTATGGGCAGGCGAATCCAAGTTTACGAGGCATGGAGTAACAAATTTGTGAGATTGGAATCACAAAACTATCTTCAATTTTTGAATGTAACAGCTCTCACTTAGCTGAAGTATAAGGATATTTAAAAGGAGTTGTGGACAAGGAAGGAACAAACAATCAGACTAAGGCGTAGTTACAACAACACCATGACTTTAGTATTTATTTAGTATTTAGTATTTATTTTTGTTGTTGTTCAAAATTAATTTTTTAACGAGTATATGATTTTTGAGCGTTAGCTTTAGATTCACATCTAAAAAACAAAATGGCGCCAAATAATGGAGACACAAGTGAAGAGAACCCGTCGTCTGAAATCACTAACAGAATACAAATGCCTAGTTTTTGCCATAGTAGTCCAACCACATGGTTTGTTCTCTTTGCATATATACGTTCGATATTAACTCTGTTACCATGTTTTAACTTTTGTCCATCTTCAGAGAGAGTAAGTATTCTACTAAGTATTACTAAAGTTATTAGATGAGGTGGCAATAGGTGATGATACTCCATCCCTTTATCATCGTCGACTACAAGCAATTGCAACAACCAGTGCGACAGTCAACACAAATTTATTAATCCAAATTTGGTACAATGGTTTATAATCCAATCTAAAATCAATTTTAGTAGTGTCCACTGAAGGCAATGCAACAAAAATTTCATTGGCCGACAAAATTCAGGAAATGAGTATTAATCCTAACCTAAGTAAATTACTACTAAAACTGGTCCAAATATTATTAATCAAATCTAAATAAATACCAACAGAACGTAATTATAATAAAAAATTAGGGAGTTGTTTGTTATTTCATCATAAACCAGTAAGGTACAATTCGCTCCAAACAAAATTATTGTTACTCAATTTGTTTGTTTATGTTCGAATTCTCTTGCCTGCGGTTAAACTTAAAATTGTCCTAAATGTTGATTGTAAATAAATAAGTGGTCGATTATAAATTTTCGTCAAAAAATAGATAAAGGCCGTGTCCGACTTCTGTCTGTATTATTTTTACTGTAATATTTATGATACCATTTTATATCCAACCAAATAATTACAACAGATAGCACTTCCGAAATAATTTTCTTTAAATGAAACGCACGTGTACATTATTTGTTGCTAACTAAACAACAAAATATTAGCTTGAGGAGGCCATATCTGATTCCAGTTTCTTTGCGCGATCTGTGGGAATATTTTGAAAGATAATTCACAATTTTCGAACAATGTCGGAACAAAGCATTCAGTTGAGTACGAGTACAAGGAATGAGTTACAAAGATGTAGAATGTGGGTTTTCTTAAAAAATCTGCAGTATTTATCAATCGATCAAACATAACGCAATTCGCATACATTGAATTTAAGGCAGAAGCGCCCTTCGACGATGACTCTTCGTTAGCAGTGCTGGGTTGTTCTATCATCACTTCGATAGACATTTGTGTCTCTTTTTTTACGAACAAAATTGTATTCTATTTCGCAATTTATATTGTGATTATAGCCTACTCGATTCTATTTCTATAAATTCATTCGATAAAATATCGCCAATATTTTTATTTTCGATGGCAAGTGAAAAGAGGAAAAAGAGATAGTTTGCAAATTTATTCTAACAGGCTGAGATCGCAATAGAGAAAATGTAATTCAAAAAATGCAATAGAGCACAATTTTATTCGTAAAAAAAGAGACACAAATGTCTATCGAAGCGAATCGAAGTGATGATAGAACATCCCAGCACAGGCTAACGCGATCGGTTGCATAGCTATAACACGACAATTTTATCAAAACTGGAATAAATATATTTAAATAAAGCAGTCCATGTCTGGAGGATCTCTATACAAATCATTCCGAATCACTTTGTCTGCTGATCAATTCACTTTTAGTCTATGAATTCGAATTGAAACTCAAGAACCTATCTGTTTTCCTCCCCCAGTATATTTATCTTATTCCTATAATTATGAGGTCTACTATGTGAATTTTCATGTTTTATTTTCTGAAGGTAAATATTATATAGAGTGTCATCGAACGCTTAGTATATTCGAAAAACATTTTAAAGAAAAATTAAGTAAAAAATAAATTTGCGACAGTCGGAAATTTAATAGTAGAATATTTTCTGTAGTCAAAGATGTAAGAACCAGAAAAAAGAAGACAGGGGAAGACAGGAGAGCGGAAAATAGAACGAGTGAGCTTGAAAAGGAGTCCAAAAAACAATCAAAAAAAAATGGATACTTACTAGTTTCTTCTTTAAGTTTACGGATCCAGTAGCATTTAGAAAATTAAAAAATCTCAAATATTTTACATTGATTTAAAGAAGTTCTAAGGTTTTTACCATGAATTGTGGGCTGCATAAAATAAATAAAAAACACAATTCTGTTGAAGTGAAAGTAATGGCAGATAAAAAGGTGAATTTTTAAAATTACTAGACATTCGAACCTTATTTATGAAGAAATAGGTTTTTAGATCACGTTTAGATCCCAGACTTCCATTAACTTTTATGTATGTATGTACTTAAAAACAATTTTTTCAAACAGTACATATCTGCTTAAGTCAAAAAGATTCTAGATCCAGATATTTAAATATTACTCAAAATGATACCCCAATGCAGCAACGAAGATTTGTATGCGCGCATGTACAGGCAATTAAAAAATTAATGATTTGTAATTTAAAATCGGAAAGGAATCATGGTTGTTAATTATAGTTGTGTTATAATTTTTTTATAGGTTGGTTTATTACTTATTTAAAACTACAAAAAAATTTTAGCGTTTCTTCTTTACTTACTTAGTAGTGGTTTGCATCTCGAATATGTAATAATTAGCTATAGATTACCTTTCCGAATACACGATTATCAATTTTTTAATTTTATCAATTTTTTTTAACTCCAGCTATTAAAGATTGACAAATACGGTTCTGCCATTTATAAGATCTTGAATATGTAAGTAATATATTCTGAGTAATGTAATTTGCTGTCGAAACAAAATAATAACTTCGAGTAACAGCACCATGGGTCTTTGTGGCATTGAGTGCGGAATCCTCGTGGGTTCCGGCCAATTTTAATAATAATAACAGCATTACGACATGTTCAGACGGAATACTGTGAATTTCTAAATTTATAAATTTAATATTTTCAATCAGTTCAAATGAAAATTCATTTCATACATATAAAAAAAACTTAAAAGAGTCGTTTCCTAGTGTTGTATTGTCTAACTAGATGAAATACAGTGGCTACCTTGTTTAACACTTCACCTAGTAAAACACACGAAAGTCTGTTTAGCAATGATCAAGAAAATTTTTCGTGAGTTTTACTATGTGAGTTCTTGTCAAGGTCGACTAAAATTTAGTATCAAACGTTTATTTCCTTATGAAAACCCATTTACTATAATTTATAAATAAAAATAAAAATTTCTCGATATCAAATTCTAATCAACCTGGCCAAGCACCCACCTGCTTGCAAAACACATGAAAAATTGTGTTGCAACAGTGTTAGGCTATTTTTCGTGAGTTTTACTATCTGAGTGCATGGCAAGGTCGGCAAAAATTAGCTATTAAAATCGAAGTTTTTTTATAATTTTTTTTTTTTTCGAAGTAACTACACCAAATATTTTCGAATATGCCCAAGAAAACAAAACCCAAGTCCGCCTGACACGATGATATTTAATTTTTGTTTTTCAAGAATTTAATCTTTCGTGCTTCAGCCCTAAAATGAACCAGTGAGAACTTTAGTCGCAATTATTTATATATCCCATAAACCCATTTGACAGAAAAAGAATTGTCCCGCAGATCGAACAATTTCTATTTATTTTAGCGGAAATTCCAACGGTCAAAACAATATCAACGATAGCACAGTGGTGGCCGACAATGTCCCAAACTCAATCGATATGAGAAAAAAGCCGACCCCACAAAAGCTTGACCATACGAATTTTTTTTCTATTTTGCTTTACTTTGAAAAGTTGGCAAAGGCGCCACATTTATTTATATTGCGGAAATTGCAACGGTCTCAAAATTATTAAAGCTGGCGTAATGATTGCTATAACAGGTTCCTTATCCTAATCGCAAAGAGAAATTAGCTACTTTAAAAGACTTGCACATAAGAATTTATTTTCCACCAAATCAATTTTACATATTAAAAAAGTCTGGGATGAGTATTTTGGTACTAACTGTATACATACATATTTTTTTGTAGAGGAAATAGTCTGGGATAGCATCAAATCCTAGGATGAAACAACTATATAAATTTTATATGTATTTTTAAAAAGTCCGGGATGTATTATTTACGCTTGTGTTGTCAATCCTGGGATGAAATCCTGGCATAACTTCAAAGGGGTCTAAAAACACACTTTATAGATGAAGAAGAAGAATGGGGGATGCGATAAGATTGCCGAAAATATGCGTTCTAAATGGAACAACGTTGCTGCCAAAGTCAGATCGGAAGTTGTGTAGAATCTCATGGGAAGCATTGAACAATATGTGCTTGACTTTATCCGTTATAACAAAATTTGAAATTCGAACCAATCCTTTAGTTGTTTTACTACAACATACATTTCCAAAGTTATAGTATGGTATGTGGTCCCCGATTTAGTTAGAAGCTTTTCTTTCATTTCTTCTTTCGGCTTAAATGAATTGAGCTTTACCGCATTTTATTTCATATCACTTGAATATCGTAGGTTGTTAAAATTGCCTTAATTAACCAAATAATCTGCGAAATAATTTACGTGTTGACAACCGCGTAGATTACACGGTAATCTACCTCACCCATCCCTGTTTGCGGCCCAATACGCGAGTAGATGGTACATACCCAGCTCTGTATAAGATCGAGAATTGAGATCAGGGGTCTGATGAAGATCCCCGATATTGTAGGCGACGGTGACTCCACGGTGTAGAGAACGACTTGATCGAAACCGTTGCAACCAAATTGTAGACTCAGTAAGGGGGCCAGTAATGGCCTTTATAAAATCTTTATTATTATTATTTATTAATTCAATTATGGTTGTTTATCGTTGTAGTGTCTTACAATGTAATAAAAGTATATTGGTCAGAAGGATCATAAAATGTAAATATTTAGACAGTCCTAGAATTTTTTAATGCCCCTAAATAAATGTATATATATTCATGTAGTTTAAAATAGTTTAGGAAAGCCCAATTGTAATGTATAAGGAACTTTAGGATAATACTGCCGTCATGGCAAAATTTTAGAATTAAGTTAATGGTCTATGGAATCGCTTATTTTCATATTTCTTTTTCATTAAGTTTACCAATTCGATAATTCGATTGAATTTCGTATTAGGAATGTTCAAGTCGAATCGGACTCGATAAGTTTCATAATATACCCCGTACTCCGAAATAGTCGAATTTTTTCTTCAGAAAATGTTGAAAATCGATTATAAATTAGATTATATTTTAATAACGATTCAAAATTCCACAATTTATAGGCAAAGTGTTAAAAGTTTATGTTTGTTTACACAGTATTATATATCGAAACAATTTGCAGTAAATATTTCAGAGTTCGCAAAGTTAGTTTTAAGTATATATACACCACACACACACACACACAATTCATGCGAATTTTACATTCAACAAGCCAAAATGTATTTAAGTATTTTATGTTTTATTCAATTTCATGTTTCTTCGACGTATCCAACAAGACCTATAAGACCTGCTTATAATATAGCGTGACAGAACATAATA
Organism: Tipula unca; assembly: GCA_951394425.1. Lineage (NCBI taxonomy): Eukaryota > Metazoa > Arthropoda > Insecta > Diptera > Tipulidae > Tipula > Tipula unca. Next base: position 92,001,943 of record OX596382.1, read on the forward strand.
TGTATTAAATATTTTTAGATCTTGTATTAAAGTTCAATTTATGGCTTGCATTTATTCTAATACCACCGTACTATTATGTTATACATAAGTTTATAGTTTGACATCTTATGGACGGTAATCAATTAAGAATTTATGAAATTCTTTAGGATTGTACGAGTATAAAACCAATAACGATTTAATATTTTTTTTTTTTTTGGAATGTGCATGCCAGAACATTGTTTACATTATTCTATATACGTATATGTACATAATATGTATATGATAATAGCCGAGTGATGACTTTTTTGTATATACATATATATTCTAACTATTATTTAACTATTTAACAATAAATATATAGAAGTAATAATTTTAGAAATAATAATAACAAAACACATTGAAAAAAATAACAACAATTACGATTAAAATAATTACGTGTGCTTGCAAAAAAAAAATGCATTTTTCGATGACTGTATTTCGTTACTACTACTGTTGTTGTTGTCATGATATAATACCGTATTGGATAAACATATGTTTTATTCACTACTTATATAGTTTTTGTTATATATTTTATGCTTTTATAAAATTGGTTTCTTTACAAAACGAACATTTTATTTTTAATGAATTATGGAGTAATCAACGATATTATTATTTTGCATGTATGCATGTGCGTGCGTGCAGTATATATGCATGTATATATAGGTCGCTTTTTCAAGGCCACCTACATATATATATATATATACATACATATAGATGCATGTCAGTAGAATTATGACCGAATTAAAGATTTTTCACCCGCGCGCGCACACACACACGGGCATTTTAAGACTATATAAACATTAAATAAGGCATTATAAGGCATTAGGCTTGTTATCTTCAAACCAATAAATATTTTCCAAAAGTAGAATATCATTATATTTATTTTCTTTTTATTGGAGGTCAAATTATTATCACTTAAAGCCAATTTAAATTGATAATAAAAAAATAAAATAAAAAACGGCGCGATATTTTATTCGTATTTGTTGAAATTGTTTATTTTATTTTCTGTTGTCTTCTTAAATTTTTTTTATTATATATTTAAGATATTATATACATATGTATATATATATATATATATATATATATATATATATATATATATATATATATATATATATATATATATATATATATATATATATATATATATATATATATATATATATATATATATACATATAATAATAATAATAATAAAACAAATGGCTTAGATCATGGTATATTTCGACGACGGTTTTCGAGATAATTATATTTTATTTCCAATGAAATTTATGTATATGGTTTCCCTGCCACGAAAAATCGAAATAAACATAATTTATATGTATGTATATATAGTGTAAACAAAATAGATTTGAGATTTTATTTCTGGAGATTAAATAGCAAAATCGATGCAATTAGAGTTTTTTGTTCTAGTTATATATTTTTGCTGCTGATACTTCTCGTACATATATGTACGTATGTACGTACGCTACGTACAAATATATTTTCTTTGCGTTCGTGAGAAAAATGAAATCAAATTGTGTAAATCAAGTAAATTCGTAGATTAATGATATCCTCTTACATATATGTACATATTGTATATATACATATATATGTACGAGTATGTACATATATACAAAACGAAGGCATTTCGTTGTCGTCGTCTTATATGTAGGTATAATATTTATATATTCATAACCAAGAAATAAATAAAAATAAAAAAATTCTATAAATAATTTATGATCGCATATATTATTATTATATAAGTTAAATCTTGGAATTTCCGCTAAATAAGGAAAACCTAATAAAATATGTGGAAATTTGTTTAAAAACTTAATATTGGTTGTAAAATTATATAAATTTTCTTGAGCTTGACAAGAAATACCTACAGACGATATACATACATACTCGTATGTGTATATATCAATTGGTGTATTTTTATATAGAAAATTAGATTACCGGCATATTAAAACATATTTATAGCAGAATTAATCATTTGCCCTAAATGCACACTTAAAATCATTGTCATATAAACATTTACATCCATGTAACTGTGGCATGTTTTAAGAAATGCTATACTTCTTCCTGTGTTATATTGAACGCATGTCTATGAAGCTCCAGAAAATCCAGAAAATAATTTTCAATTTTGTATGGTGTGTTTCCATGCTAAATTCAAAATCAGCCCGAACAAAAACATAAAATAAAATGAGAAGCTTACTTTAAGTTTGTATTCGTATACGTATGCATACGATTTACCGAATATACCAATGTATTAGTAATACACTGCTAAAACCAAATCAAATAAGAAAATTCGTATTGGTAAATTTGAGTATTATTTTAAATTAATTTGAAGAAGGATTCATTTTTTATCGTCGTACAGTTTCAACGTAAAATCAATGTGCGCGGATATAATTAAAATAAAAGATGCAGTGGCAGTTCTTTTTAATTATTTTAAAAAAATTTTTTTTTTGAGTACTGTATATCTGGATTAAAGCGTAAGACCAATGCAAAGCTCCGATCTGAGCAACGAATGCTTAAGTCACGTTACAATCAAAGAAATATGACTTCAAGAAGTACATTGCCCAACAAGTGAATGTACACTCAACCACACAAAACGATCTGGAGAATGGCAACATCCTAAAAGGTACAGTCCCAAAAACTAATTAACGAAGAAAAATTAAATATTCACGCAACCGAAACTAACCGAAATTTGAACAGACTAATGCAAATAATCGTCAAAAGTCAAAAATGACGCTTCTAAAGATAGCTGTATACAACGGTATTTTACAGGACAAAGCTTTCAAACCTTTCTTGTCGATCAAAATATAGATATCATGCTAATATCAGACACACATTTTACAAAAAATTCCTTTTTTAAAATCAACGGATATTCTGTTTATGACATCAAACATCTAGATGGAAGAGCACGCGGCGGCACTGCTTTCTTGATCAAACGAAGAATAAAGCATTATGAACTCAACAAACGTGATAAAGATCATATCGCCCAGCAACTAATATCTGCCTAGAGCAATGGTCTGAAAATTGTGTAATATCGGCTGTTTACTGTCCACCGCAAATTAAATCAAACACGCAATCAAAAAGCAGCAATTTATCGATTATTTTAATCAGCTGGGCATTAAATTTCTCGCAGCGGGCGACTACAATGCTAACATTCTGCATTGGGGTTCGAGATTAACAACACCTAAACAAAACTATATGAAGTAATGAATGAAAAAAATCTAGATTATTTACTGGCCATCAGATAGAAATAAAATACCAGAGCTTTAAAAGCAGAACCACCTGAACGTCTTACAAATAAATTAACTAAATGGGCTCTATATAGAAATATACTCGAACAAAATTGCCAATTGGATATCCAACTTTGCACCCCGGATGATATTGATGCGGCGGCGAAAGATTTAACACATATATTGCAAATAGTAGCAAAAGAGACCACCCGTGATATTAACAACTCTGAAAAAGTTAATAAGCCTTCACCTAATATACTGCAGTTAATCCAAGAAAAATGGACAATACGCCGGCTATGGCAACAGCAAAAATCTCCATTACTAAAATGGAAATTGAATCGGGCTATTAAAGCCCTTAAACGAGCATTGAGATAAGAAGACTCAGGAATCCAGAGTTATCTTTCTGAACTCTCGATGAACGAGAAGACAGATTATTCACTATGGAAGTCAACAAAAAAACTAACTAACTAACAACTTATTAAAAATTGTATAAACCCTAAGAAAGGTCCAGAACACGATTTTATTACCGGAAAAATGATCAAAGAATAACCTGATAAATTCATAAAACTCATAACTTATATCTTCAATGCGATTATGAGATGTGGGTGTTTCCCTAAACAATGGAAAACATCGCTAATTATATAATGATTTCAAAGCCTGGAAAAGGCGAAACAGAAGTCGCATCGTACAGGCCAATAAGTATACTTCCGATGATTTCTAAACTTTTTGAAAAAATGGTATTACAAAGATTATATCAGATCACCAATTTGGGTTTCGAGACCAACATGGTACTGTAGAGCGCAGGTGCACAGATTTGTTAACAGAGTAGTTGCAGATTTTCTAATAAACAATAGCTGACGAGCTTACTGCTTTGATGAGCTGCGATTTATGATTCTCTGGACCATCAATCTTACAATCATCGAAGTCTCCATAGCTTACTACAAAAATGTTACGTTTCAAACCAGAATGGTGCGAGTTCAATAAATCTATACGACTTTGATGGTTGTGTGTCCCAAGGACGACAATGATGGCATATACTTCCACAATATTAGCAAGAAGAATGCTTGTCCATGGCTACATATTCACTTTGTTCAATCTTCATGCTTTTCGGAGATAAAAATTGCCTATACAAAGAAAGGATTTCATCATTGGTCTCATTCGGGTCGGCGGCAGATTACAGTTCTCCTCCATTCTATATGCAACAAAGCATTTTCTTATACTTCATCTTTCCCATTTGTTTACCAAAACATGGCTTACTTCTTTTCACAGAAAGCATCTCCATGATAGACCATAGGCGCTATTTTGCTGTTCGTGAACGGTTTTGGCCCATCAATGGTTGAAAATTGACAACTCAGGTCGTTCGAGATTGTGTTCGAAACAGCCGAGTCAAACGAATTTCAATACTTCAGCAAATGGGAAATCTACCAAATGAGCAAGGTGAAGCAGCACATCCATTCCCGTGTGTTGGAATACATTTTTGTGTCACCAACCAAAACATACCTCTGCATTTTCGTCCTTGGAACAAAAGCTGTCCATTTGGAATTATTCACAGACCTTTTTGTGCTATTCGAGGTCTGTGCAAGAAGGTAGCTGACAACGGAACGAACTTTGAAATACACCAATTATACCGTATATTATTTGAATTACACCAATTATACCGTATCCGAAAAACTCAATACAATCTGCAATTCTGAATTCCCGGCCCACGAGACGCCACTAACATCAGTTATAGACGGTTTAGCGATTCTCATCTTTGGTCATTTTCTGATCGAACCGCCATTTACTGCTGTTCCTGAACCAAACATCACTCAAGAATCCATTGGATACAACAACAGATGGCGTCTACTTCAACAATTGTTGTTATTAATATTACCGCAGTTTATGACTAGCAAAGGAAATTATGAGTCTCTACAAGTTTATCATCGCACTTTTAAAAATTATTACATCCAATGCTGAACACCGAGCATGTTATTATATTATGTAAAATATAAATGATAAAACACTGCGTGCAATATATTTCTATAGTGAACAATCGATCAAAAATTGTATATATAGGCAACGGCATAAATTATTTGACACCTGAGAAATTGTTCGCCATCATTCAACAGATTTGCTTGATTTAGAAAATAGAGAGATGAACGAGCTATTATTCACGTCTTTTCTTTGTATCATTGAATTGAGAACATCAACCTTATATATGTATGTACGTACAATTATTTAATATATTCAAAATTATAGAAGATCAAAAATATTACAGTTTTTTTTCCAATATTTTACATAATATTGTATTTTTGTGCGTATTTCCAGAAATTCATAAATTTTCCAAGAATTCAACATTTATACTTATTGAAAATAAAAATATATTTTTGATGTTAAAGTGCTCATACATATTTCTATTTTGTGTTTAGGATACGTACTCGTATATACAATTTGCATAATATTTTATTTTTGCCGCACCATATAACCAACCGCAAATCTACCTACGAGTATATAGCTTAAATTGTGTATATGGATGAATCCTTCCTTCCTTAGAAGACCCAGAAATCGAGAAAATGAAAATTTTATGGTCTAGTAATAATCATGGTAATCGCATCTTGTATAAAGAAAAAAGCCAATATCTTCAGATTTGGGGTTCCGGTGAAAGTGAAAATTACATATTTGGTTGGATAATCCGAAAATAATCTGGGTCCTTCGATTCGATTTGCGCAAATTTTTCGCATTCTTTATTTATTTAATTCCATATATTTTTTGTCTAAAACAGAGAATCGAAGACAGAATAACTTTGTATGTTGTTTACGTTGGTGAATTTTTTTTTTTTTATAAACTTTGCGTTCTATGTGCCGAGGGAAAAATATGTACATATGTACTTCACTTTTCGCACCAAATGATTTTTTAACCGCAAAATGCTATATATAATTGTATAGTGTTTGTACAACACATATAAATTCTATTTATATACAAACGGAATTATTATTATTATGTATATAGGTACTATATGTATAAACAAATTTCAAGTCATTGACAGAAATTTTAATTTTGTTCAAAATTTATAAATCTAATAAACTTCCTTATCGACCGCAAGTAAAAACATTGTTTACGTACGTAGTTTACATACATACACAAACATATAACGAAATTCTTAGAATTTTTATAATTCATGTGCAGTTATAGAAACAATATTTTGTATATAGACCGACACACACAATTCATTTGAGGTATTTTTTTGATTCGCCAATAAATCAAACAAATTATAGTATTTTTAGTTTTTAGTAATTAGAAATTCACTGGCGCCTCGTGATAATTTTATTGTATATAATCGGTTTTTGTGAACTATATATATACTAATGAATTGTGGCGATCCTATACACATATACCAGAAAGACATAAGTCTAGACGGTCATTTCTTTATTAAAATCAATTAAAAAATCGTTCTAATTACATATATAATTTAGCTGCTGGGCTTCAATTTAGAACTGTTACACTGTTGTGTCTTTAAAACAAAACGAAATGTCCAGCACACAGTATAATGATAGTATAATGATGACCAAAGTTCACTCAAAATATTATATGAGGTTGAATGTTTCAATTTATAAAGTTTTTAATTATTACACAACAGATTTTTTTCTTCGAAAACAATAGTGAAACAGATGCTAGATTGTCTAGCAAGCATGCAATTTTTTAATAATCTAAATCTAAATGATTTGCAAGTTTTATTTTATCGTTATAGTAAAAATGTAATGTCTTGTTATGCCAGTATTCATTTGCGACCTCGAAAAATTCGCGGTTAATTTTTTATTATTTAATTAAATGAGAATCTTGTAAAAATAAATAAAAACATTTTTGGAAAAATTTATATATTAAAACCAAATTTGCCTGTGGTAAAAGTCAAATTTGCTTAGTTAAAAATGACTAATTATGTTTTACTATGGGGGATTTACCCACCAGTTTGACCCAAATACGATTTTTTAGTGGATATTTTCTATATACAGAGTAGTCCAAAAGGTATTTTGACGCAGCGAACATATCGTGCTCGTATTCATATTCATTAATCCGAGATTCAGATATTGCCAAATAATGGGTATTCATGCTCATGAATTATGGGCCATCCTATATAATATCTGGTACAAAAATATTTATGCTTTTATAATCAAACAAAAACAAAATTGCTCTATGGTACCTGAATTTCACCTTCACAATTGCTTTCCAATTATATTTTATTGTCTACTTTGTCAGTGTGAATAAACCAATTAAATAATTCAAAATGCAATAATTCGAATTAAGCGAAAAAGAAAGCACTCAATGCCAAGAAAGGCCCAGACTATATACTCAAGCAATCTCAAATTCTACACATTAAAAACCTAACCGTGATGCTTGGTATTCGTATAAACTCATTCAACTCGGCTCGGATTGGTGAACCTGGAAAATATAAATAAATCTATAATAGTTAAATTTTATAATCACGCGCACTGCAGTGACCACAGGGTAAGATTACTACGGCATTTTAATACAAAGAGCTCCGTGTTCCAGGGTCGGATGACTTTGAAATATAAATAGATTAAAATGTCCATTGAGATGAAGCTATACAATTTGTATGGGAATTCCAACCCGAACCTCGATCACTTTCAAATATTAATAGATTAAAGCATCCAGCAAGAAAGTTATTTACTTTACTTTTTGGCTATCGACGATTTAAAAAAGTTTAAGCGGACTCAAACTGTCAATCCATGGATAAGAGTGAACAGCCATGGATTCGGAGCAAATCATATAAAATTTTAGCTATATCTGCGTATTTTAACATGATAAAAGATAAGGACAACCATACAAAACGACTTAATAACTTTTTAATTTGTCTAATTATCTTTATGTTATAATTAATTAACTATTTCTATTTATTAATGTCGAAATTAACTTTAAATCCAAATTGACTACTTTCACCATGACATCATGCGACAAACAAAATATTTGATCAAATGTAAAATACCGAATACGTCTAAATTTGCACATGCGCAATACGAAAACAAAATATTAATTTTGATAAAATAACGGGATCCGTCGATGATTTATTTCAAATACAGAACAATTGAATATTGTTACTTGTTAGTTGCCAAAATGCCGTTGAAAGAATTAGCCCGTCGTGAATTAATTTGTAAATTTGGCGAACAAAAATCAATTGAATCCAAAAACTGTACGTATAAAATATGAAAATAGAAAGAAAAACGAAAAAGTCGGCATCAGAAGTCACAGGTAAGCAATATAAGCTACAATTAAACCTAGATTACGCAAGTAATTCACCCAAAATTACTTCCCTTTAGGTTTTATTTATAAATGTGTAATGGATTGCCACCGATCGTCACAGAGCAGGTAAAGATAAATATTTACTATTTTTATTTATAATTACACATAAGTCATATGTAAAGTATCCAGATGAAGTTTTGTTGAGGTTGACTATTAGCGAACGCGGTATTAGAGGTTGCTTAGCGATTTAAGTTTGTAACATTATGCTGACAAATATTAAAGTGTTTCAGAAAATTATCAAGAAATAGCACAAAAATGGTAGAGGTTTTTAATCAAGAAAGAATTGAAGAAGATAGATTTAATGAGAACTAACTAAACGCGCGAAAATATCGGAACAGGGAACAGATAAGGGGACCAATCTTTTTTATAAATTTTATGTAAGAATAGAAATTTGGCCAATCCTTGAACGACAGATTTCCAATTTTGGACGGAAGCACTGAAATCTTCCTCAATAAAATGGAAATAAAGGGAATTACTGCCATCTACATATATAATGTATGTATAATCGTATATATAGTGCTGTAAGGATTCACCATGTTTTTCTATTGAGCTTACATAAGGGTTAAATTAATGTAAAAATTGTCTTTTTCGCTTCAAATATATGAAGAATGTAAATACAAAAACACGCAAAAAATGTAGCGCGTTTTTTCCTTATATTCTACGAGTATATCTTATGGATTTAGATATAAAATGATTTTAATCATATTTTTAATTAAAATAATAATTTTTTGTTATAAAATGACTTGAAATAAATAGCATCACACAGTCATTTCGACAGAAATAAAACGAGCAAAAAGGTCCTAGATTTTATTATTTTTATACATATTGTGATGTCTTATCAACATTACAAACAATTTTGCAAAACCATTTAATATTAGTTTAATAGTTTTAATAATTGTATAGCGTGACTATAAAGCAAAGAATATGTAATAAAAAAACCAACTGAAGGAAAAACAATTGGTGGACAATCTAAAACTTTGTATGTAGTGCACCGGCTAGTGTACCATAGATAATTTATTTGATTAGTTGTTCGGTACTCAAAATACTATAGTTCATTACTTAAAAAGATACTTAAATCATTATCAATAAATTTGGTTCCCCGAATCAATTTACGCCAACAAAAAAAACAACAGTCCTATAGCGCAAGAATATTCACATGATTAACTAATAAAATCAATCATTCAGATGTAATTTATCAAACCGATATAAGGTGACAGAACTGTTGGCGCCATTGAATGACTGTTGAATTAATATGTTAAATTGCGGAAACTTCGTTAAATTTAGACAATCGCTTGGCAAGGTTACAAAAAACATTGAATAATATCTACTAAAAAGTGTACACCGAAATTATTGTTTAACTCACATATCTATCTTAAATCATGTTCCCATTAATGGGACGGCTCTGCATGTCGATTCCTGACTGGCAATTTTTGTTTTAGCCTAAATGAAGATAATTCGAATAAATAAATAAATTTGTTAAGTGATACTACCTACTTAGTATGATGGAAGCCTTTGTTAAATTCGGATTTTCCGTTTGATTAACTTTTTTGGTAATATTTGCCTGATGTAATTTTTTTTTAATTTCAGGATTCCTTTAAATTTAGCACCAGGTCTAAGTTGCCAAATTTTAGATGAAATCCACTTGCTTAAATTAAATTTCGATATACAATCTGAACTTCACAAATTCCGGATTATGATTAATAAATACAATTCTCGTAACTGTTCTTGATATAATTTATTACAGATATATTAAAAATTTTAATTTTAAAGGATTTTGTATTAGTTTTTAACTGACTTTGACCTAAATCCAGAATCTTTCCTGCCTATAAAACAGGAAGGAATTTTTTAGCTAAAATGCGTAAAAGTTCTAAAATTTATATAGCTGGTAATAATCGAATTAATGTGATAAGCCTTGCAGCGACTCATAGTTGTTGGTTATAAATAACAAAGATGGTCAGACTTTACGCTTATGTCAAATCATAGCCCTCGAAATTCGAGAAGCACTTCAGGCAGGCAAAATATAAAATTAGATAAATTAGCATATCCGTTCAGTTGGAGTAGATGAAAAATCGATAAACTAAGTTAACCATATAGTTTAGATGAAAAGATAATGCAAGGAAAAATTCGGAACAAAGTGGGAAGTGAGAGATTTCGAAATGCGATATTTTTCTGTGAAATCAAAATTAAAAGCCAGTTTTATAGAAGCGAACTGTGAGCATACACAATCTGTAAGGTAAGAGAGATTTCGAAATGCGATATTTTTCTGTGAAATCAAAATTAAAAGCCAGTTTTATAGAAGCGAACTGTGAGCATACACAATCTGTAAAGTCATTCCTACATGTTCAGCGAGCACCAATTCTAAATGACACGAATCAAATATTAGTTGGTGGCTTATCCCCAGGAAGATTGCGGTTACGAAGATAAAATTGAACTTGTATGTAGTGTATTGGGACCGACACCTGATTTACACCAAAGATATACCCCGTGATTGTGGCCGTTGGGACAGTATTAAAGAATCGACAACTAAAGTACAAACAGTTTGAGATAAAATAAGCATATACAAAAATTTGGCAGATCAGGCTTAACAAATCGAAATTCACACATGTAAATATGACAAATTTAAAAATTTGTTGAACACCTGTATTAAGCAAATTCCGTTCTCAAATACAGCTAAGCACTTGCGGATGACATTAGATACCAGGCTTAGGTGGAAAGTACAGGTTAAAAAAAGAAAGAAGAACTCAAGAGAATGTTCTGGCTATCGGGGAAAAATTCTGAATTTTCAATACAAAACAAATGGTTCTTGTACCTGCAGGTGTTGAAGCCAATATGGAGGAATATATACAGTTACGGGGCTGTACGAAGAAAACTAATATCAAAATGATAGAAACCTTTCAAAGCAAAATGCTACGTTGCGTAGCTAACGCTCCTTGGTTGAATAGGGATCTACAGATAGATACGATTGATGAAAAAATAAAAATCATCATGAACAACGTAAGGCTGAACATGTGAATGTGGTGGTGCGTGAGAAACCAACTGACCTAATGTATATATTAGGATGATCAACTCGAATTTATACTATAAATAATATTGTAATAACTTGTAAATGGGACTGGCCAATGGGCTATACCTCACTATAATGAGTGTCAAATTATGAAACTAAAATTACTTGATGAATTATATTCAGTTTAATAAAATAATAATAAAATATTTAAATAAAATCCCTTCACATCTGGAAGGGTTACTCCTACATGTTTTTGTAAAAGTACGCTATCCTCTGTAGATCACAAGCAACGTTTATTAAAAGAAATTCGGCTACCACTACAAAGAATGCTGGAATAACAGTTACTGGTTCATGGGAGGACTGGTTACACAAAGAATTGTGGCGGGTGAAAACGGATCAATGAGACTGACCTATGTCCGGTTTCCCGAAATATGTAACTAACGGTTCTCCAGTTAAAGTTAACCGGCCGACAGTTTAAAGTTAAAAATTAGACCGCCCGACTTTTAATATTACTCATTCCACACCACCTTGATTGTTTGTATCGACAGTGCTAGCCTGGGTCAGTATAGTCATTCATATACTTGAAAACAATTGTGAAGTAAATGTAATTCAGCTGATTTAGCGTCGAGAGATATTATTATTTTTATAACTAGTTATCTCAACTTATGTGTTTATTATCTGAATACGTCAAGTTTAATCAATAAAACTAGTATGTGATAAGTTTTAGTTTTAAAACAAAACGAATAATAATGTATTTAATGTTTTTAGGTACAGATATTTTTTTCTTATCAATTTATTAAACTGACTTGATTAAATTACTCAGCATCATGTAACTCATTAATCTAAGAATATTTCCCCAAAAAAACTAGTCAAGATTTTTCTTGCGACTAGCTTAACGAAAACTAAAAGAAATTGCCCTTGATATGTACATAGTAACGTTGTTAAACAAATCTGATTTTGGCCTTGAAAATACGTTATGTGCATATTTTAAAAACTAATTAATTTAAAAATTTGCGCTCAATAAAATTCCAAGCGCAAAACAAAAAACTATTGTGTTTATTATGATGATGGCATTTTTCCAAATAAATGTCATGCAATTGAATATTGCTTTCCGGTTTTCTTCAAACAAAAATTCGAAAAAAAATGTTCTGATTGATTTTATAGTATGTAGTTGAATTTGAATTTGTTGAAACAACGAAATAAAATATAAAAATAAACATTTAAATGGTTTATTCAATTATAAACAATAATTTAAATTTCGAACAAAAATCAATGTCTCATTATAAACTTATATATTATAATGTACTACTTACACCAAGATTTTTATTTGTAACTACATAATACATACATATTCGAAATTGCGCTATTAAGTTGGCTAAAGTGTGTTTACACACATTTTCTTTCTTTTTTTTTGTTATTAATTCAACATTAAAAAATCATGCAAAATGAAATAAAATCTCTACGGGGTTGAAATTCGTATTTTTTTCCAGGATTTTCACAAATAGCGAAAATTAAACAAAAGCGGGAGAAAACTGGTTATCAAAAATTCCTCATAATTTATTAATTTTCTTCAAATTTTTTATTTTTTTTGGTATATAAATTTTGAGTGACGACACAAATAATGACTTTTATGTTTTGCTGGGTAAACATTTGCTTTTCTAGAGCACAATCAAGCAAAAACGAAATATCTTTTAATAATTTGAATTCAAATTATCCTATATGTATATGAATGTATGTTGTGTTGTTTGCCAATAAAAGCATGCATAAGAAGTTTTAAAATTATGGGTGAGTGCGCTTATATGTAAAAGCTTTTGATTGTATCACCATATCACCATATATACATAATGAAAACGCTTTTTAAATATTGGAACATTTTTTTTAAACTGTGAACAACAATAAATTTGCTTAGTATTCCGTGCAATATATAGTCGTTAAGCTGTTATCGTGAAATTTGATAAAATAGTTATGGAAAGTATTTTTCAATTTTCACCACAATATAATATACATAAACATTCAATAAATAATGGATGAGGGATACAATTGAATGCATTGCCATAAAGTTATCCGATTATATAGATTTATCGTGCTATTGTATAATGCGTATATATATACAAGGGGAGTTCAATAAGTTCGGTAATCTATATATGAAATAACGGTAATAAATTATTTTAATTAAATCAATTGTTTCACATAGTTACTGTGAGTGATTTAACACAGACTTGTTTTGAAAATTTAAAAATATGGAAAATATTGAGCATCGTGCTATGATTAAATTCCTTGTAAAGGAAAATAATACCGCTAAGTATATCGAAAGAAGAATGAAATTTTTTTACGGAGAATCTAGTCCGCCTTATAAAACAATAAAGAAATGGGTCCGTCTATTCAAACAATGTAGAGAGTCGCTGGAAGATAACCCACGCATGGGAAAACCCACAGACCCTGTTACTCCGAGGTTATTTTAAGCGAGGATCTTATATTGGAAGACAGGCGGATCACCATTCCAAAATTAAGTATAATATTAAATCTATCTATTGGCAGTGTTAGCACAATTTTACACAAGCTGTCAAAACTTAGTGCAAGATGGGTTCCCCGAACGTTGACTATATGAACCAAAAAAAGTATAATAATATCTTATGAGATATTTTATTTATTATATATTATTACATTTATAAATTATATATTTAATAATATATTATAATAAATATAATATCTCATAAGACTACAATAAGAGGGGCTTATTATGCGGGGCTTTTGAATAAATTAAAAAATGCTATCAGCGAAAAACAACGAAGTCAAATAGAGCAAAAAATATTGCTTTTACATGATAATGCACCAGTTCATAAGGCGAATGTTGAAGACAAGCCTTTACGAGATAGCAAGTTCAATGAAATACCGCATCCACCTTACAGTCCAGATCTAACCCCATGTGATTATTTCCTTTTTACAAATTTGAAGAAAAAATTAAGACAAATCATTTTATTTTGATGGTTTGCACAAATTAATTAACAGGTGTAATAAGTCCATTAGTGTGGATGGAGATTATACAGGGTGTCCGCCGCGAAGGTATACTACTTTGTTTGTTTATAATTTTTGATTAAATGAAAGAGAATGGATCTTATATTGATAAATGTTTTATTTAATGTCGGCAATTATGTATGGTATACAATATCAGATAAATGTCCGCCTCTGTTAGCCTCACAAATGCGAGCCCTTTTGAGCACGTTTTTCATTACATTCTCACACATTTCACGCGGTATTTCATTAATTTCATCACGAATATTTTGTTTGAGTTGCTCAAGCGTTTCTGGTTTGTTTGCATAAGCCTTGCTTTTCAGATATCCCCACAAAAAGAAGTCCGGAGCAGTCAAATCAGGCGATCGTGGAGGCCAATCAATATCACCATTTTTGAAATGTCTTGTTGCGGAAAGAGGTCTCGCAGTAATTCCATTGTAATCCTGGCTGTATGCGATGTGGCACCGTCTTGTTGATACCACATGTTAATCAAGCCCAAAGCATGCTGTTGTGGCGTTAAAAAGTTTTCAATCATATCACGATATCGCTCCCCATTCACAGTTACCGTTACGCCGTTTTCATTTTGAAAGAAGTAAGGTCCAATGATTCCTCCTGACCAAATTGCACACCAGACTGTCACTTTTAATGGATGTAAAGGTAACTGATGAATAATTTGAGGGTTTTCCATTGCCCAGAACCGACTATTCTGTTTATTCACATATTCATTCAAATGAAAATGTGCCTCGTCACTCATTATGATTTTTTCATGAAAATCGGGGTTGTCATGGGCGAGCTGTCACATGGGGGGCACTCACATGTCTCGTAAATCTAAATTGCACGAACATGTTTCCTAAGAATACCACCACAGTATCCTTTGCTTGTCGTAGGAGGCGACTAAACGGTTGGATCGCTGGGCTGACGACCCGCATCCGTAAAAAAATCAACTGTTTATAAAATCAACAAAAAGAAAAATGGATACCGCCAAAACAACACCGGACCCCCGCTCAAGTACCCGGATACGAGATTTAGGATCGGCACGTGGAACGTGCAATCACTTAGAAAACCAGGAGCGTTGGAGGGTCTAATCACGTGCATGAAAGAGTATCGGCTGGAACTCGTTGCTCTTCAAGAAACTCGCTGGCCTCAAAGTGGAGACCATGTGTCCCAGGGCTATACGTTGTTCTACAGTGGAGATGACCTCGGAAATGTTGGAGCTGGATTTCTTCTTGGGCCGCAGGTAAAGAAGGCTGTTTTGGATTTTCAAGCAGTCAATAACCGATTGTGTATGCTTCGCCTGCGCATGAAGTTAGCCAACCTGTCGATAATTTGTGTACATGCGCCCACAGAAGTCAGCCAGCCCCAAGATAAAGACTCATTTTACAATGACTTGGACGATCTGATGGGATCTATACCCGAACACGATGTTAGAATGGTAATTGGGGACTTTAATGCTAGAGCTGGCAGAAATCAGGCCGACTTGTGTGAAAACATAGGTCCGTACTCCCGACACGAAACTGCGACCGATAATGGTGAGAGAATGATGTACTTTGCAATTGCTCATGATCTTAGAGTAGCAAGCACATTCTTCCCTCACAAACAGATACACCTAGAGACATGGACACATCCTCGCAAAACATCCCGGAGCCAAATTGACCACGTGTTAATTTCAAAAGGGCGAGCTCGGGTTGTGCAGGATGTGAGAACTTATCGGTCAGCAACCAAATACGTAGGCAGCGATCATTATTTGGTCGCTGCAAAGCTACGGTGGAAGTTTTCGTACAGGTCGGGGAACACAGCGAAACGGATGGAACGTTTCGACTGTGAAGGTCTGATAAATGAAGATCAAAAGAAACGATATCAGGATCTTGTCAGCGACAACATTGAGGGAGCTAATTACCAGTCTGACTGCGTGAACTCTGTCTGGGAGGTACTGAAAACTTCGGTTGTCAGTGCTGCTCAACAGACTTTAGGTATAGTGAAAGTCAGACCCAAGAATGATTGGTTTGATGACGAGTGTCGTCTTGCAGTTGAGCAACAAAATATAGCCCATAATGAAGTGCAACAACGTCTCACAATCGCAAGGAAAAACAAGGCAGCTCTTGCAAGAAGGGCAGCTAAGCGGATTTGTAGACGGAAGAAGCGAGAATGGTGGAAGGCCGAGGTTCTGAAAGTACAACAACTCAGCAATGAGCGTAGTTCACGTAATTTCTTTAAAAGAATTACTGGATTGCACCATACTTTCAGGCCTTCGTCAACCGCCATTCGGGACCGGGATGGAAACCTCTGTGTCAACATCGACGCAGTACTTGACGCATGGAGTGGACACTTTACTGAGCTGCTTGATGTTCATCATGCATCACAGACTGTTGTTGAGCCACCTCTAGAACAGTCTGCGGAGATTTGCACTGAGGAGCCATCCCATGAGGAATTCACTAAGGCCATGCAGAGAATGAAACGAAACCGCTCACCTGGAGTGGACTGCATTAATTCGGAGCTCTTGATATTCGGAGGGGATACTTTGTGGAACTGTCTTTTCGACCTTATTCGATTAGTATGGCGAACCGAAGTTATGCCTGATGAATGGAAAGTGGCCGCGATATGCCCCATCTTCAAGAAGGGAGACCGCTTGAAGTGTGAGAATTATCGCGGTATAGCTCTCCTTTGCACAGCATACAAGTTACTGTCATACATTTTATTGGATAGAATCACTCCTCGGGCGGAAGGCTTGGTTGGTGACTATCAGGGAGGATTTCGTCCGAATCGATCAGTCACTGATCAGGTCTTTTCGCTGCGGATGATTCTATCTAAATATTATGAGACATCCATCTCCGTACATCAGGTTTTCCTGGATTTCCGGCAGGCCTACGACTCGATCAATCGAGAGAGTTTGTGGTCTGCCCTGGAATACCTAGGAATGCCAACAAAATTGGTACGACTGTGTAGGATGACAGTGACGCAGTCTCAATGCTGTGTTAAAGTTGAGAACAGGCTATCGACAATTTTTGCAGTTAACTCGGGTGTTCGGCAGGGAGATGCTCTGTCCCCGATACTCTTTAATCTCATGTTGGAGTACATCTTTCGTAAAACTGAAACACCTCAGCGTAACATCTTATATCGCCAGTCCAATCAAGTGCTTGCATATGCAGATGACATATGCGTGATTGGACTGAATAACAACGGAGTGAAAGAAATACTTGATCCGCTTGTAGAGTTTTCAGCTTCAGTTGGACTCCAGATCAATGAGTCCAAAACGAAATACCTGATCTCTGGTTTTAGAGACAATGGCACACCAGATTTTAGTAGTGGCCACCACACGTTTGAGGGAGTGAGGAGGTTCAAATATTTGGGCTCTCTTATTACTCACGATAACAGTGTGGGTGAGGATATTAAAGTGCGGCTGGCAGCTGGCAGTCGTTCTTTGTATCCTCTAAGGCCACTGCTAAAATCTAAACACTTATCAAGTGCCGTGAAGCTGAAGCTTTACAAAGCGTTGATCAGGCCCGTTGTTATGTTTGGATGTGAAAGTTGGGCGCTGACGGATGAGTACGAGAGATGGCTCCTTACATTTGAGAGAAGAATCATGCGTGTGATTTACGGCCCTAAACGCGAAATAGATGGTACATACCGAGCTCTGTACAATTTCGAGATCAGAGATCTGATGAAGATCCCCGATATTGTACATGAAGTTAGATCTCAGCGAGTACGCTGGCTCGGTCACGTTCTGCGTGCTGATCCGGAACGAATTGTGCAGCGATCTCTGAAAGGAGAGCCACCATATGGTAGGCGCAGAGGTCGTTGCAGGCGACGATGGCTCCACGATGTAGAGAACGACTTGGCCTCTTCAGATTGTCTAAGACAGTATGAAGACCAAGCTCAGGATCGAAACCGTTGGAGCCAGATTGTTGATTCAGTAAGGGGCCAGTAATGGCCTTTAATACTGTTATTAATACTGTTATTATTATGGGCGAGCTGTAACATCCTATTGGCATATGTACGGCGGCGTAAATGGTCTTGTAGAAGAAGTTCTTGTGTCAACTGAATCTTAAATGGAAACAAATGCAAATCCTTGGGCAAAATTGTGGCCAA
Source organism: Tipula unca (assembly GCA_951394425.1). Classification (NCBI taxonomy): domain Eukaryota; kingdom Metazoa; phylum Arthropoda; class Insecta; order Diptera; family Tipulidae; genus Tipula; species Tipula unca. Next base: position 92,020,585 of record OX596382.1, read on the forward strand.
ACTTGTTCTTTGAAGCTCCTGAGCACGGCGTCGAATTGAGGTTGATGGATTGTTTTGAACACTTTCTTGAGCAGCAGTAATGTTTTCAGCCGATCTTGCAGTACGTTGTGGCCCATGCTTGGGCCTATCACTTACAGACCCTCTTTCTTCGAAATCATTCACTAAACGATAAATAATGCGTTTTGTTGGCACGTTGTTTCTCCCAAAAATTTCACGTAACTTTCTCATCGTAACAGTAATCGATGATTGATTTTGATAAAATGTTTTAACAATTAAAACACGTTGGTTTATCGAATATTTTTCCATAATAAATTTGCCACGTGTCTACTTCACGACTGTCAAATATGAACAGTAAGACTAACGTTTACCAAAATGGCGGCAAAATAAAGTAGTATACTTTCCCGGCGGACACCCTGTATATTGAAAAATAAAAATATTTTGGAATAAAATTTAACGTTATATAGATTATGCATAAATAAATAAAATATTTTAAATGTCATTTTACTATTTAACGATATTCGTTTTTCAAGAAGTGGTTATCTACTAATTTGAAAATTAAAAGAAATTGTATTTAACTGTATCGAATAAAATGGTTGCGAGACCGCATAATCTATTAGCCATGGTATTTTTATTTTCAAACATATTAGAGAAACCTGAAAAATTTAATTAAAATCGGATTAAGGAAACTAGAATTTAACACGCTGTGAAAAATATTACTCTTACTTTAACTTAAAAACAATTTCAAACTCGCTTCCCTAACCGATATCTTAAATTAATCAATTTGTTGTTGAGAAGACCATTACACATTTCCTTCCAGTAACAATAGAAAGTATCAATAATTGCAGAAACTTCACAATAAATGTATTTTGTTTCGCATATTTTAACATTACATTGAGTTTGAGTTGAGTCATAATTTTCGCTATTAAATGATTAAACGAAGCTAAGCGAATAGTTCTTAAGTGGTTGATGCGGTCCACAAAATTAAAGTTCATATCACGTATGTGTACATAATATAAACAAACTATAATAACAAACTATAATGCAGGCGACAACAACAAAATACATTTATTTATTTCCATAATTTTGCTAAATATACGCACGGTATTATTAAACATAATATAGCGTATTTTCATTTATTTATTTAATATATTTAAAAAAATTAATTTCAAGAGGAAAAGCACACATTTGCAAGCAGAGAAAATCAAACCGAAACAAAACAAAACAAACCAAAAAATAATTGTAATTACTCATAAAACCAACTAAAAAAAATGTTCAATAACAAATTCACTCCATGCTTACACACCTCATATTGAGCGTGACAATAGAGTGTTTTAACAAGAAGCGGACAACATAATCATATAATTAACAAAATACATAATCATAAATAACTTGTCACTCAAGCATGCCATTGAAAATTTTGCTTTAAAGGTTTTTGACGACTTTACCTCAAATTTAATTTAAATAATGGAATTAAATTTAACAAAGAAATTTCTCTAACGAAGAAGTAATAGTTGCTTAAAGTGTACATGATACAAAAAAAAAAATCTGATGCACAAAAATTCACCACGAAGTTAGCTGTATGAGTTGGAATATTCACTACTCGAAATATAATTTCATCAGTGTAGCCTTTGTTAATAACGAAAATATTATGACTTTTGACTGAAAAGTTCTGTTTAACTATACTCAAAATGAAAATTCTTTGTTTATTTACAAATAAATGAGCAACACAACAAGTTGTTATTTTTAGAACATTTTTTTTAGGCAAAAGATGTTCCATTGACGAAAAAATAGCAACACAAGTATAATTTTCAGTTTTGTTAATATGGCTATCCTGGTGAAGTTTTATTCGAGTTGAGAATATTTCAACTCAGATAGCTTACTTCGTGGTGAATTTTTGTGTACCAGAAAAAACTTTTTTGTATTATGTACGCGGTTTGAGTTGACAAGGAGTAAAAAATCATAAATTGCCTGAATAACAGTATCGGAATTAGCGAACTATAAAAAAAGCACCGCAGCACGTTGATTCTCGTTCCGTAAAAAATGCAATGAAAACAGTTGCCATTTGGAAAAAAAACAAAGGAATTATTTAGTATTAAACATGACGACCACAAAAGAAGAGTAGATTCATTATTTTTATATACACGTATATATTTTTTTAAAGTTAATCTTTAAAAATAATAGAAACTATAGCGTGAAGTTTCTGACAAGTATTTAGCAAACGATACAAATGTCAGGAAACCGATCAAATATCGAATTGTCTCGTGAAAGTTTGATCCATAGTTACAAATAAGACAAATTAAATATATATAATATATATATATATATATATATATATATATATATATATATATATATATATATATATACATATATGTATATATATATATATATATATATATATATATATATATATATATATATATGTATATATATATGTATATATAAATATATATATATATATATATATATATATATAAAAATAATAAAAATATATATATATATATATATATATATATATATATATATATATATTACAGAAACAGCCACCATTTAGGAAATTATCCCAAGAGTCTAGTTAAAAATAGACGCGGATAAAGGAGGTGTACACAACAGTCACCACAGTATAATGATCTCATTGAAACCATCGAAAAAACAAACAGAAAAAATTCCATCCCTGCCCCAATATCTCGAAAATCTCATATTATTTAATTTAATAACTTGAACTTCACGCTCTTAACTTTCTAACACATTTCATAAATTCAAAAATTTTTAACATTTCATTTTTGGAGAATCCTTTTGTACTATAACATGTTTTCATTGCCGATGACCATTTATTCTACAAAGCAAAATGAAATTTAGTTAAAGTAAATCTGAATTTTAATTATGCTACTTATTGCTTGGAGTCGATTTTTTTTAAATTTCACTTATTATGAAGTGGAGCGCCCTTTGCGAAAATTAATATTAGCAACACATAAGGCAAAAAAGTATTTTGTTGCTTTGGAACAAATTTAAATCAACTAAACTATTAAATCACTTTTATAGCAATGCAAAACATCTATAAATATTTAAATTCAGCGGATGTACGTTGCGTTCGAATCTAACTTACGATTTAATTAAAACTAAACTTACGAACATATAGTAAGTCTGCTACAACACAGTAAGTCTGCTTCATTTGAATTGAGGCAGTTGCTTTCTGTAATGCATACAGATATTTGTCTAATCCAGGAACCATATCTTCTTGATAATGCTGTCTCTGGATTGAACTTATTTAAGCAGAATCATTTGTAAGAATTCTGTCAATAAAAATCGAGCGTGCAATAATATTAATGCAGTTCTTATTCACGAGTGAAGCTCTGCCGATATTACGGCTGTGCTCATTACTCTGGTATCCGCTAACTCCTGCACTAAACTGCATCAGTTTAATTTCCGTATGACTCTTCTTCACCTCCTTCCTTTGAGGAACTCACTAATCTTGTGACATGGCGTAAGAATAAGAATACCCCTTTGGTAATTCACTGTGATGCAAATGCTCATTACTCGATTTGGGGTAGTACGAACATTAACCACAGGGCTTCTTGTCTGCTTAACTACATAAGCTCCTCTATGCTCCATGTCCACCATTGATTTAGTTTTAGACTTGAGGGTGACGGATGACATCCTCATCTCTGATTACAAGTATATCTCGTTTAATATTAACCTTAAACGACCACCTCTTAAAACTTATCTCAATCGGGAATTAACCGATTGTGGTCGTTTCTCTCTCGAGCTAGGTTCTTTACTTACGCCACCGAGGGTTATTCGGTCGAGTAAGGACATTGAAGATCAAGATCATCACTTGCATTGGCAATTACGATAGCCTTCGAAAACTCGTGTCCTCTTATTACTAATCAAAAGATTCGGAAGAAACCTTTCTGGAACTCTGACTTTAAAATATTAAGGAAATCTACTAAGAAACTGAAGAACAATGCAAAAAAGTCTAAGCAACAGATTGATTAGGATAACTTCTTGTTAACACAAAAGGAATATAAAAGAAGTTTAAGATCCGCTCAAAGAGCCTCGTGGTTGAATTTCTGCGAGTAAATCAACAACCTATCTGCTGTCGCTGGACTCAATAAAGCTTTGGCTAAGAACAGTGTGTGTAAACTTGATACTCTTCGTCTACAGGACGTCTGTTACAAGTTCCGATTGGAATTTTGCTCACAAGCTGATCAATCGTGAAGTCTTGCATGGAGCCTATTTTCCTTTGCATCTTATAAGGCTGGCGGCCCTGATTGTATTTTTCCTGCTGAATTACAGCAGGGCTTTCCTCTAATTCAGGATCATCTGCTCTATCTTTTTGAAGCGTGCATTGCTGTTTGCACTGTTCCAAATTCTTGGAGCAGGAGTAGAGTTGTATCCCTAAAGCTGGTAAGTCCGATTATACGGATCCTAAGTCCTTTCAGCCTATTAGTCTATCCTCAACTTTTCTTAAAGCTCTGGAAAGAATTGTCCATAGATTCAGTAACATGCAACATGCTTACAAAGTCGGTTAGTCCTGTGAAACCACCCTACATGAACTTGTAACGATGATTGAAAAATCTCTTAATAATAAGGAGTTTCCGGTGGGTACTTTCCTGAATAATGCGGGAGCTTTCGTTAGCACTTCGTTTGCTACGATCACTTCTGCATGTACCAATTTTATTGATCGCACCATTATCTTATGGATTTAATCCATGCTCAAGTCTCCCACTGTGAAGGTGGAGCTGGATGGGGTGTTAGTTTCTGTTAAACTTACCAAAGGCTATCCTCAGGGAGATGTTACTTGTAAAGCTGCAGCAATCTGGCTACATTGCACAGAGTTACGCTGATGATCTTGTTTTGACAGCCTCAGGCAAACATCTCAGTGTCTTATTCGACCTAATTCAGCTTGCCTTAACTATTGTGGAGGCAAAATATTTTGGCAATGTCGAAGAACTTTTGGAAAATCCTGGGGTTTAAGTCCTAGGATGATTTCTTTCATTTATAGAACACTGGTCCTACCGTTACTATCTTACGCTTCTATTGTGTGGTGACCAGTGGTTGACCTGAAGGCTTTCGTAGTCAAGCTTAGTGGGCTACAAAATCTTGCTTGCAGAGCCATAACTGGGGCTTAGCCCTCGACTCCATTTCTTGCTATCGAATTCATTCTTTGCTTGCCTCAGTTACGTACCTTTATTTTAGACACAGCCTATTCTGCAGCATATCGTCTGAGGTGCATTAGAGCATGAAATGTTTTCGGTTCTATCGTGGGACATCGACAGATTTTAAAATACTATTCTTCATGTGTACCAGAAATCGATATGGTTAATGACAGACTATTACCCGAATTCCATTTCTCAAATTTTTTCTCGGTAGGTTATCCTTCGAGAGATTTGTGGAGTTCGCAGGATTTTCTCAACAAATTAGATGAGTCCATAGTCTTTTTTTCTGAAGGCTCTCGTTCTACCCTCAGTGCAGGATTTGGCATCAACTGTCCTTGGACAAATCTTCAACTGTCCTTGGACGATTTTTCGGTAGTCATGGTTCGCACTGTACTGTTTTTCAGGCGGAACTAATAGCGCTGACACGTAGTGTTATTGAGGCGGCAAAGAGATCGCGGATTGTTTAGGCAACCAGCTTTGCCTAATTAACTTTAATTGGTCCTGAACCAGTGGTTCCTGTATCTTTCAACTACGGGGAGAAAACTATAAAGGACTACGCTTTGGAAGACGGTCTCAGTGGCTTGAGACTTTTAGTTCTCGTAAGGCGATCTTTAAAAAAGAACCAGTTTAGAATATTGGTAGTGATTCTTAAGGGACATGGCCGTTTTAAAGATCATTTAAATCGTATGTGCTTAGCTCATGAAGTTATATGCGAGGACTGCCTTGAGGAAGATGATGACTGCCTTGTCCTGCAGTTGTCCTGCTTTCAGTTATATTCGATTTCAGGTATTCAACTTTAGGTTTCTAAAGTTAGATCAGTTGTCCTCTTTGCCTTGGTCTAAACTTGTTCAGATTGCGAAGACAGCAGTACGCGTTTACGAATTGGGATAGAATCCAGGGTTTGCACCATGGGCCTTTGTGGAATTGAGTGCGGAATCCTCGTGGGTTCCATAGTTTTTTTTTGACTGGCCGAGTGAATTTATTTAGAATTTTCCTCTCCGAAACATATTTAAAATTTAAGTTTTTGAAAACCGCTAAGGTGTCTGATAGGGGAGAAGCCAGTTTTTTAAATGCCACGAGATTAATTGTAATTCTATGTTGCTAAACGTTTAATTTTTCTTGCTGGTAAGATAATAGTAAAAACAATGTTGGGAGAGAAAGCCGAGAAAGAAATTACAAAAATATTATTTTATAATGACACTAGTAGTAAACGGATAGCGAGTTAAATAACGGATATATTCCGGCTGGTTAAATATTTGCGCTTCAGGTAGATGAGTCAACAGATAATAGTGGAAAGGCAAAACTATTAACGTGGAAAACTGGCAAGAAACAACAACTGGCCAATACGCTTGGCTAATAATTTGGGTAAAGCCTTGGATTACTTGAATACTTGGATTACTTGAGTGATGAAGTTTGGTATTCAAAACAAATTTTTAAAGCGGATATATTCGAACATCTCAATCATTTAAATTTAAGCTTGCAATTAGAAAATGAGATGATTTTTATTTCCAAATATGTGAAAACAGCGCATTTTACAAATCAATGTAAAAATGCTCTCTTGCGCACATCAAAAACCACTATACAAATAACGAAGTTTTATATTTTATTTCTGATCCATTAAAATTTGTTGATCAAATACTGAAATTCCAATTTCCCTCGCTTGATATTCTTTAATGTGATTGGGCGAGAAATTACCATTTTCAACTTCATATTAAATTTGTGTGAATTTGTTTTGGCTCGTTATTCAAATAAAACCGTTTAAACAAAAGAGATGCAAGTCATGAAAAAAAACTGCAATTTAGTGTAAGAGAAATTTGACATAATTAATCAAAAAAAAAGGTAGGCTAATGTAAATCTAGCATAAACCATAATTAATGTTGTGTGCCATAATGTTTCGTAGGTGAAATGATATTTGTAACGCTCAAAGGTTACGAATGATTTTTTCGAATGATAACACAAATTAATAGTGATTTAAGCAATAATCATTATGCTTGTTGTTGTAATAAGTTTTATTTTGCACGAAAACGATGGGTACATTGGCTGGATGCAAAATATCAATATTTTAAGTTTGTTTTGTGTCATATATATTCGCTATCAAAATGGCAAGGCACTTCACAGGAGGGTAAAGTGAAATTTCAATAGGAATTTTTATTAAAATCAAGCTAGTGGTTAGTAGATGATGAATCTAATAATTTTAACAAATAGCAAACAATGAATATAATATATAATATAATATATAATAAATGATGCTTAATTTAATGAAATCTATAAAAAGTTTAGTTACTGAAGCTGCTGAAATTGCTCTAATTAGAAGAAATTTAGGGTTAATAATTTCTTATTAAGATGATAATTCCCAAGGGACAAATACTGCTAAGGACATTACTTGCTTTATATTATATAATGCTTTAAAGGGCGTAGCACCTAATATTCCTGTGCTTGAGAAGAAAGAATTTGCTTTGAATGGCAACCAACGAGTTTTCGAAGAACTTAATAAGAGTTTGAAATCAACTTCTGTAAATTCACAAAAGTCTTTGAGGCTTTCCGTTCGTACCGTAAAGGTTGAGAAATAGTTGTGCAATTTCGATATAATTGTTTATATATCAGCTAGCCACAAATCTGTTCCATATCTGATACAGTTATTTAATATATGGGCAGCCAACACCAACTAAATTTGATCAATATAAATATGATTTTAATAACGCAAACACATATTTTTCGCCCTCGTCGTATGCCTCGAAAATTCGGGTTACAGTTGTCTCCACCAAATGCCACACATTTATTCACCTTCTCCAAAGTTTCAATCAAAATGTTAGTTTTGATGAGTTTTTTACCAAACCTGCTAGAAAAATAGGTTATAGCAAGAGCGAATATTTTAATAGCCCCATGTTTACTTCCATCTATACTTATTCCTATAAACTGAATATTATTATGTTTAATGTCGCTTATGGACGATTTGAGAGATAGTGGACCTAAAACATTGTTAACAATCGCTTCAATTTTGGTCCGTGCAGAGGCCAGACAGACTGCGATTTTGGAATCTGGGAAAAGATTAGCAAGCAATCTGGTAGTTCAATCAGTTGATAGATAGCTCTGTTGATGATGGACTACGTGGTAAGCTAGAGTAGTATCAGTCGCTGATATTTTATCATCTAATGGGTCCTTTAACAAAAATGTAGACAATGGTTTAGACATTTCAGCCGAACCAATATTTTTTTAATCCTTTTCAAATTGGGTATGCTGTAATAAATCTAATCGTCCTTTAATGCCCAAAGATAGATTTTTATTATTACAGGTAATGCATTACAGTATTCCACTATACTGTCATTCTCGGCTTTCTTGAATATAGGAAATTCCTTTTGTAGTGTTTGATTAAAAATACATTTTCTCTTTTTCGACGAAGAGCAAGCCATTTCGCATCTTATAACAATTATATTGCTTAAGTAACCGTACTTATATTAAAGATTTTATATTTTTATTTATTGTAATAACTTTAAAATTAAAACAATTGAAATTAAACTAACTATAAAGATTTAAATGATGTACAATACGTACCACAACACAATAAGCTCAATCATTATATGTATACATGATTGTTTTACTTCTGTCATTTTGTGCAGGGTTATCCAATTTTCTTTTTAATTGTGACTTGCTAGATTTCATTAATACGGGGAATTTTTAATTTTATTTTAAAATATGCAGGAAAAAATTACATTTCTGAAAATGTAAAAACACATCGAAAGAAAAAGAGGACGTTTCGAAAAAAGAGGACAAAAACATTTTTTAAGTAAAATAGAAAAGGACAAAAGTGCAACCGTAAAATAGAGGATATGCCTTCTAAAAAGAGGACGGATGGTAACCCTAGCTAAAATATTTAGGAAGCACTGATTTAACACGGATTAAAGCTTCTTTGAAAGAATCACACTATACTTTACACTTTCCTTTGATTTATAATTATATTAATATTCCTATAACTTTATTATTTATGAATATAAAAATCACAATATTTAATTATTCGTTATCGCTCGCCGCACAGGTATCATTTCCAACATTAACATTTTTTAGTATCTCTATATAATCTAGTGGCAAAATTTAAACATTGTGTTTTATTACATACAGCTTCCCCCTCTCTCTCTGTCTCTCTGACTCTATCCTCAAAACATCAACTATCAAAATTTACAAATTAATATTTATTTTTTAATTATTCAAAATCTTATAGTTGAGCATCATAAAATGAAAGCAACAACAAAAAAAAACACTAGTCATATTAATAATATGTATGTTGATGTCACAAGGGAAATAACATAACATGCAAATAACATTATCTAATCGCAAAAATAAATAAATCAAAATTGACCACCCGTCGGACACTATAAATAAATCAATCACCAAAAAATCGAAATCGATAATGCAGATTTATTACAAACCACGTAGATGCAGTTTAAACTAATTACCTACAATATACTCTTATTCATTGCACAGTGATTTGTTCTTTTTATTTTTTATTTCTTTTGTTTTTTTTTGGTAAAGTTAAATTTTAAATTATTTTAAACAAAATATACAAAAAAAAAACACTTACCGTCCATTTGATTTAGTTCCTCGATTTCGAGTTTTATTCCGATTCAAACTATTCGTTTGCGATGAATTTGAAAAATATTGTGAATTATTTAAATAATTTAAATTATTATTATTATTTAATAAATTATTGCATGAATAATTTTCAATTGGAGCACTTAATTGTCGACTAAACTCAATATTATTACGATGATGATGATGATGTTGTTGGATATTGTTATTACTATTATTATTATGATTATTTGTGCTATTGTTGTTATTACTATTATTTAATTGATAATTTATTTGTTGTCTATTTAAATCACAATAATGAAATTTATTATTTGAATCTAATATATTATTATCACTATTTTGATGTTGATGATGCTGCTGCTGATGCTGTTGCTGTTGCAATTGGTTTAAACTAAAATTACTATTATTTGTTATTGAATTACCACAGCTACTATTACTATTATAGTTTTCACAGTTATTTTTAATTTTTATAATATTTGTTGATGAATTTGCGGTCGAATTGTTAGAGGTCTGTTGGCCTCCACCGACGCCACTACCGCCGCCACCACCGTGTGTATTATTCGAACTGATATTATTTAAATTATTTATCGGATAAAATACATCACTATTTATACGCGAACGGCTATCAGAATTACTATATAACGAGCCACCACATAAGCTACTATTTATACCACCATTACCACCAGCACTGCCACCTATATTATTTGTAACAACATTCGCTAATTGTTTATTTTTATTACGTATACTTGACTGGGCACTAAAACTATTATTACTACTACTTTCTGCGCCTGGTGTAGTTGTAACACTCTGCTGTAATAGCTGTTGCGATTGGCCGCTTGTGGATGTCGTCGTTGTTGGTGTTGTTGCTAAATGGCCATCCGACAAATTTTGTTTATACTTTTTATTTTTTAGCAAGTTTTTATTTGATTTTTTCGTATTGATCAGACTAAATTTACGGGATGTATTATAAAAAAATGGTGAACTGTTTGTTGTTTTTGTATTACTATTATTACTTATATTATTGTTTATATTTGTATTACAAATACTCGTTGTACCGCCAATTGTACTCGAATGGTGGCCAAATCTTTTAAAAAATTTTGAACGCTTGGTCAAACGTTGCAACAACGAATTTGGCGTATTTGTATTACATGAATATTTTGTTGCTGTTTTATTATCACAATTATTATTGTACGTTGTACCAAATGTTGCTCCAGTTGTGGGCGACGAAGCGATCGGCTGCTGCGTTTGTTGTGATTGTCCACTATTCGATAATGGGGTAAATGCACCACTATTTAAACTACTGGTATTGCTACCAACACTGCCAATTGGTAAATTATTTAATGATCGCCGAAAGCTATTATTACTATTATTGTTTGTATTACTACTTGTATTATTGTAATTACCACTTAAATTTATTTCACCACCAATATATTTTGAACCACTTGTATAATTACCACTTTGTTCGTTATTAACCGTTGACTCGGGCGATGACAATAAATCCACATTGTTCGATTTAATTGATTGACTATTATTGTCAACGCCAATATTCGATGATATCGATGCAGACGATTTAATTATATTGTTTGAATACAATTCATTATTTATAATTAAATCACAGTTATTTAAATTAATTAATTGATTTTTATTATTTAAATTATTATTTGATGTAAGCGTCTGCGAGGATTGTGTCGTATTACAACCATAAAATAAATTATTGGATGTTGTCGATGATGATGTTGTTTGGGATGATTGTAATTGATTTTGTAATTGTTGCTGCTGCTGTTGTTGTTGTGCTGTTATGCCACTTTGTGACAAAGTTGTTGTCAAAATACCCGATGTTGATGTTGATGATGGTATTTGTGTATTTGACGATGAAGATATGTTACTACAACCAACACTTACCGACGACTGATGCAATTGATTTTGATTCAAATGTAAAAATTCTGAATTTTCTTGACTATAAAAAAAAAAATAGATCCAAAAAAGAGAGCAAAAAACAAAAAAAGAAAAAATATATTATTATTAAATTGAGCAAATTTTTATATTTTGTTTATTTCTTAAAGTTAAAAGTAAAAACAAAAAATACATGAAACCGAATAAGTCACGATCTTATCGTGAGCGCGAGAGAAAATCAATGGAAAATAAAAATAAAATAATAAAGTGTGGAGAAAATATAATATTGTGTATTAAATTTTATAGTTGGAGAGAGGGAGAGCGGAGCGCGAATACAATTATGGCAAGTTGCTATAAAAAAACAAAAATAAATCTCTGTTTTTACCATTTTATTTTACGTTTTAATATTGTTTCATAACGGATCGATTTTTTTATTTTGATTTTCGTGATAAAATAATAATAACAATAAAACGAATAAAATAACATTAACGCTTACACTTAATTAAATATGGAGGAGTATTGGCTAATTTTCTTATGTATATGGGATGAGGATTTTACCAATTGATATAGGTCAGTAATTATATGTGAAATAAATATGTAATTCCAAATAAAAAAAACGACAAGAATTGATGGTATGTAATTACTAATGGTTTTGTGTATTAAATTTAACACGATATGAATTATATTTTTTAAGGTTATATGCTTAGTTTAGCAATTTAGTGAAACACGTGTGCACGTTATATAACGTAAAAAATATATTACATACATATTGTGATATTTTATAATGTCAAAATGTGTTTGTTTTTATCTAGATACCTGTCATTAAAATCATTTTCTTAATTTCCTATCCTACCTACTATATGTGTTTAGGCCCGTAATATTTTAAAGAATTAGGTATTTATGATTATGTATTATAAAACTCTGAGCATGTGGAAAGCAATTTTTCCTGCTATATATGTATCTATACACCGGTTAGTGATGTGATTTGATTTTTTTTTTTCAATTTTATCGTTTTTCATGAAAAATCCAATTTAATATTATGTACATATATACATACGTCACGGTCGGTTATATTTCTGTAGTTAGACATATGTGCTAATAAATTATTAATAAAAATACGGAGAAAAGAGCCAAACTACTTTATCGACCAGCCACCAAAAGTAATGTGTTTTTTTGTTCATTTTTAGTTTAGTTTGCGATGACGCACTTTATTCACTTGTGCTATTAGAATAATGAACTTTTATTTTATTATTTTTTCGAAAGGGTGGTTGAGTGCCAATGAAAATGCGTCGATATGGTGGAAAAACTATATAAAATGTACAGTTTCGTGAAAATTAAGGAAGAAAATATCTTATTTACAAATTTTAATAACAATAAAAAGATTCTTCTTTTTTTTTGTAGAGAATCCATGAAGGATGGTTATGTGTATGCCTTGTATCTTATGTAATTTGATTATATTTGTTTGCGGATACATAAACCGAAATATAATAAGATAATTTTGATATGTTTTGAAAAAAATATTAACCATCTTCGGCAACGGAATTGCCATACATGTTTCTATGATGATCAAATATGTTAAACGTAGGAAAATATTTGTTTTTGCATTTGAAAGATTATAGTAAATGGTTCAAATAAAACCGAGATTGACAACTTACAGCACACAGGCATACCCAACACACCTTAGATATGCAATCAACAAAAAATTTGAAATTGATAAAATATATTATATATCAGTACTGGACCAGAAATCATTTTTCTAATTAATCGACGAGGTTGTATTAGAGACACGACGGCAGAATGTAGGGCTACGTGTTGCAATAAACAGCAAATCAATAAATCAAAATAGCTTCTCTCACACTGCCATATGAATATACAAACTTGTAGGCAAATAAACTACTATTGGGAAAACATTATTTTAGAATACCACTTACATCCAACATATATCTAATTTCATCAGAAACGGTTAAAACGGCCTAGTCTACCCAAAAACCATTTAAGATTCCTATATACATTCAACATTTCGAATTTTATCATAAACGGTTAAAATTTAATTGATTATAGTTCCATTCCAGTTGACCATATTTAAGAACTTTATTCAAAAGCCATTTTTGAATCTCTTTTTTTAAAACATTTGTTTTTGAAAAATGTTTTACTTTAATTTTTTATACCTTATAGTTTACAAAACCATACATTAATTTACATTTATCTAATAACCCGTTTAATTTCCATCAAGTAATGTCATTTTAAAAATGATTTACCTCAACCAAAATAATTTTAATAGTTCGAATCTTTAAAATTCCATAACTCACAAATACGGCCATTTTTCGACCTTCGTAGAAATGAATTTTTGCCAGAATGGCATAGAATATAAATTCAAAAAATGGACGCAATATTTTACATATGAAAATATTTTTGTTTTGATTTTATTAAATGTTTTTATTACTGGTTAGACAAAATGGCGTGCAGTTGCTTGATCAAGTTCATTGTAGTTTATAATTAAACTTTTGGCTTTAACCTTTGTTTTAAAAGTTGGATTCTTTGAAACAATTGTGAAACCAAAATGCAGAGAACATTACAAATATGGATTGTTATTGAAAAATTATTCTAAAATGCATATCGCGAACATTGGGTCGGATCCATAAAAAGTAGTAAATGCTAAAAATAAAGAATTTGTGATTAAGGAAATTAACATTCGTTGGGATATTTTTCAGCGAATTTTTAACGCATTTAAATATAAGGTGCATAGGTGACCGTGTATCAATTTAGTTGTATTGTAATAATAGAGTGATTTACGCCCCAAAACGCGAATTAGATAGTACATCCCAAGCTCTGTACAATATCGAGATGTACATGAAATAAGATGTCAGCTTGTACGCTGGCTCGGTCACGTTCTGCGTGCTGATCCAGACAGAATTTTGCAGCGATCTTTGAACGGAAAGCCACAATATGGAAGGCGCAGAGGTTGTTGCAGGCAACGATGGCTCCACGAAATAGAGAACGACTTGGCTTCTTCACATTGTGTAAGACAGTATGAAGGCCATGCTCAGAATCGAAACCGTTGGAGCCAAATTGTTGACACAATTTATAATAACTACCTTTATTTAATTTTAGATTTTTTATTAGACGCCCTATATCAGCGGCTAGTGCAAACGTGTATAAATTCATCAAGCTACCTAGCGTTGAATTAACACAAAGCAACCGGTATTCTTGTTTGGTTGTTGAAGCCCGCCGGCCGAAACAGCTCCAAAAACAGAGAAACCGCCACCAATCTGTTTTAGGGAAGAATCAAATAGAGAGCCTGCAAAAACAATCGAGTCCATTACTAATAGTGAATTTTATATTTCCGTGATAAAAGAAATAAAAATTCAACCGCACAATATTGACGCTTACACAGCGTTAGTAAACATTTCGACGAAGTTGGTAAACATTACTACACTTACTAACTAAAAAGCCAAAAAGGATTGGTCGTCATGTTAAGAGGTATAGAGGCTTACGTGGATGCAAACGAGACACGAGTCGCTCTTGCTGAGAAAGGATTTCAATGCAAATCAATTACCAATATTATTAACCGTGAGAAGTTGCCTCAGCCATTGTAGAATTAAAAAGAATCAATCCAAGACAGCGAGCAGAAGTTTCATATCATATCATAACGCACAAAATAACCAACCAAAAGCAACTGTTAACAGTAGTGTGCGTCAAGAGATTTCATATGCAATTATCCTTAAGGTACCACTCCTAAAGTGCAAGCGAAGAAGGAAACATTGCAGCAGCTTTAAGCAAGTTAACTAACATGATGCAAAGCTCATGGCGATGATGGAGAGAACCATGAATATAATGATGCAGAATATGAACACGTTGATGCAGATAGTCATTAAAAATCAAAAATGACTGTCCTCAAAACAGCCATATGGAATGCAAACGGCCTAGCGCAACATAAAGCAAAAGTTCAAGCATTCCTCACTGAGCACAATATTGACATAATGTTAATATCTGAAACACACTTCACCAAAAATAACTATTTCAATTTTAATTAAAACTCTGTTTATGTTACGAAGCACCCAGATGGGAAAGCACATGGAGGCACTCTGTACCGATAAAAACAAGATTAAAACACTATGAATTTATGAAATGTGAGAAGACACATATCCAATCAACGAGCATCTGGAAAATGTATCAGTGTGGTGGTCTGGAAACTGTGTCATATCAGCAGTGTACTGTCCTCCAAGTCATGCTATAAAAATTGCAGTTCATGGATTATTTCACCCAGCTAGGTAGTACATTTCTTGCGGGGGGTGATTTCAACGCCAAACAGACTCAATGGGGTTCCAGATTAACATCGGCGAAAGGCAAACAACTTTTTGAAGCTATAGAAGGACAGTCCCTGGATTACTTATCTGCCGGTCACCCAACGTACTGGCCCACAGATAAAAAAAAACTTCCTGAATTAATTGACTTTTGTGTAACTAAAGGCATTCCACGAGCATACGCTAAGGCGACCGATTGCTATGACCTGTCCTCTGATCACTCACCTGTAATTGTAAGAGTGAGCCCCAGCGTCCTAAGAATAAAAACGCCAAAACGGCTACAATTAAGTAATCTAATTGGGATCCATATAAGAGGCTAGTCGAACAAAACTGTGTACTGAATATCCCTCTTATCACACCAGCAGATATTGATGCGGCGGCAGAAAATCTCAATGATGTCCTGGCATTATCAGCTGAAAAGGCTACATCGATATTAAATAGTACTGAAAATGTTAATAAACTGTCACATAAGACACAGGAACTAATCCAGGAAAAGCGGAAAATTCACCGCCGATGGCACAAAACAAAATCACCGTTGTTGAAATGGAAATTAAATCGAGATATTAAGACTCTAAGATTTGCATTGCGGGAAGAAGAAAACCAGAGCGTCCAGAATTATTTAAATGATCTCTAGGCAACCGAGGAAAGATTAATCATTGTAGAAGGCAACAAAAAAGTTAAAAAGGCCAACAAACTCGAATCACCCGATTAGACTTCCAACTGTAAATTGGGCGAGAAGCGATGAAGAAAAAGCCAATGCTTTTGATGCTCATCTAATAACAGTATTCGCACCACACGAAGAAACTAATAACTTTGTGCTAGCCGACCAAATGGATGATGGTTTGTCCTTCAAACCCATAAAATATAATTGGAAGAAAGTTAAGAATACAATTAAAAATTGTATAAATCCAAAAAATGCATCAGGGATATTACTACCGGAAAAATGATAATGGAATTGCCAGACAAATGCATAAAACTAATAACATTCATATTCAACGCAATCATGCGGTCTGGTTATATTCCTCAAAAATGGAAGATATCTTTGATCACAATGATACATACAGCTGAAAAAATGAAACACAGATTTCATCATATCGTCCAATAAGCATGCTGCCTACAATCTCAAAGTTATTTCAAAAAATTCTACTAACGAAATTGAAACCAGTATTAGAAGAACGGCATATTATTCCAGACCATCAATTTAGGTTCCGAAGCCAACATAATACCACAAAACAAGTACACAGAATTTTAAATGCAATCAAAAACACCTTCGAGGAAAAGAAATATTGTTCTGCTGCCTTCTTGGACATTGCACAAGCCTTTGATAAAGTTTGGCATGATGGGCCAATATACAAAATTAAAGGACTTCTACCGAATAAATTTCACTCAGTTCTGGGAAACTATCTCCCTCAAAGGCAGTACATGGTTAAACAAAATAATGCAACTACTTGTTTAAATGATATCAACGCAGGTGTTCCACAAGGCAGCGTTCTAGCACCAATATTGTACCTGCTGTATACAGCTGAGCTTACCTGTAATCAATAAGGTAGTCATATCAACCTTTGCCGATGGATACGGCCATCCTGGGGTCACACAATAATCCCGAAACTGCCTCAAAGGAATTACAGAATCATCTAAACAAAATCGAGAACTGGCTGAAGACATGGCGCATAAAAGTGAACGAAAACAAATCAACTCACGTCACATTCACGCTAAACAAACGCATTTGCCCACCAGTGGAATTAATCGAGATAAATATTCCTCAACTAACCAAGGTCAAATACGGAGGATGCACCTGGATAGAAGGCTAACGTGGAAGAATCATATTGAAGCAAAGCGCAAACAAATAAAATAAAATTTTCCAAAATGTGTTGGTTGATGGGAAGAAAATCTCAGCTGTCCTTAGCCAATAAAGTTTTATTGTACAAAGTGATAAACAAACCGATATGGACATATGGTATTCAGTTATGGGGATCGACTGAGAAGATCAGATCCACTTGGACTGATAAACCTGCAAATATATTAAACGTTTAGGTTTTACTTAAAAATGTAATCTAAATTAATTAAATAGTCAACACTAATAAAAAGAATTAACATTGGTTAAGACTTAAAATATGTAATAATTTTAGCTTAAGATTTGTATACTTCTTGTTAGTTTCCTTTGTAGAAAGATTTAAGAATAAAGCCATTAGCAGCATTTAAAAAAAACATATTTAATTTTAATTTTGGGCATTTAACTTTTATTTTGGCCATTTTAACTTTTACAGTATGTTAATGCTAAATCATACGACCTTCCATATATAATTTAATGAAAGTTTTTTATAATGACCCAAACATCAAAAAATATTTAGATGATAATATTGATGGCAGCTCGGGGAATTCCCCTGAAAGAAAATTATCCATAAACATATCGCCACCAAATTTTTCAAATTTATGCTGCTCAACTACGTTCGAGGAAGAGCTTAACACACCCAATATAGAATTTATTGAATCATATTCAAGCTGTATTGTCACCGAGGTATATCCTTGATACTCAAGTCTGATTTTAGAAAATCAAAATTAAACAAGCAAATTTGCACAATTCCAAAATCCAGCAGGAGAGACAGAAAAATTCTAACGATCAATAAAAATAATAAAGAGCCTGGAATTCTCAAGTAAATATTTATAGAACCTTTCATTATCTTTTAAATACAGCGAATGCCATTATTTTCATAAAACTAAGTCTTCGAAGATAATGGAACGGATTATGTTCCGGAATCGGAAAGTGAATCTTCGGCTAATAATCGTATTTGACTAACGGACACACTCAAAATGTCCATGCAACAATCGAAAAGCGCAAGAAGTCTAAGTAATTCTGCGTAAGTATTTATTTTGAGTGCTTAGAAAGGTCAATTCAAATTTAGTGATATAATATTTTTTCTTTAATTATTTATAAATCTATTGTTGTAAATGGTAGTTTAAGATAATAAAAAAATCTAGGTACTGAATTTTAGTCGACCTTGTCAAGCACCCGCATAGTAAAAACACACGAAATATTGTCTAGCATTGATACATGACAAGTTTTCGTGTGTTTTACTATGTGAGTGCTTAGGAAGGTCGACTAAAATTTGGTATCGGGAATTTTCTTTTATTACTAGTTTTTTCTATATCATTTTGGTTACTATATTGTTCTCTTCCTTTATCAAACTGATATACATATCATGTTATGGTCTTACCTTTCATAATCATTTGCCTTATTTAATATCATTAACGAACACAATCATTTTTATGATTATAACGACGTATTTTTAATGACTAAACTAATTTAGCAAATACTACGCTCCATAAATTATTTTAATTATTTCTAGACAACTTGAAACAATGGGAATGGGAGACTTCATTTATTTATTCCATTTGAAAAGCACAAACAAGTATCGTGACAGTTCTCCAACGGCTACACCTATTTTTGGTGGCAATTTTCTTTTTGATAGTTCTGATGCCTTGATAGTTTTGATGCCTTGCGTTTTGCTCCAGAATTTCGCACGTTTAATAATGATCTAAATTTTCACGAACAAATTAGTAAAATTATCAATACCGATACAAGTACACATACATATGTATATTATCTGTATTGAACAAAAGACTGCGTTAATATTATATTTTTTGACTTTCTTATGAGTGTCAAGGTGAATTGTTATTAAAAATAGAAAATATAGATTTTCTTTTATTTTTGGACAAAATAAACCGAAACTACAACCAAAACTAACGAAAATATTAAAATCAATATGGTAGAATGTTATTTTCATTGTATGTATACATTATGTAGGTATTGCAAAAAAAAAAACTAAACCAAATCGTTAAGTTTTAATTTGATTGGCACGTGTGGTGTCTATTTTTCAATTCGCACAAAAAATACAGATTATTATTTGATTTACATGTAAACAAAATTCAATATGGCGCAATATTATTTTTATTGAGCAATATGGCCCGTGATTTATATAAAATGGCCGCGCGTAAAATGCTTTATGTTTTTTATGTAACGATCCCGTAATAAAAAATACAAAAATATGCATGCAATATATTTTTGGGACATATATAACTTGTTTGTCTTATAATATTATTTCAAGTAAAAATAAAACTCTAATCCTAAATATTTTAAAAAATAAAATAAATAACGAAATATGAAAATTCCATTTTTCTTCTCTTCTAAATAATTCAACAAATTTTCATTTTCATATACACTTATACCAACCACACCAAGATTTTTATTGTCGTTTTTTTTTACATATAAGTACAGAGATGTGTATGAATTTATGAAATAAACAACATTTCCGTCTTTATGAAACACGACTCATCCCAAAATTCTCGTTTCAAACATGTACCTTTAAAAAAAATCCAGAATTTAAGGTAAAAATTGGAAATAAAACAGATTCTTGATTTATTTATTTTATTATCTTTGTATGTACAAAACTAAACTAAATTTATAATGAAAAATCAGTGACGGAGGCCACATATAAGAAACATAATAATAATTATTATTTTATGTTTTTATATTTGAGGATTATGTTATATAAAGAAATCCCTATACCTTGTCAAAAAATACAAGAGGGTGACTTAACTTATTTAATTTTAAGTTGTCACAGTTTTTCTACCTTATCTCCAGACCCCAAAAAAAAACAACAACATATTATCCAATTTTTTTTTTATTTTGACACATTTCATAAATATTATACGTACACAACCAAAAAAAAAACACAAATTTAATATACCTAACTTTAAAACATATGTTTGACCATTATTTAGAAATTGTTGTGTGCTTAATTAACACAAAATGACCGCTTTGGGATTAGACTATATACCCCCCATACATATGTATACAACAAAAGCCAAAATTAAATAAATGAAAAGCGCGTTCTGACACACGCAATCAAGATAACTCCTTTTTTTTTTTTTTAAACTTATAAATAATAAATTTGGTTGCGTATAATTTCATAATTTTCATTCAACAGAAACAAATAAAAGAACAATGTATGTACACCTTTATAGCGCATATTAATAATACGCATATAGTATGGCTTGATAAACAAATGAAATAAAAAAAATTTAATTACCGTTAAAATAAATAGCAGTGTATGTATATACATATAATACATACACAAAAATTGTAACATTTGTGAAATAAATAAAATAAAAGAATAACAAACTTTTTACTGTAGTTTGCTTATTTTGGTCGCACGGATATTTTCAATTAACGCCTTGGGAACATCAAAATTATAATTAAACACGTGTTTTTATTTTAAAAATAATCCTCGCAATTTATTTTAATAAGGTAACACAATACAATATGTAAATAATATTATATACATCCATTTAGTTATATTTGGCGATTCGGTTGCGTATTATATTATGACCAATTTAAACCATGTTTTTATATTAATTATTACATTTGTAAAATGAATCGATTATTGTATTTGCGATTGGTGTAAGATTAACCCGATGTTGGTTGGAAAGATTTTGAGCACTGGCATGGTATTCAGCCACTTTACGAAAAATGTTTGGTATTTCACGTCCAATTTGCTTGGAGGCCATACCAAATGATTGTCCAATTTTTGAAATATCCGAAAATAATTCGAAAAAATTAGGTCTCACATTATCATCATTGTCATCGTATTTGGCAATAAATGCAGTTACCTCGTCAGCAAACGTATCATGCAAATTGGTTAAACGTTGTCGGATCTCGATGAACGCCGAAAATGCCTCCTCTTGCAAAGAAGCGGTTTGATTGTAAAAATTTAATGTTACATTTTCGAGTTGTACAAATGATATTTGTAACTGATGATCACAACTATCGTTGCCCGTTGATAGATTACCATTCAAAATGGCTACTAATCGTTGACCATATTGGCCTAATGCCGCCTCCTGTATGTGTTCAACATGGTCACCAAATTTTTCGTACGCCGAATCAAGATGATCAAAGCCTCTGTGTACCGCATCAGTAGCTCGGCCTAGTAACACATTCACATAATTTTGTGATATAAAATAGCCATCTAATGGACTTGCCACGATCAACAATACAACCGACACAATTACGAAATCTTTCATTTTAATATTTGGCTGATAACTGGAAAATATTACGAAACTGCTAAGATATTTATACATAAAGATAACTCGCATGTAAATATAACATTACAGATCTGATAAGAAAACAAATTAAATTGTTATCACGTTGAGCGCCGTTTTGCACAAAAATCCAACGTGTGTTAATCCATTTATCATAATTATACATAACTGACCATAATTATATTAAAGTTAACAGTACGTTATTATTTAGTTTATAAGATAAGAAAGCGAGCTGAGCTATTATTATGCCATTTTGAGGCAAACAGAGATTAAATTAAAGAACAAAAGTAAATGTTTTAATTGTTCTGGTTCACAGAAATAAAATTGATATACATACTCATCCTCATCGTCATGCAGAATACAAAGATGAATAATATGATATCGCACATTATTGTTTTCGTCGTTGTTTTTTATGTAACGGATGATTTGCAAAATTTTCAACACTAAAAAAAACGGACGATTTTTAATTTGTATAATTTGCATACATATATATATATATATATATATATATATATATATATATATATATATATATATATATATATATATATATATATATATATATATATATATATATATATATATATATATATATATATATATATATATATATATATATATATATATATATATATATATATATATATATATATATATATATATATATATATATATATATATATATATATATATATATATATATATATATATATATATATATATATATATATATATATATATATATATAAAAGGTGTACGTTAAGTAGTTAAAGTAATTAACAATGTAACGAATTGGTACTTTGTTCTGCCGCTATGCGCGCAAAAAAGGTAAACGCAATTATAATTGTACATATATGTATGTATGTATATATAAACCATCTTCTGTTTAATCAAAGATAATTGTATGTCTTTTGAAATTCATGAATAAATGAATAAAAATTCACACATAATATTTATACATAAATATATAGGCAACATCAGTGTACCAAACCGAACGATGGAAGTTTAAAGTTAAATAAAAAGCACAATAATCTTTGAAAGCTTTATGGAAACACAACCACAATTTGTTTTGTTTGTTTTTTATGTGCTGTACTTCCTCCACATATACACACACACATATTCAGGAGTTATAATTATTTTCTGTATCATCATAATCATACTCATCATATCTATGTATATTGTATATAACATCTTCTCGAACACTAACGGTATACTGTGTCTACATGTAACGTTTTTTTTTATTTTTTAAATGAGATGAAAATAAAACGAAAAATGCTTTTGTAAACATAATATAACAGAGTACGTAAGATATAAATGAAAAATATGCCAAAGCTGTTTGTGCCTTTTTATGTGCGCCTCTTTTAAGCTTATTATAAAAATTATTTTGTTTTAATTTGAATGTTTTGATGTTACTGCATATTACGTAGCTCTATATGGAATACGTATTAATATATTTAATAAAATGTTGCTTGATCAAATCTGGTCACTCTTCAAGACTCATAAAATTCGCCTTTATCTATGCAAGCGATGTATATTGGAATGTCGTATATGCATGCTATGATTGGATTATTAGGCGATTTAATTCAAAATATAATTAGTAGTTGTGGCTTTTTATACTCACATCGATACTAAACTACGTGTAATTCAGTTAATTTTGAACAATACCACGATCTCCATAAACGGCAAAAGTGGTA
Organism: Tipula unca; assembly: GCA_951394425.1. Taxonomy (NCBI): domain Eukaryota; kingdom Metazoa; phylum Arthropoda; class Insecta; order Diptera; family Tipulidae; genus Tipula; species Tipula unca. The sequence continues at coordinate 92,044,318 of OX596382.1, forward strand.
TTTTATGAACATTTCAGTTGTGACATCGGTTTGAAGTCACATATTATTATTTGTGTCGCTTTTCCACTATATTAAAGTTTTTGAAAGCCGTAATTTGAATTGTGATATGATTTGATTAATATAAGTATTTTTAGATAATTAATTCGTATTTAAGTTTTAATAAATATAAATTTCATATTGTAATTATTAATATGTAAAACGGTTATGGTTTTTATAACGATTTAACTAACTGTTTTAATAGATATTTAAATTTTCGGGAGGAATGTCATCAGGGATGGGCGAGGTAGATGACGCCTTGTAAAATTCGCGGATGTTAACACTTAAAACGTTACGAAGATTACTTGGCAAGGTTTTTTGACAACGTCAACAATCAAGACAATGTCAACCATCTACGATATTTTTACTATTTGGAAAAAATGCGCTAGTTTGCAGCTGTATTTTGTAAAAGGGGAATTCAGTTAATTCGGAAGAAATTATAGAATTATTCAAGTTAAATTGGGAATCCCATAACATACTATAACTTTGGAATTATGTGTTTAAATACAAACAGACAATAGATTTAACTAAAGAATATTTATGGCACTAAACGTTCGAATTGGTTTACATAAATTTGAAATTGTGTTATTACAATCAGTGTATCAGGTGATACTTTGGTAGCAATATTATTCTATTTGGAAAGCATATTTTGAGCAAAAACCGGTGGACTTGTAAGTGTTAGCTAACTGGGCGGATACATTTTTTCAAACCGGATTATTATGTGCATATGCAACTGTTTTCTTTGCTTCTTGTGAATAATTCATCGCGGTCAGGTGTTGCAACATTGTGGAGATGAACTCCACATCAACCGCCTTCAAATAAATGTTACGGGGAAAAAAACTTTTTTTCTAAATTGAAAACTGAACATATTTTGGTTTTGCGATATTATTGATCGAGACTCCAAAATCTCCAACCACAAAATATTTTCTGAATCGTCAAATTACCTTATGTGGGCCTTCGCAAGGCGATGTCAGCTTAGTACAAATTTTATCTACCCTGATAAAAACAAACTCATATTTATCCAGCGTTTTTGGGATAAATATATCGTTTTTCAGAGCATGTTGTGGTGCAGCTGGAACTAGATTGCGCATAGTATTAAGTAGATGTTTGAGAACAGTTTAGATAGGAATTAGGTTCCTTGATCTGTAGTAATGTTAACACGGAAACCCAAAACCTTGATATATCACTTTCCACAAAAGTTTTTGCAACATTTGCTGCGGTAATATCCTTCTTAAGGTAACCTTCTAGCCATCTAATGAAACGATCAGTTAAAGCAGTTAAAATGTATGCATATCCATTTGATAGAGGAAGTGGTTCAACGATGTCCAAATGAATGTATTCAAAACGACCAAAAGGCTGTTTAAATTGTCCTAATTCCGATTTCGCGTGCCTTTGAATTTTAGATATTTATTATGAAAGACATGGACTGTGCTCAGTTGTTAATATCTTTATTCATATGTTAGGTGAAAAGAAACGATCAGTTTTTAATTTTCTAGTTGTAAGACGAGTGGAACCAGAAAGTAATTTCTGAAGTCCTTCGCCAGGCTTCTGTAATTCCGAAATAGATTTTAGATCTAGAGTTTTTTCGATAGAGCAGTTCCGTTATCGCTCGTGCGTGATAGACTATCAGCGACAACATTATCTTTGCCTTTAATATATTGAATGTCGGTTGAAAACTGCCAAATAGAATCCAAATAACGCGCTGTCGTGAACTTATAGGTTAGGTGTAAATCGTAAATTCTCAACCTTGAGAGCCTCAAGTATATGGCGTGTAATTCTCTATCAAATGCTGAGTATTTCGTTTCGGCTGGTTGTAACTTTTTGGAGAAATATGCTAGAGGTTCCTTACGTTTATTTTTAATTTGCTGCAAGAGTAGTAATACTGAACACTGCGTCATCTAGAGGATGACCCAAAAGTGTTGTGTGAGCAATCGCACTTTATTCCAAGCGAATCCTTCATTACACTCTTCTGACCAAACAAAATTTCTTGCAGTTTTTGGCTTTCCGAGTAACAAAACTAGATGCGCTTGAATCGGCGATAACAATTCAGCTAGTTTTGATACAAAGCGGTGCTAATAATTAAGCATGCCAATAAATTGTTGAATTTGTCGAATAGATGTAGGCACTGGAAATTCCGATATAGCTTCAACTCTTTACTCGGATGGGAATATTCCTTTAGGGGTAATTTTGTAACTTAGAAAGTTAAGAGCATTAACACCAGAAATGCAGTTGAAAGTTTTGATATTGATACAATATCAAATTCGGCAAGCCTTTTAAACAATAGTTGCAAATGTGATTTGTGTTCTTCTTCTGATGTCGAAGCTACAAGAATATCATCTATATATGCAAACACGGAATTCAGTCCTCGAACTACCTTGTTCATGAGCCTTTGAAATGCCAAAAGGAATGATAATTGCTGTCTTAGCAGTATCTTCTGTAGCAAGAGGTAATAAATGATATACTTTGACCAGTACGTCAGATATATCGAGCTGTTCTGATATTACCCCGAAAGGAATTCTATTATATTACAGAACACGACCAAATGACAAAAGGCTTCCTCCTTCAAAAATGCTGTGACATCGTATTAGCATAACAAATCTAATGAAGAATACACTTCGTTCAGTGAGTGAATCAGACAACGAGGCAACCGTTTATGATGGAGATGATGTCACGAACTGGCCTGATAAATATAATGAAAGTATACTGGAAAAAATTAGAAGGCATGGTATGTGAAAAAACCAAAAAAATGTATAGAAACTTAAAGATGAAAAAATTGTCTGCTTCATTGATATTAAATATCGATATTCATCAACCGAAAATCATCGGCGATTCATAATGCATTTCATTTTGACATCAACAATGTTGTTAATGCCGTTTGGCAAGGCGACGGCGTTGAGTTTTAATAACTGTCAGATCCACCGACGAATCTATGGTCATGTTCAGCAAAACATTTAATAAGAAATATAACTTATGTTTTTAGGCCAAAAAATACCACTGTGAATTATGCGTAGCATTTCAGAACGTTAAAGGACATGGCAAAGTCTAACTGGATAAAAAGTACGGTAGAAAATCAACGCTGAACAGAGTTATCGAGAGAAGAGGGAAATCAAAACAAGCACAAAGCCATTACACAATATGTAATTGCAGTGTCGATGTGTCCGTATTTTATTACAAATCAAAATTAAATAGCAGGAACTTAATAATATCAGAACTAAACACTGGAAGACATGAGTGTTATTTACAGCCACTGTATACATTAAAATCATTCAACGAGATTTCAATATAAAAAGTACACCCGTTATCGTCCCATCAAAATACACCGGAAATTTGTAGGAAATATGAAGATACAGCTCGACTGTTAAATTTATGTAAATATGTACATAAATTATTCGAAAACAAAGTGATGTGCTTTCAGAACCTATAACGAAACAGGTAATCCCCATCCACTAACAGAGCGAAAATTTTAAGGACTATGCAGAAGCTGAAGAATAATATAAGTACTAGCAATAATCATCATTAAATGAATTTTATCAACGATTAATCAATTAACAAATTAGAAACATGTAAGCTGGCTTCAGACCAGATAAGAGCTGTACAGACCACAATAATACTATTTTTACTTTTTGAGTTTTTGTGTATTCACCCATTCGATTCGATCAACAGAAGCAATATTCTCAAATAGACTTCGATGGTCTATAGCTTAGTAGACGCACTGTATTCTGAAATCATTTAGATTAACTCAGTGTTTTTTTCAGATTGAGTACCTTATCTTTCTCCATCTTCAAACGAAGTTCTGGACCCTTACTTACTGTTTATCCAAAATGTGTCGTGGTGCTGCGCACATAGAAAAAAACAAGGCGGGATTCAGCACTCGCGTCGAAAATATGAGAACTGAATTGTTAGTATGTCATTCTTACTATTCTAAATTGTAAGTAAAAAACATTAAATTTACAAATAAAGACTAGGTTGACTACTAAGTTTGTGGTTTTGTTTTCCGAATTTTTGCAAGCTACCTAAAATTCGTAGGTCATTTTTCGTAATATTTGATAAATGCTGTAGAAACAAATGTGCAAAGATCCTGCAGCAGCAATGCTCCATGCAGCACTTCAAATAAAACACATGTTATAGAATTAATTTGAAATTACTCGTCATTCAAAATGTGAATGAGTTATGTCATGAAAAGGTCCTACATGTATCGGGCAACACTCACCCGACGGTCTCAAATGTACATGTACTTAAAAGGTGGCATTTCAGTTTCCATTGTTTGTGAAGATTGTTTTATAATTCCATGCTTCTGTAAAATGTTATATTGATTTGAAATTGAGTGAAATGTCTGAAGAAATACGCCATGTGCTGTTTTTTACTATGAAAAAGGTAAAAACGCAAAATTTGTGAAGTGTACGGTGAGAATGCTGTGAGTGAACAAAGAACCCAAGAGTGGTTTGTTCGATTCCGTTCCGGAAATTTGAATGTCAAAGATACACATCGCTCTGGTCGGCCAACCACTGAAAAAAACGATGAAATTTTGCAACTGGTGGACCAGCACGCAAGCTGTCAGGAAATAGCGGAAAAATGGGTGAATACCAGAATATAAAACGTAACGTAATGGTCAAAGGCTGGTGACCCTCCACAAACGACATCAAAGCCTGGATTGACGGCAATCAATGTTATGTTAAGTGTTTGGTGGGATTGGAAGGGAATTGTTCATTATAAGCGCTGCAACGTGGCGAAACCATCAATTCGGTCCTGTACTGTGTACTACTCGACCGTTTGCACGAAGCAATCCAGAAAGAGCAACCAAAATTGGCCAACAGAAAGAGAGTTGTGTTCCATCATATAAATGCGCGGCCACACACATCTTTGATGATTCGGAACAAATTGACGAAACTTGGTTGGGAAGTTTTGATGCATCCACCGTATAGCCCGGACCTTGCACCCTTTGACTGCCATTTGTTCCGGTCTCTGCAAAACTCTCTTGATGGTAAAAAATTGGCAGAAGGAAGCGCCGCTGAAAATCACTTGGCAAGTTTTTTGACAATAAACCACAGAAATTCTACACCGATGGAATTATGAAGCAACCCAAAAAATGACCAAAGGTCATAGATAATAATGGTCAATATGTACTTGATTAAAATTTATTTTGAATAAAGAAATTTTAATTCAAAAATGTACCAAAAAGACGTGGAAACTTTTTATATGACTAATATTTGCCAAACGTTTTGGATTTTAGAAACAGATTAATAAGCATACGTACTCAAATCATTATAACAATTCACAAGCTAAACAATACGTTTCTCTCACAAAATATTGATTAATTTAACACACCAAATTAGTACGATCTTGGTAACGCTAACTTCTACATACATACATTATACATACATATATGTACATGTACGGCAAATACAAATAAAATCAATTTGAATTTTGAAACGAAAATAAAGTTTTCACTGTTTAAATAAATTGACGTTACCGTCGAAGCAACTGTGATACAAATTTTAACGAAAATGTTTATTTTGGCATAAATTGGAAAATAACAAAACTAAACTGAAATAGCTGGCTTTGTTTTTTTTTCTGGTGGTTGCTGTTTTGAGTTTCAAAAATTCAAAACAAAATATTATCGATATACAAATTTGTCTATAAACAAATGTTCAAATTTATGACGCTATTCGCAATCCAAGTTAGTCATGATTATATACATCTTTTTACTTTGCCAAATTTGAACTTACAAGTAAACTAACAAATTACCTGGCGTTTGTTCAGCCCTGCGCTAAACATATCGGAAAATAACAATTGTTTTGTATTATTTTAGAAAGATCAAATTTACTAAAATTTACAGGAACCAATATCAATAGTAAAGAAATTCAAGCAACGTGAAAAAAAAATTAGTTTGGATATAAGAGATATTAATAAATTCAACAGTTTAAAATTCTCTAAATGCCCGTAGCTGTAAGCAACCACATTCCAAACATGAAAATTTTATAAATTTTTATAAGTTCTTTAATCAAGTAAACACGGTAAGCGCATTATTTGATAACAGATATAGCATTATCAAATAAATTGAAATAACAAATATTTAAAAACAGTTTTCCAAATCAATGAGCCCATTTTTGAAGTTAATGAAAAAAATTAGGGTGTTGCTTTATTAATAAGCAAACAAAAATTATTTTTATTAAAAAAATAATTTAAAAAAAAATATTTATATACTTTTAAAATTATTTAATTTTAAATTTATAGTTCAAACATTACTTAATTTATAAATTCAAACTGTAAAATTTGTAATAATAATTTTTTTTTTATGTATTAATTTTCTATAATGGTTCTATAATTTTTAGTTAAATTCGTAAAATTGTATAATTTCTCAACTGTTAAATTTAAAGGAAAAACTCCTTTAACTTATTTACTTCAAAACGTACAAACCTATCCAATTGCAAACTTCTAAATTCAAATTCTACAGTTAAATAAAAAAAATTATTCTGAATTTTAAATTGATATCAAATTTAAAATAAATAACGGAGTTCCATGAACCGAATTATAAATTTAGGTTTTGATTCGATTTATTAAATTAACTTTGTATAATGGTTACTAATGGATTAATGTGTACTACTTTTCGATAAAAAATTTTGAAATATTTACCAATTCAACCAATTTATAACAACGCCCCAATTTTTACGGTTCCCAAATTTTTGTTATTAGTTATGTTATTTTTATTATTATATTTTATTATTTTGTATTTTTGTAATTAGTATTAGGACAATTTTAAAAATTCGTTTTCATGTTTTTTTATTATTTTTAGTTAAAATTGTTATGTTATAACTATAACAAAGGAAATTAAAAGAAGTTAATTAAAATATGTCTTCCTGGAAACTCATACAACGATTTTTGAAATATTCACAAATCTGGTGCAACATTCTATATGAAAGTGTCACAATGTTCAAAACAATGATTCATTCTGTAAGGAAATATGTGCGATTTGTTGTGTGATAATCACGTAATTATGCACAAAAAAAACAATATACCTCGATTTATAAACGATTAAGTTCTTAACGAACAATTAGTTATTTCGGTTCATCGTTACATAATTTTTCCAAAGTTTTGTAAAACTGTTGAGCTGACACGTAAAATGAAAAAACATTAAAAAAAAGAACTGTATGCCACAAAATTATGAGTTCAAAGTTTGAATAAGTTTATGTTTACCAAAGTTGTTAGGATAAGATCCCTATAGTGTTACTCGTATATGGAAAAGAATTTGTTAGGCAAAACAAATAAAATTTGACAAAATAAGTTTATGAATGACACATTCATGATTCCATTTATTTGATGTTGTAATTTGCCCTTGAACTAAAAATGTTCAGTTCGAAATGTTTGTTAAATTATTAGAAGTAAAGACAGCTATAACTTTACATTTCGATTACAGAAATGGATATACTAAAAGAACAAATTACACAAACCAGCAAACAAAATCAGAAAGAACTTCAACAGTTTTTTTTTTCTATTTTTCTATTTTTCTATTTTCTATTTTTTTCTATTTCTATCTATTTTCTATTTTTAGGAACACTCGGAAAATGTGACCTAGTCAGAACAAAAATTTTCAAGCCCTCGTCAAGGGATGCTGATAACCTAGTGCAATTACCAAAGTGGAAAATTATTCTCCGTACAAATAGTCAATTTTTACTTAAGCTTGGTATTGAGAAGAGTTTAATATTTGAGTTTCAATGAAAAGAAACGATTAAATTTTATAATTTGAGAATAAAACAAAAATAACCCGCCCCAATAGTCTCGCTCATATCGAGTTACAAATAACTATATACAGAGGGTAACTATATGGGTTACTATACTAACTGTAGGGCGAAGCGATGGGAGCGCAGTGACTCGATACGTTTGTTATGTTTTATAGTTTGAGAATAGAACAGAGGTAACCCACCCATATACATATTTACAAAAAATCGCAACATGTCCACATAATTTCCTCAATATCTTAAAATCGGTTTAATATTCTGAAAGCTAATTAAATTTGTTGTATAATAATATCGCGCCTAAATGTTGCTTATATAATCACTATAGCAGAAAGAACATGACTAGTGAAACAAAATGGAAAGTGAAAACATTCAAGGTTAAATGATCGCGACGTAAACATTTAGGAGATATTATTAGATGATCACAGAGAAAATAATTCAGTTTAATTTGGACAGTCACACGGTATGACGGTGAAAGCACAAGGAAAATTAAAGTGATAATTTCACAGTGAGGAATTATATTATGTAGGTAAGTGTTGAATATAGTGAAAAAAATATTTGTTGAGTTGTTTATTATTGAAATTCCATTTGTAATGGAAAAATTACCAATAATTTTTACAATTGTATACATTATACTTTTGTATACAACCGAAGTGAATTTAACCATTTTATAATCGTTAAACAACAAAAAATAGTTTAAAACTGCAACCAAATTCAAAATTCATAAATAAATATTCAAAAACCCAACTGGGTATACGGTTGAGTAATAAAACATTGTATAGATGCGGAATAAAATGTTATTTTAATTTTTACGGTTTTTTGTTTTTAAATATTCCACCAACCACACACCGTTTGTGTATTATAAAGAAATAATATTGTGGCTTATTTTGTTTTTTTAAATATATTTTTCATTCAAATAAAATTTGTAATAAATCATAAAGTTTTCCTAGTATAAATACGAAAACACATCCATCCATACATACATACTATACACAGAGCAACGAGAGAGATACAAATAAACGTAAATATTCTTATATAATATACACAATATGTTAAATTTTCCAGAGTAATTATTATATAATGTTGAGGTTAGATATTTTGTATTATAGCAACAAACCATAATTGTACCTGTAAATATTTTATAGAGTTTAAACTAAAAACAAAGTATAACTATTTAAATAAATAAAATATAATTTTTAATAATTTTTTTTGTTTTTTTTTTTGTGAGAGAAGTCAAAAAAAGTAAAGATGCAAGAATATTATAAAAAAAAATTTTTTTTTTAAATATTATAGATAAATTCTTATTGTTTTTTGTATTATTAAAGTGCAAGATGATGAGGAAGAATATAAATAAATAAATAAAAAATCTACTTGGAAGCTCTTATATTTATTCTAGATTAAAATTTTTTATTAAAAAAAATGTTTTTCATTGAGTTTTTTGAATTTAAAAGAAATAAAAATATATTTTAAAGTATATTATTATATATTTATAATATAGAAAAAGACAAAATGTCATAGCTTCTGTTCTATCACTACAGGGTGACCACTAAGTAGTTAGAAGAGTGAAAGGATATCTTATATTGTATATTATCTAATACACATTCGCAAAAAAAAAAATATTTAGGATATATGTTTTTAAAAAAAATTGTTAAAACTATATAGTATCTATATACAGATAATTTTTAAAATATGTTCACTACAGAACTAGATAGATATGTATGTAGATTAAAATAGAAAGAGAAAAGAGATAAAATTAAAGAAAAACAATGATGTGATTACCGTGACCCGAGTACTGTGTATATTTTCACTCAATATATAAAATTACATTTATATAAATGTACCATATAAACCACCTTAGTCGCCCTTTTTTTCTTAATAATATTTAAAAATGTTTCTTTTATTATTCAACACAAAAATGTTTTGTTTTTAAATATATATTTTCGACTTTTATCCGCCTGTTTTTAATGCACACAATTAATTCTAATTTAAATAAATATAAAAAAAATAAATAAATAAACAAATGAGTAACAAAAACAAAATTAAAGGATATTTTTAAGACTTCTCTATAATATTTTCAAAAAAAAAAAAAAAAATTATTAAAATAAAAACAAAATAATTTGGAATTCCGATTTATAGACACAATCAAAAAACAAAAACAAAAAAAATATAGTTATACTAGAATCCATCTCTTTAAATGACATTTCAGTTTTTTATTTTATTTTTCAAATGTCAGATGGACAGTATACAAATTATTTGTATGGCCGCCATTTTATTGAAATGTGATTATATAATAAAAAAAATATAGTTTTTTTTAATTCAAATAAAAGATTTGATACAATTAAATAATATAAAATAAAACAAAACAAAAGTAAATAAATGATTTTATTAATTATATCGGAACATGCGCATTTAATATATTATACATTTTAATAAATTATAATAATAATATGATGTTGAGATATTATAGAGAGAACATATGTGGGGGTTATACGAATAAAATGTATTATTATTTTATTATTTATATGTATTATGTATATTAGGTATTATAGTTTACCTATTTTTATGATAATTCAACCCATATGCACCAGGCCCACTAACACGTCGTTGAAAATATTTAAATGGCATAATTTTGTATTTTTTTTTAATTTTGATTTTAAAAAATTTGAATTTTTTAATTTTTTTAATTTTGATTGATTTTCAATATATCGAAAAACTAGAAACCGAAATGAAAACAAAACAAAAAATGCTAACTATTTTTAACTATTTATATATTAACACTATTTTTAATATTATATAACTTTTTTTTTTTAAATATATTAATTTAATAGTTAGAGTTTTATTAATTTATATTAATTATTACTAATATTATTATTATTATTATCCTTAGAGATGATCAAATGATTCAGCAACAACAACAAATCACACACAAAATTTTATATTTTAATTTTTCTCTACTGTAACACAGGCGAGGTATAAAAAGGATATTTTTAGATGATTGGAGAGCGTGGGGGATGTTGGGGAATTTAAATTTTATTTTTGGATTCTCGTTTAAATATACATATATGGACGAACGAGAGAGCTTATATTTACATGTGTATGTATGTGTGAGTATAAGGAGAGCGAGGAAAATGGAAGAGACAGACAAAAATGGGAGACTAAAATAAGTGCAAAGGTTAAAAAAAGGATTAAAATTAAGTATTTTAAATTATTGTTCCATTTAACCAAAAAAAAAAAAACTATTATTTTTCTCAACAAACAACATTTAGGCGTATTACAATATTATTATTATTATTATTTAACCTAGATTTTAACTTTATATTTCTAATACATATATAAATTATAATATGTTGTGGCCTTATTGGTTTTATGTAACAAGCTATTTTTTTTTTCAACACTATATCACTATTCGAATTTTTCTATCACAATTTGTTAATTTATTTATACAATGACGCCATAACCGTTTTGTTATAACAATAATTTTATTAAACTTTTCGTTTTATTTTAAATATATTATTATTAAATATTAAATTTTTTATTTTAGGATATTTATTAATTTTATTTTTTTTTTTTAGAAGAACAAAATTAAATTCCTGTATTGTTACAGTGACTTCTTTCTCTATTGAATCTCACACACCGAAAAAAAGAGGAAAAAGGAAAAAAACGAAACAAACGAAAAAAAATAAATAAATCGTGATTGGAAATTCATTGAGAAGGCAGTTTGTACTGTTCGTGCTCTCGAATAAACAGAACAATCAGAAATTATCCTTTGTGCTGGAGCGAGATCATCGTATATATGTATATTAATTGAACTACCAAAGTATTATGCTCTTCGCAGGATGGATTCTGCGCGACTCTCTCTCTATATATGAAATTCATGGAAAATTGTTCATCAACGAAAATAAAAAGTTATGTACCTTCTTGCTTATTATTATGTTATGTCATCAAACTGGAGTTTTCTACTCATTTCCGAGATTGTACATGTATAATATATATTTTATTGAGATACAAATTCGCCCACACAAAATGTAATGTATGTACATATAAAAAATATATGTGTACAGCTTTCCAAAATACATACTAGGTGTCATTATACCGAACATTCGACCAAACAGCAAATATATTGTGCATATATGTATGTATACATAAATTATTCTATTTCTAGAGAATTTCACACGATATACCAAATTCTCAAGGACATAATAAGCGAAGGTCAAGCCGAATTCGTGTAATATATTGTATACACATATACACACATATATTAGAGGTATTCGTGTGTTGTCCTTAATCGATTTACAATTTTTGTTTCATGATAAATTTGCGTGTACTATATTTAGAGAGTAAGCGGAATAGCTGGTACGATTCAAGGTGATTTTATTTAAGTTTTTTTGTTTTTTTTATTTCGAGGAAGAAAAAAATCGATGATTTTGGAAAGTACTACTAAAAGTCATATACAAATGCACCTACACACATTTTTTATTTTCTTGTGTTTATATATAGCATCTTGCCTCATTTATGGCGTGAATTTTCGCCCACTCATCACATCCACATACATACATATATAAGTATGTACATATACCAAGCCAAGTATATACCGTAAAAATAGAATGAAAATGTATTTATACATACTCGTATATGAAAAATGAATGAAAGTTTTATTTAATTCGCTTTTGTATTGATCCTTTTTTCATTATTTTTGTTGCTCCGGTTTTTATAAAGTTCTAGGAGGAAAAACCAAAATGATTCACAACGCAAATATTATGTATTGAGAGGAAAGATTATTTATTATGTAATGTGAACATACATATATGGACAATATGTATTATGTACTCTCTCTCTGTGTGTAAAATGAAAGAGATTTTTGAAAATTCAAAAAAATAATACCCACGTTGAATGTGTTTCTAATTTTATAATGAGACAGTTCACGTGTGCAGTATATGCGTAGGAGGATCCCAAAGGTTATACAAATAATTCGACGGCATCATATTTCAAAACTCTGCGATTTTATTTTTGGTGGACATGAATTGTTTACAGTACACTTTGTGACTGGGTCCGTTCAATACATTTGTTTCACAGACAGAAAATAGGAACTGCTTTTGGTCTTACGTCAAGGTAGTGGCTCGTATATTTCCTCTTTGGTTTTCGTCTACTAAATGACAATTTTTTCATTCTATGGTGGTTGTCATTTCGGGTGAGCTTTCTTTCTAATTCTTCATGTTTCCTTTTCCACTGTTTACATGTGAAACAAGTGTGTTCTGCGTCACCATTTGATGCATCGCCATAAATAGATGATGGCCTTCCATCTTTATGATTTGACCTTCAATATATTTAACACCTGGTCCAATTGAAACTTGCTTTCGAAAACATGTCTGAATTGATGTTTTCTGTCGGTACCCGAACGGAGCTGCTGGTGAATTTTGCGATATTTGATCTGGTATAGATCTGAATGTTGATAAAAATGTCAGCAAAACCAATTGCCTTTTTTTCTACTGCCAGAATAATTGTTGTTATAATATTACACAGATCCATCGCATATGAGTATTTTGAAAGAGAATTAACACAAATTAGCCACATTTTGTTGGAAAATGGTCCTTCAAAGTCTATATATTTCATTTTCAGCAACCTAAGCGGCAATTTGGATCACATAAGCGACAATTTGACAAACGTTTCACAACTTCTCGCTAGTTATTTCGGAATATTCTTCACTGTAGTGTAAAAGAGCGCTACGCAGATGATAGAGTTTTTCAAAGATTGAAACATTTTCTTCTACTATTCACCCCATAAAAATTTAACATTTTTCAAATTTTTGGCATTAGTTTGGCGTATTAAGTCGCTTCTCAGATGGAAAAGGCCTTCACCGTTGATAACATGTTCCACATATTCGATATGTTCAGCTTACATTTATCTCTTTTACATCGTAGATTTAAAATGTGTTCTTCGCTTGTTTCTCCAGAAACCACTACATCATCAAGATAAACAGCATATTTCGGTACCGCTGCAACGATTTTCTGAACCTTTGAAAAATTCCGGGTGCGATGGCCACCTTGATAGTAATCTTTGGTACTCGAACAACCCAAAAAGTTAAGCGTCTGTCAAATCAATTTTTGTGAAAAATTGACCACCCTGTAATTTTGTGGAAAAATTCTTCGATGCGCAGAGTACTATATCGATCGAGCTCAATTTGCTGGTTAATTGTGACTTTAAAATCATCGCAAATTCGAACTTTTCCGTTCGGCTTCGGGACAACAACTATTGGTGCAGGCTGTCGACTAATCTTAACTAATTTTAAAAGTTTTAGCTCGACCAGCCTGTTGATTTTTTCACGACCTTGTTTGACGTGCGCAAAAGGGATGTTGTAAGGTTTGAAAAACTTCGTTTATAGGCATGTGGCTTCAGGATTATTTCGGCTTTAAAATAAATTGAATGTTCGATGTTCGGTACACACTTCGTTTACTGTATCGATGAGATTCAAAAAGACAGGCATATAGACACCAGCAGGTCTATAGCCATACCATTAGATAATTCCTAGAGCAGTAGATCGTATGATGGTAAAGGCATTTAAATGATCCTTTCTCTTTTTCAGATATGGCCAATATAAATTGGTTACAGCTTAAAACTCCTGAAATTCATCAGCTAGTCGTCCCTGAAGGGGTTCACAGTCAGGAACTTCACATCAAAAGATAGTACCGGCAAAGTTAAGTCTGTGAGTTTAGGAATATATTTGTTACACAGAATAGATAGTGTTATTACATGTCCACAGAGATAGATTTCAGTTGGATGGCAGTATATGCTGCCAGCTGTTCGCTCTAATTATGTAGAATTAGATGTAGTAACATCTCCAATGTCAGAGTGGTTGTTCTCCTGAGCGCCCTCTATATTTTCGTCAGAAGCTTCTGGTTGGCAGTTTATTCCAAAGAACAAAACAGTTGAAAGGATGCATAGAGTATTTTCCATGGGTCCATTAAGGGTGTTGGGATATATAGCAAAGACGCCAATTGCAACATCATCGGCATAGGCAACCACTTTTAAACCACTGCCCTCCAGTATTTGCAACAGGTTTTTGATGACCTAATTACAAAAAGGGACATGACGCCACCCTGTGGTATACCTCCACTTACAAACCTTCTTCCAGAGGACTCCCTTAGACTGACATTTACGATTCTCTTAGAATTTTATCTATCAAGTGCAGCACTTACAATCTTTACATTTATCTCTGCAAAGGGCATGGTAAACTTATTTCTAATTTAGCCCAAAGTGGCTTCAATCTTCATTTTCCACTCACTTCGCGTGTCTTGCTAAAATATTGGAAAGTTTGAAATAGTAGCTACACGTCATATATATGAAAGATGTACAGACTAGCAATATACATATATGCATGTATACGATAGAGTCAATGATTTAAAAGCACATCATTTACATTTTTAGAAATTTCTTGTTTTAGTGATATTTTTTCAGTGGTTCAGAGCAGTACGACCAGTATTACGCTTATATTACGCATATTTTATGTCGTTAACTATTACTTATGATAATTACGAATTGGTCGAGAGTTTTGTTTTCCAATAGCTGGTTCAGCTGGCTTGAGCTATTTTCGATTTATATATTGATTAAAACGCAATTTATTTTACAGATACCGCGTTGATATTTATGATTGTTCTATAAATGACCACCTTATGTTCAAGAGGAATAAAAAAATGTAATTTTGTTTGATACGTCATCTACATCAGTAGTTATATCAAAACAGCACCCTAATTTTGATTTAAACATTATTTTATACATGTATGTTTATTTCTTATATGTTGACTCCGGGCCCTTATTATGAAATTTTTCGATTTCGGATTTTTTCGATATCTAAAAAATTCGATCCGCCGCGGATTTGCCTTAATATGGCGGATTTTTTCGATAACATGTGCGTCCGGAAAAATACGCCTCGAATTTTTTTTTTTAGTTTCATAATGGGGCGAATGTTTTAGATATCGAAAAAATCCAAAACCGAAAAATTTCATAATAAGGGCCCCGGGCTTGATTATGATTATGTATATCAAATATAACATAAAATGAATATCTATTATTTATATTACTAAATTGATATTCACAATGTCTATTGTGATTGAGTCTAATTCTAAAAAAATAAAAATAACCTCCTAATTTTCATCTGTGGATGAAGATTCAATAATAAGGATAAATTAAAACTTTTAATTTAACAGTTTCTACGATTTTAAAAATTAAAATGTTATAATAAATACAAATAAATTAATATGAAATTATCCGAGATGGTCCTCTTGATATTGGATGATGTTATTTGATAGTACAAATGAGTGCAATACGAATAATTTGTTTAAGCAGTGATAATCAATCTACTAGAAGAATCAATTACACCCCGATTTTCGTAGTCGTATCACGCCATTTTTTCATGACTACAGCCACGTCACTACAATTTTCCTATTCTCGTAGTCGTTTGTTACGCCTAAAGCCACTTCAAATGAACTCATGGTAAATTTTTTAAAGTGACAAGAATATTTTCAAGCGACATCAAAAATACCGTGAGTGCATTTGAAGTAGCTCTACTTTCGCGTAGTATTATAAAAAAGTTTATACATATTTTTAAATAACTTTAAAATTTGACTTCAAGAATACCAATTTTTACGTGACGTGACTTTACTTGAAATTACACTATCTTGTAAAATAAATATATGTTTTAGACCAAATGAAAGCTATAATGTCGATTGAGTTTTTGATCACAAAATGCAAGCTCAAAAAAAATATTAAAACTAATTTAATTTGCTATTGCTAATTGCGATTTTTTAATAAAATAATTTCTTATTTGTTGAATAACCTTGCTAGATGGAATGTACTAATTGTATATTATTTTTAGAAAATCCCAAATATCTTTGTGATTAAACTGGCAAAAAATGAATTAATTTTAAATTTTAATATTTCAAAAAAATATTTTTTTTTAATTAATAAAAACATTTGGTTTAAATATCAAATTATAATGAATAAATCGATTTCTGATTGATGATCTGTAAGAAAACTAGTGATCCATTGCATGCTTTGAAATGGTGTATGGTAAATAAATAAAATAATCGTTCATTTCTATGTCTGTTTTTATTACATACTTTATTTCAATTTTTTTTTATTTTTTTTTAAATTATTATTTTATTTTCCTTAACAAAAAACCATTTATTTAATTTATCACAAAATAAAAATAATATTTAATAAAAAAAACGTATAGTATTAAAAAAATAAAAAATTAATTTACATTTACAAAATAATTATGTTAATAAAGTATTTCTGCCGGATTATGTGACCTAATTACAATTATTGTTGATGAATATTTTGAACAGATTTGAAAATATTTTGTTTTAATTTGATAACAAATAATACAGCGGATCCTTAATAATAATTAATTTATTTATATTTATAATATATATATATTTATAATATATATGTAATATGTATTTATTATTCTACTGGATGCAACCAAAAACGAATATTTTGTCTAAAACACAAAATAAACATTTATTGTTTCATTTTTTTTCTTGTCATAACGTCCTTATAAAAAAAATACAAAACCAACCGTGTACTAAATAAAATTTAAGGTTAAGAGTATTTTTTATTTGTTTGTTTGTTTATTACGTACTATTTTTTTATATAATTTTTTTTTTTGCGTCGCCATTTTGTCGTTACATTTCTTTGTAGTTTTTTTTTAGTTTTTTTTGCTATTTATACCGAATATTTAGTATGGCTTTTGTAATATAATTTTTGTTGTTTTATTAATTTAAAGCTGTTTTGCATTTTTCGTCAAAAATCAAAAGTGATCTTATTTTCCATTTGCCATGGCTTTCGCTTTATTTTTTTTGGCTTGATCAACAGCCGCTGTTGCATTATAGTTTGAACCTTCTAAATGTAATGTGCTTTGTCGGTGTGATCGTCGGACCAAACATGTAATCGCAAGTACTAATAAAAATATGCCCAATGCGTATAGGCCCCACATTAAAATAACACGAGCTTTGGGTGGTACGGTTGAGGCGAGCTTAAGTAGGCTTGTTATTTCTTCTGGCAGCATATCGATACCTTCTTCAAACCATAAAATAGGGAATATTATGTCTGGGAAGTTGGCAACTTGTTTAATATCGACAACTTGACTAACCGCTAAATTGATTTGAATTCGGCCACGTGCTCTTAGTGTTGTTCCCATATCCTGTAAATCGATATAATTAATAAATTGTACAAAAGTATAAATGTTAATAATATATAATTATATTACCGGTTGAACATCCATAAAGAATTGATGCTTCTCTTTTTCGGGTGGTGAAATACCTTCAACAGCCAAACGATATGTTTGATCGGCCATATAGAAATGTGGAAAACTAAGTAAAATCGGTGAATCATATTGACACAGTGAAACATTAAAGAAACCATGGGGTGCACATGGTGGTCCACCAGGGCAGTAACAGTCGTTGTCGGGATTTTTGTCGACTGAAGCGAATGCCATCTCGTCAGGCGTAAAACGATAACCCATCACATTGTTGGCTGTTTCAACCTGTAAATAAAAATGTATGATGAGCTAACTTGTTTACAACAAATGAGTTACCATTAAAATTAACCTTCAAATGTTAAATGCAATTTATAAAACTATTAATTTTGTTGAATTCTAATAGTTTGATCAAAGTTCAAACACTCAATCATATAGAAACGTGTAATAGATAATTGAGATTTAATTTAATATATGTACATATTTAAATATAATAACCAACCTCTTGTTCATATTTCAGCGGCAACAGGCGGCACAAATCTTTGTCGAATACAAGCAATGTTGTATTTCGTGTGATATGTGGCGGGAAAAGTGATCCATCGGTTCCATTTAGCCGATTGCATCGTTCCTCCTTCCAGTGTGGCAAATGGCTGCGACCATTATACTGATCGATTACATTTTGTAATCGAATATCATTCACTCCATTGAATACTGTAACACGTTCGGGATGTGTTGAATTTTTACCGTACAACAAACCAAATTCTTCGTATGGTAATTTTTGTTCTTTCGTCACTACATCTTTGGCCAATTTTAAAAGTGGATCCTCGTAGCCCCATAATAATTGTCCGACGGAAACTTCCACAAATGGTTTAATTTTTAAAATATCCATTATACTGGCCATGGCGAGACGTAAAAATCGTGCAGCATGCTTTGATTGTGATGTGGCACTCAACATAGGAATATTTGGTACAATAACAACATCATCTTCGGAACCATTTGATAATTCTTCACTAAATCGATAGACACGCTTGTAATTGAACGATAATGTGTAGTTATCATTCTCAACGATATCAACCTTTTCCCATTCTTCTCTGTAATAGAAAAAATACAAAATAAATTGATTAAAGAAACTTTTAAGGTGGTATACGATGATGCAGTCAAATCGATACCGATCGAGACTTAAAAATATTATATAATTTTCGTGAATATAAATTAACAAAACTTTTATACTAATTAATCATCTGTTACTTAACATAATAAAAAATTTAAAGAAAAAAAAATGCGAAAACCACATAAATGATGAAAATTTTGTAATCATGGACTTAAAACGAACTGAAGAAAAGTGAAAATTACCAGTTTTTAAGAGAAGTATTAACTACATATTTCTGTTCGATATACATATATATAAATATATATGCATATAATTTTAACGTATATGGTGGAATGGTATATTTCAATAATATAATGTATCATATGTATGTAGTACAAAGTGTACAGCTAGTTCAATAAAAATTCGATCATTTAAATAAAACCTGCATTATCGACCTATATACGGTAGTCGATATGATCTAATGTTGATAATTGTATAATAAATATATGGACATACGCGCACAGTATTGTACACATTATAATGTTAATTTTTTTGTCAGTTCAGATACATATGTATATTGCCGACTCATCATTATTCCATTTTTAAACCAAAAATTGAGTAAATAATCGAATTTCGGAAATCAGATTCGAAATTAAAATAATATTCAAGGTTGATTTTAATAGTAAAATATTTAATTGATATTTTTATACGATTCTTCCGGTAATCATCATCATCATCATCATCTGATATAACAAAAATGAAATGTTTATTTTAAAAATAACAGATTAGTACTATATCACCTCGAACACACATCAAACTTTTCTAATCATATCCGTATACATAACGTATATATAAATATGTACATATGTATATATAGGCCCAACGTGTTACAAGGTTCACAAATAATTACACTTTAACCGGAAAAATAATGTATATATATATTAGATGTAATACAAAGTAGTATTTACATTTTTATATAAATTGTATTTAAACAAGGTTAGTTAGTGGCGGGCGTGGTAAATGCAGATATTTTTTAATTATCACAACATTCACTTTCAGATCAGAATTTTCACCTCCTATATATCAACATACATATTATAAATTTCTACCCTGCCTGTAAACGCGTACATTAACGTGCTCTTAATTTATAATTAATCAAAACGGGTTATAATTTTTATGTTTTTCATTTTGATTTAATTAAAATTTATTCATTTAGAAAAATCTAAACAAAACTGTATTGTTGTATATGTATGTATATAACTATATATGTATACATAGGTAGGTGAAAATTATGACTGGAAAATTTGTTTTTAGTTTGCCGACGTAAAATTTACACAACTCTATCAAAATCACATACTTTTAATTAAATAAAAGTTTGTCTTGATTTTTTTAGTTAGTGTAATATAATATTTTTGTCTATAGAGTTATCAATTTAGTTTGGGCTTCCGGACGGGTGTTCATTATATTACTGGTTGTAGTATAATATACAGAGTGTGATAAATTTTAAGTATTTGATTTACACAAACTTATGCTCATCAATCATTTGAATTGTAATTTGCAGTTCGCCACAAGCTAAATTCACAGAAACGATGTACATAAAAAAGTTAGCGTTGATTATACTTTATAATAACCCAGTTACGTACATAATATGTACTAAACCAAAATTGTTTTTCAATGTTAAACCAAATCAGTAATATTTTTTATGAAATAGAAACAACGCCCTAATTTTTACATTTAACCATTTTTCGGTCACAAACATAATGATTTGTCCATGAATATAGGGTTAGCAGAAAAACGTTTGCTACGTCAAAATAATTAATTTTAGTCTTCGACATTTACGAAGGTGTAATTACAGTAGTTAAGACGCTTTTGATGATCTCATCATCAAACTATGTACAAATACTTAAATGATAATGGCGGCATCTAGATTTGGTAAAAATTATATATTGCTCCTGGTCGATCTATGGATTTTACAGTTTTCACGGTAAAAAATTAAAAAATCGTCGCCATTATCTAACTGTATGCGTATAAGGGCTGGAACTAGTAAATGTTTTTAAGTTCGCCAAAGGTGGTTACATTATATTATTTTGCTGCAAAAGATACTAAATAATGTAAGATAGTGAACTTCAATACTCCACGACAATTAAAAAAAAATAATTCACCAAAAATGGAAATACGACCGATTATAATGAAATTCGAATTATTTGATGGCATCGGAATTCGAATTAATTAAGAGTTATAGTTCTCGTTCGAATTTTACCCTAGAATGATGGGAGTAAAACATTTCGGACTAAGAAATTTAGCCGCTTTTATGTGGGGGTTTATATTTAGTGGGTCACGCACTTAAATTAATCATTTTCGATGCAGTTTTGTTTTCGGCTTATTATCGTATTCGATAAATTATTGCTTTCACTAAGGTTCGTTTAAGGGTGCATAAGGCTGCCAAACGGTTTTGGAAACGCCCTTTGAACCAATTGATCCTTTTTAAAATAAATTTAAAAATATTATATACAACTCAGAAAATTGAAATTTTCTTAATTCAGTTGAGCTATTAGCAATTCGTTGGTAATTTTGGAGGCCACAAATCTCTTTTATTTCTTTAATATGTAATACTATTATTGGAAATTAATAAAATCCAGCTTTTCTAGAATTTGTTGAAATTGTAAGTGCCTGGTTGGCAATCCTTTCAAAATCTTCAGAATTCAGACCTCATTGTAATAAAACCTCAAACATACACTGGTTTGTAAACATTTTAGTATTTTTATAATTTAAAATTTGTCCTTGTAAATTTATTATTTCTGGGTACAAAAATTATTCGAACCGTTTTTTATGTGAATATCTGGCATCTTTGGATACCCGTAAATTGTCATTTTCGCAGTGAATTGCATTTTCGGGAATTATCGTTTTCGGCGTGACATCATATTACAATATGTTATGCCTTCAGCATTACATTTTGGTTTAAATATTTTCTGGCAGATAATATATAGGTGTTTGGTTGGTGGCTAACCAGTAATGAGTTTCTGCATGACATTTTCAATAAGTGGTACATTACGTATTGTAGGGTCTATACCGTCATATTTACATCACCCCTGGTTAAGAAATAAGAATAGATCAGTTAATAAAGTGCACGCAGCCAGATATCTAGTCCAGCCTTTCTTAACTTTTGTCCGATTTGATTGTACATTTTTAATTCAGTTTTGTAATACCGCGTGACAATAATATATGGAGACTGTTTTCAAATACATTTTGTTTTCTCAACAATTTGAGCTTTTATGTTCAACACTCTTTAAAGAGTAAAAACATAGCAGCAGTTAGGTAATTTTTCCAACCGTCCAGAAAGAGGTCATCAGCGCACCGATCTTACTCCAGAGCTTTACAACATCATTAAATGCCGTATTCACTGAAATAGAATGAAAGAGAACCACGATCGAAACATAGCATATCGCCATATATATGTATGTGTATCAAAGAGCCCGTTTTCTTACAATCAAAATGAAACTCGAACGACCTAAAAGATGCAAAGTGCTTCTGAAATGGTTCAGAGGCAAACAAAAACACAAAATTTCTTGAAAATACCGTATTCGCTCAAAATCACCTTCCGGAAATGCTCGAAATTGTTGCCTTAAGCCAAAAATTTTAGTTTGTCATAGTTAGTAAATTCCAATAAAGATTTGCTCACGCTCATAAAGCAATATTGTTTTAACAATGGATTCGATGCAATAGCCACCGTAAAATTTGAAGTCTAGTATGAAATCTAGCCTCTACAGAAATGGATCAAACTGCTACAGATAATTTTAATAAACTAACTGTAAAGTTATGTTTTGATGCCCATTTATAAATGTTATTTAAAAGTTCATTAGATTTCAAATGATTTGGTACAAATTCTTAGAAAATATTTAGAATTTGATTAGTCTCCGTATTTTATTGTCACCAGGTAATTAGTTCAGAAACATCTTCCCTAATATTTTTTCAAAAAACAAATTATAAAATTATCAACTTTCATAATTATTTTAAGAAATTTTTGTTTAACATAAAGTGAGGTCTCAGACTCTCAGTACAAAGTTTCAGGTGCTAACAAACTAAACAAACAAATTCAGTTCACATAAACACTATATAATCGAATTACTGTGCCTTGAAATTGAACTAAATCATAATTAAGCCTGTAATACTAAATATAGTTAATTTAATTTTGAACAATACAACTTTATTCTGATTCTAACACCTTAATCTGGAATTATATATTTTAAGGTTATAAGAGTTAGTTAATTTGTCAAAAACAACTATATTATATAAATTAAAACAGATCGTTTCCGAGCTATCTATAAGACTGAAATTTTAAAAAATATTCAAAATATTGTTTTGTTCAGGGCAAACTTTTGAAATTTGAGAAGATGAATAATAGTAAATCAAGCGCTTAATGAAGTTGGTTAAGTGCCACCACTGAATTAATTTGAAACCGCCAAATATACCAAAAGAGATCAAGAGCGCAATATCTATATAGCCAATAACTATTTGAAAGTATACCAAGGGTAAACAAACAAACGAAAAAATAGAAAGCGCACCACCATATATACCAAACTAATTTCGTTATAATTATCAACATTTAGACATCCTCCATCTCTGAATCATATATCACTGAATACTATTAAGAAAAAGTAGAAAATAATTTTCTGCACGCCACTGAATGTTCAATGTATGTTTTATATAATATAATATTGGAAAAACAAAAATCACAATTCTATTCAAATTGAATAAACAAAGATGGTAACTTTTTATTACATATGTACATTTGTGTATAGAAGTATAGCAGTTTAACAGGCAAAAACACTCTTCACTAACATGAAGTAGCGTAGATAATCAGAAGAATACGATACATTTTTGTATTGTACGTAAAGCCAAATTATGCAATATAATTCTAGTAAAACTAGATAAATAGCAAAACTAACTATGTACAAGCATTTTATATGATAATGGGAAAGAGAAAGAGAATATCTTGCATTATTATTATTACATAGAGATATGTACATATGAACGTACATATACATACATGTAAGTTTACAGAAGAAGTAAAAAAAACTATCGAAAAGTTGAATGAACGATGTTTATATAGGTTTTGTTCCACTATAAACGCTTTGTCTGTGTACTTAACTTTATGCTTGATTACAAGATTGATTGGATTCCGCATCTTATTTGTTTTATGCAATAATATACATTTTTGTAAATACGCATATATGTATGTATGCAACCAATTAACTCTACATAATACATAATATATTGAATTGTGGTGAGTAATGCAATCATATGTATATTCAATAAAATAAAAGAGAAAGCTCAAATTGAACATAAAATTTAGTAATTTTGTTGGTACTGACTGTTTCACTTGTAAATTTTATTAATCTATTTTTTGTTATGATAAATTGGTATCGCGCTTAATAGATTTTTCGTTGTCTATCTATAATTTTGTGTCTCTAATTTAATTTGGAAATTTTTATTTATCAAATCAGAACAAAAACGGGCCAAACCAAAAAAAAAACTCATGCTATTAATATTAATATTTCAATTAACAATCAGTTGTAAATAAGCAAAGAGTGCACACAACACAAAATAAATTGTTTTCATTCTGACAACGATAATAAATAAATTGAATTTTAAATAATTTATCTTAACGGCCTTCACATCACACCATTTAATGGTATGTATATACACAGCAATAGCGCAGTACCATACCCCATTTATTTTACTGGTGTTGTGACGTTAATGAAAATGTTATTAAATCGTGTCTGCACAAAAAGTAATGATTGTAACTCTTTTTGTTTATACGATGCCAGTGATGTGCCTATAAAATTTGCAAGCTGTCGATAATCGATTCCGGATAAAAAATTCAGAAAGGCTACTACTAACAAGCATTCCCAGGTAAAGCAATCAACTCGTTTCATCTTTAAATAATCCGGGTGAATATATAAGTCCGATTCTCAGGAGGTCGCCATCAATATTCCTATCGAATTTGGCTTCTTTTATCTGTATCACATACACATTACTATGCCCTCTATATTATTCCCAGATCTTTTAGTTTTCCTTTAATCGAATCATGTCTAGTAAGTACAAAATTCTTAATTTGCTTGGGCAGAACGTCCAGTAGTTGTAGATCATCAAGTCCTGTTGTTTCTTAACGAGATTTTCCCTGCACATATTCACTGACGCGTACCCAGCGGAAGCGGATCAATAGGGGAAATCACGAAATCAAATATTTTATATCGCATTTTTAACAATGTACATATTTAGAAAGCCTAGATTGGTTTAAATTTATTTATATAGGATGTATAGGATGTACAGTCATAAAACGGTCTATACTAAAATTATTTTAGTATAGACCGTTTTATGACAAATCGATTAGAGAATATTATGCTTACTTTAATCTAACACTTTATATCTTTGATACTTCTTTAATTATATTTTGTGTTGTACCCTGTGCTTGCGGTTTAGATTATGAACCTTCTCCTTACCGTTCTCCATAAAGCGATATAATAAAATAATATTTTATGTATGCGATCTACTATCAAGATAAATCAAAAACAAATCGAGTTTTTCATTGTTAAGTAAAATTATATTGAATAAACAAATGAAAGTTCATACAGCCATTTTGCGCAACGTAGGGAAAGGCTATTTAGATTTTTTGGGATTTAAATAATTTGTGATTTTAAAAATATTGAATTTCTCTTCTGCTAGAACTTCATTAGGATTGATTCATTGACTTTGATAGACTTCACCTGGGTCAAAGTGCTTCTGTGTAGTCTGCGCAAAACCGCATTGCTTTTGGTTTCCACTTCATCTCCGCCTTTACAACATCGGCTGCGCTTCTATACATACATACATTTATCATGACAAGTACATATGAATTGTCTTCATTTATACCTCACAGTAGCTAAAGTAAACGCAACCTGTATAAGTTTCCGAGAAAATTTCTTTGTGAAAACCTCATCATTTTGCCTGCGTCGTTCACCAGACCATTTCCTTAGTATATGTTTGGACTGCCATCAACATTTTCAATTTCGATTTCTTCCACGCCAATTTTTATTTTTGATTTATCCTTCCTATAAAATTTTATATTTATAAGTTACATAAATCCAGCAGCAACATCCATTTGTTTCTTCGTTCATTCAATATTCGTTTCTCCAGAACCATTTACTTCATATTTTATCTCTGGTAAAGTTTCATTGTTCCGCCGTAAATTAGTTTACTGTGCGAGTATCGCCAATAATACCTTCCGGTCCCTTTCCTAGTTTTTCTAGCTTCCTTAACCGGCATTAGCAGCAAAAGCTTGGGTATTGATTGTCTATGTGACCTTGATAATCACGTCCTCTGCCGTCCTTACAGTTTGCCCACTACGAGTCCTACTAGTCCTAGTCTACTTCTACGACTCCTTAACATTAATACGGTGCTTACACCGTGGTGATGATTTGTATGCAGTCGATATGAAGTTTATGATATGCGCAGTGTCATCATATTTAACTAAAACATTCCACAATAATGACACTTCATGTATTCCTGATCGAATCTAAGGAAAATAATTTTGAATGTTACTATGACTCAAATAAAATTAAAGTTTAAGTCATATTAATAATATTCTATAATCCATCCCAAGCCATATCTCAATTTACAAAGCCCATCCTGATCTCAGCTATAATTTAATATGACGGAAACGGGCTACATGGAAATGACATCGCGTGGAAGAAAAACCCATTCTCGCTAAACCGATAAATTTTAAGCTGGTATTGCGACGTTTACTTGGAATTCAGGCAGAGAATTATATATAGTATAACTAATTCTCAAGTTATAGTATAACTTGAAAAAGAGTCTGTAGAATTAGGTCAAAACCGAATTTTTTCTTGATATTTGTTATTTTTCGTGACCTTAGAAACCAATGAGGTTCCTAGTTTTCTTTTTCTAAACTTTACTCGGTTAACCAACAAATAAAAAAATGTGGTATACTCCCCATTTGAAAGTTGTAATTTTATTATCGAACAAAATATGCCGTTAGATAAGGGTAAAGCTATAAAACGTCTCTTAGCAAATATTCGTTAGTTCTATCTTGTAGAAATTACAAAAAATTGTTTATAATTGTATTGCTTTCCGAAATTTTTAAAATAGAAAACAAAACTATTACTTAAAATAAAATGATAATCAAAATAACATTAGGGGGTACAAGCTTTACAAGCTTTACAAGCTCAACATAACATTTTGGTTCAAAATTTGATACTGTGCAGTTAACTCCTGATAACCATTCATTCTTCTTAGAATAGAATACAACTTCTATTTATTTTTTCGAGTAATTTTAGAATTTCCGTCAATTATTGTATTAGAAGTTGATTTCTAATTTTACTAGGAATTTCAGTAAAGATTGAGCGTAATACCTTGATGTAATATCGTTAGTAACTTGGCATTCTCAATCACCAAGAATTTCAAATACAATTTTGAATAACAAATATAGGATTCTCTGATATATGAATCTAGTTAAGTTGTTCTTATTTGCGGCATCCGCAGTATTGACTATAGATTCATCTCATTTTCTATGGAGCAACAGATGATTTTTACTTTTACTTTTCTGAATATTTTTACTATTCTAAAATTTCTGATGTGGCCATTATTGGCTGTTCTTTAATTATGGCAGTATAACGCGTACTATACCGTACATGATATATTCATTTCGATATTCTTCGAAACATCTTACCTTCTCAAAATTATTTGAATATTCTGAATATAATCTTAATTTATTCCTGCATAGTTCCCACAGATTTTTACATAACCGCAAGCGATACCTCCTCTTATTGAATTTTCAATATAATAATTGATTCTCATTTTTATTTAATTTGTGGGGTAAAATTAAACTTTAATATGTGGGTAATATTACTCCCGTAGTTCTTCTACCGACAAAATCGTTTATTTCTAATCTATTTGTACTAATTCTATCTATAGTGGTGTTCTTCTTCATGGAACTGTTAAAGGTCGTTAAGCTTATCCTTCTTCGTTAGCGGAGTTCTATGTTCAAACGACATCTATTTGGAAATTATGAGTATTAAGCTGGCAAAAATTTGTAATTCAATTTTTTTAGTTTGCTGAGCTTGAATACCGTAGAAAATATAGGACTACAAATACAGAATTAGAGTGTATAAGCATATGAAATGGATTTAGTTTAATCACGGAGTTATCCTTAATTAATAATTTAGACTTGAGTAAACTATTGATTTTCTAGCTCGACTGATGGGACCCGCCACTAGGCATTATATACATATAACTGGTCGATAAATCATTTATTGTTTTGAATAAAACATGAAAATTATATATATGTATATATATATATATATATATATATATATATATATATATATATATATATATATATATATATATAATATATATATATATATATATATATATATATATATATATATATATATATATATATAATATTTATGCACATATACTTATATATTATTGTACGATATGATATTACAGGATATCATTTTATTTTGGATTTTTTCTTATTATCCCTGTTTTAATTTTTGGTGTCGGATATGTAAATCCTATTATTATTATTATGTTATTAACCCGATAACAACAAAACCAAAATCCGGAATCTTTCCCCAATTCAATTACAATGCTTAAAGTTCCCTTTTCTTACGATTATCTATATATAAATAAATATACATATATACACACATAAAAATTTCAATGCGGCATCGCATCGATAATGTAGATTTTTTTTTCTCTGTGTCATCATTATATACGAGTACATGCGTCTATATAGATTTTACTTAGAAATAAATTTCTATTTATTTTTCTAACTTAAGTAAACGTGTAAGTTTGAATATTTATTTAAATGATTTTAATAATAAATGGAAAAATACCGCAGATGAGGTTACACCTTAAATTTCATGTTCAAGAGCTTCACAAAAAAATAAAATATTTAAAAAATTAGTGACTTATTTACAATGTCACGAATTTGTTTGATGTATTATTAAGAAGTGAGCATATAACATATTTTAGCTAACACATAAAGATTATGATTACATGTTATATACGTAATCAAATACTACTTAATCATGGGTTTAGAAAAATTGGAATAAATATGTAGTTAATGATGAGTCACATCGGAATAGTCAATATCATCATTTATATAATAATTTGGAATCTGCGAAGTGAATCATATGTACTCGTTGATTTAATTTTCATTATATCTGATGACCACTATGTGTTAAGCTCAATCCGGAACTATGATATTAATGAGTAATCTGAATTTATTTTTATATATATATATATATATATATATATATATATATATATATATATATATATATATATATATATATATATATATATATATATGTATATATATATAAATGATTAATTTTAACTTCTTACTATTGCATCAATGCTATACGTGTCAATGTCAAAAATTGATATGATTGCAAGCATTTTTCTGTCGAAATAAATTTACGATATTTTGAAGGCCTTTAATTATTTTGAACGCCTGAACTAATATTAACAATCATGTGCTAACTATATGTACATGAATTTGAACATTACATTTGCTTAAATTTAATGTTCGAGATGTTACTATGATGTTATAAGCCAATACGATATTCCATTAAATGGTACTCCTATTAAAATTTGAAATCTGGTTTGTGTTTTTATTAATTCAAAACATTGTCCACTAAATCTTTTTCAATTAACTAAGTAATTAATATTTTGTTATACGGATTATATGTTGTCTTTATTTTTTTTTATGTCTAGCTATTTTACTATTTTCTGCAGTAATTATTTGAATTATATTATAATTATATATTATATATGTGAAATATACATTTTTTACCTCTTCACTGCATAATTCAGTGCTAACACCTCATAGCGAAGTAATTATTATTGAAAAATGAGCAAAAATGGTTATTATATTTAATTTTTATTAATTAAATTTTGAAATACATAGTTTATTTGAGTTTTCTTTCTCTTATTTATGTTTTCATATTGTATACTTTACATAGCACTTAGTAAATGCACAAAAAAATTGAATTTGCGTACTGAAATACTATGGTGTGGCTCTTTATAATATAATATGAAAACCCATTAAGCGGCTCTGATTGGTCTCTCTGCCAACCCTGCTATATATTTACAATATAGACTTTAAAATGAATACAATTTGGGCTAAATCGACGTAATGAAACGATATTGCTAACTTTTATAAACATAAATATATACTTTGTTTCAATATAGAAAATGTAAATAAAATTGTTTTCACCAACTCTGCATATAAGGTCAGTTTTTTCAAATATTTCGTTAAGCCATTATTTGGTTTGTTTTCGCAATATATTTGCATAGTATCCTCTCAGTGCCCACAATTTGTTTCCTAGCATCAGGGTTACTCATCCTAAATTTACTTCAAAGTAAAATTTTAATTTTGGCATACGGAATTGAACAATCTTGGAAATTTTGAAATTCCACATTTCATTATTAAACGAAAATTAAACATTTTAAATAATTCCAAAATTTTAAAAGTATAAAATTGTTTTCAGACTTTTAATGTCGATGAAAATTTGGATTTAAAAATTTAAATCGTATCATTATATTAGGAAAATACGTTATTTTCTAAAGTAGGTAAAATACCTAAAATTTTCAATATTCAAAAGTATATTGCTTCCGAAAATTCGGCTTAAAAAATTAAAATTTGGTAAAATTAAAACATATTAAAACATGAATTATATATTACGAATATCTAAAATTAAAAACTTCGTATCAGATTTTAAGTTTGGATGCGGACATACGACAAAAAAAATCTTTCCAAAAATTTTCAAATTTTGATAATTCAAAATGAATTTGAAAAATTTGATTTCAAAAATTTAAATTTCGGTAGAGTAAAATTTCATGAGATCGAAAATTTTAAACCTTTTTTTAAAATTCAAAAGGATTTATGTGTTAGGAAAGAATTCGCCATTAAACCTTAATTTTGAAATTTAAAATTCATCAGAAAATATTCAAAATTCGAATTAAAATAATTAATAAATCGATAAACTAATTAATGAACCTAAAATTTTCAAAATCAAAGTTAAGGATTCTTTAATTCGGTAAAATATTATTATAATCCGAATAATTGTATTTTGAAAAACTTGCAGACACCTCAAGACCTAAAATATTGGATTTTGTAGTAAAAAATCGATTTGTGTATACAATAATTTTGTATTTTTACAAGAATCTCGAATTCAAAAACTCAAAACATAAAAAACTTTATCGAAGTTCGAGTTTTTTAAATATTCAAGAGAATGTTGAATTTCGAAAATTTTCAATGAAATCTACGTAACATTTTAAAAATTAAAATTTTGATAAAGTAACTATAGAAAATTAAAAATTTTAAAGATCCAAAAGTTTAAAACTTTGTCGTTACGACTTTGTTAAGAAACACAACAATTTTGAAGTGGGTATGAAATGTTCCAAATTATAATTTAAGAAATTTCGAAAATTCAAAGTGAAATTTAATATGAGTTTGTAAAATTTCAGAAATAAAAAGTATAGAAGAAATAGTGAAAAGTTAAAAATTCGTCAAAATGTAAATTGTAGAATTATCGATTTTCATAATATTCTACAATTTAGATTTTAACGAATTTTTAGTTTGTATAGTTGAAAAATTTACCATTTTTACTACGATCAACTTTATGAACGAACACCACTGATGTATCCAATAGCAATGGTCCTAATGTAAATTTAAGCAATAATAACTTAACTATCAAACATAAAACGTATCTTAACGACATAAAACTTAGGACTAGGAAAAAATATCTCTTATGATTTATTTGTGGTTACTAATTAACAAATCATGTTTATCGTTCACAAAATATATGTAATAGCATTTAGTATTAATTAAAATACAATAGTTTTTGGAGGTCGAAAACTAATTACAAAATTTTAAATTCATTTTATTAAAAACTTATATTTTAATGCAGATATATTTATGTAAAACTTGTTAATACGGTATATATAGATATGTAACTAATTCCAGCAACAATAGTGTTTTATAAATAATCTTATTATGTATGTGTTTTCGACTTAGAATAGAATCCGAAATATTTAACTTGAATTTTCGTTCTACAATTAGTTTCGAGAACTGCGAACAATAAATTTAGTTTAAAATATATAACGTCATTGTTTGTTTTTTGCTGTTATAGGTGTAAAAGTACTTAAGTATTATTTTACTGATTTAGAGATACACACAAATACTTGACCATCTCTTAATATTTACAAAATAATATACAGCCGTTTCATACATAATCGAACCGTTTTTGACCTGATTTGAATAAAACTAGTAAAATTCCATAATCATCCATAATTCTACGATTCAATGAAATTTATGCCAAAACTTATGATGAGTACATCCCAAGTAATAATCTCCAAATCGAAGAATCAATACTGCTGGATTCCTCGAACAACTCCAAATTGTTAGTAAAATACTATTTTGCATAAAACTTTAATATTTAAAATTAAACCTTTAACCTATCTTGTATAAAATCAAATAAAATGTGTAAATTTTGTTATCCTTAAATCTCACCGCTAAATCTCTCACCTAACACGACCTTTATTTTTATGATGATATTTTCTGTTTTCCATCTCAAAAATAAATTAATTTATTGATTTGTTGAATTTTATTACCGCAGACACGGAAAAAATGTCAAAGAAGTAGCATCGATTTGGAATATCTTTATATATGTACATATATATAGAGATTTACATTCACTATTCATATTTGTATAATACACTTTCTTTCCTAGACATAAAGATAATACTATGTATGTATAATGTAAAATCTACTTTATCGACTATTTCATTATTTTGATGGATTTTATTTACGATCTTGGATACAAAAAAAACATGGCAAAACACATATGTATATAGAAAGCGCCATTTTTTTATGTAGCGGAAACATTTTGTCACATTGCTCAGTACGTGAAATCATAAAATTTAGTCACGTCGCATTTTAGTTAATTTCAAATGAATCATTTTTATTAAATTTTAATTTTAAATTGCACATAATATGAATGTCAATTGCGTACGTATGGAGTTGGTCGTCTATAACGATTATAATTTATAAATGAATATAATTCCCTAGAATTGCGTATATACATATAAATAATAATTATGGCACAGGATATTTTTAAAGTTTACGAGTTTATACGCATATAAAGCGAACAAAAAATCTAAAATTAACGAAACATTTCGAGAGGAAAATTAAAAATGCGAATCGGCAAAATGCTCTATTGCTGCGATATTTATATAATGTTAATTAAATTCGATGATTTTGAACTCTTGTGGAAATTGGTTTTATAAAATATGATTCATCGTAAATATCACCCAATATATGTATGTATGTAATATGTGCGAGTATGTATATGGACGAGATGTGTTTTTAAATTAGAAAGTAAATATTTGTTGACTGTATAGGTATATTGATTCAAAGTGATCACAAATATTGCGCACACGATGACCTTCACCTAACAACGAACATAAAAAACATATTATACACATATGTAGATAAACATGATCATCGTAAATAAAAATTACAACATAATAATAAATTAAATTTTTTTGATATTTTTGTATATTTAATAAATTTTCAAATTGATATTTAATGATCGAGCCCACAAGAGCTTCGTTTCGGTTATACATTTTTTTTTATACAATTTTGATTAATTACAATAATCGAACTTCACTTTTATAAACCAAACAAAACAAAAAATTCATTAATTAATTTAATTATTCAAAAACTATGTAGGACAATCGAAAAGTTGAGTGAAAATACTTTTAATTTTTGAATTTTGTATCTTGTTTCGAAGATCACAAAAAAATATCATGTTTTTTTTATGTTTTTTAGAAATTTGTTTAGAGAAAAGATGATAAAAGTATTTTAATAAATTGAAAGAAAAAGTTTCTGGTGTCTTATTTGGTTAAACTAGAATATGTATAAAATAAAAAGTCCTGAAATTGCTGAACGTTGAAATTTTTAGTCAAATTGTCATTATAAGTTCTAGAATTTTCCAAACCACACTTGTATATAAATAATAATTTCAAACTACTTTGTAACTTAATTGATTTGAATCGAATTAATAAACAAGGAACCTAAACATTAAGGTAAAAAACATTTCTTTCTCGCTTGATCGCAACTATGTATAAATATGTGCGATGAATGAAACTAGGAAGTAATTGCAAATTACAGTAATTAAATGTAAGTGCTTACAAAAATAATGTTTTGTGTATACATATATTGTAATTAAATATTAAATTTAATTATGTACATATAACAAGTAAATCAGAAATATTTAATATTTTATAAAATCCGATCTTAACGGTGATCACCTTGATCATTGTGCCCCAAACAATAAAAAAAAAATCAAACGCTTAACTCGAATTACAACCTTATCGATTTATCGAATGATGATCATGAATTTGGTATTTTTTCACAACATAATCATTATCAGCATATAACTTATAATTGATCATGACCTCAATATTAGTAGTAGTAATAGTAGACTAGTAGTAGTATTTTAATAGCCACTTTTCACACAAACACGAACTAATAAGACATTTTTAATTACAAAATTATTAAAATTCAATATACAATATACCGGGTGTTTTTTTTAAACTGAGACGATCAAATATCTCGAAAAATAGCCACTCTACGGAAAAAATGTCCATAATCAAAATTTAATCTTACCGCGGGGGAAATACATTAGTGCAAAAAAAAAAGTCCCCCCACCCCTGCTTTGTAGGTGGGGCGGGGGTAACTTTTCAACTAAGATAGGAAGCCATATTTTTTATTGCAGATACGGATTCTACGACTAAAAGTACGTATGATTTGAATAAAATATTTTGTTCGGTTCATGATAGATGGCGTTGCAATCGACGAAATTCAATTTTATCAATTTCTCCTTCTTAGAACACACGCATTCGATTCTGCAATACGTTTGAAATAAAAAACATCACGTTTTCATTGGAAATACTCGAAATTCGTCATCAAAACAATTTATTCAGTTTTGTAAATCTAAATAAGTGTTCAAAATGATGGCCTGAATTTTGTATTTTTGAAATTTAATAATAAAACTTGAAATTAATTTTGAACACTTATTTAGATTTACAAAACTGAATAAATTGTTTTGATGACGAATTTCGAGTATTTCCAATGAAAACGTGATGTTTTTTATTTCAAACGTATTGCAGAATCGAATGCGTGTGTTCTAAGAAGGAGAAATTGATAAAATTGAATTTCGTCGATTGCAACGCCATCTATCATGAACCGAACAAAATATTTTATTCAAATCATACGTACTTTTAGTCGTAGAATCCGTGTCTGCAATAAAAAATATGGCTTCCTATCTTAGTTTAAAAGTTACCCCCGCCCCACCTACAAAGCGGGGGTGGAGGGACTTTTTTTTTTGCACTAATGTATTTCCCCCGCGGTATGATTGAATTTTGATTATGGACATTTTTTCCGTAGAGTGGCTATTTTTCGAGATATTTGATCGTCTCAGTTTAAAAAAAACACCCGGTATAATCGATAAATGATCTTGAAGCTATAGGTACTTAACTCAAGGTGTCCAAAACATTATATGAATGTTTATGGTATATATTTCGTAATGAAAATTAAAAGTATTGCACACATAAAAATAAATTGACAATAAATTTTTATGGCACCAATCAAAAGTTAATCGGGAAATACAGCTGATACATATATCGAAATTGTGTTCGGGCTCACCACCTAGGTCATAAGATATCATGCCAGGTTCGATTAAGACCGGATATACCATAGTTTATTGACTAACTAAACAATAAAATATTGTATATAAGATCCCCTGTGGTCTGACGGTATCTCATGTATCATAAACGAAAACTGTATGAGGCAACATCATGATATCCGTAATATACCGCACATCTAAGTCTGGTTGTTGAACTGAATTAATACTGAGTTAATATCGGTTAAAACTTGGTTTTCTTAACATATATTTAGTTAATATCGGTTAAAACTTGGTTTTCTTAACTCAAAGGACTAAAACGTGGAAACCATGTGTCTCAAAGAAATACATCCACACATATACCTATATGATCGCATTTTCGTGTTGGGTTTCTCCTACTGTAAATAAAAAAAAAGGTTATTTTGGAGTTTAAAGCAGTCGATATCGATATTGCAGATAAAACTATTGGAGTTTAAAGCAGTCGATATCGATATTGCAGATTGCATTAAAGATAAAACAACATTTGGATATGTCATCGAGATTTGGTTGTCAATTTGCCTTCCAGTTGATTTATAGGCTATACAGTCTATGTGACTTATGATTGCGATTATTCTGACTTAAAAGTTAGCGTGCGAAGATGCGTATATTGCGGATCGATTCGACGAGACATTTCTTAGTATATATTCGTTCTTATCTTGGTGAACCCAGATTTTATCTCATGTAGATGAATACCACAAAAGATTTTACCTAAATTGGTTACTTACTGATGTTTTTCAGTATAGACCAGCAATGGCCTTTAACACTGTTTCAATTAATATAATTGTATACTTATATCGCCAAAAATTCCAAAGGCGATAACATAAAATTTTTTTTTTAATTTTTTTAGAATGAATGAAATATGTAGTTAACAAACATTAAATTGTTTGCGTGTGAATTTTTTCGTGTTCGGTTTTAATGTGCGCCCATCAAAATGATAAATAATGGTAATTCAGCTAATTAATGAAAAAAAAAATTTTAAATTATTATAATTTTAATATACACTTACATATATGCATATGGTCCTAATTCGTCTAGTATTGGTTTTGATCCATTATTTAAAAATTCGTCAGCATTCGTTACATTATATACATAAATTCTAATAATTGGTGATACCGGTGGTTTTGCCCACCAACTATACGATTCTCCACCCGTCCTTAGGGCAACTTTATAATCAATAACCGCATTTACAATGGCTGTAAAGCCGAATGTGACTAGAACACCCAGTATCAGCAGACATAT
This sequence comes from Tipula unca, assembly GCA_951394425.1. Classification (NCBI taxonomy): domain Eukaryota; kingdom Metazoa; phylum Arthropoda; class Insecta; order Diptera; family Tipulidae; genus Tipula; species Tipula unca. The sequence goes on from OX596382.1 coordinate 92,081,473, forward strand.
TGAAAATCCTATTACAAACCCTATAATTAAATAAAACAAAAAAAAAAAAAATTAATTATAGATACAATATATAAGTAAGTTACAAGGACGTTTATTTTCATAACTATTATATTTTATAGAATGCAACAATATTTTTATTTAAATTTTGAAATATTAGTCAATCCTCTAACTTTCATATCATGCTAAATATACATAATATAATATAATCTTTAGATTGTTGTTGAAAAAATAAAATAAATAAGGCGGGAAAATGACACAATTTTCGTTAAATTTTGTATATTTCACAAAAGCAAAAAATTAAATACATGGCTTCATACTCGCATAGTGTCATATACACACACAAGTAGGTATGCATACATATATACATTTATACAGAAACGAAAATCCCAAAAAAGAAATGTGAAAGCGAATGATCTTAATTTTTATTGTAAAATTTCGTGAATGAGTCAAAATAGTAAGTATAAATAGCGTAAATTTAATTTATGTAGTAGGTTAAAATATTATTTACGATGATGTCGCGACTCACAGGTAATTAATATTTAAAATTATTTTACTATTTGCTACCCTAAGGTACGTAATTAACGAGGCCGGCAACCATAGTTAATGATTATATATACGTACATCGATATTATGATTATACACTCTTAACCTATTATTCAAAATTCTTTAACGTTCCTGGCACATCTGAGTAATAGCATCACATTTTATACCAAAAGAAAAGATTACAATTCCGCACTTTCATTTAAGTATTTATGCCCATATCACCTTATATTAATGCTGTGGTAAGTTATTGCAAATAAACTGGAACCCAAATGCATATGAAAAACGAAAGTTCTAGCAATTCCGCACTTTCATTTAAGTATTTATGCCCATATCACCTTATATTAATGCTGTGGTAAGTTATTGCACATAAACTGGAACCCAAATGCATATGAAAAACGAAAGTTCTAGCCACGGCGTGGCTACATATTGAAATGCACCACCAAATTATGTACATATATAGAAATAGTTTATGTAAAAGTTGTTTTTAAAACTATTATATTCCGTTACCTGGTAAATTAAAAAAAAAATGGTAAATAAATCCCTGATAATAATTTTTTTGGAAGTCACATCATTTAATTTTTTTATGTTATGTTTGTATTAACATAAATTGTGTTGTGCGTGTTGTTGCATAAGATTCAGGAGTTAACTATTTCAACAAAGTATGAACATTTATGGTTATTTTTAATGTTATTTGTTTTGTTGGACTTGTTCGGCGTTACGTTGTATTTGGAATAGATGTCTATACTTGAAGGTTGCGAAGAGTCTTCTCGATGTAGTTACGTAAACAGGTAGCATGTCTAGACTCTTTGCTAAAACTAATTATCTATACGTAAATAGGAATGGTTTATATTAAGAAACTAAAAATTGTTAAAAATCATCAAATTATTAATATTGAGACGGATTCTTGCAAAATTGCGGATACTAATAAGTTTATCTGTTCCTGTTTGTGAAAATTAAATATTATTTATCTCGAAAATAAATTATTCGTTATTTAAGAACAAGGTATTTTCCGAAATATGCATAGCTAAACTACTTTTCAAAGCAGCTTCGTGCTTGGATAATAACAGCTATCGTTTATTTATACACTTTGGAATATTTTTTTCTTCTAGATCAGAATATATAAATACAAAAAAAATTTCAACCTAAAAAGTTCTATTTTTATTTTTGGTGCTTGTTTATCAGTATTTAAAGTTTAAACGATAATTTGGAAAATCATTATGAATCATTGCATAACAATTTGGAATTTAATAATTTGAAAAATCATTATGAATCATTGCAGAAAATTGATAAAAATAAAAAAATTGTGGATGATAAAGGATTTAATAAATTTATGGAATCAAGAAGCGGTCTACTAATGGAAAGATATCACACTATCGACACTGTGACTGAACTTGATCTATATTATGTTACGAATCTATACTAATATCTGAAACGTGATTATATAAGGATACTGAATTATCATATCAACAGTCGATTTCTACAAACAACAGAAACACTATATAGCTTCACTATTATAGAAATCAGATTGTCTTAACTATAACACTGCATCCAGTTTACTTATTCGTCAAAAAATTGATATAATTTGTGTCATGAAATAGATTTTTTATAATCTATTACATGACAGATTTTTATTAAATTTATTACATACATATAAATGAATTTAAAACCAGAAAAAAAATTGGTCACAACTCCTATCCTATAGTTCTCCTACACTGAGATATAATGTGCTATCCGTTATGTATAGCTAAAGTTAAAGAACAAACTACTGATTAATGTTTAAATATCGATAATTTGTGTAAGAACTCTACAAAGAACTACAAAAACATGAAATTTAATCTCGATGAAACAATATCGTACCAATGACAAAACTAAATTTATTGTTGACAACCAGGTTTTAAAAACCACTAGTAATTCTAACCTTGTTAGTAAAATTGTAAATGTTTAAATCAATGGAAGCAGAAGGTTGAGAAATGTGCCAAAGATTGAACCTAAATGAACCTATTTCACACCTAATCTTTCTAAAAATTCCAAAAAATATAAAACCAACGTCCGAATTATATATATGTATAACTGTTAATTCACAATACATGAGGCGATTTTAACTTTATCATATACTTTTAAACATACGTCTGATGACAAATAAGCCGCAATTTCGACACGACCCATGTTTTTTTTATTTCTGATAAAATTATCACAAAAAAACGTATCATCCTAATTGACGATTCTAATTCGACCGAACTTTTGTGTTTCTTAAACGTACATACATTTCAACAATCAGAAACATTAAATAATTATTTTTGTCATGATTTCTTAAAATATAACTTACAAAAAACTATAATGTACGTCTGCGAAATAAAATGTGGTTATGTTCATACGCATATGTAATCATCACGTTTTCTACTAATTTTGTAAACAAAATTTTTGATTGATTACCGTACGATAAGATGATTAATTATTAAATTAATATTATTTATTAATCATTTAATTGAAATAATTATTATGTAATTAAAATCAATTAATTAATTGACTTACATGATAGCAACGAGAACAATTTAATGCGATGCACACGCGAATGAGAATGACAAACACTAAACAAACGAAATTACATTTACATGAGACAAATTTGAAATAAGGCCAGTTTTACATGTAACTAAACTAAACTTTTGTATAGATGGCAATCCATACGTTTAAAGGAATTGTATTTTGTGTCGTAATATGATATAAATGTGAATTGAGTATGAATTTTCAAAGTTTATCATTTATTAGACTTCAAAAAGATTAAATTGTTGTAATATTTAATATAGAAATGTTGATATATTTTTTTTGTGAAGTTCTTGTTTAAGTAATTAACCGGTGGTTTAAGATGGTATAGCAAAATAATTTGGCTTAGTTACGAGAAATGTAGGTATAAGACTAAAAAAATTAAAACTTCCTATTTTTTTTGCTCCATAACGATACGTTTATAACGAACTCGTCGGGTAACCATACCATTTTGAGTCTGCCATAACGTTGGATGAAAATGTGTTTTTACATATCATTGGGATAATCGGTAGTTTTCTCTACGTGAATGAAATTTCCTATATAAAAACGACACATTCGAAATTTAAAATGGAAATTCGACAGCTATAAGTTTCACACAGTAATATGCAGTTACCCTATACTCTATAGTGTGTGAAATGGATATTTTTCGTATCAGACTGGGGGTGTCTCTACTTTATGTTTACACATTTTTCATAGTGTTCTTATCTGGATTCAATTATTTATGACTTGAATATTTTCGTGTATCTTGTAAAATTTGGAGATAAACCATAATTTAATTCCACGTCAGCTGTGGCCGACCTTTAAACCTAAAAGGAAGGTTTTATTGATAAAAATAATAATTAAAAATTGGAAAATATAATTAAAAGTGGAAGATGTAAATATAAAGGTTCGATAATCCATATACCATATAGGGTCTAAATTAGCAAACATTAGTACTAGAAGTGCGGGTCTGTTTACCAAATTTTAAACACAGATAAGACAATTACCTGCACACTATTATGTGAAGATTCACGTGACAAACGTTCCATAATTGTTGTGTTTAAAACAACAACACTTTCTATCTCTCGGATATTATATCAAATCAAATCAAAGTGCCGGATATCCGTTTTTTTCTTCAATTTCAACTTTCACTACGCAAGATTGATCAATATTTTACTATTGTATAATCTGTTACTTAACCTTACTAGAATACTAGAATCATTCTTATATTTTCTACACGCTCGATTTTTGTTCAAAATAATTTTAAATTCATAGATTAAATCACAAATTCTATTTTCAAGCTCGTTAGGTTAGGTGAAATTTAAAGATTTTTCTTTATAATTTCACCCAAATGTCAAAAAAATGTAGATGTAAAATCTTTTCACACAAAATTGACGTTTATTTTGTTAGAAAAATGAGTGTGATTTGGTTGAACTATAAAAATTAATTAAAAAAAAAATGTCAATTACAAATTATTAATTTGAACTGTATGATCAATTATTAATAAATTCATTTAGAATTCCTATATGACACTCAGCCTGAATGTCATTTGAAATGATTTATTATGAATTTAATTTGTACTTATGAGTTTGAACGGAATTTTAAAATATGTTCTAAATAAATTCTAAAACCTGAGTACTAAACTTTTTATAAGCTAGCAAGATATGAATTTAAAATGGATTCAATATTATATTACTAATTGTTAAATTTTGTTATTTTAATTCTTTCCAGGGCCTTTTATGAATCATCACTTAAACATTTAAATATATATAGCCAGTTAGGGGAAAACCCAAATAATAAAAATAGTTTAAATTTTGACATTTAAGCTCCAATAAAAGCATTGTAATTTCGGAATTCCCTACAGATAAAGTGACTGGTTTTACAGATCCTTATGTCTTTTCTGTCAAATCTATAAGTAAGAAAAAGATTTGTTGCCTTACACACGGCAATAGTATATAATATAAAATTGTAGCTTTTTCGAATTAATAAAAATGTGTAAGGTGTAAATTTTAAAGTAAATTTAAAACGAGCTGTCGGGATTTTTATCCAATTAAAAAAGGAAATATCAGTTCAAAGGAAAATTGAAAAAAGAATGAGACCAAATAATTGCAAATAAACCAGAATTTTTTGTTGATATTAAAGGAGAGAATACCCTAGTATCTGCTTGTGAAGCCACGTTAGTATATCATACAATTTGGCATCATTTTAGTTTTTGAATTTTCATTTTTTGAAATTCCTCATCATAATGCTAATGTTGAAAAAATGTTTAGTCTTATGAACTACCAGTGGATTGATAAACGGAATAGACTAGACTTGGATACAGTTCAGTATCGGCTACGGAAAATGTTCTTGTATCAGTGCTAGTCACTTTCTCGTGTGTTTTACTATGTGAGTGCGTGGAAAGATCGTTTAACATCTACTATCGAGAATCTATTTAATTTTAAATTTATTATTTATGGAATTTTATAAAAAAAAATGAAAATTGAGCCCTGGTCATGATAAATTGTATGAAGTGCGTCAAGTGCTAGAAATGCGAATCGTTAACATAAATAAAAATGTATTTGAATTCAAGTGTATATATTCAATAAATGAGTCTATGTTAGAAATACGTATGTAACTGTTTCGTAAATGATGACAAATCAAATGTTTAATTGTCTATCGATTGCAATCCTGTTAATAAGAATAACCCACAGTAATAATAACAACAAATTTTAAATTCTCAATATTTCGTAATGATAATTTTCTCGGAATTGGCTCGATATGTATATGAGACATCAAACAGTTTCTAAAATATATACGCAGAATGAACTAAATTAAAGATGCAAAGCAGTTTTTGCAAAAAGATCAATGAATAATAATCGGTTCACATATACAGATTAAATTTATAATGTAATTGAATACGCAAAAGTTCACTAATGTATGTTTAATTTAATCAAAATAACGAAGTTATTTTTCGTGTCAATGTCAAGCGTGTAATTGATGGTAAATTAATGATAATTTTTTGTCCAAAAGTTTATTATTTTTTAAATATCACACCGCAAACAGTTTTTATTATTAATAATAATAATTTTTTTACTTTATGCAATGACGATAGTTTTGTAACACAATTTTTTTTGTGGTCGTTATTTGTGTCGATAAAGCAGTATTTTTAGTTCCTTATACAAAGAGGTTAGTGTAATATTTGAAGGTAATGTGTAAATAAAATTTTAATAATTTTATTTACATAATTGCATGTCTTATATATATTATGCATTTCATCTAAACATTTTTTTTTGTTGTACAAGATTTTCTCATCAAGATTCCGAGTCATATATAATGTGAGCTATTGTACGATTACCTAATATACATATATAATTATGAATGAAGTAATGCGCAAGTTAATTCATCTCGCGTATATATAAAACAATTGAACAATTTTCATAAATTTTTAATCAGACGGCGGTTTATATATGTACAGACATATATACACATACATATGTACCTACATGTTTGCGACACAGTACACATATTTATGTATAATAAAAAAAAAGTAGTTTCACTCTCATTTTATCATAGTATATTCGATCATGTTCAATAACGCATACATAATGGTATTGATAACGTAATTTCTGTATTGAAAAAAAAAAATCATTTATGCCCCAATAGTTATTTGGAAAATTACACAAGACGGTAAGCAAAACGTAGAAATGTCAATAATGGCGAAAAAGTGTACTATTATAAAATTTATAACAAAAAATAAAATATGTATAATATAAACATTAAAATATAAAGTATAACTTACACCACTTTCTCAAAAATGTACTCGATAATTTTGTACACAATTTATTTTTGCCTTGCATTTTTATTTTAGTTATTTATTTTCTAAAAAAACTTAATTATAATTTTGTTTTTTTAATTACTCCTATGTATATTTAAGTATATTTGACAGTTTTAATCTTTATTTTCTTAAATTGTCCTCTTTTATATTTTTGGTTCACTTAAAATCTTAAAAACTAAAAATAGTAGAAATCATTATAATTTTTTATTGCAAACGAAAAAATATAAAATTATCCATAAAATTGTCTCAAAAAAATAAAAATAAAAATAAAAATACAACTGTAATTACAAAATTAGACATTAAAAATTATAAAAGAAGTAAAAGTTTCAAAACGACGACTTTTTGGGAAATTTATAATGATGGGAATTTTTTTTTTTGGTTCAAATCAAAATATTTAGCCACACAAAATTGTTTTAATGAGATTATAATCTATGTTCAGACTGGATATGGCCACCGTAATTGACTATTATGCCACTAATATAATAATAATTCACATTTATGTGTATTACATATAAATATTTTAATTTTATACATGACGCATTTAATCGCCTGTCGATAATGTAGTTTTCCATAAAACTGAAACCAGAATTTTTGACCTTCTGACAATCATGAGCTATATATATAATATGCATATTAGACAACAAATTGTTATTCTAATTAGTTACAAGAAAGAAATTAATTTCAAAGTTAAAATGTTAATTAATTAATTACAGACTTAAAGGTATAGGCACACAATTTAAGTGTCGATTTATTTGGTTTTTAAAATTTATTTCGTCGTTTTCCTTGATAATGGACATACAAATCAATCAAGTTTATGGTAATAAAACTCATTTAATGCACGAGAGAGGTTAATGATGATCGTTTTATGCGTCCTTATCGCAAATCCAAGGACATGTTTCGTAAGAAATTAGTGCGCCCCACGTCGGACGCCAAATCAAACTTTCTGCCTTGTTGTTACTGCAATTGTTTCATTATTCTTTCGTGTATTTTAATTGTACATAATTGTTAACTATTTTGGAACAATTTTTCAGTGCATTACTTGAAATCACTTTTCTTTTCCCATTTATTTTATTTTTTAAATACACAATTTAACAAGATAAAGTGTATACAAAAATTATGAAAGCAGAAATATTTAATTATCAGCGCAAAACTTAACAAATTATAGAAGAATTTCATTTTGTGTTTAGGTATTTAGTATTATTATATGTATAAAGAAAAAATAATTTTGTTTTTTTTGTTGTCTATTTAATGACTTCCTATCGTTCGAAAATGATAGAACTTAGAAGTTTAACGAACTTTTAAACTATATGTAATTGTATAATGTATGTACGTCTAAATAGTGAAATGAAAATTATTATAGAATTAAAGAAAAATTGAAAAAAATATAAATCAACGTATAATTATACAACAATGTACATTCGATACATTTTAAAGAACCTCTCAATACTTGTTGTGATAAACTACATATGGAAAACTAAACGATCGAATCGATTTACATAATCGTATTAAGTGTTACAAAATACCTAATTAGTAAGTTGTTTTTTTTTGTATTTTGCAAAAATTATCTTGACACAAATACTCGATCATTAAATTATATGTATTATAAAATACATAATATGGTGATCAATATTGATCATATCGATAAGTTAGGATTCTATATTACCATAATAATGCATATCTATATTGTGTTCAAGTAAGAGTTTCATGCGATTTTTGAAAATTCATGAAATTTATAGAAATAAGAAGATCACTCAAACGATCATAATGATCATGATCACCATTCTATTGTAAAATTATAAGTCGAAAAAATATCCAACGCATATGTATATTATATATGAATCTGGGTAATTGGAACAGAAAGAATGAAATTGTAAATTAAATTTCTTTTAAATTGTTATTTTTATTCACACTGGATGATCAGTTGTTATTTGTATTGTACATATATTTTTTTTTTTTTGAGACGTTTTACACTGTATTATTTTATTTATCGATATAGATATATTAACAAATATTACACTCAAACAGACACGAGATCACTTATTTATTTATATATAATAAATATAAACTTTTCACCATATTTTTCTTAAAAACTATTAACACCGCATATAAACTTTTAATATAATAACCACATTTCGTATTGCATTTGTTTTCGTTTATGTGAGTGACAGTTGAAAATTTAATTAGAAAAAAAAACTTAAAAACAAATGATCACTCGATCGATTATACTAGATATTTAAAAATCGATCTGCGCGACACGATATTCTCTTTATAACTAAATTGCTAACTAAATACAAAAATTATCTTATCCGCGCAAAGTGTTTTTCTGGTATTTTGTTTTCGTTTTTCTATAAATTTTTGTTTTTATTATATGTATATAGAGAGTCGCGACTCGCGATTGCGAGAATATATAAAAAATATAGAATAAAATTGTTGAGAAGGTATTTCGTTTTTATTTTATTTTGTTGAATAAAACGTGAATTGAATTATTATTAAATTCGGAATTTAACGATCAATTCATATATTGGTAAAATATAATTTCCCTCTCTTTTATATTATGTATATAAATTTATTTCTTATGCTGCTGCTGTTATGATCGCGCAGATAAAAATCACCTTAAACTATATTGGGTAGAAGGACATCTTAAAACTATTTATATACACAGACATACACGCACCCATACATAATATTTGCAAAATTATATGTACAAATATTTTCATTTCTCGAACGTTTTTATAATTATGAAATTATAAAAGATTTTTACAAAGATGGCATCTCGAGGTTTTATCGACTACATAATCACATTACAATTTTTTACTAAATATCTAAGATCATATATTTATTATAATATGTTATATAAAACTTTCTTTCACACAAAAATAAAAAATATGTTGGTATTGATTTTTTTTCTTCTACACATACATACATAGAAAACTGGTTTTAAAAGACTTAAAGTTTTGTAAATATATTAACACAAAAGCATAAGTAATGGAATAAATATAGTATTATTTACATCCATTGGTGGCACATACATAAATAGTTAATGTTTTAATAAAATATATAAAATGTCGTCGTCGCCTATGACCATATAAATTACTGAGATTAAAGGTGAATTATAATTAATTAACTGGAATGTAGATCACGATCGTACGTTCATATTATACATATATACATACGTATGTATATATGCATGTATTAATTAAAACAGGTTCGTCGCCTGCTAAAACAGCTAATACGCATGCAAATCCTTTGTATATCACAGCACATTTTAAATAAACAAAGAACATATTAAAATAATATATAAATAAATTATTATATTTTTTTGTTAAATAAACGTTTAATGAATAATAAGACAAATATTAAATATTTGTTTTATTTATTATTACAAAGTTATGGATTTTCGAAGGAGGCAATATTCCACAAGTGTATGTAAGTATGTATACGTATATCTTACTTAGGCCATTAGATATTAAAAATCAAAACGTACATATATGTATGTACATTTTAATTGTTTTATATAGTGTATATATGACTGCAATAATTTATATTGTGTGTTTTGTATATACTGTGTTCAGGGATTAAAGCGAGAAGCTACTTGACCATGTGACCTATTAGACATATATATAGTTTATTAGCAAAGTCTATGGAATTTTTATATATTTGTATACAAAAAAATTTGCAGGAAAATTTTATTACTCATATATAAATAATATAATTTCTATATTATTATGGTGCGAAGTATTGTCTGCGCCGCGAACAGAAGATGGTCATTGGTATAGAATATAAACAAGGTTAATGTGTCTATAGTCATTGCTATCGCGTATACGTAATTAGAGGATATTTACTATATACATATGTATATACAAAATAATATTTCCAAATTGGGATTTTATGAAATCATGCACAACTGATTTATTTCTTATTTCAAATAAAAAACTTTTATTTTTGATTTTATAGTTTAATACTTCCTTATTGTGACAATTTTTATTTTTGATTTTTTTCGGTAAATCGATTTCGACTTGCGTCTTCTTCAGTACCTTGTTAACTATTCCGAACAGAATAGTTAACAAGGTACTGAAGAAGACGCAAGTCGAAATCGATTTACCGAAAAAAAATCAAAAATAAAAATTGTCACAATAAGGAAGTATTAAACTATAAAATCAAAAATAAAAGTTTTTTATTTGAAATAAGTTATATAGTGACAAAAGATTACACAAAAACATTAAAATGAACAACATTCATTTAAACTCAACAACTGATTTACTCATTAATCATTGAAAACTAATTTATCGATGAAAAATATGTGTTATATTGGTATTGCGAGCTCATAAAAAATTTTACGCAGACTATTTATAACCTTTTAATTAATTATATATAGTAGTTTTATAACATCAGTGATCATTGAATGTCATCTACAAATTGTCTGCCAACAACCACAACAAAAATTTTTCATAGTTATATGATCTCAATTTTAATTAACCTGCACTGAAATTGAATGATGCGATTTCTATAATATAATTAATAAAATAATACAATCGGTGGATTTTATGAAATTATATGGTGAAAAATGTAGGCCACACTCAATTTTCTGATCAATATTATGTTGAAATACAGTTTTTTTTGGTACACATGATTGGAGTAAATTCATGACTGATTAATTTATTCTGTTCTAAGAATTTTTAAAGAATCATATTATAATTAAAAAAATGTATGTAGATTTTTTGGTAATATTTTTTTCAAAACGGCAGTAACAAAATAGAAACCAAATTTTAATTTACTTTGTCAAGCACTCACGTAGTAAAAATCACGAAAATTAGACCATTTTTCGTGTGTTTTACTATGTGAGTGCTTGACAAGGTCGATTAAAATTTGATATCAAAATTATATATTTTTATAAAATTATATTTACTATAATTTATAAATGCATAATAAAAAATAGATATTACTGTTATACCCTATACTGTTTACGCTTGATATTTATTATTTATGTAAATGAAGGTCGAATCCGAATTATCGAGAATTTGAATTAAATAGTTTAACTATAAAGCATAATATTCTTGAAAATAAAATGTTAATCAAATAATATTTAAATCAAACACGATCAGTTTTGTGAATTATGATGGCTAGTAACATCGTTATATTTACAACAATACATATATTAAAACTTGTAAAACTAGTACGCTAATTTATTTATTTAAAAAAAGGGGGATTTAAGTTTTTTTTTACATTACTTTTTCTATCCCTATTTAGGCCACAATTCGAAAAATAAAAACACACAAAAAATCCTTCGTCAGATTTCTTAAATCTTCTTAAATCTATCTTAATTTCTTCTTCCACCGGCAGTCTATTTTAAAACCATTGCGTTAGCACCGAATTATTATAAATGTTTGATATATGTCGGGATATAATAATTTGTTGTGTTCTCTAAGACAGCGGTTTCCAAACTATGGGTCGCGACCCACAGGGAGTGGCGTAATAACCTCAAGTGGGTCGTGCAGTTCTCAATGTCTGTTTTACATATTACAAAAATTTATTTAATGCAAATTTTTTGTTGCGATATTACTTTATTAAGAATCCCTGTAAATGCCGATAATATCAATTTTTTTCTCTATTTTACTATACCCTGTGCAGAAGCAATGTCAGGATGCAAAGCAGGTCTTCAAGCATTGGTTAAAAATAAATCACCTCAACTTATATGGACGCACTGCATGCTTCATAGAGCAGCTCTTGTTTCAAAAAATATGAATGAAGAATTTCATAACATATTTCATATTGTTACAAAAGTTGTAAACTATATCAACAACAGTCCTTTGAATGCGAGATTATTTGGAAAATTGTGTCAGGATATGGGAGCTGAATATACATCACTCTTGTACTATTGTGAAGTACGTTGGCTATCTCGTTCAAAATTTATTCGAAGAGTGTTCGAACTTAAAGACGAAATTGCGATCTTTCTTGCTGAAAATCACAAAGATGAGGCATCTTCCTTTCGCAACGATAACTTCATTATTAAACTTGCTTATTTAGTTGAAATTTTAAAAAAATTAATCGATTTAAATAAATCAATGTAAGATCACTAAATGCATGCTCTAATTCAAAAAGACAAAGTCACGGCATTCATTAAAAAATTGGAGCTATGGATATCCAATTATCCGTCAAATTTTCTTATGTGGGTCGCAGTATCAGACAGTTTGGAAACCGCTGCTCTAAGACGAAGCAAACACAATTTTATCAAAGAAGTATTTTGGCCCCCTGAAAATAGACCAGTTTGTGAACAAAGAGCACCATTCTTAATTGTATAGGTGCTGTTCCAGACTCAACCCAAGTACAGATTTGCATTATTAAATGTAACCTGGATACAATGTTGAGAAGCAGAATCACATAGTTACTTTATAGATCACCTCACAATAATTAATGTGTGATAGAAATAATGCTTTAACCCCAAATGTACCCTATATAAGTTTATTGAAACATGTTTGTTTTTAAAGTTTGAGACCAAAAATAGCCGATTTAATCGTTTTACAAAGATTACTCATGTGCTCTTTACAAGAAAGAATTCCATCTATAATTAACCCTAAATCACTCCAGCTGCCTGAAGCTTCTAATAGGAAACTGTGTTCCATTAACAAAAATCCTAGACAACGTTTTAGTTTTTGACAATAACAGAATTTTAGATTTGCCCGCGTTTAACTGTATGCCATCACCTAAAGACCACTTATAAATTATATCAAATCATAATTAAGATGGTTAATGACTGGCGGCAAATACTTAACATAACCACCAATGTATAATTGAAAATCTACAGCATAAAAATGAAATTTGGAGTATTGTATTTATATATGTCCTATCGATAACGATGAAAATCTTAAATAATAAAGCTGGTCGGCTTATCGAGAATACCAACCAAATCGTAAACTATATTAACCAATACCATTGTTGTCTTATGTTTCTTTTTATATCGTAATTGATGTTTGAACTAATGATAATTGGCGCTTCAGAAAAATTTCAAACATGTCCTTAGACGGAGGTAATGTCTAAAATGTTTGAAGTTTATGAAAACTGATAACATTAATTCCATTCCAACAGCATCAAAACGAATGCTATAGCTACGCAGAATTCAATAAATCACCCTCCGACACTAAGTTAAAATTGAACAAACTAGTAGATAATCCTCCTTAAATTACAGTCATAATTAAAGCGGAATGATATAAATTTGTAAAACAATTATTTATAACATTCGTAGTAAATAGAATTCTATGAATGAGTGAGTATTTATTTATGAGTATTTGACAAATAACATAAATTCGCACCCGATTTTGAATAGCATTTATTATTTCACAACTTAGTCAAGGCGCAGCAGCACTTCTCTTAACAGTTTTTTTGAAAGGTACACTGCGGCTAAAAAGAATAAGAGTGCAAATTATCAAGAAGTTCATCTTTGCATTGGAGTCCATCACATAACGTAAGCACTCTCAATAAAAAAAAATATTTACATTTGAAAAGGGTAAAAAAAAAAGTTTTAAATTTAAAAAAAAATTTAAATTTTTCCCTTTTGAAGTTTTATTGTTTTATTAAATTTAAATATTTTATTGTGAATTTTAAAAATTTTCTAAAAATCCTGACATACCCACAAATTTCAAAAACATATTGAAACTATCTATTTTTGACTTTTATACGCTCAAATTTTACGTATAAAATTCATAATTTGAAATTTGATTTCATATTCCGTATTTTTATAAATCTGAATTTAATGTAGAATTTCTGGGTTTTTATATCTTTTATTTTTCAGCTTATTAAATATCAGATATAATCTACAATTCTGAAATAAAATTTGAACTTATTGAATTTTGAACTTTGGAGACCTATTGTTACAATTCTGAAATTTATATTGTATTTTCAGTTGAATTTTCGGAATTTAAAATTTTTTGGATTTTCTAAAATTTTAAATTTCGATACATACATCTAGGTTGGTATTTTAATCTGTCTCGACTAAGTAGTTGATTAGAAAACACAAAATGTTATAATTAATTAATTAACCCACCAAATTTGATGTAACTGCACTACTCATGATAAAAAAGTAGAGCAGTTATAAGTAAATAATTTAGCAAAGACAAAAACCATAAGAGCATGCTTACAAGTACTTGCGGTACTAGATTGGAAAGCAACTATTGAAATCGATAATATGTTCCTTTTCATTTAAAATATGTTTCTAAATTGAAAACGAGAATTTACCCCCTCATACACAATAAGAACAAAGCATTTTAGAATGTACTGGGTGTACATTATTGTTATTTACAAGAAATTTCTTTACCGTGTAATTATGCTTCGGAACAGAGGTAGAATTATATTATCCAACAATTTCTGACCAAATGATTATCAACGAATTAGAATCTAACGGTCGTAAATTGTAATATGTAAAATTAAAAATGGATTCAGCAAGCTATAAGCGAATTTCTGTAAGATATTTTTCTAATTTCTAAATCTAAATAAAACCGTTTTACAAACTAAATAACATTAAGCGGTGCATATACCAGCAAGCTTGCTTGCGAGAAGAAATATATTTTTCTGCAGTTCCGTTTTATAACATCAAGCCTTCAACGTCGTTCATGAAGACTAAAGCAGATTTTCTAATCACTACTTTTTATACAAATTAAAAAATTTGCAAAAAAAAAATTTGTATTGCTTTCCATTATAAATTACGTATCTCACAAGCATGATTGCGCAAACGCATGCGATTGAAGAGCAAAAATCATATAAGCGTAATATTGTATCAATAATGTTTATAAGCTTACACAAGCCATTAATCATTGATTGTCTATGCAATAAACTCAATCACATTTTGAATATGTAGTAATATCTATCCAATAAATTCTGGACTTCTATTTCATTTGCAGTTCAGCGCATAAATATTTCTATTTTTCTATTTCATTTGCAGAATTTCAGTTGCAAACCTGTTTCCAGTATTATTCATTGTTTGTCGACGCGATATGATATACGTCATATGAAAGAAAAATGTTATTATATAGTCAACAAGTACGTCATCGCTCAAAGTTCATATTTTGTTCCCTGGACGTTTTATATTATGCCTATATATGGATTTCAATTGATTGTTTCATCTCCTTGAAAAAGCATTCTCGTTTTCGAGATTCTTTCTTTTTGGCAAATTGTTGGTCTACTCGAAAGATCACGAAAAAAACTTGCTTTGGTTTTGTATAGATGCATATTATTGAAAAAAAAAAATCAGTTTATTTTCTGTTCTTCGTTTATATCAAAATAGTCAAATGAATTCTATCTTGTTTTTATTTGTACCTTATACATTGACGTTTAATATTTCAATGTATTCGTAAAAGTCATATTGAATTTTAAAAACAAAAAGATCTAGAATTCTAGAGTAAAAAAGGAACAAGTGTTGGAATCAAATTTATTGGGATCAAATTTATTCTATTACGATGGGCAGAAAAAATATGAAAAATCATTTTTTTGGTCGTTTATATATAAAGTAGCAAATACATGTATACATTTAAATCAATTAAGTCTTGATTCAATTCAATAAATTGCCTAAATAAATTTCTAGACCTAATATTGTTGAACAACTAAAATTGCAATACTCGAAAATAACTAAAGAAACATCATTAGCGCTGTCAAATGTTGTTTAACAACATTAATCGAATACACCTAAACCAATGAAAATTCCGGTTCGAGTCTAGCTTTCAATATTTTCAACAAAATTCTATTCAGTATCTGGAAAAAAAGGGAAAATGTCAAAATTGACAGTCAAGAATTATTTAGTTTTGTGATCATCAATAAATCCGCGTTCATTTTAGTTAAATCGATAACTAGTCTTAATGGTTAACAATATTTCATCTTTATATATAAACATACTATACATAAATAGTATATTAACCTTAACAATATACCGAACTAAATGTCAAACAGTTGAACCCATCAAAAGATGGCGACCAAATCGTTCTGAGAATTTTTCATTAACTATATGGATTCATAAGAAGAAAGTTATTAGACAAACGAACGAACGCAACTGTGAAAGCAGCTTTACTTTTATTCGTATAATTGGAGAAGCACCACTGGCGAAAAATATAAACAAAATACATAACTACAAGAATGTGGCATTTTATAAACGGATGCCGAATGCCGAACGAAACACATATGTGCAATCAAGTAATTATTTATAATTTTTAAAATGTTTGAAATTGTTTTAAATTATAAACTAATTTAAAAAAGCAAACACGGAATTCACATTATATATTGGTGGTTAACTTTTTAATAGCACCATGTATTACCATCAATAACTCGTAGTTATCATGATTCAAAAATTTGCCGATACGTGGGATCTAATCATCAATATATGCTTGCTGGATTATGTAAGACGGCTATACCGCAACTATATAAATGCATATAGACAAAAGGGGTTAGGTACGAAATAGTGGTTTCCAAAATGGAACACTTCAATTCTTTAGTATGAAAATTGAAATAGATTGAAAGACATGAATTAAAAATTCCAAACCAGAATTTACAAATAACCAGGATTATGTTCCTCTGCAAAACCAGGATTTTAAAACCGAGATTTTGATAACCATATAGGATTACGAATAAAGTAAGGAGAAAACATTTTGTTGTTTTGTTTAATTTTTAGAAAAAAAGGAAATAAATGTCCTTTCTCCTAAGAGGAAATGTTTTTTACTAACAAAACAAAATTAAAATAAATATTCGTTTTGGGCAACCAATAAACTTATAACTTGACAATAAAGATCATCTTATTTAAAGGTCATTTTCCTGAACTTCGGAGAACTTTGACGTCTTGCAAATTTGCAATGCACGAGTACACACACCACAACTCATAAAACAGTATGGGATTCTGCAAGTAAATATTAACAAGTAGTATTGAAAATTAGAGATTAACATGAAGCGTGTCTAAGCCGTCTCGAAAAAGTTATGTATAGCTTTCCATCACTGATCGCTGCAAAGCTATTCCAAAATTAAATTCATTTTCATAATAGGTGGCGCTAATTCTACATAAATATAATATGGTGAACAGTTGAATTAAATTTTCTTGTTGTTGATATTTACGTTTACCGTGATAGTCACTAACATTATTTCATTTATTAGGGGAAGAAGGACGGTTACTTATTACTTATGTATATATATATATATTCAAATAAAAACACAAAACGTAAGGAGTTATATAAAATGGAAAGTGCGGAAATGAAAGTGAAGATTGTCAAATACATAGCCTTTAAACAAGCATTATCATTTGCTTGAACAAACGTCACCTGTTTCTTCGTCATTTCCTTTTATCGTAATCCGACTGTACAATAAATAAATACTAACGATGAATCGTTATAAACCACAAACATAATAAAAATTTACAGTGACAGGATAGATCTAAAAAGAATTGGATTTATTTTTGGAAGTTGCCAACAATTCTCTATACTTCATAAATCACATAGAGCTAAGGGTTTTTAAAGAAACTCTTAAAATGAATTTTTGACTTTATAGAGTTTGTGCGCTAAAAATATAGAGTTGACATAATATGTTGTTTAATCCTAAATAAAATTTAGACTAAAACATCCCATTTTTACTTTATCAAGTAATTCGGGTTAACTGTATAAACACATCAATATTTGTTGGACCCTATTGTATAACGTTTACACTATTATTCTGCAGCATAATTTAAGTCGCGAAAATGTTCGTTCAATAAATAAGAAATAATTTAAAAATTAAACATTCGAATTTGCACCTAACCAACTTGTTCCAACAAACTATAATTTTAATAAACCAAATAAATAATATTAAATCATTCTTCGACCTTTGAAAGCGTCTCCAATTACAAGAACAAATCTGTAAATGTTATATGTATATATAAACGTATTTCAAATTTAGCAACACGGTTTCACGCGGCCTTCAAACTACTAAACGCTCAATAGAGAAACTTAATTTTTAATCATTAATTGTTCTGCGGCGTGTGAAGTTTATTCTAAGTTTATTCTAAGTATCGTAGAATACTTAAAATCGTAGAATTGGAAAAACACTTCAAATCAATCCATCTCCAGATATAACACTCTAGAAGCTGATTTTTTATAAATTTTCAATTACTTATTGACATATGATTTCGGAAAATCTAAATTTCCGAGCATCCCCACAAGAAATTTTTCCTTATAGTATTATTATAAATTGTCTTACAATTGCATCAATATTAAATTTATCGTATTATTTTTATCCAAGAATTAAAAATATTCTTAATCGACTGGATATTTCGGCTAGAAACTATCGGCTGGACACTATCGGCTGAGAACTTTCGGCTATATATTCGGCTATCATATCAATATTATAATCTGCATTACCAATTTTTACAACTTTCGGCTGGAAATTATCGGCTAACTTTAATAGTATTACTCAAACAGCCATGTGTACTCAAACAAAATATAAAAGTTTCCCTGAATCTAGCAGATAAGTGACTTAGGACAACCCTACTACTTTGTATGTTAGTACAAAATTGAAATTTGTATTTGTTTGACTTACGTACACTTCGTATAACTTCTGCAATATTATATTTTCTTTCCACTTTCAAAATTATTACTATAGTTTGAGAAAAAATTAATAATAACAAGAGAATTATTATTTTTACCAATGCATTCTCAGAAAAAAAAATATTTAGGATAATTTTAGCACAAACTTCACACTTGTAGTTTATGGATCGAACGTGAACATTAAATGTTCAATAATAATGAAAATCTGCATAATAAATTGCTGGATTGTTATAGATAACGATATATAGAGTTGAATAGACCGAATGAACCATAAAATACATAAAGAATCGAATACCAATGCGTTGTCGATATTTTTTTATCGTATTATAGGTATCTTGTTGTTTCGCATAGCTATAGATTATTTAGGTTTGTTTAGGTAATATTCTATAGCTCTTATATGTTGAGAATGCTCTCGCATAGTATAATTTTTCAAAATTTGTTCATAAGAATTGGTATAGATGATACCCAATCGATTTAAACAATTATGTGGCATATCTATTGTAACATACTATATATATACAATAAGAAGTGCCGGCTCGAACTCGCAACCGATGATATCAACGTAATAATAATTTTATTTTTTTACTTTTAAAATCGCAAGTTCGTCATCTATACACTGAATCACAATTTAAATCTAATGTTACACTATATTATGTTAATTATCACCAAACTGAGTTTTAATATTTATAAGCTTCACGCATTGATGAATAAATCAATAAACAGATCACCGCATGTTCGTACGTCCAAATATTCGCCCTTATACACTCATACACATTGACATAAGATATTATTTCAGAGTATAAAATGCCAAATTGATTAACATTGAAATATTATATAAAAAACCCTGTTATGATAATTTAATTTAAAGTTGGTGTATTTAATCATATATGGCCGGAAGTGTAATTGTAGTCGAATTACAATATATATTTAACTCTCCTTCAATATCACTCTATAAAGGATCATGGTCGATGAAAACTTGATTTAAATGGCCTTCCATGTACATATGCATATATAAACACAAAATTTTATTCAATATACAATATACGTGTGTACACGCAGAAGGTGGAAGGCTAATATCACAAAAGTCAAGTGCGATTAAAATGACAATAAATTTTTAAGGTATCCAGTTTTTTTTACCTTTGGACCATGAATTCCAATATTATGTATATAACCAAAAAAACATTTATTTCACATGGACATTATAATTTTGTGTTATGTATCTTTAAGATTTTTTAAGAATTTATATATATATATATATATATATATATATATATATATATATATATATATATATATATATATATATATATATATATATATATATATATATATATATATATATATATATATATGTAGATGTATGTATGTACATATATATAATACGCAAAAGTTGAAGGTGAGGTATAAGGGAAAAATTTAAATAAAATAAAGAAGTTTAGCTAACGAAAACAAGATTCTATCTTGTGCTCATCTTCTTATAGCAAAAACAATTTTTATTGATCATTATAGGTACGAAAAAAACTCGTTTGGGCTTGTAAATTTAAAATACGAAAGTTTTAGTTCTGCGTCGCATATATAACTTGCCCATATATTTCTATAATAAACTAGTTTTGAATAAAATGCTTGTAATTAATTTATCATGCGCTAAGCGTCTAACCCAATCCTAATTTCCGGTGTATATTAAATAATTGTTAATACATACAATAACCTGCTAAAACTGCGATCTTATATATAGTTTAACTGACTCATATATCTTATACTGTTCTTTTAAACACGCAGTCTCGCCGTTATTTTTATCAACAACAGCAATAACATAATTCTTAAAAATTTGCTAGATGGCGTAAACATCTTACATATTTACTCGATCGCGCAAATCGCACTTACAAGAAAATAACCATAACAATATTCCCATAAAATTGTAAATAAATCTTATAGTAATTATAGAATTTAATACTCAAATCGTGTGCATAAATAAAAAGAAATTATATCGGTAATGCAGTAGTGATCGTAATCAAAAAAATTTCATTGATAAAGTTCATCTACTCGCCGCTAGGTGTCAGTCCAATTAAAAAACTGTCCACATATGTATTTTGCTTTCTTTTATATTTATGTATTCGTTTTTACTTTTTATTACTCATCAAGTGGGAAATTGGGTCAAACTTACGCTTGACCGGCCAATAATTTTCTGTTATGTATTCTGTCAACAAGAAATTTTGTGTTATTGTTATAAATGTATGAGGTTTTTATTTATTTCGGGAAAATACATTTTGAGATACTATATATCTAGATATTTTTGCGTTATCGCGTTTTACGTTATTATTTTAAATTAACCGCGTGCACTTGTAATAAAACACAAACTATATATACATACATGCTATATATATGTTGAAAGATTAAAAAATTAAAATAAATTCAAGGTAGTCGAGAATATTTGTATTTTTTGGAAATTTTTATTTTTTATCACTCACATGAACTTTGGTAAATCTTACAAATCGTGATTAAAACAAGTGATGATGGCCTTTGTTTATTGCATGTATGGTGAGATCATTTACACACGCATAAGTGATATGCATTATATTTACATATATATATATATATATATATATATATATATAAGAGAATATTATATCTATATCTATATAATGTATATACATATATATAATTATGATTCGCCTAATTAAACTTTCACAAAGAAAAGAAAATTGTCTTTAAGTTTTAAAAGATAGTTTATCGTGATTCGTGACTAATCAAATAAATGGGACTAATATTGCAGTTTATATGAAATAACACCATTTGTGTGATTAGTTATTGTACGAGTATTGCAAACATCCGTCGATTCATCACTCGGTACAATTTATGTAAATATAAACGGATACTAGTAATAATAATAATAATTAAAGGTGATGTGTTCAGATCGATATGAGGTACATTTACACTGTATATATACATAAGAATTAAGATCATTGAGCAATTAAGTCCAAGGTTATACTGTGAATATAGTAATTAATTAATTATATAAATAAAGTTGTTATTCCTTCAAAAAAATCCAAAAAAAAACTTTGAACTATCAACGTTTAAAAAGTAAATAAGATTAAAGATTCGCCCAAAGCTAAAAAGCATTTATGTATTATGAACGTTTAATACAACCAATCTCTCTATTACAAAAATGTAATTTACTAATTGGTTTGAATATTTCTTTAGTTAAATTAATGCACTCAGCACTATAGCCACGGTTAAAGCGGCTGTGTTGGGACTGGAACAAGTATAAATTTACAAGATGATTGCGTAATTAGGTTCAAGGTTAAAAATATTAATTATTTTTCCAAAAACGCTTTAAAGCTTAAACTATACATCTACGAGTATGTATGTTCTTCTTTGGAACTGCCCTTTCATACATAAATTGAACACTACTCAACACTACATTTATTACTATACATAACTAATTTGCAATTTTATGGATTCAATAGAACTTTAAAGTAAATCATTCGTCATTCGGGAGACTCGAAATTCAAAGAAATGTTGGTATTTTAAGAAACTTTTATTTCTGGTCCAGAAAACAGTTATCAACACAGTTCTCTCCATCATACGAGTTGGAGAACCAAGAAATTAAGAGTTATTTTTCAATTTAATTAAACTTTTTGAATCCTTTACACATTTAGTGAACCTAGAAATTCAGAGAATCGGTTTTATTTCAAGCAATACTCATTTTCTAGTTCAGAAAAGGAGAAATATAAGTTGGGCCCCAAGAAAATTGAAATTTTTTGAATTTAGTTGAACTTTTAATTAAATCGATTGCAAATTTGAAGAGCCTAAAAGATTGGAGATATTTTGTTAATTGAAGCAATTTCTTTCTTTCTGGTCCAAAAAAGAGGTGGCAACCCAGAGAGTTTTGAACTAAGAAAATTTAAATTTTCAGAATTCAGTTGAAGTTTTAAGTGTCTATCTCTAATGATTACTCAGTCAAACATAAAACAAACTCATCTATTACATATATATATATATATATATATATATATATATATATATATATATATATATATATATATATATATAAATATGTATATATATATATATATATATATATATATATATATATATATATATATATATATATATATATATATATATATATGTTTGTCCAGAGCATACTCGGTATATATATATATATTATTCTAGTTTATCGTGACAAGTTACTATCCCCAAAAAATTATTTAAATGTTCGTTTGTTGCTTTCATTTGCCATTGTTATACATACAGAGTGTTCTAAATTGAAAGGGAACAGTTCTCTAATTGTTCTGAGGCAAAAAGATCTCCCAACTCTTTCGCATAAATTCAAATAAACAGCAAAAAACCAATAGTCATGTTTACTTATTATAAAAATATGATGGTTTGTTGCTGCGTTGCTGAAAAACAAAGCCGAACTGTAAAAAAATTTGGAGCTTAGATTTTTGACTTTCCGAAATTATTCCCTTTAAATTTCAAATACCGTGCATATATAATTATGTTCATATCGATTTAAAGCGGCAGTAATTATACAGCGCCCTGTGGTTGAGATCCCTATAACATCTTCACGGACGGTTATTTTGAAGTGGTTATTTTCCCGCGATCAGATGAATCGCACGATTCATAGATGTAAAAATTATTTGATACCGCAGAACTGGAGAACAATGAAATACGGAAACTGTTTATAAATTAAAATAAATGTTTATAAAATGACTGAATTGTCTAAACTGTCAAAATGATCCTATTTATGATCAAAAGCACTGCCTGGAGAAGCTTAAATTATTGGCAGAAGAAAAAACCCTAAATGTGTCATGATTTGGATTTAATTTTCAGCTGTCGCAAAGTTACCACTCAAATTCATCAATGTAGGAATGAATGTTAGCCAAAAAATTAAACGCCGACAAATTTTCGAGAAAGTAATTTTTAGTCTGACTTGTATATTTAATATATTACTCAAACAATAATTAGACCTTCCAATAAGGTTTGGTCGCTCAAATGACGATTTTTATTGAATAATGGTTTTGAGACAAATTTGCGGATTTTATCGACGTTATATGCAACGCCACCGACCACTGTACTCTCCGTATTTAAACTCCATCGACTAATTTAAAAATTTAGTTGCCGTTATTCGCTGTCATTGTTCCCGTCTGGGATGAAATGACTGTTATCGATAAGTTAAGAACCACTGGAGAAACTATAGTACTCTTTGCTGAAGCAAACTCGGATTCATATGTACCAGCAATAGTCGAAGCTAATTCAGCTATCGAGAGCCAGTTATATTTAAGAGCGTATTTGAAATATTATACGATAAATCAACAACCCTTATTAATTGCTTGGATTAAGCGTATACGAAGAAAATTGATTGACCTACTTATACCAATTTTCAAATTTTAAAAAAATAACGCAACTGTACACCTGGCGAACAGAGAAACAAATCACACTACCATTTTTTTTTTGCATTTACTGCATTTTAACAACCGGCTCCCAAATTTCGTGCAGTTTCTCTGAATTCAAATTGCGAACAAATTTAGAGATTTATTCAAGGCAATCAGACAAGTCGTGAAAATTCATCCGATGACTAAAAATTTCCGAGCTAAGAGATATTCAAGGTATATCATTACATTCGATTAGCATAAAACCGAACCCAAAATCTGTTGAGGTAAAGTAAAGTTCATTGAATTGAGTGACCTCAATTACACTTACATATTTACTGTCTAATGTTTATGGTACTCGTATGAATATGGGTTGTATCATGATGGGTGTGGAAGTGTTTGTACCATAACTGTTGCAAAGAAAAAAAATTGAAATTATGAATAATTGTTGTCATTTAGAAAGATAACTCCACCCTTTATAAATTTTTTTTTACAAAAATTTTTATAATTTAAATATGATTTAGCAATGTTTTTGCATTAAAATTAACATAAATAATGTTTTTAACGGATTAATATGTATAATATGGTAATATTGTACAGTTTATAAAGTATATTTGGTAAAAGCCAATAATTGATTTATTTGTCGAAAAATTTGATTGTGAAAATATTTTTTGTTATCATGATTATGAGTTTTCAGCTTGAGAAACGTTGGATTTATTCATTTTACATTTAGAATTATAGAATCAAAAACAACAAGCAAAATGACCAACAAATAAATGAAAACAAACATGTGACACACAGTGCTCATGCCAGTCACGACAGGCATTTGAATATTACCCAATTTGGATTTAGATAATGGTTCTCAGACCAGGAGTGCTGAAAAAACATTCTTATGTTTTTGTCTTAGCATGATGTCATCCAGTTGCTAAGAGAAATGTTTGAAGACCCGCCGTATGTTATAATTGGCGGAATTGCATCTTACGTATAGAGAAAGTATTTTAATTAAAGGTTTTCGGGAACCATGAGTGCCGAAAAATGTGTTATGATTTCGATTTGCCATGGTGTCGAAATGCTGAGATAAATGGTTAAAGACAGGTCGTATATGTTGTAATTGATGCAATTGGCTCGTTTTTGGTTCTCAGGAACCATGAGTGCCGACAACAGTTAACAACAACAGCCCAATATATGTAAAGTAATATAGATTTTAATTAATGTTTCTCGGTGATGTTCAACATTTTACATATGTGCCAATTGCGTCAATTTACAACATATACGGCTTATGTTCAACTATTTATGATAAATGGTATTATTACCAAATTGAAAACATAAGAAATTTTTTCAAGCACTCATGGTTCCCGAGAACCATTAATTAAAATCCATATTACATATATTCATATGACTGTCTGAGCCTATAGTGCCAATTACTAAATAAAGGAAAAAAACAAAAACGTTGTTTACAAATTTTTAGAATGATCTATCAAATTCTGAAATAATAAATCCTGGGATCAAAGAGAGAGTATTCTCTGATGAATATTTTTTTTTTTTCTGGGATAACTTCACACAGTTTATTTATAGTTTCATTTTTTCGGTGCCAATTAGATAAAAAAATTGCTAGAATTTAAATTTTGACTCAAATTTGTTCACTATAAATTGAAAATATACTCAATCAAACAAATTGAAATTTTTAAAACTTAGAATGAGAGAAAACTACATAGCATAAGCTAAAATTTGCCTAAGAAACAGAATTATATAAGTAGAACTTCCGGCAATGCTATTTTTTCATATTTCTTAATGGTGAATGGGGTGATGTCATCTAATTTTAAACATTTAAACAGTTTATATACGCATCGCTAAAATAATTTGAAAAATGGTCATTGGTGTTAAAATCATTGTCATTTACATGTCTACGCAGAAATGCCGCGAATAAATTAAGTATTCATATTTTTATGATTTATAAACAAATATTTACATAATTAAACGCGAAATTTATTATTGATATGAGATTTAAATATTTAAATTTTAATTTAAAAACTTAATTTTAAGAAATTAGAAATTATTGGTGTTGAAAAAATTTGTTGAAAACAATTATAGATGACAAACACAATTATTGCGTAAGTATATAGGCTTTATGATGAATGAGAATGGTTGAAAATGTCTGTGCATACTATATGAATAAAAATACGGAATTCTATAATTTAATTTGTTCGAGGAAAATTAATCAATTTTTAAATTATCGAACAAGCAATCATAAATGCAAGCGTTAGTACATTATTTAAAATTAAAATTATATTATTTTTTGTAGTTAAGTTTGAGATAAATTATAAAAATAAATGAATTCTAACCTCAAAATTTTTCAAATACATCTTGTTTCCGCCATTTTATTTCATTCACTGCTTGAGATTTCTGAAAATTCTGGTAAAATCAATTTTTTGATCTACGTATATTGGTTGTTTAAATTCTACGTGGATGGATAACAACCAAAGACAATTTGTATTGCTGTTTATCTCAGTCAGAAAAAGTAATTTATGGGCGTCGTCTAAAAATAATAGTGAAATACAGTGAGATATTAACAGAAGAAAATTTAACGTTCTCAATGCTGTAGCGATACTGCACAACTACTTGTGTTAGGTACACAGTTCGCAATGCTTTAAAGAATAATATAAATATGTTACGTTACCGTTACGAATATTTTATCAAACAAATGCAAAACTAATTATAGTTTAGGTATTGTTCTAGAAACAAGTAAAAGAAATGTCAACTATTTCTAACAATCTTCAAAAAAAAATTCAAACAAAACAAACCGCGAATGTAAACCGTGCAAAAAAATGTATCTTTTCTTTTTCTTATACGATAACAAATTTTTTGTTTTATTTGTATATTTACAAAGTAAGTAAATAACAGTATTGTGTTGTCCTGGTCCTCCTCATTGATGTTTTGAACTTTAAGACAGAATTTACTATTAATGTCGGTTTGTGCGAACGAACTGAATGAGAAAAAATGAGCTGATCGGTTAATTATATATAAATTTCATTGTCACATAAAAATGTCATGGCAACACTGATGGCCTACTAAATGTCAATTTTTTCATCCGTATATTTGTATCGATATACATTCGGCCATCATATTTTTTGTACCGTACACCATACCCGTAGTTTAAAATTAATTAAAAAAATTCTTTAATTTTTTATTAATTATAATCGGTTTTATTCAGGTCACATTTATCATGGGAACATGTATTATAAAATGTTATACTGATTAGTAATGATAACATGTTGGAAAAATTAAAATTGCCCAACAGCTTACCTGCAGCTATATGCACATATTATATGTAAATTAACAGTAAACAATGTATCGAATATCATTCCTAAATCTTTAGCCGATGCGGTGCGATTTACAAAATTTACATTTGAATTGCTTGAAGTTTTGCCTTTGGGAATTGGTAAAAGAACTATAATGCTTGTATAATGTATTGACCGACTTATCACTATACCAAAAAATATGAATCAAAGAATACGACAAATTTTTGAAAGAAAAACTGCGCAAAAATTAGAATAAGTTCAAGCAAACTTTATTCGAAAGCGTGTGCGGACTAAGAACTAAAATAAAATATAAATAAATTTTGTAAATCTTGTAAACTTTTATTCTGACTTTTTCTAGGCAAAAGGCTACTTCTTTTTAAGTTTACTGAGGACTACCGACAAGAAGTTAGCATAAATCTTTTTGAATATGTAGACACTAACCAATTTTATTTTTAAATAATCAGTTTGTAAAAATTTATTTGATATTTAGAAATGTTTTTAGTTGAGAGTCAAATTTAAAATACTTAATTGTTCAGTGCAACGTCGATTGAGTCAGCCACGATTACCTACTGCCATAGATTTTTTGTTCGATGTGATAACCGCTGTCTGACCCCAAATTTGTTGAAATTTATTGTTTAACAGCCTATAGTTTAACAAATATTGATAAAATTAATTAAAAATAGTTTCAGAATTGTTAAAGTGAGCGCGAGCGACTCTCTAAATGATATACAATTTTTTGGTTCCTTCAATTAATTCAATTAATTTTTTTTCTGTAACAATTATTAGGTTTTCTGTAGGTTAAATAACTTAAATTCCTCACTTAATCCAGTTTTCAACTATTACGTTAATAACAAGACAAGACTACCCTAAGCTCAAAAGTTAAAGAAACCATTATCGATCATTTTAAGCTAATTACCGTACTAGCAGTTGGCTGCTTAGTATAGACTTTTAAAAAACCTTATAACATTTCTAGACAGTGCCCTGTATCAATCTATCTGGGCCTTGCAAAATTTCTTGTGATAAAATGGGGATTCTAAATTATTCCAAAAGATTTACTTTTCAGATAAAATACTAACTGCTAACTTCTCGTACAAATTCTATAATTCAGAATTAAAAGTTGTGACCGTGAAGTTTATACTAAAATTAATAACAAAAATTACACGGTTTAATTTTAATATTTTTTCCAATTGGAATATAATTTTTTTATACGAAAATTGGAATTTGAGCAGTTTTGTAAATGTTGTACTGCACTAAATTACTGCTAACGTAAATAATTATGAATCAGAGGTGATTTAATCTTAAAATAAGGAAAAAAAGAAAGAATCAGACGATTTTATTGTAATTTTATTATATCGCAATGTACATACTTATGTACGTGTTCATACACTTGTTTACAGAAATAGAAATGTATGAATAAGTATGCACAAAATACTGCGGATCAAAATCAAGTTGTTTATCTTCTAAATGATTTAAAGCATTACCGTTAATGTGTTGTCTTTTGTGTACTATTGAATAAAAAAACAGTTTTGTAATGTGTATCAGATTTGCGTGAACGTAACTAATCGATATCATTTACAATATATACATGCGCGAAAGGTCTTATCGGATTGGTATGAAATTCGGTTTGAATAATTTAAACGGAAATCTAAAATATTTTTATTTAATTTTAAAGAATTCTGGAATATTAGCGACAATTATTGGAACTGAGCTATTTACTAACCGATTAACCGATAGCCATCAAATTCGAATCATAGAAATTAAGATCTTAAAATGACTGTTTGAATGAATTCGTAAACAAGGTCATTTTGAGAGATTATGATGAATTACCTGTAGTGTAATGTTAGAGATCTGAATTGTGAGTATGTGTATCATTAGGTGTGCAGTACATTCCTTTAGTTAGATATTAATTTGCTGACAATAGTTTTATTTTATTTCCGAAAAACGTTGTCATCACATTTTATCATAATTTTTTCTTAAACTCACTGTATCCTGTATTTGACATTTCGTTTTTATTTCCTGATGGTGCCTTATACAATACTATAATACCTTCAAAAGATTTATACTAAGAAAAAACTTAGATGTTACGGTTTATCAAATACCCACTGATACTAATGCCACATAATTTCGAAAACATAGAAAGTCATTCGTTTTTCCACAATAACATCTTAAATAAAATTTGAATTTTACTATACAAGTACAAAAACATTTTTTTGTTGTCTAATTTTTAATTGTTGATTTATTACATATTTACTAAAATGCCCCACTACACGAATCAAGAATATACGGACATCATATATTCATATACAACTGTTGCAATGGAAGTACTAGTTACGGTCGTGCAAAGTATATGTAGACAAATGTATCCAGATTGCCAATTATACCTATAATGCACGAACATTCACAAACAAATATCCAATTTCCTGGCTGTAAGTTCACCAGATCTTACCGTATTCTATTTTTTTGTATATGGGCAGATATTAAGGAACTAGTTTATTCTTCAGACATGAGGACATTTTGAACATCTCTACGGTATTTTTTATACAATTTACGATTTTTACCATACTTTTTTCTATTTATTTTATCTAATAGATATGTATAAAAAACTTATGTAGGTATTAGCATAAGGCATCTTCGCGTAATAAAAATGACATGTCAAATTCAATGTGCTCATGTTCAAATTATACTAAAGACAACATGTTTCGGGAAAAAACTCTCTGTTTGTGTGTGCATTATAAATAATATAAATATAAAATATTATGATGTGTCTCAATAAATATTAAGATTGGACACCAACAGGAATAATTATTTACTCAAAATTAATCAAGGAATCGTCCGTTAAAACATTTGCAGTCAAGTTCATAATTCTCTGTATATTCATTTATTTTAATTTTTTATAAAGAAAATACGGGCCGTGTGAAAAACATTTGCAAAAGCCGGCTACACACGTTCGGTATGCCTGCGCAGGTATATTTGTGCAGTTTTACCGTATATGACCGTTGTCCGCTTACACACGCAGGTAATAGTATTCGATTGTCCATGGGATTGTTTCGTAATGTTATAAGTGATTGACGAACAGACGAACATTTTTTTCCGAGCTATAAAATTAAAATCCAGAATTCGTGGATTTGTACATGAAATGCTTAATCGACAACTAAATAAAATCATTTAACTGTTGTCATTCAATGATGATGCGGTTGGCTTGAGAATAGTATACGAAGAAGGAAAACTGTTTCACCCAGGCAACAATAATACTAGTTTCATTGATGAGTTGCCTAATATCAAATCAGTGATAATAACAGACTTCTAAGTTCATTTCATCGAGGTTAAATTTTATCAGTATTATGTACCAACTCACATTGCCTTCAACATATTATATTCGATATTCAACAGCGCGATAACTGAATGGAATTTAATACACACACACTCAGGTTTGCTTGCACAGGTATACCGATTGAGTTTTTGTATATCCTCATAGATCAAAATAACTGGACATTTTTATCATAAACAAACTACGGTCACAGGCTTATCTTTCAGGTCTATCTGAACGTGCGAAGAAGGCTTCAAATTTGGCGTAGATGTATTTGTATTTTATGCAAGTGGGTTTGGGTATATGATTGAGGTGACAGCCCAAACTTTCAAAAAAAATTATTATACGTGATATAAATGGAGCCACTAAATTTAATTGAAAACAATTGGTTCATCTGTATTATCTGTGGTATAACCTTACATTTATTGACATTTATAGAGCATCAACAAATAATATTTTGCAACACAAATAATACATATTTGAATTAATGTGTCGAAGAAGATGAACTACATAAAAATTAAGTTTCATATCACGAAAACGAAAACTATACATTTTCATAAAACTAGTTGGCGACCTCTGATCTATATACTATGTAATATGTAGTATAATCTTAGAGTAGGACAAACAGAAGGGCAACACTTTGAGAAACATGTTATATATATAGGTAGATTATAGATTACAATATGCTTAACAGACTTAAGGTCGCCGACCAACTCATATATCGTATAAATTCAAAATTGTAGTGATATGATTTATAATTATTTTCAAATGGCCATGAACGCGTACAAAGTAAACAGATAATTTAATCTTGCATATTAAAGATACTGCCAGTGATACAAATACTAAACCACGAATGCAAGAAGTTTGTGCGTAAGTTTTAACAGTATTATTATGCAATTAAAAAGTTTATGTACTTCCTATATTGTTATTTATTTTTAACACTTTTGAAGGAGATTGAAAGTTAAAGTCGCAAACCAGTTTAACAAATAATGAGGACAAACTTAAAATTGAATAAAATAAGATCATTTCGTTATTTAATACAAATTTATCTGATCGTGTAGTAAGGACGTTTTGGTATATCTTACAAGTACGTTGTCAGTAAACCATATAGCTATATATATGTAAGTATATATATATATATATATATATATATATATATATATATATATATATATATATATATATATATATATATATATATATATATATATATATATATATATATATATATATATATACATATATCGTCAGTCTTGAACTTTTGAAAGCATGTACATATGTATATGTATAGTTAAAATGTATATCTACAATAATAAAATAAACACATTTATCATTAATTGATTTATTTGCAGAAATTAAATTATACATTTGTACATATATTTCCGAAATTATTTAATTAATATTTAATACAATAAAAATGAGGAAATACAAATAAACTGCACACTATCGCCACATTTTGTTTTGTTTTTTTGTGCTGATGCTTGTTATTGTTTAAACAAATTTGTGTAAGTTTTGTCAATAAATCATTATAAATGTATGTTGATGAAATAATAATTATTGTTGATATGTCACAATTGTATTTGTTTATGTTGTTTTGGTTATAATAAAACATTATGTACTTTTGTGCATGCATGTACTTGTTTTTGTTAATTTGTTACAAAATATAGATAATAATACTCAGAAATGTCCTTCATTTCATTATTTTACGTACATTCATGGACAATGGAATTAGTTCAGACAACTAATAATAATAACGCTTTGTGTTGGTGATATTTAAAATTAAATTTTACATTTTTACAAATTATAACCAATTTAAATAATAATATTTCTGTACATGCGTATATAATTTTATGGTACATTACTGCATGCATGTGCGATACTCTTCATTGGAGCGGCTTACATTTTCCTCTTTAGCATATTGTTATAAATATATCTACATATATACCTCAGTACAAGATTGCATACATTTTAATTTGACAGGAAATGTTTTTTTTTTGTTGTATAACTATAGGTTGTTAAAAACCATATTATATTAAATTAAAATTGATGATTAATATTTTAACCGGTTTTATAGTTTGTTTGTATTTTTGTCAAAATTTGTAAACCGGTCGATAGTTTTGCCGTTTATTATTATAATGTTTTGTGGTTCAAGCAACTTACATATTAAAACTTTAGAATATCGACTTGAACTTGAACATGTGGACATTCTCTAACGGATTGACATAATTTATGGTTTACTTAATATATTGTTTATAACCCAAATTTTGCAATCTAATCTATTACAAGTTACTACAAAATGAAAGTACAAAATAATAATGTATATAGTGTTCGCGATCACACATTTAACCTAATGAACTTTTTTAATTAAACTTTATTATCTAATTTCATAAGTGCGCGCATACATTCATCCAAAACACCCGAGTTTAACTAAAAAGAACTGCACAACACTATATATGTATTAAAATAAAAATAAAACAAAATAAAAAAATTATCGTAATAACAGTAATAATCGCTATTATTACTATACCTATAAAAAAAATTAAAAACTTTCATTTTTCTGCTATTTATAACAGTAACAGTAGTTTAAATAAAATACAGTGAAAATTGAAAATAAAAAAAGTTAATAAATTGATTTAAATCAAAAATCATATGTACATAAATATACACTTGGCGCGATACAAACGACCAGATTTGTGTCGAAAATACGTCACCTCCCAATAAATTAAGGGAGCTGTCACTGTCGAAAAAATTCCGCAGTATCCTGTGTTTAATTTAATTAATTAACATCTTTACGTCACTAGAAACACATCACTTCGATCAATATGACAAGAAATTCAAAGTACATATGTATAAATAGGCGTTGCTTGATTAAATAAAACAAAAATTTGTCAAAACAAAATAATTCCAGATGTTTTTGTTTTTTAAACACATTGCAGTGCCGATATCTTAATATAATTTACAACATAAACGGTAAACGGCATCGATACAGATCTTAGCCATAACAATAATATTTTCAAGGCTCATCAAGGAAATTCCAGCTACATTTGTTTCATGGTAACCGGATCGCCGCTCGGACGAGTATGTATACAATGATATTTTACAGTGTACGTGGAAAGAAATGTGAAGAGAGTGAATGTAATCGGTGATTGTAATACAAGTATGCCGTAACGTCTTGGAATCATTATTAATGATGTAAATGTTAACTAGCTTAATTCTAATACATACTTTTATACGACTTAAATTTCTCATGCCGAGAATTTAATATAAATAATGAAAATGCCATAATATGTCGGGGTTTATGTTTCGAAGTCGTGATTGTCATAGCGTGCACGTCTCGAGCAAATAATGTATCAACTGAAATTAATTGTTGATTACAATGAATCTTAATCAAAGTGTGTGTGATGCAAATACCAGTAAATGTAAAACAATAAAATCAAAACCAGTGCCGAGTCAACAGTGTAACAGTAAATTCAAAAGTGTTTACAATTAAAGAACAAACTAAAAATAAAAATAAACCTGGAGCCCTACTATCACTTTCGACAACGATTTTCGACGACGGTTGTTTTCCTATAGTAGGCAAAGGAAGAAAAAGGTAAACAATAGTAAATTTATAATATTGTTTTCCTTTTTCTTCCTTTGCCGACTATAGGAAAACGACCGTCGTCGAAAATCGTTGTCGAAAGTGATAGTAGGGCCCCTGTTGTAAATGCGGTTGACGAATAATAATGACGCAGCAATCCAATAAAAAATGAATGTTGAGTGCAAAAATAGATTGTGCCTGGAGCAAATATGGACGAAGACATAACAGGATTGTATATAGTACAAAATAATGATAGAAGTGATTGAAAATTAAATACAGTAACTGGATACAAATTGTGAAACAATTAAACAACAAAATAAAAATGTCGAATTGAATGAAGTTCGTGCATTACATAGTGAAATTTGATATTTGAACTGAACGTGCTTAAGATTCGCATGCACAATTTAAATTGATTTCGAAAATACAATAAAATGATGTAATGTAAAATCTGCTTTCGGTTTAATCACTGTGTCACAAATTGCAATCTGGACTATGTATAAAATGTTCAGGTTTACATCATTCAGGTAACTAGAAAAAAATGGAAGGTATCATAATTGTACGTGTCAACTGCAAAAAAAGAGACTGAATTATATAGGGAAGTGCAGTCCACTAGCAAATGCTTCAAAGTATGAAAGAAAAAATTAGAGAAACAGCAACTTTTATTGGGTTTAGAGGTGGTAAGAAATTGGTACATATACCGATATGATAAAAAAAAATAGCACAATCATTAACCTATCTAGGTAATTGCACAGGTATCATTAGTAATTGCAGGCAGACCTTCCAAACATCAGACGAAAAGGCAACATGGAATCTTCATCATAGCAGGCTCATTCACCAACAAGAAAATCATACACCGGTGCAATTGTGATCGACATGCTTTTAAATCCAAATGGTAGATAGGCTTTTATATAAATTATACAAGATGAAGTTCCAGCCTGTCGTATATCAAATACTAATTCAACATCTTAAATATACCAAAGATTTGAAAGTGAATTCTGAAAACACACAAACGATTGCATAAGCCGACGATATTATACAAAGTACAAAAACTATAAAGGTTAACAAATTTAATTATGATTGCGAGACCATATTGTTTCGCAAACCACTAATAACTATTTGTGAACGAGAAAATGAAATACTGCGATATAAAGGATCGAGATTATATTTAAAATTTTAAGATGCTGCCACTAAACTAAGCCGATTAATCCTTTTTTGCTGATTTACGTCCTCTTTAAAAATGATTCGTTTGTCATGTTTTTTAATCTTTTACATAGTACATAGGACTATTGCAATGGTATTTGGTCTAGCAGAAAAAACATTAAAGCAAAGCTGGTTTGTAAAATCCATAAATTTTTAAAGAAGACGTAAGTTAGAATAATTTAAAAACACATTTTAAAATAAGCTTATTGTGTACAAAAAAATATTGCAATTTATAGTTTCCTTTTATTTTATTAGTTTTTCAAATTATAATTTCAAAGGATGTCGAAAACATCGGACATTTAAATAAAAGTAACAAAATGATAAGATGATCAAAAGTCAGTTTGGCAGTATTTATTACATTTAGCAAAATGCACATAATGCTCACCAATTTTGAACTTGACCCCCGTTGGGCGCGTCTCCACGCAATATACAAATTACAAGAAATATATATACCTCTTCAGATGAGACACCAATTGATACAAATATGTTAATTATTAAACATTGTTAAAGTCGGCTTAAGCATTAATCTACCTGTAGACAAATATTATTAATCGTTTAAATAGATATAACTATACAATAACAATATATTAAATTTCCACATATAGACGGATGTCTATTAATAACGGTGGTTGGAACTACACAAAAAACGTTGATCACATAGTCTCGATTCCAAAAATATCATCAATCAATTTTCATCTGCATATCCAAATTAATTCTAAATCATCAATCAATTTTCATCTGCATATCCAAATTAAATTAAAAATTTAACAATTACATCGACAATTATTGTGCTCATATCAACAAGAGATCGGGATTAGAACGGATGAACATTTAATGGATTTAACAATGACGGGCCCTATTTTTGATTCTCCAAATGAAAAATACGGAAAATTTAACGTTCGAACATATTCCCATTTAAACAGGTTCAAATAATATATCTAAAAGTTTAGATAATAATAATAATAAACAGTTTTAAAGGCCATTACTGGCCCCTTACTGAGTCAACTATTTGGCTCCAACGGTTTCGATCCTGAGCATGGTCTTCATACTGTCTAAGACAATCTGAAGAGGCCAAGTCGTTCTCTACAATGTGGAGCCATCGTCAAAATTCGTTCCGGATCAGCACGCAGAACGTGACCGAGCCAGCGTACTCGCTGAGATCTTACTTCATGTACAATATCGGGGATCTTCATCAGATCTAGATATTGTACAGAGCTCGGTAGGTACCATCTATTTCGCGTTTTGGACGGTAAATCACACGCATGACTCTTCTCTCAAATGTTAGAACCAATGATTCAATGATTTTTAAAAATTTAATTTATTAGAATTTTTATTTCAAAGGTGATTTTCCAAAAATTATTTGTTTGTTAACATTTTTGAGTATAAATTTAAAAAAAAATTATTCAATTTATTAATGGACAAGTGATTTTTGACCACCATAGATCATTTACGAAAAATGCTCATAACTAATGTATCTGCTGCCATACAAAGTTGGTATACGTTAGTATATGTATACTTCCACGCCATCACTTAAAACCTTAGGCGGTGTGTAATTAATTTCAAACCTCATTTGTATATGTAACACAATTTTTGTTTGTTCAAATTATTTTATTTTAATGTGTAGCTTTTATCACTCATTCGTGACGTCACATCAAAAGAAAAGAAAATCCGAATATTGTATACATTATTCTAAAATCTCGATAGCGCATCTGCAACCAATGAATGTACCACAATCGTTATATAATCATTTTTCGTTGCGCCAAAAGTATGAAAGCTATACTAAATCAATTCAATTAAACATTTTAGCTTCCCGCCATTAATATCAGTGCAAAGACAAAGTCTGCAAAGTTGTGCAAAAAATTCAATGATGCCACAGTAAATCTGCAGATTTTATTGCAAGTTATAATCCGGCTACTTAGGAAAATAGTAAACTGCGATAACAACCAATATTGTTTATAAAATATTATGAAACAGCTAAAAGCTGGTTATGACTGTTAACTGCCAAATAAAACATGTTCACAACTATTGCAAGCGACCTATAAGTATACTCTAT
Organism: Tipula unca; assembly: GCA_951394425.1. Taxonomy (NCBI): domain Eukaryota; kingdom Metazoa; phylum Arthropoda; class Insecta; order Diptera; family Tipulidae; genus Tipula; species Tipula unca. The sequence goes on from OX596382.1 coordinate 92,119,709, forward strand.
ATAACTATACAGGCGTCGAAATGCTTGTCCATAACCGCAAAAACATATTAAAATATTTTTAATTTCAATAACGTGACAAATGTGAAACTAAATCGTTGTACAATTATTACAAACATTTAAAATGTAACAAATAAATGTAAGTTACAATTTTGTATAAAACTATATTCGGCCTTCGAATATTTTATATCTATCGTACATAGACATAGATATATAACAGAACAGGTCTTCATGGAAATATATTTAACATTTTCCAATGTATCGCAAATATTTTACCATAACTATCTAGCAGCAGCATATTATGTGGAAATAATTATATGGTAATATTTGAAATGTTAACATGTCCAATGTCATCTGCGCGAATTAACCTGTGTAAATGACAAACTGCTCTTATAGTTGATCGTGATCATAAAATTGCTATTTACAAATTAGAACTACCATTATTATAATAATTACACGATCATTAGCTTAATTATCTATAGAAAATAAAAGAATATATAGTTTTTGTGTCGAGTCATTGTCAGATGAACTGATCTAAGTTCAATCGAATCTTCAATCAGCGTGACTATACGAGATACATACATAAAGTGAAAATCTATATGGTAAACAAAAGTATTACAAGTGGACCTGAACTTTCAAATATATATATTTATAACCATTTCTAAATTGTGTATGTACACAACATTTCTAATACGATATATACATTAGGCTTGAGAAATGTTAATGCTTTTTAATGATCGAGCATAAATTCGATTAATATTGAAGCGTGAGACTATATATAAATATATTATGGAGGTATGTTCTTCGTCGTGGAGTTATTAAAACTACAGTGATCGTAAACTCATATACGTAAATTTTCGCGTAAAAGTTTTTATTAAGCGAAATCCATCCGATTTTCCATTTTCATATAATAATAAATCAAAACAAAAATTTTAAGTTTGTATGGGTACTCGAATGAAGTCCAACAGTTAAATGTTGAATTTCTTTTAATTAAATAAGTTTACAATATAAAAATGAATCGTAATTTCAAGAGAAAGGAATTTATTTTTATATAGTCGCACAATACGAGTTGGTAAATATGGCTTTATAAATAATAATAATAATCAAAAAGCTTTACTTACAGACTATCCGTGATTGTACCCGAACAAACATAATTCAAACTTTATATTAATAAATATAATTTAACACAAAACAACTTGCTTTTGTAAAACAATTTTGATCGTCACACAAAATCACAAAATTAACTATAATCAATGTAATAAAATATTTTCACACAACTATATTATATCGCGATCACTTGCTATAAATAATATCCACGCATTAGTAATTAAATATCACAACACACACACACAAAAAAAAAACGAATCAAATATAAAATCAAAAATACCGTTTTATTATAACGACAAAATGTCGTCTGTCTCCTAATTAAAATTTAACAAATATTTTCAAGTTTAAAATAATTGAAATTTAAACCAAAATTCAATCCACGCAAATCAACAGATCGTATTGAACTGAAACCATAAATTGTCCATTTTTTTGTTTTGTTTCTTTTTTTTTTACATTGACGATCGAGTCGAAAATACAAAAAGTAAAAAACAAAATAAAACTTACAGGTAAATGAAAATAATTATAAGTGAATGTAGCTTTTTTTTGTTTCTTTTTTTTTTAAGTAAGTAAGTAAGTATTTTGCAAAGTAGAAAAATATTGTGTATAAAATAAACAAACAAAAAGCAGAAAACTGAAACGAATGTACATACATATGTATGTATATATATATATATATATATATATATAAACATATGTGTATATAAATAATTTTGTATATGTTACATTTTTTAAATTTCCTGATCGCCGAAAAGTACAATTACTCAATTTGCAGGTCATGTGATCTGTTGCTGAATTATGTTGCTTAGCTGGGCTGTTTTTTATTTTAGTTATATAATGTTGCTGCAGAACCGCAATTTTGGATTTCAATACTTACTAATTTTGATAGTACATATATGTACATACATGTACATACATACATATGTCGGTTTGTAATACTTACACTTAGATTGACCAAGAATCATATTAAGTCATACAAAAAAAAAATTATTTTCAAGCTTGACATTTATATTATATGTACATTGTACCTGATCGAATGCATTAGTAGGAATACATCTGTGATTTACAACATACAACATAATTTATAATATATTGATGATCATATTATAATGGGAATTACAAAATTAGACAATGGTGGTGTATATGCTGTATTCGCGCATGTGGTGAATGGAATCATATCTATATACATAGTATATATGCGCACACTTATGAAAGTTTTTTATTGGAAGATTCAACGTAATTTTCTTTTTAAATTTAGATGGTTTTGTTGTATGAGGCAATGCACTGGTGGAAAGTAGAACAGTATTTAAAATTAATAGTAATTAGTAGAATAAACAATAGAATTAGACGTGTATAATTGTTGTTTCCGTATTTTCACATATCACATTTATCAATTTCGTGGTATTTAATTGTCATCACCTATGTAACAAAATCTAAACTTAAATTAATCTTAAATTAATTGACGTCTCATATGATTGTATCTTTACATTTGCACCATCTTCCACTGACGAAAGCGCTTTTTCCATTATTGGCAAATTCCAGTACTATTTGCAAATGGAGTGTTAAATACCAATATCTACCCATTCCACAGGAACTTAAATCCAAGTGAAAGCATTAATCATATCAAGAATTCCAAAGGATTTGTGAAATATTTTCGAATTCGACCACTAATATATCTTATTATGTAATTTAAAGAAATTAAGACAATTTAAAGAAGTTACGTGGACCCATTTAGCCATAATCTATATAATATTTACCAATTATATATGCAAACTACGAAAATGTTAACATATGCATCAGATTAATGATAAATTTGGTCGCATGAATAAAGAAACATTTAAATTATGTCTTGAAAAATCAACTATGCATGTCCATAGATTAGTTTTAAAATATTAAAACCAGGAAGCATCGTGCAAAATCTGCTATTTTCATAAAAGAGACTAGCCGGAAGAAGGGAGGGAGAAGCGGAGAAACGAATTCAGACGAAAAGTTTTGGAGAACGACAAACAAACATTGTTTTAATTAATTTATACTTTCAACATATTTAAATAGTTATGGATGAACCATTTTGAGGTTTTTTAACCAAAGTCCGCATATCGAAAAGGTTTTATCACGACTGCACGATTTAATTTATTCAAATTTCAAAATGATTGGCTTCGGGTTCCATTACCAATTTTTGGAAGACTTTCAATTTATGTTTGAATCTTTCGAGACCATTTTTAATCAAATTCGCTACTTTGTTAATCCAAAACGATTTATTAAAATTTCAAAGCGATCGAGCTCGGAGTTCAAGGGACTCCCATATACAAAATATTGAGCGTTTGCTAACTATCTTTTACAAATTATAGGGAGTTAATATGTGTATGTATACCATATGTTAATATGTGTATGTATGTATACCAAATTCACTTCGCTGGTTAATCACGGGATGGAGGCGCATAGTCACATTTTGATGTGCAAATTGGTTTAGTGTTTCTCCAGACGATTTGGTAAAATTTATAGTCAAATTTTCAAAAATTAGACCCTAAATATATTAGCACATTCGCGTATTGTGGCGTTGCTGCGTATAACCAGCAGTTATATGTTAATACATATAACAATATGGATTTAGTATAGTTCCTAGCTCTTCTGTGCCACCTTTACTACAGCTTGAAACTCCATCAACTCATGTATTAATTTCGATCACAAAATGATGATTTGTTGCCACTTGTAGTCAATTAAAGCACTGAATTACGGTGCCTGGTGTATATATAAAATATATTATTTTATCCTCGTGACTATAAGAACAAAACCTCTAAGTATGGTTTTAAATACAGTAAAGAAGTTGCAAGGGAATCCCATTTTATAAAATACCATCATATTATGTAAATATTTGAGTCGACCAACTGTTGAGAAAATGTAACAAACGTTGTCAAGTAGATATAAAATAGCATTCTACTACATTCAGGCGACTGGTAAAAAAAACTTGGCGATATAGTTGTACCAACAAAAAGATTTTAATTTTTAATTCAATGTCTAAAGCGTTAATATTTTGAAATTTGTGACTTTGCTAAGGCCTTTGAATAAATCGATCACGCAATCCTCATAACTAAGTTGAAAAATTTAAATGGTCAGTTCATTCCCGTTGAGTGGTTGCGTTTCTGACTTCTACCAATCCGTTAAGGTTTCTGATTTTTTTCCCTAGTTATTTCGTTGGCCAACCTGACTACCTCAAGCTACTCATAACGGTTCATTCGGTTGCCTCCTTTTCCCGCTGATCTTAAATATTCCCCCAAATTAGTAACGTCTAACGTGAGGGGTGAGGATATAGAGCAAATTAATTAGGTTTTATAGTTGGTCAATATGCAATAGATTGGGTCTGAATGTGCGCAAGTGTATTGTAAAAAATTAAGATTTCAGTTACACGATTATTTCAAAGCCTCGCAGATTTTTACCCCAGTGGTTGAGGTTCTTGACTTTCACATCTCGGCATATGAAAGAATATGACTGAATGAACATGCCCTTTACATCTGAGCTCTAAACCAATAAAATCAACAAAAAATTTATGTTCGAAAACATGACGCAATGTATTTTCTACCACTAGGAATTTAAACTGACAACCTTGTTTACTATACAAGTAAAAACGTGATAGCAGTATACTGTTCTAATCTTTTATAATTGTTAAATTAATGAGATGCATGTACGTATATTATATTTTGCAAAACCTTTATCGCGCTTATTAAAAAAATATTTAAAAACAGCATCTGAGTCTAATTCATATATAACCATAACTAATTAATATTTATATTGAGGTGTACATTATCTTGTCACAATTTGTATAACTAATTATTATTATTCTCAAATGGATGATAATTATTCTAAAAGAAAATATGAATGCAAACTTCACCACAATGTATTAAAATATTAATTGTATTCAATTGTTTTACTAAATCAAATATAACAAGATAGTACGTCTATACGTATCTAAAAATATTATTTTACACAAAAAATTAATGTTCATATATGGTTTATGTTCTGGAATAATTAAAATCGTTTCATGCAACATGCATGTTTTACAGCATGTAAAATTTATGAGGAAGTTTAATTTTACAGTAAAAAGGGATCAATATTTATGTTTATTTAATGTAATTTTATCACCGTAATTGAACTAGACACTAAAACAAATGTTATTTTTAATGTACTTCCTGTTGTTTTTAATTTGTACGTAGTAAGTATCTGAGTAAATATGATATAAATACTTAAATTATTTTTACTTAATAATTCGATGTAAAATATCGGGAATCGTAATAATAATTGCATTGAAAATTCAATTTTTCTATAACTAAATTGTAAATACATTCTCGTACTGAATAATTATATTTAAATTTAGTTTTGGTGGGGATAGGTAAAAATGCAATTTACCCCTCCTTCCCTTTATTCTGAGCTACATTATGTTGCTTTATGACTTAACTGTGGCATCCTTTTAAATTAGACATTCGATGTCTAAGTCGCTCTTTTTGGCTTTTAGAATTCCTTTCACGTATATTCTATATAATTTTGCTCCAGTTATCCTTCTCGTAGAGTTAAATTCGATTTTATTGTAGTCTTCTGACCCCACCCTTTATTTTATAGATCGTATCTATCGTAGATAGTCCTGTTATGGCTGAGAAATCTCCAACAGCTTGAATCACGGCAAATAGTCTGACTCTATTACGCTTCTTTTTCTTCTCCTTTAACTTTACTGATTAGATCCTCTCTGACCTTCTTCCTGCAAGTGCTAAACACGCTCTCTAGCAGACATGAATTAAAGATTCTCTGTATCAAATGTATGTCTAAAAAAAATTAAGTTAACCGGATTACTCCAGCATTCAATGCCACTAACGGGCCCACGGTGCAATACTCGGACAAACACATATACATCTTATACAATAAAATCACCCATCCTTGATTTTTGGTGTCCACCGGGAATCGAACCCGAGACCCTTGAATAACAAAGCAAGGACGCTACTTACTGTGCCAACGAGGGCGACACGAGGGATAGTTCTTCCCAGTCTTTCTACGGTGAACGTCGGCACATAAATAAAATCTGCTTTTTGTCAAATGATCAAGGTTACATGACACATTACATGTTTCATCAGTTCTCCCATAAGATCGTTTAATCATATTGATTGCTTCTCGGAAATCCACCTTACCATCATGCACTCACTTGATATTTCGAGCAACTATCGCTATTGTATTACATTAACAGATATGTAGATGTTTAATGTTTATGCCAGATTAGTAAATTATACACTGCGTTCGGAAAGTGTCTAAATTCTCACCATTTTACTCAAGTATTACAATTGGCAAATTTTTAATTCCGATAATTCGAAAAGGAAAGAAACCATAACAAATGATTTGAATACTTCTTATAATTAGTTAATTGGACATAAATTTGACGCCTATTTCGTTTCGTCTTTAAAAGAAGAATATTTTAGTTTGTATATGCCCTGTCCGGCAACGCGACTCTGTAAAGATGGGCACTGTCTTTGAACTAAATTAAACCATTACATTCTACTCAAGCACCAGCTGTACCGAGTCACTTGTAACATCAACGTTATTTTCAACCAACAACATCGATCACAAGACAAGATGCCCTACTATGACTTTCAACTACGATTTTCGACGATGGTTATTTTCCTATAGTAGGCAAAGGAAGAAAAAGAAAAACAATATTATTAATTTACTATTGATTACCTTTTACTTCCTTTGCCTATACTATAGGAAAACCACCGTCGTCCAAAATCGTAGTCGAAAGTGGTAGTAGGGCCCCAGGTCGCGTAACTATGAGGTTGCCTTCACGCTGGCGGAGAGGATGGGAGGTTGGCCTTTCAACTCAAATGGTATAAATACGATATTATTAAACTTGAATGAATTAAAACATATTTATATATATCTATATATATATATATATATATATATATATATATATATATGCGAGGTGGGCATTACTTTTTGTATCGAACCAGATGTTGTTCGGAAATTATCTGAATTAAATTTAACAGCACTCAAATAAATTGGTGGTCTTAACGGACATTAAATTGGTCCGCAAGAAATAACCTTTGTCGAATTTCCAAATTGGTTTTATATATGTATCAATATACACTCTATATAAAATGAGGTGTGCTTTCTGATCCAATTGGCACAAACCACATAATTATAATTATTTCTACTACAATTGGCAATGTCGGGGAGTTCGTGGACAAATGATCACTTGAACGTAAACTACAAACTGGTAAATTATTATAACCAATATTTACTTGTACCTTTCTGTATTATATTTTTAATAATTAAAAATATCCATTAAATGGTCTTTATCACATAATTATATATACTCGTATATATATGTACATATGTACATACATATAAACGAGGCAATTTGGTTCAATATGATCAATGTTTTGTATCCATGGCAAAATTTCTAGCATCGTCTACAGAGTTATGTTAATTCTGCGACGATAATTTAAGCTCGTTTAATAATAACTACTATGGTATACATATAGCTATTATACATACATACTATACACATATACATACATGTATGTACTTGTATTTTCTTAGGTCATTGATTTTGATTTCACTTTTTATGGAATACGATATAAAAACTTTTAGGTCATTAATGTATATAGTTGTAGTATAGTTTAGTGGTTTTATATTAAGTGGAAAAATATTATTTTCAATTATATGAATTAGACTTTATTGTATATTTTATCAATTGGATTTTCCATATTATTAGATAAACCAGTATTAATTACTAGTTTTGGTAATTAATTAAAGCTCATATGAAAATCGACAATGTTACATCTGAGAAACGATCGTAGAACGTATAGTACTACGCTAAAACAGCTTCTCTTAACACTGCCATGTGAATATAAAAATTTGTAGGAGAACGCGAAATTATAGAAAAATTGAAAAAGCAATTTAGGATCCCATTTACATGTTAATTTTCATCACAAAAAGCCTATATAGGTCCCGTTCTAGTTGGGAATCTCTGTTCTAAATAACTAACAAAATAATATGGCGAGCAGTTATTTTGTCAGATTCATTGCTAATTCCGTATATTTTATTATTTTTAAAACAAATTTATTTTTATTTAATCTTTGTGCTTTTCAAAACTTTACGTTTTTTACAAGAACCCATTTTGGGTACCCAGTTGAGAATATTTTTCGGTTAAATTTAAAAATCGAGAAATGAAAAAAGTATACAACATCGTGCGTGAAGCTTTAAACGGTTATGTTTGAAATGAAATTAAAACTAAAGAAGTACGGTTATGTGAATCCCAATACAGTTTTTTACATTTTGAATTTGTGTACGTTACATTTCTCTCCTGCCATATATCTTTAAAAAATTAACTTGCATATTTGTTTTCCAATTGCGATTCTATATAATGAATAATATATAATGAATAATAGATAATATAATATATAATATATAATGAATAATATAATATTCTATTTCTTTGCGTTAATCGAATACATTGTTTAATAAATTTTAGTTGTTTTGACAGCAAAGATCCACACTATTTTAGTAATGTCTCAAAAACAAATGAAATTTTGCTTGTTTATTGTTTATATCGGGTTTTCCATTTAGGACTTGACAACTTTGAACTTTCACTGTGAACGCACCCTTAAACAAATAACCAAATTGTCAGTGTCAAAACATTCAGTAAAGAGAACATTTTCATCATGGTGAAGTACACGAACGAACAACGTTTACAAATAATTAAAATTTACTACAAAATTTCCGAGTCGGTTACTGCAACTTCAAGAACGCTAATTCCAATTTTTGGTCAAGCGCATTTTTGGCTAAACGGCTTCCTCAACATACAGAATATGCGTTATTGGTCATGTGAAACCCCTCATGTGCTTCAAGAAACACCACTTCATCCACAAAAAATAACTGTATGTTATAGTTTTCATGATGGTGGTGTCATTGGACCGTTTTTTTTTTCGTTGATGAAAATGACTGTCACGTTACAGTCAATGGAGATCGCTGCAGAGACATGTTGCAACGTTATTTCTTTGGTCAATTGCATGAGCTAGGCATTAATGATATGTCGTTTCAACAAGACGGTGCTATATGCCTCTAGACTTTTTTTTATGGGGCTACGTTAAATCATTGGTCTATGCCAACAAGCCGGCGTCGTTAGAGGAGCTCAGAGCCAATATTGAACGAGAGATATCGGCCGTTTCCGTCGAAATGTGTGGCCGAGTCATCAAAACAAATCAAAAAGGGTTCAACGAATCGACGAATAATAAAATTTTCGAGATATTTCAAATGGTTTACGTTTTATTTTAAAAAAAGTTGTCATTGGAAAACCCTGACAGCGGCTCAGACGAGTCACAATTTTTTTTTCAATTTTTAATTTTGGTTACGTTTTTCGTAACTAAACTAATTTTTTGCAGACCACAAAAAATTAATTTTCTACATAAAATATTACGTCAATTGTCATGTAATAGTTATGGAATATAATTTAATTGACGGGTTACATAGTAAATACAATTTGTATAATACCTCACAACATTGATATTCATTCCGTAAAATTACCTTTTCACTTAAACAGAAGGTCCGCCATCTACAAAAGTTTAATTTAGCTGCATTTACAATGTAAAACTGGTCCCATTTAAAATTTGATTCATTTCGTTTGTTTATATGTAGTTTGTTTGTCATTCGTGTGCTTCGCATATAAATATAATTATTGCCATGTAAGTTGCTTATATACTTAATGCTTATATTTTTAATTAATAATTCATTTAATTAAATGATTATTAATGATTTATTACATGTAATTTAATAATTTATACATTTATTGTGATTTATATAAGAATTTTACTATGCGGTGGAAAATCAGAAATGTTGTATATAGAGAACTAGAAAATGTGATAACATACATATGTACATAACCACATTTTATTTAACTGGCGCACCACTTAAATGGAGTTGGATCAGTTTGAATTTATCCAATTATTTATTGCATCCGTAATAAATGAACAAGGAGAACAACAAAATTGATAATATAAATTTGATAAACATGTGAACAATTGTTAATTGTTAATAAATAACTTAAAAAATGATTTGTAATTCTGAGATAATCAGTGCTGGGATGTTCTTCCATCACATTTTCGATAACCGATAGACGTTTGTGTCTCTTTTTTCACGAACAAAATTGTATTCTATTTCGTAATCAATTCCGCAATTTCTATTGTGATCATAGCCTACTCGATTCTTTTTCTATGAATTCATTCGATAAAATATCAACAATATTTTTATTTTCGATGGCAAGTGAAAAGAGGAAAAAGAGATAGTTTGCAAATTTATTCTAACAGGCTGAGATCGCAATAGAAAACGCGTAATTGAAAAAATGGAGCACAATTTTGTTCGTGAAAAAAGAGACACAAGCGTCTAACGAATATCGAAAATAGGGTTGAACATCCCAGCAATGTGTTAAATTTAGTCACGTAAGGATCACATACCAGTAATCAATGTATTTCCAAAAGGATAATTAATTTGGAATTGTGATTTATAGGGAATGTAGGAAAGCCACATATATTCTGGTATTGTAGAAGCTGTTTCAGCTTAAACTTCTGCATGTAAACTTCGGCAAATCTAGGTAATTCGTGACCTGAAAGAATTAATCACCCAATATTGTGTTTAAAAATGATTAATCATCTGAATTTCTTCGTTCTAAAATTTTAGAAATTTTAAGCTGGAAATTTATTAATTTATGAAATTAAATTTTACAACTTAGAATTTTAAATTTATAAATTCATGTTTCTTTAATTTTTATAATTGGCAAAATTTCGAACTTAGGTTTCAAAAATCACTACTATTGCCATTAAAGCTTCTTAAAATATAAATTCAGATATTAGATGTTCTCAATTCGTGAAACTTGGTTTTATAATTTTGATTCAAAACTGTATAGAAATATGAAATTTGATATTTGAAATTTATATGTAAGTAACAGGAACATTAGATTTTAGATTGTATTATGAAACTAAAATTTTGAATTAGATATCGAAACACTGCGATATTTTAAAAATAAAGTCCAGAAGACCTATATTTTGCAACTAATCTTTTGAAATTTTCATGTTCATTACGTATTTTGAATATAGTATTCTTTAGTGAGAAATTATGATTAAAAAAAGATTGTTTTACGTTTGTTTAGAAAATGAACATCAAAATCAATATTTGTTTACGTTTCTTTACAAAATGATTTATTTTCAATTGTTTACATTAAATATGTAAACAATACAAGTGTACGTATAAACTGTCATCGTTGATTTATATAACTAATCATTTAAAGTTATATTCATTAATTGTCCATCTGAACATTGTATATATGCATATACCAAAGGCGCATATAGGGGTAGGCGCAGAGGTCGTTGCAGCCGACGATGGCTCCACGATGTAGAGAACGACTTGGCCTCTTCAGATTTTCTTAGACAGTATGAAGATCATGCTCAGGATCGAAACCGTTGGAGCCAGATTGTTGACTCAGTAAGGGGCCAGTAACGGCCTTTAAAACTGATTATTATTATATATGCACCAATATGTACCAATTTATTTAATTGTTAACGAAAAATTGTTTAATGAGCGTTGTAGTAAATTGTGTGTCTCCAAACCAGAAAGTTTTCTGATATAAGTCGTTCGACAAGAACTGCTTATAACGTCTTTAAGAAAGATCAGCGCAGACTTAAAAATTTAATTGGTTAGATCACTGCAATAGTTTTTAGTTTTTCTCAATAGCTATTGATTTGATTACAGATAACAGTGATACTAACCAATTTGTAGTGTTTGTTCGAGCTTAGTAAATTGTATTCTTTGGTACATTTTTCCAGTGTACAATAGACCTGGGTTAGAATTTATCAAAGGGATAATATACAATACAAAATAAAAGTATCGTAGCCCTAATCTTTAAAAGCACAATGATAACCTTGAAATAAAACAAAAGTTACTTTGAGAGTGGAAATTTAAGTGCCATATAGAATTTTACTGTCAGACTGGCGTTTATTACCATTTTAGAAAGATTTATCCCATTTATCATTTAAATTTTCAGATCCAAGAAAGAAACCAGAATATCAAAACGTCAGCTAAGGAAAAGTCAACTGAAAAAGTCTAACTGCACCCATCCCCCATCATTGGAGAGGACTAATTATCAATATCTGCTATAAATGACCAGAAATTAGTGATTTTGTTTAATCACTAAAATTTTGAACTCCTCAAGCTCTGCATTTTCTATACATATTTTTCGATAGTTGCGGGCTCTGCTTTCCCAAATGTTAAAATATGCTGAATTTTTATAATTATTATTTATGGAAATTTTGCTAATAAAGTATAACGACGGTATAAATTTTGTAAATTTCCTTTTATTTTGATTAAATTCTTAAAATTGCCACATGGATAGAATTTAGTTAATTTACACAATTCTCTGTGAATTGTCAAATTCTTCCAACATGATGTGCAAAGTTCTTGCAATGAGAGAAATTCTATAATCTTCTCAAATTGTTAAGTTAGTCATATATAAATCCCGTGAATTCTCTAAAGCTCACAGATTTTCTAGAGTTTTTCTACCTTATATAAATATTTAAAATACATTTAATTCTATAAATTTTTAATTGTTGCTGGTGTTTGAATTTTCTTACATCGCTCAAAATTTTTGTAATTTTGTAAATTAATGTAATTTGTAATTATTCAATTCTTCAGAATTGTATAAACTCGTTACTATTTTACAACTCAATAAAAAATGAATTATTTATCATTTCTAAATTTTAATATTTTCGAAATCTGGAAATTTGTCTGGATTTTATTAAAGTTTCATTAACTTTTCTAAATTTTGTATAACTCGAATTCAGTATATTTTTAAATAAATAATGTTTATTTAAATTATGAATATTCCTAAGTTATCGTCAAAGTTTAAATTCAATAATTTCTGATTTCATCACGTTTAATTCTTGATTTTCCTGAATTTACAATATTTTCTGATTTGTCTGAATTTGTCGAATGTTAATTATCATATCAATCATTTTAAAGCAATTAAGCTTAAAAATCGATGAAAATGTACCATTCGATTCTGCTGAATCGTATTATACGTGGAATATCTGGTGTCATTCCATATGTATACGACCTTTCATAATGTCTGAGCGAATGATTTTCAGAAAATATTGAAATTATTTTCGAGAATTTGTTGTGGTTATTATCGATAGTAGTGTGAAATTATTAACCATAATTCTCATTATCGCAATTATTGGAAAGACTGATTTTTTTGCAAAAGTTTACTTACATACTTACAGTTTCTAGTTGGAATATTCGAAGGTTGCCATAGTTATAATTTGGAATAATAAATAATTTATAATGGATTATCGAGGCGAATCGATATGAAGTTATATACATATATGTAAATCACCCCAGAGAAATTGGATTAACAGTTTGACATTATAATAGTACAACTGTGAAATAAAATTTCAATGCCCGAAACAAAAATTCGAGCCGTAATCCCAAGGATTGAATGAAAACCATTAAGAAAACATACAATTCGGACGAATGTTTCATAAGTTATATTCTGTATTTGGTTATTCCCAATTCAGTAAATAATGAATAACTTATTATAATATAATTACACGATCAATAAATACCAGAAATTCTTTTGTTGGCATTGAAATACACGTTAGTTTGAGTGATAGTTATACATACAGCGTAAACGACGAAAAATAATAAAAAATGTCTACTATAGTTAGAATTGATGATGATTAATACAAATTAGGAGATATATACCCAACGTGTTAAAATCGCTGACTGTTACCAACAAAGTAGAATTTACAATTAAATTATAAACTTATCGATATGACTCATTCATTATGAGACCCATATTAGCGTTTCTAATACTGTGTTACTGATACCGATTTTTAATACTAGCATCGCCAACTAACTTAATTGATGAATAGTTTCGCTATTAACCATCAGGTTTAAATATTTAATCACATCGAGAAGTTCCTGAATATTATGGTTTGTTACTCAATCGGCTAAACTAACTAAACTAAAGTTATCGAGAAATAACCTCGTAAATTGACTTTTCACATGGTGGTTATATGCGACAATTTTTTTTGTTTAGTTAGTTTAGTCGATTGAGCACACAGCATTAGTCTAAATTAAACTCAATTTAAGTTTAATAATACTAGTGTAACCTTTGAATGGCTGACATGAGCTAATCATCAATTTAATTCATAGCCGTATGACACTCGCTTTTTTTTTTAACGGGAACACAATCCAAGTACCTTTCAAAAACTCCTTCAAATGTATATGGATAACTTATTTAGTACTAATCTATAACCATAACATTATGCTGCAAATTATAATTAAAATTTGCAAAACCGAGCAAAAATTGATGAAAACAAAGAAAATTGACAAGAAATATAGGAATAGAACGAATGAAGAATAATCAATTATTATTATTAATGATTTAATAATACTAATTAATTTTAATATCCAAAGATAATCAAACCAAGAAATAATTATACAGTACTATAGTATGGAATTAAATTATCAAAAATAGAGCAAGTATTATCGTACATCTTATCGCGATGTTTTCTCCATAATTTCCCTATAACTTAATTTTTTATACATTTTTTTCCAATTATTAAATTAATTTTATTGTTTTATTTAAATTTGATTATTATTTTTATCTAACTTCAAATTATTATCAGTTCACACCAAAAATGTTTTAATGTGGAACTTATTTTATTATAATTATTGTGTTATGGTTATGCTTTTATTTATTTATTTAGGTTTTTAATAATTTATGTACTTTTTATTATTTTTTTAATTTTATTTTTATTATCCATACTATTAAACATTAGCTAAAGGCATAAAATTTTATTTTCAAATTAGTATTTCAATTTCCCAAGGGACTATACATTACGGTCTTTGTTGGTTCATTACGATTGTTTTGTTTTACTTTTACGATTAGATTTTTAATAAATTAGCATGTATTATAAATAAATTAGCGTTTTATAAAAAATATATTGTTGGACTCCGCTACGTCATTAATCACACTTCTCATTTTTAGGATTGGTGCCTAATTAAAATAAATTAAAGAGTGGTGAGATATGGTTTTTTTTTTGTAGTTTAGATCCAAATTACTTATAATATGTACTAAGTAAAAGGGAAATTGCTGCAGATTTGTGTATCAATATGGCAGTTTATCGTACTTTACCTTTAATTACCACTGGCAAATAAACGCAATATTACCATTTTTTTAACGAAATTTCGAAAAATAATGTAAATAAATCTAAAAAAAAATTAATAAACAAAACCAAATTGACAATACGCGGCTGAAATAACTAGGAAATAATAGGTAACGTATAAAAATTATTGTTAAAAAACGTTTGGTGAACTTAAAAATCGTTTGGCGCGCTATCTGGAAAATTAAGGTTTATTAATTTGTTTCAATGGGCGCTTTCAGTTCCGCCAACAGTTGGCAACATGTTGAGTAAATTTAACGTGATAAATTTGGAATGCATCCGATTTATCGAAAATTTCAAGGCAATGTGATGGATTGTATGTCATTTGTTCCATCAGTAAATTTTCGATGCCAACATGTTGGAAGACCTGAAAGCGCCCAATAACATGATGTCCCGCGAGTTTACTATGGAAATCTGCAATTATAAGTTATTTGCTTATAATACTGTAAGGGAGATTACTGCAGATTTCCATAGTAAACTCACGTGACATCATGTTATCGACACAAATTAATAAACTTTTTTTTTCGAGATGGCGCATCAAACGTTTTTTAACAAGAATTTTTTCGTTACCTGTTATTTCCAAATTATTTCAGTTGGGTATTGTAAATTTGGTTTTGTTTATTTAATTTTTTTTTTTAAATTTATTTAAATTATTTTTCAAAATTTCAACCCCGTACTGGAGTTATATTTAACACAGGTATAGAACAAGCGTCTTTTCTTGATTTAAGTGCTATATACTTCAAATTCACCAAGTTTTTTATCTTCATTCACTTAAATACGGAATCTAGTAAGTTATATGTAAATGATGACATACAGATGATTAGCCGATAATTTCCATCCAAAAGTTGTTTAAAACGGTATAGTGTAAGATTGTATAGTAACATTGCAGCCAAAAATAAACATGGTATAGATGATATAGCTATAGACGAAAGTTCTCAGCCGATAGTTTCCTGCTGCGAAAAGTCGATCAAAAGAGGAAAAGTCGATCATAGATTCTCATTCTTTTATCGTGGTTTAACACATTTATTTTTAATATACTGGTAGAAGAAGTTTGTTGGAGGCATCCGGCAATATTTAAATTTTCCAAAATCTCGCATATGTAATTGAAATGTGATTTTGGAAAATCAGAATTTCTTAGGCCTTCTACGTGAAACTTGGCCAAAAACTACTTGCTAATGATATAGTTATATAGGCAAAAGCCTATATAGTTATAACAAAAACAGCCATGTTCTTCCTCGCGATTGTGAGATGTTGTTGCAATTTACTATGGGCTATATTTTGTTACTCGACTGCAAGACGCTACTCGCCATCAAATCAATCATTCTTGGGTCTGATTTTCACTATATCGAAAGTCTGCTGAGCAGCACGGGATAGTTTTGAGGGGTTTAGTAGGATTAGTAGTGAGGAATAATGTTAAAATTGTGTGAACATTGGAAATTAAATGTGATAAAGGTAAATTATAACCGATTGTATTAACTATTTTTAATGGTTTGCTATTTTAATATCTTGTTTAATTACATTTATGAAATTAAATGTGAAAAATATTTAATTTCGAATATTTTCAAAATTAAATAATTGTTCGTGCAGTCCTATACAACTTCTGTCTCTTTAGAAGAAGAGAAGTATATAAAAATGAGCGAAAAGGTTCGATTAAAAAGTTGTACAGACCTTCACAGTCGAAACCTTTCATGCGTTTTGCTGTGTTATCAGACCTGTACGAGAATTTCCATCGTAGCTTTTCAGCGACCACATGATGATCGTGGACTACGCATTTGGCTGCTCGCCGATAAGTTCTCACATCCTGCACAACCCGAACACGCCTTTTAGAAATGAACGCCTGGTCAATTTGGCTGCGGCAAGGTTTGCGAGGATGGCTCCCATATGTTTCCAAATATATCTGTTGGCGAGGGAAGGGAGGCAAGACTGTGCTTGCCACTCTCTGACCGTAAGCCCTTGCAAACTATATCATTCTCCTATTTGTTCACACTAGTCGGCCTGATTTTTGCCAGCTCTAGCATTAAAGTTTCAAACTACAGTATAACCCCGTGTTCGGGTATATATCCCATCAAATCGTTATTTGCTAAAGTTATTTGTCGTCCAAGACAAAATGAGTCTTTATCTGAAGCTGAGTGAATTCTGTGGGCACATGAACATAAATTATTGACAGGTTGGTTAACTTCGTGCGCACAATCAATTACTGACTGCTTGGAATTCCTAAATAGCCTTCTTTACCTGTGGTCCAAGAAGAAATGCAGTTTCAAGTAATCTCCACTTTTAGGACACCGAATTTCTGGAAGAGGTGTGGGTTTGGAGGTATCCATGTTTCCTTTTGTCCAGCGATCCAACCATTTATGCAATTCGATTTACGAGACATGTCAGTGCCTCTCGACTACAGGGCCCACATTCCAAAATTTCGATCATTTTACAATCCCATTGTTAGCCGGCACACCGAGTTTCATTATAATGTGAATCGCCTATTTCCATTCCAGCCAGAAGGCCATATTCCAGAACATCAACCAAAAAGCATTTTTGAGTCCCATTTCCAACCAACGTATCGAATTGCATCATAATCGGTTATAAAATAGTAGCTCTCATTGAAATACGTTAAATACACTTATACTATTTTATATCTTATCCCATTTTATAATATCCTGTTTCATACCTGATGCTATTTCGTACTGTATACTGTTTTTAGATCTAAAGTTTTAATATATATATATATATATATATATATATATATATATATATATACATATATATATATATATATATATATATATATATATATATATATATATATATATATATATATATATATATATATATAAAATATATGCTTCTCTTATTTTTGAATGCCATTTTAAATTTAGTTGTTTGCACATAACGATAATTCATAAATCGTCTGTTTGCTCATAATAACGATGTTTTGGTGTAGTAGTATCGAATTTCTCGATTATGTACAATATATAGTTACCAATTCTTTCAGGCGATTTATAATTTAAAAGTTAGCCAAATGTTTGCCAGATATTTGCGGTACATTGTACTCTATAACGAATAATTTTTCGTGCAAAATTGCAAGATTTACATAGTTCATTTTTTATGACCCCACAACATTTCAAATTTAGATTCGGTCACCATCTTCAAATAACGAACTACCTTCTCCTGCTATGTTTTGTTTGCATTGATTTTTCTACTTCAACATTCCATTAACCATCAAATAAAGGCTACAACACATAACTATGCATGTGCTTAAGAATAACTAATGAAAGCATAGATATAGTATATAAAAATTTGTATCGTCTAAATGTCTATCTAATCAACGTCTATAGAGACAATTTTGTTTTTTATATTATTATTCTCTATGATGTGTGAGTAGCACAAATAGTTTTATTATAGTAGATATTTTTAAATTATATTGTAGTAAATGGAATTTTATAAAAAAATTAAATTTCGATACCTATTTATAGTCGACCTGCATACACATAGTAAAACACACGAAAAATTGTTTACCTTGATGCAGGACATGTGTTTACGTTTAATTTACTATGTAGATTGAAATATTTCGATACCAAATTTCAAGTTCACCAAGCACCTCCTACATAGTAAAACACTCGAAAAATGGTCTAGCAAATTAAAATTTAGTTTCGAGAAATTTTATAATATTACATTATTACATATTTATAAATTATCTCAAATAGAATAATATAAAAAATAGATATTTCGATACCAAATCATGATAATACGCTATTTATTCACTTCCGTGTGAGCTTAGCACTTTAGCAGTGTTTAGTTTCAACATCCTTATGCTACCATAATGCCGACTACCGTGTTATAATAATCCTTCGAGAAAAACGTAAATAAAGAAACCAGATAATGTATTTCGTTTTGTTGTTGTTTTTTTAAGTCCTGAGTTCTGACCGGACGTTTGATTTATTTTGTAATATACAAAAGATCATCATCATTACAATTATGTATTAAATTAATAGAGACATGTCTGTGTGTTTGACTGAAAATTAAAAAAAATTAAAAGATAATTAAAAATAAACAATAAGTGTAACAGCGCGATTCAATCGAGACCTTATGCGCCAAAGAGTATCAATCTAATAAGTATATATATTTTTTTTTTTACTTGATTCAACCTCTTAACCTCGATGCTCGATCCGAATTCACATAATTGTATGACCGACTAATCCTATCATTCACGTTTCTTTGAAACTATAGTATGTACATTTTCGAGGTTTATGGGTTATAACCTTTCAAGGTTCGTATGCAACCAAAGATCTTATATTGCACGCAGCAAAACTTATATTGTTGACTGTGAATTGTCTTGCAACACGACCTCCACAAAAAATTTGTTAATTATTTTCATATCAGTTGACAAACACAATTTGTTTATTATAAATAAATTGTATTGTTTAATTATTTCTTTCCTATAAATAATTATACTAATAGTAATAATAAATCGATTGATTGTCTTTGTTTTAATGTGCACTTGATTATATAGCGCATGGTATTACAATATATAATAGTGAAAGTTCTCATTTATTTGAAGGTAATAATTTAAGTGTGATGAAGCTACTAGGGTTACTAACTGATCTAATCAACTTGTATATTATCAACTTATCAAATGAGTACATTTAATCAATTCTCATTTAAAAAAAAAACATAAGATCACAAAGATCATCGCGTATGTATATATGTATATACGTACATATGTGTATGATAAACATACAAATTATAAAAGATCGTTAATCAAAATCTTATATTGACTGACAGACTTACATAGGTCACAGCTAGAGTAGGCAGAAGACAAAAAAATGCTAATCAATTAATTGTTCCGCATTATTACTAAATACTATAGTTGTAATATCACCACTAAACTTTAATTACATCTAACATTGTCATTGAAATTTATTGACTAAAATAGAATCTTACGTAAACAAAAATACAATTATTTTATTATTACTCGTATTATTATTGTTATTACACTTATTTTAATTTAATAATTTGGGTTATATATGTACGTATATACATATATTTCATAAACGATTTTAAAATTAGGTTATGAATACCTGTATAATGTTCTTCAATTACATTTTTATGACACCTCGCACATAAAATGAATAATAAAAGAAAATGTGTTGCAAAATCTAAAATCTAAATATATTTAATTTTATCACCATTTACCACTAGGTATGTGGTTGAGACAAATTAAAAAAAAATTTATAATCATTTATACAATTTTGAGGAAAATAAAAGAATAATATAATTTTAACACTTCATCAAGTTGTATAGTACGAAAATAAAAGGATTTTTAGCGATTTATTTTTTCTATTCATACTAGGTCAAAGGTTATCAAGTTTAAGTATGTCTGTACTATACAGTATGCGCGTGTCACAATCGTTATTATATTATCATTACTACTCATGTTTTAATAAGTATATGTATACGTATACTGACAGACATTCTCTTCCATTTTGGTATAATTTTAAATACAATAATTATATCAAATTAAATTAGCAATTTTCATGTTTCAAATCTAATTAAATACGGTGAGTAGTTATAAAAAAAACTGCTAGTAATGTATTATACCTAAGCGCGGTACCTGGTGCATTGAGACGTGCCGTTTTCAGATTCCGATAAAAATGTCGCGCACACATACATATTTTAGTAAATCACGTGTCGCTACAATCAAGGCAAACCCCAATCAATTGCTCATTTTTTGCTTGTTATATTATTACAAGCGAATTCCATTCAACAGAAATTTAAAAAAAATATATATTTTTTAAATATGTACGTACATATATACGATATATTTGACAAATGAATGCTAATTGAATTGAATGAAAATTTATCGAAAATATAGCCAGGCCAGTAAGGTGAAATAATATATACGTACATGGTAATTAAGGTTAAATAACTATATTGTAATCACCGAGTATATAAACTGTTTGAAACGTGAGACGAGTATTAATTTATTTAGGAATCTTAACCAACAAGTACATATATATACTCGTACGTGCATTGGAAAATTTGATAATCGCCAGATTATATCATTGACGTATGAGAGGTTTCCATGAAAGCTAAACATGCTGAAAAAATAACTAAATTGCATACGATTTTTTAAAAATGTTTAGTAGAATCCTATACTTGATCACTTTCAAAAAATAAAAACCGTACCGTAGTCTAATTCAGCTGGCGTCGTAAGTAAATGTTGTTAAGGACTAGGGAACGACTAGGCAAATAAAAATTATATTTGCCTATTCTATAAATATTTATTATTCACAATTTTTAAAATGTAAAGCTCATTCTATCCATCCTTAAGGAAAAAGTTAAAAATTTGTTATCTTTTTCCTTAATCAACCTAACAATCAAAAAATGTTTTTTTATTAAATTTGTTTTCATACTTTTCTGTTAGATAAAAGTAAAAGTATTTTCATTGAGGATGTTCTGTAAATGTCTTATTTCAATCACCCTCTGCATCATTTCTTGCATTGTCAAATGTGGCCTAAATTTTTTTATACGATTCTATAGTTTTTAACAGTTTCATAAATGGAAAAATTAAATATGTAAATTCAATAAAAATATGAAAATCCCTAAATTTTATATTTGTCGTCGTCGGCTATCAACTTACAGAAATCCGTTCATAACCGAACAATACAACATCGAATTCGTATTTTTTTAAATAATTTATCAGAATTCGTATTCAGAAATTGAGGCCATGTTCTTTGGAACTATTGAATAGAAACATTTTAATATTGGATGTTTAAATCGAATAATAAAATACAATCGAGAAACATATTTACAAATATTTTTAATTTTTAGATTTCAAAATTCAGTATTAAAATTTGGGCACAATTTATTATTTGCAAAACTTATTGCAAAAATCATAAATATAATTTTATTTAATAAATTAATTAATGCAATTTTAATTAATGACCGGTAAAAAAATTTAGTCGGCCTTTTCAAATACTTACATAGTAAAACAAACGAAAAAATTTCTTCCATTTCAGTGATAGACAATTTTTCGTAAAATTTGGTATTGAAATTTTATTTTTATATAAAACTCCATTTGCTAGAATTTATAAATTAAACATTGGCTACCAAATTTTGGTTGAACTTAGTTTAACACACGAAAAATTCTCCAATATCCGACTTTAAAAGAAAATAAGCAAAGCTTTAAACAACAATAAATGAATTTATCATCGCACCTTCTATTCTAAATACTAGACGTTATATCTAAAAGCTAAAATAAAAGCCTGTCTAGACTTTGCGGGATTAGTAGAATTTGTATTATTATTAGATTTATATTAACAATGAATAAATTAATGAAACATAATATTTTAATCGAATCTGATTTTTTTTAACCGAATTTAAAAAATTTGTTTTTTTCGTTTGGCTAAGTTTAACTTTGGCACACAGGTGACACGAGCTCATTGTAAGTATATTGGGATTCATATTACCACTTAAAACTAATCGCTTGTTTCAATTTAAAATATTGAAATATTAAAAACATTTGTCTAAACTATTTCCCCTAAATGTTAATTATAGATTTGAAAAAATCAACGTAAACTTTATTAGAGCGGGAATTGGAGGCCGCAGAAATGAATCGCAGTTAAGCGCGGTCCTCCTTGTTTTTCTCGTAAGTATCTTTTTCATTAAAACGGTTGGAACCTGCAGAGGTATGTATTTTTAGTTTCTTTTATGTTCAATAAGTAGTTTACCTTTCATTATAACCTGGGATGCGTGAATTGGCTAGCATTCCAAATAGAAATAAAACCAGAAAATGATTTTTGAAATGTTTATTTTAAAAAATGCACAAAAAAATTGTTCGCAAATAATCTCATAATAAAATAGGCTTGACACATATGTACATACTAAATCCTACAAAAATAACAATAGGTTATTTTAAGTATACATATACATTATACATATTATGCTAATGTAATTAAACGGCGCGACCCTCTCGTTGCACGTTTCGACAAGTAATCGCGGCTGATGGAATACAACAACTAAAAACTAAATAATATCAAAATATGTAATATGTGAATTTGGTATATAATTATGTCTTAAAAATTGCATTTCGAGGAATTGTACTATATATTTACATAACGGTTTATTTGGTTTTTTGCCAAAAGCAATTGTTTTGCAATACTATTTCGACAGCTCAACATTTTTATTGTTTTACTTGTAATTTTCCACCAGATTTCTCTTTCAAATTCTGACTATCAGTTGGTTTTTCTTTCATTGATAAATCGTTTGTATCCCGTCGATCGCACCAGAAAAAGGTCATCGCAAATAATCCAATACTCATGAAAGCGAATAACAGTGTACCATATTCAAGTGCTATTTGAAGTGCATTTAAACTGAATGAACTGTGGTAAATCAAGTTTCGAAGCTCTTCGGATATTTCACCGGGTACAAGCTCAAACCATATAACTGGAATAATATCATCGTTGAAATAGTTAAAGGAGGGGTCCATATCGGATTTTGGTACAGCTACATTTACTTGAAATCTTGATGCGCCATCAATTGGGAACGCTAACCGAGGATGAATGTCGGCAAAAGTTCGATGTTTTATTGGATCCGGTTTTAGGCCAATGATCTTCTTAAACAGCTTTGCCTCACCGCCCAAAAAATGTGGAAAAGATATAAAAATTGGAGCACCAAAATTACACACAGTTGAATTATAAACACCACTTGGTGGGCACTTTATTCCACTACGCTCTGTTTTAATGCAGTAACAGTGGTTGTCTGGATTGATATGTGGCGCAGCAAATACCGTATCCTTTGCAATATAGCGCAACGCTGGAACATTATCGAATACATTAACATCTTCTAAATAGTCTAGCGAGAAGGAACGACATAAATCTTTTATAAAAATTTCTAATGGCGTTTTTTTGTCTAGCCAATTCGGTGGAAATTGGGAACCATCAGTTCCCCGCATCATGTTACACGATTCGTTCGGCCACACATTCATTTTAGTTTCACCATTGAAATTCATGATAATTCCAATTTTTGAAATATCCTGTTCACCATTATTGATTGTTAAAAAATCACGTGCTGTCCCATTTCTCTAAAATGATATACATAAATATGAATATATTTACCATGGAAATAAAAATGTTTTATATACATACATTTACCAAAATGCCAAATTTATCGAATGGAGCGTCCGACATTTTTAATGTTTTCGCCGTTGTCATAATTATATCATCGTATCCCCATAAGAATGGACCGGCTTGCTGACGGGTAAATAAATTCAAACCGAAACGTACGCTTGAACGTAATAGAGCTTTTTTGAATGCATTCATTTCTACGTATTTCTTCTCCATTGAAATTAACGGTATATTTGGAACGGTCACAGTATCATTTTGTTGGCCAGTTGATAAATTCCCAATAAACTTATATTCGCGTCTCTCTTTATATGTAATTGTACTATTATTATTGAATACAACATCAACTTTAGTGGCCTTCTCTTGGTACACATATGGTCCAAGCTCTTTTACAATTAATTTTTCAGCTCGTCCTGTTATATAATCATCAGAATTTGTATAATTAAATATGTAGACTCGAAGATATGGATTTAGTGGTGGATTTTTCCACCACTGTACCGCCTGTGAATTTTGACTTAACACTATATTCTGAAATTGATGTTGGAATTATGTATTGAAAATAATAAGAATTAAAATATTATAAATAAATTACCGAAAGTAATGTATTATTATATAATTCGGTAAACCACATTACGCCAAAGCCGAATGTGCTGACAAAAAATATGACTAATAAAAATAATCTAACTGTAAGAAAAATAAAAGGAAATTAATTAATTTTTATTTTAAATAAGGTAATAATTAATTCAAATTTTAAATTATATTATATAGAATTAAATAATTGATAGATGGTATATGGAAAGAGCATTAACATTTAATAATCAAGTTAATTTTGGACGATAAAATCGACGGCTTCCATTTTCCATTTTCTGCACGGAACATACTATATTTTGAATTGTCAAAACTCACACACCGTGAACAACGCGGGTCTGACTGAAATACGTTCTTTTTAACTAACATCCTCACATCATGAAATGTATAAATTTCAAATATGAATGTATAACTTTATCTTGCTGGACGTTTTGATTCATTCAAATTTCAAAATGATTGTCGCCCAGTTGAGAGGCTCCCTACCAGTTTTTTTGTCTTTTTTGCCCAATTTCATATAAAACTTTTAGGAATTATAGTAAATTATAATTCAAACTAATCCGAATGGCTCTCATAGGTATTATATGAAAAACCATATAACCCCGCAGTTGGCCCAAAAATGTATCCCAAAAAATGATTATTTTAAACACTGTCTATACTCTATACCAAATTAAATAATTTGAAATAAAAAAAACTAACACGACAGAAAATACATATTTTGTATATCCATAAAAAATTTAGTGACAGTGATAGTATTTACTAAAATAAAATGATAACAAATTACACTGTTAAATTTTGCTTTTTTAAAATGGGGATTTTTGGTTTTTTGTGAATGTTGTGCCTGAGATCCATATTCGTAGAGTTACAAAGTGCTATCTTTGTGTCTATAAGGGGATTAAATTCAATAGGTTACATTTTCAGAGAATGCATGGAAGTTTCGTGATGTTAAACGATTTATATTATTTTGTAATGCCAATGAAAGATTTACCGCGCTCGCTTGGATTAAAACTAGCTCACGGGGACAAATAAATCTTTTTTATGATAATTTTCATATAAAAACATTGATGTTTGTTCAACAATTCTGACTGGACTGTCAATACTTGTCTCCATTTATCGAGGAAACGTGTAGTTTATAGTACTGGTTTCAAATAAATTCGAACTATTTTAATGAGCAAATTATATTATATGGTTACAAAATGACACTATTCATTATGTAAAGTTGGGTTATGTTGTTATGTTTTTATTTTACAAAAATAACAATTAAAAAACTAGGAACTAAATATTTTTGAATTATTCAGTGTTCTATGCACATAATAGAATAATTCAAAAATATGTATTGTTACCCATCTCCTAGTTGACATTTTGCTTATCATTTATGAAAATAATTTCAGAATTGCTTTGATATATGTACATAATGAATATTTTAAATGTAGATCATGTACCCGGGTCTAAACTTCCAATCATATGCGCAAAACAAAATTAAGCATTTATTTATTTTAAGCAAAAAGACGGGTTGCTTGTAGAGGCATATCTTATTTGAAACTAGTGGCACCTCTAGTTGCAAATTCAGATTGTCGGAGAGTTTAGATCAGCGATGCCCAGCCAAGGTGCAATTTACTCATCACATTTAAACAATTTTTTGTAGATAAATTATACATAAATGAAGTAAAGGTTTCTGTACGAAAGATGGCTCCTTAAGAGCAGCGATCTCTGAAGAAAGAGCAGAGGTCGCTGTTGGCGGCAATGGCTTCACGGTATAGTGAATGACTTAGCTCCTTCTGATTGTCTAAGACCAAACTCAGGATCGAAACCGATGGAGCCATATTGTTGACACAGTAAGGTGCCAGTAATGACCATTAAACACTGTTAATAATAATAATAATAAACATTTCTGTTTCTAAATACATATTATAAGAAAGAAATCACGACGCAACCGCAATATTTCAGATATTTTACTTTACGTATTCGCGTTTTTCGTTTTGTAAATTTAGTTATGTTAAACTTTTGAAGAAAAAAGCAACGCTGACCGATGTTAAAAAGTACTTTAAATTATTTTCAAAATAAATAATTTTACCACGGTACTTTGCATTTTTGATTTAAACTTATCAAAATATTTGAACATGAAGAGAATGGGCTCTGTACTAAACTGGAACTCTGGGAATTTGTTTGTGTTTTAAATGGCCAACAATTTGTATATCTGTTTTGTGGGTTTACTATAAGCGACCGCAGATTTAACTGCGAAAAGCTTTATTGTACTAAACACAGCACCGACTTTTCAACAAATACTGAGAAGAAACAAATACCTCCGATCAGATGAGAACAAATTTGTATCCGTATTTTCATCAGCATGTACATTGAAATTAACATTCGGAAATCTACTTTAAAAGAATTCTACATACATTGTTTCGTATAGAATATTGCCAAATCAAAAATACCTTTAATTGAGAGGAGAAGTACAATAATTCCAAAATATTTAGTTTCCTTAACTCCTAGTTGTCATTTTACTTGACAGTTTCAATGTCACCTATATACTATATAGTTGCCAATACAGGAACTTTCTTTTGGAAAATTAGTAATTGAAAAAAAAATTAAAAGTAAAATGTATAAATTTAAATCGTGTTGAGAACGCGAGCTTTTGACGTGGCCCAAAAAAATACTGCCACGTGATTTCTTAAATACGCGGCATTCAACGCCAGGTGCCCGCTATAATTATTGAACATCGTGCGATTATTTCCTCCGTCTTGATTAAATGACCTTTCGTTTTACCACATTTCTAATCTAATTTTATTTATTTCAAACGCAAATTGATAATTTTTGAAAAATCTCTGTATTTGTGTTTGAATGAAAATCTATATTATAATATAACTATAACATCCTTGTGTTGCAAATTGCAATGCACGTCGGATAGACTTTAGATTCAAATCTACCCATAACAAGCGAGGTAAATCAATCCTATTGGAATTTCATTTCATAAGCATTCGAGATAGAAACCGATTGCAAGATAGAAAGTTTTGTAGAAAATCATCTGGATTGTATACAGATGCTCGATGATGGATTCAATTTTTAATTGCAATCATATCATATTTCAAATGAAAGGTAAGTCCGCCAAAATTTAAAATTATACAAAGTGTTTCGCGGCTCCAAAAAGGTTGGATGAAGTTTGAACTAAGTACTAGTAAAAATAAAAAGGTGTCAGTATTCGATTTACTTCGAAATGGAAACAAATCGCATGATGAATTCCGTTGAATGGAATCGTTTATATAAATTGGCACATTGGACCAGATGCAACTTCGATTCTATCTATTTGTAAAAAACAGTAAACATAAAATAAAACAAAATAAAAAAGATGGAGGTAATAGTATAGCAAGATTAGAAGGAATAGAATAACGATCACGTCGCAGTGACAATCAATTTTTTTTTACTACAAAGTTGACTAATTAATCGAACAATTTGATTTTCCTGCCAAAATTTTATTTTTTAACTATTGATTTTGAAATTCAAATTTGTATGGTACAGTAAATCGAGTAAACTTTTATTTGAATTGGTTTTAATTGATTTGCTTGTTAGTCTGTGGTGCTCGAACATCTACCCCCAAATATTCTAAATAAATAAAAGCACAGAGAAAACAAGGAATAGAATACCCAGATTTAATTAAAAAAAATCATTATGACACTTTTGGAATATTCGGAATGAATAAAAAAAATACTGCGCATGTTGATGAAATTTCAAAAAATCGTGATCACGATTATCTATATCAAATTTCTCTAAACGAATTTGCTATGAGAACTGAGAAGTGCATATCATGACACTTTTTAGCTGTAGCGACACAATTTTTAGAGTTATGTAAATAGCGTCTTGAGCGTGATAGAAGTATTTTTTGGGCTGACATTTACATATTTATAGTGAACATTTCTATTCTAGTGTTGCCAAAGACTGTTTTGGGAACACAATTTTCAGCCTCCCATACAAATGTATACGATAAATCCGGCCATGGCCTCTTATATATACTTATATGTACATTTATTTATTTTGTAAGCAGTTCACGTCTCGCTTGACGGAGGCATCACGCATTTAAGATTTAACTGTCAACAAAAAATGAATTGTTTTTTGAAAATATTTTCGAATTTGATGTTTTTTAAGTTCATTTCTGATAAAACATTTAGAAAAGAAGAATTGATAAGAAATAAAAAATTAGAATTGTTTGAAGTTAATTTTTAATATAACAAATTGCGATTAGAATGTCTTGAGTTACTTATTTGACAGAACTTTATTGTGATTTGTTTCTACTTCAACGTGGGTATGTTATTATATTGATAAGTGCGGGCATTTATTTAAACGAAACCATTATAAAGCTTTTAAATTAAAATTTAATTCGCATTCAAATCACAGTTTATAAATGCTAACTTGGAAGTGCTAACTAACATGTAATTATGTACATATATCTGGTATCCTGTATCCATAAATAAAATAAGGGTTTCTTATTGTTCCAAACGTTTTTTGTATATTACATACATCTATATTTGATAACAAATATGTTATCGGAACTCATTTCAAATTTGAAGTAAAATTCGACAAGATATTTTGTAATAAGGGACAATAAAAATTATCAAAATTACTCTAAAACTGTTATCGCGTATATGTATATGTACATAGTAATTATATGTTTACTTTTACCCTTTGCTAGTTAGCCTAAACTCATTCCACTTTATATAGTACACATTACATGTTATTAAGAAAAATTATCATTGATATGGTTTTTTGAAGTAATATTTGGAAATAAATGAAAGCCAAGACAAATTTTTCTCTGTGGTACGGAATAATTATCCCGATATTAAATAATTCACAGCTTTCACAATATTTCATACATCATAATATAGGGTCAAGAACTAATCGTATATACCTATGTATATATACATATATCATTCAACGCATTCCCATAATTGTACCTGCACATTTAAATTTACAGCAGCCACTTGTCCGTCCTTGCCTACATTTAATATTAGTTTCCCCATACACACACACACAGACACACACACATGCATATGAGTAAATATACGTATACTAAATACGTACGTTCTCGAGAAGGAAGTAATAATAAAAATACTACGTAGAATATAGGTTTTGAGTAAACAAGAAATCCCATCTTATCATTTCAACTACGAGTATATGTGTATATTATACAGATATGTACATACATAATATTTTTTTTAACCAGATGACCATAAAAAAAAGATCATGTCATAAGAGGTCAAAACGCGATAAAACTAAATAATTTTTAATTATTAATTTCTTACATCAAATAGTTTGTTTGACTAAATTAATTTACGTTTTGTGGAGGAAATATGTATGTAATGTACATATGTATTTGTATATATGTATACAGAAGTTTAATCTCCTTTTAGTGAAATAAAACTAGACCATGTTAAGGTCATATTTCATTCTTTATTTTTAATTTCTAGTTATTATCAGTCAATCACATTTAAGTTTAACTACGCCATTTTAAAACACATTTTATTCCACATACCAATTAATCCAATCGTAAAATGGGTGAACAAATTAAAAAAAAAAAAAAAGAAACACGTGGTAAATAAATCACTTACCAACTAATAAACATTCACTACACCTTAATGGTTTTTCATTTGTTTTAACTGTTTTCACAATATTTACTGTATTCGGTGTAGATGGTGTACACATTTCCGTTGATACAATATAATATTGTTCTTGAATGTCTTTATTTTTATCAATATTCGCCATTTTATTGTTATAAATCTATTGTGTTTATGTATACGAGTGTATGAACTTAGGAAGTCGAGCTCTTCAATTTATTCCATTTGACTTGACTGATAGTACTTTTCAAAATATTGGTCCGAATTATTCAATATTCCCGAGAGGACTGCGGATGATAATATATTTTTTATTAATAATTATTTTTGTTCCGAAATATGTATACAAAATAAATGTCTTATCACAAAGATATTTTTTCAACTCAGTTAGACTGGAAAAAAAGAAATTGAGATATTTTATATTTCAATATACATATATACAATAACGTTCTTATCTGTTTAATTCTTTTATTTTTTGTATTTACATTATAAATGTCATATTATAGTTATGTTTATTGATAAGAAAATTGAATATGGAATCAATTAATAATTATCGAAGAAAAAAAAGAATTATCTATTTTAACCTACAAGAACAGATTTTGAAAAATGTCTGAAAATTGGTTTTAAATTTAATTACAAAGCAATTTCTCCGTCTTGATCCGTCTTTATCTTCTAGCGAATTAATTATTCAGCAAAATTTTTCACACACCGAAGTTAATCGCTGAATTGAAAATTATAATTTTAAAAAACAGCTTAGATGCATGCGTACTTAATGTGATTTATGAAATTATTTATGTAAAAGTGAAATGTGCTACTGATAAGAACTATATATTCATTACATGTTAACTGATACAGCATAAAATTCCGAAATCACATAAACATTTGATTTACACATAACAGTCTACAATCAACCGAATAAAAATGCGATGATTTGTCATCCACACTATTCAGCCAATTAAATTACTTACATGCTAAAAAATTCAACCCATTTTTCTCTTTTCAAAAACACAATTTATGTGGATAAAAAATTCACACATTTTACCCGCACTCGTGCATCCAACATAATGCAACATCAATTCATCCAGTTCTTATAAAAAAAAATCCGGAACACTAAACCAAATAATCACTGGCGGAAAGCGAAACTGAAATGTCAGCATTGTGTCATATAACTATAAAAACAAAGTCATGGAAAATTAAGTAAAGTTCCGAATGATAAACTGTCACGTTTTAAAATTCCTTTAATCACAAATAATGCAAAAAACTAAATTCCTTAGAACAAATCGCCTAAAATAATAATTCCAATTTCAAAATTCCAATTGAGAAGAACTCAAGAACATTCAACATTTTGCAGAATATTCTGTCTTTTTTCTGTGCAAATATATTTTTTATGGTAACGAACTGAAGCTGAAGCAGTATTTACGATAAAAAAAATTTTTTTCTTAAACTTCTTCCCATAGTGAAGTGCAACAACGTCTTACAATCGCGAGGAAAAACAAGGCTGCTCTTGCAAGAAGGGCAGCTAAGCGTATTTGTAGACGGAAGAAGCGAGAATGGTGGAAGCGGAAGGCCGAGGTTCTGATCTGAAAGTACAACAACTCAGCAATGAGCGCAGTTCGCGTAATTTCCTTAAAGGAATTACTGGACTGCACCGTACTTTCAGGCCTACGTCAACTACCATTCGGCACCGGGATGGAAACCTCTGTGTCACATCGACGCAGTACTTGACGCATGGAGTGCACACTTTACTGACCTGCTTGATGTTCATCATGCGTCACAGACTGTTGTTGAGCCATCTCTAATACAGACTGTGGAGATTTGCAGTGAGGAGCCATCCCATGAGGAATTCACTAAAGCCATGCAGAGATTGAAACGAAACCGCTCACCTGGAGTGGACTGCATTAAATCGGAGCTCTTGATATTCGGAGGGGATACTTTGTTGAACTGTCTTTTCGACCTTATTCGATTAGTATGACGAACCGAAGTAATGCTTGACGAATGGAAAGTGGCCGCGATATGCCCCATCTACAAGAAGGGAGACCGCTTGAAGTGTGAGAATTATCGCGGTATACTTCTCCTTTGCACAGCATACAAGTTACTGTCATACATTGTATTGGATAGAATCACTCCTCTAGCGGAGGGCTTGGTTGGTGACTATCAAGGAGGATTTCATCCGTATAGATCAGTCATTGATCAGGTCTTTTCGCTGCGGATGATTCTGTATAAATATTATGAGACATCCATCCTGGTACATCAGGTGTTCCTGGATTCCCGGCAGGCCTGTAACTCGATCAATCGAGAAAGTTTGTGGTCTACTTTGGAGTACCTAGGAATGCCAACAAAATTGGTACGATTGTGTAGGATGACAGTGAAGCAGTCTCAAATCTGTATTAAAGTTGAGAATAGGCTATCGACAATTTTTAGTTAACTCGGGTGTTCAGCAGGGACACAGAGAAAAAAATAATAATAAGATTCCTTATAGGCGATTTTTTAGAGATTTCTTTTTATTTCCTGGATAATAAATAGATATCTTATCAATATTTAAATAGATTTATTATTATTATTATAAAAAAAATCTAATTAAAAATTAATGTGTTTATCTTGTTAAAAATTATTCGACTTACGCATGAAAAAGTATAATAATACGAAAACCCTGTTAATTCTAATAATCAAAATGATATTCTCTTTAAATATACAGATCGCGTTTGATCCTGTCTGTACAATAAAGAGAAACACAACTCCTAACGGACATAATGTGTTCATTTTGCATTTGAAAAAATTTTGGAGGTTCAAAATTTATTGAATTTTTGGGGTCTTACGCCAAGTAGCTGTTAATTAATAATTAGTAAGGGCGTATGAATTGAACAGTTAAAAGCATTGGAATTAGAAGGTGTAAATTCCATCTTCAATATGGAAAATCAGATAGGAGAACAATACTTGTGTTTAGACAAATTCAAAGGATGGAGGATCGAAAGAAACGGAATGCGGATCTGATTCCAAAACAATCCTTGAATGGTTAAGAAACATTTCAGATAGTGTATCAAATATTAGCCGGTCAACATTGGAAACTATTGATGATATTGAAATTCATCGAAGTGATTCTAATAGATTAAAACAATTATTAGAAAAAAATATAAAAAGACAGATGGTTCTTTCATTTTACAAACAAAACCTCACAATCTCAACATCAAAAACACATTTGCCACATTATTACTGATTATTATAAATTTAATCAACTGAAAATGACTTATACCGATATAAGTTTATGGGCTACCAACATAGAAGAACTGTTTCCAAATGAAAAATCTGTAGGGATTGTTTAAGTTACTAATATTTAATAATAAGTCGATTTCATATCTCATGTTTATTGCATGGAGAAATTTAATATACTTTTTTTTATTATAGACCACCTACTTTATGTCTCGTAAACCTGGGAAAAAAATCCCACAGGTAAACTAAACATCAGATGGGTAAATGTTAAAGGGGAAACAACACAACCAGCAGAAGTTGTACTAAACGATGATTTAGTAAACATTGGTATGTAAGATTATAAGTATAACCAAACATTTTTTATAACACTTAAAATTAATCGTATAGGTGACATGTTGAACCGAAAATGTTGGCCTGCAAACAATTTTTCACCTTGGAGTGAGGTATATCAAAAATGGGATACAACTTCAGCCATTAGAATTCCAAAATTTCAGAACTCTGACCAATCACTTAATGACTTGCTCAAGGAATGGCCCAGATTTAAAGATCCTTGTGGTTATCACTAGTAAGTAGAAATCATTAATTTTAGATTGGTTTAAATGAATGTCAATCTGAACGAATTAAAAAACATGAAATATATATTATTTCATGTTTTTTAATTCGTTCAGATTGACATTGATTTCCAAAAATTATTTCCTAATAAACAAAATTTTCTATTAACCAATTTTGATGAATTTTGCACAAAAATTATATCTGTTTTTGATCGGGAGATTAAAGATAAATATGCTAAAACCATGCTAAAAAACTTGAAAGAAACAGAAATGGATAAAAGTAAGGAACTTTGTTATTATACTATACTGTTAAATAAAAAATTTAATCAACTAAATGCTTTTCATTACAGATTCCCGGCAATGTATTATATCGTTGCTCTTGCATAGTATTCTGCAACCGAAGCGAATAAGCAGAACATTTAAACCAACTATTTTGGATTCTCAAACAGATTTCATCATACATATCTATTCTATCAACGACCTGGAACCAAAATTGGAATCATTACGAAAACAGAGTTTTGAAAATAAAAAGCTACTCCAACCGAGGATAATAGTGGTAGGTCCTGCTTTGGAATATTTAAAATAATTATTTCTGTGTTTGCGTTAAGTACAAAGTACCATCTTTTATTAAATGTATAGATATTATAATTAAATTAGTGTACGTATACAAACTAAAATATCCCGAAATAAGCAAACTAGTCTGGTTATTTTTCAAAAATCACTTTTTTAATTTAATTTCAGAAAAGTTTTCTGACAAATTTGATTAATCAGCTTAATAGAACTAATTAAATATATTAACTATAAAATGACCAGACTTAATTGTTTTATATGTGATTATTTTAGTAATAAGTTCTTCAAAAATGCTTATTCAACATTTAAATCGCGATCACGGGCTTCCAACAATTTATCGATACAAATGTAGATACTTCTAGTAATTCATATTAAAATTAGATTTAAAAATAAAATAAAATTTTATAGACTGATCTTTATCAATTTTAAAATTTGTGATATTATTGAATTCCCAACATTCGTATAAATTTAATCAATGTCTTGATTATGTTTGAAATTAAACTGAATTGTGAAATTACTCGTTTTTATATGAAATCTAGCTATTAAATTTGAAATAAAACGATATTTTTATTAAAAATTATAGTTTATAAAAGTAAAAATATGTATTTATTATGTAATTCAATAAAATTATTTTCAATCAAATTAAGTTTTAATTTCGGACCACTAGGTTCTACATCCCAGAGAAATATATAAAATCATCCTTTTAATTTGGTCTATTCAAAAAGAAAATCGGAACAATATTTAAAAAGAGCTTTAACTTAAATTGAAAGGTCAATCTCATTAAATTTCAAATATCCCATCACTTTATTTTTATAAGATTTATTATTGATTAATCAATGCGACTTCCTTTAAAATTAATCAAATTCCCTTTCTTTTTCATTGGATAAAACTCTTAATTTAATAAAACAGCTTATTAAAATAAGTATAAGAAAAACCTTTCAATATTTATAAACCTTCCTTTTGGATGAGAACCATAGAGATATCTTATGAATTTCATATGAACTCTGTACCCGATACTCTTTAATCTCATGTTGGAGTATATCTTTTGTAAAACTGAAACACCTCAGTGCAACATCTTATATCGCCAGTCCAATCTGGTGCTTGCATATGCAGATGACATATGCGTGATTGGACTGAATAGCAACGGAGTGAAAGAAATACTTGATCCTCCTGTAGAGTTTTCAGCTTCAGTTGGACTTCAAATCAATGAGTCCAAAACGAAATACCTGATCTCTGGTTTGAGGGACAATGTCACACCAGATTTTAGTGTGACCACCACACGTTTGAGAGAGTGAGGAGGTTCAAATATTTTGGTTCTCTTATCACTCACGCTAACAGTGTGAGTGAGGATATTAAAGTGCGGTTGGCAGCTCCCAGCCGTGCTTTGTATCCTCTAAGGCCACTGCTAAAATCTAAACACTTATCAAGTGCTGTGAAGCTGAAGCTTTACAAAGCCTTGATCAGGCCTCCTTACATTTGAGAGAAGAGTCATGCGCGTGATTTACGGCCCAAAACACGAAATAGATGGTGCATAACGAGCTCTGTACAATTTCGAGATCAAAGATCTGATGAAGATCCCCGATACTGTACATGAAATAAGATCGCAACGAGTACGCTGGCTCGGTCACGTTCTGCGTGCTGATCCGGAACGAATTGTGCAGCGATTAATCAACCATGCTCAGGATCGAAACCGTTGGAGCCAAATTGTTGACTCAGTGAGGGGCCAGTAATAATGGCCTTTAAAAACTGTATATTATTATTTTCTTAAATATCGGCAGCCATGAATTTTTAATGTAATTACATATTGATTAAATTTTAATAAAAATTATAGCATCATTGTTTTTGTTTACATATTCTTTCTTATTTTAACTATAATGAGTATTTTTTATATTGCGTGCAGCAAAGTTCATGCAATAATTTTGCATGGCAAATATTTTTCATCATCTATATCGAACATTATATTTTGTTAAATATTTACGCTCTTTTACCAATCTTTTGACACGTTTATATTTTTTGATATTCAATTTATTTTGACGAATGCGCGCCAGGGATGGGCGTTTACGCGTCATCTATTATTTTCTACATTGACGTGTCGACATCGTCGATAATGTAGACAATTCCTAGAGTGGTTTTGTCAATTAGTTCTTAACTAAAGAGTGACCAAATTTCTTTAGGAACAATACGTTATTGGTGATGGAACTCTGCGCTTATTTGACCATCACATTTTCATTGCTGCTACAACCCCCTTTTATTTTTGGTAATTAATTGGAAAAAATTGTAAATTTTAATAGAACCTGAGTTGAGCTAATTTGTAAGATGAAATTAAATTAATAAAACGTTAGCCCGAATGCCGCTTAAACTTATGTCCACTAATCAAACGGCCAACACTCTGCTTACTTGACCACTGCCATACAATTAGATTACTGATAAACCCATCATTTATATGCACCATTTGAATAGAGAAAAATGAAAAATTAACAGAATCTTAATTGAATTAATTTGTAAGAAATTAAATTAAATTTTTTTTAGTCCTAATCGAGACTTAAACTATACCTATTTGTTATACTTTCAGTTTGTATAGGGATATTTTTTATTTGGACGTCATTCATGTACTGACTGAAACTTAAAACTTGTATGGTCAGTTAATATTTTTTAAGAACATAAGGAGAAATAGCTTGACATTAATTAATATTTTTTAAGAACATAAGGAGAAATAGCTTGACAGATTTTTAACTTCTTCGAAATACACTGCTTGAAATGTCATCGCATTAAATGTTGCACCTGACACTATGCAGTTCAGTTAAGTTTCAAACGATATTAATGTTGGGACAATTTTGGTTCAACTCAGCTTCTGTTAAAAAATTCCTCAAGTTTCTCAATTCAATTGGAAAGTATAAAAGATTTGCATAACATCAAATATATATACGGTGGTGGGCGAGGTAGTAGAGTGATTGACTTTCAATTCGTGGTCCAAGGTTCGAGTCCCATTAGCGATGGTATTATTTTAATTTAATTTGTTCTGTATTCAAATTGGTTCAACACACAGCTTCATTTTCATATTTTGGAAGTAGTGGCATGTATATACAAGATGGGTATATAGCTATGGTGAAATAAATGCAGAGTCTTGCCTTTGCTATAATTTTCAATAATTTCTATTCAATTGACAGATATAAAAGTTTTGTATAGCATGAAAAAAATAAGCGGCGGTGGTCGAGTAAGCAAAGTCAGTGACTTTGGATTTACGGATCTAAGTTCGATTCTCGATTGAGCTAAACATTTTTTGATTTAATTTCTCCTGTCAAATTGGTGATGGTGAAAAAAAATTACTCAAATCCAACTCAGCTTCTGTTCAAAACTTCAAAATTCTCCAAGTATAAAAGATGGGTATATAGGGCGGTAATGAAATTGTACGTCGAATGGTCAATTAAGCAAAGCCCATTGACGTTGCAAAAATTTTCAATTTTTTTATTCAAATGGCAGCTATAAACGATAGGAATAACACTATTTTTATGTAAGGCGGTGGCTCGGTGGTAAAAGAAGCTGTGTGATTGGATGTTAATTATGACTAGTTCAAGCCACAATATATATTTTTAATTTAATTGCAAATTGGTCATTTTTAAATCAAAAAGCGTTTTTTTTTTTTAATTTAATGAGAATGCGTCGATCGCTAAATTTTTTTACCCTTAATCGAGGTTCGAAGTTCGAACACTACACAACATCCACGATTCCAAATCCTATAACACCACTTACTTTACCACCTCACCATTTCCATATAGATAGGTTTGACGCTGTACTCATACTTTATATTTACCTATTGAAAGGAGAAATTAAATAAATTAAATTAAAAATTATTTAATGCCAGAGCGATGATTGAACTCAAGTTCACAATTCCAAATGCAACGACTCTGCTTACTGGACCACCGGCGTATATAAATTTGGTGCTATACAAATCTTTTAAGTTTGCCAATTCAATAGAGAAAATTGAAAATGTTAGCAACAGGAATGGACAATTCATTACGGTCATATACAAAAGATGGGTCTTATAGATTAAATTAAAAAAGTATTGACGCTTATTTGACCATTACCGTATATTTTCATTACGGTCATACACAAGAGATACTTGCAGAAATTGAATGTAGATTTCAACAGCAGCTGAGTTGAACCAATTTTACAGCAGAAATTAAATTAAAAAAGTATTGGGGCTGACGAGTCTTAAACTCGAGTCCACGATTTCAAGAACACTGGCTCTGCTTACTCGACCATCGGCGTATAAAAAATTGGTGGTGAGGAACGATAGGAATCTTTACATGGCACAACTGATAGAAATCTTGTATAACCTTCATCAAAAATAATCCGGGGAAATTTAACTACGACCGTGCCATAAAATTTAACACACCCCACTCCATGGTAAAACGATCAGGAAAGCTATGAGTGCTCCCGAGTTATTAAAAAGCCAAATCGTTGAGATAACCAACACTTGTTCGATAAAATATGTGCCAGACTGATGACAAAATTTAGTGGATGTGTTTTGATGGATGTTGAATTGTACATGAAATTGGTTTTGAAACACTTCAAGTTAGATACATAGGCAAAAAAATGTATGATTTGACCAGCAATTTGCAGTTGTGGAGCCAGGCTTGAGAATATCGAATGATATTCAGTTGGCTTCCATAGCCTCAAATCTAGCTGTTTTATTCACATAGACTTAGGACTTTGCGTAACCCCAAAGAAAAGAGTATAGAGGTATCACACGATCTAAATAGCCAATTCAACGATCCAAACCGTGAAATTAATTGCTCACCAAAATGTTTTTTCAATAAGTACATTGCTTCGCCCGCTATATGGCAAATAGCTCCGACCTCTTGGAACCAAATGGGTTCGAGGATGGGCTCAATTTTATGCAGCAAATATTCCGTTATCATGGCGCAATAGCGAGCACTGTTCACATAGGTACGTCCCGGCCGTCTTCTTTTTTGAAGAAATATGGACGAATGATTTCACAGGCGCATAAACCACACGAAGCTATCTATTTAGTCGCGTATCATGCAATACTGTAAACTGGGATTCAAACTTTTCAATGGTATTCTACAATAAATAGTAGTCCCGACAGGCCGATTATGCCAACTTTAACTTGGTCTAAGCACACGAAACACATTCCTCACAGAACGCTGATTTTTGTAATTGAGCTGAACAATTTGTAGACGCTATGCCGGGCTCAGCCTTTCTATGATGCAATGGCAAACAATACTGAATAAATAAAAACACGATGACAGTTTGAAACTATTCATGCGTCATTTGTCAAAAAGAAACAAATGAAAAAATCACATCTAGATGAACGCTTTCACAAAATAATCCCGCGAACTGGTGCATTCGATTTCAAATCGCTAAAATATCGTTGGTTGTTGACACTATTTTAATTGTCGACGTTGACAAAAAATACTGCGAAGTAATCTACGTTATAATTTACGTGTGGACAACCGCGTAGATTACATGGCGTAATCTACCTCGCCCATCCCTGATGCGCGCACCCCACTTCTAAATCCGTTAATTTCATTGGTCGGTACTACCAATTCTTTCCGCAATTCATTCATAATATTGTAGAGGTCGAATTTTTTACCAACAATTAATATCAGCCGTCGATACCATGACCAAAACTGCTATATCCGGCGCTGGATTATGGCTTTTTCCCTACTTTATAGCAAGAAATATAAATTCTATTGAACCACTCTGCTAGTTTTTAGCAACCGAGTCTTTAAAATTACTAATAAGTTCTGAATAATAATCAGAGTCCTATTCTGCTGGAGCAACGCAAAACGCTGTGTTTTATTATATGTGAATACTTGGCAAGGTCGACTAAAATTTTGTGAATAATTTATAAATAATTGTTTTTTTTTAAACAGTTTTATAGGCCATTACTGGCCCCTTACTGAATCAACAATTTGGCTCCAACGGTTTCGATCCCGAGCATGGTCTTCATACTGTCTAAGACAATCTGAAGAGGCCAAGTCGTTCTCTACACCGTGGAGCCATCGTCGCCTGCAACGACCTTTGCGCCTACCATATAGTGGCTCTCCTTTCAGAGATCGCTGCACAATTCGTTCCGGATCAGCACGCAGAACATGCCCGAGTCAGCGTACTCGCTGAGATCTTCATTTCATGTACAATATCGGGGATCTTCATCAGATCTCTAATCTCGATATTGTACAGAGCTCGGTAAGTACCATCTATTTCGCGTTTTGGGCCGTAAATCACACGCATGACTCTTCTCTCAAATGTTAGGAGCCATCTCTCGTACTCATATCCGTCAGCGCCCAAGTTTCACATCCAAACATAACAACGGGCCTGATATCAACGCTTTGTAAAGCTTCAGCGTCACGGCACTTGATAAGTGTTTAGATTTTAGCAGTGGCCTTAGAGGATACAAAGAACGACTGCCAGCTGCCAGACGCACTTTAATATCCTCACCCACACTGTTATCGAGAGTGATAAGAGAACCCAAATATTTGAACCTCCTCACTCCCTGAATCGTGTGGTGGCCCCTACTAAAATCTGGTGTGCCATTGTCCCTAAAACCAGAGATCAGGTATTTCGTTTTGGACTCATTGATCTGAAGTCCAACTGAAGCTGAAAACTCTACAAGCGGATCAAGTATTTCTTTCACTCCGTTGCTATTCAGTCCAATCACGCATATGTCATCTGCATATGCAAGCACCTGATTGGACTGGCGATAGAAGATGTTACGCTGCGGTGTTTCAGTTTTACGAAAGATATACTCCAACATGAGATTAAAGAGTATCGGGGACAGAGCATTTCCCAGCCGAACACCCGAGTTAACTACAAAAATTGTCGATAGCCTGTTCTCAACTTTAACACAGATTTGAGACTGCGTCACTGTCATCCTACATAGTCGTACCAGTTTTGTTGGCATTCCTAGGCATTCCAGAACTCTCTCGATTGATCGAGTCATAGGCCTGCCGGAAATCCAGGAACACCTGATGTACGTGGATCAATGTCCCATAATATTTAGATAGAATCATCCGCAGCGAAAAGACCTGATCGGTGACGGATCGATTCGGACGAAATCCTCCTTGATAGTCACCAACCAAGCGCTCCGCTAGAGGAGTGATTCTATCCAATACAATGTATGACAGTAACTTGTATGCTGTGCAAAGGAGAGCTATACCGCGATAATTCTCACACTTCAAGCGGTCTAGTCAGGCATAACTTCGGTTCGCCGTACTAATCGAATAAGGTCGAAAAGACAGTTTCACAAAGTATCCCCTCGGACCGAGCAAATAGCGCAGTGGCTAAAGCTGCGACGTTTGGATCGGGAGGTACCGGGGTCGAATCCCAACAGAGGCGGGATGCAAAAGGGATTTTTCATCTCCCGATTATGATCGGAGATTAAATTGAAAACATCTATGATCCTCTGTTGGAATGTAGAACTCATGGGCCGACCCATCTTCCATGTCACTGTACAGGGTGACATGGAGCTATGCAATGCGCAGGTGGTA
Organism: Tipula unca; assembly: GCA_951394425.1. Taxonomy (NCBI): domain Eukaryota; kingdom Metazoa; phylum Arthropoda; class Insecta; order Diptera; family Tipulidae; genus Tipula; species Tipula unca. Next base: position 92,162,211 of record OX596382.1, read on the forward strand.
TACTGTACTTGTGTGAATGGGATGAATGAATGGATTGAATGAATGTTGTGTGCCATTATCGGTTGCAGTTTCGTGTCGGGAGTACGGACCTATGTTTTCACACAAGTCGGTCTGATTTCTGCCAGCTATTAAAGTCCCCAATTACCATTCTAACATCGTGTTCGGGTATAGATCCCATCAGATCGTCCAAGTCATTGTAAAATGAGTCTTTATCTTGGGGCTGGCTGACTTCTGTGGGCGCATGGACCCCTCTGTTGGAAGGTAGAACTCAGGTGGTATACTGTACTTGTGTGAATGGGATGAATGAATGGATTGAATGAATGTTGTGTGAATGTAAGGTAAGGCGTAAGGGCGTTGGACCGTAAAAGTGTCTATGCCAAGTCCTTTAAAAAAAAAAAAAAAAAGATACAATCAATTGTTCATACACATCTGAATATTTAGTTGCTAAGAAATTCACATTACATGAAACATGAAAAATTAATTTCATTAGGATCCTCTCAATTGTAACTGAAATGCAGGTTTATGTTAATCTAAAAAATCAATTAAAATCAAATTTTGCATATAAATGTCATTTATTTGTAAATAAAAACTTTGCTAAATGAAGTGAACTGATTTAATTTGATAGCTTCAATAAATGTCTGCTTCACATGATTCAAAATTATATAATCTTTTGCTTATCGTCAGTCCGAACATCAAACGAATGCTCCATATCTTCTGCATCCTACGATATAAACAGCTTTTTTACAACGCTCCGAACAGTACAAAGCCTAAATTATAACTTATGCAGAACAATTACCATCACACTTAGTAACTTTACAAGTTTTTGAAGTGCTGAACTATTTACAATTGTTTTAATTCTCTGCTTATACAATTTACTTTTATTAATGCTGGTCGAATGTATAAATTTGATTTGAAAAGTGGGAAATAAAATACAACAACTATGCAGTTGGTGATTAACTGATAAATCATAAGCTGTAATTTGTTAGAGTATAATTTGAGTTATTTACATTTCTTTAGCTAAATACCATAATGATTAGACGCGAAAATTTATTCGGAAACCATGGGATTACCAACGAAATAAAAAAGTTTAGTGCGAGAATAAATCAGATAAATTTTAATATTTTTAGTGAATCTTCTTTTAAAGAATGATTTGTGATAAATTACGAGTAACCTGAATATATTTTGGGGAAGCTCTCAAACATGAAACGACAAAAAATAAAGCATTGACTTCATCGCAGCAGATACTATTATGTCTTCACTGATGTGGTAACGGATGTCAATAACATGGCGTTAGGAGGAAGTAGGATTTTTTTTAAAGCAAATGTATGTAGAACAATACACCGTGTCCTCGATACAATTATGGACAATCTATTCCATAAAATTTGACGGACATCGATTGTATTCTTTGTTGAATTCTTTATAAAAGATAGATTTACAAACCTCTGTGGTTGTGTAGATGGTACTATTATTAAAATTAAGGGCCTAACAAAAAATGAGGGGATATTTGTTGATATACGTGGGAATCATTCTTTAAATGTTATCAGGATTTGTGATACCAATAAAATGTTTTTCGCGCCCAACGCGAATTGACCAGGATGCGTAATACAACAATATATCACGGCCACAGTTACATTATAATATTAAAATTTAAAAGCTACATTTTCTATTCATAAAATTTTGTTTTGGTTTGATATTTGTTTGTGCAACAATTTACAATATTGCGTGTACAATAGTTCGCGATAATAGCTTGTTGAACTATTATGAGGATGAATCAAATTTATTCGTGGTATACAGCAGAAGCTGAACCCAATTTGAACCAAAACAATTATAATTTCAGTGTATATATATGTTTTTGACATTCTGGCGGCAGGGTGCTTGTTCGACCTTGAACTAGAACGTGTTTTTAATTTATACTTTCGGCCCAAGAGCTCTACATTCCAATAGAGAGTCATAGATGTTTTTGAATTTAATCACAAATCGTCATCGGGCGTTGAAAAATGTCTTTTGGGATCCGTTATTTATATGAACTTTCTCATAGTTTCGGAAGGTGGTAAATTCGATTTTTTCGTGATCTTCAGGCATTGTTTAAGCCGTTGTTAAATTTCCACTCTCATGAACTCCAACGTTGCATGAAGGTGGTAAATTCAATTCTTTCTTGATCTTCAGGCATTGATTAAGACGTTGGTAAATTTCCACTCTCATAAACTCCAACCTTTCATTTCGTTCGTCTTTTTCAATACATCGTTTTCATTAATTCTCTCGTACACTTACGTTGCTACACGCCAAAAATTTCTGGCAAATTCAAATGTATCACCATCTTACGATCTCGCTCTAACTTCCCATTATGCTGCAATTTCTTAACGAATATGGTGTTTCAGCTCCACAATTATTGCATATATTATATATGAGTATAGCAAGGCCTTTATCACTTAAATACCATTATAGAATAAAACGGGTGCTGGTAGGTTGGGAGACCTCGTGACCAGGTCAATAATCTTACTTTTTAAATCGAAAAAAGTCGTTAAATACTCGTAGAACCACTTTTGAACCCCGGACCTGAAAGAACAGAAAGAAATTATTTTTGTTTTATAACAGCTTTGTTTTGGAAAACCTAAACATATATTGTATATTATATACAGTTTGAGTGAGAATAATCATAAATATAAATCCATCGGACCACTAGCACGATTCTAGCTGTTATACGAGACCATACAGTTACATGAACTATTAATATTTTATTTTAAATAAAAAAATTTTATTTTTGATTTTATAGTTTAATTAACAATTTAACAATTTAAACTATCCTAACGAATTAATTTATTTAAATACTGAGAGGTTCGTATTGTCTACAAACTGTGAATCAGCGTTCAGAAGAATAAAAAAATTTAACAATTTTGACGCGCTGTTGCACTTCGTATAGTTAGCCATTATAAATCTCCACTAAAGTCTATATAATCTGTAAAAAATAAAAGTTACGATTTTTTTTATATTACGTCGTCATGGTTCACCCTGTACTAGCGATTCTTTTAGAGATGCAGATGTCTATGATCTGTGTTCTTCGTTGACTGCTGTTCCTTTATAGGACTTTAGTTTTCGATTGAATCATTCAAGTCTGCAGCATAAGAAATAATATTCGGCCTTCTTTGAGGACCAATAATGTAAAATTTAAAATTCGTATTAGATATTATATTGGGCCATATACATTTGACTATTATGAGCCTATAGTGCCTACGAAGATGTAATTAATTAATTTTTTAAATAACCATGTCACATTCTGAGATATTTTTCAAAATCCCGGGTTGAGTTGAAAATAGTATTGCCGAATTCGAAATTCACGTTCCGGAAAATCATATTACCTTAGACCGACCGAATTTTAAATTTGTGACGGTTGTACCAGAAGAAACATACAATCGGTACAAATTCTTTGATCTGAATCTGCAAAGCTGACGAAGCGATTCCTACAAAAATCAAATTTGACCAAATTTTTCGGAATTTGAACAGTTTTGCGCCTCTATACAACTGATTCGAACAATACATACAAATTCTTTGATCTAGGTGATCACTGTTAACGGTGTGCTTTCTAAATAAATTTATAGTCATCATTGGGATTTGATTATTTTTATGGTAAAGGAGGAGCGACAAGATCGATGATATTTGTCTGCAAGGTTGACGTACATTATATATAGAATAGTTGAAGTGATATAGGTAACGAAGGCATAGAAGAAAAAAGGATTTTTGGTATTTTGAATTCACTATAGACCTTAAGATGATTGGCTGCAAATTCAGAAAACTTGACATAATGTTGTTTAACGGCTTAAGACATTCCAAAACAACTGTTGTGACTACAGATACCATAGAAATTATGGGCTATAGTTTATAGAATCATCGAGTAAACGAATTTGTCATAGCCATATTTTGGGACGGACTGTGTCCTTTCTCTCTCATTCTATCTTGTTTACAAAATATAATTGCTCAAATGTTAATTATTTTGTTGCTGCCATATACGAGCTACGACCTCTGCCGAATTGAAATTGATAGTCAATTTGATAACTTTAACCAGAGCCACCTATATATACAGAGCCGTAAGGATAAGCCATGTTTTTTGTTGAGCTTTCGAATTAACTTTCAACAATGAAAAATTAAAAATTTCATTTCGAAAATTACTTTATGGAATTTATTCTATACTGCAGAACCACATATCTGAAATTAAGCACCTTAAATTTAAAATTATTTAATAAACAATAATTTTGGTATTTTTCTTTGATTTTCATTAGGTCTCTATTAAACTAAGTTGATTTTTACCAAAAATAGTTGACATAGTATATAAATTACACCACTTGACATGGTGTATGTATGCCGTATAGTGTAAACAATATCCAGTTCTATCCAAAATATGGTGGCGGTCTGGTGTAATAAATTATTACAGATGGTAATAATTCGACTTTTTTGGTATTTTTCGTTGGCTTAAAGTAGATTTTAGCCAAAATAATTAAAAATCACTAAATCACTTTACAAGGTATATACGAGTATGTGGCGTATAGTGTAAATAAGATCCAGTTATATGCAAAATATGGTGGCGGTCTGGTGTAATAAATTATTATAGGTGATAAAATCGATTCGTTTGGTATTTTTCGTTGACTGGAAATAGATGTTAGCCAAAATAACTAAACCTCTTTACAAGGTATATATGTGGCGTATAGTGTAAACAACATCCAGTTACATATATCCAAAATATGGTGCCAGTCTGGTGTAATAAATTAGTACAGATGATTTTAATCGACATTTACATTTTATTTTTCGGCGACTTACCAGTGAACTGTAATTATAATTTGTAATAAATTCTGGACCAACTTTTATCTCGATATCACAATTACATCAAAAGTTACAAAGTGGCGGTGTAGGTTCAATGTGATGTTAACCCACCCACGCTTTTCTCGCGAACGGCAAGTGTAATGAAATTGGGATCTAGTGTACTAAATTGTAATAAATTTGTAATAAATTCTGGCCCAAGTCCCAACTTGATATCACAATTACATCAAAAGTAACAAAGTGGCAGTGTAGGTACAATTTGAAGTTATACCGCCCACGGTTTCCTCGGAAACGGCAAGTGTAATAAAATCGGGACCGGGTGTAATAAATTGTAATAAAATTATAATAAATTATGGGCTAAGCTTTCGTTTTGGCGGGCTGATTTGGCTGGTGCAGCTTCAAGGCACTCTATTAGGCTGAGATCGCAATAAAAAAAATTCAAAATTGAATACACGAAATAGGGTAAAATTTAAAACGAGCACATAAACATCGATGGAAAGAAAAAAAATTGTCATGTTGACAACTTACATGTCACCTATAGGAAGTTCCAATAACAGCAGCACAATTTGTTTCCAATCATAATTATGCACAAATGCGTAGCAAAACTTTACCAAAAAAAGGGAATCGTACCAGAAGAACTGTGATAGTCATGGTGTTCCATTTATAATCTATAATTCAAAGTTTACGTTGAAATTTAATTGAAATTAATTTGTGATTTATGCAACCAAAATCATGCAGTTTTTATTGGGATGCAATTATGTATTTTATTTTATTCACAAAAATATAATTGAAAAGGAAACACAACCACATTTTTACTGTTCCATCGACATTTTCATTGAAAAATATATCGCCTAAAAAAATTTAATTTTCCATATATTTTCTATGGAAAAAATGTTTTTTTCGTCACTCTTAGCTGCTCTAGAAAAAGCTCAGTTTTTCACCTTAGGGCTCTGTATGTAGATGGCTTTGCTAAAACCAACAAAACATCAAAAATATATCAACTAATTTACCTACTTCCTGCATTGTTCCGTTCAAAACAATAATTAATGATGAGAGCGAATGTGATGAGGAGTTACATTTTTAAAATTCCTTTTATTTTGTATTAGTGACATCTACATTTGAATACTCTTAACCTAAGGTATGTCATTTGTAAAATTAAACGTCAAACAAAAAAATATCGTATTTTTTTGCACATAACATTGTCAAATAACAAATAACTATTTGTTTAGTTTATTTATATACATATATCCAATTTGAGAAAATAGTTAATAAACTTTATTATAATTAGTGCTAAAAAGTATTTAAAAATGCCAGCCGCTACTTCTCCACCGGCGGCACGCACCGAAAAGGAAGAACAGCTTTGGATCGCCCTGAAGCGGCATATTATGAGGGAGCGGCAAAGGAAAAAAGAAGGTGGCTGAATTATCCTACCCAATAAGTTTTATGTATATGTCTATATACGTTTTATTTATAGAACAAGAGGCAGAAGTGGAGGAGGAACGTTTACGCAAGGAACGTGAAGCGCGAGAGAAACAAGATGAGATGACATTGGGTGAAACACGGGAACAGATTCTCATTTTTGGAACGAAACTGGAAGAATTGAAAAATGAGAAGAAGCAGTTGTTTCTGAAGCTTAAGAAGGTGTTGAATGAGGATGATAATCGGAAAAAGCAAATTCAAAAGGAAACGTGAGTCTGGATAAACTAAATGAATTGTACATAACTGTGATTATTTTAAATTAATGATCGGATTTTTATTACAGAGAAGTATTTGCGCCTCACAATATGTCCTCTCAAAGTGGTGGAGTTTCGCAGACACAATTGTTTTTACCACCGCGTGCACCACATCCACAACAACAGCAGTTACTCCAAAAGGGTGCTCCGATTGGAGGATCAAATTCACAAATGAAACGAAGCCGAAGCCCTTCGCCACCACAAGGGTATTATAAAAATACGAATACGCAATCTTATCAGCAACCACAAAGTAAGAATAACAAAATATCTGACAAATTTAAACGCTTATTTGGTTTCAAATATTTCAGAACATGAAGACGGTCGTCGTGGTGGTGAATCAAACCGTGCAGTGCTATGGAATAAGCCTTCTCAATACACGAACGCGCCAGGAACGTTATTTTATCCAAATCCACCATCAAATCCCCCGGATTCTCGAAATCATCCTATTCTATTTTCATATGGAAACATTATGCCAATTCGAACAAATTATTTGGTAGAAATGCCTCCTCAACAACCTCCTCCTCCTCCACAACCTGTTGCACCACCACAACCCCAAATTACTATAAAAATTGAAAAAAATCATCCACCATCGAATGTATTCCATATCAATTTGGATCCCCCAAACGCATCACAGCAATCATCTTCGCAACCGCCCTCTTCACATCAAGTCATGGGTAATCAATCAGGGCATAAATCAATTCCACAAAATCAAGTGGCAATGGACAAAATGTCAGATCGTAGTGGTGGATATCACATAGATTTAAAACATGACGATGCTCGCAAAGATGTTAGATCATCCCAACCACAGCCGCCTCATTTACCTGAGGGTATGGTTTATTCTACCCCAATGCGGCATATTTCAATGCATTCGGGAGTTATGCCAATTGGTCAACCGCAACAACAACCGAATAAACCAAGTGGAAGTATCACGCAAAACTATCAATCTCGTTCTAATCCGGCAAATCCTCAACAGCCACAACAACAATCTCAACCCGGCCCTATTCATTATCCGCGGCATAGATACTAGCGGAATTCCATTTTTTTGGCGATAAGATAAAGGGGATTAATACAGAATTATTTGCAAAAATGTTAAACAAGTATTTAGAGCTTTCTAGATTTATTGTTATTTCAAAAATTATGTAACCACATATATGACATATTTAGAAGTGTGCATATATAATTATGTATATATATATATATATATATATATGGCCACACGCTATTGTGTAATCTAAAAACAAAATACTGTTAGAAAAATAAATATCCAATTACTTATGTAATGCAGCCGTTTCCATTTTAGGTATATCCTTATGCACAAATCCGGACAAAAGTTTCTTTATTTCTGCTATTGCACGTCCTGGATTCAAACCCTTTGGACATGTACGCGTACAATTCATAATTGTGTGGCACCGGTACACACTGAAGGGATCCTTCAATTTTGATAAACGGTCGTTTGTGTATTCATCACGCGAATCGATAATCCAACGATATGCTTGCATGAGGACGGCGGGGCCAAGATATTTATCACTGTTCCACCAATACGAAGGACATGCTGTCGAGCAGCATGCGCATAGGATACATTCATAAAGACCATCTAACTTTGCACGATCATCAACGTGTTGAAGATATTGTGCGTTGCCTTTATCTTCGGTTTCAGATCTGAAAAATTATACATGTTTTAATAATTATCGTGTAAGCTGTTAAGATAAGCAATATTTTTGTTTACTTTCTTTGAAGCCACGGTTGAATAGAACGATACTGATTGTAGAAATTGGTCATATCAGGAACTAGATCTTTAACAACATACATATGTGGCAGCGGATAAATTTTCATTGGCTTGTTCGTGTTTGTGTCGATTTTGCTAATACATGCCAATGTGTTGGTTCCGCCTATATTCATGGCACATGAACCACAAATACCTTCACGGCATGATCGTCTAAATGTTAATGTTGGATCAATTTCATTTTTAATTTTTATCAATGCATCTAATACCATGGGCCCACATGTACTCAAATCAATCGAATATGTCTAAAATGAAATGGGCCCAAACCAATTCAAATATATCATGTAATAAAATGTCATATTACCTGCATATGGGGTTTGGTGCCTGGATTATCTGGATTGTATCGATAAACCTGTACCTGTTTAATAGCTCCAGCACAAGCCCCTGTGCCGTGTATTTTTCGGATCTAAAAAAAATAAAATTAAACGCAAATCATTCATTAATAATTATTCAACTATGTAGTTAGTTACTACCGTCTTGTCACTTTTCTTTATTATTCGCTTACATAACAATAAAAATATATTTCTTACCTGGTCAAGAGTTGTCCATGTTTTTAACGATAAAAGTCGATTGTTCATAGCCATTTTGCCTATAATAAATAATATGTTTTCGAACTAAATAAAATATGAACAAAAAGTGAAAATAAATTTTTCCGTCACGGAAATTTTCTTAAATTAAAATTATATCTACGTCTGTCTACACTGTATTAAATTTGATTTTGGTATGTAATCGATTGGGGAAAACTTTGATTACGTTTGTTTTTTTTGGTTAAGTTCAGAAGTACCAACATGCCAAAGGAACTTTTGACATTTACAGTCGTTATTAAAAATTATGATGCAGTATGTTAAATATACATATACATAGTCTAAGAAAATTTAATTCATGTCGTACATTTTTATTTTTTAGCCTTTGGTGTCGTACTTATAACTTTTTTGAGTTTTATGTTCACGATTTATTTTCTAAAAGTACTTCTGTACTGTACTACTGCTGGTTTAAAATCTCACAATAGATGTCAATTGTCAAGTGAATATTCTTAATGAGAACAAAGCACATTTGATTTCAATTCAATATTTAAAATATAAATTAACATTATACTTTCACTGTTACTATGCTAAAAGTTAGTTGGTTGAAAGTTAAATTTAAGATTTTATCAAAACACTAAACTATCTCATATAGATATAATATTTACATTCCACATTTTTGAAATGTATAATTACATATTTCCCCACACAGTTTGTGATGAAATTGCAAATTGTGCGCAACCAAAAAATAAAATTTCAGTTGAGAAATGACGTCACCTTTCAAAAATAACAACCACACATAAACTGTTTACTGTGGTGTAGTATAGTCATAGTGTAAAATGTAATCGTGTGTCAACAACAAGAAGTGAGAGAACGAAATTTTGTGTGTAGTTTGAGTTATTTTGAAAATAATAAAACAATAAATATATACAAAAAAAAACATGAAAAGATAAACTAAAATATTTGTTAATAATATATTTATGGTAAATATAGCAAAATAGTAGTTCAGTTCAAGTGGTAGTGATAAAAAATTTACATTCGACGAACCTAACCTAAATTATTACTCCATTTATGGCATTTAAATTATACAAAACTCATAATTATGTTCTAATGTTTATATATTATGCAATAATACGTTATTTTATGTTTACTTATTGATCAAATATTGTATGTAAATTTTTTTTTTTTCTAATTCAAGGGTGTTTATGTAAGTTAAAAGAGAATTTACAAAAAAATAAGAATAACACATTTAATTCGGAGTTTTGCGTTGTTATTGGTTTAAAATATTTGGGGGGCACATAAAGTGAGTCATGGACGCGGGAAATGAAAAACGTAATTTGCGTGCACGTTCAAATACACCTTCAATACAGACAAAAAATGATAAAGAAAATGAAAATCAAATTGAGAAAATCTTAAAAGGGTCAACAAAAATAAAGTAAGCTAATTTTGTGGCTATAAATAGAAAACTAAAACAATCCAAATGTGTGTTATTTAGTTACTATTTTTATGTATAAACGTATCTAAACTGTCCTTCATCTTATGATATATTATAATGTAAATTATTTTGTTTTAGTACAATCCAAGAAGAAATGGAAAATGCACATTCAGCAGCCTCGTCACGAACGACAGGTACTACTCGTACCGTTGAAACAAGAACGGTTGTAACAAAATCTGTGCGAGGTGGAATTGGTTATCCATCGGGGATTCGATCTTCAGAAAATATGATACAATCCCCGAGTTCATCCATATCAAGTATAAATATTACAAAAAAGGCATTGGCCACCAGTACACCAGATTCTGGAAGATTTATCTGGTCACGAAATAATCGTCGACCCATACACGGCAGTATTCAATCAGACGAAATGAATCAAAATTCTGTAAATGATGTGCTGGAAAAGTCGGTCGGATCAAATAGTAAATCATCGATAGATACTAGCTCATTCAATGAAAATGAGCATATCGCATACAAAATTTATAAAGCCGCAGGAGAATATTGGAAGTATGTAGACATTGTACTATCGAAGAAATCTAATGGCTTTTAATTAAATAATATTTTATTTTAGAAAATATCCAAAAACGGATTACACATATTCGGAGATATCACCGCATCGCCGAGAAATTGTACCTGGCGTTATAAATATGCCGAATATGTCACGGCCGAGTCTCGATAATCATGATGGTCGTATTAATTTAATGGTCTACAAAAAACCCGAACAGGAATCATATATTCGATCACGATACGAAACTGTAAAAACCAAACGTTCTGTAAAGGAGACGCATCATCAAAATCATAATAAAAATAATTATGTATACGATTCCCAGGATGAGAGCGACTATCAAACGGATTTAAAGTATAAATTGAATGGTACACAATATACCAGTGCAGTGTTAAAGCAGGAATCTATTTTTAAGCGAATATTTTTAAGTATTATTACAACAGTTACCACAGTCACAAACTGGTTTACGGATACGGAAAATATTGATACGCATGCTTCGCGTTACGCAGCATACAAATATTCTCGTTACTATGATGAAAACAGAAGTATTTTTGCTCGAATGTCGTCTGGCATTGTGAATTTTTTCCAACGAATTTATTTACTTATCTCATCACTATTGACAGTCGATACATGGGCTTTGCAGTTTTATTCGCGACGTGATAAAAAAGGGTTTATTCTTTTTCTATTGGTCCTGTTACCACTCCTGTTACTCGCAGGTAAGTCGCATTTTTTTAAATTAATGAAATGCTTTCCTTTTTGAAAATATTTATTTAAATTGGATGGTTTTTAGTTAAAATATTTGTGTTTATATAAAATATATTCATGAAATCGAAACATATCCCTATTTCTTTATTACCTTTCCAGGGTTGTATATCTATTTTGTCGATGACATAATAACAGTCAATGATCTAAACATAAAGATAAACGATATATATTTTAATATAAAAATGTTATTTTTAAAATATGTTTATGCATATTTAGATTTATGGGAAAATTAAATCATTTTTTTTTATATTATATATTTACTAAAAAAATACTAATTTTATAATATATGTATATGTATCTGTATTTACACAAAATTATGCACACATTATAAATGTAAATCACACATTAAGCATAATTTCATTTATCGACTAAGCACATTTCATTTAATTGTAAAATTTGTATAAAATCTAGTCGATACGATTTAAATTAGTCATGACTCATGACAGATGTGTTGTGCGATTCAAATATTACAATACTTTTTAAAAAAACACTAATCAAAAATTTGGTGGAAGAAATTAACCAAAAAATTATATAAATTTTAAATATTTTATGTTTAATAAAATGCAAAATATGTTTTGTATTTATAAAAAAAAAGTACAAAAACACATTTAAATTCGTGTTTTTAATTATAAAATTCGAAGGAGAAATTATCTATCGCTTTAAAAACTGTAATATCTACTTTTAGCGGAGACACGCTTTTGTTTTGTTTATTATGGGTTGGATCTTTGTTAATTTTATATCAATGAAATTGCTATGTTCTCATTTAAGTGGAAACATAATGAGGTTCGATGGATTTAAGCCTAGAACAAGTGAGAAATTTTATTATTTTGACAATTTTATTCTTCCGCTAGTTTTGGCTAAACTCCACTAATGTCATTATACATATTTGCAAATAACAATTTTCATATACACCAACTGAGGGCTCACAATTGATATATTTTTTATATTTAAGTTTCAAGTTTGATAATGGTTTTAACTTAAAAGTAGAAAATATTTTATTGTGAGAGCTCGGTAAAATTTTTAATTAGTAACATCAAATTTCCCTCGTGTTGCATACACATGTATATTGTTATAAATAAATAGTCGATACACCAAATAAGTCGACTTAAGTAAGTATAAAAGGGGAAATTATACATTTAATTTTTATAAAGTATGTGTTTAATACATAATTATTTTTTATTAAAAATAAAACCTTTTGAGAATTTTTTAGATGATACTCGTGCACGCATAATTTTTTCTTAATTTTTTTTTTTTTTATATGTATGACAAAAACTGTGCGGAATATTAAGCTAAAAAATTCGGTAAGGTTTTATAAAAGAAAATAGTTCTATTAAAAAAACTTGAATAATTTGTATTTATTTTATTTTTTTAATCTACAGCCTGGTTAATGTCATCGCAAGATAAGGAAATATTTGCCAAACTTTCTGCGGTATCCTCATCTATTTTACCACTAAGTATACTATCATTCGACGAGCTTCTGTTTAATGTTAAAAATAAATATAATTCCATAAACTTGCCAATCTCATTATCCTGGTCGCCATCGTCTAGTAATAATAATAATAATGAAATGCATAATAATATTGATTATAATGAAATTTTATCCTCATTAAATTTAATTATAACAAAACAGATTGATGAAAAAATTGCGGAATCATCGCGCAATACTAATTTTGTAAATTTCATACTCAACATAATCAATGATGATTATAACAATAATAAATTACCAAAAATACGTGAATTAATAAATAATGATATTGCATTAAAAACAGATCATCTTAATGCTAAAATTAATGAATTTAATGCGTATGTGGAATCTAGTCAAGCGAAATTAAAATCATACGATGCTTTTATCGTAGAAATGAATAAAAATATAAATATATTAACAGAGGAATTTATCAATAAGAATGAGATAAATAGAAATAATCTAAATATGTTTATAATTGAGATCAATGAAAGAGTCGGACAGATCGATGGCGGTACGGATAATAAAATGGTTTTATTAAAGGCCGAATTATTAAAAATTGTCGGTGATTTAAATGATGCTAATCGGCTGCGTTATGAGAGCACGTTTGTAACGAAAATTGAGATGGAAAAATTGCTGGGCGATGTACGGCTAGGAATGGAGAATAATTTGAAAGAGGAATTAATGAAATTAATCAATCTTATGGATGAGAATATAAAGTTCAAGCTGAATGAGGTAATTAATGATGAGGGCGTGATACGAAACGGTAAAATTGATGTTAATAGTCATGATATTCGGATAATTGTAAAAGAAATGTTGGCTGTTTACGATGCGGACAAAACAGGGCTAGTGGATTATGCATTAGAATCGGCTGGTGGCCAGATAATATCGACCCGATGCACGGAAAGCTATCAAACTAAATCGGCACAAATATCAATATTTGGCATACCATTATGGTATCCAACAAATACACCAAGAACTGCAATCTCACCATCCGTTCAACCTGGACAGTGCTGGGCATTTCAGGGATTTCCGGGGTTTCTCGTCCTTAAACTGAACAGCTTTATTTATGTGACCGGTTTCACAGTAGAACATATACCCAAAACACTATCGCCAAACGGAAAAGTTGATTCAGCACCGCACAAATTCACAGTTTGGGTAAGTAATTGAATAATATCGCGGTATTTTAAAAGTTTTCATTTTTTTTTATTGTTAATACATACAGGGCCTTTTGACCGAATCCGACGATGAGCCACATTTATTCGGAACATATGAATATCTCGACAATGATACATCGCTACAATATTTCCCGGTAAAGAATCAACCTATTGAAAATGTACCGTATCAAATTGTTGAACTTCGCGTCGAGTCAAATCATGGAAATCAAAAATACACATGTCTCTATCGTTTCCGCGTGCATGGCATCTCGCTGTAGTAATAGCTGTGCTTTTCGTCAATTTTATGAACCTCACTTCCAATAAAACAAAACTGATAATTGATTGGGTTTTAACCTATACAAATAAATTATATTTGCTGTAACGATAGAACAAAAGAGTGTTTACACTCTACCATTATTGTATTTCATTCGATTTTCTTAGATTGTAAGAACAACTTAAAAAATGCAACACGCTTTTTAATATTATTGATTGCTAAAATCAAAGCAATGAACAAAAATATGCATGCACCTTTTAGAAAACTTCTGAAAGTATTTATATTATATTTGTTTTCATTTTTATTTAACAATTATGAAACCATTGGATCCGATATGCGAATTTAAACGCAAACAAATTTCATACAATACATATGTAAATTTTATAAAATGTATCGTACATACGTGTAAATGTGTCTGTCTATTAGAATTACCTAGTAAAAATGAACATTTCGGATCCACCCCCATTTAGTATTTGGAACTATTACTGGAACTAAATTTAGGTTTAACAAAATAAAAACGCTGTAAGTGCCTTCTTAAAATTTAACTTTTAGAATTTTAAAATGCCATTTCTATAAGTTTTTTTTTTTTTTTTTTAATTATTATTTGTTAATCATCTCCCGTGCCCGTCCTTATGTCCATTCAATTATTGTGTATAGAGTACAAAAAGAGCCAATCATGTAGATTGTTAATTTTAAGAATAACTTGTTTTTATAATTTTTATTTAATGTATGTTTTTTTGTATATTTTATTATAGTTTTTGCAATAATTTTGTGTGTTCCCGTTATTTTAGTTGTTTTTTTTTTTGTTTTATACGATTTTAAGGAAGAATTTTTTTAAATAAAACATGTATTTAAAATTAATTAGGTTGTTTTAAATCTTTGGAACTAATATGGAAAGTTTCTACTTCAACATAACCGACTACTTCTTCCACCACAAGTTTTTGCGCTCAACGGTGGTCATCCGTTATACTTGTGGCACGCAAAAAGTGATGATGTAAATATATTAGGAAACATTATCCCAATAGCATCACTTGACCTAGGTACATCAGTTAGGTTTTTCATACTGCTCCTATTATATTTGTGGATACAGAGGAGTTGTGAATAATTGGTTTCATTTAACCGAAGATAAACAAAGTGTTAGTGATTTCCTATGTATGTGAGTATGATTTTGCTAAACTAAGAAGTTGATTTGATATACATTATGGTTTTAAATCTATATTATTTATATATTTTAAAATGGAATCGGTTTAAAACACTTCGAAGTCAATCGAGCTTGTTATAATATGAATAACGACCAAAAATTAATAATGATAAAAGGTACTTCCTGATGAATCAAACTTTGATGTTCGAAGGTGATCAATTTATAATAGACAAAGACACTAGATTTCATTTTAAATGCCATGTAGGCTAGAAGAGTCACGATTATTAGTGATTTTCATATTTTTAAGCAAAATACATGAATATAAGTTTTGAATAAAATTTTATTTTTTATAAATCCAATGTAATTGCGTGTGGACTAAATTTTCGGAGCTCTTCGTTCGCCTGAAACCAATCCGAATCTAATATTAAATTATAGATAAGCACGGGTATTTCAGAAAATGTACTGCCACTAATCCCATATTGGCCACCTGTCTCGTTTAAATAATGTTTCACATCGTCCAGCCGGTCAATTATTAAACCGCTTTGGAATTGAAAATTAGAAAATTTTGATAAATTCCATAGCATATTGATAAATTTACTTTTATCGCAGATTTGTTTAAACTCGTCCCGATTCTTCGAAAAAATTGCTATAATTTTTTCTAAAAATTCAAATCGACGTTCGTCGCTCCAAAAATAAATATGACTGAAAAAATGTAAAATTATTAATTGAAATGCGATTATATTCAAAATGTACTTACTTTAAAACTTCAACTACGTTTGGACGAACTTGGGCATCAGAGTCGAGTACAAAATATAACAATGAATACAAATCAAGATCAACGAGATCCGGTTTTAAAATTAAATTTCCGCGTGATAAGTTTTCAATAATATCGACTGTATCATCGCCATACGGATGTGTTCCATTTTTAATGAAATAAAAACACATTCCGCACGCATGGACATCCGACATAACCGTACAATTGTACGTACCCATAACATTATACCATTCATGAATTTCTGGTGGCCACCAAATCTTTCGGGTGTCCCGAATATCTACATAGTTTAAATGCTTATAAATTCCAAACTCGGCTACTTTAACAACACCATTTTCGTCGATTAATATATTAGTGGGCTTCAAGTTGCCGTGCACAATCAGTGGGGTGCTCATGTGAAGCGCACTCAATCCTTTTAGAATTTGGTACATAATTTTTTTCGTATCCCATTTCTCTAAATTACTATAGTTTTGCTTAATATAACCGTGCAAATTATATTCACACAATTTATTATAGAAAAACGTATGTCCACAAATATCCTGACATATGCCACTGCGCAGTAGATTAGTGTGCGTTAATTTCGAAAGATTTTCGATAAGTTTCACCATTTGTGTACAAATTTCCGGGTCAATTCCGTACTCGGTTAGGCGACGGACAGCAACACCGTGAAAGTTTTTAGAGAATCCAATTTCGATTTTACCAAAGGTACCCCCATCCGATATGATAAATTCGTTACGGAAAATCGGATAGCTTAAATATAATTGATTCACCTTGTTCAGTCCCTTCTGCAGCAATTTATATTTGAGCCCGAGCCATCGACTATTGTTACACCAAATTTTATTGAAATTTATAAAGCATTCTTGATTGTTCGGAATTGAGACCGCTGTTTCACTAGCTGTCGTAATTTGACTCATCAATTCGAGTATATATTCGTGTTCGATGTCTTTGAATGATTTTTTCTCGGTTAGTTCGATAATCGGAATTACAGCCGAACTCGTTTGAGATTTTTCATTAGTGACCGGTCGTTTCAAATCAAATTGGCATAACAAATCATGAATAGATTTTAAAATATCGCGAGCAACATTTTTATTAGTATTTTGTCGAAATTTAATTTCGAACTTTTCCCAACTCTCCATCAGCATTTTAAGTAAATCTTCTTCGTACTCGACTAGAGTATTATCGTCACATATCCACTTCTCTTTTAAACAAGCGACCGTATCGCATAATAAATTTGATATTGTTTTTATGGTAACTCCTTGGCTGCTAGTCGTATCGGTGGGTGGCAACTCACTAACCGGCATTCGATTTGTTGTGCTAGGAATCTTTCCACGATGCTTAGTTTTCGATAGGTCTGGAAAATCGGATTCCTTAAACTCGACCGGTTTTAAAACATTATTAATATCTTTGGCAATTTTTAAAATATCCGGGGCACATGGATTATCATAAAACGATTTTTTTACAATATCCTGGACGATCAGCAGGGTTTCAATATTATATTGTTTTTTCAACGAACTATCAACTTTTAAAAATTCCAACATTTGCTTCAAGATGGTGAGTACCTGTTCATTTGGGATTTGCTTCCTTTTATTTTTATGTAAGCATGTATACTAATTAAAACCAATATTTTAAAGCTAATAATACAATTTTATTATAAATAAATGTATTTACCTAAATCTTTCTACATTATTTATTAAATCTTCAAAAGTTACGATATCGTTTTTCTTTTTTATCGATTTGATTAAATTATTATCAAGTTTCTTTGTCGCCATAATTGCAAATATTAAAATATTTTACACTTTCAAATGTCTCTATGGTAACGTGGATTCGAATTAAAATGTCTATTATATACCGCACACAGTGTTTCCGCTTATTGTGGCAAACGGTACTGAATGCATTAATATCTTCTTAAAATTATGTTTATAAAAAATATTCTAAAAACTATCATGTATATATATTTATAATTTTATCACATATAGAGTTTAGTATTTGGTTAAAATTAAAAAATTATATTTAAAATTTACATGACTATTTTATAGCACATTTCACGAAATTGGCAATTTTTTTTTGTTTTTTAATTACAGTCTTTTATTGTGGAATTGATTCCGGCGTATTATTCCCATCCAAATTTGCTGATTCGGTTTTCAGATTGGAACGGTATAACGTCGGAAACAGGACGGAATATGGCGGTGGCGGATCTAACTCATCGTAATTTGGTGGGACCGATTCAACGGATAATGCATCGTGTGGAATGTTTGTGATAAAATTACTTATAGTTTCGGATTGTGTTGCTGTATTTGCAGGTTTATTACGACGGCAGCAACATTCCCAAAGGCCACAAAATAATAGAAGTGAACCACAAAGCAACATGCCTAGAATTAGATAACCCCATGGACCGTATTTCGATAAGCCTTTATTTATATTCGGTTTTCTTTTAAAATGTATTTCAACCGAATCTTTACTATAATTTGTAACGCTATGAGTTTCTGGATTTGCTAATGTGACTATTTCACTTGTTTCGACCCCACCTTCGGAAACAAATAAATTTTTAAACACTTCCGTCGACAAATGTTCAAAAAGATTATAGTTCTTTTTGAAATTCGTAAGAAAATTTCCATCTCCATTATGGCTACACAGTTCGACATTCTCATCACTGTTGTATTCCTGGCCGGATGGGCAATTATCGTATCCGTCGCACAATAATTCATCCGATATACAGAATAAAACTACTTGTTCCAATTTCAAGCAGGCGTGTTTGCTTGACGCGTTACACGGTCGACCGCGTCCATACACAGTCAGCGATAATTTATAACCGGGCATATTTCCACCATGCTTCCATACGATATGTATTCGCTGTGGCATTAATCGGACTAGCTCGGTAGTTTGATTATCGCTCTCCTCTAATTTACATGGATCTAAGCGCCATGGTGGTGCCAATGGTTCGTTTGTCGAAAACTACAAAACAGAAAGATTAAATCATTACAAAAGGTATCGAAATAATTTCCAAATAGTTCGCACAATTAACTTACAATATTCAATGGGCACGAGTTAGAGCGATTAGTTAGCCTCATTATGTTCGTGTTTTTGTTAAATTTCGTTAGCTTAACAAAGAAACCATGTGATTCAGGTGCTTTAAACTGTCGACGACATATATTTTGTGTTGCACCCGGATGTAAATCTAAAATAAAACTCGACACCTTTCCATTTGCCTCGATATACTTTTCAGATGCTTGATTACAGATTATCTCATTATTATTTGACTTTAAATCTGGGAAAAACATACGTATAAGAAAATAATACAATATTAACACAAGCACACACACAATGTCAAGGGAGTTGATTATCATTATTATTATTAATTATTATTATAACATTACATATTTCAATGATAAATTTAATAACCTTGCAATGCAATTGAAATAGAAAATTTGAAAGTAAATCAAAATCAAAAGTTACTGTCTTGTGCTAAAAATTATGAGTTATAATTATAAACATCACACACCTACAAAACTCTGATGTTTTTATAAATAACATTTTAACTTCCGTGCTTGTGTGTTGTTTTATACATACTTATGTGTACGATCAATCATTTTACGATCGCAATTATTTAAATTTTACAAAAAATTTGTATTCCAGATTGAATATTTAATTGTCTACCTGATATTTATTTTTTGCATTTTTTTGTATAAATGTGTGTAGTATACATGAGTGACCTTGGAAAATCATCAACTAACAGCACATAATATAATTGATAAGCAGTATAAACTATAAAGCGTTGGTTGCATGCATCAATTATGATGGCGATCACAGAAGAACGTAAAATCGATATTCAAATGACCAAATAGATTCCGGTTTAATATTCTCAAAAATTACATTGTTCATGTATGAAAATAATGAAGTGGGTTTATGAATTTTGTAGAAACAGTATAGTAAGTATGACGAAATGATCACAAAATTATACGTAAGGTGATTAATATCGATACCTCTATTCGTGTTTCATTTTAATCATACGTATAATGGAAAAAATGTCTTTTGCTTATACAAAACCGAATTCAATTTAAATTAAATTATATTAATTTAAAAAAAAAAAGGTCATCACCGCGCACAATTAAACATATAAATATTTGATCACACATATGTATATACATGTTCGTTTAAAATTAAATAGATCGGCTCAATAACAATTTTAATTATTACATTACAGAAAAGATCAAACACACTGAATTTTATTTTTAATTACAATTCAATTAACTATTTAATTAACCTATTAATTATGTAAATCAAAAGAAGATCACGCTTGATCCTCTCCAACACACTTAATTAATTAATTAATTAATTCTTACTTGTCACAAATGATGCACAATTCATAAATTTCACTATTAATCCCAATAATAATATTATTATCGACTTAAATTTTAAAATTTCAACCATTTTTTTGTTAATTTAAATTTATACCGAATAAAACAATATGTAAATTTATAGAAATATTTATTTAAAAACTAATAAAATTTTACATGATGATGGATTGAAATAATTTTTTATACTGAAATTTTTTATTTATATATTTCTATACGAAAAATGATCATAAACCAACAACGAATACAAAATAATGTATGTTGATAAAAAAAATTAAAAAAAAAAACTTCATAATGTGGATAAAATTGGTACATTGTTGAGGTGTTGTCGGTTTAATTGTTTAGCTACGGTTCATTTTTAAGGTCGATCGCGTTATCTGGAGTTAACGGAATAAATTGATATGTGAGCCCCATCATGGGCGCCAAAACGATTGCATTACTATCATTTCCGCTAGAATTGCGTAATTACTACGTTACAAAATTGAATGAGCACGAAATAATGTGTATACGAAAGATGTCATTATTGCTCATTATGTATTCTACGAAAATTCTGTTGCCTTTTGGTTAATTTTGAGGTCGCCTTTTGTCTCACGCTAAACAATGCACTAATATAAATATTTAGGCATTAACGGCGGCGCGGTTACACTAAAAATGGTACAACTACAAGCATAATTTAATTTTATTTTATTTCATATAATCGTCAGTAAGCATAAGTAGGTAACTTAAATGTATTTACTTTATTATCAGTGTTGTGCACTTGATTAACATTATTATAAAATAGCTATTATTACTATACAATACTTATATCATATTACAAACAAAAATCAAATGATGTAATCGAACTTAATTAGTTTATAGTTGTCCGCCATATTAAAAATATTCTGCTGTGTTTACAACGCAAGACAACTGCCCGTAAAAGTAAAAGATAGACTGAGGTCTAAAAATTTGTTTATTTAATTATTTTTATTATTTATAGTTTAAATTATATATGTGAATAATATTACAAAAATAATAATTGAAGCCCAGTATTAACTTAATTTAATTTTAAAAAGAAAAACGTAAAAATTAAATTTACAAGTAAATAATGAATACGTTTTTCTCTAGTGTTTAAAAATCTTCTCTTTGAACATACGTTGCCATTCCGTACCTATTGGATATTCATACATTTTAATTGCTTCTGGTTTTAGTTCTGTATTATAACCGGGTGCCGTTGGTGCCATATATCTTGCATTCTCAACGACAGTCGGATGAATAAATTGTTCGTGTTGTTGGTCAACGAATTCAATGACGCGTTCATCCATGGTACCAGACAACGATGTATAGTCCCACATTTGAAGATGTTGAACCATTTCGCATAAACCAACACCACCCGCATGTGGGCATACTTTGACGCCGCGCATTTGAGCCATTAAATAGACGGAAAGAATTTCATTTACGCCACCAATGCGAGCCGAATCGATTTGACAAAATTCAAGCGCCTCAGCGTCAATAAATTGTTTGAACATAACTCGATTGGCACACATTTCTCCGGTCGCTACACCAATATTATATTTTTTCAATGCTTTTGCAATATATTGATGGCCTAGAACATCATCCGGTGATGTCGGCTCTTCAATCCATAGTGGTTTAAACTCAACTAATTTTTCCATCCATGCCACCGCCTCTTTAACATCCCATACTTGATTAGCGTCAACCATTAGTTTATTGTCCCACCCGATTTCTTCGCGCACCAACTTGCATCGTTTTATGTCTTGGTCAATATTTTGTCCAACTTTTATTTTAAATGCGGTAAAACCCTTATTCAGGTATTCCTGGCAAAGTGATCGAATTTTTTCGTCTGAATATCCCAGCCAGCCGACTTGTGTTGTATATGCTGGGTAACCGTTTTTGATTAGATAATTGACACGCTCTGATTTAGTTGCTTGTTTATCTTTTAGTAATTGTAATGCTTGTTCTGGTGTCACCATATCCGTGATGTAACGAAAATCGATTGTGGATAGTAGAAACTGAAATTATAGAAAAAAAACCCAAATATTAATTCCAGAAATAATTCTCTATTCTAAATCCAAAATAATTTTTATTACAATAAATAATAATTATTTACGCTCAAAACATGGTAGCTTATCCCGGCTACGGCTCATGTTCAAACTTACACACAATACGTAAATTTACTTCGAAACGTGTAACACGAGAGTTTATGTAACAAATTTTTGAATTTAACCATATTTAATAATATACGGTGACGGGTGAATACAAAAATCTAATCTGTAACTACAAGAAGCGGATGAAAAACTTTTAAAATTTTGTTTAAATTCAGTTTAAACATGACGTCTACCCAAACAGCCACATATTGTCATATTTAAGATTTTGGTACAAAATGTAGTTTTCTGTGTAAAAACCATAGTTTTTAGGTTTGGTAAATTAAGCATTCATTTGGTTATAATTTACTTAAAATTAATAAAGAAACTGTGAAGACATATTACATTTCCGAATGGGACTCCTATATGGAGGGCCTAAAATTATATAAAAAGAAATTAAGGGTGGCACAAAGGATGTCTTGGAGAATCTTCTGTGATAAAATGGAGGTAGTCTCCGAGAATTTTTGCCTTTGGAAGACTCTGTCTTCTAATCCAATCAGTCCTAGTTATTTCATTAAATGGGCTGCTTCTAGTGAGGAATCCTTAATCCAGATTTTCATCGCAACTCGCTTCCCAGGAACCTTTGATGACTCGTGTTGACAGAGTCCATTGCGTAACACTCTCATCCTTCCTGTTAAAAACCTTGGAAAAGCTGATAGATGTGCATATATACATATATACGATCAAAAATACAACCTATTGACTGGGAATTGTCTCTACATGCGGACTGTAAAGGTTAATCGGTGGGCACAGATCTACATGCCCTGGTACGTACGATTGAGAAATCCATATATTCGCAAGAGTTCTGTATGGCAGTGTTCCTTGATATTGAGGGCGCCTTTAACAATGTGAAGACAGAAACAATTATGAAATTGTGATTCATGGAGTTGGAGTACCCTGCAAGCAGGTTAATCAAACATATGCTTGTGAACAGGCCAGTTAACTTACTATGCTGGGGGAATTCAGTATTAGGAAGCGGATGGATAAATGATCGATCAATAAAACTTTATATCCCGCTTTCTCTGGAATATACAATCTATGGATTACTGTTGTAGCTGGATAAAGAGGGTATTATGCAGAGAACGGAGCGACAGCTTCCTCTGGAAAATAACGAAGTTCGATTATTACAGAATGCGCTCTTAATAATTACGAGATGGGCAACCAGATGTGGACTGAAAATCAACCCGTCCAAACTGAGCTGGTACTCCTCACGAGGAAATACAAAATACCGGTAGTGGTTCCTCATATCTTAAACGGTACCACACTAGCTTTTACTGAAAAGCAAGATTTCTAGGTGTAATCTAAGCCCGATCTAAGCAACAACTCGATGATAAGCAGATCGCTAAGGAAAGAACTGGCGAATCCCGACTACATTACACCTACTTTTTGCTTCAATAAAGGTTTCATTGCAAGTGATGAGTTGTTACGTTGACCCGAAATGCATTTAATTCAAATTTGATGTAAACATAATCATTTATATCTACCTACTGTTTCAATTTTGTTTTTATATGAATTTATTTAAGTGAAATCAATGAAAAGTGTTTAATTTTGTGAATTAATTTATTAATTTGTATTCCATATGCATATTCTATATAAATCGGTTTGGTGACAAATATTTCGCGGACAATAAAAATACATGAACAAAAATTTCTATTGAATTGCAAATTAAATGCCGTATAATGTCTCCCCGCATTAGCTATGTTCAATTAATTTTTAATGAAAATGTTATCGTCTTGCAGCTAACCATTAATCTTGATGTAAAAATGGAATGACTCATACACGGTTACGATTTTATCCATGCCTGGATACCGATTCTTTACTTGAAAGGAATTTTTGTGTATTTTTACGTTTGAGTAAG
The DNA here is from genome assembly GCA_951394425.1 of Tipula unca. Classification (NCBI taxonomy): domain Eukaryota; kingdom Metazoa; phylum Arthropoda; class Insecta; order Diptera; family Tipulidae; genus Tipula; species Tipula unca. The sequence goes on from OX596382.1 coordinate 92,186,973, forward strand.
TTCACCTAAAAACTATTTGGAAAAGTCCCGAGGGTACAAAATCCTAAAAACCTAAAAAAAATCCAAATAAAATAAGACAACTTTGAATATTAAATGTGTTTTACCGAATAATTTTAAACATCAATACTGTAAGGAAATAAGAAATAAATCTATCTAATGCAATAAGATGCTAGATAGTGGCGTAAAATTCTTCAGAGATATTTCAATCGTACTTATCCAACAGAAAACGATAGATAAGTAAAATGACTATGAATGTGAATATTTACACTGAAACATAATTGTAGTTTATGTAAGAACAATATTATCTTATTACATTTAACATAGGCAATATTGGATTGTAGCGGAATTTTAAAAATATTGTAGGTATACATATTTGAAAAATGTGAAGGTAAATCACATTACTATTTACCAATCGCTCAAACAAAGTAAAACTTTTTACAATCACAAGAAAATTACTGTGAAAATTATCTACCAATTCTCTTGAATAGAAGGAATACAATAATCAATGGAATAATTAAAAACAATAAAATTTCTCGAACCCAAATTTTAGTTGACATTTCCAACATGCACATAGTAAAATACACGAAAAATTATTTGCTTCAGTGCCAATTTTTTTTTATCGCCTCTTTTACGATGTGAGTGCTTGGCGGAGTCGACTAAAATGTGGTATAATTTACCTCACTGTGAATTAAAATAAATAGATATGATAGTTACGAAATATATAAAGATCTTAGCAGATATAGATGTAAGCTGGACGAACAAAATAGAAGAGAGAGACTAGTAGGTCAAGGAAGGATGCGATAAATATACCGAATATGGACATAAAGATGAACGGATGAAATTAAGAAAGATTTAAGAAAGCAATATAGTAGAATAGAGCTTAAACCATGATATCAGCATGAAAGAACAATGTAATGTCAAGCAGAACAAGAGAACTTGGCTTTCTAAATACTTATTTAGTATCGCACACCACTTTTAGTTCTACTATTTTGGGCCCTTATTGAGATTTATAAATATTACATATACACCTTAAAAATTGATCCTGGCGCAAAAACGGTTGGAACCTATTGAGGTTCCTCTCTCAATGCCACAATGGGCCCACGGTGCAAACCAAGACGATCTATCCGAAATCGCAGGAGCATACTGCATAAATTTAGCAATCTTAGCAAACTGTAAAAGTTTGAACCAAGGAATGGATACTAACTGATCTACGTTCAAAGATCCGGAAGAGAACACTTGGGATCTGGCTCCGACAAAGGCAGGACAGCTGCATAGGTAGTGTAAGCAGTCGTCCACTTCTTCTAGGCAGTCGTCACAAAGATCATCCTGTGCTAGTCCCATGCGTTGGAGATTAACCTTGAAACGTTCATGGCCGGTGATAAGTGCGACCAGAATTCTGAGTTGGTAGTTTTTTTAAGGATAATATATATTTAGTAAACTTCAGGTTGGGTCCAATAATGAAATGTTTCGCCTTTCGACAGCTAGGAGTAGAACACCACTTCAGTCCCAGTTCAAGTAGAGCGAACTTCTTAATAGCGTCTTTACCACCATTGAAGGATGAATTGCTGGTTCGGGGCCAACAAATTTACTACGCGAACCAGCTTTCGCTTACAACTCAGCAACCTCATTTCCCTCAACGCCACAATGAGCAGGCACCCACATGCTCCTTACTCTTGTATTAGAGCAAAGGAGATTAATGTAGTGCTTGCAATCTTTTACTAGTTTGGACACATTCAAAGGATTAATGAGGGTATTAAGCACGGCTTTACTATCTGTGCAGATAATAATATCTCTCCCTAAATCGCTAAACTTAAACGTCTCAATCGCACTATGGGTAATTGCAATTAATTCAGCTTGAAAAACAGTGTAGTGTTTGCCCAGACTACCCGAGAATCTTAGGTCATACATATATATATATATATATATATATATATATATATATATATATATATATATATATATATATATATATATATATATATATATATATATATATGTATATATATATATATATATATATATATATATAGGTCAGTAACATTTAAACCCTGCACTGACTTTCGAAAGAGAGCCATCCGCAAAAAAAACTATCGACTTAGACAGCTGTCTAAAGAAATTCTGAGATAGCCACTATTCTCTCGAAGGGAACGACGGAAAATGAATTGGTGAAGTTCAACTCAGGACTCTGTGTAAATTATTCAGTTAAAAATTTAAATTTGGAAGTAATACTAATTTTTTGTTTGTTTTTTGACCACAAAAAGGCAATAAAAATTGACAAGCGATATTAAGAAATCCAAATCTTCAATTTTCGTGTCATTAATTTAATTCAGTTTTGTGAAATTACAGTTGCTAAGAATTTAAATAATTTCACCACAATTATTTTTAACCCTGAAAAATTATATGTTCACAAAATCGCTTTTTCATATAATCGACCACTTAAAACTTCGATGACTTTTTTATTCACCTCAAAAGAAAAATGAAAACGCACATATAAAGCTGTTTCATATAAAAAAAATCGACGACAAGTCCGTCGAATGAAATAAGACAAACAACACACAATTCGCATTATATATTTATAAAAAAAATTTTTATTTCATTTTTTTTTTACCAAAAAATGTAAATTTGTGTTTCTTGTCAGGGTCACGCACCATACAACAATAATTAAAATATATTTAAAATAAAATAAAAACTATTAGTGTTTTCGTTACAAAAAAAAAGTTGGTGTTAAAAATAGAAAAAAAATATTCAAAGACAATTTCAATCTTTCTTCTCTAGTTTGATATAGCTACATATATAAAAAAAAATATTTAAGTAGACAAAAGTGAGGTTATGTGTGTGTTTTATTTTTATTTTGAACAAAAAAAAATTCGATTATATTAACAAATTGTTAAAATATTTATAATAAAAATAAACTAAATGTGTTTGTAATGAGTACAATTCGGAATATAAATAAAAATATGGATAACTTAGACAAATTGAGTGATGATGAATTGAGACGAAGGTTGTTGCAATATGGGTTTCCGAATGTTCCAGTGACAAGTAGTACCCGGAAGATTTTGATTAAGAAGCTGCGTAATCACATGGAAAATGAAAAATCCAAATTACGAAGAGAAACAACAAATGTGGCCCGATATTCTTCAGGCGAAGAATCTGATAATGATTTGAAACGGGATCGTTATAGAGCCACCATATCAACGATGACACCAAGTCGTGGTATGATGCCACCGCCTACGTCGCCTGGGCTCTCGATTAAACCGCGTAATAGTACTAATTATGTGCCACCACAACCGAATATTTATGTATCGGATACGATCCACAGTGAAACAGATGAAGATGATGACGATTACATGAATAACAGTACGAGTACACGAATATCACCATTGATAGGCAGCACATTGCAAAATCGTTATACCACATCTAATTTATCAAATGGCAACAATAACAGTAATAGTGAAAACTTACCATATTTAAATGATTTTACAACGAGATTATTAAAATTACGCGGGGAAACCGTTAAGTCTGAGTTGAAAAATAATAACATTCAATCTGCATTATCGACATCTTATAGTAATAACAGTACATCATTGCCATATATAAGGAATAACCGGCTACTATATAGTAATAATAACGATATTGTTCATCAAGTGACTCCAAAATATCAACAAAAGCCACGGACCACCATCACTACTCCGCTGACACCATATCGTTGGTCATTTCGGAATATATTAAAAAAATTAGACAGTAATTATGGAATTAAACAACCTCTTGTACCATGTTTATTGGTCTCCGGATTGTTTATATTTTTAACAGTTGTTGTTTTTATCTATCTAATCATAAGTCCCGATATTGTGAACAATCTAAACGATAAAACAACCAACTACCAGCTATGCAGTAATATTGATACAAGCGATAAATGCATTCAAACGGAGTTACAACTTCAATCTTCGCTGGACCTGCTCAAAATTATTGTTCCCGAACTGGAATCGCGCTCGATCAATAAATTATGCAATACAAATCCGATCAGTAATGATTTTTTAACAAAAAATGATATTATAAAATTATTAATCGATGATAACAATTCACAAAAAAACATAAGTACAATATTAAATGATTTAAAAAATATCGAACACTTAATCGTAATGAATCCACAGTGGCATTTAAATTATAATAATAAATCTAATTATTTTAATATAATAAAACCAAAACTACCTTTATTCTGTATATTAAAGATAAAGCTACATAAATTTTTTATAATCATTGGTAGTATAACAATACTTTTTATAACAATATATTTAATACAATTTATAATACGATTTTTTATAACGATGCGACAATCACGTAAAGATAAATTAAATAATTTAATGAATGATATAATTATGAATGTATCGGAATTAACAGCAGCTCAAATCGAAGAGAATAGTAAAATTATTGTAATCAATCATTTGCGGGATAAATTAATACCGTTTGATAAACGCAAGGAATTGGAAAAGGTTTGGAATGAAGCTATAAAATTGTTGGAGCAGAACGAAAGCCGATTACAGTTTGATATACACATGATTAACGGTGAGGAGTGCAAAGTTATTAAATGGATCGATACAATTGCACCAATCAGCAATAATAACAACAATAATCGTTCGATGATAAAAAAATGGCAAAGTCCGGCGTTTGATAAGACAAACAAGATTAAAGACCCTCCAACACCATGTCTTAAAATTCGTCAAATGTTCGATAAGTATGAGGCGAATGATAAAAATTTAAAAATAATTATACAAGATTCAATACTCGAAAAAGTTGGTACTAATTGCCAAGTTTACGATATACAACTCGACACGAACACATGTTGTGTGTATGTTCGATGTGCAACCCCATATGATGCCGGCATTGTTCATGACGAGATAAATGGATGGTGGTTTGATAATAGACTTGTTTCAATTAAATTCGTTCGAATCGAACGATATCTCAATCGTTTTCCGAAATCTCTGTCCGGCCCGGTATGTCTGCGTCCGTCAAATACTAAAAAGCTTTCGATAACAAATTGCGAATTACAAAATGCATCACAGATCGATGATGATGACGATTTAGATGATGATGATAATCTTAATTAAATTTGGATAATCATACACACACACACACACACATTTTTATTCTTTGCTTTTTATAATGTTTTTTGTTTGTTTAAATATTTAATTTTTATTTTGTAATAAATTAATTAAATTAAATTTAAGAAAAGTATAAAAAAAACCTGAATATAAATGAATTTTTATTTACTAATAAAATTTTATTTTTCAAAATGAAAACAAGTAATGAGGGTTTTATTTAGATTTAAAAGGACTTACCTCTGGTGACATATCAGTTAAGAGCCGCCATACAGGTTTATTTTCGAGTTTTCCCCATAAATCCCACAAGGCATTAATGATCGCCGCTACAGCTAAATGCGTAACACCTTTCTCTGGCCCAATCTATACAAGGAGTAGTTCAAATTAAACATTTATGTTACTATAATAGACCGGTATGCTATTTATAAAATGACTTACCCATCTCAATTGGGATTCACTTGTAAGTGAACGCCAAAAAGGTCCAAAGCTATTCAAAATGTTAGACAACTGTTGGCCAACCACCAAATAACTCATTGATTGAACACTAGCTACAATGACTTCAGTGCCACGACCACAGGTAAATGTTAATCCATTTCCATAAGTACCGTTTGAAGTTGTTATCGTTACATATGCGCACGAATAATCTGGATCAACATGCTTATAAGTAATAGACACAAAATTAATAAGTATGCAATTACATAATGCACTTAACAAATATAAAAATCGCAACTACCATAGCATCGGATCCATCAGACTTCAAGGACGTTGGCCAGCGAATATCCTTAACCTCTAATGCAGTTATTTTTATTCCGTCAATTACACTCATTTTAATTATTTTTTTAAATATTTTATTTATTTATAGACACAAAACTTAACTACACTTCGCGTTTTCGCGTACTGATAACAAAATAAACAATATTTTTAAGTTGTAATATGTATATATATATATACCTTTTTTATTTTGATCTAAACTTCGTAAAACTGATTAATAATGTTAATGTATATTAATATGTAATATCATATGTATTAATTTTTTGTTGTGATCAAGCGAATTATAAATTAATTAAAACAGGGTGATGAGTCAAAATTAATAGTGTGATGCTATAAACTTTTGCTATAATTTACAACACCAAAAAAACCATTTCCTGCAATATATCTCCACAAATATCCTACCGGAAAAATAATTTTTTTTCAAAATGGCACTTATATTAGTACAATTAAATAGTCGATATTTTTATTTTAAGTTAGCCTGTTAAACTTTTTATGGTTTGATGTTTTTTTTAAGATGTACTTATTATAAATTATCAAATTGTGGTTATCTTTGTTTATGAACATATGTGTGTATTATAAATATAATGTTAAGAGTTTTATGAGCATGTTATTGAACTTGTTACAATTCAGCTTTAAACTAATTTAGGTTTGATTGCCGTCATTATTTTTAAACCGAGACTTTTATCACAGTACATTGTGAATATTATACAAACAGGAGCCCTATTTTAATGTATTGGCTTATTGTTTAATTAATGTTTTTGGTACATTTAAAGTATAGATTATTTCTTAGGATTAATAGGCGTTTGTCTTCAGTTAGAAAGAGAATTAATTAGTTTCAGTCATCAAAAATCCATATACAATGTATCATAATTGTATCTACAAAAACGGCAAAACTGCATACCAAATTGCAAATAGACTCGACTTATCAAAACATACTAAATTTCAGAAACAAAAATCATTCTGTTAATAAAAGCGAAATACGAGCGCGTTATCTTTATATGTTTAGCAAAGATTATCACGCGTTGGATCGTATAGTTAGGACCCAATAATCATTGTATTTGCGTGTGCCTTTCGCTAAAAATAATGGCAAATAGGTTTTTGGCAGACCTGTTTTACCGACCACTTTACACATAAATCTGAAGAGTTGGATTATTTACCGTATTGTAATAAATGTTGTGCTTTATAATTATTAAACTTTAATTTAAAACAGGCAAAAAATTAACCATTGCCCATAACTGGATACCTCGTGCAACGGGATACAATCATTTGGAATAATGAATCGGTTTGAGGGATACCTCAGAGGATTATAGAAAGAAGTGGATTTGACGGAAATCGAAAGAAATGAAGCTTTGATCAACACAGATTGCATATGTCGAAAGCGATGTTTTCAGTTTCTATTATGGTATTATTATGGTCTTCTAAGGAAGTAGGTATGGAAAACCGATTCTGGAAAAGTATCTGGTTGCTTCTAGGGAGGGGCGGAGGATGAAGTCTCAAGCACGAGGCTCCACCGCAGTTAGCTATTTGCGTTGCCTTAACGCCATTGTCTGCCAAAATCAATGTCCGATTGAATTAACCACCTACAATCTTATCATATCTTGTATCTTGTATACACAGAATCTGTTATTGACATGAACAATGGGCTCGGGCCTCAAGATTCTGCACTATCAACAAAGTATCATAGATGTGTTAGAATGCCTTTTGCATCCTTGCTTCTATTGGGGTTTGAACTATGTACCTACCTTTCGATCTAAACGAAACAGCCTTAACCACTGTTCTATTTGCTGGGTCAAAAATATTTTGTTTTTTGCATATTAAAATTGCTTGCACAAAGTAGTATATACTTAAACATTATTGGTATCAATGCAACTTCTAATCACAAACTCTTAGATATAAGATATAATTGACTTGTTTAGAATAGAACATTCCTCCTGTTTTATATGTATGTTGTCCGATAAAACATATTTATGTAAATTGGGTGTGAAGATTAAATTACCCACATTACAGGCGCAATAAGTAAAATAATTGTTTTGTGCATTTCGACTATAATTTTTTTTGTCCGTTAATTGTGCCAATAATTCTACATTTCGCAACGAAAAATGATCGGTCACATCATTTTAGCGTCAACAAAATATCAAGTATTGCATTGGCGCATGTTTTAAAATAAAAAATCGGAATAACCACAGCGCGGCAATTTTGACGTCATATTCGTATATTTGTATATCAATATTATATATATGTATGTATATGTCTACATATATGCATATAGAATACGTGGCTACAAAAATTAAAACACGACCTAAAACTTATATCACTTGACAAGTCACATTATCGCCCCAATATTATCTACCTATATTATTCAATGTATATGCTTTATAGCTGGTAAGAATGGTCTAATCTATTTAGATTGGAATTTAGTAGAGATTGAAGTGTTAGCTATTTTTGTGTTGATAGTTTGAATTTTATCTACATAGCAAGTTAAGATAATAATAACTGATTTTATGCTTTATACATGTATAAATTGTGAATTACATCTATGACCCCTGTCGCCGTGCATAATTCACGGGCTGAGCCACCGTTGATCTCAGTATTATAGGTAGGACTGAATTGAAAGTATGCAGTGTACATAGCTCGATTTGGTTGGCTACAAGCAAACAAATATAGAGTGCAATTATTTTTCTTAACGACAAAATATAAAATATACTTCTAAATTGGATTTATTAAATCGCAGTTTGGTTCCAGAATAAGAGCCACAATTAAAAACAATAGAAACAAACAAACTAATATTTTGAATTGCTGTTGTAAGTTCCAAATATGGCTTGTGGCACTTTTTACAAGGTAGTCCTTGAACATATAACGTCTAACGTCTATACATATGGTTTTATAATTTGAATTAAGTTAATTTGATATTTAACTCATAAATTGAGTATCTTGTGCGTGTTTAGCACTAGATTAGAAATTTGTTTTAATCGTCTCTTAAGGGTTATGATTAACGAACTTCACGTATTTCAATTTTAACGTGGCCAATTATTGGTGCATTCATATAGACTTTTACTGTAATTGGGTAAATACATTCATTTACCCTATCAAAAGCACGTATTTATTTCAATAAACAAACATCCTAAAAATCGACTTAGTAAATGGTTTAACTAAGTATTGGGTCACAGCCTAAAAATTGGGATCACCCGCAACTGGCTAACAATTTGGAGAACATATGGGTTTTGGTTGTAGTCTGCTTTTCAATTTTATTCCTTTTAAATAGAAATTTTCGAACCATATCCGGAATTTGGGGCATCTGAATCCATTGATTTTTTGAGTTTTTTATAATAGACCAAAACTAGTACCACAGCTAAACTTGTGAGCGTTGGAATATGCAAACTAAAACTCTCATCGTACCCAATTGAACCTTGCACCAAATGATTTGTCCAAAACGGAATAAGCATCCTTCATATTGAACCAATCGGAAATTATGATTTTTGGCTCCAAATGTATGTATGTTTCATTCACAAGTGTGGAGTTTACCGCGTCATTTTTCACGTTCGCATTTACTTTAAATGTTTAAGTTTTTCATAAGGAGCAGGATCATCAGTATGCTTAGATGGGCGTTTTTGGCTATATGAAACTGGCCATATACATTTCTTTATTCCCAATCATGGGTAATCACTAACTTTTATTTAGGTTTAATTATGGAATACCATGGTTTTCAAAATCCCATTTTTATTAATACAGACGTCCGCCAAATCAAGAATTTGTTATCCACGATTTAGCACCCAACCCTAGTATATCGTCCAGATATTTAGTTCTAAATATGTCGAGCCTCAATGACTGTATATATTTACCCATCACCATTTACTAGTCACAGTACTTTCTGTATTAAACATAAGTTAAAAATAAAAGTACTCTAATTAATTTTAAAATATAAATAAGTAAGTATAAAATCGGTGGTAAACTAGTTTGGTTTTAGTATCTTAGTATCTATCTTAATTATTTTCCAATTTTTTAAAATGAATTCGGATTTTCAATATAAGCGAAAAAATCAAAATAGATAAATAATTATTATAACTTTTTATTCAAAAACTACGGGTTCTTGCCGTGATATTTATAAAAAAAATAAAAAAATAAAAAAAATGCTAAATTCTAGTCTATGTGAATCAAAAAAAAAATATTAAAATTATGACAAACGATGACGAATTTTGTGCCTCTCGATGACGTCAAATTCCTATGGGAAGTACAAATTAATACAATTGAAGAAATATAATACGTAATAGATGTTTGTAGACCTGCACACAGCTTAAAAATTGTTTTTTAAAAAAAGCTCTCGATGACATCATTTAGTTTAGTCGCATTTTTATATATTTCTCATGCTTATGAATCATGTCTCTAATTTACATAATACCTACACAAATTTCCTCCAAACGATTTTTTATTTTTATTTCAATAACAAACGAAAGCGAATATTTTTTCGAGGTTTTTCGATTACATTCGAATTCGCTCGGTTTATTCTCTGCGCGGCTGGACTAAAAAATATCAATATGACGATTATGTTAAACTAAATTAAATAAAATAAAAAATGAAGGTTCTCAAACTAAATAAAAGACAATTTAACCATACAATCTTTTGTTTCTTGCTATAAATAAATTTTTATTATTTTAATTGTTTTTCTCTTTTCATTTTTAATTTTAAGTAATTTTACAACAGAAAAAATAAAATATAATATATTTTCTTTTTTTTTTTATTTAATATATATATATATTTATATATATATATATATATATATATATATATATATATATATATATATATATATATATATATATATATATATATATATATATATATATATATGTATATATATATATATATATATATATATATATATATATATATATATATATATATATATATATATATATATATATATATTATATATATATATATATATATATATATATATATATATATATATATATATATATATATATATATATATATATATATATATATATATATATATATATATATATATATATATATATATATATATATATATATATATATATATATATATATATATATATATATATATATATATATATATATATATATATATATATATATATATATATATATATATATATATATATATATATATATATGAAATATGACATTTTTTATATCATGACATTTTTAACAGTTATTGCACTGAATTATGGATTAATTAATAATTCGACGTCTTGGTCTGGCCCTTTTTGTACCAATCGGCAGATAGAAGCCTCAATAGTCATTTTTCTATCTGTTTGATTTTTTTATTTTTATAAATCATAATTTAAATGGGCAAATATGAGAAATTCATTTTATAATAATAAGGAACTGCAAATATAAAAGCTTTCATAATCAAATTGTACTTGGCAAGCCATAACTCGATTTTCAGCTACTCGCTCGTTTTCGTGGAGTATTTTTTCCTGCCGCTTTATTAAGATTTTATTTTCTGTAAGACCTTACATTTGATTGATTTAAATATATCGATTAAGACATACAATTGATTTAACAGCAAAAATAATTAAACAAATTAATAATACTAATAATATGTACACAACAAATAAATCTAATAGGTCTTGATATTCGTTTTGTGCCTGTCATCTATTTTCAAGTATGCAAATATTCTTGGTAAAAAGTTCGATCTGGTTTTCATTAAGAGAAACAACATTTTTTTTTGTTATACGGTTATTGATGGAAAGAGTATTTAGTTTTTATTTTATGAGTGTTGATTGCACAATTGCACCATTCGTTAAATCTATTAATTATTAATCATAACCTGTAAAGACAAGCACATTTGAGTATTTTAATTGATTAGAGATTCCATTGATGAAAACAAAAAAAAAATGCATGGTGATCTTTGAAGAACAACTTCGATGTTGTTACTTTAGATTTCACAATTTGAAATATATGAGTTGATCAGTTTAATAAATTTGAATTAAAATCCAAAGTCATAGAGACTTTCAAGATCCTTATGGTGACATATAAAATTAAAAGCTTTATTGAAATTTAATTCATCATATATTACAGTTTCATTGGTCACTTTACTAGTGAATATTGGTCTGGCGTACACAAACTCGTATTGTTTGAAGGATATATGATGGGTTAATTTACCTTTGAAAGTGATATATGTAACCAGATTAAATAATTTTGGGATGTATGATAATGCTGTTGATATCGATGTAACATTAGATATTATCTCTTTTACAGATTTAAAGATAGATGTAATCCTCCAATACTTTCCATGTTTATTTTTCTATGTTTCAACATACCAGAGACTAAGGAATGATTGAAGAGAATGCACAATGAATTCATCAAAATAATTGCATATTTTTTCAAAATAGCCGATATATTGTCCGACCTTCATTTATGACCAAAACCCTTAAATGCTTATAAATTGATTATTACATTAGTAAATTACGGTTCGATGTACTTACTGCCAGACGTCCAATGGAAGGTATTTGATAACCGTATAATTTCCAGATTTTTAATAAATTTACTTGAAATAAACTTTATTTTACTGAAAGCAACTTTAAGTTTAATTACGATATATAATTTAAAATGTTATAACAAACAAGGAAATGACTATTGGGCTACATTGTACATATATGATGTGCTTCTAAATTGGCCAATAGAAGAACAATTGTTCGAATCAACAATTGTTTAAATATTCTTCAAAATTGTGTATGTCATGATACTAAAAAATGGCATTGGTTGTTCTTGTTCCAGATATATAATATAATATGTATATATACATGTAGGATTTATTAATTTTCCACAAATAATTGACTAGTTTTTTAGTTTTACATTTCCCTCACCCTTTCAAAATAGCGTGCTTCAAAAATGGATTATTTTGATTTATTTGTATTAACCAGAATTAAAAGTTGGGAATTTGAATGTTAACTCGTAGTACTTTTAGAACTATTGAAGATACCTTTTTAATCTAAAAAACATTTTCTTTTTAAAGAATTTCCGAACGAAAATGTTTTCAAAAGAGCATCTCATATAGGTATATACTCGTATAACATAGTGTACATATATTACTCATACAAATAATTGTGTTTCAACAGTTTGCGGAAGAGCAATTTTTAATTATTCAAATAAAATAATTAAGAATAGGAAAACTGAAACAAAGATCATTCCCAACTTATATTTTTTTAATAGTGGTGAAAATCGAGAAAATTTCTAAATCAGCAACTTTCGAATCACCCTTTTCTCCAGGGAAGATATAGTAAAACATGTAAAACAAAAAATCAGGGGTTCATATTTTTGGAAAATGATTAAACCCTGTTCAATATACATATTATGTATATAAATATATATATATATGTATATATATATGTATATATATATATATATATATATATATATATATATATATATATATATATATATATATATATATATATATATATATATATATATATATATATATATATATATATATATATATATATATGATATACATATATATATATATATATATATATATATATATATATATATATATATATATATATATATATATATATATATATATATATATATATATATATATATACATATATATATGTACATAGAATTAATTTTAACAATATAAATAGTATTTTTTAAATTAATAATTAGAAAAATATATTCTATTATAAATGTATGCTTCTTTATAGTCGATTCTTATTTTTTATAGTTTGACTGGATTTTCGTTATTGGATTAAATTGATTAAAATATAAATCGTTAAAATAAAATTTGATTGTCATATGAGAAAGAAATAAAATAATAATTTATAATAAATCCAATCAATAATTTTTCGTGCTATAAACAAACCAAAAATAAAATTATATAACAAAATTAAAATAAATATATTTTTACTATAATTGTGTCCAATTGCTTTTCATCGATATTTATAATAATATTTAAACATAATATAATATAACTGTAGTAACAAGCAATAACTAGATATCTGCGAAAATACAAATTTTGGGAAAAGGCATTTACAATTTGAGCTTTAATTTTTCTAAATATTTTCAAAACGAATTATTTGTTTTAGATTTTTTATTGAGTAATACTGATCGATAGCATGTTTTGCATCGGATTTTCAATTTTATCTTAAACAAATAAAACTTTGTTTTTCGCTTTCGGATACTACCATTTAGTAATTGAAACACAATCTGAATTGTTAATGATTTGCCAATTAGAGAGCGACTTGGCTTCTTCAGGTTGTCTAAGACAGTATGAAGACCAAGCCCAGGATCGAAACCGTTGGAGCCAGATTGTTGACACACTAAGGGCCTTTAAACACTGTTTTATTAATATTTAACGGATTAAACTTATTTGATTTGGCATTCTGTTACGTGTTTGTAAAAACATAATTATAATATGTACATATCGGAAATATTATTTTAGGGATTATAATTAAATATAATCTGAATATTTCAAAATAAATTCAGTTTTTTTACTATCACTAACAAGCAAAATTGTTATTTAAATTATAATTTCAAAATTAAAATAATAAAGTTTAAAATAAGTTAAAGAGCTATTTCTACTATCTAAGGCGTTTAGAAGGCATTGTTGAAGATCCACAGCCAGCACGTTTTTTGGTGAAATCTCCGCATTAAACACTATCTAATAATATTTATGTATGTACATATGATTTAAAATATTAAAAACAAATTATGAAAAAGGAATTATCTATATATGTTTTTTCGAAAAACTATTTATCTGGATGATGAAAAATCATCAAATGAAAAAATTATACGTTTCGATAAAAGTAAATAACTGCAGATATTGAATTATTCGATATTTTATGATATCGATTTATGCCGGTATGGATTTATTCGATATTTATTAGATTTTTAGATGCGTACAATTATATATTTCGATAAGTAATTTTTTCAAATTTGTTTTCGTTCTGATCTTTTAACAGTATATCGCAAGATAAATTGTTTTTGTTAATTGATTGTTTTTCGAGACTAGTTTTGATGAATTTTTTTTTGGCATTTTATGAAAAGTTGATTAGATTATTAGATAAAGCTTCAAATTTTGAACCGAATGCCAGCAAAAATTACAAAAGTGATTTTAGGCAGATATCTAGTTATTACTTACCACCATAAAAACATATATATATACGGATATATACATATACATATATATATATATATATATATATATATATATATATATATATATATATATATATATATATATATATATATATATATATATATATATATATATATATATATATATATATATATATATATATATATATATATATATATATATATATATATATATATATATATATATATATATATATATATATATATATATATATATATATATATATATATATATATATATATATATATATATATATATATATATATATATATATATATATATATATATATATATATATATATATATATATATATATATACAAATATATCTTGTGGTTCTTAAATAGCGGCAGCACATTTCAGGAACTGATAGATGAAATAACTTTCAGATAAAAAACTTACAAAATGGTTTATCTCAACCATTAAAAAAAATAATCGGGTTTTAACCAAAAGCGGTTTTAAGTAAATTGAATAACTTAAAACTTCAAAGGGATCATTTTTCCAAATTTAATGTTTTTCGCACTAAATAATTTCACTATACAATTCAGACAGAATGAACTGTTTTTTTGCACAAAATGTGAAAATTATTCTAAACACAATACAATCATAACTAAAACTACGAAGACACTATGTACAGGTAAAAATAATATTCTTTAAAAAAAATTGTGACTATTGGCCACTAAACGAAAAAATAGAAAGTTAGATAAATTTCTGTTGTGACGCGTTCATAATATATTGTGCTTAGAATTTCGTTCGATTTCGAAGTAGATTTTGTTTGGAATAATGAACCCGAATTGGATTGTCGTTTGAGTTGAAGTTAACGCTAAATTTCCGATTACTTCCTTAGTTTAATCATTAATGAGCCATTAGATGGATGTCATAAGTTTTCCACAAAACTATTTCTTTTATTAGCCTCTGAAGTTTAGCCCCGACATTCAGGAACACCCTTGTATGTAAATAATTCTCATTTATTAGGAAAAAAGTAGATAAAGTTTGTTTTTTATTTACAATAAATTTAATTATGAGTTAATAATAGTAGTATCTTTTTAAAAAATATATTTACATTTTTAGACACAAAATTATCCTTAAAGTCGTGAATATGCACGGGCGAAGAATTGACCCAGTACAATTAAGTAGCTCCTCCTTTAGCAATAATTAATTCTAAAACCTACTTATAGAACTGTTATTTAGTTAAATTTGATAGTACATAATAATGGTGTTATGGGATTTTTTTATACACTACTTAGCGACATCTTTTGATAATTAGGACTCCAGATGGGGTCCTTAGGAACATAATCTAGAAAATGATTGCGATTTAAGTTTCATAAAATTCGGAAATTGACGAGCAATAATAAAATTCAAATTTAAGAACTTTCCCTGGCGAACACCAATTTTATAATAAGAGCACGGATAATTTTATGCGTAACATTGTGCTTTCATTTATGAATTTCCAAATAAATATATATATATATGTATATGTTTTTCATAACATTAACAAAAAAATATAAAACTATAAAGCATTTTGAATGCAAATTGTAAAAAGGAAAAATAAACAAGAATAGTATAACAGAATATAATATAATAATCAAAACAGATGATAATAAATAATTTTAAAATAAAATAATGTTTTATGAAAATATTTAATTATTAATAATTAACGTTTTTCAAATCATTACCTCAATATAAATGAGGCCATCGCCATTTTGTTCAGTAAATTTGTATTATTTAACATCAACTGTTAAATTATCTTTCATATCACGTGATCGAGCGCACATTTTACATATACGCACATCATTTGAATTTAAAAATGTACATGTCGAGCAGTCCCACTCTTGTGAAATTGTCGAACTTGCTTTTTTTATTTTTGTGCCACCATTCGGTAATTTACTATTATTACTACTAACAATGATATTATTATTGTATTCATTATTTTTATTATTATTATTTGACCGTGATTGCGATGATATTGATAATTTTTTTGAACTTACGGTTTGCGTTGGTGTTGGATCGAGGCTTAGCGCTTCAAATGATCGATCATCATGTTTATAGTCTTGCTTTTGTTTGACATCGTTATAAATGTGATTCCATTTATCGGCCGAACCAACACCTTCGTGATCTTTTTTATTTATGGGTTTTTTAATTGATTTTAAATTCGAATGATGTTCATCGTAACTGTCAAAATCAGAATTTCGTGAACTAATCGTTTTATCCGTGGCGGTTGAATTATCATAGTCTACTACGTCATGATGATTATTTATCGATTTGTGATGGGTATTGTAGTTAGGAATATTATAGGGGTTTTTACTTGTTTGATAGGTCTTCGTTAGACCCATATCACTAAATTGGGCTGGTAATCCATTGTAATCACTAGTGAAATGGGTCTCAAGCAAGTTTGTTCCGTGATGACTGGTTGTATAAATAAATGGCTGATGTGGATTTTGAAGATATCCGTACATTTGTGAGGTGTGCATAGGGTGGGGCTGTGGGGGCAGTGGTTGCGCCATATGACCATAATACGCTGGTGGATATTGATGATGTAAAGGCATTTGAGATGGCATTGCCATGTAATGAGACGCCATTGGCGGTGGTGGTGGTGATGGTTCCTTTACACTCAACTCTGGTATTTGTTCATAGGAAAATGGATATGGTAATGCAGCCCTGGTTCCCGATACATTGTAGGCGTTTATGTCATTTCGGGTGGCCTGGTTTTGCGGTTTTGGTGGCAAAGGCAATGCGCCCATATGATAACCATTTGTTGGGCCACTACGATAGTCCATCGCATCATTAGAGACATTATAATCGCACTTATTACTATAACTAGGTTGATATTGTGATGGTTGGAGTTGATAACCGTTGTAATATGCAGAACTATTTGGTATCATAGATGGTGTATAATTAGGCATATTATTTCCGAAACTTAAATTTGCATAATCGGGTGGTTTAAATTGCATTTTATCGTCACGTAATCCTGATTCATACGCTAATAGTATATCGGTGGCCGTTAGAATATTATTTTTCCGATAATTATAAATTTTTTCGTATGACAGTTTCAAACCTTTGCTGTTCAGTTCATAATGAATATTCTTGATAATTTGACATTCAACGTATGCCGTAATGGCATCACGTGATACATTCCGTAAATTTTCAGGACAAATATTATTTGAAAATTGTAATATTTCACTATTTATTTGACTATATCCCATGCAATGGAACAGTAATTCGGGTTCGACCAAATTAGCCGCCACCTCATGTTGATAGTAGCCGCAATAAATTCGTATTGTACGATATTCTTTTCGCCAGGGATGTAGGTATAAATTACTTGCGTAAATTGAGATCGATTCAAATCCAAAGGCTGGATTTTTACCGTTTTCTGGTGTTGCTACTTTAATAGAACTGTAAAAAAAATGTAAAATACGCTGATAATTACTGGGTAAACTTTTCCACTGCACTTCCGTTAAAATATACCTTTCTATAATTTTATAAGTTTCAGGAAAAAAATATTTCTCCTTGTGTGGCACAACATTTAACAATAATCGAATCGAATTTTCCAACTGTTTCCGCAATTCAATTTTTCGTTCACACTTATCCGTCTCCAAATATGCAAAATGATTATCGAATATACTTTCCTTTAATAATTCTGGGTCCATTATTAATTTGTGTTCTCTATTCCAATACTTTCAGTCGTGACTGTCTGTGAATGGGAAAAAAAGGAATATATTATTCTGATGTACCGTAGCGAGCTAATAAATATTTGTTTTATCTATTTTAAGATTAAAATTTATACGTACATTATTTTAATTTATTTATATTAGTCATACATAATTGATAGATAAAAATCTATTTAAAAATAAAGAGAAAAAAATAGATCAATTTTTTTTTATAAATAACACAAAAATATTTTTTTTCAACTATGAGAACAAACACTGCCATTACTTGTTTATTTATTTATTATCAAATCACAAAAAAATTAGTTCACCTATTTATTTGTATAATACTTTTTATGCATTAAATTATTGAAATATGATGTGTTTTTCTGTTTTAATTACTAAATAAGAATTTATAGTTTAATTTTTAATTGATATTCTTTTTTACATCAATGGAGTAAACGTCAAATAAAATTTTTGACATATTGGTACTGCAGAAAAAAAAAATGGTGTATCATATTTATAGGAATAGATATAAATTGAAAAATGTGATGCTATAACTAGAAATATGTATTATAGTAGAGGTGGTGAAATGGTTTGAGGTTTAACTGTTCAGTAACACCGGCAACCTTAATTTTACGTTAATCGACCTTCAATTAATATTTTCTAATAATTTTTTTTAAGAACTCATCGTTTCATCATACTATTAAATACTTTTATTAATTTTGTTTTTTATTCCTCGTAAATCGCAAATCAAAGAACACCTCGCTAATTTTCTAAGTTGAGTTTTCGTGGTGAATAAAATCCAACATTTAGAATTTGCTTTTAATTGTTTTTCTTGATTGGAACACAACCTTAATAATAATGTATTTGTGATTTGTACAGAAAGTTATTATAACAAGATAAATACAAAACCAAAACCTTTTTATTTTTAAATAAATTTATTTACAAAAGTTCTACACAATAGTTATTTTATGACATTACTTAATACCCATCTGCAAAATTCAAATTTTAAGTTAATTAATTGAAAACAAATAATAGCTTTACATTAAAGGACTTACGTGTCTGATAACCGCCATGATGTCCACCACGACCTCCACCATGAACGCCAGCATGAATACCATGATGCCCACTATGTCCCCCATATGGATATACTCCGCTACCATGATGTCCACCACCTTGGGATCCCCCATGACCCCCATGATGTGTTCCAAGCCCACCAACACTAATATGTCCTTGAAGGCCTACACCATGGCCATGCCCGTAGGGTTGTGGAACATATCCAACATGAATTGCTGCACTAGCAAAAGCAGCCAGGAAGATTGTGAAAATTACTGATATCTAACAATTAAATTTCAATTAATAATATTAAACTATAAACACAATATTTTGACGTTAATTCACTAACATAAAACTTTGTCATTTTAAATCTGGATTAAGATCACTTCAAAAACTGTTTGCTCAATTGAATTAAGCTGCTTTTTATATACAAATTTTGTACTCTTATCAACGTATAAAAATTATAAGTTAATATTTTTGTTGTTGTTGTTGTAATTAACAAAATGCTAATAATTATCTCACAAATACCCTTATCTATTTATTAGGTTCATCTTAAATTCGGCAATGACCATACTGTTTGATATTTTTGCTGTTGTAATTTGAAATAGATCGCAAAACGCAAAACAAACCTTTATTATAAGCGGGTCGAGGGCGCCGTACATTTTATGTTGCAGTATTATGTTGTTTTTATTTACTGTAAATTGTTATCTTTACAAAAATATTTACAAAATTTCTTCGTTTTATAATATTGTACGTACATTTTTTTGCTAAGGAATTTTAATTTTATAAACAAAATTATGTGGAATTCAATGTATTGATGATTCTTGCTTCTAAATAATTTTGGTGATAATAAAAAATATTTCTCTAATCATTTGTGCCAGTTTTGAGATCAAATTTATTTCAGTTTTCACAGAATTAATTGTCAATTTTTTTTGGCGGACGTATAATTTATTTTATAAATGATTTTAAGTAAAATTAATTGAATTTACATGCTTTTATTAAATATGTAGTGTGGTAAATTTTAGAATTTTATGTCATAATTTGATTGATTTGATTGTATGAAAAAATATAATTTTGTTGCTGATTTTTATAGATTGTTTTTAAAATAACATAAAATAAACAAAATTCTAATTAAATAAAATATATCTAAGATTGTTATTAATTTAAATTAGAAACTTTTAATTGATCATTATGGTTTTTGAAAAATTAGTTTTTTTGTGAACAGTTTGATTGGTTTTTTGGGTTGTTCATAAAAATTCGTTTTCCGATGTGGTACGAACCAACTAAGTTTACTTAGAGTTTCACAAATTTTTTTTTATTTAGAGTTTCACAAATTTGTAAAATATGATTTGTTAGCATTGTTATTTGTTCCGTTTCAGTTGGCCGTATTCTAAAACTTCTGCCAACAATCATTTCAGAATCCCATTTCTATTCAACATACCCAGGTTCATCTGAATCGGCCAAATATATAAAATAATGGCCTAGTTTCGTTCCGGTTGGCCATATTCCAGAGCTTCACTCAAGAATCATTTTAGAATCCTATTCCCATTCAACCTATTTAATTTCAATTTGGCCTAGTTCTGTTTCAGTTAGCCATATTTCAGAATATCTGCCAAAAATCATTTTAGAATCCCAATTCCATCCAACAAACTGAGTTTCATAATAATCGGGCAAGGAATGGTTTAGTTTCGTCCCACTTGTCCATATTTCAAAATTCGTCCAGCAACTATTTTATAATCCCATTTTCATCCAACAGACTAAGTTTCATAATAATCGGTTAAGTCTAGTTCCGTCCCAACTGTTCATATTCTAGAACTACTGCCAAAAAGCATTTTAGAAACGTATTTCCATCTAACATGCTGAGTTTTATCATAATCTGTTAAGGTATAGCCTAGTTCCGTTTCAGTTAGCCATATTCTAGAATATATATTTCCATCCAACTTTTTTAAACACACTGTTTTGTACCATATACTGTTTTGCACCTAATCCTGTTTTCTAATTTCCTGTTTTCTAATATCCTGCTTCGTACCATATACGAATCATGTTTTATAGTCTTCTATTTTTAAATATCACATTTCGAATCATGTACTAATTTGTACCTCATCCTAATTTTTAATAGCCTATATGCTCATATCCAACTTTTTCATAACCTATTTTAAAATATAATATTTCGATCGGAACCCTTACAAAATGTAACGTGACTCGTAAAGACGTAAATAATTAACTCTGATGTTGACGATTGTTACATTAATAGACATATAGTAGGCAGTCATCATCTTCCTTAAGCAGTCCTCACATATAACATCCTGAGATCAATCCACGCGTCCCGTAAAAATCGCAACCAAGGTTATAGCTGGTCCTTTTTTTTTTTTTTAAAGATAAAGCATACTTTAGTAGACCTCCAAATATGGGTTCACTAACGTAGTTCTTCGCCATACGACTGTTAGAAGAAGCAAGCCACTGTAGCCTAAGATCTTTGAAAGTGTAGTTCTTTATAATTTTCTTGGCATACTTGATAAATAAGGGAGCAGTGGGTTCAGGTCCAATTAAACTTAAATGGGAACCGGGTTTGGCTAAATAGTCTGGTATTATTCAAAGAATTGAGTACAGTTTTGCTATGTTAACACAGAAAAATGTTTTGATCTTTAACACCGAAATTCAATGCCTCCTCAATAACACTCTGTGTCGGTGCTATTAATTCCGCCTGAAAACAGTGCATAGTGAACCCAGATTGCCAAAAGATCTCAGATCAGACCAAGGACACTAGATTCCAAATCCAGCCCTGAGAATAGAGTGAGAACCATCTGAAATAACGACTATGGTTTCGTCTAATTTTTTGAAAAAATTCTTTGAAATCCACAGATCCCTTGATGAATAAACCACCGAGAATAAATTGGAGAAATTAAATTCGGGAGTTAATCATGTATGTCACAGCGTCTATATATTAAAAAGTGTATGCCAATATGTCACAATATGTTTTACACGATGACCCAATCAAGAAGCATTCCACAGACGTTAAAAAGATCGTTAGATATGATCGAAGCGCTATCAACAATCATTAACTAATTAGTAGTGGTATCGTATAGTAACAACTCACCGTTCACTAAAAGCCGAACCTATTAATTGTATTGCAGATGCAATCATTAGAAATTGTAGCCTTTTTTTATTAGTGGGTGATTTTAATCTTCCTGAGATTAAATAGGTTCCAGATAAAGACAGCCCAAAGAAAAAAATATTGTCGTCAATCCCAAAACTATTTGAATCTACATATATAGACTGCGATTGAAAGTTAGGCTTTTTAATTACATCAATTGTTTCGATATCATCAGCACAACATGGTTTAGGTAGGACCAAACGTTACAAATTTAATAGAATATACAAATACTGATTTCATTGACACAGTCGATATTGAAAGGGTTATATTTGTATTTGACTGAAAGAAATCATAGTGTGTAGTTAATATTGTTGGTACATATTTGTCTAAACATATATTAACAATCTGTGCAATTCTTAAGACGATGTTTATTGAGTTACACGTTGAATAAAAAAATATGGGATGACGCGACGATATACAATTTTTTATCGAATGGTAATAAATGATTGCTTGTGGAATGTGGAAAGCGATCCATTATAAGGATAGGAAAATAGGCACAGTAGCCTAAAATAATTTCCAAACTAAATTGAAGACCAAGGTTCAAAAAGAGCTTGTTTTTTGGTACCAGTCGATAACAATCTTTAGATGACCATCATTATACAGATATTCACCGACTAACACAATAACCATCAACAATATAGAATAAATAATCATGACGCTAATCAGACGCTATAGCAATTGGCAACCAAATATTTGTTTATAGTTGATGTATCAACGTCGAAGATTTGGTGACTGATTTAGTTCCAATCGAAAAGTTCGAAACTTCTTCTTATCTAGGATAAGGATATTTCCTTAATTGTTCAAATTTCGCCAACAAAACATGATAAGGAGCTTCTATTTTTGGTTTTATTTGATGTTCTATTTTGAACAAATTAAATCAAATGCGCGCAGAATATATGAGCATCCAAATACTTAGAAATTGTTAATATTCAGAGTTGCGTTAACTTCACTCACTAAGACTATTGATGTTTTTTTTATAAGCAATAATAATATGCTTTCTTGTCTTTATTGAGTCATTGTTAAACTGTATATAACCTTTAAGGGGGTTTCTTGAATTCGCACCGCAAATCCTGTAATTGTGCCAAAATAGACTTTTGTTGCTAATCCTTTTGGAAACAAATAATTTCGTTCCAGAGCTAATGTTTGCTGCTTTAAGTCATTGTTGAGCCATTGTTGAAGTCGTATACTGTTTCTATACCTAAAAGAAAGCTATATAACCCTAAATATTTGGTATAGCTCCGCCAATCCAATCTAACCAAAACTTACCGTCACTGGGGTTAGAATGCGAATGTTAACATGTTTAACACATCAATGCAATATCAGTCATATAGTTAAGGCAAGTAAATGACCGAATGAACCGAGATTGCCTTTATGTATTGTAAATGTTAAAATTGTTTATGCTTTATAATTAGAATGGACCGAACTGCAAACAATTTAAACTTTACGTTTTGGTTACGCGTGCATAAAAAGAAAAATGAAAAAATCCCATATCAAACTGATAATTTCTTGTTGACACATACACATTTCATTGAATCTTTGCAAAATGATGCAATTTATAGAATACATCATAATAAGTAGACTGTAGACGTAAGACCATTTATATTTTATAAGACAAAGATACATTTTTCACAAAAACTATAAGCGACACAAAAATCAATTTCTACCGGCATATACTCTATTTTGTAATCATATACGAGTACACATTAAAAATAAATTAGATAATATTATTTTGTTTAATTGCAACCATTTTATTGTTGTTGTTTTGTATTCTTCCTCCCTAAAATAATATACTCAAAGATAACACAAATTCTGGGTATATAACGATTTGTTTTAAATTGTAGTGCATTAGTTGAACATTTTGAACCTTGTATACGACATTATATTGAGTCAAATTGAGAATACATACACATATATTACAAATTTTAACAAAAATGAACAAATTCATGGTAAACAATCTTGATTTTGTTAGAAACTGAAAGAAATCAAATATATTTGTTTAACTGTGATTCTATTTTGTTTCGCGAATCTATAGATAGGAGCTATTCTTACCATCTTGATATTTGCATTCACTGATGCCAGTGCCGTAGGACATGGAACCAGCTTTAGTAAAGCAGGACATGGACATGGTGTAGGTGGACATGGTGTAGTTGGACATAGTGTAGTTCGACATGGTGTTGCTCATGGAACCAGCGGTAAAGTTGGGGGGCATAGAGCAACGGGACACGGTGCTACACATGGAGTAGGAGGGCACATTGCAACTCATGGAACTGGAGGGCACACTGTTACTCATGGAGCTGGAGGACACGCACCAGGATTCACTCGTGGGCATAGCGGAGGATTGGGCCATGATAGCGGACACAATACTGGTTTCCATCATGATCGCAAACGTGGTTATTAATAATTAATAAAATCAAACTGAATTTACTTATATGTATCAAAATATAAACTCTGTGTGTTTCATTACTATTACAAAGTCGGTTACGTATACACAACTTTATTTTGTGTCTTTATACAAACCAACTCACCTGTTGAGATATGTAGGTTTTTTCACTTATATTTCGCAAATTCGATCGGTGAACCCATACATAACTCTAACTTATGCGCTCTGTGTAAATAAATTTGTGTTGCCTTTCCTTCCTCGAAGATAACGGATGTATATTATCCCAAATCAACCGTCTTACTTGCGTCTTACTCTGGGCTGATTTGGACGATCAGAAAATCCCGATCGCATCGATATTGAAGATTTGGTTTTAAGTTTACAAATAAATATTCAATACGTTTTAATTTAAAGTAAACATTTATTCATGATTATATCTTGGGACACTTATTTTTGACCTTATACACTTCCTGCCTCATTATTATAATTATTATTTGGATAATCAACCGGATATCCCCCCTCATTAAAGATAATGTATAATACGTGTTCCAATTATTTGTACATATTACAATCGCAGTGTAATGACCTAGGATAGGTCTATATACCTTATGCAATGTATGCGATGTATGGCTTGGGCTACGAAGATCGTGGCTGCAATCGCTTGAAAAGAGACCATAAATCAAATAGGCGGCGGGCGAGATTACAAGTGGACAAGACAACTATTCACAAACATGGGCCTAAACTGTTTAGTGACATGTTGAGGGAACATGTGTTGGTGTTAGTCTTCATTGACAAAAGTCAAAAGGATGGGAACATCACTTTGGAAAGATGGAGGCTGGTGTACAATGCACTGAACTTGGTCTTTCTGAAGGAAATAGGAGAAAATCCAGGACCTCCTCTATTCTGTAGTTGGTACCAGCAGCGCGCTAAACTAACGGCGTGGCGTGCCTGGACCAAAGATCGGTCGATCTTTATAGGATGGCAGTAGTTGAGGTGGCTGCGCGAAGCTTGCGGCCGTAAACAGGGAAGAGAAACTCTGAGATTACCTACTGTGGTAATCAGCAAATAGACCCCAGCTACTCTTGCTAAATCAAAGGGAGTAATCAGAATTTATAAAACAGAGGAGGTTGGAATGCGCACATGAAGAACCTGTGGGTGGTGGCAGCCCATCCACACAAATTATAGCCATTCAAGGAGTGAAGGAACACCAGCTACATGATGCCTTCTAAAGGAGTGAGACTGAGGAAAGAGATGGGTAGTTTCGGTTCCCTTGAGTCTGACGAAAATAACTTGTTAGACTCGGGAGGGTGGTTTATGCCGTCGGATCTGATGATACCAATCAGCATTATTAGCCTGCGATACCACGGAATACAAGTGATAAGCAAGGTGACCGCAGTATGAAAGGTTATAAGATTGTATAATCAGGCATATGTAGGAAGATCAGATTAAGCATTCTTGGAAAAAATAATTCAAACATTTTCCTATTTTCTCAATACAGCAATGGGGACATAACTGCGGTCATCCAATTCTAGGAAAGCATACACATCAACGGAAGGGGTGTACCAATCTTTTAATGTGTAATATTGGGCAAGAGCCCACATTTATTACTAGAAATAGGCAGGAGGTTCTAGGCATAACTTTCGCTTCAGAGAATATTTATCATATGGTCAGGGACTGAAGGATGGCGAAGGAACATCCTTTTTCTGGTCATCGATATGTAACTTATTATAGCCTGAAAATTCTCATTGTTACCCTGAAATCCTTCAGGAATCTCAGAAGGACAAACTAGAGCAGATATAGAGAAATGTTAAAAGGACTCCTGCCGCAGGAGGCCCTTGGGCCCCAGCTACAGTAGAGGAACTGAATTGCATGGTTATCATAAGGAGGACCTAAGATTATATAAAAAGGAATTAAAGACGGCACAAAGGAAGTGTTGGAGACTCTTCTGTGGTAAAATGGAGGAACTCTGCGTAATTTCTCGCCTTAGAAAGACTATGTCTACTAATCCAACCAGTCCCAGCCGAAAACTGAGCTGGTACTCTATATTAGAAAATACAAAATCCCAGTAGTGGATCCTCCTATCTTAAACAGCATTCGACTATAGCTTTTACTAACAAAGCAAGATTTCTGGGCGTAATCTTGGACAGTAAACTTAGCTGGATGGCTAACATTTTAAGAAGATTAAACAAGGCTACTATATAGCTCATGTACTATAGCGTAATTGGAAAAATAGGGAGTCTGAAACCCCAGCTGGTACAATGGTTTTTCACCACCGTTGTGAGACCCATGAAACATTTAAAAAAATTAAAATTGGCAAGCTCTTGAGAAATACAGGACTAGGATCAAGAAGGTGCAAAGGATGGCCTGTATGCATATAAGCGGGACGCAGAGGACGACGCTCACACGCATCTTAGAGGTTATGTGTCATCTTCTTCCAGTCGATATTTGGTAAGCAGATGCTGGGCTATGATGTGACTATCAGCTATATAAGTACTGGTGAATCTCGACGTAATTACACGTACTTTATGCTTGTCCTTCAAGAGAATCTTGGAGGAGCGGGTCACTACCGGAATCCGAAGCTATTCAATTTTTCACGGATGGCTCTAATCTAGCCGGTTAAGTAGGAGTGGAAGTTTTCTGTGACAAACTGAATTTAACTAGTTCCGTTCGTCTCCCTGACTGCTTACTGCACTGTGTACGACGGAAGTGATAGTGATTGAAGAGGTCCTGATTTGGTTGAGATATAATTTGGTATTCTCGATAGATATTGCAATCAGTTTTTCTGGCGGAATCAGTTTTTCTGGCGGCAAGGGTAGCCACTCTTCTCTTAATAAGATGAGTGAGCTTTTCAACATCCAGATAGTCCGGGTTCCCGGCCACGGGCGTCTGGGAGAACTGCAAGGCGGATAAACTAGCTAGACATGGTACGACCCTATTACAGCCCTTAAATTAGCGCATAGGAAAAAGTCAGTTGCGTTACCGAATCAAAGGTGGACTAACACACTTACTTATAGCGTAGCACGACAAGTTTGGTCAATATTCGACTTAAAGCGCTTCAAAACTTTAATCTACCTTTGTCATCATTTGACAGCGCTCGTGGCAATACTTACAAAACACTGCCTAGCCATAAACATATGGGTAAATACAGACTGGGCAGCCTCTCGGATATCGAAAATTATAAGGTGCAAAATATATTACGCTACATAATAAAACCATATAGTTGACTCAGTAAGGAGCCAGTAATGGCCTTTAAAAACTGATTATTAATATTAGTGTAGCCTTAGTGTAGCTACTCTAACCTAACTTAACCGAACCTATTTGTTTTATGTGTTGGAAAACAATCAACTAAGTGAGGCAGGTATTAAAACTAAAATTTGGATTATGATTTCTAAATCTCTTGGATCGGCGCAACAATATTTTAAAAATCGTGTTAAACAAATCGTTTCGACGGTGTAAAAAACATAGTAAAAAATCACGTAACTTTTAAATTCCGTGAAACAAATAAATTATCCGAAAATGTGAATGAATTGGCAGTAAAATTATCAAAATTTGTTTAAAATCACGAGTAACAGATCATGATAATTTAATTCCAATGGACCCAAAAGTGGCAGTTTGTCTAAGCTATCCGAATATGTGTTCGAAGCATGTGAGCATCTCTAATAATCGGCTGCACAAAACACCACAAACTCAAATTTTCAAATTTTAAGTTCAGAATAAAATGGTTTATTACGCCTCTTCTGATTGCTAATATAGAGGGCACCACTTTCAAAAGCAGTTGAGATTGCTTTCGTTATAGGAAAGCAATCTACGCAATTCAAGATTATTTAAAATTAAGTAAATGATGGGCATAAAACACAAACCAATATTAATCACATCATTCCGAACTGACTTGACAGCTGTTAATGGCTAATAACCAACATTGAGATTCTCTAACTCAGGCGAGTTAATATAATTGAACAGTGAGGATCCTTTATTGTTAGTATTCAAAGTACCCCAAGTAGCAGAGCCGCTAGATCAGCAGAGCTACACGCACTAATCTAATAATAGATACAATCTCTAGTTTTAACGATAGAACTATTATGGAAGTTCCTGCCAAACTTAGAGTTCAAACCAGAAACCGTACCTTCAGTAAGACATACAGATGCGATGAACGAAGCGCATAGGATCTTCAACTAAAAAAAAGCTGACTTACGTTGTAGCAAGTTGATCTGAGAAGGAGAACCAACAATAAAAAACATAATACTCAGAGTCATATTGCAGTGACACTCTGATAATGCGTTCGAAGTCAAATATGAACACAATCGATTGGCGGTTTTGTATAGGGTATACATTATGCACTATTCAGGTTTCTCTTCTCAAAGTCACATTTTAAACTGGAATAAAGAATAGGCATACATTTATGTATATAATATAAAGTATGCGTAAGTGTTGTTGACTTCGGATTGCTAACCAAAACTTTACTGTGGGAAGTGATTTTTTAAAATATTTTCTTAAACTAAAAACTTAACGTTTCTATTGCAGAATTTATGTAATAATTAAGTTCACCAATCAAGTCGAATTTCCATTTTTAATTGTTATCAAAAGTATTTTTATTATTTAAACATTATGTATAACATAAAATAAGTTAACATTAAATATTCATTTTATATATATATATATATATATATATATATATATATATATATATATATATATATATATATATATATATATATATATATATATATATATATATATATATATATATATATATATATATATATATATATATATATATATATATATATATATATATATATATATATATATATATATATATATATATATATATATATATATATATATATATACGCTTATAATTTCGGCAGAATTAATTGATCGCTCGGCAGTCCATATACAGATGAATTCTCTTCATTGAGTTCTGGTGAAGGTTCTAATGATTCATTTGAACTTGACGATGATGATGATGGTTTTGGCGCTTCATATACTATTTCGGTCCCAGCATCATCATTTACAGAAACTATTTGTTTTGGAATAATTTGTACTTTCTTAAATTGTGTGGCATAATCTGGGACGAATCTGTAAACATAATAGCGTAATAAAAACAATATTAAATTAATCTTAATTTAAACATATATTTTCTTTAAATTTACTGATATACAACATTTGGAATTTCATGTTCCTTAACGTTATTCACTGCCGAGCCAAGGAATGGCAAAGCTCCGGAAAGTAACGCGCCCAAACCTAAATCAGTGCCTTTTTCTATGCCTGGAATGGGCAATGGTTTTGAGGCAAGTTTATTTGTTAGAGCTCCTTTTCCAACTAGCTTTTTGAGAGCTTCCAGTTTTGCTGCATGTCCTAATGACGCCGATGCAATTTGTTGCTTCTTTTGGTGTGCTTTGATGGCTTTTTTCACAGTAATAATTGGTAGTTTTAGTTTCGCGAGCAATAGCGGGATTTTTGCCAATTTTAAAAGTTTTGCTAAGGCAATATGCTTTATAAGAATGGCTTTTAATGCTTTTAATTTCAATTTCTTCTGCACAATTTTCGCTTGTATCGCCTTTTTAGCGGCTTTGAATAGTAAAATAGGAGCTATTATTTTTGCTTTCTTAAGTGCTAATCCAATAGCCAATTTCTTTTTAGCCAATATAATTGGAACTTTCACCGCAAGTAGCGCTTTTTTTTTAATTAATCCTAATGGAATTGTAGCAGCTGATGTAATTTTGTCGGATGCTAATTTAACCGCAGTTATGGCGCCGACCCCTTTATCCTTGACATCATCTATACTAACCGCATGGACATTGGATTGATGATGGGATACAATTATAGCCCCAATTACCTAAATATATTAAAGTAAATATATATTAGATCTGCG
Organism: Tipula unca; assembly: GCA_951394425.1. Lineage (NCBI taxonomy): Eukaryota > Metazoa > Arthropoda > Insecta > Diptera > Tipulidae > Tipula > Tipula unca. Next base: position 92,218,102 of record OX596382.1, read on the forward strand.
TAATTCATCTATATTAAATAACACACTTACCGCTAAGAAGATAAATAATTTTGCGGCCATTTTTCTTTTCCAATAAAATCTTTTGTTTTAATATATTCAACTACTAAAATAATACTAATTTAAATCGTTAATTAACCGTTATTTATATACAAAATTATGAAAATTCCATAATGTACTCGATCTCTGGTAAAACGGGTTCAATATTTCGCAAATGGTTATATACCTATAATTAGCCCATTATAATAAAATGTATTACTTTCATTTTAATTGAAAATATTTAAAATACAAAATCATCCATTTAGCCGCAAGGGAACATTTCGTTATAAATACAAAAAATTATTATTTAAGTAACTACTTGCACAATGAGACATGGTGGCGCCACTCTAAAAAAAAATTCACCATGCGAAACTTAAATAAAACCCATTTATTAGTTAATGCTATGTTTTCGGGATCGTATTTTATTTACCGTAACAAAAATTGTCAGATATATACAAATTATTGCAACAATTATAATTATAAATGTTTCAGTAAAAATGTTGAATATATCGAAAAATATATTTTGATCGACTTCCTTCTTCAAAAATTTAAAAAAACCGTTAAACAATTTTATTAGTACCTAGATATGTACGATATAAAATATATTACATGAGAACCATATTTTTTTACCGTTATCCTTACCAAAACCATTTTATCGGCAAATGGTTTCTTATGTTTAAGCAATTCATCACATGATTCAGTTAGATTAGGTATTGTTTCAGTATCAGATTCTTTGTTATCAAATAGTTCGGGATTATCAATTTTTTCACATGTTCTCTTGAGCGTTAAATTAGATAAATAAACATCTTTTGGAATCATATTTTGGAAATAACAAAAAATTTTGATTAGTTCGAAATGGCAAAATAGAACCTACGACGCGATTAAGAATTTGAAATAAACAAAATGAATGGATTTTGGATGGTTTACTATTTGTGTTTACTATTTTAAATCAATTTGAGGACGTATTTCATTTTTTTTTTAAATTTAACAAGTATATATTATAGACATAGTGTACTGATCCTATATATGTTTATAGGCCCTCCTCACTTTACGTGGGGACCTTGTTATGTGGACCACAAACCATGATTCAAAATTATATACATGCAGGGGTCTAATTAAGGATGCTCAGAAGCCTAAGCTTGAAGTCATCCTGGGATGTGATTCGGATTCTCAACACACAATTTGGGGTAGTACTGATACAAATCAACGAGATGAGTTACTCTGCTTTCATTACATTCTAAGTGCTAACCTTTATATATGTAATATAGGCAGTATGGCGACTTTTATTACCAAGGGCAGGCAAGAGGTACTATATAAATATCAGGCTTACCCCAAACTTTATTATGTACAGAATGTAAAACTGCGAAGTGTGGGAAGACACTTGTTTTTCCGATCATCGCTATATCTACAATTTGTGTTTCTTTGTTTTTCCCCACAAAAACAGGGGGAAACTGACTGGGATGCCCATAGAGCTATAGTCTGGGTAATTACTCTACCAGTTCTGAGGTCATCAATACGTAGCTGCCTACGTATTTGGTGCTTTCCGTTAAGTTCTCACATCTTGCACAACCAGAGCCCGCCCTTTAGAAACTAACACATGGTCAATTTGGCTGCGGAAAGTTACGCGAGGATGTGTCCATATCTCTAGATGTATCTGTTTGTGAGGGGAAACGTGCTTGTCACTCTAAGGTCATGAGCAATTGCAAAGTACATCATTCTCTCACCATTATCTGTCGCAGTTTCGTGTCGGGAGTACGGACCTATGTTTTCACACATGTCGGCCTGATTTCTGCCAGCAAACTAACGAGCTTATCCTCAATCATGCAATCACTGAAGACTATACTTCATCTCACCCCTTTAGATCTACTGGGCGAACAGCAGAATGTACATGTAATCCCATTGGACTAAAATCTGCTTTCCTGTGGAATTGTGTTAATACCGAATCCTCATCTATTCTTTTTATGTGAATTTCCTAACTGTGATTTCCTTCTGTGGCTGGTTGAGGAATGCAGGTTTGAATTCAGGAGTGTGTTATACTTCTTCACGGAAAGTTCCAAAAAAGGAGGGGAAAGCCGGTGGGAGGGTGTTCCGTACGGAACTTCTGATTGGTCGGGCTTTTCGTCTCTTCGGAAACCGTATAGAAGACTGTAATATAGGCCAACGATATTCGCATTTTTACGGTCAGCCAGGCTGACATTAAAGCGCGTAAATAGCGTCCTATCTATCTAAAATGGGCGCCAGGTCGTTTCAATTGTATAGGAAATATTTTTTAGGAAGCTAGCTTGGCATGGCACTTCTGGCCATATCTTAAAAAGAGAAAGGAATATTGAAAAACCTCTTGCATCTTGAAAAGTGCTGCTCGGAGAAGCCGCTAATAAGTTAATGAACAGATGGTCAGACTGTACCCCATGTGGAATAATCCCGGCAGATGTGGCCGGGTTTGGATTTCGCAAGACCTAAACAGATGACCTCTTTTCAGCGGCCTCAGGTAAGGATGGTTGTCGGAGTCAACACAGGGCACTGTCTTACAGGGAGTCATGAGAGCATACTTGACTTCTTTTCACATGACTACTGTCGCACCTGTGAAGATGGAGAGGAGGGAGAAACATTATTCCTTCTACTCTGTGCTTGTCCGCGTTTTTATCAAAACAGACTGAAACATCTATAGATGAGACATATAAGAAACAAGATCTTTAATTTGCTTAGTGCCGATTTAAATCAAATCAATGACATACCCAATGAACGTTAACATTTTATAGATCTTTTCTTCACCAACACCATTTGTCGTTAATGACATTTATCACAAGTCGATGGAAATATTATTTGATTCTGTGGAATTGAGCATAACCATAACTAACCACGTTCAACTTTAATAAAGCTGACCACGAGGGTTGGCATCAATACTTGGAAGCAATTCTGCAACGGGGTTTTGAAAATCATATTCCATTGTGCATCAAAAGAACCAGTAGCCATCCACCATGGTTTGACGATCAACTCATAAATTAATAAAACCGAAAATCTAAAGCTTATGCTACAATATAATGATAAAAGGTGGGCTGGAATCGGATAAACTGATCTTCCTCCAGAACTAAACGAGAAATTGAGGGGTACCCACCCAATATGTCTTACAATATCCAATATCACAATTTGAATCCAATATCGTTCTTTTTTGTTTTGGCAAATTAACTATTTCCGTGCATCGAAAAACACATAAATGTAAATAAAAGACTTGTTAGAGTGTTTTGTCCCCATTAATCAATAAACATACACCCCACTTTCTCGCAAGGTATAGTGTAATTGGCATAGTGAACGGTGGTCCGATATACCAATGATCATTATTATCTTACGCTTCTATTGAGTGATGGGCAGTGTTAACACTAAGGTTTTTATTGCCAAACTTAATGGTCTACAAAATATTTCTTGTATAGTCGTTAGAGCTTTTTCCTCGATTCCATTTTTTGCTATGGATTTCATTCTTTCAGTTACTCATCCCCAGTTTAGATGCATTGGGGCATGAAACGCGTATTCTTTTAAATGTTTAAATTGAGCTCCACTATTCAATAGAGTTCCGAAATTAGAGTGCAGTAACTAAGCCGTAATAAGCCTGCGTACTATACCTGATCAAACCCGTATAAACTTCTTGACGTTAGAGTTGACTTGCAATTCCCCTAAAACTAACTTTATAAAGTTGAACTCTAGAATGTTTTAGTGAATTTATTTCTTTAATCTACCAAAATAATTTTTTCACAATCGTGAAATTCGAATCGAATACAAAAGATATTTCCCGTTATATTCTGCCGAATAATATATTTTGATTTCTTCTTCTTTGATTTTCTATTAGTCGATTTCTGTTTCATTGTCTTTTTATAAAATAAAAGTTTTTTTTTCATTCGTTAACGTATGACATCTTCTTAAGTAAGGTTGAACTAAAAAATACACGATATTTAGTTGAGTCCTAAACCATTTTTCATCGAAGACACATTTTTTTCAATAAATAGATTTTTCAACTGATCGATATAAAATAGTTTACAATTATATTTTCAATTTTCTCGCTTATTAGAACGAATTTTTATAAAAACGTGTGTTACTCGCTAGATAATATCTTCCTGAATGTACCCATATATACAACTTTTACAGATTAGTGGAAAAATATTGATAAATTTGGTTTGTGAGTGAATGGTTTTTATCAAAAATTCATCAACTTTGAGACGCAATTACGAGAAAACTATAGCGAATTTAAAAAAAAGCGTGTGTTACTCGCTTGTAAATATATTTAACTTTGCTATAAAAAAAAAATTAAGCCAATGCCTAAGTTTATGTGGCCATAAAACGATTTGTAAGATACACATGTTTTCGCAAATTGAGTAAAGTAGAGCCTTAATTATAATTTGCTATCTCATATGCAGAGAAATACATAATTGATGATGATTGTTAATTTGTTATTGAAAGCCGTGAACATAGTTTACTTTTACGCCGTCTACTGCTGATGTATGGTTTAGTTCCATGTTGCTAAAAATAATTATGAAAAACTTTATAATATGAAATTACCCATAAATTATTAGTTTATTATTTTAAATAAATTTCACGATGTTACGACAATTGTTATTAAATATTTATTCATAAAAATAATTCATGCCTTTAACACAAATATTGAAATAAAAAAACATTACAAATCCGTATTTTATGTACATAGTTGTAATAATAATCAGCAAAAGTTAACTAACAAATAGATTATAATATTTTTTGCTAGATGTCACTAATTTGTTCCCACCATGGATATAAACCAAAACTTACAGTTCAATGTGAAAATTCCCCAAGATGTGCAATTTTTTTTTATTATTTTCATTTTACTTTTTTTTACTGTAATGGCGTCAATTTTTTTGACAGTAAACATTTTCAATTTCTCTATTATTGTTTTTAATCAAAATATAATTACGATAAATTACAAAAAATAAATATATTAAAATAATATATTTTATGCCGGACAAGTTAATATAAATAATTGTAATGTGAATCTATACAAAAGAAATTTATGTTCAATTATAATAATAACGTGACAATTTAATTGTCAAATCTAACCATTGATTTTTCCTGTTTTGTGAAAATTATTAAAATTCCGTATCTTATTATAATTTATGTTTAATAATAATAATATCTATTTAATATTATGTACAATGCATTTAATAATATTATTGAATAGTTTATGTTTTATAAAATGGATTAATCTAATAATGAAGAATAATAACGTAATGAATAGTTATATTATGTACAAATAAATAATTTTACGGTGTATGTATAGTATTTTCGATTTAAGCAGTGTGAATTTGTGGAGAAATTAAACAAAAATTAAATTATTATTTTGTTATACTTATATTTTATATTGAAATAAGGAAAAAAAATTATATAAATAATTAATATTAAACCATGTTTTATCATATCCTAAATATACTTACAATAAGTGTAATAATATTACTATGTTTAACCAATTTTTCAAATGGTGAGTATCCTGCTGGCAATTACTAATCATAATGATAATACGTATAAATATTAGCTATGTATATGGTTAGATCCATGATTTAATATTTCGATTAATCTCTTGTTGGCTCGGAAATTTTATTTAATATTCTTCTAGTTTCTCTGTGTAGTTTATCAAAATAAATAGGCATACATTTTGTGGTTGTTCCGAATAGCTCGAAGTACGAAACACCTGTTTTATCTCTTATAAGTTCAATTGGCTACAAATATCATCATCAATTTCAACAAATTTTCAGAATTATAATTACTCATGCGGGAATAATGTGTAGTTAAGGAAACCTTTAATTGTACATTTGTATGCAGACTGTCAAATTTTCATGTTTCTAATTCTGTATGATGAATATTTTTTACTTTTATACCAAACAAACAAAAATAAATCATATAACAATATGTAATATATTATAATTTAGTAGTAACAATACAGAAATTTTTGTTTATGAGTTCATTCACTGGCGCATAATTGACATAATTTATTATTATGTATTTAATAATAAAAATAGTAAAAAAAAAATTTCTGTGTTTGTTGATAATTGATTTGTTGATACAATTTAAAAATATTTAGATATGATTATCTACTTTGAATTGTGTTAATCAATCAGTCCTTGAAATTTAAACAACAACAAAAACAACTCTTTATGATTGAAGATTGTGTAAAATGAGAGGTAGGGGTCTTGTTTTATTCATGGAGGTGCTAAGCTATGCACGTTTTTGTTTACTGTCAAGGATCAATGCCGAGATATCGTAATGAAGATGAAATTATGTATATGCAAATTTCAGTAAGAAATAGCCAATTTCGGTCAGCAGTAGATACTTAACAAGTCAACACAATTGATTTGGGCAACATAAATATTGAAATGGTCAATAAAAGAAGGATAGTTAGTAAGAAGTATAATCGGTCAACAGAAATATTATTTAGAGCACAAATACATAAAAAAATATGTAAACATTAATATTTTATGAAACGCGAATATTCAAAAACGGATATACGGCAATTATATTACCGAGTCAATTTGGATATAACCAGGCGATCGATCCTGATGTACATTTATTCGTCGGATGTAACGAAATATGCACATAATATGTATAGAGATTAATTTCACACGATACTTCGTTAGTTTGTTTGCTTCGAAGGGAGCAGTCGTATTTATCAAAAATGTCTTCAAAACCTAATAGATATTGATCATAAGCACACTCAGTTCTATGGAATAAATCAGTATAAGTGAAGATAAAGACAATGAGTTATATGAATAAAACAAAGCATTTGCTAATACGTGAAGTAGTAGCAATTGCTTCGTAGCGTTTGCTTGGTATATAAAGTAAATAGGAGGGAAAGCATTTACTATGGACATGTAGAATTTGCTTTATAGCAGTAATACTAAAGTTGCAGTTTATTACAGTTTTTATAATTTTTTACAAATTTTCTATGTTTAATAACCTACTGTCGTATCCGTATGGCATTGACCAGAAAGTAGATTTTTTTATTCAATTTATTTATCATAAGGGATTAAAATTATATAACGAGCTGCCTATAGAAATAAAAAATGAAAACAATTTATTAAAATTTAAGAAAAAATTACGAGCTTTATGTTAGAGAGCATTTTAATTGATTTTGCCTATTTTATATTATTTTCGTTTTATTTTTATAGTTAAGTATAAATTTTGTAAAATACTAAGTGTACTAAATAAAATAAATAAATAAAATTTATTGGTGAGAAAGTGGCGATACACAGGACTAGTCCGGTAAAAGAAAATATTTCGGACTAGAGCTAAAATCTATGATGTCTAGGAACCGTATTATCGGTAAACGATTATTCGATTAACCGGTTTTACCGTCAAATTCGGTAATTTTTGATAAAGAAATATCAACAAATTTTTGATGAAAATATACAGTGTTTCGATGGTCATCGACCAAAACACAAGCAGAAAAGTGCCATAGATGAGGTCGGGATAGAACTCGTATAAATCATAGATTGCAATAAGTAAAATTATATTAGAGAAATATTCAAAATAATTTTTAGAAAAAAAAAATTGGCATTTTTAAAAATTCGATATTCTAGCTTAAGGAATATTTTAGTTGGGAGGATTTCATATTACAGAGTTTTGATATTGCGCTCGACCTTGTACAACGGGTGAACTGTTGATTAAAATAAACAAAATTAAGCCAAACAAAATTAAAATTAAAATTAAATTTTTGAATAATTTTGTACACTTTTGTAAACTTCGTGCAATTTCTTTTATCATTTTATTACTTTTATTACCAAATAACTATACCGGTGCGTATATCAGCACCTTTTAACGTCTAAACCTGCAAATATATAGAATTCGAAAGTCTGCATATGATATCTGGACTAGTTTTTAACAATTTGTATTAAGTTTTCGATTCATCGATAATTTATTGGTTAATCGGTATTCATCCCATTCTTTTTAAAAGTTTACCGGTAAATGAAAATTTCGGTAAATTTCCGGAGCCTAATGAGGTCACAATGCTTTTATTTAAACTGTTTAAATATAATCGCTCGTACAATGTGTTTATTTGTCTCGTCTTTCAGGGTCGTCCTGTGACTTGCATACTTATCTAGTAAAGTATCACTTTTCGGACTTAATACATAATAATATAATATTAATTTAATAATTAAAAACAAACCAAGCAGTAGAGGCTAGTTTCAATAAAAGTGATGTTCATTTCATTCATGCAACAAATATATTAACTAAAAGTGCTTAGGCAGAATTACTTAATAAAATAGGTTTTGATAATATGTACTACTAGATATTGGGTAGAAATTGGTAAAATATTACACGAAATGTCGGGTTGAAAACGAATAGGTATGAAAATGGCGTCTGTTCTATTTCTAAAATGCCGCACCGGATTCGTGTGAAACTACTTATCCATATGTATATAATAGAGAATTGTATCTTTTGTGAGTCCTTCAGAAGAAGTGATGGTAGAGAGAGCGCTTGATTTATTCCTGAAGGTCAAAAGCTCTGAACATTTGTTTTTATCGAGTAATAGTAATATGTTAAAATCCAAATCATTTGTTGTGTTATATCTACTTTTTAAATAATAGCAGAAAATTTTATGGTTCAGCTGAAAAATTTTAGTAGAAAAATTTCAACAGTAATTTTCCAACAGAAAAATCTGTACATTTTTGACATAAATCATGATTATGTATTTGTTTAAAATTGCAATTAATTTAAATAATAAAATATTTAAATAATTATGTACATATACTCGTATATAAACATTTTTATGTTTTTCTGGTGTTGCATTAATTATTACATTTATAATTTATCGTATAAGTTATCAATTTGAATTAAGACCTAATGAAGCGAGCTATTAATTTGCGTTACGCTCCTAATAGTGAACTCCCATGCTTCGGGTCAGGTCATACTTTATGTGGGATCAGATTGAAAATAATTTATACACCTGTTTTGGATGACGTAGTTCCGTTTCAGTTAGCCATATTCCAGAATATCTGCTTAAAATCATTTTAGAATCCCATTTCCGTTGAGTTTAATCGTATTCTGTCAAGAAATGGCTTAGTTATGTTCCAGTTGACCATATTCCAGAACATTATCCAACAACAATTTTTTAATCCCATTTTCGTCCAACATACCTAGTTTACTCATAAAGATATAGCTTAATTCCGTCCTAGTTGGCCATATTCCAGAAATACTGCCAAAAATCATTTTATAATCCCATTTCCATTCAACAAATTAAATATCCTTTTTTGTACCATGTACTGTTCCGTACCTCATCCTATTTGGCTTGGTACCATGAACTGTTTCGTACCTAATTTATAGTTATTTTTAAATGTCCTATTTCATGTCATGTACTATTTCGTACCTCTGTTTTTTAATGTTCTATATTCTTATATATAATTTTTTGAAATCCTACTTTAAAATATATTATTTCGACCTGGACCCTAATAAACCACAATATCACTAAAAATAAAAAATTAAAAAACAGTCTAGTATTCAGATTAAGAAAATTTTAATAATTTAATCGTTGTTATCGATGTTAATAATTCAAAATAGCTATCCTAGATATTGTCAAATTCGTCGGTATTGTGAAGAAAAAAAAGCTTTCGAAAATTTAATGCCCCCTTGAGTAACTAAAGATAATTACACAAAATAACGATCATAGAAAAGCATTCATATTTTCAAATTGTCCTACATAATTTACAAGATGTGTCAAACTGTTATTCAATGAATTATTTACATATTATCTTGTCATTTTAAATCAATGTTCCGTGACATGTTTCTGGTTGTAGATGAAATAAAATAGAGCCACAATTCCGTCACCTCCAAGTCTAGGGTTTGATAATGCATTTTGAATAACTATCGCAAACTGTCAAAAATTCAAACATTCACTAATAAAAGGAATTAAACTAATATTGCAAAAACTAGAATTGCATTGGTATGTGGTATTGCAAGTGGTATTTTTAAAATACGATGTTTCGAAAATCAAGATTTCAATAATAAAATAATAATAATCTGGCCGCTTACTTAAGTTAACTATTTGGCTCCAACGGTTTCGATCCTCATCATGGTCTTCATACTGTCCAAGACAATCTGAAGAGGCCAAGTCGTTCTCTCGTTTCAGAGAGCGCTGCACAATTCGTTCCGGATCAGCACGCAGAACGTGACCGAACCAGCGTACTCGCTGCGATCTTATTTCATGTACAATATCGGGGATCTTCATCAGATCTCTGATCTCGATATTGTACAGAGCTCGGTATGTACCATCTATTTCGCGTTTTGGGCTGTAAATCACACGCATGATTCTTCTCTTAAATGTAAGAAGCCATCTCTCGTACTCATCCGCCAGCGCCCAACTTTCACATCCAAACATAACAACGAGATCATGTATTTCGTTTTGGAAGATTTCAATACGCTCATATAATTATATAGTTCTTTAATTGACAAATAAATAATGTATTTAGTTAGTAAAATGAAATTGTCCTGAATTTTAAATTTATTTGTGATGTAATCAGGAATAGAGTTTTTATAAAAACTACTAATCCATGTCATCAGTTGTTAGTTTATCACGATTTAGTTTTTGGAATTCTCTTCCATCTTGGGTTAAAACTTCTCTCCCTTCTCTGTGAAGAATTTTAATACATGTTTTAATTTAAATCATTTTGTGAATACATGCATAAGATACATCATAATAATATCACATAAGTAATAATAATATTTTATTAATTCTTGGACAAAAGTATAAATTTAAATTTTTTGTTATTATTATCACTATCATTAATTATTTTAAATCGATTACTATTTTGATTTATTCACTTTTGTTATGGAAACATATAACGAAACAATAAATATTTAAATTCATCAACTTGCCAAATATTTCAAAACAATTATTAATGTTATGTACAAAAAATAAGTATATCTCAATTATGTATTAATATAGTAAATGGACGAAGAAACGTAATATTTATGTCGCGAGTAAACGACAGCAGATTTACATTTTATCACGAGACAGTCCCATCCAACGGTGTTATATTGCTTTCTTAGTAAAATCAAATCAATAATACAGCTGTTTTATATAACTACTATATCAGCAACTGTTTGAAATATTATAGGTTCCAGCAAGACTGTTTCCATCACATTTTTTTTTTTTTTTTTTTTTTTTTTTTCAATTTTATTTAAATATTTTAAATAAACAATTATTACAATCTAGTCACCTGGACTAATGAGCAATTTTATTCTAACTTAATTTACTATGTTGTATTAATCTATGGCTTCTTCCCACTGGTGTTCCATAGTGTCTGATAAATTGAATTAAACCACGTCGTTATTGTGGGTTTTAGATCAGCATTACGCTGTTTACACTAGCAATTACACCAGCTCAAAAGGTTTAGTTCGTTTGAGCCTGCGTACAATATCTGTGTTGTTTAACAGCTTAGTTGCCTCAGTGTTAACATGTTGTTCGAGCCTTTGCCTATGTCTCAGTGCAGTTTTTTGGATTTCCTTTGAAACAGTGTCCACTTTAAGGTCCCTATGGAGGTCTCTGTTTCTAACATACCATGGTGCATCAACGATGTTCCTTAATACTTTGTTTTGAAATCTTTGGATGATTTCCACGTTGCTCTGTTTGGTACAACCCCAAAGTTGGATACCATAAGTCCAAACCGGTTTTAAAATTTGTTTATATAATAGAAGTTTGTTGTATGTTGATAGAGCGGAGCTCCTTCCTATCAGCCAATACATCTTTCTATATTTAAGCCCTAGTTCTTCACTTTTCTTTTTGACGTGTGCTTTCCATCGTAGTTTTGCATCTAGTGTCATGCCAAGGTACTTAGCCGTGTTGGCATACGGTATTATTTCTTGATTAATTGTAACCGGAATATGTTCGAGTCGTTTGTTTGTAAAATTGATGTGAACTGATTTAGTTTCGTTAAGTTTAATTCGCCATCTTTTGGTCCAGTTATGTATTTGAGTAATAGCCAACTGTAAACTCTGTGTTGATTCTTCGTTGCTATCTCCAACAGCTAGGATTGCCGTGTCATCAGCAAAGGTCGCCACAGTGTTGTTTTCTAATACAGGGAGATCATTAGTGTACAAAAGGTATAGGACTGGACCTAATACACTGCCCTGCGGTACTCCTGCCTTGATTTCTTTCAATTCAGAATAGGAATCGTCTAATTTTACTCTAAAGAATCTATCTTTCAAGTATGATTCTAATATTGTAGTGAATTGCATTGGTAGTACAGTTCTTAACTTATAGTTAAGTCCTTCATGCCAAACTTTATCAAAGGCCTGTGCAACGTCTAAGAATATCGTTGAGCAGACTTTTTTCTCCTCTAATGCTCCTTCAATAATATTAGTTATTCTGTGTACTTGATCTAATGTTGAGTGTTGGTTGCGAAAACCGAACTGATGATTTGGAATCAGGTTTTTCCTCTCAATTATCGGATTTAGCCTTTTCACTAATAACTTCTCAAAGAGTTTAGACATAACTGGTAATAGTGATATTGGCCTGTATGATCCAGTTTTGTGTGGTGGTTTCCCAGGTTTCGGAATCATAATTACTTCTGCAATTTTCCAGAGGCTGGGTACATATTTCAATCGAAAGGCGCCATTTATAATATTGGTGAGCTTTAATAGTGCTTTCCTTGGTAGTTCTTTTAAAATTTCTGCTGTGATAAGGTCATAACCCGGCGCTTTTCTCGGATTCATCCATCACATTTAGCGATAAAATTCAACAATTTGTGAAACTCAAGTTCTGGGATATTACTGTGTGGTCTTGGTCGTGTGGACTTTTTAGCGTCTCTAGGGTTTTTATTATTCGAACAATTTTTAGTGAATCTGAGATTTAAAATCTTAGTTATGAATTGCCCAACTAAGAAGAGCGATGGCAGGAATCTCAATTATATGTAGAGATAATTCAATGTGTGTAGTTTCAAATTTGAAAATTTTACCCAATTTAAAAATTAAACGATGAGAATCGAATAATTTTAGTAAAAAAAGCTACATAATGAAATTTTTATTAATTGAAATATTTGTTTTTGTTTTGTTTTTAGCAACAAAAATTAGTCGAACTAAGAAAAATGTAGATAATAGAATAACAGATGGAGATTCAACAGTTATAAATGATAGTAATAGATTTAATTCTATCCAGTCACATACACAACTAGCGTATACGGGTCGAAATCAAACTAAAAGTAAGTCAATAGTAATTACATCATTTTATTCTTTACTAATAAATTTAATCGTTATAGAACTATTAAAGTGTCATTGTGATATATGTAAAAATGATAATTATGTATGTGAAACAGATGGCCTGTGTTTTACATCATTGGCGATTGAAGACGGAAAAGAAGTGTATGCCTACAGGTAATGTTTATTATTGTTTTATAATATGAGGGAATTTATGTTTTTTATTAATATAAAAATATTATTTTATAAATAATAAAATTAGGCTATTTATCTGAAAACGAAATGATTTTTTATCAAAGTACAAATATAAATTCCAAATTTATTTAGATCATTGTTGAAATAGGGCGATTGATTTAGCATTCGTTTACAAATCTCTTAGGAACTACAAGAGATAATAAGGAAAAATGATAAATCAATCACCCTGTGTATGCCAATGATAATTTAATATTATAATTTTATATCAAAACTTCAAAATAACTTTAATTACACAATTACAAAAGATGTTTAAATGAATTTGAAATGGGTCTACCCTCTTTCCGAACATGGTGCCAAGAAGATAGTCGTAAACCAACAGCAAGTCCAACAACGCCATTAGGTAGTCACATGTGTTGTAATACGAATTTTTGTAATACCGAACGTTTGATAAAATTGAGGAATTTATTTAAAAGTAAAAATCGCAATAATAATTACTTAAATAATAATAATAATTATGATGATATAGCTATAAAAAATATTGACGAAGATACTGATGATGATGATGATGATGATGAAGGTGCGGAGTGTGATTATTATAACTCATTTTTGTTTATGTTTTTTTTTTTATATTTTTTTGGTTTTTAATTTAAACATAATTAATTAGGATTTCTCTATATGGAATAGAGGAGTGATCCTTGGACAATTTTTTTCTGTTTAGTTTTTTTTTATAATCTGACCTAATAACCATTTAATACTTTATATTATAATTTTAATTTAATTTTGTGTGTGAGTTTTTTTTCTGCTAAATATAAATTATTTTTATTCGTACAAGTTTTGTTAAATATCAGATGATCGCATTTAGTTCGTCAGATGGCATTTCGTTTTCAGAAGTTCATTTTCATATTTCACATTTTTTTTAATTCTTAATTTGTATTTTATTTAAATTAAAATTGTTAAAATTCATGTAAATACATTTAGGTGTGTAACAAAAGAATACATCTTGGCAGATCGTTTGCCTTTCGAGTGTTTGTCAGCAAAGGAAAAATCAAATTTATTTAAAATTGAGTGTTGTAATACTAATTTCTGCAATAAACAAAACCTGGAACTACCTAAGAAAGGTATTTCAAAAATTTTCAAAATATAGAAGACTAAATTATAGTTAAAAAAACATGCTTCTATATTTTTTTCTTATTAAATTTATTTATGAAAATGCATTTTACTTTTTATTATTATTTTTATAATTTTTCTACTTTGTTTTAAGTATCTAGTTAACTGATAAAATGTATATGGTAGTACATAATTAATTAATTATATATGTAGTAAAAGGTTGCATTTACTATTTTTCATATCAATGTGGTAATTGAATTAAAAAGTACTTTTATCTATCTCTTTGATAGTTTAAAATATGATTAAAACTGGGTGGCTGGATGTGGAGTAGTAGCCTGTGTCTGTCACAAATTTTTTAAATACAATTTTTTCGCTATTTTGTTTATTTAAAATTTTTGAATTTTGGATGCAGCCGTGTATTGGCGAATAATTTTTTTACGTTAAAACTAGATACTAAAAGTAGATAACAAAATTTGCATTTTGATATAAAATTTAGAAAATGTTACAAATTTTTCACTAATTTTATATTATCTGTAATAGGTGGTGGCAATCGGTCCACTTCAATTAAAAAATATTGATTTGTAAATATTATTATTATTACGAAATACCTTTTTATACAATTACTCTAGTAATATAGAAGCTATTATCGGCACAATCTTGCATGAATAGTGTGTAATACTAATAACTAATCCCAAAAGCTTTACCTAACAATCTCACTAAAAAAAAATTGGATATTTTATTTTATTACAGTCAAAATCTTGAATTATTGTTTTTTGTTTAAATAAAAATATTAAATATCGTTTTTATTATTTAGATGTGTAAATCATGAACGATTATTTCCACCTGAAAATCCTCAAACGTGTGAAAGTGATGGTTCAGTGATGCCCATTAAAAAATGCTGTGAAAATGATTTGTGCAATACACACGCGCAAATTTATTATTACTATAAAGAGTTACCTTTAGGTGAGAGACGATTATATTATCAATATAAGCGTTTTTAAATTATTGGAGATTTATTCATACATAAAATACATACAACAAAATATTAAATTTCTCATTTGTCTTTTTTATCTCTACGATTATGTGATTTGTCTCCATGTTGTTCATAAGCCAATTTTTATATAATTATGTATGTATAAAACCAAAATAGCTGCGCCGTATTGACATTTTTTAAACTATTACTAGGTCTAATTATACGTATTTTAATTTTAGTTCCAAATGTGTACGTCTACATTGCAAATGTTTCTCATATTCATTGTTATTTTGTTTTACATTTTATAATTATAATTTCATTACATAGATAACATTGTAACACAATGTATCGGCATCTATAAAACGCCATCTACATATTGTATAGTCCGAGCAAAAAGTATAGATTTGTTAAAGCTGTGCCGTTTGGATCGGCAGTGGCCCCTTGTTGCAGTACAGAACCCATGGATCGAACCATTTTCCATGACAGTACTATAGGCTCTATAGTTCATAGGATCTAAGCCTAGAAAAAAAAATGGTTCGAGCATAAACTGAACTACTGGAACCTGGCATAATTCATTTTTCGTCTCAGAATTACATATATTTTCATCGATTTATATATTATTATTTATCCAAAAAAAAGGAAATTAATTTATTAATATAAAATAAAATATTTAAATGTGAAATTAATCGTGCATGTCAATAAATGTCATCAAAAATGCATGTTGAATGTTTGTTTAGCCCGCTTTTTATAATAAATGCATTGCTTTTTTCCATATGCCTGTTATGGTAAATACTAAGCTTTTTTTAAAAAAATAATTTAAATCGTAAATAAAAAATTAATAAATTATTATATTGCTTATAGTAAACGATAATGTACCGCTAACAACATGGCAAATTGTTGCGATTATTGTTGGTTCGACGATATTTATACTTAGCCTTTTATTGGGTTTATATAAATACTATCAAAGACGGAAAATCGATGGTGTTGCACGACAATTTAAACATGAAGATTCTGTGTGCGATCCCATACTGAATGGACCATCGATACACGATATAATAGAAATGACTACCTCAGGATCAGGATCAGCTGGTCTTCCATTATTAGTACAACGATCAATCGCACGACAAATTCAATTGATTGAAGTTATCGGAAAGGGACGATTCGGTGAAGTATGGCGTGGAAGATGGCGTGGTGAAAATGTTGCTGTGAAAATATTTTCAAGTCGTGAAGAATGTTCTTGGTTTCGTGAAGCGGAAATTTATCAAACAGTTATGTTGCGGCACGAAAATATACTAGGATTTATTGCGGCTGATAATAAGGATAATGGAACATGGACTCAATTGTGGTTGGTTACCGATTTTCATGAAAATGGTTCGCTATTCGATTTTTTGACAGTTCGAACAGTTGATATAAAAGGTATGCTGGCTATGGTTTTATCAATTGCTACTGGTTTAGCCCATCTTCATATGGATATTGTTGGAACACGCGGTAAACCGGCCATAGCACATCGAGACTTGAAATCAAAAAATATTTTGGTCAAATCAAATTTATGTTGTGCTATCGGTGATTTGGGTTTGGCCGTACGACATGATGTACGAAACGATACTGTAGACATACCGTCTACTCATCGGGTTGGCACGAAACGGTATATGGCACCAGAAGTATTAGATGAATCAATAAATACGAATCAATTTGATTCATTTAAACGGGCTGATGTATATGCATTTGGCTTAATTTTATGGGAGATTGCACGTCGCTGTAGTATCGGTGGTATACATGATGATTATCAATTACCATATTTTGATGTTGTGCAACCGGATCCAACTATTGAAGAAATGAGGCGGGTTAGTATATTGAATACATTGACATTTATTTTTAAATTTCTAAACATTCTTTATCATTTATTTAGGTGGTTTGTACCGATCGCCAACGTCCTAGTATACCAAACCGATGGCATGCGTCAGATATATTACATAGTATTGCCAAAGTTATGAGAGAATGTTGGTATGAAAATCCGGCTGCTCGTCTTACCGCACTTAGAATAAAGAAAACATTAGCTAATATAAGTGCTGACGATAAAATTAAAATATAAAAATAAGTTTGTAATTATCACTATTTTTAAAATTTTTATTACTTTTTTTTTTTAATTATTTTATAATTATGATTTTTGCTTGAAATTATTATTATTAATTGTAGAAATGTTTTTATATAAAAAGAATATTAATATAAAAATAAATTATATTTATGTTTTAATTTTTAATTATTATTATTCTATAGTAACATATCACAATAACATATATATGTGAACTATTAATATACTTGGTGTCCCAATGGGTTGTTTCATTTTAAATTTCTCGCCATCTTTACTACGCTACACGTATGTGCAATGCACAATTTAATTGTGAAAATAAATAATAAAAAAATTATATTCAGCGAAACGCATTTCCAACTACGTCAAAATTATGGCTACGTCAAAAGCGTTATCGTATAACAACGATTACCAACGTGTTTATTTTTGTATTATATGACATGATCAACTTTTTATTTGCGATAAATTGTGTGAATTGCAACGATAATTCAGATATATTGTTTAAAATGAAGGGATTGAACTTAAGAACAAGGTGCGATGCGTGATTAGCGAAATAGAGCCATAATTATGCGGAAAGCTTCTGAGTCGTGGCGACTATTTGCCAGATATTGTATTCCACGTTTTAAAAGTTAAAATGAAACCTTCCGTTGGAATACCTTGTATAATTTAAAATACACTCATGCACAAAAACATTGCATACATTTTATTTTTCTTATAAAATCGAATATGTGAATTTAATAAGAAAGAGTGTCAAATGACACATTTATATTTTATCTTTAATTACTTTAACTATAGTTTTAATTAATTTTCAGAACTCAATGGTGAGTATTCCAATGCATAATGCTAAACTAAATTCTTATTTATTGTACAATTCTAATAATGATAACGTTGTTCCGCTGCTCGTACATATGTCGATGATTGAATGTTCTGTCTCGTGTAATACGATTTCATTCTTCCTGAACTGGTGTTTTCATTTCTGCTATAGTGATGGACCGAGCCAGTCCCAATTGTGTTCAATGGAATTCAGATCCGCATTCAATGGTTCCCATTGTGGTTTTTGATACGTATTCTTTTGAATATCATCTATGCGATCGTTTTATAAGAAAAGTCAAATTATGACTGTATATTTATATAGTGGAAGAAATAATTGTAGGCCACATTAAATATCGTGTTTCATGTTATCTATAAAATAACAACATTTGGTTTAACAAATTCATTAATTTAACTCGATTTATTGTTACTAACAGTACATAGAAATAGGTATGTACATTTTTGTAACAAATATGAAACTTCTCTGTACAATTAAAAAGTACATACGTAAAATTATACTACCGTCCCAATAATTTTATTTCAAGCTAAAATAGCGATCATTATTTTTATATAAGCTCAAATATTTATTGATATTTGTCGAAGCTGAACAAATTGCATCGTTGTTTCGGGAACAGTTGAATATCGCACAGCATCCTATATACTATTTTTGTCGGGGCAACTAGAAGGTCAAGGCAAAACCGGTATTTCATCAACAAGCCAATTCTATTGCCGTCAAACTGTTTTTGGAAAGTGTTATATTCCTCAAAAACATTCCTCACATATTGCCTACCATGATATATCAGAGATGTTTTCATCAGCTTTATGCATTTATTTAGATACGGTTCAATTCGAAATCGGGAGTTTTTCGGGAAAACCAAATCGCCCCATTACAATTAAAGACTTGCTTTGAGCCCGCAGACGAGAGAGTAGAACAGTCATCATATACAGGGTGTCTCAATATTCGCTGATACGGGTGATATCGTTGGATTCCTTCATCAAAACGTAGGGGCCCTAGATGTACCACTTCGCACTGACAAGCCAGCCTTTCAAGCTATAAGCGGTTAAACAGGAGCCTTCCGATATAGCACTCTATCTTGAAGAAACTGCTATTACAGAAAAACTGGTAACTAGAATTTTAAAATATTGCACTCATTTGAAAGTTTATAAAATATCCTTTCAAACAAACTATAAGCATTACTGTAATCTGAATAAATAATTCATGATATGGAACAAAAAATATAGATTTCAAAAATTTCATAAATAAATTTAGCTTTCGGAAATTTTCATTTGTTAGAATCTTTCTGTTTCTAGAAAGATTTTTCAAAAGATAGCCTAGAATTAACTATCCGAAAAGCTATAATTTGTCATAGTTGTGATAATAAATTTATCTAAAAAATGTAATAGTTATGTAAAATTTCATTTTTCCTTAAATTCCAATACCTTATGATTGTACAAACAATTTTGTTATTTTTCACTTGAGTCCATTGAATAATGAAAATTGAAATTGAACTGTAAGACTTTTACGTTTTTTAAATAAATTAATTTTTACAACTAAGATATAAGGGTAACTTAATATTTAAAAATGTCTATAGCCATAGAGAGACTTTAACGAATGAAAGCACCCGAAAGAACCCTTTTTTTTTTAAAATTTTGAAATTAAAAGTTTTTGTTTATTACCATGAGTTATTTTTTCAGATAGCGGTAATAGTTATAGTTTGTTTGAAAGAAAATTTGATAAGCTTTTAATGATCGTAATATTTTGAAACTCTAGTTACCAGTTTTTCTGTTACAGCAGTTTCTTCAAGAAACGGTGCTATGTTGGAAGGCTGGGTTGTCAGTGCGAAGTGGGATGGATATCTAAGGTCAACTTCGTATTGATGAAGGAACCACTCGTGTCAGCGAAGATTGGGATACCCTGTATAGTGGTTTCAAGATCAGAGTTTAACTCCCTGAAAAATTTTACGTTCACGTTCAGAAATTCTGAAACATTTGACATTTGAGTAAATTTAGAAGATGGGTTATGCTAATTTCTTCCTTAGCACAAGTAATTTCATTTCTGCGCAGCACACATTTTAGAAATGCAAACCTCATGAATTTTCATTTTTTGAGTTTAAAATAAACTTGACAAAATAAAACAGTTCTTTCATACAAGATTTAATATTCGTATAGATTATTGAGTAAATAACGACTGTGAATTATTGAAATATAGCTTTAATCAATTCAATAATTTGTTTTTGTTGTTAATGAGATTAACCAGCTCATACTAAGAAATATAAACAATATTATTTTGCGTTTTCAATATTACGTAGTGATACTATTTGGTATGATTAACATTTTACTTCTTTATTGTTAGTTGGTATTTGAGTAATGTGCTCTTTAACATTTTAATCAAGAATAATTTAAAGCTTCAATAACAAGTGTTTATGATCAATTTCCTTTGCATATAATTACGTGATGATTTGATTCGATTGTAGACTGTAGCAAATGATGTCTAAGTCTGAGCGATGTAGTAGTGTTTGCTCAGCTGAAAACATGACCGTTGTGAGAGTTAGTATCACTGAAACATCTCGAAAGATCTCGTTTAGATACCATGTTTAAGAGATGAATTTTTCGTGCGATTGATGTGATTCCAACTAGAATTGCTCTCAATGGACTCTTTTGTAAATGTAATCAAATATGTGATTGAATTATTCGGCCGGTATAATTTTTCGTTATGTTATTTATGTTGGTTGTAGGTACATAGTTCTTCTCATACGATACATTTTTAAATACTTTTTCTCTGTTTTAAATTTTGGATAATCTGATGCATGGTGTATATTTAAAAATGTCTATACCAACTCATATATTAAATTAACTCAACAAACCCAAGCTTATAAACTCCACTTCTGCGTCCCCCGCCCCACAAAATATTTGTATCGGCTCAGAATATATTGTATGGATTTTTCTTTATCTGAGAAGATGGTCAAGAGCTTCCCCCCCACCAATTTTAATTTTTTTTTACTTTGTCGATATTTCAATTCTTCAATTTCTCTGCACAAGTTTTGCAAGAAATATTTAATTTCTTAAATCGCAATTTTCAAAATTATAGGTTTTCAAATGAAATTTTATATCATAAGAAGCATATACGCTAATTTAGTGCACTTTCTTTCTAATTAATTTTTTCAGATTATCGCATTCGAACTCAAAGTTCTAGTTCTCAATACTATATTCTACTGTTTTGAGCACCTACCAAACCAAATTTTAAAATACTATTCTGAATTTCAAATTATGATTTAGATTTCTGAATGTTTCTATATATCAGGACAGTTCGCAACATTTTTAAATATCGCTTATGCTCGCGATAAAGTCTATTGTAAAAGGACATAAAACATACACAACATTGAGAAGCGATTCAATAATATTCAATATTTAAAATGGCCAATATAGTATGTACGCGACCGAAATTTCAACAATACGGTATAGTAAATACTCACTTAATGAATTTACAACAAAGCTTAATTTAAAAAAATTAACCCAAGCGATCAATTATGTTTCGTATTTTTTCCCACAATAATTTCGAATTTTATGATGGTTTGTTTCTGCTTGACTTTCTAATTTCTTATAATAAATATATTCAATTTAACGAGCAAAATGTGATTTAATAAATTTATAATCAGCTATAGGATTAAATAATTAAGGCTTATTTGGTTTAACTATTAATGAAAAAGAAAAACAGATAAAATGTTTTGTTGTTGTATGAACATAAAAATGGGTTATTTTGAAAAATGTGATGAACACTAATTTTTAAAGGCCTATTTACGAAAATAAAAGAACTTAAATAATCAGGGTAATAGTGATCATTTGAATATATAAAAAATAAAAAAATTACTCCATTAATTTTATCGTAACCCGTAACATTTCTATAAACAATAAATATGAATTTTATAAAATAAAATTTTCAACTGTCTTGTTGTGAGAGAATTTTTAAGTTTGAACCAACCCCAAATGTATTGAAAATAACAGAATAAAAACTGTATAAATATAATTAAGGAATAATATAAAAAACACAACAATAATAAAATGCCGGATAAAATACCAATAAAATAGCGTCTGTGCTAATTAAATTTGAAGAACATAGTAAGTAAACAAATTTAATTGTGAATTTAAAGTATGTAATATTTTTCTGATTAAAAAAAAAAAATAAAAACAGCTCATATCACATCAATAAGACTAATAATATGTAATTTAATACAAAAAAGACTTCCTCTCAGGTTTTTTGTTTTAACTTAATTAATAATAAAAATACAAAAATATAAAAATAAAAACTGCCACTATTTTAATATTTTTATAATTAACTTTTTATTTTCGACAATAAAAGTGCCATAAAAATACCAAAAATATAATAAACAAAATTTATCAAAAAAATTACTTCACAATTAAATTTTTTTACCATTGCACCATTCTAAGGGATAGATACTCGATGCTCTAGCAAGCAAATAATTTTCCTAATGAAATACAATTGGTTAATAGAACTGTGGTTAATTTGTTCACATATGACAACTCGCAACCCTTAATAGTTAAGATGATTAATGAATACAAAAAATGTATTTTATCAAATCAAAATTGCTTACTTGCTAAACTACCGAGGATCTACCTCTAAATTAGCACCATGAATATAGTACCAAAGTATTTAAATAAAAATCAGATCAAAAAAGTTAATCATTCTTGTTAAAAAAAAAAACATTTTACCATAATTTATAAAACAAATCCTGTAAATATATTTGCTCAATTTAAAATTTTATTTTATAATTTTATACTGCAATAGATTATTATATTATAATAAAACCATAATAATTTTAATTTATTTAAGAAGGAAGTATATAATTTTTACAACGTAATAGGAAAACTAATATAATTGTAGTTGTACAGGAATAATAATAATTAATTGTAATTAAACAAAATAAATAAGCTTTGTTTTTAATTTGTTTTCATTTTAAAAGCAAAAACAGGTGCTTAGTTTTTACTGTTCTATATACATATATGTATTTATATTTCTTTGTTTATTTTTTACGTATTTTCATGTGTATTTTCTTTAGTACTAATTGAAGAAAACAGCGGAAAATGGATAGATAAGCTTTTCAATGTATACAATTTTGGTGCTTATTTATTTTTACTTTAATATTTTATATAGGTTTTGAGGAAATGGTGATACAATTATTAATATATACATACATAGGTGTATAATTTATATATATATATATATATATATATATATATATATATATATATATATATATATATATATATATATATATATATATGTATATATATACATATATATATATATATATATATATATATATATATATATATATATATATATATATATATATATATATATATATATATATATATATATATATATATATATATATACATATATATATATATATATATATATATATATATATATATATATATATATAAATATATATATATATATATATATACATATATATATATATATATATATATATATATATATATATATATATATATATATATATATATATATATATATATATATAAAGGGTGTTTTTTTAAGCCCGATGGAACTTAAAATTGTAAAAAATAACAGAAACAATTTTGGGCCAATTTTTCGAGCATTGCTGGCCGTATGTCACGAATAACACGAACAATGCTGGCCTCCAAGGCGTCAATTGTTGCTGGTTTATCAGCATAAACCAGTGACTTCACATTGCCTCACAAGAAATAATCGAGAGGTGTCAAATCGCACGACCAATTTACAGGTCCATTTCTCGAAATCCACTTATCGCGCCAAATTTTGATTTTAATAAGTCGATGGTTATGGTCGCCGTATGACACGTAGCACCATTCTGTTGAAATCACATCTCATCCGGATCAATGTCTTCCATATTTTCAAACAAAAAATCATTGATTGAGCCCCAATTCCTGCGAACTGCGACGAATCGATAAATTTGGATCTTCTTCCACACTTTCGTTTACAGTCGGCGATATTCTCTTCAGTACGCACATTCCTGTGACGTGTTGATGTTATTGTATCCTCTAGGGAGTATGTGGTATGAAATCTATCCACAGTTCGACGTGCGCCATAAAAATCACGAAGTCGTCTATAAGTTGCGCGAATCGACGATTGATTTTCAAAGTAAATTTTAATAATTTCGTAGTGTTGTTTAAGGTTGATACTATTCATGATGATTTGCCAGAGTATACTGAGATCTGCTAGAGTATATTTTTCATAAACATTTATGCCCCTATTATGAATCTCACTTACGCGTCACTGAGCGACGCGACGTCACCGTATTTCAATTTTGGTATTATGATTCTCGCCGTGAGCGAGTCTAATGTCACATATCCTCACCTACAATTTGGTGGCGAGACTGAGCGAGAAAATAATTTTTGATATTGATATACATAGTATTTATAACGTTAGACAAAATGAAAGGCAAATCGTAAGGTTTTTTATTTGTTTATGTATTACAATAATTAATAATGTAATAAATATTAATTGTTGCATTATAATAAATAATATTTTTGTTGGATGTATTATAAAAATTTTTATTTTTCATAACTACATAGAAATAAACCAAAAATAGCTAATAGCGAACAATTCACAAAACTCGTATTTTCCTTCTAGCTTGTCCAATAGATAAGAAAGTCCATCTTCATTAATACGAAAAATGCTTGTAAATCAAGAAATTATAATTTATAACACCATTCTTTAGGACATTTTAAAAATTTGTACATTTAAATATCAATTGATAAGTACTAGTGATCCGGTAGTGTGAAAGGATCACATTTGAATTTGACCAAATGTCAAAAATTCTCAAAGTGCAATACTAACTTAAAGAAACCAAAATATCATAAATGACGCATAGCGCTGCGTATGTCACTCACCCAAATTAAAGTGAGAATCATAATACCAAAATTTGACTCGCGCGGCTCTAGATGTCACGGTGAGAGGTGAGGTGAGGTGAGAATCATAATATGGGTATTAATTTTATGTTTTATTTTTTACAATTTCAAGTTCTATCAGGCTTAAAAAATACCCTTTATATACATATATTGAGTTTTAAAAAAATGTATTGCCTTTCGTAAACGGTGCTAGATAGGAGGAAAAGTTAGAATAAAAATTGATTGGTATGGAGTGACCTCGAAATTGATTAGTTTTCGAAATATAGACTAAAGTTAGGTCTTATTAAAATAGAACTTATACTTTTTACTAGTGTTGGATTAAGCAGGTGAAAATAATGCTTACATTTTAACAATACAGTGTGATTAAAGTACCAAGTGTACTTTGATTGAATACGAATATGTTTGCTGTATTAATTAAATAAAATATCATAATTGGATTATTGGAAATATTTATTATGTTAGTACACGTTCAAAATGCTCCCCATTTAATTCCAAACATGTTGCTACTCGTTTTACAAAATTTAAATCTACTCTTAAATGCAGTCAAAAGTATAGGTTGTAATATAAAAAATACCTAACTTTAGTCTAAATCTCCGAAACTAATGAATTTCAAGATTATTAACGATCACCACTAGATTTTCCTTCTAACTAGCACCGTGTACGATATAACTACATTTTTAAAAAAAACACCCTGCATATATACACATAAACATACATTTTATTTTCTTATTTGTGACTGATTATTATTATATTTTAAAACATAATAAAAAATTAAATTATAAATTAGTAATTTGTAATAAAACAAAAAAAAAATTAGTTAGCGTTACAATCTTACATATTTAATTTGGACAAATAAAAATAAATATGAAAACAACGAAACTGTCCTTTTTCTTACAAACAAAAATATCAAAATATAAATTTGGTTAAGTTCCTGTTTCAAATTAAAGTAAAACTTATTCCAGTTTTTTACATTCGAGTAAAAATAATTATATGTAATATAATTATTAATTTTACATTATAATAAACCCGATACAATGAAGTAAACAGTATTTTCATGCAATTGATTTATTTTAAATAAAAATATAACTAAATAACTCATACAAAAAGAACTATTAATATAATGGTTTATTTTTCTTTAAGTTTTGTTTAATTTGTGTATTTTTATTTAATTCTTTTTATTTTTGCACTTTTTTATTTAGTTACAAATGTAAAAAATTTGTTTAAGCTTACCTAATAAATTACATTTTTTTATTAAAATTAAATTAATAAATTGAACTTAAAAGCAAGTAAAAAATTGAAAAAAATAAAAATTTATTTTTTTTGGAAATATAAAAAATAAATATTTTGTAAGATTTACAATAAAACAGTAAAATATTAATTATAAATAATATGAAAATTGTAATAAATAAAACAAACACTAATAATTATATTATTATATAATAAAAATAATTAAAACAAAAAATAAATGGAAGTTATTATTATTAATTTAATATTTTCATGTAAATATATAATTATGTTGTTTGTATTTTTATGTGGCTGAATCAATTAAAAAAGGTTAATAAAAGCTGAGAATTTATACTACTTCATTTCACACTGATCTTGAAATAAAATCGGACACTTACATTTCTTCGTCTGTCTACGAAGAAATAAGGTTAGTAACGTTTCTGAATATATTTGCAAAAAGCAGTTGTTTTTAAATATCCAAATTTAACTGTGGCTATTTATTATTACTATAATAAAAATCATAATTATGATGATGTCGTAAAAGTAAGCGCTTTGAATGAGGAGCGTCCCGTATATTGGTGTCAGCTTAAATTTCCATCTTAGTTCACGATAATGGTAGATCCCACGGTGCCGAAATTGTCAGCAAATATTTGGATGCGGTAGAAATTGAACGAATAGTTGACATACTACCACCTCTGAACTCGATTATGAAATGTTACAAGTTTTTGTCGAAGTTAAGACCATTGTAGGGGGCTATTATGAAATTTTAGACGCGCGTTTTTTTTTTATTTTACATATTTCAGCGTTGGGCAAAGTTTATAATTTTCAATAAAACCGAAATCAAACAAATACGAGCCGGAGCTTCAATTCATATGAAAAAAAAACTCTTCAAGCGAAATAGAAAAATTACACACATTCGATAGTCTAGCAATTCGCAAATCGCAAGTCGGTAAATATGGCCATATCCATTTGATATTTTATTTTATTTTTTACCGAACATGCTAACTGCAAACCAACCATTCATATCATTATTAATAGAACCGATTCTAGAACGATAAAGTTTATGTTATGTTATTTTATTTCTTCGCTTTCTACTCGTATATGAATTTGTATTTGTAAAAAAGTGTTTTCAAAAAACAAAAAAATAACTTAACATAACATTTTGAACTCAGAATCGGCCTCAATATTTAATGCGCTTAATAACATCGATAGTTTATTTCAAACGAATTGGCGAAATATCTACAGTTTTGGTAGGATTCAACATACAATATTTTCAAAAAACATTGTTATTTTGACCAACACAAATAATAATTGTACGACTAATTCCATACGATGATGTGCACGGTAAGCTAATTATGCATATTATTACACAATACGCATAATACTGTTTATAGGCACTTTCGGTTCCATAAAAAGTCTAGAAATTGGTTTTTTCATTTTTGATTTTTGAGTCCATTATGCTTTAATACTAAATATTTCAATCAAATAGACTACAGTGTGTTCCAAATACTATTTTCTATTTGTCTGGTAAAATGCAATCGGATTTATAATATATCGTTAATTTTTTATAATTTTGATTTTCAATCGCTAATCCTGGGGCCCCTAAAAAATTATCTCATTCCGACCAAAATAGCATTGTAAATGTAATTCAGCGGCACTCATTTAGCAAGCAACAGATGCTGCGCATAATTACCAAATTAGTAATGAAACCGTTTGGAGCAGAATCTGGAAAAAATGATATATCTCATCACAGACCGGGAGTGAAAGTAAAACTGACCGATGAGCACAAGTATAGAATACACAACAGTTCTTGATAATGGTATTATCGATAGAACAAACACAAGCTATTGCGACAAATTTTTGAGAAGTGGGAGGCACATTTTGATTAATAAATTCAATGTCTAGAATGCTGGCCGGAGTTATTCAAAATGAGGGATTTTGAATAAAATATTAATTTATATAATTATTTCTAATATGGTAATAAATAATTATATAACGACTGTACCTATTTGTTATAAGCCTTGTGTAAACAGTTTGTGTAAAAGGCCTTTAGTTTCGAAAACTAATTTCTTCTCAGCAAATTATCATACTCGTATCTTAAAAAATGATCATTAGCTGGTTAAAGCACAAAACCAAACCAAACCGTTGTAAAACGATGGAAGACAAATTGAAAATCAATGGTACAAGAAAGAACATTAATGAAACGCTCCGCCTAAATCTCTTAAGTATTGAAGCTATCTGCGTAGAAGAAAGATAAGAACAGAATGATGCGTCAAACTTCTAGAAACACAATCACAAGTCATGGATTAGCGATGATACATGGTATATAAAATTGAGGAACGATGTTAACTCAAGTTGCAAATGAGCTAACAGAACACGTCGTAGATTTGTAGGTGTCTACAAATACAGACACAAGGTCATGGGAAAATTTATCAACATTCCACCGATAATGGATGTATCTATAGTCAATTACTAATAAAACGACTAATGAAGCACTGTTATAGAGATCGCAAGATAATTTCGAAAAACAATGCAGAAGCTTAGCAATGGTCATTCTTGATAGAATCTCACTCTCAAACAATACAAAATTAAAGAGTGAACAGGCTGGTTTGAAAATTAACCATTGCACCTACTCTTCGTAGACTTCGAACACGAATTTGACACGATACCTGAAATCGAGCTAAGTACAAAGACAATTCAAGCGATGTAAGGTTTCAAAGTGTCATGAAAAAAAAAATTGGACAGCGCATCCCCAAACGGCCTCCAGTAGGAACAGAAAGACTCAATGATCTGGATTTGGCAGATGATGCGTGCCTGTTAGCACACAAACATTATTCTTACAAAACACCGAGGTGGGAATGTTCAACCCATATGTAAAGTCAGTACTGCTATATGAATGAGGAGCCTGGAGGCACACGTAAAAGATAACAAGATAACTTAACTTCAAATTCTCGAAGGAAACTGAAATGCTTCTGGCCAAACATCATAACAAATGTTTGCGTCGTAGGCTACCAATCAAGGAAAATAACGTTCAACCTAGTAGACGCCCAATTTTCCAAAAATGGTGATAAAAAATTGGATTATACGTGTTGAAAATGTGAAGGAAAATGAAACTCTAGAAGTTTCATTTATGCACATCCAGCGCGTAGAATGTCATGGTCGCTTATAAAATAATTTGGCCATACTGTAGAGTTTCTTCCAAAATTCATTTTAGAAATCCATTTCTCGAATTTCATCATAATAGCTGATCTGTTCTAGTTCTATATAGATATATTCCAGAACTTTATCCAAAAACCATTTAAGAATCTCATTTGCATACACAACATGCCGAATTTCATAATCGGATAATAAATAGCTTATTTCATTGGAATTCTAATGTACATAGTTTTGAAATATTCTGTCCTGTACCTGGTGCGTTTCGTACCTTATTAGAATTATACTTGTATAAGAGCAAGAAAATCACATCTTCTAGATCAGCTATTCTCAAATTATGAGTCGCGACCCAAAAGAGGGCCACGAAATTGGAATTTTGATGAGCGTGTTATGTATCTTGTAATTTTTTTTCTTATTAATATTATTGAGTACTTTTAATGGCCCTTAGGCAATGGCCTAACAACTACCTACAACTAACTTTCTCCAATTTCACAAACGAATTTTATGCCTTTTGCCAGGATTTCAAATCCAGATTTTTTGAAATTTGTGAATTTAAATTCGTTCAATATTAACTTCTTTTAAGTTCTTAAGAAATGTTAAAGATTAATGGTTAATATTACAAATTTGCATGAATTTTAAGTAGGCTTTTCCTTAAGCTCTATTAAATTTTGTATGTTTTCTAAAGATCCTAATTATTTCGCGAATACCAACACAATTTCAAAATTCAAATTAAAATACGTATGAAATTCAGAATTTGACATTTAAAGTATTTCGAAATATTGTTGTACATATTTCGTTTTAAAAATCTGAATTTAAAATAAAATTTCTGGATTTATTTGAATTTTTATCTTTCGATTTATTAATTTCTATTCGATTTAAGAAATAGTAAATTTTCAAAATTCTAATTCAACTCACTAGATTTTTGTGTTTCTTTTCTCATTATGGTTAAATTTGCCGTAAAATTATAAAATTTAAAAAAAATAAAAAAGAGAATTTGATTTTTTTTTTTGATATAATAAAAAAGAGAATTTGAATTTTCATTCTAAAAACCATAATTTTTTCTCTTTTTATTTATTATATTTCGATACAAGTTAAATATTGAACTTATATTTTGGAAATGTTTAGTAAATACCAATTTGAATTATTGACTTTTGAAAATTCATTGTATGCCATTTTTAATTCATATACATAACTTGAAATTTGAATTTTTAGAATATCCAAAAGATTTCAATATTCTGGTTTATGAAAACTACTTCATATAATCAACGCAGTATTCAGATTTCAATATGTATCCACCTCACTGGAAGGTAGCTGAAGTAAAATGATACCAAAGCCAAATAAACCACCAAAC
Source organism: Tipula unca (assembly GCA_951394425.1). Lineage (NCBI taxonomy): Eukaryota > Metazoa > Arthropoda > Insecta > Diptera > Tipulidae > Tipula > Tipula unca. The sequence continues at coordinate 92,249,179 of OX596382.1, forward strand.
GAGAGAAAATTGTATATCGGTCGTTTTCGTTGCTACCAATAATATCAAAAATATTTCAGAAACTACTGCCCAAGAGACTCAAAAAAATAATAGAAAAAAGAACTTTTATGCCTCACCAATATTATGCCTTCTCAACAATTTGGCTTTAGAGAAAATCATTCCACTATAGAGCAAGTGCACAGAATTACAAACATAATTGAAGATGCACTTGTAAGGCAGTTCTACCAGACCTTAGCATTTTACATTGCTGACCTACACTTTCGGATTAAATATGTTGAATAATTCTCTCAATTAAAGAAAATATAAGCATGAATACCGCACAATGAGGCATTCTGGGACCAATTCTATATCTTCGTTACACCAGAGATCTACCAACTACAGGAGAAATAGATATAGTAACATTTGCGATTGATAATGAAATCTTAGCAACTGATAACAACATAAATAAAGCAACATCCAAACTGAAGAATACCATTAACACAATGAGTAACTGAACGAAAGATTGGCGAACTGAACTCAATGAAACAAAATCAATACGACCATGTAAATTTTATCAATCGAAGAGTTAACTGGATACCAGATATGCTGAACACACAGCAAATACGCTGAAATCTAGGCATAACTCTTGAGTCTTGAGGCATAGTAAATGACCCACAGTACATAAAAAATGACATTCTTCATTGGGACCTAAAGATGGAATATGTCAGTGAAAAAACAAAATCTGCAAAGAAACACGTACGTCGTCTAAGTTAGCGCCAAAATGCTAAGATACCTCATATGTTGGACCACCCAAACCCAGTAAGACGGCTTCAAAGGAGGTAGTCTCTAGAACTCTGAACTAAGGACCCAAACGACAGTTAATTAAAGTGTTACCATAAGAACAATCTATTACAGATAGAAATAAATAAATTTACATTGTGGCTACCTGGACTGAGACTCCAAAAGAGAAATACTCCTAATACAAAAGTCATGTATGAGGAGTATTTTGAACTAAAATACAAAATTTATATCGTGACATTACCAGGTAGTATCCTATAGTACTTCGGGAATTATTTTAATAATACTATAAATGCCAGACCAAAGGCTACCCTTCTTTCAATCATTGTTGTAAATCAATAACTCAACGTCAACCACAGAATTAGGTATCCATTCTAGTTTAGATATACAGGCATCATATATTGTAATGGAGGTTATAACAACAAATTTTTGTGCTGCTATTGAAAGTACAACTTTTTTATTCATATACGAGATGATCAATTGATTTATGTGAACGTATAAAGGAGAATCTTTTACATTAAATTTTAATTTATAATAATTTATTATTTTATTTAAAGGAATTTTAATAAATTCCTAGGCTAGACTAACTTCACACAACATTACATGAGGTGTATAATTTTCATTTCCTGGGATAAAATCCAGGGATAACTTCACATAAATATATTTAAATAAATAAATGTAAATAAATACTTGTACAGTGTTTTATTAGAAATTAATTTCTCATTATCCATTTTTATTTCAGGGTGGTCATTCTGTGGTGCTATCTCGCACGTTTATTTCACATTTGGAGACTTTTTTTGGCGATATTATAGTAAGGGGAAAAGTCTACAAATCCAACCCTGCGAAATGAATTTTATGGGGAAGTTGGATGAATTTTGTGGTATTTTGTCGTTTAGTCGATTTAGTTAATTCTAAATTAATTAAGTTAATTAATAATAATTCTAATTCTAAAAAACAAATAATGGGTTTAAACTGGTCTACGTCAAAAAAAATAAAAGAACGACTATCAAGTTAAAATTAGAACAATAATTTCTAAATAACTGAAACTTACGCAAAACCAGAGTCTCGAGGCACACCTATACATCTGATTTTAGTTTTTGTACGGTTTCTTTTAATGGAAATTTGTCAAAATAAAAATTTGAATATGTGAAGGTTTATATAAATAATACTATATTTTTGCTCAAACTATTTTCATTCATATTGCATTAACAAATCCCCGGTGCTTTGTGTTAATTTAATCATTATTATTTATATAAATAAACGATATCAAAATGATTTAAATTATAGTAAGTACAAACATACGAATGTTTATTCTGTAACTCGGTTGGAGAATTTCTTCTACGGAAAAAAATTCCATTGGAATTTAATTTGCTATTCTGTATCTCGTTGGGCTGGAAATTTTTGTTGGATTCTTTTTGTAGTATTGCCAGTTTCATTTTCTTTGGAGTAAACAAATACGAGAACCCCACTGATTACTGTCAAACAGAGAAAAAAAAACTTACATTTGGTAATTTTAATTTAAAAAAATATAATACAATTATTTTTGGTTCGTCTTAATGTGGTTTTATAACAATAAAATATTTATTGTTATACTATATGTTAAAAAAGAATGTACATGTAAATATTTTAAAAAAGTTTTCGTTTCCAAATACAATATAGTACAATTATTGTTGATTTCTCTTCGTGTATCCTTGGATAAGGTCATGATTATCCGACAATTTTTGTTGTTGTAATTTATTTTGTGCTTTCGACGAAATAACATTTTGATAATAAAATAATTCTATTACTACATAAGTAATATGACAAACGATACAGCAAATTTTAACTAAAACGCAGCTGAATTTATATTTTTCAAACATATAATTCTTATTGAATTTATTATATCTGAATCCGCCATGAATATTATTTATCCCAAAACATACTGTCTAAACAAATGCACTTGTGGGTGGGTTAAGCCTATAAAAAATTGTAATAAAATAATTGAAATATCGTCTCTTGTTTAGTGGCGAAACATCGAAAAAATTTGTTAGCTTAGGATTTTTTGAATTTTGTCATCTATATTGTCCCCGTCGTATTTTTATGTATGTTTGCAAACAAAAAAAAAATTGAAAAAAATGACAAATATTCAAAAAGTCGTTATAACGGCTAACAAATTTTACTCGATGAATTGAAGTATGAGCCAATAACCGTCTATGGGTAATGTCGTTTGGTGGCAAAATTAGATCAGTTACTTAGACTTTCTCATGAACGCTGGCGATCGATTTTTATTATCCTTGCAATTTTTCAAAATATTCCGACGTATAGTCAAAACTCACTTTACTAACCGGCAATTGACGACTGGTTAATTGAGTTTTGCGCTACACATACAACTCGGAATATTTTAATTATTGATTTAACTATATATTTTTCACAGAAAATGTATTTTTTCTGACGGAGATTTTTCTACAAAAAGAATCAGAAACTCCAATGAAATCGAGTTACGAATAGCATCCCAACAAAATTAAATTCACAGTTAATAATATTTTTCAATGTAATCGAGTTACAGAATAGGCATGATCATGGTCTATCAAGTAAGAGCTTTATTGGATAACAATATTAACACTATATGGGTTACAAAAAAACTATTACTTAACATGGAATGTATTGTTGAATGTGCCAACTCAATATTCATTTAATTTTAATTAATTAAATATTTAAGTGTTTTTAATTGAAAATTGAACTATCCTAATTGGAAATGATATACAATCTCTTTTATATAAACTAATTATGGTTAAATTTTATACGGCAGATTAATAGATTGTCTCATGAACAATATAAAACTGACCACGCAAATTAAGTCAACGACTAAGCATTCAACACCTTAAAAATAAGAAACAAATATTATTAAAAACACGTAACTTAATTTAAGCGCGGCATTCAACTAAAAGGGGTAAATATTGTTTAAAAAAAAAAAAAATTATACGTACTGACCTGTAAACTATCCCAATATATATAATATTTGCTTACACTCGACTTGCTTACCACATGTGTATATATGTACATACTCGTACGACCCTTTTTTACTTAATGTATAAAATAAAAACCATTTGATAAAATTTAAAAAACTAATCAATTAGAAAATAATATAAACGAACTGATTTTATCTAGATAGATAAAAAAAATCTTTTTGATAATCAAAGCACAATTAATTTAAAAAAAAAAAATATAAAAATTAATTTTACTTAAATAACCCGATAATTACGGTTGGAGTGATATGGGTATCATCAAACAGATTTCTCTCCTTATATACAAAATATTTAGTTCAATATTTTAAAATAATTAATTATTATCAATCGTGGATAAGGTGGTGATATGGTTTGGTCGTATAACATGTCCTTTATGCATAATTGACCGTTTAACATGCTAAACGACATATAACATGCAGCAACTTTGTATGTGTAATTTAAAATACTCGCTCCACATTTTTTACTCGTTTTCCTGTGGGAACTGGGTGGAGAAAGGAGATTAATCTATAAATAAATATAAAACAATATTTAAAAGGTACAGAGTTATTATTATTATTATTTTTTAAATAACGATAAATGCGTTTTAATAATTTAATTATAGGAGCATGTACATATATATAAAAAATAATTGAATTTTAAAATTATCGAATGGAACTAATGTTACACGACACATTGCTGTCCTGTAAATTAAGGTAGGTATGTGTATTCTAAAAATTTAAATAACTTTTGCCGGGAAAAAAAATTACATCCGGCAACACTATTTTCGCCACAACAAAATCGCAGAAAGTTTAGTTTAACATAAACTATAATATACACGTATTAAAATGTATTTTGAAATTTGAAATAATTTTTAAATATACTATTTATTTAAAAATATTGCTGCATGGAAAGTAATATTGAAAGGGCAGGATAAAAAAAATAAAATAAAAAAACAATAATGAGCAAATGCGCATGATTTAAATTTTATTTTATTTTATTATATGGAAAATTCTAATGAAAATTGGAATTCTTTGTACATATTTTTCTAACAATTTTTTTTTTACTTTATATTTAGGACAAATTATATAGCCATTTGGAAAATCAGAGCACATAAAAAAGTTGAACATTTTAATAATCGCCATTAGTTATCAGTTACACGTGTGTTGAGAAAGTTAAAACTAAGTATCCAAATAAATTTAAATATTATTAAAATAATTTTTAAGGCATTTTTAAAAGTTAATCGCCAGTGATATAATAATATAAATAAAATTGTAATTAGTGAATAAATTAAAAAAAATAACATAAATGAAATTCATTTTAATTATGAAATAGTATATAGTTATATATTATAGAAACATTAAAATTTTCTCTTCAAGGTCATATTGTCAAAATTGGTTATCTAAATAGCAACAAAATTACTGAAAGAATAATAATTCTTTTCATTTATTATGAACAGGAGCAGGGGTTTCTTTCGGCCTCCAGCAGTTAATTATAAGATTGTAGGCCGGCGGAAACTACTTGCTTCAGAAATATAATTTATAAAATCTGCAAACAAACCATAATCTTTCAACAGACATACATATATTCGTACGAACAAATTTAATTATATTTATAGCAAAAAAATAATAAATTGATATTTTTAAGCTGTCATTTGGGTTTTCAGATGCAAAGGATTTGGTTCAGAAGTCCAAATATAATTTCACAGAAAGTCGTTAATTCCCAATCTGATTTGTGATTTGTTCTGTGTGTAATATAAGTGATAAGTCTTCATAATATATTGTTATTATTGTTACATCCCTTACTATTTACAAATAATTATCTTAAATTATTATATTTTAATTAGGATAAATTTAACAAAGTTCAATTTTAAACAGTGTGAATTTATCATTTTTACTAAATTGTTCTATTTCAGACTGCAGTCTGAAGTTTAATTTGTTAAAAATATATAATTTTTTAAATTTGTACATGGTTAGTTCTTGTTATCTAAATTAGCACCAGGTTCAACTCATTAATCTTCCTCTATACCTGATTTTGTAAATATTAATAATTAAATTACAGTCACGTGTTTTTGTAATGGGATTTTGGCAAAAATATGTTTTGTTTTACGCAAAATATTATTGCTCATATTATTTATTATTTTATTATAAAAATTAATTTACCAACGGATAATAAGTACTCTAGGGTTTACTTAATTAATAGAATAAACTCTTTTTTTTTATTTCAGTTTCAAATTTCTACATCCGCATCAATTAATTGTGTATAATGGTTGGAATATATGCAAAGAATCATTTCCTGATCTAATACTTATACATATTCAAAACATTACAATTCAATTTTAAAATGTCTGCTGGGTATTTCAAAGGTGGACGCGTTTGATCATCGAGGTGATAAGGAAGCTCATTTTCAGTTAATATTTCTATGCTTGTCGTTATCTTATTGTTGATGGTTCAAAAATTTTTTAGTGTATTCTTTTGTTAAATTTAGTCCGGAACCTAGTTTTGTAAACATTTTTTGTTTCGCCAAAAATTGTAAGTTATTTTTAAGGGATACTGACGAGGTATACTATTTATATTACAGAAAGTCAACTAACTGTCTGAAAAAGTTGTCCATTTAATGCAAATTGTAAAATTGTGTAACACATGGAGTTCATTGGGCACACATTTTTTTATCATCATTTCATTCTACTAATTCGAGTTTGTAAACAAATAGATTTACGTTAGTTTCGAGATTTGAGATTGCTAGTTTGTTAGAAAAAAGAGAAAATTGCCAATTTATAGGATTTTTCAATTCGGATTTTGTGATGAGAATAAAACGGAGGACCCATCTTTCGTCGTATTTCAAGACGATCAGAAGTTCCGAGAACTTTAGTGCAACGTGTATTAAAAATTGAACAATTGTATCAAAAGAGTATAATCACTTTTACCCACTAACCATGGCAGGAGGGTTCAATTTTGTCGGGGACTGCTACGCCGAAACAAGAACGACCCAACATATTTAAATAATATGTTGTTGAGCGACCAATCCAATTTTAACAGAACGTGTATCTTCAATATTGTGAATTTACTCTACTGAGCAGGGATGGGCGTTTACGCGTCATCTATTATTTTCTACATTGATGTGTCGACAACCCGTAGATAACGTCAAGAACGTAGACAACGTCGATAATGTAGTAATTCCGAGATTGGTTTTGTCAATTAGTTCTAAACTAAAGAGTGACCAAATTTCTTTTTGATCAATGCGTTATTGGTGATAGTTTTATAGAATGTCCGTCAATTTAAATCTGTTTTCAAAAAGAGCGAAATTTAAAACTAATCGTGCTCAAATACAATGAATCTACTTCAGCGTTATATTTATCCATTACAAAATTATCAAATTGACCCAAAACAACGATATATAGCGTTATATAGAGTGGATCCCTCTTTATAAAGGTGGAACGGGATAGACCAGCTCGCAGAAAATTCGGAAAAACGGCTCACAAAAAATCAGACAAAAAGGTTATAACTTTCATTAAAAATAACCGGAGAACTTTAACTATGACCGTGCATAAAATTTAACACACCCCACTCTATGGTAAAACGAATTCGAGTTCAGGCTATAAGTGCTACGGAGTTATTAAAAAGCCAAATCGTTCAGATAACCAACACTTGTTCATGTATATATAAACCAATAACTTTCCTATTATTGTGGCAGGATTGTACTGTCCACCAAGGTATTCTATTAAAAACAAACGATACTCAGAGTTCTTCAAGCGTCTGGGAAAAAGGTTAATAATAGGTGGTGACTTCAATACGAAGAATACTCACTGGGGTTCTAGATTAACTACAACTAAAGGAAAAGAATTACTGATTGCCATTAAAGAAAATGGATCTGAATTGAATTAATTTGTAAAAAATTTAATTAAATTTGTTTCTAGTTTTATTCGAGACTTAAACTCAGCTATACCTCAGGTTATACTTTCAGTTTGTTTAGGGAAATTTTTTATTTGGACGTTATTCATGTACTGACTGAAACTTAAAACTTATTTATATTTTTTAAGAACATAAGGAGAAATAGCTTGTCAGATGTTTAACTTCTTCAAAATACACTGCTTGGAATGTCATCGCATTTAATGTTGCACCTGACACTATGCAGCTCAGTTAAGTTTCAAACGATATTAATGTTGGGACATTTTTGGTTCAGCTCAGCTTCGATTAAAAAATTTCCCCAAGTTTCTCAATTAAATTGAAAAGTATGAAAGATTTGCATAACATCAAATATATATATATATATACCTATATATATATATATATATATATATATATATATATATATATATATATATATATACATATATATATATATATATATATATATATATATATATATATATATATATATATATATATATATATATATATATATATATATATATATATATATATATATATATACATTTATACGGTGGTGGGATAGATAGTAGAGTGATTGACTTTGGATTCGTGGACCAAGGTTCGAGTCCCATTAGCAACGGTATTATTTTAATTTAATTTCTTCTGTATTCAAATTGGGTCAACACACAGCTTCTGTTAAACATTTTCATATTTTTGAAGTAGTGGCATGTATACAAGATGGGTATATAGCGATAGTGCTGCGGTGGCCTTTGCTAAATTTTTTTTATTATTTTCTATTCAAATGACAGATATAAAAGATTTGTATAGAATGAAATACATATTTGCGGCGGTGGTCCAGTAAGCAAAGTCAGTGAATTTGAATTTATGGATCTAAGTTCGATTCTCGATCGAGGCAAACATTTTTTGATTTAATTTCTCCTGTCAAATTGGTGATGGTGAAATAAAATTACTCAAATCCAATTCAGGTTCTGTCCAAAACTTCGATATTCTCCATGTGGATGAAAGTATAAAGTATAAAATATGGGTATGGGTATAGAGCGCTAATGAAATTGTACGGCGATGGTCAAATAAGCAAAGTCCATTGCCGTTGCTAAAATTTTTATTTTTTTAGTCAAATGGCAGCTATAAACGATAGGAATATCATGATTTATATGTATGGCGGTGGCTCGGTGGTCAAAGAAGCTGTGTGATTGGATTATAATATAATTATAATCAGTTCAAGCCTAAATATATATTTTTAATTTAACTGCAAATTGGTAATTTTTAAATCAAAAAACGATTTCTTTTAATTTAATGGGAAGGGTGTGGATGCCCTATAATTTTTATTACGTTAATCGAGGCTCGAAACCTGCACAACATCCACGATTCGAAATCCAATGACACCGCTTACTTTACCACCTCACCATTTCAATATATAAATTTCCCGCTATACTCATCCTTTATATTTACCAATTGAAGGGAGAAATTAAATAAATTAAATTAAAAATTATTTAATGCCAAACCGAGGCTTGAATAGGCATAAATTTGGTGCTATACAAATCTTTTATGTTTGCCAATTCAATAGAGAAAATTGAAAATTTTAACAACAGGAATGGACTATGTTTATTTGACCATTACCGTATATTTTCACTACGGTCATACACAAGAGATTTCAACAGAAGCTGTGTTGAACCGATTTTATAGCAGAAATTAAATTAAAACAGTATTGGCGCTGACGAGTCTTGAACTCGAGTTCCTGCTTATTGGACCATCGTCGTATTTAAATTTGGTGCTGAACAACGATATAATTCTTTACATGGCACAACTGATAGAAATCTTTACCTTCATTAAAAATAATTCGGGGAAATTTAACTATGATCGTGCCATAAAATTTAACACACCCCACTTCAGCTATCACATTTCTGGAGGTGTACCACAGGGGTCTGTGCTGGCACCCACATTGTGGAATACCATGTCTGATAATAATTTGAGACTGCCGATACCTGAAGAAGCAATGGTGGTTGGTTTTGATGATGTTGCGATTGTAGTTGTTTCAAAGTACAAAGAAGAGGTGGAAGAAATCTGCAATTGGAGTATAACAGTAATTCAGGATTGGTTATCATCTGTGGGTTTACAGTTGGTGGAGCACAAAACAGAAGTAGTGATAATCACCAGTAGGGAAAGGTTGGAATTCATGACGGTGGACGTTGGTGGTCAACTGATTCAGTCAAAACAATCTATTAATTATTTGGGAGTAATAATTGATGGTAGAAGGTCCTTTAAATCGCATTTGGATACCGTTGGCGAAAAAGCTGGAAAAGTGAACGGGTCGTTAAGGCGAATTATGCCAAACGCAAGGGGGGCCACCAGAGCCGCAAACTGTTACTGAGTAGTGTGGTGACATCTATTTTGATGTATCGGGCACCAATCTGGGCCAGTGCTATGGGGAGAAGCACTTATTAACAACTATGGTGCCATTACATAAACACTATGGTGTTTATAGGTTAAGCGCTTTGAGGGTGGTTAGTGCATTTAGAACGGTATCAGATGAACCCGTGTGTTTATTGGCTGGTATGTCTCCAATTGACTTATTGGCTAAGGAGCGTGAAAGAATGTATTATCGCCGTGCAAATGGGGATATGAGAGGAAATCGAAGTTGTGACTCGCACAGAGACCGTCATCATGTGGCAGCAGCGTTGGGACAGCAGAAAAGGTCGGTGGACACACCGGTTAGTTCTTTCGGTAGTTAAATGGCTAGATAGAAAACATGGACAGATTGACTATTTATGACAGTTTCTGATGGGGCATCGTTGTTTTCGCGCTTATTTACATAAGTTGGCTTTCAATGCCTCAAATCTAGCTGGTTTATTCACATAGACTTTGGACTTTGTGTAGCCCCAAAGAAAAGAGTCTAGAGGTATCACACGATCTAAATAGCCAATTCAACAATCCGAACCGTGAAATTAATTGCTCGTCAATATGATTTTTCAATAAGTACATTGCTTCGCGCACTATATGGAAAATAGCGCCGCCTTCTTGTAACCAAATGTCGTCGAGGTCGGGCTTCAATTTCAAGTAGCAAATGTTCCGTTATCATGGCGCAATAACGAGCACGATTCACAGATAGAGCAGTCTTCACTGTCTTCTTTTTTCAAGAAATATGGACGATTGATTTCACAGGCCCATAAACCACACCAAAGTGTCTATTTAGTCGCGTATCATCCAATACTGTAAACTGGGATTCAAACTTTTCCATGGTATTCCAAATAGTGGTCTCGACAGGCCGATTATGTCAACCGTAACTTGGTGTTAGCGCACGAAACACATTCCTCACAGAACGCTGATTTTCGTAATAAAGCTGAACAATTTGTAGACGCTATGCTAAATGGCAAACAATACTGGATAAATAAAAACTCGATGACAGTTTGAAACTATCCATGCGTCATTTGTCAAAAAGAAACAAATGAAAAAATCACTTATAGATGAACGCTTTTGCAAAATACTCCCGCGAACTGGCGCATTCGATTTCAAATCGCTAAAATATCGTAGGTTGTTGACATTATTTTAATTGTCGACGTAGACAAAAAGCGCTGCCAAGTAATCTACGTTATATTTTACGTGTTGACAACCGTATAGATTACATGGCATAATCTATACCTCGCCCATCCCTGCCAGCGGATTTTGATGCGGCGGCAGCAAATCGAAATGATGTCCTGACATTATCAGCTGAAAAGGCTACACCTGTCTTAAATAGTTCTGAAAGAGTTAATAAACTGTCACTTAATATACAGGAGCTGATCCAGGAAAAGCGGAAAATTCGACACCGATGGCAAGAAACAAAATCATCTTTGTTGAAATGAATATTAAATCGAGCTATTAAGACTCTAAGATTTGCATTGCGGGAAGAAGAAAACCAGAGCGTCCAGAATTATTTAAATGAACTCTCGGCAACCGAGAGGATAGATTATTCTTTGTGGAATGCAACAAAAAAGGCCAACAAACTCGAATCACCCGATTAAACTACCAACTAGAAATTGGGCGAGAACTCATCTAACAACATAGTATTCACACCACACGAAGAAACTAATAACTCCGTGGTACCCGACTAAATGAATGATGGTTTGTTCTACGAACCCAAACGAAATTACGAAATTGGTATTTCCAATGCTTATGTGGTACATTCGAAATAGTAATATACACGATGATCTTGGAATTAAAACTATTAGAAACCATTAGAGAATTCAGTTCGTAATATTACTCAAAACTAGAGACGCATCCTATTAAATCGATAAAGCCATTGGCAATATTTACAAAAAAAAAATGTCTGGTCAGCCTAGATAACATACGATAAATTGTGTCTACGGTAACTTGTGAACGCGATATATTACTGTGCGGTGTCAGTAAACCATTTTCGGCGTTAAAATGGGAAATATTACAAAAATCAAAACGTTAATCCCTTGACAAAGTTGTTAGGCGATTTTACACGCCACAAAGACGTTATAATATTAAAACTGAGAGTTTCGTGGACACAAAATGATATGATATACGTTGCTCTCGTTGTTGACAGGGATGGGCGGGGTAGATTACACCATGTAATTTACGCGATTGCCGACACGTAGAATATTACGTAGAATACTTGGCAATATTTTTTATCAACGTCGACAATTAAGACAACGTCAACAACTTACGATATTTTTGCATGAATTACAAATAGACGACTGCTCGGCGGTCGTTGATATTGGATTAAAAGTGATCGTTAAAATTGTTCGCAATTGGTTTTTGTTTTAAGTAAAATTTGGTTTTATCAAATCAAATTAATCAAATCACAGATATTGGCCGAAAACATTTGGCAAGCTTTTGTGTTGCTTTGCGTAAATTAAGCGTCTCGGTCGCGAAATGCGATAAAATATCGAAAAATTATTGCTAGAACGTGCTATATGTTATGCTATTTAAATTTAAGAGGATATGAAGTTGTTAGTTACTAGTGATTCAGGTAAGCCGTAGGACAAATAATAATTTGACACGTATGTGAAATTTGTCTTTAATCTGTCCTCTAAAGCCACAAAAACAATTTCCAAACTAACACCGTAATGCTTGCACCATGGGCCTTTGTAGCATTGAGCGCCCAATCTCGTGTTTTTTTTTAAATTCAAATATTTTTCGGTTAGCTTAGACCCATAATGAAATATTGGAATATTCGGCACTATGATGTTAGTTAGCTGTCTAGGATTTTCCCAAGAAAATCCTGAAATATCATTTAATCAACATACCAAACTTGGTTGTCCTAAACCCCCTAATCCCCAATTGTTTCTAAAATAATTTTTTTTCAGATACATTATGGAGTTAGCTTCCTAGGGATTTCCAAAGAAATTTTGGAAATTTATTTAATTGATATACATGAGTTGTAGGAAATTCACATAATCGGTTAAGTTATAAGATTTATGGGCTTATCCGTGCAAGTGAGAAGGCACATGTAAACATTTTTAGGATTTAGGGCAAACTTTGTTAATTAATTTGACCGGTTTAGTTTTCATTTTATCTTCCTTAGTTGACATTAATGTCAGAATTTTAACAAATAAAATTTTGTGAACATTCAAATGTGATTCTAAATTATTATGAAAATATTTTAATTAAAATGCATCAAATGGGATTATAAAACTGACGCCATCCGTATCGCATTAAACCTAAGGAAATCGGGTTGGCGTTACTTGAGCTATATATTTTGCTGACAATGCAGTGGGGCCACCAAATATTAGTGTTTAATTTTGGAACTATGCGTGCTGAATATGACGTGTTCGATAACTCGATTTCCGCCTCTTTGATAAACGTTTTAATACAGTCCACATTTAGAGGCAATACAGAGCACTATATTAAATTTACACTAATATTTGGTGGCTCCACTGCATTGGCAGCAAAATATCTGGCTCAAGTAACATGTATGTGAAGTTAGCCCGAAAAACCATCCCGAAAAGGCCTTTTCAAAAGGTGTATATTTTAAGTAAAACGTTGAACATATAAATTAGCCGGAAAAATTATCGACATTTTAAAAAAATTTGATGTTTCGTATAATTCGTATACGTACTGTCGAATCTATTAGTACAAATGACCCTAGAAGAAACCTTTAGTTCCATGATACGAAGATAGGCTATATGTCATTATTTGTGGGATGAATGTACCTATTTTTAGAGACCATAACCCAGTTTGGGTTTTCTCTAGGATTTTCCCTAAAAAATTAATAAATTTGGAGATAATTGTTTATTGATGATCAATTTTGATTTCTTATAATTTAAATAACTTAAACAAACTTGTGTATTTATAATATAAAATAAAAATTGAAAATTATTTATGAACGGTTTAATAAAATTTCTTCAAATACAATTTTTCGGGATGGACTGTTTATTTTACTTTATTTGCTATAGATTTCGTGCTGAGAGCGAAGACACTTATGATATTTAGCAGAGAAACATTCTGAAAAGACTTTGTTCGGGATGGAAAGGTTTTTTCGGGCTAACATCTCATACATTCAAGTAACGCCATACCTACTATTTCGAATAGTCTACGTTGTCTACGATGTCTACGGTGTCTACGTTATCTACGAGTTGTAGACACGTCGGCATAGAAAATAATAGATATCGCGTAAATACCCATCGCTGGTTGCTGAAGGTTTTATACCCTAATAAAATAATAAAATAATGAAATAATAAAATTATAAAATTTTCAAAGAATAATGAAATAAAATAATAAATTATAGTACATACAGTAAATCTTTAATAACACGACCATCTTCTGTTGCAGATGAATTGCATTTAATTAGGTGGTCGGTTCTACTAGGAGAAACATTTACGCAAAAACTCCAATCCTTTTCGGTGTTCGCACTCTTTAATAGAAACTGAATTTACTCGATAATGTGGCCCTGAATGATTTTTCTTATCGTATTCGTGTCTCTTATTTTTAAGATTAATATTGCGATATTTATTTAGAAAATATTTTGTTATTAGAATCGGTGTTAGAATTTCATTGAAGCAATTGAGCTAAGAGGAAAGACACTTGAAGGCGCTTTTTCTACACTCGTAATTACAAGTTGATTAATTTTTTTCTTATTTATGATTACTATACAAAATATGTTCATATATTTTATTTTCACTTGATAGTAACATTAGTTTACCAACTTTTAAAATTTAGCTGAATTTGATTTTGGTTGGAATTTGTTCGAAACGTAAATTGTCACAGTTCAGAAAGTAGCTCATTCATAAATGTTTTTATAAGAAAATAACAGAGTGACTTCTTTAAGAGAGGCGGTGGCCTGTGGAAGTTTTACTGTAAAAATAATAATCATAATAATAATAATAAATAATAATAATAATAAGTTGTTTAAATAAGCGATTATTTTTTTTTATAATTTTTTTATTTTTAAATTTTTTAATAACTTATACATAATTTAACAGAAATATTCTATACAAAAACATTAGATATATATATTTATTAATTTATTTATTTTTAATAATATATTTTTTGTGTTAAATTTATTTATACATATTAATATATATAATAACTTGTTTTTTTCTCTTGTGTTATATTTATTTAATTTAATTAAATTTATTTATTATTATTTTATTTTTTCGTTAAAATATACATTTATTTTTATTTATGTTTTGTTTTTTAAGTTGTAATGTTTTTTTTTATTTAATTAATATAATATTATTATTTAATTGTAAAAAACCCGTTTAACGTATTAGTTAAATGTATATATATATATATATATATATATATATATATATATATATATATATATATATATATATATATATATATATATATATATATATATATATATATTATATAGTGTGACTTTCTAGTTACAACGAACTCGAATGGACCTGAAAAATTACTTCGCTAAACTGTAATTTCGTTAAAACGTATTTCCAATTTTTGGTTCAAATCAAAGTTTTTAATGAGAACGTGTCGTCATACTATGCTTTTCCTGACCAAAATCATTTTTTTCTAGAATTTTGTAGTTCTGTTACTCATTTTAACTTGTCAAATATTGACCGTCTAAAATTTTGCCTACAAAAAATGTCATAGGTGTGTCAATTTACATATTTTTACATAAAAACTGATTTTATTTTCATTTGAATGTTTTTTTAATGTATTTTGCTTGATTTTTATTTCGTTATACTGAATTTATAGTTCGTTAAAACGGAAATGTTTTACTAAGGATATGCACTACGGTCAACCAAATTAGTTGAAAAGGTGCGTTATACTGGAAATGTCGTTAAAATAGTATTCGTTATAAGGAGATTTCACTGGATATATGTATATATATATAATATATATATATATATATATATATATATATATATATATATATATATATATATATATATATATTTATATATACATATATATATATATATATATATATATATATATATATATATATATATATATATATATATACATATATATATACATATATATATACATATATATATACATATAAAAAATAAATAATATTCATATTTTAATAATATTTATATATATTTTTAATTTTATGAAGTTTAATTTTTTTTAAGAAAAAAAAAAATCATTTAAAATAATAAATAAGTAAAAATTAAAAATAAATTATTCGATTTTTTTATTTAATTAATTAGTTAATTACTATTATTTTTAACTATTATATGATTTTTTTTGTTTTTGTTTTGCTATTTATTTCGAAATATTCTATTACAAATATATATTTATATTTATTTAGTATAAATATAAAATCTCTTAAATAAATTAAATAAAAAAAACTTAATCCATTATTTCTAAGAGATTTTATTTGTTTTTAATTTTATTTATCAAACTAATTTTAATTTGCGTTATTCTAATTTTACTTATACATTTTTTTTTGTTTTTTTGTTTTTAAACTGAATAATAAAAATATTTAGGTCACTAAAACGATTGACCTGATTGCATTATAAAAGATATTTTATTTCGTGGCATTTCCCGTATACAAATGGAAAATTTCTTTTTGGATATAGTACATACATACGTACATATATTATGTACATAATAATATATAGATTTGAATGATTTCGGGCGAAATATTCTCGCTTAAATGATCGTTTCATTTTTGTATTATTTGTAGAAAAATATCCATTCAACGTGATGTAACCATATTATTTATTTATACAAATAAAAACAATTATATACCGAAATAAGTGTTATTAAAAATAATAAATTGTTATTATATAAAAGTAGAATATATACGATACACATATTTATAATAATAATTTTTTGGAAATAAAAAATTAAATAAATTAAAATTTATGATATGTAATAATAATTATTTAAAAATAATAATAACAAATAAAACAATCGATTTGATTGTGCGTGTTTTTATTTTTGTTTTTAATAATAATAATTTATACATACATATATGTATATATATATATATATATATATATATATAAATATTATTATTATTATTATTATTAAAAATATTTTGATATTTAATATTTATTTATAATTAATTTTTAGTTTTTATTTTGTTTTTAGAATCTAAAAATGGCAGTGATTTTAATTAATTATTTTTAATAATTATATTACTATAATGTTTGTTTATTTGGAAGAGTTCGATATTTTATTCGACCATTTTTTTTTGTTTTTATTAATGTTTCTTTTTTTTTTTTTTTTTTTTAAATAATTTAATTAACAGAAAATAATCGATCTGCCAATTATATAATATATTATATATATTTAAATGTATAAATATTTTTTATTTTAAAAGTAATATTGAAATTATATTAAAAAAAATTAAATATATATTTATTCATTATATTCTACTTTTATATAATTAAATTAGGATCATCATAAATTATATTCGTAACTAATTAAAATAAAATTTCATTTATTTATTTTGTTTGTTTGTTATATATTTATTTATATTTTAGGGCAAAGGGCAGTGTTTGATTATTATTTTTTTTTTTATTGATTATATTCATTTATAAATATAATTATCATTTTTTATTTAATTTAAATAAATTACAAACATGTGTTTTCATTTGCTTATTTTTATTTTTAATAACCATTATAATGAAATTCGTTTATATTTTTTTTTTAACATTTTATTATAAATTTTGTAATATTAATTTAACTAAAATAAAATTAATAATATTGTTGTGCATTGATTAAATTTACAATTCCATTATAATTGTTGACGCTCGAAACAAATAAAAAAATTAAAGATTATACGTTTTATGAAATAAAATAAATAAACTTTGACGGCCGCCTGCGGTATAAATTAATTTTACATATTAAAATTATGTATAATTATTTGTTGGTTCTAATGCTCCATTTGTTTTTTTTTCTATAATTTGCAATTCCATTAAAAGATTTTTATTAAATTAAAATTAAAAACTAAATAATAATTTAATTTATTTATGTTTTATTAATTATATAATTAATTGTTTGTGCATTTGACAAATATTTTTTTTTGTTTTTTTTTGTTTTTTAATTATAATTTTTCTATTCATTTATTTTTAAACATATAAAATTATTAAAATGGATTTATTTTAAATAGTTTTTTTTGTATTTTATTAAATAAAAGATAGAAGTGTTTGTTTATTTTTAATTAACAATATTTTATTTTATCATATCTTTTTTTATTATTTTGTTTTTTTATTATATAAAAAAATATAAATATAAATAGTTTTTTTTTTGTAGGTTTGTTAATTCCAATTTTTAAATTTAAAATATTTTCTTTTTTGATACAACTTCTATCTTATTATTTAAATATTAAATAAAATCGCTGTATTAATTGTTCTTTAGGTTTTAGCGATTTTTATGTTTAGCGCACGACAGATGATTGATTGACAATTGTTTTTACATGACCAAAATAATAATTATATTTTATTTGTATGTCTAGATTGCTTGCATATAGAATATGTGGTTTTTGTTTTCAGTTTGTTTGTTTCCTTAATAAAATGGTAAGAATTAAAAATTAGTACGTGATGACTTACTATCTAGAGATGAAAATAATTTTTTTAATAAGGATGTGATTAAAGGATATTCCATTCGTTCTTTCGTTTTATAAAGTCTATAATATGCTTATAACGTTGTCGTTCTACGCAAAGTTTGTACCACTTGGGTCGATTAGAATTGTTGTCAAACCCGTTTCTGCTTCCAGTACAAACTTTAGAAATCCTAAACAATTAGAAATTACTAATGGGGGGCTCTCATGAAATTATGTAAAATCCATAATTATAAAAGAAAATCATAAGAAAGCGATAATTTTTGAATTTTATACGTATCAATTTTATTATTAAATTGTTTACATCTCCAAAAATAATATTTGGACATTTTCATTGAACGGCAACGAAATATATATTTATATGTGTGCGTGTTTGCTAGTGTATATGTATATATATATATATATATATTTATATATATATATATATATATATATATATATTTATATATATATATATATATATATATATATACATATGGAAGATGTTACATTAATTGTACGCTATATTTCTTAATTCATTTTTTTTTCATGTGATTTTTACAAATTTCAAAATAATATGTAACATACATTTTTATTTATTTTATTTTTTATAATTTAATAACTTTTTATTAGTTTATATTTTGTGTTCAGAAATAAAACGTAATTTTCGAAACAAATTTGAAATAAAATGAATGTACATATACGTATTATTATAATAAAATATAAAAAATGGTGGCTACGCATAATAATTAATTTTTAAATTAAATTGAATTTTTTGAATAGCTGCTTAAGGTGCACGTGTGTGTGTTACTCGTATTTGTTTGTATCGCGCCATTTTTAATTTATTTGTTGTTTTTATTTTTTTTGCCACTACAATGATTGTCTAGCTAAGTATTTATTTATTTGGTTAGTTTTAATTTTTTGCGTTATAGTTGGTATTGTTTTTTTTAAAGAAACAATTGAAAAACAAAAATGAACAAAATTAAATTTAAATAAATAGGCCAATTTTTTGATAAGCTTGTTTTAGTATTTTATGAGTAACTTTCAAATTGAAAATAAATTTGAAAAATACATAAAAATATTGCTAAAGTTTTTATTTTTGGTTAATTGGTATAAATTAATAAATCCCAAATTAAATGGGACTTATTATTTTAATTATATTTAATTATAATTTTGAATTTATATATATTTATATATATATATACATATCTGTGGTTACAACTCAAAACAGCGCAAGTCGATTTCAACACAAACTCATATTTTATCTTTTCCCAAATCTGCGAACAAAACTACTTAAACTGGTCTAAGCGGTTTGTCAATATGTTTTATTTATGAATGTTAATAAGTTTAATTTTTTTTTTTAATTTGGTAAAAGTGAAAAAGTGATTGTGTTCTATTAATTTCTAATGTGTTGAAAGTTAAACGTAAGTTTAATAGTTATTCCAAACGTAATTGTGTTCTAATTTAAAAAAAAAATACTCCAGGTATCAACTAATAAAGTAAAGTTAATTTTGTTGGTTTGCAATTGTTTGGCTTAAACAACTAAAATTTAAAATTTATTTTAATAAACCATTAATTTAGTCTCTTACTTGTTGTTAATAACATTTTTCGAATTTTAATCATTATTGGCCTCTACTGAAAAGTGTGCAAAATCGACTTCAGCTGTTTTGTCTTATGACCACAGATATATATACATATATACATATATGTATATACATATACATATATATATATATATATATATATATATATATATATATATATATATATATATATATATATATATATATATATATATATATATATATATATATATATATGTATATATATATATATATATATATATATATATATATATATATATATATATATATATATATATATATATATATATAATATTGTATATATGTATACACATAATATATATTTTATTTCCCTAAGAAACCAAGAATTTTATGTTTGTTTAACGTTTAATATATTTTATATATTATATTCATTTTCTTTTATGTATCTAAATAATCAATTGTTTGTATTAAATTTATAATTAATTATTCATTTTAGTTATGTCAAAAATATAAAAACGGTGTTATTTATTATTATTATTATGTTATATATGCATATGTTTATACATATAATTATTTATTGTATATATATATATATATATATATATATATATATATATATATATATATATAAATATATATATGTATATTTATATATATACATATATATATATATATATATATATATATATATATATATATATATATATATATATATATATATATATATATATATATATCCAGTTCTTGTTATATTTTTATGTTGGTACTATTAATATAACAATTATAATAAAAAAATGATGTATAAATAATGACATGGTTTAATATTTAATTTTTTGTCGTTTTACTCGTTTTATAACAATTATTATTATTGTTGGTAATTGTAATTAATACATATGTTTATATATATATATATATATATATATATATATATATATATATATATATACATATATATATATATATATATATATATATATATATATATATATATATATATATATATATATATATATATATATATATATATATATATATATATATATTTACAATGAAAATTATTTAATTCATAATTATATGTACATAATTTGTTTATTAAATTTTTTATTCTATTAAAATTATATATAATTTGAAACATTATGATCAATTTTTATTATTATAATAAATAAATAAAGAAAATTGAATTATAAATGTTTAATTAATTAAAACAAAATAAATGTAATATATAATAATATATATTATATTGTATTTATTTTTACATATTATTTTATTATTAAAGATTAGGCCTGAAGAATGTTTTTTTTTTTTTTAATTTAAATTTTTCCATATTCATTGGCACAATTTTAATACTTTCCAATTTTTTTTTTAGTTTCGTTTAAAAAACTTTGTTTTTTTGGTTTAATTTTAAAGAAACATATACACATTTTTGTATTTCTTTATAATTAAAAATACAATTAATTAAGATTCCAATTAAAATGTTTTTTTAGTTTCCATTAAATTTTATGTTTTTTTTTTTTTTTTTTTTTTAATATAAAAAAAGATTTCTATTTAACTTATCACTGAAAAATTAAATTACATACGTTCGAAAATAAAATGTTTTTTTTTTAAATTAAATAATTAAATAAATTTGTTATAAAGTATTATGAACTCGATGATAAGATGTACCAGTGTTAAGCCATTTAAAATGTTATATGCGATTACATCAAATCAGAACAGTTTTCGGGTTGAAGAATTAGTTGGGTAGGACCAAACCTTTTGATTTGAATTGAATAATTTACAATTTTAAAATTACTCGGATTGAATGAATAACGATTATAATTGAATGCGCCATTTAAAATGTTATTTAGTGCCGTGAAATTCAATTTTTTTAAACTATACATTTGCAATTTCACTAGATTCATTTTAATTTCAGTTTCAAAAATATCTGACTAAATTCAAATTTTACACATTTTCTATGTAACGAAGCCTAAAATTTATAATAAACTGATTTGCGGATCAAATCAATTATAACGTGAATACATTTTTAATATTTAAATTCTCAACTCACTGATCTATTTCCCTATATTACTACCCCTATCTGGCTTCTGTGAATAGATGTTGTGTCGCGATTTTTCTAAAACATTTCGATGGGTCACGAACAAAGATAACAATTTCACTTACATAAAGTAGTTGAGCCTTTCTTTTATTTTATTTAAGCCTAACTAGAAAACAATTGATGTGTACATAGTATATGCGTGAATTACTTCCAACTCGATTTCAATGGCTATAGCCGGTTTTTAGGTTAATAATTAATTTTAAAAGATTTTGTAGTATGATATGTTTAAAAACAAACAAAACATGTATAACTAACATAAGTTCATGAAATAAATAATAAATCGAAACATTAAATAATAATAAATGTATAATTGGCATCATGTAAATAAAGCAATAATGTATAAGTTTTTAAATTTTTCGGTGACAAATTAAATTTATATGTTCATTTAATTTTCATTTTATTGCAAAAATAATTAAATAATTGATTATTTTTTTTTTTTTTAATTTTTTATTTTTATTTATTTAAACTGATATCCAATTTTTGTTGGGTTTATATATTATATTATAAGTATTATTTTTAAATATTATGTATGTATTAATTTTAATTTTTTTTTTTTTAATTTATTTTTATTTTATATTTTTTTTTTGTTTTTTTTTTCAAAAAAATTGAAATCACGATTATATTATTTTAATCAAAATACTAAAAATATTTTTTTTTTGGTTTTAAATTCACATTTAATAAAAGTTTTGTTTTTAAACTGTTATAATTAATAACACTTAAAAAAAAAAAATTGGCAATATTGAGCGGAAACGGTAAGGTCCGTTATCTTGACACATATTTTTCGTTATTTGTTAGTTTAAAAAAGTCTCTTTGTTTGGGTTTTGTTAAATTTCTCCAATTGAGCACAATTTGTGATTTTTCTTTTAAATAAGAATAAGAAGATATAATTAATAATATATATAAATTTATATATATATATATATATATATATATATATATATATATATATATATATATATATATATATATATATATATATATATAAATTAAAAATATAATCATAATTAATTAATAATTATAAATTAAAAAATCGAATCTATTAATATATATATATATATATATATATATATATATATATATATATATATATATATATATATATATATATATATATATATATATATATATTTATATATATATAAATATAAATATATATATATATATATATATATATATATATATATATATATATATATATATATATATATATATATATATATATGTATATGTATATATATATATATATATATATATATATATATATATATATATATATATATATATATATATATATATATATATATATATATATATATATATATATATATATATATATATATATATATATATATATATATATATATATATATATATATATATATATATATATATATATATATATATATATATATATATATACATATATATACATATATATACATATATATTAATATTAGTAAAATTACTTTTTATATTTAAAGCCTATCTTCATCTTCCTCTTGTTCTTCGCCGTTTTCTTCATTTTCTTCTTTATAGCCAGGATGTTCCGATATTGCATAATAATTACCGTTATATATAACACCTAATTCACGTAATGCATCACCACGAATTGTCGCCTTTATTGTCCAATTATAACAATCGTCTGATTCATTTTCACGATCTAATCGTTCAACATCTAAAATTTTTGAACTTAAACGTTCCAATATAATTCCAATGTCCTTAATGCTTAAATGTCGTTTTTGATCGACCGACAATTGATCGATAAGTAATAAAAATTTTTCCGATGTTACGGTTTCATCTTCCATAACGGTATTTTCAGTTTCACTTTCGGAGCTATCGCGTTCCGGGCCAATATCTAAAAATCGAACGTGTTGCTTATTTGTTGGGGTACGTCGATGTGCGCTTTGATCGCTTAATGAACTTGGGGGTGGTTGTGGACTAGTCGAGCCATCTTGTATCGGTGATGTGGCCACACTTTTGTGTACCGCAATTTTTCGGCCCTCCTCGTGTAGGGCACAACAATGAAAATCACATTCGGCCGCACTAGGGCTACCCGCTCGGCTGGGCGTATGTGCATGATGTGCGCATTCGGGTGTATGAACGTGTACAGAGCCAATACTATCGAATGACCCGCTTTGTTTTGATAAACGACGTGAAGGATGATAAATACTAGATTGCGCTTCATCATGATTTATAACAGTTATTTGTGGGCTGGGATATCGTTGTGGTCCTGGTGATGATTTATCGATTGAACTCTGTGATGTTAGTAATTTTTTTGATGGTGAAAATTTTTCTGCCGATGGGCCATTTGATGTGCTAGAAACGCCACCGCCTCCACCACCACCGCCACTTGCCCCACCACTCCCACCCTGACCACCTTGCCGTTGGTCCCAATGTAAAACCACCGTAACACGTCCTTTATTATCCATAATTTTCCAAGACGGTGTTTCATCATGAAGTTCTAGTGCATGTATCGTCTCACAGACGATTTTTGGTATTGCCGATATAGCTAAAATCCAATGTTAAAAATTAAATAGAGCCGCATCTAAACTAACGCACGAAAGTAATGGCACATACCTGCTTTAATAACATCTACACCAGTTGGATACCAGCGTTCTCCTTGCCTCAGGAGCAATAATACTGTATTATTTGCCAAAGTTCTAAAATACTCCCCATCTTCAACTTGTGTTCCATCACATTCTAGCACAACCCGAACGGGTTCTGATGCAGGAACGCCCAATTTATCTTTACCTAAAATTTTGCGTTTAAATAAAATAATATTAGATTAAAGGTTTTTAGTATAAACTACAACTATTTTATATATGTTTGTATTGCTATAATGCAGGTATATGCCCTACATAAGAAAAATAGGTTAACACCTTGTGTCCTACTTTCGATTTTTACAAAAATAAAACAATTTTTTTTTTCGATATTACCTCTTACGATTAATTCTTCGAAACTTCCTACCACGAGACCTTTTCGGACATTTCGCCAACTGTCCCAAATTTTTAATGGTCTCTTTCCTCGAGACTCCTAAAATGATACACGAACAAAAAATAAAAAATAAAAATTAGATTATTTGTTAAAATGTGTAAAAGTATAAGATAAAATATCAACCGCTGCTAATCCTTGTCGAAAATTTAAACATGTACAGCCCCATATAGGTTTTGCAACCCCCAGCGTACAAAGTGCTGCTGACCACATAATTTAATTTTTTTTTTTTATGAATTTTGAAATTTTAATTTTTTAAAACATTTAACACACAAGTATTTATGTATATAGTATATATGTATATATATATATATATATATATATATATATTAAACAAGGATGTTAATATTTTTTCACAAAAATAATAAAATAATATATCAAGAACACGAAAAAAGGATAAAATATAAAAATCCTTGTACAAGTCGTTTTTTCGTATTTATTTTATAAATGTAGGGCAGTTATTAGCTTGAACTAATTTTTTTTTCCTTGTAGCAACTTTTTGTTCTCGCTCTATTTGTAGAAATATAACGGTAAATAAGGATATTATTGACTTTTTACTTAATAAAATATAATATTAAAAAAAAATACATCACTATAAATCCGACTATTTAAATATTCATTTTTAATAATATATTTTTTAAACAGATTTTATAATAACAGGATTTGTTCTCATTTTGTATTATATTAAAAAAAACTATTTTATTTAAAAAAAAAGTGCAATATTGTGTTCTATTCTGTTTAAATGAATATCACAAAGTGCAGTGCCCTCCTGACCGATAAACGAAAAATATTTGTGCTCTTTTCATTTTATTTTCCTTTTTTTCTCCGTTGTATATAAAAAAAAAATAAATATATATTTTAAAGTAAAATCGGTTGCCCTCGTTTTTTCTTCAAACATAAAAAAAAAAAAAAAAAAAAAATACAGCACACAGATAAAATTTGGGATGCAATAAATTCTCTCAAATTTTCTTCGTTTATTTTATTTTTTCATCTGCTATGAGTGTCTCATTTTTCTCAAAAAAATAAAAATTGTATATAAATTACATAAAAAAAAAACACTATACATAAGCCTTATATACATGTTTTTTTTGTTTTTTTGGGGAGGAGTAGATAAATAATATTTAAAAAAAAAAGTTAAATTAACCAATGTTAATTTCTAAATTAAAACAAAAAATAAATAAAAAAATTGCAAATAAAAATTAAACCCACATTTAGGCGAAGAGGCCATTTAGGCGTTAGTAAAAAATATAGATTTTAATTTAAGACACGGGCAGATGGTTAATTAAAATTAACAATAATAACATTATTAACAAGCCATGCGTAAATATAACTTAAGTAAATCTTACCTCTCTTGCCATTACAGCATGCCTCAACAGTACAAATTCGGAGGCGGTTAAATATGCCCCCTAGCTTCATTAACAGAAAAAAAAAACTAAATCGAAATCAAATAATTTTAATTTTTTTTTCTTGTAGCGGTTTTAATTTAAATAGAATCCGTTATTTTTTATTTCTTAACTTTTTGGTTAGATTGTGAATCTTTGGGTTAATTTAATATTTCGAGTAATGGCCAAAAATTAAAAAACTTAATTAAACATAAAATTTAAAAAAAAAAATAACACAGCCACATATATAATTTTTATTTAAATATATTATATATATATAGATATATAGGTGTATATGTATGTATATATATATTCACTCTCACAAATCTACACACATACACATTTACACTATTAGCACAAATTATTTTCCATTTTTTTATTATTGTATAACCATTTTATTAATCCACTAATTACACCCTCCATCATTATTTTTATTTATTTTTTTTTTACAAGTTACTTTTTGTTGTGTGTTAATTTAATTTTAATTAATGGTATCCATTACTTATTTTTTCAGAGCGATATTACAAAAAAAAAAAAATTGTAAGAAAATTTTCTTTTATTTTTTTTCAGCAGCTCATCACAGCACCACCACCACGATGAAGAAGAAGAAAAAAAACTACTTTGATTTTTTTGTATATCCTTTTATAAGTTTCACACACATTCACGATATATATATATATATATATATATATATATATATATATATATATATATATATATATATATATAATATAAATATATATATATATATATATATATATATATATATATATATATATATATATATATATATATATATGTATATATATATATATATATATGTATATATATATCTATATAGATATGTACATATAAATTTATATATATATATATATATATATATATATATATATATATATATATATAAACTATGTAGTTAGTTTACTTTTGGTTATTTTAATCTAAACTGTTAGTTACTAATATTCATTTTAATTTATTGGATAACAATTTTTACTTAATTGAGATTAGAAAAAAAAATATATAACTGTAGAAATTACACTAACTTCTTATCTTTTCGCCTTTTTTCACCGTACACCTACGTACCGCTATGCGACAACACTGCCATCTGACTGTCATACCATAGCCGAAATAAAAAAAAAAAAAGTAGGAAAAAAAATCCGATCGATGATTTTCGCCGAGTATAAAATGATATACATATATACATACATATAGGTTTCATTACATCAAAAATGAAAATCGGTGGGTGTTCGGTGTGCGCATGGTAATTTTCCCATTTGGAAAATGGCTACCATGCCTTTAAATGTTTTTTTTGTTGTTGAAAATTTGAGGATTGGTATCCTTTATTGAGAGTTTTTCTTGTATACATTCTAATGGTTGGTAGGAATGGAAAATAATTAAAATTCGCATAGAATATTGTTACGAATTTGGGCGTCTTAATTGGATTCGTATTGGATTTCGCAATTACAGATAAACACTTGTCGATTTTTTAATAGTTCCAGACTATTTTTTTATTAATTCACTCTTTATACAATTCACAAGATTAGCCGATTGCCACTGGTGGGGGCTATGATACTAATCTTCGATGTTTACTACTCTGTATAATTTAACTTTAATTTCTACCGCGCGAAATAAAATTCAAGAAATTACACGGCCTCCCTCATTGCAAAGTTACTATACCTTACTAGTCTAGATCTGTTTATAGAAATATTGCAGGTAAGCCTTGAAAAATTATTACGAACATTGCCTGCATTAATGAAGATGATGGACAACTAAGTCCATTTGTTTTTATAAATTAGTTTAAAACTAAATTAACATTAACGATTAAAATTAACATAAATATATTTTAAAATGAGTTACTTTAAAAAAATAAATAATTAAATTCACCTAGTGGAAAACGAGTAAAAAACAAAAAATAAATCTTATCTTTCAAACAAAAATTTTGTCAATGTATACAGCAACGAACAAATTTGAACACATTTATGTTTGATCTAAGTAGCTGTTGTCCGCATATAAACAAAAACCACTTTTTTTCATGTTGATTGAAAAATTAAAATTTTACACTTAAAATTTGTTTTTGTTTCGTAATCGATCGTGCTGTCAAAACAGTAAAAAAAGTTTGTGTTAACTATTTTATTTAAAAAATTATAGTTTATCTGTGACAAAAGTATAAAATATAAAAGTTTACCATTTGCAAAAGTATATTGGCGTAGTAAGTATAAGAAAATGGAATTTCACAATTTAATAGGAAAGGTGATAAGTGCCAAAAATTGATCACAAATTCATATAAATGATCAACGAAAAATTCAATACAATAGTCAAAAATTTAATTTAATTTATATTTGGTAATAAATTAAACATACATAATATAGTTACGTTACTGATATCTGCTCAATAGTATACAGCATTACCTTAGATAGTTCATTTAAATAATGCAAAGGTGAGACACGTTTTTACCAGATTACACTTAACTCCAGAATTACATCCTATCTATAAATTAAACCAATAATTAATTAATTTTTACGTTTATAAATACGTTTATCATGATTAGTGCTTAACTGCTTAATCTATCTTAATATTTGGTAGTTAATTCTATATAGCGTAGAAATAGATTAATTTCATCTTTCTACAGTTCGAAATCGTTTAGGTACTTTTGGAACTATTTTCACGCATTTATTTTGTAAAATTTGTAATCAGTAGCTTATTATTAAAATTTAATCCACTATTTTTGTTAAGAATACATATAAGAATAGGATATAAGTGAAAAATAATTTGTTGCATTTGTCTACGATATTAAGATTATGTCGCATACTGTAACGGCGTACATAATTACAACCGTTCCAAGGAGAGTTGGTTTAACTCCCCTGACTCTTAAGTAAAGCGCGGGAAAAGTACTGCAAGGTGAATGTAGGGGAAATGATATTTTACAATTCTCCGATATAAAAAGAGATCAAATTTGGATGCACGCGGTCAGTTTATTTGGAAGAGCAGTGTTATTACAAACAAGTCAGTCAGTTCTTTGTTTTTGGTCAAGCAGTGTCTTGATATACAATATGATTGGGATTATATTATTAAAAAGAAATATTTTAATAATTTGTGATAATTAAATTATATCATAAAAAAAAAATTTGAGCTTTAAAAGTTGAATCAAAAAATATATAAAACTCTTGGATAGAAACCAGAAAGAAAAGTTTAAAGTTGTTTTTTTATATTGTTTATATATAGTGAATTTCTTACATATGTTAATTCTTAAGTGTGGTAAAATAATAAAGTATCAATAGATATAAATAAAGAAAAGTTACAGAAAAGCTGTAATTATAAATGGTGTTATGAGCAAATTTGTGCAATAAGATGCTGTAAACTGTGCAACACAAGCATTAGAAAAACATAAATTGTCTGTGACCAGTGATATCAGTGTATTTATAACTGAATTAAAATAAATACTAATTAATTAAAAACAAAACTATAACTAGATATTTACATTATAACATAAAAATATAAAAATTAACAGTGCTAAATTCTAGTGGTAGTGTGGTCTCTTGGACAATGTGGTTAAGCGGTGTTAAAATACCTCTATGTGAAAACACACAAAACGAAAAACGTAATACCACTACTAAACAAATTAAAATATAAAAAGGTGACCACATGTTCCAACTTTAACATTGCTGTAAATTAGCAATAGTGAATGACACTAACTTACGTCATTAATGTAGTGTTAAAATTAATATAAAATCTTATAAATTAATTTATAATAAAACAGAATCAAATAAATAAACAATAAAAATAATAAGAAATTAAACAAAATTAGAAAAATATAAATCGCGCCAAAATATATGATTGAATTGCTATAATGGATAGAACACAACGTCAGCATCATCGGCAGCCATATTTTAGTTAAGTCTTTTTTTTTGCTATAATTTATATTTTATTTTATTTATATTTATACATATTATCTTTATCAATATTATTATTTTTATATTTCTGATATTATTATTAGTTAGGATTCATAACTTATTTATAATAAATTAGCAATGGTTAATCATGTACCATTTCCTTCATTATTAACTATTGGTGATTTATATGACGTCATTTAGGTTAGTTAGTATAGATAAAAAAATTATTGAATTTTTCTTTCTGTTAATAATTTAAATTGAATAATAATTTATAAGTTCAAAGTATAATTTGGGTTCATTTTTCTTTTCTTTAATGGTTCGATTTGTATTTGTTTTGCGTTGCTTTTCTCTGTCGGCTGTGTTACGTTTCAGGATGAGCAGCTAAAAGATTATATAGAAGGATGAGGAGGTAAGTTCGGTTACTTCGGCGAGGTAGGTTGATCCATGTCGGGTGTCCCTTTCCCGCCTTCCATAGTATCGATTTTTTTTTTTGTTTAAGCTTTGAAGTAACTTTCCCTAGCGGTCTAGCAAGATCCACTTATGTTTCGGGAAACCCCACGCCAAACTCCTGAGTTCTAGCTGGCCTTTGATGACCGCCCCGAAACCTCTAAGTGGGTAAAAAAATTCTAATAACGGGCCAATAATTAAGTTGATCCCGTTACAGATGGCGCCCAAAATATACGGCTTGCTAATATATTATTCTTTTATTTGTCATTTAAGTTACTTCTAGGTTTAGTTCCGTTAATTTTCCATTTTGTTAATTTGATTCTTTCATCACCGTCATTTTCATTTTTAGTCAAAAATTTCCGTATACACAACTGCAACCAGATTGTAGATCTGTAGACTCAGTTGTTAATCATTCGGATTTCCTCTATCAAACAGTTCATCGGTTTATTGTTGTTTTGCTGTGGTGGTTCGATTTAATTATGATAGCGTTACTTCCATTCTAATGGGTGTTGATTGTAATGCTTAGCTTATAATTTTATCGGTTTATCATAGTCATACATGTTACACTTGCGCATTGGTTTCCACTAAAGTGTTGATTACTTTGCGGGTTCGCATGTAAGATAAGATTGTCTTATTGTCGCAAATGCATCCGTTATAATAACTTTCGTAGACTCATTTGCCGATTATTGTAAGACGGTTTTATTTAACTCTAATATCAAATTTGCACAAATGCTTCCCATACCAGATATGGTCGACTCATTTGCAAGCATCCAAATTTCGGTTTTATAATATTTGTTTTTTTTATGGTTACACAAGACATGGATCAACTTAGGCACTAGACACAATAAAAACTACCGGGAGGCGACTGTGATCGGAACCTTACTACCTTATCCTCTTGAAAATATATAGTTTTACAAATTGGTTTTTCATTTTAAGCATATCGTAACTAGCATTAACGCATCCAGATTTGATTGATTTTGTTGTTGTGGTATTATTCTAGTATTTATTTAAGTATTTCTTTTGTTATACGTATTATTTATCATTGTCAGTTTACAAAAGTATTCAACTTTTGTTGTGTGTGCGTAAATCGGGCAATTGAATTTATATATCATTTAATTATTAGTTAACTAGGCTTAATAAGAAGATATAAAAATTGAAATTTTGTTATTACTAATATCTATAGTTTGAAATCAATTGATTACAAAATAATCATTGATATTTTCGAAGTGGTAATTTCATTTTGGATAGTATTAACTATACCCTATACATTTTTTTTTGTTAATTTTATTATACTACGTGGTAAGAGTGAATTTAAAAGTTACCGTGTTTAAATTTTTATCTTGTACTTTATTAAACTAAATATTCATTTTAATCATGAATCTAGAACATCTAGAATTTGATGAATTTGAACTCGAATGTAATGTTCGTGATATCAAAGCTACAAACGTCGGGGAACAATTAGAATGCCTTAAGCAAAGGATAGAGTTAGAAAATTTGCACCCAGTTTTAATTCCTAATCGTCCTCATAAACCAGCTCAGAAGAGTCCTAAAAGAGAAATCGAGAAAATTTCACTGAAGTTACATTTCCTGTATAACGACCTGCAAGATGCAGTTCGAGACGGCTGTAATGATACCCTTAATAAGCTACATTCGCGACTACTGCATATCCAAGGAAGATTGTTACGTTTAAAATATTCAAAATCTGTAATCAACCAAGTAACAGATACATTAGAGAAAGTATCTCAGTTAGTTAAATTTGTAGTTAGCAATCTAACCAAAAAAGCAGCGCAACTTAATGAAAGTCTTCACGATCTTGAGCAAATTAAACTAAACGAAGATAACGTTGAAGATAACGTTGATGGCGATGAATTAAATGTATCTGATGGGTCTTCCATTGTTGAGTCTACGGTTATTCATGGCTCTGAACGAAAGAAAATACAGATAAATGCTCCCCATGCCGCCACTACTTCAATGATAAAACAACCTCAAACAGTTAGCATTAATCAGTCTAAGCCCTACACTCAACCGGCTTTGGCCTCATGGCAAAACAACCCAGGTCAATGTTCGCCAAGCGCAGATCAATTTCCACCTCTCTTGGATTTGCCTGATTCAAGAGATTCCTATAGACATTCAAATAAATCACTTTCAAAATGGGATATAATTTATAATGGTACTCCAAATGGCATTCATATTAAACGATTCCTAATTCGAGTAGAGCACTTGGCAAGGTCTGAAAATGTTTCAACTCAAAGATTAGTCACGGATCTCCATTACATTTTGAAAGGTAGTGCCAATGAATGGTACTGGACGTTCATAGAACGTAATCCTAATATTACGTGGGATAAGTTGAAAACCGAATTAAAGAAATGTTTTCAAGGTCCACGGACGGATGAGGATATACGATCACGAATGGAAGCTCGAAAACAAAAATTTCGAGAAAATTTTTATGATTTTTATCACGATTTAATATCGATGAGCCTACAATTAGAAAATTCCCTCAGTGAACATGAACTTATTAGGATCATGCGGCGTAATATGAGAGCTGGATTACAAGATAAATTAGTAGATGTTACTATTGATAGCGTCGACGAACTTTTTAGAAAGTGTATTGCGTATGAAGATACATGGATCAGAACAGGATTTATGCCTGAGTTAATGTGTCAACCGCGTATATTTATAAATGCGATAAACAATAGTGAGCAGACATGGGATGAAATGTTAAAATATGATCCTTCCAATATACCGTCAACTTCACATTCGCTACCAAGCAGTCCTCAGCCATTTTCAACAAATTTGTCTGTTTTGACTCGTGATAGGGGCGAAGTACAATACAACAGACCCATGCATACTTCCAATTTTCGAGCAAACACTACGCCGAATCATAACCATAATTTAAACCCTGGGTTAAATGTAAATCGTCGGCCAGATTGGTCACTTACTTGTACTGGTTGTGGCACAAAAGGTTATCGTCAGGATTGTTGTTTCAAGTGTAATCCGCCTTCGGAAAACTGGAGAGCGGGGGTTCGGAATTCAAGAATTGCCAACCCCCAGGACAGCACTCGTGTAGAAGCAGCAAGCAATACCGACCCAGAATTGACGCAACGTCAATACTAATCAATACTCCTACTTCATCCAAAATAACAACACCAACGTATTCTTTGAAAGCATCTGCTTCGAGTAGATCCCGTATCGCCAGATTAACGCGAAATAAACAATATTGGAGAAGCCGTCGACTTAGTAATAAGAATATAATTGAGTCATTAATTGCCACTCCTGGAGATGGTCGACCTTATGCTCAACTAGAAATTTTAGGTAAGAAATATGTTGGTTTGCTAGATAGTGGTGCTAACGTATCTCTATTAGGTAAAGGCTGCGAACAGTTTTTGGATAATCCATTGGTTAAGTTCCATTTATTTCCTTCATCCATTAAAACCGCTAATGGCCAGAGGGAGTCTATCTTCGGATATATAAAGATACCGGTTTCGTTTGCTAATAAAACCAACTTATTTACGTTCTACCTTTCACCTAATTTATCACAAGAATTATATTTAGGAATTGATTTCTTTCGAGCATTTAATCTCACGATTACCATTCCCTCTCCATCGTTATCTATTACATCGTCATCGGACAATTCTAATGATAAATTTTTAATAGGTTCCGCGCTTCAGGTGTCCGAGCTATCTGGTGATGTTCCGATTGAGTTACCCAAACACATTTTATCTGAAGAGCAACAAGAAATGTTAGATAATGTCGTTCGAAAATTCCCTTCATCCGAGGTTTTAGGTCTAGGACGCACTCATTTGGTGGCACATGTAATAGATGTGAGAGACGCTAAGCCAATTAAACAGCGACATTATGCTGTGTCTCCGGCAGTTCAGGCCGAAATTTTTGAGGAGCTTGACCGCATGTTGTCGCTGGGTGTGATAGAAGTCAGTACCAGTGCATGGAGTTCGCCTCTCGCTCGAGTGCGCAGGCCAAATGGTAAAATACGACTATGTCTTGATGCACGGAAGGTAAACCAGGTTACGGTGAAGGACGCCTATCCCCTGCAGCTCATCGAGGGATTGCTAGGACGTCTTGAAAATACCAGATTTATTTCAAGTCTGGATTTAAAAGACGCCTTTTGGCAAATTCCACTCGATGAGGGGTCGCGGGATAAAACGGCCTTTTCCGTACCTGGCCGACCGTTGTATCAATTCACAGTCATGCCATTTGGCTTGTGTAACGCACCCCAGACAATGTGCAGATTAATGCACCGAGTAATACCCCACGAGCTGCACCATAGAATTTTTGTTTACTTGGATGACTTGTTGATCACAAGTGGAACTTTTAACGAACATATCCAGTTATTAGATCTTGTTGCTGGGTTACTTAAGTCTGCCGGGTTAACGATTAACATAAATAAAAGCAAGTTCTTACTAAAAGAAATAAAATACTTAGGATATATAGTTGCTGACGGCATCCTTAAAGTTGATCCCGAAAAAGTATCAGCGATTACTAATTATAACCGACCAAAAACGGTTAAACATGTTCGACAATTTCTTGGCGTCACAGGTTGGTATCGCCGATTTATTCCACAGTACGCGGAAACAGTGATCCTGGGGCATCCTCCCGCTCTCACCCGTTAAAGCTGGTGGGGTCTAGTTTTCCGGATTTTCTTTCAAGAGGTCTGCCAATCTTTCTCTCTGTTCATTATCTTGCGTCATTATCTGCCATTCTCCTGTCGCTGATGTCAATCTGCTGCGTTGTTCTCTGTTGTAATGAGAGGTTTGCTGAAGCCTGACATGGGGTATGGTCGGGTAATTTCAGCCGGCTTGGGCGGGTATATTTTATTATGGCTTCGCTCTCATTTCAATAATTCCCATGTCTATGCTTTTATGGTGCAAGAAAAATTTGGAACGACGATGAACATTCCTCTCTTCACATCCCCAAAAAAAAAAAGACTTAGTGATACATGGTACTGAGAATAATTATTAGTTTCAAATAAATGTTTTAACAAATGAACTTAGCATATATACATAATTTAACTAAATATTATATTAGTGGTTCATTTAATAAAGTTAATATTTTTATTTTCATTTTTTTTTAGTTATATATAAATTATTTAGTCTAAATTTTTTTTTCTTTATTTATATTTTAACTGTGCATACGAGCAATAAGGTAGATTTACATGCAAAAAACTTACAGTTTGTTAGGTGGTCCGCCAAGAACGCTCTGGAGGCTACCTATATAAAAATTTAAAACAAAAACACCGCGAAGATACACCATACTATATGTATGCTTATATGCACAGATGCACTATTTTAACTTAGCACTATACAATGAAATATTTAAATCAAACTTATATACTAGGTATACTTATAAACATATTTTACTTTTTTTCTTTTTCACTGTCAACCAGTACATTCGAAACAATAAGATCTTTCGATTATACTTTTATATATCAATTTTCCATTTTTTTATTTTGTAATTTTTTTTTTTTTAACAAAATTCATATATATATATATATATATGTACATATATATGCAATAATATTTGGTATAATTCACTACTATTACGGAATAACTTCTCATGTCCAATTAAAGAATTTCCTCCTTTTGCCGGTACAGAATCGTACGACGCAGGAAACAGGACTACTAGACAGTTATACCACGCATAGTATGGATAATTTGTTCGTATATTTTTAATTTGCTGATTAATTGACAACTTCTGCTACAATGTATTCTTTTTATTTGTTTTTGGTCCAAAATGATCGGAAAGATTTTTTTTTATACTTATATATTATATATGCAGAATATTTTATGCAGAATATATGTGATGAAAATCCAATATAATCGGATACTGTTCCACGACCAAATCAAAAATTGGACTGACCAAATTGTTTTCCAACTGAGTTTAGTAGGGAACCAATCTATGCGTTTACCCACATTAACAAAATATTTTTTTATTTTTTTTTTGCATAACTGCATTGGAATGATAATTAAAACAAGAAGAATTGTATTTTATTATCGTACCACTAGGATGACGTCATGATTCGGAATACTACATATAATAAAAGTTGATACATATACAGCTGATCAACAAATGCGCTCGTTACAGGGCAGATTCGAAAGTGCATAAGCAGCAACTTGCATTGCAATAGTCGAATCTGAGTTTTCGTTTTAATTTTTTTTTTCTTATTGATATTTAGACATACCCTATGCTTTTATATCTTTTGCGTGAAATTTACCGAGAACTTTACCGTTTCATCTTTGCACTCGTAAGTAACATTTCCAATTTTTCGAAATATCAATGCTTTTATATATTTTGGACAAAATTTTGCACAAATGTTTTTGGAGGCATCGCTTTGGGGATGCTGTAGTATGTAGACAATTTGTCCTGGAGTGAAATTAATATATCGCGTACGAAGGTTATAATATTTAGAATATTTTTCATAAGCGGTCTTGAGATGTTTAGCTACAGTGGCATGTACTATGGAAATTCTATCTGTATGAGGTAACACCTCTATATCATCACCTAACGATTTCATGTCTCGCAATATTTCATAGGATTTCCCATTTGTGATCATGTGATATCCGAACAACAAAAAGAACGGTGACTGTTCAGTTGTTTG
Source organism: Tipula unca (assembly GCA_951394425.1). Classification (NCBI taxonomy): domain Eukaryota; kingdom Metazoa; phylum Arthropoda; class Insecta; order Diptera; family Tipulidae; genus Tipula; species Tipula unca. Next base: position 92,286,782 of record OX596382.1, read on the forward strand.
ATGGACTGCGGTTCGTAGAGCACAAGCAATTTCAGGTAACTTTGTATCCCATGTTCTGTGTTCACTTTTGACGTATGCTCTGATAGCCGCCACAACAGATCGATTGACGCGCTCTGAAGCGTTCGCCTGGGGTGAATACACAGCTGTTTTACTATGTGTAATGTTAAAATCGTTTAATAGTTCCTGGAAAGGCTTACTGATAAATTGCGGTCCATTATCTGTTCGCACTTGCTTGGGTACGCCGAATACGAGAAACACTTCGCTTTTTAAGTAGTAGATTATTTTATTTGTAGTACTTGAACTTAACGGTTTTAACAACACGAACTTGGTGAATTGGTCTAAGATCACTAAAATATAGGTATTTCCCAATTTAGATCGGGGATAAGGTCCCATGAGATCAACATATACATATTCCCATGGTCGTAATGCGAACACAGTTTCGCCTAAAGGAGGTTTCGTGATGACATTTGATCCTTTTGTGGTCTTACAGATAGTACAATTTTTCACATAGTCGTACACTTTGTCTTCGGATTCCGGGCCAGTAAAAATGTTGCCTTAATCGTATTAAGGTTTTCGTGATTCCACCGTGAGCAGCAAGGGGATCATCATGGAATTGACGTATTAGATGTTCGGTCATACTTTGGGGAATCCACAGTTTCCAGCTAGAGAGATCAGATAAGGAATGATCAAAGTTTGTTCCGATTTTAATATAAATTCGATCTGACTTTATTTTAAACGCTGGATATTTTTCAGGACAATTAAGAATTTTTTCTCTTAGCTTGACATATTCAGGATTGTGGAAACCAACGGAAGAAAAATCAATAATTGAATCCAACGCTACACTTACATAATCACAATAAATTCGAGATAACGAGCCTGGCACTATATTTTGTGAACCACGCTGGTGCTGAATGTCAAAATCATAAGCTTGAAGCTTAAGACTCCAGCGTGCAAGTCTGCCATTTAGATCATTCTGTGTCATAAGTCATTTGAGGCTAGAATGGTCGGTTATCAAGGTGAAATGATACCCCTCAATGTATTGCCGAAATTTCTTCATGCTTAATACTGCTGCTAGGCACTCCAGTTCAGTTGTGCTGTAATTTGATTGTGCTTGATTCAGTTTCTTTGACATGAATGCAATTGGCCTTTCGTTACCCTCTACATCTTTTTGGAACAGTACGCTGCCTATTCCTGTTTTAGAAGCATCACATCTTATCCAGAAAGGTTTCGAATAGTCAGGATTTATTAGCAAGGGAGCAGTAGTCAGCAGATATTTTAGTTTGTCCAGCGCCATCTGAGCTTCGTTAGTCCAAATAAATTTTGGGTGTTTCTTTAAAAGGTTAGTGATAGGAATGGTTACCTGAGCATAATTAGGTATGAACCTTTGGTACCATCCTGTCATACCTAGAAGTCTACGGGTTTGTTTAACACTTGAAGGTGATGGAAAATTTCTTATGGCTTCAACTTTTTCCGGATCAGTCTTCAGTCCCCCTTCTCCTACTATGTATCCCAAGTATTTAATTTGTTTCATAAAAAAGTGGCTCTTTGAAACATTTATGGTTAAACCGGCCTCTGAAAGACGTTTTGCGACGATCTCCAAGAGTTTGAAGTGCTCATCAATAGTAGCGGACGTAACCAATAGATCATCGAGATAAACAAATATTTGTTGGTGATAGCAATGAGGGATAACTTTATCCATCAGACGACACATCGTCTGAGGAGAGTTACATAATCCGAATGGCATAACTCGGAAATGGTACAGTGGTCGGCCAGGAACTGTGAACGCCGTTTTATCTCTAGAGGCCGGAGCGAGTGGTATCTGCCAGAAGGCGTCCTTAAGGTCAATGCTGGAGATGTACTTAGTGCAGTTTAACCTGCCGAGGAGACCGTCAATTAAAGGCAATGGATACGCGTCTTTTTTCGTCTCAGCATTTACCTTTCGTGAGTCGAGACATAATCTAACCCTGTTAGGTTTGCGAATAAGCACCACTGGAGATGACCATGAACTCGAACTTTCTTCTATTACCCCTAGAGATAACATTCGGTCAAGTTCATTGTACAACAGCTCCTGAATCGCCGGAGAAACAGCATAATGTCGCTGTTTGATGGGTAAACTATCACCGACATCTATGTGATGTTCAAGTACCTTTGTATTTCCTAATCCATTTTTTTCAAATGAAGGAAACGAAGCCAAGATTTTACTAAATTCTGCATACTGAGCTGGGGTTAATGAATGTTTATTAACATCGGAATATTCATCTATAGAAGAAGGGGACACCGTTTTTGCATCGTATGAAGTCCTTTGGGTGGGTAGCTATAGTTCATTAATGAGTCGATTCCGTCGATCAACTGGTGGTGACCGGTCACGCCGTTTTCTGTCCCATAATCGTTCATACCGGTGACCAATTAATCTTAGATCTTCAATAGAAGCTATGGTTAAATGAAGAGTCATCTGTTGTAGATCGTAATTCAGATTTTCGCGAATTATGTCTAATAGCTCTAGTTCTGGGAATGGACGGTTCAACCGATGATTCAAGCTCTCAATCTCCAATATAAAATCACCTAGAGACTCGTTATGTCTTTGTTTACGAGTCTCGATGAATCGTCGTGTTGCGCGATCTGACTCGATGCTACTGAAACGTTGAATTAGAGCTTCACGTAATTGTGCATAAGCGGCGGTGGGGAATTTTTGAGCGAACACCCAGTACCAATTTTCTGCTACGTCTTTTAAAAACTTTGGCATTAAAGCACATAATTGGTTTACAGGTACTTGTTCACGCCATGCAAATGATTCCAACCTGAATACAAAATCATGTACGTCTAACCCTTGCGGAGTTCCAGAAAAGCTAATATTCCACTTCACCTTGGATTTGAATGGGTATGGATTATTCATTGGAGTGGATACTGAGATTGGAGAGCCTTGATAATTATTAGAGACATGAGCTGGTGGCACAACGTAATTAACGTGGCCAGTGTTAAATGATCTATTTTGAGTTAATGGTACGGAACTATCCTGATAAAACATTGAGACATTGGGGTAAATCATAGGACTATTCGCAGCTGTATGGTATTGCCTGTTAAATGATTTATTGGTGTTTGAAAATTTTGGAAAGTTAATTGGCAAAGGAGGCACGACTGACTCTGAGCTTACAATACTTCTACACCATGTAACAGAAGTTATATCTTGAGGAGCAGTTATCAATACGGGGTTATTTGATGTATAAACCGTATTTTCTGCTGGATGGATAGGCACAGCTAACATGTCACAAACGGCCACTTCCGACGGCTTGTCAACTATTTGTAGTTCCGTTACAGTTTCAACAATGGTCGAACTCGCCGAATCAGTCGGAGATTTCTTTAACGCAGGTTGAAAATTAAAAAAGAAAGAAAAGAAAGAAAATTTTCGAGACAAACGTCATATAGTTTTTCCAACCATCGCCAATGATTGATAAGTTTATCAACGTCATTATCTTGGTGAAAACACCCTTTTAACCTATAGGTCCTATCTTTCCAATGTCGAATCCTAGTCTTTACATCCAATATAGCTTCGGAATTTGTTATCCGTTCATCCTGAAGTATATTTGTAATTAGAGAGACCTGGTTTTGACAAGCTTTTAATTCCTGTTTATTATCATCAACATGTGAGTGAGAGGGCTTCAAAGAGGGGTTACCACTTTCACGTTCAAGTGCTTTAAGTAAAACTTGGTGCCAATTAGGCTTTGACACATCAATATCCCTGACTGCACACTCCACTGCAATTTCATTCTCGGTTAAACCTTTAAGCGGATCACAAGGCTGACTCATCGTGACCAAATATTTATTTATTTTTGTTTTTGTATTGATATAATTAACTTAATACTTCACGAAATTTTCCAAGGGAAATTCAAATAATGTGGAAAAAATTTCGATTTGATAATTATGTTCAATGACCAAAAACGTTTGTGCAAAAAAAAATAAAAAAAATAATTCAATATAACGTAAAAAAAAATTAATAACAAAACTATAAACAAAATGTAAATTGGTATCTTAAATTACAGGTGCAACGTGGAAATCACAAAACCCGAAAGTAAATGTATACTATTTACTAAAAAAATTGCTGGTATATATAAATATAAGAACTAATTCAAAAAAAAAATTTATATATTTATGTATATATAGTGTATATATATGTTAATATGTATATAAGTTTTAAAGATATATATGAATGTTTATAATAATAGGGATGTGAAAGAGTGAACGTATAAATGTGCGTAAATGAATTTAATCAGAATTTACAGAACAACTATATATAACTATGGAAATTTACAGAAGTAAACCTTGGACAAAAAAAGTTAACTGAAAACAATATTTTCAGGCGTGGCATTAAGAAAAGTAAACAAGCGTAAAAGAGATAACTGTTTTATACAGAGTTTCAATCGATGACGCAAGCGGACCAAATCAATTAATGCACTCACATGCAGAAAATAAAATTTTATTACTGAGTAAAAAATATGCAAAAAATGACGTCGACAATCACAAGACAATGCGAAATACTACCGTTCATCTTACGAGAAGCTAGTTTACGTAGATATCAATCGTGATAAACGCCAATAAAATCAAGCACAGCCAAGACAATTGTCGAAAAAAAATTAATTTAGAAAAGTAAACACGTGGGCACTATCAGGTCCCTGCTCGGGCTCCATTTTGTAATGAGAGGTTTGCTGAAGCCTGACATGGGGTATGGTCGGGTAATTTCAGCCGGCTTGGGCGGGTATATTTTATTATGGCTTCGCTCTCATTTCAATAATTCCCATGTCTAGCTTTTATGGTGCAAGAAAAATTTGGAACGACGATGAACATTCCTCTCTTCACATCCCCAAAAAAAAAAAGACTTAGTGATACATGGTACTGAGAATAATTATTAGTTTCAAATAAATGTTTTAACAAATGAACTTAGCATATATACATAATTTAATTAAATATTATATTAGTGGTTCATTTAATAAAGTTAATATTTTTATTTTCATTTTTTTTAGTTATATATAAATTATTTAGTCTAAATTTTTTTTTCTTTATTTATATTTTAACTGTGCATACGAGCAATAAGGTAGATTTACATGCAAAAAACTTACAGTTTGTTAGGTGGTCCGCCAAGAGCGCTCTGGAGGCTACCTATATAAAAATTTAAAACAAAAACACCGCGAAGATACACCATACTATATGTATGCTTATATGCACAGATGCACTATTTTAACTTAGCACTATACAATGAAATATTTAAATCAAACTTATATACTAGGTATACTTATAAACATTTTTTTTTTTTGAAACATATATTTATATTTTACTTTTTTTCTTTTTCACTGTCAACCAGTACATTCGAAACAATAAGATCTTTCGATTATACTTTTATATATCAATTTTCCATTTTTTTATTTTGTAATTTTTTTTTTTTTAACAAAATTCACTATACATATATATATATATGTACATATATATGCAATAATATTTGGTATAATTCACTACTATTACGGAATAACTTCTCATGTCCAATTAAAGAATTTCCCCCTTTTGCCGGTGCAGAATCGTACGACGCAGGAAACAGGACTACTAGACAGTTATACCACGCATAGTATGGATAATTTGTTCGTATATTTTTAATTTGCTGATTAATTGACAACTTCTGCTACAATGTATTCTTTTTATTTGTTTTTGGTCCAAAATGATCGGAAAGATTTTTTTTATACTTATATATTATATATGCAGAATATTTTATGCAGAATATATGTGATGAAAATCCAATATAATCGGATACTGTTCCACGACCAAATCAAAAATTGGACTGACCAAATTGTTTTCCAACTGAGTTTAGTAGGGAACCAATCTATGCGTTTACCCACATTAACAAAAAATTTTTTTATTTTTTTTTTGCATAACTGCATTGGAATGATAATTAAAACAAGAAGAATTGCATTTTATTATCGTGCCACTAGGATGACGTCATGATTCGGAATACTACATATAATAAAAGTTGATACATATACAGCTGATCAACAAATGCGCTCGTTACACTGTGTCGTTGGTTCCTTGCACTCTTGGATTAATGACCAGGTTTCTGACATCTAGAACATGTTGATAGAGACGGAGATCGACTATTTCTACTATTACGAAACGCTGGCCGTCGAATATTTTCCTCTATTAGCGCCTTTATTTTTGGTATGTCGTTGGTGTCTAATTTCCGTAATTTTATGGTTGTATCGGTCGATAAACTCACTCTGTCGGCTTCGTACTCCAAGGCGGATGCTATGACTTCATTCATTGTCTTTCCCTTGGCGTTTTTTCACATATGAAGCTTTAACTTCTCCTCTCTAACAGCGTTGATGAACGTATCCACCGTCAAACCGTTCAATATGTCAGCGAAAATGTTTACCAGTATGCCTGTCGTGCGAATTTGGTGATATCCCATTCAATATCGCGCAACTTATGCCAGCCTCTAGAGTTTTCAATCCAGCTTCTAGAATACGATCTAACTTTTCATTTTGTTCATTCAATTTGGTGTGCTGCTCACCACGTAGTTGTTGCATCTGTACTAGTAAGTACTACATGCTCCTTTTCACCATCAGATACTAGTTTCTCGGTTGGAGCTGGGATAGTGGTCTTCTAGTAGTCGATGGTTTAGTTAGCTACGCTTTTAACTTGTCCTCGGCATTACTGTCACCTGCTTCCGACTCCTCTTTCACAGCTCTCTGCAATCGTCGAATTAGCTCCGATTTATTTCCAGACTTCGAGAGGCTTCGCGCACCAAGGAGATCTCGCAGCTGCGCTGTTGTGTAATCTTGGATGTTCTCCATTCCGAATTGCGAGATCCCACTTCTGACACCAAATGTTAAGAATTTGGGCTTCTTGATTGGATTCGTATTGAATTTCGCAATTACAGACAAACACTTGTTGATTTTATTAATAGTCCCAGACTATTTCTATATTAATTCACTCTTTATACAATTCGCAAGATTAGCCGCTTACCACTGGTGGCTATGACACTAATCTTCAATGTTTACTTCTCAGTATCATTTAACTTTAATTGCTACAGCGCGAAATAAAATTCAAAAAATTACACGGCCTCAAATTTCTACAACAGAAATAACAAACATCCCTTGAATGGTTTTGACTCTATTTATAACTAGAAAATTGAAGAAAAGATAAATCAACTAGAGAGAGAAAACGGCACGCAATATTTGGGCAATCTTATCTTATAGTAATAAGTTTTATTTTACCAGGAACCACGAACGGATGTAACAAATTAATTTTTAAAATTGACGATCGTATTGGAATCCTGGTAAATCAAAACTTTATGGATTAAGTTCATTTTTAAAAAGTTCCCAACTCGCAAAGCCGATAGAGAAATACGAGTTGCAAACCAAGAACAGTTTCCAATTTAAAATACATTTATTTGAAGCCATTGCTATTTTTGGTACAGAAAACAGTTGGCAACATGGGAAATACATGGGAAATAAATACTGGAATCAAAGAAAATTGAGATACAAGTATGTTTGATTCCATAGAAATTTTAATAAAATCCCTCGCAGGTTTGGAGAGCTTGGAAACTCAGAGAATTTTGATATTTGAAGCAACTTTATTTTTCTCGTAAAAGGTGTTTCTTGTTTTAGAAAGAACTGGCAATCTAAACGCTATTTGCTTCATTCGTTCGAGCAGTTAACTAAATCTTTTGCTCTTTCAGAATCTTTCAGAGAAATTTTTTAATTTGTTACTTCCATTTTCTGATCCAGGAAAAACTTTCCAACTTGGAGGCTAAAGAGAAATACGAGTTGGAAACCAAGAAAATTAAATTATTTTAGATTCAGTTGAAATTTTAATTAAATTCTTCGGATATCTGGAGAATCTAAGAATTCAGAAAAAATTGTTATTTGAACACAGAAAATCATGTATTCGCCGTACCTATTTTGGTTGTCCTAGTAATAAAATTCGTTATATCGAGATATTCTGCTTTGCACACTGGCATAAACTGAAATGGTTATTATTGGTTTTTAGGACAGATTTACGACAAGTTTCCCCCACGTGAAAGTAAATCAATATACCAACCTATGAGATATAAGATTTCGAAATTTTTGGGTTCAGTTGAAGTGAAATATATTGTATCTGTTAGGGTGTCGAAACCAAACAACAAAATTTTATTTTCGAATATCTCCAGTGTTGAGTCCTCTTCGTGGTTCTGTTAGGCCTTGCATATCTGTAAACATATTGTTATGTTTAAAATTTTATTTTTTGTAAATTTTCATTTCCTGCCCTCCTCTAAATTAAGAAAATTTCCCGAAACGTCCGTTTTTACTCGCGTGGAAATCTGGCAGCCTTATTTAGTTCATTATTAACTCAATCAATTGGTAATGCTTTATGCACATTGTGGTAAAAACGAACCATTTTATTTAACGACATAAGCACAAAGTTCTATTACATAATACTTAGTCCATTATCGTTCAAAAAATTAAAATTTACGGACGTAATGTGAATAGAATAAAAACCAATGTTAATCATGAATTTGACTAATTTTTTAATTAAAACAAATTAAATTAAATATTAATATATGTTAATTTTTTTGGTGAATTGCTTCAATTCGATTTGCAATGTGTTGTGTCACTACCACCGTCAAATAGAGTTTATAAGCGCTAAAAAGTGCTAATATTCACTTCAAATTGTGAGGCTTTTCCAAAAATTTTTGCTAACTCTAGTGCCATCTAAAGTTTGATAGCGCAACTAGAATAACACAGTTTTTTCATAATAATGTTACGATCGTGGCGACATCTATGTTTGAATAGCGACACTATCGTTAATGTAAAATTGTTATAAAGTAGAACAGTATAGAGGTGTCTAGACTTATCTAGACTAATCGAATATTCTGGACATTTCTAGAATGGTTAGAATATTTGGTATAAATACGCAACAAACATGTGGGAGAAGATCAGTTGTGTTTTAACCGTGAGAGTGCTAATAGTAATTAAAAGGAAAGTGTTTATAAAGTAAAATAAAGTGTTATTAAAGTGTAATATAGTGTTGTTAAAGTGTAGTAAAATAATTATTGTGAAGTTAAATAATTAAGTTAAATAAGTGAAATAATTAAATTAGTGTTTAATCGGAAATAAATAAATTTAGTGTGTTCTAGAATTTACATCGTTTGTTTTATTCACAATCCAGTGATCGAACCTTGAATTTGACAAGGTAAAAACGTAACAATTGGTGACAGCGGTGGGATTGTGAATTAAAAGATGATTCTAGACGAATTGAAGATTTCCGATTTAAAGGAAGAGTTGGAGCGACGTGGTTTGTCAACGGTCGGCCAGAAAAATGTATTGAGGCAACGATTACTTCAAGCATTAGAGCTGGAGGGTAATGATCCGGCTAGTTATAATTTTGATGAATCGACATTTTCCGACCACGCAGAAGGGGACGAAGAGAATGGAGAAAGTAAAGAGGCGGTAGTGGAGGTTGCAGCGGTACCTTCTGGAAATTTCGATATGGCACAGTTAATGGCTGCTATTCAACAGTCCAGTTTGGAAATGAAAAAGTCAGTTGAAAAGTCTGTTGAAAAATTAAACCATAAAATGGAACAATCTAGTAATCAATTAAATCAGAAAATCGATCAATCAAATCAGGAAATTAAGCAGTCGGTGGGCGAGATCAATAACAAAATGGATGAGAAATTCAATGAAATGTATATCAATTTACATGAAGAAGTAGAGCAAATTGAACAAAAATTACAAAAGGACATCCAAGGGTTGGAGCAGAAAGTTAGGAATGGGAGTGAACAGATGGAAGAGTTACAAGAGAAAGTTCTAGGCTTCGAAAAAGAACTTCTTTACCTCAAAGTTAACGGAACATCGTCGCCAGTATCTCAGCCAATTCAAGCAATGAAATTTAAGCCACCGATATTTGATGGCACAACTTCGTTTGCGGTTTTCAAATTTCAATTTGAGACAACGGTTAACCAAAATGGGTGGAATGACGCAAATCGGGGAACAGCATTAATAGTGGCTCTAAAAGGAGAAGCGGCTGAAACACTGCAGACTATTCCGCAGTATGACCGTAGTAATTATAACGAAATAATGAAGGCGCTGGATCGAAAGTATGGAAGTGACCATAAGCGAGAGATGTATCGTATGGAGCTGAAGAGCCGATGTCAAAAGATCGGAGAGACTCTTCAAGAATATTCCGCAGCAGTCGAGCGGCTTGTGCATTTGGCACATGTGAATACATCTCCCGATTATATGGAGAGGATTAAAATGGACGCATTCATCGATGGAATACGGGATCCGGAAACACGTAAAGCAGTGATGTTATCACCTAAGGCTACTTTTGCCGAGACCATCGCATGTGCCTTAATAAATGAAACTGCGCAGGCTATCATAAAACCGACGCTTAAGGTACGTCGAGTAGAAATGGATAGCAGCACCAACGTCGAGCGGTCGGTTCCAAGATACAGAGAGGGTGGTAGCAAAATAAAATGTTGGACATGTGACAAAATGGGTCATACGTCGAGAGACTGTAAAGAAGGTAAATGGAGACGTACAAGATCGCGATCTCCTATGCAACGACGAGTATTAAGTAGAGAGCGAACGTTGGTCAAGGAAGATGGCCAAGAACGAAAGGAGTCGTTAAACTACAACGAGTCAGCCTAAAGGGGCAGAAGCTGACTCCCACAACCAATTGCCCCATAACCTATATCCCTATTTCGAGATTGGGACGAGTCGGTGACAGCTTAACAATTAAAGGAAGTATTGACGGGAAGAGCTGTGTTATTACCCTGGATACAGGAGCGGTGCGCACGTTTGTCCGTGAGGATCTAGTAAAGGGAAGAGTACTACCAGCCAATGAGTTGAAATTACGTACAGCCACAGGAGAGAGCGCAGACATAAAGGGCAGGAAGCTTGTGAGAATTGATATAGGCAATGCTCAATTCCAACACGAAGTGCTGGTCGCAAAGATAGTGGATGAAGTCATCTTGGGGATGGACTTCATGAGGGCGAATGGCTTCGTGGTGGATGTTGGAAGAGGAGTATTGGACTGTAATAATTTCGAGTTACCACTGCGAGTGGATGATGTGGAAACAACTACTAGGCGGGTAATAATAGAACATCGGGAAAAGCTGCCACCGAATTCGGAAACAATTGTGTGGGGGAGATTGGAGGGAGGTTCTGGGCCACCCAGGTTGTGGGTTGTAGAAGCCAGTGAAGAAGAAAGCGAAACCAAAGGAATTATGATAGGGAGGACGTTAGTAAAATCAGATAACGAATGTAGGGTACCGATTAGGACCCTAAATCTCTCGGAAAAGACAAAAACAATTAAGAAAGGAACTGTTATTGGTAAATGTGAAGAGGTGTCAACGATAATGAAATGCGAGCAGAAAAATCCGATTAGAAACACCGATACTCAAGGACAAAAGCAAATAGTAGAACACCTCATGCAGAAATGGACTGGGGATCTTACCATGAACCAGAAAAATTCAGCACGACAACTGTTCGAACAGTATAAGTCGATATTTTGCAGTACACCGGATAATAATGGAAGAGCTAACATGGTGAAACATCGAATTGATACCGGAACGGAGACACCTATACGACAAGCGCCGAGAAGGTTACCTTTAGCAAAACGAGAAGAGGTAGACCGAATGGTAACGGACATGCAGGCAGCTGGAGTGATTGAATCATCAAACAGTCCATGGAGTTCACCAGTAGTATTAGTCCAAAGGAAGAATGGGAAAATGCGCTTTTGTGTCGATTACCGAAAGCTAAATTCAGTAACGAAAAAGGATAGCTACCCATTACCAAGGATCGATGACACGTTAGACACATTGTCAGGTGCTAGAATGTTTTCAACATTGGACCTGCAAAGCGGGTATTGGCAGGTGGAAGTCCAAGAGCAAGATCGTGAAAAAACGGCGTTCAGTGTGGGTAATGGGCTATGGCAGTTTAACGTGATGCCATTTGGATTATGTAATGGCGCGGCAACTTTTGAACGACTTATGGAGCGCGTGTTAAAGGGACTGCACTGGAAGACTTGCCTCGTGTATTTGGATGACATCATTGTTATGGGAAAGGATTTCGAAGAACACTTAACAAATTTGTCAGAGGTATGGAAGCGATTACAATCAGCCGGTTTAAAGTTGAATCCGAAGAAGTGTTCATTATTCAGAACGGAGGTAAAATTTTTGGGGCACAAGGTAACGACCAATGGAATCCACACCGATGAGGACAAAATATCAGCGGTAAAGGACTGGCCAAGACCTAAAAATTTACGGGAATTACGGAGCTTCCTCGGATTGTGCACTTATTATAGGCGATTTGTGCCAGGATTTGCCAATGTAGCAAAGAGCTTACATGATTTGACCCGGAAGAACAGGGCATTTGAATGGAATGACGAGCACGAGGAGTCATTCAATGAGTTGAGAAGGCGATTATGTACGGCACCATTGTTGACATACCCTATGCCTGGTGTTAAGTTTATTCTTGATACCGATGCAAGTAATGATGGCATCGGAGGGGTGTTGTCGCAAGAAATGGAAGGGCAAGAAAGAGTAATAGCTTATTACTCGAAGGTGTTATCTAAACCAGAACGTAACTATTGTGTAACTCGTAAGGAATTGTTGGCTATAGTGGAATGTGTGAAACATTTTCATAAGTACCTCTATGGCCAAGAATTTCATATACGAACGGACCATGGAGCATTACGTTGGCTACTGCAGTTCAAGAACCCAGAAGGACAGGTAGCGCGTTGGATTGAGCGACTACAGAGCTATCATTACCAGATCGAACATCGGAAAGGGAGTGCACATGGAAATGCTGATGCATTGTCAAGACGACCATGTCAAGTGGAATGTAAGCACTGCGGGCGTATAGAAGCAAAGGAGGACGTTATCGACATCAGGCTTATGCAAATACTACCCGATAAGGAATGGACGGATGAAACGGTTAGGGACGAGCAGTTAGCAGATCCAGATTTGGCAATAATCATGCAACTTAAGGAGACAGGAAATCGTCCAACTTGGTGTGAAATTGCGGATAAGAGTCCCACGGTAAAGGCTTACTGGGCACAATGGGATAGCCTCCAAATCGAGAACGGATGCTTAAAACGAATATGGGAAAGCTCGGACGGTAATGTGAAGCAAATGGTAAAAGTGGTGCCTAAATCTAGAATTGCCGAGATATTGAAGGAGTATCACGGAGGGGCAAGTGGGGGTCATCTGGGAATTAATAAAACACTTGCCAAAATACGTCAACGTTTTTACTGGTCAGGATGTAGACAATCTGTAGTGGAGTGGTGCCAAAGATGTGATCAATGTGCGGCGGTAAAAGGTCCTGCACGGAAAAGTCGGGGAGCAATGCAGCAATATAACGTTGGAGCGCCGTTTGAAAGGATCGCAATGGATGTGGCAGGACCATTCCGGACTACGGATGTTGGTAACAAATATGTGCTAGTAATAATGGACTATTTTAGCAAATGGCCAGAGGTGTATCCCATACCTAATCAGGAGGCAACCACGATAGCTGACGCCGTGGTTAATAATTGGATAAGTCATTTTGGAGTACCAATGGAGATTCACACAGACCAAGGAAGAAACTTTGAGTCAGTTGTATTTCAGGAAGTATGTCAGTTACTCGGGATAAATAAAACAAGAACAACGCCTCTGCATCCACAGTCGGATGGTATGGTGGAAAGATTCAACGGGACGTTGGAGAAATATTTAGCAAAGGTCGTGGATAATGATCAACGTAACTGGGATCGACACATTCCGATGTTCCTGATGGCGTATCGATCAGCAGTACATGACTCAACGGGAATGACACCAGCGAGAATCCTTTTTGGAAATAATCTGCGATTACCCGGAGATCTAAAGTTTGGAGCTGTTCCGTCATCAGCTTTAGATAGACAGAATTATGTCGACCAGATGAGAGGAGAACTCGACCAGGTACACCAGTTTGTACGAGAAAAGATACGAGTATCAAGTGACCGGATGAAGGCTCGATATGACATACGAGCAAATAATAAAGGTTTCGAAGAAGGAGAGTTAGTATGGCTTTACAACCCACAACGGAAGAAAGGTTTATCACCAAAGCTGCAACCTTCATGGGAAGGGCCGTATACCATCATCACCAAAATAAATGACGTGGTCTACCGGATCAAGAAAGGGCAGCGAGGAAAGTTGAAGGTGGTGCATATAGAGCGATTAGCGATCTACAGGGGTAGTGAGTTGGATCCTGTTCGGGACGAATCAGGATTAGGTAGGGGGTAATGTTACGATCGTGGCGACATCTATGTTTGAATAGCGACACTATCGTTAATGTAAAATTGTTATAAAGTAGAACAGTATAGAGGTGTCTAGACTTATCTAGACTAATCGAATATTCTGGACATTTCTAGAATGGTTAGAATATTTGGTATAAATACGCAACAAACATGTGGGAGAAGATCAGTTGTGTTTTAACCGTGAGAGTGCTAATAGTAATTAAAAGGAAAGTGTTTATAAAGTAAAATAAAGTGTTATTAAAGTGTAATATAGTGTTGTTAAAGTGTAGTAAAATAATTATTGTGAAGTTAAATAATTAAGTTAAATAAGTGAAATAATTAAATTAGTGTTTAATCGGAAATAAATAAATTTAGTGTGTTCTAGAATTTACATCGTTTGTTTTATTCACAATCCAGTGATCGAACCTTGAATTTGACAAGGTAAAAACGTAACAATAAATTGGTTGAATTTAAATTTAGATAGATGTCAGTTGTGAACTGTTAACATATACAGTTTCAGTTTTTATGTAATACTATTCGTTAATCGTTATTTTATTTATTATTTTACTACGATATGTATAACTATTTTGTCGATAATAATATTTATTCCAATCTATTTTGAATCTATTGGGCCAATCTGAATCTATTTTTAATTATTTTAAATTTTGAATGAAAACTTACGTAATAATAATTTTATACGGCTTAACTACGTTTTCTGGGCTCTTATCAGGGATGGGCGAGGTACATTACGCCATGTAATCTAAGCGGTTGTCGATACGTAAAATATAACGTAGATTACTTGGCAGTGTTTTTTGTGAATCTAGAGGTGATTTTTTCATTTGTTTCTTTTTGACAAATGACGCATGAATAGTTTCAAACTGTCATCGTGTTTTTATTTATCCAGTATTGTTTGCCATTTAGCATAGCGTCTAGAAATTGTTCAGCTTTATTACGAAAATCAGCATTTTGTGAGGAATGTGTTTCGTGCGCTTAGACCAAGTTACGGTTGACATTATCGGCCTGTTGAGGCCTCAGTTTACAGTATTGGATAATACGCGACTAAATAGATCTTTTGGTGTGGTTTATGGGCCTGTGAAATCAATCGTTCATATTTCTTCTTGGGCTACGCAAAGTCCAAAGTCTATGTCAATAAACTAGCTAGATTTTAGGCATTGGAAGCCAACATTACTCGTGTCACTCGCCAAATACCACTCGATATTCTCGAACGCGTCATCAAAAATTCGACTTTGAGAACCATCGCAGTTGCGGCCATCATTTGAAAGAAGTAATCTTTAAAAAATAAATGGCAAGAAATGTTCTTTTGAATGATAATAAAGTTTCCATAAGATTAAATTGCATTTTTTGATTTTTTTTCATTTTTGCACAAATCACCTCTATAGATTTCGTTATTACGGATAAAATAACGCACACGTTGTTTGATGCTCCCTGTTTCTGGCATAACTGCCGGTGTGCCTTTTGCACTTCAGCATTCTTTCCACTATACCCCAAAATTTTTGGGACTCTTTGAGATAACATGGTTTTGATTAGTCTCGTGCAAATTTATTGCTTCTGTTGGAATTAGAGTCGTGTGAACGAGCTATATGGCCAAAACTTTACTGCTGCATCGTGTTGAAGAATTATCGGCAAAATACGTCGATGTGATAAAAATCTTGCTCCACAACTGCAAATTGCTGGCCAAATCATACATTTTTTTTCCCAAATGTACCTACCTTGAAGTGTTTCAAAACCAATTTCATGTACGTTCCGTCATCCATCAAAACACATTCACTAAATTTCGTGAAAATTTTGTCATCAGTCTGGTACATATTTTATCGAACAAGTGTTGGTTATCTCAACGATTTCGCTTTTTAATAACTCGGTAGCACTCATAGCCATCCTGCACTCAAATTCGTTTTACCATGGAGTGGGGTGTATTAAATTTTATGGCCCGGTCATAGTTAAAGTTCCCCGGATTATTTTTAATGAAAGTTATAACTATTTTGTCTGATTTTTTGTGAGCCGTTTTTTCCGATTTTTCTGCGATTTGTTCTATACCGTTCCACCGTTATAAAGAGGGCCCCACTCTATATAACGCTATATATCGTTGTTTTGGGTCAATTTAATATGTTGTAATGGATAAACCTGACGCTGAAGTAGATTCATTGTTTTTGAGCACGATTAGTTTTGAATTCCACTCTTTTTGAAAATAGTTTTCAATGCATTGACGAACATTCTATAAAACTATCACCAATAACGCATTGGTCCTAAAGAAATTTAGTCACTCTTTAGTTTAGAACTAATTGACAAAACCAATCTCGGAATTACTACATTATCGACGTTGTCTACGTTTTTGACATTATCTACGGGTGTTCGACACGTCAATGTAGAAAATAATAGATGACGCGTAAGGGCCCAAACCTGGCTTTTATGACTGAAATAAGTTTAGACGCCTTATTTATAATTTTTATAAGAAATATATTTAAAATACAATTAAAATTATTACTTTTGACACTTTAGAATTATTAGAGGAATTAGTAATTCATAAAGTCATTTAAATTAATGATGCTTAACAACCAAAACTGCAATGTAATCCAGTTTACAATAACATTTCATTTATAATCTTTAGTTATTTTTAATTTGCTAAATGTCTTTTTCCCAGAGTCAGCCGTTACAGATAGAGTAAGAGATATTTTTTCTAACGAGGTCAACCTTGAAACTGGCTTTAGCACAATTGTTTTTCTATGCTAATATAGGGCGATTTGAACGATATTTTATTTACCAAAAGTTAGTACAAACCAAATTTTTCAATATTTTTCTAAAAAACTGTAAGTAATTGATGTATTTATGGGCACGTTTATCTACCGATTAATACACGCTTTTATAAAAATTCGTTCTACTAAGCGAGAAAATTGGAAATTGAATTAAAAACTATTTTATATTGATATGCTGACATATGTACACGTACTACTTATCGATAAAATATGGTTCTGAACTCAACTAAATATCGTGTATATTTTAGGTCACTCCTATTTAATTAGAGGTCATACGTGGTAAACATAAGACTACATATATTGTTTTGTTTTTTCATATAAGATTTTGTAGATTTTTATAGCGGATATTTAAACCATTTTAGATTTAATTTTAAACACATTTCAGGGCATTTAATTTGAATTGGTATTTCAATTTATAAAATAATAAATTGAAGAAACGATAAAATAAAATGATATCCTTCAATCCGTCTCATTCTAATGTCGTGTAGTTTTCTCATCAGTTTGAATTATTAAACGTTAAAAGTTCCCATGCATTAAACTCAAGAATTATATCTGATATGAAACGTTTTAAAACAGAAATATTAAGTTGAATTTATTCTTGTAAATTTACCAAAACAATACACACTTTATGGGAATATTTCGGGAATATGAAAATTTACCTTCGGCACAATATCTCAAGTATATATTTAAAAAAATTTAATAAGTATTTATTTATTTTATTTTATTTATTAATATTTAATTTACACAACTAAGGCAAAACCTTTTTTTACATTTGACTGTGTAATTCAGTATGTAATACAAAAGCATAATTGTAAAATAAAATAGGGTTAGGAAGATGGAAACGAGAAACCAGATAGAAAAATTAAGGTTTGGAATTGAGGGGCATGTGTTCAGTATCTAAAATTAAACCAAATATTAAAATATGTTCATAAATACATTCACATTCTATTATATTTATCTTAAACTGACAAACATTTTTATTTGAATTAGGGTTTGCACACCTAATTTCACTTTTAGCAATTCCACATTTTTCGAAATCAATTTCAACCTATCCATACCGATTGTTAACGTTTTCTTAGGACACATTCAAAAGTATGATAGGCTCACTTTGGTTCATCTTCAATTTGTTAACTTCAGTTTGGCTATTTCAGGCCAAAAGTTATCATCTCTTTAACATTTTTCAAAGTACTATTAGATCATTAGTTAACTATACTAGATCATTTCTTAAGTATTTTCCATATTCATTTCAGAGTTGTAAGCGTAGTTCAATGCTTCGATCATGTATCATGTTAAAGCAATAAATATGTCATGTAGACAAATATAGTACAAATATTTTTTTGTAATTTACCAATGTCGTTTAAAATAAATTTGTAATAAGTCAGCATTTCAATTTAAATAAATAAAAATGGTCCATTATTTTCAGAAAAAAAAAAAATTTGAAGACATTAAATTTATGATTAAATAAAAACGCCCTAATTTTGTTCAACATTATTCTTTTTTGTTTAAATTTATTAAATGATGTAACAGTAAATTGATAATGACATTTTCTTTTGTAATTATAAAAGAAGAGGGTCCCAAAATTATTTCTTGCATACCACGGGTGTTTGGAAAAAACGTAGCTGATTTTGCTTTTAACAAAATGATAAATATGAATTAAAAACGATCTGGTTTTTCTTTTGCTAGACATTTATATTTATTTCATTTTTTGTTTGTTTGTTTAATTCATTTAAGATTTTTTAATTATATTATTTTTTTTTAAATCTGGGTTTTGATGCACAGCACAATGTGAAAAGGTAATAGATTTTCTATTATGTATCAATGTATATATAATTTTTTTAAGGGTGACTTATTATTTTGTAATAATTATTATTCGGTATGTGAATCACTTATCAATTTTTTTGGAAATTAAAATTTAATTCTGTAATGTATGTATATTCGTCTAAAAAGATTTATTATTATTGTTATATAATTTTATTTATTTATTTATTCAAAATATTTATATATGTATATGTATATATATATATATATATATATATATATATATATATATATATATATATATATATATATTTATATATATATATATATATATATATATATATATATATATATATATATATATATATATATATATATATATATATATATATATATATATATATATATATATATATATATATATATATATATATATATATATGTATATAAAGTTTATTTTTAATTTCTTTGGTCTTAACAAATTTTTAAATTTTAGTTTTATTTTATTTATATATAATAATAATATTTTTATATACAATAAAAATGTAAATTGTAATAATAATAATAATAATAATAGTTTAAATATTTAAATATTTAATATATCTGGAAACTTACTTCAAGGAATTTTATTTTTGTTTATTTTATTTTCGTAACGGTAAAAGGTAAAATACTGCGTGTGGTTTTAATTTCACGTTTTCATTTTTTTTTATGAAATTTAACATTCAATGGTTAAAGTCTTTATTTTTTTATTTAAATTTAGTTATAGTTAATACGTGCAAATTTTATTTATATAAATAACAATATATTATGTATATATTTATCCATATTCAAAATATATATATATATATGTATATATATATATATATATATATATATATATATATATATATATATATATATATATTAGAGTGCACAAAAAATGTATGGTAAATTTTAAAGTATTTTTTTTTTGTTCGCCGGGCAAAATATGAAAGTATGTTCAAATGAATTTAGGTGAAAAAAAAAAATTACAAAAGTTAAAAATTAGATGGTGCTCAACGCAAAAACGTGCAAAAAACATCGAAAAATTTGCCGAGTTCTTGTTAATAAAATACAAGTCTCACACATGTTTTAAAAAATTATGAATATACCATTTCTTGAAGTAAAATTGTATGAACTATTGAACTATTGACTAAAACCATACAAATTGGTGTTTTGTTATCATTAAAGGTAGTTGTGAGCACTTTTTTCCAAAATTTTATGACTTTTTTCGCATTTAATGTAAAACGCTTTGTAAGTCAGGGATACAGCTTTTTTTTTTAAATACGAAAAATACACGTTATTTTAGAGCGCCTTTCAAACCTTTCAAACGATATTATACTCTTCGATATCTTACTTGTATCAACAAATATTAATTATTTTCTAAAACAAAAATTTTTATACTTTCTATACCATATATTTAAAAGTATATTATACATTTTTATCTGAATATG
This sequence comes from Tipula unca, assembly GCA_951394425.1. Classification (NCBI taxonomy): domain Eukaryota; kingdom Metazoa; phylum Arthropoda; class Insecta; order Diptera; family Tipulidae; genus Tipula; species Tipula unca. Next base: position 92,307,054 of record OX596382.1, read on the forward strand.
AACCACCCGAAAAATCTAAGAAATCTATTGAAAGAGGAAATTCACAAAGTATGAAAAGAAAGCAAGAAATTGTTACAAAAGTAGTTTCTGGAACTTTTGATAGACTGGAATTGAATAACAGATCTGAATTTATCATATTATCAAATGCTTTAGGATGATTCCTTGGATGATTTAAAGCTGTCTCCATCAACTGCTATAAACTGAAATGATTGTCACCGATATTCGAAATAATTTTAACCCTGACACATTTCTGACTGGGGTGGAAAAAAAATGAAAGATTTAACGAGTAGTATATCAACTTACAATACTATAACAAATGTGGATATTGAACGGTTAGCTATAGTTGTTCTGGTGGTGGGAACTGTAAATTGCTTGCCATCGCGAAATTGGAAAATGGTAATGGTCAAATGCAAGCAGAAGTTGTTTTCGAAACTTTAAATGACTGGAAAATTGTTGATAATGTTAAAGGTGTGTGCTTTGATACCACAGCATCGAACACTGGAATTGGAAATGGAGCAGCGTTTTTATAATAGCAAATAAATGTTCAAACCCAATTATATTTTTTGCTAGTCGACACCATATAGAGGAGTTTTTGCGAAGCAAAGCATTCGAAAAGACGATAGAAATATATTTATTTCGAAAGCAATTCACTCTGTCAGTAATAATAATTACAATTTAGTCCTGAACAATTTTAATTATTTGTATTTTTTGTAGACAGAGAACTCCGTGCACTCCAAAAACTCAATACATTTATAATGAGGCTATATATCAAATATAGGTTCGAATGCAGTATTCCAGCTAAAGCAGTTCCAAATGATTTAAAATTATTTAAACAGTTAGTAAAATACGAAGAGATTGATAAACCTTTGGCAGAACCAGTTGTTCAGGTAACCTTTGGTAGAAGCAGTTGTTCAGGTACTTTCCAGACATTTGTGGTAGCTCAGCGAAACACTTTTGAACTTTGCATTTTTTAATGATGACCATTAGAACAAAATAGATTAATGGTTTCCGTAAAGTCAGAGTAAATCAACTTCATTTATACGATTTTGTGACGGAGAATATAAAACATTTAATCGAGCGATATCGAGAAGAGTTTCCTATCAACCTCACAAAATCACAAATCAAGGAGAACCTCTAATTAGTTGTATTTATCACTATTATTATTAATATTAATGTTATAACTAATATTATAAAACAAACTTTAATTATTGTGCAACTTTTTTAATAAACTATATGTAAAAATATATAAAAATGATAGTTTTAATATTTGATTTGTAATTTTTTCAATAAAAATTCATATTTTAAGCCATATGAAAGAAACATGTGTGAGACTGATATTTTATTAACAAGAACTCGGCAATTTTTCGATTTTTTTTGCACGGTTTTGTGTTGAGCACCATCTAGTTTTTAACTTTTGTAATTTTTTTTTCACCTAAATTCATTATTTTGAACCTACTTTCAGATTTTGACCGGCGAAGTAGCATTTTCGGCACAAAGTTTTTTTCGTGCACTCTATAATATATATGTATATAATTATACATATAAAAATAAATATGTATTAATTTCATATCTAATGATTATTAATCATAAAGAAACGTAATAATAATAAAATATAATATTAAAATTTGAAAATAATAAATTTTTTACTTTTTATTTTTATTATAAAGGCGTGCTCATTTATAATTATGTATATTAATTCATTTTTATATTTTTTTGGTTTGGTTTAAAAAGTATAATTTTACTAATCACATGATTTATTATTTAAATTTGGTTTTTTATTTTTATTCTTCAACATTTTATTATAATATTTATTCATTATAATTAATTGGTCTTTTATTTATTGTATCTATTCTTTTTTTAATTTTTTTTATAAATTTAACAATAAAATAACAAATTTGAGGAAAAATAAAATTAATATTTTTTGTTTTTTTGTTTTTTCTTTGAAATTTCAAAATAAATTGTGCTTAATATATAAAATTTATATTTAATCAATATTTATACATATATATATATATATACATATATATATATATATATATATATATATATATATATATATATATATATATATATATATATATATATAGGTATATATATATATATATATATATATATATATATATATATATATATATATATATACATATATATATATATATATATATATATATATATATATATATATATATATATATATATATATATATATATATATATATATATATATATTTATATATATATATAATATATTTTTTTTTTGGTTTGAAATATATTTAGTAATAATACAAACATTTAATTATTTTCTTTATAGTATATATAATATATAATTTAATTATTGATTTTATTAATATTCGGTGAACTATATAATATAATACAACAAAAAAAGCATGTGATTTGTTATAATGACATTTTTTGTATGCCTTTGTTTTTTATTTTAAAATATTAATAAAAAGCCGTTGTAAAATGACGATTTTAACTAATTAAATTGTTTAATTTTATTTTTATCTAAAATAAAATATCGCATTTTGTTTTTCTTTTATAAATTAATTAATTTATTCTTTTATTTTTAAAAATATAAAATTTATCGCAAATAATTAAAAATATTTCATTTAAACAATAAGTTTTTTTTTTCATAAAACGGACGGTTTTTATTTTTTGATGATAAAAAATAATGTAAACTGTTGAGAACGTTCGTAGCGTTTTTCTATAGATTAAAATTGGCGCCATTATTTTAGTTAAACTTTTTTATTTGACAGTGTATACGTATTTGGTTGCGTAATGGTGTGTATCTGGTAGAACTGGAAGGGTATCGAGTCTTTTACCAGAATTACCTCGAATTCGTATTTATTCTTGAATAAAGAAAGATACAAGGCCTTAGATTTTAACTTATTAAAACGCTAAGAATTTCTCGAACAGGCCAATATATATATATATATATATATATATATATATATATATATATATATATATATATATATATATATATATATATATATATATATATATATATATATATATATTTAAGTACATAAAACATATTCTTTAATGTTATAATTTATGTTTTATTCAATCATAAGATTTAGGCGGTTTTTATATTTTATTTATTTTTAATGCATTATTATATTATTAATGTATGTTGTTTTTTCTTATAATAGTGGTAGTGTGTACATATAATACGATATGGGCCTGTAAATGTGTGCAACTTGGATGTATGTTTGTATACGAGTATACTAGCTAAATTTTTAACGACTTTTTGCGGGTCATTTGTTTCGGTATATATAAACATATAAGAGAGAAGCGGAGAATGTTTAAATTTTGGTAAATAGTACAACACAATTAAATTATTAATTTAATTTTTTTTTTTTTGGAAATCATAGGAACAAGTACCGTGCCTGGTTTTTGTAAACCATTCCACCACTTTCCATATTTTTTATAATATTATATTTTATTTTTTTTTTATATTTGAAAAAAGGAAGACCACCATCCATTTTATAAATACACCAAATTTCAACTACATAAATAAAATAAAAAATAAAAATAACATCAATATTTTATGCATTGTGACTCTAAGCTAAAATCGTTTGTGTTGCATTATAATTCATACATAATGTATTTTATGACGGAATCAAATAAGTCGCAAATTTCAGCTAGTATAATAAATTATAGCAAATTCTACTACAAATAAATATTATTATATTATTTAAGATTTAACATAAATTTGTCTTGGATAAAATTATGTTTTTTGTTATGATGCAGTTTATGTGGTTATACTTATGGTAGATTAGTAATTATGATCAATACAAATTTAAAATATTTGTGATTCAAACTAAAATTATAATTTTTAATTAATATATACGAATAATCCACAATATTTTAAATTAGTATTAAACGTATGACTTATTTACTCGTATTATAAGATTAACTTATTTTATGTTGAACAAAAATGAAGACATTGTTATGATTTGTGTCTTTGCTAGACTTGATATTATTAATAGGCGCATTTTATTTGACCATTTTCAATAACAACGCCATGTACTCAATATCATTTATTTGTGTTTAACACCAGACTAATTGAATCTTAACTAATTTTCATTTGAAATTTCTAAAGATTATCAACACGATACTTTCTTGTCTTCCATTTTATATTAACATTGTCTTTAAAATGTCTGCGGCGCGATTTACGAAATCTATAATAATTTGAATTTGGTCTAATGAAACGCGCGTAATAGTTATGTAGGCTAATTTTGTGAGAATTATTTTATTTGTGCCTTAAGCGTAATTTTGTATGTAATTACTGGAATCCAATTGCTATTACCTGATTTCCATCGTGCACACTATATTTTAATAAAATAGTCAATAAAGTAGAATAGTAGTATTCTGTTGTTTGAAATACGAATTAATGTACCTACATTTCAATGAATCTTAAAATTTAACAAATTCATTGACATAATTAACAAATTTTAAATTTAATCTATGTCATAATAATATTTATAGTTAATCAATAGCTTGCTATGAAATGCAGTTATCTTATACGTAACATAGTTGCAAAAATTAATTACAATGTAGTAATACAGTCAATCATTGAGTTTTTGATTGTTTTGTTCTTCGTCTAATCATTTCAAATACAGTCCACTATTCGTCCTGTTATCGTGCAAATAATAATAATCACAAAAATAGAAGAATGATATTTTTAGAACACTCACTCCGAAACTCTTTAAATTAATCTTCTAATATATTATAAAAATTCTGTAAATATTAAATTTAATATAAAATAAATTCGATAGGTAAAATTTCAAAAATTTCTTAATTATTACAAAATTTGTTACACATATAAATTGTTAGAATTTAGCACTAAATTTTAAAGGTCTAAGAAAATAAATTTATAATTTTAAATTAAAATTTTTTAAACTTTCATAAAATTAAGCTCTTTATTTAAAGTTTAGTTTAATATTTTATATTTCTGAAAAATTCAAAAGTGTTTAAATTGATTTGTTAATAAAATTTAAAAATATTTAAAATCATAAATTAATAATTTTAGAAAACCTAAATTTGTACAAATTTATACAAAAAATTCAAACTCAAATTAAATTCCAGAAACAGTAAAACAGGATACTATAATGTCACGTAAAATTAGAAATTAAATTTAACCTTTAAAATCTATTTAAAACTAAAAATTTTTTGTATATAAAAATTTCCAATATATTTAAGAAATTAGATTTTGCGACTTAAATTTTAAAATTTTTAGTTACTGTATGGTAAGTATTTTAATGCTTCGGACAATTTTAAAATTAATATAAATTCGATTTAAGAATATCGAAGCGAATTACTTAAAATACTGAAAATTCTTAAATTCTAATAAATCTGTAAACTTGAAAGTAAAAATGATTACAATTTCGATAATCTGTTTAATTTAAAAATCGTATAATCCTTGGTTTAAAAATAAATTAAATTCGAGGTCTTTAAATCTTATTATTACAATTAATTAATAAAATATTCATAAAAATTTGTGAAACTAATTTAAAAAAAATATATATTACTTATTTTATAAATTACATTAATTCAAAGTAAATCTAGTTCTTAAAATAAGGAAACATAATAAATAAATTCTAAAGACTCCAATTTAATTAACCTTTTATTTTAAACTCAATCAGTTCTAAGAACTCACATACGTTCCTAAATTTATTACTCTTATATTACCTAATCTATCTTTAAAGAGTAAAATTAGAAATTATATTATCTTTTAAAATCTATTTAAACCTTAAATTTTACAAAATTCTTATATTTTGTAAAGGTTTTTATATATAAAATGTTTCAAAATATTTATAAGTTAGAGTTATTGAATTTTAACTATAAAATTTTTATCGTTATCGTATTATTAAATTTAAAAATTGTGAAAATGTTAAAATTGATAATATTACAATTTTTAAAATGTTGAAGCGACGAAATTAACATCATAAAATTATCTAAAGATTTCTAATCAATTTTAAATTCAAAAATCGTATAATTTCTGGTTTTTAAAAAATAAAATAACTTTTTGAAATTATAAAATGATCTTTAAGAATGTGTAAATGAATGGCTATAAACTGGTGAAATGTATACATTTTTTAAGATTTAGAAACTCCAATTTAATTAATTCTTGGTTTATTCAATAAATTCTAAAAAAAACAAATTTTTTACTGCTATATCTACTTCTGATTATCTTAAAATTGTCAAATTCTTATAAATTATCCTAATTATATTGATTTAATTGCTCTATGTTGTAGATTAACTGGATTAAATGAAATATTTGATCTGATTGAAAAAATTGATTGTATTTAAAATCCAAACACTTCAAATCTGAAATTTATTGAATATTATTTTGTATATTTTAAAATTATTTAGAATATTAATTCTGTAAATGTTAAATTTAAAACAAAATATATTCTATAAGCGCTGTTTGAACATTTTCTATCTGTATTGTTCAGTGTAATTTTTAAAAATTTATAAATATAATTTTAAAATGTTGAGATGTTTAAATTTTAGCCTCTTAAAATTAAAAATTTGCAATATTCTTAAAATTTCAAAATTAAGAAAACTAAAACAGTTGTTATTTTTTAACATGAAACTATTAAAATAAGTTTATTCTTAATCTTCTGTTAATTTTTGTTGTGACTTTGTAAACTGTAAAGTTGGTTAATAATATTTAAAATATAAAATTAGAACATACAAATTTGCAAAATTATTACATTTTTTAAAAGTTTTCAAAATATTTAGAATTAAACTCTAAAATTTTTAAACTCTAAGATTTTACAACTTCTAAACATATTAGAAATAGTAAAAATTAAATTTAAAAATGCTGAATTAATTAATTATTTAAAGATGATAGTGAAAATTATTAAAACATCGTAGCTGGCTTTAAAGACATTGAAATTCGAGTTCTTGAAATCTTATTATTTCAACTTAACAAATTGAATTAATAAATAATGTTTGAAATTTGGAAACGAATACTAACAATCTGTAAATGAATGATAAAGAAAATTTTTAACATTCTAGATAAATTTTCATAAATTTGTAAATTTAGTTAATTTTTAAAATTCTATCATTTTATAAATTAGAAAAATTTCGCTTCAAACTAAATATAATTCTGAAAATATTGAAACAATAAATAAATGAGAGGAACCTCATAAATCCATCATATTGTGAAATATGTACATTCTGTAAAAATCTTTAATTAAAATTCTTGAATGACAAAATTCAGAAAATTATAAAACTTCAAACAATTTTAATTCTATTCTCTTGAATTCCCCAAACTTGTACTTCTAATTCTTTATTTATTCTTAATTTCAAAATACTCATATGTTCAATGTTTTGAAACTCAGAAAATATTATGGTTTCAATTAATAATTAAATTTAAAATCTATTTAAAATTAAAAGTTTTTCATATTTTAAATTTCTCAAAATATTAAATCATTACATTTTAGAGAATTTAAACTCTAAATTTTTTAGCGTTCTAAACTAAGTACTTTAAATCTTTAGAAAATGTTAAAATTAATAGAAATACATTATTGTACATGTTGAGTGCGAAGAAATGTTACTGCATAAAATTATTTAAAGACTAAATTTGTAAATTTTTTAAAATTAAAATTATTGAAAATTGCAAAATGTTTTAAATTCAAAAATCGTATATAAATTGAAAAAAAAAATTGTTACTGAAATCTGATTACGTATTATGACTAAAAAATTTTAAATTTGGTAGCTATCAAGTAAAAATTTTAACATAAAATTTGTGAAATTAATTTTTTTAAAAGTCATATTATTTTCTAAATTAGTATTAACATTTTGTTTCAAACTATGGGAATCTGATTCTCAATTTATGGAGAAAATAAAAATACGAATACTAAGAATTCCAATATTCCAAAACTCTTTTTGATAGATTCAATAAATTCTAAAAATTTACATACGTTTTAAATATATTTTTAATTTTTAAAATTGTTATATATTCGTATATTCGAGTATTGAATTCATAGAACTAATATTAAACACAATTTGATAATTTTCTTAGACCTTCCAAATTTTATTAACATTATTTCTTTTATACCATAAAAATTTTAAAATGTGCAAGACTGTTTATTATTTCGTTATGTAGTTTTATTTGTTTGTAAAAAACGTCGATCGCTGGAAATAATGTACTCTCAATGACAAAAGACTACCACAAACATCTGTCATATAAAAACGATTTTTCGGATTGTCTTTTGTTTTTGTATGGTATCGAAAAAATTATATTATTGAATTTAAATATATCTTCATAAAGGGGTCTAATCGTGTTTGGTAATCTATTTATAATTTTATTTATGACTGCAAATCATTAAACAAAAATATTTTTAAAATTATGATTTTGCCATCGATACTATTTGACTGAATTTGCTATTTTGCTAAAATACTATGTGCACGATGAAATTATAATTGAGGTGGGAAAGTGGGAGCGAGAGTGATGGGACGACAAATTAGTAGAGACACAATTTTTTTATTTTTGGTATAAATAATTCCGCTTTTAAATGTATTTTTTTTTGGGTAGTTTGTTTGTTTGGTTTTAGGCTATTTAATTTTCTTTTTAAACAAAAAAATTTTCTTTATTGTATTTTATCTTAGTGACGAGCTACTTTTTAAACAATAATATAGAATACAATAAAAAAAATTTTTTTTATACCATCAGTGCCGAAATAATAGTGGCCGTGATGTTGATTTTAATTTATAACCGGATGACGTCGATGATGATGATGTTAGTAGAGTTGTTGGATTAATTTTATTTGCCGCATGATTATTACTATTATTATTATGATGATGGTGATGATGATGTTGATGACTGCTACTGTATTGATAATCTTTTAAATCGTAACGATAGAGTGGTGTTATTTTTAGACCAGTTTTATCCGGAATAATTTTAAAACGTGGATGTTCGGCCGAATTCAGCTGTGGATTTACGAGTAGCGGCCGTTTAATTGATGTTAAATATTCCGTTTTACTATTACTATTCGTCGTGCTACATGTATTTAAATTATTTTTTTTGTAATTTTCGGATTTATTGGCTATCGTTGGATTTTGTTTGTTATGACAATTGAGTGGTGAATATTTATTTGGCTTGTAAATTGAAAATATATTATTGATAAGACTAATTGCATTACTGTTACTACTATTGTTGTTGTTTGAATTACTCTTAGTCATTATATTATTATTATTATTATTATTATTAATATTACTAGTATTATTATTATTATTATTATTGTTAACACTACCGTTATTATTATTATTTATACTATTATTAGTTGATACTATTGATGATGATGGCGGTGAATCACACGGATAAAAATTATTATTTATATGAATATTATTATTTATATTATTAATATTACAATTATATTTATTACTATTATTATTATTTATTTCTGATGGATAAATTTTACGATGATGGTTAAATTTGGTTTTATTTAATAGTTTATTATTATTATCATTATAATAACATGAACGATCATAATTTATATTTTTGATAATTTTTTTATTTTCATTTATCACACAACAATTATTATTACTATTATTATTACCTAAATTGTTATTATTATTATTCAATTTATTATTATTATTATTATTATCAATAATTGATGATGGGGACAATAGAGGCGAATGCGATTTTCTATCATCCAAATCTTCCCAATATTTGATAAAATCGAAATTAAAATCGTCTAATTCGAGATCGGTTGAATCGGGCGACGAATCATCGTACTTATTCGGCGGTTGTACTTCTAATAGAGTTTTATTTTTTATTTGCGAATTATATAATAGTAAATTATCATCATTGTTGTAATATGTTAAATGATCGTCACGATATTTATTCAATTTATTTTGAATTAATAATTTTGATCGTTCATTTTGTATCAAACGATTTATATCGTCATCGAAATATGGTGTGGTCGGACTATGATCGTCAATGTAAAGTGTGTTATGTGGATGGGGATTAAATTCGTATACACTAGGCGGATCATGATCATCGTAATAGTAATCTTCGTCCGCTGTGAAATATTCACTTTGATTACCATTAATTGGGGCTCGTGTTGTTGATGCTGTGTTTACTGTTGTCGCCGCTGCAACTGGGCTTATCACTGGATCATCATCGATACAATCGAAATCGTCGTCCCATTCGTTTGACGTGTATATTTTTGAATTTTTCGACAGTGTAATCGGTTTTGAAAAACACGATTCATTTACGCATCCTTCACGATCACAGATCGGATTCTGCGGTATAATATATTTATTAAATGTTTTTAGTTCGCTAGCTGCGGGCGGGGATAATCGGGTTACATCATGAATTACACGCGAATGATGTGTACTGGTACTAAACGAATGGGATTTCGGTAGGGTAGGCTTGATTTTACGATCAGTGGCATAGTTCGATAAACCAAAACAACAACTCGACGATTTTGGATATTTGTATTCGCTGGTTTCGGTTATGTTAACGGTTTTTAATTTGGTACGATGGTACACGAAAATATCGTCCGAATCAAAACTATCGTTATTGTTATCGGTTAAATCGTGACAACTAATGTAGTCTTCTTCCTCTAAATCTATCGATTGGTTCGAGTATATGTTATCGGTGTACCACGATGGGTCTAGGCATTGTCTCTGTTGTTGATGACATTTCGATGTGGTGTTTGGTACTATTGGTCGATGTGAACTGGGCGGTGGTGGTGGTGGTACTGGATAATAATCTCTATTTTCTAGCCGCATACGATGTTCGATATTATATTTATGCGTTTTCATGCGTTCCAACTTGGTTTCTCGTATTTTCTCGCACTTATCCCAATTACGATCGCCCCTATGATGATGATGATGATGGTGGTGATGATAATTATCCCGTTTCTTTTTATGATGCCGAAAATAGGCGTGCGAATTAAAATTAAACAATGATTTTTTATCGGTGCCATGATTAAAATGGTCAACATGTTGTCACACTTCTTGTAAATATTTTATTGGGCATATACCTTGCCGGTTGTCGGCCGTGCGCACCATAACCATCCCGCTTACTTCTTCGCCCACTTGAATTACAATTTGGTCGCGTAACAATTTCATTGTGCTCTCATTCCGCTCACCATCCGTTACAGTCAGATTCAGGGTTACTTGGAGCGGTTTTTCACCGGCCGCCAAGCGTGTCACATACTTTGAGGGGAAATATCCGACTCGTCCTAAACATTTCCCCTTCCACCAATCGGGGTCGGCTGTATCAATAACAGTCACCTAAAATTATAAAAAATTTAAAAACATCTATTCAATTGTGATTAATCGTAAAACATACCTTGTAACCAGCTTTCAGATCGAGCTCATCTTGATGCCGTGCTTTAAAATTGTATAATACTACGTACAAATTAGTTGGTAATAATCGGTGCTGCTTCTGAAAGAAATCCAAATTAAAGGAAAATCATTTTTAGGATGGCCATTCAGCAGCGTTACCTGACTTTGTCGTACGGGCGATGGACACGGCGAAATACTTGCGGACGACAAACTTTTGTCGATGTCATCGGGTAAATCGACCGAACCCGTTTTCAGCCCTCGTGTCGCATACAATAATTTCCGTTGATGTGATGGACTCGATGGTGCTGCCAAAATCGTAACGAGTTTTTTATTTTTATTTTTATGGAGGAAGGATGAAAAGAATAAAACAAAAAAAAATTATGTTGTGTATGTACTGCGCTCACATATAGAATTAGAACTACGATCATTCACTATATAATCTAAATTCTAATCCTAATATAGCTAATTGTTTATATATATATATTGGCTAATAAATAAAAACTTTAATTTACAGTGCAATCTACTATTATTTGATGGTGGAGTACTATGCTCTAATGCACCTCCAGATCCTCCATAATATCCAGAACTAGATGGCATTGTTGTTTGTAGCTGCTGCTGTTGTTGCTGTTGCCTACGGCGCATTTGACCATGTAACTCAGACGATTCAGGCGAATCCAAACTTAACGATTTCATACGCAAATTTAATTTGTGGCGGCGTGGCGAATGTGGTGCTGTTTTTTTTTTTTTTTGTATTTTTTTGTTTATTTTGATTATAGCAAAAACAAAATAGTAATGATATTTTAATTAATACTCAACAAAAACAAACAAAGCAAATTTTTGGTATGTATTGTATAAATAAAAATATATTTTTATTAAATATATAATTAAAAACTAAAATAAATTTATCTAAATAACATAACCAATAAAATTTAATAATTTTTTATTTTTTTAATAATTTTGGTTATAAATTTTGATGTATTTATAGTATTGACTACGGCTATTTAGAAAAAGATAAAAGAGCACGTTTATATGTGTTTAAAAGATAGATTGAAGTACTAAGAGAGAAACAGAGACAGATAGGAAGAGTGAAAATTTTTGAGAAAAAGAGAGACGGAGAGAGAGAGTAAAAGATTCACTACGAAATTTTTAAAAACTACAAATATTGCATACATAGATAACTTAAAATGTGTATACACTATGGTACATACATACAAAATATCCCTCGATGTGTATGATAATAAATAACTTTATAAAAAACATATCTGGAGATATTTTGTTGTGGCAAAATAAAATAATAAAATAATTTAATTTTAACAATAACATTTTTTTTAAATAAATAAAAAGTATTAAAAGAAAATATATACGATTTAATTCATTACATATAAACTTAAAGCTGCAGCCATAAAGCTTTTATTTAAATTTTTTTTAAAAATAATCAAAAACAAAATAAATTTAAATAATAATAACTATAAATGGTCTTTGTAATAAACATTATATTTATGGTGCATTATATAGTCAATCAACTAGGTTTAACAGTAATTTTAATTATGATAGAAACCTTTGTAAGTAGGTGTCTCCGCTAATTTTTAGATATTTATTTTTAGGTTTTGTTTTAAATTTTTAAATTTTTAAGTTACATAAAAATAAAGAAAAATTAAATTATTTTCATTTATAATTATTATTATTTTTTATTTAAATGTGTTTTTTATTTTTTTTTTAAATATTTATATTATATATTTACTAAATGGTGAAGAAAAATAGAAATATGGAGAAATAATAAATAACCAAAATTAAAAAATAAAAAGCAATAATTTAATAATTATTTCTTCTATATTTTTTTAATGAAATTTAAAATTATATGTTTTTTACTCTTTTGAACAGTTTATCACAGATATTGGGCAGGAAAATTATAAGAAATGACAACAAAAAAAAATTATAGATTTAATGTATGTATTTTTTTTTTTATTAAATTATTTAAAAGAAAATATAGATTTATTAATAAATAAATAGTTAACTACATATAATATTTCAAAAAATAAAAATAATAATAATAAAAATAAATAAATTTACAGTAATATAATAAAAATAATAAAATATGATGATGATGGTTCGGAGTGTTGTAGACTAAGTAGGTTGTAGAAATTATCTATAAAGTGATTTTTTTTTTAAATTTCAATTTAAGGGTTGGCTATTATAGAGTAGAAAAAAACGATGTCAAAATTCTATTATTTTTTCTTCTTCGAGGTTGTACTAGATTTTTTAGGTGGGAGTCTATCATCCGCATCCGCTACTAAACACAATGGTTGACCGAATGGTCGTGTCGATGGTAATTCTTCTGGAAAATTTCATATTTATTTGTTTTGTTTGATTTAAAAAAAAATTATTTAAAAAATTTTGTAGTTTAGTAAAAAATTCATCCACCCCATGACAAAAAAATAAAATAAAATAAAAACAAAAAAATAAATAAAACAAAAATCAATTTGATAACGAAATGAAACAAAAGTTTTATTTTGATTAGACAATCGAAAATCACACAAACTTAAACAAAATTAAATCCTTTGGGATAGAATTTTTGGTGTGTGTCTGTGTCTGTATATGAAAGTATTGTGCGGTTTTAATGGTTTTTCCAAGACAAAGTAAATTTTATTTTATGTTATAAATTATAGTACTCTTGATTGATGGATGGGTGTGTGTGTGTGTGTGTGTGTGTGTGTGTGTGTGTGTGTGTGTGTGTGTGTGTGTGTGTGTGTTGAGGTTAATGCTAGGAGTGTTATCTAGATGTAATTGTAGGTATCAGCGAAAATCAATATTTTTCAGTTTTCCTTCATATAACTTAAATATGATTACTAAACTACACCTAATTAATTTTATTTAGATTATTCGGTTGAGGTTAAGTTATTCGCATGTAACTCTACCATCTGAATTGCCAATATATAATAAATATTGACAACCAAGTAAATCACAAACAAAAAATCGTACGAGCTATAGACTCTTGTTAAATTGAAGTTAATACTCATCTCTACTTAATTCTATAAATATTCTAAAATAAATTATAAAATTTTGCCGCAGGAATTTATTTTGTGTGAGTACAGTCATTTATGAACAGCGTGAAGTTTCTGGCATATTTTTATCAAATATCCAATAATGTATCAAATGTCGACGAAAATTTATTAAATAAATCATGAAAAAAAATTACTCAATTAATAAAAAGAATCGTTAAAAATCGACATTTTGGATGATTTTTTTGGAATATAAGAACGCTTTTATTACACTAAGTTGATTTTTACACAAAAGGTTTTCACTTCCTTCCCGCAAAAATCTCGAAAATGAGATGCCAACTGAAATTCGATAATTTCATATTTAATTTTTGAGAAATTTTGAAATGGATGAAACTCTTCAGGCTCTATATTTTCAGGTAACTCGTTTTTTTCTGATAAACTAGACGCTTGGGATTATTTTCTAAATGGTGGCTGTTTGTGTAAAATGAATTTAAAGAAATTATCGAGATGAAAATAGCATCACATTTTCATATTGATTTTTCGAGACTTCTTGGAAGAGATGAAACCTTTTCAGGTCTATATTTTCAATTGCAAAATGGCAATTGCTGTACGATTGAACCATTGTAGTCTCTCCTGATTAGGTTGATCATGTATTAACAAATTATCGATACTTTTAATTAGTTGAGTGATGTACCTTAATTTTTTCGCGACTCGTGGGATTAATTATGGATACAACAAAATGTTTACAAAATAGAAGAGACCTTCGCTCTTACAAATTCGCGAACTAACGCTGGTAAATTTTATCCAAGCTGTATAACATTCCGTTGGAACAAAGCATGGACAAAGCCAATAGACCGCTCGCATGGGTTATAAGTAGCAGGGAGCCGAAGCAGTGTTGTTCAACGGATACCTCACATAGGCAGAGATCTTAAAAGAACTCGGTAATCAAGACTAAAAAGATAAAGGGCAGAAAATGTCACCAGGCATGGTATCGGTCTTAGTAGACACGCTATATGACTTTTAATAAAGAAATATTAGATACATGTTCTCTTAGTAGGCCTTTGCGCAGTCTTGGCCACCGTTGTGGTCGAAAGTATTTGAAATCAGCCGTTCGAAATTCAGGAGGCGTTTCAAAAATGCTAGGAGAACAATAGCTGCGGATTGGGCCTGCTATACGTCTTCAAATCATACAAATATAAGTTAAGAAGAGCCAAAAGATTCTTCGGAGACGGCTAGGCTAAGTATAAGGTACTATTTTCTAGTTCATTTTCTAGTTTATCTTCAACGATCGAATGATTCATGAACTACGTGTATTGAAGAATAGCCGTGTTTCTTGACGTATGATGTGATCCGGATCAGATCATATCTGCTTCCCTTTCATTTGTATAGCCGCGTTTCATGAAATCAACACAAAAATTGTACTATTTTTTGTTTTTGTATAAAAATTTTGAACCAAAATGCTACTAGGATCAAAATAATAACCAAAAAACAAAAAATAATACAATTTTTGTGTTGATTTCATGAAACGCGGCTATACAAATGAAAGGGAAGCAGATATGATCTGATCCGGATCAGATCATACGTCAAGAAACACGGCTAATATCTCCATCTACTATTAGAAACGCATTTTCCGGGCTGTTGTACTTGCTCCAGAGAGGTCTAAAATAAATTTGGCTATATGCTTCGTAGTACATCTAATAAATACTTAGGATGAAAATCCTGTGAGCAATCAAGGAATACACTATGGTATTCCCCTTCTTTGAATATAGGAGCCCTCCACTTTTCCAGAAGAAAGCATTTTGTATGTGGTACGGCTATGAACCTATTTTTGTCTATGCTAGTCCTTTTGAATAGTATCTAACCTAACCTAACCTAAGACTCCGAGATTACCTATTATGTTTAATTTTCAAAATTAAATAATTCAAAATGATTTTTAGAACTCAGAATTGAGAAATTCAGTTTCAAATTCAATTGATAAACTCAAATTTTAGTCTCAGAATTTCACAAAGTTTTTCAAAATTCAACATTTAAGTTATTAATTTCAAAATTCGAATTCAAAACTCTGAATTTCATAAGTAAAATAAAAATTAACTTTTATTTTGGGTATTCGGGAATTCAAAATTCAATAAAAAAATTAGAATTTTAAAAAATAAACGTTATAGATGTTGCGAATTTTGGATTAAAGAATTTAGTATTAAATGTTGTTATGTCGAAACAACATATTTCAATATTTTCTATGAAATTTTCTGAGCTTAGTGCTAAACTTATTAAAACATTCATGCACATTTGTAACATTCTATAATTTTAAAAGGATTTTCCGTCTGAATTTTCTATCATTAACATTTCTTAAGAATTAAGAATTTCAATTCGCAGTTTTCTTAATAATTAACCACAGTATAATGCGCGCCCCAAATTCCCAATTTGGCAGCCCACTTTTGGATCGTGACTCATAGTTTGAGCATAGCTGATTTAGAAGATCTGGTGTGATTTCAAATATTCTAATCAGGTATAGTACAGTATACAAATTTTAAAAGACTGTACTTACGTTTAATGAAATAGAACTAAGCTATTCCTAATCCGGTTAGAAAATTCCATAGGTTGTAAATGTACATGGCTTCTAAAATGCTTTTGAATTAAGTTCTGAAATATGACCAATTTGAATGTCACAAAAATGCTCTTGCTTAATTGTTAATGATAAATTTGCTATTAAATTTGATAATTTTTCAAAATTAGAATTTGAATTGTTTTGCAAGTTTTGTGTTGCCGATTCTCGAGATGATGACATGCTTTCGAATACATATTCGGATAGCTTAAAATATTTAAATTATAATGAGCTGCAAAGTTCAGAACCTGTGGACATTGCTATAATTGAACCTAGTTAATAACTTCAATATACACATTTTAACACCTATTTGAGTATTTTAACTGGAAAAATAATAAAATAAATTGGACATCGCTGTCAAAAAAATAATAAACGTCATAAAAATTGAGTTGCCTTCATCACAATGGTAGCAGTTGGTATTATCCTTTAAACTGTTGGAAAATGTTAACGATTAATTGGATTATCTCTATAGGTTGGACGGTAAAAATGTTTAGTTATCGTGCAAAATAACTTCTAAATTCTGTGGAAACATAGCAGGTCATTAAAATTTAATTCTCATGAAAACAAAGGTGACAGTTGCTCTAAACTCTAATATGCAATCGAAAATTCGATGAAAAGGGCATGTTTTACATAATTTTTAAATATTTTTAACAATGTTTTATCAATATGCAATCGAACCGATAGAGTGATCACCGCGAATAGGACTGTACATAAAGAGGTTAACACTGTGTATTTGTATATATGTACCAGTAACATTCACAAATTTTATGAACATTGAAAATCGGAATTTCAAACTATTAAAACTTATTCAATCGTGCATCCAAAATTAAATAAAACGAATTGAAATTTTAATACTTTTACGTGCGACATTGTATTAAATTATACGAAAGCTGAAGTAAACAAAATTTTTAAAACTCGAACTAAAATTTAACTTATTTCTTTCGTCTATTTATAAAAACGTTTCAAAAATCCAAAACATTTCAAAAGTTTCAAAAATTTCGAATTTGTTAAATTTTATTATTATTATTATTTATTAAACCTTTTATAAATTGAACAAATTTTTAAAATTTAAAATTAATTTTTAATCTTGAATTATGTATACAAATAAAATTTCATTTCAAAATTTTACGAATTGCCAATCGATATTTTAAAAAATTCAATATCTGATCCACTACATCGAACTGTGAAATATTGAAATTGGATTGAATGAATCCAGTTTTAATCCAATTTAAATTGACATTTAAGTATATTATTAAACAAATTTGATTATAGCACTTGAAGGCAAATCTTAGAACAGGATATACTTACTATCTTAGAACTAAAGAATTTGAAACCTCAGTAACTAGTCTGGTGTTTCCTTTAACAGAAAAATGTAAATGGCTAAACTCCAGATATGCGATCATTTAATTAAAAGTTTAACGAAATCTAAAAAATTTCAAATTTTTTGGATTCCAACTGGTATTTTTATCGGGTTTGCCAACTCTATTCTGGTCATGAAAATTTAAAATTGCTTCAAATAACAAATTTTTTTTGAATTTCTGGGCTCTACGCCTACATTTTGTACAAAAGAGTTATTAAAAGTTTAACCGAATCAAGCATATTTCAATTTTATTGGTTTTTAATTCTTATTTTTTCCTGGCCCTCAGTAGGTTGGGAACTTTTCTCTAGACCAGAAAATCAAAATGATGTCAAATACATGACAAAATTCTCGCTGCATCCAGTAAATAAGTTTCCTGGGTGTATAATACGGTTTTTACTTCAAATTGAGAAAATTCAAAATTCTCTGGCCCCCACAGTTGCGTGGTAATTTACCGACAATTTGAGCTTAAGCCTCAAAATTTCCAGTTAATAGGTTGCCAAATACGACCATCGGATCATCATAAAAGGTATTTCTTGCATACAGGTACAATAAATCTATTTCTAAGAAGATTTAAATTCTAAATATTGTGATTATTTCTCCTTTTTTCTAGTTATAAATATTTAAGAGTCGCAACCATTCAAGGGCTGCTTTGCTTGTTTAATATGGTTTTGTTTTTTAAAGAGAGTAGTTTGGTTATCAAAGGAAGGATAAATTGATCCAAAGACGGAAAGTCCTTCCCAAATCAGGACGTCTGGCAGCCTTACATTAACTCAAAAATAGTATATATCGATAATTTTTGCCTACTAATATACACTTATATACACAAGAGTATCTGGTCAGCCTATATTTAGGTAATATATTTTCATTAAAACAAGTTTGTGGAAGTCATATCAAAATTTTATGTTTTTTATTTTTTTATTGTTTAGTACTTGACTAAAGAAAATTTTTATGGAAGACAATTTGTTTTTGTTGTTGTCGTAGCCCAAGTTACAGGGTGTCAAATATTTGAAAATAAATTAAAAGCAATTATCGGATATTTATGACAGATGGGCGTTTTTTAGGCCAAAATGTGCGAATTAAGACAAAAAGCTCGTTTTTAACAAGTTCTCCATTGTTTTTAGTCTATTAAAAGGGCAATTTTTCCACATAATTTCGGGAAATAAAAATCATATCATCTTTAAGCTTTTTCATCTAAAAATGCCCGTAAACATTTTGTTTAAATCTAAGCATTATACTATTTTGCTTTTTATTGAAATTATTTCACGTATAATAGATTTTTCTTTTCATTTTTCTACTAAGAATTAAATCACTATTCTGATAAAATGGGTAAAAATTTAAATAATACAAATTTGACGTTTCTTATTTATTATTTAAAAAATAAGGTCGTTGGCATAATTTTTTTTTATTGTAATTGATAGATATAAATTTTCTGGCATATCTAATTTAGATTTACGACGTTATAACTGCTTAACGGGAACGAATTTGAAAGTTTCGTGAAATAATTTTTTACTTAGAATGTAATGCTCTACACGTATGTTAAATAAAAAGTCATTAGTTGGAAACACCCTGTATAAAAATAGTGACCCGATCATACTTAAATTACTTTTCCAAGAAAACAAAAATTAAGGGGGATCTGATTTTTTGCTCTATGTAAGAATATTAAATGGTCTATAAAAAAAAAACACACATTGATATAAAATTGAAAAACAAAATTGTCACGGGCATTTATAGAAGGAAAAGTTTAAAGATGATATATTTTTGTATTAATTGGCACAATTACCTAAAAAACGAGCCATCTATCATAATTATCCGATAATTAAGTTTTATTTGACAGCCACAAATACATTACAATGTCCTCACATTTGTCAAATATTTGACACCCTGTATCTTGGACTTCGACAACAACAACAAAAAATTATCCTTCATAAAATTTTTCTTTAGTCAAGGACTAAACAATAAAAAAAGAAAAAATATAAAATTTTGATGACTTCCTGTCCATATATTGAATTTGATTCATATAATCCTGATTAGTGAATTTTTCGAAACCAGCTGTAATATGCTAGATTCATGACTAATCGCGATTAGCGAAGATTATTTCATAAAAGTGAGAGTATAGTGCAAATGCGGCATTTTTATAATTTTTTTTTTATTGAAATTTTGCTTTTCATATAATTAAATGGATGATTATTAATTGATCGATATGATTTTAAAACAATTAATTTAATAAATGAAAATCAGCTCAGCAATAAAGATACATATCTAAATTATTAATATGGTTTTAAAAAAATCTCGAATTTATAGCTATAACAACATTTATATTATATAGTTTACTCTAAACAAAATGGCTACCACATTAAATTGTTTAATTTGAGTAAATAAATTAATATTTGGCATTTTAAGTATTTAGTTTTTATTATATGTGTACAAAATGGCGTCAATATTATATTTTATCCCAAAGAACTATATGTATATAACACGTATATTAATTTTTAAATTAGTATATTAATGTGTGTAAATAAAAAATCCAATTAAAATTTAGTAAATAAGTAAATAAAGCAATTAAAAAACTATATATAGCATTATTAGTTAAAAAAAAAAAGTAAAACAAAAGAATATATATTTTCTATATTATTTATGAAGTCTAGTTGTTCAGTATTTTTTTTTTTTTTAATAAATATATTATTTTAAAAAATAATTATATATATTTATGTCCTACTTTTAAAATATATAATGTACATACATTTCCTATTTAATTAATTTAAATCAACGACTCTAATAGTAAGTAACTTGTCTATAAAAAAATATTATTTATCTATTTAAATTTATAATTAAAAAACTGTTTTAAATATATATAATATACTATACTATTGATGAGAGTAAAAGTATAAAAGATATAATCTAGTTTTTATAAAAAAAAAAAAATTCTAAAATTTGATTTCAACTTGTTTTGTTTTTTAAACTTACCATTAACTTCTATTTTTATTATTTTATATATATATGTATTTAAAAAAATTTAATTTTTGTTCCATAAAATTATTTTTAATCATTATTTTATATATTTTACTATAAAAATTCTGTAAATTTAGACAAAAAAAAACAAAAACAATTTTGTTTTAGCCTCATCATTAATTAATTATACGATTTAAGATTTAGTGATATAACAAAAAAATTATATATTATGTAGAAAAGAAATAAAATTATACATTATATAATATAAGTATATATATTATAAATATATGTCACCACACACATTGTCGCCACCTTTATTCTCATCCATAATTTAGTATATTTTATTATTTATCGGTATAAAAATCGTGTTTACCGTCGTTACCGTGGACTTGGGGGGAGGGGAGATACTTTAATATTTTTATTTATTCATTCGGAGTTTTGCATTTAAAAAAAAAAAATTAAAATCATAAAGAAATTAATTTGCAAAATAATACTAAAAATAATATATAGGAGGATAAAAGTCACATCAACAATTCTGGATTAAAAAAAAAAAAACATTAGTTGATTTTAAAATAGGGTTACTACTCAACATAAGATATAGTAAATATGGTAACCCGATTTTAAAAAAAAAAAATATATCATTTATTTGTGTATGTCATTCAATTCAGGATAATTTTTCTATTTTGATGCTGCTACGAGAATTATGTAAATATACGAAGGAAAAACAAAACTAGATTATTAAAAATAATAAAAGAAAAACGTGATTTACTTGTCAGTTCACATCGCAGTTTAGATACTAAAAAATTTATTCTGAATATGAAAAGAATACATGTATGTAGTTGTTTTTTTTTTACAAACAAATGTATATATATATAAATGTATGTAGATAAGACATCGATTAAAAAAAAAAAAAAATAAAAATAAAAAAGATAGAAATGATAAAATCATAAAAATAAATTTACTTTCTGGCAAAGAAATTGACCGATGCTGCGTTGAACGCAAACGTATACGTCCAAAGCCTGATAGTGGACGAAAACCAGCAAATAATCGTCTTCGGGTTCCCGTATCAATTGTTGATGTTGATACAATTGTTGATGTAGTCGTGGTAGTATTTGTTATGGTTGTGGGTACTTTAAATCGATAATCTGTATAATATTCATAAATTAAAGGAATAATTATAAATGTCATAAATTTTTAAAATAATATTATTTATTATTTTTATTATGGTACAAATTATATCAAAAATAATAGTTCTGTATTCTTGCTCGATTTTCCGAACCATCTAGATTTTATTTTTTGTGTATATAGCGCGCACCTAGCAAAATGTAGCGAAATTAAATAAAGAAATAAAAAAATAAAAGAAAATAATTATTGTATTTATAATATAAAGTTGTGTGGATCAAATTCTACGATATAAAAATTAAATAACAAATGAACGTATATAAATGTATAAAAGAGAGATTCAATATATATGGAAATTGTCAAGCAAATTGTTTATTATATTATATTTTATAGATAAATCTAAAATTATAGGAACTAGAAAATATACATAATATATATATTTATATAATAGAAAGAAAACGAAATTAAAGAATTAAAGAATTAAAAAAAAAAAAAAGAAAACAGAAAACAAGATCGGACCTGAAGATGAGACATCATTTAAAGGAGGCGCTGCTAAACCAATATTTTTACTATTTTGCAGTTGTTGCTTTGATTGTCCGCGTTTTGGTGTACGATCGGGTATAAATTCGGGCACATTAACAATTGGTATATCTTGCTGTTGAATTGATGTCGTAGTTGTTGTCGTCATCGTCGTCGTCGTTGTCGTTGCCGTACTTATACCCATTGCCGTAATACTACTCATGGTAGTCGTTTGCGAAACACCATTTGATCCTAGCAATTTATTGCTTGATATTTCACCAGCTTGTTTTAATACTTGATATATCTGATCAACATCATTTGTTGGTTCTTTAACGTATATTTTGTAATATATAGATTTTTATATATTGTTTTGTTTTGATTATTATTTTTGTTTTATAAATATAAGTTTAAAGTCAAAATTAAACAAATAAAAAATTAGTATGTTAGCGTTATTTTCACAAATAATAATAAAATAAAATTAATGAACAAAATATAAATATATGTTAGTTTCCGATTAATGGCATTATATTATGTATGTATATATACAGTTAATGTATAAATGTATATATATATAACGACAAATAAAAAAACAAACGAAATATAATTATAATACGTAAGTTAAGAAGAAAATAAATAAATAAAATAAGTACCTAAACCACTGGGATCACGAGACAAGTGACGTGATAATAAACTCGGGCCTTCTCCTAGATTTTATCGATTTTTTTTTGTTCATTATAGTGTTTATTATAGTTATTAAAAAAAAATGAAAATAAAACAAAAGTAAAAAAATATTTGACATTAAGTTACATAAATATTTATATACGCTAATGTGAGATATTGATATTATATATTTATAGAACACACTTACTTTCTTCGTCTGGATCGATTCGATTTTCTATTTCGGACGTACTCTTCTGGCGACGTAATAATTTTTGTTTGGCTTGGCAACGTGGCAATTGTGATGCACAATCAGCATGTGCATTTGTTTTACATATTCTACATCGGAGGCCTTGCCGTGTATGACCTTCGCATTAACGATAATAAATTTAAAAAAATTAACAATTATGCAATGTAACTGTCATAAATTAATAATGAACATATAGTTATGAATATATCTGAATAAACTATTCGTGTGAAGTTTGTACTAAATTCATTCTAGCTTGTTTCAAAAACATGATAAACTTAAGTACGTTTAATCTTTGGTTGCGCCGCAACAAGTTGATCGCATACCGAAAAAATGTCGCCTCATACCACACAACAAACAAAATTTGGGTTAAGAAAATTATTGATGAAACTTCAGTTGAGGCCATAGAAGCGCAAGGATTTTAAAAAGTTTGAAAAACAATTTATTTTAATTTTCCAGTCAAGTAGGTCAAAGTACGATGACTTTGTCGAAAAATATTTAGCTGTATGTAAAATTCTAACGCGGACGATACGGATAAAACCGGCTTTAACCAGAGCTCTTTTTGGAGATACTTCCTTGCATAATACACTCTCAGAATTGTTTGACCGACAAAAAACATTGTTTGTTAATTTGTATCATCCAGTCATGGTAATTAATCATTGTCTGACTTCAACAAATTTAAATTGCTTAAGAGCCTCTTGACTGAAGGTCATCACTCATCAAGAATTTAACCGAAACGGATGAATGATGCTGGCGGCACGTTTTGACAAAAAAAGAAGTATTTTGACGTCATACATTGCTACATTTCTTGATTTATCATCAGCAATGAGTGGAAAAGAATCCGATATTCGCTGTTTGAGAGAAATGTGACGAAATTGTTTTCGGAATTCGAACCATAGGTAGAGAGCTTCATGATAGCTGGATAGCGAATCAAGACAGTTGTGGTCAAGAGAAACCACCAAGAAAGATTTTCCAACACTTGCGGAGTTATTCGTATTTTTAAATACCAGGTGTGAGATGGAATTGATGATGCAGCAGCTGGCATTCGGGCAACCATTTCGAAAACAATCTCAAAACAAAATCATTTTTTGAGGGGAAATCCGTTTTTCAAATCAATAACGTTGAATTCAAATATTATGTCCTTGTGTCCGTGTTCAATAAGGAATAATAAGGAATAAATATTTCCAGCATTTGAGCTGTGTCATGTCATATTTCCTATAATGAGCTCAAGGACTCTGCCGTGTTAACCTAGTAAACGTATTTAAGGAATATCCCGTGCGAGACCTTTTTTCGTTTTGACCAACATATCGCCAAGCGTGTCATTTTCAAAGCGAAATTTGCCCCCCAAGATCCACATTTGGAAACCATTGGGTGGGTCTCTTCATCAACTATCTCTATACGAAAATTATGTATCAAAGTTTGTGGATTCGAAAAATCGGATGGAATGAAAAACTACCTTAACCAACACTGTAACGATTTAAAATGTAACCTGCCCAAACTTGGAGCTATCGATATTCCACGACATTGTTTCATTTCATCCAACAAAAATCAATTGAGATTCATGCCATTCACTAATAACGACAACATATTTAGAGTGGGTGGACGTCTATCGTATCTTAAATGCGAATTCGATATGAAACATCCAATCATATTATCCAAGAACCATGCACATACCTGGATCATAATCTAAAAGTGTAAGGGGACGGTTCATTTGGGCATAATAAATGCTGACCCAATATAGTCTCCGATTCTGAAACGACTATAAGAGCGCATAAATGCTACAAATTTATTAAAATAGATACATCCGTCTGGCAATCGAAGATTAAAAAAATGCTCGACCTGTGTTTACATACTGGAATTGTAAAGTGGCAGGTCACAGACGTTTTGATTGTCCAAATCCGAGAAAATTCCGGCGCAAATTTGTCTACTCCGGAAAACAGGAGTGGTATACGGTAGAGGATCGGCTAGTCTCGCGCAGTTATAAGCAGATTCATAATAACTCGGACAAAGCGATTGAAACGTATTTTGTGGAAGATGAACATCGGTCAAGCCGCTAAATCAAGTAAAGAACAACATTTTTTTAGTCGAAATGGAAGTAAACAGAGAAACATAATAAAAGTGGGAATCAAAATGGTGAAAATAAGATTAGGGAGACTAATCCGATGTGGACAGTTGATGAGTCATGGAGAGTGTCACTACAATAAAAAAGGTAAAAAAGGCAACCGACCCCAAATTACAATCTCATCTAAATGGATACAGAATGATACTGTGGGGATTAATCAGGACGAATTACAGGAAGGTCAGAAATTAACATTGTAACAACTGATGACATGTTTTCAGATTACATGTTCAGACAAGCTTCGCTGCTTCTAACTCATCGAACTTAATGTTGATACAAATCACAGTGAACCTTTCTGGAAAATTGAGTTAAACCTTTATTGTTATTGTATTGTTTACCTTGAAGACAAAATTGTGATGCCGCAAACGTTTGATGAGCATGTTTATAGACCTATTGAAAGAGATATAGCTAAACGTTAACGGAGGGCTAATCGCACGATTAGTTTAGAGAAATCGCGGTTCTATCTCAAGGAAATCAAGTATTTCTTATACGTCTTGCAGAAAATATGACCCTGTCATTCGAATTAGAGCTGTCTTAATCTTTCAACAACGGCTTACCATTCGAAAGACAATGGCATGGTTGAACACTTTTATCGACATCTTAAACTTAATATAATGGCGACTGGCATTGCAATTCATTAGAGCTTGGAAATACCAATCATCTCATTTGGAATCCGAGCAACACTGCAGGAATATCTGAAGTATCCACATACCATATTCCATTGTATCGAAAATTAAAACATTCAATAGATAGATTAAAACCAGCCGGCAACATTCAAAATCGCTCGTATTGCCGACTAGTCATTCACACAACCAGACAAAGGTCCCGTAGCGTCACAATTAATTATTTATTGTCAACAATTTATTTCAAAAATTATGCGCACTATCAAATAAATTTAAATTCAAATTTAAAAATGTATTTATTGTCTACCACAAAACACTCCGTTTATCAATTTACATTAGGTCTTAGCCTACCATGTACAAATATTGAGAATTGACACTGCATGTACAGAAAATTTCATAGCCACATGCGGTATACCACATCAGCTAGTATAACGTTCAAGGGTCCACGTTTTCGTCGGAACGATGTTTTTAATATTATAAATAATGGCATCCAATCTTTACCACAAACTAAAGGAATAGTAAAGCAAGCGGTTCAGACGATTAAGCAAATTTTCGAGAAATCTTGGATGGATTTGAAATGAACGTGCACCAGGCAACTCGAAAAGTCACGTGGAATCTCCGAGTAAATTTTAGGAATGGTGATAACATAAGTTTAGGATCTGATAGAAACAGGAAAACAGGAACTTCTCGATTTTTTCTGTAAAGTACGATTTTAGCTGAAGCTGGACTGGTGGCATCACTATACCATAGACAAATGATTGGTCAAAGTTATCATATACGATATGGACGTGGTAGAAACGATCGAGGACATTAAGAGCTCAATTATTAGGTAGAGTAATGT
Organism: Tipula unca; assembly: GCA_951394425.1. Taxonomy (NCBI): domain Eukaryota; kingdom Metazoa; phylum Arthropoda; class Insecta; order Diptera; family Tipulidae; genus Tipula; species Tipula unca. The sequence goes on from OX596382.1 coordinate 92,334,411, forward strand.
TGAGATCAAAATCTAGGAGTTAAAATATATATAGTTTTAAGACAGGGCCTATTGATGGCAAAATGATCCACTCCCTTATTGAAAAAAATCCAAAATGTCACTCATTTGGGCATATTGCTAATTTCTGCAAAGAGAAAGACCGGCCATAATCATATGGTATGTCCGAAACTCACCGAAGATGCGAAATGTGTTTGCTGCAAGAAGGTAAACGCAGCATTTAATCATTCTTCCCGTAGCAAATATGCACAGCAAACAAAACGGGCTTGAAGTTGATGATGCGAAAAACATGATAAGTAAAAAATATCAATATATGATTTTCCAACTAAATTGATAGTTGTGGGATATGTGATAAGACAGAACGTATAGAAAAGCAAAATATTGACACCCTGCGCAATCAAAATACTTACGCGGTTAAAGGTAGAATAAGGGGTCTGGTAATCTCTATACGAGTATCGTCGGAAATATTAAAGCAGCCATAGACATATTCGATAACGATCTCGACATACTGAAAATCTCACAGCACTTCGACTAGCGCTGTGTGAGGATAGAAGTTAGTTCAGAAATAGGTAAATCGTATTTAGTTAACATCTACTTCTGATGATGATCCTGTGGATTATATAAATAGGCTTGATAAAATCATGGATGGTCTTGAATAGGCTTGATAAGATCATGGATGGTTTCCAAAACCATCCAATTATCATCCCAATGCTAAGTACCAACTATAGCATAACAAAGACGGAGAGGTTCTCGTAGAAGAGGTTGTTATATTGATCTTAGATAAATGGCGGGTAATCTGTTGAGAATAGTAGTACTGCTACTCGGCAGTAGTGACGTTGATGATACTAATATACAAAGAGAAAAACGCGAATGAAGGCACATTACGCCAATACGGCCAGTATGATCCAACAGAGAGCAGTGGCTCTCATGAGGTATGCGTCTGCCGGATGGGGTAACCGGATAAATTGTCACCATCAAAGATTATTAGTAACGCTTACAGAACGGTATCAACTGAAGCTGTTATAAGGTTAGTTGGGGTACTAATATATTGTTAAAAACAGAGTTCTAAATTTTGCACTAAGGAAAAGGCAAGTTGTGAGTTACGGTAACTTTCAGTTTCGAGGCAATCCGCATACCAACAACGGAGACAGGAACAAAACAGAATGACGGCGTGGAAACTGGATATAGGTTCCGCATGGGTGCCATTTCCTCGCAACAGACGTCCAATACATACAATGACAATGTCCTTGAAATATAGAATAAAACAATTTAACAGTGTAAAGTAAAGCAACGTTGATGTCTAGGATCAGTTTTGGAAAAAATTGCGTAACGATATAAAAAATTTTTTTTTACCAAATATTAACAATTAATATGGTAATAACGAGTATATTTTTCATAGTGACGCCTTCAAGTTTTGCCTGTCAATATGATATATTGACAAGTTGGCAACCTTGCATTATGTGAGGCCAACCGATCGATACGCCTTGAGCTTAGAGTCTGGACTGCATGTTTCAATTCTAAAATAAACGCCTAAATGTTTACCATTCAAGCATTTTGATATCAAAACTTAGTATGATTTTCGTAAAAACTTCCAACTGGTAACTAATACTGCTAATTGTGTGTACTATAAATAATTTATTGCTTACCTCGTAACACTTGTCCGCAAACATCACAAGGTGTTATTTTCTTATAAGTATATTCTTGTAAATTATGACTTTCTGTATCACCAGCTCGGATTTGTGCTAAAGCTGCAGCCGCGGCAGCACCATTTTTCCTATTTTTCATTAATGCGACACGAAAAGAAAAATATTTTATATTACAATATGTACCATACATTTTTTTAAAATAAATTTTAATATAATTATTACTGTCTTAATATTAATATAGCGCATTCATAATTAAATAAAATACATATATGTATAAGATAATTTATAAATAAGCAATTATATATAACTATAACTGTATATAATATCTACTATGTATGAATACTCGAATACCCAAAATCAAAATAAACAAACCATAAAGTTGTTTTTACTTTTTTATATTATTTACCATACTGTTTTATGTATATATATAAAATATGTAAATAATACTTGCTATAAAATATTTATAGGAGGATCAAAATATGTGCCATACAATTTTTATTACTTTATAAATCACTAATAAAACAATTAAAATCAAATTTTTTAAACAATTGTCAACACAATAATAACATTTTGATCCACCTATATAAACGTATGTATGTGTGCATGTATATATAAAATTATATAGCCGTTATACATGTACGTACAAGTACTATTTGTGTATAGCGGTGCGGAAATGATGTATTTTCATGATTGTTTGGTTTAACATTTTATAGTTAAAAATAAAAAAACAAAAAAAAATTTACATAAAAATGAAATAAAACTTAATTTTTTACGTTTATTTATTTATTAATATTTATATTATACTTTTTTTTGTTTCACATTGTCATCACAAATATTTTTTATGGATATTATAGTAGTTTATATGTATGTAATATAATATATGAAAATAGTTAAAAATTAAAATATACAAAAAAAAACGAAAAAAAAAAAATTAAATTATAATTTTTAAGTAATTTTTTTTTAGTTGTTTTTTTATATAGCAAAATAAAAATTAAATGGTAGACGATTTTTAGTCTGTTAAATTAATATAATAAATGTTATAATCACCCTACGCATTTTGTGTTAATTTAATTTTTAATTTATTTTTATTTTTTTTTTATTGAAATGGAAATTGACGGATACAGTCAGAGTACATTTTCATATAATATGTAGGAAAATTATAGGTTTCTCGTTCTGTTTTTATAGGTTGATGGGAAATTTTGAAATTCAAATACACTTTAAATCAACAAAAATTCCCCAACCAATTTAACAATTTTTAAACAACAATTCTCGCAAACAAAACTTTATATTTACCATTAATTTAACACGTATGTGATTTTATTGAATTTAAAAAAAAATAAAATTGATGTTCTGAGAATATATTTTCTTTCCATATTTCCATTTTCTAGTTTTGGAACTGTGTTAAATATGTTAAAAAATTTACAACTGAAATATCTGCCAAATTTAAAATTTAAAAAAATTGTTAAATTCAGAATTTCTAAAATAGATTTATTAATTCAATTTTTTAATTGTATATAATGACATTTTTAGAACTCGGATTTAATATTTTTTTAAACCAGTTAGAATTTAATTATTTTTGAATTTAAAGATTTTTGTAAGTTTAAATAATTTTCATTTTAATTATTTGACTTTGCGGATTTATTAGACATCCATCGCTGAGAAAAAAATCTTTTAGTTTCAAATAGATTTAATGGCTGATTTTTAATTTCTAATTTTAGTGTGGTATTTGAAATTAAACTTGATCTTAAAATTTACAGAAATTTCAGAAATTTAAAATTTAGAAACAACAATAGCTTCTAAAAATTCTGTAAATTTTAAAATCAAATTAAATTTCAAAAACTGTAAAATTGGGTAAAAATATCACCCTAAAATTAGAAAAAAGTTTAATGATTTTGAAAACTGGATTTTATACAATTAAATTCTCAGCGATATAATTTGGTAAGAGCTTAAAATTTCAATTAATTCTGCAAATTCTTTACAATGAATATTATTGAAATTCAAAATTATTAGTTTTTTATTAATAAAATAATTTTACATGTTTTTTGAATATTTAGCTAATTGGCGGAACTGAAAGAGTTTTGAGAATTTTAATAGGTTCTAGTAATTTATTAGCTAAGAATAATTTTTATTTATAGTTTCAAGGCGTATTAGAATTTAAATTTTAAGATTTGTAGGTTAAGAAATATACATTTTTAAAACTTCGAATTCTAAAATTCTAAATTTATATTCTTAGCCCTTCAAATTTTAGTGCAAAATTAAAACAATTTTTAGAATTAGTAATAATAAAAATATGTTTTGAAATTTTTCCCATTTTGCGTACAAAATTTATTTAATTTAAAATTGACCGTTTACCGGATTTTTATAAATTACAGAATACTAATCTTAAAAATTTCCGAGTAGGAGTTCTAAAAATAAAATTTAGCGTTTAATGGGCAGTGATATTTAATATAATTTTAATATATTTTTTCTAAAATTTTTTAAAATTTGCAAATTATTTTCAGATTTAACCATTTTCAATTTTAACCTGCTTTATAAAACCCTTAATAAATTTTTCTTAAAATGATAATATTAAAAATTAACAGCTAGTTCACAAATTCAGAATTTGTTAGACACTTAATTTTTTTGAAGAGTTTCAACAAATTTTAAAAAATAATTTTTGTATGAATTTGGCAAACTCTAAGAAATTTTAAATTTTTTATAAACGGTTTAAGTTATTTTTTAAAAAGTTTATACATTTTTAAAAAACTTTGGAAATTGTAAGAATTAGTGATAGAAATTCAGTTTGAAGTGTCTTTAGATTTTTCGCAAATTGTATATAAACGCTAAATCGCTCAAAAATATCGAAAAAATTCTAATTTATAAATTATATATGCACGTTTAAAATATTTTAAACATTCAACAAATACAATTCTTATTATTTTCCAAATAGAGTTGGACTTAAAACTTTAAAAAACTTAAAGACAAAATTTTAAATAAATTTAGACATTTTTTATTTACTATCAATAAAACTGAAAATGTATTCAATATTTTTAATTTTAAGTAAACGAAATTACAAGTATAATTGAACTTTCCTAACATGCTTTTTCATATAAAATTTTGTTAATCGATAACTGAAATTAGATTTACTATATTCTATGTCTTAACATTTTTAATTAATATTTCAATTTTCTGAAATATATTTAAAGAATTAAGTTTCGAAAATTCATAAACTACTGGAGTAATAAAACTGAATTCAAAATTGAATAAACATTGAAATTCAATATGCACAATCAATGAAACATTCAGAATTTTAAAAATTCTATAATACGAAAATATTTTAATTGTTAAAACATTAAATATTCAGTATACCGAATTAAAATTTCAGAATCTAATATTAAAGTTAAAATATTTTTTCGAATTTTAAATGTTTAACAATTTTTATAATCGGCCAATTTCATTTAACGAATTTAAAAATTTCAAATATCATTTTAGTTCTTAAAACCGTATATTAAATAAAATAGCCAGCCATTTTAAATTTGTATGTTTTAAAATATTTATTCGAAATTAAAGTCGAGCAATGATTGGAGGTGAGATGTGCAACACAATTTTAGAAATTTTTTAATTTTTAAATTTATGATTATTCGAACGTTCAATTGCCAAATAAGAATAAAAAACCCAATAAATTTTGAACTTAAGAACTTTCCTTATTCACGGGAAAATTTGAAGGACTGGCTCAGATAAATAAATAATATGGTAGCATTTTTACCCCCCAACCGAAGAATATACAAATACACAACAATAAATCAAAATACCCATCGGCTTAACTATAAACGATTCACAGAATAAATAGCGAATAAAATTTATGCTTCCAAAAAAACAAAAAGATATATATATATATATGTATAAATACATTTTTATTGACATTGATTTTGAGTTTCTAGAGAATTTATATTATCTTTTCAGATAATAATAAAATAAGCGAGAAAAACAACTGTCAAAATCATATAAGTTTCTTTGCCAAATTATCTGTCACTCTGCTAGAATTTAAAATAAATCCAATTTATTTGGTGTTTCTGTATAGTCGTTATATAGACAGTGCGGAGGAACTCCACATTTTTTTTTGAAACCGATTTGTTTTAGAACATATACAATTTATAGAAATCAGAGTTAATTATAAGCATTTACTCGTACATTCCATAGAAGAGCTTAACGCAACAATTGATGACAACGATTACACGCATTGATCTCTAATAAGAAAAATGATGATATCGATTGAAAAATCGAGGATTAAAATAAAAACAAAACTTTTTAGAAAAAAAAATTAGGACTTTATTAAGAAATAAATATCATAATAATTAATAACGTACGATATATTTGGAAAACTAGATCATTATGTTCAAAATTAATCCATAATTGCAACAAATTCTCGGCCTTCTTAATTTTTTAAGTTACAATATTATTAATAATTTTTACGTTATATTCCGAAACAACGCCCTAATTTTTATTTTTACCCATTTACCTAACTTTCCGTCTACGTCCAAATAGTCCCGATTGGTATTAACAGGGCTTGAAATGTAAGTGAGAGTTGTGTAAAAATATTTAATAGAAAATAAAAATGTATATCTAATATTTATCTAATACAATCGGATTTATTATATGAATGTACAAAATTTTAATTTCGTTTACGATTCAATAGAAGAATACATTTTAGTAGTTGTGAAAATGTAATAAAAGTTTGAGCCAAATATCTCAAAATATTCGAAAGTAGAGAAACAGCGTCAGTCGGTGGTGCTTGAAAACCTTGAATTAGGCGGTAAGACACACGTATTAGGAGCATTAACACAATTATTAGTGGAACTTGCTACAGCAAAGATTCTGATATAAAGTCACTCTTTTTGTGCTCTTAATTTGAAGTAGATTGTAGAACTTCATGACAAATCAATCAAATGAGTTAACAGCTGACAACAGGGTAGATATGTTCGTGAGCAGATTGATATAAAATTCTTATACAATTGATAATAAATCAATAAACCAATACAGTACAAGGTAACTGAAAACGGTTTAAGCAAACAAAGACTGGCGCCAACTGTAGTGTATTGTTGAAATTGGTATTGGGCGCACTAAGAAAGTTATGGATCAGTGGAATGGCAAGTGTTAAGTGAGGCAATATTCCAGAGGTTTAAAATCAGGAGAACAGATGATGATAGACGCAATTCGAACCTTAACACAATCGCTAATGAGATGTCAGAGATAAAAACCAAGATCCATCCTCTTTCATATGCCTGTTAAATAGAGCTCATATATGCTTATTAAAATATTCCAAATTTGCCGGAAATCGATTCTCAAATATCACAGAAATCGTAAACCAATTTATGACGATATGATTGGGCATTTTGAGGGTATGATTGCCTTCGATTCTTACGAGCTGCCTGATTTTGTGTGTGCGATTACGTTTGCTGCAAATTATAATTCAACAATTCAAACAGTTAACAAAAATCAATTTTTGAAAAATTATATTCTCCAAATGCTTGTTATGGAATCGGTTTTACAAAACCATCCAACAAAGGAATACCAATTCAAGCAAAAACCTATGAGGTTGATCGCTAAATTATTTCGAATTAAGAGAGAAATAGCGGAATACCATAAAAATGTTTGAAGTCAATATAGTGTGTGCGTGTGCCGAATCGTCGGTTGCTCGGCAGTGAAGCAATTATCTCTGTTCAAGAATGTGAGGAATTTATAAGTTGGAACATCATCACTATGTACTGCTAGTGGCCAAAAGTATCGGGTGATAGAGCAAATCGTGCAAAAAAAATGTCTATTAAAATTTTATAAATTCTTATTCCGGAAAAATATCGAGAATCAGATCGAATGTTGGCGTTTGGTGTGATCGAGAAGGGCCACGTTTCCTGTATCTCGTAAACAAGGTTAATGGACAGGTTCTTCTCTGCCTGAATGGATCTAAGGTGTACTCGATGGTGGTGACTGGTGCCACCATCTTGGATTGTGATCATGCCAACCAAATGATGTATTGACTTATGCATTACTTTACTTGCTGAAGGAGATGCGATACCTACATATGTAGTTACTCGATATTCCGTGCCCCACGTGTCACAATATTTAAGTTGGTTCTTTGTGATGGCTGCGGGTGGTATAAGAGATATATACCAAACTTTTCTACGCTGCTGCCTTCAATCAGTTATCTTTTCAGGAAAGAGATTAAATCAAAGTGGAACCAATCAGCATGAGAGGCGTTTTACAATCTTAAACAATCGTTAATATCAGCATTAGTTTTGATCTATCCCAATTCTTAAAAGCAATTTTATGTGCAATGCGATGCCAGCACCATCGGCATCAGGAGTGTTGTGTTTCAAAGAGACGGTAACGACGAACATCCGGTGAAAGTATATAGTGTAATTACATAATCACAGTGTCGGGGTATTTGCTGATGGTGATGACTGCAAACTAATTTCGACTGTGCATTGAAGGTTATCATTTTCATCGATCACTCCGCAGCTTAAAATGGTTAATGAACCAAAATTACTTATATGAACGTTTAGCAAAGTGTCAAGTCCACCATTGAGTATACAAAATGTGTGTGTGACAGATATATTTCTCGACCTCGGTTTTGGCACTATTAGAAATATTTTCCAATCAGAACTTAAGATTTTGATTGAACATTAGGGATAATTGCTACCTCTATTCTCACCTCAAATAATTCTCGTAACATTTTTTTACGAAGAAGCATATTTTGACTAAAAAATTTATAAGACCTATTCTATTCAATTTCTACATACATAATTGATTTCTCATCCAGTGAGCTCCAATGGTGTCGACCATTCTGCAGAAAATTTTTGTACAAATTGTTATGTACAAAAAAAACTTACTATTCTCTCACTTATATGGAATATAGACTTATTGGCCTTGATGACATACCCTATCCTTAAAAATATATTTTATCTGAGTTTTTTTCTACTTGAAATATAATTTTTATTGTAAATATTAAATAACCATTATCGATCATTGTGAGAGATTTGGACTCAGTTCCGACAACCATATGACTATATATCTCACTGAAATCCTTGTCCAACGAGCTAAAATAGCATCACTATCTCCAGAAAATTGTAGTATAAACATTTATTTGTATGGACTACTGAATAGATGCTTGGCTAGAAGGTGCTTGATCTAATATTCAATTAGTACGAATATGCACAAATAAATAATTCGGTGCATCTTATTGTTCCTTACATGGTTAGTAACCCTATTGATTCTAAAAGAAAATCTTAGGTCATGGTTCTAGAAATGGCAATGAAGTTAATAATTATAATAAGACCTGGAAGCAATTAAAATTATCGCTTATCCAAGAATTTTATTGAATCGTGATTCAGATAGTGAATTATTTCCTAACTTTAAGGGGCATATTTTGGTTTATACGATTTTTCGTTCCCAAATTATTTATGGGCAACATTTTAAATGTGTCTTGCATTTTTTGGGGGTTTTACGAGTTTTGGGCTTATAATAAAGCACTAAAGAAAATAGTATTTGCCAGGTACATTAATGTATTTGGTGATTTTTAAAATCGAAAAGTAGTACATTTTAAATGCGTGGTGAAAAAATTGAAAAACGATAATTTTTCCCAGAGCTTAATCGATTGCCTGGCAAATAAGTATAAGTTGGTTGCTATTATGTGAATTTTTTTCTGAACCGAATTATTTCATCACCCCTATCCAAGGAAATGCTAACCCCTGCCATATGATATTTTTCTCATACTGAACGAAGAAATCATCTTTGGGACTAGCGTCCAATATATTTGTTTGAAAGTACATGTTGAAAGAAAAAAACAGCGCGTTTTAAATTTTTATATTTGGCAACATATTAAATTATAAAGTTACATTAACAAAGAATTTCCAAGTTTTTTAATTAAAATTTAGTGTTAAACCATAGATTTATTTTTGCTATATTGTATCTTTAGATGCATATTTTAAAGAAAATATCAAATATTGCGATCCGATAGATTTCACAGACATGAAACATAAGCAGAAATAAAATGGCAAAACTACTTTCAATGTTTGCTAATGGATTGCAGTAAAACTGCAATGACATAGAACAAAAATGCTTCCGAAACACTCAATTTTAATCCGAAAAATTCCGATGTTTAAGTAAATTTTGCTAATTTACCAAATTTATTACTCACACTAAATACCAGATTTGTTAACATTTTGAGATAAAATGATTGTTTTAAACAAAAATTCTTTTTCATATTTTTTTTTTCAAAATAAGCAGGTTAAACGATAAATATCGTGTACGACAATAGGAAAATAATAAAATCTGGAGTCTTTTTATCTATCATAATGCCCTATTTAATTGAAAACTGGGGTTTAAATAAAAATTTGCAAAAACCTAGTTTTAAACTTTAATCAAAACTAATATAATTATATGATTAGGAAATTAGAAAATGGTACTCGTTTCAGCTTCATACCTAGAAACATTGCGGTTCTTACGGCTTCTTTTTAGCTAGACTTTTTATAAATTTTTGTAGTTCGGCTTGTGACACCTCTAAGATTAATTTAAAGAAACGTTAACCGTTAACGGGGTATATTTTAAAATTGTTTTATTCAATCACAAAATAATTTTTTCATTTAAAATGTTTACATATTCTAATGTACATCCACCTAGTCAGCTTCGCGTTTCGAATATGTCAACTTATTCATTTTGCGTTAAATAATTCTAAATTGTACGGTATTATATATTTATCAGCGCACATATTTGTGGTAAACGATTTCCGAATCATATTCATCCAAATACGACAATATTTATAAAATTTGAAAACAATTCAGGGCGTTTTCATAATAAACAAACGGAAACGAATCGTGACCGACACGAAGAAGAGGAAAGAAAAAATTTTAAATTTAAGTTTGCTGACTATGGAAGGCTATGCCCTTCATAATGGGGGAACAGTTAACAATTTAATAAAATTTCAAAAAATCAATGGCCAACTGAATTAAATTAATTTTTGCGAAATATTGAAATTAATTCTTTCAATCTTTCATCTCAATTCAAATGCAATTTAAAATCAATCAATCAAATGTGAATCATGATGAATTTAATTAATTAATATACTCTATCTATGTACATACGTATGTATTGTATCATAAAAATACACCAAAAACTCGAAATTAAATTCAACGCTCAACTGTATCCATCAACCCTCTATCCCCCCCTCTCTAATCTATCTCAAATTTCTTTCCAATTAAACAACATTTTTACCGAACAGCAATAAAAAAAAATCATTGTTTTTTGTTCTGTTTGTATTCATTAAAATATTTTTTTTTTGTATTTTTATTTAATTGGATTTTTATTTATTTTAATTATTATAATATTTGAATTTTTAATTAAAACGAAAAAAATCCTTAAATTTTGTAGTTGTTTTTTATACATTTTCAGCGTACGCAAATCAATTTACAACAACACTGAGATAATTTTTTTCTCAGCCAATTGCTGCGATTTTGTTTTCCATTCGAATGGTATGGTGTGTATATGTGTTTGTGGGTGCGTGTGTGTGTGTCTGTGCGCACGCGGGACAATACTATCAAAATAACAAGCGTGTTTTGATTCACACAGAATTTATTACTTTCATTATTTATTTGTTTTTAATTAAATAAATATTGATTATGCATGTATATGCGTATGTACTAATATTTAATATATTATATTAATTAATAAATTTATAAAATCATAAAATTATAAATGATAAATAAATAAATAATATAAATATATAAGAAGCGCTAATTATATTTATAATATAATAAATTATTAACGTGAATACATATGTATATGAATTTGGTGTGTTTATTAATTTTCAAATTATAATTTTAATAATAAAAATATATATTTATGTACATAATTAAATAAATAATAATTATATATAATTATATAATAAATTACTGCTAAGTGTAAAATATTTATAAAATATTAAATACACTCGATGTAGTATTTAGATAGTTCAATGTGTTGTCGATATGTCGCACGTAATTTTAATTATTTTATATGAATTAATAATAAACAAGATTAAATATAAAAATAACAATTATTCAAACCAAAATGAAATTCTAGTGATTTTTGGGAACGACTATTGACGCAAGTACTCAAGACAATTTGCCTTGCAAAATATACGTTGGTCCTAAATCAATCCTATAAAAAGCGAAAACAATCAATTCTGCGTAGAAATGTTAGTGTAAACGCAAAAAGTCTAGACGTTAAATTAGAAAATTAGAAGACACTAAATTATCGATATAATTTCCAAATACGCGAATTATCATGACGTGACGGCATTCGTAAGTGGAATGAGAAGTGATATAAATGTTATTACTCAAATATAAAAATTGAATCGTGTTGAAAAACAAATTAGGGCGTTGTTTCTTTTATTTTATTTTATCTTCATTTGAAGTTCCATGGTATTGGTTATAATGAAATAAAGTGAGCAACCTAATTTCTATCATGATCCATTTATAATTACATATATTTTTATTTGTATTTTCGCGATACATTTTATAAATATTAATTAGATTGCAAAATGATTAACTTTGATCTATGATTTTTCAAATTTATACGTAAATTTAAAAAAAAAAACGGGACTTTATTTTGAAAAACACAACAAGTATATGCAAATAGCGATTGTGCATTATGGATGATGCACAATCGCTATTTGCATATACCAGTTGTGTTTTTTTCAAAATAAAGTCCCGTTTTTATTTAAATTTTGCTTTGAAATTTACGTATAAATTTGTATATTTTATCATGAAGTTAGTTAAAGTTATTTATATTATTTGTACCCTTATATGCTTAAAATATTTATAAGCTTATATGCTCAAAATGGAGTGTGTGCTTAGATTTGATTTGAAGGAGACTTTATTGTTAGTCAAAATTAATTGAAAAGTAAAAGTTCATACTTTGCAAATTTTAAATTTACTTTGCAATATCTTTTCCACGAATTGTTTATTATCGGAATGCAATGTGCAGAATGAAAAGTGTAATTTGCTTAGATTTTATTTTTGTTAAATAGAGTGGGGGGGACGATTACATCAAATGAGCCAAAGGAATTGTGCTATGTCACCTGAACAGCAGTAGGTACATATTGTGCTTGCAACATTCGATGTAAATGTTTTTCTAAATGGGTGGCTTTCAAAACATGTAGATAGGGGGTCGCACAATAATTAAAATGTCTTCTCACGAAGAAGTATAAATACATATCAACAGACACGGGAACTACTCAACACAATGCACGTGATGATGATATTTTGATCAGACCATATTTTTATAGTGCAAACACTAGTTGGGCTGAAACTTGTGCGTAAAGGTAAATTTGATAAGTGAAAGTTATTAAAAATTTATTTTGTAGAAATTACTAAACTTTTTTGTGCAATATATATTTTTTGAGAAAATCCTAACCGACGAACTGTTTCGATCAAGATCTAGATAAAACCTTAGATGTAAAGCAAAAAAGGAAGTGTTCTTCTATTTAGACGAAAATTTTAACTCGGAGTTAATTAAACAAATTTGTAGATAGATCACTTGACATGAACATTAAATAGTTTGTGGTATAGATAACTGATAACAGATAACTATAAAAGTATTCATTGACTAAGATAGAAGAATATTTCCATTTGTAATGCGAGACACTGCGGACAGTAATAGTTAACAAAAGTGTGGAATATTTTGGATAGCTGCGAGACTCAATGAGATCACATTGGACACACAAATTAACGTGTACTAAACAAGAGTTTGGTTATAATTAGCAATGAAATAGCTGATAGCGGAACGAAACGAAAACCTAATATAAAAAATAAGGTTATGCTGCCACCTGAGAATTGGTACGAAATCGAATAAAGTCCGTTGAATTTAGTGAACCTCACGGTGAACTCAATAATGAACTGTGTCGCCTTTCGATACCTAGGAGTTGAAGGCCACTTCAGGCTCAGTTCAAATAGAGCGAACTTCCTAATAGCGTAATTAACATCAAAGAAGGATAGAGAGGAATGGCTGGTTCGGGGCCAGCAAAGTTAATACGTAATGTAGCTTTCTCTAAAAAGTCGGCAAACTCATGATTCTCAACGTCACGTTGAGAAGGCACCCACTTGAACAAATGGGATTAATGTAGTCCTTGACATCTTTTGACCAGTTTCGACACTACCAAAATATTATTAAGGGTATAAAGCACAGCTTTACTATCCGTGCAGAGAAAAATATCCTTCCCTAAATCACTAAACTTAAACGCCCCAATCGCGCTTTGCATAAGTGTAATTAGTTCAGCTTGAAAAACCGTGCAGTGTTTACCCAAACTACCCGAGAATCTAAGCTCATACCTAGGACAGTATAAGACTAGCGACTCAGACAGCTCTCTATAGAAATCCTGAGAGAGCCAATTTTTCTCTTGAGGGGGAAACGACAGAGAATGAATAGGTAAAGGAAATTAAATTCAGGCAACAGCCTGCCATTCACCATTACAACCTCCGGAATATGTGATTAATACTTATTTGTCTATGGCCCGTACATGTTCCGGAAGCTTTCCATGCACCACATTAGAAACACAGCAGCACACGCTATCCCAAGATAGAATGACTGTAAATCGGGCAACCACAGGATGGACCCCATAGCAAGAAGAGGAATAGAAGGTATAGCCCCAGTTATAGTTCTATTTCAGAGCCAATCTTTATCCCGAAGTTACGGATCTAATTTGCCGACATCCCTTACCTACATTAATCTAGCGACTAGAGACTCTTCATCTTGGAGACATACATGCTCTCAACAGTAATCCATCCAGCCTTGCCACAGATGACATTAGATCCCAAGAATTGACAAAAGGGCCCCCTGCATTGCCAAAATGGGGAGTATTAATGAAAACTTATATAAGTTGATATGATGTGCTCAGGTGCCGTGATCTCTCCACAATTGTGGTGTATCATACAACGCTCTCACTTCTGAGAAATTATGTAACATAGGTTTTGAATTGTAGTACGGTACTCGAATTTTAGGTATTCGTATTCGTTAACGAGTTGCCAAATTATGGAATAATGAATGATGGGCCGGCACAGGTAAACAAAAAATTATTTAAACTCTACCATGTTGTCCTTCTGCAAATTGAGGTGTGCGTAATCAAGGAAACCAGAAAACCGTGAGAAACAATCACATCATTTTAACAAGTGAATATGTGTGGGCCAGGCACACAATTTGTGTTTCACTTGTATCTAAAAGTTGTTCATTTTTTAGTTGAAAACCTTGGATTTGTTTAATTTTATCCCAAGATTTCTAATTGTCAATTGTTTATGACATGTTAGGCATTTCGAGCATTTGCGAATTATGACTAAATGTTGGAACAGTTGATTTGATTACTTTTATTGTTAATTTGAATTCTCCATATGATTCGTTGAACCAAGTAATGTTTAAACGATAACCGTTTTTTAATAGATGCAAGAACATTCCACTCTCTGAATGCTGAGAATACAATTATGGTTAGTTATAGCATAGAAAAAACAGTAAATAGATTTCTCATATTTTTATTTGCATGTATGAGCGAGAAAAAATATTTTCAATGTTATTGTTGTGTTGTTGATATTCCATAGTGTATACAGTGTAAACAATAGAATGCACCAACACAACGATGACATAGGAAAATTCAGAAGATTGCTGTACTCCTCTGTTTTTGTATAAATGAGAAATCTAGTATGATTGTCTATGGTTATAGGTCCAATAACTTTAATGAGGAAATTTAGTTCGGCGGCCAATTCAGCCACAAACTCTACGGGTATTATTATTATTATTAAGCGTCATTAAATCCTTAATTTTCCAAAATTTTGTATGTTATTTTTGAATTGCAATAATATTCAAAGTTCATAGTGTCATTCGAAATGTTTACACGAAATTAAATAAATTTGATGAAAAGCAATGTGTCAGAGACCAAAATAACTACGACATACAGTGGCTCGAATGACAATTGAAGATCTTGCATACCTATATGATTTAGAAATAATGTATACAGCTTTATATATCTGCACAAAAAATCGTTCAAATTGCGAAAGCCTTGGGTATTCGTTGGTTTTCAATTAAATATTATTTGAAATTTGAATACTTGCCCATATTTGACTGCAGGATAATAAAAATGATCCTTCAAGTTGCTGTATAGAATCCTATATGACCGATGGTATAGTTTCTCAATCGATTCTTCAGATAAAACATAGCATTGTAGTGTTCTTATTTTCAAACATTTGAATTGACCGATTCGTTGTATTTTTAAATAAATTTTTAAATCACTTTCTAAAACTTATACATAAAATAATTTCTGAATTCTTTTGTAAACGTCATGTTTAACACTAAATTATTTCTTTGTTTTTTTTGTCCAAAATGTGATATTAAAAAAACAAAAATGTCGTTGCTACAGCAACTGTACTCATGTAAGAATTCAAAATTAATTTCATTCATTTTTTTCACCATACATTGACTGTCACAAAAATCTTTGAATTTGTTATGCACAATTGCTGACGGTGAATACGCGAGTGGGGCAAAATGTGCGAATTTTTGTATATATATCGCATTAGAATAATTGCATTGGCTTACGAGTTGTGATTATACTCCTTGATTTTTTACCCATACCGATGGACACACCGTGAGATGATTGTTTTATTAATTTCTAGGAATATTCCTGTTTAACGTAATTTAGAAATTTACCTAGCTTCGTGCTATAATTTGGGGAACAAAAACAGTTGAAACAGCTCATTGTATTTGCTCTTTGCGTGAGTTGGAATTGTCCGATAGTTCATAATAAATCAGAGTATGCGCTCAAGAGCCGGACGAGCGGAACCAAATTTTTACGGGTGCATCAAAAAGAGTTCAAAAAACAGAGTAGAAACACTAATTGCAATTGTATAGCAATTAATTAATAAATCGAAGGAACGCCGAGAAAGGAAATCAGTGTAGGTCGTTCGCCAAGAGAATGATGTAACCCAGCTAAGGGAAATTATTGTGAACAATTTATTGTAAAATGCCTGTCGGAGAAAAAACTTTTGTCAGCTCGTGTAATAAAAGATAAAACTGGAACAATTAATACCAATAGCACCGCTATTAAATTCAGCTAGGAGCGATACCTTCGACTATGAAACTAATAACAAAAATTGATGATAAATCGGGTTAAATCGGTTGCAAAATTCACGAAAAAGGAGAAACGGTTTTCCTAAGGACAATTCGTCTTTAATTTTCTGAAAATTTAAATTTTATGGAAACTTTTAATGTATCAAACAGTTGAATTTCGCATAGTTCGTAAAATTGTTTGATAAGTTTAATCTTCGTGATTAAAAAGTTTTGGATGTTGGAAAATTCCTGAAATTTTAGCGGAATATATTAGAAATCAAAAGTTATAAGGTTTAACATCTTATAATTTCTATAGAATTCATTGGAATTATACGATTTGGAGATAATCGAAATAAAAAAAAAATTATTAAATATTCATTTGAATTCAGAATTATAATCTATTATCTAATATTTACGAATTAGTACAACTTTAGTTTTACAATTTTACTTTAATTTTATAGATTCTGAAACTTGTAATTAAATTTAGTAAATTTTATAGCAAATAAAGGAGGATAAGTGACCGGATTAAGATGTAACCCGTGCCGATAATTTACTAGGCTGTGGGCTCATCTAACAATGTTCAGTCATGAACGGAACACTCTGGATACCAAGGCGCGAGGGTTACAGTGGACGAACCGAGTTAGTTAGTCCGGATGAGCTTCATAAGATTATTCGGACCAGTAGTCTAAATTTTACAAATTTTTCGGTAACTGGAAGATCAATAAGGAATCCCTGTTCCCTCTAGCTAAGACTAAGAGTCGAGTTGTTGACTTTGGTTTTGGGTCGAGAAACCGCATATCGCCGATTTCAAATCGCATCATACCAGAGGAAATCTAAACAACTAGGCGATCATCCTTCCTGTCTATATGTAATCTTCAAGCTATATTCATAAGAAACGGACGGAGATCAAGGTAATATTTATCCTTCAAACCGAACTATCTGTAGCAGATTAATCAATCACGTGCAGGTAGTTAGAGGAACTCCATAATGAGGCGTCATATCTCCTCTTCTACAAACATATTAATAAATGGGTTACTTTTGGAGCTGGAGAGAGAAAAATTATAGGAGGGACTAAAACGATATACAGATGACGTGGAAATGCAGTCTCTGATAAATACTTAAGCACGAGTAAGGACGTAATGCAAAATGCGCTCTTAATCGTTACGAATTTGCTCAGTAGATGTGGACTGGAAATTGGATCTGAAATTCATCAATGTTCAGAACTAAAATATTGTGATTAAGAATTATATCTTAACTAAAATATAATTGGTTATATTCGAATATTAATACTTCCGAATTCTATGTAAATCTAAATTTTTAAACTAAACAACATTTGATTCTAGAATTTTCAATTTAGAGGTTTTAAAATATTTAGAATAATGCGAAATCAATTATTCTAAATATTTTAAAAATTGAAAATTTTAGATTTTTTTGTAATGGAGTAGTTTTGTTTTTAAATTATTTAAAAAAAGGCGGGGAAGGTGATTATTTTCGAGAAGGCAAGATGGACATTTCTATCCAAAACCGGACGTCTGGCAACTTTATTACTGATAATTAAAAAATTTAGTTAGATTTACATGCACAACATTTGTCATATGATATAGAGCATTACGGAGCCATTTATTGGAAAATGCTTAATGCCAGAATATGCCAATAAGAATCGGTGTGTTTCTGCCAAATAAACAAAATATACACTGCGCTCTCAAAGTATGTACATATATCCAAATTCTTACTAATTATTTTTTATTCGAGTTACAAATGAAAAATTTATATTTTCGAAGGGAAAGCAACAAATTAAGATTTGAAATATATCGGAATTTCTGTAAATCGTTCTATAACAGCGTCATTCATGCGCAGAACCGAACATATCTGTGAATGCTGTAATTTGCAAAATAAAATTTCTGTAATATTCGCTAGGATTTATTAGAATTTTATTTTTAAAGTTTACATTTCAAAAATTAGAGAAATGTGTTATATTTAACCGAAAACAAATTTAGTGATACTTTGAATACTTTTGGAAGGTTAATTTGGTATAAACTTCACACTGATAATTTATTGGTTTTACATGAGATTATAATCTTATTGTTAATGGTGCAATCAGGTTCGAGTCTACAAACGATAGACAGAACAATTTGGCGCACCTTATGAGATTGATCAAGTTTTACGGCCAAATGATACAAAGTGCGTTTTATGCCACATGCCAATTCCAGATATACAGATTTAAGGTACCGTAGACTAATTCGAATTGGTCCGTTTACAAAAAATTTTGTTTTGAACGTTGTTCTAAATTGCGTGAAGCCGATAGTTTAACGATATTTACACTAAATTAAATAACAAGGACGAAAGTTGTTTATAAACCTTGTTCTGCAATAATTGACCTTTGCCAATCAATCAGCTGCCTCTAATGGATTTTAACAAAAAATTAGATTTTGCTATTACATATATCGTTTTGAGCGCTAATCCTTTTAATTCCTTTAGCATTTAAAAAAACGCATGCATTTAAAAAAAAAACAACATAAAATCGAGAACACATTAAACCATCATCAAATATCTATTTTGCATAATACATAATATACTTATATATTGATTACTTTTCATTTAAATAATGATATATATTTGATATATTTGTTGTTATATATTTTTACCTCATTGTTAATACGGTTGATACAGCATGATACATTTGATTCGTTGTTGGTCTGATACTTTTTTTATTTTTTGTAAAGTAAATTTTTTTTTGTATTTCGTAAAAAGTTTTTTTGTTTTTGTTTGATTTGTAAATATTTCAATTTTTTAATTTTTTTTATTTAATATTTTTTTTTTGGTTGTGAATTTTGTTAATAACAAAATAAATACAAAAAAACAAGAAAAGAAAAATGTTATGGATTTTGTAAAATGACACAAAAATAAAATGAGCTTTTTTGTTGTTATAAAATAAAAAATAAATAAATATTTTTTTTTTGGTATAATTAATAATTATAAGAAATGTTAGAAAGCTCGCTTTTTATTAAATGTTTTTTGAATTATTGAAACGAAATAAACGTAAACGGGAACATCTACGAGTGATGTTCGTCCTGATGAATACTTACTTATCACTTGGAGCGTTAGTTGATGCGGGTTTAAGACTACGAAATGCTTTCAGCCACTTAGTCTTCATTGATGACGAACTAGACGAGGATAATTTTCGCTCAGTACGCGGTGAACTTAGCGGCTCTGGTTTGCTTGTCAGTGAAAATAGTTCTTTCTGTAAAGAAATAAAACAAAAAATAAAAATTAATTTTGGGTTGTTCTGTGCAATACACTGTAAAAAAAGTTATGAGTTATTTACTAATTTTTACTGAGTTTTACTGAGTAAAACGAAAATGCTAATTATCACACATCATTTTTAAGATATTTACATATGTGCCGTGTAAAAAACTGCAGTGTAGGTTTCGCAAAAGATTTTTGGTTATGGAAAACTTTGATGAGTAATTTTTAAACAGTTTTCAATTGAAAATAGTCCAAATTTACTGAAATCGAATTTACAAAGTCAATTTTATATTTATATATCCTTTTTAAGAGATTTATACTGTGGTTATTTAAATGTCATTTGTGTCAAAATAAATCGAAAAATCGAAAATGTTCTCGATCAAAATTTAATTGGACATTTTTAGAGATAAGTGAATTAAACAAATAATTAGTTTTGTCTGTTGTACAGTTTTTTAAATTGAGTTTAAATGAATGTTATTCATTTTAATGTTTTTGTGTAATCTTTTGTCACTATATAACTTATTTTAAATAAAAAACTTTTATTTTTGATTTTATAGTTTAATTCTTCCTTATGGTGACAATTTTTATTTTTGATTTTTTCGGTAAATCGATTTCGACTTGCGTCTTGCTCAGTACTCAGAATAGTTAACAAGGTACTGAGGAAGACGCAAGTCGAAATCGATTTACCGAAAAAATCAAAAATAAAAATTGTCACCATAAGGAAGAATTAAACTATAAAATCAAAAATAAAAGTTTTTTATTTAAAATAAGTTTTTTAAAGTTCTCACGTTATTTTACAACTACGGAGGATAAAATTAACACTATAATAGTCAAATTTATTCACTTGAATTTTGTCTTAAATTTGTCGTAAAAATTATAATAGGATTTTTGTTAGTACAAACTTCACAGTATAGAAGTTTATCCTAAATCTTAAAATTGTTTACATGAGTAAGTGAGCATATCATGTTTTATAAATCTAATAATTTAACCGAACAATTACTTTTGGCAGAGATCTACTAAATAAATAAATTTCAAAAATTATAGAAACAGCTTTATACCAAGATGTCATTGGGCTTAAGCTCTCCGAAAAATATTCAAATTTTGGGAAAATAGGGGATTAGGGAGTTTAGGACAACCAAGTTTGGTATGACCTCATACGTTTCGATTATATAACTTTACCGAACTGTTAACCTAAGCCTCCTAAGCCTATCCCCTACTTTTTTTAAAAATATCAAGAAAGTTCGCAAAATCATAGAATATGTAAACGACGTAATTACACAAAACATGGCTGACATGATTATCACAACAGAAACCCCATTGTATAGTTCCTTAAAGTAATGAACACGTTATTTATAATATTTCGGTTGTGCCATATTTTGCATAACTAAATTATTTTGCCATATACTCTACTATGACTAGAATAGGCCAACTGTAACCGCAATACATCCCAATATATCCATTCAGAACAGAAGATCAAAAATGGGCCAGAAATAACGAAGATAAAGTATGAAGTTTTGCTAAACACCTGGAAAAAATATTTGAACCACATAATGACCAATCATCGGAAGGCGAAATTATATAACTGGATAGGTTGTACAGGAAAGTGAAGAAATCCTACGAATAACACCAAAAGAAGTCATGTATGAGATAAAAACTAATATGAATCCGAAAAAATCGCCTGGTTTATGACCTTATCACAGCAGAAATTTTAAAAGACCTACCAATGAAAGCTTTATTAAAGCTCACCAATATTATAAATGCCGCCTTACGATTGGAATATATACATAGTACCTAGCCTGTGGAAAATTTTAGAAGTAATTATGATTCCTAAACCTGAGAAACCACCACGCAAAACTGGATGTTTCAGGCCAATATCGTTATTACCAGTTATGTCTAAACTCTTTGAGAAGTTATTAGTAAAAATGCTAAATCCGATAATTGAGAGGAAAAAACTGATTCTAAATCATCAGTTCGGTTTTCGCAACCAAAACTCAGAATAACTAATATTATTGAAAGAGCATTAGAGGAGGAAAAACTCTGCTCAACGATATTCTCAGACGTTGTACAGGCTGTTGATAAAGTTTGGCACGAAGGACTTAACTATAAGTTAAGAACTGTACCACCAATGCAATTCACTACAATATTAGAATCATACTTGAAAGATAGATTCTTTAGAGTAAAATTCGATGATACCTATTCCGAATTGAAAAAAATCAAGGAAAGGAATACCGCAGGGCAGTGTATTAGGTCCGGTCCTATACCTATTGTACACTAATGATCTCCCTGTGTTAGAGAACAACACAGTGGCGACCTTTGCTGATGACACGGCAATCTTAGTTGTTGAACATAGTAACGAAGAATCAACTCAGAATTAACAGTTAGCTATTACTCAAATATATAACTGGTAAGAATCCATAGATCAATACAACATAGTAAATTAAGTTAGAATAAAATTGTTCATTGTTCCAGGTGACTAGATTGTAATAGTTGTTTATTTAAAATATTAAATAAAACCGAGAATAAGTTGGAGAAGTTCTATTCAGGTAGTGATCTATCATTAACCATACCGATTTCTGGTAAAGATGAAGTGTAGTTTTTAAAAATTTGTCTATGTCCCACGATAGAACCGAGAACATTCCAGGCCCCAATGCACCTCAAGCGAACGGCTGCAGAACAAGCAGTGCCAAGAATAAAGGTGCGTAAGCAAAAAGTTGAGTCGAGGACATAGCTCCAATAACAGCCCTAAAAGACGTATTTTGAAGACTATTAAATTTAGTAGTAGAAGTCTTTAGATTAACAACTGGCCACCATACAACAGAAGCGTACGATAATATCGGTAAGACCAGCGATTTATAAATGAAAAACCACATCCTGGGTGTTAGACCCCAGGATTTCCCCAAACGCCCTTCTACATTGCCAAAATATGGCAGTAGCTTTTAGTAATTTGGAATCAAGATGAGATTTCCAGGAAAGCTTGCTATCTAAGGTAACACCAAGGGGCTTGACTTGGTTACATCTGGTGTTCTAGATAAATCTAGACCACTCCTACGCCTAGTAAAGACAATTAAATCTGTCTTAGACTGGTTGACGTGCATACCCTGGTCAATACACCATCTAATCCACAATATCTAAGGCATGCTGCATTAACTCAGTTAAGATTGTCAGGTTTTTGCCTGAAACTGTTAAGACAAGATCATCAGCATAACTCTGTGCAATTAAGCCAGATTGCTGCAGCTTAACCAGTAATCCGTCAATAACCAAAAACCACAGGAGGAGAGAGTGCACACCACCCTGGGGACAGCCTTTGGCAACCTTGACAGAAACTGAGACACCATTTAGTTCAGTCTCAACAGTTCGATATTGAGCATGGATTCAATCCATCTGACAATGGTGTGATTAATACCAAAATTATTAGATGAAGTAGTAATCGAGATAAACGAGGTACTATCAAAACATCCCGCTATATAGAGGAAAGCACCTACGAGTAACTCCTTATTAAAGAGGGATCTTTCAATCCTGGTGACAAGTTCATGTAGGGCAGTACAACAGGACATACCAACTCAGTAAGCATGTTGCATGTTATTGAGTCGGAACGTAATTAGGTGCTTGTCTCTAATGAATCTGTTGACGATTCTTTCTAAGGCTTTAAGAAAAGTTGAAGACAGACTAATAGGTCGAAAAGACTTGGGATCCGTATAATCGTATAAAGGTTTTTGGAACAGCGCAGAAAGCAATACACGCCTGGAAAAGGTATATCAGATGGTCCTGAACGATGGGAAAGCCGTCCTGTAATTCGGCCGGGAAAATACCATCAGGCCCACCAGCCTTATAAGGTGCAAAGGAAAATAAACTCCAGCGCAGAACATCGAGATTGATCAGCTTGTAAGCCATGTCCCAATCAGGAGCCACAGAAGGAACCCTAGTGGATTCGGTAGTAACATAATCTGAGTTAACAATGGCACAACCAGGAAAATGAACAGATGTAAGCAGCTCACCAACTTCTCTGTGACAGGAGGTAAGCTGACCGTTAGGTAGACGAAGGGTATTAGGTCTACAAACTCCATTCTAAGCCATGGCTTTATTTAGTCTTGCCACTGCCGACAGGCTATTAATTTCTTCGCAGAAGTTTAACCACGAGGCTCTGTGAGCGGATCTTAAACTTCGTTTATATTCTTTTTGTGCCGCTAGGAAATTATCCCAATCAACCTGACGATGGAAGTTTTTTGCTTTATTTTTCAGTTTCCTATAGCTGATTTCCTTAACCTTTTAAGATCAGAATTCTAAAAGGGTTTGTTATTAGTCTTTTGGTTTGTAATAAGAGGACAAGAATTTTCAAAAGCAGTCGAAATTGCCGTTTCAAGTGAAGATGCATGTACCTCAATGTCGTTACTCGACCGGATTACTCTCGGTGGGGGAAGTAAAGAAGCCAGTTCGAGAGAGGAAAGTCCCCAATTGGTTAATGTTCTGTTACGATATATGTATATAGGTGGTCGTTTAAGGTTAATGTTAAACGAGATACAGCTGTGATCAGAGGTGAGAACATCATCCGTCACCCTCCAATTAAAAACTAAATCAATGATAGACATAGAGCATAAACTTATGTCAATCACCTCAAGCCGAATGTGATTCACAAACATCGGCTCGCTGCCTATATTTAGAACTTCAAGCTCAGAAGAGCTTAAATAGATGAACAAAGAAGATCCCCTCTGATTAATATTCATACGACCCCTTATCGAGTGATGGACATTAGCATCACATCCAATTAAAAGAGGGATGTGCTTGTTCCATGATACAAGGTTAGCCAGCTCCTCTGAGGGAGGAGGTAAGACAGAGCAATACGCTAAATAAACTGATGCAAGCACGGAGAAAATCATTTGCCTGAACCTTGTTAGTTTACTACTAGGGTGCACTACGAACAGGAATCGTTGATATTTGGGCTGGTGTATCGTAACCATTTGAACCGCTGATGTAGTTCAAAATTACACTTTCATTCTCTACAGGCAGGATTGGGCGATTACATGTCATCTATTATTTTCTCGTCGACAACCCGTAGACAACGTAGACTACGTGAATAATGTAGAGAATTCCTAGAGTGATTTTGTGAATTAGTTCTAAACCACAGTGATCAAATTTCTTTATAGGATAAATGCAAAACAGCGATATCAATTGTTTAAAAATAGTATAAGGATGGCTACAGCGTAGAAAGAGCAGCTCATAAAATTCGGCAAAATTACACAATTATAATAAAGATTTACAGGAAGATTATAACTTACATTAAAATTAATTCGGAGATCTCTGACGGTAACACGAATTCGAGTTCAGGAAGAATATGAGCTACTGAATTATTAAAAAATCAAATCGATCAGATAAACAGAACTGTGTCCGATAATGAATGTGTTTTGATGGATGACGAAACGTGCGTGAAAGTGGAAATGCCCTCCCTCGAAATATAAGCACTTGCACTTAGATAAATTTGCAAAAAGAGTTAAGATGGCAAGCGAGGTCTTTGCCAGGTCTGTGTGACATTCTCCATAGTAGCGTCGAATGTGTACATAATAGAATGACTAGAGAAACGTATTTTGATTATATGTACTTTGTTAACACGATTCACCAGTAAAATTTTGGTAACCGGTCGATTTATCGCAAATAATTTATCGTATGAAATGATTATAAGCAATTCGTCGCAATCAGTTCAACGCGATAACAATTTTTCGCGGCAGGAATTCATTGCGAATCGTGATGGCAATTCAGCGCAGCAATTAATTATTAAAATATTATCAAATTCGACATGATGAGATTGTAGAAGTTGAGAACTAGACATGTTGGTTATAAATGATATTTTAAAGGTATCGAAAATGACCAACGTTACTAGCCTAGTCCTTGACCGATTATAATGAAACTCGATATGTTGGATGGAAATAGGATTTTTAAGTGATTTTTTATTTGTAAAAAGTGGGATTAAATAATTTTTCAATACAATTCCAGAATATGGCCAACTAGTATAAAGTTAGTCCATTTCTCGGCCGATTATGGCGAAAATTTATCTGTTCTATAGAAACAGGATTTAAAAATGAATTTTGAGATTATTCGATAACCGGTTATGATGTAATTCGACAACTGAACATGTTGTGAAGTAATTCGACAACTGAACATGTTCTGAAGTTTCAACTGAACATGTCGTTGAAATGAAAATTCTAACATGATATTTGAGATAAATTTTAGAATGTGGCTTTCACTGATTAAGATTAAGATTTTTCTTCACTTATAAAAGAATTTTCATTCGCTTAATGTAACAAAATATGTCATCTTAATGAAAATTAGTTATAATACATATTATCCGGGAGAGATTTGCCTTCAATTGAAAACAAAAAAAATATATTTTTAAAATAAATTAAATTTACCTTAACTTTTACAGAAATAGCCTAGTTTCATTCCAGTTGGCCATATCGCACAATATGATACAAAAATAATTTTGTATTCCCCACAATTAATAATATTGTAGAGCTTTATCCAAAAAACAATTTATAATCCCATTTCAATCCAACATGTCGGATGTCATCAGAATCGGTTAAGAAATTCTAAAATCATTTTATAATCCCATTGCCCTTCAATATGCTGTGTTTTATCAAAATTAGTCATCCAGAACTTTATTCAAAAATCATAAAATCGCTTTTTTATCCAATATGTTGAAATATATCATAATCTATCAAGAAATAGTCTTATCCTCATCTAGTAGTCCAAATATCAGAACATTATGGTGATAATCGGCGCTGCTTTGCTATTGATTACCGTGTTTTGAAATGGTAACGGTAAATTGCTTGCGATGAACTGCTTGTGATAAATCAGTCCAGCATCAAAGTTTTGGCCTGAATAAGCTAGTTTACACTACTATAAAAACACAATAAACTGGTACGAGACTCACATCAATGTTATAGATGAAGAAGAAGAATTGCGGAGACAATAAGATTGCCAGAAATATACGTTCTAAATCGAACAATATTGCTGGCAAAATCACATCAGAAGTTGTGTAGAATCTCATGGGCGCATTGAACAACATGTGCTTGGCTTTGTTTTTTTTTTATTTCAACATATATTATTTCCAAAGTTATAGTATGGTTTGTAGTTCCCGATTTAATTTGAATCTTTTCTTTAATTGTCTTCTTACGGCTTAATTGAATCGCCTTTTTACAAAATATCGCATTTTATATCATAGCGCTTAAATATGGTAGGTTGACATTGTTTTAATTGTCGACATTGACAATAGCTATTGCCAAGTAATCTACGTAATATTTTACGTGTCGACAAGCGCGTAGATTACATGGCGTAATCTACCTCGCCCATCGCTGTCTAAAGGCGCTCAATAAAATTTAATTAAATCTTGTTAACGATTATTGTAAAATCTACAGACTGTGTAAATATTACAATTTTTTATTACTAAGTTAAAAACATGAATTTATTAAAGCTTAGTAAATAAGATCTAATTTAGAAAAATACAGCAAATCATCAAACAAATAATTGAATTTACTAATCATAATGTTTCATCTGGATTGCTTTATTTCCAATAATTGAGAAAATTATTAATTAATTACAAAATTTTTGGTATATAAAGCAAATTATTATTATTATAATGACTAATGCACGTTAAATAAATCAATCCCAACATGACCTAGTTTATGTATCAAAATGAGCGAAACACTTGTTCGTAATTAGCTCATCGCATTTGATCATGTCACTCACATTATTGTATATACATATGTATATATGTAAGTATATAGCGTCAGAGAGACACAATAAATAATGAAACTTGTTAAAATAATACTTCGTCCCGACTTCAAATAAATATTTCCTCAAATAATTAATAATGATTTTTTATGTTTCATTTAATGATTAATACGTTTTATTATGTTTTAAAAATAAACATCGATCGTATTTTTAATTTTAGCATTTTATAAAAATATAATTATACCATATAGACAAAACTGTACATAATTAAAACTATTTTTAAGTGTTTATGGATCTATCTAGTGCTATAATTATATATTCTTTCTAATTTCATCGTCATATTTCTATTTATAGCCGAAACAAAATCTTAAAAAAAAAAACAAAAAAAATTAATTAATATGTCTGACACATTGTCTGAAAAATTATAAAAAAAAAATTTAAATTGAAACAAATGAATAAAGAACATTTTTAAAATTTTGATTTTCTTTTATTAGATTTGATTTTAATTTTTTATTTCAATTACACACCATACACACACACACTACTTGTTGGAATGTTTATAAAAATGAATTGCGTTTATTGATAAAATTAAAAAAAATTAAAAGATTTTTGTTAAGTTTTAATTATTAGCACGTGAAACAACTAATTTGAATTTTTGTTTTTTTATGTTTTGTAAAAAAATGAAAATAAAATTACAAAAAAATGTGTGAATGCGTAGGATGAGGAAGATACATTTATTTTTGGGTTGGTGTTGTGTGGCTCTCAACTGTGTGTGTGTGTGTGTGTGTATGTGCGTGTGTGTATGTGATAAAGTATTTTTCGGGATTATTTTCTGTGTTAAATCTTGTTGATTAATGATTATAGCAAGTTATATGCGAATTGGTCAAAGAATTTTGTGTAACAAATGAGTATATAACAGATTTTTAAATCGCTGTTGGCCTATAAAGTATAAATGACACATTGGAATGTTGTCTGCAGTTCAGAAGACTGTAGGTCTGATAATATAACCGAATAATATATAACGTCAACTGCAAACTAGAAATATTTTAAATATGACAAAACGAGACACATAGGTTTTTTGCTGTGTGCGGGAGCAGGTTTCCTTAAGCCGTTTTTGTTTGTTGCGGATCACCGACAATTTCTTTTTTTTTTTTTTCAAATTCCTTCAAGATCCCCTGCTTTGGTATTCGATTCGGAAGTCCTGGTGTGGCATTTTGTAAACGATGTATATATAGTTACCGCATGATTCATCGCAGTAAAACGCAATGGCAACACCATAACTATAGCGATACTTTTATATCAAATATCAGACCAGGATTAACTATCATCCTATGTATCCTCTGAAAGTTGAAGGTTCAACATTTTGAAAAAAATCTGAAATATTTATAAGGTGATCACTGATCAAAACTAAAGGAATACTATAGAGAAAATAAAATGTTCAATATTAGTTGAACTATAGGGTGTTGAAGAAATGTGTTAAAAATGATTTTTATAAAATTTCAGATCCAAAAACGGTCATCAATTGTTACAAAAAATATATGATATATTATGTATTTTATACATCTGTAACCGTAGATTGGATAATCGACGTTTTGCTGTAATTAATCAAACAGTCACTCTGTAAACATATGCAGGTTATTGATGTCGATTCAATCATAAACGCACCACATGTTGCGTATGATATTGTCGACCTAGTACCATAAAAAAGTTACTGTTATTATAGCAGAGCAAGTTCAAATAGTTTAATTGGCAATCTTTTTGCCAATGTCGACAACCAACGTGATATTTTAGTGGTTAGAAATAATATGCGCATTTGAACGCCCATGTTCGGCAAACTTTTCGCATCCACTATTATTCTTCTGCATATTTATGTATAAGTCAAAAACCGGACGGCCTAGGTACTTTGAGATAACATTGACTTGATTAGTTCTGTACTAATTTATTGGACCTTTAGAGTAGTCTGAACTACCTTAATCAGGCCAAAACTTTGATTATAGGCTGGTTTATGCGCAAGCAATTTATCAAAACACGATAAATCCTAGCAAAGCGGCGCCGGTTTGAACGATAACATTTTAGAATGTAGACTACTAGATGATAATTAGGCTATTCCTTGACCTACTATGATGAAACCCGACCTATTGGATGAAAATGGGATTTTAAATTGGTTTGTGGAAAAATTTCTAGAATATGGTTACTGTGGGGAATATAAAATAATTTTTGTATAATATTCTGGAATATGGCCAACTGGAATGGAACTAGGCTATTTTTATAAAAACTAAGTTAAGGCAAATTTAATTTAATTTAAAAGTATTATTAGTTTTTTTGGTTTCTGCAGGCAATACTCTGCCGGACATATTTTGTAACATTAAGCGAAACAAATTCTCTTAAGTGAAAGATATCTCAATTTTCACGTTAGAATTACAACCGAACATATCGAATTACATCATAATCGGTTAACGAGTAATCCCAAAAATTTTAATCTCTTGTTTTTATTGAACAGATCAAGTTAGGTCATAATAGGTTTGGTCGAGGAATAGACTAGCTCGATTCTTCCATGCAACATGTCGAAATAGTCTTGTTACGTCCCAGTTTTTGATTCAACATGTCGAATTGCGATGGATTTCATACGATAAAATGCTTGCGATAAATCGGCCGGTTACCAAAACTTTCCTGCTGAATTGTGTCAATGAATTATAGGTAAAATACATTTCTGTAGTAATTCTGTTAGGTACACATTCGACGTTACTATATGTGGAGGATGTGATAAAGACCCGGCTCTTGAATCGACAACTGCAAATCGCTTGCCATTATAACTCTTTTTGCAAATTTATCTAAGTTGAAGTGCTTATACATTTAGCGGGAACATTTCCATTATTTTTGGCAAGATATAAAATTTTTGACCTGCTAACCTGTTTCAAATCCAATTTGATGTAAAATTTGACGAGTCTAAGAATATCTTTTTGGCTTCAATTGGAGCCTGTTGAGAGGTGATTAAAGCATCCAGCAATTTTAGCAGAATTTTTGTTATATTCTCTGTATGTAATTTCATATACTATTTGCAATTCCTTTTATAACATTTTATACCTGATTAGTTGTTGACTATGTTACTAATTTCCTATAGGTTTAGGTGCAGCGTTTATAGTATCCTGTCTATCATTTATATCAAAAACCCATCATGTTTCTCCATTTTCTTCCCCGCAGATGAATCTTAATAAACATTTAGTTGGTAAATTGGTATACAGAACAATTAAAGACTTTGAAGACGATCGAAAGTCTACTGTAGCAGTAAATTTAAAATCGGGTGTTTGAACATATTTTGGTAGAGATATAAAATCATAATATCTTCGTTATTGCGACTTGATAAAACTTCCAACGGCTCTGTTGAGGCGTTATGCTGTCAACATGTTCGC
The DNA here is from genome assembly GCA_951394425.1 of Tipula unca. NCBI lineage: Eukaryota > Metazoa > Arthropoda > Insecta > Diptera > Tipulidae > Tipula > Tipula unca. The sequence continues at coordinate 92,365,531 of OX596382.1, forward strand.
GTAAAAAATCAAATACGAACTTTAAAACCGTATCAGCTCTGTTGTGTAATTTAAATGGTTGAAGTGCGTTGAACATATACATTCGAAAATATTGGAATGGTATCGACATTTAGTATGGTTAGGAAACCCAAATTATTCAACCTTTCGAATTGAGTTATTACAATAGTATTCCACCTGAACTTGCAATCCAAAAGCTAACTTTCTTATTGTTAAAAAGTCTGGATGAATATTTTCCGCTTATGTTGTCAGATGTATTTAAGACAACCCTATAGGATAACTTCCAGGGGGTCTTAACGGTCCAGAAAACGTATATAGTCGTCGTCTATACAGGCTATAAAGCTTTACAACTGCAAGTTGCTAAGATCATAGTTGGGGAGTAGGCTAGACTTATCGTAATTTTCCATTATTATAAGCTTGGTAAAATTATTTAGGGCTTATTTCTTTTTTCTCATACATTTACAGCCTTTCTATCAAAAATTAATAAATCTTAATTGTTTACCACTTTTTTATGTTAAACCTATGAGGCATTCCAATTTTGAAAATAACTAAAAAAAGTTATGACGTCGTTGAAATCAGGATCCGGTATAAACGAAATCTACATATATACGCTGGATATTATTTTATCAGAGCGGACATATGGAGCACTACTTTGTTCTAGAATAGTAAGAATCCATTAAAATTTGTTTTGGAGAAAGACCATTTGAATTATTGTAGGACTTTAAGGCTTCTCTTCTGAAGGATGGAGTTCGGAATGAGAACGACTTGAATGTTATCAGAAAATGCGTGAAACTTCAATTGTGTTCACCAGCAGCATTCAGTGTAAGCAAAAGCGCCTTCTTTCTTTAGAAATCAAAGTTCTTACGGCTTCCATGCTAACCAAAGCGCGGTACCATTAACATTGTACATTGAGTAAGATGTGTACGACCAGTTTACGTAACGCTGAATTTTTCGAGATAAGTGCAGTCTAGCCGCCTCGATATTTACTCAAGATTTTTTGCATTCATACTATCCCAGACTTTTCCGTCCACTAAAAATTATACAGTTATGCCAAAATACCCATCCCATACTTTTTTGATATGTAAAATTTATTTGGTTAGAACGGCTATTTTCCCACATCGATTAAGTTAAGGACTCTCTCTGTAAGCAACCATTACGAGAACTTTGTTATTATTTTATCGTTGGAATTCCCGCAATATAAATAAATGTGTCGCCTTTGCCAACTTCATAGAAAGCTAAAATCGAAAACAAATCGTATGGGACGGCTTTTGCAAATTATTAACAGAAAATACAATTTTAGGCGTGTTTAGTTTTACAAATTCGACATTGAAACACAACTAAACGAAATCAATTAATATATACACCACGATAGTACTAAAAATTGTAACACTTAATGTTATTATGATTCAGTATATTGTTCGCTTTTCGTAAAGGTTTTAAACAATTAGCTTGACTTGATAATAAAATTGTAATTAAAATCCACTCCTTACAGATTTAAAAAATATCAACGCTGGCACAGTGATGGTCAAGAAGGTCCCAAACTCAATCGCTGTGAGAAAATACACGTCCCTACAAAAGCTTAGCCATACGGTTTTGTTTCAATTGTAGCTGTCTTTGAAGTTGGCAAAGGCGACACATTTATTTATATTCCGGAAATTCCAAAGGACTAGAATATATTAATGCACAGTCGTCACATAACAGTGACGACCAAGAAAGGTCTTAAACTCAATCGCTGTGAGAAAATAGCCGACCTTACAAAAGTTTGGCTATATGACTTTTTTCGATTTCCGCTTTCTTAGAAGTTGGCAAAAGCGAATCATTTATTTATATTGCGGAAATTCCAAAGGACTAAAATATATTAACACTAACGCAGTGATGGCCAAGAAGGCTCCCAACAGTGGTGGCCAACAAACCTTTTAACTCAACTGTTGTGAGAAAATTTCCGTCCCTACAGGAGGTTGGTCATACGATTTTTTTTAGATTGTAGCTATTTTTTTGATTGTAGATTTTGAAGTTGACAAAGGCGACACATTTATTTATATTGGGGAAATTTCAAAGGACTAGAAAATATCAACGCTAGCAGAATGGTAGCCAATAAGGTCCCAAACTCCATCGTTGTGAAAAAGTACCAGTCCCTACAAAAGCTTGGCCATACGATTTTTTCGATTGTAGCTTTGTTTGCGGAAATTCCAACAGACTAAAATATATTAACGCTAACACAGTGATGGCCAAGGAGGTAGCAAACTAAATCGATGTGACAAAAGCGACACATGTATTTATATTGGGGAAATTCCAAAGGACTAGAAAATATCAACGTTGAGACAGCGGTGGCCAAAAAAGTCCTAAACTCAACTGTTGTGAAAAAATATCCGTCTCTACAAAACCTTGGCCATACGTTTTTCCGATTCTAACTTTTTTTGAAGTTGACAAAGTTGACACATTGCGAAATTTCCATAGGGCTAGAAAATATCAACGCTGGCACAGTGATGGTTAAGAAGGTCCCAATTCAATTATTGTGAGAAAATAACCGTCCTTACAAAAGCTTGGCCATACGATATTTTTCGATTTTCGCTTTCTTTGAAGTTGGCAAAGGCGACACATTTCCAACAGTCAAAAATTATCAAACCTGGCGTAATGGTTGCTTATAGGGTCCTTAACTTAATCGTTGTGAGAAAATAGCCGTCCTTTCAATGACTTGCCCAGAAGAATTCTTTTCACCAAATAAATTTTACAAGTGTGGGATGAGTATTTTGGCACCAACTGTATATTTTTTTAGTTGATGAAAAAGTCTGAGATGGTATAAATGTAAAAACTCCTGGGATGAACGATTAAATAAACTGGTTTTTTGTATTACATCAATGAATGATAAAATTCAGCTGTCGCCATCTCTTACACAATAGCAAGAAACATTTAATATCAAATTTATTGCATTGATACAAAAATATTAGATTTAACTTTCGATTTATAATTTAATAAAGCAGCAGCATCGTATATTTGTATTTTGATATACGATGCTGCTGCTATATGTAGTTATTCGGTTTATGTATAGGAAGGGAAACTTGTGGCAGGTATTAACACTGAAAATCGGATTATGTATTTTCAAAAATGTTGGCCCAAAATGTTAAAATTGATTTTATTTTTTTTAAGTCCAAGATTTTTCAGGCTAATATTCTTTCCTTTCACAGAAATTAACTTTTAAAATAAATCACAAAAACTGTTAGTTATCAATTTTATGTAAAAGTGTTCATGTATAAAAATCAAAAATGCTATACTCTGACTCAAGACTTTAATATTGTTAGGGCGATATACAAATATATAATCAAAATAGTAATAATAAAAAAAAATATTAAAATTTTTCAACACCAATTTTAAGTCGACCTTTTCTTTCTTTCCCACTACTTGTAAAACACACTAAAAAATGTCTTGCATCAATGCTATACATTTTTTCGTGAGTATTTAAATAAAAAAAAGGTTATTCCTAGCCCGCAAATCTAAATTATTTACGGATTGATAATTACTAATAGTTGTTTCTTTGAAGTATGTAATTGAAATGCGGATAGAGTTAATTGTAGCATAATTGTACCACCACCTGCTTTTTGGATCATAAATGCGACATTTGTTTTCTAAACAGATTGCGAAAAAAAACAAATCAGTCTTAGTCCAAATTCGATATCTATGTCAACCAATATTATAAAACAGCTGTTTATGGTAGCATTCTAGCAACAATAAAAAATTATTCTTTATGTATTAACATAATTTGGTAATTGTTTTTAATCATTATCTATGCATATACATACATAAATGAATTACATTATCTATTTAGCAAAAAGAATTTGATTTTGATATCGCGTTCCACATATGGGTACAAATATACAATGACGGTGGAAAGATAAAATCGTTTTTCTTTTGAAATCGGAAAAAATATTTCGTGCCATAAAGAATAAATAACCATTTTTGGTAAATTAATCAAATGAAAATCATTACAAAACAAAAAATCGTTTGGCATTTATTTAATTAGTCTATTGCTCAATAGATGGCTCAATCATTTAGTTGATAAATGTTTATGGTGAGTTTGTGTCTAATTTCGGCCTTTGGACCTTATTCTCGAAAGCCAATCACTCTTATATTCGCCTCACCGGATTGGCAAAATTTCAGTAAATTTGTGTAAGGTTTCAAAACTGCTACTTAAACTGCTTTAGTCTATTAGGCATTCTAGCAGCATTATAAAAAAAAATAATGTCTTGATTCCGAGGTCAGATGGTAACAAAACTAGAGTGCACTCTCTAGTTCACATAATATAATTATTAAATACAAAAACGTGTATTTTTAATCGAGGTAGTGTTTAAGTTACAGACTGTACATACATTATTACATTTGATTTAAGTTAAAATATTAGATTACTGTCCATTTTTTATACTTTGCATAAAAAGTTAATCGAAGAACGCACCAGATGAAAATTGAACCAGGAGGCGAAGAATGTAACTTGGTTAGGTTAGGTAGAGTATTGTTGCTCTTCATTCTCATCTGCTTAGCTGGGACTGTAACTATATGAGGGGTCTCCTAGTCTGTCCGCATGCTCTATACATAAAATTTATTAATGAAATTGAACTGCTGCCATAGTTCGTGAAACGACAGGATGTCAGAAAGGAGAAAATACGGGTAGACAAGAAACATGAATCATATTTCCAAATCACAATTCCAAATAAAATATTATGCCATTTCAAGGCCCATATGGTGCAAACCCATGAAGTCTATCCTAATTAGTAAACGCATAATGCGGTTTTAGCAAAATGGACAAGTTTAGACTTAGCCATGTAGGACAACTGACCTACATTAATAGACCTATGGTTGAAAACCAGAAACTGAACGTTATTGAAAGCCCAACAACTATACATAAGGTGAAAGCAGTCGTCTCATCATCTTCCTTAAGGTAGTCCTCGCTTATATAACATCCTGAGATAAATCCAGGCGATGGATATAACCCTTAAAAGAACCATGTCTCGTAAGACATGCAACTAAGATTCTTAACTGTTTCTTTTCATAGATCATTATTAAAGAGTTAGTTGACCTCAAATTAACTAAGGAAGGCACAGAAAGAATGCATTCCATAGCAAGAAGTGAAATCAACGATATAGTTTAAAGGGTCTACAAATAATAGTTTGCAGTAGACCATTAAGTTTGGCTACAGAAGTACTTAGATTAACAAATGGCCAGCACAAAATAGAATTGTAAGTAATATTGTTAAGCCAGGGATTGATATATGAAAGACAATATCCCGGTTAAACCTAAAGATAATTCCCAAATGCTCTTCTAGTTTGCCAAAATATGGCAGTATCTTTGTGGAGTTTTCATCAAGATGATATTTCCAGGAGAGTTTGCTATGTAATATAACACCATGGTGTTTGATTTGTCACATCTGGTAATCGGTCTCCCAAAAAGAGAAAGAGGAGACATGACCTCCGTGACTACTCCTACGCATGGTAAAGCAATTAAATCAGTCTTAGCCGGAACAACATGCGGATCTTTGACAGCGCAACGTGTTTCTGTAATAGTTAAGGTATGTGGCCTTAAGTGAGATAATCATCCAGGAGATAATACAAACACGCCTAAACCTGTTAAACCAATATTATCAAGATAGCTCTCTGTAATGAAGCTAAACAAGTAAATCGTTAATAACAAAAAGACACAGCAGTGGTGAGACCACACCACCCTGAGAGCTATTCAGCCCAGCCTCTATTCACCCCGATGGTGCGATGATACTATCAATTAGTACAGGCATTAGTAATTAGAGCAAACAAAGTACTTTAAAAAGCTCCCGCAGTATTCAGGTAAGTACCTACAAGAAACTCCTTATTATTGAGAGATCTTTCAATCCTTTCAAAGTTCAGCATGCTGTATACCTGAGTGGGGAGAATGGTCTCTAATAAATCTGTCAACGATTCTTTCTCAAGCTTCAAGAAAAGTTGAGAACAGGCTAATAGGCCGTATTTCTCGCAGCTTTCTGAATAAAAACAACTAATTTTTCTCCTGTTCCAAGGATTTCGAAATTGTACTAAAACTAATGCACCCGCTGAAAAGATATATCAAATGGTCCTGAATGTAAACCATGCTGTAATTCAGCAGGAAAAATACCATCTTTCACAACTGCTTATGAGTAAAGTCCAGGAATTTCAAACACCAGATAAATTAGCGGAAAATGCCGTTAATAATATTTAGCCGAATCCGTTCAAACATAATTTAATTTGGCCTTCACTCGTGGACTCAATTCCAAGAAACAAAAAAAACTACTAGCTCACTGCTGGTACTCAATGTTTTAAAGGAATTTAGCGAAAAAAGTGCAAGAAGCCAAATAAAAAGCGGTTCAAAGGTAAACTGCAAATCCGACATAAAAGAGCTAATGGTTGATGTAGATTTTAAAATTCGATAATATGTAATTGTGGGCGGGTTTTTCCCCTTCATTATAGAAGATAAGAAACAAAATGAGCACCTCATAAAACTATTGTGCTGGTGTAAACAGCAAGACTGATGTTATCCAGGTTATTATAAAAGAGAATTTGATCACAGTGAGCAAAACTGCACGGTTAAAAAACATTATTTGGTATTTTTGGGTGAAATAATTGAAAGATTTACGAAGAAGGAAAGTTCATAAATCTAGATTCTATAGAGTGATATGTTGAGATGTAAGGTGATTTGATATATGAGTGTGTTCGATCATACATCACATGAGCTGTACTTGGAAAGTATAGCAGGTGAATTTATGGTGAGTTTGTGTGGGGTGAAAGGGATTAAGAAGTGGAGTGGATTGTATATAGTGTCTTCTTAATATTTTTTTATTTTAAAATGCTCAAGGGGGAGACCAGTATGATAAGGGCAATTGAGCGAATCAGATTAAATTATGCTAATTAGAAAGAATGTTGATTAGAATGAGTGTGAGATGCCTGAGGATATCGTAACTTTGGTTGTGCTCTGCCCCATGCATAAGCAAATAAGAGATACTGATATGATTTGTTCTCGTGTATAGATATCAGTTGAATCTATGACACTACCTATAAAAACACCTATCTTTAGAGGTATAATCCATCGCTAATGGTTTGGGACCATTGGTTACTCGCTTTATAAAATCTAAAATCTTTAGAGGTATGACCATCGGACAATCAGAAATATAACTATAGATTGGCAATAGAATTGAAATCATGTTCTAAAATTATTGGAACGTATTACACTTTTCATCACAATTGTTAAATCTTGTTTGTATGGGTAGTAAAAAAACGTGGAGTGACAATTGCGTGGATTAGTTCAAAATGTTTGAAAAATTAATGTATTAAACAAAACCCAAGAAACACACCCAAAATAAGTTATCGTTTTCTAGCACAAGTTGATATTCATCTATTTGCTACAAAATATGAAAATTAGCTCGTTCAAAATGGCGGATATGTACATTACCTCAACTATTTGGACATACATATATTTTTACTAGAATCTGCTGTACAATTAAAGCCGAGACAATTTATTTTGTCTGGTTTACATCATAATAACTTTATTCATGTCATTTTTTAAATAAAATCGATTTTAGATATGTAAGATTTTCGTTTTTCGAAACATGCAATTTATGTTAAATTTCTAGATTTATTTTTTATATTTATGTTCTGCCTCGAAATATAAATTAAATATGTATGGGGATGTGACAGTAACCCAAATTTGTGTTACATGAAATGTCTGCTTTATTTTTGTCACGCGCGTGCATTGGTATAGTTTGAAACCAATAAAACAAATTAAATTAAATTATAGTAAGGACGAAATTTAACACTGCACGCCGGAATCTAAGAAATCTAAAAAATGATTATACCCAAAAAAATTGGCGATTTCATTTGACCCTGTATACAATAAATAATCCCATAAACCAACATTTTAATTGCGCGAATCGTAAACATTGTCTAAAGTTGTTTGTATGTATTTGTTTTTCTTTTTGTTAATAATAATATTCGCCATAAACATTCCATTCGATAAAATTTTATTGACATTTATCGTCATTTATTTTGTGTACCTACCCATTTACGTATTTGAATTATTTCTTTGTTTTTTTTTGTTGGTTCGTTCGTTGTGACACGACATCATGATACATAATAATTTTTGTTAATTATTCATTTCGGCAAAACCATATGGCACGTGGTTTTTCATATCTGTGTTTGTTTATACAAATAATAATAATAATGAAAATATGAGTGTGTTAAGGGAATATTAAAATTTGTAAATTGGACCTGCCTTAGTTAAAAACCACTTCACCCTTAAATGGTATGTGAATATGTTTCACTTGTTGCAGCTGTGTTATATGTCTATATATATATATATATATATATATATATATTATAAATATGTATGTATGCGCTGCTTTATCGACTCATATACGCATACATATTTGTATACCATATTAAATATTTTACGCCTATGAAGTGAGTTAAACCGAAAATTTTTAACACCATCTCACAACACTCACCACATATTACCAAACAAAATAAATAAAAATAACAAAAATGGACTATCCCGATCGATTACACCCAGTGTGCAGAAAAAAAAAAAACAACAAACAATAAATCACGACCATACTGTCTGTTTAATGTAGATACATAAGTATATACTAGATGTGTATATATAGCAGAGCAGCAAAAAATAGGTCAAACACAGTCCCGAATTTTTGAATAAATGTTCCCGCATCGTTCGGGAATCCCACATTTCATCTCCGGATACGATTTTTTTCTGGGTTGTTGCAAAATTTCCCTACACACATATTCACATGTCAAATGAGGTCGTTTCCAATTTATTCAAAATTCGAACAAAAAAGCTTTGTAGCTATGTACAGGGTAAGGGGGGGAGGGGGCAAGGGGTGGCACGAGTATGAGAGATCGCAATGTAGATGCATGTATCCTGTTTTTTTTGTTCCGTTTTCATGTAATATTTTTAATTTCTGTATCATCCCTTATTTACTTTATTACTTGTTCTCGTTTCATTTTATTCGTTTTTGTTATTGTTGTTATTGTGTTTTGTTTAATCGAGATTTGAATGAACAAAGCTTTTAACATTTAACACAACACCAGAAAGTATACAAAAAAAAAGCTTGATTATAACAAAAAAACAAAAATTATATGTTTTATATTTATGACATGACATACATTTCTTTTTTGTGTAGTTGTAGTTGTTGGTATGTATCACAGAAGCTTTTTGTGCTTTTCTTAATTTTCAGAACTTTTTAGAAAAAAAAAATTCCGAATTATATCACAATATATCTTTTAAAATATTAATATTTATTTATTTTTTTTTTTTCACTTAAAAATAATTATTACATTATTTTTTTTTTGTATATAAGAAATACAAAACACAATAAAATATAACAATTTTCCAAAACCCTCAAAAAACTAAAAAAAAAATCAATTTTCACCAAAAAAAAATCCTTTGTTTTGTGTGCGCTTTTCCAAAAAAACCCGAAAAGATTTCACACAATTTTTTTATTTTTTTTTTATTAGACAAAAAACACTTTACAATATTTTTTTTTTTTCGTTATTCTAATATTTTTTTCACTTTTTGGCGTGACGTTTCTATCAATATCACAATATTGTTTTATAGAAAATTTATTTGGGTAAAAATATTAAACAAAACAATAATAATAAAAATGAAAAATAAATATAATTTTTGAAAAAAACTAAATAAATATAAATAAGAGAGCTTTCGTATAATTGGAATATTTCTATCAGACTGTACACTGAAAGTGTTTGTGAGGATACCAAAAAAAAAAAAAAATAAAATAAACAATCACAGAAAAAAGTTAATGCTAAAATTGGAAAAATACAGGGAAAATTGTTCTGTATTCTTCTTTAAGCATTTTCAATTTTCTATATATTGTTCCTTTTCACACTACCTTAGTATATACGAATAGCATAGATAACCTTATCATCACATGGAGAGAAAATACAGATGAATATTTAGTCTGGATGTGTTGGTGTATATATGTATATGGAGAACAACGGTTTTTTCGTTGTACCCTCGCTGCCAATATTTGTGAATATGTATAACACACTACACACAGAGCATGTTTATGGAACATGCGTATTTTGGAGGGCAAAATAAGGGAAAATAAAAAAAATACATATTTTTCTTTTTAAATTTGATAATTTTGGTTACACATCTTCGAAAAAAAATTAATAAAATATTACAGACACAGACTTTTTGTAAAAAAATTTCGGCGGTAATTCATTATTACTTTGATCTTCTGTTTTCTATAAAATACGAAATAAAAAAAAAGTTTTATGAGAATTTAATGATTGATGTAATTACTTTATAACGGTTTGTTCGGTTTCACTGCATTTTATCTATATGGTTTACGAGGAATTTTATATTGATCGGGGACGTATCCGTGTTCAAGAAGTATAAAACTGTAAAATGGTTTGAATTATGAATAAATACTGTTTTATCGACGGTTTGTTTTATTACCATCGTGACATTTGGACTGTTTTCGTTTATTTTTTTTCACACGAAAAGAATAGAACGAACGGAATAACTAGAGTGATCATGTGACAATGATAAATTTTTTAATTTTAATTAATGACTGATGACAGTGACGCAGTCCCAATGCTGTGTTAAAGTTGAGAACAGGCTATCGACAAGTTTTGTAGTTAACTCGAGTGTTCGGCAGGGAGATGGTCTGTCCCCGATACTCTTTAATCTCATGTTGGAGTACATCTTTCGTAAAACTGAAACACCGCAGCGTAACATCTTATATCGCCAGTCCAATCAGGTGCTTGCATATGCAGATGATATATGCGTGATTGGACTGAATAACAACGGAGTGAAAGAAATACTTGATCCGCTTGTAGAGTTTTCAGCTTCAGTTGGACTTCAGATCAATGAGTCCAAAACGAAATACCTGATCTCTGGTTTTAGGGACAATGGCACACCAGATTTTAGTAGTGGCCACCACACGTTTGAGGGAGTGAGGAGGTTCAAATATTTGGGTTCTCTTATCACTCACGATAACAGTGTGGGTGAGGATATTAAAGTGCGGCTGGCAGCTGGCAGTCGTTCTGTGTATCCTCTAAGGCCACTGCTAAAATCTAAACACTTATCAAGTGCCGTGAAGTTGAAGCTTTACAAAGCATTGATCAGGCCCGTTGTTATGTTTGGATGTGAAAGTTGGGCGCTGACGGATGAGTACGAGAGATGGCTCCTAACATTTGAAAGAAGAGTCATGCGTGTGATTTACGGCCCAAAACGCGAAATAGATGGTACCTACCGAGCTCTGTACAATATCGAGATCAGAGGTCTGATGAAGATCCCCGATATTGTACATGAAATAAGATCTCAGCGAGTACGCTGGCTCGGGCACGTTATGCGTGCTGATCCGAAACGAACTGTGCAGCGATCTCTGAAAGGAGAGCCACCATATGGTAGGCGCAGAGGTCGTTGCAGGCGACGATGGCTCCACGGTGTAGAGAATGACTTGGCCTCTTCAGATTGTCTTAGACAGTATGAAGACCATGCTCGGGATCGAAACCGCTGGAGCCGAATTGTTGACTCAGTAAGGGGCCAGTAATGGCCTTTAAAACTGTTTTAATTAATTAATTAATTAAAAATTAAAAATATTAAACCACGTTTTCATGACTATAATTATATTCTTATGAAACTTAACTTGTCTCAGTTTTATTTTGAAAAACTGGCCTTATTCCTTAAGTGTCAACTTGTTTAATATTTCGAAATTCGATCCCTATAACTTTTAAGTCGAATTTCCTTAGATCGAGATTTCATAATAAAAGTAAAAAAACGTAATTCTATATTTTGGCGCCTGATTAGACGGATCGCAAACAAATATTCGGTCACTTTGTTTTCGTGTTGTATTTCAATTATTGAATATTTAATACTAAAAATATATTAAATAAATACCATACATCCATACAAGTTGTTATCTATATTGCGACACGCCTTCGACGGCGCATTTATTCACATATTAGAAACATAAAAATAATAAAATAAAGTCAAAATTAAAGTAAACAAATTGTAAGTTTAGTGTTGAAAACATCGCATCACAAACAATCAAAAGTGGAAATCTGGTCACTTGATATGAATCCATTTAAAAACCATAAATGATTAAATATGCATGAATTTGGTGAACAAGTGGACGAAATCGGTAATTCACCTGCTGTATCAGCTTATGCTAATGCATTAGTAACTAACCCCATAAATGCTATTTCCCAGAAAAAGCTCAAATTGGAAATATTATTGCTAGTTGTGGGATCCAAGTATAAATTTACAAAAATTCCAAATGAAAAAAATCCACTCGAATCAAAATTCTTGGAATGTGTTAATGGGTTGGTACTGAAGATACAGCCATAAGATAACAAAATAATTTTTTGGGCAAACAGTGTGATGGCGGGTTACGTCAATTCAGGAAAGATTAAATCACGATAAATACGCGATACCAGTTATTCATCAATTTTTAAGGTGGTGCATGCTGAATATTACGATACGGTCGATTGTAAAATGAATTGACTGTAAAATTATCAACATTTGATTAACTAATGCCGCTCAAACATGTCAGCGATTTATTAACGATATTGTCAGAAATTCAGATTTTGAATTTCTCTATATATCGAGGACATATTTATGGCATCATAAACAGTGGAATTACACAAACTCGTCTTGGAGCAACTCTATGCGTATTTGCTGCAGGCGTTTCTGGACTTTCTTAGTTAGTTCAAAACTTTTTTTAAAAAAATCGCCCTCCTATAGCCCATCCGCTTAATGACACAAAATTCAGTACCACAACTGGTGCATCAAACACTGCTCTCAGGACAGATCTGCAACATCACAACATCGAACGTTGGGTATCGGTGGGATTATTCTTAAAGTAATTATCAGACGCTGAAAAGAAATCCTCAGTATTCCACAAGGAAGTACTCGCAACATATCTAGCAGTAAAACATTTTTGATATTTGAATGAAGGTCCGTTTGAGTTGATCGCTTTACACGATGGCTAGAAGCGTACTAGGGACATCTCTGCAGCACCAAAGTCATCAAATTTGTAGAACTTTCCATAACTAAATTTAGTGTACTGATCAAAATTAATCGAAATTGTAGGGCTCAACTCGAATTCGTACTAATTTCTACCACCTATAATCTAATAGTATGGTCGAACACCTTTACCGCCAGGTCAAAACAGTTTTAAAGGCCCGAGGTACAATCAATCTGAGTCCTTTTATTTTTATGACCAAACCATCAAGCTATCCGATGAGGCGTTTAACTGATCCAACATAGGTGTTATGGACCAACATAGTATAACACTTAGCATAAGTCATAAGACGCATTTGCAAATAGTTTATCATCTAGATTAAATACAACAACAACAACATTTCAATCGGCCGATTGATTTTAACATAGCGGAATGCTCGGTTCTGATACATTATGTCAGTTTTCAGAACACGCAACACAGTCCGTATATTTAGTAAATTAGTATTAATCACCTTACCTTCTTACACTCCACTTTCTCAAGCACCACCATTCTACTTGAGGGGAAATACTGTAGTATTATTGGTTTATTTGCGGACTCAATAAATTATTGTTAGCAATCTTATCGAGTTTTGAGGTGATCGAAAACAAAAAAAATTTGAAATTAAAATTAAATAGCAAAAATATTTACTGATTTGAAACGAATAGTTTTACTCAGGAAGTGGCGTCTCAAATTGGGCCACCATCCAGTTAGTGCGTTAACAAAATTATTTTCACGAGTTTCGGAAGAATCTGCTGGTTGAAGTTGTACTTCACATGTAACAACAGAACAGAATCCAACATCAACCGATTTTATTGCAACTGAGCACAACAATAAATTCGTGTTTATTTAGTCCTGACACATAATTTGTTCTGTATAAATGAATAGTGAAAATAACGTAGCTTTAGCTTACTCCATTCGAACTCCATTTACATGACAAATAATATACATATGTAAAAATTGCAGGTATGCGAGCTTAACACTTTCAGGTACGATTAATATAATAATAATTTAATATTTTATTATTGTTTATAAATTATAAAATATAAAATTTAAAAAACAAAAAATCTGTACAAAATTTTAATCGATTTTACCAAGCATTCACTTAGTAAAACTCACGAAAACTGGTTTAGCTCTGATTCCAGACAATTTTTCGTGTGGTTTACTATGTGAGTGCTTGGAAACATCGACTAAAATATGGGGAATTTAAATATTTATTATTATTATTATATTGCTTGTTTTGGCTACATGATCGAAATTAGTGGAGCCAGATTGTTGAAATAGGAATGAGCCAGCAATTTTAATTATTTAATTATTATATATTTATGTTTTTTACTATAATTTTAGGTACAATTTTTATGTTGAATGTTAAACCCCAAAAATGTTTTCCTCTCTGATTTAAGACTGTGTTACTGTGTTGGTAAATTAGAAACTGGATGTTTATTACTCTAGCACCGACGACTATTGAAGAAACGGTGTTATAGCTAAATGATGATTTGGGAAGGATATTAATGCAATTTTACAAATTTGCACCAGACCTATTAAAGATCAAATACGTGAGACGATAACATTTCGAAGTGCGGTATAATAAACCGATACGGATAAATAGGTAAATATATCTGCAGACAACGAGTGAACACAAGCATCTACAAAAACGAAAATTTGGGCTTCATGAAACTAAAGATGCAGAACTAAGGAATATTCAAATAAGTTTAGGATTATTAGGCCCCGAATCATCCACCGGTAATATTTTTAAAGAAATTGATGCCCTTTATTTTGAAATTCGAGCCGATTTCGGACAGCGGTTAAAAGTTTATAAGAGTTTTATTGCGAAATTACGACAGTTTTCGGGAGATAGGGAAATGAAGAATTAGAATATTCCGGTATGAACTAAGGGCAGAATCCTGAAGGTCAGTATAGTGGCAATGTACCTATAGATATCCCAATTTTTTGTATTTTATTTTAACTTGTCGTCTGGTAGATCAAAAATAAAAATTTGTCGGATCAAAGCTATATGGTTTTGAGAATCGTATTGTGACTATGTGCCTAAATCTCAGCCCCGGGGTATGAGAATATCTTAACATAATTGTTGTATTTTATTTTAACTATTGGTCTGGTAAAATAAATCGTTCTTTGACAACTTATTTAATCCAACTTTCATACATTTTTGAAGTAACGTATATCACGTCAGGTATATACTGTTGTAAGGTTTACTTGCATAATTTTATACGGTGGTTTAATGTTTTTGAAATTTATGACTAAAATTATATTATTTGGAATGACTAAATGAAAACACTCAATGATCTGTATATCGTGTTATTTTAGAATAAAACTGTAAAATTTGTGTTTGGATTAAGAATAAATACTGGGGTTTATCGACTTTAATCTTTTCTTCTTTTTTAGTTTTTTGCAATTATTTGACGACTTTTACCGTCAGTCACGTTACAGACGTTTCATTTTATTACCATCGTGTACAAAGTACATTCCTATAATATATTATATATATACTTAGTTAATTTGGTGATAATATTTTTATGTACATGTTATACATGTTAGGAGAGACAATTTTAATTAGCTTCATTAGCAATTCAGTTGCACAATCGACCCAATTTTATTATTTAGTTTAATGTTTAACCGTTTTTGTTTTCTAGTTTTATTTACTTTAATTTATGATTTAGATTTAGGTCATTGATTATTGACCAAAAATACATTATGCAGTTATGCTAAATATACATTGCTTGTGACATTTTGAATAATATACACAACCTTAGAAATTCCATTGTAAGTTCAATGTTAAGAATTTCACATGTTTAATGTTTTCAATGCAGGTACATTTACATATATGAATAAACCGCAATGACGAAAAAACAATGCGACGCGCTAGAAATGGATAGTAGGTCTTAAACCAGAGAGGGCACTTGATATTCGATGTTAAATTCGAAAATTGAATTACTATCGATTTATATCAGCGATTTATATCGGGACGACTGAAAATGGTTTAGCAGAGATTCTTTTTAATATTGTAGCTAAAATTTTCCGCTAAAAGAAATTGATTACGTCAATCCAAAATAAAATAAAACAATTACAAAACTTTCAAACATAAACCACATAAGTTCTGTTAAAATTATCAATTTTACCAATCAGTTTGGAAATTCGTATACGAAAGTAGAAGTAGAATGAATATAGTCACCAAAACGATATCCAAAAATGTAAAAAAATCTCGATACCAAATTTTAGTCAACTTTTCCTAGCACTCACATAGTAAAACACACAAATTCTCTTGTATTAGTGCAAGGTAATTTCTTGTTTGTTCTTCTATGTGAGTGCTTGGCAGGATCGACTAAATTAAAGTTTCTAATCTCAATTTGTATCTACTGCGATTTTGTTTGTATTCTACTCACACGGTCACATCTATACATAATCACATTTTGAATGTGTTTCTGCAAGCGCCTGTTTCTAACGTACTCAACAAAAGTAATCGAAGTGTTATTAGAAACAAAGTCGTCACCCATCGCAAAAGAACAAAATATCCGAAAAAACTGTGGTGACATGACTTACATAAATTCGTCAGGAAAACCAGTAATAAAATTATGTAACTTATATAGTAAAGCCGAAATCGAATTCAAATGTACTATATCATGCTTCCATTATAGTATGAGCAAGAGGTATACAACTTGATTAAGATTACATTTTCTTACACTAAAACAAAACAGAGATAAACGTTCAACAAAAAATTTAATTTGGATTTCCAACATTCCATCTTGTTAAAAACAGTGCAGCAAATACGAGATGAAATCATTTCTAAATACAAGTTTATTGAAACGCATTAGTATAACGCATTATACCAATGTATTTGAATGTTGCAATGAATATTTCCTCGTTTAAGGACGAACATGTGGCACAGCTAATTGGGATCAAACACCAAGTCAATAGGAAAACAAGTGTCGCACTCCAGAGCTAAGCAAAACAATATTCGGTCAAACATAAAATTCATGCGTCGGCTCCGTACCGCGAATTCATGTCTTGTTCAATTTATTTGAGTAATAGTTTTTTTGATTAATTAAAGAGAAATATTATATGTCTAATTCAAAATGTTTAATTTTACAGCGAAACGTCGAAATTTCACTCATCAGTAAAGTTACAGTAAGGAAAAAATAAAATTTACTTGTGTGTGTTTTTTTAACAGTGTTACTTCCTTACAAAAGTTTTACTGCTATAAAAAATTGTAAATCTATCTCAGTAAACAAAAACACATGCCCCATAATTTGTGTGTAATTGTAATTACTGCCGCCCTGTCATTTGTTCGAGTCAAATTAAAACATTTTATCCATCATATATAGGTGCAATGTCACACATCAAAATGGAACGAACGCGCACATAACCTGATTTTTTGTTGGTTATGTTCTTACGCTGTTAAAATTTTAACCAAAATACTTCGCTATCAATTGTCATGAATTCTTTGTCTTTGTAACTCTAATGGAAATTTGTCTCTCTCAAAGAATTCACGTTGTTCCAAAACTTAACAAAACTGTTAAATTTAACACTTAAGTACTTAAAATGCTATAATTAAGTGGTTAATTCTGTGGGCGGGAGTCGATTTATAAATCGACTATACACTCTCAAAGTAGTTGCAGAAATGTGATCAAACGTATATCGGTATCTTTTGAAAATTATCGCGGAAACGAAAACAAGTTGAAAATTGAAAATCATTCATTTAGAGTTAGACAGTGACTCCAAAATGTCTTACGGTATTATGGAGTACAACATCAAACTGCAAGTTATTCGAACCAAACTTAGACGTGAGGTTTGACACCAGGAGTGGTGGTCTGAAAAAAAAAACAAATCTTCGGTTGGAATATCCATATTGACAATAAAAATCTGCAAATGAACCAAACAACCATGAAAGTGGTGTGACATTTTAAGAGGTATACAATTAGGATGTAGTCAAGTATAATGATGACACGACACTTTAATGCTCAACACTCAGTTTCGTGATGACGAGCAGAAGGAAATCGCGAGACTACAAAACAAATTGTAATAGAAAATTTTATGTTCTGAAGGATCGATGTATGAAGGACTATTGCTATCCTGATCAGGCGAGCAATACATGAGACTGGAGATCTTTACAGGGTTCGTTTTATTATGGCCTGGAGCAGCTGGGTTGTGGAACTCCAAAAATTAACCGGGTGTAGTATACTGTTGTCAGTAGTGGAAGCCGATTAACGGTTCGATTTTGTTTGTAACGAAAGATCACAGGAGGTTTGAACTTGAGTCAGCACCATTTGAAACAGCCGTTCCACGCCATGCAATGAAACTCTAGTGGAGGAGTTATTATAAATTGGATATCCCATCGGGCGATGTATACGTCTTTATAGAGATAGAAATATCGATTATCTTTCCGAAATTCGATAATGCTACAAAATTCTAGTTATAACCTCTAATAAACGAGGCATGGTAATAAAAAACTTAATTGTTCAGTTCCATACAATTCTGTTTTCAAGAATGTGTGACAGACCGATAACACACATATAATTCTAAACGTGTATTCCCATCGAAAACAGATTGTCACAATTTTTCACGAATCAATAAGTTGAGGAGAGTAGCACAGTAAGTAAAATCTTCCATAGTTTGCGTAATTTTCAAAAATTCTAGGTATGCTGTCGAATGAGATCATCAATCGTTACACAATAATCGACATGGAATAGAATACCGGCACAACACTTGATTATTATGAGTTTTATTTCAACATACGGGATTTAGAAAGTTGGAATTATCGTATTAAAATACAATTAATATCTGTTAAAATTAATCCTGCTCGATAAGGAATTACCAGCCGAACAAGTTTACAGTGCCGATGACACTAAAGTATTTTGAGACGGGTGCACTAATAGTTGAATTAAAGCGATAAAATAATTTTAATAGACTTAGGTTAGGTTAGGTTAGGTAAGGGTGGCCGTCCTAAAGAACTAGCATAGACATAAAATTGGTCCGTAGCGGTACCACATTCGAGCTTCCTCCTCTTCACTCGTTGAACCATGCTGAGCTTACTGTAATCTGTGGCTTGATTATTTCATCAGCACGTGGTAGTACACTTCTAAATTGGGTAGCACTAGTCGGTTTGGGACTAGGGTCAGTTTTAACCACGTGTCTGGCGACCAAAGAAAAAAAACAATTGGTCGTAAGTATGCATTCCGTTCGCAATAAAAATTGGGCAGATAAAACTAACTAAATAATTACGAAATCAATAATTAAGAAATAAATTAACTAAGAAATAAGAACAGAAATAAATAAATAACATTATAAGATATACATATAAATATGTAAGAAAAGCAAAAGCAAAACTTAACGTTCGATGGTATGTGTTTTGTATGGCTGCTGAATGTTATCCCGTTGGAATTTATTGGTCATTATTATTTCGGACGTTGCGGTGATTTCGAGCGCGCTCTTTTATTTGCATTATAGGAACACACGTTTGGCCCTTTGGCTCTTTCAAAGTTCAATTAGATAACCAAATTTTGTACCAATTTGGTAACATATTAATTTTTTTTTTGGTCAGCACAGTTAATGCTCGCGCAACTAGTTGAGGAGATCACATAGAATCATTGTCTTTCGAATTCACTTGATTAGATACACAGTACCTAAATCATTACACGCATGTTTCTCTTCACTTTTTATCATTATTTTCCAATTTTATTTTATTTTATTTAATTTTTTTTTTTTTTTTATAGTTTTTAAATCGTTCTTATCGATCGACGTTTGCTTACTCACTGGTTATCTTTTATCCGTTATTTTATTTCTTTTACCATCATCATCCCACTCATTTCTTATACCGTTCTCCTACAAAACCCAAATTATATTTTTCCCCTAATCATTATCCATCGAACATAAGCTTTCGCAACCATAACGCAACCATAGCTGCGACAGAAATCATTGGCAGGGGCACCCAGTCTGCTCGCATGTACCCCGATGAGACAATGTCCCATTATAGCTCCTACGACCATACCAATATATTGCCGTCGAAGCGATATCAGTTGGCCAGATCTGGACCGGTCAACTCCAGGCCAGATCTGCCTGGTTGTTACACACGAACTAGCGTTAGACCATCTGATGTTCGTTTATTTTATGGCTTCTTCCTGAAACAGCGTTTTACATTATGCAAGCAGTATCTTTATGTCCAGCCTGCTTTGGGATATAAGGCGTGCTGTGCCCTTGCGGGCCAGCTCATCTGCCTTTACATTCCCTGCTACATTGAAGTGCCCTGGCACCCACGTCCAGTGGAGGTTGAACTGATCAGCCATCTCATTTAAAGATGCCAGACAGTTCTGGGCTACCTTCGACGTCAGGGAGTATGATTGTAGCATTTTAATAGCAGCCTGGCTTTCCGTGAAAATGCGAATATGCCTCGTAGATATTACATTATACTTCAATTAGTCCATGACATTTATTATCGCGATAAGTTCAGTTTACAACCCCTTTATTCCTTTTAGAGCCATCCGTGAAGAAGCTGCGCCTCATTGTCCATAACTGTCTCATTCACCCAGGTCTCTCTGGTGAGAAACTCAGTGTGGAATCTCACCTCAACAGATCGCGAAGGGATAGCGTAGTCTGTAGTTTCCCGAATACCCCTGTTGCATAGGATGAATGAGTGCGCTATATTGTTACAGGTCCACAGTGAGATGGATTTGAACCGAATGGATTTGAACGACCACTCCATACAGCAGTTTCACTAGTGAGACGTACAGCCAGTGTACTATATGTGGGGCTCCATACCCCATCTCTTTCCAATGGCATTTTTACAGGAGTAGATCGCTATTGTAGCTTTTTTTACTCTCTCTAAGATATTTGGTTTCCAGCTTAGCTTGCTGCCCAAAAATAGTCCGAGGTATTTCGCTCTATCCATATAATAGACTTAAGTTATACAAGAGAAAATTTAAACAATTGTTTAGCTTCAGTATTTCCTATATACAAATTTCAAAGTGATTGGACCCAAGAGTTTAGTACTAAAGATAGTTCTTCTCGCAACCGTCAATAGGTCTCGCAAACTGTTGTTGATCTCCTATCAATAATTCAAAATGAGGGGTCCGTAGATTCATAAAGCATACATTGGAGCCTATTGAACTAAAACTATTTAGGAATTGGAAATTTAAAACATTTTTTTAGCTTAATTGTAATAATTTGTTGTTAAGAGTACAATTTTGTATGTACATATTTATTACACCACAATCATAAAGCTTTTTGCAGAAATTTCAAAATTTTGCTTTAATTTTCAATGTCATTTTCAATTATGTGAAGAATTTTTTTTTTCGATGTAATTTTTAGTTTCTCGTATAAAATTGGCACAAAACTACCTTTTGATGAACCTGAGTATAAACAATGATACGGTATTATGAATTTAAAAAAATAAAATTAAATCATTTGAAAACTTTTCATTCATGACTATTGCTTTTTCTTCATGTATGTAGTTTTCATTTTTCTATTCTATTATTTCGTTTTAAGTTTTTCCTCATAAATCTGTAGCGATTTCCTTCACACTCTAATTGTAAATGAATGAGCCAACAATAGTAGAGGCATTGGTACGAGTGACAAATGCAACATAAACAAAAACTATATCATAATTTTATGATATAACATAAACATATTACTAACTTTTATTTATATTTTAATTATTTTTTAATTTTTTTTCGTAAATCTATAAATTAAAATACACGGATGATTATATATGTAACAGTGTCTCACACGTTATATGAAATTAAATATCTAATTCAATTAAGTAGTCGGCCATCTATTGGGCAATAGGTTAACTATATAAATATCATAAAATAAAATTTGTTACTTATAGTGCTGGATGTTTATTTTTTGAATCCAGATGATTCTTTCATCACGAAAAATTAATTTTTTTCTCCGAAAATAGCAATTTTTGGAATCACCCTAATTCGAAACGGTGATTATTATAATTTGTTTTATAATTTTGCAATAATAACTTAACCGCAAATAAAATGTAATTTTCAACAGAAAATTAAATTTAATAATGCGGTACAAGAGATAATTGATTCTCCGAGGAGGCTATAAATATGTATAGAAACAAAATTAAACGCATGGTTGTTTCTTTGGTAAATTATTTATAAACCAGTTTAAACAAAATATAGTTCCGTTTCCGGTATTTATATATCTCGTATATTATGTTCCCTATCCAATTTTTATTATGTTAAACATCATACATGCATATATGTATACTTTGTTATTTCCTTGTAATTTCCTAATACTGTCAGTAAATAAATACGATTTAAGTTTTAAACTTTAAAGTGCCACGAATTCTTAGAAAGTGCTATACATATAAAAACACAATTTATTGATTTTATCTAAACAGGGCCCCTGGGGCCATTTAGTTTTTCAAACCAAATTGCGATTATTTTTTTATTTTATACCTATAATTTGTATTTGTATTAAATGTATCGACAATTTGGTACTGTCATTGACATGGGTTTGGAATTGAACGATATTTATATATTCAACATATATACATAGCTGCTATGTAGGTATAGTATGTACACTGAATTGTAAAATATTGTCTGAATTATAATGTGAATTTGGTTTCAACATTCGACATATTAAATTAAATTTTTCAATTCTACGTATTGTATTTCGTCGGCAACAAAATTATTGTATCTACATAGGAGTGACGAATTATCGTTTTAAAAATAAAAACAATTGTCGTACTCGATAAAATGTCTTTTTGCAACTGTCACCAAAATAGAGTTATGATTTTCGATAAGTGTCACAGTGAATATTATTTATATATGTATATGTATGTACTTCAAAAACGTATGTATATCATACGATGTCAGAAATAATGACATAAATGGACTGCAACTCGTTAGAACAAGAAGCTACGTTGAAACCTGCTAATTGCAAGACTCAGAATTGTTATTGTTCTTTTACTGGGAAAATAACAATTCCTCGTCCACTCGCAGATGCTTCAACGAACCTTCCTTTGTAGTTGACCCCTATCAGGGTTTCTGGGATAAATAGGTAAAAATAAATTTAGGTATCATTCTTGAATAGTATTAAGGGTTATTCTCAAACATATCTTTTGCTGGTTTGTATATTTACATCTATAGCAGCAGAAACTCTAACACCACTATTACCTGATAAATGGAATACAGGGAAAGTTCCGCAGAAATGACAGAAAGCATAAACTGACGAGGCGTATCCCTCTTCGTTAACTTTGAACGCGCATTCGACTCAATCAACAGAGGCGCGATTTGGAAAACACTTTCTGAAGTAGGCATACTAAAGAAAATAATTGAACTAATACAAGAAATGTATCGGGATGCCGGAAACAAGGTTCAACACAAAGGAAAGCAAAGTGACAAATACTTCAACTCACGCGGAGTAAGACAAGAATGCATACTATCTTCACTACTGTTCCTGATAGTACTGGACAACGTAATGCGCAAACTTGACAATACAACACCAAATGGTATCCAATGGGGACCACTAAAACCTAAAACGGCTCAATGATCTAGACTACGCAGATGATATGTGCCTGTTAGCACACAAGTATACCGACATACAGCAGAAAATACAGAATCTATCAGACCTAGCACATGAAGTATAGATCTCAAAATCAACATCAGTAAAACAAAAGCTATTAGACAGAACACGAACATTAGTACACCAATCACCATCAACAGCACGCCAAACGAAGAGGTTGAAAAATTCGTCTGCCTTGGTTGACCAGCAAAACCAGGCGGCACTAAAGAAGACATCAGTCAACGCATAAACAAAGCAAGAAATACTTTCAACATGCTCCATAAGATCTAAAATGCGTCCATCCTGTCAAGGAACACGAAGCTACGAATGTTCAATGTATGTGTAAAATCAGTACTGTTGTATGGTTGTGAAACATGGAAACACAGACAGAAGATCACAAATAGACTCCAGGTGTTTCTGAACAAATGCCTGAGAAGACTGATAAAATGCTTCTGGCCGAACACCATCAGCAACATAGAACTTCTGCAGAAAACAAAGAAGCAAACAAACATTGAGACCGCAATAAGAAAGCGCCAGTGGAGATGGATCGGGCACACTTTGAGGAAAAATCCGAATTACATAACACGGATGTCATCAGAATCAAATCCACAAGGAAAACGTAAAGTGGTAAGACAAACCTGGAAAAGAACGATGCTAGCCGAAGCAAAAGAACTCGGTAAAACCTGGAGAGTGCTGAAAACAATAGCCCCCAACAGAATAGGTAGTGAACATTTTTGTATATATTTTATTAACGAGTTCTATGTAAACAAGTTTACGAGTAAGTGTTACAAAAATTGAAAAAAAATGCCTGCAGTGTAGTAGTGTTATTACTGTTGACGAATGAATTTTTAAAAAACTGCTCAATACATTTTCGAAATATGTGAAGAAAGCTACATTAAAATTGTAGTGGATTGTGTGCGCGGATTGTATTAGTTTTAACCTGAATTTATGATTGGGAATTGGGATGAACAAATTTTACTTTATGCTAGACAATTATTTCAAAACGATCCAAAATGGTGAAGAAAACTTTAAGAGAATAATTCCGGGAATTGACGACGCGAACAGAACCAGCTACAATCATTATCAAGAAAATACCACAATGAAACAATTCGAAAATCTCATGAAAACTGAAGTGAATTTCGAAAAGGCAGTCTGTGTTAATGATCGTAATCATTATTATCGTCGTGACTTATACTGTACTTTACATCATTCCGATTAAATTATCCAGCCAATTAAATCATAAATGCACCACATTGATCATCGTAGCCCCTTATACCTTTGGACAAAGTAAGAATTCGAATGGAGACCACATTTTTTCTATTCTTATCCTATTCCATCAAGCTCCACTATGAGAATGTTTATGACGCCATTAAAGCAAAGCTTGGGTTTGTTTGGGTTTCGCAATAAATATTGGTAAAATGGGTCTTGTCAAATGTCGGTGTCAAATCAACATCAAAAACAGCTTGTTTTAGACTGCGTTCACCATCATCATTAGTTACATAATCAATGTTATCCAAAAACACCGATTTCCAGTGATGGCGAACAATTTTAGGTATAGACGGACGTGTCAATCAATTATATTTACTTGCAAAAACATCAATGTTTAAGTTAAGTTTAACGAAACTAAATATTTCTTAGGTTAGGGAATAACCAAGAAATATAATATTTTCCTTTAATTCCCGCTCCTATATAACTGTCATCTAAAGTGTTTTTCTCTTAATTATAGTTTTTAGTTTCTGAGAAAAACGATAAACCCAGCATCCGAATGTTTGGCCATTTGCTCGTCGTACCAACGTAGACCGTGTGTCAAAACAATTTAAAAATATGTTAAAAATTCAAATTGTTGTTTGTTTCTTCACCGCAATATTTTTAACTAATTAACACACGGCCCAAAACAAAATCTATTTTTGTGCATTTATTTGAGTAAAAAATAAACGTACAACACGGTTTCCTTTACGTCTCGTACCCGCACAGGTGCATACCTTTCTGCTTTCTTTTGTTAAACGATCAACATTCAGTTGGTCCTAAATAGTTAGAAGCATTGAATGATACAGTAAGCGATTTTCATCGGAATACAAGTAGGTACAAACTCAAAAAAACTAAAACCGGCTTTCGGAGGATGTTGTGTCAGGAGACTAAGACGAGTAAGCAAACCTGAATCTGATGTGTTGAATCCGTCTTAGCTAAACCGATTCGTAAGCAATTTATACTATTTTTAATTGTAGTCAACTTTTTTTAAACGGAAAGCGAAATGTGAGCTATTTCGTAAAAATTTGAAGCGCTGATCTTAAAGATACTTGTCTACATCTATAGGACATTTTTCGGATAGTACAACATTTTAGACGAACTTTCTTGATTTTATTTTCTCTACAATGAAGGCATGTTGTTTAAACAAACAAATGTACATCGAAAGTTTTTCAAAAATTGGGATAAAATCACTGAACGTCGATCATTTGGCGAATTAAATTTTTAAAGCAATTTTTAGGTTCCTGCGATGTGAAGATGTTGGTTAAAAAAAGATATTGGCAGTGCCTCCCCTCAAAAAAAAAAAAAAAATACCGCCAAAATATCTACTCCGTTATTAGACCTGGGGAACGTGTGAGTCACACTAAGACCTACTAGAACCTTCGTGGTCAAGAACACTTATGTAATTCTAATGAACTTTACCACCAACTTGTTTTCCGGAATTTAACAGTCACATAATTTGGACCGATTTTTTAAACACAGTACCGCCGATTCTAGACGAATACTCATCTATACCTTTATCGGATACTTTAGACCAACCACAATCTTTGTGGGAATGGGAACTTAATACTATTGGATTTGACTATTTGATTTATATTGAAAAATCTGCGAAAAACTGTAAAACCCAATAGATTTGAGTCCCATTCACCAAGAGATTGGATTTTAGACAAGTCACACTCATCCGTGGACATCTCTAGAATAGGACAAAATTATAAAAATCTAGAATTTATTCCTCATGATGAACATAACAATAGCAGTTGATCTAAGCTGAACCGAACATGCAGTTACACGTATAACTCAATTTGATTTCAGCTATCAACATTTCCTCTTAATTTTTCGGACAACGTAAAAAGTCGAAACAAATAAGATAGTGGATATGAAATTTTTTGTGGATCCCGTGTCATGATTGGTCGATATGCTTGAAGTGAGTGTTGATGTGCTTACATATTGTGAAAACGCTACGGCACTCACCCGCAATTGATTTAATACCCTTCCGTGAGTGTTTGAATAACTGTTCGGCATTAAGGACGTATGCTGGTTCGATCGATTGAAATGTATTGTTGATTGTTGAGATCATTTTGTTCGAACCTTACCCGACCTAACAAAAACCAAACCACATTTGTAAAGAGTGTTTGGAACAAAAATATTATCTAGTTCGAATTAGCAAGTGGATATTGAAACTAGAATTTACATTATTTTGACACAGGTTAGAAGGTACGATTTTTCATTAGATCCATTAGAAAGAGAGAGTGGCTGGATAAACATTAATTTGCCTAATGGCATACGTCTCTCTTAAGTGACGAGTGGCTTTAGTGTTAGACTATAGTGGTTTGTGGTCGATATAAATGGTGAAATATTGACCTTCGACAAAATATCTAAATTGCTTGATTGAAAGATAAATTGTGAAGACGCTATATAACTTTTGTATTTTATTTTAAAAGTAACTTCACAGTCAGTTTGGCTTTATGTCTTAGCAATTTCAATCTCCCACACCAATCATTTTGGTATATCCATCACCTACACAAATTTTCTTATACACGCAAAATATTTCATTGGGCGTACATATGCGGATATTGCGTTTATTACATATTTTTAGCTAACATTGATAATCATGAATACAAATTTATTTCCAAATTAATTTAAAATTTCTTACCTGAGCTCGAACGGCTGCCAAATGAATTTGTTTCGCCCTCAAATCAAACTTCTTCATAGAAATATCCTCTTGAATTTCATTCGCTTTATTATACAGTTGACTATCAAGCCCTCGCGACTGTGTTCGTGCCAATGCGTCTAAGGCATCCTAAAAAAATAAAAAAAATAATCAGCAATTTATAAACATTCGCGTTTTTGTTGTCTTATTTATAAATATTTTTTCAGGTGCTACATGTATAATTGGTGTCATAAATAATTTCGTGGTGTAGTATTATATGCCACCACGCGATTAACTACTGTATATAAAAAAAATTATTACCTGTAATTGTCGAATTTGTATTTCGATATCTTGTGCCTCGCGTTTTAACGCCTCCAACGTTGGTTTTGGTTGTATCGATGCACATCGATCGACCACCAATTCATTTTTAAATATTGGTGTGGTATCATTAAAATCGGGAATTTCATCGCTCTCGGGATTGGGCGGTGGTTGCGGTGACACAAAAATTTTTCTTGGAATTTTAGTCGAGTTTGGTGTTATGGGCAGGACACGAATTACATTTGTTAAATCTTGGGGTCCCGATACCGATTTACAGGTGGACGTTAAACCTTCGTATCGTTTCGATTGTTCATTTGCCTAAAAAATAATTAATAAATTGAAAAAATTCCCAATCAATTTTAATCCGACAAATTCAAATCAATCTTATTACCTTATTCGAAATTGCTTCAGCACCTTGTATAACCGCTTCCGTTACAATGTTACACAAATCTGTGTAAATCTCTTCAAGCTCTTGTAATAAATTCGGTAATGTTTCGCAATGATACGATTCGAGCATTGCATTTGTTGCATGCAATTGTTGCACATAAGCATTATGCGAATCAATATATTGCGTCAATGTGATTTGATTTGGATTCTGCCGATGCCCTAAATAGCATTGCTTATAATCCAATCGACACTTTGGTACATAAAAAAAAATACAAAAATAAATAAATTTATTTTTATTACAATATTCTAAATTAACCCCATTTTGTTTAAATTAGATTTATAAAATATGATTTTTATTTTAGTTTTTACTTTTTTCTTAAATATATATATATAAAGAATTAATCAATTTCAAATGTTGTAATAAAAAACTATAATAATACCAAACTAAATATATATATTTATAAATATAAAAATAAAAACTATAACAATTATTTTTAACTATTAAAATAAAACTAACAATAAACGAAAAATGGCGGATATAATGAACTATATAAAAATTATTTTTGTATACAGTACTACTGCTATGAAAAATATAAAATGTTTAAATTTTTAATTTCTAATATAACAATAAAAATAGTTTTATTTTATATGTTATAATAGCTACAATATATATTAACAGAAATAATTTGCAACAGCTATAAAATGTAGATAGTGTGTATAATATAAAAAGTTATGCCATTGTTTAATTTCGCATTTCCTCTGACGGTACACATTAGGTGTCATGTTTTGGTAAAGTTACAACAATAATCGCATTGTATACAGTAAAATATGAGCTAGCTATAAACCAAATCAGAATTTTAGTTATGATACCTACCGCTTGGAATTGATTTTTTTAAATTGTACTTCCAAATAATTGACAAAGTTGCTTTGGGGAAAAAGTGAATGAATGCTAAACCACCAAATCATTTTCAAACCATCAATACTGAAGTGTTTTCATTTTTATTTCAATATACTACCTTCCTAAAGCTTGGAAAAAAATAAGGAAGTTGACAAATATAATACGCATAAAATGTAAAGTTACTAAAAGCAGTCGAATAATTTGAAAAATGTTGACAGATATATTCAAACATCAGAAGTAAAATTGATTGACTAAATCAAAGTCTATCGTGCAAAGGGGAATAAATCGATGTTTGGTTATGAAAAATTTCATTGCCGTAGGTACGTTTTCCAGATCATTTTATAAATAATATTTTAGAATTAGACTATAACCAAAAATTAAATTTAATTTAATAATATTAATGTAATTGTATTTAAAAAAAATTAGGGCGTTTTTTATAAACACAAACAAATCAACCTAAGTTTTTTCTTCAACCATTAAATATATTTTCATATATATGACATAATTTATAATTTCTACTATTTGTAATTTAGAGTTTTTTCCATGCACAGAATCCTGTTTAGGTTGATGGTGTCTTAAGTCAAAACAAAATAATCAAATACTAATTTTAATTGCGTTTATAAAGTCGTTAATTGGAGAGCTTATATAGCTACGCCACATTTCTGTACGATGATAAAATCGACGAATCCGAATAAAATAAACTTATTAAAGAATATCTAATCTTAATAATTACTTAATTCATTTAATTACGATACTTATAGATTCTATACGGATAGATTCTTTTTAAATATTTTATAGTATATGTAGGGTGAGCCTGGTAAAAAATGCACAGAAAATATCAACTATTAGTTTGTTAAATATCAATTAGTTGTCTGACGAATGAAGGAAATTTCTTTGGGAACCGTACATGATCTTGAATGACCTTGCTTTCGAAGGTAGCAAAAACTTTTTTTTTTCATAGTTTAAGTACTTTTAAGGCACTCTTATCTCAATATATAAACAGATTTTTTGCGGAAAAGGCGAGAAGTGATTTTACGTTTCCATTTTTATGAATGAATTTGATCTGATTAAGTAATTGATCGAAAATCTCAAACCGGTCCACTGTGACGATTGTCAAGAAAAGTGGCCCAAAGGCTAATACTCCATCGATGTTGATGGTCAACAGTTCTAATTCAATGTGGTCTCACTAAATCCCATGTCGGTTAACTAACTAACTTGAATTACTAACACTGATAGAATTAGCGATACGTGAATTCACCAAAAACCGTAGCCGATTACCATTCAATTCTACTTCTTGGGTAGCATTTTGCTGGAACTCACCGTATATCATCATTATGTCAAAAGTGAATTGATTGAAGTCATAAGCATAACAAACGTAAATGATGAACTTGTTGCGTTTATTTATGACTAGCGAGCGACAGGTTGGTTCAAATGTAAAATAACTTATTAGCCTGCGAGCTGCACTTTGTACTAGACTCATCTTGTATACGTAAAATGTGATTAAAATGGATTTGATTTTGCCCAAGGAAAGAAATTTGAGCATCGACCCCAATCAATGTCAATTCTAATCTAATTCGTTCGTTAAAACCGAATTTAAATAATAAATAACAAAATACTTTAAAGAAATAATAAATACTATTACATATTCATGATGAAGAGAGCCAATGGAATCACTGTCATGATGAAAGCAATCGAATCTAGATTGACACCTGGATAAATGTTAGCGAAAACTGCTCAACAAACACCTCAACCAATGTTTACAGTTGAGTTAGAATCTGAGCCACATACAACTAATCCGAAAAATGCGGCAATTGCGGTGGCAAAATCTTTTAAAAACTTTAAAATAAAATTGACTCCATAAAGTATCGATACAATAAGCTCTCAATCAATTATGCAAAAGATATATCTTCAACAATAAATTCAAAAATTTTATAAGCAGAGTTAGTTAAACCCAAAAGAAATTACCCTCCATCATGGATACCAATAAGATTCTCATGATTCAAAACATGAATACTCTCAAACAATTTTTAGATCAAATCAATTAAAAAGTGAATTAGGTGTATGGAATGTCTATAGCAAACTCATTTACGACACTGAGCATTCCAGCAAGTCTCGGCCACTATGAACTCTAACAACTTAGTGAAGATCATATTCAGATAATTAGCATCTTTTTGGAAAAAATAGCAGTCAAATGCAACATATCTGCAGTTTATGACATTTATATTTTTCTTTATGTATAGAAGCTCAAATAAGGTTGGCAGGATAGCAATAGGGCTACCGAAACTTTAGTCTTAACTGGTGTCGCCAGCAAGCCTGATATACCAATATGCGGATAAAAATCCGATGGTTTGTGATTCGTAATACTCAGTCAGTTAAATGATTTAAATGCTTAAAAGATACGCCCACTTTTCGATTTTTTCATATCAAATTTATGTAGATTAAAAAATCCCCGGATTTTATCCGCTCTGGTGACGTGCAGGTAAAACAAATTGACCATTATACTGCTGGTCGAGTTGGAGGCTTAACTTATTGCTTTAATCAACAGGAAGTGGGTATTGGTTTGCAAGAGTCTCATACTACCTTTGCAACAACATTTCGTTTTAGATTTTATAGTTACCTTACTCAACTGAAGATATCGATATGGATAAGGTTTTTCTGTCGAAGTTTTAATAATCAAACGAATGGTATGAAATCAAAAGTTAACTACGTATAAAATGAAAGTTAAAAGTTGAGAACAAACTGGAGGCCATGCGCAAAATCACACTCAAACGTGAATGCGGAATTCAAATCGAATTTGAAGGTTAACTCTAAGTAAAATGCTAATTTAATGTCGAAGTCAAGTCCAGGTCAAAATATAAACCAATGCCAATAATTAAATGAACGTTTGAGGAAAACCGCGAAATCGACGAAATTTAAAATAGAAATTTAAGTCATATTTTAAAGTCGAAACTGAGATCAAAGTCGATGCCCATTTAATTGTACTCAAAAACTGGCAAATTTTGATTTTTCGGTTAAATTTAAAACTTTAAATTTTTGTTATGAACAGACCTAAATATACAATCAATCGACTCGCTACAACTAATAAACAAACATCGCTTGATACCAGGGATGGGCGAGGTAGTCTACGGCAAGTCATCCACGCACTTGTCAACGCGTAAAATATTACGTTGATTACCTGGAAACATTTATCGTCATGTAGACAATTTCAATAACCTAGAATAATTTTAGCAATTTCAAATCCAACGCCCTAGTTTTTGTGTTTAATAATAAACGTGTCAATACAAGGAGATTCATTTTTCATTGCTCACCAAATATCTCATCGAGAGAATATTATCTGTTAATTGCGGATTTATTTGAGCCGGTTAAACTAGCAATTGAAAATAATTTAAATTTCTAAAAATCTTTTAAATATTAAAACGCTATGCAACTTAATATTTAATTAATAATTTTCATAATTGACCAAAAAATGTATACCACTGTTTGATTATAAAAATCTGTTTCATTTGATATATCACATGACATAACCCCAATTAAAATTTTTAATGGACCATCCAGCATCGGTCCAGGTGATTTTTTACAAAACTTTGTATTGTCTGAACCATTTTACAATACTCCACGAATATTTGTGAAAAAAAATTCCACAATTATTTGACAAATATTCGTGAACTTTTTGTAGATATGGATTAGAGGTTAGAAAGTTTTGTAAAACATCACTTGGGCCAAAGATGCTGGTGATGGATCAAAATTTTGAATTTTGGTTATGTCATGTGATATATCAAATGAAACGTATTTTCATAAGCAATCTAGTGGTACACATTTAATTGCTCAGTTATGAGAATTATTAACTAAAAATTCATTTTAACGGATTTTTTCAAAATCACATTCAGATGGAGTGGATTTTTTAGAAATTTAAATTATTCTTAATTACTAATTTTAATAGCTCTAATAAATTCGCATTTGACAGAGAGTAATTTTTTCCAGAAAATCCTGAGATATTTGCTGTGCACGAAAAACTAACCTCCGTCTAGACACGTTTGTGTCATAAAGTCATGTGATGCATAATTTTTAATACTTGTTTGTATTTTTGGAGTTTTCAGGCAAATTTATCGACAACCGCAAAACAGCTGTGTCAGGCATAAAACTGTTACTTGATTGACATATCTTGGCTAATCCATAGAGTTCTCATTTATAAATTTTTCGGAAAAAATTAACTAAATTACTATACTCGGCCTCACTTTTTTGAATGATTTATTGGCATCCATAAATTGAAGCATTCCCAATAAATTCACAAATGCATTACACTGGATTTTTATCGAGTTTCATAAGCTGAATAACTTCTAGTCCATTAAATCCTTTTTAAAGCATTACCAAGATTGCAAGTTGTGTGCGATTTTAATCATAAGTTGGCATTTTCAGATATACGACTGGGAAAGTTTTAGTTTTTTTATATGTACAACTTTCCAGCAAAGTCCATTGATTCATATATTGTTATATAAAGTGCCTAACAGCTTTTCCATAATTTCAGATATTACAAATAAATTCGAAACGTTTATGAAAGCGTTCTACATATAATTTTTATAGGCCCATCACAGTATTAATTCACTCTTTGACTTTGTCGACGAACACGTCGACGAAGAAATTAATAGATGACGCGTAAATGCCCATCCCTGCTTTACGCGATGCTTGTCAGTATGAAACATGTAAAAACGGTATTTTGAGTCATTTCATCATACCAAATTTTAAAAGTTTAAAAGCGTTCCGGTTTGACCTCTTGCCTACAGAAACATATTAGTGCAAGATTTGTGCTCGAGGTGATGATAATACATACAGACATAAGAAAATTGATTTTGAATGAATACAATTGTTGGTCAATTTTAACAGTGTTTTTATAATATTGGCAGGGACCGTCTGTTATACAGTGCAACGCGCACACTGCACTATTCAATCTTAACCAGAAATTTGTGCAATCAGTGTATTCCCATTCTGCATCAACGAATGGAGAAAATGACGATTATGACGTTGAAAGCCAAGCAATTATTGTTTCATTAATAGATAAATTTAGTTTTTAGTTATACCTATTTTAACAGCTAATTGACTTCAACATTTGACAAATCGACCATCAAACTACTTCTCTGGACAATTTAGCGTGTTAGTTTTACAAGCTTCACTATCACAATCAGTCGTTATATTTCTCAAATTTGGTGGAGTTCAGTGTAAATAATATCAAAGTCTGCAATTAAAAACCAATTGCTTTTCTACGATTAATATTAAATACATATAAAAAAATAAAATTTCTCGGTACTAAATTTATTTGTACCAAAGCGCGGACACATAGTAAAACACACTATTTTAGGTTTAAGACTATAAAATTTGGTATCGATAATTTATTATTTTTTATTATTTATAAGTTATAATAAATGGAATTTTATAAAAAATAAAATTTCGATACTAAGTTTAAGTCGAACAGTTAAAGCAGCCACATAGTAAAACACACGAAAAATTTGATTAGTATACTGATGCACGGCCATTTTTCGAGTATTTTACTATGTGAGAGTGAGTGGTTATAGAAAAGTTGACTAAAATATGGCCTCGAGATATTTTAATATTTTTTTTATTATTATATTATCTTTGTATATCGTCTTTGCTACCCCTACCTAGGCGATACTACAGTCAGACTTATACCCTTGAAGTGTAGTAATTTGGTGAAATAATTTCAACCCGCAGAATAGACGTCAATATAGATATAAATTATATATAACTATTAACTATATAGGTACCAAGCAAACATATATAGTTTTGTCTACATATTGCTCAACTATACACATATTGTTTAACACTCGTATTCCATTGTTAATCAAACTGTGCTGCAATTTATTCCTAGAATTGGATATTGATTATTCAAATGCATTTTTTTTTTCAAAACATTGCTTTGATAAATTATTAGAATGGAGCGAAACATGACAATATTTCCTGGTATATAGTTCTTATGTACATACAAATTAATTAAATTTATTTACCTTTATGTATAGAAATTTCAAAGCGTATATACTCGTACATATGTATTATGTTCGAAATGAATGTGATGTAGTTTTTCGATAGTCATAACAAGGAATCCAATAAATTTCGAATATAGGTCATAATTAGTAATGATGCTATTATACATTAAATTAGAAAAGCAAGGTAAGTAATAAGGAAAATGTTTTTTCAAATTTTCAAGGGATATATATATATATATATATATGTATATATATATATCTATATATATATATAGGTATATATATGAAGAATTTGTGTATGTAGATCTCGAAAATCGGCTGCACAAAATTTACAAAACACCTTAAATTAAATAATGCCAATTGGAAAAAAATTACAAAATTTAACAGTGTGCTTTTGTTATACTTTTTAAGTATTAACAATCTAGAGTTACGATGTTCTTGACGAATGAAGTGAAATTTTCCAAAACAATTATTTACACGCAAACAAGTTGGACATTTTAAGAAAAACATGTTGGATATATTTACTAAAAAAAAATTTTAAAGTGATCAATCCGTAGGTCATGTGTGGCTGCCATATAAATGTTTATAAAAACTATTATAGTACGTGAAACGGACCCGAATATTTGTTTACCCCCAAAAACAATGTAGGTAACTTTACGATAATTTTTTTTTATGGAAACCGCCACCGCTTATTATATTTCGATAACTTTGTAAGTTCAAAAAACTATTCATTTATCATATTATAGTTTCTTTTATTGTTACATTTTTATTGTTATTTATAATATGTATTAAAAATCAATTTTATTATAATTTTA
The DNA here is from genome assembly GCA_951394425.1 of Tipula unca. Classification (NCBI taxonomy): domain Eukaryota; kingdom Metazoa; phylum Arthropoda; class Insecta; order Diptera; family Tipulidae; genus Tipula; species Tipula unca. Next base: position 92,401,400 of record OX596382.1, read on the forward strand.
GTAATTTTTAGAAAAACAGTAAAAACTGAATGAAGTACATAAAAAATAATGGATATCATAAATTTTATGTCTGTAATATTTGTATTACTTTTGCTAAACGTTAATGCTGCAAACACAATGAGGGTCCGTGAATTCCGGTGGAAAATGTGCGCACGAGAGAATCGGTCAGTATAATTATGGGTTGTGGCGCTGAATTTTGGAGCAATTTAACTTCATTTTCGCCGTTATATTGGTAAATTCTTTCTACCACTCGTCACTCAAGCTCAGGTTTAAAAAATAATTTAAATATGTTTAGTGTGGTGTAATGCTAAAAATTATGATTGCAGATTTTGTTTTTATTGTTTTATTCGATTTGGACATACCGGTTTGTCCTAAAACTATTTAATTAGATTTTAAAATTTGACGGACAATCAATATAACATCAGCGAATATTTTATATAACAATTGCTAGTTAGGGGCGAGAATCGGACTTTCGAGGAATGATTTTACCGTTAATCTGATTTAAATAGTAATAAGCCGTAAAATAAAATTGTTAATATTTGTGAAATGCCATTATTTGTCAGCGATGTGATTTGTAGCTGTATGAAATTTGAACATTACTGTGGTGACATCTATAGGAATTAATAGAATATTTTCATTAACTGCTCCTAATTGCATCTGCTGGTTATCGTGAAATAAACTCCGAAATTAGAAGTGTACTTACGCCCGAAATTTGTTTAGAAATGACGCTCTTAGTTGTAAATTAAATTCTCCGTGCAAATATTTAAACCATGTACAATAAGACCTTATTTATATGGACTTGCAAAACTAATTTGCTATTAATTAAATTATTATCAGTTAAAATTCATTTTAGAACATTTAGTTATATTCTGTAAAATCTCACTGACTTCGAACGTATTAAATAAAATTAAGAGCGAAAAATGGCAGAAGAAAAAATTAATTTCATTATATTAAAAAATTTTTAACATTTTGTGATGATGTTATCATAAGGTCCGATTTAACAAGTTCGTTTACATGATTTCTGGTTTCCTTAATCTAGTCAAAATACTATTACAATATTGCCCGAATAATATGTCGGCCATTATTAAAGCCCAAAATTAGGGCATATTAAAGCGCCAGACCTTATTTCACGGAACCTATTTACTGTACACAAGTATGGTCCAAGGTAAATCTGGTAATAAAACATTTCCGTGATGTTCTTCTTTCTTTGATGCTCTATATAAGTATGAGCTCATTTTACTCAATGGTTGATTTAGCCCTGTATACCGGACTATCAAACTGAAAAAAAAAAATCATCAAAGGCATTATCATTTGGATGCTTTTCAGTCTAATATGTTCTTATGACTGATACACAAATATGTTTGTTAATTTTGCCTGACCTATTTATAGTTATAGCTACAACATCAATGAGCATTAGTTCTCGTGTTGAAAAGAGCTGCTCGCTAGTAAACAAGTAGTATTGTAAAATAGATAAAATTGAAACAAAAGTTTATGATATTTTTTAAAATGACGCGAGTTATCTCTAATTGTCTAAGTCTCGTAAACCATTTTGTCGTCATATTGAGAAACTGAAAATTCTTTCAATGGTTGAAATACTTTCATGACAATAATCCTGATATGTGGTATTATAGGTAGTTAATACAAAAATAAAATATTGTCACAACAACAACGATATTTAATCAAGAAGTTTAAAAACTGTTGAAAATTGGTAAATTTTAAGAATTTTAAAAAAATTTCAAAATCCAACTAAAATTCAGAATTGTCATTGTTATAAATCGCCAAAAAAACCAACCACATCTGAATCATAAATATACGTACGGTGCATCTTGGATTGATTGAATCAATAAAGTTCAAACATACATTAAATCCGAGCTAGAATTTTGAAAATTCTGAATTTTATTTAATTTTTTCAATATTTAAAATTATTTAGTTATTTATATTCGAAATTACTATCGATCTTTATGTTATGTTAAAATTATTTTTGAAAGTATGTTTCGTTCTTCTTTACAATGAGCGTGGTATATACATAAGTGTAGCTGGAATCCATCATATATCTATTGCTTGTAGCCTCATCGGCAATGTAGCCTCATTGGCCATCGAGATTGTTCAGCTAGTGGATTTATTATCCTTTCATAACTGAACAGTATCCCTATTTTGTACACGGCTACAGGTCCGTCTTTTAATTGGCCCTCCGCACACTTCATTCTCCATGCTAGCCTGTACTAACATGAACGATAGGTCGGCCCATGAATTCTACATTCCAACAGAGGGGTATAGATATTTTCAATTTAATTACTGAGATGAAAAATCTCTTTTGCATCCCCATATCTGTTGGGATTCGAACCCGGTACCTCCCGATCTCGAGAAATGTTTTAAAATTGAATACATTTACTAAAATTTAAATTCTGTTTAATTTTGAAAAATATTCTTACAATCAAATGTTCAGCGAATACATTGTTTAAAATTGATAAATTTATTATAATATTTTGCCGAGTTTGAGAAATTCCGGAAGATCCGATGAATCTTATGATTCATCGAAAAGTGGGCTGTGAAAATTTGGGTATTATACCAAATAAAACTAAATTTATTTTAATATTTTTATAATTCGGGTCATATTCCGAAATTCGCAAAAGCATCTTAATTTCGCATGAAAATTCAAAATTTGAAATATATCCCAAAATTCTAAATTTGTGAATTTTAAATACACATTGGAAAAATATTTCTCCAATTCCAAAATAAAACGTTCACCATAAATTGGAGATTTACATGTTATATTCATTTTGCTTAATATTCAAATTTGAAGAATTCAATTTAATTTGTATTTTAAATTTTATCTTCAGAATCGTATACGTTGAGAATATTTGCGAAATTTATCGAATTTTTAAGTTTTACAAAATTATGAGTTTTCTAAACCGAGTTAATTTTTCGAATTAAACGTTAGAAGTGGAAACGTCAAACATGGATTCTGCACTCATGAAGACAGTGCTAGACATTGAGGTGCATCATTTTACAATTTCACAATTTGAAGGCTGAGAAGATGACAATGAAGTGAATATTAAAATAATAACAAAAAGTTACATTGTTTTTTCTTCGATTGAAATTTTATTTATACGTAAATTGGAATTTGAAGAGTTTTGTAAATTTTTTGTTTCAGATTTTTATTGGATTTATTAGGTTAAGTTAGGTTACGTAAGGGTGGCCGTCCTAAAGGACTAGCATAGACACAAACATGGTCCGTAGCTGTACCACATTCGAGTTTCCTCCTCTTCACTCGCTAAACCATCCTGAGCTTACCACGAAGCGTTTAAAGTCCTGGATCTCGATCTCACTAAGATCCGAGAGGTCGTTCAAAGGGGAAGTTCCCATAAATTTTGTTATTTTGTTCTGCTGTACGCTAGACTAGGACAGGTGCAGTGCAGATGGAGCACATTTTCCCCCTCCTCAACACCACAACTGCGGCAGAAATCGTGGGCTGGGACACCCAGTCTGCTCGCATGTATCCCAATGACACAATGTCCCGTTATAGCTCCCACGACCATACCAATAAGGTGCCGTCGAAGCGATATCAGTTGGCCTGATCTGGACCGGTCAAGTCCAGGCAGATCTGCCTGGTTATTACACACGAACTGGCGTTAGACCATCTGACGTTCGTTTCTTTTATGGCTTCTTCCTGAAGCAGCAGTTTACATTGGATTAATTAGTAAAAACAATAAAAAATCAATTTCCAATTGGGAAAAATAATGAAAATCATACAAAATATTGAAATTCTAAGTTCTGTAAAACTAAGTAGTAAAATCTTTAGAATTGAGTCCCGTTCACGACGAAGATAATATTTTGGACAGGCTATCCGACCTTATAAAGTAGAAATAGACAAGTACTCGTAAACATCTGTAGGATCAGATAAAAATCACTGAAATTCTAAATTCCGTAAAAAATAGTGTAAATAGACCGTGCGTGTTTTAATTGCATTTTAAGAATTTTAGTTTTTCAAAATCAAGCTAAACTTCAGAATTATAAACGTCAAATTTGATTTCAGAATTTGAAAATTATAAAATTATCTAATTTTTAATTTTTTTATTTGTGATCCATATTAATTGCCGAGGAAGATGTGCCAAGCACATCTAAATCATAAGTATACGTACGGGAGCATCTTGGATTGATTGCAAATCATTAAAATCGGGACAGAATTTTGAAAATTCTGGATTTTATTTAATTTTTTTCAAAATTTGGAAACATTTTCAAATTGACGAAGCCTTTAACGTTTCACATGGTGGGTGTAATTCTGAATGCGTCTCTGATGTTTTATACTGTACGTAATTTTGACAAATCCGATGAAACTTGATTCATCAAAGTTTAAGCACGTTAGAGTTAGCGTGTTATTTCGGAAATTTTCTATAAATTATTGGTGACTTTTAAAAACTTACGGAAATTTGTAAAATCTCCAAAATTTTGTTAAATTTTTTTACAATTCAATTCTAAAAATCATCTTAATTTCGGTTGAAAATTCAAAATTTGCAAAACATCCCAAAATTCTAGATAACTTTCTCTAAATTTGTAAATTTTGAATAAACATATACATATTGGCAGTTAAAAATGAAATTTTTCGTAAAGTTTATGGTTCCATAGATATGGGCAAAAATTGATCAGCAAAATAATTTTGTCAAAGTTTTAACACTGTGTCGTTGTAACGGCAAATAAAATCACTTATTCTTTGATTTATTAAGCAAATTAAAACGAAAAATGTATTTTCCGGTTTTGATTTAACCAGTTTTGATTTTAAATTACAATTACCTCCACAATTCCTAATTACAAATCAAAAAATAAAATTCTTAAGAATATGTTGTTCACTAATGAAGAATCGTTCGGTATGATGTACATGTAGGTACATGTCGGCAAAATGAACGGAAGGCGATTAGATTATACGCTGAACGGTATCCAGATCGTCGGCAATTTGGAAGAGGTATATATTCAATCGTTTGAAATACCCAAACAAACTCTCTCTCTCGATTTGAGAGAAGGCAAGTTCCATGCATACCACATATACAGGAATTATCAGCAAATTATTTTATGAACAGAATTTTATTTTGTCAATGAGCCAGAATTGAAGAAGAGTTAAACTCTGTTCAACATGTTCTGTGAACAGACGAAGCTGGATGGTGAACCCCGTAATTTTCAAAGGGCTCCACGGGAACAATTACATTTAATGTTTCCGAAGAGGTGGTCCTCTTTTCCCACACGATCACCAGATCTAACTTTTATGGATTTTTATTTTTGGAAAAAAGTGAAAGCCTTAGTATATTTCGATCGGCGTACCAATGCAGAAGATATGAAAAAAAGAATTAAAGAAATTTTCAGAAATAATTCTTTCAGAAATTGAATTGGGGGCAGTTCACATTAATTTTGACAAGAAAAATATTTGGAATTAAATGGTAGCCATTTTGAACATGGCGGTAATTTGGCAAAATCAGTTCGTTTTTTTTGTTGATTTTGCTTATGTTGGTAAGGTAAGCACGACAATTCACCGAAAAACATTTCACCAAAAACGACAATTAACTGAAAACGACAATTCACCGAAAACGACACTTCATCGAAAACGAAAATTCACCGAAATAAAAAATACATGCGAACTGCTATACCGATAATAATGAATTCGAATTATTTGAAAGTTGACTGTATTCCAGAGCCATTTGGCACGGAACTAGGTCAATCCTTGACCGATTATCATGAAATTTGATAAGTTGAATGGAAAATGATTTTTGGATAATATTCTGGAATATGGTTATTTGGAACTGGGCTAGGCCAATCGAATTTGATTGAATTGGACAAATTGAATGGAAATGGCCATAGGTCGATCTTTGACAGATTATCATGAAACTTGACAAGTTAAATGGAAATGTGATTGGATGTGATGGATAAAATTCAGTGGCTGGTTGGAACGGTACTAGGCCAACCCATGACCGATTATCATGAAACTTGACTGGTTGAATGGAAAATGTGAATGTAAAATGATTTTTCAATAAAATTCTGGAATAACTGGACAAATTGAATGTATATGGGATTGTAAAATAATTTTTGGATAAAACACTGAATTATGACAACTTGAACAGAACTAGACTAGTCCTTGACCGAATATGATGAAATGACGTGTGGGATAAAATTTGGATGTATGTTGTATTGGAACAAAACTAGCCTATTTTTGGATTAAATGGATGTTAGCTTAAAATAGTACTGGTATGTGGTTTAATATAAATATGAATGTAAATAATAATTTGTAAACAAATTGTTATGTTATGATGAAACTCTGTATGTTCTACAGAAACGGGATTTCTTGTGTACTTATAATTGAATTACCCTAAAACGAAATTCTCTATACAAAGAATACTGCTGGTCTAGATAAATTTTTATGAATTAAATTTTTGTGGAAATGAAATTGTAGAATCGGAATGCTATTCCGAACCGCAGCAGTGTAAGTTATGTTTGTTGTCTATCCGAATTCTTTGTAAATTTAGCAACATGAGTGCTTCTCACGTTGAAAGTCTAACCCATGATTTAAATTTAATTTAATCATAATAAACTTACCGCTGGTGGAGGGATACTAGGTCAGATAGGCATATGCGTCGTCCTCAACGGTTAACGCTCAAATTAAACTAATTATACGACTAATAGGGCCACAGGACAATTTAATTGAATTTTAATATGGTTTACTCTATGTTTAGTTTTTTTTCTTTATTACAAAATTTAAAATTAATATAATATTTGTAATTTATGTATGTATTTAACTAAGTAACATAGTCTTAGTTTTACTCTTAATTCTAGTTTATGTATTAATTAGGGGTGCGTTTAAAATGCGAATTTCTCGAAAATTTTAAAGTAAAATAAAAATAATAAATATCAGACAATTTCTTTTTTAAAAGTTCATGCACTGTCACTTTAGGTGAATTGCGTATTTAGTTTTTCGGGGAATTGTTTTTCGGTGAATTGTTGTGGAACCGTTGGTAAAATAAAAGTTATCATGTTATACTGCAGTTGCAATTTTCTAAAAAAAATGTTAACCAAAATGATTTTTGGAGAACTGTGCCCAACTATATTCATTAAATAGTTTTGGTGAAATGTGTTCAAGTATCCTAGTTAAAAATAACGAAAGGCACCCAAGACATATATTTGATTTAAAAAATATTTAATTCAACCGTGCTGTGGTTTAATAGAACATAAATTCCATTGTGTTCAATTATCACGGACGATGAGCTAAAATTTAAAAAAATCAATTAAACATTCCGATTTCATTATTTATAGCGATAGTCTATTATTATTTTATAACCAAATGTATGTCACGCTGTCATAAATTTTTATATTACACACACTATGTATTAATTAATATTAAAAGTAAAAATATAAATTTAATAAGTAAATAAAAACAAAAGTAGTAACGTAAATGTTAAAATTGGCATTCCAGAAATTCAACAGAGGAAATAACTCACATATTAAGTAATTTTTTTTATTTATAAAATATAATTTTTTTTTATAATTATTATTATTATTATGTCTTAGATAAGTTACATTATTTTTCCAGAAAATATGATGGGTCTATATGTTGTTAAAATATTGTTAGAATATATCATAATGGAAGAGGATTAAAAGGTTAGTGCTTTTATAGTTATATAAATAATTATGTATAATATATATATAAAAGTAAATAAAATAATATTTATATAAAAATGTATGTACTCGTATATGTATGTATGTGTCATAATTGCTCGTACAATACTATTTTTAATTTTTTTTTTTTAGTGGTTACAAAAATACATTATGAAAAAACATTATGTCAATGAATTGAGATAAAATTATTAATATTTTTTTTTTGTTTTGTTTTTAAAGATGATATGAATGAATGAATAATTTTAAATTGAGAAGAAAATATATAATTTGAAAAAAATTATATTACGTTTTCTATGTATGTATACATACATATATACACAAATACACATTATTTACCTTTGATAATTTTTCTTCAGTCTTTGCTATAATCGTATCAAATGATTCACGATGTGTAAATACTTTTCTACTTTGAACTTTTCGATAAAATGAACGTTCCAATAAGGGTCGCGCCACCTGTAAAAGAAAATTTCGTTTCAATTAATTCTGTATGAATTCACTTATTTATATTAAGTTATTAATTTTATTTTAATTACGACAGTTTATATAGTAATATGTAATTAATTTAAATTTATGACCAAATATCATAGAATAAATAATACCTAGAAGGACATTTTATATGAATTAGAGTTACCAGAAACTTTTTTGCTTGTTTTTATTTTTATTACTTTTTTTTATATGATCCTATATACAAATAACCATAGTTCACTTTGCCAAAATGTAAATAAATAAATTTTGTTTATTTTATTTATTTACACTTTGGCAAAGTGAACTCTGGTCATTTGTATAGGACATAGGTTTTTATTTGTGACGAGGCGATGAAAAAAGAGACCTCCATCCATATTCGCTGTAAATATTGGCATCTTGCTTCTGCCGATAACCACATAAACAATTAAATAAAAGCAAGCAAACTATTTTCTGGTTACTCTGTTCTATATAAAATATCTATTCTATGCTAATATATCGTTCACAATAAACTTTATTGATGTTACACTGAATTATGTTCAATTTATTCATTCTCATTAAATTTGGTTGTATCGTGGGAGTTGTAAGACTGGGATGCGTACACTGGAACACCGGCGAGTAAGTGGGAAATAAAGTACCACCAGAGTCACCTATATATACAGAGCCCTAAGGTTAAAAATTGAGCATTTTCTAGAGGAACTAAAATTGACGAAACAAACATTTTTTCCACACAAAATATATGAAAAATTAAATTTTTTTCGGTGCGATATTTTTCAATGAAAATGTCGATGGATTAAGTATTTTAACATTGAAATAGAATCTACAATTATCATTTTATAATTGATTCAAAGCTTGATCAAAGAAGTTGTTTAATTTTTGATATATTTATTAATAAAATTTATAGGAAAAAAAGCATTTCTCCATTGAATTAACATAAATACACACAAATACCAACGCAATAAAATTAAACTGCAAGACGAAAAGAGAAAATAGTAAAAGTGTGGTTATGTTTCCTTTGAATTATATTTTTGTGAGTAAAATAAAATACTTAAAGGGTATTTCAATAAAAGCTGCATGATTTTGTTTGAATAAATCTCAAACTAATTTCACTTCAATTTCAACGTAAATTTTGGATTTTAGATTATAAATGGAACACCATGACTATCACGTTCTTCTGGCACGGTTCTATTTTATTTTGGTAAAGTTTTGTTACGAATTTGTGCATAATTATGGTTCTAAATAAATTGTGCAGCTATTATTGGAACTCCCTATGACATGTTGTAAGTTGTCAATATCACAATTTTTTTTCTATCGATCGATGTTTATGTTCTCTTTTTAAATTTTACGCTATTTCGTGAATTCAATTTTGTTTTTTTTCTATTGCGATCTCAGTCTATTGGAATAATTTTGCACTCTATCCGTTTTCCGATTTCACTACAAGGTAATGAAATAGAAATATGTGGTGATACATTTTCAAATGTATAAAAGGAAATAGAATAATGCTTTATACGAGCATGCTGCGATCGCAATAGAAAAAACGAAATTAAAAAAAAAATGTGAGATTTAATTCTTAAAAAAGAGACAAAATCATCGATCGAAAGGTAGACAATATATGTTTTATTTATTTATTTTACCTACACATTCAAATAAATTCATGTTTACATTAATATGATAAATTCATATTTAATTTTGATTTAATGTTTATTAAATTAATAGAAGGTTTAAGGTTCTGACTTTCAGATATGTGCTGCTTCAATATATAATCAATTCCACAAAGTGTTTATCGAAATGAAAGGTTTAACTTTTCATTGATGAAAAGTAATTCGAAAATGGTCATTTTTACATTGATTCTTATGGGGTAATGCAAAAAGTAGTTCCTCTAGAAAAAGCTCGACAAAAAACATGGCTGATCCTTATGGCTCTGTATATATAGATGGCTCTGGTACCACTCGCAGACCAAAACTTGCAAGAAGCGTCTAGTCACCAAGAGGTGCGGCTTCAAACAGCGGTTGTTTCTCATGTAAGATGCGGCTGAATTTACACGGCCCGAGGTAAAAAATGCTAGAGGAAGGATACCTTGAACAAAAAACCAACGTTAAGCCTGAATACAGGAAAATGTACGGTGCAGGGACTCGGAAACCAAGTACCGGCAACATTAGGGAGTGAGAAAGTGGGCTCCCAGTCGCCGAAATCAAACTGCTGGGACAGACAACAAGGGATAAAGAAAAGAAAAGGTAAAGAAAAAAAACAAATCTGTAATGAATATTACACCGACGAAGAAGAACTCAGAAAATAAATAGGAACCAATTCCCAGTGGATACTAAGATCAAGAAGGACAAGAAAAACCGCCATATTCAACATGGCAGTAGGAAGGTGCAAGAGAATCTGATTTGATCGTGAAAAAAAATAAGCCCATTAGGAAAGAAAAGTAAAATCATCGCAAGAATATGTTGAGCAGGGAAAGCAAACATCAACACCGAGTAAACCAACTACTTAGCGCAAAGACGAAATTCCTAACACAGACTACTACGTTTGCAAACTACAAAATTACCCACGATAAACAAATTTCACAATTGACGATTGGAGCATCACGGATTCCACGTAGCGGAATTTTTCTAAAATAAAACTATCTATCCATTAACATTGTGTCGTCTTGCAGTTGAGCAACAAAATATAGCCCATAATGAAGTGCAACAACGTCTCACAATCGCAAGGAAAAACAAGGCAGCTCTTACAAGAAGGGCAGCTAAGCGGATTTGTAGACGGAAGAAGCGAGAATGGTGGAAGGCCGAGGTTCTGAAAGTACAACAACGCAGCAATGAGCGTAGTTCACGTAATTTCTTTAAAGGAATTACTGGATTGCACCATACTTTCAGGCCTTCGTCAACCGCCATTCGGGACCGGGATGGAAACCTCTGTGTCAACATCGACGCAGTACTTGACGCATGGAGTGGACACTTTACTGAGCTGCTTGATGTTCATCATGCGTCACAGACTGTTGTTGAGCCACCTCTAAAACAGTCTGCGGAGATTTGCACTGAGGAGCCATCCCATGAGGAATTCACTAAGGCCATGCAGAGAATGAAACGAAACCGCTCACCTGGAGTGGACTGCATTAATTCGGAACTCTTGTTATTCGGAGGGGATACTTTGTGGAACTGTCTTTTCGACCTTATTCGATTAGTATGGTGAACCGAAGTTATGCCTGATGAATGGAAAGTGGCCGCGATATGCCCCATCTTCAAGAAGGGAGACCGCTTGAAGTGTGAGAATTATCGCGGTATAGCTCTCCTTTGCACAGCATACAAGTTACTGTCATACATTTTATTGGATAGAATCACTCCTCTGGCGGAGGGCTTGGTTGGTGACTATCAGGCAGGATTTCGTCCGAATCGATCAGTCACTGATCAGGTCTTTTCGCTGCGGATGATTCTATCTAAATATTATGAGACATCCATCTCCGTACATCAGGTTTTCCTGGATTTCCGGCAGGCCTACGACTCGATCAATCGAGAGAGTTTGTGGTCTGCCCTGGAATACCTAGGAATGCCAACAAAATTGGTATGACTGTGTAGGATGACAGTGGCGCAGTCTCAATGCTGTGTTAAAGTTGAGAACAGGCTATCGACAATTTTTGCAGTTAACTCGGGTGTTCGGCAGGGAGATGCTCTGTCCCCGATACTCTTTAATCTCATGTTGGAGTACATCTTTCGTAAAATTGAAACACCTCAGCGCAACATCTTATATCGCCAGTCCAATCAAGTGCTTGCATATGCAGATGACATATGCGTGATTGGACTGAATAGCAACGGAGTGAAAGAAATACTTGATCCGCTTGTAGAGTTTTCAGCTTCTGTTGGGTTTATCAATGAGTCCAAAACGAAATACCTGATCTCTGGTTTTAGAGACAATGGCACACCAGATTTTAGTAGTGGCCACCACACGTTTGAGGGAGTGAGGAGGTTCAAATATTTGGGCTCTCTTATCACTCACGATAACAGTGTGGGTGAAGATATTAAAGTGCGGCTGGCAGCTGGCAGTCGTTCTTTGTATCCTCTAAGGCCACTGCTAAAATCTAAACACTTATCAAGTGCCGTGAAGCTGAAGCTTTACAAAGCGTTGATCAGGCCCGTTGTTATGTTTGGATGTGAAAGTTGGGCGCTGACGGATGAGTACGAGATGGCTCCTTACATTTGAGAGTAGAATCATGCGTGTGATTTACGGCCCAAAACGCGAAATAGATGGTACATACCGAGCTCTGTACAATTTCGAGATCAGAGATCTGATGAAGATCCCCGATATTGTACATGAAGTTAGATCTCAGCGAGTACGCTGGCTCGGTCACGTTCTGCGTGCTGATCCGGAACGAATTGTGCAGCGATCTCTGAAAGGAGAGCCACCATATGGTAGGCGCAGAGGTCGTTGCAGGCGACGATGGCTCCACGATGTAGAGAACGACTTGGCCTCTTCAGATTGTCTAAGACAGTATGAAGACCAAGCTCAGGATCGAAACCGTTGGAGCCAGATTGTTGATTCAGTAAGGGGCCAGTAATGGCCTTTAACACTGTTATTATTATTATCCATTAACATTAGCCGTGTTTCTTGACGTTTGATCTGATCCGGATCAGATCATATATGCTTTCCTTTCATTTGTATAGCTGCGCTTCATGAAATCAACACAAAAATTGTATTATTTTTTGTTTTTAGGTTATTATATTGATCCTATTAGCATTTTGGTTCAAAACGTAGATAGAAAAACAAAAAAAAAAATTTTTTTATGTTTATTTCATGAAACGCAGCTATACAAATGAAAGGAAAGCAGATATGATAAACAAAAAAACAAAAATTGTTTATGTTTATTACATGAAACGCAGCTATACAAATGAAAGGAAAGGAGATATGATCTGATCCGGATCAGATCAAACGTCAAGAAACACGGCTAATGACGTTTAAAAACACACAGCCTCCTAATTTCGAATACAAAAACAACAACACAAACTTCAAATGCGGATCGTTCTTTTAAATAATCATTTTTTCCGCGAGAGGAGCTTAGCCTACTTTTACAATCGTCATTCGTCAATAGGCGTACAAAAAATAATGTTTTTGTACGACCCACTATAAAAAGATATCTTTCGATGGCTATATACTTCTAGCGAAAATATGATTTTCCTCACTAGTGATGAAAAATAATTCCATAACCTTAACCGTCGTCTATGTAGCGACGAATGTAAATTCACACATATTAAAACATTTAGTTGCCTGGTTTTTTTGTTTATTTGATAAATGACGTTTTTCGTTTATTATTCAAATTTGTTAGTTCATTTTTTTGTTATTTTAGTAAATGTCATAGCTGGGTCGTAGAAAATATAGTGTATCAGTTAAAAATACAAAAGTACAGTTAACGAAAAGTAGGACGTGGATTGTTTCTGTTCAGTATGTTCTATTTTCAGTCATCTTTGTTCTTATTCCGTAATATTGAATTGAGTTCTAATAGGTTTTCGTTGGGTCTGCTTTCGGATTATAAAACTGCTGCGGCGAGAAAATAAATTATGCAAACACTTAAGATTACTTTAAAAAATTTAATTACGTTCATGGTGCGGACATTTCAATGAGCAAACTATTAGTTTTTCACAGAGCTAGGCTACTTTCGGACAGTGTAATTCAAAAAAGTATGAAATTAATTTTGAAGTGTTTGAAGAAGAAGAAGTTATAGCTGATTCCAATTGACTGAAACAGGGAATCAACCTTTGAGACCAGAAGATTTTTTACTACAGCCTATAGGTAGATTAGTATAAAATGGTTAAGACATACTGGCACAAAATTCAAAGCAGAATGATTGAATTGCATCATGAAATTAAAAACTTAATGGTGCTTCAACAAAATCAGTTACTTTCTGAGTGGAAAACTGGTACTGCCCAAACCAAACAAATTTTTATCGAGGATGCTGAAGACCCGGTTTTATTTCAATTTTTATGTTAACCGCCAAACACCAAAATACGTGGTTACGTTTCTTATCACGCTTTACATCCAGCAGAAAGAGCAAGAGGGGGATCAACAATATTTGTGAAAGAAAATATTCAACATCATGAGGGAATAAAAATTGAAGAAGAAAGTATGCAGGTAGCTGCTATCAGCATTCAACTTAACAATAAAAAAATATTCAATGTCTGTTCAATTTATTGTCCTCCAAGATATAATTTAAATAAAGAGGATTATAAAAAGTTATTGAACCAGCTAGGATTAAATTTTATCATTTGAGGTGATTTCAATGCAAAAAATACTTTCTGGGGGTCAAGATTAACAACTCCAAAGGGTAGAGAACTATACGCCGCTGGTCGAGCTTACAATTGTGAATTTCATTCAGGAGGAAAACCAACGTACTGGCCTACTGACACAAGCAAAACTCCGGATCTAATTGATTTCTACATTACAAGAGGTATATCCGAAAATCACATTTTTCTAGAAAATAGTGAAAGTCTCTCATCGGACCACTCGCCCGTCATTATGACTGTTAGTTTCACGATTGTTAATAAGGAAAATCCACCTAGACTAACAAATAACAAAACCAATTGGGAATTATTTAGGAAATTGGTTGAAGATAACACCGATCTTCTTGTACCAATCAAGAATCCGGTTCAATTAGAAAATGAAGTGGAACTATTAATCAATAATATACAACAAGCAGCATGGGATAGCACCCCTGTAATCCAAAACAAGGAGCGTAATAATTTCATTTATCCAGTCGAGATCAGGGACTTGGTTAATGAAAAACGGAAAGCAAGGAAAACATGGCAGAGAAACCGAGCACCACAAAGCAAAAGAATTTTTAATTACCTCTGCAATAAGCTTAAGCAAAGAATTAGAGAACTAAAAAATGAATCGGTCACCCGTTATCTTCGTAGTCTTACAGACACTAAAGAAACAGAGTATTCTCTATGGAAAGCTACAAAAGCATTAAAAAGACCAAATTATCAAATACCGCCAGTAAAAATGATGAGGGAAATTGGGTAACAAGTGCCAAACAGAAAGCAGCACTGTTCGCATCTCATCTTGAAGAAACGTTCCAACCATATGCTAGACAATCAGCGGATGAAAATATAATACCAGTGCACAAGGAGGATTGTAGGAAAATACCACCTGTAACTCTACGAGAGTTGAAAAATGAAATTAGCCATAACATAAATACGAAAAAATCTCTTGGCTATGATTTAATTACAGGTGAAATAGTGAAGACACTTCCTGAGAAAGGGGTGCGAAAACTTCTTCATATAATGAACGCTTCATTTCGACTGAAATATGTACCTCTGCAATGGAAAGTAGCAGAAATAATTATGATACCAAAGCCGAACAAACCATCTAATAATAAAAAGTCATATAGGCCAATTTCTCTGCTTCCAGTACTTTCGAAAATTTGTGAGAAACTGTTATACAAAAGGATGAAACCTATAATACTTGAGAGAAAGCTAATACCACCACATCAGTTCGGATTTAGAGAAAACCACTCCACCATAGAGCAAATTCACAGGATTACAAGTATTATTGAAGATGCACTTGAAAATAAGAAAATATCAACAATATTTCTGGATGTAGCACAGGCCTTCGATAAAGTATGGCATCCTGGGTTGGAATATAAACTGCATCGAGATTTGCCAAAAGAATACTTTCAGATATTGAAATCTTACATTGATAACAGATATTTTCGCGTTAGATGTGACGAAAAATTTTCCGAGCTAAAGAGGGTATCTGCAGGGGTTCCCCAAGGTAGCGTGCTAGGGCCAGTGTTGTATTTACTTTACACAAGTGATTTACCAAACACAAGCGGCACAACAATAGCAACATTTGCGGACGATACAGCAATTTTAGCTACTGGTTATAAAGTAGACGAAGCAACCAGAAAACTGCAACGGGCTACGAACCAACTTAGTAACTGGACCAAAAAATGGCGCATTAAGCTAAATGAAGAAAAATCAACGCACGTTAACTTCACCAATCAAATAGTTAACTGGATACCAATAGAACTAAATTCCAAACAACTTCCCTATGCTAACACAGCCAAGTATCTTGGCATGACTCTCGATGCTAAGTTAAAATGGAAAGAGCACATTAAAAAGAAAAAGGAGGAACTACACATTAAATATAGAAATATGTATTGGCTAATTGGAAGGTATTCAGAGCTGTCAATACCTAATAAGTTGCTACTATACCAACAAGTTTTAAAACCTATATGGACTTATGGTATTCAGCTTTGGGGCTGTACTAAGAAAACCAATATTAAAATAATACAAGCTTTTCAAAATAAAGTGTTACGTGGAATAGTGAACGCTCCTTGGCACGTAAGAAACGATAACCTACATAGGGACCTCCGGATGGAAAACGTCAGCGAAGAAATAACAAGTCATGCAAAGAAACACATACAACGGCTTGGTCAACATGACAATGTTGAGTTACGTGGTATGCTGAGTAACACAAATGGAGTACGAAGGCTCCAAAGAAAGAAACCACTGGAATTGGGAAGACTACAATAGGGTGGCCAAATTTTTAGAGACTAACTAATGGGTTATATCTCTGCAAATTGAACATAAGAAAGATAGAGAAATTACTAGATGATATATGTAATCAGTTGTAATATTTAAAACAATAAAAAAAAAAAAAAAAAAATGTTAACCGCCGTTTAAAAAAATAAGAGTCACACGATTCTTTATAATGGCACATGACAAAAAGTGTATTCTAGTGAAAAAAATTCGACTAACCTGGTGGTAGTACATGCACATATAGAATGTATGTACAATGTACATAACCCTTCACTAAAAGTAAAGTCGAAAATTCAATAATAGTATAAACAGTATGGGGAAAACGTATCGAATATAACCCCAATCAAATCAATATTAAATTAACAAATGAAAACAACCGGATGAAAGCTAGGACAGAAAATGCCAATAAAAACAACAACAACTATTTTGGAGCATGATAAATAAAATAAGAAACTTATATCAATTACTTAAAAACATATAAAGAACCATTATTTGTTATTGTTGAATACCCATTACCAAAACTGATGATGCGTAGATTAGTTTCAAAATAATCACGAAGAATATCACAATATTCAACAAGTCATCGTGTAAGTTAAACAAAAAATACGTAGGAACAGAATTATTTAACTGAATACAAGGCAAACAAATTATGCATCAGACAGGACAACCTAATCGATGTTCAATTAAGGGCACACGGCGATTTCGAGTGATAGAAAACAAAATATTAAAGGAAACCAATTTAATAACCGGGTTAATCACTGCCTTGAAGTTATTTTCAGACTAGAGAGGCTCCCGGAAATTCTCGTGCGGGTATTCCCACCCGAGAATTTGTTTGGTTTGCTATTTCTCGTTTCCCGGGATTTTTTTTTTGTATCTCCCGGGATTTGTTTTAATTTAAAGATTAGTTTCATTTAAACAACTATCAAAATACAAAAAGTCAAGCAAAACATGGCATATGTAATGCGAAAACCAAAACGAATAGTATATTATGCATTTGAATTATTTCGAGTTGAAGTTTGCCCAAATTCGTTGAAAACACTGAGTCTTGAAAAATACCAAAAAAATGGAAATGGAGAAAACGCTCTAAATGCCTGCCATGCCCAAATAAAGTTATAAGTTGCAAGGGTACTTATATACAAGCGGATTAAGACGGCATCTAGAAAGTGTGTACAACTCCAACGAACGTAAAGACGACTGCAATATCAGAGGCTGTAGTAGTATTTTGGAATCTCCAAATCAGGGCGATAGTGTAACAAAATTTTGTAAAGTTGAGCAGCCGTCTGGGTCTGTTATATCTTTTATGAAATGCTGACCGCAACGATTACAGCTTCGATGATGCTTAAACCTGCCTCTTGTCACGTTCCCCTAAAGAATACTCTACAGAAAGAATTTCAAATTTACGAAGCTCCCGGTAACACAACAACAAATAATATGGGCATTATACGAGTATATCACGGGAATTCTCGGGAATAAGATTTCAAACATCCCGTTTCCCGGGAATCAAATGATCCCGGGAATAGTGACCCTCTCTATCTCAGACATGAAAATTATTACAGGAAAATGAAAAACTACCTCTAACACGAGCGTAACAAATCCATCCTTTTCTCAAATATTTCATTAAGTAGCGGCTATTTCCATGATTTTATTTTTTAAATTTCGAACGTTAATTCAGGTTAATTCAAAAAACAAGTAAATATCGATATTCGGAACCATAAAAATAATCTCATTTATAAATGGACCAATTCCCGAAATATTGGACATTAGAGATGCGTCAGGACAATCCGTTGCAATAAATTGCTTAAAAATTTTCTTTGGAATGATCGTTTATAATCAGTTATGATAAAAATTAACGGTCGCTATATTATTAGTGAGTAAATTTTTTCAATTCACTCGCAAACCTATTAAAATACTAAAAGTTTTTTATTTTTCTTGTTTGTTGATCCTCTAATTCTATTATCTTAGCTAGATTAACACTTCGGGAATTTGAGTAGTCGGTAAATATAAAATGGAAAACATAAGAAATTAAATTAAGTTATTGTAGCACCACAACAATGCAAAAACATTCCTATATAAATTTCTCATACCACATACATATGACGTGTAGGAACACAAATATTGAACAGATCATTAAAAAAATTATAAATTCAAAACAAAACTTAGCTCCAGGAGATAACAAATTAACAAACAAGTTTTTAAACGTATTAATAGAAAATAACGAGAACATCAATCAAAAAAATATATGTACGACCACATCACACTATATATTACATAGAATATACTTCATAGTATATATGTATATAGTATATACACTATTATTCATATTTGTGGCAACTATAATATTATTCACAATATATCAAAGACTTCTCAGAAAGTAAATTAAACCACGCATAACACACTGAATATACCAATTCCTTGTATGAACAGAATAATTTTAATGCAAAATTAAACAACGAAACCTGAACATGTATAATATATTCCTCAAGGCAGCTGTTTAAATCCCACACTTTTCAAACATATATTATAAAATATATAAAATACCAACTGAAAAAAATTCAATATATCAATTCGCGGTTGATATATGTAGTCATCCTAACAAAAAAAGACACATGAAAAAGAATAGTACATTGTGCCATTAGGATTAAAAGTGATACTTTGTTTGACAAGCAATTATATTAGCATGCGAGGCGAGGCGCAGCGTAGCCGAGCAAAAGCAAAGATTGTGAGTCAAACAAAGTCACTTTTAATCCGAATAACACATACTATTTTTTCTCAAACGAAGAAAAGCTCATTGTAAACTAATTATACGAGTAAGTACAAATTATGTAATTAAAACTTCAAAATTGAAACTAATTTTATTGAAATATTTTGTGAAACTAAGGAGATCATGACTTTTGTTTGGTTTGACTATTGCACGCGTCAAACTGCAAAGCTATAATTTCAATATTTTCTTTCTTGCGAACAAAATGTTTGAATCAGAAGATTTATCAAATTTACCAACGGATAAGACCTTACCTTAAGATTTACCAAGCAAAAGAAATTGTGTTAAACCTATTGCTATCAAAATCACGTAAGATTTATGAGTGCGCATATAAGCGGGTTTTGCAGTGGTGTACCGAAGGTGTACCGCACGACTCTTTACGGTTTTGGGAGAAAATTATTTGGGGATTTGCAGAAAATACTTTGCTCTTCGGCCAGAAAATTTCGAGGTACGACGTTTTTTTTATAAAATACCAAGGTGGAGTATGTATGTCATCGAGTAGTAGTTGGCATTCACAAAATTAGTAGCGTTGCAAAAGAAGTAGCATTGCATTTAAATTTAAAAAATGCAAGTGAAAATACCGGCCTTTGCTTGCGTCGGACTTCAGCTACACTCCTTGTAAATTCTGGCGGGGACCTCACTTGCCTTAAAAGGGACCTCACTTGCCTCACTTACTTACGAAGATTTCACAACAAATAAAACAAACCCTGCTTTAAGAATATTACGCTTAATTTTTATCAAAGTTGTTCAAACTGTACTTTTAACATTAATATCCAGAACAAATAATTTCTTTAAATGAGTTTAACCGAAATAAAAAAAAAATACTTATTTCATATACATTATACATGTTATTCGGTCTTCACTATAATATTTTTCTCCTAGTATTAATAATACCTATTTTTACACCAAGGATTAAAAGTGTAGTTTAGCAATACACAAATTTTTTAAAATAGTAAGAAAAAGGCCAACTTTAATACCCAAAAACAGTACTAAAACAAGAGGCTTTTAAGACGGTGGGAGATATAACATATATATTTAACTATGACTTTTACAGAACTTACCACGAGAATTAAGCAAAATTAAATTCAACATGAAACTATTCAAATGGATGATACACCTACACCAAAGATTCCAACTCTTGGAGAAAGTATTTTAACTCAGTAACTTAAATTATATAAGCCTTAAACTATCAATATCTGTATGCTTAAACAGCGAAAAACGAATCAACTAAATTAAATTACGTCATCGAGAGCTTTTTTCGAGCAACGATAGTGACAAATAAACTATTACAATATTATTTTGCTACTTTCCAATTAGATTTTATTTTTAAATTTATTTTACCCTCTCATTGCAATAAAAAAACATTTGCGTAAACATTTAAATCGCTGTTTTAGAACGTCATTTTAATTTTTAATTAAATTTATACATTTTTTTGATTCACGGAATACAATACAATAATAAAATTATTCATCTCAATTGGAATCTAATTGGATTTCTATTTTTATTGGTTTGTATCCTATAATTGGAATCGTACACGTATACGTGTTTTTTTTGATTAGAAACATCACGGCCAAGTATTTTCACAAGTGAAAATAATGTATATGAGTTTTTGTTTTTTAGAAGGATAACTTTTATGTCTTATATCGTATTTCAATATTTTTTATACATTAATTTCTAAGAATTTCAGTCCTGCCGCCAAAATTGAAAAGAAAATCAATTCCTGCTGCTGCGGAAATTAGAAGTTGTAGAGGTAATCAATTATAATGGATTCAAGCGAGAAGCAAATTCAAATAAATCGCAAACATAGATAACTTCATCTGCAATAAATAACTTCACATGCAGCAATAAGTGGAAAAGATAAGTTTGTCGCAGAAAATAAAATTCATCGAAGAAAATCATTTATCAGAGAGCCAACAGGGTAATTCTTAGGCGAATGAAATATGTTCTGTAAATCGCAAAATTTCAGCACAGCAATAATTCAGAAAACAGTAAATATTCCGAGTTGTTTAATTTTCAACATGGATAAACTCCATAAACACAAGTCATTTTGAAAGGACTTAAAAAAATTCGTAAGGTACCAAAATTACCAAAAAATGTTGATTTGCTTGTGAGTGATGGTGCCTCAATGGCAACTGGGTAAACAATTATTACAAGACACAATACGAGATGTTTCGGTGAGAAAAGGCTTTGCTCATTATGGACTATTTTGGTTGTCACTTGAAGGACGAGATTATAGAAACTTTGAAGAAATTGCGAAATTCCAAAGACATATTATGTATATCATTCGATGGTTGCGAAATTGATCTCTTTAATTTCGATTACAAAAATTAAATAAAAGAATTAAAACCATGATTTTCAGCTAACATTCGCTGATTTAAAGAAACGAATATCAGTTTTGTTACTTAGCGTTGCTGGTAGGCGGGTTTTGATTGAATTGATTATCACCTAGTAAGAATTCTTAAATATATTATGTTCGTCACCACTTCTTAAAAAACGCTATTAAATCAATAACATTTTTAACGGTTGTATCTTTCGAAATTACAATTTTGTCTTTAGTTTCTATGATACGATCCCTAATTTCAACAACAACAGTGCAAATTACCTTAAGTATCGTTTTTTAAATAGACAGATTTAGTTACTACAACCGCCCTTCGAGACAGAAATGGAAACCTATGTGTCAACATCGATGCATTACTCGACGCATGGAGTAGACACTTTACCAACCTGCTTTGTGCCATGAAGAGACTAAAACAAAACCGTTCACCTGGGGTAGACTGCATTAATTCGGAGCTCTTGATATTCGAACGGGATCTTTAGTGAAGCCGTCTTTTCAACCTTATTCGATTAATATGGCGAACCGAATTTCAGCCTGATAAATGGAAAGTGGCCGCGATATGTCCTATCTGCAAGAAGGGAGATCGCTTGAAATGTGAGAATCACCGCGGTATAGCTCTCCTTTGCACAGCATACAAGTTACCGTCCTTCATTATATTAGATAAAATCATCAAACTAGCGGAGGGTTTAGTTGGTGGCTATCAAGGAGGATTTCGTTCGAATAGATCAGTCATTGATCAGGTATTTTCGCTGCGGACGATTCTATCTAAATATTACGAGACATCTATCTCCGTACATCAGGTGTTCCTGGATTTCCGGCAGGCCAATGACTCGATCAATCGATAGAGTTTGTGGTCTGCTCTGGAATATCTAGGAATGCCAACAAAATTGGTATGAGTGTTTAGAATGACAGTGGCGCAGTCTCAATGCTGTGTTAAAGTTGAAAACAGGCTATCAAGAATTTTTGAAGTTAACTCGGGTATTCGGCAGGGAGATGCTCTGTCCCCGATATTCTTTAATCTCATGTTGGAGTACATCTTTCGTAAAACTCAAACACCTCAGCGCAACATCTTATATCGCCAGTCCACAGGTACTTGCATATGCAGTTGACATATGCATGATAAGACTGAATGGCAACGGAGTGAAAGAAATACTTGATTCGCTTGTAGAGTTTTCAGCTTCTGTTGGATTACACATCAATGAGTTCAAAACAAAATACATGATCTCTGGTTATAGGGGCATTGGAACACCTTAGTAGTGGCCACTACGTGTTTGAGGGAGTATAAGCAGGTTCAAATATTTGAGCTCTCTTATCACTCACGATAATAGTATGGGTGAGGATATTAAAGCGCGGCTAGCGGCTGGTAGTCCTGCTTTGTATCCTCTAAGGCAACTGCTAAAATCTAAACATCTATCAAGTGCCGTGCAGCTCAAGCTTTACAAAGCGTTGATCAGGCCCGTTGTTATGTATATGGATGTGAAAGTTGGGCGCTGCCGGATTAGTACGATACATGCCTCCTTATATTTGAGGGAAGAATACGTGAAGTAGATGGTACATACCGAGCTCTGTACGCAATATCCAGATTTGATGAAAATTTCCGATATTGTACAGGAAGTAAAATTTCAGCGAGTACGCTGGATCGGTCACGTTCTGCGTGATGATCCGAAATGAATTGTGCAGCGATCTCTGTCAGGAGAGCCACCATATGGTAGGCACAGAGGTCGCTACAGGCGACGATGGCTCCACGGTGTAGAGAATGACTTGCCTTTTTCAGATTGTCTAAGATAGTATGAACACCGTGCTCAGGATTGAAACCGTTGGAGCCAAATTGTTAATACAGTAAGGGGCCAGTAATGGCATTTAAAAACTGTTGTTATTATCAGTAGGATAATTTTAAGAATGTTGAACAAAATAAAATATCTAAAAAAGACGAACAGTAAATCCGATTCAACACCCTTAATTACAGCAGGGCGATTTATTTTTGTTTCAGCAATGTATGGTTAGACATCAGACGAATTAGTGTGGTTTCAAAATACCACCCATAGTAACATTGAAACTCAGTATCCTACCCCTCAGATGGAGTATTTCAAAAAATCCTGATACATGTGTTGATTTTTGATAATGAACAAAATGTTAAAAACTAGCCCTTAAAATACTTTCAAAATAATATTTTTGCAGCAGGAGTGTACCTGAGGAGAAGTATTCCAAACAATTTTCAAACTTTCTTGTTGAATTATTTCTGATTTAGCAAAAAATGTAAAAAATCAGCAAAATTTTTGGGATTTTATAGTATCCCATAGTATTTTTCGAGGACCCGAATGCTCTGCAGAGAAATCATTCCAACATGAATAATCTCAATATGTATATCTTTCGAATTTCTTTAACCACCAAAAAGAGTATTCTAAAAAGACCCGATAAACCGGTCATAGTGTCTTTGATTTTTCAATAAATATCGGAGAGTTAGCTCAATCGGTAAGGTTAAAAAATTCCCTTGAAATTTTAACCTTGAAACCCCGTACCTTCTTCCAGAGAAATATTTTGAAAAATCTCGCATTAGAATGCACCTATAACTAACTAATCCAATTGTTAGCTTTCTAGGTACATGGTATATGCTGGAATTCTATTGTAGTGATAGTCACCACTTATTCGTTTCAACACTAGGTGTCACTGGCTATGATAAAAATACAATTTATTAAAATAATCTCTTTTAATAATTTAAACACAAACTCAAACACAATAATCACTCTATCGGCAGAATACTTTGTTTAATGCCACCCTTTTTATCGATATTTCGGTTTAGCGCTCTAAACATAAATTTAATCAAAAAAAAAAATCTAAAAGAAAATGTTTAAATATACGTTTAGTTGTGCAAATATTATCATGTCGCCTAAATGATGTAAAAACAACAACAATAAATTATTTATTTATAGTAAATCGCTAGAAGTGGAGATTCGCGGCGTGGACGCCACGAGTCTCTTCGAGGCTAAGAACCGACCTACGCCTTTTTTTGAATCCCAACGGAACTCAAAATATATAAAAATCTATAGTTGAAAGTTCACAAATTGTTAATATGAAGTCTTGCCAGATGTTTTTCAGGATTAGATTTATAAATCGAAAACTTATTCAGTTTTGTAAAGCAATTAAGCGTTTCTCCATGTCTCTATAAAGGTTTCAACACCAATTAAAGAATTAAAAATATCAGAATAGACTACTATAAACGCAGTTTAGAAAAGAATTGACTAACTCTTTTCGTTTTATATAACCGCGACCGGATCCTGCCAAATATGGTTGGCTGAGATTCTGTGATGAACGGAAAAGTAAAATGGGAAAGGAAGGCAATGTGATGTGGAACGCAACATAATCTGGAAGACAAAACATTATGTATGCTGATTAAATTTTCAATTATGTTCGATCTTGTCAATGTTGACACACAGCAAATCACACTCAACGTACTTCGAATTTAATAATTTTACTAATTTTTTCAAACTTCTTTCTGTAGAGCTTACATTAGCAGCAATCGACTCTATTTTCGAATACATCACAATCAAATCTCTATGCATATCTTCAAGAAAAATTAACATAAAGATAAAAAAGTTCTGAGTTTTATAGACACATTAATCAGGTTAGAACGTTCTTCAAATGGCGAAAATTTAATTAAGATGTTATGACTCAGGAGATTATATCGCCCTAAGCTCAAAATCGAATAAACCATTAACACAGCTTATTGGAGATAACTGATAAATTTCTAAACTATGAGGCTGTGCGATAAACCTTGTAACATTGATACTCAGCCTAGCCATTCAAATAAAATTAATCAAGAATAATCTCATAAGCCCTGTTGGTGATACAGTAGTTCCTGAGTCTTGTGTGACACCCGTTAAAAATAAAATAATGTTTTTGGTCGACACAGGTCCCGATATTTGTGTTATTCTGTAAGCAAACCAAATTCAATCGCATGGTCGCAAAAGTTCTGATTTTTATTTATCTGATGCGAATAGGATTGAGACCATTTTGTAATCCAAGAACTTCTGGCCTCATCCAACATAAAGCTGCCAAATTAGAATTCGATCATACAGGGTACATCTTGGAATATATGCGATACATCGAGTTCCACAGTGGCTTGGCCGCCGCATATGGTTTCGATGAAAGATAGTATATAGATTAGCGTCCATGTGACGACTGTCGGCATCTCACTTGCGGCTTTCATGCGAAAATTCAAGAATAAACTCGCATCTTTTTGTAGTCTAGCGAATGTTAACGTTTCTTGAAGACTTCCAAATTTCTCTCAGTATTACCACTGATGCATCGAGCTAGGCAATTGGTGCTGTTGTTAGAATGATGGTGTCTGGGAAACGGTGTCCTTCTTCTCAAAGAAATTGTTTCCAGCAGGATCTTTTAATAGAGAGCTTGTAGATCAGAGGTTACTATAGGTATACAATTTTGGAGCAAGGAATCTTCGACATACCACCAGCACAATGTGAGCATATCCATATGGATTTGGTAGAACTCCTACCACAATCCAATAGATTTGCCTACATGATCGTTGACAGGTTCATGAGATATATGGGACGTATCCAATTGCAGATATCTCTGCAGCTACGGTAGACAGATCACAACAGATTAAGGCTCACAGTTCGAGTTGAAGTTGTTTACGGATTTGACACAGCTTTTGGGATCTCTCTGCATACGCAATACCGAAGAACTTACGGTAGTATCACTATAATGGCAGATACAATATTTGTTTTACTCGAAATTCGTAATCGTATAGTGTTTCAATAATCTTCAATACTAAATGGAAAATATTGTGGGGATCGTATGATTCGGAGTGCGGATAAATTCTTCCGAATTGTTAATTTATTAGTTTTTCCGTTCGATGTGAAATACGCAACAAATAATATAACAATTTTGTATGGAATGTATGTAACATACAATAAGGTAAGTTAATCGCGTAAATGATCAATTCGGAAGAAAAAATTTAAATATGATTTGCAGTTAGGAGAGTAAAACTCTCTGTTTTAGAGCTGTGAAGTTTTTACTAAACAATTATTAAAAATAAAGTATTTGAATATGTGTCTAGTTTAATTCCACCAACAATAGCCGTGTTTCTTGACGTATGATCTGATCCGGATCAGATCATATCTGCTTCCTTTTCATTTGTATAGCCGCGTTTCATGAAATCAACACAAAAATTGTATTATTTTTTGTTTTTAGGTTATTATATTGATCCTAGTAGCATTTTGGTTCAAAATTTTGATACAAAAACAAAAAATAGTACAATTTTTATGTTTATTTCATGAAACGCGGCTATGCAAATGAAAGGAACGCCGATATGATCTGATCCGGATCAGAACATACGTCAAGAAACACGGCTAATATAAACATCTAAACAAAAACTCAATGCAAAGTGCTTCTGAGATTGGCCGATGATAATACAATACCATTAAGCAGATAAAGGGGATTAAATATGAAATTAAATGCTTGAATAGATACTCGCATATATAAATCATCACGTTCTTTGACCAGATCACTTATCTTAAAGATTAAAAGTCTTTAACCTTAAAAAACATTCAACATTTATACCTTTTCAGATTTTCGAAAACTGTTAAACTACTTAAATATTTTTTGAACAATTTCTTAAGCTTATTAAATTACAACAGTATTATATATGGTCATGGAGCAAACACATACACATATACAAAAAAGGATATATTATGTAATTCAGTTTCCTCTAAATATATTTTCCAAACATTCAATGAAATTATAAACTAATATCGAATTCATATCACAACTGATATCCTTTTCGTTATCCTTTCTTTTTCCAATCGTTTTATCTTCTACCGGTCCAACCAACAAAAAAAACAAAAAAGGACAGATAAACACAACAACATAAATATATGAGGCCAAGAAAATTGGACAGGGAAACAATAATACATAGTAGACGTAGCATCAAAACGTGCACTCAATATTATTGATCAAGACATTATATATCCTTAAAGGAAATACAATAATACTTGAAATCGAGACTTTCTTTTCATGTGGTTTGATACGAAGGGGAGGATATATGTATTTATTTTGTAATACAACCTAAATATAATATTGCTTACCTGGCGCGATAATGCACTAGCGACATCACTGGTTGATTGTGAATCAGCTTCAATTTCTTGTAAAAATGTTTCCCATGCACTAAATAAACTTGAATGGCATGCCGGTCTGGAACATAAAAAATAACGAAATTTATTTAAATACATTAAATGATGTTAAGACTCCCGTGTACCTTTCTTTTCTAAGCTCGCCATTCTTTTTTCGGTAATTTGATACCAATAATTGCAATGCTTCAGCATGTTGCTCATACAATTGGGCAAGAGTCTCGGTGAAATCCGATACTGTAAATAAAATTTAAAAAATATTATTAAATCATAGAAATAAATATAGATGGCGGCGTCATAAATATTAGCCTACAAACAAATTCAATTGAATATAATTCAGTGACAGACATAATCATTTAAATTGTTTCAAATGACTTCGGGGAATTTATACATATATATGGACGTATACACCTGCACAAAACTACTTTTGTAGTAATCGATAATTCGTATGTATATTTAAATAATAATAATACATATATGTATCTATCTAATATTCATAATTAGTACAAAACATATTGTGAGGGAAGCCATTGAACTATTCATTGAAATGTGATCAATTATATAGCAGACGTAACTCTAATATATCCATACTATATATATGTATATACGCTACAAAGATTTATAGTCTGATTGCTTTTTGATTATCACGTCTACATATGTTAAAACAGCGCTGCCTAACATCTATATACTCGAGAAGCTAAATTCGTATATAATTAAAAACGCTCTGAAAAACCTCGAATGAAAGTATGATGCATGTGAAAATTTTAAAACACGGCGTTGGTTACAAAATAACTTGGGATATAGTTTATAAGGGGCTTTGAGAAAAGCTTTAACTTTTTGGTCAAATTTAAACCGAATTTTACACAATTCTTGGACGTTCGTAACTAGTTTCAACTTGACGTTGTTTTAATGTCTTATAGCCACAATAATTGTTTACAATAAACTGGTATACATTTCACGAATTAGTGAGATAATAACTTGTAAGTTAATAAATAACCACAGAGTGCCGCGAATAGCCGAGATAAATACAAAAATTGCTTTCCTGCTTACTTAAGCGGGAATTATTCATTTTTTGACAGTTAAACTTTTAATCCAGCGCTGGACCATTGCAATGGATCACAGGGTCCGATTTCTATGGTATTTTAGTAAAACGTGCTGTTTTTTAAATAACCATGACTACGGATCTCTATAAAATTTGAATATATCAAATTTATGTGGTTAGTAAGTTCGCGCACCACTCGAATCAATGTATAGCTTAACGTAATATGAGGCAAAGTTTACCATTCAAGTTCAGGTTAAAAATTAAATTGAATAAACTAAAAACAAAATAGGGCTCAGAACAAAATCATGAGGACCTAAATAATACAATAATACTAAAAAAAAATTAAAATAATTCGATTCCAAATTTCAGAGTATCTTCCTAAGCAGTCACATAGTATACACGATAAAATATCTTCCACCAGTGCTGGGCAATTTTTCTTATGTCTTACTATGTGAGTGCTTGGTAAGATCGACAATATTTTGTTTCAATGGTTTATAAAATTCCATTTACTGTATTTTAAAAAAAAAAAATTTTACAAAAAATTTTGATACCAAATTTTAGTCGACTTTTCTAGCACTCACATAGTAAAACATACGAAATATTGTCTTGCATCGGTACTAGACAAAATTTTGTGTTTTTTACTATCGGGTATCGAAATTTTAATTTTTTGTAAAATTTCATTTACTGTTAATTTGCCAAGCACTCACATAGTAAAACACACGAAAAACTGTTTTGCATTAGTACTAGACACTTTTTCGTGTAATTTACAGTAAGTGCTTAACAAGATCGACTAAAATTAGGTAAAGAGTTTTTTCAATACAATTTTATAATTTGTAAATAATAAACAAAAAATTATTAATCATACCGGAAAGGATTGCTCACAATCCTAAATTATTTACGTTATTCACAATGTAAATGGAGTACAAATACGAATTATAAAAGTTATGAATTAAATAATTTTGCTAAAGCTGTCTCTGGAGTATAGTTCACCTAATACGATGTACAATAATAGTAGAATTTAAATATTAAACATCAGCAAACAGGACATTAGAACTCTGACTTTGTCTTAAAACTGATATCTACCAATTTAGTATTAAACGACCGAATTGATTTACTGTGTCTAAAACTTTTTCAATCTCCAAAATTTCGTCGGATTCTGAAGCCCTAAAAAAAAGAAATAAAATTCAAAATCATTCTGATAACTTCTGACCTCAGAATGATATGATAAAAAAAAAGAACAGAAAAAGGCCCTGTTAATTTTACGTGTTTTTGTATTTACATAATATAATGTACGTAAATAAATTGAAAAAATTTTTTTTTAATCTTTCCGCAATAATTATTTAGTGTTTTTAGGCAGGACACTAAAATGAGTTTTAAAAATTTGAAAACTCTTCAATTTATACCCCTATTATGATTCTCGCCTCGCCGACTCGCTCGCCATGACTGCTAAACTAGCGTGACTCATATATTGGTATGATTCTCACTTTATTTTGGCGAGAGTTTAACGCGGCGCGATGCGTTGTTTATTATATTTTTGTGTCATCAAGTAGGTGCAACTTTTATTTATTGTATATTTTGAGCAGTTTTATTGACATTATTGACGTCTAGTTATTCTGTATTTGGTATTTACAGAAAGAAATCAAATAGTTTAGCATTTGTGTGTGTGTATTAAAATAAAATTAAACAGTTTTGGTGTTTTTATAATTATTTATTTTACTTGAATTAGATACATTTGACCGAATTTAGCCAACATTTGAGAATCTAAGTACTTTCCTGTTTACCAATTTGAAAATTGGTTGATATTTTTTATTATCAATACATATTTTTAAAATTTGTATTAATTATATTCTTGCCAAATAATAAAAAATAATAACACTTTCGTAATTTTGTCTTCAATTTTTTATTTAACTGTTTGAAAAAAAATTTCTTGCCTCTAGTCACCAATAAATTCTAGGTGATGATATTTGACATTTCTTTCACTCACTTCTCGCTCACGGCGAGAATCATAATACCAAAATCTGGGGCCCTACTATCACTTTCGACAACGATTTTCGACGACGGTCGTTTTCCTATAGTAGGCAAAGGAAGAAAAAGGGTAACAATAGTAAATTTATAATATTGTTTTCCTTTTTCTTCCTTTGCCGACTATAGGAAAACGACCGTCGTCGAAAATCGTTGTCGAAAGTGATAGTAGGGCCCCTGTTTACGGCGACTTGAAGTCGCTAAGTGACGCGTAAGTGAGATTCATAATAGGGACATTAGTTTTTGAAATCTCACGTATAAAATTCAAAATGTTGAAAATTATGAATCTTCCGCAGAATTTGTGGTAACTGTACTTTTTTAAATTTTACGACTAAATTAAGTTTTTCTTAATTTTATAACTCGAAATTTGAAAAATTATTGAAATACTCAAATATTAAATTTTAACGTATTGTGATAAGCTTTAATTTGAATCAAATTAAAAAATTTAGAAATTTTCATATATGTTATGGATTTTTTCAAAATTCAAATTTCCAGGGAATGCACCAACTCTGATTTTATAATTTAATTTCGAATTTTAAATTTACTGGCCAATTTTTTCAGAAAAAATGCCCCGCGGACTGCTACTTGAACAGCGCTGTGGTAGAGAATCAGCCGGTTTAAAATTGCATCACACAACATGAAAAATATGGATCGATGGTACAACATACGATTATAGTAAAATGTGCTTCGCCATTTTTATTGATGTACATTTAAATTTTACTCATTTGTTTTATTTCAAAATAAAAACAAAATATATTTATATTTTTAAAATCTTCAACAATATATTTTAAACTCCTACTATGCACAGCTGATTTTTTAATCTCGTACACTTAATAAATTTATGAATATTTATGTAATTAAACTGTATTCAAAATCTAATTAACGTATGCCATTATTTTAAACAGAAAACATTACGACGGTATGTATTTTATTTTTGTGTTGCGGTTAAAAAAAATAAAAAATGTACGTTAGCTCTCGCATTCTCATAATCTATATAAACAGCTGGTTTTACTATAAAAGATGGCCACCCCCACTCACAATGCCACCCACTTTTTCGTGACACTCATCATCATACTAAGATAAGTATAGAATAAACAAACACACCTAGATCAAAATGAAAATTACATCATAGGCAGATGGCGTGTACCATATCGTCTCCGTTCGACTAGACACACTAAGGTACATAAAATTGTTAAAAACTATAAAAAAAAACTAAATTTAAAGCAAACAAAAAATAACTTGTGACTGAATAGTGAATTGTATTGGTCCACGTCGTGGTTTTCGCCTCTTCATATACATACATACATACGTGTACATGGTTCCCAAATTTATTGATAAGTGGTGACAAGCGATTTTCATTTAAAAAATATCTTTTTTTTCTAGGTCGGTGTTTAGACGAAAATTATTGCGTGTCGCTTGATTTGTTTTATATCATGAACATGATGATTGTGTCTATCTATATATATGTATATACATATATACATACCTAAATGATGAAAAGTGACGAATATGCTTTAGCATGGATACGTAGTCGTATAGTAAACGACAAAATTAGATTTTCATTGTCGCTGTTGTCGTATTTCACACTCTTCATTGGTTTATGTATAAATTTACCGCACATACTTCATTCAGAATTTATTTATTTACAATTAATTTTTTATTTGTTATATATTTATAAAATAAAATAAAAATAATTGAAATTTTCGGTTTAATTTTAATGGCGTTAAATTTTTAATACATGGGATTATGTAGAGACAATGCGCGGGATTGATTGAAAGTGGTAGAATTTTTTAAATTTTTTGTAAAATATTTATAACAATAGCCAAGCTATATATTTTAGAAAAAATAAAAAACATATCTGATTATGTGTACTTAGCCTAAGTGATTTATTCAGACAACCCCACACTATTTTCGTAATATATTTTGGCTATAGATTGTCTTGTTGATACATCCAAGACAAAGGATTCACACATATCCCTGAAATTTGATTCATTTTTCCTGCTGGGAATACGGCTTTCTTCCAAGCTGCAGAGCTCTGATACGAACACCTCCTCCTATTTCGGAGATTACGTATGTAAAAATAATAATTTAATCCATCGATACCATCAAGATTAAAGTTATTTTGACCAAAAATATAAGAAGTTTCCAGTTTTCCAAATATTTACTTTTTATAGGTACTGAAATTCCGACCATCTTTATTTGTGCCAGCATTTTTATATTTTATTATTATGCAATTATTTTTTATTATCAATTTAATTTAAACTTCTTAACACTTCAACTTTATTGAATACTCTATGTCGTTACTATTTACGTCAAACAAAGGAATTTCAATTTTTTTGTATCGAAAAAACAAAAAACACATAAAATTCCCTTCGCCTACTATTTTATTTTTATTTAAATTAACAAGTGTTATGTATCACAATATTTTGAAAAAGTTGCATCAATTTCGTAACGAGTTAATGCCTCTCAATTTCGTATAATGAACTTTCTTAAATCAATCAATATATTCCGGATTGATGGACTTATTGTAACATGAATAATATGGTTAGGTTATAGCATTTCTCTCCTGTAACATAGGTTAATCGGTCATATTTTAGCATTACTGAGAACTGTATCCCCATTACCCAGAACTGTATGTTGGTTATTAAACGCAAGCACGTGACGTATCATAATTTCAATAAGATCCCTAAAAAGAAATTAAGCTACACATATCTAGTTTTAGAAATGAGACGCATCCAGTACGCATTTAATCACCAGTGTCATTAAGTCGGTTCATTCTGCGTATACGACATTCGACGACTGCCTGATTGTAGCATAATTGAGTAGTATAATGATCTTTATAATTCCACTAATGTTCAGAATGCTAGGTGGCCTAGAAAGGCAACGATCGAAGTATATGGCGGATCGCGGAATCCGATGAAATGCGGTGAGCAAAATGTATCTAGAAAGGAAGCTAAGATAACCTTCTTGGAAAAACTTCTTCGCAATCTGATTTGTGGGGTTTAAACGGATTAGAAGCGCTACTAAGCTTATCTTTGTTCATATTTACAGAACCAGATGATGGCCGTAGACACAATAGGAGTCAACGCTATTCTCAAAAGTAGTAAAACCTAAAAGTAATAAATTCGGAAACCAAGCAAACTTGACTTGACAATTGTGAGAATAGATACTAGGAACAGTATAAAATGTCCCCACTGACAAAAAAAAAAGAAAGCTAAGCGAACGGTATACTTAAATGACATACATATATCCGCACCGAAAACCTTTTGCGGATGAACTGAAGATAGCTAATTTACATCACAAAATGCTAAAATTCCGAACAAGAAGTTTCCAATAGCCGTGACATATAAATAGACGAATGATATATGGATTGATAACATATAAACCATATAAATATGTCAGTTTAGTATAAGTGTACAGAATGTGATATTATTCATGTCGACGAATGGTTTATCGATTACAATTGTGCCACACCCAATTCTACTAAGCTGCTCAAAAAATTTCCAAATGATATATGGAAAGGGATGAAATTAGTGATGAATGATGTGCCTGGTTTGCGGTGGTTCTGCACTGATTGTGCGAAAGGAGTAAATAACATCCTATATCCAGTATCGCTTAATCGCTTACTAGAATTGTAAAATCAGATGATACGAAAATGGAAATTCTTCTCAAGCGAATTGACTAACTATAGAAGAGACATTAAAAACATTGGCCGACGGCTTATCTTCTTCTTCTGGATCACCGGAAGAACGCCGGGTTACAAGAGATATGACCAAAGCCATTGCGGCTTAGGCCGAATCAAAAACTGAAAGTTTTGGAACGAACTATGATTACGTATCATATAAAATAAATATTCCAGGAGATATTTTTACGGTTTATATGATCTGTGAAACATCATTCAATAATGGGATTCTATAAGTTCTGAGTTCTTTCCTAGCAATTATGAGATTTATAGATGTGACCGCTCATAGCTGTCGCCACATTAATACCAAATGAACTAATTGGGGTAACAGATCAATCAATAGAGCAATTATGTGTAAAAATAAAGGTCAATAAAAAGTCACTATACATTTCGGTCTTACGCAACCCGCCTTATTCACCTGTATCATCTTTCACTACATCCTGTGATACAATTATGGAAATTAGCAATGAGGCTGATCCATCAGACATAATTTTGGTTACTGAGGATTTAAATCTGTCAGATATTAGATGGACATATGACGAAGGAAGAAATAAACGAGATTATGCCTCTAAACGTGAGCTCAGATAATGGGTACCTATAAATGCATTGAATTATTCATTCCCGCAACCCCGAGCAGACGAAACAAATCCCCCCACGGTATGATGGCCAACTTATCAATCTTTAAGATTGACAAGAAAGACAAGGCTCATAAAGAAAACCTTAAATTCTGTTCCCGTGATAACAAATTGAAATTCACTTAGTGTAACCAAGATTTTAAGTCCTATTTTGAATTAAAATACAAGAGCTATAATAACGACTTAAAGGAGAAAAAAAGAGGTCCCAAACACTTTTGGGGCTTTTATAGAACCAAACGCGAAATTGACGGTTACCCAGCCTGGATGATATATAATGAACAGAAGTCATGCGACCCGCTTATCATATCCAATATGTTTGCTAAGTTCTTCCAGTCCGTTTATAAACCAGAAGATGTAGATAACTATACAAAGCTAAAACAATTACTGATTATAGTGCATCAATATTTACCCTACACATCGAGCTTGAGGACATTCAGCGAGCATTGGATGGTTTAGGAGAAGGATGTGGCCTGGATGGTATTCCTGGTTCATTTTTGAAAATTTTCGCAATATTGGCAATTCCACTAAGTATGCTATTTAATCAATCATTGCAATTTGCAACATTTCCACGGAAATGGAAAATAACAAGAGTAATGCCGATTTTCAAAAGTGGAACTAGAAGTGATATCTCATGCTACAGAGTTATTACAACTATATCTTCAATACCAAAATTATTTGAAGTGGTAGTATGCAGGTCATTCAGAGATTTAGTACCAAGGTATGTGTCCCAGAATCAATATGGGGTTTTGCTCAAAAGATCAACATCGACCAACCTTATTATGAATTTGCCAGCTATTCGATTAAAGAAATAGCGAACCACAAACAAGTTGAAGTGATTTACACCGACTTATCATACTTAAGTAATCGCTTACAGTATGTTAAAGGATGTAAAAGATCAGAAACAATTCAAGTTACCTCCGGTGTTCCACAAGGCTCCCATGTTGGTCCAAGGATTTTTATAATTTTTATTAATGGCATTACTATCCTAATGTTCGTTGATGACCTGAAAATCGACAGAACCATCGAAATACTTGACTTCCTCCACTTAGATAGACATTTGACGCCCTCGTTAGCATAGTAAGTAGTGTCCTTTTGGTTTGTTATTCGAGGGTCTCGGGTTCGATTCCCGGTGGAGACCAAAAATCACGGTTTGGTGTTTTTAATGTGTAAGTATATGTGTTTGTCCTGGTATTGCACGGGCCCATGTGGCATTGAGTGCTGGAATAATCCTCCCAACCTTAATTTTTTTTTAGATAGACATAGGATGAGTTATGATGACAATGAACTAGTGAATATGACGTCCAAGAGTTTTAACAAAGTTAACCATTTGTTTGATTCTTGTTCAAACAAAGATAATTTTAAGCGTAAACTGAAGGGTTTTATGCTCCGATATAATTTTATTCGTAGTTTAGTTTTATTTCTATTTTTTATTGTTATTTATAATTTATTGTATGTAACTTTGTGATTTTAATTTTCATGTTTTTTTAGATCTAAAGTCATATTTGTAGACTTATCTCAATAATAATAATAATAAATAAATAATAAATAATAACGATCGGGGCGAACAATCATAAGAATGGAATCGTGTTATGACAAGAATGCATATAATAAAAAATGAATGAAAATAAAAATTAGGGCGTTGTTTTTTTTCATAACAACCGTAATTACGTTAAAAAACAAGATAATATGAAAAACATATATGTACTTAGATTTAAAAAAGAAGAAATGAATACCACGCACTAATTTTTATTTTAAATATGTTGTAATTTGTTAATTATTATTAAGAAATTATTAAACTGTGCTTAATATCTAAAATTTTGTTAGAGAAGCTTTTCATTCTTATTAATAATTGTGCGAGACCTTTAATTTCACAACGCTGAAATATCCCTAACAACTTCCACCGAAGGCAAATTAAAATGGCTTAAAATTAGGAGGAACTCAATGTGCAAACTAACTTCAGTTAAAGGAGGCAAAACTAGAAAATTAACAAATAATTAAGTCTGGATTCAGTGAACGAAGTAATTAGTAAGTAGTGTTGCATTGGCTGTATATAAGATGTGGCACCGTTCTGTTAAAACCACATATGTTGAGCTTATCTAATTTGCAATCCAACCAATCAAGTGACTATCTCGCAGTAGAAAGTATACTAGGCTTCGGTCTATCTGCAACAGTGCTTCTTTGTTTACTTTAACGAATGTCAATAGAAACTGTCAAATTTAGATCTGGGAAACTAGTACTGAAGATGCTAAATACCGCGTAACTGTGTCTTTCATCGTACAGGGCACAAAATAAATCTCTAAAATAGACTTGAAACTGTTGCAGGATGCAGAACTGTGAACAATAAAAGAAAATAATGCCTCCAAAACTAGCGGAAGCTGAAGACATTTTTGAAAACGAATGTAGATAAAAATTAGGGTTTTATGTTTATTTCTTAAAAACCATAATGAGGTAAACGAATAATTAAATTAAATAAAATTAAAATTGAATTTAACATTAAAAAGATAAGGACGTTTTTTAACAAGAAATGATGTAAAAGATAAATAAAAATCATTATTTAGACAACCCCCTAATTTTTTTTTTAAATTATAATTTACCTTTATCATTTATAATCAGAGTGCAATACTTATTTGAAATTTAACCTCATAAATCAATCATATACAGCCGCCAAAGAGACTATGTTGATAGTATTTATAATAAGTATATTTTTCAATAAATAATTACAAGTTATGATTATAACAATTTTAAATTCATAAATACTACATATATAGCATGTATGTATGGATTCGTACATATTATATACCATATGTGTGGCCGAATGTGCTTGGTTGCAAGCAATGAACCATATATATTTTGTTTTCAATCAATTTCTATATACAATTTCATCAATTAATTATATAAAATTACTTTTTTATAGTTTTTAAAATAAATCAAGTTTTATTTTATTTTTAATTTTTGATATGTATGAGTACCTATTCGTATAGTTTATTGATTGAATTTACTAGACAAAAAATAAATGTATATATAACTAGACATTAAAAAATAAAAATGGCATCGATTTAATTCAAGATAGAAAAAAAGTTTTTTTTTGCCTGTACTGGTACAGTGGTTTGATTGACCGATACATTTAATATGTACATATTATACATGTATGTGTGATTCCATTTGATTAATTATCTATATATATATATATATATATATATATATATATATATATATATATATACCCTGTATTTGGAGAGATGTACATATATATTTTTTTATTTATTGGCGCCCAGCATGGGGATTCATTGAATTTGAACCGCAATATATGTAGTATATCGCCTAACCAACATAAAACATTCCCTGAAGTTTTAGTTTCATAAATGTACCGTACATACATAACATACATACATATATAATAAATTTAATTACATTTTTCGTATATCTCGAATCCAATATATTATGTAGTGTTCGAATTCAATAAATTCATTAAATATTCCCAGGATATGGTTCTATTGATTTTATATATAGCTAGATTCTACAGTTTCTATATATAAATGTATCTATATACGTACATAATTTATCGACGCACAGAATCCTTAATTTATAAACACGTATATCCGTCTATGTATATATGTATGTGTGTGTCTGTGTGTCTAAAAATTCTAAACATCCAAATGAGATACAAAGTTGTTTTTTTTTGTTTAATTTAAGATTCAACGAACAATATTCGTTTTCATGTAAGTCATATCAAATTACATTTCGTTACAACATATTGTAACTTTATATTTTATATCATACAGGTAGAGGTGCTCCATGTAATATAAATGATTATAATTAAATGTTAAAATGATAACATTAAGGGAATAAATAATGAGTAAAAATAAACATAAAATAAAAATTAAAAGTTGAAACTTTATTAACATTCAGTGTGCTTTTTATATTATGTATATGGCACCATAAAATTGTATTTAACATTTATCTTTTTATTTCCCAGCCTGCTCTGCTTTTTTTTGATGGTTAATGATTCATTTATTCTCATCTTGGTTATCAACACACACACACACACACACACACACACACATACACAAATAACATATAATAAATTTATTTTATTTTATTAATATTACAAAAATATTAAGGTAATAAATTATCTTATTATATCAAGAAGTGCAAATATTTTTATTTTTGCCGCTGTCTTCCTGAATTAAGGTGCTCGTATTATATTTTTAATTTTATTTGTTGCTATTACGTATATAGTTAAGTTAAGCCACATACGTAATATAATGCGAAATGATTTATGAGATTTTCTGGCATAGATTTCATTTTACTATAATATACTGATTACACACAATTTTTGGTATCGACGACATTGTAAAATTGACAATTATCCATGGTATATAATGAATGTATTAAAAATTATATATGATCCGCCGGAGATTAAATTTTACAATAATTTCAAAACATGGGTTGCTAACCATATCACTTTTACCTGGAGTCGCCGGCGGTTTTAGCTATGTCTTCGGTCTTCGGTTGTAGTGATAAATTCAACAAAACTGCCTTTCTACGATTTGATTTGAAATTTTAATTTTTCGATTCAAAATATGAGATTCGATTCTAAATTTTTTTATTCTAAACAAAAATTTGTAGATCTTAAATCTAATTAATTTATTAATAATAATGGTTAAATCATTATTTATAGTTTGAAAATTGTTGAATTTTAAAAGTAATAATATTTTGTAAAGTTTAAAGTTATTAGGAAAAAAATATTAAAATCAAATTAAATACTTTAAACACATCTGAATATGTAAAAATTCTGTAAATATAAAATTGCAATAAATTAAATTTCCACATAATTACAAGCTTGTGAGTAGAATTCAAAACAAGTACAAATTGTTTAAATTGTACACTAAATTTTTAAGATAAAATAAAATAAATAAAGAATTTTAAATTATTGGTTCTAAGCATAGAGAATTACATAAGAGCTGCATCTTTCATACATTAAAATGGAATATGAATCGGAAAGTCACTCCCTGTTCAATAATTGTGACGCTATTTTAACGAAAAGAGACCTAAAGGCGTTGCCACATGACAAAGCTTGGGACCGATTTTTTCTTTTATAATTAAATGATTGCATATTTTTGACTTAAATTATTGAGAAAATATATGAAATAACTACAATTAGTAATTAAAATCATAAATTTATAATAATATAACAATTTTAATTGAATAATAAGAGTTTTTCTATTCTGTCGGTCCGACAACCGATTTTTTACGTAAATGGTATAAATTTTGTCGGTTCCGAACGCATCAAATATCACCGATATTTATTTTCGTTGTGACCATAACCTCACTTCGATGATAATTTGGTTTGTTTACAAACGTAGCTGTCAATCTGTACAATTTATTGAAAATTAAAAATGAATATGGTAATAATTTGATAAAATATATAAATTAAATGTCAAAAACAAATGACAAAAAATAAAAAAACACAAACAAAAATTAATCGGTCGGATCATTGTTTTGCTCATGTGGCGTGTCTTATCATATTTTCTACCGAATCGGTCGGAAAGACAACTGCATGTGGCATCGCCTTAACACTTGTAGAACTATCTTTATTTATAAAAAAATCTTTATAAACTGAAAATTTATATCCTAGTAGGCCTACTTTTTATGTATTTTACATAGCAAAATCAAAATAATAAAATTATGAATGAATCAAGCAATTCAATATTTTTAACACAATAATGACAGGTTTTCCTCAATTTTAAAATAAAATATGTTTATTTAGACTAGACTATTATGGTGGTTTTACAAGCCGGGTTTGATAATTTTATTGCTTTGATTTTGTTATGTAAAAATACGTACAAACTATGCCTACTAGGATCTTATTTTTCGGTTTATATATAATTTCTTATAAATAAGGACAGTTATACAATTGTTATGGTCTCTTTTTGTTAAAATAGCCACACAATTATTTTACAGTGA
Source organism: Tipula unca (assembly GCA_951394425.1). NCBI lineage: Eukaryota > Metazoa > Arthropoda > Insecta > Diptera > Tipulidae > Tipula > Tipula unca. The sequence goes on from OX596382.1 coordinate 92,442,636, forward strand.
GCTGTTTATAAAGTTGATTACCATTTTAATATATGCAAGTTACTACTCTTATGTAATACTCTATGGTTCTAAGCATAAAATTCTTAAAATGTGCTAAAACATGTAATATGACTTAATACTCTTCAAATTATAAAATAAAATTTTAATTCATAAAAATTATTATTTGTGGCGACTAAATTCCAAAAGCCCTCAGAAACTAAATTTATTTTTAATAAAACTATTAAACCATTTTAAATCTAGTAAGAATAAAATAAATAATTTAAAAATAAATAATAATTCAAATATATGTACGAGTATTTCTATATTTATAATATATATTTAAGGTGAAAAATACGTGATATCGCAAATTTTTGGAAGTCATGTTTTAATTTTGTGATTTTTATGTCTTGAATGTGAAGTACTGGTAAAAAAATTTTTTTGTAGAACTGGATTTGTTGTTGTTGTTGTTTAAGATACAGAGGGTGAAATATTTGTTAATTTGTTGAAAATGGTGATGCATTTATGCAAATATAAAAAAAGTATTTACCCGAAAAATACGAAATATGGCTCGTTTTAAAGATAAAGAAATAAGGATTAAGAAATTATTACAAAACTAGTACCGTCTTTAAGTTTCTCACTTTCAAAATGGCCGTTAAAATAGTTTTCCTCACTTTTCCGGAAAACGAATTTTTTTTTTAACTTTTTACTTTTTAGTTATGCGCCATTCAATTCTTTAAAACATATCAAAATTTTATTGTGTGTATAATTTTTCATTTTCTTGCAAAACATCTTTTAATACCACAACCTACTCCATTTCTGCATATAAAAATCAAATTTTAAACTTTATTTAATTTTCAATTTTGTTATCAAAACAAATTTATTCTTGGTGTTTCTAAATTTTTTTTTCACTCCAAAATACCGTTATCTTGCAAAATACGACTAAATAAGTCCATCCACTGTTTGTATTCAGGCAAAATTAAATTTATAACAAAAATTATCGGTAAAAAATATTTTATTAAAAATTAAATTACTAATTTAAAGAATTACATTAAGCTGGGGAACGACTCAGCGATGAACTAAAACAATCAGTAGCCGTGTTTCTTGACGTTTGATCTGATCCGGATCAGATCATATCTCCTTTCCTTTCATTTGTATAGCTGCGTTTCATGTAATAAACATAAAACATTTTTGTTTTTTTGTTTATCATATCTGCTTTCCTTTCATTTGTATAGCTGCGTTTCATGAAATAAACATAAAAAAAATTTGTTTTTTTGTTTTTCTATCTACGTTTTGAACCAAAATGCTAATAGGATCAATATAATAACCTAAAAATAAAAAATAATACAATTTTTGTGTTGATTTCATGAAACGCAGCTATACAAATGAAAGGAAAGCATATATGATCTGATCCGGATCAGATCAAACGTCAAGAAACACGGCTAGTGATAGATTATTATAACGATGATGAAGTCAGTAGGATAATGTCTGGAAATAACGATTGCGTAACTATTGAAAAACTAAAAGTTCTGAAACGACTAATGAATTAAGAACATTAGAGGAATCCTACGAGGACGACAAGTCGAAAAAAATCGGATTTTCCAATTTTTGCTTGCTTTGTCCTAAAAACTGTGTGCAACCAGGAAGCAATGGAACGCATGCAGTGTGTCTTTCTACATCAAAATTATTCATTTATGGAACCAAAATAGTATATGATACAAGTCGAGAGATATCGAAATACCAAGATTGCATTTCATATAGATTATGTCCATAGCCTAAGCCGACATGTTATCTTCTAAAATGCAAGAATTGTCCAGGATTAAATTTATTTCGATAATATTTAAGACACGCGTTTCTGGAAAAGTGCTACGAGGATGCCAATTTATCATTCAGCCAATGGATTTCAACTGACAGATGCAATTTGTATTTGCAGATGATATTTACAGATGCAAAAGTATTTAAAACCGTCAGAAGAATTTTTGGATTACTTCATAAAGAAGCTGAAAAATCTGATTCCTCATTACTACATTTCATTTCAACAAACTAGCCATACGTAAAAAAAATTCTGAAGCCTACAGAAGCACTTGTATCATGTGACTTTGCAGAAAATTATTCATTTATAAGGCAAAATGCAGCGCAGGGTTTTCATTGGAATAAACTGATAACCATAAACGGAACTCGCGATTTTCATGTAGTTGTTCCTTCAGGAATAAAAATTTTAAGAAATATTTTAATAGTGACGACCATGTTAGATTTAAAATGTAATTAAATATTTAAATTAGTAACTTAATTTTTAATAAAATATTTGTTACCAGTAATTTTTGTTATAAATTTAATTTTGCCTAAATATAAACAGTGGATGGACTTATTTAGTCGTATTTTGCATGATAATGGTATTTTGGAGTGAAAATAAAATTTAGAAACACCAAGAATAAATTTGTTTTGATAAAAACAAAATTGAAAATTAAATAAAGTTTAAAATTTGATTTTTAAACGTGTTTTGCAAGAAAATGAAAAATTATACACACAATAAAATTTTGATATGTTTTATAGAATTGAATGGCGCATAAAATAAAAAATAAAAAGTTGAAAAAAAAATTAGTTTTCCGGAAAAGTGAGGAAAACTATTTTGGCGGTCATTTTGAAAGTGAAAAACTTAAAGACGGTACTATTTTTGTAATAATTTCTTAATCCTTATTTTTTTATCTTTAAAACGAGTTATATTTCGTAGTTTTCGGATAAATACTTTTTTTTATATTTGCATAAATGCATCACCATTTTCAACAAATTAACAAATATTTCACCCTCTGTATCTTAAGCAACACCAACAACAACAAAAAATCCAGTTCTACGAAAAATTTGTTTTACCTAGTACTACACATTGAAAACATAAAAATCACAAAATTAAAACATGACTTCCGGTTCCATATGATGAATTTGCGATTTCACGTATTTTTCACCTTAAAATTTTCATTTTAAAATTTACAGATTGGGAAGAAATTTAGAATTTTGTAAATTTGAAATATATTTATAAATATATTTCAAATTTACAAAATTCTAAATTTCTTCCCAATCTGTAAATTTTAAAATCGGATTAAGTTCCAAATACTGTAACCTAAATTTCACAATAAAAAAAGTTAAAAATTTAAAAATTCTTCAAAAAAATTAATTTTTAAAACTTAAACTCTAAAAGAATCAAAATTCAATTTGAAATTGATGAAGAGAATAATTTTTTTAAACTTATTAGAAACCTGTAAATTTTTGCAGTAAATGAAAACTATTTAAACCTAATCGGGTTTAAAAAAAATTCAAATTCGTAAAGTTTTTTGTTAAAATATTAAAAAATCAAATAAATAAAATTAATTTGTAAAATTCTGAAACTATTATTAACAATCTATTATTTGGTGAAAAAATTCTAAGCTTGTAAGTTTTCGGAATTGTTAAAATTCCATACAAATTTATAAAATTTAATAAGTTTTTGTAAATTTTCTATTATTTGAAAAGTTAAAAATTTTTGTTTAAACTTAATGTTTCTTATAATTGGTAAATTCGTATAAATTATAAAACAAAAATCATAACTAAATTGATTTCATTGCTTTATGTTGATGGTTAACCAGATTAACTGATTATATGATATATTTAGATCAGTGACTGATTGTAAATATCGATAATATTTACAATTCAAAGATTTAAAATCTGCAAGTAATGTTGCATTCTTATAACTAATATGTAGTAAATTTTAAAAATATTTAGAAAAATATATTAAAATTAAATTAAATACCACTCCAATAAATAAAACTTTAAAATTGTATTTAACAATATCTGTAAAATGAATAAAAGTCTATTAAATTTAAAACAAAATAAATTTTGTAAGCGAAATTGAACAATTTCTTAATTTTTACAAATCTGTTGATAGAATTGTGTATATAAATTTAGAATGTTAAATATTTTATTTTTCTTAACATAAAAGTTTTAAAACTTTGAAATTTATGAAATACAATTTAATTTCTAATATCTGTTAATTTTTAATTTGTTATTCTTAAAAACATAAAAACTATGAAATTATGGAAAAACAAATTTTTTTATATATTGCATTCTTAAAACCTTTTGAAATTCTCAAAACGCATTTTGTTTTAACAGTTATATATATTCGAAAAACATTTAAATCTATTTGCACTGAAAATGTTAAATTATTTAAATTTGAAATTAATTATGATTTTTAACAAGGGAAACTTTTATATTTTAAATATATGTACATTAAAAGTCTGTAAATGATCAGTTTAAAACAAAATAAATTATAGAAAATTTGAAAAATTTCTTAACTATTACAAATTTGTTAATGGAATTCTAAAGACATAAATCTAAATTTTTTAAATATTTTATATTTTTTAAATAAAAATTTTAAAATTTGCAAATAATTTTAACTCTTCTCGTCTTTTTCTTAAGACGTTGAAAACAATGATAAAATCTAATTTTCTGTTAACTCTTAATTTGTTAATTTTAAAAATTCAACATTTTGAAATTTTAGCTTCTTAATTCCTAAAACACTTTGAAACAAATAATTGAAACAGGTTTAAATTTATTTTTAGTAAATTTGTCAAAATTTTTTAAAATTTGGAAATAACAATCATTTTTAAAATCTAAAATTCTTATATTTCAAATTTACAAAATTATTAAACTCTCATCTTTCTTTAAACTTTAAAATGTAATTTAATTGGAAAAACTGTATTATTGAGTTATAATTAATGTCACAAAACAATTACAAATTAACCTTTGAGAATTAAACTCTAAAGTTCTGAGCATTCACAATGTCAAAATTAAATTTAAAAATGTTAAAGTAACTAAATGCTACTTCATAAAATTATAAAACGTACATTAAAATTTTTTTCAGTAATGAAATCGTAAACTTATAAATGTAAATTTTAAAAAGGATTTCTGTTTAAAATTGTAAATTTTTCACATACGAGTTCCATGTAAATTTAAAAAGAATTTAAAATTTTTTTATCATATTATTATATAAATCACAAAACTTTGTGCTTCTCAAAATATTCCACAAATGAAAAATTATTTAAATTCTAGAAATATTAATAATTTTTAAGATTAGAAATTTCTGTATGTTTTATTTACAAAATTTTCAAACTCGTCTCAATCTGTAAATATTTGAAATCAAATTAAAATACAAAACCTGTAAAATTGGGTAATAAGATCATAGTAGAATTAGAAATGAAAATTAAATATTAAAATTTCTTTAAAAAAATTCATTAAAATTCTTAAATTTAATTATATTTAAAATTTTTATAATATTGAGAAAAAGGACTTTTAAAACTTAAACTTTAAAATTTTAAGTGCACATAATACTCATGTATTTTAATCTCTAGGATTTCCCCCAAAAAATTATAAAGATTTCATATAATTCGTATAAAAATACTATTGAAACTATTAGTACAACCGACCCTAGACGAAACCCTTAGCTCCACGATACGAAGATAGGCTAAATGTCATTAGTTGTGGGATAAGTGTACTTACTTTTAAATACCATAAACCAGAGGGGGTAATCTCTAGAATTTTCCCACAAAAATTATAAAAATTTCATATAATTTGTATTCGTCCTGTCGAACCTATTATTACAAACGACCCTAGACCTAGCCTAGAAGATAGGCTATATGTCATTATTTGTGGGATGAATGTATCTATTTTTAGAGACCATAACCCAGAGGGGGTTATCTCTAGAATTTCCCCCAAAAATTATACAGATTTCATATAATTCGTATAAAAATACTATTGAAACTAGTATTGCAAACGACCCTAGAAGAAACATTTAGCTCCATGATACGAAGATAGGCTATATGTCATTATTTGTGGGATAAATGTACCTATTTTTAGAGACAGTAACCCAGAGGGGATTATCTCTAGGATTTTCCCCAAAAAATTATAATTTATAATTATATTTTATAATTTCATATAATTCGTATACGTACTGTCGAATCGATTAGTACAAATGACCCTAGACGAAACCTTTAGCTCCATGATACAAAGATAAGCTATGTGTCATTATTTGGAGAATGAATGTACTTACTTTTAAAGACCATAACACAGATGTGTTTTTTTCTAGGATTTCCCATAAAAAATTAAATAAATTTGGGGATAATCGTTTATTGATAATTAATTTTGATTATTTATAATTTAAATAACTTAGTAAAATGTGTGTATTTATAAAATAAATAAAAATTGAAAATTAGTTATGAACGGTTAATTACAATTTCTTCATAATCAATTTTTTCGGGATGGACTGTTTATTTTACTTTATTTTCTACGGATTCCGTGCTGAGAGCGAAGTCACTTATGGTATTTAGCAAAGAAACATTCTGAAAAGTTAATTAATTTAAGTTAATTAATTTATTTGTTTAAAAACGACAGCATTGTTGCCAGGCAAGAAGTCGAATACCTCGGCACAGCTGGATTTCCAAAAATTTCGATAAAAACAACGGCTGCGATCCTCTTCTGCTCCAGCTCCAATAGCCTAATTCCAACTATATTAGATATGATGATGAATCTTCCAACAGTTACAACTGGGGAACCGTTTCTTTATTTAATTAGGTATACATTATCAAATTACATTACAAATTACTTATTATTTTATGGATTTCATTCCATTTATAAATTATTTTGAATATGCCGGAAAGTTTAATTTTTGATTGAAAAAGTTCCGTTCACTTTAGAAAAGAATTCATTTTATTTAGAAAATGATTCTGTTAATTAATCGTATAACGTAATGCATCGAGCGACAAAATATTATTTATTTTTCCAATTTCAAATTTCTTAGGTATATATTCTGACGTCATTTATTATGTTTTCAAAAATAAATATTTTTGTTATACATAATATGTCACTGTGAACTATTTTTATTTTACTATTCACGTAACGGGAATCGTTCACCAGAACAAAAGAGAACTAACTAATTTTGCTACGTGAATTAAAAAACTGAAAATGGATGACTAGATGTAGATGAAAAGATTTTTTCACGAAACGAGAATCGACCTCCAATACATAGTTCAATAAACAACAGAAAAACAATTCATCAATCAACCCATAAAAAGATCAGGACGATTACAAATCCAATTTTCGATTATTATTTTTATTTCGTTATATCAACAATTTTCTTATAACAACAAACAATTTATTCCACGTCACCAAACACCAAATATTAATATTATGGTCAAATTTGAGCCAGATGCAGACAACTGGAAGATCAATCATACCATAAAGTTATGAATGATACTAATCACCACTTCACCAGTCATATTATAATTACTCATGGACGAACAACAAAATCCGGTTTTTAGTATGAAGAGTACGAAAATTTTTTTGATCAATTGTAGTAGTTAGAGGAAGAGATTCTATTAGAGATTTTTATTTCAGCGATGAATACAACATTGAAAACATATAGTTTTGAATGAACTAAATGTATTGCACATTAAAGAATTTTTTAAATGAATAACCACTGTAAAACGTCAAGAAACAGCAATGGCTCAAATCAAAACAGTATCATAACAAAACCATTCATATGAAGGAAATAGACTTTACCTCATTAAACATAAACAGTGAGATATAATTTTTTATATAGAGCTATTTTTAATCCGGCACACGAGATCAATGACCCATCTTAATTTAAGCCTCCAAATTAGAAAATAAGTTGAGGTGGATTTTCTAGTGAAAAATATTCTGTATAGTATCGTTCAATATTAGATCACTATCTTCATTATGTTAATTTTTATATATTATCTGGGTTTCTCTTTTTTGAAAAACATATTATCTGCAAAAATTAATTAGAATATGTTTTGTTGCAAATTCGAAATTATGTCAGATAACAATTTTTACTATCTTTGGTAACGGCACCTATAATATTCATAATTTATCGTCATTTAGGCGGTTTTGTTTTATAATAAAACGGAACGCAATCAATATTTATAAAGTAGTATCGATTATTATTGACAAATTATTGTTAAGGTTGGGATGACATCTCTACTTAAGTATCAAAACTATAATTCGTTAAAAATACTATGCTAAAATTTCGATTCGAATTGGTTTTTGTTTGCCCCAAGATTGGTAACAGGCTCAAACTGACATTAGTAAATATCAATAAAGGACAATGATAAAATAAAAATAAACTAGAATCTTCTCTAGAAAGTGTTAATAAAGTGAATATTGTAAAATAAATTAAATAAGTGAATTAGTAGGGCGTTGTAAATTAATTCTGGAATAAATAAATAATATTGGTGTCTAGAATCTAGTTTGGTTGTTTTATTCACAATCTAGTGATCGAACCTTGATTGACAGGGCGGAAACGTAACAATTGGTTACATCAGTGGGATTGTGAATAAAATAAAAGAATGATTCTAGACGAATTGAAAAATTCCGAATTTAAGGTAGCGAACGCGGCGTGTACCTTGGTAAATGTTGGTAACAATGCGGTTACAAATGATTTCGATGAAGAATCAACAATTTAGGTATAATCTGAAAGTTTCAATATAACTTAGTTATAAACCAGTCAAATGACGAAGTGAACAAGGACATCAATCAAAATATGGACGAGATATGTGAATCACTCTAGAAGATGAGAAAATGCAATCAGTTGTTCAACCTAATTGAACAGAAATTATAAACAGACATTCAAGAATTAGAACAGAATTTTCTTGACGGTAATAAAAAAGTGCCAAATTTGAAGCAAAACGTTCTAGACGGTAATGGAAAAGTGCAAACAGAGAGAGAAAGTAAGAGAAAGTTCATAACCTAAAATGAGTTTCTGTAAGTAACATCTTTTGCTATTTTTATTGTTTTTGTCATAATCCAATCGTTAGTATTATAGTTGGGGGTGGTCGGCAACAAAATTCTGGGAAGGTGGTAGTAAAATAAAAGGTTAAATATTTGACAGGACATCTTACGGGACAGGCAAATTACGATCTGTGCAAAAAATTTATAAATTTGTACATGGATGAAAGTTTAGCAATTTAAAATTCAAAAACATCTAAAGTATTGAAGTTTAAATGAAAATACCTATATTGTAAAATTTATAAACTTTAATCATACATCTCTATATTTCTTAATCTTATAAATTTATTTAAATAAATTTTATTAAAAATTGCCTTAATACAATTTAGGTCAAACAAAAATTAAATTTCTTTTCAAAATTCTAATAATTCAAGAATTTAGAGAAACCTGAATTATTTTGTAATATTTCAAAATTATGAATTTTAGAATTTAGGGTATTTAAAATTTAGAGTTGTTGAAACTTAAATAAAATTACTGTTCAATTTATAAACCTTACTCATGAACTGGTAAAACTTGGAATTTTAAATGACCGATTTTCGTAAAACCACTTTGTTTTGGGCAGATTAGATTGGGAAGATCTTTATCATTAAAATCTATAAAGTATTTTTCAAATTAAAGCAATCGTAGCAAAATGCGATGTTTCGGTGAACACAATTGGCGTGCTGCAATCTCCTGTATAATACCACGTTGACCGATACTTGCTATCAGTCTTCTCAGACGTTGACCTGAACAAATCTCTACCAGCTTCATTCGTTGTTTCCTCAAAATTATGGATACTACTCCAGAAAAAGCGGCACAAGTGGTTGCATTGCAAGAAGGACCGTTCTTTTCTCTGACGAGTGCAGAATATGTCTCCATGGTAGTGGATAAGAGAAACCGGGTCTACCGGCCTCCAGGAGGGCGTTTTTCACAGTGCTGTTTTGTTGAAACAGTCCAGTACTGTGGAGGTTCGTGCATGGTGTGGGCTGGCAGATCGCTTGACGGAAACACAGATCTTGTTTTCGTACCTGGTTCATTCCGTAGAGGAGGTTTGACCCTACGCAGGATATATGAGGAAATTTTCATAATGATGCATGACAATGCCTGGTATCATACAGCTCGAACAACTCGGCAGTTCATGGATGAGGTTGGACTCGAGACGATGAAGAGACCGGCGATCCGTTGTAGACGCAAGGAGGGAGTACTACTAAGTATTAATCAATAAAATTGTTTTTTTTATGCTTGTATTTTTTGTTGTAATTTAAATTTAAATATCCCCAATATTTTTTTTTCATTATCATCAATTTTGGTTGCATTTTCAATTACTTAACCCATTTTTATGGAAATAGTAAAAATATCAGGCATTCAAAAAAATAACGTCTTGTGAAAATCGGGCCGTTTTAACAAAATTCGCCTTTCTGTGCTTTCTGAGCTTTCAGCGTTCGGAAGGTTTGAGTTGATTTAAATGCTCGAGAGTAAATATGCGAGTGAACATCCCTAAGCAATGTCATTTTTCATCAATTCCAATACGATTTGTATACTACCCCGCCGACATGCATGAATTACTAAACTCTAATAATAAAAATGTTGTATTTTTATTATGTTCGTTCCTTGTGCATTTGTGCGTTACCATGGTTTCAACGTTTCGTAATTAGACATATTCAATAGAGTGTGACGGGAATCGCTACAATTTACTATGCGCAATATGAGAGAAAACAATAACAAACTTATAAAAAATTATTCTATGATAGAAATAATGACATTGACAATTAAAACAAAATTTTGATATTTCGCGATACTCAGCATATTTTCACCAAAAGCTTATTGCGAAGTAATGCACATCTGGCAGCACAACAAAAACTTGTGCGATAAGGATGGGAAAAGCTGTGTTGTCAACTTGAATACATGAGTGGCTAGCACATTTATCCGTAAAGGTATGATCAAGAGAGCTTTACAATGATACGATGGACTAAACTTGCGAACTGCCACAGCAGACAGTATAGAGACATAAATGGGGAAAAAATTGCAACTATAAGAATCGGCAATGCTTGCAGTTCCAGTAAGTACTGGTTGCAAATATACTGGTTCAAGTCTAAAGTGTAATTGTAATTATTGTGAAATAAATTAAATATGTGCTAAAGTAAATAAATTTATGGTACATATCTAATGTTTTACCAGCTGAACTGCAGACTACTGAGTGAAATTTTAACTTCCGCTTCTGTGATTTATGGACGTACAAATTAATTTCACTTCTTCTGGGAACTGATTAAATTTATTTATTTTATGTATTGTTGCAATCGTTCTAGAATTTATTTTAATACAATATTTGTTTTCTTTTTCTTGTTATTTTTGATAACACGTAATTTAATGAAACGTGCGGTATAGTCAAAAATTATTCCATCTGCTGATTTAAAAATAAAATATATTCATGTTATTGGAAGTTAGATAAATGTTAGGTGTAAACCAGATTTTATATATTAAATTCCAATAAATATTTTCAATTAAAAAAATAAATACTCAAGCTGTGCAACATACGGATTTATAATGCACCAATATGTAGAAATGTATATGTATACAAGTTATTTTATATGAGCTTCACTTGAATTTTATCAAACGGTTTACGATGACTTGTACAGATAATCTTGTCTAGACCAGATAGACTAGATTAGATATAGATATGAAATACAAAACATACAAAAACCATCAAATCTGTATAGCACGCGATGAATTTATCATACATACGAATATATTAAATATATATGACCTGGATATATAACCTAAAAAAAACTAACCCTTCTATAATTCAATAGATATTCGATGAGTTTTGTTTAGGGTTGAGATAAATTAAATTATCTCGTCCATTTTATATCTGGCATATTAAATGAATTAAAATAATTTGTTGTTGCCAAAAATGTATACATACATTGTAATTGAATTTATAGAGACTACAATACAGATTTAATTTTCATCAAAATATTCAATTTCGTTATTTAATTACAATTTGAAACACATAATATATTTATATAAATGGCATACGTTTTAATTGCATTAGTTAACATATAGTTATTCAAAGTTTTTTCTTTTTTTAAACGATATGACAAATTGGTGACTTGATCTCTTCAAAAGTGATGCCTTGGTCATGAATTTATCTATATTTATCAGACCTGAACAATACACGCAAATAACTACGTGACGTGTATTTATTTAGAATATAGTTACACTGAATAAACAAATAAATCACTAGAGCTAAACACATACTTTTTGGTTTAAACGAAAATAGCGCGACAAATGCTCACTATGTGTTGTACAATGTGGCCTTCAAAAAAATCATCTTATAATTATTTCGTATCAAAGGTTATTTTAAATGAAAAATATAAATTTGGCATTCACCTAAAAATGCAAAACACAACACAATTTATATAATTAAAACAATAATGTTTGTTATATATCGGGCCAAGTATGAGCAATGGTCCTTCATTATTTTCGATATCTGGCTTGTCCTCTGACCAATTTTATGAATATTTCTAAGAATATTTTATTTTGTTATAACTATACGTTTATCGTACATCACTAAGACAAACGGCATCATACATAATTGCTGTTGAAAACAGTAAAAGGGTGTAATAGCCTTTGCTTACTATTTGTGGGGCCAAAAGACGAAGTCGAGATGATTTTGACATTTTCAGTAGGGTATATAACCCTTCCTAAGTAAATAATATTAAGGGATTCTAGGCAACATTTTACTAATTTCGTTCTAATTCATAATGTTGTAGTACAAACACCACACGGCTACTAAATAAGAATGTGACCAAGTTTACAGGAATTTCTAAACAAAAATCTAATCCGTAACCTCGGCACTCGGTAACCATTATTTAATTTTGGGCTATACAGTTCTAAAATTAATCCTTGATTCTTGGAATCAAAATATTATTTTGGGCCATAGAGTTTTATATTTTCGAGCCAGACTAAGCTCATGTATTATTTATCAAAAACTGAGCCCGTAACGACAATTGGAATCAAAATTATACTGTAGGCCCTAGTTCCACGTTTTCTGGCCAGACCATGTTCAAGCAATATTTATCTAAAACCGAATCTAAGACGGCACTTGGAATCAAAACTTAATATTAAGCTAAACAGTTCTACATTTTTTGGCCAGAGAAAGTCCAGAAATTTCTTATCAAAAAACTAAACCGTGATGGTCGTTGGAATCATAATTTTGTGTTAGGCAATATAGTTCCACATTTTCCGGCCAGACCAGGTTCAGGCATTCTTTTTATAAAAAAATCAACTCCGTCACGGCCTTTGAAATCATAATTACTTTTCAGCATTTTTCAGCCCATATACAATTCTACTATTTTGAGCCAGGTATTATTTATCAAAAACCGAGCCCGTGGCGACACTTGGAATCCAAATTTTATTGTAGGCCCTAGTTCCACGTTTTCTGGCCAGACCCTGTGTAAGCAATTTTTATCTAAAACCTAATCCGTGACGGCACTTGGAATTAAAATTTAATTTTAAATCATACGGTTCTACCAAGTTCAGGAATTTCTTATCAAAAAACTAAACCATGGTGATAGTTGGAATTATAATTTTGTGTTAGGCAATATAGTTCTACATTTTCTAGCCAGACCAAGTTCAGGTATTTTTTTCTAAAAAATCAACTCCGTGAAGGCGATTTGAATCATAATTATATTTTAGGCCATACAGTTCTACATTTTCTAGCCAGGAATTATTTGTCAAAAATCCAGCCCTATTGGCGACACTTGGACCCTAAATTTTATTATAGGCCCTAGTTTAACGTTTTCTGGCCCGACCATGTTCAAGCAATATTTATCTAAAACCTAATCCGTGACGACACTTGGAAAAAATTTTATATTCGGCCACACACTACTACATTTTCTGGTCAGGCCAATTTCATGTGTGATTTTTATCAAAAATTTAGCCCGTGACGCCAGCATTTCATTATTATATATTAGGCGCTATAGCCTTACATTTTCTAGGAAGGGCAATTTTCGATATTTCTTAACAAAATCTAAGAGGTGGGCACTTGGAATCATATCTTTATTTTTGGCCACACAGTTTTACAGTTTCTGGCCAGACCAATTTGAATCATTTTTTTAAAAAAACGAGTTCGTAACGGCAATTCGAATCAAAATTTGATGGTAGGCCATATAGTCCTTCATTTTCAGGCCAGACCAATTTTGAAATTCGTGACGGCACTTGGAATCTTAATTTTAATTTAGGCGATACCAGTTCTATATTTTCTGGACAGACTTAGTCTAGGAATTTATCATAAATCTGGCCGGTGATGGCACATGGAATCATAATTTTATTTTAGAACAGTTCTCAATTTTCAGGTCACCTCAAAAAAGCTCTCTGCTATTGGCTACTTCATTCCCGAAAGGATGGTACTTTATTTCAAACCAGCTACACAATTTTATGCACTTAACTTATGAGACTTTTTGAAACACAGAATCGAATGAAAGATTTTAAAGAAGAAACGAATGGAGCAGATTCTTTTAAGCTATGCATTTAACTCTATTTAAGAACTTAGGAAGAATGTTAAAGTGGTCTTTATACCAAATGACGAAGGTTCCCCAGACAACCAACCCACTGGGTAGAGGTCAATAAGCCTCCCATAATTTGTTTCAAAGGTGGAAGTGGTTCCATTTCACACTCTGACCAACAGATTAAAATTCATTAGCTATAGTGTTGTAGTGACTAATGAGTTATTGACATTTAACAATTTGTATGTAAAATCTATACATTTTTTCATTATTTTTAATGTTAGTGTTTCTATAATTGTGTCAGCATTTAAATACAATGAAATGTTAAAGATCAAGGTTTCCAGAAGCCTGGTTTGGGAAAAGACCGTTACTCTTTAAAACTATTTATCTCGAAAATAATATCCTTCTTTGTTCCATCAAGCTTTTGAAAACCTGGATTAAAAACAACTTTGCAAAGCCGCGAATTACATAAATATTTTATTATTTGAATCAATGTTCAATGTTTACAATTTACAATGTTAGACCTTTAGTTTTTGAAAATTGTTATTTTTTGACTTGCATCTTGCTTCCCAGTATACTTTCACTTTTCGTTTGTGCTAGAACTTGTTGATTAAGTGATTTAGTGCCGTTCTTAATTTATTAGCCTAGTCTTTGCAAGATTTTCGGGAATGTCTGATAATGACAATTTAAAATTGAAAATGTTGGCCCTAAATTGGCTCACAATACCAATTATTTAACGCCTAAAAATGTCAAAACACTTCTCGATTTTATTTTTTTTGACGAAAGTAAATTTAATTTCAGATGGCCGAGTTGGGTGTCGCGAACATACATATAAGTGGTATGGAAAATTTGTGACTGACAAACCGGTTTTATTCCTAAACTTGCGTTTGATCTTTCTAAATTTTTAACTTTATTTACAACAATTTACAAAAGCTTTAAATTTTTTTAATTTTTAATTAAACTTTAAAGCAATAAAAAATTAAAAATTTTACTAAATGTTCATCATAAAACAAGAATTATACCATATTAGAATATTTGAAATATAATATTTAATTAAAAATAGATAAAAAAATAAAAATTAGGGCTTTGTCATTGACATAAAAATTGTTATTGAATGGAAATAATTAATTGTGGAATGTGGGAAAGTTATTGTTTTTTTTTTTTTTTTAAATTGGGCGGATTTTACTCCAGCATTCAATGGGCCCACGGTGCAATACCCCCCCATTCACACTAACATTCATTCAACCCATTCATCCCATTCACACAAGTACAGTATACCACCTGCACATTGCATAGCTCCATGTCACCCTGTATAGTGACCATCCATGTGGTCGGCCCATGAGTTCTACATTCCAACAGAGGGTCATAGATGTTTTCAAATTCCTTTTGCACCCGCCTCTGTTGGGATTTGAACCCGGTACCTCCCGATCCAACCTATTTGCTCGGTGAGTTATTGGTGAAAAATGATGAAATAAATGAAATTCCCAATTTTTTTTTTTTTTTTTTCAAATTTATTTCAGTTTGCCCATACATCAATTAATCGTTCCAAGAACTTAATTGATTCATTATTTACTCCATGAATCGGATTCTGGATATTTTCGGAATATACACTCTGTACATGATTTAAACTGTCATAAAATATAAATTTTCTTTCGACAGAAGCTTACCAACTATAAACCTGTGCTATTAAATAAATTCGCACACAGTATGATAATTACGTTCACAGTTTCATGCTATGATGGACTATCTCATAAATAAATACAGCTTAAACAAATTAATTCATGTTTCTAAAAAAAAACTATAACCTCGAAAAACTAGAAAGAAGAAAAATTAAAAATCTAGCCACACTCGAGTTTTATTCAAAAATATACCGACCGCAAAAGTTATTCTCGACATAGAAAAAATATTATAATGCGGAACCGCACCATTCCTTCTGTACATTATGTATAACAACTAGAAACTTAACACACACACACAAAAAAAACCTTTTTCCAAAATGTCCTAGCTTTGTCTACCTGTTTTCCGTATTTTATTTTTATTTTTTTATTGTATCCTTATGGCAAAAGACATGAAATTTTAAGTAATTTAAGTTGACGTTTTTCCTTCCATGTTTTTAACTCAGTCTGTCGCGGATTCTCGAATCGAGGACGAGCAAATAGAATTCAATTTTAAATTGTCGGTCTGGACATGTTAAATCAATATTTTCAATATACATTTAGACTATATATGTATAAGTAAATACAATTTTTGTATTTTTTATTTTATTTTTTATATTTTCCAAACGAAATAAAAATAAATTTTTGTCTCCTTTACCTTTTGCACTATACCAAAATACCAATTCCAATCTGTTTTTGTGTTATATAATACTATATGTTGTACCTAACTATGTATATATGCATATTTATTCACAAAACTATGGCAATCAACGTAATCATATATTATATATTATGTTTTGAATTTATTATCGATATAATGTCTTCGTACATCATGTATTTTAAAATTGATACAAATGACGTACACGACAAAGAAATACTTCAGAATTATATTTATTTATCTCTAATCTATGTATCAAATAAAGTGACTACATTTCACAATTGGATTTTCGTGTACACCATTCCCACTACATATTTGAAGTATGTAAATCGCGAGTAAGGGAAATTTTATTTGGCACCCAAGATGGGGCTTCATCATTTTATTATTAATTATTATTATTAGACATATTTTACGCCAATATTGATAAATATCAATTTATGTCGTTATCAATCACAATTTTGATGTTGTGTATATACGTAAACACCGCCTACACTCTATATATATGTAATACAGTATTTATACAAATTTATCAGATATAATAATAATTAACCTCTTTTATAAATATTTCCATTACCGTATATCACAATTTAGATTTACGTTCGTTTTCTACCTGAGTGTATTTATTTAATAGAAAATTGGAAAATAATAGACACAAACAAAAACAATAATAAAATATATAGACCAACAATTCGTTTTGACGTAAATCAGAGATTTTCCCAGAATATTTTTATAATTTTTTTTTTTTTGATAAATTTGTTTTAAATAAACTAGATAACGATCGAAAACTAAAATAGATCCTGTGCGCAGAGAAAAAAAAAAGGTTCTACACTACTGAATTATTGGACGACATAGTATATAGCATCGACGTATTCGTACGCATATTTTAATCAAATATTTGAAATATGTCATGTGAAAATTATATGTGTGGGCGTTCATTTGGAGGGTGCGGTATAGCTATATAGACTATATTTATGGGAATGGAGGCATTGAAAAATGTATGTTAATATGTTTTTGGTTTAAATTCAATAGTGGTAGAAATATGTATGTAGTGAAGGTATACATATTATTATATCTGCACTTGTTGAAGAAAAAGTATATTTTTTTAATTTAAATATATGCCGCATATTGTGACCTTGAAAAACCACGTTTCACGTATTACCATTTTTTATGTTTTTTTTAACATCCTCATTTTGCAATAATTAATATAAAAAATAATTGCAGTAAATGGAAATTATCCCACGAAAATTATAAACTTCCTCTGGCCATCCCAAATAATATCAAGTTGACAAATTCCCAGCTAGGCCAAAATTTATTTTTCTATTGAATTATATAAATTTTACTTGATCAAAAACTCGGGGATTCTGTAATATGACTAAATTATCTGGGATGAATCAACTGAGTGTGTGAAGTTATACCAGGATTCCATCCCAGAAGAATTAAAAATGTTCATCAAGCAATACTTTTCTCATCCCATCCAAGGATTTTAAAAATCATCCCAAAATTTGATAACATCATTTTAAGATTTTGCAAACGTTAAAGGTTAAAAATTCTAGTCGTAAGAAATAATTGGCACAATAGGCTCACAAATTCATTGAATATGGCCCCATACATAAAATTAAGAGTTTAACTACTGGTTCTCAAGATAATGCCATGATGTCCAGCCGTGTGTTGTAATCGGCGCAATGGGCTCATATGTATATGGCCCCATATAAGAAATACGAATTTTAATTAATGGTTCTCGAGAACCATGAGTGCCGGAAAAAGTTTCCTATGTTTTCAACTTGACATGATGTCCAATTGCCGTAATTATTCGTTGAATACCAGCCGTATGTTGTAATTGGCACAATGGGCTCATATGTATATAGCCACATATACGAAATACGGATTTTAATTAATGGTTCCCGAGAACCATGAGTGCCGAAAAAAGTTTCCCGTTTTCGACTTGAAATGATGTCCAATTGCTGTTATAAATCGTTGAATACCAGCCGTATGTTGTAATTGGCGCAATGGGTTCATATGTAGATGTCCCTATATAAGAAATAAGGATTTTAATTAATGGTTCTCGAGTACCATGAGTACTGGAAAAAGCTTCCTATATTTTCGACTTGAAAGGATGTCCAATTGCTGTGATAAATATACATATGAGGCCATTGCGCCAATTAAAACATACGGCTGGTGTTCAATCATTCAGCACAGCTAGTGGACATCATGTCAAGTCTAACATTAAGGAAACTTTTCCCGGCAATCATGGTTCTCGAGAACCAGTATAGTTAACCTCCTAATTTTATGTATGTCATATGAATTTCTGAGCCTATTGTGCCAATTACTTCTTACGACAAGAATGTATAAGCTAACACGTCGTTTGCAAATTTTTAAAATGGTGATATCAAATTTTGGGATGATTTTTAAAATCCTGGGATGGGATGAGAATAGTATTGCTTGATGAACATTTTTAATTTTTCTGGGATGGAATCCTGGGGTTAACTTGACACACTCGAACCAACTGTGATTTTTGAATACGCTTTGAATAATTTAGAAAAAAAAATTTACTTACAATTTTGAATATACCTATCGTTATTGATAGACATCATAATCGGCTATTATGAAATTAAAATAACGTCCTAATTTTTATTTTCATTAATTTTTTTTAATGTGTATTTTTTATTTTAATTTAATTTTAATTTATGTTTAGATCAAAATATTTTTAGCCCACTTTAGATCACCAGTCACATTTAAAAATTAACATACAATAAATCACTAATCTGAACAATAAAAATGTATAATATAAAATTACCAAAGCACAAGCTGCAATTCGAAAAATTCAAATAATTCGGTGAAATACCCAAGCTTCAATGCGGAGCGGAGAAATAAGCTGCAGATTGAATTATGCCATTCTACATTGGATATTTAACGTTCGTTCTATTCGGACGTGTTTTTTAATTTTTAATTATTTTAATTCTTAACAAAATTTTGTTGAATTTTATTTATATTTTTTTTTTATAATAAGTGTGGTGTACTTTTATTGTTGTTCAAATTGTTCCACTTTAACGGACTTATATTTAATTGTGTCACTAAAATCCATTTTTCATTAATCAGTGCTGTGTAACTGGGTCATTCGAATTCATACAAGAATATCTGTGGTCGAAATAAAATGCATAGAATGTAATATTATAGTTGTTGACGAGTGGTATTTTGCATGCATTGGATTTATGTGTGAAAAAATAATCAGTTATAGCTGCGTTTCTGCTAAATTTAATAAGTCACTTGGCAAATAATCCAGTGACATCAAGAAAGGGATTAAATACATAATGAATGGGTTAAGTATTTGCAATGGTTTGATCTATAATTTAAAATCAATACATAGGCTACAAACAAATGACAGTTCCAAAGTATAGGTTAACACAACTGAACATCAAGTTTCGTCTTTCAATAGTGTTGATGAAAATCTCACATCGTATGCAAACATCGATGTTGTAGATCAAACAACTTCGTTGACTATTTTGGTTCAGCCAATCCCAATTCAATCTCCAGATTTGCCAACAGAAATTCATGTACCTCCCCATTCGGAAAATAAAAATCTGATGATTTCAATTGCAAGTATTAAACCGAGACAAGATGATACCCAAACCAATTAATGGCATACCTAGTGACCACTCATCATTTAGGATTAGTCTCATTGATGAAGACTTTACACAAGCATCAAATCTGAAGATTTGGCCAAATGGAATATTTATTAAAGAATTTGAGTTTAAAAAAGGCCGGTTTTTCGGATTACACCACAAGGCACCAACACAATATAAGCACCGTTTCGTCATCCGCTAAACGAATTACAATTTACTATCAAAATATGTCAACAAAATATCTAGTAAAGCATATCAATTTCTGAATTTCGTTCGGAAAACCCTTTTCTCATATCCAGAGCACAGAATTTTTCCCGAGTGATTATGTCGTCTACAGATGTGACCGTTCTTCATCAACGAGTAAACAATTAATGGGTGGAGGAATATTAATTGCCGTAAACGTTTCAATTACTAGTGAAGTAATTCAACTGTCCTGTTGTCGAGTCGAACATGCCTTTGTAAAAATTACAATCAATATAAGCTAAAAATATACATCTATACTATATATACGTACTACCTTCTTCACCAAGTGAAACATACACAAACTGCATTGAAACGATACAACTAATTTATAATTTTATTAAGCCGGATGATTGCTTTGTAGCATTGTGGGATTTTAACTTTACCAAAGTGAACTGGTCTTATGACGTGAATCTATAATGCATGCTTCCATCTTCTACTCTATCGGATATTGAGTGTTGTTTTATTGATGCCTGTTTTTATATTGATCTAAAACAAATAAATCATCTTCCATCTGCCAAATGTAAATGGTAACTTTGGAATCACTATCACCATTCATATGCAATGACATTGATCACAAATCCATGGAAATCAGCTTTAATATCTCAGAAATTAACGAACACTTCAAATACGACATAACTTTGCGAAAGCTAACATTGAAGGACGTAAAAGCTTCCTAAATAATAAAAACTGGGACGATGAAATAAGTGGATTAACTGATAATAACACCAATTGACAAATTCTATGAATTCGATCAATTTGTACCTCTTACTAAAAACAACGACCATCAAACATTCATCAGCCATGGTACGATGATAAATTCTAATCTAATCTGAAAAATAGAAAGGACCGTGCGTATAAAAAAAATGAGACGTACCTATTCAGACAAAGATAAAGTGAAGCTTGTCGCAATTAAGGAACAATTTTATTCTTATTATGCGATGATTGCTTCAAGAAATACATAATTAATGTTCAAAATTTAATATTTAAAAGTGACCCAAAATACTTTTGGAATTTCTTCAGTAATAAGAGGAAAACTAAGGGATATCCGGCAACTATATCCATTTGAATGGGTCAAAGAATAGCAAACCTATTCTCATCATTTTTTCAAACAATCCTGATGATTCACCTGGTAAGAATCAACCTACCAGCTATGCTAATTTTGCTATACATACCCAAACCATTTCTGAAGAAGAGATATTAGACGTAATTAAATCACTTGGAGAGGGCTGTGGACCTGATACTATTCCTTCGTCCATCATTAAATAATTGTTCGATGTACATAGTTTGCAAATCATTAAAACTCATCTTTAATAAATCATTGCAAACTGGAATTTTCCCTAATAACTACCAACCTAGTTTAGTTTACTAGCATCACCACAAAAGGTTTAGAAAATATTCAGCAAATACTATATACTTTACTGATTTCAGTAAAGTTTT
Organism: Tipula unca; assembly: GCA_951394425.1. NCBI lineage: Eukaryota > Metazoa > Arthropoda > Insecta > Diptera > Tipulidae > Tipula > Tipula unca. The sequence goes on from OX596382.1 coordinate 92,464,540, forward strand.
TGACTCCATTCAACATCGACAGATGAAACTTGACAAGTTTGACTATTCCTCAATTTTTGTCAAATGGTTACGAACCTAGCGGAAAGATACCTAATCATTGAAATTGCTGGTGAAAAGTCGAATCCTATTTTGGCAAAATCTGGAGTTCTTCAGGGTTCTATTATAGGTCCAAATCTCTTCTTGATATTTATTGACGATATTACTACAATAATATAATGAAACACTCTTCTGTACTTTTGTTTGCTGATGATCTTAATATATTCCGACTTATTAATGACGCGAACGACACTGATAAGAGGATATTGACAAGATTTGTACTTGGTGTGAAGTGAATCAGTTAAAACTTTATATTGAAAAATGCAAGATAATGTCATATTTAACTTTTAAAACTATAAAATATAATTTTTTTGTATATATTTGAAATCCTAAATGTAATTAAATTTAAACATTGATTTCTTTAAATGATTAAATAAATAAATAGCAACATACTCTATAAAAGGAATATTTTTTTCAATCAATGGAAGTCTATCGTGAACTTATGTTGAATTTTTTACAATAAAAATCACTTAAATCACTAGACAGTCAATATCACATTCCGCACTTGGAAGAAAATTATTATGTATTCTGCATATAAGAAACATTGAGCTTTGAACAGCCATTTCTTTAAATTATTGATATAATTAAAAAAAATTTTTAATAAAAACCAATGAAGCTATCTAGAGCCATCTACCATCTAGGTTTCATTAAGGAATGCCGGATGTAACATTAAGATACATTGAGATAGCGTGCCGTAATCACTCGCACTATAAACATTTGAATACGATCACTCAAATGCGATTCTTTCCATAATATAACAAGTTAGAATGAATACTGAATACAGGTAAATGCACAGATATAACTGGGCCCGATACACTGGGCCAACGCCTCATTTCAGCCTGTAAAATGTTTGACCTACAGTAAGAGGAAAACACCAATATCGATATACGACCTGAATTTGACGTGGGTTCCTATGTATTTGAACCATTGCAAAAAATGTCGATACCAAATTTTCTTCCAATGACGATAGTCAAGATGATTACGATAGTTAAGATGATAACGCCTCGTCTATGTGAGACTGCTGGACTATTTAATAAATGTGTAAGTAGATTTTTAATATTTTTTTCTAGGATATGAAATTTGGATATCGATATATGTATATGTAATTTGATTTATGGTATGGCGTAGTGACGACTACATGGTTAACAAGAGTAATTTCTTATTACACGTCTTTATGTTCAATCATTCAAAAACTTTTACACAAAACTATGTACATATACTTATATATATATTTAATTATTTACTAATGATTATTATTTGTTTACGCTTAATCATTTTTATTTTCTATTTTGATAATGAATTTTATGTTCCATGAAAAACTTTTATTTAAAACTTATGTTTTACTATTAAATTATTATAATTTATATTTACTTTCATTATTTCACGTACATCGTAGTTAATTTTACTTAACGTATAGCACCGGAATGAACACTTAATTTATTTGTAGTTAACGCATAGTAACCAAGGCAACAGACAGTTTAAAAAAAATAAACAAATTTAATACAATACCATTCCTGTTGCTCGGCGCGCCTACTGCGATAATGAATATCCCATACAGTTCGCACAGTAAGTACAGTATGTTTTTAGAAAAATTTTCGGTGGTTACTTTATCAAAATTTTATTGCACATCTCGCCTCGATAGTATAATTTTCAATGTGTAAAAACAAGTAAAATTAAAATCGGGTTTTTTCTGTTATATTCTATACCACTGAGGATCATATATGTTACTTGATTATAAGTTAAATTTTGCCCCAAATTGCATTAAAATGACTTTAAATAAGTTGTACATGAGCTCGAAACACGATGACAATGAAATCAGAAAAAGGCCCTATTTTTTTCATTTTTATGATGTTGTATTATATAGAAATAGATGACTCTAAAATTGCTTATGTCAACGGAATGTAGTTGTATTAATATCATGATATACTTCAACATAAATATATACTTCAAACATAACTGCTTCTAAGATTAAGATAAAATTCCTAAATTGTTTTTAACGTCAACCGGTTCAAAATTCATATTTTTTAAAAGTAGAATTTGTTAATTTTAACGATGCAGGCATTATAATTTGAATTGCTAACAAAACCGCTATAATTGTTTATTCTGCCGATAGAAAGCTACCCTAGAGATATCCTCAGACTATCATCGTTCACATAGCTTAGACCAACTGATATACCTTTATGATCAAAGAGGCTCATTTTTGATGCGTTTTACTATTTTATCTTAGAATTTCAGGGATTTTGAATACATTTTTTATTAATTGCCATATGTATTGAATTTATTAAATAAGCGAGATTTTAAATATTCCCACAAGATGGGGTTACAAAACTGTGTATTAAATATCAGTTCTGAAATCTCCAGTGGCGTGAGTACTTGCAGGCTGCTCTGCTTATGTCTTAGGCAGTCTTTAGAGTGTATACGGTATTGTGAAGGAACTAATCCAAGCTGCAACAGCGTAAGCCGAAGGATAAATGGCTGAAAGGATAATTAATTCTAAATATGACATGTCTCTGGCACGGCGTATACTAATGTTTCCTGAATAATAAACATCTCTTGCCCCGGAAGTCATTTATGTCAATAGGGACATTGGAGTAAGAATAAACAGGATAAACCTTAAGGTTCACATAAGATCTGAAAACCTGATAAAATAATGATACAGAAGTAAACACAAGCAGCGCTTCGCAGGAAGCACTAGGAAAAAACCAATAGCTATACAGCAACTTGTAAAATGGGCAGATATAGAATAACTGTGGAAAATCACAAAGCCAAAACGAGTGTAGTTGCCAAAAAGCGATTGGGTCTCACGACAAAGGTATCCTCTCCGGCTATACTTATCACGGAACAGATGAACAAAAATGGGCAGTAGAACATGTCGTTCCTCTGTAAAGATAAGGCGTACTACACTATTTTAACAGCAACAAGAATGATCAAGCTTCAAATCACTTAACAAGTATTGCTTCAAATCCAAAATGCTTTACATATAATGCTTAATTAATAAACTGATGGACAAAAACAAGAGCATTCTTATCTGAGTGCCAGGACATGGAGCTACCGGTGACAACGAAAAAGTATATTTACAAGAAAAACTAGACTAGAACCAAACCCTTTATCGGGCCATTACCTTAAACACCTGGGAAACCGTCGCAGGATTACGGTAATTGAAAAAGTTGCTGAACTTTAATTTGAAAAGTGCTAGGGAAGCTGTAGAAGAGCAAAATTGAACTAAGGATCCTATGTGGAGCAGTAATTGGACACAGTCGATACAACCAGGTTCTGTGTGAGGAGGGAATCTTCGGCCAAATACTAGCAAACTGTCCAGCACTGCAACAAAAACGAAGGAAGCACCTAAGGGAGTTCATCATTGAGAACAGCGGTTGTAGGACCATATCATCCAATTTGTGTGTATTTATGATTTGAACTCTGGAGGACATGGACTATCGTGCTTGATTTTACTGCTGCAATAGCATTTATGAAGCTCCATCTCTGGCGCGATTAAACTAAGATGTGTCCAATCCAGAAACCGTACCTCATTAATGGTGAGGTTTCTGGTTTAACTTCTATGTTTGGCAGGATTATTTTAAAGTCCACCGTCCTTAAAACCAGTGTGCATTTATATTTCTAATGATATTGATGCCGCTCTTTTTAATGAGTGCAGCACAGCTGATCTTATGCGGCGGTGCTGATCACTATCGTGTATGCTGACTCATGTTCCAAACTTGTCATTGCATCAGCCTATTTACTCCATGATTCCACCTCGCAGCTTCCTTCAGAGAAACTGGTGAATCTTGTATTGTGGTGTAGGGTCAATAAACTACCTCTCGTGATTGGTTGTGACGCTAATGTTCATCCTACCATTTGGCGTAGTTCGAATACCAATAATAGAGGATCCTCACTGTTCAATTATATTTACTCTTCTGAGTGAGAGAATCTCAATATTGGTTGTGAGCCAACGTTTGTCAACTCGGTTCGTAAAGAAATGATTGATATTAGTTTGTGTTCTATGACTATCATTGACTTGATTCTCAATTGGAGGATGACGGATGATATTCTCACCTCTGATCATAGGTGTATCTCTTTTAATTTCAACTTTAAAAGAACACCGGTTAAACCATATCGTAATAGGAAACTCATGAATTGGGATTCAATCTCCTCTGAGCTCGTTTCACTACTAGATTTGCCTAATCAGATCAGATCTATCTCAGATCTTGATTTACAGACAACTTTACTAACGAAAGCCATCTCGACTGCTTTACAAAAGTCGTGCCCTCTTATTAACAACCAGCAAAAGCATAACCAACCCTTCTGGTGTTCTGAATTTAAAAAGTTAAAGAAAAGTGTGCGTAAATTAAAACTAAAGCAAGTACGAATCTCATTTCGGATTGAAATCGAGTTTTGGTAGGTCAAAAAGTCTATAAAAAACCTAAGATCCGCGCACAGGACTGCGTGGAAAAATTTCTGTGAGGAAATTGATAGCTTATCTGTTCTCACTAGACTTAACAAAGCTCTGGCTAAAAATGATTCTTATAGACTCGATAGTCTCCGTCTACCTTCCGGCAAACTCACCTCCTGCAGGCGAGAAGTTGTTGAGCTACTGTTGTCTGTCCACTTTCCTGGGTATGATATTGTTGATTCGGATGTGTTTGACATTTTTGTCGGTACTGCAGATTGGAACCTAGTCCGTAGACTAATCACTACTGATGTTCTACGCTGGATTGGTCTTGATGGCGTTTTCATCTGCTCAATCTGTTCCAGGCGTGCGTTTCTTTTAGTACTGTACCACGATCCTAGAGCAGGAGTAGAGTAGTTTTCATACCTAAAGCTTGCAAGTCGGATTATACTGACCTAAAAGCTTTTAGGCCCATTAGTCTGACCTCTACTTTTCTGAAAGCTTTTTTCGTTGCGGGAGCTTTTGATAGCACTTTGTTTTCTTCGATTATAAGTGCATGTACTAATTAATATTAATCAAACCATTGTTAGATTCATCGATTCTATGCTCAAGTCCCATTTAATTGAGACTGAGCTGTATGACTGATCAGTGTCCGTCAAAGAAACCAAAGGCTGCCTGCAAGGAGGAGTACTCTCACCTTTGCTGTGGCTCATTGTTATCGAAAAATTACTTGTTAAACTGCAGCGATCTGGGTTCATCCTACAAAGTAACGCGGATGAAGTCATTTTGACAGTTTCTGGTAAATACCTGAACGTCTTATATGATCTGATGCAGATGATGGGATGATGATAATGTGGAAATTTGGTGTCTTGAAAAGGAATTGTACGTCAATCCCTCAAAAACTGATCTACGTCTTTACCAGACGTAGAGACAGTGCTAATATATCTGTTCCCACTTTATTTGGTAAAGTATGGGTTATGGGTTATTCTAGATAGCAAACATTGCTATTATTTGGCAATGCAGAAGGGCCTTTGGCAATTCCTGAGGTCTAACCCCCAAAATGATGACTCATCTACAAATCACTGGTTTTACCTTTATACTGTCGTGTGCACTGACGTCTTCTGAAGCAAGGCTGGATGGACTGCAGATGACAGCCTGTAGGGCTATAACCGGTACTATGTCGTCTACTTCCCTTCTTACTATGGAGTCTAATCTATGCTTGCCCGAATTACAGTCTTACTTTTTTGGTACTGCGTGCTCTGCTGCGTGTCAACTGAGGTGCATTGGGACATGGAATGGCCTTCGAATGTTGTACGGGGCATAGACGGATTCATAATAAGTTTAAGTCACATATTCCGCAGGTTGAAATGGTCAATGAAATGCTATTGCCCGAATTAAACTCCACCGATTCATTCCCAGTCGTTTTTCTTCGAGAGAACTGTGGCTTTCTCAGGATATCTATAGACAGTTGTCAGAGTCAATAGTTTTTTTGCGGATGGCTCTCGTTCAGAAGTCAGTGCAGGGTTTTGATTCTATCGTCCAAAACATGGGCTCAGCTTCTCGGGTAGTTTGGATAAACACTGCACGGTTTTTCAAGCTAAATTAATTGCTCTTACCCATAGTGCGATTGAGGGGTTTAAGTTTAGTGATTTAGGGAAGGATATTATTATCTGCAATCTGGATAGTAAAGCCGTGCTCAATACTCTTAAAATTTCTTTGACTTCATCTAAACTGGTCAAAGATTGCAAACACTACATTAATCTAATTTGTTCTAATACGAGAGTAAGGATCATGTGGGTGTCTGCTCATTGTGGCGTTGTAGGAAATGAGATTGCTGAAAATTTAGCGAAAGTTGGATCGCGTAGTAAATTTGTTGGTCCCGAGCCAAATTCCTCTATCCTTCAATGGATGGTAGGGACGCTATTCAGAAGTTCGTTTTACTTGAACTGAAATTCGTTGCACTTATTACGGGGCATGGACGTTTAAAGGTTTATCTACAAAGCATGGGACTTGCTCAGGTTGGACGAAGTGGACGACTATTTACACTAGATCCCAAGTGTTTTCTTACAGATCTTTGAACGTAGATTAGTTATTATCCATTTCTTGGTTAGAATTTTTAGAGTTTGCTAAGGCTTAAGCGCGCACTTCTGCGAGTTACGATATATCCTCTAGGTTTGCACCATGGGCCCATTGTGGCATTGAATGCGGAACTTCTGTACGTTCCAACCGTTTTAATAAAATAAAAATAACAAAAACTAAAATGTGAAAATATAATTGAAAAAAATGTATGCCCTCTTAAACCATACTTTAATAATTTTTGAACAAACATAAAAAATACTTCCGAATAAATACATTAACTTAATAAACTAAACGACGTACAATTTAATTCAACATTTTATTATTTTTTGCTTTGTATTTCTGTTTCCGAGTAAATATAATTTTATTTATTTATTATTATTTATCGAAATGTTTATTTTTATGTTTTTATGTTTTATTCCAATTTAATTAAATATTAATTTTTATTGATTTAATACATATATACATTTAGTATAATACATAAACTATATTAATACGATATTGATTTGACGTTACAAAAAATTACAAAAACAACAATTTTCGATAAATCGAAATATATGTACATATATAAGCAGATAGATAGAGAGAGAGAGAAAGAGAGAGAAAGGGGTTGTTTTATTAGAATAGCATATACGAGTAGTAGATAATAAGTATTTTAACTATACGTAACATACTCATAGTTGTTGTTATTATTTGTTGTTTATTTATTGTACTTATTTATTTATTTACTTTCATTCTCGATTTAATCACAAAAAGGTTAAAGTTTAAGTGGATTTGTGTGTGTGTGTGTGTGTGTCAACATTATGTTTATAAATACAAATGTATGTGTTGGAATTAAATGTTGTGCGTGCCCGTTGTGCTCGTTTTATGATTGGTTACATGTCGAGGTCGACAATCGTGTTGAGCATAGTATTTCACGTTAATATTAATTTAGGTAACATCACTATAGGTATGAAAAAACAATTTATTTATTGACAGTGTACAGTGTAAAATAGAATTGTTGCTAATTTATTTGTGACAGTTCGTTTGTTTTTCGTTTTTTCAAATTATTAGTTATCAAAGCCCAACGGGAAGTCGTATCATTTCATCATTTAGTACTGCTTTCGTTACTTTTTTAAAATAATTTCCTAAGTGCAGAATATTATAGAATCACCTGTTGCTTAAATAACTTGGACCAACTATGAAATCCTTCCAAACAATAAATTGGGACAAATATTAAATTCAGTGATCCTATATAGATTTTACAAATCAGTCATATAGAATGGATAAATAAATCCAATCATGACAATATATTCCCCATATTTTTGCGGATCGTCAGGGTCTAAGAATCTGGTTTCATTTATCAGATCTTCCAAAACAATAAATTTGGTTAAATGAAAATTCTGTGGAATTGATCTTAGAGATTTTGTCTAATAGTCATGCAGAAGATGTGAAAGAATGAACCTATATCTCACCATGAAAAAAATGTTGGACATATTTTTTGATTGTCAGGGACAATACAATTCATAAATTAAATTAAACCATTTCGTAAAAGTTTTACGCAAATTCTAATTTTATGGTGGTCGCTTAAAAATAGCTGAACTCCGTTCTAATTGGCTGAATTGAGCTATTGAATAAATCCCATAGTTATTTTTCAATTTGATGTAAATTTTCATAATTCTGTACTCGAAAATGCGTCATAGAAAAATTCTGATCACAGGCATGGAAAACATCTTACTAAAAATCTTTTTCCGTAGTCTGGCCAAACCATTAAAAGTTGTGTGGTAAATGCAAATATTGAATACTAGCCATTCAATTTTAGCTTGGAGTAATATTGGTCAGGGCCGGAGCTAGGAATTTATTTAGTGGATGAACAGTTCATATTGCCGCTTTCGAATACCATATATACAAACAAAAAAATTATTCAAACTGATTTATTTATTTCAAAACTTAAAAGCAACAGAAAACAAAATATACTTATTACAAATATAAGAAAAAACTTAAACATCACAAACAGTTTCAATTCAGTCAATAGTCATTGCAGAAACTATAATTTACACACAGAAACTATATCTTCCACTTTAATATCGTTTACCAAACTACTTTCTATTGAAATTATTGCCAAATTGTTCAACCTGCCTCAAATAATTCATTAAAATTCCTCCCATATAAAAATTATAACAATTTTTCGGGTCCAGAATTTTCGGTTAAACGTGATGCAAAAGGATCTCAGTTCAAAATATAGCTCATCTCCCGAAATATCTCTTTGGTCTCCTTGAGTAAGCTTCACCTCCAGCTCGTTACAATAAAAATGTAAATCTTCATCAGACACCGAAGAGAGTTTTTTAATGTCAAATAAATCGATGATATCAAAATAACAACGCAGTCTGAAATTAACTAGCGTCAAAATAAACTGAATCCAACAACATGGATAGTACACTATATAATATGGAATAACATACTTATCAGCTCAAAGGTAAAATATCTAGGTATCTAGTCGTATTACGAGGTTTACCGTCTTCTACCGATTGCAGATCTGTTGCAGGTAGAAAACAATAAAGACATATACGAAATAAAGAACCTGCTATATGACAAGGTGTCTATTGAACCATTAAAAAAGGTAACAGGTATAATTCAGTGTACAAATTGCCAACAGTTAGAACTTCTGCAATAGGCAAGCCAAATGTGCAAAGAACCATCAAACAAAACAATGTCAAGCTAGTTATATAAAGGATGCCAGGTTGTATCAAAATAAGTTAAATGCTCAGCTACCGAGAAACATAACAGTAGTCCAGCGCCTACATCAAAAGCCAAACAAACAATATGATACTATTAGAGAAGGGGTGTTCTAACCCTTAAATAACAATCAAAATCAATAAATCAGGTCGAAACCTGTGCCCAACGAGTCAACCATTATTAATATAATTAAGATGCTCACTGGAAGATAATTTCAAACCACCAAACAAAATGCTAGATTGATATGAAATGGGATTAATGCAAGAGCCCAAGAACTTGATGTATTTCTAAGAATTAACAACATAGACATAGCTTTAATATCAGAGACATACTCTACAGAGAAAAACTTTATCAAAATTATGGGGTATAAAGCCTATTGGGCATTGCATACCAGTGGTAGTGCTCGAGGAGGGACACCAATCTGAATCAAGAGGAAATTAAAGAGCCATTTATGCAAGCTACTATAATAACGATGAACCATGGTGGTGCTGAACTATGTTTAGGGGCGATCTACTGCCCATCGAGAAATAATATCGCAAGAAATCAATATGTCAACATTTTTAATAAACTTGGACCGTGGTTTATTATAGGAGGTGACTAAAACCTGAAACACACTGCGTGGGGATCACAACTCATAACACCAGGAAAAGGAAAAGAACTCCTAAGTGCAATATAAATGTCAGGTTGTGAATATCACTCATCGCGGAAACCAACTTATTGGCCTACAGAAATCAACAAAGTTCCTGATTTGATTGGCTTTTATATCTCGAAAGGAATAGCCGCAAATTACACTGAAGTCGAAGGTATTGAAGACCTTACTTCCTATCACACACCGGTCTTAATGACTCTGAGTACTTTAGTAATTAAAAAGAAAAGGAAACTTGACCTTACTAATAAATTCACGAATTGTAACTTTTTTAGAGAGAAACTGGATAATTTAATTAAGTTAAAGGTTTGTCTCAAACCTAAACAAGAACTTGAAATACAAGCTAGATATTTTATTAACTATATGCGTGAAGCAGCTAAAGAGGCTAGGTCAACTACCCCCTTGAGATTCGTGAACTGATAAAAGAAAGACGTAGGAAAAGACGCATATTGCATAGAACCAGAAATATTATTGATAAGTAATTAATAAAGTTAACCGATCAGTTAAAGAACATAAAGAGGTTGCTTCTCTCAGGGAAGCTTACTACGGCCTTTCCTATATCTTCTTTACACTTCTGATATACCGACAACGGAAACAACCTTCATCGTAACTTTTGCTGATGATACTGTAGTATTGGCATCAAGCGAATTGCAGAATCAAGCAGTTAAATACTTACAACAGGCACTCGATAAAATCAGCCAATGGACCAAGTACTGAAAATGAAAGATGAATGAGCGGAAATCAGTCAATGTAACATATGCGTTGCTGCACAAAAATAGCAACTTCCATACATTACTTAATGAGGTACACATTCTTCAAGCTGAATCTGCTAAACAGCTCGGATTGCATCTCGAGTCAAGATTGAACTGGTGACACCACGTTAGACAAAAAGCTGAACAAATTAAAGTAAAGCAACGTGAAATGTACTGGCTGATAGGTAAACATTCTAAGCTTAGCCTGGTACTGTAAACGTCTTATCTAACGCCGAATCGATTATTAAACCAATTTGGAAGTATGGTATCCAACTCTGAGACTGTACTAAACAATAAAATCGATTAATCATTCAACGTTGTCAAATCAAATTTCTAGGTGCAATTACGAATGCTTACTGCTACGTAACAAACGAGGAATTACATGATGACCTAAATGTTAAATGGATTGATGAAGTGATGCAGGAATTTGTCATCAAATATGAAAGAAGATTACTGCAGCATACTAATACTGAAGAAAGATATCTTCTTGACCTAACACAAGAACTAAGACCCCTTAAATGAATTAAACCACATGAGCTAGTCATCTAATAATTGATGATTCGTTGTTGGGAGCAAAATATTGATTCCTTGTTAACCCGTACTCGTTCCACTTATTTGTTACAAATTAGTAATAAGTTATCATGTGATAAGATTGTACTATGATATAAAATAAAAAAATTAAATAAAAAGTGCTTCGTTAACGTTCGTTTCCTGCTTCTTCGGTAATTATCAAGGTTGGTCACACTCGAATCCGATATTTAATTTTAAGATTATTTGGAAGTATCCCTTTCAATAATTCTTTTAAATACATTTTCATATTTATGAAAGTCTTTTTCTGTCAAGTAAACCGTGTGGCATAATTCTACATATAAATATTGGATTTTCGGATCACCCGCGGGTTTCTCTGTTTGTCTAGCGATTTTTAACATTTTTATCACATGGAATGCCATTTTTTAACCAATTAAGTCATTAACATTTGAAACAATAAAATTTAAATGGTTATTTAATTAACACTCGAGAAAAACAGTTAAAATCGCATAAGAAATCAAAAATAAACAAAATCGAAACGAAACAATCGCTTAAGTTCTCTTAGGCGGTTTAACGAATTTAACAAGGCGAGTAGAAAACGGAGTCAATCGATTTCATAGTAGCTGCCCTGAACCTGTATTTATCTTAGATTTATGTTTTCCAAAATCCAATGAAATTTGTAAATATGCTGTGCTTTTCATAATTTTCATAATTTGTAAATTAATAAGAATATGTTTTTTATGTTTTTTCCAACTTTTGATTTGATGATTTGATGATATATAGTATTTCGAAATAAAGAGACGACAAAGTCTAGACATTTTTCTAAAAATGTTGACAAGTTTTTAACATTTCCAATTTTTCTGAATTCGGAGAGAACAACAATTTAGCAAATAAACATAATTTGATTTACATAATTGGATTGCGATAATTATAAAATTTGTTTTATAGTCAAGCTCAAATCTGAATTTAAAGTCTCAATTTCCATCCTGTTAGATTTTTATTAAATTTGTAGTTCAATGTCTCTATTGCAGCGGAATAGATTGAAAACTTTGGTATACAAATGGAAAGCATTAATCCCATGATTGTACATTGAAATGTATCGTATGTTTGAACAGAACAAGTCTTTACTATCTGAATACGATTTGAATGCGGTTATAATTGGTAGTGGTACTACAACAATTATGCATTGCAAATTTTGCAAACCAACGTCCTAATTTTTATCTTCATTCATTTATGTACATATTCATAAATTCTTATAAGACTTAATTCTTATATGTAATCAATGTTCACGCAGCGGAGTGCCTCTCAAAAGTGCCTCTCAATTTTGCTCAAATAATCCCGTCGACACAACTTTTCGAAAGTGTTCTAGGTTCTAGTTATGTTTCCGATTCATAGATGTCATTGTAATATTAAATGTATCGAACAAAATTTTTTTGTACAGACAGAATACGAATAAGGGGGAGGGGTAAATACATTTATTACTTTTTACTCTATCTACAAATAATCCAACCGCAAATCCTTGGAATAAACTAGCCAAGCTATTATTATAACAATAAAAGCAGACCCATATGGATATTAAACGCACGTATTGACCGAGTTTTTCATGATGTGCCATAAGTGAAACGATCAAGCGAGACCAGAGATCCTTGGCATCAGAATTTTGCTGAACATGACTGACAAAGAAACACGTGTCGCTATAGGGTGACAAAAACTTTAGAACAAGAATTTCCAGGATTTTATGACTTCTTGTATGTTTAAAAACAATGAATACTTTATTGTCGAAGCACATTCAGTAACTATATGTTCTGCAGTTTTCCGATCTCCTCTATCACGCACCAAGCAAGATTTTTTGATGTGTTTAAACCTGATAAATTAAAATTAAGAACCAACTCACGGTGCACTCAACCAAATTCGGGTGGCTAATTTTGTGAGCCGTAAATCAGCTCATGATTGATGTTAATTCACTATCAGCGACTGTAGAACAACTCAATACATCCAAAATATTGGAAAATTTCTGGAAATTGGAAGAAGTATAAACGAATTTCTAATGCCAAATCTATTGGGAAACTATATCATATCAGATTAACTACCATAGAGCGGAAAAACTATATCAGATTAACTACCATAGAGCGGAAATTTGACAAAAATTCTACCCTCCGCGAGGATTATGTGAAGTTTTTTGCTGGTCTCACAATACAGAAGCATTTGACATCTGTATTTGTCTGCTCTTTAGAAAATATGAAATTGTATTTTCAGCAGAGTGGAGAAGATGTGCAACATTGTGGAGAATCACGTGCGCCTTTGTTAACGATTCGAACATTGCAAGATGTTTACGTTGATGACTGTTTATCTGGGGGCAGTTCGATTAAGAATTTTTACAATTCCCCAGAAAGTTCAAGAATTTTGTACTATCAACAAGACAACTCAACGAATTTTCCTTATCACAATTCGTAACATGAGAAAACTTTAAGAAGTTTTGCTATGATGCTACGAACATTATATGTTGAACGTCCTCGAATAAGTAAATTTGTTCCTCAAATATTTTATCAAAATTATATTTTCAATTTTCCGTTGGGAAATTAAGCATATACAGTGGAATTCGTGTTCGAACGATCGATAAATATAATGTGGCCAACGATGCCTATATATAGGTGATGTAGTTAGGCAATACACATTTGTGTGGGTTTACGGTACATTTATATTTTTAATCCTTAATCTTTGAAACGTTACCGAATGATTTGTTAATGGGATATAATTTATTTGTATCTATCAACCATATTTACGTAGGTTGACATGCAACTAAATGGGATCAAAATGTAAAATAATAAATGTATATCACACATGAGACTTCATTATAATGATAACCACATAAACATAATTATAATTACTGTTAATTTCATATATGTGTATGTTTATATAGAATATCCCTATAGGTATTCCATATTTCATAAAAAAAAATTTTTTTGGTTTGAACTACTTTGTATGTATATAGTTTGTATAGTTTTCTGAAAATCGCTGATTAGAACTGTTCGTGAGCTAGGTTGATTATAGGAATAAATTCTATTAAGGTAATCTAACATACCGTTGATAGTGAATGTAAATCGTCATAACAACTTCACTTTAATTTCAACACTAACCATTATAGTGAAGGCGGTTAATGAATACAATACATTGGCTCGGCATGGCTGTGATCCGGATGAGATTTCAATAAGTTTTAACTCTTCAACATGTCACTCTGAACAGGAATATGTATTTCCTATTAAACAGAAAATTTCAAAAATCTCATGAGTTCAAAGTCAGATTAGGTTAGATTATCACAGTTTTGGATTCATAATGCTGAACTATTGGGTGTTGGCGTGCGCTTTAATAGGGTAGTAGTTGACCGTCTATAACCGTGACTTCCATAGACTATATTCCAACTCTGCTACTATGGAGAGACCACCAAATATGCCTAGTACACCTCCATGTGGTAACACCTGGGCAATATGCAATGAGTAAAACAGAAGTAAGAAATACCCCAGGTAGTACACCAATGGAAACATTGGGCAATCCACTTTCCGATGAGACTGGCCTTAAGAAACAAGGAATTAGAAATAATAAACAAATCCGTTGAATAAAACGTTGAATATCAAACCGACGAAGAAGATTTAGGTAACCAAACAGAATGGATTCGTGATAAGTCCACGAAAAATAAAAAGAGAAGGTTAAATAATATACCGTCACCACAACAAAAACCATAAACATTGGATCAAAATACTCAACCTCAAAAGGTTGAGACAAACGTGAAAAAATATAAAAATAATATATATAAAAATAATATATTTAGGAGCTAAGCTCAAATCGACACAGAAATGAACAGCACAATGCAAATCATATCATGGAATGCTAATGGTTTGCTACGGCATCAGCAAGAACTACAAGCAGTCCTCGACATTGAGAATATAGATGTGTGCCTTATTTCGGAAACACCTTTTACTAAGCAATCCTATACATAATATTTAAAGGCTATTGCGTATATCACACTATTCCTCAAACAATTCAGGCAGAGGAGGAAGTGCAGTTATCATAAAAAAAAGTACGAAAAAGAAGAAATTCAGACCATAGTGGTTTATATAAAAACAAACAACTTTCCTATTATTGTGGCAGGTTTGTACTGTTCACCAAGACATTCAATTAAAAACAAACAATACCCAGAGTTCTTCAAGCGTCTGGGAAAAAGATCCATACATACTCACTGGAGAGATTAACTACAACTAAAGGAAAAGAATTACTGATTGCCATTAAAGAAAATGAATGTGAAACCATTTCAATAGGAAAAACAACATATTGCCCAACTGACCCAGGAACAATACCTGACCTGATCGATTATTTTATAACCACAAATATTTCTAATAATTTTATGAAAGTCGAAGAAAGCCAAGATTTGAGCTCAGATGATTCTCGAATAGTCCTAACTCTAAGCGAGTATATCATCCAAAAACGGAATAATTCAGTATTAACCAACAAATATACGGATTGGGGAAGTTTCAAAGTACATCTTGAACTAAGAATACTTTTGAAAGTTCCTTTAAAAACTATGGGTCAACTGGACATATAGAAGTAGAAAAGTTCATTACACGTATATTCAACAATCAGCATCGGAAAGCACTAAAGAAATAAAATCAAGGCTAAAAGGAAAAAACTATCCATAATAGAAATTAGAAATCTCCTTAGGGATAAACGCAAATCCAGAAAAAAGTGGCATTAAACTAAAGCTCCACAAGACCAAACAAGACTAAACCGTCTAACTCAACAATTAACAAGGGAAATTCAGAAATTAAAAAATTACTCTGTTAATTTCTACTTAAGTAAGATTACGAATGACAGTAATACGGATTACTCGCTCTGGAAAGCAACTAAAACTCTGAAAAGGCTAATAATGCAGATTCATCCGAGGAAAATGGATGGATGACGGGCAAGGAAAAAAAAAGAAATGCTGAAGGATTTGCTAATCATCTTGAAAATCTATTTCAACCTCATGAATGTCAATTACGAGAACCATTGGATGAAAACATAATCCAGATTCTCGAACATGCCACACCTACATCGCCTATCCTGAAGTAGCAAACGAAATAAAAACAATTCAAACGTAAAGAAAGCACCAGGGTTTGACATGATTACCGGAGAAATAATAAAGCAGCTACCGAGAAAAGGTACGGTAAAATTAACTAATATCATAAACGCTGGCATTCAGGTTAAAATATGTGCCAAAACTTTGGAAAAGGGCTGAGGTTATCATGCCTATTCCGTTGTAGGCCTATACCGTTGCTGCCGATAATGCCTAAACTCTTTGAAAAATTACTATTAAAAATACTTAAACTATAATAATTGAAGAAAATAACCTAATTCCGAATCACCAATTTGGTTTTCGCTGGGAGCACCCAACTATTGTTCAAGTTCATAGAATAACCAATATTATTGAGAAAATTTTCGAAAAGAAAAAAATTTGTTCGAAGGTTTGGCACGAAGGTTTAATCTCAAATTAATCCTACCTAAACAGTACAACATAATACTGGTATCATATACATATAACGGGAGGATTTTTCAGGCTAAAATTAAGAGTAGGAGATCCACAAGGAAGTGTACTTGGGCCACTTCTGTAACACCAGAGATGTTCCAATCCCACAAAACAGCACGCTAGCCACTTTTTCCGATGATACAACTATCATGGCAGTAGGTGACAAGAACTCAGATACAACAGATTAATTATAAACCGCCATAGAGCAAGAACACAACTGGACAAAAAAATGGCGCATATAAGATTAAATGAAACTAAATGTGTACATGTCGACTTTACGAACAAGAGATTAGTACACAAATCAGTAAATTTAAATAATCAAAAATACCACATGCAAACAGTGTTTGGATAACCTAGGGAAGCACCAAATACCGATGTTTGCAAAATGGCAAGAAAAGATGACTTTTTCCAACGATAATTGACATTTCGAATTCTATCGAATGCCCTTTGAGTATATCACATCAAAGCAATTAATCAAATACTTGCAGACTAAACTTCGCGTAGAAAGGCCAATTGATTTTGGTTGAAACCTGGTGATATATGGTTGAGAATGTGGGAAACATTTATCGCCAAAACGCAATCATATGGTCAAACAACACTTAAGAACCCATCGAGAAATAAATAAGGTTGACAACCAGTTCAAGAGATCATAATATCCCAAACAAGATGTACGATGTTAGATCAAACTTTTTCGCAACGAATCTGATAGTATATGAATTTTCAGGCAAGTGACTCAGTATCGGTATCGTATATCCTTGGAAAATTAACTTCTTGTTATTATGATGGATTATCGTTTAAGTTTTAACGCGCAATTCTGATATGCTCTGGGATTGACTACGTCATATTTTTCATTGAAAAGTGTCTACAATAGATACCCCGAAACACACACCTATTAGTCAATCTTCTGATTTTCATTGAACAGAATTCTCCATTGAATCTTGGTGCAACATTCCTCATATTTTGCATTTTATTTATATCGCCGATCTTTGGGATTTACTACTTGATATTTTTCAATGAAAATTCTCTACAATCAGCATTCAGAAACACGCACGTGTGAGCCAATCTACTTATTTTTCTTCAATAGATCCAATTAAGAAATCTTGGTGCAACATTCTTTATATGTTGTATATTGCACGTGATTTTTATCAACGGCCCCTGGGATTAACTATTTGATATTTTTTATACAAAGTCAATATAATTAGCATTCCGAAACGCCTATCCGCCTGTCAGTCTTTTGAGTTTTGTTTAACAAACTTTTTGATTGAAACTTCATGCAACATTCTTTATATATGGCACTTTGCACGTTATGTAATTCGGTAACCTTAGGGACTGATCATTTGATATTTTTCAATGCAAAATCTATTTTATATGCATTCCGAAACACTTACTCATATGTCAATCTTTGTCTACAAATATTTATCTTAAATCTTGGCATTACTTATCTTGTATATTGCACGTTATTTATATTGCGCGTTATTTATATCACCCACCCCAAGGACCTATTGATAACTCAATATTGTAGTCGATAGTGCATCAAATTTACTAAAACCTTTTCAAAATATTTTTGGATTTTGATTTTATTGTAGATTCACGTGAATTTTGTCCTAAATCTGTCCTAAAATCTAAAAAAACAACAATCAAAATTTTTTTTTAGGACAAAATTCACAATTCTACATAGCCAGATGAAGTTTGTCCGAAATTCTAAACATGTTTAAAAAATATAGATAAATCTAATAATTTACCCGATTAAGTGATTTTTTTATAACTCATGTATGCCGAATAAATAAGTTTTCAAATTTTCCTGAAAAATCCCTAGAAAGCTAACATCATACTGACGTATTGCTCACGATGTCATTGGATCTAAGCTATCCAAAAAATGTTTGTATTTTGGAAAACGCAAGGGATGAAGGGATATAATCCTAGGAAGCTAACTCCATAATGTGGTGTTAGCTTCCTAGGATATACCCAAGAAATTTCGGAAAAATCATATATAATCGACAGATATCATCAGGAGTGTGTTAATAAACTCGATATTGTAACAATAAAATTTCCCCTTATTGTTACAAACGTCATTACCAACTCTACTCGGTACTGCCTTTCTATACGTCAAAATGACAGCCGTAACAATTTTGTAACAATATTGTTACAATGTCTAGTTTATGAACACACTCCTGGCCATACCAAACATGGTTGTCCTAAACACCCTAATCCCCTACTTTTTCCAAAATTGAAATATTTTTCGGATAGCTTAGACCAAATGACATCGTGGAATATATGTCATTATGGGGTTAGCTTTCTAAGGAAAATTCGGAAAATAATGTCTCCATCGCATTAAATTTTAAATTCTTAGTGATAAAATTCTTTATATCGAGACATTCTGCTTTGTATAGTAACACAAATAAGCTGAAATTGTTTTTGTGATTTTTTAGGACATATTTAGGACAAATTTCACCTACGTTTATTGTAGACGTCTTTGTTATTTCTGTGCAACAATTGTTGCATGAAATGGGCGATATTTGAATCTAGTATTCGGGATATTAAAAATAATTGATAATTAACTGAGTAGCACAGTAAATATACCAAAGAAATGTGTACTTTGAGTCTGATTAGTTTGCATATCTACAATACCTGGAATATACCTTAATAATTTCACCTAAAATAATAACTTTTTTTATCATTATTTGAAAATATATTGTCGAGTGTTAATTGAACAGTAATTTACGCACATAAAAAATATTTTCAAATTTACTCATGTAATAATGACTAAACGCCACAGAATGATCGATTAAATTTAACTATTTAAAAAAATATGGCGCTCAACATGGGCCGCCCTCAATCCACTATAAATATTGTTCTACTCACCCGTTTTAACTAATTTAAAGGTGACTCCATTGTGCAGCTTTAATGTTTCATTATAATTGGGATGGATGTAATCTTTTAGTATACCCGGTGATGAGGCCATAGTTTTTGGTGGATTTCGGGGGCTCTTATGACCACCCCGCCACCCAAATATACTACGATGGGGTTTTTGTGGTTGCGACGATTCTGAAAATAGAACACAACAAAAAAACAACGAAAAAACAAATTATAAAATTGAAAAGTATTATTACATTTATAACAAAGTCAAAATCCCGTTAAAAGTTAGTGTGTTGTATTATATAGAGTTTTATTTATTTTAAAGACATTAAATCAAACCAAACCAAACAAAACCGTACAGTAATAATAACAATACAAAAAAAAAACTAATCAAATTTTCTTATCACATCTCTGTAACTGTCTGTATATGTATACATACCATCAGTCGAACCGAACAATAAAAAATCAAAAAAATCGATACAACAAAAATAAAATAAAAAATCCATTACTACACTTTGGAATTTAATGCTTGAGCAGATCACTAAGACACTTAAGATACACGCTATAGTAATGTACATATGTATATACTTACATATATATAACTTTAATATCATTATTACCAAAAGCTCTTTTCGCCTCTAATCAAGTGGGATAAAGAAGTTATATTCTTCATATTATTATTACAAAAACGACATTGTTTTGTTTTTCTTTCTATTTTCGCTTTTTTCTTACGTTCTCTCCTCATTTTTATTTTTATCGCATCATCAAAGTGTCGACCGAAGATAAAGTTAAAAAAAAAATTTATCTTCTTGATAAAATGCTTACAAATTTGTTTATCCCTTCATCCATTATAACTTAGTACATTATATAGACATTTTTCGACTTTCTCGAACTAAACAGTGTATTGGCCAATATAGATGAAAAAAAAAACCGAAGATGGATAGATATAAACCAAATAAAATAAAAAATTGTCTAAGTATAAGAGTGGTGTTTGGTTTTGCGTTTCAGTTTACTTTCTAATTAATTAATTATGTTTGGATGAGTTCGGTTTTTCTGATGAATAAAACTGTTTCTTTTTTTTTTGTTTTAGACTTAAAACTTTTTTTATTTTATTTAGAAAATTAAAAGAATTTTTGTGTTGTTGATACGAAAATAGAACACATTCCTAGAACAAAAGTACGTACGTACACACATACATACATATATAAAAGTTATGATTGATAAGTTAGAAATTTGTCGAATTCAGATAATGCTTCGAATCTAATTTGTTTTAAATTGACAACTTGCTGCAAAGAAGGTCAAAATTGTTATTCGTAATATTCTGGTGAATGTTGATAACGAGTTTTGGATAAGGAAGAGTAGTTTTTGAAATATTCATACTCGTTTACCAATTGAACGTAAATTGAATATCCGGTATAACTATCAGTGGCATGAAATATTCATAAATTTAAAAAAAAAATTGGGGCGTTTTTAAATTTACTTCAATATATTTATAATAGTGTTTGGTTGTGCTGCAAAACAATTAAAGTGGCATATTATATTTTGAAACACCATTTAGGAGCCTTTAGATTTTCTTTCTTTATTACCCTAAATGTAGTTAGAGGTTGGCGGCAAGCCAAATCTAACTGGTTTGGTCAGCACAGACATCATCGACAGGGGTGAGTTAATTTTTTAGTACTTATTAAATACTAACCTTTTGGTTTGTAACATTGGGCAAGAACCTACATTTATTACTAAGGCACAAAGAAAGTTGTAGAGACTCTTCTGTGACAAAACCAAACTAATTTAAAGGTGACTCAATTCTGTGACAAAATGGAAGAAGTCTCCGAGACCTCTCGTCTTAGAAAGATACTGTTTACTAATCCAACTAGTCCCAGTCTTCTAACTAAACCGGACGGATCTTGTACTGTTTCTAGTGAGGGGAATATTTGAAATTTCTCATCGAAACCCACTTTCCAGGAATCTGTGACGACTCAACAGAGACTAGTACTCATCGAGAAATAAACTAAAATCGGATCCTATAGGCACTTGAAGGTTTCAATTCCTGATCGAATTATTCCATCGGAAATTCAAAACATCTTGTCGATAATTCTCCCCTGGCTGGAAGGAAGTTTAAAGTTGGTCTGTATTCCGAGGAGCGTAATCTTTATTCCGAAAGCGGGAAAAAACTCACGTGGTTACCCAAAACACTTAAGACCCATAACTCTATCATCCTTTCTGTTGAAAACCCTGGAAAGGATCCTAGACGTTTAAAAACCCTTTAGTGACTGGGCACAGTCTCAACATGCATACTGTAAAGGAAAATCTATGAACACAGCTCTGCATGCCCTGGTACGTACGATTGAGAAATCAATATTCTCGAAAGAGTTTTGTATGGTGGCGTTCCTTAATATCGAGGGCGCTTTTAACAATTATGGAGGCAATTCTGGAGGTATTGTCGCTCCTTGGGGTAAACTACCCTGTAATTGGGTTAATCAATCATATGCTGGGGAGCAGGATGGTTAATGGAGGAGAACCTCCACAGGGAGGTGTCTTGTTTCCTCTTCTCTGGAACATAGCAATTTATGGGTTGCTGTTGAAGCTGGAGAGAAAAGAGATTGGACTGATTGCTTATGCATATGACGTAGCGATAGCTGTCGCTGGAAAATATTTAAACACGATTAAAGAGGTAATCCAAAATGCACTGTTAATCATTACGAGGTGGGCCACCAGATATGGACTGGCAATCAGTCCAAACCACAACTGGTACTCTTTACCAGGAAATATAAAATCTCGGTAGTAGACCCACCTATCTTAAACGGCATAGGACTAGCTTTTACTGATAAGGCAAGTTTCTGGGTGTAATCTTGGCCAATAAGCTTAGTTGGAAGCGTAACATATTGGAAAGAGTAAACAAGGCTAATATAGCCATGTACTCGTGCAGAAACGCCATCGGAGACACAAGGAAGGATCTGGCGAATCCAGACTACGCCACACCAACATTATGCTTCGAGAAAGGGTTCCGAACTACGTGCCCTTCAATTGGATCTTGGAGGAGCGGGTCGTTATTGGAACTGTAAATGTTGATTACAAATAAATATTCAAGTCATGAAATCAACGATGTCAAATATTTACTTAAATATCATGTTAACCTTCATCAGGACTGTGAAATGTTTCCTAAATTATTATTTTTGTATTTAAGGCAACATTAAGTATAAACTTCACATGCATATTTTTTTCGGAATACCGAGAACACATCATTATAAAGCACCTACATTCATTGGTTCAACCCGTATTTAACAAACGGTAAGAAGTGGAAACGAGAACTCTAACGTTATCATAAAGTGATTTCTGGTTTTCCTCATACGGTTTACACACTGGACCCTGCATTTTATCGTACCTTGATTCACAGGGAGTCCGTGAGAATACTGATTTAGGAGTAACTTTCATCGAAACCGTTAGTTTCAACAGGCACAACATCGATATTTGTATTGCTAAACTGAACAATTTAAGCATACACACATATTATGTTCAATATAGTTTGCATACTGTGACTCGATTGCAGAATTATGAATTTCTTAAACACATTAAAATAAATGACTTCTTTTAGAAGCCCTATTTATTGGCAACGTCCTTTTCACCCTTTTCAGAAAAACATCTTAATAAATTTTTCTAAACAGGACATTGCGAAGAAAACTAAGTTTAAAAAAAAAAATTGGGGCCTTTTTTCAAAAATGTAAATGATTTATTTCATTATTTATCACAGTTTCGAGAGTTGACAAGCATGATTTAGTTTTGAATATAAATAAAAAATTGGTCCAACCAATAATTCCAGATAAATTTAAGAACAATTTGATTTGAAATAAATATGCGGTGCCGACCATTAATAGATTTTCAGTTGAAACATGCAGACAGACAAACTGTCAAAGGACCACGATATTACAACGAATAATATTTCACCTATGAGACTTACTTGGAATTGTATGTGTTCGTTCCTTTTAAAAACTCGATAGGTGATTTTTAAATTAAATATTTTAATAATTTCATTTGCTTTTACATTTATCCAGGCTTGCATTAGTCTACACTATTCTACATTATTTTCAAAAATGTTATATTAATTCGAATTTTTAGTATTAGCTTCTGATCTATTTTATTTTTTTTACCGAGCAAATAACGCGGTATCTAAAACTGCGACGTTTGAAACGGGAGGTCCACACCGAGGCGAGATGCAAAAAGATTTTTCATCTCTCAATTAAGATCGGTGTTTAAATTGAAAATATATATGACCCTCTGATATACTAACAGGCTAGCATGGAGCTGGCCAATTAAAAGACGCACCGGGCCTGTAGACGTGTACAAAATAAGGATATTGTTCAGCTTGCAAAGGACAATAAATCCACTAGCCGAACAGTCTCAACTCAATGTATGTATGTGCTGGTATTATTTATAGTTTTTGTCCATTAGTAAAAATTATGGAAGTAAAGTGTCATTTTACGGTCAGTTGAGCAACATCATGGCCCTGTCACATGAGTGACAAAATATTGGATACTATTGAAATCGACTTAAACCAAAATACACAATTTTGATAATGATAATTGGTTTGAAATAGTAAGCTTCCGTAAAAATAAAAGCAAGAAGGTCGTGTTAACCGCCTAATGATTCAGTTATGAAAACTACCGTCTGTGTTTTCGATAAATAAAACAAATTTTCATGACCCTATTGAGTTATAGGCGAGTTGATCACTTTCGCCGCGATCACCAAATAACTTATTGAGCTCATTGTATCAGTACCAACATGGATACAGAATTATTGTGGCATGAAATAGTCAATATGAACCTTAGTCATAGGAAAGTGTCAGCTATCATAAAATACAATTAATTTAATGCATTAACAATTTCCCAGCCATTATACCGTTATTGTCCCATAGTTGATCGGAACAGACTCCAATATTTCGTGAAATTATACCGCCCAAGCATGCTAATCCATAAAATTCCACACCACTGTATATATTGATTATCTTGTTATACAAGGCCTATTACGATTGTGAACTGACATTATAGATACGGATAAACTTGAAATTAATGATTGATTCATGAAGCGAGCAGTCACCAAGAGAGTCAGGGGCATATCGGTGTTAACATGAGACGTCAAATGGCAGAAAATCAGAAAACCAAACTGATCACATCATGGTGCCAAAAAGACACTACTCGATCATTAACGACGCTATAATGTATATAAAAGTGCCAACATTGACAGCGGTCACATACATACAATTATATTTGCAAGTATACGATGAATCGCATCAAGCATCAAACACTGCGTCTTAGAAGTTAAATCAGTCAGTTGTCACTAATCCAACAGTCAACTAAATCACCTGTAGTACAACCTCATTACGAAGGAATCAACCTACAAAAAACGTGAACTATAAGCTTCCTTTCAACTGATGGACACTCCGAAATAATGAACTTAACCGGACTTTTGAAGTAACTTTCATGTCACACAGTGTGGAGAAGAATATGACGCCGACAGAAAAATCAAGAATGGCAAGACACTAATCTGGAACTGAGAGAATATACCAGAGAATATATTGCAATCGATTGAAATCTGTTATAAATACTGCCTACAAAAGAGCATTGACCTAGGGCAGCGATAGTGAATCTATGACCCTCGTCCCAACTGTGGCACACAGCGAAATTGTTTTAGCACGCGAAAGTTTTGGATTAGCATTCAAAATAAAAAATAAAAATTTAATCATCAATAAGTTATAATATCAGGTTTTAATAAATTAAATACAGGATGGATCAGTTAAAAAAATCGGGCTGTATTTCTCGAAAACTACGATAGTTGTAGGAGCGAGGGCGAAGATTAGTAATTTCTTCCATATTACCAGTTGGCACGCGACAGATTTTTTAATTTTTTTTTGCCACGCATACATAAAGAGATTTAATGCCAATGCCGATCAGGGGATGATTGTCTCCATTTTTCGGTTTTAAGTAATACATTTTCACCACTGTATATACCGTTGTAAATTGGGTATTGGCTCAAAATGTCATATAGCCCATATGTGAAATAAAATAATTAAAACATGGAACATTAAATTTAACGAGTTCGAGGATTACCCTGAAACCTTAAGGTGACTATTTTTTATTTGCAAAGAGCACAACATTTAATGATTTTGATTCGCACAAGGCAATAATAATAATGAGTCAGTCTTACATTTGGCAAAATGTTTAAAGCTTTTATGCCAATTTGATGCAACATTTTTTTAGAGGTAATTTTAAATGCACGTGATTACGTAAATTCACGCAGGCCAAGAAGGGAATAGCACCGGCTGTTACTGATCGTACGGAACAAGGCGTTGGTGATATCGAGCAAAATACTCTTTTGAGCACAGTGAAAATCTTACTTTTATCCGTTTCGACATGTCAGCTGGCCCTGAATCTTTCATCAAAGTCTTCTCCAAGCTACAGGCAAGTGATCGTCTAAAGTATGAGTTTAAAATGAACTCCAGTGGGAAACATTTATTTACACTCTTTTCGAGTGATTATGACCTCAGGTTATAGAACACCCCATAGGAATACTTCCAGATGGGTCTTTTGTTCCGACTCTTTTATTATGCTTTTCATTACATACGCTACTTTTCTAAAATGTGTCCATCAACCTACATCTAATTAATTTCCCATGTAATTCACCGAAGACAAGCTACAGCACATATGCCTATAGGTCTTTGGGGTGAATGTATTCTCATTACAGGTTTACTTATTTTCAACTTTATTCCATTACAATTCCAGCAAACGAAAAAATACCGATAAGTCACAAGATGACTAGCTGGACAACACTTACTGCATCAAGTGATAGCAAATCTCGCCAATAAATAATCAGTGACCAATAACAATAAAAATCATGTTGATGGTGAGAGAATTTCAACTTTTCAAGCAATCCTCGGACACAATAATTCATTGCAAAGCGAGTGATCGTCTATATCAGTATTTATTGGGCATTTTAACCCTTTAAATCTGCTGGATCTAATACGATCGAGGTAGCGTTGTTTCCACTTAGAGTAAATACTTCGAACTTTGTGTAGACTTTTCACAGTTACGTTGAACATGATGGCACATGAACTGTTAGCCATGAGAAACTTGATTCTTTAGCTACGGCATAATCTTGATTTTGAGAAAGCATTTGACGTCACTTCCTAGTTGACTAAACACCTGCTATAGAGCAAACCAGTTCGAGCGTCATATTGGAAAATATTGGACTTTGGATCAACTATTTCTGACCTTATCTAAGTGGCAACGCAGAATGTAAGTTCTGTCTCCATTGGACTTAGTATTGCGAAATTGTCTGATGGGCCGAAGTTGAATATGGAAGTCGTACTATAGCCGAGAGAAACATATCCATCTTTTAGAGAGAGGCCCGAACACAAAAAAATTATCGTAGCTTATAAAAGGAAGTATATATACAGTTTCTCTGCGATAGTCCTACAGCAGTAAAAACGTCTAGTTCAACTCGGATTCAACCCAAATCGGCCTGTAATGATAGGACTTCTAACAGGGCATTGCCTTCATGGAAATAACCAAATAGAAATTGCTATATTCAGAGCTAAGGCTATCCCGGGGAGAAGAGATAACCTCGTGCTATAGTTCCCCAAAAATAATCTCACAGAGTGTTTTGTGTTCATAGTGAACATCAGCATTTTAAATTCGTTGAGTAAATTGTGTCCCATCGATTTTTCACTCAAATGTACAGTAAATTGGTTGAATTGTTTTTATTACAAAACGCCAACATCAATGAGATTTATTTTTTCTAAATATTTACACTAAATAATGGCAATTAAATTGTTATAAATAATTCTTCGTTACGTGATGAAATTCTTTCAGTATCGGAGCAACCTTAATATAAATTTAAATATTTAAGCTTTATGTATTTAAAGTTAAAACTCTAAAAATAAAGATCAATAATTAATTTCGACTCCCGTAACAAAATTTTGATGTACCATAAATACCTATGGCATTGCAGACGTTAAAATAATCTTCTTAGGAAGAGATTAAGCTCCCACATCAATTCAAAAATTATCTGTATTTATCTCTAAGGTTATATAAAGAGATAAAACACTAATAATAAATATACTTTTGGCTGGTATTTATACGGAAGTATATATAGGATGTAAAAGTGTGTACATCCATCACTGGTAAAGGGATATTTTTATGGCATTAATTTTATAAAAATCAAAATTTTTTTTTTGATAGGTACCCAAAAGGGAATAGATTTTAAATTAGAATCGAATATGAAAATTTAAATGCGATGTGAGTTTGAAAAAACAAAAATGTAAATGACTATACGATACGTTATCCAGAATGTCGTAAACTCAAATTTATAGAGCCATAATATAACGAACAGCGCTTCAGAAACCTCAAAATAGCAGCACAAGTATACGTACTCGTACATACTATATGTACATAATTTATCCAAATACATCGCACATAAAATTCTATTAATGTTGAATAAAACAAAATCAAATTTGACCCCCAACAAAATGAACTTTTATACCGAAACAAGAAGACGTAAAGCTCATTTTTCATTTTCTATAACGAATTTTATACCGTCTTTCATTCTTGAATTTGGAGTGAGGTCGATGTATTATCATTTTCACTTGTTTTTTTTTTTTTTGAAGTATCGATTTTTCGTTCAGGTTTTGCTGATATTTGAGTTTTGTATATAAGTATGTACATAATATGTACTATACACTGTCACAACATTTATAATAATTATCTCACGTTGGACGAATAGAGGGTTGCATGTAAATTGATCGGTATGTGGATCATGTTTTGACAATTATGACTTAATGGACGTTGGATGGTTATTGTGAAGTTTATACTAAAAGTAATAACAAAAAAAAAATTATTTCGCAGTTTTTCATACATGGAGTGTATGACTCTTTGTTTAAACTTCTTAGTAATGGGAAAAATATTAAAGTCCAAAAGAATTGAGTAGGTTAGCTAGACCACAAAAATAGCAGTTAGTTGAAGCTATTTGAAACTAAAGGCAAGAATAGCTAAAATCCAAAAATCTCTTAAAATTCCAATTGAAAACAGTACAGTCCATCAGAATTGAGTCCTATAACCAGACTACAGTTATAGCGGTTTGTCGCAGCTTCTCGAAATTGTTAAAATTAAAATTATCAAGTCAACCAAAATTCTAATTCGAAACTCATCTAACTTATTTAACGGTGTAATTTTTTTAATTTTTTAATTTTAATAAACTTTTTTTAAATTAAATTATCTACTTTCATTTAGCATTACTAGAGCTTGGGCTATCCAAAAATGTGAACAATAATCTATTAACATCTCAAGAATCCCACTTAAAACAAAAAAATTGGAAAAAGTGTTAAATTTTAACAGTGTAATTTTTGATTATTAAGTTTATTATAAACTTCACATTGATGTAAAGCCTAATATCCTAGAAGATTAGCGCAACTTTGAGTAGAGGTGCCTATTATTATCGCTGTCTCCGACCGTCTGTCAGTGACCATCTATTAACAAGAAAATCATTTCTTCGATTTCCAGTCCAATTGGGATTTTATAAATAAGATAAATGGACTGATCGTGTTTATAAATTGTATGCTGCCCGATTCTACAGACACGAATATTTCCAGATAGCTTTCATAAACTGGAATCTTAGATCATTAGGGCAAAAATCTGTTGGATTTTACTATTTTCGTAGAGTTTAATACATTTACAACCGATTCTAGTGATGTTTATAAGCTTTCATCCACATTTTCAGATAGCTTATACCAAATTGTGTCCTATTTATAAACAAAAAGTAACGTAATTTTGGAATATTTGTATAATTTTATATTACCGGTCTTATCAACGAAACAATATCTACTATAAACCATTTTTAACGCTTCCCATTTCATGGTTTATTTCTCGGTGGCAAATAAAATAGAGGGAATCTAGAATTAGATATGAGACCACTATCATCAGTTGTCGAGATTTCAGTACACTTGAAACAAAACGTAAGCACGCTATACAGTACAATGAGAGCTTTATGGGAGGACCAAACTCGGTGAGAAATCATTTGAATCAGATCGATCCAAAATTATTAATCTACAACATTATATCATGAGCACAAATAAAGGATTTCGAGTAGCATCTAACTATGTTCTTCAATGTTAAATAACATCTACTCTGGAAGACCATCTGTAGCTGTTGAATCGAGTAGCAGCTTTGATTATAGTGGTAGGTTTAACTAGGCCAATTCATGCCAAGTATGATCAGATGTTTCAGATTCCCGAGCCTCGACATTGAAAATCAATGAAGGAAATAAACACGTTACTGAATAGAAAAGGAAAGGGTTTTGCAGGTCATTTAAATTATTTAAAGCGAAACCGTTCTAAAAATATTCCGTTCATCAACCTAAGATTAAAATTATCCAAAATATGTAAAATCCTAAGGATATCTCGAGAAACCTGCTAAAATATACACAAAATAAAATTTCAACAATTTTTAACAGTGTAATCTTTTGTTATTAATTTTACTATAAACTTCACATTGATTGATAATCCACTCTTAAGCATCCTAGTTAACCGCAGCTTAAAATACGATGTGCCTATTGTCTACGCTGTGATCGTCCGTCCGTCGTTGTAGGTAGTCAGATTTGAAATATATCGTTGAGATGCCGACAAAATACTTATCATGTTAGCTAATTTTTTTCTATACTATAAATAATGGTTAAAAGAAACATAAATTGAAAATTGTTTGCGGCCGCATAAAATCAAACCACCATGTTAACGAAAATGTGTTAGACGATATCATATTTATAATAATAAAATTTGATCTCAACAATTATTCCAAATCCATAAAACACTCGGAAAAAAAATTAAAATCCCATTAAACACAGAAACAATCAAAAAATAAACTGACCATGAAATCATCGATAACCGTTAGAGGTTTTTTTTTTGTGCTCTTCATACTTTGTTACACAATCATCTTTTTGATATTTTAGATTCTTAAAGTAATTTTCTTTTGTTTTTACCACCCAACAAATTTCACAGAAAAAAATTGAATTTTTTTTATTGTGCGTCGGTTGGTTATGTGTACACGGCCACAATAAAACAACAACAACAAAAACACAATAGAAACTCATCAAAGCGGAAATACTCTTGATTTCTTTTTTTTTGATGGTATCAAGTGACAGATTCTTTTTCTTTTCTTTTGCGTGCTTTATGGTAAATAATTTATGATTGTTTTTTCCTAAAAATGTAAATGCGTATAGACACAACAAACAGAAATGTATATTTTATATATATTTAAAAAAAAAAGGGGTTAGTGGAAAATTGCAAAATAAACATGGTGTTAGAATTCAATTTGGTTTTTTAAATCACGCGCACACACACACACACAATTAAAATCGCAAATTTAAAAAAAAAATGTTTTAGGGGGCACCTGTCACCTTTCTGGTAAGCTTCAGAAAATTTATCAAAACTTTCGTCGAAATTTTCAAAATTTTTACTATAATTATAGGAGGAAGTTGAAGGCGTCGCCGATGTTAATGTTGATCCAATTGGTGTGTTGGCGGGCGTTGGACTTTTAGAACGTGTAAAAAAACTAACCGTTTTATGATTGGATTCG
Source organism: Tipula unca (assembly GCA_951394425.1). Classification (NCBI taxonomy): domain Eukaryota; kingdom Metazoa; phylum Arthropoda; class Insecta; order Diptera; family Tipulidae; genus Tipula; species Tipula unca. The sequence goes on from OX596382.1 coordinate 92,495,765, forward strand.
ACTGGTGTGGCCGGTGTCAAATAATTTTGTGGTAATTGTGTTGGTGGTGGTGGTGGTTGTAACGTTAAATCAATTTCCGATGCGGTGCGGGACTGGATACGTTTTTCTATTGAATAGACTGGTTGGCCCGATTCAAAAAATGCATCGTAATTACGTTGACGTAAATTTTCACGTGTGAACGTCGGATTTGCCACATGAATTTGATGATCCTCACGTAATCTAGCTGTTTCGGGTGTCGCATCAATCACGGCCGATTTACCCAAACGGCCCAACGGTAAATGTAGCCGCGGACGTGATTTTTTATCCGGTTTCGAACTAGTTGCGATCGATGCTTGTGATCGCTGCGATGTTGATGTTAGTGCCGATTCAAATAGGCTGGGACTATGACTTCGTTGCTGTTGATATTGTGGTAAGTATTCGCTATCGAACGGATTACCAAAATCGTCCGTATAATCAATCGACGGTTGTAATAACTGTTGATTTGGTTGATCTTGCGAACTTTTACGCTGCTGTTGGAACTGTTGGGTTTCAACGGAGTGGTTTTGATTATCTACAGGTGGTGGGTTACTATAATTAAGGGATGAAGGTCTACTACTGGAGGGGACAAGTGGTTCTCGCAGGTTGTCCAGAGTTGGTCGAGGTTGTAATCTAGGTACTGCGGCACCGTATGTCATAAATATTAGTTCATCAGCTGGAAATATTACGTACATTCCTGGCCCCCACGATTCATGGCGATGGGCTCCAGGTTGTACACCGTATGTAAATAATTTTCAATCTTATCCCGATGATTATTGTTTTTTTTATTTCAATTTATTTATTTCAATTTAAACAAAAGATCTATCTAGTTTTATTTAATTAAACGAATAAAACTTTTTATTTTATTGCTTTTTTTCAGTTTTTTATGAGATATATTAAATTTCAGTGGCAACTTAATTCACTATTGTTTATTTAAATCACGATTTAATTCAATCATTTTTAATTTCTATTCAGTTTAAGTATTTGGCACTATAAATAAATAACAACTAATTTATTCTAATTACACTTATATCTTATCATTTTAATTGTTTTATAATTCACTACTACTGTATTATGACACGGATTTAATACCCCATATTTTATGTCGATAAAAAACTGTAAATAAATAAAAATAAAATAAACAAAATTATAAAAAAGAAAATAAACAAATAAGTAAGTTTGTATATAAAATAAAAGGAAAATTAAATTTAAATAAAAAAATACAACCACAAATAATAAAAAAAATATATTACTTTTAAATAATAAATTTTTGACTTAAAATTTGAAATTATACGAAAGAAAAACTCAAAACTGTATTATCGACCGAAATTAAAAATTTATCGACCATAAAAATTGTTATTGTTCATCCAAATAATACTACCGTGTTGCAGCCATGTTTTTCTAGACCAAACAGATAATCGTAAAATTGATGTTATCTCAGATGCAAAACAACATAACTGATTTTATGAGCAAACATCTAGACTCCTTCAATTGGATCCATTCATTCAATATTTCTGATCGAAACATGCCATCTGAAGTTACATAATAAATTTGTATCTCTGAGCATCTCATTTTAGATGTTTTAAGCCTTTAAGGCCAGTACATAATTCTGTGGTCACATCACAACCAATAATTGCTAATGTCGACTTTAGTCGATTTTTTTGTTTTAATTTAATTACTAATTCTCTATTTTAACCTAATCGAAATTTGTAGCTTATTTAGAACCAAACGAATTCAAAATAGTTGAAGTCAACTACAGTCCCTACAGTTCATAAATGATTTTAAAAAAACTGCTAAAGTCATATTTAATTTAAATTGAATGAGTAATGTTAAATATGTTTTCGATTTATTCCTAGTTAAGTTGTTTTCTTATGTCGAACACATTGCAGTTTTGGAAAATATTAAAAATTAAACTCGAGCTTAGCAGTTATTTCAAATAGAAATTTACCAATTATTTACAATAAACGGGACTTAAGCAGTTATTTCACTTTTTTATAATCGAAAAATAAAAACGGAAAAAATTAACTGTTATTTGGCAGTTATTGCGTTTTATTTTATTCACGGTGAAAAATTTATAAGGTGACTCCTGATTTATGTTAGTATTTTCAAATTTACAAAAATGAAACGTTCATTTATGATGGTTACGTTAGCTCGGGCTAAATTGAGACTCCAGCTCTAACCAACTAACGGTAAGTTGTGTTACCGATTCGAGAATAAATTTACAAATAAAACAAGTCGTTTGTTCTCCGATAGTAAAAAGACCTCACCACTACCAGTGGTAATCTTTTTACTACATAAAAAATATAAAACCAAGTATAGTATTTACACATGGTCCTTCGAACCAAAATAAAAGCCTTTTACGAGTATATGTGAATACGTAAAAATAGACGACGAAAGTCATGCATATAACATCGCAAGAACAACGATTTCAAATACTTACAAAAAATGTTTCGATGATATGCGAAATCGGCTTCACAACGATCCACCATCTACGCCAACAGCGCATTCCATTCTTGAGTTTACCCTTCCACCATTGGAAAAAACCGATGTTCATCAGACAAGCGAAATTTTAAAAACGTTTATTGCGAACAGGATCGTCGGACAGGATAAGTTTAAAACGTTTGTTGCGAACAGGATCGTCATAAAGGTTACCTAGTATAGAAGGATGCCTGAATTCATGACCACTTTTTCCACTGACACACACGGACATTTTTTGATAAGCGAACATACGCGAACAATGCCAGAACCCAACATCTTGAAGGAAAATATCAAACATTTAACACGTTGGAAGCTCCTGCAAAAAATAACTTAAGAGTATTGGAAATTTTGGGTAACCGAATATATATTACTGCTACAAAAACGAAGCATATGGTCTAAAAACCAAGCTAATATATCAAAAGGGGGGCTAATTTTCATTAAAGATGTTAACTTACCTCCAGGAAAATGGCCTTTAGGAAGAGTTCAAGAAGCCCATACTGGAAACGATCACTTAGTTAGAGTCGTAACCATATAAAAACCACTAACGGAAGACTGCTTAAAAGGCCAATTACCAAAATCAGCCGTTTTCCAATTGAGGATAGTGACCAGTTGGAAAAAACGGGTCTGCCAGAACCTAATGACAACACCACGGAAGTCAGGCAGTGAAGTATACACTTCGAAACGAAAACAACACGGTTCACCGGCCATCCAGGCATTTATTTTGATAAAATCGGTCAAGGGAATCTTATCAATGGGGAATGGAAAATTATATCCTACTACAATCTGACGTCATATTGGGCAGAGCTAGACCAGCTCGAAAAGGGTTCTCGTCCGCTGGACGAATTATGCGCTAATGCAACACTAATACCAGCGGTACAGACACAGTCAAATATTGCACAGCAATTGTTTCGCAACTACGTACATTTTATGCTGAGTTATGGGATCAAAATGAAATACTAAACGCCCTAAGTGACAACAAGGTTATTCGCCAAAGAAGATCGCCTTTGAGTTTATTGGTACAATTGCAAACGAGTTATTTGGTGTACTTGACCAACATGCTGGCAATGATTACAAGAATAGAATAGAAAAATTAAATTCAAACCAACAACAAACACCACCAAAAGATATTACAAGTATTAGCATAGAAGATCCTAATTATAACCCCTCGATATCAAGCAACTATGACACTGATAGCGACATGGAAATGATGGGTAAAGAACTGGAAAGCAATTTGGCAAGCAATTCGGAATCACACAATTATCAACATGACAATTTAACTAATGTTGAGAATAATGCAGAATCTTCCACCTCTGTGAAAAATTCTGTGGGGAGGAAAATTCCGCAAAGAAGCAACAGAAGAAAATACAAGCCACACGTAATACAGGTCAATCATATTTATGTATAGCGCTTTCGATGTGTCGAAACAAATATTATCTAAATATATCCTATGAACAGGGGCAGCTATAATCTTTGGCTTGTTTTTGTATAATATCAGGTGAGAAAAATTTCTTTAGGTTTCTATAACAACGACAATATTCTAAATTATTTACAGGTTTGATAAAAATCCGTGAGAATAAAACTCAAACTCTTCAAAAAAATGCGGTTACACCATTGAAGGTTTTCCCTTTTGATTTGCAACAATGTAAATGATTTCCTTGTAAAAATTAATAATAACGCGCTTTGCAGGGTTATAGAGTATACTTACAAGACATTATTTCTGAAAACTCAAATTCAGTAGCAAACCATTGCTTCTTCTGTTTTCAGAAACATTTAGAAGATGTCAATGAAACTGTGCGTTGCTTATTTTGCAAACGGTCTGTACACAAAAATTGTATCAAATTTTTGAAAATTGAAGGTGATGTATGCATTTTTTGTAAAAGATACATATCTTAAATTTAATTATAAGTGAAAAAATTTCAAACATATGAAAACTTAAAACAAATTTAAAAAGAATAAAAAATATTAAAAAAAAAATTTCAAAAATTTCAAAAAAATCTGAAAAATTTTCATAATCGAAACCAAATACAGAATCGAAGTCAAAGTCAAAATCGAAGTAAAATCGATATGAAACAGTGAAACGGAAAGTCAAGGCGCATTTAAATTGAAATTAAAGACTCAATCAATCTCAAAATCAGAATTAAGTCGATGTATACGGTGAAGCCGAATACTGGTAAAATAATCGTCGAATTATAGTTATCGTAATTATTTTAGTCGATTTCTACGGTCAAACCGATATCAAGGTCGAAACCAACTACGAAATAAAAACCCTTGCCCTAAATATTTAAGAAGCAGATTTAACAAAGCTTTTATATTTCTTAGTTAGACAAAGCCCTTAGCTTCCAATTGACACATATCGCTATCAGCGTACGATAAAACATATGAACAACGTGGTAAAACCCCTGTCCTAAGATACTTATCTAGATTTAAGAAAGCTTTAATAATTTTTAGTTAGATATAGTACTCAGCTACCTAAAAATGTATATCGCTTTCTGGGTACGATCCTTGGTTCAGCAGGAGAATTTGTTATTAAATTTCAATTTTGCACTAACATACAACGTGGTAAAACACTCCTGTCCTAAGTTTTCTTAAATCTTCTCGATTCAAGAACGCTGTAATATTTCTTAGTTATAGATATAGTGCACAACTACCTAAAAATGTATATACACCCTTGTCCGAATTCACTTATCTACTAGATAGAGGATTATTTTTATTAATCGGCACATTAAGGTTTCCGTTCATTTACTTTAAACAAGTACATGCTCGTGTTTATCCCTTGAGTAAATTTTTGCACTAGTTTTTATTTGAATTGGAATATGCTTCGTAGTTGAATATTATTGTATTTAGATTTCTTGTCTTTGAACATTGGTGATTTTTCTACGTTTGCTAATAAGACAAATAGCTTTTAACAATTGATCGGTTTATCCGAATTTTGTTTATTATTGTCACTAACACAAACAAAATTATTTAGCATTAGGACAAACTTCACACTTTTAAACAGACGCAACAAATTTGTCCCAAATTTGTCATAATTGTTGTTTCTGTAATTTGACAAAAATTTTGGACAAACTTCACATGAATTATAAAACGTATGTGTATAAGCAATAATTTTGCAAATTATTTAATTTCAATTTTTTTATTTTTCAAAGAATTTTAAAATATTAATAAGTTCAAATTTAAATAGTTTATAAAACATTTCACTCTAAAGTACGTTTACATCTAGTACCTATCAATTTTTATTCACCCATTAATACTATTACCAATGTTCTCCAAAATTCCAGTAACACCGACGACTAAAAAATATTAAAAGCTTAATAGTATTTCGAGGTGGTGTGATTTGAATATCATACTAACATACTGAAAACCTGACGTACCACGTTTCAGCACAGTTCAAATACATATTTTCATCTAGTACTCGATTTAAATTTATCGTTGTTGCATTTTTGTTTTTAATTTTTTTAATTCAGTTACAAACATAGCGTTGATCAAAGAGCAACAGATTGTCATTTTTTAACTTTTCAAACAAAAATGTAGTTTTTTGTGATACAATAACTACATATTTAAAACCTTTTGTTTTTTATGCAGGTATACGGTATGAATTTATTCACACATTTCCTACTTTCATAGTGTATGTAATCTTATTATATTTGAACTGTAACTATTTTTTAGTTTCGCTAATGGAAAATCATATATTAATTTGTGTACATATAAAAACTATAAAATGAAAGTTAATAGTGGCACCAGGGGATTATCAATATATAAGGTTTCCAACTCAGTTTGCTATGTCCATAATAATTCCCATTGATAACATTATATATGAATGTAGCCAGTTCTGCAGCAACCAGATGTTAAAAAATGTATAGAGTTATTGAGTTTTAAGAAAATAAACTAATAGATTAGAAACAGAATTAAAAATGTTGAATCGTGTAGCGATCCACCAATGAATGTGACTAACATATACATATAATTGTAAGTTTTTGTATATTGATATCATAAATATTGCTGTACGAATTTTCAGATATAGGATATCGTTCAGTTAGCTCCAAATTGAAAAAAAAAAATATTTGACGCTTGGATCATTACATGCGGTATATGTAGACGTTGCCCTATAATGTTTTGGATTGGGTCGAAAGGTAAAGTATTTATCTTTCGTACGCCCTGTGTAGCTATATGTATATATGTATATCATCTACACTTAAATAGATTAAGTCCTTTTGAAGTTCTATATATAATAGCTATACGGTAATAATAAATTATGCTGACACATGTCAAATTGTCAATCTTGAATATTTTAAATTATATATATTTTGTAGTTCAGGCTAACATTACCGTTGTCATTTAGAATTCTCATGAATATAATACCGCATAGCCAAAGTAAATATTTACTTTGTCTATGGTAATATATTTCATCAAATTCCAATGAATTTTGGAAATCAATTTGGCCACCCGGAACAATAACGTTTTTATGCATAGTAAACAATAAACAACAAACAGTACGAGTCACGACGAAAAGTGAGGGGGAACATTTTTGTTTTTAGACAAAACGTGCCAACCTGCGGTTTTACAATAATAATTTTCGTTAAACTCGACACGCGCTGAGTTTTTTTTTTCTAATTTTTGTTCGTTTTGTTCGCATAAATCAACGCAAATTTACATATTGCTTTTGTTGGGGATGCAAAGCTATGTCCTGGATATACTCGTACATCGGTATTTTATCTTGTTTATGATCATGATGACTATTTTATTATGTTATCGGGCCTGGGAAATATAAATAATATACAATATATTTACAATAGAACAGAGTACAAATATTTATTATTATTGTTTTTTTTTTGCCATAAATAAATTTGATCAATTTTTATGACCGTGCATCAAATTTGATAAGTTTTTCCAAATGTAGCAGAGTCAGCCCAGGTATAACAAATTCTTATCAATTATCACTGTAGCTTACAGTCGTATAAGGAAATTAATTAATGTTTAATGTAAATGTAATGTAATATTTAAGAATAGATCTGAGGTGGCACCAAACTCGTTTGGTTTTTTCTAATTTGTTAATGTCTAATTTGTTGTTGTCGAATCAATCGTCGGACCAAATATAATGATGTCCCAATACGAGTGTGGAATATGAGGATCATAGGTTACTTTATGGCTTCAAAATTAATTAAATCCATTGCTCTTAATTTTAATATCCAATTCCAATCGCTCCTTTAGTTTTTTAGTCGAAGTACTTGAATTGGCAGTTTTAATTGTGAATTGGTTTGAATTAGTTTGAATTGGTAGTTTTAATTGTGACTAAATTAATATAATATAAGATATTAATCAAAACTTAATCAAGCTTAAGTAAACATAAACTAACCAACCAAAACAAAAAAAATATGAATATCTAGTTGAATAGATGATTTAAAGCTTGCGCACATCAATGAAAGTTAAATTTAAGCTTTCATTTGCTGCTTTGAATATTCGATGCTATATAATTCACTTAAAACTAAAATAGTCAACACATACTCGTATTTTCAACTGTTTTCTACTAAAATGGCAATTGCAATTGTTCTCTACTAAAATGGTATTGTATCACAAGTAACTCAGCCAGAGCACACAATAAAATTTAACCTACCGATATTTGATGGGACAACATCATTCGCGGTTTTCAAATTTCAATTTGAAACAACGGTCAATCAAAGTTGTTGGAACAACTTAAATCGTGGAACCGCGTTAAAAGTGAGTCTTAAAGGTGAAGTGAACCAACTATTCCGGAATATGATCAAAGTAATTACAAAGAAATAATGAAGGCCCTGGAACGAAAGCACGGAAGTGGCTATAAGCGAGAAATATATCGTATGGAATTGAATAGTCGGTATCAAAAGCTTGGAAAGGCTCTTCAGATTTCAAGTTTTGCTGAAACCATAGCTTGTGCTTTAATAAATGAGACTGCACAGGCCATATCATAAATCGTAACAAGTGGTAATGGATAGTATAGCACGAACATCGAGCGGTGTATACCAAGATTCAAAGAAGGGAGTAATAAAATAAAATGTTAGCCATGTGACAAGATTGGTCTCATCCCAAGATACTGCCGAGAAATAAAATGGACACGGACAAGATCACAATCTCCTATATGCAAGGACCAACGAAATCGTTAAACTACGAGTGACCCTAAAATAGCAGAAGCTGATTCCCACAACCGATTGTTCCATAACCTTCTTTCCTATGTCGATATTGGGACGAAGCAATGACAGCTTAACAAACAAGTATTGACGGGAAAAACTGTGTTACTAGCCATCTAGTCAAGAGAAGAGTATAACCAGCAGATGAGGTGAAATTACAAACAGCCATAGGAGAGAGTGCAGACAAAATGGGCAATTAGGTTACAAATATAAGGATAAGCAATACTTGGTTTCAGCGTGAAGTACTGGTACCAAAATAGTAAATAAAGTCATCTTAGATGTGAACTTCATGCAGGCAAACGGCTTCGTTGTACGAGGAATATCGGACTGCGATAATTCCGAGTTACGAATTCGAATAGATGATAGAGAAACAACAATCAGGCGAGTAATAATAAATCATCGTGAAAATCTGCCACCAAACTCGTAAACAATTGAATGGGGAAGATTGGAGGGAGGTTCTGGTGTGCGTTGTAGAATTATGATTGGGAGAACATAATTAAAATCTGATAACAATTATACGCGACTGATTACTGACTCTAAATATCTCGGATAGGTTGAAAACAATTTAGAAAGGAATGGTTATCGGTAAAAGTGAAGAGGTGTCAACAATAATGGGATGCGAGAACAAGAATTCGATTAGAAACACCGATATGCAAGGACTGAAACAAATAGTAGAAGATGGACTGGAGATCTAGCCATGAACGATAAAAATTCGACACGACAACTGTTCGAACAGTCTATATTCTTCAGTACATCGGATAGTAAACCAAGTGGTCCATGGTAAAACATCGAATTGATGCTGGAACGGGGACACCTATTCGCCAAGCATCCCAAGAGGTTACGATTACCAAAACAAGAAAAGGTAGATCAAATATGCGGGCAGCTGGAGTAAGCGAATAATGGAATTATACATTGAGCTCACCAGCCGTGTTGGTCAAAAGGAAAAATGGTAAAATCCTAGTCTGCGTTGTATACCGGTAAACTCAATTCTGTGACAAAAAAGGATAGGATTCCATTAATAAGGATCGATGACACGTTAGACACAATGTACGGCGCAAGAATATTCTCAACATTGGATGAGAATTGGAAGCGGATATTGGCAGATGCAAGCCAAAGAGGCAACTTTTGAACGGCTAATGAAGCGCATGATAAAGTAATTACATTGGAAGACTTACATTGGAACACATAATTCATTAATCCAATTCAAGAATCCGGAGGGGCAAGTAGCACTAGATAGAACATCGGAAAGAGAATGCCCTTGGAAATGCCGACGCATTATAAAGAACGTCCAGTAGAATGCGAGCACTGTGGGCGTATAGTGCCAAAAGAGGACATTATCGACATGAGGCTTTTGCAAGTACTACTTGACAATGAGTGGACAGATGAAATGGTCAGAGGCGAACAACTAACAGATCCGGATTGGCAATAATCATTCAATTTAACGAAAAACAACGGCAAAGTGAAACAATTAGTAAAAGTGGTACGTGAGTCTAAAATTGACGAAATATTGAAGGAGTATCACGGAGGAATAAGCGGAGATCATCTAGGAATTAATAAAACTTTATAGCCAAAAAAATACGTTAGTGTTTCTATTAGTCATTATGTAGACAATCTGCGACGGTAAAAAGTTCCGCACGAAAATATGTGCTAGTAATAATGGACTCTTTCAGCAAATAGCCTAATGTGTATCCCATCCCAAACAAGATGTAACAACGATAGCTTACGCTGTGGTCAATCAGATTAGTCGTCTTACCGATGAAGATTCACACGAACCAGGAAAGAATTTTTAGTCAATCGTACTTCTGGAGGTCTGCCAGTTTCTCGTTATAAATAAAACGAACAACACATTTGCATCCACAGTGGACGGTATTGTGGAAAGATTCAATGGGACATTGGAAAAATATTTGACAAAGGTCGTGGATATTAATCAACGTAAATCGTCATATTCCGATGATTTTGATGACATATCGATCAGTAATACAGGACTCAACTGTAATGACACCATCGAGAATTCTATTCAGAAATAATCTATGATTACTCGAAGATCTAAAGTTTAGAGCTGTTCCATCAGTTTTATGTATGGACAGAATTCTGTTGAACAGATGAAAGGAGAACTCGACGAGATTTACACCAGTGTGCTCGAGAGGATATACAACTATCAAGTATTCCTATTCAGGAATATTCTAGACAGTTCTCGAATTTAATGGTATATTCTAGTAGGTTAAGTATTTGGTATAAATACTAAATGAAATGGTAGGAGTTAATTAGTTTTGTTTTAACCGTGACAGAGCTAGAAGTAGTAAAAGCAAAAAGTGAAAGTTAAGAGTGACTACTGTGAATTAAAGGAAATAAGTTAAATTAGCGTTTTGTAAAATAATTTAGTGTTGTTAACAATTAAAATTAGTGAGTATAGGCGTACGCTTATGCTTTCCTCCAACGAAAATAAACCAGCTGTGTTGCGTCTGCCCTTTTGTAGACGAAGAGGAGTATAGCATGACTGGATGGCCAATGATATCTCAATTTTACTATTCATGCTTCTAATTTAGCACATCTATATAGACAGTAAGATAATTAAAAAATATTGCAGCCAACTGAAACTGCAATACACTAGTTGGGTTAATTTATTTTCAACAAATAGAAACTAAAACAGACTTCGACATCGAACGAATCATCCTGTTAATCAATCAATTGAGACCCATTCAACTTTATATTTGATGTAACTAAATTATCCCACCATTTGAAAGAACCATGCCCCGTTACCCAAATTTCCATTAGATCGAACTAATTAGAAACTCTACTAATTACTACATTGGTACAAATTAATCAAAAACTAAATTTTTTCAACAGAACAGAAACAAAACTAATTGAAAACCAATTTTCCACGTAATCGCCTATAGTATACTTATCGACCACGGAACTTTTAATTATTTTGTTTAACCTCTAACAGATTTTGTTTCTTTTGTTGTTGTTGAATAAAACAAAATATAAAACAATAGAATAAAGTTGCCCGGAAATGATAAGGAATATACAACAATTGAAGATGGAAAATTGGTTTTATAAAAAATAAAAATAAAAACAAAAGAAATCAAGAATAAAATTATTGCACAAAATATAGTCGGCGAGTCATTTCGCATTATTACATGAAACATGACTGACACATTTAAAGTTTAACACCACCCGTGGTGACCTATGTACGCCGATGTTTCGATGGCACCGATCCTCACACACACACACACACACACACACACACACACACACACACACACACACACACACACACACACACACACACACACACACACACACACACACACACACACACACACACACACACACACACACACACACAATAACCCCATCCTAAACGTGTCATAAATTATATACATATGTACATATATGTTAAAGGAAAAATATGATTTACTGTGTTTGGGAAATTAAATTTTTCAGTTTAATGAAAACGTATAAGATTCGTGCGAAAACATGACTAAGGAATATAAAATAATAAAACGAATACATATTGTATTTATGTATGTATGGTGGTGGGCTGAGACGAAACTATTTTATTCAATATAACATTTTTTGCGCTTGCTTTTCTATGGAGAACAAATGAAATATGAAAAATGATTTTTTTTTAAACCCGATAACACAGAATGTGAAATGTAGACACACATCTTATATTTAAACACATACATATATATATACATACATTATACATTTACGATAGGTTTGGGATTTAAAAAAAAAGGATACGCGACGACAAGAAAATATGTAAACGAGGTGAGAGCTGCTTACTTACGCATAAAATATCTTTATTTGCAGTACATTATGTATTAATCCTCTTGCGCGATTTATTTACGTTTTGTTTCTTTGATTCTGAACAATATGGCGGGCGCACACACACAATATTAATCAAATCGTATACACATACATATAAATTATTTAGAGAACAGCCGTAAAATTATAGCATAATTATAGATTAAATTACATTACAAAACCCATAACAGTAATAATAATTATGGCTAATTTAAATAAAACAATTGACGTTAAACAATCTGGCTTTTTATTATTTTTAGATTTTTTTTCTTTCAGTCAAGTGGGTTTCATAATGATATAGCAAACAAATAAATATTTATAAATTGATTTTTGATAAAAACACAAGCATTATAGATACTTGTATATTGAAAATTTATTATCTGTTTTTGACAGTTAATATCCAACCAAATTAAAAAACAACCAACAAAAAAAAATAAAGTTATTGTTGTTGCTATTACTATTATTATCATTATTATTATATCATCCGCAATCAACATTATATGTGAAACCTGCTGGTTTCAATCTCTGTAAATAAAATATTTGAAAAAAGAAATAAAAAAAATGAATATTAAAACGAACCCTTTCCGCCTCTCAAACCAAATTGTTTATAAATAGAATTTTTAATTTTATTTTATTTTTTACTTTTAAAAACCAAATTATTATTTTTAAATACACGTTTAAAAATTCATGACATGAAATATAAACAAATAAAATTGTGTTTTTTTTTTTTTTTTGTTAAATTTTTTGATTGAAATATTCCTGAATTTGAGATATGTATATAAATTTGACATTGCTGTATTTATGCATATTCATGATTTTATGGGAATTGTTTTTTTTAATACAACCTGTCTATGAATGAAATAATTTGATAATAATGAAAAATTAGACAAATTAGTCATAATTTATTTGACTATAGGGAAGCAGCGTATAAACCAATATGACGTTCACAACACACTTATACTTAAAAAATATAAATACTTGCAGTGTGTACATAAAAGTAGTATTCTAAGGAAATGTTTAAGTACTTATTTTATATAAAATCCCTCGAGAAATCTAGTTCTATTTTATTTGTATCCGCATCGCACGTCAAGTTACATTTAAAAATATTTTTTACCCGATTTTTACACACATAAACTTCAAACTAATACCTAAAAATCAAGCTGGCTTTGACTCAATTTGTTTTTTTTTTTAAATAGTAACTTCGCCAACTTTGTTGATATTTTTTCGAGTGTGTGATTGTACATAAAACTAATTAGGCTGCGTACCAATTCACGGGTAAAAGTCGACTTTTACTTTAATTTTCGGTAAATTCTCCCTATCAAAAAGTAGGGTAAATCGAGTACACGCAAAAGTAAATGTTTAACGCTTAGATTGTTAATTTTTTAGTGATCTACGGATTAAGTAAGATGAACATAAACGCACGTATTTCAATAAAACAAAAATACTAAAAATCAACTTTTACCTAAGTAATTGATTTACCCGACAATTGGTCCGCAGCCTTAGTAATCGCACGATTTCATACAAATGAAATTTCAAACAAATGAAAAAAAGTGTAAAATAATTGAAACTATTTTCTCCAAATGTTGTATTCATCATTTTATTAGGCGACAATTTAATTTTGAACAATTATGTTTTCACTAAAACTTCCACTGCATATTAAAGTCCCATCTTGCGTATAAATGTGAGCACCTTCGTTGTTTAATGTGACTGTGTTTCCTTTCTTCAACAAACTTCGGATTGATAACAGGTTTCCTGTTAACTTTGGTACATGCAGCACGTTTTCCAGCCATATTTTGTTTTGCGTTGAAACTTCTGATACTCGAATATCGCCTAATGGAACTCCTCTATGGTCCTTCCTTTTTCTGCTACGTATATAATTTTTTCTTCTTGTGTCTCGTTATCCATCCACTTGTTTGTTGATGTCATGTGTGTTATACACGCAGAGTCCAAGTATTATATTAGATTTTCACTGGACTCCATGTTGCTAGTAGCGAGGGCAAATTCACTTCCATCTCTTTGTTTTACCTCCTCAGCTGCGCTCACCTGTTCTCTCGTCGATGGTTTATTTTGATTATTATGGGTGTATCGGTTTCGGACAATGAATTACCCCTTTTGACTTTTTTATTTTATTTCCTAACCAACAATCTTTCTGCGAATTACCTGGTTTATTACACACAAAAACCAGATTTTTTATTTCCACCTCCACGCTTATAATTGATTCGGTGCACGTTCATTTCTGTTGAAATGACATTTATGTTTTTTTGTTTCGAACGATATTAACACTTGTCGCATATTGTTATAACATCGTACTTTCTTGGCAGACCTTCAAAAATATATAGCACCAATTCTCTGTCACTAATTGGTTTGCCTAACTCCAAAATCTGTTTTGAAATACCTTGTGCTCGTGTAAGAAAATTTTCAATATTTTCATTTGGCTTCATTTTTAATCGAGCTAGTTCGAATGTTAAATCCATCAACTTGTCCTTTGTAGTATCTTGAAAACGGCCCTTTATTGTTTACCAAAGCTTTTTTGAGTTTTTTATTCTTAATAATAGAAAATAATGCAAGATGACTATGCTTTTTAAGTATTTTTATTTATTTGCTTTTTGTTGGAGATAGTTTCCAGAATTAATGTACTAACTTTATTTGTGCTCATTGGGTATTTACCTAATGTACGTATACAACTTCATTCTTATAAGTCTGTAAGAAACAAAAAGAGCTGCCGGTGAAAAGCAGAAAATGTAAAGAAAGCATTGTAAAGTAAATAAATAAAACTACTTAAAAAGAATAGTCATCTTGCATTATTACCATGCTTATATTACCTCGCCCAGTGTGTCTGTTTGTATCGTCAAATGTTGTAATCAATTTTTCAACCACTTGCGATAGTCCAATTGAGCTGAGGCAGGCTTAACTCCGATGACAATACAAGATTCTAACATTTTTTTCGGCCTAAAAGGCTTTGTTTTTTCAAATTTGGCTTTATTTTTTCGAATTTGTAAAATTGATTACAAAATTTGACAAAGACTTATAAATGTTGGCTATAATAAAAAAACAATCATATGACATAGTGCTCTCGGATCGCACTCTAAAAGGTAAGGTCCAAAGATATAGATATACCATCTATCTTTTTGCTACTTCCTGACAAATCGAAAAATTGATTGCAAATTTCGATAACTAAAAAGTAGAAAATAAAATAAATTTAAAAAAAACTTTTTAAAAAACCACGCTTATATATGCTTTGAAAAGTAGAAAATAACATGTTTCTTCCTTACTCCTATCAAGGTATTTTTATAACAAGTAAAAATTTAAAATTAATATGACTAAAAATATAAGCGTGGGGCGCTCCCTCTGGATGTAGATACTACTCTCAATATATCATTTTTACGTTAATACTGAAATGCTCCAGCAAAAAATCTATTCTTAGGATACATCAGAATAGACTGTTCCATTAGTGTTACTAAAAGACTTTACTTCGTGTGTCTAGTTGTCTTAAATTACTAATGCCGTAAAGGAGCGCCCCGCGCTTATATTTTTAGTCATATTAATTTTAAATTTCTACTTGTTATAAATATACCTTGATAGGAGTAAGGAAGAAAAATTTTATTTTCTACTTTTCGAAGCCTTTTCAAAGCAAATATAAGCGTGGTTTTTTAAAAAGTGTTTTTTAAATATATTTCATTTTCTATTATTAAATCGATCTACAAAACAACAAATTAAAAATTCTATTTAAGATAATATCTATAAATCTAAAAATTTTAAATTGTAAAAAATATAAGTTCTACAGAATGAGAACGTTTAATCTAAGGATTCTAACTTCTGAGAAGCTCGATAGAAATTTTAAATTCAACATTATGTCATATTATAAAATTTAAGATTGATAAAATAATATTAATTGTTATTTCTATAAGTGAAATGGTTTCTATGCCAAGTAAATAACACCAATTCCACGCTCTGAAAATTGTTATTAATTTTAAAATTCCAGATTTTTAATTCCACATTTTTTAGTTGTTAATTTCAGTGAAACTGAAAAAAATCAGAAAATCAAAAACAAATAAATTTAGCGAGATATTTTTTAAAATAATAGTAAAAATTCTTATAAGAAAATTAAAATTCAAATGTAATTTTGAAAATTTGCAAATATTGCAGAATTGAGGAGTTGAATAGATTCTAACCAGGAGGAGTTTCAAACTTCAAATTTAAAATTTCCATAAATTGCATGGATTGTTATGTGGCAGATAAGGAAATCCTCATCAATCTTCACGGATTCTGCAAGGAAGGGAGGAAATAAAATAAAATCCGTGGACCAAACGCAAAGGGTAATACAATGGTAAATAGAACAAATTTAATTACCCCAGGTGGTAAATCAGGTTATACCCTAGAAACTCTACCCTTCTCAGGGAAGTCGGGCACCATGGATTCTAAAGGAAGCTAATCATTGCTAGAAGAAGAAAATAAATTCGAATACCGAAATGGTATGAACTGGTCACAGCAAAAGACCACACCTTAA
Source organism: Tipula unca (assembly GCA_951394425.1). Taxonomy (NCBI): domain Eukaryota; kingdom Metazoa; phylum Arthropoda; class Insecta; order Diptera; family Tipulidae; genus Tipula; species Tipula unca. Next base: position 92,512,739 of record OX596382.1, read on the forward strand.
CGGATTCAGATGAACTGAATGGGAAAGTCGTCCTGGCGGCGATAAGGTACCCCCAGCTTTTGGGGCCCCGAAAAATATGGTATATCACTATACAGCCATTCCACGCGAAATTAGACACCCATCCGGAGGCAAGGTGTCCAATTATTTTGAAATGCGGGAAGATGGTAAGTCTAGATAAAAAAAAAAATATAATTTAAGTAAAAACTCGGTGGGGTCAAAATACGCGGAGTTCCATTATAATTTGTGTATCTTAAGTATTCCTTGTCCGATTTTCACGTGTAATAGCTCGTCAGAAAGACAATTGTACATACTTTCAAGTAACCGTTTTAAACGTTGGTGTTAGGTAATGTATATACAATATATCGTTTCAATTTCAGTTTTAAATAGTCTTTTGCTGAAAAATCGAACTGCTCCCCCTTTTATTTTTATTTTTTTATTTTCATCGTAAATCACTTGACAATACCTTTCCAATAAGCTATCTTCCACCATGGAGGAGACTCAACGCTTTGGAGACTTTTATAGAACAAAACGTCATAACAAGTTAGGGTGGAATTTAACATTTCAGTACAACAATTATTAATTCTAAACTACGTAATTCATGTTTTGGTTCTTACTTTTACAGTTTTATTCAATAAAGTTAATTTATTTACAAATTATGTTAATTTAAAATTATAAAAATTATCAGAATTGGAAAATCAACGCGCTGTGATGTGGTTGTTACCATTGGGACAAAGCACTGATAATTGTGAGTTCCTCTGATGGCTGTTACCGAATCAAATTGTTTTGCTAGTGATCGGGCCACCCTTCTGTACTGTTGATTTGTACAAAATCTAAAAGTAAGGTATGATTCATTTTTTGTAGCCCAATCGAAAAGTTGCTGTGCTGTCGTTATTTTTTTGGACATTTAAAATTCAGAACCATTTTCTCTGATTGGATATACAGTCAATTAATTAAGTACGTAAGTCAACAATTAAAATAAAACTGAATTCGTTATAAATTTGCAATTGGTAATTTTACATTAAATGTATTTATAAAAATTGTTGTGTGTACCTATTAAGAAATTAGTTAAATTAGATGCGCTTTTTAGAGTGGTGGTCTCCGAAAATAAAAGTAATGATGTGATAATTGTTGATCAAGAGTCATTACAATCGGGTGCAAGTGAAGTGGTTAATCCAAGTAAAATAATTTAAATTGACGATTTATACGAGACATTAAGCGATCGTGATACAACCAGGATAGTTAAATGAAAAATAATTTCCGCCAATCCACGCAAATCATATGTTTGCAAGAAACTGTATTTCAAACAGGTCATTTAGTTCAGAGTACTACTTTTCTAAAACGAAAAATGGACAAAAGATTGAGAGATTTTGGTTATGCTACTCCTTGTTGGTTATTTGTAGAAAATAACCAAGAACTGAATTGGTGTAGTGGTACTAATGATTGGCACTTGAAGGCATGCTTAACTTATAGTGTTTGGAAAAAACAACTATTGATTTTAGTTTATCTGAGGGACGAAAGAAGTTTCGGGAATTTTTTGACAATTATTGATTTGCTCTCAAGGTATGACCCTGCTATTACTGATTATATCAAAACTATTCGTAAGATCCCTACTAAAGGTGAGGAAGGAACAATTTCCCAATCACCAGTTTAGATCATCATTTCATCAAGTTCATAGGATCATAGATGTTATAGAAAAAGCCCTTGAGAAAAAGAAGATCTGCTCGGCAACTTTCTTGGTTGTGTCATATACGCTTTTGATAAAGTCACAACGGGCTACTCGTATATTTCAAAAAAGACATTTTCGCGTTAAACACGAATGAGCTTACTCTAAAACTAAAAAAATCAAACCTTGAGTACCGCAGAGAAGTGACACCAAAGAGGAAACTACAAATGGAAAAAGAAACTGCGTTTCAGACTAAATGAAGCAAAGTCAGTATGACTACACCAATAGAAAAGTAAACCAACTACCTGTATTAAATAGTATTCGTATAGCATATGGCTATTGTTTCATGAAAATGGGGTAAGTAGTTTTAAACTAAATAATTGATCACAGACAGACAGACAAAGCGGGGATGGATATAGACTTCTATTTGTTAGCTTTGCAATAGTAGGCGCCCAAAAAATTATCAAAATTTTAAGCAAAAATTCCACACAGAACAATGAACAGTTGCAAACACAATATTAATAGAAAACTGACTTCACAAGATCAATACTAGCCTAGTCTAAATGTAGGCTATCAAAGTATCAAGTACTTATAGGGCTACCATCATTGATTTTTAATATGAGAACTATACTATTGTTAACCCCGGTTATACTTAGAAATTTGACCAAATAGTATCTTAGAGAGACGGAATCTGGTTGAAACTTCCTGGCTCAGTATCATGAAATCTTGTCAGAAAAATTTAATGGACGCGCGGATTTACATATAAAACTTAAAAAAACTTTACCCTCACAACACATTTTGCAAAATGAATGTTGATCTGATAGCTAAGCTACAAATAATTTTTTTACCTTATCAGTAGTTCGCATTATTTTACGATAGGTACTCGTAGAATATATGCACAAAGAGATCATGGATAGTCCCGGTAGTCATATTGGTAATCGTATAACTTTATTTCAATCAAAATTCGTTAACAAAGGGAAAAAAGTCGTAGCAACAACCTTTGCTTTTCACATATAATTTTCATAAAGAAATCTCAAATATCCTAATAGGAAATTATTTGTATGTCAATGTATGTTTGTAGAAAAAAATTTCGTTCCAAGATTTGATTTTCATAAAATGTTCATAATAAAACATCAAAGGGGTAGAGAAGCCAACAACATTGAGTGTTGAAAATTGAATAAAAAAAATAAAAAATAGAACATTAACACAAATTTAATGGTGTTCTGCTGCGGATGTGGCCTACAACTTATTGACATATCTTACTATCTAAACAGTCATAAACTAGAATTTTTGTGAGGAGAAGAAATTGTGAATATATTGTCAAGATCAAATCTATTGTCAATTTAACGATAGTTATAAATCCTTTACTATTTGGGATATTTACAGAAAGGTGAAAAACCTGAAAAATACGTTCGGGTGGTCGGTTTAAAATTGTCATGATTAGTATAGGCTAACTAGTTTCGAGGCGACACGATCAGCCTTCAGATATGGAGGCTAGCTGCGAATATATTGGATAAGTAGCTCCCGACCAGAGTAGGCATGTCGTTGTATCTAACCACTACTGCTTTAAAGCGTCGATTCATCGATGACACGGCTTGAAACAATGTCTGCTTTCCATGTTAGGGGATGCTGATTACGGCGTATTGTTGGATGTTATATACCAGGGAAAAAAATTACAAACAAGGATACTCTAAACCAATGAATGTACACCGATAATTAAGAGATTATTGTAGTGCAGGGAATTTTATTCTGAGTGCCTACGGCGGATAGGAGCAAGCGAGCGACCACAATGTTTTGAAGGTGAAAAACATAGCCTCCAACCCAGATCACTCGACAAATATGTTTATTTTAGAGGCACCGTGGATGTGATCCTAGGTTAAATTGACGTGTGTAGAAAAAGCATGATGTCTATGAGATTGCCGCCGAATATCCAAACAACCATTTCGCTGTATCGCTTTCTGACCTAGGAATACCACGGACAAACTAAAGATTCATGATGACAAAGAAAATAGTGCAGGATCGTCCAATCGGACCTAAATCACAAACATCAAGGCGTTGCTGAAAGAACTGAAGGCAGCGATTAATGTCGTCATCTTCCATAGATATAACTGGATGGCAGCAGAACGACAAATCAGTAGGTTAACCGATCGTATTGAGCAGGCAATCCATATACCAATCAGCAAAATCAAACATAAATTGGAGAAGGAAAAGATCCGGAAAGAAAAAAGAAAACCGCAAGCTCTGTTCTTAACACAATAAGGGAAAGTGTTAAAGTGGAATATTCGAACACGAAAATTAAATCTGTACGACACAGCAGAATGGGCCACAAAACAAACTGCTGCGATCCCTTAAACTAAATGTTTGGAAATAAAAATCACTGAGGTCGAAGTAAAAGAAGCCATCAAGAGAGATTTTAAAGGGGCACTGGGGAGCTGAAGGAAACGCAAGCAACGAATGAGCCTCGTTCAAATGCTTGCCAAATGTTCAAACAGGAATTTAACGAAGCCAGAAATAACAATATTAGATAAAAGTTCACACCTTCATAGAAAGAAGACAGCGGACACCCTTCTGGATCACCGCCAATTGATACCTTATAGGGCAAACCATGAAAACTGGATGGTGCTCTTTTATAGGCGAAGTTCTATAAAAGTGCGTTATCGACACAAGATGACTATTTATCCTGGAGATGGCAGCCAGAATAGAATTCACGATGATGAATAAGAGTGGTGTATTGACATTCATAAGACCAGTGGTCTAATTCTGTAAAAACAAGATAATGTGGAAAAACGAAACATTGAAAAAGGTTACCCAAAAAAATTTACACAATTTCTATCTTATTTAGGTTAAAAGGTATTCTATAAAACAAAGTAGTCAGCGTGTAAAGTTTTTCTTGCTGAATAATTTTATCGCGTCTAAATCCACTTTGACGTTTTGTTAGTGTTTCGTTTCATAATATAATATAAAGAGTAACAAGGACAAACATGGTTTTTTTTGTTCGGCACTAGCATGCCTTCTTCGTGAAATTTTAGTTTTAAATTTTAAATTTTTCTCCGTGAAAAAGAACTACACAAGATAAATTGTATGTGTAATTTATTGACGTTTAATATCTTACCTATTTTTCAATTTATCTTGGTGTAAAGTTATAGAATACCATTTTGGTATGAAAACGTGTAAAGTACTCGTTTTCGCGCTTTCACGTTATCTTAGTCGTTATAGAATTAGGCTACAGGCTACCCTTAGATGACACACGAAATCCATAGGACGAAGAGCTATATAGAAGATTTTATTGGTAGCGATCACCGATACATCAGCGCACACCTCATAAATGGCGCCGATCGAGAATGGAATGTATAAGCTATGCGAGTAAAACCTCACGGCAACCATTGAAGCTAGAAAAGAAACATTGCAGGTCTAGACGGAGTTCCCATGGAAATAATGATTGATCGATCGCGCCCTTCTACTTCTAAACATATTAAATCGATGCCTTGTAATGAGTTTTCCACGTAAGGCATAGAAAACCCTGCGGCTAGTTCTCATAAACAAAAAGAAGGGCGAGCCGTTTTCCATCCGCATGCAGACCTCTACGCATGCATGATTCATTGGGAAACCTACTAGACCGACTACTTAAGCCACGCAGCTCACGAAGAAGTTGTAGGAGCTTTCAACAAAGGAATCACTATTCCCCGGGACTAGGTAGTGTTACTAGCTACACTGGATGTGAAGAACGCATTTAATTCTGTGAGTTGGGGAGATATGCTACCGACATTGTCAAAAATGCATAAATTGATGACGCCGAACAAACTTTTTCACATGCAAACAGTGAAAAATAGAACGTGAAGAATTAGAAGGCTATCTTGACGCCGGAAAATATCGTGAGCACCATGCTTGAAGCGAGGTGAAACTGGGATAAAGTTGAGCAGTTCGTAAAAGCAATTCTCGACAAAAGCAACCAGAAATGATGTCACGAAACCTAGAAAAGCAATTTACAAGACACCACCTTGACAAAATAACAATGGGGTTTCTCAGTTTGACGTGGACGCTTTTAGTGGGTGAGAGTACAAAAAAAAAATTGTAATAATTGTTTTTCATGATATTTCAAAAAGTCAAGTTGGCAAAACAGAAAAAATGCTTCAAATAATTGGTTTCAATCCTTTCGTTCAATTGATTTAAAAGTAATTGATTTAGACAAAATTATTAGCAAAAAGTTCACAGTGCATTCATTAAGTTCACAGTGCATTCATCAAGTTCACAGATATTTCATTTAAATGTCTATGAAAAATTTAGCAGAAATATTTTGGAAAAGAGGTAGACATTTTGTGCAAGACGTCTATTTTCACACATCATTTGGTCGAGTTTGAATTGATGGACGGAATTACTAGAAAAAAACTATTTATATAATTATATTTATGTGTAAAATGAGGTGTTAGAAAACATGTTGAATTATAAAAAAGTGTAAATAATAAAGTTTAGTGGTAGTTTAGAGCATGCCACAAAACAACAAATTAACATTTCATATTGTTTAAATATTTTTTATATTTATGTCTACAATTATTTCTAAAGTTAAGCATATGTAAAATAAGTTGATAAATTTAAGTTATATGTTAAAAACATTGCATGTCGATTTAAAGTTAAACTGGTAAATTAAATAGAAAAATATAACAATGTACAGTATATGTACAGTACCAAAATAAATAAAACATTACATTTTATTTTATTCGTATTTCTCTCATTTAATTACTTTTAATTTTAAATTATAAAATATTTTCTGTTGTTTCCATTTTTGTACAAATTATAAAAAAAAGTTTTTAAGTATTGTAATCATGAAAATTGTACAACTCTAAATTATAAGGAAACTGGATGCCTTAAGCATAGATGAATAGAAACGGTATGTACAATGTATACGGATGTCTCAAAAGAGTAAAATTATGTATTATATTTACGATTGGATCAATATAGACTAAAGTTCTTCTCATCGTTGTCATTTCCGTCCATATACCTTTGTATAACTATAATACAAATACTTTGGTTGACTGGTTTTCGATGGCCATCAGAATATTAAAGTTTTACCAAAAATTATGAATATTAATGGTTTGTCGGCATGTTTTCTCTGACCTTGAAATCAATATTCTTCATGACCTCTTTCTGAATTTTCTCAAATTGTGCTCAAACCAACTTTGACGCGCTTGAAAAGTATCTATAGTTTTATTTCACTAAAGATCAACGATTTGCAATCAATTTACTATTTCGAGCTAATTCCTATAGAACATTATTTGTTACTTAGTTTCGGTTGCTTTACTGCTTAAAATGGAAGCTCAGTGGATCAATGTATTGCTGATCCAGGAGCTTTGGGTAAGCGATAACCGAGAAATGGGATTCAGAACTCCCGACTGTAAACTGTTACTCGTGTAGTTTAGCTAGTGTAGCTAGCATTGAGATGGACAGTCAATGTCTCTGACTAATATCAGCTTATACTTAAAAAACGACATAAACGGGCGAGATGAGTTACTCATTGATTTTATTTTAAGTGCTTCATATAAAAGAACTTACAAAAAGTTTCCGCGATTTTTAGCACTAGATTGTGTTGATGCCTACATAAATCTGGCAACACTCACCCGATGGTCTCAAATGTACATGTGCTTAAAAGGTGACATTTCAGCTTCCATTGTTTGTTGAGATTGTTTTATAATTCCATGCTTGTGTAAAAAGTTATATTGATTTCAAAATGTGTGAAATATCTGAAGGAATACGTTATGTGATGCTTTAAAAACGCTACAAAAACATACCGAAAAATTTGTGAAGAGTACGGGGAGGATGCTGTGATTTGGATGTCAAAGAAGCACATCGCCCTCAGTCAGTGATAAAGTCGATGAAATTTTGCAACTGGTGGAGCAAGGCTGGTACGCAAGTTGTCAGTAAAACAACGAAGGCTTTAAACATCAACCACATGACAGTTTGGAATCATTTGAGAAGAGCAGGCTAGAAAAAGAAGCTTGACGTTTGGGTGCCACATGAATTAACTCAAAGAAATTTGATGAACCGAATTGCCATCAGTGAAATGCTGCTGAAACGCAAGGAAATCGAACCATTTTTTTCGAACGTGGCGAAATCATCAATTTTGTCCTATACCTGTGCTCAACTCGACCGTTTGAAAGAAGCAATTCAGAAAGAGCGACCTAAATTGGCCAACAGAAAGGGAGTTGTGTTCCATCATGACAATGCGTGGCCACTTGGTTGGGAAGTTTTGGTGCATTCACCAATTTTTGTTCAAAAATGTACCAAAAAACCGTAGGGACTTTTATAAGACCTTATATGCAATATTGAGCGCAAGCCAATCTTTATAACTAAAAATAGTGCTACACTTGTCTCAGATTCCATTAAGGATGGTGTTTTGAATTGGAAAGTGCCCGAAGACTATATTTTTCTGACCATGAATTGGAGGATACTAAACTTTCCAGAAAATCTATTTTCAGGAGGAAATCGACTTGGATACCTTTAGAATCATTCTGGGTAACGTATTACCGGAATCGGTTTTAAATGCACCTGTATCAAGATAAGAGCTTGATGACTAAGTGGATAAGTTGTGCCACGCTTTTAACAAAGGTATGTTATGTGTGTGTCCTCTTAGTAGGCCTTTGGCCAAGTTTCGCCCACCAGAGCATCCGTTCGAAATACAGAATACTTTTCTAAAATGCTAAAAAATAAGCAACTGTAGATTGATGACTATCTTCTAGTCTTTCCTTCCCGAATTATCTCCAACGATAGGATCGATCATGGACTAAGTGTCATGAAGAAGCTCTGGAGCTACAATTAGAAACGCACTATTCTGGGTGCTCGGTACTGGCTATAGGGAGGAATATGATAAGGCTGTATGCCTCGCAAGACATATAATAAATAAGAAGCAAATTCTGTGGATAATAAATAGTGATCACGTGGGCAGGATCGTGATAGGTCATCTGAGTGGCACGTTCGCCACAGCAAGATGACTGCGGATGGAGATTCTCTTTCACCTTACTCCCTGAGATCTTACAGGCAAACCACCTCTATGTGGACCTGCAACAACGTATGACACTCGTCATTAGGCACAAGAGCGATATCCCTGATACTATCGACTACGCTATCCTATCGCCAATGTTTGTGGTGAAGTTCTTAACTGAGATTCCAACCAGAGAGTAATGGGTGAGTGAGGCAATTATTATCTTCTTCATGGATCACGGTTCAAAAAGAGTTGAGTCAGGTGTGGGTATTCTATGAAGCATCACAGGTAAATGTCTCTTTCCTCCATCTCGATTTATGCGGTGTGTTTCAAGCTGAATTTATCGCTATAATGAAAGTTATATAGACTTGTTGAAATATCTATAAGGGGTATTCGTGTTTCCGGCGGTCAGGCTGCAATTAAAACGCTAAAATCACACTTGCTTACGTTGAGTGTGGTCCTAATAATTGACTTTTATTTATAAATGAAATCGCCTGATCAGTTCAACATCCGCCTGATGTATGGAACTAAGAGCCATCTCACATGATTACTAACGCAGCTAGCAAAGATGATTTTTAAGAAAGAGTACTCTACCTGTTTTGCACCTTTCATCGTCAGCGCAAAGCAAAATTAATTTATGGAAGCCCCACCTAAACTATTAAAGCATATTTTTCATAAGTTCTACACAGAAGGAATATCCTTGGGCATCCCATTAAATATAAATGTTTCGAAATTCGTAGAAATATATGTTATCAATTGGTTTTCAAGCGCTGCAAGAAGCGAAATGCCAACAAATTATTTTGTTAAAAGCATTAAATTTCTATCGGTTGCAAAATTAATTAGGACTTTTAGTCTTAAAAATTATAAAAATTTAGCAAAATCAGAAACTTTATATAACTCTTAAAATTTGAAGATTACCTGGCCCAGTCATCAACTACAAATACAATTCTCATCCGATTTAAATTTTCTACATACAAAATATACATATGAGTCCAACTTGTCTGAGTTAAATTTATCCAATTATATCAGATGAGAAAAATGTGTATGCACTATCCGGTTGAACGGTGCAAATTATTCATGAACCATACGTCAAACCAACATACATCAAATAAATTTTTTGTTGTAATAAAATATGATATAATTAAACATCACGTAATAATAATAAAATATTATAAATTATTAAAATCAAACACAAACCATTAAAAATAATAAAGCCAACCATACGGAGTAGTAATTAAAAATTATAGGTATAATAAAAATTATGATCGTCTAATAAATCAAAAGAAAATCCTACAAAATAAAAATCAAACATAACGACTAACGAGAAATAAATTTATTTCTACTCGTGTAATCGCGCACTCAATTCAATTTCACAAATCTGAAAAATAAATCTATAGCATTAAAACAACCAAACTACTGACAAAAACTGTTTTTAAAAATGGTACAACCACATAAGAATTTATTATTTATATAGTTATTCTATTACTCAATAGATTACAACCTATTTAATATACAGAGTGTCCCAAAGTGGACGATCAACCAAAAAAGAGATGGGGAGGTGTTTTCCCGCAAACAAAACTACCATTCATAGTGGCTACTGGCTATGGAATTATTAAAGGTTCAACATTTATGTCAATTTTTGTATTATCGCCTATTGAACACTTTCACCAAAACAACACTTAATTTTTGACATCAATTGCTAACACATTGATTTAATTTTTAAGTATTATCTCCCCATTGGTTTCTCCTACATTCTGGTATTGTTACTTTTGCATTTCACTGATTGATGTAAACGTTTAAGTGGTTATAAAGCCCCTCTTCATGCTTCCGTGCAGCTTTGCTAGCGTTTCTGGCGACGGTTTCCTTTCCAAGATTCCTATGGAGGTCGCTGTTCCGGACATACCAAGAGGCATTTACAATATCCCCCAGTACCTTGTTTTGAAATCGTTTAATGATATTTATAGGCTGCTCGGTTTAACACAACCGCAAAGCTTAAAGTTGTAATTTTTAAATTTAATTCACTTTTCCGTGAAAATTCACTAAGGCCATGCAGAGAATGAAACGAAACCGCTCACCTGGAGTGGACTGCATTAATTCGGAGCTCTTGATATTCGGAGGGGATACTTTGTGGAACTGTCTTTTCGACCTTATTCGATTAGTATGGCGAACCGAAGTTATGCCTGATGAATGGAAAGTGGCCGCGATATGCCCCATCTTCAAGAAGGGAGACCGCTTGAAGTGTGAGAATTATCGCGGTATAGCTCTCCTTTGCACAGCATACAAGTTACTGTCATACATTTTATTGGATAGAATCACTCCTCTGGCGGAGGGCTTGGTTGGTGACTATCAGGGAGGATTTCGTCCGAATCGATCAGTCACTGATCAGGTCTTTTCGCTGCGGATGATTCTATCTAAATATTATGAGACATCCATCTCCGTACATCAGGTTTTCCTGGATTTCCGGCAGGTTTACGACTCGATCAATCGAGAGAGTTTGTGGTCTGCCCTGGAATACCTAGGAATGCCAACAAAATTGGTACGACTGTGTAGGATGACAGTGACGCAGTCTCAATGCTGTGTTAAAATTGAGAACAGGCTATCGACAATTTTTGCAGTTAACTCGGGTGTTCGGCAGGGAGATGCTCTGTCCCCGATACTCTTTAATCTCATGTTGGAGTACAGCTTTCGTAAAACTGAAACACCTCAGCGCAACATCTTATATCGCCAGTCCAATCAAGTGCTTGCATATGCAGATGACATATGCGTGATTGGACTGAATAGCAACGGAGTGAAAGAAATACTTGATCCGCTTGTAGAGTTTTCAGCTTCTGTTGGACTCCAGATCAATGAGTCCAAAACGAAATACCTGATCTCTGGTTTTAGAGACAATGGCACACCAGATTTTAGTAGTGGCCACCACACGTTTGAGGGAGTGAGGAGGTTCAAATATTTGGGTTCTCTTATCACTCACGATAACAGTGTGGGTGAGGATATTAAAGTGCGGCTGGCAGCTGGCAGTCGTTCTTTATATCCTCTAAGGCCACTACTAAAATCTAAACACTTATCAAGTGCCGTGAAGCTGAAGGTTTACAATGCGTTGATCAGGCCCGTTGTTATGTTTGGATGTGAAAGTTAGGCGCTGACGGATGTGTACGAGAGATGGCTCCTTACATTTGAGAGAAGAATCATGCGTGTGATTTACGGCCCTAAACGCGAAATAGATGGTACATACCGAGCTCTGTACAACTTCGAGATCAGAGATCTGATGAAGATCCCCGATATTGTACATGAAGTTAGATCTCAGCGAGTACGCTGGCTCGGTCACGTTCTGCGTGCTGATCCGGAACGAATTGTGCAGCGATCTCTGAAAGGAGAGCCACCATATGGTAGGCGCAGAGGTCGTTGCAGGCGACGATGGCTCCACGATGTAGAGAACGACTTGGCCTCTTCAGATTGTCTAAGACAGTATGAAGACCAAGCTCAGGATCGAAACCGTTGGAGCCAGATTGTTGATTCAGTAAGGGGCCAGTAATGGCCTTTAACACTGTTATTATTATTATTACGTGAAAATTCAAAAACAATGAACAAAAAATGTGTTCACATGAAGGCAAATAACACGAATCTCACAGTTTTATTCATATATAAGAGTTGAGCTGTTACCCATACTTGATACTCATTTCGAAAGGTTTAGGCGTCCACTATTCAGCAATACTAGCGACCATATGTAGAAAACTCTGAGATTCGTGGTAATTGGTGTGACGTGAACGAATTTTCTGCGTAGTTTTTATTAATATTTCGAAAGGTCCAGGTGCCCACTATTCAGAAATGTTAGTGTCAATATAATGAAAACTCTGAGATTTTTGTGTTTGATTGGTTACATGATTTTAATCCATTTTATTTTAGCTTTATCAGGGGAACCCAGTAGTTTTTATATTAATGTCCAATACGAATTTTGAAAGGTCCTATTTTAAATTTTGAATGAAAATAAAATTATTAAAAGATTTATTTTTACTTCTTATTTTTGTTTTAAAAAAAAAGTGACTTTTTTCAGAACTTTTAAACGTATTATTCTAAGTATTTTTTCAATATATTAGAAGGACATCTAAAACTAAAACTAACTCGCGATGAGTATAAATATTGAAACGGAGTAGTTAATAGCGTAATCAATTTAGTTTAGTCGGCGAATTTGTAAAATTAATTAAATATTAGTAACAAATTACGGTGCCAGGACCACAGTATTAATGCGATAACTTTTTTCACATATATATGGGAACTGACCATCACACTACCAATACAAAACTAACCTTATTAAACATTTTGTTTTTTTAAAGTACTTTCGGCTTAATCTCTTGCTCAAATAGACGGCAGCATATTTAATAGAGTTTATTTATTATGGTTCTTTTCTAAATTATTATTGAAACATTTCACAATTACCAATGGGCGTAATAATTGAAGTAAAAATGAAAACAAAAATTCCACCTAAAATCGAACCTGCGAAGATTTAAACTGCTTGTCTCAGTTTATTCTTTAGTTTCATAGGAACCTCTCAATTTATGTAAAAAGTATCGTTTTGTTAAAACTAGTTATCTTCATTTAACCATTAACAGAGTTTTTCTTGTTTGTTAGTAAAACTAACTATCTCCAGATATTAACTTTATGTCAACTAAATTCTGATACATGCAATCAATTAACACAATGGCACACTAAATTGATGATTTGATGAAACATACTGTGCTTGCACGTCTTCCAATATGATTGAATAACAACTAAAACTGGGGGGCTATTTTTGAATACGATACAAATTCGAATGAGTTCGATTTTTATTCAAATCAAATAAGAATCTTACACGTTCGAATTCGTATCGTATTCAAAAATAGCCCACCTGATGGTTAATAGCGAAACCGGTCATTAATTTAGATTGTCTTCGATTAAGTCAAAATCGATGTCAGTTTCACTGCTTTAATGTGGTAAGTATAATTTTATACTAAGGCCTAATCACCAGTCCAAATAGATGGCAGCATATTAAGTAGAGTTTATTATTTATGTTTTTTTCTAAATTTATACTAAAGCACGTAAATAAATTAGAGCCTTATTTTTATATACTGGTTTGCTTTAACAATATATGACATTATTTGCTTTGACGACTGATGTGGTCGTTCGGCGGCAAATTTTCATTGCATAAATATGAAAATAAAAAATATTCCGACATATGTATGTATAATGTAAATCGAATATTGAATATATACGTCGGAATATTTTGAAAGGGACAATTGATTGCAGGGACAATAAAAATCGATCGCCAGCACTCACGAGCCAAAAATGATCCAGCGGAAATGTTTAAACATTATACGTACAGTAAAATATTTTGCCGCGAAACGAGATTACTAGTCGTCAATAGACGGTTATTTGCTTTTAACGAACTAATCGTGTAACATTTGTTAGCCGACGATTTTTTAGAACAGCTGTTTTGTTAATATGTCCAGTTAACACATTAAACGCCAATTATGGAAGCCCACGACCAATCCACCACATAACATTTTGGCGAATATATTTCAAAATTTTACTCGAAATGCGTATTCATGAGGGACTGTGTAAGTGTTTTTTCATCGTGTTGACTGGTGATCATCTCAGTATTCGCTTCAAGCCATGACACAACATATCGGGTTTCTAAGCACATTACCTGTAGCATCCAAATGAATAGTTATGGATTTATATTTTGAAAATAACGCGAGTTGGGATTTCCGTAACACCTTCATTTCAGCTTTAATTGTTGCTTCGTTTTTCTAATTTGATTTTATATTTAAATTTAAACAAAGTTTTTTTAAAAGATTGGTTGAAACTCGCAAATTATAATATTTCACTTCCATATCTCTCAAAGCAGTTTTAAGTGTTTCTTTGTCAATTGTTTTTTCGTTTTGTAAGAGAAACAATAATGCTCAGAATTAGATACTAATGCTCATCATTTCAATTTCTCCCTCCGGTTTGGATATCGTTTATACCCCATTTGATTCTAACTAACTATAAGGCCATTGTTTCTATATTACAGCATCATAGAATAATCTCTAAGATTTCTGTTTATTGACCATTTGTGAAATAACCCAAACAGGTGCAATTCAGGTATTCATCCCATCTGTTTCAAAATCGCACATAGCTCGTTCGATGCACGAACCAACCATAAGGCCATAATTTCAAAATTTTATAAGATTTTAAAACTATCTCTAGGATTTCTGAATATTTACTAAATGTAAAACAGCCGAATATGTGAATTCGATATGATCACGAAAAAATTGCATTAAATTCGGATTTTTATATTTTCTTATAAAATTCAAAATTTCTGTTTTAACATATTTTATATTTCCCTCAAACTTATACCACCGATGGTGAACCTTTTTAAGCATATGTGCAAAAAAATTAAAAAATCGTTTTAATTCTGCGACATGCCGACTGTTAATTGGCGTTATGGAGGACAAAATTATTCGATTTTGAGCAGCATTGTATTTTACGGCAGTAACATGAACAATTAAGTTTCGTTTAATGAACATAAATGACTAATTCAGTAACACTGCAAACAATGTGCTTTTCGATACTATAGATGTCATAAATTTTAGTAAAATTAGTAGACCCGCGTACAGGTTAAGCATGGATGTTCCAACGATTTATTTAAAATTTCAACGAAATCCCAGTAATCGAATTTCCAATAATCGTGTGATTCAAAAAGTAGAATTTCCCTAGTCGGGGCTTCTAAAATTACGATTTCTTAAAAGTTCAACTGAACCCAAAAAATGTCAATTTTTTCTCTCTGAGTTGCCGGCTGTTCTCTTCACAAGCAAATGGAAATGGCTTAAAACAACAAAATTTTCTGAATTACCAGGCTCTTCAAATGCGCGTATGAAACCAAGAAGCTGAATTTATTTTACTAGGACTAGAAAACAAAAACTGCTTCAAATGACAAAATTATTTTGAATTTTTTCTAGGTCAATCAAAAAATCAATATACTAGGTTTTCAACACGGCCATCGGCTCACAAAATCAATGTCTTTAGTTTGTTTATGTATCCTTCCAGATATAATAAACCTATGAATAGTTTTCATGAGATGATTGCTCTTTTCTAAAATACCCAAATATTGCGACCCTTCTTACGAATTCAATAGTTGTTTGAGAAATTTGATATGTTTTTAAGGTTTTTGGGAACATATTTTTCCAAAGAAATACATCGTCGTTTTAATTTAAGTTTAGTTTTGAAATGATTTCAAAAAGAACAGGGCAGGACACTATTTTCGAGAAGGACTAATTATTCTAAATAAGAATAGTTCTTCCCAAAACGGATTGCCTTAGTGTAACTTCTTCGGACAGATAGTCTTAGTGTAACTCCACCCGCACGGGTAACATGTTGACTACACTCGTCGAATATTATCATCATATCAACCGCTTCTGTGTCTGAATAAACATTTTAGAGCTGTACTAAAAATAACAACGCACAGCTTCAAATAAAAAATCAAAAACAAAGGAAAGACCAAAAACAAAGACATTTCAAAAAGTACCTCGAAACATTTATCTTTTTTCGAAACTAGTTAAGGCTCTACTTTACTCAATTTGCGAAAACATGTGTATCTTACAAATCGTTTTATGGCCACATAAACTTAGGCATTGACTTAATTTGTTTTTTATAGCAAAGATAAATATATTTGCAAGCGAGTAACACACGCTTTTTTTTTAAACTCGCTATAGTTTTCTCGTAATTGCGTTTCAAAGTTGATGAATTTTTGACAAAAACCATTCACTCACAAACCAAATTTATCAATATTTTTCCACTAATTTATTGACAAAAATGTATCTTCGATGTAAAAATTGTTTAGGCATCAACTAAATATCGTTTATTTTTTAGTTCATCCCTTTTTAATTAGATGTCATACGTGGCAAAAAAACAATTTTTTCATGGAATATTTTGTAATTTTCCATAGCGGAGATTTACACTATTTCAAATTTTATTTTAGACGCATGTTTTGGCATTTAAATATCGATATCCAAGATGACCAAGTTATAATTTTATATAATTTTAGTTTTTTATGACTATGTAAAGATTTCGTGCCATAGGTTCGCCATCCCTTTCATTGTTGTCTTTTAGGTAATCATATAAAGCTGTTAAAGATGCATTACTAACTAAGATCCCTTTTTGAAAAGGCAACAGATTTTTCTTCCCAATGATTCGCATGTCTCCTACAACCTGAGTAAATGCATCAATTATTGCTGTCTGCTCATCTAAGGCTACACCAAATCCGTTTTAGTGAGCTCTATGATCGACAATAGGTACCCTAACATTGAAGCAGTCAAACCAGTCATTCACCAACTTCAAAAAGTCAGAAACGAATGGCTAACTGTCAGCCTCAACTAAATAACTCAAAGAAGCGCAACGTTCTATTGATTTAGCAACCGTATTTGAAAAATGCTGAGCTGCTAATTTAACTTTCATCCAACCTGGTCCTCGGATATCCAAATGTGTTGCCCAAATAGTATGGATAGCTTTGAGTTCAGCAATTCTCGAATTGAATTTTCGTTTATTATATTTCCATTCCATCATCAAGATTTTATATGTCCATTCACAATATACCCATCAAATGATTGTGAATTAGTTTCAGTAAATGTGGCACACCAGCAAATACAAATATTATAGGAATTCTTTCCAGAATTTTTGATTTGTTGGTCCTAAGTCACAAACCACAACACAAGTATGAAAGGAAATCGTCTTCAACGATAAAATAATGGACATTATAAGATTTTTCGTCATAGGACAATCAAAATTGTAAAATACTGGTTGCTTCCAGTCTTTAAACAAAACCAGCCAGCTCTAAAGCAGTATCTAACAGCTTCACATTCCCTTAAATTTAAATACCATAATATATAACATCTCCTCTCCTATTTTATCGCATTTGGCAACCGAAAAATATCTTTAAAGTAGCACCTAATTTAGCCAAATCATAAAGTCCAAAATCCGTTATATTCAAACAATCCAATACACTTCATTCACGCAGAGCAACACCAAAGCTTGGCCAGTGTTTTCGGCCAATATCTGTGATTTGATTAATGCATCGCCTTAAGTAAACAAAAAAAAATTGCGAACAATGTTTAACGATCACACAGTGTTCTATTTGTAATTTCAACAAGCAAAAATATCGTAAATTGTTACGCCCATCCCTGATGCAGATATAAACATTATGTGCATTAAATAATTGTACACCAAAGCAGGATATTTTCACATAACATTGATATAACTGTTAAATACCGAAATTTAATAGAAAAAATTGATTATACTTCCGGATACACAAACATAACGCAACACTTAAAATATAAAATTTCATAATTTTACATGTTTTGGTTTTGGAGTGCAGACAGACGTCCACACAACGCACGTACATATACAATTTTTGTAAAAGCTATAAATGTTTCCGTTAAAATTTTACCTTGTGAAATTTCCATCAAGAAAGTAAAAATATAAAGTGACCTTGAATACATATTCGTAACCAGTGTACACTAAACTTGTATTAAAACTATTTTAGAATTTTATTTGATCTATTTCAGGACACAAGAACATTATTTTTTTATGTATTTTAATATTTTACGTTATGCTTCATAATTAACTGGAACATATCCAACGAACAAGACTATATTACATTTATACATAATGATTTTTATTTTTTTTAAATTTATCCTTCTAAAATCTAAACCGACGAATTCGAGACCGAGACTATTTAGCACGAAAAGCCAGTAAACCTAAACTACTATAGGTATCTATGTAAGTATGAAAAAAAACCATGTCTTTCACAATTAAAAAGAAATTAAATTTTTTCATGATGTGTTAATTGAAAAAGCGAAAAACAAAAATAACACACTAATATAGCAAACAAACATTAAAATGTATAAAAGTTAATTTAATAATAACAAAAAAAAAATAAAAAACTTTAATAATTTTATGAAAAAAAACTTGTTTGGTTTTTTTATTTTATTTTTGTTATCGAGAATTTTCTTTTTGTTATGTGTACATTTTGCTCGAGAAAATGAAAAACGGAAAAAACCCGACAACGCCCGAGAAGAAGAAGAAGAAAAATTGAAATAATTTTAATTGAGTTAAAAGTTTTTAAAGAATCAACGAACTCAATTAAACGGGTGAATTTAGAATTTTTTGTGTTTGGGTTATTTTTTTTTTATGCTTTTATGTATTTATACATAATATAATATAGACACGACGACGAAAAAAGTAAAAGAAGAATTTTTGTTTTGTTATTATGTTTTATTTTATGGGGCCA
This sequence comes from Tipula unca, assembly GCA_951394425.1. Lineage (NCBI taxonomy): Eukaryota > Metazoa > Arthropoda > Insecta > Diptera > Tipulidae > Tipula > Tipula unca. Next base: position 92,531,675 of record OX596382.1, read on the forward strand.
TAAAAAAAGCTAGGGTTCTTGTTTATAGCTAATACTAAAGTTGTGGCGCGCACAAATGGTTAATTATATCACATAAGCAAAAAAAAAAAAGAAAAGTGTAAGACCATAACAAAGTACCGATTTTATTAAACAACTCAAGACTTTTCCACTTAAGTTTCCTTTTATTCTAATACACACATAAAAGTTTTTCTTGAATTTCTTCTCTTATTTTTCCCCATTTCTCTCTCTTCAACTTTTCTTAAGTACCATTTGATAAATTCATCAGCACACAATATATACAATAAATATATATACATATATACATTTATAAAAGCAAACCCAAACGGAAGTCAGTCTTTATGTTAATTTGGGAAACATAATGCTTTTCCAAGTACATATTGCAAGAAAACAAAATAAAAAGAAAATGTCGCAGGAAATAAAATATAAATCGGGCTATTTCAAATATAATAATACTTAACCTTAATTTTATAGTTTTTTAACGGAATACGATAGGATGGAAATCATATCCAGTGACCAGCATAGAATACATGTTAATATTATTGACAATTATTTATAGTAATGTTGTGTTTTATGTTAGATATAGTTTTGTTTATCGCTAAGGCGTTTTTGTACACTTATATGACTTGAATACAATTTTATTGTTTCATTTTTGTCATCTTAGGCACGTGCAATAAGACGATCTAATAATTCTTCAAACAAAATTTCTAATTAATTTTTACGTGTACATATTTATATACATAAATATAGAATATGTATTCAGCAATCAAAATGTTAATTAAATTTAAAAAAAAAAAAAAAAAAAACATTTTTGAAATTGAATTAATTTGAACGAAATGTTGATTCCGACTTTTTTTAAGCCTAAATGCAGATAATTCGAATTAAATATTTTGTATTATTTGTTTCCGTAACGCACTGATAAAATTTTATTTTCAAAAATTTGTTTAATTTATAATTATGCATGTGAAATTAATCTATGACCCAAGCAATACAAAATATGTAAATGTATTCAAGTTATCTATGTATATTTAGGCTTAACAAAAAAAAAATCGTCTTCAACTCATTATTATTGTTATCCCTTATTTGCCAGTCCAAATCGCCCTACAGTCTTCGGATTGGGATTTGAATACAAACCAAATTGGAATTTAAATAATTTAAGTATAGTTTCCAGTGATACAAAAGCTAAGTAAGTTTGTCAAATTACTAAACTAATTATATGTTTAAAATTAAGGTGAAAGAATCATGTTTTAGTTAGAGTAGTCTCTGTACATAGTGTGAGCAAGCAGATTTCGAAAACAACGAGAAAAAAACATATTATAAATCTGTTAGTGATAAATAATGGAGATCGGGTACCTATCAGGGATGGGCATTTATGCGTCAGCTATTAATTTCTACGTCGACAGTGGGACAGTTTTAGAATTTTTTCAATGCATTTGAATCCCTTTTCAATTTAGGTTAGGTTAGAAAAGTTCTAAATTAAAATAGTCCATCTCCTAAGCAAAGGCTAGATCCACATGAGGGTGTAAATTTGCTCTATATTGGTTGCCCAGGATACCTAGCACATGAAAAGAGATACCGAGGAAAATAAGCAAGCGAAAAATATTACTTGAAATCGAAGGTGGGGGTAAAAAGGCGGGTGTAAAAAGGTGGGGGTAAAAATGCCTGCTTTTCACTATTTCAGTTTTTAAACTATACGAATTTTAGTAGATGATAAATTATATGTTTTGAGTGGAATTTTTTAAGTTAAATTTAGGGTACAATTTGTACTATGAAGTTCAGTAAAATTATAAGTGCGATTTATAGATTATTTGAGTCCAATTTAAATTATAAATATTTACTGAGTTTGCATATAGATTTTGAAGTATACATTTTTTGAGTGGATTTGCTTAAGTGAAATTCCAGAAAAGAATCCTAGTATGAATTTGAGCTAAAATCTTTAATGGTTTTTTAGATGAACTGTAGTAGGGAAAATAAAGTAATTTTTGAACAAAATTTTAGTATATTTTAAATTTTAAATTGAGTTAAAAATCAAGTTTTGGTTGAAAAAGATATTTTGTATTATTTGAGTTTGCGTATAGATTTTCACTTATAATTTAATGTATAGGAATTTGAGTCTAGTTTTAATTTCACTTTATAGTGAGATACAAATTAATATTTGTTGAGTGAAATTATGTTTATTCGTGTTTGTTTTTATATAGCTTTTGAACTATGTTGAGTGGAGTTTTGTATGTTAAATTCCAGCTAAAATTCTAGTATGGGCTTGAATCAAAATTTATTTATAAATTAGAGAGTATTTCAACGTAGATTAATTACGCAATCTTAAGTGATTTAAGCAAATTGTGTTTGAACTTGAGCAGTACTTTGATTTCTATGGCAGTGTCGTCAATTTCTCCCGTAACCGCATTTAACTTATATAACTGTAATACTTACAATGGGAAATAACAGTTTCGTTTTAAATTCGAACAGTTACCGGATTCTAAAGTGGCTTCTCTTATAAGAGATTATGCAAGTGTAAAGAATTACGATGCATTAAGTTTATAATTTTATACGAAGCAAAGCTATTGGCTTATCTCAGTATACTGCAGGAACGTAAATCGAATGTTATGTTGCTAAAGGGCTCGTGATCAATTACGATTCAGAATTTGTTTTTACTTTCTGCATTATTTGTTTGTTAAATCTGATTTTACAAGACATACGGAGAGATAAATCGGCATAATGCATCCATTATTCATTAGAAGTAAATTCTTAGTGGCTACTATACGCTGAAAAACAATGAACGGTTGGGATTATAGTTGACAAATTGGTTTAACCTACTGTATTGCCGCCTCGACAACACATTTAGACAACATAGACAATATCGACAACGTCAGTAATGTAGACAGTTTATAGTGTGATTTTGTAAACTAGTTCTAAACTACGGTGACCAGATTACTTAAGGATAACAATACGATACATTTTAATTTAACTTATCCTCTCAAAAAATTAAGTTAGATTAGAAAAGTTTTAAATTAATATATTTCCACAATTTATCTCTAGAAATTTAATCTTTTTATAATTCAATGTAATCTGGATGACCTGTTTTAACTGGTTGATTCGAGCTCAAATGCTAAAATATAGCAGGTTGTTGACGTTGTTTTAATTGGCGGCGTTAACACAAAACACTGCCACGTAATCAACGCTATATTTTACGTGTCGACAACCGTGTAGATTACATAGCGTAATCTACTTCACCTATCCCTGCGGTTCCTATATCAACAGCTGTCCAAAAATTAGATTTATCGTAGAACGTGTTTATTCCAACAAACTGATGCATAAGAAATAAAAAAATTCGGCAACAATTTTACAACCAACAACAATAATTCGAGGAAGCCAAATATTTTTTAAGTTTTACGATTTCAATTTGGGGATTTTTAAAGAAAAGCAAGATGCAGATAAGGATCAAAATTAGATACTTTAGTATATCGATTGATGTTGTAATACCTTAATGACGGTAATTTGTTATACATGATCAAATTACTGGGTTCATTTGACTTTACGTATAATTATTGGAACTCAAGTGAAATTGTAAAAAAAATTGCCAAAAGTGCACATTTTTTGCAATGCATTTTGCAGTTCCTCCAAGTTTGATTTAATCTCAAATCCTCTCAACAAACCATGGCTCGCATTGACAAAACATACTAAACGTGTTCCTATTATGCAAGTCCACGTAAATCTATTCGATGGTATTAAGTTTATGAATTGAACGGAACGATTTAAATATTTTCGAACAGCACAAAAGTTTTATTTATATTTTTAGTTCTCGTTTATGAAAATTTCGTAGAATTCAAACTTTTTAAATTTCAATTTACTAATTTTCTATCTTTAAATGTATACCAAATTAACTCTAAAATTTGAAGAGTTTATTGAATTAATTAAAATTTAATTCCGATAATTTTACTCCAAAATCCATTCTCTAAAGTTTTAGTATCAAATTTGGCTGTATCAATTTGGCAGTCGAAGATTTTTATCCGAAAATCTCACTGTAAACTCACGTTAATTATTAATTTACTGACTGCATAATTCTTACTGCAACACTATTTTGAATTTTACCTTTGATAATCAAATGAAAATTTGTAATTTGTCCATTCCCACGAAATTTGAGACGAATCAACCACGTAAAAGGATGGTAACAAATCTGCTATGGCGCATTGAAGATTTTAAAAACGGTCTAGTGAAGACATTTACACTATTAAATTTGCACTAAGGTGTCGACCGCGAATTAGAGCGTCTAAGCGAACTCAACATTAACATGAATTGTGGCTGTTAAACTATCACCAGCTATTCAACATATCTCCACGCCAACATAGAAATGATCGCCAGTTAAATGTAATCGAATTATTTGCATTTAGGCTTAAACAATATCATCTTTAAATGATTTTTGTATGTCATATTTACTATGAATCGAAAAATTAGATAGAAGTAAATTTATAATCAGCTATCAGATAGTTTAAAACAAATTCCTGTTTATTTGACCTTTTTGAAAATGGAAGTAAATGATATTGAAACTCTCTTTCACACTTTGAAATGAAACCACATTCCTTTACGTTTTAAGTTAATTGAAACTATATTTTATTGATTGAAGTTCAAAACTGAATTATTTTAAATTCTGTCGATTTTAGAATTGTATTTTTAAATTGTTTTTTATAGAAGCTTCCCCACTGCTTCTTTAATTTTAGTATATTACTCTCGATGGTAATATCGATTCTGATCCTTTTCTGATCCAATTCTCTTTTATTTTTTAAGCATATAGAAACAAAAGTTTTACCGGATAAGATGATTTCAACACAACATTTCATAATATTTGTATTTAAATCATAAGCTTGTTATATTGTGTAATTTGTATTTTAAAATATTTAAATACTTTTTATATCTTAGTTTTAATCCTATATGTAATAAATCAAAAAAGAGAAGATAAAAATAATAAAATAAATAATAATAATAATAATAAAGTCAAGCGTACATTTTCTCCGTTAACCCGAATGCAGCACAAAAATTCCACTATTTTGAATATTTTAGCAATTTCAACCAGATCTTTTCTTTTTTAACCTAAATCCAGCACAAAAGTCGCATAATGCATCGAGCAGCGTCGCTTTTTGAAATATTATCACGGTTTCAACTGCATTTTTGGGATTTTCAACTGGACCCGAATCGCTTATTTGAATATTTTCGCGGTTTCAACCAGATTTTCTCTGTTTTAACCTGAATCCAGGGCCCCTATTTGTGAATTCGAATTCGACCAAACGAACGACGTTTTCGAACGATTGGTATTTGTGAATTCGAAAACGTACAATAAATCAACGAAAGCGTGTTACTATGAAACGAAATGAAAAAACCTAAAACGAACACAAATTTCCCTTATCGTTTTCTTATTCGTTTTCGACTCAAAATTGTACGATCAAGAACGAATTTCTGTTCGTTATACATTTTGTTGACGAACCCATATAAAAGGATCTTATATTTTAAAATTTAACTAAATAAAAATGGCAACCGGTGCTTATATTATATGTATAAATAGATTATAACACATATGTTATATAATGTACTTATGTATATATACTTAGTATTTACATTATATATAAAATATAATTTTTATACATATTATATCTATAGACGGTTTTGATTTGCCATATAATCTAATATTTCTGTACATATACTATAACATGTACATATAATTATTTTTTTTTGTGAGGACAATAATAGTTTCATAACGAAAACAAATAGAAATACTGTAACAAAAACATAGTTTTAATAAATTTTATTGTTTTTACAAATTTATAAATTTGGGACATGAAAAATTACAACATTTTAACATATAACAGTGATGCGTGTTGTTGTTGAACTCAAAACATTAAAACAATAATCTAAACGTCAAAATTCAATCAAAGTTTATATTTTTCATGTAGGTTTAACCATTAAAAAAAATTTCCTTTTTCATTTTGTGACAGTGTATAGTTTTATTTACGATCGAATTCACAAATACCAATTCAAATTCGAAACGAATCTATCATTCGAAACGAATTGCAATTCGAAACGGATTCACAAATAGGGGTGCAGCACATAAAGGCCGTGACCGATTTCTGTGAAAGTTAATAATTTTGACAGCATTTTGTATGCAACCAAGTAATTACAGCTGCTATGTGTAATAATTTTGACACTTTCGAAATAATTTTCGTTAAATGAAATGCACGTGTACATTGTTTGTTGCTAACCAAGCAAATAAATATTAGCTTGAGTAGGTCATGTGTGGTCATGTCTGATCCCAGATTCTTTGCGCTTAACGTTGGAATGTTTTGAAAGATAATTCACCGCAACGTATTCCAAAAAAGGTTATTATTAGGGAAATCGGACACGTGCAAAGTCGCATAATGCATCGGGAAATGCCACTTTTTTAAAAATACTTTTGCGATTTCAACTACAGTACAAAAAAATAATACATCGTAGAATGCCATTTTAAAAATGTACATTCTTATTTAACTTTATTTATGTTTTATTTTTCTCTATTTTGCACAATTGTACCTATACTCCAATCTCCAATGTTTGACTTTTAATATTTCATGTTTCATCATTCGTGCTTGCAGCTCATCAAACAATAATATGTTACAGAATTAATACGCACTATTTGAGATAAATTACACATTTGAAATACATTTAATTGAATTGTACGCCAATTAAAAAATTTCAAAACCGCCACATAAAAATTGCAAAACAATATAACAAATTTTAAAACAAAATATTTAATGTAGGGTCGTTCAATAAATTTTCGTCAGGAAAACTTATATTTTAGTACTTATGTCAAAACTATTTTCTCATATTTCGAACTACATACGTATATAATTGTAACCTTATTTAGTTTCGAATTTTCCTTAGTTTGAATTCTATAAGAAATTATATTTTTCAAATCTAGTAGTCGTATACGGCTGGATTTAATTTTGTTTTTTGTTCAGAAAAATTTTGACAAATAAATTTCAAATTCAAAAGAATTTCGCAATCGCAGTTCTTCGGTGTTTATGAAATAATTGCGATTTTACGTGTACCAGCCATTTTCAAATTCAAATATATACATTCAGACTGTGTCCAAAATCTGTGATAAAAAATCGTGAATTAATTTTTTGACATTTGTTTGATAATTATTCCCCTACATTCACGATTTTTTATTATGCTGTCCGAAATGTGTAATAAATCTTCCCACCTAATAAGTTTTTTCCCCACGTAATATATGTCAATTTTAGTTTTCATAACCTCAAATTTTCTGTGACAACTAATAAATTGCACAGAAAATTTAAACAAATTAATATTAAAATAATGGATGCGGTAATCCTTTTAATTCCGCGTTATTATTATTATATGTATAAATAATTTTATAATATATTATTATGTATGTATAAATCATATGTTGCACATGCGTACACAAATTATTCGATAGCTGTCAAAAATTATCATAGTAATAGACTCGAATAATTTGGGTGTGTTCGGTATTATCAAGTAAATGTCAAATAATTAATTCACAATTTTTTATCACAGGTTTCGGACACAGTCTTATTCGCAGTAAGTTCTTAGGCCGTGGTCAATTAATTAAAAAAATTTATTAAAAATCGAAATTTTGGCAGAAAACTCAAATTTATTTTTGTTTGTTTACCAAATGCACAAATAAATCGGAAAATTTGCTATTGTCAACATTTTAATCTTTACCTTTTTATTTTTAACTAATTGACTCACTGCCTTATAGAAAAAACAGTTTTTCACTACATGGGCATTTTACATTTTGACGATCATAACATCGTTTTTAATGAACTTGGCTTTGTGATGTTTCTGGATGGAATGGTGACATTGGAAAATAAGATAAGTAAGATTAACAATTCAAGACATACAAACAAACAATGTTTACCAGTTGTAATATTTTACAGCATATTTTACAATTTTTCAGAAATAGCGGATAATAAGGAAGAAAATGAATGAAAAAGTTGAAGATATGAGTCAGATACTACATTTAAAATTTTAGCTATCGTAAATATTTTTATCAAGACGAATGACCGCCTGTTGAACTACCACCCACGCCATCTTCAATAATGGATTGGAAAATGAATCCTTTCTCGCAAAGATTTGGAACGAAATATTGGTACAGGTAATTTCAAGTAAATAACATATACATGTTTCTGAATTTCCGTTTGTTTTAGATAAAAGTGCGCGATATGGCAATGGTAGGTGGTCTGACGAGCAATCTAACTTTTTATTATACGAATATAGGCAAGCTTTTCCTGACGTTCTGCAATTAAAATTATTTAAAAATATAAAAAGTTGGTGTGGAAGCATATCGCTGAATTAATAAAAGAGACAAGGTACAGATGTATCGTGAAGCGTATCATAAAAAATCGATAGATAACAATAAAACCAAAAATGATGCGTATGTATGGAAATCCATAAAAAAATCGTAATTTTTAAAAACTGATCTACATACATAAATCAGAAAAAAAACTTGTTATTTGGAGACAATTCCACAGAACTTTACATTAGAATATTTCAAAACAATCGAATTTCGAGTGAACTCTTACACAAATTTTAGAATTAACAGTTCTACCTTTTAGATTGTAAATTATGATATTTTATTTTGAATTATCGAACTATCTGAAGCCTGAATTTAATTGTTGTGATCGGTCCTAAAATTTAGAAATATAAGCCATTATACAAATCGGAACGATGTGCAATAGTTAAAAACGATTGAAATTGAATGAATAGTAAAAACTGTCAAATAATTCGATACTGATATTTTTCGTCTTCCTATTCAGCAAAGAGCTTAACAATCGAATACCCTTTACTTTAGATAAGATATAGTGTTTTTTAAAGCAATATTTAAATTACTTCCGCTATTATCAAGTAACATTTAATAATTTTAAAACATTTACCATACACACTTCAAGCGGTCTCCCTACTTGAAGATGGGGGATATCGCGGCCACTTTCCATTCGTCAGGCATAACTTCGGTTCACCATACTAATCCAATAAGGTTGAAAAGACAGTTCCACAAAGTATCCCCTCCATATGTCAAGAGCCCCGAATTAGTGAATTCCTCATGGGATGGATCCTCAGTGATGAACATTAAGCACGTCAGTGAAGTGTCCGCTCCATGTGTCAAGTACTGCGTCAATGTTAACACAGAGGTTTCCAACTTGGTTTCAACCGCATCAAATGGGCGGTTGACGCAGGCCTGAAAGTATATGGTGCAGTCCAGTAATTCCTTTAAAGAAATTACGTGAACTGTGCTCATTGCTGAGTTGTTGTACTTTCAGAACCTCGGCCTTCCACCAATCTCGGTTCTTCCGTCAAATCCGGTTAGTTGCTCTCCTTGCAAGAGCAGCCTTGTTTTTCCTCGCGATTGTGAGACGTTGTTGCACTTCACTATGGGCTATATTTTGTTGCTCGACTGCAAGACAACACTCGTAATCAAACCAATCATCCTTAGGTCTGACTTTCACTATACCTAAAGTCTGTTGAGCAGCGTTGACAATCGAAATTTGCATTACCTTCCAGACTGAGTTCACGCAGTCAGACTCAATTAGCTTACTCATTAGCTTACTCAATGTTGTCGCTGACAAAATCCTGTTATTGTTTCTTTTGATCTTTATTTATCAGTTCTCCACAGTCGAAACGTACCATGCGTTTCGCTGGGTTCTTGGGGGTGGCTGACTTCTGTTGGCGCGTATACAGAAATTATCGACAGGTTGGCTAACTTCATGCGCAAGCGAAGCTTACACAATCGGTTATTGACTGCTTGGAAACCGACAACAGCGTTCTTTACCTGCGCACCAAGAAGAAATCCACTTCCAAGATTTCCGAGGTCATCTCCACTGTAGAGTAACGTATAGCCCTGGGACACATGGTCTCCACTTTTAGGCCAGCGAGTTTCTTAAAGAGCAACGAGTTCCAGCTGATACTCCTTCATGCAAGTGATTAGGCCCTCCAACGCTCCTGGTTTTCTAAATGACTACACGTTCCACGTGCCGCTCCTAAACCTCGAGTCCGAGTGCTTGAGCGGGGGTCCGGTGTTTTTTTGGCGGTATCCATTTTTCTTTTTGTTAACTTTATAAACAGTTGATTTTTTTACGGATGCGGCCAAAACGGTAATAAAAATATATAAACGTAAAAATATCTAGATTAATGATTTGCTGCTCGTTTGGTTAATCTCTTGCTCAATAGATGGCATCCTATTTTAAATTTTGTATCTGTAGAAAACAAATTTCCATTCAAAAGATAAAACGAAATAAAAACAAAATATAAAATTCGAGCATGAATTCAACACGATAAACGATTTCTAACACCTGTGACATATATTTTTTTTAAGTGACAACTGATAAATATATGTAATTATTTCACGATTTAGCAATTGGGTGGCGCTTATCAGTTTGTTTCGAAATACGAAGCTTACTTATGACATCTCAACTGTGATCCCTGTAATTCTTCGAGTACTGTCGAAAAGAATTTGCTATGTGGACGGTATTTTAACTGGGGCTCACAAGGGGAAAATCTACAAAATATGAAAATGGCTTTCCAACGATTTGTCCTTTGCGTTTATGGTAACCAGAAGATGTGTTTATTTTTAAACAAAAGGTGGGGTACCGGTCACTATAAGTTTTGTTTATACCAATTACCGCTTCTATAATTTACTTTTCCAATTCAAATATTATACGAATACTTTAACGTATTCATGTATCAAAAGGGTATAATGCCTTCTCGCGTATGTCTCAGTTAATGCGTTTTCGGATGTTAGCTAAACCAATCATGATGCCGTTTTCACGAAAGTTAAACATTAGTTTAGTTCGATGACTACATCCAATATAAGTGGTTCTGAACGATAATCAACAGTTACTGAATCAATTTAAACTTTACCAGAATGTACTGTAATATTAACTGAACTTGTCAATTAAAAACGCTGGTTGAATCGAGAGTTGGAGCTTGATAACAATATTAAACATTCCTGGCATCATGTTCAAACTCACTGCGTACTCTTCGAAACGTGAGAAAATTGTAACTTGTAAACCGATGAAGTTAAATATTTATATAGGTTAATTGGTATTATAATTAACCTAGCTTGGTAACTAATTAGTGACACTAATGACAGGCCTTCAAGAGGTGAGGAACAATTATGGGACATTTTGTAGCGGATGGTTGAGGAAAATAAAGATTTTGAATTTTTAGAGTGTAACGAAGGACGAGCCACAATCGTTAATTTCGACCGTTATCGTCGTATAATTAAAAAAAAAATGTACCCATTATAAGAATCAGATACCTGTAAGTCGGTGCTTCCGTTGTATGGCCTTACAGATATATGACGGTGCCACATTTTTAAAGCCACAAGCGATTAAGGCCGATCACCTCTATAAGGGATTCGTTTTATTTTCTAGTAGATATAAGATTTACTACAAATCATATTAGTACAGGGTAAAAATACTGTAAAATTATAATCTGATATGGTTGAAAATTACAAAAGCCATTGATTGCCAGCAATTGAACGAAAATTGTCCAAAAATATCACCTGATTTAAACAGAAAATTTTAATTTTGTGAAATAGCATTAATTTGCGTGAGGCAAATCTGATCACTATAACCAGAGAGAATAGAACCTTATAGAGAGTTCATCCCGTACAAAAAATAAAAATAAATGTTGGGCACCGCAAATTCGTTATTGGGCGCCCCTATTATTCCACTATAACTATAAATAGTTCAGTATTTGATGACGAAACATATAATTTCAAAATTGTAGAACAACCGCACCCACCGTCTGCGACTACCTAGGCTATCAATTGAAAAATTAAATTCATCTATTTCCAAAAAAATTAATTCAAATTAAAGATGTTACCATGCCATGAGCAAAATTCATTTAAATTGTTGGTTTACTTTGCCACACATGAACAAATAATGTAGGCCGATAAAATTAGACCGTGTAAGAAAATTTGTTGAACCAAATTTCAAAATTCGCCTTTAATACTGTAACATTTCTTTAAAATCGATTATTCCGGGGTTGAAACAAATTAAAACAGACAATACGAGTATAACGTTAAACACAATGAAATTGTGTCAAGGACTTGTACCGTTGAACAATGAGTGTATTATGTTGTAAACTCTCCGTGGAGAGTTCAACAAAAACAAAAATGTACCTTGTTAAAAGAGGAAATGTGTAACCGCATAATTAAAATTAAAGGATAGCCGTTCAACAATAATGTAAAAGGTTGATTATAATGATGGCTTAATGAACACCGTCAACAACTCGTTAAATAAAGCATTTAAATTTGAGTTTGTACATTGTACCTATATGAAAATTAGTGGTAAACTATTTATTGTCATAAACAATCAAATTACACTAAAATATACGAATAACAATAATGATCCGATTATATACGGAATTGTTGCAGTCATTATAAATTTCATCACTCCCATCCATAATATGAAACGGAGAATTATGGAGAAAGATATAAAATTTCAACAGCATCCAATACAAAGCATCCAGTACAATACGATTTAGTAAAGAACGACAATAAAAATTGTTTGTGAATGTATGTATGTAGGTCTCACAAAAGAAATACCTTACATGTAGACGAGCTAAGCAGAAATATAGTTGTTCAAATTAATTCGAATGTCAGAAGCAAAAACATAACTTAAATCAATTATATAAAGTTTTTAAAATTTTACTTTTCATTCAATGTTACATTTAATTTTGTTCAATTGAGTTTACAACTTATCAAATGGCATGGAAACGAGAATATTAGGCTTAATAATTTTCAAGAACAGTTTTTTCTCCAGTTTGTGCGATATTTTTCCCTCGACTGAGTGTCAGACAAATTAAATAAAACTGAATAAAAAGTTCTTAAAGCATCGTTGGCAGTATACCATTTCAAAAATAAAATACATTTATATCGATTTAATGCATTGATATTTGCATTTAAAATTGGTTTAGTATTGAGTTCGGTTTAATTTAGGTACATATAGGTACACCTTACATTATTAGTATTTTAAAACTTGGTTTTCATTTTTTAGAGTTAATCAAATTTTGAATTTTACTTTAACTGCATGATGACGGGTTAGATATTAATCGTGCTTAAACATCATTGTAAAATCAGTCGTTGAAGTAGCACTAAAGTTATAATAATTCGGGAAATGGCTTTTTTCCTAACTGTCTGAAAATTGGAATTGTTTGCTAGAGTTGGCATTATTTTAATTAAGATTTAAAAAAACGGACAATCAAATTGAGTTAAATTCGCAACTATCATAATCAACAAAGTACCTTGCAATCGAATCGGGCTATTATTTCAGAAACGACCTGTGGAATCTATCTGGAATCACCACCAATTCTTCAACTGGATTAAATTTGAGAAATTTTCAACAAAATCCGATCCAGATTGTTGGTCTCATTTAAGTCGTTGTTTGTGACCACCGGAATTAAAATCAATAAATGAGTCTCGACTGGTTCGAGCCACTGAGAATCTTCATCCAGGAGGTATATTCAATTCGACCATATAAATTTGGGGACATATTGGAAAAATACCAATACCAATACCTGTAAACTCCACTCGTCTCGTGTACCTATCGGAGAGGAGCTACAGAAGATGTTAAACCAAGAAATGTTAGAGCCTGCGACTACAGCGAATAGGCGACACCCATTGTCCTTTAACAAAGTACTTTTCCCGATCTCATTTCGCTAGAGAACGATCTCTAGAGGTCAATATTTATCAAAGCTGTATTTAGCCCAAGCCTACTAGCAACTCACCGTTGGTGATGATACTACCATGGTCCAAACCATAGTGACCCACAAAAGAGCTTTCAAAGTGAATCGTCTCCAGTTCAGTCCTCCGCCGCTCCAGGTTTTTCTCAAAATCTCATAGAAAATTGACTCCTTATAATTTCAGGCGTCATCCCATATTTTTACGACGTTATTGTTATTCTCTCTTCTGACGATGGATTTCATTAAAGATTGATCTTCTTCGGAAGGATAAATGCATCGAATGTGAAACCGTTATTTTCCTCGGATATCAGATCGGCATCAAAGGTTGTCGTAGTAGAAAAATAGTAGAAAAATATGAAGTGAAGTTCTTAATAAAATTGATTAATCATTTGCAATTTATTTAAGTGTACAACTTTTTTCAACAATATATTCAACAAATAATACTATTCGAAAAATCAAAATTTTGCTCAAAATTAACAATAACCAATGTCTTATTTTTGTAAAACTAATTCAACGCAAATTTTGAAACTATCAGCTTTGTATATTTTACAGCCACATTTAGCTCAACAATATCTTTAACGTAAAGCCGCAGCCACACGACTCGCAAATGTAGACGAGTGTCATTTGTCAATTGTTCGACGAATGTTCGAGTCGTGTGGCTGATACACGAATGTATATAGACGAACATTTGTCATTCGCGTTAATATTCGCCTATTGGGCGAACCCAAGGAATCTACAAATATCTAAAGGATAGCTGTCACTATACTGTATAATGAGAAGAAAGTTTCATCAGGTTCTAATATTGGTACTCATCGGAATTATACTAGGGTAAGTGTTGATAATATTTTCCCTTCTAATAATCCACATTCTCACGTTCGACGGTTTATCGAACAATTTAGTTTTAAACATTTCGACGGTTTTGTCGAAAATTAGATTTAAACATTTCGACGGTTTATCGGAAATTACTTTTAAATATTTCGACGGTTTATCGAAATATAGTTTAAAAATCTCAAAGATTAATTGAGATACCTTTCATTAAATTTATCGCGTAAATATCGGCCTATCAAAAATAAAAAATTGTTAAAAAAAAACTAAGTGAAGTGAAATAAATAAATCTCGAAAGTAAAATGATTAAATAAAAATAAAAAAAAAATAACGAATTAGAGAAATTAGAATTTAAATTCAGAAGGTTAAATTTCAATAAAAACATGGCGGAAGAAACCTTCAAAATGATCTTAAAATACCAGATTGTATTAAAGAATTACCGGTATTTAAGGGGAACAAAACCGGATTACACGATTTTCTACAGAATATTCACGAAATTATAGATGCGTATAATGCTAGATTAGGAGTAAAGGAAATTCCCACATCATATATGAGATATATACGGAATATAATTCAAGGTGAAGCAGATGAAATATTAAATGCCAATCAAAGAAAACCTCCAGCATTGTTGCCAGACTTAAGAAAATCTGAACCTATGGATATAACGTCCAATCTGAATAAGTTCAGCCAACCAACCAGATTCCCTCAACAGAACCTTGAATATAATAAACAACCATACCAATTTAATCAAATGCTTCCACCCGAAGTTCAAATTAAGGAACTCTATAATATATTCAGGAAACCTTTGAGAACAATCATCAACTAATTGTTGAAGAAAATCCTAAGGAAAATAATGATATGGATCATTATCCGGAATAAACGAGTTTAGACATAAACTCATTTTCAAATAAAATTTAATTCACCGTCAACTCATTTTCAAAATAAAATTTAACCATCGCGTAATACCATTTGGTCATACATACAGCAACGAAAAACAGACATATGTATGATGCAAACCATAAAATTGTATTCTTTGTAAAGAAAAAATATACCTTTACATGTGCAAATTATACAGAATAAATAATTTCAGAAATTCTAAAAAATTACATCGAACCAAAAGTTAACCAAACAATTATAAGAAAAACAAACATGAAGACAAAGATACTTTACAGAAACAAAATAGAGATAATACAGTTTAAATATTGAAAATTACTCGAGACAATGGAACATTTAACACCAAAACAAAGAAAGAAACATGGATTAATCAATGCACTAGGCTCAATAATCAACTCAATAACAGGAAATCTAGACCAAAATAACCTTAAACAAATCAGCATAGCAATAGACCAAATTTACTCGGACGATGAAGAAATTACAAAAAAATTAAATAACCAAATAAAAATAAATAACTTGATGACGGACAGATTTAACAAAATACAAAAATACATTTTGGAAAAAACCAAGCTGGTAGAATACGAGACTCAATTAATAATGAATAGTACAACAACAACTACAACATTATTGAAATTTGATCAACAACTTTATTTCACTTATACATTATCGAGAAACGAAAATTAAATACATAATTCAAAAAATTTTAATACAACAGGGTATTTCAATTAATACCGAATATGACATATACAATATTATATGGCTTCAAGCTTTCACAAATGGAACGCAAATCGTGTTTTCAATACAAATTCCTAATTTTTATCCAGAAAATTTTATCTTATCCAAAATTTTCCAAACCATCATTAATTCCTCATACATAATTCCAATAAAATCAAATTTAATCCTGGCAAATCCTCAATATTATCAATACATGACTAAACCTAATAATATGCGAGAAAGAAGACTTTAAAAACATAACAAATTCCTGTGTATCTCATTCGATAATAAACAAGATTCCAGCAAATTGTAAATTATTAAAGCAGCCACCAATAAATCAAGTCACAGAAATAACCAATGGTAAACTACTTATAACATCAATAAATAAAACACCCTTTCAATCCAATTGCGACCAGAATCAGAAAGACATCATAGGACAAGTAATAATGAAATACAACAACTGCTCTATAACGATCTTCAATGAGACTCATTCGAATTATAAAATCACTCAAGAACAAAACGGCATATTGATGATACCATATAATGACATCATCCCAGGTCAAATATACAAACCCATCAATGTTACGCAACTTCAAGAAGTCACGTTTAACCAAACGCAACTAATCAAACACATCTCACACCACATAACACAACAAACAACTCATACAACTATAACATACATAGTTATAGCGATGATAATTTCAACAATCATGATATTCTATATACATATAGACCATGATTCAAAAATGCAGACGTCCAAATTTTACATCAAAAAACGGCACAAAATCTTGCAATTTCGGCCCATGTCTACGGGGGGAGGAGTTACGTCCCAAACCTAGAGACTCTACAAATACCCAAAAAACATTCGTGAGTCCTGTGGCTGCGGCTTAAGGGTTATTATTTGTAGAATGTATTGTTAAAAAATGTACAGTTTCATAAATTCCCAATTAATAAATTTTATCTTGATCTACACACTGCAAAAAAATATTATAAAAATAATTTTCTGGCGAAATCTCTATGATTCGTGTTATTTGGCATTATCTCAATCGTGTCTTATCGAATAATACAAAACTTCACACCGGTATCCAGCCTCGAAGTCACGGGCCTCTCAAACAAACACAAATAAAATTATAAAAATTAATTTGATTTCGGGAATTGAGCGCCCTTGTCTGTATATTCGTTTAAAGTTTATTTTTAGAATATTTCGAAGAAAACTTTAAACATTTTTATTATTTAATAATCTGATAATTATATGTACACACAGTTCTATACATCTATCCTGTCGTTATATCAACATTACCGACATATAATTTAATGAAATTAATTTTTTATCATAAAAAAAAATATTTTTTCCGAAAATATTCCTTCCATCAATTATCTCTGATTCACATAAATAATTTTGGGGCCGTCATCAATCCTGGTTGATATTTTTCTACGCACAAAAAGAGCAAATAAGTAATTACATTTTAAATACCCACCTAACAAAATTCAATTAAAATTCTTCGAATCGAGCAGCCATACAAAAAGCGCAAGTATATTCGCGGAACCGCATAACCATATATAATATACACATTAAAGTTAAACAAAAATTAAATTTAATTAACTTTCTTAATAAAAAATTTTTTTTAAAAAGTTTATAATATTTTTCACATATTTAATTATATAAAAACTAAACTTTTATTTTTGTACATAATATGTGAGACTATACATATTATAGTAATATAAAAATTAATTAATACACAAAATTCACACGTCGTAATTTTAATGGTCTGTCATCCCATATTACCTGTCGACTTTATTTAGCTGTATGCGTATACAGTCGGGTAAATAGTCAAGAGATATAGAAGTACAGAATTATGTTGCATAGCTTAAAGTTGACAGAAAATAAGGTCAAAGGTTAGCGAATTAAATAACATTACATTAAATTATTATTATTTATTCGTTTCGTAAAATTTTTTGTAAATCTTTAATTTTATATAAATAAAAAAATACAAATGAAAAATATTCATGTTGTATTATGCATACGTGTATTCTAAACCATTCGCATTTCTACACTAGGTTCCATTGCTTAATAAAATGGAAAGTATTCGTTTCAATGAGTATACAAAAATATTAAATTTTCATGTTTCCACATTCGGAAAATTTATAAGGGGATCCAAATGTATATTGGGAAAAATATTTTACACGTTTTTTTTTGGGAGGGGGGAGGGGCGTTGAAGAAGGGAGACTTCACTTCAATTTTATAGTAATAATTTAAATTTAAATCCACCGATAGACTCATATTAGGGTACACCCACCATTTTAAAGATAAACATCGAACATAAAAAAAAAGAAAATTAATTTATAATATGATTGTCTCAATTTGCGCTTGTGAGATGTGAATGCGTACTTTGTATTATTATGTACATATTTAACATATTATTATTAAAAAATAAATAATAAAACATAAACTTGAATAGAATTAGAGGTTTTTCTTAGATCCTCTCTTGTGTGTTTACATAAAGTATATAGTATGTTAAATAAAAAATATCTGTCTTATCGTGTAGATACAGATGACAAAAAAAAAAATCTTTACCCGCGTAGCTATACATAGAACAAATATGTTTTGTGTCTCATCTAAAGCGTGTGTGTGTGTTATACAAAATTCACAAACGTTTATAATAATAATTCTGAAAACTATGCTATGGGGTAAATTTCAATTTACATTCATACATATATTTTCTTTTGTCTTCTCGCTTGTTATTTAAACAAATAACTTTATTTTTCAATTCTTTTCATTTTAATGTTCTGTATTGTGTGTCTACATTTTTAGTTTTATCCAGCGAACAGACACATGGGATGTATTCTAAATATTCACACACAAACAAATAACAAAAACAAAACTATTCTATACATTGAATTGGTTTAAGTTATTTAAATTTTGATTTAAAATATAAAACGAATTTTTTAAACCGAAAAAAGTAAGTGGTCTGATAACACGTGCTTAAAACGATATATGTACGTATGTACTTTCATCAATTCGATGAAATTTTTTATTTGAATTAAAACGATTGAATCCATTCACATTTTTAGATAAATATCATTTTTTGATATCCGTATACACAAGTGTTAAATAAATAGAAATTTTTACAAAAATAAATATGTCTTATACATATATATTTTGTAGAGAATGTTACTTTGAAGATTTTATATGTAATTATGTATGTATATAAGTTTTTTGGCCAAGATAAACGTGGTTGCATCAGTATTTATGCTATTTAAAAAATTTGCTATCGAAAAATGTTTAAATTTGGCTATAAATAAATTGCAGAGTTTAGAAGAAAACTTCTTGATAATATAATTTAATAATAACTGCACTCGCGGATTCCAAATTAAAAAAATTAATAAATTTAAATTTTTATATTTCTTTAATTTTAATGGCACAAATTTTCAGAGTTATTTTACCATTTTTAAATTAAATTAAAGTCTTACGTCAATAAATCAATTTTACAGCAAGGCACAAATTTTCTGACAAAACTCTTAGTATTTTACAATAAAACCTCTCGAAATAAATCTCTTTACAAAAGAAGCCTCTTGACACCAAGGTCGAAACATTTTTAAATTTCAATAGATTCCGATATTCCAAGCCATATTCCAACTTAAAATAATAATCAAATTTTATTTTTTTGTTTATAAATTTTAGTGAGGACCCTATGGTCGGGACTCCCTTTAAAACGTCAATAAATCACAAGACACAAATTTTGAGATTTTTTTTTAATTTTTACAAAAAATCTCTATGGAATCCTTTTGACCCCAGAAAAAACAACATTTTGAAACATTTTCAAATTTCAAAGGATAAACATCTTCAGCGAGATGCACTCGCAGATTCCAAATTAAGCAAATAAACAAATGCTACTTTTTTTACTAGTTTTTTAAATTTTAGTGAGGGCTCTCTGGTATTGTCTCCTGTACGGATCGCTTTAAAATGTCAATAAATCAAAATGTACAGAAAGATACAAATTTCCAGACAAAAAATCTACTTGACCCCGGAGTCGAAACATTTGCAAATTTCAATAGATCAAAATCTCCAACCAGATGATCCACTCCCGGATTCCAAATTAAAAAAATAACAAATTTTCAATTTTTTTTTAAATTTCAGTGCTAGTGATTGTTTTAGGGAAATATAAAAAATCCCTTTTTAAATTTTAATGGGGCCCTGTGACCGCAACTCCTGCCCGGCTCACATTAAAATGTCAATAAATCAAAATGTACATACAGATTCAAATTTTCATACAATAATTTTAGGTTTGTACAAACAATTTCAATGTTAGCTTTTTCGGACCCCGAGGTCGAAACATTTTCAAAATTCAATAGCCCAAAATCTCCAGCGAATTAAATTTAGAAAATAATCAAATTTTAATTTATTTTTTTTTTAAATTTTGGGGGACACCCACCCACCCGGATCGCCTTAAAATGTCGATAAATTAATTTTACAGCAAGGCACAAATTGTCAAACAATAATTTTTAATTTTTTACAATAAAATCTCTAATGAAGACTGTTGACACTGGGTCAAAACATTTTCAAATTCCAATAGATTGAAATTTCCAGCGAGAAATTGCACCCGCGGATTCCAAATTAATTAACACTTTCAGCAATAGATCAAAATATCCAGCGAGACGATGCACTCGCGCATTTCAAATTTAGAAAATAAACTAATTTAGTTTTTTCCTTTTTTTAAATTTTAGTGGGGGTCCTATGGTAAGTGTTCCTGCACACATTAAAAACACCCAACTGTGATATTTGTTCACCACCGAGAATCGAACCCGAGACCCTCAAATACCAAAGCACGGATTGCTTACATTTTAAGCAATCCCAAAATTTAAAAAAAAAATTCTTTATTTTCTTAATTTGGAATGGACAGCAAAATATAAATTTTGAGACACAATTTTTAATTTTTTACATAAACTCTCTATGGAAGCATCTTGACCACGGGTTGAAACATTTTCAAGTTTCAATAGATCAAAAACTCCAGCGAGATGATATACACGCTGATTCCAAATTGAAAAATGGCCACAAAGTAAAAGAATGGAAGGAAGAAGCGAGTTGTATGCTTAGCAAAGGACGAATCATAATCACATAGCATTGAGTGGTCGATGCACGGCCTACATGTTGGCACTTAGAAGAGCACGTCGACAATGAAGTTTGTCCAGCTCAACTTAAACCATTGTGAAGTTGCACAGAAAGTATTAGTCCAAATTGTGTATGAAACAAGAGCAAACGTCGCCATTTTGTGCGAACAGCACAAAAATATGGAGGGATACAATTAGGCAATCCTCAAACTGTAAAGCTGCCATATGGATCTGTAGAAGACGGACCATGCAAGAGAATAAGAGAGACCCTACAGAATCGTCATGAAAAGGCTTAAAAAGGCAAATTATCGCCGCCCTGGCGGTCTCTGTTTCCGCAGCAAGATGATGTGATCCCTTATACGATCCGAGTACCTGGCATGGGAGAAATCCCGCTGTATCAACAGAAGAGCTCAACAATGCGTGTCAACGTTCTGAGATTTCAAAGGCTTCTGGACCTGACAACACTCCTAATATTGTACTAAAGGCTGCAATAAAAAACCAGAACGGATTAGTTTAAGGAACTATATAATTCCTGTCTCAGAGAGAGGGTATTCCCCGAACGATGGAAGAGACAACGTCTGGTCCTGGTGGAAAAAATAGGAACCAACCGGGTGAACCATCCTCCTACTGACCATTATGCATGCTGGATACGGCTGGCAAAGTGCTATAGAGAGAATCATATACAACCGATTGGAGAAACCTGTGGAAAACACAGGAGATCTCGCTGAGAGGCAGTACGGGTTTCGGAAGGCTCGAGCGACAATGAACGCTATTCAACACGTCGTTGAAATAGTCACGAACGCAACAGATTGAAAAAGATGGAAAGGAGGGTCAAAAAAGTACTGTGCTGTTGTCACCCTGGATGTTAAGAACGCATTTAACTAGGCCAAATGGAGTTGCATCCTAAATGCACTGCAGGATTTACAAGTACCAGTGTAGTACTTAAGAAGTATCATCACAGACTATTTTAATGATAGAGTGCTGACATATCACACGGATGACGGTGTGAAGACATACAATGTTTTAGATGGTGTACCTCAAGGATCTGTATTGGGACCACTACTGTGAAATATCATGTCCTGAAGCTCCTGATGATGTGGAAATTGTGGGTTTCGCTGACGACATTGCAGTCGTAGTGGTTGCAGAAACCACAGATGAAATAATGGAGATAAGTAGGTTGCAATCATAATTATAAAAATGTGGTTGATGTCATTTGGGCTTGAAATTCCTGATCATAAAACCGAAACATTTTTAGTTACCAGTAAGAAGGTGAAAGAAACCGTAACACTTGATATAGATGGAATCTTAACCCACTCACAACCTTCATTACGATATTTGGGTGTGTAAATAGATACGCTTTTAAACTTTAAGCAGCACTTAAGGGTAGTGAACAGGAATGCTGCCAGTGTATTTGCAGTTCTCTCTTGTATTATGTCCAACACTTGAGGGTCTAGACAGTGTCGTAGAATACTGCTGGCAAACGCCGTAACGTCCATCATTCTCTATTGATCGCCTGTATGGGGTGATACGATGGACTTCGAAACATACAGACGCAAATTGGTATCGGTGTACCGCCTTCCGCACAGTATATAAAATGATGACCCCAATCGAACTTTTTGCGACGGAAAGGAAGACATGGTACCCCAATCGTGTACAAGCAGGAAGGAGAGCACTAGAACGCACTTCAACAATGACAATGGTCGGGAAAGAATCGCTGGACTTAAAAAATCTCAAATCATCCATTGAAAAATGGCTAAATAGGCAACACGGCGAAGTCAACCATTACCTGACAACAACTGGTAAGTGGACATGGTTGTTTTGGTGGATACCTGTGCTGTTCAAGCATGCAAGAGAAGAACAATATGCCGTGATTAGATAGCGGTGATAAACTCAATCTAAGACTGAGGCACTGCGGAGAGAACAAAGAGCAACCTGGCTAGTCACCTCCATGTGAAGTAATGTCCAACGATAGTTCCGCATTGAGGAAGTGAAAGTGGCGGGTGCATGGGTTTTAGGTGGTAGAAATCCGCCACTGTTGCTGAGGTGTTTGTCCCACCGATGCATCGCCTTCCGAAGATTTTCCACACTTTACCCAACCCAAAAAAAAAAAATATCCCACACACACAGACAACTGAAATGCCGCTCCGCAATCAATAAAAAAAATGGGTGGTCAAGCCGTTTGGTTTGTGAGCAGCATCACCCAGGGCAAGAGCCTATAAAGTGTTTTCATTACACTTGACAGTCTTAACAGCCGAGTTGAAATTCAATTCTAGGGTATAGCTGTATTCAGGTGTAGCAGACTAGCAGCGTCTTTGGAAGCAATCGAAACACTGCTTCCTTATATGAGTTTGCTTAAATGTACATATTGAATAATCGTACAACCTATTAAACTCAATTAAAACTGTGCCCTCTATAGTTTTATAAAACTAATCCATCAACAACAAAAATTTGTAACATGCCGCAATTCATACTTATAATCATAATTCTTCAAAGGATAAGCAAAACTAATTTTTGTTTTTTTCTGTTTGAACCTGTTAGAACGAAATAATTGTCATTTAAAAATCTATTCTATTTTATTGGTTACTCTTTCACTGTACATTCTATTTATGTTTAGTGCTTTTAAATATATAGCAAAGAGAAAAAAGAGTAACAAGTTTTTATTTAATTTTGTTATTATTATTGTCTTGTTCTTTCATACAGGTTTTATAATTTTATTTGTTATATCTACCGTTGAGAGACAGAACAAACCAGTACCAATTTATTTTATAAAACAAAAAGGAGGATAGTAAGTGATTAATACTCTCTCGAGGAAGCAGTCTTACTTCTGCTTTGCGTTTGAAATAAAATTAGGCGCACAATTTTAATTTGAAGATTTCATCTAACTAAAATGTTTATTAAATTCACGATACGCTACCAGACTGTTTATTATCGGAATAGCTCAATTTTACGTCAACCCATGATTTAATTTTTGAATACTAGTGTTTTATGCTTATATACGTACATATGTATATACCCTACTGATTACACTTTTGTTGGGCAGAACCGCTGTTGGGTACAAAGAAAAAAATTTACATTTATAATTTTTTTTTACAGCCTGAATAAATTAATAATCTTAACACATCCAAGAAAAACCAAAAAAGAAAATTGATTGTGCCTTTTATTAATAATAAATGAGTCCCAATGACGAAATTGCGGATACAAGTTTTTGTTAAGTTTTATTCAAAAACCAAACCTAAATTAGGAAAAAGACCCAAAAGGCCAATGTATGTATATTTACTATTTATACATAAAAAAAACTCATGTGATATTTAGAACAATATATTGATATAAATAATTTACTAGTTAAGCTATATATAGTGCGAGTTAGACCACATGTTATATACACATTTTATGTAGAATATACACAGAGACGGATAAGTTATTGATTTTACCATATTATGTGTATGTTGATATTTTTTTTTTCTGTTTAGTATGTGGAATTCGTTGAACCTCCATTATTGATTCACCACCATCACCCTTACGACCATATTTCTAATTTCTTAATACAAAAGTACTCAAATATAAATGAAATTCCCAAACGAACAAAATTCATATATGTACATATGTACATACATACATTCGAAAAATAAATATTTTTATTTTAGAATTTTGTACTTCTGTTGCTTATACACTCCAACTCCAATTGCAATAATTTTAATAAAATTTTATAGCACAAAAATGTCTATAATGTACATTTAAAAAACCGAGTTTTTTCCAACAAACAATATTCTAATCTAGTCGTTTTGCAGAGACGACGAAAGATAAATTTTTACGTTTATGGCAAGCATTATCATATTGCCCCATAATGATCTAATCTATTTTTATAGAACCCACACACACACACACAAATATATTCTCAACCATTTATATTACATATACACTCTTAATCAAATATTCACAAACAACATATTTTGTTTTTATAGTAGACAATTTTATTTCATTTCGACTATAACGAAAAATATGTAAGTATGTAGCTCATTTTTTTTATAGCTCCTACTAATTCCACTCTCTCCAAATGGTTCAAATTTATCAATATTTAAACAATGTTTTTTTTTGTTTTTTCAAATAAAAAATCTAGTTTTTTAACAACAGCACATCACTGATAAAAATCATATCTGCGATATTAAATCAATGAATGGAATATCTAAATATTTAATATTTACAATCAATATTTACTTTTAAATAAATAAATAATTATTTATATTTTCCTTTATCAAATATGATGATGACGATGCCGATGACGACGATATATGTATAGAGATGCTTTTTAGAATTTGGAATGAGTATTGGCATGATAAGTTATAGGTGTTGTTTATGGATAAAATTAAATTATATAGCGAAGGGCAAGGGGGAACTTTATTTTATTTTATTAAAAGTGAGTTATTTGAATATATGTATACATACTCGTACATACGTACATAAAAATACAAAAGCATCCAGCTATTTTTCGTTGGAAGCTTCATTATACGTAGTATATTTACTTATTTTATTTTTGTTACTTGTACATATACATACATTATAATATATTATTAAAAGAAATAATACAACAACAAGAAAAAAGAAAAGAAATTTCCATAAGCAAGAAAGAAAACAAAATAAAAGAATAAAGAATTAAAATTACGCGAAATAACATAATTTTATTCTTACATTATATGTGTAATAGAAAATGTATACAGCCATCGAGGGTACTTTATAGTATATATGGTTATTTAGAAACGTCTTGAAGTAGTAATAATCTTAGAAGTACATAATTAAGTATTTATTTATTTGAATTCATAATTAATAAACAAACAAAAATCTTCATGCAAATGAGCATCCAACGTAAAATACCACAGCACAGCGATTTGATTTGATTTGAATTTTGTTTATTTAAATTCGGTCTATGCGACTTCCCTTGCCGACGAGAAACCAAAAAACTTTCATGATCAATGCAATCGGGAAAATAAAGAAAGTCATGGCCAACCATGTGTATATCGATTACTCGGCATAATTTTATTAATCATTATGGTTCCTTATAGGAGGATTTTTTGCTTCGAATGTTTGAGGTAAAAGCACAACCGATGGGGTATAAAAGTAAATATGTTAAATACTTACATAATTAATTATATAAGTGACTTTTGTTTATAAAGAATTAAAAAATACATTTTAAGTTTAATTAACACGATTTTTTACTTTAGTTTGAAAAAAATATTTCAAAATATTCACAAAAGAAAGATTATTAGTTATTCCAAGGTTACAATTCATAAATGCAATAACTAAATCTGAAATTAAATTCTGTCGGTGCTAAAACAAATGGGGCTAAACCAGTTCTGTTGAACAGGTATGTTTCAATAATCGTTTCAAGTACCTACTATAGAGTTAATTTAATTTATTTTGACTACGTCTTTGGCAGTGAAGCCGTTCTCATACAAATGAGTCTAACGCTTATATGAGATGAACTCGAGACGAAGTCAACCTGACGGAGTTAAATTTTGTCCATCTCGTTATAAACATTTCGCAGTCGTACCAATTTATAGAGTAAATAGAGCAATAGACCAAACAAAAAAAAAGGAAATTTACGTTTCTATTTTATACCATTGAGTGTTTTGTAGTTTCCCTTAAACTTTCAATAATTTAGAAAGTTTCAGTATTATGTTAATTATTTGGCATTTATACACTTTTAGGGAAAGTACCAGCATGTGTAAGCGCCACACCTACTAAGGACTACAAACTCGTGTAAATGTATGAATGAGTTTCCTAAATAATCACGTTCGGAGTGGTCCAATATTTGTAAATATAATTAAATGGAGGGTATGTAAATATTGCAACATTAAATGCAGCCAAATGCAAGAATGTGACGTTTTTCTAGATCCTAAATTAAATTTTTTGCCGCTATCCCGGATTGAATCAGCTCCGAAAAAAACTTATTAAATGAAATTCAATGTAGACTAACTCTAAACGGATCACCCACAGAAGCAAAATGTATAGGCAAAAGTTAACTTCAACTGCAAATAATGATAATTTCTAAAACAAAAACGTTTATAGTGATTTTTGAAAATTACGAAGCAGTTATACATAAATTTATTTTATTGAATAGAATGAATGAAAGGCATTGATGAAGAAGATGAGCATTTTTACCAAAAAAGCATATTTCCGACGAAGCTCATTTTCACCTCGGCGGTTATGTGAACAAACAAACGTTGTTTAGGGCACAGAAAACACACTTGACAACTGAGAAGCCAATATACCCATTCAGAGACGATTGAAGCTTTGATAGATGCAATTAAAGTGACTATTGGTGAAATAGAGGCTCATACGATTGGAAATGCGCTAAAAATTGGGTCGACAGAATGGGATACTGCAGATCCTTTCGAGGCAGTCATTTTCAATGAAATAGTATTCCATTATTAATCGAAAGGTGTACTCTCAAAAAATAATTACGAACCATTTGAAAATATTTGTTGCGTTTTTATTTCATATACATTTTTAAACGAACTAAAAGTTGCCATACTCTTTATCTATCTTATTAGAAAACGAACAACACTGTTGGGATTTGCGAATTACTAGCCTAAATTTTAAAAACTGATAATTCAGATTTCAGAATTTGTCGAAATTTATAATTAATACAAGTTTTAGATTAATACAAACATCTATTAATTTGATGAATTGCATAGGTATTCCATTTTAATTCTTATGATCTTTGCAGAATAGTAATTTGATGAATTTTTCCTATTAGATTTCTATTAGTTTAATATTTTAAAGAATTCCAAATTGATTAAAGTTTACGAAACTTAAAATTTATAATTTCAATCAATTTTCTTAAAGATTTCTAAACCTTGTAATTTCTTATTTAGTAAAACTAGAAATTTGTTGACTAAAAAATAGATATATTTTTCATTTTGATCATAAAAAATTGGTGCAAAGGCCGGTTTTACAAATTTATCAGTTTAATTAAAAACATTAATAAATAGAACTTCAATTGATGTTTAGGTCTAATAATCATCCTACAATTATAGAATATTAAAAATTGGCTTGAGTGAAGGATAATTTTTGAACTGAGAGCTTTTCTAGCACTTAGTTTTTAAAATATTTTGCAAATTTTTAAATTTTCTAATTAATTTTTTGACATTTGTTACTTGTACATTTTTGCCCAAATTCGACATCAATTTCTATTACTAACTGAGTTGCATTGTCGTATGTATGATCACATTTTTTGAATCTAGCAGTGAGAATTTAGTTTTTCAACTGTCGAAACAAAGTTAAGAAAGATTGAATTTTAAAACTATTTAATTTTTTAGAATTCATAAATTATATGTATGTACTTTTGAAAGAATGTGAGCTTTGATAACTTTGAATTTAATGGTATTCAAATTTCTAAAGCTCCTGACTATTTCCAAACATCCACAATTTTCTAAATTAAAATTAGTTGATCGGTTTTGGATTTTTATTAAAATTAAAAATAAATTGTGCGAATTTTCCATTGTTTTTTCAATTTTAATAAATTTTCAATTTTCAATGGTTTTTTAATTTCGAGACCGAATTTTACGATTCTGAATTGTTAATTTCAATTTGAATAATTCACTTTCTAATTGAAAAGAACTTTTAAAATCTTCGAGATTTAGAAAAGTAGATTTTAACGATATTCAGTTAATTTAAAGATCCTTTAAATATTGTCAAACACGTTCACTTCTCAAAATTCAAATTTGGAATGTTGAAATTCATAATATATTTATGATTCTGAATTTAAAGGTCTTAAAACTTGTAAAATTCAGAATTAATTTTTTTTTGGTTTATATTTTTAAATTTATGGAAATTAAAATTTTTAAAACTGAATTTTACAATTCTAGAGTTTTTATATTAATTTATAAAGTTTTCTCAAATAATAAATGTTTACGTTGTTTAATAGTTTTTAATCCAAATCAACAAAATTAGGTATATTTTCAGATACATTTTCTAAATTTTTGTAACTTCCTTCTATTAAAAAAAGAAAATGTTGAAAATGAATAAGTGCTATACAAAAAAATAATAATTGCTCTTCTAAATATTTATCTTAATTTTAAGCGAAGTTTTTTAATTTATTTATTATTTAATTTGTTAAAACTAGTTATCTTTACTTAGAATATCAAACTTAATGCGAATTAAATTTTGTTACACCAAAACAGGATATCTGAGATATTTTCAAACTACAGTAGAATAAACCATTTTTAAGTAATATGTTTATGTAAGATGCTTTCTGCCATCTTCTTAAATTGATGGTACAAATAAAACCAATGAATATTACTAAATTATTTGAATTAGAGTTATTTTAGTAGTTTCTCAATAAAATTACTGAATCAGGGATAGCTAGAAAAGCAGTTAAGATTAAATATGTCTCACTGGTCAATAACGTGAGTAAATTTAGTCTTATAAATTTGTCTTCCGGATTTAGCTTACTCCCCCACTTTTATATGTTGAACATTTGAATTCAAATTATAGGTAACTAAATGTAGGTCTCAATAAATTTTCTTTAAAAAATGCGGTCGCAGAGTCGTGAATATGATGGCCATATTCACCCGTGTTTGACCAACACAATAATATTTTCCACACTAGAACAATATGCCGAATGATATATGTAACGTGGCGAGCAATGAACCGGTGTTTCAAAAGTGAACTGCACCTAAAGATAAAGTTTATTAATTTTAATTCAAATTAATTTCTAATTTTGCATACCAAATTATCACTTTGCAATTAAAAATGTATAAGATCAGTTCAAATTATAAAGATTTTTTAAAAATTTGAAATTTTTGTTATTGTTACGTTTTAGCCTTGACAAGGTTCATTTAGGATTTATTTATTTCCGAATAATTACACTAAACGCTAATTTCCTTAATTCACTTTTTTAACTTATTTCACTTTATACACACTTAACTTTCACTTGTTCCTTTTTATTACTACTAGCAATATCATCGTTAAAATACAGCTTATTTACTCCTAAAATTTTATCTCGTATTTATACCAAATATTCTAACCTTCTAGAATATTCCATAATATTCGTTGGATCCTACAGAATCCAACTCACCCGTATAGAGCGATAATCGCTCTAAGTGCACCACCTTCAGTTTTCCTCTCTGTCCTTTCCTAACCCAGTAAACCAATTTGTTTATCCTTTTTATGACGATGTAAGGTCCATCCCATGAAGATTGTAGCTTTGATGATAACATGATCTCGTTACAGGGATGGAGTAACAGCTGACTCTCCATAGTCCAATTGTTTCTTCATGTTCGACGTTCGTACTGACGTCCATTTCCACTCGTCACACTTTAAGTGACGGTTTTATGATGGCCCATGCAGTCTCGTTTATTAACGCACCAGCGATAGTTTTGGCGAGCGTCGATTTGGGTGACAACATTACTGCTTTACGTATCTCCGGGTAGCGTATTCCAATCAAGGAACGCGTCCATCTTAATTCTATCCATGTAATCGGAAGACGTATTTGTATATGCCAAATGCACTAACCGCTCGTCTGCTGATGAATATTTTTGAAGAGTCTCTCCGAATTTTTGATATTGACCTTTATAACTCCATACGATACATCTATCGTTTATGGTCACTTCCATACTTACGATTCAGCGCCTTCATTATCTCGTTATAACTATATCGGTCATGTTCCGGAAGAGTCTGTAATGTCTCAGCCGCTTTCCCTTTAAGAGCTACTATTAGCGCTGTTCCACGATTTGCGTCATTCCCACCATTTTGATTGACCATTGTCTCAAATTGAAATTTGAAAACTGCGAAAGATGTTGGGCCATAGAATATTTGGTGATTTAAATTTCATCGCTTGAATTGGCTGAGATACTGGGGACGCTGTTCCGTTAACTTCGATACATAGAAGTTTGTTACAAATTTAGCTATGTCTTACTAAATTTTGAATTTCGATTTTATTGATCATATTTGGATACCGAATTTGATGTATAGAATTCGACGCTTCAAATTTCTGTATCTGTCTTTTACATTTCGAATTGCAATTTTAACGAAATTTAAGTTTTCATGATTTTGCAAGCCATTGAAATTTTAATAAATTTCTTTAGCATTCTTTGATAATACGTATTTGAAATACTTTTTAAAATTTCGAAGGTTTTCGAATTTTGAAAATTTATAATGTTTTGAAATTTATAATTCCGAATTTATACATACAGTTAAAATTAAGCGAAAATTTAAGACTCTAAAATCTTTTGAACCAAATTTCACAATTTTGTTATTGAAATTTCGATTGGAATCAATATTTTTCATAAAGTTCCCCAGACTATTTGGCAATACGGATGGTTTTAAGGGTTCGAAGACCTGATATTTGACGAAATGTTTTAATTTTTCCCATTAATCTTTACGATAAAATGTTTATATAAAAGTCGTCGTATGAACGACGAACCTTGTCCGTCCTAACGAAAACAAAAGCGTTAAATCTAAAGACATCAAAATGTCCAGAGCGTTTGGAATAAAAATGTTTTTTTTGGAGTTAATGTTGGGGGTTAGGTTATGCATGGTTTGTCATAGTTGGTCAGTAGAATTTTCACCTAAGCATTCACTGGGTTAAGTTATTGGTATAACCGTTTCAGATTTTACTTCTTCGGCCGCTACAATAAAATAATATAATGTACAAGAGGTCTATTGCAAGAGTGTCCGATGTTTGGAAAAAAAACAAACTACTGCGTAATATTTTAAATAAAATGGCTCCGGATATTGTTTTCCATATTAGGTCGATAATCAATGGGAGCGTAGCGATCCAACGCACAATCCCGCTAAATTCACACCAAGATAAAGTACCTGTCAAAGCAGCTTAGCATTAGAATATCTGGTGGATTAAAAAATAAAAAAATACATCCTAATCGTGACGAATCAATCAGAAACTACAAAAATGGTGAAAGTAAAAAAAGGGAGGTGAACAGCAACGCAAAACAAAACTTTTTACCGAAATTTTCAGAAAATCGTCAATTTCGAATCATTTATTTTCGTTAAAATCTATTTAAAAAAAAGAGTTAAATAAGATAAATCAATAAATTATTTGGTATAGTAGCTGCCATCTATAAACGGGTGACAGAAATTAATTGCTCTTTTTAATTAAATCGTGCTAAAAATCAATTGTTTTTTGCTATATGCGTGGGGTTAATTATTATTGGGCCCATTAAGTATTTTATTTTATTTTGTTATTATTATTATTTAACAACACCTTCTCACATTATGTATACAAAAAATCTAATTAAATAAAATTAAAACACGTTTAAAATTGAATTGAGAAATATTTTATGTATAGAGTTGCTATATTAAGTTATAC
This sequence comes from Tipula unca, assembly GCA_951394425.1. NCBI lineage: Eukaryota > Metazoa > Arthropoda > Insecta > Diptera > Tipulidae > Tipula > Tipula unca. The sequence continues at coordinate 92,564,289 of OX596382.1, forward strand.
AGGAGCGAGTGGAACCATTTCTCATTCTCATAGCAGCAAATCAACATTTTAATAAAAATTAAAATGTAATTAAACTATAAAACAGTTGGATTTTTTTTTATCTATGTATATGTAGCACAAGAAAATACGATTTTCTAAAATACTTTGGATAATAAAGATGAAATTTAATTAAAAAGAATGGAGTAGAAAATTTTATGTATATATACTATCGTAGTAGATAATACACATAGTAAATATTTATCTAATTTAACTTTTACATAATATTTCACTACAAAATAAATAAACCAATTTAAAAAAATAAAATTAAATAGCAATAATATAACATGACACAAACAATTTGTACTCTGCACTACTGTCATGCAGATTGAAACCCAGCACAAGCAAGTGAATGAAGGGCATGCAAAATTCAATTTTGTTTGTCTTTGCAGATAGACGAGACAAAATACTTGAAACGCCTCCATTAAAATTTATTTATTTATATTGAATAAATTTCCATGCATGTAATATAGTTTTTCACACTTCATTTAAAAAACTAAAAGCATTTTTTGTACAAAGTTTTTTGTTTTTTTTTTAGTAAAATGATCAACTTAACGAAATATCTAAAAAATCACTTAACAATATATTGTCATTGATTTTCTATATCATACACACCAAAAAGAAAATTGTTCGGTAATTTAATTTAATTTATATATAAGTACATTACGACGACGTTCCCTACATACATACATTCGAACGAATTGACAACAACAAATAACATGAACTTAATTTAATTTAAAAAATAAAAATAAAAAAAAGTTAAAAACAAATAAAATTCTAAAATAACGTCATTATTTTTCAGGTCAAGGTTAAACTGAATGCTTAACGAAAAGAAAATTATATATGTTTTTTTTTTTTGGCTCAATTCACCTTGTATTGATCAATCATTTCCTAAATAAAAACAAATGAAAAACTGAAATTTATATTCGTACGTGTATTATTAATGTATGTTCGTACGTACGTACGTAAAAGTGTGGTTAAGTTCAATAACATAAATAAATTATAGCACACACAGTTTTGTATATGTGTAACAATATCGCGTAATGTTAGAAAATCTCTTAATTAGTGGGCAAAAAATAGCTTAGTGCCAAATTTCGGGTGATAAAACAAACAATGTACACACAACGAAGAATATTATAGCTAACACAAAAATAATAGAAATTGGCGCCTCATTATATAGAATTACATGCGGTGGCAACCTTGGAAGTTTGCGTTATATCCTAGAGACAAACATTTATATTTGGTTGTTTTTCTTTTGTTTAATTATTTTGTTACACTTGAATTAATTTGGTCAATGCTGTTACTAATATAAAACTGGGGTATATTGTACGAGTATGTATACATACGTGTTAAACTATACATAATGAGTTCAGGTTTCGACCAAAAATGTGAACACATGTGGAAATTATAAGTTGTGACGAACATATATACATATTAGTTATGCAGAGCCATAAAATTAACCTACTTTTATCATTAATGCTATAATTAGGCTTTACTAACATTTCTCTATATTATTTTCGAAAAAAAAAATACTTTAAATTTAAATGTGGCGAAATAAACATTATTGTCTAATTGGAAACCACTTGAGCATTTTTGGTAATTATATCCATAGCTACTAATATTTTCCTAAGAAATTGTTAATTGTAATGGAATTTGATATTTAAAAATTAATTACAACCAAATAATCTATTCTAACGAATTTCAAATAAAAATTACCAAGAAATATAGAATTGGTTTATGGTTTGAGTTAAGTAAATTTTGATTTCAAAATTTTAAACTCGCATCTCTGCTAATAAATAATCGATTCTTTGCAATTGGATTAGCACAATTCTAATCGCGTCAGAAAATAGGTCAGAAAATAAAAATATTATTTGGTAAAAAATCGAAAAATAAAATAAAAAAGTCGCATTTAATTAAGCCTTTATTTGCAGTTACTATGATAACAATTAAAACTACAACTTTTAAACGTTCACGTAAGATATTAATTACATCATTACCTACAACCTTGCGATACAAAACTTTTTTTTTGGAACGATAGTTTCATATATTATAACATATATGTATTATATATTGACATTTAATGCATTTTTTCATCAATTTTCAGTCAGCCTTTTTACTTATGACAGTCTACGAGTAATCTATGTAGTTGACATTGTTAGTGCGTTGTTTGCACATACATAAACGTATGATCATTACGGTCCCTCGACTGTCGAACAAATAAGCAATTGGCCAATCGGCAATTAAAATATTTTAGATTCAAATTTTTATAATAATAACAGTGTTAAAGGCCATTACTGGCCCCTTACTGAATCAACAATCTGGCTCCAACGGTTTCGATCCTGAGCTTGGTCTTCATACTGTCTTAGACAATCTGAAGAGGCCAAGTCGTTCTCTACATCGTGGAGCCATCGTCGCCTGCAACGACCTCTGCAAATTTTTATCACTATGGTATTTATTGTCTTGACTTACTATGTATGTACATTACTTACGTTGTGAACTCAAAACATGGTAAAGTGATCATGATTAGTGGGTGTTCACAAAAACAGTTGAAGAGAGCTCTATTTTAATTTTGGTGTAAATGAAATTAGGGTAACCAGATATACTCTTTTCAAGAGTATTAGTACTCTTTCTGATTTGTTTTACTCTTTTGTTAGGCAAAATTAATCAAAATATATTCTTTTTGAATCAAAGCCCTCTTTGTTTTTAAAAATATAATGGAACAATAATAAAAAATATTAAAAATGTTCGATATCAAATTTTAGTCAACCGTTCCAAGCACTAGCTCAGTGAAACACACGAATTATTGTCTTGCATCAGACTATAGACAATTTTTCAGATTAAGCTTTGGTATCATTTTTTTGCTTTGTTTTCTAAAATTCTGTTTGCAATAAACTATCAAAAATAATAAAAATTAACAATGCTCGGTACCAAATATTACTCGACCTTTCCCAGCACTCACATGGTAAAACACCCGAAAAATTATTATCTATCATTGCTAAACAATTTTTTGTGTGTTTAACTATGTAATGCCTAGTCAACTAAAATTTGGTATTCAATAGTATAAAATATATAGTTTGTTTGATGCCAATGGAACTGTTTTTATAAATAAATTTGTTTTGGCCGATGAAATTTTTTACGCACTAAATTAAAGGCGTGAGTACTGTTCACCTTGCCCAAAATGACGGGCCGCGCTAGCTACTTAGACTACAGATTAGACATATTTTGCTTTTGGATAGAATAATTTTAGCAGGGGAACCTAGCATCTTTGTCCGCTTTAGGATTACAACTTTGGAAAATTTGTAGCAAACCATTAAAAGTGGCTAAATATTGAAAAACCAGGTAATTAGAGTTTAAGTTTATAGAATTGTGATATGAAGAGTTGGGACACAAAATCTAGAGCCTGATCAGATCTGAGATTCGTCTATTTTTGGAAACTATATTTTGAATCCAAAGAATTTAGAATCAAGAAATCGTTAAATTTCAAATCTGGATTATATTATGTAGAAAGAAGAAGAGAAAATTATTGATTCATAATTTATAGTAGCTGAAATTTCTAAAATTTGATTGATTTAAAATTTAATTTTTGATTGAAAAATTAAAGAAAATTGTTTATTGATATTAAAATAAAAACTAATTATTAAATTTTCAAAAAAGGTTTTATAGAATTGTAAAAAAATAGCCATTTTGAAATAAAATGAAGAATTTTGCCACAAACAATTCAGAGTGTCAGATTCGGATCTCTTTAAATTATTAAATGTCTAATCTGGAAACTTTTACATAAACAATGCACTTTATGGACGATTTAGGTATATAGAATTTTGATGTTAAAATGTAGAATTTTCATCTAAAAATTAAAATCTATCTTAGCTAAAAATTTAAATCTATTTATTAATTTATTAAATGAAAAATTTTAATTTTAAATTTAAACAATTTGGAATTCTATAATTTATATTACTACAATTTAAGATGACAAATAATTTCAAAATTATAATTTTTAAAACTTAATTATCTTATTAAAAAGAATTTAAAAAATTTATTTATAAAATTAATTATAATAAATTTAGAATAAAAAATTTAAAGTCGATCTGATAAAATTATAAATTACAAAATTTAATTATAAAAAATAGAGTAACTTCTTAAAGGAAGTTTTTAATTTTAAAAATTAAAATAATTCTTTTTAAAATGGAATTACATACATAGATGCCAAATTTAATGTTTATAAATTTAAAAGATTCAGATCAAAATATTAATTTTAAAAAAAAATGTAAACTTAAATTTAAGTTATCTTAAGTAACTTGAGATTATTTTACGAAAATTTTAAATTTAATTTAATTTTTAATTTTTACATTCTTTAATCTTAAATTACTTAAAACTGATATTTAGAACGACTTTTAAAATAAGAAATGTTTGGGCCAAAATACTTAATTTTAAATTTGAATTTGTGTCAAGGTCTAATTATAGTTAAATATTTTAATTCAAATTATAATTTCAAAAATATATGAGCGATTTTCTTCTGAATTTCAAATTAAGTTTAAAAATTCAAAATTATTTATTCTAAAATTTTCAATTTTTTAACTTATTCAAAAATTGTAAATTCTAAAATATAATTTCTTGCGGCTTCAGAAATTTTTGTATAAGTTTTTGAACGATTTCTTCCACCCAGAATATCATGATATCAAGTTAGTAAACTGAATTAATTGTTAATTTATATTGAACAGGTTCAAAACCATAAAAATAATTTAAATTATAATTTCCAGGCTAAAAATTACTTGTTTAAATCTATATACTAACATAATCAAACTTTAAGTGGTTTGAAAAAAAATATTTTTTATTTTAAATGTCTCAAATACAAGCGAAGATGCGCTAATCAAATTTTTTAACAAATTTAAAGCTACTTGTAATATAAAACATCGATTTTTGCATCGTGGATTTTTCCGACCTATCTGAATTTGAAATTTTGAAGCCAATTTCAAAATTGATCAAATATTGAATTTTTAAAAGCTATTATTTTGTTTCTAAAATTTAAAATTGTCAAGTTTTTAAAATCGAATTTAATGTGTAATTCGTTATATTTAGAAATGCAATTTTAATTATATAAAAAATGCAACATTTAAAACTTAAATTTAAATTTTAAAACAACGTTTAATTTAAAAAAATTTTAAATGATAAAATTTAACAAATATGAAATTTTTGAAGCTTCTGGAATATTTTGGATTTTTGAAACATTTATGTAAATAGACAAAAGAAATAAATTAAATTCTAATTCACACGATTGTATTTCGATAGCTTTAAATGCGGAATTCCAATGTTTATGAAATTTACATATACTTACATATATATACAAATATGCAGTGTTAATAATCATGCATAGTCTATCGATTCGATTTCTAATAGATAAAACATCGTGTTAAAGTCAAATAAAATACCGATTTCTTGATCAGCGTATAGGACCCGAGTTGAAGGATTGATTTGGCTCAAAATCAGGTACTGTTCTAACATACTCTTTTGCGTTCGAAAATATCTGGGTAGCCTATATGCAATGTATATGAAATATTAGATATAAAAGTAAAAATATGAATTTGTTTGTGGGGTTCTTCTAAGGGAAGGCTATGTGCGTTTTAAGCAAGAAATTGAAGTTAAGAACAAGTTATGAAATATACATTGTAGTTAGCGCAGTTTATATTGCAAAATAAATGTGTTTATTATAGAATATCTCTAAATCTAGTGCCATAAATGGTAGCATTGGTTTTCTGAACCTAAAATATCTTAGTAAAGGTTTTTCTAGATATTTATTTAGAAATTATTTGAAAAATATTCAAATGGTTAATACGTTTAGTATCTGAAAATTCTAGTAAATTTACCAAGCTTATTGAAAATATTAATAAAAATTAAAAACCGATAATCGTATTACCTTTTCCAGATTAAATCTTTTTTATTAATTTGATAGAATAATTGATTTTTGATTAATACGCGTTTATTCTATTACATTTTATTTTTGGGTCAGAAATGCAATGGTACGATTTAGGGCACTAGTAGTATAAACAATAAAGGTATGTATTTAAAGTTGTAAATCGCATAACGCTGTTGTGTTGCAATAACGCGCCAAAAATCTTTAAATGTAAGCCGCTACTATTATAACAGAAAATTAAAGAACATCAAAGGCATAAATTAATCAACCGCAGTGAAAATCTTTCAAAAAAGTGTAGATAAACTTTCAAATTGTTTGATGAGTGGTTGACGAAATGCTTCTGATCTAAAGCTGAACAGCTGCAGCAGTAAAAATATTGCTTTTGGAGGATAATACTTTATGCCCAACAATCTTATCTATCGGAACTAAATCCAAATGTATAGGTTGTATGTTTTTAAGACCTACCACAAAGATGTTGAGTGGCAAAATATTGCTATTCAAACTGCATTCAAGTGCATCGCAATACAGAAAATGAACACTAAACACAGATATGACCGAAATATTAAAATGTTATACCGAAATAATATTTAAAGGTCCCAACGAAGTGAATTTGCTCAAAATTTTAAATTTAAATGATAAGGAAATAAGTACATATTGGCAATTGGTTTTACCACATTTAAGAAGAGGCTACTACGAAGAACACTTTATATCAGCTATTTGGTTAGCTAAAAGGTTGGTTACTAGATTGGATATTAAGGTGGCGTTTCTAATTTTTACTTACTTATTATTGATAATGATAAATCGTCTATAGGCATAACAACTAATTTCTCTAATTTCACAAACTATATATACGAATTTTACAGAATTGGAAAAAAATCGTTAGAAAAAAAATTATCAAATAGTAGAAATCTGCATGAATTTCTAAATTTTTCAGCTGATATCATCTTTAGCACGAAGCTAAAAAAAATTCAAAATTTTAAAATATTTTATTTAAAATGTTCAAATAATCTCATGTAACATCTGCATTTTTGCTGATTTTTCCAATCCGAATTCGACATCAATTTCTTTTAGAATTTAAATTATTTTGTGAAGTGATAATCACATTTTATGAATTTTAATGTTTGAATTTGACATTTTAAATGTTGGGACAAAACTCGGAACTATAGAATTTAGAAAAAAAATTTAAAATTCATAAATTGTAGATGCCTAAATTTAAAATTTCAATTATGATTAAAGTCAAAATTGTATTGAAATTTTAATTTTCAAAATATCTTCAAAATTTCACAATTCTTAAATCTCTTAAATTAAATATCTCTTGTAAGCTGTATAAATTATTGATTCGGATTTCAAATTGTTAAACTACGTCGAAAATGATTTTTAATTACTGAAATTCGAATTAAAATAATAAATTTTCAATGTTTCAATTAAATCAAAATTATCAAAATTAAATTCTTCAAACTGAAATCTAAAATTCAGAAATTTTGAACCGAATTTTAGGTTAAAATTTTGTTTTAACAGAATTCAAAAATAAATTCCATAATTTATAATTTCCTTGAACAGTACATCGTAATCTCCAAAAAAAACGATAATCCGGACAATTTCGTTTGAATTCAACATTAAGTTCAGAATTATAAATAGATGAAATTCAACATTAGAACATTCGTTAATTCGAATTAGCAAATATTTAAAATTTTCCATTCCATTTTACATTTTGAAATCTTGAATTTAGGAAAATTTTCAAAAAGTCTTAAAATTTGAATCTCGGATATACTGTTCATCGTGCTTGTTCCTATGAAAAATATCCAGCCGACTAATCTCGCAAACCCGGCGTTTCTGAAAAATAAGTATGTTGCAAACAGAAGTTGGGTAGGTTTGACGAGCCAGTCATTATTATTTATTTCTTTTCGAGAACGTATCTTAAAGGTTATTTCTAACCTTTTCTAACCTTATTGTTAACCTTTTCGATAAACGTCGATTGTGATACAGTTACATAAAATGCAACGTTAATATTTTCTAATAAAACGCTGGAAATGGACATGTAGGAATGAATTGAATTAATTTCGTATCGCATTCTTCTTATATTTTTAAACTTGTCTAGAAGTTTCGTGTAATTAGATCTGTAATAATATACTTCTGTACGAGAAGTATAGAACGCTATTAATATATCAAACGAATGAGTACATAAAATATTAAAATAAAATTATCATGTATGCATCTGCTTTTCCGACGAGTGTACTGTTTGTTTAAATTTATTTGTGAACAAGCCGAACAGACGTTACCGTTACGAGAAAAATTCTCATATTATTGGTTTTCATTTCAAACCAACAAAAATTATTTCATCTTGAAATGATCGTTAAGATACAATCAAAATAAAAAATTAATTCTGTTATTAATTCTGTTACCCCTTCAAAACTACACAAAAGAAAATTCGAAACTTTTCAAATGAACATTTTAGAATATCGAAATTCGAAATTTAGTCTTTTGAAATTTTTTGAAATTTTGGAAAATCAAAATGTTAAATGGATATTTTCAAATTTAATATTTTCAATTATATAAATTGTGAATTAACGAATTTTGTAAAACATTGATTTTCTAATACATGTAACATTTTGAATTTCCAAATTTTGGAAACCTTATGAAAAGTTTTTTTACTTAGTCCATTAATTTTGCAAATCAGATTTTAAAATTATGTATTTAAATTATTGATTTTGATCAGTTTCATGTAACTTTGTATTTTTGTTTTACATAGTTGTCTAAAGTGAAATAAGCAAAATTTTGTCGAAATCAATTGAATTTTTAAATATCTGAAGGTCCAAATAGCTAAATTTTCGAATTTCTAAATCTCAAATTTTTTAATTTTCTGAATGTCTAACTCTGAACTTTTAAATTTCTAAATTATTGAATTTTTAAATTTAAATATTTCTAAGTAAGTAAATGTCTACGATTTTAAATTCCTACATTTCTAAAACCCTAAATTTTCTATATAAATAAAATTCCAAATGCGTTTCTAAGTTTATAGAATTTTTGAATCGCAAAATTTGTAAAATTCTGAATGAATTTAGGCGATTTATTTATGCTTATTCATATTAGTTGCGAGTCGCTAATATTAAACTAATCTACTATGATTTAAAACTGAAATTTTACATTTAAAATTTTTGGTTTTTAACTCTAATGCCAATCCTTAAACTATAATTCTAAACTCTTCTATATTTCAATTCTAATATCCTAATATTCAGATTTTAAATTCCAATATAATTCAATAAATTAATTTTTGTTTTGTTAAAAATATATTTTCAAGTATTTTCCCATGTTAGTTGGGAAATTACAATTCATTTCCACGATGAATTTTAACAAACTATGTAGAATTGGTGAATTTTAATAATTTCAGAATTTATCAAATCGTAAAATCTTAATTAATTTCATATCATACATACCCAATGAAATAGAATTTTATCTAAAACATTTAAATTTCTAAATTTGTTAATTTAAATGTTTTTATTCATTTTAATTTTAATTTGACGTTACATTTAAAACAAAATTCTATAATTATTTTAAAATCTTGAAAATATGGAAAAAATCAAACATATTTTTTAAACATTGATAATTCTAGATTGTATTTGACAAATAGTAAAAAAATTAAAACTCTATATGAACTTAATCGATTTTTGGCAATTGAACGAATAGAGTTTTAGTTGAAAGTTCTGAATTCTTTATTTAAAATTTGATTTCAAGATTTAAAATACCTAAATTTACAAAATTTAGTAAAATGAGTTGAAATAATTCTGTATTTTAAGAATTATAAGAATTAAGAGAATTCTTAAGTTCAGAATTTCAGATTGATAAAATTTGAAATTTTGAAATTTATGTATGGAAATTTAATATGAAAAAAGAATATTTTCAAAATTCGTATTGATAACCTATTACATTCACGTGGTACAGTGGCTGAAAAATTGGTATGAGGTTCTCCACATGATATCACAAAATACCATGATGAGGTTTGATTATGTAAAAATATACTTCCATAATGGATTTATTGTTTTACGTTTATTGAATGCGCCGTGATACAATTAACGATAATTTTAAATTAAAATTTATTAAAAAAAATAAACAAAATCAAATAAATTTGTAAAAAAGGTCAACATTTAACGATTGTTATTCAGGATTTATATATAGGATTGTTTATTATTAGTGCATCAACATTAATAACAAGTCGATAAATTTTATTAGAATTTATGTACACATATACGTTTACAGTATATGTATACGATTTTTATGGGCACTTGTGAAATATTTATATGCAATTTTGCATATTACATTCTTTCTACATTATATAAGGTATAAATAACTAATCGAAATAAATATTGTTCATCAAATCATCATATGTATGTAAATAGATCCGATTTTATGTTTAAAGTTATAAAAACGCAATGTTCATTTATATGTTCAATAAAATCGAAATATACGTTAACGATCGATTTTTAAACCTTGAACGTCATTCAACCAATTACGATTATACATAGATATATGTATTTACTCGCAACCCAATTAACAGATTGTCGAAATCATTCAACATCGCTGAAGATCTCTTTGATTTCAATTTAGCTATGGACAGCTTTACAAAAAAAAAAAAAAAATTAAAGACTTATTTTTCGAAAATTTAAACAGAAAACTCATTACATTTTCAAGCTGACTATTATTAGATTAATGTTTTATTTTTTTTATTTAATTTAATTTTTCTTGTTAATGTTGTACATATTTGTTTTTTCCACAATATACCTTTTGAAATCGTAATCAAGAATTTAATATTGGTCATTTGTACCGGATTGCCCCTGGACGGTTGAATTCCAAAAAAACAACAATCAAAGGCATTTCGATGCTACGCTCTTTTATAGATTGGAGATATTACCATTATTTTTGTGTACATATAGTTTCGAAATAATTGTTATTGTAAATTGTATGTAATAATTATAATTGTATTAAGTTCCCAATCACCAGTAGAAATGATTTTTGAGAATTTTTCTTTTTACAAATATTCAATTTATATTTAATTTATTCAAATTCGACCCATAAAAATCTTTCATTCATCAAAAAACATGAAAAAATCGAATAGACCAGAAATGTAATTACGATACCAAGCTGGAAATTTGTTTATATTCTATTCGAAATGTAATGTCAGATATTCAAATCAGATTTTGATTAGCACATTCAATACCGGTATATTTGAAATTTGTCATTGAGCCAATATTGTTGGAAGTCGTGCTTCGTCATTATTTAAAAATGAAAAATTGTTGTTGAGAGAAAAACGATTTTTGATTCAAGTGTTTCAAAACATGTTAATAAAAACATTGAATTAAATGTTTGTACCTAAACATATAAAATCCGTCCAAATAACACAAAAATATTCAGTGGTTGGCAAAATTTTGTTTATGGCATGGACTGACATAAGAAATCGGATACAAAAATGATGATAGTATCACGAAGGCAGGCGTGAAGCATTATTTTATTCCGCACCATTCTGTTCTCAAAAATGATAATGGTATTTATATAAAAATAAGTATAGTCTAAGAAGCACATACACATCGAGAAGATGTACCTAACTTTATTATTTAGATATATATGTAGCTTAATCTTTCAAACCGTTCAATAGATAAGCATGTGAAGATAGCCCAGTTATTTCTTCCCAGGAAAAATAAAACCGTACATCAGACAATACTACTCTATCCCAGTTTTTTCCTCAAACAAAATATAAGTATGAAATTATTCATAAATGTGTTTAAAAAATGATGAAATATCCCAGCCCAACTTTTGATAAAATAAGTATATGTTTTGAGTTGGCCATAGTAAGAGCAAGCCCTGGTAAAATTCGCAACACCAGCCATGTGGTGCAATTTGTGCAATCGGCCAACTTTCATATGGCCCCACATAATTTAATATCAAAAATATTCTAACTCCTAAGAACTTCCGGGGCCGGAAATAATTCTTTCTGTTTTGAGTTGGCCGTAGTAAGGGCAAACGGCGAACCTTCATATGGATTCAAAACTCCTAAAAACTTCCGAGGCCGGATGGAATTGTTCATGTTTTGAGTTGGCCATAGTAAGGGCAAGCTCTGGTAAAACTAACAGCATCAGCCGTATGGTTCAATTTGCGCAATCGGCCAACGTTCATATGGCTCCATATAATTTAATATAAATAAGATTCTAACTCCTAAGAACTTCCGAGGCCGGAAATTATTCTTTATTTTGAGTTGGCCATAGTAAGGGTAAGCTCTGGTAAAATTCTCAACACCAGCCGTATGGTGCAATTTGTGCAATTGGCCAACATTCTTATGGCCCCACATAATTTAATATAAAAAATATTCTGACTCCTAAAAACATCCGGGCCGGAAATAATTCTTTACGTTTTGAGTTGGAATTTTACCAGAGCTAAAAAATTAAATGTATGCCACTTAACCTATATCTTAACGTTCTTTATATTTTAAATCATCTACTAATTTTAAAATCAATAAAAATTAAATTACATTCTTGAAACTGAAATAAAATCCTTTAAATTCAAAAATTGTATTGTACAAAATAATTATAGTTTTTGTAATCTTAATATTGCAATTAAAAATTTATTGAATTTATTAAACAATAGCAGAAATAAAATTATTTCTAAAACTATAATTTACAAATAACTGGTAAATAATTATTAAAATTTGCAAAATTTATAAGGATTTATAAAATATTCAATTTTTCATAACAAAATAAAATTCAATCAATTTTATGAGTAACAATTAAACTAAGTTTTTTAAATATATTTCTATTACCTAACTTTCAGAAGTGTGTAAAATTTCTTGAATTCCTCATAATTATCAAAGACAGATTATTTGAATTTAAACTCTAAATCTTAACGTTCTTTCTTTTTAAAATTTCTGAAAATGTTATGAATGAATAAAAATCATGATTAGAATTTTACAAATTTATTAGATTTTTCAAATTCCAGAATTAATTTAAAATTATTTTTTAGAAATTAAGAAATTCTTAGTGCGCTAAAGTTGTAATTTGAAATAAGAAATCGTCTCAATTCTAAAACTTTCAAAATTGTATAATACACGTTTCATTAAATAAATAGAATTTTGATTAAAACAAAATTTATAAATTTCAAGTTTACTATTTAAAAACCCTCAATTTCAAAAAATTGTAAAAACAGAAAAATTTGAAATTTGAAAAAATTTAATTTTTAAAAGTTATTCTGAACATTTCAAAACCTTTTTAAATTTGTATATTATATACACAATTCTTAATAAAATAATTCATAGAACTCAAATTTGTTAAGAGAAAACCACAAAAATATTTAATGAAAATAGTTTTTTAGAATTTTTTAGAAAAAATATTAAAATTGAATTAAATTAAATATTATTTTAAATTTTATTTGAAATATGTTTAAAAAAATTAAATTTTTGGAAATCCTTCCGACTGGGATCTCCAAAAACATAATTTATTTAAATATATTTCAAATAAAATTTAATTCAATTTTAATATTTTTTCTAAAGAACCATTTTCATTTTGGTTTTTCTTAACAAATTTGAGCTATGAATTATAAAAGTTTGTTAAAATTAATCTGTCCTAAATATATAAAAATTCTGTAAATGTTAAATTTAAAACAAAATAAATTTTGAAGTGAAATTTGAAAAATAATTATTAGAAGAAATTTGCTAAGGGAATTTTAAATACATTGAAATTATTTAAATAAATTAAAAACGTATATTTCTTAACATAATAACCGTAAAATGTGTAAAAAAAATTAAAAATCTACTTCGTATTTCTATTGAATCTTTAAACTCAAAATTTCAAAAACTATAAAGTTGGGATATAATATCAAACTATTTAAAACGTTGATAAAATTATATAAAATGGTAAAATATTTTATTAAACATTTCTAATAGATCTATACTTTGATGAAAATAAAAATTGATAAAACTTACGAAGCCCGTTAAATTTTAAAACCGAATAATCGCCTGGTTTTAGAAAAAAAATTAAATTTGAGTTCTTGAAATTTTAATATTGCAAAAAAACCGAATTTATTAAATTATAGAATTAATAAAATTAGTTTTAAAATTATCTGAAACGATCAATAAAAATCTATAAATAAACTGATAAATAAATTTTAAAATTTACCAAATTTATAATAAAATATATTTAATCTAAATTTAAACTCCAATTTGCAGAATTTCTAAATCTTGAAAATCTTCCATTTGGTATAGTAGCTAGTATATTACTATTAACTCTGTTTGAAATATTAAAATTTCTTAAAATCATTAAATATATTAATGTGATTGCTTAAAATCAAATTAATTACGTAAATTGTGATTATAAAAATAGATAATATTCAGAAATCAGATCTAAAAATTGTATTATTTTGTAAATTTTTAAATTATTTAGAATATCAAAATTTTATTAAATTCCACTCCAATAAAGATTAAAATTTGGTTCGAAAATATTAAAATAAATTAAAAATTGCAAGACTCACACTTAAAATTAATATTCTTAAATTTATTATATAAAAATGTATCTATGTTTGAGGTTATTCAGGATTCTATTTCCGAAAACGATTATAAATATTATAAATATTTTCAAATTGGATATGGGTTTTCCGCTATTCTGTGAGATTTCTTTTTTCCACGATACTAAAATAGAAGGCTTTGCATTTTTAACATCAGTGTTGTCAAAACGAGTAGAAATTATGTATTTTTATTTGTGGAGACTAAATAAATAAAATTTCGATTATGCTGCGTCAACACACCGTTAAGGCCGTGTGTCAATTAGTTAATAATTAACATTTTGACAGGAGCGTCAAATTGTTCGTTTTACCTATGATGAGCAATCTGTCAAAATTTTAATTTATATTATTTTATTTAAGTATTGATCTAGTAATTAAATAAAAACCCAAACTAATGTTGGTTCACGTAATATCTTATCAGTTTGAAATATGTTCGACGAGCGAACAAGCTTAAGAAACACTGTTATAAATATATCGCCTTGGTAAAGGTGATAATTAAACGAAAAAGGTTTTAAATAAAAGTCATATAAACCGAAATAAATGATTATTTTTTATTCGATTTTCGACATCAAACCAAATTATTTTATTAATGAGACACATTTACACATTACGTTTGCGTGTGGCGCACGAACCGAGTTAAATAATTTTTCTTACATGCTTTCTCTGTTTCTGATTAAAATATTTAATATTCAAATGTTTTCAATTTGGCGTTTTTTCTGACTTTGATATTAATCTAAATTCCATTCACAAATTGTTAATTTTTGTTTTCAATGTTATGGTTTAGTCCCTTGGCTTTGTGCCAAATTAAGACCACCATCATCACAATGAAAATAATAATTGTTTGATTTATGTACGTATATGATTATAATGTTCTGTTGACTTGTATACATCGGGTATATAATATGTATGTATACATTTATTTTAGTTGATCTACAGGTGTTTGAATTGTTATTTATTATTGTGTACCTTATATCGTCCTTAAATACTAAATTACTCGTATATATATAGTGGATTATTACTCTTTTGGATTTTTTTTTTTGTATCCATGATGTAATCTTGCGTGAGCTATAGAATACAACATTTTTAAATGATTCATCTGATTCCACGCGCTAAAAAAATTGAAACGATATTAGTTTTTTTATAGTACAAGCACACCACAACCTTGGTTTTTATACTCCATATGTTCAGCAGACATTGTCACAAATTATGTACATTCAAATTTGATTTTAATAGGCTTTTACCATTTATCTAATGTATGTATGTAAACAAATATAAGATTTGGCCGCCCAATACAAGTACTTTGGTGAATATATTTGGGCAAGCATTACATTTTACTTTTAATTTATAACTTCGCTTATAATAATTTCAAAAGGTTAACAATTTTTTTTTTTCGTTTAAGATTTTCAACTCAAGAAAATTACACATTTTTTTCTAAAGATTAGAGTCTGGGTTTTCATCTTGAGGATAAAAATAAATTTTTTTTTCTTTGCTTTTATGACAAGTGTTTTTTTTTTTGTTAAGGAAAATTAAATCTATTTTAACATTTCTTTATTTTTTTTAATTTGTATTTTCATGATTTTATAAATAATAAAAAACGTGTGCTGTCGTTTTTATTAATGAATCAAAATTATGTATATATGTAAACGAAGAACACATATATATATATATATATATATATATATATATATATATATATATATATATATATATATATATATATATATATATATATATATATATATATATATATATATATATATATATTCTTGTTTATGACATCAAGCGAAAAACAATAAAGTAAAAAAAGAAAACTGTGTGTACGTCGTATACGTACATATACTTTTCGCACAGTCACAAGTTAAAATATTAGAAATATTGTATAACAATTACTTTACTTGAAGACACAATATGCTATTTAAAAAATAAAATAAAAAAAATTAGTAAAAAGAAAAACACAAGAAGTGAAAATATTTAGACGGATGATGACAACAACAACGACGACGACGACAACGACGACAACGACAACAGCATCCATAATATAAAATAAAACAATACAGAAAGTTATTTTCAAATAATTTTCACTTGTTTTAGTAGTCGTTCCCGGGACATTGTTGTTGGTGTAAGTAAATTATTTGATACATTTATTTTTATGGCATGACTTTATAATACTTTTAGATCCAATTAAATTATACATTTAACAAAAACAGAAACAAAAAAAACAAAAGCGGTAGACTTAAAATAAATAAAAAGGGCATATGACGACAAATGTTTTAATACAATAATTATTTTATTTTTTTTAATTTAAAAATTGATATAGGAATTTGGCAAAGAAAATTTATGTATATGTTGTTTATTGTTTTCAAGTGTAAGGTAATGTAATTTTAATTTAATAGAGTTTTATTTTGTGGAAGGCTCATTTAAATATCAAAGCGGTTAGTATTGAAGACCCATACGCTTTTGATTTTCACTTTAGACTTTATTGAAATTTTTTAAATGCTTTTTCCGGTAATCGTTGTCAATCAAGATAAAACACATTAGCCAATATTGAAGTTTCACTCGTCCGATTGACTGTTACTCCTTTTCCAAACCACATTCCACTTTTTCTATAAAGGCTATTTACTAAACTGCAAAATCGAGCTAAACAGAACAATATTTAATTTTTGCTATTTATTTAGTTAGTCTATTGCTCAACGGATGCCATTATTTGAATTTTATTATTATTGGTGTATTTTATTCTATTCAATCAATTGTTTATTTATTTGCAAAAATTTAGATGGAAACCGCAAACGAGTCTGGTAACATTGCACCTCGTTTTTCTAGAAAACGGTTCGAGACACAGAGAAAATACGGATCATCAAATTTGTCAGACGGAAGTAGAAAATTGATTTGGTGATCCCATTTTAAACCTTTAGTTTTGAAGCTACTGGCAAATAGATAGTCCTCAATAAACTCCCAAGGTTGTGGTATTTAACAAAGCGTTGGTTTTTTCAAAATATTATATTCAAATGGAAAAGCTTTTGACATAACGGTGATTTTCAACGGTGAGCGATGGAAAAATGATACTCGAGCACCAAAGTTGCTTGCTAGTCCTAATTTGAAGCCAATTTTAAAATTCTTATATCTTAATTCACAAAATTTTACATTTTTAAACTATTTAATTATTAAAATTATTTCGTTTAAAATACACGTTTCAAAATTTGTAAATCTAATACAAAATTTCAATACCTAAATTGCGAATATTTTGAATTTTAAATAATTCTTAAATTAGTTAATTAATTGAGAAAATTCCAAATTTTCATAATCCTTAACTTTTTGTTTTTGAAATTTCACATTTAACGATTGATACAATTTATAAAATATCCGACCCCTCGTAAAAATTTGAAATCGATCGAAACACAAAATTTTATATTATTTGGAATCCTAATTTTATTACGTACTCCTTATTTTTTTAAAAATTTACAAAATCTTTTTATAACATTTTAATTCTTAAAATTGTTGATTTAAAATACTCAGGTTTCTAAATTTGTAAATCCAAATAAAACTTCAAAACTCAATTGTGAATGCCTTAACTGCCAAAATCATGAATTTGAAATAGTTTTAATTTGCAATCTTCTTAATTATTTCTAAAATACTTAATTTTTAAACAATATCTCAAACTTCACAAAATTCACAAAATATTATTATTTTTTAACATTCTAATTTTTAAAATTTTTGTTTTTAAATAATTAATTTTATTTAATTCAAATAAAATTGCAAATCTCAATTTTTCAATACATACCTAAATTGCTAAATTATTATATATAAAAAAAATCAAAATTCACTTACGTTTTAATTCCTAAATTAATTAACTTTTAAAATCAGGCACATTTTCTAAATTTGTAAATCCAAATAAAACTCCTCAACTCAATTGTCAGTACCAAAATTGTGAAATCCTTGTATTCTAAAAAGCGTAAATTCGTAATCCTTGTAGTCTAAAAGCCTAAATTCATAAATATTTTAAAATGCACAAAATTCTATAAATTTTTGTACACTTCAAGTCTTTATTTAACATTTTTTGTTTTAAAATATCTACGTTTCTCAATTTACTACTACTACTCTAATAAAATTTTCAATACGTAATTTACGAAATTCACAAATTTTAAAATTCTTTGAATTTAGATTTCATAATTCTTTGGATTTTTATTCGTAAAATTTGAAATCGATGAAAAGGCAGAAATGAATTTTATTCACCTCTTTAAATTAATTAAACCAAAATTTTTTAAAGATTTTAATTCATAATATTTAAGTTTTAAAATCCCTAGTTATCTACATTTATAAATAAAACTAAAATTTCAAAACTCAATTTTAAACAAATCTAATTAATTCTTTAAATTTTAAATTTGGAGAAATTTTAAATTTTATAAAAAATGTTAATTTCATTATGTTCTCCTCAAATCATTTATTCTCAAAATTCTATATTTTCAATCTTTTTAAGTCTTTTAAGTTGTTTTGTAATGTCCACGTTTCAAAAATTTAAAATTCAAATAAAACTCCAAAGCTCTATTTTAAGTTTAAATTTTTAAAATTCTAAACCACAAATTTCATAATTTATTGACATTTACGTTAAGGATTCTTTTTTTGAAATTCAAGATTGATAAATTCTTCAATTTTCGAAAATATTAATTTTGTAATTCGTTTTTATACATTTATGGAATTTAATTTGCATTTGTTGGATTTTAAACTCCTATAGATTTGAAATCGACCGAAAGGCAGAATTAAATTTTATTCAAAATTCTTAATTTCATGGAGCCTTAATTTTAAAACAATTAAATTTTTCAAATTGTTGAGGTTTTTTTGATGATAATGAACCGGTGCACATGATGTCCAAGAATTACAACAAAATTGACTACCTCTACTACTTCAGATGTTAACTTTTTCAAATTTGTATTATTGGTAGATGAAGCAAGTTTTAGTATAGTATAGTTAATAGACATAATATGCATTATTGGACTGAGAAAAATGTACATTGGATTAAAACTGTTGGCCATAAACATCGATGGATTGTAAACATTTGGGCTGATATTCCTAATAGTTGTTTGTGTAAACCGGTTTTTTCGAAGACACCCTTTCAACTGAGATGTCCGTCCATTTTGGATGAATTTCAAGAGAAAAGCTGAACACTTTGTTTCCACAAATATGGATCGGTAGAGATGGTCCATAATCATTTCCAGCGAGAAAGATCAATTTTTACCTCTGGAAAAAGGTCAATGAAGTATCCTCAATTGATCGACCCAGTACTCGAAGTATAAACTAAATATGAGCCAAAGTATAAGAGACTAAGAATAATAATTTAAAAAAGTTCAAGCAAGCGTTATTCGAAAGCTTGAGGCAAGTAAGAACCAAAATGACAAAGTACCTGTACAAAAATTGTTGAGTTTATTAAAGACTATTGACAGGGTGCCTCAAGAGTATACCAACCCATAAAAACACCTTTTTTATCCGTATCTTCATAGCTAAGATCATTCAAGATCACCAAAAAAATTCCTTCTTCCGTCTGACATCTTTGAAAATAGGTATTTTCTCTGTACACTAACTATTTTTGAGAAAAATGGGGAGCACTTTTTACCAAACTCACGCAATACCCGGAAATAATGTTATTCCGATTTCAGCAGCTGTGACATTTTGCTTTCGATAATCTAATTCATGATGAAATATAAAAATTAATATGTCTGAAGTTCGCTGATCCCGTCGTCCGAGCATCAAGAAATTTATTTATAAAAATTGTGACACCGGATCTAACAAGTACATATGTCTATTAGGCATTTTCAAGTAATTTTTTAAAAAAACGTGTATGGAGCCTCTTGGCCCTTAACAATTGAAGACGATTCAATGTGAATTTCCGATTATAGAAAATTAAAATCGCGATATTCAAGAATTTAATTGAATGGAAAAGCCCCCGATATTTTAGAAATGTAGAGAAAACAGAGATTGCATTAGAAAATTGCATAATGGAAATCAACGTACTGTTTACAATTTATTAACTGAAGCCAAAAACTAAACAAACCGTTTTAGGATGTTTACCAAAATGTGTAGGATGTTTACCAAAATACTATGGGGAAACAATGCGATTATAAGGCGATGAACGATGTATTAATCAGAGATATAAGTAGTTGAGAAAGCTAAAACAATAAATAAATCCAAGGTCAGTATCAAGTCAAACAAGTCGGTTTCCAATTGGGATGGAATGAGTTTTGATCCGAACTTAACAGTACTTATAATATGGCAGAATAAACATAGAATTTATCTGGATAAAACATGTTCAATGTGTGAAATAAATCGAGTCAGAACGGAATAGGTTATCTGCAATGGAATTTAGCCATTCCTTGACCGATTATGAAGAAACTAAGTACGTTGGGTTCAAATGGAATTCCAAATTGATTTTTGGCAGTAGTTCTGGAATGAAACTTGGTATATTAGATGGAAATACAATTCTAAAATTGTTTTTGGAGACAGATCTGGAATATGGCCAACTGGGATGAATCTAAGTCACCTCTTAACCGTTTATTAACAAATTCGCTATGTTAAATAGATGAGTTTCTAAAATTATTTTTGACTGAACTTCTAGAATATGGCTATCTGGAACGGAACAAACAAACATGCTAATAAATTACATGTTACAAACTCTAAATTTAATAATTCCTAAGTTTTACTGACAGATGTTTAAAATGAGCCTCAAGACAAAATGTATACCTGACATTAATAAACTACCGAACAAATGATATTTGATAACAACGAATTGGTTTAAAAACAACAGATCCTCTACCATCCTCCAACAATTTAATTTAAATTTATAATATTATAATTGTGAGTCCTACTTATTATTCCAAAGATTAGTTTTTATAACCAAGTAGATAAATATGCATAAAACCTGTTTCTATAAAATTTCAAAATTTTAAGTTATACAACACAAATTATTATGTTTATATACCTATTAAAGAAAACATTGAGGAGCAGTTTTATCAAAATATGTTAGCCCTTCCTCAAATTACAATTTAAAACATTCTTTCTAACAGATTTTGTGCGTTCTTGGCCCAATTTCAATCAAAAATTGAATTACAGGTAGTGACCTTGTTTTAATGTTCGGTGATCTCGGCTTTGATCACCGGTGGTGACCAAAAAAGAAAAGTAGAACGAGAGGATATTTCCAAGAAGGTAAATTAAACTCAAACAAATATGAGCTTAAAATTGGTATGGCTATGAAATTGCCAATGCCACATCTTCGTGAAGTTTTCAAAGCATCGAAATACTATCCAGATCAGAAAGGTTCAGAAAATACTGAGGCACAATTACTTCTCAATCAGGCCAGCAAAGATAAGCATTTAATATAGCAATGCCATGGTAGAATTTCATCCACAAAACATAAAATCGAAACAGGCTATACCAATCACACCCTCTACGAGCCCCTAGTTGCTATTGATAGGAGCAAATGAGGATTGTAAGAAGAAAACGGGCCGACTATGGCTTGTGCTAATTAAACATCTGGAATTTAATCCTGTACAAATGAAGACTCGTAACGGTCATGTCCAAGAAGTTTTTACTAATTTTCTTACTGAAATATTTAGTAAAACTTTTCGGAAAAGTTTTGCGGTATGTTTACAAAATTATGATTCTGTGTATGTATTAATAGTATTACCTGTACAAGACGGAACACTTTCTTTATTGTTAATTGGTCTTTATAATATTAATTACTCTCCGATAAGTTTACAAAATAAAACATAAAATTTTTGAGTTTAAATGAATGTTATTCATTTTAATGTTTTTGTGTAATCTTTTGTCACTATATAACTTATTTTAAATAAAAAACTTTTTTATTTTTGGTTTTATAGTTTAATTCTCCCTTATGGTGACAATTTTTATTTTTGATTTTTTCGGTAAATCGATTTCAACTTGAAAAACAATACGAAAAACACTTAATAGATTTGGATACAAAACAGCATACAAAAACAACAACAAACTGGGACAAAAACTGAAAAATAGAAACAAAAATCGACAAATAGACACAGGAGTATACAAATTAACATGTGACAACTGCACCAAATTTTACATAGGACAAACAGGTAGATCATTTACAACCCGATTCAAAGAGCACATCACTGACATACAAAAGACCGAACCAAAATCAAATTACGCCCAACACATAAAACAGGAAAAACACAACTATGATTACAAAACAAACTTAATAATTTTACATAAAACCAGAAAAGGACAGATGCTAAATAGATTAGAAGAACTTGAAATATATAAAAACAAAGACAACGACAAACTTATCAATGACAAAATAAACACAAAGCCAAACAAAATATACAACCTGATCATAGAAAAATAAAATACTAACACTATATAAGCACAGTAATTTTTAAGAATATTTAATAGTTAACAAGGTACTGAGGAAGACGCAAGTTGAAATCGATTTACCGAAAAAATCAAAAATAAAAATTGTCACCATAAGGAAGAATTAAACTATAAAATCAAAAATAAAAAAGTTTTTTATTTAAAATAAGCATAAAATTTTGTCAAATTAGTCCTAGAGATCCCAATTGGCAAAAGTAACAAATATTACTTTTAGGCAATACACAAAACTCCTAGGATCCGAGCAAAAATGGTAACGTAATAAACTTAATATCTACAGATAGCCAATTGTTATAATTGTTTTAACTAAGACCCAACATTTGGTCAGTATTTAAGTAAAGTTATTAAGCTATATATCTTGTTTTTTTATTTTTTATATATTTTACTTAAATAAATAAATAAGCAAAATTGAAATAGTACAGCAATAAATAACTTGATTTATCAGTTACTCACTTTTATAAAATTTTTGTTGGAAAATGAAGAAACTAAAATTGAATATTTCTTTGGCGGACGGATGTGGTACTATAGTTAAGTCTGGATAATGTTGTCGTTCAAAACGAAATTATTTGTTTACTTTAGACACTTTAGAATAAGTTCAGTAATCTTTTAGAGTTAGAGCAACGTAACTACATATATAAAATTGTCGCCTTTTGAAATAAAATAACAAAAAATTCTTCCAACTGCAAAAAAATTGATAACAATTCTTTGGAATTAAGTATAATTTATCTTTAAACCTATTGTATATAGAGTGTAGATGTGTCTATGCTATTAAATTGCTTCGGAGACATAATATTGTTAATACCACACGTTCGTAGCAGCTATATCCTACTCGTATAACAAAACAAAAATTCATTTCTTAGGCAGACACCATCAGTTATTCATTATGTATATGTATATAGATTATATATATACTCATTTACGAGTATATTTGTATATGCCATATAGAATGTATACAAGAAGCTCGTAGCCTCAGGCGAGATAACTTTATTTAACTTTTTAAACATTATCTTATTCGTATTCTTATTCTTATTGTAATTTATTTTACTTTATATTAATTTTGTGTACCTACTTACATTACTGTATGTATGTATATCGATTTATTTATTTATTTTTTGTTTGCTTATTACATGTATAATGTATATGCCAATTTTATATATTTTAAGTAAAAAAAAGCAATTTCCATACCTTTCTCATGCTGTTAAAATAATATCATGATTTGTTGCTAATGACTAATGAGATGTTAAAATGGTAAAATACTTAGATATCAACGTGAAATTGACTGTTTATAAGACATGTTGTTTTTGTACCACGTATATATGTAGGTACGATATGCATGTATATCATATATTTAATCGTGGATACAGTTATAGTATACTGCAAGGCAAACAAAACAATGTTCAGTATAAACTTGACGTGGATATAATTAAAATACCTTTCCTAATTTCTCTATGTATAAGACGTATATATATATATACTGATGCTCCCAAATACTTAAATTTATCTCGATCAAATTTTCGAAAAATATTAAATAAAAATTTTGTTTAAAAATTAATTTTGAGGACTTTATACGAACAACAAAAAAGTTTCAAGCCTTAATTTATCTATTTTTAGATTTCTCGTATATACATATAGTCTTTGGAAAGATAAATAATTGCAATATTGACTTAAATTTTTAAACATCCTTATAAAATATTCACCATTATAAGTTTTTCGATTTATCTATCTATATACTGTCTAGATATAGTCTATATACAACAAAATTTGTACAAACAATTCTGTATAAAAATCAGTGTATCAATGTACATACAACCAACCGGAAAACTGTTCAATATTTGTAACACATAACCATTGGGAAATTTTTATGTTGAAAAAAAAAATACTTTAAATGCGGGAGAAGTCACGCTGTTAATGCCAATATTGAGTGAAATACAATCTGCTTAAGATTTATGTTACCTCTCCACAAACTATAGTAAAAAGCAATATAAAATAAAAATGGTTTGAATGACACTAATTCTCAATTCCACAGAAAAATTGAGAGAATATATATATTATTTGTACCTGGAATTTTGACGGTTGAAATTAAATATTCATTGGATTGTTACGGTAAACCAGTGGTTCTTAACCTTTTCTAAATATAGTTCGGTTTATTCAATTGTTTGAAATCAAACTTGACATTATTCACTCATACTCATTCGTGGTCAATTATACTTAAGTTCGAATAGTATTAAAACAGTAATTTAGTTGAATTTGAATGTAATTTGAAGAAAGTTTGAAAAGGACAAAAACAACACAAATTCAAATCCAAATTATTTTTAAATTTGAAATGAATTACAAAATTACAAGGAACTTCAATTCAACTGATTTGAGAAGTTTGAGATCAGCAATATTTCCCAATCAACTAGTAATCAATAATTACTTACATATATTCATGGTTGTACTTAATCTCGAAAAGTATTTAAACAGTATTTTAGTCGAATTTGAAAGTATTTTGAATAGTTTGCAACTTTGAATAGTACGCAATAAAAACAAATTCCAAGCAAAAACTATACTTTCTCATCTGTACTAAACAGGAAGTTCAATTCCATAGATCTTGAAAAGTTTGAGGTCAGAAATATGTATACCTTACTTACATATTCGTGGTAATATTTATCGAATAGTATTAAAAAAGTATTTTATTTGACTTTGAAAGTATTTGAAGAAAGTTTGAATAGTACAAATAAGCAAAATTTAAATTCAAAATTATCTTGAATTTGAAATTAATTAGAAAATTTCATTCCAATTTAGATTTTCTGTTAAAGTCAATTGAATTAGAAAGAACAAATTCTCTTCAAATAATACACTCACAGATGTATCATCAAATTTGGCATTATTTCTCCATGTATGGTTTATAAAAAGTTCAATTCAACAGATCTTGAAAAGTTTGAGATTGCAAACCAATGGTATTCTGTTAAAGTTGCATTGAATTGTAAAAATATAATTTTCTTCAAATAATTATCTTGCGGATTATACATCAAATTTGATGTTAATTCCCTAAATATAATTATAATTCGGAGAGTGTTTCTGTAGAAACCGAATTGAATTTCATTAAAATTTGAAAATTTTAAAAACTGCTAATTGATTAAGACAACTTAATTCAACGCCCAAACGAGGTAATTTCAAATGCATCAGATTAAACAGTGTTATATATAATTTGATAATCACTCAAATTATTCGTACAAATCTAATATAATTTATAGATTGATTTAAATCTGAATTACAATTGCATATTCAAAACGAGTCCAATAAACTTGTATTTAGTCAATTTTTAACGATGCTTACAGTTTGAATGAGTAAAATAATTTTGAATAGAACTTGATTAAATTAGTATTCTATGGCTAATATAAAACTAGAAATTTAAAGTAAATTTGAAATTATTTTGAATGAAAATTGAGATCAGTTTGAATGCAGTTTGAAACGGAATTTGAAGTTAATTTTCAATTTTTATATAATTAAAGTTCTCTTAAACCGTGGTTTAAAACGAAAACTAATTTAAGTGAATGCCATTTTGGTTCTAGTAGTTTATGTCAATTTATGTTTGGTAAGCGTACAGTTAAGAAATGGAGCGTTAAAACAAGTGTTGCCGTTATAATTTTAATTTTCTTATATAAATTATAAAGAACGCGTATAGCAAAACTGCTAATGAAAATTTTTTTTTCGTAATTTTGAAAATTCTATCCTAATTAACGAATTTTGAAAATTATGAATGATTTGAATTTTTTTACTTTAATTTACAAATTCATTTTAAACTATATCAAATTTTGAAAAAAAATTAGGGCAGGATTTTGAAATGGCATCGAACTTATAAATATTATAATTTTCTAAAATTTCTCAATTGAATTGAAATTTAAATGTCAGACGACCTACGAATTGAGTATTAGAAAACTCAATTTTTAAATTTGAAAATAACTAAAAACTGAAAATAAAATTTTATCAAAATTTTGAAAATTTGAATGATAAATTTTTTAAATTTAAAAAATCTTCTTAAATATTTAGATAAGCATACCGCAACTTTTATGTGTGAATCCAAATTATACAATATTTAAATTAAAATTTCAATCAAAATTAGTAAATTTAAAAACGAAGATTCTTTTTGAAATTTTGTAAATTTTACTCCGGTCTGTAAAATTAAATTACTTAAGTTCCAAAAGTGATTCGAGCTAACCGTTTTTTAACCGTTTAGGATTCACTTGAAAATTCAATAATTGGTTTTCTTTGTGAAATTACGACCCGATTTTCGGAATCTCTGTGATTTTTAAACATTGACAGGATTGTATATTCGAACAATACATTTTTTTAGAAGTAAAATAAAATTTAAAATATAAATTGCATATTGAAGACTATTCAGAGTTTTTACAAAATTTAACCTGTTCTTGCGTTCACACATTTTATTGAAGGTCAAAATTTGGTATTTCTTTCAATTAAAGTTTTTAAAAAATTCCAATACAACTAGGGTTTATTCTTAAATTTCCACAGAACTCGATATTTTCTGAGCATCCAGAAACTTGATTGGATCCAATTTTTAAACAGTTAATATTTACTAAAAATTTTAATATTTTGACAAAATCCGCCAAACTTTACAAATTTGAATTTGTGGTTAAATTGCTACAATTTTCTTTATTATGGTATATTAAAAGCTTTGTAAAGAGATCCAAATTGAGGTTTGTTTAACAACCCAAACGATTTTAAACCCTCAAAATTTACAACATCATCAACAGTTAAGAATGCAATTTAAAATAAATTGTTAAATTTGTCAATTCTAAAAATTTAATTGGTGATTTTTCTTCTGAATTTCTAACATTTCAAAATTGCTCGCCACATTACCAACATTTAAGATTCCCATATTTTTATTATTTTTGGACGTTTTGATTAAAGTGGAATTTAAATTTATAAATAAAATATTTTGAAATACCCCTTCAAAATTAAACATAAATCCCAAATTTGGAAATCTTTTAAAAATTTTGTAAATTCGAATTTCTATTCGGCTTATCGAACTAAACCAAAACTGTTTGTGAACTAAACATAATTTCAGAATTTTGGTTATTTTGAAAATTCAAATATCGATATAACTTTAAATTTTAAAAGTTTTTTAAACCAAACTTTCGTATTTTAATTAAAAATTCTTTTGAAATAAGAAATTTTGATGAAATTGAAAATATAAAACATATAGACTTATAAATATCTAAATTTTGATAAATAAATAAATATTGATCTGAATTGATATTTCAAAAGAAACAAAAATTTGAGAATCCTGATTTTCTGCACAATTTTCAAAATCAAAACTTTAAAATTTTGAAATGTGTACGTACAATTCTGAAATTCTAATACAGTTATAATATTACTTAGTTACAACACTCAATAGCTCAAATTAAATTTTAAAAATAAAATTTCATAAATGAGAATTACGGTAAAGCTACTTTGAAATTTAAAAATACATTACAGATTTATGGAATTTCTAAAATTTTCAAATTAAACAACATAAATTTTAAATTTAATGCGAAAAGTTTGGTTTTAAATTTTAAAATTTAAAACTAGATAAAAAACATTTCTGTAGTTCGTTAAAATTCGAAAAAATAAAATATAACATGGATTTACAAAACTGAATTTTTTGTAAATTCCAAATAAATGAAATCAGAAATTTTCAAATTAATAAATTTAGTAATTTCAGTGTACAGAAATTTAGGAATTTATTTATAATATCTTTTTTATTTTATTTTATTTTATTGAGATATATATGACTTAAAATTAAGAGATTTTAACGGCTACAGGATTTTTAATTGACCATCTACACATTGTATAGCTCCATGTGAATTCTGCAATCCAACAGAAGGTCATAGATGTTTTCTTAATCATCCTGATTGAAATCATGGATGTATAATCAATTTTGCATCCTGTCTCTATTGGGATTCGAACCCGGTACCGCCCGATCCAAACGCCACAACATTAACCACAGTGCTATTTGATCGGTTCTTTAAGGATTACGGGAGAATTCAAAACCCGTTCCATTCCGATCGGTTCCGATGATACTTAACTATGTATATTAATTTCCAAAATGTTGTCATGTTTACGTAAAATCCAAACGAATGTATCGTTATAATTAAGTTCAAATTTTGACAATCAAAATTATTATTCGAATTTTCCCAGTCAAAATTTTGACAATCAAAATTATTATTCGAGAGTTCCCAGAAATTCCGAAATTTTTAAAATTGTCTAACTACAATACATTTAAAATTGAGAAATATATTCTCCTAAAGCTAAAAATGTGTTAAAGTCAAATGAAAGACTAAAAAAGAATGTTAATGTAGTAGTCGAAACCTTAAACTCTGAAATTCATGAACTTACAAATTCATATAAAAATAAATTTGTACAATTCTAAAGTTTTTGAATTGGAAATTTTCTTAGTAATAAACCCGATACATGATCACATTTTAAACCAGTTAAAATAAATTGATTTTTAAAATTCTAAATAGGTTTGAAAATGTTTAAAAGATTTGAACGATTAAATTTAAATTTAATTTTAAAATAAAATAATGTCTATGTATAAACATTTCGAAATAACCCAAATCTCATAAATTTAATATTTCTTATTTTAAAAATTCATTCAATATATTATAATTTGTAATTTAAGAAGTTTTAATATATCTAATTTTGTAAAACCCAAAAAAAATTGAATATTCGAATTTCGAGTAAGCAAAATTCTGAAATTATTTTGATTATTTTCAAAACTATAAAGTTGATATAGTTTTTGAATTTTTAAAGTTTTCCTAACCAACCTTACGTATTACAATTTTCAAAGATATGATTCTTTCCAAATATATTTTGACGAAATCGAGCATATTAAATATTGACATTTTGGTTGTAAATTTGTAAATCAAAAATTCGGCAATCCTGAATATCTGAGGTTCGACTACATATTGAAATATTAAAATTTTAAAATATATTTAAAATTCAAAAATTCAAAAAATAAATAAATAAATCGTGGATGTTTCATAATTTCGTATTAGGTAATCACAAATTTAGAAATTTTAGCGTTTAATGTGGGACAACTTCAAGATCAGTCCAATTTAAATAAAATATTAAATTTTAATTTCAAAAATTTCAAAATATAAAAATGGTTAAATTCACCAAAATTTTAATAAATTGAATTGAATTTAAAATTAAGAATTACTAATTTCGGGTTGAAAAATTCCCCTAAACTGCATACCAAAATTTCAACTTTTAAAAGATTTATAACTTTCAGTGTTAAACTTGTATTTAAAAATTTAAATTTCGTTAACCTTCATAAAAATTTAATAATTCAAAAGAATCAAATTTTTTCGAGAATCATGAATTTCCATTAAATTTCTCCAATTCAAGAATATCATAATTTCAATAAAGTTCTAAATTATGTAATGTTTACATAAAATCCTGATTACGAATGGCTAAAGTTCAAATTTTGATCAAAATTATTATTCGAATTTTCTAAAAAGCCAAAAAATTTGTAAAACTGACAAATGTATTCCAATAAAGCTAAAAAAATTTTTAAAGCCCACTGATAGACAAGTAAATATTGTTCAATACGTATACTCAAAATCTTAAACTCCTCTGTTTGCATTCATTTTAAATTCTTTCATCCGTAATTTTGTAGTACTTACATCCGGAAATTCATATAATTCTAAATATTTCAACTTAGTGTGAACAACTTAAATCAATTATGAATGGAAATTAAAATAAATTGTTTGAAATTAATAAAGTTTACAAATTTTAATAAAGTTTGGAAATTAAAATAAAGTTTGGAAATTTTAAAAAATTGGTTGTGATTTTTCAGAATTCTTAAAATTTTTAAATTTTCTAAAAGTTTTGAACGATTCCAAAATTAAAAATTTCTTATTTGTAAATGTTAAAACTTAATAAAATTTATCGAAATTTGTTTTACAATGTCATAAAAATGTTGTCCAGCTCCACAAAATTTTGTGGAGCTGGACAACAGAACTTGAATATTTGAAAATCGTGTTAGTAAAGTTCTGAATTTGAAGTCTTTCATATATCGATGTCATTTCGCATGTTTTCAAGTTTTACGAACCAAATTTTCGTATTTCCATTTTAAAAATTCTTTTCAAATAATAAATGTATAATCCAAACCATTCAAAATATACAAATAAACGGATTACTTCATTAATTATTGACTTGAATTGAAAAATGTAGATCAAAAAATTAAAATTTCGTTAACTTCCTCGAAATTTAATATTTAAAACCAAAAGTTCGGGAATCAAACATTTTTTCCGAATTTCGAGAATAATATATGGAAAACTAAATAAACTATTTATTTATAAATCGTATAATTAAAAAGTTCAGTTGCAAAAATAATAACCGTAGCGATAAATTTACTTTGAAACTAATTATTATATTTACAATAAACATTAAAAATTTTGCGCATTGTTGTTTATGAGTATTCAATAGTTCAATATTAAATACAACAAGAATTTGTTAAATTGTTCATCAATGAAATTCAAAATTTTAAAAAATTTCAAATTTTCAAATTTATTTAATTAAGAATTTAATTTAATTTGGACTGCAGGAGAATTTGTGTTTTAAGAAATTAAAATTTTAAAACTAATTAAAATTTCAAACTAATAAAAGTAATAAATTTGGAAATTTTATAATTTAAAGGATTGCAAAGTTAAAAATTTTCAAAATTAATTTTTTTAAATTTAAAATAAATATCACATTTTAAGAATTTACAAATTTACTTTAAATGCTAAGTTCAATATTCAGAAATTAAGAAATTTATAGTTAAATTTTATCTCGGTTAAGATTATGGGACAAATGTATTATAGACATATTCAAATTCTAATTTCCAAAAAACATTTAAAAATGCGTTAAGTTACCCAAATTTTGATATTTAAAATTCAGAATGGCTAATTTTAAACTGAAAAATTTCCTGAACCAAATTCAAAATTTTAATTTTCCGAAAGATCCAAAACATTTAATACTTTAATTCAATATATTTAACAATTCATAAGAATTAAAAATTCGAGAATTTTAAGTTTCCACCGAATTTCTTCAATAAAGATTTTTTTTTAAAGATTCAAAATCCCAATTGAAATGTTAAATTTTGAGTTGTTTGCGTAAAATTCGAAAATCGGAATATGGGTAAATTATTTCAAAACGCAATAGTTCAAATTAAATTTGTAAAATTTAAAACTAGGTAAAATTAAAAGTTTTTACAAATGAATTCTTTTTAAAAAAAAAATTTTAAACCTAACAAAATTCACAAAGTTAGTAAGTTCCAAATTGAAGAAGTTCAGAATGTAATATACGTTTAAATACAAAACCACTTGTTGAAATAATATTCTGTAGAAAATTTCGCATTATTCCACGGATGTCATCATTAATCAAAAATAATTTCAAATCCAGCGAAAAAATATTTAATCTCAATTTCTATAACTATTCAATTTATTATTGTTCTAACTGGTTTAAATATATAATATAAATAACGATTAACTTGTAATAAATAATTTATATATTTAAACATCTGTTAAAATTTTATATAGTTAATACATTTAATGTATAATGCATGATGCCAAATCATGATCCAGGTCAAGATCTTAATGATGAATAACAATAACATAAATTCTAAAGACAATTATGTACATCGCATAACGGTATACAAAAAAATTGATCTTGATAAATTTATTTTTATCTAATCAAATCATTATCATCTGAACTGTAAATTATATTAGGAAAAAGCTCTTCCTGAATAAATCACCCACAAATGTCGAGAGAAAATGGAACAACAACCAAAAATATAAAATTAAATCATGGTATGAATATTAAATAATTTTAAAGCTATCTCCCACAAAAAAATGTATACATTTTTTTTGGTCCGTCAGCATAAAAATTATTTGTGTTACCCAAAAAAAAGTTTTCAATATTATAAATATTTAAATATAGGCCCATACCCCGAGTCGACCAATTAATCAAAATTTAAATAAAATAAAAAAAATAATTCGACCTTTGAATTACTCTATGTTTGTACTTTATCATATAGAATTGATTGGTCGAAAAACCATTCTATACATGTATATTATATATATATATATATATATATGTTGGTAATATACAATTATTTAATAATATAAAAACGCAAAGTTATTATGTTGTCGACCGCTTAACACTTATAATTACTTTACCGACGCGCAACATAACTAAAAACTACCCCAATTAATTTAATAAAAACCATGGTCACTCACCTTATAATAATAGCAAAACATTTTACCAGCATTATTAATTAATTTTTATTATAATTATTAACATTTTGTTTTAATTAATCAAAATTGTTTTATTTTAATTTTTTTCCTTGCCATAATTATTGTTGAATTAATACTAAATTTGCTCATTAATTATTAATTACACTACATTTTCCACTTATTACAAAACATATATTTATTATTATATAGATTTTTTTTCCAAATAAATATCAAATTTCACGTGTTGCTTATAACTATTATATGTTTAACTTTCTCTTGTAACGTAATTCAATTCTGTAATTATAATTTTTCAGGTATCCATTATATAAAATTAAAATAAAAAATCAAAAAAAAAATCATTTATTTTAGTTAAGTGCTTTAATAAAATAGAATTTTTAAGATTTAATTTTTTTTTCACGTTAATTATAATTAATTAAAATTCTTGACATTGATCTAATATTATAATTATAGAATGTTAATCTATTTTTAATTCAATGTTACCGAAAAAAAAATTACGAGAAGATCACAGATTTTGTGTGATCGTCATAATTTGTGTTGACAAAACCTTCAAAAACTCTTAGAACAAAAAATTTATTTTTAAAAAAAATATATAAACTTATGTATTTTTATTTCATAATACAATATTATATTAGTCAAGAGATCTCTCTATTTATATACAAAAATATATACATAATTTTTGTAGGTTAGATCGTTTCGGTTTTTGATCATCATTTTTAATTGTAAATCATCAAAAATACAAGCCAAAAACCTTGATTAATTTATTATCATCATTTGATTTATTTAAGAAGGAAACGTTTGCATGTGCTGCTGCCTGCTGCATCAAAATTTATTTTACGATACAGTGGCGCGATTTAAAAAAAAAAATAAATAAATAAATAAATTTACTACAAATTATGTTTTTTATTTTTTTAACATATTCCTTCGTCACGAATATACCAGTAATGTATATTTTTTTAAATTTTTTAATAAAACGAATTATATTGATTGTATCACGCAAAAATAGAATCGATCACTTGGTGCACTGTAATCTGATGAACACGAACAAAAAAATTATTGTAAATCCACTGAACACAATAATAAAAAAAAAATAAAAAAAATTTTTCTATATTAGTGTGACAATTTCGAGCGATCGTTATCACACGGTCGATTTGAATGACAAATTTAATTTAATTTAATTTCTTTTTAAGATTTTGTCAAACACACAGACACAATTTTATATACATAATATAAAAATATTTTTATTTTTAGAAATAATATTTTTTATAATTAAAATACAAAAAAAAAAAAAAAAATTAAATTTAAAATTCTATCTTTAAAATAAAAAATATATTGTCTCTTACAAAAATAAAATTAATTTTTTTTTTTAAGAAGGAAATTTTATTTTTCACACACACAGAAATAAAAACAAAAAATTTTCTAGACGTCTGTACTCTGTCGCGACGGATTACAAACTAAAATATGATCAACGGAAAAACAAAAAGTGAAAATTTTTTTGTATTTTATTTTCCTTTTTTTCAGTTTTTCTTTTTTATGTTCTATTTGCTGTATATATATATATTTTTTTCGTTTGTTTCTTAACCCATTGACGACGATGCTTATAATATTGAGTCGATTTTAGTTTATTTTTTATTAGTAATCCGTAAAATAATTTGAGCACCGTCACAACAGATAGCGTGCACTCGTTTATTAGGTATATGTGTGCGTGTGTGTGTTTTAAATACTCATAAAGTATTACGTATGATTTATTTACGACCATATAAAAGCTCATTACAACATAATAACCATTGATACGTGTTTCCATTAATGGGTTATATAGTATGTTTTTCACTACATTGATGTACATATGTATGTACATATCTCCCCAAAATAAAAATACAAAGCAACATGAGTATAGATGTAATTGTAAAATAAAATATAAAAAAAAGTCATGAAAATCAAGAAGTGTATGTACACTTTTCCATTTTCCCTATTGTGTTTTTTTTTGTTGTTTGTTTTGATAATGCGACAGTGCTGAACTAATATACATATATATTGCAATATACATAATTATGTATGTATGTGCATATATTTTATAAATATCTATATATATATATATATATATATATATATATATATATATATATATATATATATATATATATATATATATATATACATAGAATATATACATATATCTACATTATGTACATAACAGTTTGACGGCCGACCTGTTGGATATACAAATTCCCAAAAAATACTTTAGGCAAAATAAAATAAAAATTAAAACTAATAATAAATTAATTAATTAAATTACACAACAACAACAAAAGGAAGAAAAACGGAAAAACCGAAAGAAAAATTCACTAGAACACCTGTATGTATATGCAAGCAATACACATGCGAGTTTTAACATTTTTATAAAAAGCGTTGCGCAAACGTTAAACTTTTGTTATCCTCACTCTATATGTACGTATTATTATAAATAATACATAAATTGTTGGTACAATCAACTGAACTATCTAGATAGAAGCATTTCCTTTTTTTTTAACTTTTTTTTTTTATATTTTCTCACATTTTCCACTGTAATAATAATAATAAATATATATATATATATATATATATATATATATATATATATATATATATATATATATATATATATATATATATATATATATATATGAATATATATATATATATATATATATATATATATATATATATATATATATATATATATATATATATATATATATATATATATACATATTTATACATATAATATGTATACTAAATTAATGGTTAGCATAGGTATATAATTTTGTATCAAATACATTAAGTAACAACATTAAAAAAATGTATGTATTCAAATGGAAAATTGCAACAACAAAAAACGAGTCACGAGACATTTGAATTATTTATTAATTATAATTTGAATAATAAATTATTTATTTACTATTTTGTATAATATATACAACACTATAAAGTATCTAGAATAAATTTTACTAGTAATTACAACAACAACAACTTAAAAAGGATAATATGCAATTCGACTATAACTAATTTAAATATATAAATTAAATATATACACAGGGTGGCCAATAGGCAGGCATTTTCCTATTCATTTTTTGTTATACATATGTTTTTAGGCTGTGTTTCAAACGACAGCAAACACGCATAAAAAGTTAAAAAGTTAAATTGCTGACATTTATTCACCACAAAAATTTTAATTGGTCCTTATACCACTTAAAATTTATTATTTTCTTCATTTTTTGTAACATTTCGAAAAAAAATTCTAACCAAACAATTTATATAAATTATTCGGCAGGTTACGATCTCCAAATGTAAGTGAAATGAAATATTAATAGTTGGTTATCAGGGATGGGCATTTACGCTTCATCTATTATTTTCTACGTCGACGTGTCGAAAACCCGTAGACAACTATATAAATTAATTCTACACTACGTTGACCAAATTTCTTTAGGATAAATGTGATACGGGGTGTGACCAGTAATCTACGCGGTTGTTGACAAGTAATATACCAGATTAATATAACGTAGATTACTTGGCAGTGTTTTTTGTTAACGTTGACAATTAAAATAATGTCAACAACCTACGATAATCGAATGCGCCAGTTCGACCTCGACGACATTTGATTCCAAGAAGTCGACGCTATTTGCCATATAGCGCGCGAAGCAATGTACTTATTGAAAAATCATGCCGGCGAGCAATTAATTCCACGGTTCGGGTCGTTGAATTGGCTATTAAGATCGTATGATACCTCTAAACTCTTTTCTTCGGGGCTACGCAAAGTAAAAGTCTATGTGAATAAACCAGCTAGGTTTGAGACATTGGAAGCCAACATTACTCGTGTCTTCATTCACCAAATAGCATTCGATATTCTCAAACGCGTCATCAAAAATTGGTCTTTAAGAAAGGCCATCGCAGTTGCGGCCATCATTTGAAAAAAGTAATCTTTATCTTTAGAAAATAATCTAAAAAAATAAATGGCAAGAAATGTTCTTTCGAACGATAATAAAGTTTCCATATACGATTAAAGTTAAATTTTTGAGTTTTTTTTTTACCTCTATAGATTTTGTTATTACGGATAAAATCATGCACATGTTGTTTGATGCTCGCTGTTTCTGGCATAACTGCCGATATGACTTTTGCACTTCAGCACTCTTTCCACTATACCCCAAAATTACATCGAAAACCTGTGAACTCTTTGAGATAACATTGATTTGTTTAATCTCGTGCAAATTTATTGTTTCTGTTGGAATTAGAGTCATATGTGAACGAGCGATATGGCCAAAACTTTACTGTTGAGTCGTGTTGAAGAATTGACGGCAAAATACGTCGTTATGAAAAATGTGACAAAAACCTGCTGTACAACTTCAAATTGCTGGCCAAATCATACATTTTATTGCAAATGTATCTAACTTGAAGTGTTTCAAAACCAATTTCATGTACGTTTCGTCATCCATCAAAACACATCCACTCAATTTTGTGAAAATTTTGCCATCAGTCTGGCAGATATTTTATCGAACAAGTGTTGGTTATCTCAACGATTTGGCTTTTTAATAACTCGGTAGCATTTATAGCCTACCTTCGTTTTACCAAGGAGTAGAGTGTGTTAAATTTTATGGCACGGTCATAGCTAAAGTTCCCCGGATTATTTTTAATGAAAGTTATAACCTTTTTGTCTGATTTTTGTGAGCCGTTTTATCCGATTTTTCTGCGAGCTGTTCTATGCCGTTCCACCGTTATAAAGATGGCCCCATTCTACATAACGCTATATATCGTTGTTTGACCCAAAAGTTAAATAATTTTCTAATGGATAAACATGGTGCGAAAATTCCGCTGTTTTTGAAAAGAGATTTCAATGCATTGGCGGACATTCTATAAAACTATTACCAATAACTCATTGTTCCTAAAGAAATTTGGTCATCCTTTAGTTTAGAACTAATTGACAAAACCACTCTAGGAATTTTCCATATTATTGACGTTGTCTACATTGTTGACGTTATCTACGGGTTGTCGACACGTCAATGTAGAAAATAAAAGTTGACGCGTAAACGCCCATCCCTAGAGGTAATAAGTTTGTAGAATTGCGCCTTCAATGCATTTTAATCTACAATTTTATAAAATAAAATGTATTTTTTTTAAATCGGCCTAGTCTGCACAGCGTCGTTAAAATCGGTTTTAATAGTAAACATTTATTAAAAATGGAATTAAATAATCGAAAAATTATAAAATTTAGCGTTAAAAAACTGTATAAATAAGGTCACAGTGTAGAAAGAGCAGCTCACAAAAATGATAAACATGGCACCACTATATGATAAAATTTGTTACAAGAAAGTTATAACTTATATTAAAAATAATACGGAGATCTCTGACTTAAACCGTGCCATGAAATTTAATCCATCCTACCCCATGCTATGACTTGAAGAAAGGCTAGAGCTACCGAGTTATTAAAAGCCAAATCGTCAGATAAACAGAACAGGCTAAAAAACATTACCAGACTGCTTTTTGATCAAGTTTTGACAACATTAAAGGAGGCCAAAAATTATATTTTGCCCAAAAAATGGCAATGCTTCCGCTAAATAAAAACACTTTTTGTTAAATTAATTTGCAAAAAGAATTATGATTTAGCAAACGATTTGCACTTGTGGAGTCAAGAGTCATAATAAAAAAATGTATTCTAAACAGAACTCCTTTACTGATTTAACTAGTTCACAGTACTCTAAAGGCGCAATGAATTAGTACGAAGCTAATCTATTCAGTGTTCTCTGAAAGGAGCTGTGGTGGAGTTGGGAATATGCCAACCATTGTGTTCTCCAGTGTCTAGTCCTTTGAATTTCTCCATTTATACCAACCACAAACCTCTGGCAAGAGCAATTCAGCCGAAAATTGATCGAAATCCAGGACAACCACGTCATCTGGATTTCGTATCTCAATTTACCACGGATATTCAGCACATCCAAGGCAAAATCAAAGTGGTCGCTGACTCACTTCGACTAAAACACAACCATCCAGTTACAGAAAGGAGACCTTGAACTTCAGAATTTACTTTCTGGTTCAGTATGCCACACTAGTTCAACAATGAAACAAGAGCTTTTTAAGTTACCT
This sequence comes from Tipula unca, assembly GCA_951394425.1. Taxonomy (NCBI): domain Eukaryota; kingdom Metazoa; phylum Arthropoda; class Insecta; order Diptera; family Tipulidae; genus Tipula; species Tipula unca. The sequence continues at coordinate 92,603,556 of OX596382.1, forward strand.
GGATTAGAAATTTACTGCGAAATATCAACAGGGACCTTACAATGCAGAGCGTGACGTCGAACCATCTTCGATCCCCTGCATAATATTTCGCACGTAAATATCCATGCCAGTCGTAAATTAGTAACATCTCGGCCTAAAGTAAATCAAGACGTGAACGGTGAGTAAAATCTTGTTTATCTTGCCAAAAATGTATATCACAGAGACATACAAAATCACAATCATATTCCACTTGGTCGTTTCGGGCATATCCATTTAGATATCATAGGACATTTCCCACATCTAATGAATATACTTACATTCCATCTATAGTATACTAAGCATACTGCATTAAAGACATCTCTGCGGTAACCGCATAGCCACCACAGTTGTCACTACATACCTAGATATGGTGTACCGGTCAACATCACGATCGATCAAGGAAGCCAAAATAAAATGAAGAAATTGTGATGGGAAAAGCTGAATTACCATTTTTCTCTTTACTTCAACAAAATTTTGGAGATTTGGCCAACTAACGACTCAACATCGAACCAACTAACACAAATTTAGTGTCTCATAAAACGTGCGTACAGGTACGTCCATAAAGCCAGAAATAATGTTGGGCCTCCTTTTTTACAATTTTTTATAATTAGGCATACAGTTACATAGAATTAAAATATAAAAATTATATCATGTTGAAAAAAATTAGGGCGTTCTTTTTATTTCATAATAACTAATTTCGTTAAAATTAAATTAAATATTTTTAATTTTTTTATGTATTTGCCTTGAAAAAGAATTTTGAAAAATGTCGTAATACGTATAAAATCAACGCCCTAATTTTTATCTTATCCATTTGTAATTAAAACATTTTTCATATATGGTTTTATAACATTAATTTGTAATTTAGGATAATCTAGGTAACAATTGTTCTAAATGTTAATAGCAAATCTAACACTTTCTCCATGAGTAGTTAGCAGGATGACGGTATCGTATGTCAAAAAATACTTTAAATCCAAATCTAAATTGCGTGTAGAAAACCGCCAATTGGAGAGATTACATTATACATAGATACATTAAAGTATAATGTAATCTTTATTCTGGGAAGTTTTTTTTAAATATCTAGAAAATTGAATTTTTTCGGGTATGTTTGAATAATGTTATCTTCAATGTTGTTTTTCAACTAAATATGATACAAATAGTACATCCGTGTATTCTGTTGAGAATGCGTGCTTAATTCACTAATCCTAGTCCTTAACCTTGAATCCATCTTCAGTTTGTTCAAGATTGTAACATGAGGTAATGAAAATTGGTGCATCAATATTTGAATTTGAATTCAAACTGAAATGTTCTACATCGTTAGATGTACAATTTTGAAAATTATTAGTTCTAGGGAGTTATTTTTTAATTGAAGGTTATTTCAAGGGCAACCTATTCAAAATAATTGGAATCATATTATATGCAAAGAATAAACATTTTTTGTTCATAATTTGTTTTGTTCGGCGTTTCGTTTTAAAGATATTAACAAAATAACGTGACTCGGCGGGCTAATCATGAAGTAACCTGAGACTTATATCCCAGGAAAATTAAAAAATTTCTCGTAACAATACGAGCGTAAATAAGCGTAATAAATCCATCCCAGACTTTTTATTCCGAAAATAAATTCCACAATTTATACATCTTAAGATATTTAACATTTAGACAGTTGACTCATTCCAGACTTTTTCATCATAAAATTATACAGCTGGTTCAGAAATACTCAGGCAGCCTTTTTGATACGAAAAATGTATTTAGTTTTATAGAAAAAAAATCTTTTGGCACAGCCATTGCAATGACGACTATTTTCTCATAGCCGTATTGAGTTGGGTCCGCTATTGATCACCACTTCGCCAGCGCTGATAATTGAAAAGTGTAAAATTGTCAGACTTCTATAAAGAATATATTAGACATATTTAAAACAATATTCAAAAAAATTGTGTGACCCCGAATTAGAGGCCAACATGCTATTTCGGAAAGGAAGATGTTTTGAAAAAAATTTATTGAAATAATAAAAAATAAAAAATTTTGAAAATATTAACTTGTCAAAGTAAAACGGAAATAAAACAAAATTTATATAAATTACGATGAAATGTTCATACGATCTTGTGATTTACGATTAAGTGTTTTACCATTAAATGTTTTACAATGAAGTTAAAACCACTTCGATTAAATGTTTACGATGTTTTGGTCTACGGTAAACTGTTTACGATGTTTAAATATTTTTAAGTCGCGCTGACTCAAAAGCAATAAGCGATTGTCTATATTGTTCAAAAAAACACAAGATAACGATGGTTAAACGAGTAAAACATATGACTGAATTCTATTATTATACGTCATCAAGAGTTTTTTGTCGCAGATGGTACGAAAACTATTGGGAATTACGTTACGACTCAGCAATGACAATTAAAAGATAAAACAAATTTTATTTTTTTAAATATTTAACTTATTTTAGCTAACATATTTATTATTAAAATAAATCTAGTACAAATTGTCCAGCACTACAAGTAAAAAAAGTACTAAAACTAAATAAAAGTCAAAACCCGTATAAAATAGTTGTGACTCCGCAATACACCCCTTCCTGTGAAGCCCATTATTAAACGATGATTAAACGAATCAATCACAACAATAGTTAAGTCAATTTAGAGATACGACCTGCTCACTATTGACTTTGCAATTTTCAAATTAATGGATCACGCCACGCTTTCTCTACTGTTCTTCTTGTAAGGAAATTATTTAGCACGATTCGATCTTGAACTGCATTTAAAGATAAACACAAACAATCAATGAAATTGTTGAACTAGATTGCCAGATGAATCTGGTGGTCGATGATCATGAAGCACGTACAAATTGATCGGTGATTGAGTTGAAATTATGTATGCATATTAGGTGTAATTGAATGTTCAGATAATCCAGCAATTGTTTCAGAAAAAATTAATTGGAGTGAAGTTGCCTGTGACTTTTACATCGAATAGTCGTGTTTGCTTTTGTTTCTGTTGATATTTTTGAAATTTATTTGACCGTATTTTTAATTTAAGAAGGTAAGTCCTGTTACGTTTTATTTATGGCTTCAGAAAATTAAAATTTAATCCGATTTAAACCAAGTTCTATAGATAAATACATATTTCAATCTCATGTTGGAGTAAATCTTTCGTAAAACTGAAACACTTCCCCGCAATATCTTATATCGCCAGTCCAATCGGTTGGTTGCATATCACATATGCGTAAGTGAACTGAATAACAACGGATTGCAAGGAATAGTTGATCCGCTTGTAGAGTTTTAAGCTTCTGTTGGACTCCAGATCAATGAGTCCAAAACAAAATACATGATATCTGATTATAGGCACAATGGCACATGAGATTTCATCAGTAGTCGTGTTTTGTATTCTCTAAGACCACGGCTAAAATCTAAAACACCTATCAAGTGCCGTGAACCTGAAGCTTTACAAAGCGTTGATCAGGCTATGTTGTTATATATAGATGTGAAAGTTGGGCGCTGGCGGATGAGTAAGTGAGATGGCTCCTTACATTTGAGAGAAGAATCATCCGTGTGATTTACGCCTCAAAACGCAAAGTATAGATGGTACATCCCGTGCTCTGTACCATATCGAAATCAGAGACTGATGAAGATCCCCGATATTGTACATGAAGTAAGATAAAAAAAAGAAGAACTAGACATGCAACATTGGCTATTGAGCATAAACATGCAAGTAAAATGAAATTAAATATCCTATTTTACTAATTTATATAATTCTAAGCCGCGTAAAGTAACAATTTAGTGTCTTATTCAACTCTTTTTCCTACGTGAATTATTTAGATGAATTTCATTATTTCAAATCTGAAATAAACAAATAAATTGTGGTGGTTAGACGTAAAATTGCTCAGGGCGTTTAAGACATCACTTGCCGTCAGTTCCGTGTATTGCTACTTCTGTAAGTACCCGTACTGCCTCCTCGTGGTGAACGTGGTAACTAGACTGCTGATTAATTAGCTTCTAGGCAAAAACACACCTTAACCCAGCCTTAGTGATTTAGTAAATGAGTCAATCTTTAATAAATCACTGGGCTGGTATAAGGTGACAACCGTACCTACTGAACCACACCGTACCACATTCGCAAACGGTGGAATCGGATATCTGGCGCCCTCCGGATTTTGAAGCTTTGCTTGTGTACTATAGATCTCTGCACAGACGGACATTGGTTTTTCCGCTACTCGTGGGACAAATACATGGACTAACAAAAATAAACAAATAATAAAAATAAGTCCAGCTTTATCAAATATCCGGGAATAATAGACAAGGTAAATGAAGCCACGCTAGCTTGGGCAAGGAAAATCACCAATCCGAAGCAGGAAGTCACGAATGAAGGCGTTCTTCTAAAGAACCTAAATCAATTCATATAGGTAGAGATAATGGACGCTCTCTCTATTGACATGGAGTTATACATGTCAATGGAATCACCTAGACTTCCAGGTAATTCTGGGTCAGAAGACATGTCATACATCACCGTGGTGGAGGAAAAAATTGCGAAGGATGAGATAGACGTTGTTTTGATCAAAGATCCCTGGGTCCACTGGTGATCTGGTAGTTGGGCTCAAGATCCTTGAGACCTTGTCACACATTTTGCGACTAACACTCTTAAACTGGAAAGCCATCGCTATCTACAATTTGTAATGGGCATCTAATATTGTAGGTAATAACTACCAGTTCCGGTGCCAAAATATACCGAATCAACACATGAACTTGATGCCTTAATAGACAAACTATCTTACGATTTTAACGAAGCGATATTAGACAGTCCATGGAGATTCCATAAACACCAAAAGACTCTTTAACATAAATAGCAAGGAAAACAAGAACTGCTATAGACTGGGAGTGCAATAAGCAGGTTCTCAAAACATATACAAATACGAACTAAGAACAGCCAAGAGCAGGTCCTAGAGGTTATGCTGTGGTAAAATCCAGAAGTCTTCAGAGATATCAAGGATGCGCAAAGTACTTTATACTGCCCATTCCAACCCAAGCTATCTTGGTAGTATTTCGACGCCTGCTAGTACGAAATCTTTGGAACTCCTACTGGAAACGTATTTTCTGGGTTATTCCGAAATTGCGCTTGCTACGTCAGGGAGCAACAGGGTCACCTCGCAGGTCCAATTATAACCAGAAGAAAAATTTTGTGGACAATTCAGTCGACAGGACCTGATAGTATAATCCTAGCAAATATCCAAAAGGCTATTGTCCTAACCACTCCATGGCTAGAAGATACCTTTAAAAGTACCGTAAAATTATGTCACATTACCAATAAATGAACCGAAGTTAAGGTTATTATCATACATTTACACCCAAGCCCCAAAGGCACGATCGTGTCGGGAAATCTGGTCAAATATCAACTTACATATTGCAAAGGAAAATCTGTGGAGACAGCTCTGCATTCCCTTATACACTTCATCAAACAATCTTTCTAGTATAAAGAGTAAGCATTGGTAACCTTTCTGGATGTAGAGAGGTGCCTTTAGCAACGTGATACCGGGGCAATAACTCGTGCACTTTTAGATCTAGGAGTGGATATATCGCACAGGTATACTAGATAGATCAAATGCTAATAGACAGGGTCAAAATACCAGTCTGATAAAGCACTCCGCACGAAGATTGCAAAATTGGAAAGTAGAGGTACACCTGCACAGAGTGGCGTTCTGTTCCCGTTACATAGTAATTTGGTTGATTTCTCCCCGACTACTACAGTGTCTTTCAAGCTAATGGAACTGCAATAAGGGAAGCCGTTGATAGTTGTAGTATAATGTAATATCGGCTAACGATATTCGCATTTTTACGGATAGTCAGGTTACCATTATAAGCCAATAAGTTATCGAACGACAGATGGTGAAACTGTACCTCATGCGTAATAGTCGCGTTTGGATATTGGCAATCTAAAAACCTGATCTCTCTCCAGTTGGTTCAGGTCAAGATGAATGCCGGATTCATCACAGGGCCCTATGTTATAGGTGCCGAGTGAACCGCCATGGCCATATGCAAATGGAAAAGTAGAATGTGAAAAGCGGTATTAGATCATGGTGAAGGTTACACCGAGCTAGATATTCAATAAAAAATAAACATTTGTATTAAGAAAGTTTTTTTTTTCAAGTCACCAGCATAAATACTTTATATTGACTCACCCTGTATATGTATGTACATATACCGATATGAATATCACCCGTGGTTTGTTTATAAAATATAATCGATCATATCAATCAAAACACAATGCAAATACATACATATATACATACATGCAACAAAAGATCAAATAACATAATTTAAACGCAAAATATTAACCAAACATAAGAATTCTTATTCTGTTTTTATTTATATTCTTTTGTTTTTTGACTTTTTATATTTGTTTTCAGTTTGATTCCGGGAAAATTCGTGACTAAAATTTCCAAATTATTTTTATTTTATTTTCACTTTTCTTACGTGGTGTGTATGTCTGAAAATAAACATAGCCTTCTTAATTTTGTTTATTTTTGTAGATATATGTATGTTTATAGTTAGTGTTGTTGTTTAAATTAATGAGAAGACTTCGTGCGAATAATAAGAAATTCTAAGGTCTCTATAAATATAATTGGCAAAAAACCCTTAACATAAATCCTTTTTCTTCTTCCTTTAGTATGTATGTATGTATATGTATACGAGATTGTTAGATTTTCAGTTTTTATCTTTGTTATCATTATTGTTATACATTATTTTGTTTTTCCTACTTTAAAATTAACAATAACTATAAGCATCTTCTGCCATGCTTGAGATAAAAATAAAAGAAAGCAGTAGACAAACGAAATATTAATATAAAAAGGAATACAAAAATATTCAGTTGCATATTATGGAAGAAACCTTTAAGAGATTTTACTTATTTTACCATATGCACAACGTACATACATGTATATTTGTTTGTGTATGAAACATTTGAATGGCTTTTCTCAGCTTACTATGTTTTGATTTGGTTTGCCTTACATTCTGTATACATATTTATGTATGGAAATGGAAATTGATTTTTTTCTATGTTTATTCCAAACATTCCTTAATTTATTATTAGACTAAACATACAAGGTGTATCAATGAAATGATACATTAATATTACATTCAGAAAAGGTGTATTGTGTATATTGTAGTATGCACATGATTGAATATTGCTTAAGGTGCACAATTTTATGTGCCATAATGAATTAATTTCAATAATTGTGTACAGATTTATGACGACATGTTTGTTACAATTTATTATGTACCATCGATTGGTATGCCGAGTACAATATACATATACACAGAAGTGATATCTTTAAGAGTGTCTTTATGTTGGCGACGGCGATGGTGATATCAATATTTATATTTTTTCTGGATCAAAACGATCTATTGTAGCGCTATACTGCAGGTGTTACGGCGTATTGAAGCTAATCTGTAGCTTAAGCCGACGGTTTAGTATAAATTGTCCTTGCATTTATATACATATCGCCTGCTTTGTAACAAAACCACCTTTCTACAAAAACTACTTTTTCCAGGAGACAATAAAAACTGGACCATGGACATCTATATAAATCCTCTGTTCACTTAAAAATGAAGCGTTTTCTGATTCTCATAAATTCTCATAAATCCGTTACATTCCGATCACTGATCTTAACTCCGAAGAGGCTTGGGAGAAGCTACAGGCTAGATACGAGAAAAAGAATGCTGTTGTGAATTCTTTGATAGATAAATTCATGAAACAAAAACCAATGCAGCAGTTCAACGTTATGGAGCTTCGTAAAATCGCAGATGTGTCTGATTGCGTAGTTCGTATGAGTTAAAGTGCTTGGTTTTGCAGTACGAGAAACGTGGCGGTTGGTATATTTAATCATGAGCAAGCTGGATGTGCAGGCTAAGGAGGCGTGTGCAAAATATTCGGTAGAGATGGAATCCCCTTCCTTCGAAGAATTTTTAAAATTCCTTGATAAAAGATGTGATGTGTTTGAATTTTGTTTATCAACTAAGATCTCAATGTTCATCCAGTTTCTCTTGTCCAATTTGTGGTCAAAGACACAACTCACCGCTCCATGAAAATTCATCACACGCTATTAAGCCAACCAACATCAATATACTCTTTACTCAACGGTTGATCCTCAATTACCAATTGTCGACAGCCACAAGTCCAGTATCAACAATACTGGACTGGCCAAATGAAAATTAATAATCCAACCAGCATCCCCAATGAATAACACTGACAATCGTTCAACTCCAACTTCAGTTTCGAATCACCCTTCACAACAGATTACACCAAAGCCTGATTTTGCCTAATCTTGGATAATCTCTCTTTATCCGTGAGAGCTCTTATGATGAAAAATTTAATTTAAGGTTGCTCCACTCAAAAAGATTTGCTTACCACGATTGGAATTATGCGCTACCGTTTTACTAGTAAAATTATTGTCCGCAGATTGTCATTCTTTGGATCTCCCAAATCTGAAAACATTGGGCTAGACAGATTCTACGATTATTATCACGTGTCTTTCCGATGTTCCCACAGATGGTGGAAAACTTTCATCGCGAACCGTACATCATTGATCCTGGACCGTCTTCTGCGACTGAGTTGGGATCATGTTACTTCTAAATCCAACAGATTTATCGTCGCGTGAAATATTTCCGGATCAATTGGTTGACAAGTTGCTGTGGTGGGAAGGTCCTAACTTCCTACGTGAATCATCAGATCACTATCCGAAATTATCTGACGATCAGCTTCCAAACGTAACCTCTGAAGTTTTGGAAATCAAAAAGTCATTCAATTATACCACTGTCACTCGCTTTGTACCGACTGATTACGCTCCGGTCGCGAATTTATTCAATAAGTCGGTGATATCGCTTTTATAATAAATTTAATAAAACTAAACAATTTTCTTTATATTTGACAGGCTCTCAAATTAAAAGGGCTTCAATGTTTGCTGTGCGATGATCATAACATGAGAGCTTTTTAGAATATATTCGTCGAATTACCAAAGGTTCCGATTTACGATGCAAAAGCAAACTTCGAACATTGTGTTCCTTTATTGATGATTAGAGAACGATAAGAGTTGGTGGGTGGCTTGGTTTGATCACTTACTGTTCATACGATATTAAACATTCAGCTATTCTCGACGACCGCCATCGGTTTACGGAGATACTCGCAAAGGCTTTATATGTAAGGTACTGTCATCCTACGCAACAGCAATTACTCGTCATCATGCGACAAAACTATTTTATAATCGGTACCGAGAATCTTATCAAACAAGTAGTTTGTTCCTGTGTCACCTGCAGTCGTCGAATCGGATAACTCTTCTTAGACCATTTTCCATTATTGATGTTGATTTCGCGGGTCCCGTGAAAGTTAAATCTAAACCCGGACGAGGTGCTAAGATCTACAAGGGATATATATAGCGGTGTTTAGCTGCCTAGTCATCAAAGCCATTCACATAGAAGTGATATCCGACTTGACTATAGAAGAGTTTTATATCCAGACGTGGTCTTCCAACCAAAATATACTCTGACAATGGATCCTACTTCGTTGGTGCCAAGAGAAAAATCAGTCAACTCTTCAAGGTATGTGCGCAAGTTTTCGAAGAAGAATTACGATCCTTTCTATCCACCAAGCAAATTTAGTGGCATTTCATACCGCCATCGTCACCTGATTTTGGCGGAATGTGGGAAACCGGCGTTAAATCGATGAAGAGACATCTCATACACGTGCACAATTGGAAAATCCGCGCTTACTTTCGAAGAATACTCCACTGTGTTGTACCAAGTAGAGTGTCTTTTTAATTCTCGACCAATTGCGCTTATGGTACCTACTCTAAAATAAAAACATTAACTCTCAGTTATATAATACAAAAGTATGAACACACATGTTTAATTAAGGTGGATTACTGTTGTGGCCATCGATTATGTTAAACTTAAATAAGATATATTTATTATAATAAAATCAAACTTACACCACCGGAGTGAAGTTTTCAACACACAATTTTTTAATAAGGCATTTATGCGAGTGCATTTTTTTTAGTAGTGTAATTACCAAAAACGATTAGAATATATACGTAAGGTCGCGGTAATAATTAATAGTTTACGCAAATAATATTCATAATTAATGTTATCTAAATATACATATGAACATTAATATTAACTTAAAAAAACAATTGATAAATACGAGTAAAAATTAATAAAATTAGCTATAGCTTGTAACGTAATTCCGACGTAGATTTTCGTTTACAGAAATTTACTCAGGTGATGAAACAGCTGCAGCAATTTGCTGGTTGGTTTGCTGAGATCATACTGGGTCGTAAGACTTGCATTAATCCTCGACACTTTTAACACATACCCAACCTGCACCGCTCTCCCTCATTTCCGGAAATTTCAAAAATTTATACGTTTATACTTTTGATCAATTATTGACAATAATTGTTCTTATCATATTTTTTTTTCTTTCATATACTTTATATAAACCTAAGAACGCAACAAAAAAAAATCTAAACTCGCTCTTCCAGCAAGTGTCACAAAAAAAATATTGTTGGTAATGCCACAATAAAGTCTATACATATTATATACGAATCGTAAACGAGGTGGATGATACGATGAGCCCGCCGTACTCCTCACGCTTATCTAAAAAAATAAAATAAGCACTACAAAACCCGGTTCTTGTGAAAAAACAGTCAACAACAGATTAATTTTATAAAAAAAAACTTAAGTAAACATCAAAAAATATACAAGAGAAGAATCAATAAGTATTATACTTAAGACTAGAATATATAGCTATTTGGTACCCGCGATACTCAGTTGTTTATATTAATTTTTTTGTTTTGTTTGACATACGTTGATTTTACTATATAATTGTTTTTATATTGAACTGTTTTCTTATAATTTTGTTTTTATTTTTATCTTTGGATTTATTTTTGTATTTTGTAATTTATAATAACTTTACGTTATTAATTTGTAATACCTACATAACATGTTGATCAGCCTTATTGTCACATCTTGTTTTTTTTGCTGCTGTTCTTCGCATCAAATCTCGATCCAAAAGAATTATTTTTTTCTCTTTTAATTTTTCCAAATAACTTATAAATAATTTTTTATTAAATAATTAAAACTTTAAGTATTTGTTAAGTGTGTGTTATTTCGAGATAATCCTGTGACTTTTGGTTTCTGTGTTGATAAACATAAACAAATTATTTTAAAATCATTTATATTTTAATTAACACAAATGCCTATACAAATGGTTACAAAATATTCCGAATATCAACTCGTTAGACATAAACGACCGCTTTAGACTGTGCTCGTTACATTTCGATGAAAAATTGTATACCACAAGTGCTCGACTTAGAGCGGATGCTGTATCTTCCAAATTTCTTATGACCAATGGGAAATGGTAAGTTTAAATTTATTTATATTATCGAAATAAAATTAACGTGTTTGTACGGTATTTAGGTGTATTATTGATTTTGAAGTTGATTCTGAATTACTATTTCTTAATGAAATTCAAAATCAAATGATTGTTGACGATTTACCTTAGTCATTTTCCATGACAAATCCTACTAGTTCTGCTGGGTTACCTTCAACATCTGAAATGGCTTCGATATCATCAATGCAACAACCAAGAAAAGAGGATGTTTTAAGATCAATATCGCCATTACCTTCAACGAACAAGGAACATAAAGACCACTAAACGAGAATATACCACCCGAAACACAAAGTTCAAGTGGTAATTTCAAATTTCGATACTCTGATGACATAGACTTGAGTGGTGATTACACGCCACGAACAACCAAACGAGCCCGCATAAAATGTAAAACTGACTTTGTTAAAGTTCGTAAAAGCAAAAAGCAGCTTTTCTACAAATTTAACAGAATGAATACCAAACTTCAAGAGTTAGAACAGTTTTTAGACAAGTTGGAGAATGATGGCAATATTTCCCCAGAATCTTTAAATATAATCTAAATGTAAATATTACTTAAAGTATTTTTTTTAAAGAATAGTGTAGCTTACATATGTATATGTAACTTATACAGGGTGTTCCTAAAATGGATAAAACGAATAGTACTGTTGGATTCCTTGAGCAAAGCGAATATGATTTTACTTCTACCACTTTGCACTGTAAGGCCCTCCTATCAAATTATAGACGTTTGAAGAGGAGCCTTCCAACGTAGCAATTAATATCTAGAGAAATAACCATTTGTTTTTCTCAGTGCTCATATCATTAAAAAGCTGATAAAATTTTCTTTTAAATAAGCTAAAATACAATAAATGTATTTTCTTTATTAGACACAAGTATGTAGATACTAATAAGTACTGGTATTAGGTAACAATATTTCGAAATATTTACAACAAATTCTCAAAATGATCAAAATTAACTGTTACGCATTTCAATTGCGAACTTTTGCGAAAACGTTTCTGGCTCGTTTGATTTCATTGCAAGCTTAATATATTCTAGTAATTAACCTTTCATTATCTGGGATAGAAGAAGATTAAACTTTAGTTTTTAAATGGCCCCAGAGGTAATCTGCCGGCCAATGTATAGGTCCTCCACGGCCAATCCATTGCCTTGGAAACATAGAATTTTACTTAACAAAGTTAGTTGCTTAGTTAGAACGTCTTCAAATATTTAAATTATGTAAAACATACTCTTTTGAGCTCGAAAATAGCTGGTCAGCCTAGGTATAATTCATCAACTATTAGTAGAAGTAGACCGAAAAGTTCCCAGATTCCTAAATATAATTGATGGGTGAGGTTTAAAAGGGGTTGCATACCGAACGTAATTATTAAATAATCTGACGTCTACTGTATTCTTTTATTACCGATTGTAATTCCTGCAGGTAATTATATAAATAAAATAAGTCTATAATAATAATTAGGTCACTCGAAAACCACTATTATAACAATTCAAAACAATTATAATGTTATTGTAGTTTGTCGCAACTGAATATATAGTTTCATGTAAAGGGTGTTTTTTTAAGCCCGATAGAACTTGAAATTGTAAAAAATAACACAAAAAATTAAATTGTAATCAAAAAAATGTTTTTATTCGAATGATCAATACATGGCATTAATATTTGAAAATGATTCCGCGCATATGGGCAGTTGGGCACCCCACAGGAAATAATCGAGAGGTGTTAAATCACACGACCTTGAATTTTGATATTATAATAAGTCGATGGTTGCGGTCACTGTATGCCAAGAAGCACCTTCATCCATATTTTCAAACATAAAATCATTGATCATGGTGCGGTAACGGCCTCCATTGACCATAACGCGATCCCCGGCCTCATTTTTGAAGAAATAAGGTACGATGATGCCACCAGCGTGTAAACCGCACCAAACGGTACATTTTTCTGGATGTAATGGAGCCTCTTGTGGATTGGTCCCACTCCATATGCGGCATTTTCGTTTATTAACAAACCCCTTAAGCAAACTACTCTAGAGCCGAATTGGTAAAAGAACGATGATGATAATGGTCCCGTGGCTTCAATTCCTGCACCAGCTGGATATTGTACAAGGGTGTAGGCCAAGATCTTTGCGCAAAAATTTCCATGTAGCGGACGGACAGAGCCCCAATTACTGCGAACGACGTCGAATCGATAAATTTGAATCTTCTTCCACACTTTTGTTTACAGCGGCGATATTCTCTTCATTACGCATATTCCTTGTTGATGGTTTCTACATATTCCTTCGTATGTGGTACGAAATCTATCCACAGTTCGACGGATGGCTTGCTCAGATGGACTTTTATGTGAGCCATAAAAATCACGAAGTCGTCTATAAGTTGCGCGGATCGACGACTGATTTTCAAAGAAAACTATTCATGATGTTTTGCCAGAATATACTGAGATCTGCTAGAGCATATTTTTCATAAATATTTAATTTTTCGTTTTATTTTCTACAAAGTATAAAAAAAAACCTTTAAAATTGTATTTCAATATTTTTTGATTGAAATTTGACATTCCAGTATTTGCAAAATTCGAATTAAAATGACAAATTCTGAATTTGATTAAATATATGAATTTTATAAATTTTAGTTAATCCAGGTCTTCGATCGAATTTATAAGTAGACCGACTTTATACAATTCCTAGTTATAAGATTCCCAATCTGATGTTCCAGTTTGAATTTTTAATTTTTAAAATTTTGCGTTTTTCTATATATAAATTTTCAATAAATCGAATTTAGGTTAAATTTTACAATTCTGAGCTCTTAAACATCCATTTTATCTACAGCATTTCAAAAATTTTGAATTTCTGTAGATTAATTTTGAATTATATTTAAAATTTGCAGTTGTTCAACAAATTTTAAATTTAAATATAATCCGATTCCGAAATTTTTTAATTCGAAATCATTAATTTTTTAATTATTTTAATGAAATTTTTGAACCTTTCTGAAAATTCTGAATACGAATTTCGTTAGTATCAAAATTTCGGATTTACATTTAAATACATTCTTATTACAAAATTCGTTAAATTCAGAACTGTAAATGAAACTTCGATGTTTAATTCGTTAAATTTTGAAGTGGAATTTTATTAAATTTAAATTTTAAACATTTGTTTAATTTAAAAAAAAATCAATAAAATTAATTTGATAAAATTTAACAAATATGAAATTTTTGGAAATTTCGATTTTTGATTTATTTTTTTGTTTTTTTTTACATTTATCTTAATAGACAAAAGAAATATAACTTCGCATGTATAACTCTAACAGTTCAATTTGTTTTATTGAATTTTGAACATTTTGAATACACGATTGAATTATGATATGGTTTTCATAGCTTGAAATGCCGAACTTCAATGTTTATGAAATGTATGGACATTATTGGTAAATGCATACTCGTATATACAAATATATAGTGTTAATATTTATCCATTGTTGGGTGTGTTTCAATAGGGGAGGAGTTGACCGTTTATAGCCAATTAACCATTGGTTTCAAGTTCCAGCGTTACAACTATGTAGAGACCATCAACTGTCTCTAGTTTACCTCTCCGCGGTTTTTTGTAATACCCTAAATCCACTCTCTTCGAGGTCGGTCGCATGGATCCTAGGGGGGGCTGGAAGGTCGGACCTTTGCTAAAACATTCTAATGATATCCAAAATAAGCTAAAGGAAATCAACGCTCAAATGAGTAACGAAGAACAATTTTCATTGAGCTCAGATCTCCAATGAAGAATAACAAATTCATATTTGCAGAAGACGCAGTCTCCACTGAAAAAAACCTCAGGGTCAGAGCAAATTCCGAGTACATCAGCAAATATTATAAACAGCGAGGGGCTGTTGAATAAATTTCAAAAAATGAAGAAACTAATCGCGCAGCTGAGCAACAAAGTTGCTGAGCTTAAGAGAGAAAACTCTACACTAAAAGAAAAGGTTAAAAATAACAAAGGTGAGGATTCAGCACGAGTTAAAAATCTGTCTGTTAACCATAGGCAGCCATCAACCATTCAGCATGATGATTCAAATAATTCCTACTGGTTGCTGCGGCAATTTCCAGTTTAACAACAGAATAATAGATTCAATGCTCTGAGTCAAGAGGAATATTACACAGATGAGAAATAACTGGAAAACGAAGTTGGCAGTGCTGATAACAGAAATACCAAAAAACGTAGGCGCACAAAAACGAAAACGCCTTCAAACCATACTACACAAAGTATGAACAATAACACTGACAGAAAAACAAAAAAATACCAACCCATTAACGTGAGCAACATAATCAATTTTGAACTTTTTCGACAACAAATAATAAAAACCACTAGTAAACCAACTAATTTTAAGGCGCTTTCAAACAGCGACATTAAAATTATCGTTCAAAATGAAAATTACTACAGAAATGTCATCTAATGGAAGAATTAAAAAATGAACCCAGCAACCAACTAGAAAATATCGAATATCACACCAGCTGAAGAGTGAAAAGGCTTATAGAGTGGTTATCAGAGGCCTACCATCATCCATTAGTCATGATGAAATTAAAACAGACTTAGAAAATGTCCCATTTTTTCTAGAAGTCGCAGGTGTTACCACCATATTCAAAATGGTCATAATTGATGGAAAAAAAACAGGTAACACTTTCCATTGTTTTACATCGATTTAAAACAAAAAGAAAACAGTAAAGATGTATTCAACATCAAGAAACTTGCATACTGTACAGTTAAAATTGACCCACCTAACAAGATACGGGGCATTCCACAATGCATGAATTGTCCACAACTCGGACATACCAAGAGTTTTTGTTATCGCCAAACCAAATGCGTGAAATGTGCTGAAGATCACCACACAACAAAATGCGAAAAACAACCAGATAGCGCACTTTCATATGCTCTTTGTCATTAAGAAGGACATACTGCAAATTATAAAGAATACCCTGTATATCTGAACAAAATTAAAAGTCAACAGAGTAATAGAACAAGGGTAGTACAGCGATTACAAACCAAAGCAGCTAACCCCAAACAACAATTACACCATCCACAGTTGTATTATCTTATGCGCAAATCACCAAATCAGCTGATGAATTTAACCAAAACAACAAACACACAGAAGTTAATAACGAGTCTAATAACATTGAAACAATTAAAATGCTCAGTCAAATTCAACAGACACTTGGCCACTTATCAGAAAGGGTGGCAAAACTGGAAATTAATTTCTATCCGCCAAGTAAAAAAGTCAGCAAAAATTATTAACTCGTTCCTACGCATTGTAAATTTGAACGCCAATGGGCTCAACCAACGAGCCTAGGAACTGGAAATATTTCTCCATACAAACAATATAGACGTTGTGCTGATTTCAGAAACGCACTTCTCCAACAAAAGTTTTATATTCAATTCCTACCAGCTGTAAAAATATTATCAAACATAATCAACAAGAGGATATTCGGGAAAGCTACATACAAGCAACGGTTATCTCAATCCAATATAATGGCGCAGATTTAAATATTGCGGCAGCATACTATCCTCCACGGCATACACCAACAAGTTACAATTTAATAACGTCTTCAATAAACTCGGTCCAAGATTTATCATTGGAGGGGACTACAAAACAAAACATACAGCTTGGGGTTCTAGGCTAATTTATCGTGGAAAATGAAATGCTCTGTTCAATGCCATTCATGAAAACAAATGTGAATAACTGTCTCCCGGAGGCCAACGTATTGGCCAACGGATGCATTAAAAATACCAGATCTATACTTGATTATCATAAAGAGTATTTCTTCCAGTTACAACTTAATATCTGATCACATTCCTGTACTGTTGTCAGTAAGCGCTATTGTAATCGTAAAACAAAAAACCGAAACCTTACTAATAAATTTATGAATTGGAATCTCGTCAGAGAAAAGTTAGAAGAGCTAGTTGTATTAAAAGTGAGTGTCAAAAGTAATGAGGAATTGAAACATCAAACAGAAAATTTCATTGAATACACTCGTTTCTGCTTGAATCATACCTATCTGATCTAAGGCGGCTCAAACGAACCAAACCACATGAGCTAACCGAATGAATATCATACCTCAGGGGAATTGGACACTAGTGCAGGAAACCCACACAAATTTATGCTTATCTCATAAGTACTAATGTCAACCCTACTAATGAATTAAACGAATTAATATGTTTAAGATTGTAGTAGACATACCAATAAAGATGTTTTCAAAAAAATATTTATCCATAGTCTTTTAATCTTAACACAGTGATCATTCTATCGTTTCGATTTCATTGAATAGAAAAAACTTAGTATTAAAGTTCAAATAAAATAATAATTTTGATCAGCCTGTAGTGCCCATTTGCCTCAAAATATGGGACTAATTTTATAACGAATGAAATAATTGCCTGAACTGCAAAAATTGTTAGTTGCTTAGTTAGAACGTTTTCAAATATTTAAATTTTGTAAAACATACTCTTTTGAGCTCGATTTATTGGATTTTTTTATTACCGATTGCAATTCCTGTATAGGTAATTATGTAAATAAAATAAGTCTATTATAATAATTAGGTCACTCGAATACCACTGTTATAACAATTCAAAACAATTATAATTCTATAAAAAATATCGCAACTGAATATTGTAGTTACACGTATTATGTATATGTGTAATCGTAACAACATCCTCATAAAAATCTGTTAAACTAAAACTAATAATAAAAGTAGTGTAGAATGTAGACTAATTTATTAGAATATGCGCTGCTATAAAACATAATGTCCTTTTTAAAAACCCATTTACAAAATTATGCGACCATCATAAAATCCAACTCTTTACATTTTATTTATTTGTTTTCTTTTGTTTCATATAAAAACTTTCTTTTTATAGCTTTTACGTTTATTACATTTTTTTTTTATAACTTTATAATAAATAATAAACTATAAAAGAACAAAAAGTTTTGTAATCTATACGTAAATCAGTAGTGAAAAATAAAAAATTGCACGTCAATGTAATAAATTTCGAAAGACTTGAAAGTTGGTTATATAATATAGAGATGGCACTCAATTAAATGGTAGAAAACTTAACTAATTTACCGTAATTCATATTTTATTTTATAGTACAAATTATTTCCGGTTTTATAGTAAAAAAATACCACCATCTTGAAATTTTTTTTGTACATTTATTTAAATATAAATGTATGTATGTATGTTGTACATACACATATATATTCATCTTTATCATATAATTCATAAGTGAGATTGCTTTTTCGACTTTTATACACACAATAAAATCGAAAAACCTAACTATTCAAAAATTAAATAAATAATAATGAAATAAAAATATAAATAGTTTTTATTTGTTATATTATAATCTTATCTAAATTATTACAAGTGTAAAAATTAATAGTTAATTAGAAATTAGAAAGTTATTAAAATATACAAAAGTTCGTACTGGAAAAAAAAATTGCTATAAGAAAGCTTGTGAAAATCCGAATTTTCCCTTCATTTAGATTTTCTTCTTTTTTTTTTTTGTTGCCTTTTTTCTATATCGTCCATACACAAAATAAAATTAAAAAGTATTATTAATTTTATATTTTGTATATTGTGAAGTGAAATAATATATTTTGTGGATATTGATTTTCGTTTTTTGTTTAAGTTTATATATAGTATATTAATTTGTTTAGTAAGAAAATAAATATTTTTTAATGTCAAAGTGATTAAATTAATTCGAATACTAGGTACCCAAAAAATTACTTAATAACAAGTCGACAAAAAAAATATTGTAGTGATTACTTGTTACTAAATCTAAACTAGATACATACCTACGTTATTTTTAAAACCGAAAACCTAAAACAACTGTAAGTTTTACGAATTTCATAATATTATAGCAATAATAAATCCTATATAGAAATAAGTCAGTTCTCCATAATATCTCTAAAACAAAAATCAATAATTTATAATGTTCTTGGTATTTCTGAGAACTAACTCTCAGGCGAAAAAAAAAACAAAAAAAAATTAATTAGTTTTTAATATAATATTGATTTTATTTTTGATGTTTTGTTTCTGTTATCAACATTATCTAAGCAACAAAAATATAAAAAACTACTCATAAAATGCTTGTTAGTTTTTGCATGTAAATTAACGTTTAAAATATGTTTTTATATGCAGGTACCTTGAATTTTAATCATCCATTTTTACGTAAAAATGACAAAAACGAAATGTATGAACATTTTCATAACCAACTTCATATCATATCTCGCGCATGACGTCACGTGGTGATTCGGGCTAAGGGAAATTAAAATAACCACCTTATATATTTTTTTATATTATATTGTGTACAATTTATTTTTATTTTCATTTTTTCCAATGTCTTATGGATAATACATACAGTAAAAAAAAACTAGGTTAAGATTTTTTTATATCCGAGGAGGGTATTTTTTTTCTATTTTAGTTTCGTTTCTCCTTGTACTCGTACATAGCTATTCAATTTTTTTTTCCTTTCCTTGTATCTATTCTTCAAAGTCAACAAGAAATATGTATGTAGCCACATAATGTTAGTATGTATGTAGCTGTACATATACAATAATATAAACAAAAAAAAATAAATTATCCATGTCTGAGATGGTATTGATCCACAATCAAATTTATAATCATGATTGATAAGATATACATATACGTGTTTGGGGAGTGGGAATTGATGTAAACTTCACAACAATCGGTTATACTTACATATAGACATTTTGTTTATTGTATGGATGCCATTTTACTTCATGCAAGGAATCTAATTAGTGCGTTGATATTATTGTTATTATAAACTCGTGCCACAATATTTTATAAAATATTTGATGGGGTAATTTGCAAATTTTAGTTAGCTTCGGGATGGATGAAATATCTTACAAGTTTTTTGACAATTTTAACAAAATGGAAATAACTATGGTGAATGAAAAATATATTAGGGTGTTATAGTCGATATTGAGGTTACTGGAATTCGAAGCTGGAAAGCTTTCTTGCTGATCGGCTTGGAGATTGAAATATGGTGGCAAAAATCCAAAACAACTTAACTCGAGAAAACTTGACATTTTTGATTTTTCAAACTTAATTTTGGTTAATTGATATTTTCAAGGAAACTCACATAAAACTACTTAACTGAATTATTTCATTCATTAGTTAATATTTTAATTATAATATAATAGTATTGCATGAAATTAAAAATTAAAATTTAATTGAAGTAATACAGAAGTAATAAAAAAAATAATATTAATAATCATCTTGGTCAGTCAAATCGTAATGAGTATCACATTTTGACTTTGAATTTAAATTCATGTAGAAAGGATATGCTGAAGAGTCCAAAGCGGTAACAGAACAAGCAAATATCTTGAGAGGATTTTTATAACTAACACTGTGCAAGATCGTATTGAGTTAAATTATTAAACCCTCACCATGTTACATTGAACAATTTAAATGGTTTATCCCCACTTTATTTTGAATAACGATGGATACGATCAATCTATAGGCTCATGTATTTTGGCAGTGGTTCATTTTTGCTTTCGTTCTTTTGCGGGGTGATGATCCAATAAGAGCTTGCGGAAGTTTTTTGGAAATAAAACGCATTAAAATCAATTTAATAATCCATAATTGCATTTGTGACGTAAGTTCGGTTTATGACATTTAATGTTTGAAAATAATTTATTTTAAATGTTGTCCGCGACTGGCTGTTAGATGATCCATTTTATGGGTCCAATTTTCGAGCACTCTTTCGAGCATTTCGGCCGATATTCCATTAATTACGCGTGTCATGTTCGCTTCTAATGCAGGAATCGATTGTGGTTTATCGATAAAAACAAGTGACTTCAGATACCCCCATAAAAAGTATTCTAACGGCGTCAGATCACAAGATCTTGGAGGCCAATTCACGGGTCCCTTTATTTTTTTTTTTCCTTTTCTTTTTTTTCAAAATCTTTCAATAAATCGATGGTTTGGCCTGCTGTGTGGCACGTTACACCATCTTGTTGAAACCACAAGTTCACCAATATCTTGAAATTTTCGCCATAAAAATACGGCACAATGTGCCATATGAGAGACCCAGAGCTTGAGAACGGCGGCGAATTGATTGATTGCTGTCTTCAGGTACACTTTCAGCTACAGCCGCAATATTCACATTAGATCGACTTGTACGCACTCTAATCGGGTAATGAATATCCAATAATGAAAAAGTGGTTCGAAATTTATTGATTGTTCCGCGAACAGTGCGTTCAGTTGGACGATTATGAACACCCTAAAATGGTCGAAGAGCACGAAAACAATTTTTCACTGAACACTGATTTTTGAAATAAATTTCCACAATTTGTAAACGTTGTTCTCGGGTAAGTCTATTCATGGTGAAATGTCAATGAATACTGAACACAAATGTCATATAAACATGACAGTTGTGACGCATGAATCCCAATTGGAAAAAGTATCTCCTATTGGATCACTCTTTCGACTTGTATTGCCCTTCAATGAAGTTTTTTTTCGCTTTCGTTTTTCGAATTATTTTTTTGGCCACTTGTTGAGATCTTTTTGTTATGGTTAAGCCGCTATGAAAATATCTAAAATTTAATAGGGGCTGTAATTAAATGATAACCTTATTTATTTCAAAAATATATTATTTTATTACTTTATTATTTTTATAAGTCATTATCGTATGATGGGAATGAGTAGATATGGATTTTTATTTAATTATCTCAATCGATATTAAGTTTATTGGCGTTCTCGAACCACGTTTATCCGATACAATACTTGACCTTGGAAACTGGAATTTTTTTTAGAGATTGTTTTAAACTTCTAACTTTTGCTACCATACGTGCTGCTCTATTCATGTTGTTATTCATTTTGATCTGCGATATAGAATCGTTATTTTAAGTAATGGCTATAAGAACAAACAAATTTAATAAAATGGTTTAAAAACTGCTTAGTTAAATTGATTTATCTCTATAGTAAATACAACATAAATTAAATTAAATTCGTACGTAATAATTTAACATAACTTAAGTTTTTGCTGCACAAAATTAAAGTATTAAATAAAATACAAAACTTCATAACCCGACTTATGTAATTTCTTTTATCAAAACATGTCTACTAAAAACAGCACAAGATACTTACAGTATTTTTGGTTTTAATGTTAACTCACTGCTGCAATTCACTGGTATTTTATGTTTGAAAATGGGACTTATGTAGTTTTTATTAAATCAATTTATATAACAAAAATGATTTATGTGGTTTTCTAATGTTTCAAATATTCGTTTTAATGCCATTGTTTCAAATTTTAATAAATTTAAAAAGCTACATAACGTGAGTTATTATTATCGACAAAATAAATCATGATAATGTAAAATAATTCAAGTGTACATAACAGTCTACCTTAATTGGGAGCTCAAAATTCTGGAAGTATATTCGATATGAAAAAATAATTCAGTTGATTAAAATTGTTGGTTACATAAATGTATGTACAAGGTGTATGTATTTTAGTGTAAGTATTTTAAGGGATGAATCGTTTGAGTAATTTTAAGCAAAAAATTGTTCCTGGGGGGTGATTTATTTGCAATATTTATACTGAAATACAGAAATGAAAATTTTAACGTAACACTGTAAATATGATTTTCTATAAGACTTTTGAGTGAAATATTACAGAGGAAAAAAATACAATCTAGTGACATGGCGCGACTGAATAGCCTTAAGCCCAAGAATAAATTATTAAAATATAAATAAAAACGCCCAAATGACATTCCCATAATGATTATTGTTTCAGTTGGTTGAGGGATATCTTAATCGGCCAATAACAAGATATCATAGAGTTGAGATACCAAATGGCCCCATATTTTGATTAATAGCTCATAAACTAATCAAATATATCAAACATCTGTATCATCCACAAAAGGTTGATAAATTATTTGGTACCTTAGTAACAAAGAAAACTACTGTAATAAATTAATGTTTGTCGTAAAACAAAATTAATACAAAAACACAATCACTCGGTATGTGTAACAAACAGTATCATAATCATAGTAGCCTTTTTCTTTATTATATAAAACTGTTGTTTTTATTGAATTCTTAAATAAATGACAATCTATTTCTTTCTCCAGTCGATTTTAATCAATTATATCTAATTAAAGTCATGTTGCTTAGTTATTAATTTATTTATTAAAGTTATTTGTGAATTATTAAATTAATTGGTGAAACGCATTATACAAAAAAATATTATTTATAAAATGAGCGCAGCTATAAAAATTAAAAACATGCTCAGATGATTTTCATGTATAGATTATACATCGTAAGTAATGCTAAATTATTGTATAACGCCCGAACCTTTGAGCCCATATATTTCATCTAGGTCCCGTGCTTTGTAGTGTTTTGCAAAATTGAGTTGAGATTATATATTTATTATATATATACTATAAATTCAGAGAAATTAAATTATTTGGGGCAATTTCTATTTTCTGAAATTAGAACAAATTTTAATTTGCTAGATTAAGTTGAATTTTCAATTAAGTATTCGCACAATTGGAGAGCCTAGAAATTCAAAACAGTTTTATTATTGGAAATAATTTCTATTTCAAATAAGTTGGGAACCAAAAAAAGCCTCGAAATTTAGAGATAAGGTATTTTGAATAATTATAATTACGGATACCCAAAAATTGGTATCTATTTAAATCTTCAGTCCAGTATTATTTATAATATCCTTTTATAAAGTCCTTGTAAATTGTCCTTCCCTATAGAGATAGATAAGGAAATTTTGTCGAAGATTGTTTCAATTACAAAGTCGGTGATACATAAATAAACAAATAAATGATTGAAAGGCGTAAATATTCGATACGCTGTTAAAAATTTATAGGTCATCTGCGTAAATGAAAATGTCAAAATGGGTCTGTTAGATTCAGACACATTCTCTTCCCAAGTAATTCATAATCGATCCTGACTAATATACACAACTCATAGACACAATTCATACACAACTTGTACACTATTATCTTTTACAACTACGCTTGAAATCCTGTTAGTTACCAACATTAAATTTGTAGTTGTAGAGCTAGAAAAACAGACATGCTACTCGTATTTCACAGAGAATTATCTTTTAGCATGAAAAAACCATTTTTTCAGAAACCTATCACAGATGGCAGCAGGACCACCAATGTATAGGTAAGGTTAGGTTAGGTAGGCTTAGGCTTCTCCTCATCATCACAGCTGCGACAGAAAGAAAAGAAAGATTTAAAGAAATAACCAACAGCGAGAGTTTTATTAAATAAAACCGAAATAGGCAGTGCAATAGCACTTGTAATCATCTTTAACACAAATTGACAATTCGAAAATAGTATCTCATTCCTAGCCTTAACAATTGTGAATTCCCCAAAGCTCACCATTATTCGAAATATTAGTTTTTACTATATAAACATTTTCTTTAATTTTCCAACAATATTACGGGCCCCTTGGGTATTAACATTGGCCTTGTTGCTGGAGATATATTATAAGAGTAAACCCATTCAAACATAAAATAGACAAAACGAAAAAAACTATTAGGAACTTTGATGTTAGTTGCTATACGTCACGAAAGAAACGGTTTAACGGTTTATATTCGTTACGCAGGATATCAAATATATAGCCTACTGTTCCGTGATTTTCCTACTAGCTTATTAAAGTTTTACATAATTCTTGACCATTCGTAACTATCCAGGAATGCATTTAAAAAATTGTGGCCACCAGTATTAAAGTTAGAATAGTATAACCCTCGACTAACCCACAGTTTTGATAAAAGTATTCAAATATTCGATAGTGAGTATGATATATATATGATGATATGTATGATTGAGAATACTGCCTCGTTATCGCATCTAGATCCAATTGCAAAACAAAAACGAGTTCTAAATCATTACCTCACACGCATAAAATTTTATTCTAACAGCTATAATTTCTAGAACGCAATCGGGGATGAATATTGCAACCGATGGAAATTTGTTAGAAACAGTAATTATAACGCCGCCTCTTATAAGTCATCATTAAATTGACACATATGGAACGTGCGAACAATAACACCAACTTACAAACGAAATGATGAAGAAACGTTTGATGTGCGTCCAACGAATAGACACCAATGCCATATGTTTCTTTATACATATACGATATGGCAAGATAAACATATATTTTACCAATGTTATTCGATATTTTCATATCGTCTGGATGCCCTTAATATATAACATATTTTTGTAGATTTCTATTATAAATATTTAGTTTAGATTTTTTTTTTAGATATTTTTATCAAAAACTAAGACGATTGCAAAAATTTTAATTTATTTCAATTTCACCATTTAAATTATACGAGGTGAACTATTTCATGAAAACATCATTTTTACTACTAGTGTAGTGGCAACATTTGTAACCAATTGGCACAGTAGTATTAATATAAAAAATGTTAGTGTTCGCATGGTGCCAGCCTATATATATTTATGTGGAACATAACACATTTTACTGAACGCGCAAGAATAAAACTAATAACACAGATTTTGTTTGGTACATCTTACATACAATACATATTTGTATTTGCTTCAGATCTGGATGCGAGCCAGAATATAAAATGAAATTCATTGTTTGTTTTTTTACTTGTACATAGTTGGAATTTTTATTTGACTTTTGACCCAATCCAATTAATATATATATATATATTAATTTTGCGTAGACACAGCTCTTCGATGTCAGATTTTTTATTCATCCTCGACTCTATAGCATTGTTCAAAATTGATTATTCAGCGCACGATGCCTGGCAGTTATATCGTTCAAAAGCTCTCAAGGTTTGAGCATTCGCTTAAAAAACATGGTTTCTGTATAATTGCCAGAACGGTTGAATAGCTCTTGTTATCAATAATTTTGCTGATTTCAACCAGATTTTATCACTCAACTGTACTAATGAGAAAGAAAATGCGTTTAGCTAAAAATGTATCGAGTTAGAGAAATAACGAGTTAGATATATTCGATAATAATCAATTTAGGACCGTCAAGTATCGCATACGAAAAACTCAGATATAATGCAAGGTCTGGAGGCATGCCTAGAAATTGTGCGGTACCATTAGACATCACCAGGTTTGGCAGTACAAATATTGTGATTCCTTGGCCAAGTAAGTCCTGTCCTTATAAAGCTCATAAAAAAAGTAGTTTTCTTACCAAAAGCTGGCAAATTGGACTCGGCCCATAAGTCTGTCCTCTTCTTTTCTTACAGTTTTAGAGAGGATAATCGATAGATTTATTAGGGTCAATTATTCAACTATTCCTCTCTCAGTAACTAGCAAAATGCTTACAGAGCTGGCAAGTCCTGCAAAACCGCTCTACATGAACTCATAACTAGAATCGAAAGAAAACTTAATAACAACGAATTTCTAGTGGTGGGTAAACCTCGTTTTTTACGATCACGAGTATGTATCTACTAATTTTCGGATTTACCAACCCATTATTAATTTCGCCGAATCTAGTGAGTCTGAGCTGAAACAGAGACCGTCAAAATGGCCAAAGGCTGCCAACAACTAGGTTTAGTTTTACCCCTGTTATGGCTATTGGTTTTTGATGAACCCGTTTTGCGAGTTTTTGGAAAATTCCTCAACAATTTATCTGATTTGACACAGCGCGCCCTTACTATAGTGAAAGTTTGGTTTTGTTCAAAAAGATTTGAACGTGAATTCTTACTCTCAGGTTCATCTACGGAAGAGTAATTATAAGGTCAGACCACGTTAAGCAAATAGGTGTCAAAGCTGGCAAGATCTCATGGAAATTTCTCTTCGATTATAAGCTGCAAAAGACCACCGGTATTTTTTAGCAATACAGAAGGCCATATGGCAATTCTTGGAGTATAAATCGTGAATTTAACTCCACCAGTTCATTCTATATGGTTTTGGTCCGCCCTAGAGACTTATATAGCTTCCCCAGAATTTCTACACACAATTGACTAACTCGATAGCAATTTTTGTGGGTGTAGTCATTTGGATGTGTTTTTATTGTGAATTTGGAGGAAATGAGGTTGCTGACTTTTAAGCGAAAGCTGGGACACATATTAAGTTTGATGGTCCCGAACCAGCAACAACAGGCCTATCCTTTAATGGAATTGTCCGGCTTATCAAAAACTGTGTAAGAAAGGAAAGCGTAAAAGTAATTTCTTATTAAGTAAACGGACTCAGATTTCAGAGACTTATCAAGTTTCCTCGTAAATTAAATAAATATATATTAGACAATGCCTGTTACGCAAAATAACCGCGCGAAGCCAAAATGCTCATCAATGACAAATGCTCTCATAAACATATTTAACTAGCACCATCACAGAAATTTAAATGCATGATTTAAAGATATTAGATAAGGATCAATGCGGAAGCCAAATCATGGGTCTAAATTAGACTAAAGTAAAAATAGGGACAGTTATGTTTTTGATGCAACTGAAATCAAATTTCGCTTTAACTTTAGTACAGCCCATAACTTTAGTTCTATTAGTTTCCTCACCTATAAAGGTTGGGAGAGCCATTTTAGCAATTTGAAAAATAATTATGAAAATATTGCTTGAAGTATGTCTACTTTCCAATATTCCATCCTAACTATCTAGACAAATAATTTTGTTCTGGAGGAAAACAGGTGCATAATTCGAAATATGAAACCAAAAAATTTCAATAATTCCCGTTTTCGACGCTAACTGGACGTTACATTACCAGCATTGTTCAAATTTTTAAGGTATGTTTAGTTAAATTACCCGCAAATAGAAAAGGAAGTTTACATCACTCGTTTTGCATGTTAACAATGGCATTGCTATATTTATAGTAAAAAGTTGACTATTATAATTTATAAAAACGAAACATGTCTTCACATGGTGACACATTAATGTCGGGACAGTAAAATCAGTATAAATCAAGATAAGGAAGCATCAAATAATATACGAATATTTAAAAAATTCATGATTTCTGCATCAGAATAAAAAGTACGACTCTAGAATTTAACTTCAGTTATAGTAAACGGATGGCCGGACGACCAAACACATGTACCTGCCAATATTGGAACATCCGAAACAGAATTTCATACTATAACGGAATTTTATTTAAGGGATCCAACGTAAATAATTCCTAAAGTCCAAATACCATGCGTTTTAATACCATGCGTTGGGGAATAAAAACTGATATCGTCGTATAAATCAGTATACAACTACCAAGGCAATTTGGTATTGTTGAACTATCTTAATCTAATTATATCGCGTGTGCCAAACTGAAACAATATCAAAATAGCGCTAAATTTTATGTGATACTTGTTACATTGTTTAGAGTTTTAGAGCATTGTATCATGTTCTAAAACTCTAAACAATGCGAGCATTTTTCAACTACCCAATTAGTTTTTGAAAGTTTTTGCTGTGGTGATTTCCCAAATAGAGTTTGTTCATCTCTGACGCTGTTAACAATTCGATTTCAACTCATTTGTAAAATAAAACATATCGTCTGGAGATAAAAACGCAGAAGTTCCGATGCTAGTATACCTGACCAAAAATAGCTAAATAAGCAGATCTTTGTAATTTTTAATATCATGATTATCTGTCTCCGATTTCATAAACGTGATGTAGTCGTTATTATTCAATCGAAAATCAAAGAAAAAATTGCAAATGATTTTCATGAAGAAACTTCAAATGTCCTATATATAAGGAAAATAAATAAAATCGTTAAAAAATGATTTTTGATGAAAATTATTGAAACGAGAGAGAAAATTTATTTGGTAACCTTGGATGAAGAAAATTTGTTTAATAACATTGATTTTTTAATTACAGGCAAATACCATTGTTTTTTAAAAGTGCGAGGAACTTTATAGCCGAAATATTCGAAAAAACATTAGTTTGTTTTGGTTGGAGGTACTTTTCTGTCTCTTTTGTTTCATAAGAAGCTTAGTCAGTCGTTGAAAGCCTGTAGTCCAGTTTTAGTCCAACAAGTTATATTCACATTATAGAAGGTAGTTCTACCTCATGTGAACAAGTTATAGAATTAAACGCCAACCGAGTATGTGAACAGAATGTAATTCAATCGGCATCTAATGCACAATAACAAAAAGCTCATTAGTTTTAAACACAATTTACGTTAATTTAGCTATTAATAACTTGTTTAAAGCACATATTACGCAGAGTTACTCAATTAGTTACATAAATATTTATTTTCGTTAAACTAAACTTAAATGATAGTGTTTTTACCATATAATATAATGCCGCTTAGAATCTAAATAAATTTCTCCCCTGTAACACTATATAGTTGGAATGCTTACAAATTATTTAATTTTTTGACACGCCGCTATACCAAAAGAACTTCAATAAAATGAAAATTCTATTGGGCAAACCAAAATTTATAGCATTTGGAATCATCACGAACTTTCAGCCTTGCTCATACAGTTGGAAGCACATATTCCATCACTCTTAAGTTGGATTGCCCCTTATATTGGCTTAACCGAAGAATAAATGGTAAGAATTTCTCGCCGGTCAGCTAATATAACCACAATGACATCACATTTTGTGATATTCACAAAGAGTTCCAAATTAACTTATTCTTTCACGAAATTTAACGTTAAATTAACAAATTGTTCCTGGCCGTTAAATAAATCTTGATAACACTTTTATTTCTGCTGACAAAGTGAATTTTGCTTATTTATCTGATATCAATGTTTCGGACAACTAATTTAATTTAGTTTTAATCAACATTTAGAAAAATTTTTAATTAAAATCATAAACAATCGTAAAAACAAAACATTAATATAGATTCTAAATAACAATATACAATATGAAAATATATTTAATTATATAGATAAAAATTAGGGCGTTGTTTTTATTTCATAATAGCCAATAACTTATAAAATAACAAAAGATATGCTGGTGCTTTAAATTTGAATTTAACTCCAATAATATAATTTAATATTAACCGATAATTTTTAACCTTTATGGATTATCGATTTGGATTGCCATCAGCTATATTATAACAACGCAGAAATGGACACATCTATATTGATATAATATTTTTAAGACACAACGCCCTAATTTTTATTTTTATTTTTCGTGTTTCAATTGTAGAGCGATTATTTGTTAACAAGATTATTGGTTATAGTGATACTTGAAACTGGGGATGATTTGCTAATGAGTCGAACCGAAAAATCAACTTGTTGTAAATAATATTCTTCGTCAAATTTTAAAATTAATTTAAAGTAAGATTGAAAATCGAAAGTACAAGTATGTCTAATGGAATTGTTTCTTTTAATTTTGAGATTACTTTACTTACGAATTCAAGATGAGTTTTTTAACAAGATGATTTTAGATATTTTCATTTTTAAGCTGATGACAGCCACAATGAACCTTATACATACTGCTTTTTGATGAGTTGTTCAATTACTCTCTTATGCGTTAAAGCACCACTGAAATCTAATCTCCTTCAGTTAATTAGAGTATCATAAATTTGTAGAATATACATTTACTCACAATTTGTGTATATGCAAAGATTAGCTTTAATTTATGGAGTCATTATTTATTCATGCTATTCTTTTGTTATTTTATTATCTAGATAACATAACATACAGTATATATATGTACTCTCTGCATCATGTCCTTTATAATATACATACATAAACGTATATTCCGCATACATCAACGTAATATATACGATTTTTGTTTGTATGTTTCAGATTAATTTAAAGTGCTTAGTAGCTTATCACACGAATATGAGATACATATTTTAATATTGATCTTTTTTTTATTATATTTTATATTTAGCATATACGAGTATTACTTGATTGTTTATCATATATTCGTCGTACATTTTATAAACTTTGTCAAACAGATTCTTTCTCGCTTATCTGCCTATTATTTTAAGAATCATTGTTACAAAATCCAAGGTTAATTTAATTGCGGCAGCATCGTGCAAGGTGGTGAAAATGCACCATCTTTATTCGAGTATTCCTATTTTAGTACACCAATTTAAATATTTTATTAGTGTAAAATGTTAAATGAGCGTTCCGAGTAATGGGTAAAATTTTAATGACTTGTATATTAATATTTAGTGCCTATGGTTGGTTGCTACAATTTAAAGCTGATATCTCTGTTACCCAGTTTCCAATATCTCATTACTCGTTATGAAATCGATGATTTGTCTAAAGTCCAGAAATTATAAAGCTACAAAAATGTACGGAATAATTATATTTCCATACACGTTTGTAACTTTATAATTTCTAGACTTTAGATAAATCATCGATTTAGCGATAAGTTAAGAGGACCAATTTCTAGCAACCTGCCTATATTGATGCAAACATATTTGAAATCGAGTCATTTGAAGTTACAGTGAAATAGCTTTAATAATTTCTTCTACAAAAACATGAAGGTATTTCTATTGGTTTCACCAGGATTCATAATTTTCAATTCAAAAATGTAGATCAAATCTATTTGAGTCATCTAAAATACATAATGCCATATTCTAAAACTACCAAACATTTTGTGCGTTAATCTTAGCCAAATTTAATAATAATATTCGATTTCATCCCTGTGCGGTCGAGAACACTCACATGTCTCATAAACCTAAATTGCACGAACATGTTTTCCTAGAATACCACTACAGTATCCTTTGCTTGTCGTAGGAGGCGACTAAAAAAACTCAACTGTTTGCAATATCAACAGAAGAAAAACTGGATACCGCCAAACCAATACCGGACCCCTGCTCAAATACCCGGACACGAGGTTTAGACTCACGTGTAGTCACTTATAAAACCAGGAGCACTCGAAGGCCTAATCACTTGCATGAAGTCTCAGACTTGCATGAAGAGTATTAGATTGAACTCGTTGCTTTTCAAGAAACTTGCTGGCTTAAAAATGGAGACCATATGTCCCAGGCCTATACGTTGCTCAACAGTAGAGATGACCTCGGGAACTTTAGAGCTGAATTTCTTCTTGGGCCGCAGATAAAGAAGGCTGTTTTGGATTTCTAAGCAATCAATAACCGATTGTGTAAGCTTCGCTTGCGCATGAAGTTAACCAACCTGTCGATAATTTGTGTCCACGCGCTCACAGAAGTTAGCCAGCCCCATGATAAAGACTCATTTTATAGTGACTTGGACTTGGAGACTTTAATGCTAGAGCTGGCAGAAATCAAGTCGACCTGTGTGAAAACATAGGTGCGTACTCCCGACATGAAACTGTGACAGATAATGGTGAGAGAATAATGTACATTGCAATTGCTCACGACCTTAGAGTAGCAGGCACATTCTTCCTACACAAACAAATATACATTTAGAAACATAGATCCATCCTCGCAAAACTTCCCGCAGCCAAATTGACCACAATGGCACACGTTCAAATATTTGGATTCTCCAATAATAGTGTGGATGAGGATATTAAAGCGACAGGAAGTAAGATCTTAGTGAGTGCGCTGGCTTGGTCACGTTCTGTTCTGATCCGGAACGAATTATGTAGCGATCTCTGAAAGGAGAGCCACCAAATGGTAGGCGCAGAGGTCGCTGCAGGCGACGATGACTTCACAGTGTAGAGAATGACTTGGCTTCTATAGATTATCTAGACAGTATGAAGCCTATGCTCAGGATCCTAACCGTTGGAGCCAAATTGTTGATCCAAAACGGTCCAGTAATTTTAAAAACTGTTACTATTATTATTCGATTTTGTCATTGGTTTTGCTTTTTTAATACACAATTATAGCTTTTAAGCGGAATTTTTGCCTGCATTAAAATAAATCGAGCTGATTGGTTAATTTTATAAAACAAAAACCAACAATATAATTTTTCGAATACAAAATTAAAAACTGTTCATTTTTTTATTTTTGCCTTACCATACATTAAAAATGTCTAACCAATCAGCTCCGATTATAGTTTAAATGCCTTGAAAGCAAAAATTGTACATATACATATGTATCCTTTTATAGATTTGAATATTTTTTTTTTGTTTATTGGATTTATTTCTTCGACTGCTTCAACCTTTTTTATATTATTGTGCCAAAGGATTTGATCTTGAATAATTTTCTGTAATCCACTTCTCAATGATGACTTTAATCAGAGCCATCTACAATAAATGTATAAAACCGAGCTTAAATAGAGGTCAAAAATACAGAAAAATATGAATCTTTCTATAACGTATAAAAGTTCACTTAGGCCTCTAAATCCATTAGGTTTTTTCAATTACGCTTTTTCCAATGCGATATCAGCCTGTTAGATTAAATTTACGCACACTATATCTCTTATTTCACTGAGACACAAATTGCCATCGAATATCGAAAAATTGATGGTAGAACATACCAGCACTGCGTACTCCCGTCATAATGAAATTTGCACACATAATCTTTTGGTTACGAAAAAAGTTACTAAAATTCTTTTGGTTACTATAACAAAGAATTATGTAATTTACACAATCCAAGGGTTTTTCTGATATCAAGGAAGCAGCTCCGGCTTGATAGGATGGGCAAAGATAGTGTAACTAGACTAAAAAAAATAACAAAAAATTACACTGTTAAATTTGAGAATTTGAGGTGTTTTGTAAATTGTATGCTGCCGATTCTAGTAATAATTACATTCTCTCGAGTAAATATTCGGATAGCTTAGAACAACTGCGACCTTTGCGTCCATAAAAATTAAATTAGATTAAGCGGTTAGATTTTCAAAAAAAATAACAAAAAATTACACTGTTAAATTTGAGAATTTGAGGTGTTTTGTAAATTGTATGCTGCCGATTCTAGTAATAATTACATTCTCTCGAGTAAATATTCGGATAGCTTAGAACAACTGCGACCTTTGCGTCCATAAAAATTAAATTAGATTAAGCGGTTAGATTTTCACAGAATTTTGAAGTTTCGTGATTTTAAAACAATTTTAATCATTTTTACTGCCTATCAAAGAGATGTCCACGGCAACTTATGTATATTTCCTTATAGTTTAGACAACCTAGGATTTTTGTGGTCAATCAGATTAAATTCTGATTAACTTTTCTATTTGTTTATGGAATTTAAATTTCTTGGTTTTGATTGATTTTTAAAATTTTATTCCGCCGATCCTATAGAGATGTCTCCAGGTACTGACCTATCTTTTCAAATAGTTTAGGCTATTTGAAATCTGTATGATCAACAAAATTAAATTCTGATGAACTTTACTATTTATTTTACATCATTTAGAAGTTTCGTAAACGATTTGATTTTAACGGTTTTTAATAATTTGTACCGCCGATCCTAGAGATGTCCACGGGTATTGGCATATATTTTCAGATATTTTAGGCTATTCCGAAGCGTGAAGCGAATCGATTAGTTATCGTTTCATAACACACTCCTTGATTTTTCGGATGTTATAAATACTAATACTAATTTAACAAATTTGGAAAAATAAATGCAAAACGGAAGATTTTTTCGGCAATGAGAAAGTCAAGGTGTTAAAACTTATTATGTTTCATAACAAGATTTTTCATTTATTTCTCTCACTCCAGTCTAATAAATTAACTCAAATCTCAGTATTGTTTTCGTCTGTCGAATAGTCAGTGTTCATAAATACGACATTGTAAAAATATGCATAGTTACAATTGTCATTCGCTGTTTATTTATGTTTAATTAGTTGATGTTCACTTGTTAGTTGTCAAATTCTATTAAAATCACAAAACAAAATTTGTTTGACTCAAGCTCAGTACATACCTGCGTGAGTGAATCGAGAAATTGGTGTGAGTAAGAAAATTTTCAACTTCCACGCTAATTGTAATTAGTGGCGTAGCCAGATATTTGCTCTTTCTGCTAAATAAAAAATAATTTGTTATTGAAAAAATTTCACTGTCAAATAATTTTTTTTTTATTTCAAATTTGAAATATACAATAATTCGGTGAATATTTAATAATATCAAAGGATTGGTTGGCGCAGTATAAGCTCGGAACAATATATACTTTGAGCTTGAAGATTTCTTCGAGTAAATCACGTTCGTGCCGTTTTCTAATGCCGTATTTTTTTTGTATCATTCCATTTCCAAAATTCTAAACCGCTGTTCTTTTGAAAGAGCTCCTGATGTTTAAATGTTTTGGGTAAATCGATAAAGTAACTTACACAGTTTTGATAGATTCGTAAATATTGTCCATTAAGGATAAAGTGAGAGAAGCGATGCTACTGCTTCTATAGTACAGCCATATATTGATAGGGGTTAATTATTTGACTTTTAATGAGATGATCGACCAATCTAAGTATAATTTTTTCATATGATTTGCTAAATATCTGTATAGAATCAATACTAGTTACCTAAATCAGCTAGCAAAATTAACAAAAATATCGATTTATATTTAATCCTAGTGTTTATTGCTGCAGCCAATACCGGTGTAAATATAAATTAATTATTTTACTGTTTTGTTCAAGTCGTTCATGAGGCCAATGTTATCTCCTCGCTTTAATAGTATCTTGAAATATATAGTGGCACTTGTATTTATTGTTAAATTTCGATTCGATTCTACGATATCGAGATTAAACTTGAAGGAATTTGTCCTGATAAAGTAGTTCCTATATTAGTAAAATTTCTGATTTCATTAGCAGTTTGTTATTGATCGTCTATGCAAGTACATAGGTATCATTAATGCTTACGATGGCGATCGACTGGTAAACATTTTTCGAATGTGAAATTTCGCAAGAAATTTCCGTTAAATAAATTTTATAAGTAGATTTGCTATATCTAAAATTCATAAAACATTTATAATTTTAGAGAGCGATGAAGTATTTTGTCTCTCGTTTCCATTTTAGAGACAAGCAAAAATGTCAATAATTGATTAATGAAAAAAAAATCATCGAAAATGACTCATTTTGTGAATCCAAGAAAATCTAAACGCAAATTTGATTCATACGATAATTAAATTCAAATTAACTCAAATTTTATTCAATTTTATTTCGATTCGAAATAATATAAAATTTAACTTTTATTCGAGAATTAAACCCCTTAAGTTTTAACCTTAATAGTAATTTTACTGTCAGAGTTTGAGTAGAATTTCATTGATGTTAGAATCAAATCGTTGAATTTAAAAAACTTAACTCTACTTCTACCCAAAATTGTATTACAATTTTCGAACACTTTACCTTCACTTCCATCGTGTCGCTAATAGCATAGCGACACGATGGAGAAAAAAAAGTATTTGATACTTTGCGAAACAAAGGTGACACCATCCAGGTCGGATATTTACCCGAGCTATAGTTCGTAAAAATATATTTACATCCGACCATAAGATAAAAATATTTTAACTTGAAAGAGGGGAAATGGATGAATTTTTTTGGTTATGAATTATTTTAGTGATTTTACTGGTTTAGAGCTCGGATGTAAATAGCTAGGGTATATATCCAACCTCGCAACCTCATCTTTAAAAGCGGAAAATAATAAAATCAAAGTGCGTGAGCTGTACTAAATTATACCCAAAATTGTACTCAAACTATTTTGATTTGATTTATAATTTCACTCGAAATTGACTAAAATTTGATTAAATCTAATCAGGATTTGGCAAAAACTTAATCATGATTTGAGTGATACACAAACCTTAACAGCAGTTTATATAAACGCAAAAATTTGAGTGTAAATTACAGTTTATAGTTTATAGTTTAGAATAATCTTCTATCTTTTTGGAAGAAAGTGCGGTGTGAATTACATCTACATTCATTTAAATTTTATTACCATTTATAAGGAAATAAAATTTAAATTTACCCAAATTTGATTCAATTTGATCAGAATTTATTAAAAACCCAATCAAAATTTGAGTAAATTTCTAATTGCCAAATCTAGTACGACTTATATTCAATTCAATTAGTACTCTAACTAAAAATTTGTAATTTGTGTTTGATTCAAATATGATTATAGTTTTAAAACAGTTTATTTAAAGAATTTGATTTTTTTTAAAGATGATATACGGTCTGCACTTACTCAAAATTGCATTAAAATTTAAAAAAAAATTAAACAAAACTAAATCTTCTAATCCCATACTTTTTCCATAATTAATATATTTTTCGGATAGCTAAGGACATCATGGTATATGTCCATATCAAGCTTGGTTGCACAAAACTCGCTAATCCCCTACTTTGTCCAAAATTGAAATATTTTTCGGATAGCTTAGACCCAAAGATATTTTGGTATGATATTTTGGTATATGCGTCATTATGGTGTTAGCTTCCTGGGATTTCCCAAGAAAACACGGAAAAATCAAGAACCGCCATAAATAAGGTCATACCAAACTTGGTTCTCCTAAACCTCTACAATTTTTAAAATTTTCCCATTCGATATACATGAGTTATAAAATTGGTCACATAATCGGTTAAATTAAAAAAAATTTCGGTTTATTCGAATAAAATATGTAATTTTCACTAACATAATGTAAACATGTTTAGGATTTAGGACAAATTTCACCCGACTATATAGATTTATGAATTTTAGCCTAAAAAAATCCTAATTATTTTTTTTAGGACAGATTTAGTGCAACATTCGCGAAAATAATTTATAAGAAATTTAAATTCAAATTCACTCACATTTCATTCAATTTTATGCTCAAAATTCAATTTAGACTGTGTCCGAAACCTGTAATAAATATTTTTTAGTACAGAATTTTGACATTATTTGTGAATTATTCCCCTACATTCACAATTTTTCATTATGCCGTCCGAAATGTGTAATAAATCTCCCCACCTCAAATGCCTTTTCCCCACGTTATATGTTTTTTTTTGAAACGTCAAATTGAAAATTGCGTAAAGACCGTGGTTGCATGCTGTGTGTTCCACAATATATGTATTATTGAATTACCGCAAACAATAATATCATCATAGATTGGTTAACTCGGGAAGAACCGGAACCAGAAATTCATCAACATCTAAACGAATTTATTGAGGAAAATGCCTGTTCCTTTAGGCAGAGAGTGGGATAGTTTATGAAAAGTTAAATAAAAAAATTGGATTTAAGTTTAAATTCGGACTTTTAATTTTTTTTATTTATCTTTTAATCATTTCATTTTACATTAATTCAGTGTGTGTCATTCTTGTGTGTTCATATAAATACATATTTATACATAGTATCATCCATTTTATATGTATATACACATTTTTTTCTATTGCTCGGCCCACAACACAATGATATAAATTATTTGCACGGATCTGTCAAAAATGATGATAGTGATAGACTATAATAATTTGGGTGTATGAGGTTTTAGCATATAAGTGTCAAAATTCTGTACTAAAAAATATTTATTACAGGTTTCGGACACAGTCTTAGTATTTGAATTTGAGATCAATATAATACAATTTTCCAAACGCATAATTTTTATTGTGTTAATTATGCGGTCAGAGTTTCAATAGAACTTCAGTTAGATAGAATTTCAACTCAAAATTATATTAACGCTTCACCCAAATTAGTTTAATTTGATTTGAAATTTTCATTAAATTTGATCATGATTTAGTAAAGTTCCAATCAAAATTCGAAATTAACGAAAGAGATTGTAAAATTAAGTTATGTTTATTTTTACAATACATAATTTGTACAATCTGAATCTACAAATTCAATTTTGTACTGGGACTGTGTCCGAAACCTGTGATAAAAAATCGTGAATTAATTTTTTGACATTTACTTGAAAATACCGAACACACCCAAATTATTCGACAATTTTTGATAGCCATCGAATAATTTGTGAATGCATGTGCACTGTGTGATTTTTACATACATAATAATTTATTCTAAAATTATTAATATATATAATAATAATAACATGACATTAAAAAGATTATCGGATCCATTATTTTAATATTAATTTTTTAGTCACAAAAAATGTGAGGGTATGAAAACTAAAATTGATATATATGATGTGGGGAATAAACTTATTAGGTGGGCAGATTTATTACACACTTCGGACAGCATTATAAAAAATCATTTACGATTAGGGGAATAATTATGAAACAAATGTCAAAAAATTAATTCACGATTTTTTACCACAGGTTCCGTACACAGTCTTGGTATTTGAGACCAACACAATATGGACCAATATCGCATAAGCTTTAACCAACATATGTATATACATACTATTGATTCAATCAGATTTTGAATGGAATGTGAATGGTATCATAGAATCAAACAATATGATTATAGAATTTCCACTCAAAATGGTAATAAAATCTCACTCAAATTATGTTGAGTCAATTTTAAATAAATATTTTAAATTTAAGCTTGACTTGATTTTATAGTTCTAATCGTTTCTAATACTAGAAAAAGTAAAGAGTTTGAGTTTGGATCGGGAGGTACCGGGTTCGAATCCCAACAGAGGCGGGATGCAAAAGGGATTTTTCATCTCCCGATTACGATCGGTGATTAAATTGAAAACATCTATGACCCTCTGTTGGAATGTAGAACTCATGGGCCGACCCATCTTTCATGTCACTGTACAGGGTGACATGGAGCTATGCAATGCGCAGATGGTATACTGTACTTGTGTGAATGGGATGAATGAATGGATTGAATGAATGTTGTGTGAATGTAAGGTAAGGCTATGGACCGTAAAAGTGTCTATGCCAAGTCCTTTTAATAAAAATAAAAAAAAAAAAAAAAAAAAAGAGTTTGAGTAAAAGTAGTAGGGAGATAAATATGCCTAGTTCGATGATCGACGATGTTCAATCTCATCACCAATCCTAATGCTGTTTTTTTTTTTTTTTTTTTCATTAATAATATTACAACTGATTTACAAATCATCTAGTATTTGATCTATCTTATTGTATACACTTTTGTAGAGGTGTAACCCATTGGTTAGTCCCAGTAAAATTGAAGCTTTATATTGAAACTTATTTAACCACGTCGTGTGTATAGGGTTAACTCAGAGTTCCTTCCCATGAGCCAGTACACTTTTCTATATTTAATATTTAATTCTTGTTTCTTTTTCACATGATATTTCCACTTGAGCGTATCGTCTAGAGTCTCGCGAAGATCTTTCGCCGTATTTGCATATTCACATATTGAATTTGTTGTGTGTTAAGAATAACTGGTAAATAGTTAACTCTTCAATTTACATGTATTGATTTTGTTTCGTTGGGCTTAATTCGCCATCTCTTCGTAAAGTTACTCACTGTGTTAGTGACCCTCTGCAGTTTGGCTGTTGCTTCATTTATGTTGTCACCCATTGCTTAATTTGTAGTATCACCCGCAAACGTTGCTATATTGGTTTCTTCTGCAGTTGGTAGATCTCTGGTGTAAGGAAGATACAAAATTGGCCCCAGAATGCTTCCTTGTGGTATTCCTGCTGATATTTTTTAATTCAATTTAATTTAATTATTTAATAAGAGTATTCTTCTTCGTATTTTGCTCGAAAGTAAGTAATCTATAATTTTAAGATCTTGTAAAACTGCATCGGTAGATCTCCGTGTAGTTTATATTCTAGTCCTTGATGCCATACCTTGTCAAAACCTTGAGCTACATCCAAGAAGATACTAGAGCATATTTTTTTTGTTTTCAAGTACATCGTCAATTATATTTGTAATTTTGTACACTTGCTCTATAGTGGAGTGATTTAGATTTCTTTTTTCTATCATTGGTTTGAGTCGCTTGAGTAGCAGTTTTTCGAATATTTTTGTTATTGTTGGGATCTGCTTATATGATTTTCTGTCGTTAGGTGGTTTATTTGGTTTTGGTATCATTATTACTTCAACTACCATCCATTGATGTGGGACATCGTTTAGTCTGAATACTGCGTAGATTATATGGAAAAGATTTCGTAAACGTTTTTCGGGTAACGCCATAATCATTTATAGGGATAGTTTATGAAAAGTTAAATAAAAAAATTGGATTTAAGTTTAAATTCGGACTTTTAATTTTTTTTATTTATCTTTTAATCATTTCATTTTACATTAATTCAGTGTGTGTCATTCTTGTGTGTTCATATAAATACATATTTATACATAGTATCATCCATTTTATATGTATATACACATTTTTTTCTATTGCTCGGCCCACAACACAATGATATAAATTATTTGCACGGATCTGTCAAAAATGATGATAGTGATAGACTATAATAATTTGGGTGTATGAGGTTTTAGCATATAAGTGTCAAAATTCTGTACTAAAAAATATTTATTACAGGTTTCGGACACAGTCTTAGTATTTGAATTTGAGATCAATATAATACAATTTTCCAAACGCATAATTTTTATTGTGTTAATTATGCGGTCAGAGTTTCAATAGAACTTCAGTTAGATAGAATTTCAACTCAAAATTATATTAACGCTTCACCCAAATTAGTTTAATTTGATTTGAAATTTTCATTAAATTTGATCATGATTTAGTAAAGTTCCAATCAAAATTCGAAATTAACGAAAGAGATTGTAAAATTAAGTTATGTTTATTTTTACAATACATAATTTGTACAATCTGAATCTACAAATTCAATTTTGTACTGGGACTGTGTCCGAAACCTGTGATAAAAAATCGTGAATTAATTTTTTGACATTTACTTGAAAATACCGAACACACCCAAATTATTCGACAATTTTTGATAGCCATCGAATAATTTGTGAATGCATGTGCACTGTGTGATTTTTACATACATAATAATTTATTCTAAAATTATTAATATATATAATAATA
Source organism: Tipula unca (assembly GCA_951394425.1). Lineage (NCBI taxonomy): Eukaryota > Metazoa > Arthropoda > Insecta > Diptera > Tipulidae > Tipula > Tipula unca. The sequence continues at coordinate 92,645,587 of OX596382.1, forward strand.
ATAACATGACATTAAAAAGATTATCGGATCCATTATTTTAATATTAATTTTTTAGTCACAAAAAATGTGAGGGTATGAAAACTAAAATTGATATATATGATGTGGGGAATAAACTTATTAGGTGGGCAGATTTATTACACACTTCGGACAGCATTATAAAAAATCATTTACGATTAGGGGAATAATTATGAAACAAATGTCAAAAAATTAATTCACGATTTTTTACCACAGGTTCCGTACACAGTCTTGGTATTTGAGACCAACACAATATGGACCAATATCGCATAAGCTTTAACCAACATATGTATATACATACTATTGATTCAATCAGATTTTGAATGGAATGTGAATGGTATCATAGAATCAAACAATATGATTATAGAATTTCCACTCAAAATGGTAATAAAATCTCACTCAAATTATGTTGAGTCAATTTTAAATAAATATTTTAAATTTAAGCTTGACTTGATTTTATAGTTCTAATCGTTTCTAATACTAGAAAAAGTAAAGAGTTTGAGTTTGGATCGGGAGGTACCGGGTTCGAATCCCAACAGAGGCGGGATGCAAAAGGGATTTTTCATCTCCCGATTACGATCGGTGATTAAATTGAAAACATCTATGACCCTCTGTTGGAATGTAGAACTCATGGGCCGACCCATCTTTCATGTCACTGTACAGGGTGACATGGAGCTATGCAATGCGCAGATGGTATACTGTACTTGTGTGAATGGGATGAATGAATGGATTGAATGAATGTTGTGTGAATGTAAGGTAAGGCTATGGACCGTAAAAGTGTCTATGCCAAGTCCTTTTAATAAAAATAAAAAAAAAAAAAAAAAAAAGAGTTTGAGTAAAAGTAGTAGGGAGATAAATATGCCTAGTTCGATGATCGACGATGTTCAATCTCATCACCAATCCTAATGCTGTTTTTTTTTTTTTTTTTTTCATTAATAATATTACAACTGATTTACAAATCATCTAGTATTTGATCTATCTTATTGTATACACTTTTGTAGAGGTGTAACCCATTGGTTAGTCCCAGTAAAATTGAAGCTTTATATTGAAACTTATTTAACCACGTCGTGTGTATAGGGTTAACTCAGAGTTCCTTCCCATGAGCCAGTACACTTTTCTATATTTAATATTTAATTCTTGTTTCTTTTTCACATGATATTTCCACTTGAGCGTATCGTCTAGAGTCTCGCGAAGATCTTTCGCCGTATTTGCATATTCACATATTGAATTTGTTGTGTGTTAAGAATAACTGGTAAATAGTTAACTCTTCAATTTACATGTATTGATTTTGTTTCGTTGGGCTTAATTCGCCATCTCTTCGTAAAGTTACTCACTGTGTTAGTGACCCTCTGCAGTTTGGCTGTTGCTTCATTTATGTTGTCACCCATTGCTTAATTTGTAGTATCACCCGCAAACGTTGCTATATTGGTTTCTTCTGCAGTTGGTAGATCTCTGGTGTAAGGAAGATACAAAATTGGCCCCAGAATGCTTCCTTGTGGTATTCCTGCTGATATTTTTTAATTCAATTTAATTTAATTATTTAATAAGAGTATTCTTCTTCGTATTTTGCTCGAAAGTAAGTAATCTATAATTTTAAGATCTTGTAAAACTGCATCGGTAGATCTCCGTGTAGTTTATATTCTAGTCCTTGATGCCATACCTTGTCAAAACCTTGAGCTACATCCAAGAAGATACTAGAGCATATTTTTTTTGTTTTCAAGTACATCGTCAATTATATTTGTAATTTTGTACACTTGCTCTATAGTGGAGTGATTTAGATTTCTTTTTTCTATCATTGGTTTGAGTCGCTTGAGTAGCAGTTTTTCGAATATTTTTGTTATTGTTGGGATCTGCTTATATGATTTTCTGTCGTTAGGTGGTTTATTTGGTTTTGGTATCATTATTACTTCAACTACCATCCATTGATGTGGGACATCGTTTAGTCTGAATACTGCGTAGATTATATGGAAAAGATTTCGTAAACGTTTTTCGGGTAACGCCATAATCATTTGTCCTGTCCTTAAGTCATATCCTGGAGAGATTTTTGTACCTAGGTTATTTTAACTCTTGTAGTGTTACAAATAGTATATTATATTCATCCACTTTAATAACTGGTGTTATACTTTCATCCAATGTTTGCCGAGGTAGGGGTGGAAAAGTATATTCAAGGTGTACTGCAAACAATGCAGCTTTTTGTTTAGCACTTCTAGTCTACCTGCCATCGTCTTTTTGATTAGAGGTACTTTTGATCGTTTTAATCATTTTGTCGCTTTCCAAAGAGAGTAATCGCTACATTTTTGGTCAGTAAGGCTACTTAGGTAATTGTTAATTGATTGGTTTTTAACTACCTTGAATAAATATTTTAACTTATTGTACAGATGATTAAGTATTCTCTTGCTTTGTGGAGCTCGATTCCTCTAGTTTTTCGTGCTTTTTGTTTTTCCTTGATTAATTCTCTGACTTTCAATGGATAGCTTCTACTTTTGTTCATTTCCGTTTGGCTAATGAGAGCACTGTTTCACGCTGCGCATTGAATATTATTGATAAAAAGGTCTAGTTGGTCTTCTAACTGTACCGACGTTTTAATTGGAACTTGTAAATTGGTGTTGTCTTCAATTAGCTTCCGGAATTGTTCCAGCTAGTTTTATTGTTTGTTAACCTAGGTTGGTTTTCAGATGAGTGACCTAACGTTAGTCCATCGCCGTTTTCTAGAGACATATAATTTACGAATATTCCTTTAGTAATTTGCATTCCAGGTGGCAATTGTGTGTGATTTCATTCTAGTCTTCTTTCTTGCTTAGCTAGCCGTATATTTAGGGTTTCTCGGTATCTTTTCAAGAACGGAATTTTCATTACTATCCTTTAAAATCACTGGTTCCCATTGGACAATTTGCGAGTATGGTTTTCGTTTACTTATTTTGGTTGCTATCAGTTTTGGTTCTACTCGGTTTTTAGTAGGTGTACTACCTAGCGGTAGTCTAAGATTTTGTGGTATTTGACGCGTTTCATTTCTTAATTTTTGAAGTTTCTACGCTATGGCACATCCTCTGTATTTTGGAGGATGTTGTCTTTTTCATACATTTTGGAGGAATATGTTTACTTATAGGACATGCTTCCGCAATATGTTTCCCAGCACATTTTACGCATATACACTGAGAAAAAAATGTATTGGATCTAAGCAAAAAATGTATAGGAGATAAAATTACAGGAAGTCTTTCTAAAATATAGAAATATTTTACTTATATATTAGCGAAAATTCAATAATCTATTTGTTAATCTCCCTTATGTATTATTTTGATTGCTAAAGTATAGTATAAGTAACCATAAATTCTTGTTGTCCCAAAACAGACTATAATTATTGTTAGAAAATACGTAAAAACTATGGTATTTTACCTAGATACATTTTCTCAGTGTAGGCTTCTGTTCACAATATTTCTGGGTATGATTGAAACCTTGCCATTTTTTGCATTGAGGTGTCAGGCCAGTTGTTTTTTCAGTGGCTCTATTTTAACTCTTATGTTAAGGATAGCCTTTATATCGTAAATGTTTTCCACCGTTTATTTATTATTAAAGGCAGGCCCCTTTTAATAATATATACCGCATCTTCTATTTGAAGTCCTTTTCGTTGTAGGTCCTCCTATATATATATATATATATATATATATATATATATATATATATATATATATATATATATATATATATATATATATATAATATATATATATATATAATATATATATATATATATATATATATATATATATATATATATATATATATATATATATATATATATATATGTATACCTCCTTTGAGCAGGTTGGGTGAAGGCCTCTTGCCATATCCATAATTGAGCTGTTATTTTTATCTTCATATGTGTACCATTCGATCTCTTCTGTATTTAGTTTCGTAGCCAAAGCTCTGTAACTTTCCGAGTCTGGTGTATTGATTTTCCACGCATTGTTGTTTAATGAAATTACGCTATAATCCTTCTTTGTAATCTACTTCATTATCGGTTGCTTCTTCGCATATTCAGTTATCCCAATAATATTGATTGACGGTGGTGCTATCTCTTTAGGTTCGACAAGTTGTTTTACCTGTTATTGATAGTCAGCATTCTGCCATTTCTGGAGAATGTTTCGCTTTCAATTTTTTGTTCGGTCTTCTTTTCTTTTTTAATATCCATTCTGTTTCCCTTTCCAATTCTTCATCGTCAGTAAAATACTGATTGTTACCGTCATAACTGAGAGGCTTATCTGGTGCCTCGGTTTGTAAAGCCTTTTGTAGTTGTTCATTTTCTTTCCTCAGCATAATAACTTCATTACTTAGATGAATAGTAAACTTCTCAATTCAGGAGTTCAAGGTTTTCCTTTTCAAACTGAAAAACCTCACTAATTGAAAATATTGGTGATCTTGGAACCTTGGAACTTCGTCCAAAAGGGTTATACATTTAATGGCCCACCCCAGAATTCATTGGGCCAGCCTCCTTAGAGGGTAGATTTCTCAACTTTTCAAAAGATATACCACCTGGGGTATTATTTTCCTTTTTCGTATCGATTGTATGCTAAATTACTACCTGTTACTATGGTAATGTTACACCTACCACTTTTACCAGTTCGAACTGGTAGAAAATCATGAGGAACAGTATTGTTTATTTTTATCCCGCCGTTTCTCGGTCGCCAGAGCCTCGTTAGTTTACTAGCAGAGTGCACCACGAGCAGGTGAGGTTGACATTTGGGCTGCAATTGTATCGGTGCCCCTTTACACCGCCTCTCCCACCTCTCCCCATGGCAAATACCTTGTCTGCTATATATGTTTAGTAAATGATTTGATAACCCTATTCGATGATATACCCTAGACCTTAAAACATTTTTTTTTTCATTTTTTACATATTTTTAATTCGTTTCTTACAAACAATAAAAATAATGCTAACCGGAAATTAGTTGTGATAAAAACAACACTCAAAACCACCTTCGTTTGATAAGAAAAATGAATAAATTTTATTTTAAATTTATTATTTCCATTTACATATATGCACATACATACATATGTTTATTTTATATCATTGTTGTAATTTATTGAGTTTCATTTATTTATTTTATTACACAGATGGCAGGTGCTGGTGGTGATCCAAAATGGCAAAAAGATGCAGCCGATCAAAATTTCGATTACATGTTTAAATTATTAATAATTGGTAATTCAAGTGTTGGCAAAACAAGTTTTCTATTTCGATATGCGGATGATTCATTCACATCGGCATTCGTATCGACAGTTGGAATTGATTTTAAAGTGAAAACGGTATTTCGTCATGATAAACGGGTGAAATTACAAATATGGGACACAGCCGGACAAGAACGATATCGTACCATAACAACAGCGTATTATAGAGGTGCTATGGGTTTTATACTGATGTATGATATTACAAATGAAGAAAGTTTTAATTCCGTTCAAGATTGGTAAGTTTTTGTATATGCGCATATATAGAATATTATTGAGAGTATGAAAAATATTTTTATTATTTTTGCAGGGTTACACAAATTAAAACTTATTCATGGGATAATGCACAGGTAATACTTGTTGGTAATAAATGTGATATGGAAGATGAACGAGTTATTTCATTTGAACGTGGTAAACAATTAGCCGATCAATTAGGTGTTGAATTTTTTGAAACATCAGCTAAAGAGAATGTTAATGTTAAAGTAAGTATATTGTTATGCAAATTTTTATGTTACATATATTATGTATATGTGCGCGCTTGTTTATTTATTTGTAGGCCGTATTCGAACGTTTGGTCGATATAATATGTGACAAAATGTCAGAAAGCTTAGATTCAGATCCAACGCTAGTTGGCAGCGGGGCAAAAGGTCAACGACTTACTGATCCACCTCAGGGAACGCCAAATGCAAATTGTAATTGTTAAAAACAAAAACAAACAAACTATAAAAACAAAATATTTAAATCATTCCTATAAGGTAATTTAATTAATTTAAAAAACATTTTTACGTTTTAGTTTTAAAACTTTACAAAAATTAAATTTAAAATAAAAATATAAAAAAAAAAAATGTTTAGACAATAATTTTTAATTTATTCAAAATATAAATTTAAATTATTTTGATTTTGTATATCACTAAAAATATCAACATACATATAGCTAAAAGTTATTTTATATATAGTTTATATTAATTTAAATTAATTTCTATTTTTTTTTTCTCAACATTATATACTTTTAGTTAGTTTAAATTAATTAAAAAGCCACAAAGAAAATTAAATTAAAATATATATATATGCATATATATATATTTAAAAATTAAATTAAATTTAACAAAAAAAAATTAATTCGTTGTTTAAAAAAAATACAGTATCAAAACAAAAATTATATTAATTATAATTATAAATTAAATAAATGTATCATATTGTGTAAATAAATGTTAAAAAATCCAAAAAAAAAACATTAATATAACATTGACTAAACTATATATATATATAAATAATATATATCTAGACAGATCTTAGCATATAATGGCGACATAAAATATTGAATCTAATTCAATATATTAAAAATTATAGCAGAAAGACACGTATTGTACGACGAAGATTATTTTCAATGTCACACGCGTATCTCTTGCGATTTCTTCTCTATATACCATTTAATATATAAAACACATTATGGCAAATATTTTATCTTTAAAGAAATATATATATATTAGTATTACAATCAATAAAGCTTTAAAAATTTAAATTTAAAAAGAAACTCAATTGTTTTCTATATAACTAAATTAATAACATAACCACATTCATATAAATAATTAGATTCAATATGTCAGATTATAAATCTTTTATTTTTTGTTTTCGTTAAATATTTAAGTTTTTCTTTATTAAAATATGGCGCATAATTAAAACAGCGCCATATTTGGTTTAGTGTCAATTTTTTTATTTAATTTTAATTTGTAAACTAAAAAAACCATTATTAAGGAAAACAAAAAAATGCTAAAATTATATTCAATGTATATTTATATAATATATACATAAACGTCTCCATGTACATGTATATATATGTTTATATATTATATATACCTATGTATACATATATGTATAATAATAAATATATATATATATATATATATATATATATATATATATATATATATATATATATATATATATATATATATATATATATATACATATGTAATAAATATTCATTATATTTAAAAAAAAAATTATTATTATTAATGGGCGCACACATCGATTTAAAAAAAACATACATACATAGAAATATTTTTTTTTTATTTCATAAAACATTAAACGGATTCCTATTACAATAAAAATAAAAATCGATTAATCAAAACCGTCAATTGTTAACAAGCCAATGAATATTTTCTATAACTATATTCCAATTTTCTCTTTCCTATAGACACAAATATTATTATGTACGTGGAAATTTTTAAAATTAATTTGTATTACTAATTTTTTAATTTTTTTTTTAAATGTAATATTAATTAACAAATAATACAATAAAAATAAAACTAACCATGAAATTGTTAGTTTCTGTCTTTTTTTTATATAATAAAATGTGTGTGTACGAAAGAGAAAACATTAAACCATGCCTATTATATATGGTTTTGAATGGATTGAACCATTTCACGGTTTGTTACACAAATATGGTTTTGATATATTTACTAGACAGTATTGTGATACACAAAATGTGTGTCAGTATTTTTATTCTTCCTTCCTTTTTTTTTCAAACATAAAACTCAACTCACCGTTTTTATTCATATTACCTACACTACCTATTATGTCATCTTATTTATTTTGCATGTAATTTATATTTTGAAAATAAATATTCAGCCTATTTGATTTATATAAATATTATAATTGAATGTAGACCAAAAAAAAAATAACAAAATTACAAAACATTGTTTATAGAGTATTAAAAAAAAAACATTAAATGAATTATATAAGTACAATTATATTATTATGATTATCATTTAAAAACTATAAAAATATATATATACATATATAAATACAATTATTATTATTATTATTATTAATTATGATTAATTATTACACTGGTAAAAAAAAACTGAATTAAAAATATCAAATAAAAATTATTTAATTGTTGTCATATATGAATATATATATAATATTATATAAACATTAAAAATAAATATAAAATTATATATATATTTAATATTTAAAAAAAAATGAATTTATTCGAAAAATAAATTGGAAAATTAATTTAAAATGTATATATTATTATTTTTGTTGTATTATTCCAGCATAACTAATTCACAATCAATTTTTTTAATGTTAATTTTGTTGTGGCGCCCAAAGTGGGGCATTCAACCTATGTATTTCTAAATCATTCTATCATTAAATCATTATTTTATAAATTTACAGTCAAAAACAAAATTAGTGACATCTTTTGCCGAATAGCATAACTTGCAGAAATATGTTATTTCTTTTATAATTGGCTGAATCATTATTTTGAAGGTCGGAACCTATTGATTTAGTATAAAATATTCCTGTTGAAGAATATAAGGCAGTTTTAAACAATGCTTTGAAGGTTGTTGATAGAGGGTCACCCCCGAGAATTCCCGGGAATTTGCTTGGTTTTCTATTTCCCATTTCCCGGGATTTATTTTTGTATTTTCCAGGAATTGGTTTAGAGGTTAGTTTCATTTAAACAACTATCTAACTACAAGAAGTGGCAAGGTTTTAACCGCATACGCAAAAATACTGCAACCTGCTCAGACGTGTCCACTAAATAAAAATTCCTCTCCAACATGTGTGAACTGCAAAGAGCAACATCCTGAAAGCTACAGAGGCTGCATAGTAACTAAAGAACTACAAAAAATTAGAGACAAATCACGAAAAGGTCCATGATATTATAAAACGCCGGTAGCCAATAGCGTAAACACCGACCTAGGAAACTTTACCACATCTATATCGAGTAAAGTAACTGATCTCAAGTCGTTTTCGCATTTGGTGGCATCCGTGCTACAAAGTACCCCACACAAATCAGTAAAATTCATAGACTCCAAAGATACATCCATGGTTGAAAAAATATTTAAAAGCATCGAAGCGCAGTGTAATACACGGCTTATAAAAGGTCCTTCATATTATAAAACGCCGGTAGCCAATAGCGTAAACACCGACCTAGGAAACTTCACCACATCTGTATCGAGTAAAGTAACTGATCGCAAGTCGTTTTCGCAAGTGGTGGCATCCGTGCTACAAAGTACGACCCCACACAAATCAGTAAAATTCAAAGATTCCAAAGATGCATCCATGCTTGAAAAAATATTTAAAAGCATCGAAACGCAGTGTAATACACGGCTTATAAAACAAGAGAAATCCATAGTTGCTTTAAACAGGCGACTAGATAGCCGAGAAACCAGTGGATGAAATAACTAACTAAATAAATAAAACATTAAGAATTGTAATCTGGAATGCAAATGGAATAATCCGACATATTCCAGAGTTAGAAATCTTTTTAAATACTGCAAAAATTGATATATGTATGTTTAATATAAGAAAGCCATCTTACTACAACCTCATATACCAAAATACGTTACGTTTCTTATCACGCTTTACATCTAGCAGAAAGAGCAACAGAAGGATCAACAATATTTGTGAAAGAAAATATTCAACATCATGAGGGAATACAAATTGAAGAAGAAAATGTTCAGGTAGCTAATATCCGCATTCAACTTAACAACAAAAAAATATTCAATGTCTGCTCAATTTATTGTCCTTCAAGACACAATTTAAATTAACCAGCTATAATTTAATTTTATCATTGAAGGTGATTTTAATGCAAAAAATATTTCCCGGGGGGAAAGATTAACAACTCCTAAGGGTATAGAACTATACGCCGCAGGTCGGGCTTACAATTGTGAATATCTTTCAGGAGGAAAACCAACGTACTGGCCTACTGACACAAGAAAAACTCCGGATTTAATTGATTTCTACATTACAAGAGGTATATCCGAAAACCACTTTTTTCTAGAAAATAGTGAAAGTCTCTCGTCGCACCATTCCCCCGTCGTTAACCAATTGGGAATTATTTAGGAAATTGGTTGAAGACAACACCGATCTTCTTGTACCCATCAAGCATCCGATTCAATTAGAAAATGAAGTGGAACTATTAATCAATAATATACAACAAGTAGCATGGAATAGCACCCCTTTAATCCAAAACAGGGAACATAATAATTTGACTTGAGTCGAGATCAAGAAGTTGGTTATTGAAAAACTGAAAGCAAGGAAAATATGGCAGAGGAACCGAGCACCTTCACAAAGCAAAATAAATTTTAATTACCTCTGCAATAAGCTCAAGGAAAGAATTAGAGAACAAAAAAAACGGTCACCCGTTATCTTCGTAGTCTTACAGACGATAAAGAAACCGACTGTTCTCTATGGAAAGCTACAAAAACGTAAAAAAAACAAATTATCAAATACCGCCAGTAAAAAATGATGAGGGAAATTGCGTAAAAAGTGCCAAACAGAAAGCAGCACTGTTGGCATCTCATCTTGAAGAAACGTTCCAACCATATGCTAGACAATCAGCGGATGAAAATATAATACCAGTGCACAAGGAGGATTGTCTTGGCCCAATGTTAATTCAAAATTGATTACAACCCAATACTTTATATAAACGATTCTTGCAACACATATTTTTAAAGTTCTTCGAAAAATAATATGACTATACAAAAAATTGCGGGAAAGTCAGATAAAATACCGTGATTCCTAATCCCAAAGGTACGAAATTGCGAAGGTTGGAATCAATCTCGAATACCGAGGATTCAAAATCACGAAAATTTAAGAAAATCCCGAAATTTACAAGCACTACAAAAAAAACATTATGACGACAATTACACCATAATTCTGACAGACCTAAACACAAACGAAAAAAATTGTTTTAAATCAAAGAAAAATAAAAAAATTGTATATGCCGATTATTTGAAATGAATTTTTTAAATGTACTTAAAAGAAATAACTTCGTCTTTCAGAAAAAATTAATTAAACTCCCGTATAATCATTCGAAAATCCCGATTAAACTCTGGATTTTGTGTTCCTCGTGGTTTATCCCTCAAGATTGTGTACTTCGGAATTATGTCAACAATCCAAATTGGAAATATATAATCTTAAAAGACCACTTGTTTTTAACAAGTTTTAAAAACGGTTTAAAATTAATTAGGGAATTTGATGAAAACACAAAGCGACACTGGCCTAACTACAGAAAACTTTCGCTTTACGTGATTTCGTTCCGCGCAATTTCGATGTTACGCAGTTTTAGTTCAGATCTTTATTTTTTTTATTAAATTGATTGTTATTTATGCTGCTTGTTAAATATAAAAGCTGTACACTGTACATATTTGCAAAATGTTGGAAAATGAGGCAAATTTAAGTCTTATATAGGTGGCAGACATAGTTCAAGGTCTGGACTTATTAGTACTGGATTCTTATTAGTATTAATATTACTTGAAAAATGATCTGTTCATCGAGCTCTCACAGTAACAACCACTTAAGGCAGATTAACATATATACATGACGCATCATCTAAGCCTATATAAGAAACAATCGTTATTTAAAGATTCCTATGCGAGTTGACGAACAATCAATATAGAAAATACAATCGCTAAAGGGTCTGAATATACATCAGTAACCGAGAATATGACATGTTTGATTCTGTCTTCTGAATACAGCAGCAGCGTGTAACGTACTGACGTTCTTCGTTCGCTCAGTAAAATTGAAATTCAGTTAGTGCGATTCCAGGAGCGAATTAACCACTTTATGGGAACAAAATATGGTATCTTTAATGTGGACTAATCATTGTAGAATGTAGACTAAAACTATAAGGCGTATTGACCGATTTTAACATATAATACTAGTGTTTTGATTTTCATTTAGAATAAAAGGAATTTCTTTTAAAGATTAACTTTAAGTTGGCAATACTTTTTTTTAATGATAGCCGATTTGACAGCTGGCAGTTGATTTTTGGTTAGTTTGGTGTAAACTTTCATAATAAATAGACTTATGCTTGCAAATTGTTCAAATTTATTTTATAAATAATGGTTCAGTTCGAGAAACTCACTCGACATAATCGACCATCAGAGCAGTAAATTCGATTAACTATGGCTCGCTTTCCTACTACGTTTTCTCTAAATAATAATACGTCCCCGTGAGACCCCATACGGCGCGTACCGAACACGCAATGGCAACTTATGCGTATCATCAATCAATTTGTCATCGTGCACAACAACTGGGACTTGATCCAACATCTTTATCGAGGATTTTGCGTAAGGATCTGTGTCTACATGTTTACAAGATTCAACTTGTGCAGGAATTAAAACCATATACGACCATCGTCGTATTGGGCCGAAACCAATATTGACATCGATGCAAACTTTCCATACAAAATTTTTTTCAGTGATGAAGCTTTTTATTGGTTGAATGGCTATATGTCAAGAAGCAGAATTGTCACACTTAGAGTGAAGAAAATCCACGAGCCGAAATCATTACATCCACAAAAAGTTACCGTTCCCTGTACCTCGATTTTGTTGCCTTTTTGAGACTATGTGACTATGAGACTGCCAAATATTTTGTATACATACACTGTGTAGGCTATTAAATATTGTTGTCGTGTGTTGTCATTTTTTGTATGTGTATTTGTTTTAAGAGTGTACAATAAGCATCAAAAATTATCGAATCGGTATAAATCGGTATAAAAAACAAAAATAATACAAACATTTTTGGTGCTTACACTCCGTTTTCTCCTGCTATTGCGACGGAGAATTGACGTTTATGTCATTAGTATAGTACATAAATTGTTATGTTTACTTATTATCCTATTATGATATTTTTGCATCCGAAAGCTTTTGAATTTTTGTTAAAATAAAATATAAACAAATTGAACAGCGCATGCGCACAAATACACACATACTCACTAATATTACTATTTTCCGGTAATTTTTACTCTCCTAGTCCCATAGTCTCAAAAAGGCAACAAAATCGAGGTACTGTTCTTCATCAGACCTTATGTCGCAAAAATGACGCTGGTAAAAACGATCCAGTCAACGGAGAGGTATATATAGACATGATCACTATAATTTTGTTAATTGGGTGGTATTGACACCAGAGACATGTGGTGATGGACGATTAATATCGAGAAATGAACCTGTCAACTGGCCCCCGCGTTCGTGTAATTTAACACTGCTATTTTCTTTGGGGGTATGTGAAGACACTCTGATAAGCCAGATACTATTCAATAGTTGGAAGCCTACATTCGACGTATTATTGTCGAAATACGGCCAGAAATGCTGCGAAAAATGATCGAACATTGGATATCCAGATTACCCCATGTACCATATCATCAAATTCTTCGATTCCATACCGTAGAAATAAATTTACCCACAATGGAACCCTTAACTCAACAAAATTTATCACCTCTAAACATATAGCTACATTTTTTAAATCAGGCTTATCTGAACTTTTATTATGTATATACATAGTTCAATTGTCCACAACAAGCGTGATTTACACCAGATATGTATGTATAATATTATGCTGGTTACTTATCGTTACTTATTTTAATTGACTACTCATAACGTTTAAACGAGATAAATCATTATATTTTAATGGGCAACAGCAATGATCCATTAAAGTTTTATGCGGAGGTGTAATTCTATAGTGGATTATCTAATAACAGTGGCTATAGACTTTTATAAGACAACATAGAAATTGGATATCATAATTATAAACAAAGAATAGCATAACTAAAATACACCAAAATAATAACAACACAAAGAGATATGCCAAGAAAATAATAGAATTCTTAAAAATTCGATTGTGATTGCAATTATGAGTGTTCACAAACATTTAACTAAAGTTTGTACGATCGTTTCCCATTTTGATTATTTACATATGTAATTGAATAACCGTAAATTAGTACTTTTAAAATGTTTAATAAGTTTGTAAGCTGTTTTGATGGCACAGCGATAGGATCATTATACTAGCAAACATACATTTGTAGAGATAATATTGTTCTGCTCCTATCAGATAAAATTCATTGCTTGGTTGTTTCTAGCAACAGAATGCTCCTCCATTTTATTTCATGGAAAGCCAAGACAACTAGCATCAGTGATAAAATGACAGTGAAGGTAATAAATACTAAAAAATTTACAAAACGATACACTGTTAAATTTTGTTAATTTTCTCAATTGGATTTTTTAAAATACAAATTAGAGATAATTTGAAGTGTGGTCTAATATTCGCAGATTCTAGAAATTTCCACACGCTTACGATTTTATATTGAGATAGCTTAGTTTTAAACAAATTGCTATAATTTGTTCATTCGAATTAAATTCTAATGGGCTGTTGCATTTTCTCAGAATTTAAAAATTTCGTGATTTTGAACAATTTTTAATTTTTTATATAAAATAGAGATGTTCACTTATATCAACCAGATATTTTGAAGTCAAGGGTCACTAAATTCATGATAATTGTCATGATAGTACAACTTTCACATAAGATTTGTACGACAAAAAAAAGATGTATCAAAAGCACGACCAAAGGTTTTAACTTATAATAGAATACTTTGAATTTACTAACCATGCGGACACAAAGACAGCAGTTGGTCCAGCCTATCCGAATATGGACTCGAGGATATGTTGCAACCTCTAAAATCGGCAGCATAAATTATACAAAACACCTCAAATTACAATTTTAGTTTAAAAAATCTAATTGGAAATGTGACTATGGAAATGTGAAATTGTGACTGAAATTTAACAGTGTAATTTTTTGCTGGATTTTTTTATTCTTAACGTCACTATCATAATCCACGTAATAATGAAGCATCAATATTTTTGAATGTGATCGGATCTTCAAAATGGTAAAACTGGAATGTGAACAAGTAATACTATTCAATTTCTCGAAAAGTTACTCGAAAATACAATTAAAGCTGTTACAAAAACGATAAAAAAGGCCCAGTCAAACAAATTGATTCATAAACTAAAGTTGTGAGGTTTAATAATATATTAACATTATTATTAAACATTATCGATCGCTTAAATATTTACGGAACAAAAATGTTCGAATATGTGTTACGAAACTGGACACATTTCTTGTGACTTAAAATAATCTATCAATTCCCCGCCAAAAATTGACCATGTCCAAATTAAACTCATCACTTGTAGTAACATCATAACCATTTACAGAATTTATAATTTTTAAATATTCACATGGCTTATCTGGATCAGCCTCGTCAAATGTACAAGGTGTCGATTTTTCATGCGGTAATCTATAATAATAAATGTATGTTGTTATTTAAAAATAATTGTCTATAATATTACGACAGTCATGATTTACTCACCCTCCGCTGGCAAAATTAACCAATATATTAACCAGTTCGATTATTAATTCCGCTTCCACCGAATCCAATTCGAATAATGGAAAAAATGCTGTATCAAACAAATAAATTAAGTCATCGCCGTGAATAACGCCAAAATCAACAAACGAGCCGGTAAATATTACTGAAAATGAATATGGACCACGATAATTAAAATCCAATATATAAACCGGATTTTGCACTGGATCAACAGTTTTTGTGTAATATTTGTATGTAGAGTAGAATGGATAAAAATATGCCCGATCACCAATCATCTATATATAGATAAGGAGATAAAAGAAAGAAATTATTAAATGTTTCAATTAAGTATTCGGCCTTAAGAAATACTTACATCGGTATATTGTTGCGCATTATGCCACCCAATATTCCGAGTACCATTAAAGTAAAAATCAACAATTTGATCAATTTTTGAATCGAGCTCGGGATCGTCCAATGAGAAGAAATTTTGTAGAGCAAGTACTACATTGAAATTTTCATTTAAACTGTCCAGCTGTGCATCATCGGTAAGCACCAGCCCTGTTCTAACAACGCCCTCTTCGGGTACCGTAACAAATAATAATGGTACGTTACGATAGTTACCATGAGCTAATATATCACGTGGGTCTTCGATCAAAAATGCATTTGGATTGTCTGAACTTTCGATAACCGGCCTGAACACAATCATCGGATCTAGAGTCCATATACGGAAAATACTGGCCGCATTTAAAATGACAATAGGGTCAATCGAACGAAATGCACTGGTTAAATCAGCAGTGCTCAACGTATCATACTTTTCGATACCAATATGCTTAGCCAATTCTCTTGCTTGTTCCAAAGGATTTTCTACGATATATCCAAATGGTGCAACACCCGTACCACTAGTGAGTACTACACGATTAAATAGATTTTGTGAAATCGGACTCATCATATGCAGATGAACCGATGTGGCACCGGCACTTTGCCCGAAAAGTGTGATTTCATTTGGATCTCCATTAAAAACCAAAATGTTTTCTTTGATCCACTTCAATGCAACCGCCTGATCTTTTAACGCAAAATTTCCCGGCATTTCACGATCCCCTGTCGACAAAAACCCTAATGGTCCTAAACGATATGTGATTGTTATCAATATCACTTCACCATGATCCATAAAATATTTGGGGCCATACAACGAAGGTGAAGCTGATCCGGAGAAAAAGGCACCACCATGAACTTTTATTATTACGGGCAGCAGTTTATCACTTGATGTACCAATTGGCCGAAAAATATTTAAATATAAACAGTCTTCAGATCCAGTAATATCACCGGTTGGAAGCAAATAATTTTTTTGGATGCACATATCTTTCTCTTGGTTTGCGATATGATCGTGCGACCAAAAATCTTGAATTGGTTCAGGATCCTAAAATAAAAAAAACCTTAATTTAAATAATACTTTATATTTATATACAATAGACACTGGTGTATGTTACAGCAAATCTTAGTTCTCCAACAGGTGGTTCAGCAAACGGTATTCCAAGAAAAGCTTCAAAATAGTCGGTTCTATATCCTGGCAAAATGGTTCCCGTTACACTTCCATTTAAACTGTAACCAATGCTGTTTGCTCTAATAACTGGCGGATCAGCATTACAAAATGTGATTAATCCAATTACAGTTAGTAAAATATTTATAACACACATCGAAATATTTGTCGCTGAATTTACTGTTAATCATTCACAATTGATTCTTAAATGTTTCAAAACTAACAATTTTACGGATTTAAATACACAAATATTTTACGATAATTTGTTAATTAAGAGCATGCGTGGAATCGATAAGCCAGGTTTCTTATCATGATAAAAAAATTAATTGAATTGTTCACTGTGATAAAGAAAAATGCCATGGGGATGGTCGTATAACAATGGCACCTCTTGATCCAAACTATAAACAACGTACATGATAATACATATATGTATGTATATATATTAATTAAGTAATAAAATAAAAGTTAACTGTTAGCCGTACAGTCTAAATAGATATTACTTCTAATCTATTAAAGTATTATCGATCAATTGACCAAATTAAATTAAATACTCGTGATTTTTTTTAAGTATGCATACTTCAAAATACTATCAATAATCGTTCTAAACAGACTTTTTACATTTGTCATAACCGGAGATCGTTTTGTAACAGTAGAAAGCTAAAGTAAATCATATATCTCGCGCGGACGTACACAGATTGTACACGGGATAGGGTAGCCCACAAAATGAACATGAAATCTAATGCGACTACAAAATACAGTATTCTTTAACAAATAAGAAACACAAAAATTGCCATTGTTGAGAAAAAATGATTTAATTAAGAATATGAACCAGAATTATTTTCTTAACATAAGTAAAATAATAAGAATACCATGTTTAATTCTATTTATTTATATTAACATTTATTTGCTTAAATCATTATCTTTCTTACATATAGAATAGAAAATTCTTATTCGTAGAATGTTATTCTTGATGGAAGAAATTTATCATAGAATTAATCGATTCATTATTAAAGCACACGCATATGCTAGAATTCATTATTGATATTAAATAACCCAAAATTTGATTTCAATTATTTAAAATATGTACATTAATTTATGAAGACCACATATTCTAAAGTCTTTATTTTTCTTAAGTAGGTACGTTAAGAAAAAAAAATCGTTATTAACAATAAAATCAATATTTAAAAATAAAATCATATTTTATCCTATCTTTTTCCATTTACAACTTTTAAATAAAATATTTATGTTTAATTTATTTAACCCTGTTAAAGTTAGCCGATAGTTAGCCAGCCAAAAAAAATCAATAATGAAGATAAATTTTTGTTGAATTGAACACTAGAGTTGAAGTATATTTTCTATTTCTATCACACTACTAAAATTACCGATAATTTCCAGCCGATATCCGTATGTCGATAAAGAAGATCATTAATTCTTGAATAAAAGAGATTTTACAAAATTATATGTAAATATTTGAAAATTTAGGTCTTTTCCCAATAGCTATGGCTAGAAGTCTTTTTCCAATAGCTATGGCTAGAAAATTATTTTGGTCCTAATTTTATGTGGAGATCCTGGGAAATTTATATTTTCCAAAATCATATGTAAATAATTGAAAATTTATAAAAATTCAGCCTCTAGAGTGTTAATGTCTGGGGATGGATTGACTTGAAGTGTTTTCCCAATATATGTCTGCTGGAAACCATCGGCTTAGAATTTTCGGCTATATATCGGCTATATACATTTTTTATCCGCTGTCATATAAATATTATAATCTGCATTACCAATTTTTATAACTTTCGGCTGGAAATTATCGGCTAACTTTAACAGTATGTATATTTATTTATACCATTACAATCCAGTTACAAGAAAACTAATAAGTAATATATTTTTGACTTAATTTGCTAAAATTTAATTTAATTACCTTACCACCTATGGCTTGATAACGTCTTAGGTTTTAATTTATTTTAACACGATATTAATGGGTTATTTTGATTTTAATTACTTATTATTCACAACGTTGCCAGTTCAAAAGGTTTAACCCGTAATTGTGAGCTTCAACAACATAGTAGTGTTGTCATTCTGCAAGAGCTTCGTTGTTAACGTGCTGGTATTGTATTTGAGCAAATTTTGTACGAAATCAATTCAGGTCCTTATGTAGATCGCCATTACGAATATACCACGGTGCATCTACTATGCCACGTACCTTGTTTAAAAGCTTTGAATTATTTAATTTTTTTTGTTGCTTTGTTAAGTACAACACCATAATTATTCCATTATTCCGTATTCCATAATTCAAGACAGGTTTTAAGATTTTTTATAAATCAAAAGCTTATTACATGTAGATATAGGGATGCGTTTTTCATTAACAAGTACCTTTTTCTGTATTTAAGTTTAAACTCTTCTATTTTAGTGTTATGCCTAAGTATTGCTGTGTTCGAATACGGAATATTTTGGTCATTAATATAAACTGGTTTGTAATTGATTTTCCTGTTAGTGAAATCAAATTTTACGTTTCTAATAAAATGAGTTATGATACAATAGCAGTTTTTCGAATCATTTGAATCATCATTTGAATCCCCTATAAGCCATTTTAATTACATTAAAACATAATAGATAGATTATATTTAACAAATAATTTACTTACACTTACTCTGAGCTAAACTTTTAATGTAATGGCAAACGAAACCGATGACAATATTCCTCTAATTGAATAGAACCTATTATTCAGTGCTCATGAGTTTTGTCAATTTTATGTAGCAGACTTTTTAGTACAATGACAAAAAAAAATGTCATTTGAAACACTTCTGCGATTCAAAGTAATAGTTAGTGAATCTATACCATCCCATGATAATTAGAATTTTTTACGATGCCTTTTCTATGCTGTTAGGCTGTTTCCGAAACGAAATATGTACTTTTTTGTGGGGGCTTACGTATTCAAATAAGTATGTATCTCTGCGAGGTAACTTATTTGCTGTCTCTTTCTTGCAAGAAAATCTAAATTAACTATCAATATTTGTCAAATATTTGTGTTTATAATCAATTTAAAATATGTATTTGACTGATGTGAGCTATATATAAATACATATTTAGTGTTTTGTCTGAATAAATAAATTATTTTATTTATTATTATTAGTTAAAAGTATTTCTACTGAATATTTCTGCACATTTCAGCACTCTTTCCACTATATACCATAAAAATTTTCGATACATCGAAAACCTGTGGACTCTTTGAGATAACATTGATTTGATTAATATCGTGCAAATTTATTGTTTCTGTTGAAGTTAGAGGCGTGTGAACGAGCTATATGGCCAAAACTTTACTGCTGAATCGTGTTGAAGGATTAGCGACAAAATACGTCGTTATGAAAAATGTGACAAAAACCTGGCTCCACAACTGCAAATTGCTAGCCAAATCATACATTTTTTTGCAAATGTATCTAACTTGAAGTGTTTCAAAACCAATTGCATGTACGTTTCGTCATCCATCAAAACACATCCACTAAACTTTGTGAAAATTTTGTCATCAGTCTGGCACATATTTTATCGAACAAGTGTTGGTTATCTCAACAATTTGGCTTTTTAATAACTCGGTAGTACTCATATAGCCTTCCTGAACTCGAATTCGTTTTACCATGGAGTGGGGGTTATAAATTTTATGGCACGGTCATAGTTAAATTTCCCCGGATTATTTTTAATGAAGGTTACAACCTTTTTGTAAAGATTTCTATCAGTTGTGACATGTAAAGGTTTCTATCGTTGTTCAGCGCTAACGTTTAATACGCCGATGGTCGAGTAAGAAGAGACAGTGCTATTGAAATCGTGAACTCGAGTTCAAGACTTGTCAGCGCCAATACTTTTTTATTTTAATTTCTTCGGCAAGCATAAGAACCATCTCTTGTGTATGACCGTAATGAAAATGTAAGAGCCATCTCTTGTGTATGACCGTAATAAATTGTCCATTCCTGTTGCTAAAATTTTCAATTTATATACGCCGGTGGTCCAGTAAGCAGAGTCGTTGCATTCGGAATTGTGATCTTGAGTTCAATCCTCGGTTTGACATTAAATAATTTTTAATTTAATTTATTTAATTTTTCAGGATGAGTATAGCGGTACATCTATATATGTAAATGGTGAGGTGATAAAGTAAACGGTGTGATAAGATTTGGAATCGTGGAAGTTGTGTAGTGTTTGAACCTCGATTAAGGGTAAAAAATTTAGCGGGCATCCACACATTAAATTTAAAATAAATCGCTTTTTGATTTAAAATTGACCAATTTGCAATTAAATTAAAAATATATATTGAGGATTAAACTAGTCATGATTACAATCCAATTACACAGCTTCTTTTACCACCGGGCCACCGCCATACATATAGAAATAGTGATATTCCTATCGTTTATAGCTGCCATTTGAATAAAAATATTGAAAATTTTAGTAACGGCAATGGACTCTGCTTATTTGACCATCGCCGTACAATTGCATTACCGCTCTATACTTCTCCCCATACCCATCTTTTATACTTACCACCACTTTTACATGGAGAATATTGAAGTTTTGAACAGAAGCTAAGTTGGATTTGAATAATTTTATTTCACCATCACCAATTTGGCTGGATCGAGAATCGAACTTAGATCCATAAATCCAAAGTCACTGACTTTGCTTACTGGACCACCGCCGCATATATATTTCATGCTATACAAATCTTTTATAACTGTCATTTGAATAGAAAATACTGAAAATTTTAGCAAAGGCAATGGACTCAGCGTTTATTTCACCATCGCTATTTACCCATCTTGCTTTTGTATACATGCCACTACTTGAAAAATATGAAAATGTTTAACAGAAGCTGTGTGTTGAACCAATTTGAATACAGAAGAAATTAAATTAAAATAACACCGTCGCTAAAGCGACTCGAACCTACGTCCACGAATCCAAAGTCAATCACTCTACTACCTCGCCCACCACCTTATATATATATTTGATGTTATGCAAATCTTTTATACTTTCCAATTAAATTGAGAAACATTACTATCGTTTGAAACTTAACTGAACTGCATAGTGCCAGGTGGAACATTTAATGCGATGACATTCCAAGCAGTGTATTTCGAAGAAGTTAAAAATCTGACAAGCTATTCCTCTTTATGTTCTTAAAAATTATAAAACTTTCGCTCCAGTCAATGCGGGCCACAATATTAACCACTGACCATACAAGTTTTAAGGTTAAGTCAGTACATGAATAACGCCCAAATAAAAAATTTCCCAATACAAACTGAAAGTATAACAAATAGGTATAGCCAAAGCCATCTTAATATATAAAGCCTCCATGTTGAGCGATATTTTCAAACGAGCTTTTTTTAGTTAACCAAAAAATGTGTAATTTACAAAGAAGTCTATGCAATCCCATGGCAAAACATACAAACTTATTTTGAATTGTTCAACTATTAATAGTGAGAGCTTTTAATATTTTATTATATAAAGTAATAGATAAAGAATTGAATTAGGTGATGGCCAGGGTTATTTTTCGAAACTATATTAATTAAACATAATTTTTATGATTATAAAATTGTCATTAATTTAATTTATTTGCGCTTTTAAATTTGTATATACAAATATATATCTGATATATTCTAATACTCTCTTTCAATACACTGCATTCACTCCAACACAGAAATAAAATAGTTTGATTCAAAATCTAAACATCGAAAAATATGTATAAAAATTATGATAACTACGATAAATTAAAATTTAGGAGATTAATCGGATAAACGCTGGGAAATTTCTCATTAAACCAAAATAAAAACATTGATCGGATCGATCAAATAAATGATAAAATGTTGTGTTTTGTTTTGAAGGTTACAAAAGGTTACATAATTTGTATACAATATGTCAATTAGGATTAGGAGAGGAACAATTTGATCACGCTCTCAATATTATTTTTTATACGATAATTTTTTATTGTTGCTATGAAATAAAAAATTGTGTTCATATATTTTTTCTCGTTTTTTGCGTTGTTTTATGATCATTATGTTTGTTCCATTTTTTAAAAATTCATTGTAGTTTTCTTCTTTTGGTTTATTTGTTTGATGGGAATAAATTATTTTGTTGGTTATGTACACAATGTCCCTTTCTTACAAATTTTTATTCTATTTCTATTTGAGCTTTATTAGAGAATAAAGTATCTTATTTTCCTTTAATTAATACAATAAAATGGAAAACCCCGCGGAAAAATCCTTCAAGTCAGGTGAAAACCAATGTTTATAGTTTCAATTGATTTCAAAAAATTATAATTTTGAGTTACTTTTCATTCAAATATTTCTATAAACGAAAATCATGTCTCTCCATATAAAATGTATGAAGAGAGCGATTATTTTTGTCATTTTAGGTATCTTAATAAAAGTTCGTTTTGAACATGGAGGCTTGATTTATTAAGATGGCTTTGGTATAGCTTAGTTTAAGTCTGATTAAAACTAAAACCAAATTTAATTTAAATTCTTACAAATTTTTTCAATTCAGATTCAAGATGGATTTATCAGTAATGAAACTGTACGGCAGTGGTCAAGTAAGCAAAGTAATGGGCGTTTGCTTAGAGGACGTGAGTTCAAGCGGCATTCGGCCTAAGGATTTTTTAATTTAATTTCATCTTACAAATTAGTTCTACTAAGCTTCTATTAAAATTTTCAAATTTTTCCAATTAATCGCGTATAAAAGAGGGATGTAGCAGCAATGAAAATGTACGGCGATGGTCAAATAAGCAGAATCCAGAAACACTTTTGTTTATAAAAAAAAAGATCAGGTCAGGTATTTTTCCTGGGTCAAAATGTTGGTTTTCTTTTCTTTAATGGCAATCACTAATTCATTTCCTTTAATTGTAGTTAATCTAGAACCCCAGTGAGTATTCTTCGCATTGAAGCCACCACCTATTATGAACCGTTTCCCAGACGCTTGAAGAACTCTGAGTATTGTTAGTTTTTAGTAGAATGTCTTGGTGGACAGTACAATCCTGCCACAATAGTAGGAAAGTAGTTGGTTTTCATATACATGAACAAGTACTGGTTATCTGAACGATTTGGCATTTTAATAAGATTTAAATGCATTGACGGACATTCTATAAAACATCACCAAAAACGCATTGTTCCTAAAGAAATTTGGTCACCCTTTAGTTTAGAACTAATTGACAAAACCACTCTAGGAATTGTCTACATTAGCCGTGTTTCTTGCCGTATGATCTGATTCGGATCAGATCATATCTGCTTTTCTTTTATTTGTATAGCCGCGTCTCATGAAATCAACACAAAAATTGTATTATTTTTTGTTTTTAGGTCATTATATTGATCCTAGTAGCATTTCGGTTCAAAATTTTGATAGAAAAACAAAAAATAGTAAAATTTGTATGTTGATTTCATGAGACGAAACTTTTACAAATGAAAGGAAAGCAGATATGCTCTGATCCGGATCAGATCATACGTCAAGAAACACGGCTATTATCGACGTTGTCTACGTTGTTGACGTTATGTACGGGTTGTCGACACGTCAATGTAGAAAATAATAGATGACGCGTAAACGCCCATCCCTGATCGCAAATAGTATGAATTTTATGATACGTATACGTATATTATATTTCATATCGTAAACGGACAAAATTTTCCGATATATTTACGTACCACATTTGTCGTACAATATTTATTACGAATCAGAAATAAAAGTCGTGTTTATATTATATTTTACTAAAATAAGTTTATTTTTATAACTGGTGTTTAAAAATGACTAATACATAATATACTTGATATGTATTTAAATAGGTTGTACCTAATGTTTAGTCTTTATTAAAGTTATTTCTTCGAATTAATAGTAATAACTTTTGTGATTTGTGTGGTATTGACTATGTAGGAAATAATAAAAATTATACATTTTGTTCAATACAAAACACACAGTTTGGTAAAATTTCACAGATCTGATTATTTTGTATTCTAAAAATATATCATAAACGTCAAACTGCTCATATTCGCATCAAAAATTCTCCGCTACGTGGGATTCGTGATGCTCCAAACGTCAATAGAATCAACTTAAATGTACATATTTGAATTGAGTGTTTCTGACATTAAAAAAATGTATCTTTTACATATCGTAACCTTATCGTTTTTTCGTTTTTTGTTTAGACGGATGCACAAAATTTTTTTTAGTTTTCATCATTTGTCATTCGAACAGAATCTACCAACCTGGTGGTCTCAGCAGATATAGCAGCTGGCTAGGCTCATGTATTATTATCGTGGAGAGTACCCAAAGCCTACCCCACGACCATCCACGAGCCTAGAGCTTGAATAACTCAGCCACTCGTCGGACCTCACACTCGACTCAACACCGCGAGATTCTTAACTACCCACATCCTAAAATTCACTAATAAAACAAAATAATTTCCCCTAAACGAAGCGACCCCAAACAATAAACACAGTAACCAACCAATGAATAGACAAATTAATACCGATAATCGTTAATACAGAGAGAGATTAGAAAATATAACAAAAATATAAATGTTACTTTAAAGTATTTAAGAAAAAAATGTTTGAATTGAAAGGAAAATATTTAATATTTGACTCTATGTTTACCAAAATTAATTCACTGAAGATGGAAAAAATAAAAACCGAAACTCATCTGATTTCCGATGCTGATGGGAAAGGTTTGATGCTTCTTTGGATGAATTGATGCCGCTCTGCCACCGCTTTCCCGAAACCTGCAATGCCACCGGAATTTATCCTTCTTTCCCGCTGATTAAGAATTGTTGTTGATTTTTCAATAATATATTCTGCAGTATCCCGCCAAAGGCTTCCGCCGCAGATAAGTGTTTTTTCTAAAATTAAAATGTTTTTTTTTTTCATGTTCCAGATGGCACAACAAACGTTTTTTAAAAATAATTTTTACGTTGCCTGTTATTTCCAAGTTATTTCATTCCATTTTGAAAAGTGCGACAACTATAGTAGTGTGGTGATTTGGCGAAAAACGATTTAATTGTCAAAAATCGTTTAAAGAAGAAATGATTACAATTTTTTTAATAAAAATAATAAAAAAGTATTTTGCAATCTATTACATAAAATGAAAATATATGTGCTTATACTAATCATAATTTAATACTTTATTTTGTATTTTTAATATAAACAAATAATTAATATAATTTTGTGTACAAAAACTATTATTTAGGGCAAACCGAACAAATGGACAGCAACTAAATAAAATTATTAGTTTTATGGAAGACCATCCCGATTTTGCCAAGGCTGAATGAATTCAACAACAGGATCCATTACAATGTTTTCCTGTAAATAGAATTATGATATGTCAAATTAGCTTGGTTATAATGTTAAAACACCAAAAGATTACTTACTTTCAAATAAATTTTTAAATAACAAAATAATTTTATTTTGCTTTATTTTATTTTAATTCATTTTTTTTTTGTTTAAAACAAATAATTTTGATTTAAAACACAAACAATTTTCAAGCGCGCCAATTTTATTTTGACATAACCACAAAATATTTGTAAACAAAATAAAAACCAAAACAAAATATGTGTCCGAAAATGAACATATCGGGCAACTCCTTTTTTCCGAAAAAATTGTATCTAATTGTATCTCGTACTTGCTTACATAATCGCGCTATGTCGCAATTACGACTTCATGGATTACCAGTTGTCGTAACTCGTAATACGAGGGATACATAATCGACCCCTCTGATCAGCGTAAAGTAACGCTTTTGCCAGCGATTACACCCATGATACATATTATAAGTTATTTGGGTGCTGTGGACGTAAACTGAATATTATTGTGACATTTAAAATGTCACTTTGACTTGTGCAGTGTGCTGTCTTAATTATAGTCGGTTATTATCTTAATTTATCGATAATGCAGAGATTCAAAAACGTTTTTAAAAATAAATATTCCAATATAATTGGAATGATACATGTTGACTCTTTGCCAGGTATTTTAATCAAATAGTTCTTCACTCTCGATACCCAATTTCGTATGATATTTTAGGAACTCCGAAGTATGCTGGTAATTTCGAACAAACTGTAGAAAAAGCAAAACATGAATCTAACATTTATAGAAAACATAAACTCGATAGTATTTTAATAGAAAATATGCATGATGTTCCATATGTTCAAGATAAACACCTCGGACCAGAGATAACTGCTGGGATGACACGAATTACAAGCGAAGTGAGAAAGTTATTTCCGTCTAATTTTCCTATTGGAATACAAATTCTTGCGTGTGGGAATAAGCAAGCACTAGCTGTCGCAAAGGTTACAAATTGTCAGTATATTCGAGTCGAAGGTTTTGTATTTTCCCACATCGCGGATGAGGGTTTCACAGATGCTAATGCAGGCGGTTTACTTCGATATCGACGTTCCATCGAAGCCGATAATGTTTTAGTTTTTACTGATATTAAGAAAAAACACAGCTCACACACAATAACTGGGGACGTTTCATTATTAGACACTGCAAAGGCGGCTAAATTTTTCCTCACAGATGGATTAATATTAACTGGCTCATCGACCGGTCATGAAGCAAATCCAACTGAACTATACGAATTATATAACAAAAAATTGAGTACTCCACTGTTAGTTGGGTCTGGAGTGACGGACAAAAATGTGTCCAAGTATTTTTTTAAATCAAATGGTTTGATAATTGGATCACACTTTAAAGTGGACGGAGCTTGGGAAAATGATTTGTGTGAAAATAGAATAGAAAATTTTATGAGTACAATTAACGATTTAAAATTAAATTCCACTTGAGATAAATTTGAAACAAAACAATTTTATTAAAAAAACAATATAATATAATACATGGTAGGATTAAAATAATCCAGAAAAGAATTTTGAAATGCGATTTCGAAGGCTTGGTTTGGCCGGCTGAATGGTTGCATATGTTTGGAAATCATTTGGAAAGCAGTAACCATCATCATTGTATTTAGTTTCACTCAATTCAAATTTCACTCGTTTTTTGGGCACGGTCGGTTGATCGGCGTTCACTACACGATTCTGGTCACATGATGGTGAAAAAAATTCTTTATTCGAGGGCAAGTCTTTTAGAATTGGCGATCTTAATAGATTCAATGCGGAACTTGGCGCTGCAGTCTCACTAATTTTTCGTTTGCGATTTTTCATGTTGAAACATTGAAAGTCTGGGCTATTGTATTCATCATCATCGCCATCATCCGAATCCGAGTTAGTTCCATTATTGTACCGTTGAACAGTATCATAATCGTATGGATTTAATTTTTTCGTATCATTTTCGAAATTAAGAAAATCGTTTTTATTACGTATCGGCTTTCGTTTGCTCGATTCTTTGCGTAGCGTTTTACGACATTCGATGTGTAAATCAATGGTTTCCTTCAGCTTCTTAACCCATTCCTTTCCCGAGCTTATATCGTTTGATGTGAAAATAATTCCGTCGCCATGACATGAAATTTTAAAGTTACCCGGAAATATTTCCGATACTTTGCATTTTTTTAGCGGAAAAATACAGCTGCATTTAATTGAATTTTCAACAAGCGATTGTGGCGCCCGATCTTTTATAATTTTACAGTACATAAATATGTCTGACATCAGAACACAGTACCGTTTGTAGTTGAGTCCGTTGCATGAAATTCTTGTAAGAACTCCTTCTTTAATCACTTTTCGACTGGGCTTAACAATCAAAGGTTTTTGGTTGGTCAACGAGTTTTGCAAATTGATCAGAATTTGAATATTCTCTTGATCCTCAATAACCGAATCTATATGAGACACAGTATTCTCGATCTGTTTTATAGAATCTTGAATAATTTTATAATCAATGTTAGAAGGCTTCGTGTATAATAATACTTGTTGTAAAAGTAAACGGTAACGTGGTACACGCTGTATTGGCGTGATAAGTAATGAATTTAATTTGGTTTGGATCTCTGGTCGAGTTTCAGTTTTACACAAAAATCTTTTAAAATTATCATTTTTTGTCGATAGATTTTGAAGCGTAATCAATGATTGTTTATAGTCGAATGCATATACTGAATAGAGTTTAAAAAATGGGGCCAATCTAAGAAAAGCGGCAGCTACATTATCCAGATTGGCTTCAAGTTCATTCAAAAGTTCTGTATTTAGATTAAAAATCATTTCAATTTGCCCGAATAGTAAAATATGGGTTTGTTGATCAATGATTGCCTTCAAAGGGTTAACAAAATATGTCATGAGCGTACTTAACTGCTTGATGTATGATTTTTCAGACTTGAGAATTTCTTCCACCGCCTGATGACGTAATGACTGAAGTTTTTTTCCATCTTCGCAAGTTTCTTGATATTTTGAACTGTCTAACATTTCACACACTAAAAAAATGTACATTATAATTTTTACAGAAGTTTATTAAATGAGAGTGAATACTAACCTTTATTCCGTGTTTTCGCGGTTAGCAGATTTTTTTCATGTAAAACCTTTCTTAATTCTTGACTAAAACTTATTTGGTTCGGTGGCGTTAATAATTCCATCGAATTATTAAATTTATCACTTTTAATCGGAGTTCTAATCATTATTGGTAAGTATTTTTCCAGCGTTATATACAACGACCACAATCAACTTTCAATGGAGAATAAGACGTTTTGACAGATGGGAGTTTGAATATTATATCGCTTAGTTACAATGTTATATTTAAGATGTCACTTTTAATTCAGCAAAACTAAATTTTATAAGTAAATTTTCAGCAAATATTTTTGTTTATTATTTTTATATTTACATGACATTTTAAATTATATAACTATGTATTATTAAAAATTATAATACAAAATTTGAATATTATTTGCCAATTAATATAGTAAATTAATGTTGTAACTAATTTCAGTTTATTTGAAAACTGGTTGAAAACATAAAATTAAATTATAAATTAAGCAATTTTTAATTATGTTTTGGTTTATTTTGTGCATTTTTGTATAACAGGAATTAAAAAGATTTTAAATTAAACAGATTATAAATTAAAAATATTATAAATTAAAATAATAGAACCTACTTTGTTAGCCTGTATTATCTCCAGCTTATTTTTGTTATAATAGCAACCTAATTAATTATACGTTGTATTTTTATTTAAATAATAATTAAAATATTATATAAAACTTAAAACTAAAAATAAATTAATATAATTAAAAATTGGTTTGTTTTTTTTTACAAAATAAAATAAAAAGACTAGCTGATTATATCAGAAATATATATGTATAATATTATTTAGGTAGTTATCTTAATGCTTTTGGCTAAAAAATTTTCTTGTTTAATATAAATATTCAACAGCACAATATTTATTCAAATTTATTATATGTTTTGCATTATTATTAATATTATTATTTATTTATTTAAAAGATAGAATATACATAAATGTATATAGGTATATATTAAATATTATAATTTCTTGTCTTTATTATTTCTTGCTTGATGAAGAGTATTGTATTCGTTAATTTTGACTTACTTGCCATACAATAAGGTAACTCTTATCGCCCCGATTTTCAATTGTTTGATTTGGTTCCAAAACAATACTATTTTCCATATCGCCATCACCTATAGTTTTTTTTGTAGTTTGAAATAAATATTAAAGAGATCATGTTTAGTTAGTAAAGAAAATTTTGAAACAAAACTAAATTAGTGCAATTTTTAATGTGCCAAATGAAAAAGCTATATAAAAGCAAAATAGTTAAAATTACAATTAATCTTAGCTAAACTGAATATTATATATATTTTGGGTGTTTGATCAGAACACTATCGTAAAATGTGAAATTAGGTATATTGCAAGAAAAATAATTTGTTCTGTACAATAGGTCTAGAATGAACCGTTAAATAATTTTCTTTAAATTGAGATTATATGTTTAAAATTAGTTTCTGAG
Organism: Tipula unca; assembly: GCA_951394425.1. Classification (NCBI taxonomy): domain Eukaryota; kingdom Metazoa; phylum Arthropoda; class Insecta; order Diptera; family Tipulidae; genus Tipula; species Tipula unca. The sequence goes on from OX596382.1 coordinate 92,676,384, forward strand.
AAGTTAGTAATTATTCACAATTTAACAAAAAGAGAAAGTTTAAGAAACAAAAGTAATAATGGAACTTAAATCATTTTATTACATTACGTAGGTATCTTGCACGGCAAACTAAGTCGTTTGAAAGACATAAAATAAAGTTTCACCACTTATATAACGGTAAATTCTAGACACATTTTTACATTGCATTAGCATATATAATTTTACATAGTGTTCAGACTTTATGAAACACCCAAGTAAATTTACGCAAATTATAGGCAGCCTCTTTAAATCCCAAAATTACCCCAACCAAAAATCTCAAAATCTAATGAAAGCTAAAAATAATACTTCGCTGTGTTTAAAATCAATTATTACCTTATCACTATTATAAGTATCATGTTTTTCTTAATTTCAATATGTATTACATTTTTTCTTTTAACTTTGAACAAATAATTTCGAATAATAATAATTTAAATAATAAACTAATAACAAAACAAATTTTAACAACACACAAGTCTTTTCGTTTTTGTTTAAAAAAAATAATAAAATTATAAATAATATCCATGTAAAAATATAATATACAATTTCTAGATTTGTATTATGTAGGTGTAATTTGCCAAACTAGCAAATGTGCAGCAACGTCGCACGCATCATCTGCATGCTCTTCTGCATAAAGAAAGAAAATACAAGAAAAAAAACTTAACAAAACAAAAACAAAATAATAATAAAACAAATAATTAAAATATTAAATATTAAATAGCTTTCTAGGTACCAATTTCTTTAAATTAAATTAAAAAGCCATAATTCAATAATAACCCTAATATATAATTGATTTATCATATTGACACTCAGTAGTATTAATTATGAATATATCTAGCTTCAAACCAATCACTACTCTTGAGTGTGTGGCGACTGGCGAGAAACAAAATTAGGGATTTTTTGTGTCTATTCTAATATAAAGTATTCGGCATAATTGTTAGTATGATTAAATGACATTAATTTTTAAATTAAAATTAATATTAAATTATTAGCATACAGCTGGATGATTATTAAAATATAACAACGTTTTACGACCGAAGCACTCAACATTAATTTTATATGAAAACACAAAATATGCATATAAGACTTACCTAATCGAAAATCGATATATCCTTCCCCGCCTGACATGACGAGCATATCCGGTTTCTTTGCTAAATGCAAAGGATTTTCAATCAATGGTATTGCCATAGGCACCGAAACGAAAAATTTAACACTATCCCTATGTCCATGAAATGATAATTGAGCATTGGCCATACAGCAGCGTGGTATAAAATTTGATTTAGTTGCTATTCCCGTTTTAGTTGCAGACACATCCGTCAATGGAACTGATATAACAACACCATTTCCGGTACCAATCCATAAACGATTACATGATACTGTTAAAGCGGTTATGCGTACAAAAGAAAAACCAAGTTTTCCAGTGCCAAGCATTTTTGATACGTACGGTTCAATATCAACATCTTGAAGATGTTCGAATGTATGCGCATGATATAATCGTAACGTTGAATCGAGCCGTATCGATACCCATACACCAAGCCCAGTTGCAGCCATTTGACGCACTTGACTTTCTTTGCGCGGATGAGCTTCTAAGGTGTAAACAACACTAAGTGTAATTGGGTCAACAATATGAATTTTATTACGATGTGCAGCCCAAACTTTTTCAGCAACAACACATAAACATCGAACCGATTGTTTTGGCGATCCTAGCGTTACCAAATGATAATTATTTAAATCCCATTGACCGTCTGTTTGTCGGCGAAACACAGCCAATTTTCCATTTGCCAGTGCAGCAATAACTCGTGATTCAACATGAACAATCGATAAAACGGCGTCGGGTAAACGCACCTGATGCAAACAATTTCTCCATCGTGCTATTGAACTATGAACATATAGCATACCATTTTGCGCACCTAACCACATTGTGGGACCAACCGATGACATTGGTGGTTCTTCGAGTGGATTAGGTGATCCTAGTATCGGATTAATTGGTTTCGGAAATGCTAATGAGGCAAGCATTTGATTTAGGGTATTTGAGCCTTGTGAATCATTCGGTGGTTTATTTAAATTTATTGGTGAAGACGGTGGAATATTCAAATCCTCAATAACAGCATTCATTGATGTGGGAATTACTGTTACCGTTGATTCAATCGATGTACTAATTATTGCATCAGTTTTAACTTTGGTGGGGCTCTCATTATTACTAGAATTAGAATTATTGTCATCCTTTGATTGAGACGAAGCCTGTTCCACGCTCCTTATATATTCTACAAGACCAAAATCATCTAGATCTTCGCCTGGCTTTTCTAACGTTTCACCAGATTTTGTGACTTCACTGTTTTCTAATAATGTATAATCTTTTTCTAAAGCACCAGTTACAGAGCATATACATAGTAAATGGGTCTGACATACAGGAAATGAATCTAAAACAGCAGCCGGATTCTTAGCATCAATTACAGTTACAGTACTTGCTGAGTGAGTACTTGTACATATCCAAACATATGAACTTAATTGTTGATCAGGATCTGGCGAGTCCATGGCCATCGAAATTTGTTTATCTAGTGTGTCTAGATCGTTAGTTTCACCACCTGGCGGGGTAGTAATTTCCGTTATTTTTGCAGAACTATTCGATGAGTAAAACACACTTGCACCGACCTAAATAATAAATAGTTTAGTCCAATCATGATAACAAGAAAATTTATAATTTGATATACCATGCATCCACCATCTTTAGTATAACCGCCATTTAGATTAACACCACTTGCACACCAAACTTTCATATGGGGACTTGCTTCCGCCAACGGTCGACAATACACGGGTACCTTTGATAAAACCACAGTCTTCATAATTATTTAGATTATTATGTAAAAATGTAAATACTATACCGGAACTGGAACACCACCAGCATGTTTATTATGTTGCCCTTGGTCTTTCTTGGTTCCAGGTAAACTCCATCCGTACGCTTGCAAGCGACCATCTTCCTTTTGTACATGAGCCCGTACCTGTCGATATTGTTCTCGTCGCCTTGCCATCGACCGTTCCGATGTACCATCTTCCGTATAATCCTTCGTCGATACCAACGCATTTGAGGTCCCAGGAACACTATTTGAACCACCACTTGTAATTGCCAATCGCCCCTCGGATGTCCCCGGTACAACGTGGTGGTTAGCTACGTTATATCGGAGGAGTTGTCCGGGGGGCTCCCTTTGGGGCCGGTCCGATGAACTAAAAAGGTTACTAAAAAACTTCCAAATACTCTGCTTTGATTTTTTATCTAGCGTCTCAACAGTACGTGAAGCACGTATCATTTCGGTCCAACGTACAGCTTCTTGTAATTCCATAAAGCGTTCTTTATACTGATTACGTTCCATCAGCACACGAGCCATCTCGACGCGAGTGAATCGTTTACGCTGTGCCATTGGCACATCCGATTCATCTTCTTGTTCATTTGATGAATTTTGCTTAACTTGTTCTTTATTTTTTTTAATCTCTTCTTCCAAATCGGATAATTTATCGCGTAACTTATTTCTCGACAAATTAACAGCATTCAATTCTTCGCGTAGTATCTCAATTTCACCGCTTAATTCATCGACTTTTACAATTAAATCGTCTTTTACTATATTCAGAGCATTCCTATAATATATTAGAAATATTAGAAATAGTATAAATAAAATTTAGAATAAAAAAACATCATACTTTGTAGCAAGTAGCTCAGTATTCTCCATAATAAGATTTTCGACCTCTTTTCCCATACCTGTGACAAAATAAAACACGAAAATTGTTATAATTTTAAAACAATAATAAGAAATAGTCATACATATATATCAATACATCAAAAATAACAACAAAATAAAAAAAAGTTTATTGCAAAGGCTAATTCTAGTAGAAAATATCTAATACTTACCAAAGAAATTATCATTGACTGAATATTTGACAGTTATTTTAATTATTAATTTTGATTTAACCGCACCAATAAACAAAAAGCGTTAGAGAAAATTTAGTGTTAGTATTTAATAATAATAGTAATTATAAAGTTTTAATTTAATTTTTATAAATTATCATGCTAATTAAAATAGTTATATAATAACTGGTGTTACCTGATGATGCGTATTCGCCTGGATGAACCCAACTTCCTGAATTGGATAATAAATAACAAGGCAATTTTTTAAAGGCATTCAAATAACATAAAATAAAAGGAATAATATGTACGTAAAATATAACATTTTACCTGTAACTTCATTTTCTTCGCTTTCTTCGTTGTCTTGGAATGACAATTCTTGGTACAACGTATTGGCCGACCTTTGCTCACGTTTTGTCGTTGTACGACCTGAATTATGTTACGATCCGTGTTAGTTTAAGATATATAAATTGGATTAAAAATTAATTTAAGACCCGACACCCATTCTCCCCGGAACATCATCAAAAAATATACAGGGATCAATCAATATATAAAATGTAAATAAATTAAATGAAATTGAATTACCGGCTAGTGAAGCTGCAGCTGTTGGTAGGATTAGGCTTCTTTCACTTTGAGGCGATGTGGCTTGATTTATTTGCTGAAGTGAATCAGTTTCTGCTGCTCGTTCAACGGTTTGTATACTATCGAACTCATGCTGAAGGGACGGAGGTCCTGAATCCGATTCCGAGCTGTTACCCGCGCTGCAAATGGTCTCCGTATCAAGCATACCAGAATTTTCAAGCGATGCAAATCCAAATGATACCGGGCCAGATGATCGTGTCATTGGATGCAATCGTGAACGATTTATATCTAAACGATCTGATGCCGAACTCATTTGTGAATGTGTTGAACCCATTAGTAATTTTGTACGTTCCATATAATCAACATGGGTTTTAAAAAGTTCCGTGTATCGATCATGCAATTTACCATATTCTTTTTTTAATTCAGATTCCCGTTCTTCTAGTCTACTAGCATGTTCTAAACTGTTTTTATGTTTTAATTCTAGCATTCTAACAATGCTTTCTAAGGATTCCAATCGACTTGCTAATTCCTTATTCTCAGCCTCGGCCAAGTCTTCTGTGTCCAGCAGCTTTTGTTCCGCCTGTTTTCGAGCACTTTTCTCCCGTTCATATTGAGTAACTAACTGCTCATTATCTTCACGCAGTAACTCCAATTCCACTTCTTGTTCCTGATTATTTTGGTAGGCTGAATCCAGACACTCCAGTACATTGACCAACAGAGGCATAAGTGTTTTGACCACATCTTCATCATATTTATGGATCATACGCTCAAATTCTTGGTATATACTCCCGGCAAGCGATTGCACCTTGAACAAAAACAAAACATGTGTTGCTATAATATCACCTCCCACTGTACACTTATTCCTCATTTATGTTTCGCCTTACATTCTACTACTACTTATTAGATTAATCAGATTGTATGTTTTGTAAAATAAAAATAAAAAATAAAAAACTGAAAAAATATTATACGATTTCTTTTTTTGTGTCCATAATTTTTAAATCAGGAAAGGCAATTACCCAATCGAAAAAAGACTCGAAATTTATTGATTTATCTGGAATTACCTTTTCTGACATCACCATTGTGTTGTCTTCGTGTGTCCCATATACAGTCTCAGCACCCGTTTGTAATCCATGACGGCCATTGTCACCATTATTATTCATTTTTTAATTTATTTCGTCTCAACAAATATTTTTTGTTATTAAATTTGTAAATTAAACATAAGAATTAAAATAAAACACCCAGACACAAAAAATAAAAAAAAATTGACAGATGACGACGAATCACCTTACCAAAATTTTCTTTAAAGTGTATAATAATACTAAAACCTATTAATCTACATTGATAAACATTATTATTAAATTTTATGTAAACATTACACTTAAATTAATTAAAACTAAAAATTTAAAACAGAATAAAAAATATTCAATTTTTTTTTATTTTTTGGGATGAAAGTAATGTCGATTTTCTTTGGTTTTACAAAAAATATCAATTATTTTCTTGCCAATCGAAAACGAAAAATAATTGATTATTTTTTGTCTTTGTGTTGGTATTTTGACATTTTGTTTTCTGTCAGTTTAATGTGAATTTCATGTGAATGAAATAAATATAATGAATCATTTTGTGTTTTATTTATTATAATCTATCTATGTATTATTTTAATTTATTTGTAATATTTTTGCTTTAAATTTTAAAAACTAGAAGCAATTCGATTGCATTTTACTTCGACCAAATGCTTCAATACATTGCCAGTTACATTTTCTCCCGAGTTATCAGTTGAATCATTTTGTTCTGTCGATGTTATCTGCTGATCTTGTGTACGATCTGAGGTAATGTTTGATGCCTCATCCCATAAATCGCCACTGTCAATGCAGACTACCTCGTCAACAAAATTATGGACAACTATTATGGACAAATTATTATAACCACACAGCAAGAAAACAATTGAATTGGCATAAAAATTGCGAGGCGTCTATTTGTCATATTTGACATTTCTATTTTTCAATGTAGTGGTAGTAGATTATAGAAAAAATCATGATTTGAAAAAATTGATTATACATCAAAAAATAATCAATTATTTTCGCCAAAGAAAAATGAAATCCTGAAAAATATCAATTATTTGTCAAAATAATCAATTATTTTTGACCAAAGAAAATCGACATAATATTGCACACAACAATTTTTTCACTTTTGACAATACAGCGAATTCGAGTAATTTTCTTTTTTTGTTTGTCAAATTTGTGAATTCGCCATTTGTGGTACTAGGGCACAAAAATATTGCTCATACTTTAAGCATGACGTTACATATGTTTAGTTGTAATAGCTAATTTTTAATTATTAAAAAAAATGTTAAAAATTAAAATGTTGACAGAAATATTCAATTTTTCGATTTATTCACTTTATGGTGGGCAAACAAAATTAAATTTAAGTTTTCTGTCAAAATTTTAATTTTTAACTATTTTTTAACTAATGAGTAATGACTTATGGCATAACAAAGACTTTTCGTCTTAAGAAAGTGTTGTAAAAACGTAAGCCAAACAGAGAAAAAAACTAATTTTGGATAGGCAACACTATTTACTTTTTCAACTCATTTTGCAATAATGTAATATAGAACTAGCACAATATCTCTTGTTATTAGCCAGTTTTATTGATCTTCACTATTAATTCTCGATATTTTCGGAATGTCTTGAATTTTTGATTTTATAGAACATTTTGAGAACAATTTTCAAGCGCCAACAAGTTTAACCGAATAGTCAACAAAACACCCCTATCGTTGAATACTTCAACAAAAATCCAGAATTCAATCAAGAAAAGCCCATTTATTTGAGTGGCGCGCTCAATTCAGCAGCTGAATACAAGCTTCGATTTGCAACTTACTTCACTTTCGCTTAATCGATGATTGAAAATTGGGCAACTAAATGCTGAATCATCTATTTTCGGTGACAGATAAATAATTCTCATGATTTTTGCTGTTATTTGTTTTAGGTGGAAAATTCAAATATTATTTTCAAAACGTTAATTTTGATAGTAAATTAAAATTATTTGAATATATTGTTCTTTTATATTTAAAGAATACATTTAAAGTAGCATGAAAACTGTGATTTACTGTGATTAAATGCGAGTATTACATGGACAAGCTTTGGCGTGTCTATTGAGCGAACATCATGTTTACAAAATTTCTTACGAATATTCCTTGTTTTGGTAAAATCGATTAAAGATGAACTGATAAATTTAATAACAAATTGATTTTGTTTCGGTATACTATGTAGGTTATCATTAAAGCGATTTAACATGAAGAAACGTAAATATTATAGAAACTATCGTTACGATTACAATCCAAATATGTATTAAATTGTTTCAAAATACAACTTGTTTATTTCCAGATAAATATAAAATTCACGATATTCATAATCAAACTTAAAATAAGAAATGACACCACAGGTATAAATTCAATTTAATGCTACTATTCATTTGATGCCATGTGTCCCATTAAATTTCCCGTAAACCTTTCAATTCGTTTTAAATCTGGCATAACTTCTGTTTTAAATTGCACACACTAAAATAATGAATAACAATTACTGTATTTAAAATACGATAAATTTAGATTATGATTCTAACCTTTTCATTGTCAGTCAATTTCAATAGTAAATGACCCTTGGAATGTATATATTTCATTGAATATCGACACTTTGTTGGATTTGACATGTACATACGTTCAGCGGCAATCTCAAAATCTTCCCAACTTTTTACAAAAACCATTATTGAAAATTTTGACTGAAGTATTTTTTGATTTTGAAACGTCTACAATTACATATCGTGTACGAGAAATATACACATTGGAATTGACAGCGAGCTGTCAACTTTTAATCAAGCTCAATTTTATATATGGAAACGCGTGGCGAAACCGGGAAATCAATAAAATTGAAATTGAGCAAATCAAGAATTTTCTAAAAGCACGTCAAAATGGAGGTGCGCAAAAGCATTTAATTTTTCGAGTGTTTGACATTTAAAAATCGCCATTTGTAGCTAGTACTCACTACTTGGCATTTTAATTTCTCATAAACTAAAATTTAAATAACTTAAAAATTTTTAATTTACTTATTATTAAATAATATATACTCTATTTTGTACGTATTTTAGAATATATAAAAAAGTAGTGATTTTATAATTATAATTAAATATTTATTCCATTTAAAGGTGAGGATTTTTTTGTTTTTTCTTTTTCTTTTAAATTTCGAAACCAACCAAAAAATGCTTAAAACATCTAAAACATTTTTAGATTTATGTTTAAAAAATCTATCAATTCGAAGTAACAAGCAAGTGATTGGATTACAGCACATTAATCGACATAGTATTGGAACAAGTACAAGAATTTTTAATCAAGAAATGTAAGTTGTGAGAAAACCTGATGAAATGGGCATATGTTTTGTGTAAATCTCGTGTTTAAAATGGAATCCATCTTGGATTTATAACACGTGGTGAAAACATTAAAATATTAAAATGTCAAATTTTTTTATAAGTCCGTAATTTAATTTCTAAACATATTTATTTATTTTCTTATATACTTTTAGGCCTGTTTATAATAATAAAAGTAAATTCGAAGGCGGTGGTGGCGGCGGCCGGTCAAGGGACTATGGTGGCGGCAACAATGGTAAAAGCAACTATGGAGGAGGCGGTGGTGGTGGTTTTGGTAGAAAACCCATGCGTACATCTCAACCATTAGCCGAAGTAAATTGGGATGAATTAAATTTAAAACCATTCGAACGAAATTTATATGTTCCAAATAAAATTACGAAGAATCGTACATCCAGAGAAATTGAAAAATACCGTAAAGATCAAGCAATTACAATTAAAGGTGATGCACCATGCCCCATCATGAATTTTGAAGAACTGGAAGTGCCCGATTATGTTAAAGTTGAGATTGAAAAACAAGGTTTTACGGATCCGACCCCAATCCAAGCACAATGTTGGCCAATTGTATTAAGTGGGCATAATATTGTTGGTGTTGCACAAACAGGTTCTGGAAAGACTTTAGCATATATTCTTCCAGCTATTTTGCATATTAACAGTCAACCACAATTGAAACGTGGCGATGGCCCTATTGCCCTTGTATTAGCACCTACACGTGAATTAGCACAGCAGATACAACAAGTTACAACAGAATTTGGTTATACATCATATATACGGAACACATGTATATTTGGTGGTGCACCTCGCGGAGGACAAGCTCGAGATTTGGAACGCGGCGTTGAAATTGCTATTGCAACACCGGGTCGTCTTATTGATTTTCTCGAGAATGGCACAACGAATTTAAAACGTTGTACATATCTAGTACTTGATGAAGCTGATCGTATGTTGGACATGGGATTTGAACCTCAAATTCGTAAAATAATACAGCAAATTCGTCCTGATAGACAGACATTGATGTACAGTGCAACGTGGCCGAAAGAAGTGAGACGCTTAGCCGAAGATTTCTTAGGTGATTATATTCAAGTAAATATTGGATCACTAGAATTATGTGCGAACCATAACATTCAACAGTTTGTTGAAGTTTGCACCGAATACGAAAAAGACAATAAATTAAAAGATTTACTACAAGATATTACCGGAGATTTGGCAAGTGATTCGAAAATTATTATATTCGTGGAGACAAAACGTAAAGTAGAAGTGATAACAAGAAAAATTCGTTCATTTGGTTATGATGTCGTTTGCATGCATGGCGATAAATCACAAAGTGAACGTGATTATGTCTTAAGAAAATTCCGTAACGGAGAATGTCCCATATTAGTTGCGACAGACGTTGCTGCCCGTGGATTAGATGTAGATGGTATAAAATATGTGATAAACTTTGATTATCCACAATCGTCGGAAGATTACGTACATCGTATTGGGCGAACTGGACGTTCAAATTCATCAGGAACATCGTATGCATTTTTCACAGATAATAATGCAAAACAGGCTAGAGATTTAATTTCTGTGTTAGAAGAGGCAAATCAACAAATAAATCCAGCATTAAAAGAATTAGCGCGAAAATCTGGTGGTCGTATGAATGGTTCCGGCGGTGGATATAACAGGAAAAATTTTGGCACATTTAAACGGAATACATTCAATAATTTTAGTTCATCAAATGATCGTAATGGCAAATATTCAGACAGATTTAATGGAAATTCCAAATCAACATCGTCATATAACGGTAACCGTAGCAATAACAAAAATTCACATGAATCTGGATCATCATCAAATTTTCGAAATAAAAATCACATAAGATTTGAAAATGAGTAATTATAATATTTATAACAATTATAGCATAAATAAATAGTTATATTCTCGTTCTTTTTTCGTTTATCATTTGTACAAATGAAAACGCGAATCATTTATCGCCGGAGTATTGGGGATGAATGATTGGGTTAACAAACAAATTATTAATAGCACCTAATATCTTATTTTTTTTATTTGTTACATAATAAATTTCAAGGAATTTAGATAAAAAATGAATATGTAATTCTTTTTAGTTGTAATTATTTAAAATAATATCTTAGGTTTAATTTATATATATAAAAATATAAAAGAAGAAAAACTTAAGAACAAGAAATACGTGTCTTCTTTTTAAAAGTACATAATATGTACATGATTTACATATAATATTAACATACATATATTTGTTTATTCAAATATGTGTATTGTGCGGTTCCGTTTTTATTGACTTAAAAAATTTTCACCAGTTGATAATGGGGGAAAATGTAAGTATGTGATATTTGCAAATCAGATGAAATATCAATGTATAATCAAATATTTTCCCTTTTTGATTGAAATATGAATTTTATTTTCGATATAATACTGTAACATTTTACTCTTGAATAAATATATTAAAAAACCGATACTTAAATTTTTTTTAAATTTTCTATTGGATTTCTTATTAGGATCAGCTTTCCTGATTTTTCCTATCTATGAAAAAAATTATTCCCTAACGGCTGCAGCACTAGTGTAGTGGTTATAACTATCTGATTTGTTATTTGTCGACTAGCATTGTTTATGATAAAAGTCGAAAATATTACGTTTAAATAATTTACTTGTTATCCATAAATTTGTCCAAACACCTGTCGCTGCCACCGACTTTGATAATTTATTCTACGCAAAATTTATCCACCTTTAATTTCTTTGGAACCATTCATTGCAATAAAGCCGCTTCAATACAGTAAACGATATCTTCAGCCTTTTCTAATTACTGAGAGTATCATATTCTTCCAATTACCGATACAGTGTAAAAATATGTGGTTTGCAGATCCTGTAAACTATTTTAATCATACACCGCAACGGTTCCTAAAAAATATATGCAGCAACTATTTTATGTATAAAATTTTCTATACCTCGTTTATACGTAAAATTCTTGAACCATCGAAATATTGTGGTGCCGACTTTGAGGATTCCCAATGTATGATAACTTAATAAGGCACAATCGAATAAATAAAATCTTAACATCAGACGGAACAACGGTAATTTAGGTAATAAAGATTAAACCATTTAACTTTAAAAAACATTTACAAGTCGTTTTAGTTGCCTGTGATATTTTTCTGATCCGTTTACGAATTTTTGCCGCTACGACCATTTTATATTGTATCAAACTTCATTCACTTGAAAATTCAAATTTGAAAAATTAAAAATTGTGGAATATTGATTTGTGATTTTCAATTGTATATTTTGGGTTCAATCAAATAACTGACGTTTCAATAAAAATAAAAATAAATACATATTTGTATATATAATTATTATTATAATATACTATATATTGTGTTTGTTTAAATTAAATATACATATTTTTTTAATAGGAACATGTTAGCTTAAAAATAATTATACATACAATTATTTTTATTTTTGAAACGATAATTTTTTTTTGTTTTTTATATAAGTAATTTTAAATTTCTTTTCATGTCTTATTATTTACTGTTTATTTAATAATTTTCATACAATAAAATTAATTTTATTATTAATTCTAATTAACATAATAATATTTAATATTTACAGTGTTTTATTTAAAGGTAACTTAATCTAAAATAAATAGAGACTAGAAAAATATCTAAATTTTTGAAAGGATTGAAATTATAAAATGGCGCAATATTTCGGATCTATGTATGTAAAATAGGTATATATTTTATTCATAAGAGATTTGTTTTACATAATTAAAATTCGTTGCAATTAATTATGACACAATTTTAAATTAAAATGACCAGAACAGTTCACGAATAACAGAATTATAAAATTACGCAATAACATCAGCCATATTAAAATGTTTTCAATCGTATTTTTAAGAATAATATACAACATACATATTTATTATAAGATGAAGAAGTAAGTAAGTCTCAATTGTAATGAACAGACTTTTGACCATTGAGAATTCACGTATCATAGTTTAGACTAGACTAATTTGACCAGGTATCAAAAGCACCTTGCTGAAACGCGATATATTCATCTATAGTTAACATTGTTAGAACATACTGGGTCCTCAGGATATTTTATTTTACTATATAATAGTAATGATTGAAAATTAATTATTTCAAACAAGAATTGCAGAAGTTAAGAAATTTTGCCTTTAAAACATTTAAAATAAAATATGTTATTGCTACGGAATGAGTTCCCTACTTTAAATAATATTCTACTGAAAAAGAATTCAAATTAAATTTCGGTTTCATCATTTATTCCTGCAACACGTCTGTTTATGGACCACTTTTGGATTGCTGTTTGTAATCTACTAATTGCAAATAATATAATGCAACATTCTCAATTTCTAAAGCGCCATCCACGTAGCGATTAATAAAACTACGATACGATTGAAAATAAACCAATATTGGTAATGTTGAAACTATAGGTACACTAATGCTTGAAAACGCAAAATTCCGATTAATTTACCTAAAAGGCAGTTGTTTTAATTTAATTCTTTTAAACTCTTAGGTGATTATTAAGTATTTTGGATCAAATTTCATCTATTCACCAATATCATTTAGCACAATTTTAAAACTGGATTATATCTTATTTTCATTGGCAGATATTTTATTCTCTTTGCAATAGTCTTTTAGAACTTTCTCGGGTTATTTTAACGCAAACTGAATATATTTTCGACGAATTATTTTGAGTAATTTAACCGTTTATGTCCGCAAGGTTTGCTTGTATATTGAAACTTTTTGTAAATATGAGATTATCCTAGATATTTTGTTAAATTGTTATAATGATTGATTGACTTCGGAATCTTACAATTTCTAATAACCATCGAACTTGGTTTTATTGTATTACAGCGAATCTCTTTAAAAATTTGATAAATTTCTGCTAAATTCACTAACACTAGCCGCGTTTCTTGACGTATGATCTGATCCGGATCAGATCATATCTGCTTTCCTTTCATTTGTATAGCCGCGTTTCATGAAATAAACATAAAAATTGTAGTATTTTTTGTTTTTGTATCAAAATTTTGAACCAAAATGCTACTACATAGGATCAATATAATCACCTAAAAACCAAAAATAATACAATTTTTGTGTTGATTTCATGAAACGCGGCTATACAAATGAAAGGAAAGCAGATATGATCTGATCCGGATCAGACCATACGTCAAGAAACACGGCAACTGTTAAAATTTCTTGATCGAAATAGTTCCTGATTTTTTATTTTGAACGTATTATTTTGGTATTATTATAAAAGTTGTCTAAGTTGTGTTAGTATGATCATTCTTAAGAGAATTAGCCTAAAATTAGCGTTCTTATTTATTTTGGATAAACTAAATTATTTATTCTTTAAAATATTAAAAATTATATAGCAACTTGCCGTAGTTATTAAAATAAGTTTTTATAGTTTAACCTTAACAGAGAGTATTTCATTTGAATCTTAAACTTCAACCGTCTATATTAAATCTGGCCATTTTAACAGATTTATTCAAAAGGTATTAAATAAAAATTAAAAATATCATTGATTTATGAATAACATATTTTATTCAGATTTAAATTAGACAACATAAGGTCGAAACATTTCACCATTCGATACGCCATTAGGAAATACAATAGCCCTCCTATTTAAAATTGCACTACTATTTAAATTATCTTCAACATTTGTAAATTCATTTAAATTATTACTAGTATTATTATGGTTATTTTGAAAATGCCTTTGCTGATGTTGTTGATTATGATGCAGATGATGATGCATATGATTTGTATCATGCAAATTATTTTTTATTGTTACTGGAAATCCATTTAGATTTATTAAATTATCGGTAATTTTTTCATCATTCCCGTGTGAAATTTGTAATACAGATGATGTGGTCTGGTTTGGTATACCATTTATTGAACTGCTAGTGTTGTGATTGTTATTATTATTATTAGTATTAGTATTATTATGTCCAGTTGAACCCGTTGTTGTTTGAGATGTTTTAATTTTTTCATGATCTTGATTTTTACTATTGCTGCTATGATTATTATTCCCTTGGTCTTTATTTGATTTGGCTTCTGATTGTGCCTTTTTTGATCTTTTCCATTTCATTCGACGGTTTTGAAACCATATTTTAACCTGTGCATAAACAAAAATGAAAAAACAAAACAAATTACCACAAGTTTTTTTTAAGAATCATTTAAATCCTTTATAAAAACAAAATCAAGAATTATGGGAAAACATTATTCAGGATTTTAAAACGTCCAATTGTATTTTTTAACCATATTTTCTAAAGAAAATAAAGCGCAAAACATAATATAAGGATTTTCTTTCTTAAATAAATAATAAAATAATATCCTACTCGCCTGTGTTTCTGATAATGATAAATATTGTGCAACCTCAAATCTCTTTGGCCGTGATAAATATTTACTTTGTTTAAATTGTTTTTCTAATTCCAATAATTGTTGTGATGTAAAGGCGGTACGTGGTCTTCGTGTTTTACCTAAAATGCCATGCGGCGGGCAACCTGAAAAAAATTAAACAAATAAAAAGTTATAATATTTTTTTTACCATATATAAAATACCTAATTAGGATAAATTACATCTGATGGCGTATGATTTAAATATTATGAAGGGTAAATCCATTAGGAATATAATATACAATGGATGCAACGGATTATTTAGTCAACATATAGGGAAATTATATAAAATCGAAACATAAATATTAAATGCTTTTTAAAGTAAACAATATAAAAAGAGGTCCAAAAGTTGAATATAGAGCAGGGGTTGATCAGTTCGTTTATATTATAAAGTAATTTTAAATTGGACATTAGGGAATTAAACGATTATATAGATGAACAAAAAAAATACTTAAAGTCACGTTTATAGCTATATTGATGTACTTGTTTGTTATAACAATCAATTAATTAATTATAATTATTATAATTTAAAAATAACAATCGAGTTAGATATGTATACGTACAGGTATGATTTAAAGTGTAGTTGTATTGACGAAACGAATATATTTTATTCTATCTTAATTCTTAACTATGTATATATAATTGTATTATGATTAACACATTGAAAATCAAATACGTGATCGAGAGTATTTTCTTTTGGTCTTCTTCACACTGATGAGGATTTATTTTATGTTTTGTTTGGTTGTGTGGTACAAATTTATAAAATATCATATTTTGCTGCAAGATAAATAAATACTCATATATAACTATTTTTAAGTATGCACATATATAAATATATAATATATACGTTTGTTTATGATGAAAGGTTAAGATTGATATGTGTGTACAAGAAAATATGAAAAGGATATAATATATGACAACTCTTAGCTATACATATACTCGTATATTATATAATATAAAGTAGTGCTTAAATTTTGGATTGAACTAATCATAATACCAAACGAATTTGATATACATATGTATATGTGTTTATAGAAATCCGAGCAAGTGTTAATAATCATGTTAACATCTAAAATATTCTAACATAAAAAAACAAATTTTTATTCAAATAAGAAAAAAATCCTCTTAATTTTCTTATGTATATTCGGATAAATGTACCCTTTTTTTATTATTTTATTTATAATATTAAATTATATAAACAAAGTAATAAAAAAAATCCACCCTTAAAATTTGCTATATCACACCATCAACCGCAAAGTTGATCCTTTTTTCAATTATCCATACAATTAGGAATCATAATTTTTGATGAAAGCAATTGCGACAGATGGTGCTAATTTTGTTTTTATATATTTAATATATTTAAATTAAATTAATTTTTTTAAAGGGCTTATAATTATTTATTTTATGGGACTAGATATACATTATATAAATGAGTATTATACATAGTATGTATTAATAAAGCAAGTGTATTTGAAGAAAGATTTAGTGCATTTTATTTTATGTATAGGATAGTTTTAAATATGGGTTGATCGCATATACAATTATCATATTATATTTTATTTTTGGTGTTTAATTTGATTGATTTTTTGTAAATAGAGGGTGAATATGTTTTGTAGTTGTTTCCGAAATACTGTACATATTTTCAAATTACGTTCAATTGACAATATGCCGTTTCTTAAAGTTTGTGAAACTTAATTTTATCATTTTTGGATATACGAGTATCAAGCCTTATTCCTCAATTATTATTATATAACAGTTTAATAAAGGCCATTACTTTTCCCTTACAATTAGGCTCTACCGGTTTCGATCCTGAAGTTGGTTTTCATACTGTCTAAGACAATCTGAAGAAGAGAAGTCGTTCTTTACACCGTATAGCCATCGTCGTCTGCAACGACTTCAGCGCCTACCATATAGTATAGCTCTCCTTTCAGAGATCGCCGCACACAATTCGTTTCGGATCCGCACGCAGAACGTGACCTAGCGGGCGTACCCGTTGAGATCTTACTTCCACCCATTCCCTTAGTCGTGTCACTTCAATCGATATGAACAGTAGTCATTCAAATATAAATAGATATTCTCTTAGTCGCTCGAAGTGACGTGACACGACAAATAGAATTATCTGGCAGCACCAATAATTTCCCGATTTTTGACGGAAATTTACGTTTGAAATATATATACTACTCTGGGCAAAAAATACCGGGAATTTGTTTATAAATCAAAAAATCTTTATTTATTCTTCTAAATTCATTACATCCCCCTCAAAGTAGCACCCCGCTACTTGAATGCTACTTGAAGTTGAATTCTGTTCTTGGTAATGATGTATAAGATATCGCCGATGTTGGTTCTGCTAAATTTAATTTTCAGGCTGCCTTGAACTGGGATCTTGTAATACGGCGTTTCTCTTAAGGCAGAGGAGCTGGTGGAATGGCTCGGATGGCACTCATCAGACTAACATCGGTCTGGTTAATGGAAGAATTAACTCCGGTAGCTGAATTAGATATACCATGAATTGGATTCATTAGAGTTAATTCTGCAGCGCTCAACCCATTTTAGAATAAGCATCCATCATTCCAGTCCTTTATTCGGGCCAAAATAAACGTAGTCCAGGCAGGTACACTATCCATAATTATTTTGATGGTTTTCTTAATCTCACTTACCAACACTCTTTTGCACTTTTGATTAAATAATTTTTCGTTTGTGTTATGTAAGTTATTGTTTTGGATTTAAATAAATTTTAGGTAAGAAATTAAAATAATCAAATAAAAATAATTATAGGACTAATATAGAGTCGATTGGTAACAACCGTGAAGAAGAGTGAAAAAGCTTACATTCACAATTTACGTTAAGCAACTGTATACGTTGTTTTTTGAATAATTGTGAACTTGCATAAGATTTTCTGTCAGAGAAATTTGTTTGAAATTTTGACCTTCTATCGAGCTTTTGTACAAGTTGTACCCAACAAAAATATTTTTTTTATAGAACCATACTTTATGTAATTTAAAGCTTTTAACAACCGTATATATTAAAGAGTTTTTCGATCAAGTTTGATTATACATAAAATGGCGTCCTTCCGCTGTTTTATTAATAAAATATTTATTAATTAACTTTTAGGATACATTAACTCACCGTACCTTTATGGTACAATTACATATTTTTATACATTTTTAATCATTTCTATATCAGAGGAAGTTAAAAATCGAAACGAAATGCCACGAAAGCCAGCCTTCAGTGACCATACGCTGATCAAATAACGACAGCACAGCAACTTTTCGATTGGGCTAAAAAAAATGAATCAAACATTACTTTTAGATTTTGTACAAAGGGTACAGAAGGGTGGCACGATCACTAGCAAACAAATTTGATTCCGTAAAAGCAAATATAGTAATAGCCATCAGAGAAACACACGATTATCAGTGCTTTGTTCCTAATGCTAACAACCACATCACTGCGCGTCGATTTTCCAATTCTGATAATTTTTATAATTTTAAATTAAAATAATTTGTAAATAAATTAATTTCAATTGAATAAAACAGTAAAAGTAAGAACAAAAACATGAATTTCGTAGTTTAGAATTAATAATTGTACTGAAATGTTAAATTCCACCGTAACTTGTTATGACGTTTTGTTCTATAAAACTCATTGAACGCATTGAGTCTCCATCGTGAAAGATAGCTTGTTGGAAAGGTATTTTCAAGTGCTTTACGATAAAAAAATAAAAATAAAAAAAAAGGGTGAGCATTTCGAGTTTTCAGCAAAATACTATTTAAAACTGAAATTTAAACGATATATTGTACATTAACACCAAAGTTTAAAACGCTTACTTGAAAGGATGTACAATTGTCTTTCCAACGAGCTATTATACGTGAAAATCGGACAAGGAATACTTAAGATACACGAATTTAAAGATGTGAACATTTGAGTTTCCGACAAAAACAAATTATAACGGAACTCCGCGTATTTTGCCCCCACCGAGTTTTTACTCAAATTATATTTTTTTTTATCTATATCTATACCATCTCCCCGAATTTCAAAAAAATTGGACATCTTGCCTCCGGATGGGTGTCTGATTTCGCGTGGAATGGCTGTATATGCAACTCTATTGTGAAGAATTATATTTGTGTATATAGCTTATAATGGTGATGTCGGTCCAATCATCGACTGTTATGCTAAACCTTTCTCCAGATTTTTTCAAAGCAGAGATATTTTTTAAAACCATACAAAATCGGTATGTCGATCTACAAAATTTTGTTTCAGAAATAAGTTGCTTCGTCTTTTCTAAAATAAATAGCTTAATTTAAACATAGGCAAATTATTGGAAACTAATCAATAAATTCATAATATTACACGGTTTGCATTACAAATTCAACTATAGGCATTTCAATTTCAACCTTTTGCAAATCAATTTCATTGTATTGCACATCAATTTTATTCTTGAATTTCACAATTTTTCAAATCAATTCAATCAATTGTAAAACTAACTCAACACTTGGCAAATCAAATTCAAGTACTGCAGGCCTAATATTGTTTTCTAATATAAAATTTTCCCCTATGTTATAATTTTCACTTAATTGTTTGTATATAGGCCTGGTAAACATTACAATCGAGATGGTCTATAGTAATATTTTTATTGAATAAAAAGCAAAATATGTATTCCAATCGCAACATTAAAGCAATAAATTTGAACAGTAGTATATGTATAGCTTATATAAATATTATTCAAATAGGGTCTTGTAGCCGAAAACTAGATATTTAAAAGTTTTAAGAATTTGGTGTGAAACAATAATTTGAACTACATTTTAAGAATTCAAGTCAAATTATATTATTTATATTTCAACTGGAAAAATTTAAAAACAATTAGAATGTTATAGTGGTTAAATCTGCGATGTTTGGATCAGGAGGTACCGGGTTTGAATCCCAACAGAGGCGGGGGATGCAAAAGGGATTTTTCATCTCCCGATTACGATCGGTGATTATATTGAAAACATCTATGACCCTCTGTTGGAATGTAAACTTATGGGCCCGACATCGTTTATGTTTACAGGCTAGCATGGAGCTATGTACAGATGCTAGCATGGAGCTATGTGCAGATGGCCAGTTAAAAGACGGACCTGTAGCCGTGTACTATTACAAATAGGGATACTGTTCAGCTTTCCAAGGACAATAAATCCACTAGCCGAACAGTCTCTAAATAATGTATGTATGTGTTGGTATTTATTTTATTATTTAAAGAAAGTTACTTAAAAAATAGAAAAATTTCCTAACTACAAAAAGTAACATTTATTAAACGTTAACAGCCGTTCGAGTGTGAAAATAAATCCACACAATTTAGATCAGCATATGTTTAACCAAGCAAATTGCTTACTTTGACCTAATGGAAATTCGCACCGAAAATTGTCAAAAGAGTGTGCGGATGTAAAAACCCACGAATATTTCCACACTCGAACGCAGCCGCGTTGAGGTTTATGTTTGATTATGATGCAGGATTTTGAAAACAAGATGGAATTTTAAATTTAAATTAAAAATTTGTTATCAATATTTTTCGACTACATCGCCCCAATTTGTAAATTATTTAACATAACCCCAAGTTGCATCTTAACATGATCCCAATGGTATGATCGGAGAATGAAACTCAAACTACACTTAAAATTCAACTAAGAAATGAATTTGACTTACAAACGGTTGAATTTGCTTTGCAAAAGTTTGAATTTGATTAGAAAAAGAGTCAAATTGATTTGCAAATGGGTGAAAATGACTTGCTTGAAGTAATTGATTAATTTTAAAAGGAGGAAGTGGGTATGTAAAAGGTGAAATTTAGAGTGCAAACCCTGGCGTTGATTCATGATATCATAATTTAACGCACAATAATAACATACATATGTATATATATATTTTGTCAAACCTATAATGCTCTCTAACACTTTCTTCACCTGCGTAATTTAATAAATATGAAAAAAAATTTGCTGTGATGTGAATCGATGTTTTTTCAACATTTTTGACTAAAAATTTTCAAAGCAAGAACCTATTTTTTTTAGTACATTTTCATAATATTCAATTTTTTTAAAAATCTTTAATATATTAATTAATTAATTTAATTAATTGTTTTCTGAAACAACTGATGTATTACCTGTGGATTAAATCACTTAACATTGAGTATTATTGATCAAAATGTATGAGCCTATGTCGGACTAGGCACGGTTTTAATTTATCATTTACACTTTGTATAGCTCCATGCCGAGCCTATTATTGACATGAACGATGGTTCGGCCTATGGATTCTGCACTCCCAACAAAGACGTCAAATAGATGTTTTCATATCGTCATTCTGATCGGAATCAGTCTAATAGTATTTTGTCAAGTAATTATAAATTATTGTTGAAACATTTAATCGGTATTAAATTTATTTTGAAAACAAACTACGAGGGCAGCTCTAAGATACGACTATTTTGTATCAATAATAAGTCAACATCATAGGTACTATGTATGCATAAAAATTAACATCATATACTTGCTATTCATCGGTATACGTATATTGTAAGCATATACATCATTAAAGCCATATATACATACTTTAATTCAGTCAGGTAAATAGTAATAATCGATTAATTTATTTAAAAAAAAGAATGTTTGCTTTAAATAAAATTATCCACTGTAAGCAAACTGAAAGTTATAAATATGACAAACTAACAAACCACTAAAAAATTAAAAAATATCACAGATGTTAATATTTATTTGTAAATAAAATAGTATTTTGTAGGTAATGTGATTAGTGTCATCTTAATTGTATTACATCAACTGTTGCAATTTCTGTATTTGTATTTATTTATTTATTTTTCTAAGTCGCTGATTATATTATGTGGGGTGAGGGCAATTTATATGGTACATATATCAAATATATATGGTGTTTGGTTGGAATATGTACATACATATATGGTGATGAATTTAAATTGCTTAATTGGAAATTTGTATACACAATAAAATAGTTTTATTAATTACAATATATGTTATACAATTTATTTCTGGTAATTAGATATTTGATAACTATTTAATTGATTTAGCGATCAAGCCTATATACATATATTATAGCAAACGAACAATAAAATGCCTATAGAATTCCCAAGATTCCACTTAAACAAATATAAATAAATAAAGCCGCACCCGATAATTTTTTTTTACACCAAATGTTCTAATATTAACCAATTAATATTCATTTAAAAAAAATATTTAAATTATATATAAAATAAATAATAATTCACACCCTTAATAATTTGTCACCATAAAAAAATTATTCTATTAATAACAATAAAAAAAATAGACCTAAAAATTATTTAATATTTATAAAAGGACCAAAGGGAATTAAAATGAAAACTAAACAAAAAAAAAGTAGAAAGGGTATTATTTAAAACCTGCTTAACTCTAATCAAATAATAGAAATACAATTGTCATCATCAGAGAAGAGATCATTTTTTTTTGTATTTTTGTATTTATTTTTTGGAAAAAAGGGCTAAATGAATAAATTGATTGTAATTTTTTAGATAAACAATACATCTTTGTTTTTGATTATTTAAAGAATATAAATAAATAAATGAAAATTAAGGAAAATTATGTACAATTTTTAAACATTCCCTCCGACGAAATTTTCATAATCGATTTTGGTCCTAAAATTATTTAGTCTGCCGAACCTGGATCATGGTAAAAGATATAGACATATATTATAAAAAAAATTAATTTAATCCATATATTGGTAAATAATTTGATTCAATATATGTACGTGTTAAAATTCCTAATTGAATTATTTTTTCAAATTTGTAAATGAACATATTTTTCAAATTTTTATAGCGGTCGCAATTAGCTTAGGCAAAAAGTTGCCCTGGTATAAAAATTTGAAGCATAAGTTAGTAAACAAAACTTATAATTTGTAACAATTGCTAATATATCCTTTTGCCAAATCATTTTTCTAGCACCCCTCTATATTTGTTTTTATGTTTTTAAATGAACCTATTGAAATATTTATGGTATGTATACAAATCAACCCTCACTTATAGATAAATAACATTTTAGATAATCTATTGAATTAATTTGTGACGACAGTAATAGTAATAATAATAATAATAGAATCTCTTTAGTTTTTGCTATCTGATTTTTTCTCTCTCCATGTTTTAGCAAGTAGATAATATGGGCAATAAATAAAAACTCCGAACCTATCAATTTAATTTCCAGCATTAATTTGATATAATTTTTCACTTGCTAGTTTAGTTTTATTAGTTTTTAAAAAGGGATGATTATTTATTACCATTTGAAATGGTTTTAAGTGTATTAATTTCAATAATGAAATTGATTTTGTTTTTATTTTTTGGTTTTACCGAATAATTTTAATTATATTTACATATACATATATGTAAGTATAATTAGCTATTTTATGTTTTGAACATACTCTAAGTTTACTAGTCCGCAGTAAGTAAACGGTTATACTATACCGCAAGAGTTTCATATCATTATTAACAATTCTTATCTGGGCTAATTGCATAAAACTCAGAGATGTATATAAACAATCAATAAAAAAAGATTCGGCCAATTTAATAATACAATAATAAAAGACAACTAAGAATTAGCAGACGCGAACAATACATTTGGGTGTTATATTAATTTTAAGGTCTTACTCTGAAATTCTTCAATCCCCCAAATTTTAAAATTTCTAAATTCTTATTGAGTAAAGTTTAAATTGAAATATTTTAAATTTGGAAATTACCTAATTAGCAAACTAAAATTCAAAATTGTTCAATTCCAAAATATCCAAGGAGAAATTTTTAAATTCCTTCATTTTCGTTAATTCCAAAAATTCAATCATTTAGTGACTCTTTATAATTCTCAATTGATAAAATACTTTCTAACTTTTTCCAATCTTCGTCTTACATATAGGAATTCACTAAAAATTTAAATGGGTTTACCGAAATTATTATTGTAATTATCGAAAATTAATTTTAAATAATTTTTTCGAGTTCAATGTAATTATTGGTACTATTATTGAATTATCAATAAAGTAAATTCTAAAATTCAATACTTTTTCGATTTTTAAAATTCAATTTTACTTATTTTACAATGCAAAAAAATTATATTTTCAATTCGAATTTTAAATTCTAAAAATACTGATTTTAAAGTCAGATGAAAATTTTAGAAATTTAGGATTTCCGAATTTATGAACCTTTTCAAATATTTCGATGTAGTTTTTGGAAGTTTTAATTTTTGAAAGAAAATTTTGCATGTATATACCGGGTGTTTTTTTTAAACTGAGACGATCAAATATCTCGAAAAATAGCCACTCTACGGAAAAAATGTCCATAATCAAAATTTAATCATACCGCGGGGGAAATACATTAGTGCAAAAAAAAAGTCCCCCCACCCCCGCTTTGTAGGTGGGGCGGGGGTAACTTTTAAACTAAGATAGGAAGCCATATTTTTTATTGCAGATACGGATTCTACGACTAAAAGTACGTATGATTTGAATAAAATATTTTGTTCGGTTCATGATAGATGGCGTTGCAATCGACGAAATTCAATTTTTTCAATTTCTCCTTCTTAGAACACACGCATTCGATTCTGCAATACGTTTGAAATAAAAAACATCACGTTTTCATTGGAAATACTCGAAATTCGTCATCAAAACAATTTATTCTGTTTTGTAAATCTAAATAAGTGTTCAAAATTAATTTCAAGTTTTATTATTAAATTTCAAAAATACAAAATTCAGGCCATCATTTTGAACACTTATTTAGATTTACAAAACAGAATAAATTGTTTTGATGACGAATTTCGAGTATTTCCAATGAAAACGTGATGTTTTTTATTTCAAACGTATTGCAGAATCGAATGCGTGTGTTCTAAGAAGGAGAAATTGAAAAAATTGAATTTCGTCGATTGCAACGCCATCTATCATGAACCGAACAAAATATTTTATTCAAATCATACGTACTTTTAGTCGTAGAATCCGTATCTGCAATAAAAAATATGGCTTCCTATCTTAGTTTAAAAGTTACCCCCGCCCCACCTACAAAGCGGGGGTGGGGGGACTTTTTTTTTTGCACTAATGTATTTCCCCCGCGGTATGATTAAATTTTGATTATGGACATTTTTTCCGTAGAGTGGCTATTTTTCGAGATATTTGATCGTCTCAGTTTAAAAAAAACACCCGGTATATATTAATTTGAATCAATATTTATAATGGTGTTAATTTGTTAAATAAATATATATTTTGAAATGTTTTGCGATTCAAATTTCAATCAGTTTAGAAAAATTTCCAAATTTAAATATTTTGAAATGTCTAACCTTTTAAACATTTTTTGAAAATTGTACGAAATTTAGTTTTCAGTCCAGTTTAACGTTTAGAATTTGAGGTTTCCTTGTGAAATGTAGAATATTAAAAATTCAGAATTTTGCGGGCAATCAAATATCGTATCAAAATTAGTTTACTTTTCAAGAAAACTATCAATCCAAATTAATGGTGTCAATATAATACAGGAGGACCATTTAATACTGTAACAGAGGTCGAACAAATTTATGGCATTGATCAATGTAACCGCATTGGCAGAATTTGGAATAAAAATGGTATGTTGATGCTCCCCATAAGTGCAATTTTAGTTTATTTATACAAGCATGTATTGAATTTGTTTGTCTACTTATTTTGTGGTCCAATGGCTCTCCTAAATCATTCGCAATTTGCTGTTTTGCTTCCTTGCCTTACTCTATTACCATAGGTAAATCGATGACGCACGGTTATGGCTCCGATTTAATTGGCACATTATACATACATGTACATGACCGATGGTTCGGCCCATGAATTCTGCATAGAAAGTCGTAGATATCTGTTGAGCATCACCCTGATCGAAATCTAGGATGAAGAATCTCTTCCATTCTGCCTCTATTAGATTTCGAACCCGGTACCTCCCGTACCAAACATCACAGTTTTAAACACTGTGCTATTTGCTCTGTATAATTTGAGCGATAGGTCGAAATTCTATAAATCATCTTAATTTTCGCTTAATAATTAAAAATTTAGAAAATACCTCGAATCTTCTCCTATAGTTAACTTTCTCTAAATTTGTGAAATACAAATATTGAAAAAAACTCTAAAATTCTAAAAACGCCCACAATAAATGGGACATTTTAATGAGCGTTAGTATCCAAATTTTAAATTTTATTTTCAGAAGTTTGTCGAATTTTTAAATTTAATTAAGAAATGTAAAAACTACTGTGAATCCCATAAGAATTTAATAATTTTAAAAATCGAGCTAAAATTCAGAATTGCCGAATTTGATTTCATATTTTAAAAGTATCAATTTTTCTTAACTTGCGGTATGTATATGTACATATGTATGTGTAAATGCCACGTCTGAATCATAAGTATACGTAATACGGTTCACCTTGGTTCGATAGAATGGGAAAAAAATTTGGGAAATATTTTAAATTGGTGATTTAAACCTTTTATATAAATTCAATATTGTGGTTTTAATACTCAATCCGTATCTCTGATACTTCTTACTGTATGTTATAACTAATTGATTTAGAACTGCAGGCTTGCTATAGTTCTTTTGAAAGCTTGTAACTATAAATTTAAAAATTGTAGTTATTGTCGAAATTTTTTAATTAATAATTTTTTTTTTTTACCAATTATTGTGTACTTTGGAACATTATTCAAACTTGAACTGTTGTGTGTTATATGCAATCCCTATCGTAGCTAATTAGAAAAAGGAATTAAAATATTTTTTGAAAGCAAACTGGTTTCGCACATTTCCATATAAGCGTTAAAATTTTAAAATTCAATTATAATTCACTATATTTTAAATAATATACGAGATATATTCAAATATACAAGTGCGTTAATAAAATAGAAATTTTAAATATCCGTTCAAATTTTAACAAATATTCTAATATTGAATACATTTTACAAACTTTTGATGCTGCCTACTTTTGAAGAATATTAAAGACGCAGATTACATTTTTTAAAACTGATAATTTTTTAAAAATATTTTGAGTAATTTCAGGAAATATTTAAAATGGATTCGAATATGTTTCTAAAACTTTAATACAGATTTGGCACGCGAAAGTTTGGGTATTATTACGGAATTTTTTTTAAAAACTATTGGTGACTTAGAAATTCACGGAAATTTGTAAATTACTATATTTATAAAATATAGTAAAGGAATACAATATTTTATTTATATATTTTGTTTATTATTTAAATTGGTAAATTAATCTGCATAAGCCGATGCTTTAAAATTAAATTTTTAAAACAGAAATAGTACTTGAAATTAATACTCAATCAAACATTGGAACATTAAATCTTCTTAAAATAACTGATAACCGACGGGATTTTTAAACGAAAATGCGACGGAATTGATATTTTTAATAAATTTAATGTTGTTAAAAAAAAGTCAGAAATAATTTAATAATTGTTTATGTACATACAGACTAGCTATATTGTCACCAAATTAAAATTTAGTTCATTATGTATGTATATAATAATAAGAATAACTAATAAGAATAACACATCTAAACTGTACCTACATATATATTCTATATGTATATTCTTAGTTTACTTTTAAAATTCATTTTGATTGAAATAGTAAGTTTCACTGTCGATAATGCAGATTTTATAAAACAACATGCATATATATGTATATACATACATATATGCACATATATATATAGTTTTAGCCAATTAGATTTTTCTTGTTAGAATATATTATTTTTATTTTCTGATTCAAATTATAAAACTAAATACCGCAATCTATTAAAATACATGTATAATTTAAATATTTACGTAATAAATATCACTTTGATAAAAACAAAATAACTATAAATATATATGCAAATGTTAAAATATTTGTATATTATTTTCATGTTATATCAAGTGTTTTGTTATATTGTCCAAATTTTTGATACCAAGCATATATTATATGTATGTATGTATATATAAAATATGTATCTTGTGTCTATACATATATACATTATGCATGTACATATCTATGTGTTATATTAGGTTAGCTCTGTATCTATATCAATTCAATGATATTATGATATTTTCAATATATACCACGAGATTTAAATTATATCACTTATTGTTATTGTTATTATTTTGGATTGCATATACTGCAACATAAACAAGTTCATTTATTTTAATTTTTAAATATAGTAAATACAAAATGTAGGTATTGTAAATATTATAGATATTTGTGTAAATATGTATATGTATACACACATATATACATATGTATACATATTTATATAAAAATGTGAAAATTTTAATCAACAGAAAACAAGCAACCCTAATTCAGTCAATTAGCACCATTTATATTCGTTTGTCTTATAGTTTAATTTAAACTATAAAATATAGTTTTGTATATGTATATATATCCAGTTATATATATACCCATTTTGTATATTCTATATACTATAATAATCCAGTCTAGTTATATTATATATATATATATATATAGAGAAGAGAATGAGTTCTTTAACAATAAATTGGTGGCTTTTATTTTAACAGAATATAATACATTCTCTCTTTCTCACTTAAAATAGAAATGCTCTTTGCTATATGGGTATTTACAAGAGTATATAATGTAATTTAGAGACTTTGAACAAACTACTCAGTATCAAATAAATTGCCATTTTCCATTCGTTTTATATCTGTTTAGCTTCCCATTTGATTTTGTTGGTTTTGCTCAGTTTAAAATAATATTTAATTCCTTCATGAGGAAAAATGAAAAAAAAAAAAAAAAGAATCAAAGAGACGAGGAGGTTAAAAATATAAAAGGAAAATTTGTGGGCGGTAACAAAAAGTATACTATATTCTTCGTTTCACGTTATATATAAGGGAACAATGATAAAATAATTTTATTATATTTTAATTATTTTAAATTAATTTTAAATCATGTATACTTATGTTTATAATGTATTTTCCCATTTTCTTTCAGGTTCTATAACATTGAAAAATTATATCTGCTATATTCGAAAAATGATTAAATATCGATGAGAAAACTTAGTTGTAGTTTTTCGGTTTGTTATACTCTCGAAAAAGTTATATTATTTTACAGATCGTCGAAACCTTTTCTGTATATATAAGTATGTTCTTACTGAAGCATATATAATAAAGATTTTAGACTATAGTATCGATATATAGAGAAAAGATTCCTAAGTTAAAGTCTGCGATCTATACAGTTGAATCGTGATATTTCTTTCATATAGGCCATTTAAAAATAGGGAAATCTTAGAGAAATTCGTTTTAACTAAATATTGTTATATTGAGGATAAATCCTCAGGAGATTTAAAGATGGTTTGTTATTGAAGTTTTTAACAGCTACATGTATATGTACCGGGTGCCAATAGAATACGGAGACTGACAAATGTTTGGAAATCTAATTGAGTTGTAAACAATACGTCTATTTAATAGAAGAATAAACAATTGTTAAAATAATCCCCATGGGCATCAATACATAATTTGAAACGTTTATACTAAAATTATCAGAATTTTTTAAAGGATTTTCATCCCGCAGACGTGTGCTATTGCTCTAGTCTCCGCAAGTATATTCTCAAACAAAATGATCCAAAGGGTCTAAATCCGAAGAGTATGGTGGCCATTGGTTAACGTTAATAAAATTCTCAAATATCTTCTGAATCCATTGTTGAGGATAATGCTCACAAATTCAGCTCAGACTAAATTATCGAAAAATTCACACCAATACATATCTCTGTTGATTTTGCCACGAATCAGCTTCATCGGAAGGTATTTTTTTGACCAAGTACGCGGTCATTTTTTAGACGATTGTATATATCAAATCTCTGGGCTCCTTGAGCTGATACGGGTATATGTCGTTAAGGCCCTTTTTGGCTTTTCGAGCAATTTTCTATAGTTTACTTAGGGGCTCCGGCAGCTATAGATGACACATCTTATCTTGCAAACGTTGAACGTACGGGGAAAAATTTAAAAACAGTCTCCGTATTTTATTAACATACGATATACTATTGCACTAAATAATAATAATAAACAGTATTTAAAGCCCATTATTGGCCCCTTACTGTGTCATTATTGGCCGCTTTCGATTCTGGGCTTGGCCTTCATACTGTCTTAGACAACCTGAAGAATCCAAGTCGTTCTCTGCACCGTGAAGCCATTGTCGCTTGCAAAATTCTCTGCGTCTATACCATATGGTGGTTTTCCTTTCAGAGATCGCTGCACAATCCGTTCCGGATCAGCACACAGAACGTGACCGAGCCAGCGTACTCGCTGAGATCTTATTTCATGTACAATATCGGGGATCTTCATCAGACCTCGGATCTCGATATTGTAAAGAGCTCGGTATGTGCCATCTACTTCGGGGTTTGAGCCGTAAATCACACGTATTACTCCTCTCCCTAATGTACGGAGACATCTCTCATACTCGTTCGTCAGCGCCCAAGTTTCGAATCCAAACATAACAACGGGCCTGATCAACGCTTTGTAAAACTTTATCTTCACGGCACTTGATAAGTGTTTAGATTTTAGCTGTGGCATTATAGAAGATACAAGCACAACTGCCTGCTACCAGCCGCACTTTAATACCCTCACCCACACTGTTATCGTGAGTGATAAGAGAGCCCAAATAATTGAACCTCTTCACTCCCTCAAACGTGTAGTGGGCACTACTAAAATCTGGTCTACCATTGTCCCTATATCCAGAGATCATGTATTTCGTTTTGGACTCATTGATCTGGATTCCAACAGAAGCTGAAAACTCTACAAGCGGATCAAGTATTTCCTTCACTCCGCGTTGCTATTCAGTCCAATCACGCATATGTCATCTGCATAAGCAAGCACCTGATTGGACTGGTGATATAAGATGTTGCGCTGAGGTGTTTCAGTTTTACGAAAGTTGTACTCCAACATGAGATTAAAGAGTATCGGGGACAGAGCATCTCCCTGCCGAACACCCCAGTTAAGAAGAAATTCTTGATATCCTGTTCTCCACTTTAACACAGCATTGAGACTGTGTCACTGTCATTCTATATAATCGTACTAATTTTGTTGGCATACCTAGGTATTCCAGCACAGACCACAAACTCTCTCGGTTGATCGAGTCATTGCCTGCTGGAAATCCAGCAACACCAGATGCACGGAGATGGAAGTTTTATAATATTTAAATCACCTGCAGCGAAAAGACCTGAACAGTGACTGTCGATTCGGACGAAATCCTCCTTGATAGTCACTAACCAGGCCCTCCTCCAGATGGGTGATTCTATTCAATATAATGTAGGACAGTAACTTGTATGTTGTGCAAAAGAGAACTATACCGCGATAATTCTTATATTTTAGGCGGTCACGCTTCATGGAGATAGGGCATTACTTCGGTTCGCCATACTAATCGAATAAGGTCGAAAAGAGAGTTCCACAAATCCCCTCCGAATATCAAGTGCTATAAATTAATGCAGTCCACTCCAGGTGAGCGGTTTCGTTTTAGTCTCTGCCCTATAGTGAATTCCTCCTGCGGGATGGATCCTCAATGCAAATCTCCGCAGTCTGTATTTAAGGAGACTCGACTACAGTCTGGTGAATGATGAACACCAAACAGGTCGGTAAAGTGTTCATTCCATGCGTCTATGTTGACTCAGAGGTTTCCATGCCTGTCCCGAATGGCAGTTAAGGCAGGCCTGAAAGTATGATGCAATCCAGTAATTCCTTTAAATAAATTACGCGAACTGTGCTCATTGCGGAGTTGTTGTACTTTCAGAACCTCTGCTTTCCACCATTCTCGCTTTTTCTGTCTACAAATCCGCTTAGCTGCCTTCCTAGTAAGAGTGGCTTTGTTTTTCCTCGCGATTGCGAGACGTTGCACTTTACTATGGGATATATTTTGTTGCTCAACTGCAAGACGACACTCGTCATCAAACCAATCATTCTTGGGTCTGACTTTCACTATACCTAAAATCTGTTGAGCAGCAATGACAACCGATGTTTTCAGTACCTCCCAGACAGAGTTCACACAGTCAGACTGGTAATTAGCTTCCTCAATGTTGCCGCTGACAAGATCCTGATATCGTTTCTTTTGATTTTCATTTATCAGACCTTCACAGTCGAAACGTTCCATGCGATCCGCTGTGTTCCCGCACCTGTACGAAAACTTCCATCGTAGCTTTGCAGCGACCAAATAATGATCTTTGTAACTAAATAGTTAACAAGCTGAAGAAGGAAGGAGACGCTTTTATGATAATAATGTCAGTATAGTGAATTTAAATTCCGTTGAGAGTTCTTTGCTTTTAACAAAATATTAAGTGTTTACAAGTATTTGCAAGCACTTGATGAATTACAGCTACTCAACCTAGTTTTGATTGAGTATATAGCTATCTATAAGTAGTTACACAAATTTTTCCCGATAGATAGGTTTTTGTGTAAATAATAAGGAAAGTAAAATGAAACCTGTGTCACTTGCAAGTGTTTTTAAATTTGGCGAATATGCCTTAGATTTATTTTGATGCTGTGAACCACGTTGAGCTGAATTTTTCCATTAATACGCGTACTTATTACAATATATTCCTCAATGTATATTGTCCAGTCTCTCTTATAACACGTATTTTTAATTTTCTTAAAATAAGTAACTTAAAATAACAAAATTCCATTTAATAAATTAAATCCCCAATTAAATTTTCTATTTCTGCTGCCATAATTGTATTTTTAACTATCTTTCGTGTGGTTTCTGGCGTTCCTCAGAGTTTCGTGCTATAGGCCCTTTAATATTTTTTATGTATGTATATTAATGACATATAATCCTTGATTCATCATTACCCTTTGATGTTTCCGCTGACGATGTGGTATTACTAAAATCATCTTCCAATGAAGGAATCCAACGATACCTGCAGGTCGCCGAATATTGGAACACTATATATGTAAATGTTAAATACATAAACAAACATTTGCCGTCTTTAAGAGCTCGTCTGGTCAGCTTCCGGTGTTTAAACCACACAACTTTTAAAGTTAACAGATGTTTTCTAATTTGCTTTAAGAAATTACTATATACGTACGTACATATATATGTTAATAGCTTTTAAATTTGTTTGTTAAAAAGCATTAAAAAATTAATCAGTATAGATATTCAATAGTATGTAAAGCTCAACATTTTGGTATTTTAAATTTTAATGTATCGAAAACGGTTAATCGATTAATTTAACGAAATTTTAGTGGTATAGTAAATAATATAACCAAAACATCAATCAAAACATCGATCAATTTAACGAAATTTTAGTGGTACAGTAAATAATATAATCAAAACCGAATATTCGAATACATTATACTACACCATACTTAAATGTTTTGTAACAACCACCATATACATATATGCACAATATACACACACCTACATCTTTTTAAACCCAAAAGAAACATAATATAATAAATAAAATCTAAATTCAATCTTACAAATTATATGCGTTTTAATCTCGGAAATAACAGAAAAAAACATAAACAATAAAACAAACCCGAAAACGTGATTTGTGCCCTCTTTTCAATTTTATATGTATAGTTTATATTATATAGGATATAGGAATAGAAAAAAATGTTCGCCATCCTTAAATATATACAATAGAATATGTATGAAGTAATTTTTTACTCTATGGAATAACATAATAAAGCAGTGCTGAACTTTTGGTACATTTCGTTTTCGTGCAAATTTTGCAGTACACTCGCAATTGTTCGCCATCGAGTCGAGCGGCCATTTGAACCGTCAAAATTCAAAATTTTATTACAAAATGAACATAACGAATAATCATAATACTGGTAATTTTTGGAATAACCACGATAATTTCTATACCTTCCGCTAACATAAAATTTTAGATACCATTCTGATAATATGGAAATGCGAATTTATTTCTGTTTATATGTAACTTTTCAAATTGTTCTCTCATTTTTTTTCTATCACCACCATCATAGTCATCATCATCATCATCAACAACATAATGATTCCATTCTGATTCTCAATGGAATATATAAGTAAAATATATGTACATATATGTATATACATATATGGTGAAAGTATACATATATACAGACATATATAACTCTGAATGATAATTCACCCACCCCCACCAAACGAAATAAAAAAACAACGAAAAAATTGGTAAAATTATAGAAAAACTAATCTGTAATGGAGGTAATTTGTAAGCATTATAAGCTGAACCATTTGGTGTATGTGTATTGTGTATATATATCACTTTGAAATATATTATGTTATAAGTATTATAGTTTTATGTTATATATTTTTAAACTAAAATATTAGAAAACCTTAGAAAAACACATTTTTCTATATACATACAGACAATTTTCTTTTTTCATGGTTCATGTTTTAATATGGAATGGGGAAGACATGAAAGTAAAAGAAAAATCGTTTAATAAATTGATGATGGAAAATAGCTGTATGATGTAATTTTTATTGTAATTTTATTCGAAAAAGGAAAAACAAATTATTTTATGTAAACTTTAAATTGGATGAGATTTGATATTGTGTTGTCTGCCATTTATGTTTCGATATGTCTGTAAGTATTGAGTATGGATATGTATATACATACTTATGTACCTTTAGTGTTTGGTAAACAATGTTACCCATGATAATCGTTTTATTTGCTATACACAATAAAACTATTAACACTCTAATTTTAACAGAATATTTGTTACTTTTCTGTGACAATATGATATCCATTTTTTTAAATGGAGTAAAAGAACAGTCTATATGTGCCAAATAACACGACACTTACAATAATTTTCGAAATTCGGGTTTTTGGACATAAAGCTTGATTATGCTGACATAAAATTGGTGTTCATAAAATCATGGTTAAAATTTGTTTCCGATGTTACAAGTTTTTGCAGGTTTGTAATTCAAAATTTTAATAATGTCAGGTAATTAAGACTTTTTATTTTATTTTTTGTTTTAAAGCTTATTTTTTAATTTTATGTTCTGTAGTTTATATAGTAATTATTAATCTAATATAAAAATGCACCACAAACAAAATCACATTAATACAATACAAGAATTAGTTTTATTTATATAATTGATTTTGAAAATGATGCTTTTGAAAAACATATTTTTATTTTGGCCGAATTTATAAAAATCTGTTTTTCAAAACCAAGATTTTGAAAACCGACATTTTAGAAATCCAGATTTTGTAACCTTTTTTAAGAAACTAATTTCAATGCAACATTATTATATTTTTGGGAAATACCACTTACACTAAAAATGACTATAGTAAAACTATTCAAATAATTTAGAAATAATTATTGATTTTCTTCGTATTCTGTAAGAAGATGGCGGAAATCACCTTACATAAACATATTACATATATGAAAATACTTGTACTATATGCTGTAATTTGAAAATATGTCAGATATACTGTTTTGGTGTACCAGAATTTAATTCACATAAAGTTAAAATACCTGCAGATAATTATTTTTATTAACAAACAAGAGGGACTTTGATAATTTTTTTAGTAAAGTTAACTAGTTTTAATATAAAAAGAAATGTTTTGCATAAATTAAAAAGAACCTATGAAAGTCAAGATTAAACTATACTGATAAAAATTTAGAAAAACAAATATATAAACATCAATTGGAATTTTATCATGGAATTGATAACAGAGTAGTTTTTTATTTTGACTTATTTATTTATAATGAAATAGAAACGTTTATTTATTATAGTAACCGCATATATAGCTTTTTCTACAAGTTCATTAAAAAAAAAGTTAAAATTTTGGAAATTTTGAAAATTCATTTGAAAATATATCAGGGTATTTCATTTTCATTCAAACTCAAAATCAACAAAATTTCAGTTAGCTGGTTCCTCAAAAGAACCTGCAGGGATATTAATGGTGTGCGATGTGTTGTCGAAAAGACATTATCAAGATATGTAATTATGCGACTAGATAAACAAAATATGTGCTATAACTAAGTATATGCTTGTCGAGTTGGTGAAATTGATTTGCTTTGTTTCAAAATACCACGAAAAAATAAATTATGTATCAATAAAAGAGGTTAACAAAATAAATCAATTTCACCAATTCGACAACCATACTTATGTACAAGTATGACAAATAAAATCACAAATTTATGATCCCTCGGCTTCTTTATTTTCAAAATAAGTACATGTATACATATATAAACAGTTTATTATATGGTTTGAAAGATTTGTTTTTTTTTCAAGTGGTATATATTCAGTCTCACATAATTAAATTACACCCGCGGTTTAACTTATCAAAAATGATAATAGATATTAAAAAAAAAATCCATTATGATTGACTGACTATATACATACATATATTTTCGTGTGATAACAACATAACGATCATCCAAAAATATAAAAATAAAATAAAAAACATATTAAATAAAATTGAACAGCACAAATCATTAATGGGGGATATTTAATAATTTATACATAAAATTATTATTTTAATTATAATACATTTTTTTTTCTCGATAACATTAATTTTAATTGAATTTCGATTCGATATCTATTTAACGTGTGTATGCATAGTTGTATATGATTTTGTAATCTATATAACATTTAAATTAACTTGACAGATGGTTTTCGCGTTCCACCTATATTTGTTGACTTAAGTGCCGTACAGTATAAAGATTAAATAAATATTTAATTGAAAATTATAATTAATTTTTTATTAGAATGGTTTATTTTCATGCTTGTTTTTTTTTAATAAATATGAATGGATAATGAATAATTTTGAGTGAACATTGTAATTTAATTTAAATCATATCCGTATACGAGTATATTCCATATCTACAACAAAAATTGTATACATATATTTATGTATATAATTATATATTTATGTTTATAAATATCCAGCAGAAGTACCCCGAATAACGTTGCAGCTCTCCTTAATCTAAATTCACTTTAACGTTATTCCCAATTTTTATTGAAAATTTAAAAAAGTTTTTGTTAATTTTTGTTGGTAACAAAATGGCATTTTATGTGGTCAAATACCACTTTTCCTGAATATTTACTCGGTTTTAACAAATTTTTTTTCATGTTTATCCTATTTTTGCCAGAAAAATGGCATATATTACATTTTACTTTATGCCAATCTGAAGCATATTATTGTCCATGTGAAGCGTATAGTATTGCTGTCTAAATAGTAATTTCCCAAAAGAAACCTTAATTTTTCAAAAAAACGGCCATTTTATTTTAATTGCGGATCTCTTTGGCAAATTGTAGGAAATAATTTGATCAGTCTTTTTTTTTTCGTTCCATGGCATTGTTGTTTGGAATCCCTTAAAGACGATGTTTATGATTGAGGGCTCAAATGAAAGGCAATTTAACTCTTATTTTATATAAAACTATTATTTGAATTCCAAACTAATTTCTTGTTAAAGAAAAACTGTGTTTTTGCAAATGCCGGTTTTCAATACCTTGCGAAAATAACGAATTAAAAATGTATGGAGGAACTATAGATAGAATTTATTTTGATATTTTGGACATAATTTACTTAAATTGACAGCCATAATTTGTGGTGCTATTTTGGGAAACAATTCATTTTTTTATTGGATGAAATATTAATAATTATACCAATGTTTAAATTAGATTTAGTGACTTTCTATGTCATTAAATCTAATTTAATATTGCTATAATTAATTTTTTGTTTTAAATATGTAATGAGTCACGAAATTCACAAAATAAAGATTATTACTTATTATTAATAATATAATAATCTAAACTGATCTAGATTTAATAAAACTTTATAACAAATAATAACAAATTTAATCAAATAATTCACAAACAATTTTCTTTGATAAGTGCCAGGCATCGCGTCAAAATTTATTTAATGTTTTTTGTTGCTTTTAAATTTCTTGAAGTGTGCACGAAAAACGTCGCTCGTTTTAAGTTTTTTAAGTGATAAAGTTTAGTAATGATTTTGAGTGAAATTTACCATGACATTCAAAACGTATAATTATTTTTGGGTGGAATACAATTTTTTTTTGGAGACGAAATGTCTCTTTTGACGTAAAATAATGTTGATGCAAATTTGAAATTTGGTTTGTTTTAAAATAAAAAGATTGCTATCATAGTGTTGGAGTCGCAAATTAAATCTATAGTAAGTAAAGAAGAATATAGAGTAAAATTTAAATTTTCATATAGGAAAAATGTCATTGCCAAATAATATTTAAAAATATAGCTAACTAGTGTGACAAATAATGAAAACAATCGTCAGAATGGCTATCAACATATTGTTTATTTACATTTAAATTCTTGGCGCTCTTTTATGTATTTACAAGCTGTGCTTTAACTTAGTGTGCTTTGTTCTGTGTTATAAATTTAGTATTTAATATATTTTGAAATTCAGTATTAAAAATGTGTTGTTGGGTGTATTTTAACATATTCGTATACTAGGTGCGTTTTTTATTCGGACAATTGTCTGGGGCAGTAAAAATTTGTTTCTGAAAATTTTCACTCAAATCGAAATTAATTTTATTTCTAATAAACATAAGATTATATTTTTAGATTTATATTCAAAAATTAATTTATACTATATACCGGGTGTTTTTTTTAAACTGAGACGATCAAATATCTCGAAAAATAGCCACTCTACGGAAAAAATGTCCATAATCAAAATTTAATCATACCGCGGGGGAAATACATTAGTGCAAAAAAAAAAGTCCCCCCACCCCCGCTTTGTAGGTGGGGCGGGGGTAACTTTTAAACTAAGATAGGAAGCCATATTTTTTATTGCAGATACGGATTCTACGACTAAAAGTACGTATGATTTGAATGAAATATTTTGTTCGGTTCATGATAGATGGCGTTGTAATCGACGAAATTCAATTTTTCAATTTCTCCTTCTTAGAACACACGCATTCGATTCTGCAATACGTTTGAAATAAAAAATATCACGTTTTCATTGGAAATACTCGAAATTCGTCATCAAAACAATTTATTCAGTTTTGTAAATCTAAATAAGTGTTCAAAATTAATTTCAAGTTTTATTATTAAATTTCAAAAATACAAAATTCAGATTAGATTTACAAAACTGAATAAATTGTTTTGATGACGAATTTCGAGTATTTCCAATAAAAACTTGATGTTTTTTATTTCAAACGTATTGCAGAATCGAATGCGTGTGTTCTAAGAAGGAGAAATTGAAAAATTGAATTTCGTCGATTACAACGCCATCTATCATGAACCGAACAAAATATTTCATTCAAATCATACGTACTTTTAGTCGTAGAATCCGTATCTGCAATAAAAAATATGGCTTCCTATCTTAGTTTAAAAGTTACCCCCGCCCCACCTACAAAGCGGGGGTGGGGGGACTTTTTTTTTTGCACTAATGTATTTCCCCCGCGGTATGATTAAATTTTGATTATGGACATTTTTTCCGTAGAGTGGCTATTTTTCGAGATATTTGATCGTCTCAGTTTAAAAAAAACACCCGGTATAGGCAAAGAGCACACATTAAACGAATACAAATATTATCTATAAGAGAGAAAATATCAAAATACATATATGTATGTATATTCATTTTATGGGACAATAAAATTTTAAATATTGCTTTTCTTTTAATAAAATTTCGGCTATTTCGTTAATTCTATGATAATTTCAATAAAAATAAATCAATTTTACGACAGCGGTAGTCTATGATGAACACATGTATGAAGTTAGTAATTATCAGTTCATTTAAACTGTAAAGTCAAAGATTTTATGAAGCTATTCATGACAAAGAAATCAGCTATAGGCTAACCGATGAAGAAGGGATATTCAATTATCGATTAAACCGTAGCACCGCTAGAAGATATGTAGAAAATGAATTTGGCATTGTGTTTTATAAATGGCTTTTTTTTAGGACAGCTCATGTTTTGTGGGCCAGAAGATACGTTAGACGTAAATAATAATCATTGCCAATATATTTTGAACGATCAAGAAAACAAGCCAAAAATGAACATTTTGAAAGATTATATGTAAATTTAACGTCCCTAAAAAACCGGCGGCAACTCTGCTCTTGATTCTAGACACATGAAAATGTTTTTAATATGAAATAAATTTCTAAAGTTTAATTAACAATTAATCCTAATGTACAGGAAGTACCCAATTTACGAACATTCGATTTACGAATATTCGCCATAACGAACAACAAAAAATAAAGTTTCATAATAGGAATATCCGCCGCGGCTCGAATTTAACGACTTCATAATAAACCCCCTCTTCTTTCTCTTCGTAAGAAGATTTCACAAGAATCGAATTTATAAATGTGTCACCTTTGCACAAAGAATTAAAACAAAAATTAAAATCAATGAAAATCGTAATCCAAGCTTTTACATATATAGGGGGCTATTCCTTCATAAAGATTGAATTTGGGACTCTGTTGGCCACCGCAATGCCAGGGCTGATATATTTTTGATTGTTGGAATTGTCGCTATATAAATAAACGCCCATCTTCGCGAACTTTTTAATCTAAAAATCGCATGCCCAAGCTTTTACAGAGATGCGGTAACCGATTGAGTTTGGGACAATGTTGAACTCAAACTCAAAAGAAATTCTAAATTTATCTAAATTTAGTATTGGTGTATTAAAAAAATTTAAGGAATGTACTCTTTTTTTTCATTCCTTGAGAAAGTGAGTTTTAAAATCAAATCGACAACACGTTCTTCATTAATAATAGATTATAAGAATAATTGGAAGTGCTTATGCACATATTGATTCTGAAAAATCATTTCACGTGCTGTTTAAGTTTAAAGATCATTTTTCAGAAAGGGATCTTTCATTATAGGTAACACATTTAAAATATCGAAAAATAAAATAAATTAAAAATTCATTATTGTCAAATTTAATTTAATTTCGTTTTCGATAAAGTGGCGCCACCTTCACTTTATTTATCCGGTGAGTGATAGTAGAGCTGTACCTCCTTATGATACAGAATTATTGAATTAATCAAACATTTTAGTAATAACGTTTAGACACATTTGCTATTTATGTATTGATAATTACCCATTTTATTTAGTAATAGCAAATAAACGTAATAAATTTTATAAATCTGTTAATCACCAATATTGTATAGGCACAAATTAAGCATAATTTTCAGATTGTTTTATGTTTACATATAAACAAATAAATATTCATATACATATGTACATCGTATTTAATTTTTGCCGATTAGTAATAAACTAATAAATATAAAAGTATAAGTGGTTTGATAAAAATTCAAAAACTTAATACAGCAGCTTGCTTCTATATTCCTAATTAATAATTATGAAATGTTTAATCTAATCGTCCAATCTCCTTATAAATTTTGCCACTTCTATTTTTGTTAGATTTCTTTATAGGCAATACACATTTAATTTAAAATTAACACTGTATATACTCTGTAGTCATTTTTACCCGACTGGACGCACCCTATAAACGAAAGTAAACTTAAGTTTTTTTTAAAAATATATACACTCGTATATATATATCGATTGATCGATTATTTATCAAAAAATAATTTATATGCTTGCGTTCATTTCCTATATATGGCGCAAGCTATTAAGAAAGACTTTTGTGCCTGCAGGTTGAAATATTTAATTAATAGTTTTTCGGTTAAAGTTAACCGACTGATTTTTAAGAGTTAAATATTTAACAGACCGTTAATATTTTGATTATGCCAGGCGGATAACATAAAGCCTCTTCGCAAGGTTATTTTCAATTTATTTGGCATTTTCTTTGTGATTTATATATTGTGATAGAGCGATATACATAGCGTAATCACGAATAGAGCCGAGACCTAATATAAGGTTGCCTTCTATTAATAACTGCTGTCTAGCCAACAATATAGTTTAATTTGAAATTTTAGTTAGAAAATCGGTCTTAGGCACCGATAAATAATAACATAAAATTTGAATTATGATTGATCGAGTACAGCCACATATATTTACCAATTTGCGAATTGTAAATTGATATAGATTATCGAGTACATATATACTTCTATTATATATATATATATATATATATATATATATATATATATATATATATATATATATATATATATATATATATATATATATATATATATATATATATAATATAAATATTATGTTATATATTTTAATTTAATTATCAAAAAATGTATTTTTGTTATCGCAAAAACTCAATCATTTGAAATGACTTTCCTCGTTTATTTGCTTTCTTGGCATATTTGATTTATGTAATTTATTCCAAATTAAGCTTAAATACAGATATTAACTGACCTATTACACGTAAGCATATCGTTATATTAATTATGATTTAGTTTAAACATTCACGATAAATAACAATTAATAATATAATATGGCGCTGAAATTATATTATACGCTTATTATAAAAAGTAACAATAGAATATTAGATGCAATTGCACCTAGAACTAGATTCTTAACAACTGGTAACGAGAACACAAATAACTCAATGTTGGATTATATATTTTGAAATTTCTTCTAAAAGTATCAATACTATATATAAAGGTTGAGTTTAGCTTCGAACAATATTATTATTACAGTTTTTAAAGGCCATTACTGGCCCCGTACTAAGTCAAGAATCTGGCTCCAGTGGTTGCGATCCTGATTTTGTGCTACTATTCTGTCCTACTCCTAGATAATCTGAAGAAGTCAAATCGTTCTCTATACCGTAGAGCCATCGTATAG
This sequence comes from Tipula unca, assembly GCA_951394425.1. Lineage (NCBI taxonomy): Eukaryota > Metazoa > Arthropoda > Insecta > Diptera > Tipulidae > Tipula > Tipula unca. Next base: position 92,719,371 of record OX596382.1, read on the forward strand.
CCTATAACGACCTGCGCCTACCATATGGTGGCTCTCGTTTCAGAGATAACAATTCGTTCTACACGCAGAACGTGACCGTGCCAGCGTACTCGAGCGGGGATCTTCATCAGATCTCTGATCTCGATATTGTACCGGTATATGCACCATATTTTTCACGTTTTGGGCCGTAAGTCACACGCATGTTCCTTCTCTGAAATGCAAGGAGCCATCTCTCGTACTCGCCCGTCACAGCACAACATTCACATCCATTTCATAACAACGGGCCTGATCAACATTCTGTACAGTTTCAGCCTCTTGAATATGCTCAACTACACTGTTATCGTAAGTGATTAGAAAGCCCAATTATTTGAACCTTCCTGAAATGTGTATTTTGACCATTACTAAAATATGTGATCTCGAAAACTTTACAAGCGGATCAAGTATTTCCTTCATTTATTGCAATAAAGCATATGTTTCTGCGAATATTATATATTACGTATTATTTCTCAATTTATGCAGGGGGACTAGTTGTTTATAATAATCAATCATCATCAGTAATTATAGGTTATTAATCTTAATACTCGGTTGGAGTATTGATTTCATAAATGGATGGTTCAATGCACATAATTTTATATGTCAAGCCTTTCATAATAGTTATAAACTATCACGCATTTATTAGCCTTACTCACGTACATATAATTGCCTCTAAAAATTTCATGGAGCTCGTTAGTTCGGACATTTTCTCCGCCATATCAATATTTACCAAGATGTTCAACATTACTAAATTAAGTTGAACAAGATACTGTTTAAATATTTTGCCAGTTATCTTGAGAATTTGCAAAATATTTCACAAGTAACTTTGATGTATTCATTTTTTTGAAGTATATAGTGGAGATTCTGGCTCTTTCCAATCACCAAAGTTAGGCAAGTCTGCAAAAACTTTTGATAGTACAGTGAAGCTTTCTTTTGACAGCTTGCCTTTCAAGCAAATTTCGCTTCCCAATTGTAAAGATTTATTTGAGAGCATTTCACAAAACTTTTTATTCCTCTACCGTGACTTCACGCATAACTCATTTACCTCACCAGAGCAACTATTGAAAGAAAACACTGTAACCATCCATTATAAGCTTTGAAACTCAATTAAATTCAGTTTTCTACCAATTTTCAATGCTATCTCTTATAAAATTGGTATTGATATTGGCCTGCGACGTTACACAAAACCATTCAAATAAAGCTTCGTTAATTTTTGCATAATTTGTTTCTCTCCGTTTTTTATAAATTTTTTTGCCAATCATGTTTTATCGAGTTTTAAATTTCTATATACTGATGGTGGTTTTTCTAATTAGTGAGGGAAGCGACGGGAGCGCAGATCCAAGACATGCTTTAAAATATTATAATAAACGTCAGTAGCTATGGTCTTTTTTAAATAATCCAATCCTGAATTGAAATAAACAAAAAATAGAACAAAACATTAAATTTTCATTACGATTTATTACTTTAACCAAAAGTGTTTGGTGATTATATATAATCACCGGTAAGAGTAAATATTATTATTATTTTGTATAATCACCGATTTATTACTTTGACCGTAACATATACAGGCTCTAAATATTCAATATTCGGGTTTTATACCTTCTGTAACTGCGGTAATATAAGGAAAGAAATTTTAACGTCGGTTTCTTCATGTTTGGATAATGTAATTCATCAGCCTTCTCTGACAGCACATAATCCCTTCGTTAATTCAGAGTTTGTAACAACCATGTTCCAGTGTACAATACAAAGTTTTATTTGATGTGCTTTCGCTCAATCAATGTTACGTTAATTTTTTAGATAAGTAGATAAGTTGAATTTTCCAGCATTACGAAAATTGTGTAGTAATTATATATAAAAATATACAAAGTTGGACACCTCTATAACTTGGACATTTCGTAAAGTCTCTTCAAAAACATATGGCTTTATATTTTTTAAAATCGAATTTACCTTTTATATTTTGGACAACCTCCGTAATTTGTGTGTTGGACGCAGATTTTGTTGCCGATATAAGAATTTTCCTTTGGTACATTTACTCTATATGTTGGTTGTCTGTTTCTGCAAAGTGCATTACATACACATTTCCATAATACAAAATGATTTGTAATATTTAAAACAATAAAATAATACATACATAGAACATCTTAGACATTCAAACGGCATTGTTTTAGTTTTGATAGAAGAAAATTGAGAACATTTCGAACGATTGTGTAATCAATTGATTTTGAAAAGCGGGATTCATAATTCAACCATCGGCAAACTACACAGAAGTTAAGCAACAACTTTGGTTTAGCTATTCTGAATCTATTATTGCCAATTACAGCGACAGAATTTGAGCAATATGTGACTACGGATGATGACATCGAAATTTGTGTCCAGTCAAATGAAATAGACATTTTAAATTCTATTATGGATCCAGGATGCAGTAGATGAACTCGAAGAAGAAACCCGGGAATTAAGTGCCATTACAGGATGCCCTAAAATATGTTTCCGACTTAAAAAAATTTGCATTCATCTTGATATTGTGTAAATTGAAGAAAATTTTGACGATTTCATTCTTAAAACTCGGAAGTTGGTACTTGGAGTTCAAAACTTTGGTGTTTAACATCATTTATTTTTTATCTAAAATTTGTCGACATTTTCATTCCATAATTCACTGCTTCTAAATAAACTTGCAACCCGATGCGTGATTAGTATCTCAAATACAATATCCAAAGCTTTGTGGTTGACATGATTTACAACAAATGGGTTGGGTACTCAGTAATTGTGTTAATTTGGTTTGAATTATATCCAACCATGGCATCAACGAATAGAGATTCTGCATCTGACTTTATATTGCATGGACAAATGCAATTAAATTCCAAGTATTCCAGATGATATTTGGAAGATTGTCACCAAGTACAAGGAGTAAATCGGATGAATTACTTCTTCAATCGAATCGACACATGCAGCATAATAATTACTGTTTGAAATAAGAGGTATGTACGCTGCGTGTAGATAAACATATAACGTTGATTAATTTAATCTTCCCTATGATGGGATTATAATGTTATTACAGCACTCGTTAGTTTAGAATGCACGCGGCTATGATTACGACACCGATCGATTTTTTAGAGCTAGTTTCAAGATTACGATCACATCTATATAAACAACATATAGTCTTGACCAAAATATTCAGATCTATTGATTCCTGGATTGAAGTTGCTTTCACCGGTTATACATAAATCAGGTGGTTTACTTGTAGAACAAAGCGGTAACATTTGGATCCTTTTGAAGCCATTTCCTGACTTCAGATGGTTTAGTTTTAGTTGTGGGCACTCCAGGTACAACATGGGTAAGTACTAAATGGCGGTCTTTAGTCACTAGCGAGTGTAGCAATCTTGTAGCATCTTCAATGGGCGCGAAATATTTAAATGTACATATATGTGTCTCGATATTGCACGATTGAGTTGTATGTATCTGTGTTATAGTAATAAATAATTTCAGATAAATTTTTCAAATTTTCAAAGAAAGCGAATATTTAAAAAAAATATTTTTTTTAAATAAATTGATAATTGTAGTTATTACTGTTTTATTTAAATTCACATAAACTTTATGTTTAAATTAAAAATAAATAAATAACTGTAATCGACTTGCTATAGTAAAATACGCCTAAATGATTAAAGTGTAACATTATTAATTACAGTTGCGATAATTCAATAATAAAATTCTATCTATGTTAAATGTTTTTATAATTATATTTCTAAATTTTTATCAGTAGTTTATTCTTGATTTTAAAGGGAACTTTTTAATTTATGTAAACATTTTCGTTTTGTTACAACTTGTTATATTTAAATACTTAAAAATTGACAAAGTGTTTCTTGTTTATTAATAAATCTACAGATTTCAACTTTATGTGAACTAAATTCTGATTCTGACACCTAAACAGATTATCTGACATTTTACCATATACACCATAGTAAAACTATTTTTATGTAAGGTGATTTTTGCCATCTTCTTAAATTGAGAATATACGAATATTAGTCATTTTTGTTTTAAATGTGATTACCCAAAAATGATGTTTTTCCAGTTAACTAGTTTCTCAAAAACCGACAGAAATACCTGTAGAGTATATAGAACAATCTGTCTAACAGAATTTAATTATTATTGAATTTTTTTCAGTTCCACTGTCAGCGACGGAATGTTATAGCCGTACGCTTTCACACTATATATATATACATACATGAGTTATTATTGTTTGATTTATTATGATTAGTTGCTTTTTAGATTATATAATTATATGTATAGCAAAAATGCACATAATGTACCCACATATAGTGTTTTAATAATTTAACGTCATCGGTATATTTACATGATATTATTAGTATGAATAGTGATTAAGACGTTTTATACTCAGAACTATTGATTTTTTACAATGTTAAAATAACCTTAAGCTTCGCTTATATTCCACTTTGTGCCGATTTTTATAAAGAATCATGAAGTCATAATATGATTTTCAATCGTATATAATCAATTCTAAAGATTAAATAAATAAATAATATACAGCTTTCTATAATTATTTTCAATTTATTTTTGAATAAATCAATTATTATTTTTTCATGTATTTTAATTAAAATTTGTATTGAGAATAGTCAAATAAAAACAAAAACAAATAATCAAATCATAAAATAAAATATATAAATAACAATTTAATAATTTAAAAAAATGGGAAAATAAAAATATAAATATTCATCATCATGAAAAATATAATATGCAAATTAAATTTGAATATCGAAAACGATATGATTTTTTGTATTTTTAAATTGAATATTTATTTATCTATATTTTATATATATCTATGTCTACATGATGATGTTTCTGTTGAAGGTGGTGCGATGATAAATTTATATTTTTTAAGCAATTGGAAATCAAATCAAAAATATATAACAATGATATTTTTGGTCTTTGTTTCAACAACAATCGTGTCTTTTGTATTTTAATCCCTATATATACATATATATATACATAATACTAAATACTTCTTGAATAACAAAATCTATATATATTTATAAACACAATTTACTTTTGGCATTTTATTATATTATTGAACTTAATTTCTATCATATTTTCTATTTATTTTATAAATTATTCAATACCGCTATTTGAAAAAAGGCAACATATTTTTTTCGGCGGATGTAAATTTGAAGATATGTACGAGTATATATGTATGTAAATATATATACTTCAGTATAAAGCTCATCCAAAAATAATTCTATTTACTTTAAGACAATAAAAGAAACAATTTTCCTAATTGAAAACAATTGATGTGGAAAACCGGAAACTGTTGCAAATTATTTTCTTTTATATACATATACTCGTATATATGCGTATAACATGATAGACAAACATAATTTAAAGTAAATATGTATATACAATATTTTTAGTTCCATTTTTGGAAATATATTCTCATGAGAGAGGTTTGTACCCAAACGAAGCGCACTAAAATGACTAGGGAAATAGACTTATAATTAACTGTAAATACACATAAATACACTATCCTGCTGCATCCATAATCATATTTTTAATCCAGGTGCCGAAAAATCGCATTGACCACAGAAATCATAAATCATATTATTGCGCGATTTTTATTATTTTTTTACAATAAATATTTGTATTAATTTATTGTTTTTTATTTTAAATTTAATGTCAATTTGTAATAGATTAAGGCTCTACTATATCGACACAATATCTCTGTGTAATTAATAATCATATCATCACAAGTAATAAAGATTAATTATTTCGATTCGATGTTATATTATTATATAACATTTATTTACACAAAAACATCGATATAAAAATGACAAAAGAAATAATCCATTAGGAAATCATATTCTTGATGATTTCAAAATGCTTTTTTTATGTTGCCAAATAAAAAAAAAAAAACAAAAAAAAAAAATAAAAACCATTAGAACCGCAAAAATGGTTTAGATCATTAAATATATTGAAGAAATGAGACAGAATTATATAACCGTTAACGATGGCTATGGCTATATAACTTGATTGCGCCCTCTGGTGTATTTTTATTGTTATTATTCTTATATTTTTACCCTATAATCTAGGAACTGAACACAAAAAATTTTCTGTGTACACAAAAAATAAAGTAAAGTAAAAAAAATATATGTATATAAAACGAATCATCATCATCACTCCGCCCACTCGTTTTAACGAACACATTCAATTTATATAGATTATGCTTTGTTTCTTTTTGTTTTATATATAACGAGATGGCGACTAAACGACCCGGAAGCTTAAATTGATGTTATTTTTATCTCTGATAATTGTATAATGAATTAAAAATTAGTTCTTAATTAACAAAAACAAAAGAATTAACTTAATTGTGTTCTGTTTTGTGTGTGTGTGTGTGTGTGTGTGGACGGAAAATATATAATATGTACTCGTATATACAGTTAAATATAACAGAAAAATGGCGTATATTCAGCAAAATAAATTCAGCAGAAAGCACGTGTTTGCAATAAACAACGTAAAAATGGTGGCGTTCCATAATTAATTTAAGATTATAAATTAGTGTTTTTAAGTATAGTTTGATATATTCGTAATTTATTTATTTATTTTTATCACCCCGGTATACGTTGATAAAAAAAATGCTACAAAGATTGAATAAAATTCGGTTCGTTCTACCTATACATTTATATATATATATATATATATTATATATATATATATATATATATATATATATATATATATATATATATATATATATATATATATATATATACATATATATATATATATATATATATATATATATGTATATATATATATATATATATATATATATATATATATATATATATATATATATACATATATATATATATATATATATATATATATATATATATATATATATATATATATATATATATATATATATATATATATATATATATATATAATAGAAAATTGACTCCCTCTTGTAATTTAATTCGTTATATCTATATACAGATATGCCATATACTATGTCGAAGATCGCTGTAAATTGAATTAGTTAATTGTCATCCTCTTGGGATATCGCAGCAGATATATTATATATATAGAACAAAGTACAAACATTTCTGTTTTTAGATTCACCATTCCAATATATATTTTTTTTACATATATTTTTTCTTATGCATGGCGAGTAGGATGAGATAATTTCACTTTTTGGTTTTATTGTAAATGGCTGCTCGTTTACTGGTGTAGGGCATAAATATAAAAATTAAATTTATTATGAATTTACGAAAGATTTGTGCGGAAAGGGAATGAATTTTATGAGTCGTTAAGACAAAAAAAAGTTTAATTGATATAATCATAAGATGATGATATATACATATATACGCATATACAGTTGCAACTATTTAGTTTAAGAGGTTTTCAAAAATCCATTGCTATATTAGTCCGTTTTTATAGTTACAGACTAACAGTGTTTCGTAAAATGTTTTGCTAATACATATACATATACGTTTATTGTTTTAAATTTAGCACTTAACCCAATTAATATCACAAATAAATACTCGTCAAAAATATATAATCATTTAGTACATATATAGATACAATCATGTCATTATATTTTAATTAAAATTGATTACACTTAATCGTTTAATTTTTAAAGTACTCTAAATTATTTGCTCAGAATATATGTATATACCTTGAATATATTATACTATATATAGTTTTAGAGATATCACGAATCTAAACTTAGATATATAGATTTCTTAAATATGGTTTTATTGAATTCTAATTTGATGGTATCTCAAAAACTAATCCGTTATAGTATAAAAACCGTCGATAATAATAATACATATATGTATCAAGTATATAGTAACACTTATAAATTATATTTTATATTAAAAATTATTTTATCATACATTTTAGTTATATGCGATTTAATTTCAATTTAATTTTTAATTTGATGAATTCACTGATTAAATCAATTAATAACACACTTTTGACACTTTTATCAACATGTATATGTATATATAATATTCACACTTACCAAATTCTCGTATTCCAGAGTATATCATACCAGCACGGGCAAGTAGTTCAAAATTAGGTACAAATCCCGGACCAACAGAAAACTTTAAATTTATATGTGAATATAAAACATTGGAATTAGAAAATATATTTTATCTTTATAAAAATAATAAAAAAAACTTACCGGAATTGGTTTACCAGTGGTATCAATAGGTCGGTGAAATGCAGAACCACCTTGCGTAAATAAGTGATGAGGGTAGTTAGTGTAAAAAGAAGGAAATCCCTGTGGACCCAAATGCGGCGGTAGTGGTTTTTTAAATTGTTCAGAATTTAGATGAATGTTTGAAACTTGTTGGTCTTCGCAACCCGGACTAATTGGTGGACTTGAAGAGTCGGATAAGGGAGATTCAGATCTAAACGCATATATATGAGAAAAATAAATTATATTTACGGAAATGGTTCGACTGATTCTATTTTTGTTTTATATATAAATATACCTTGACATTTGACCATCTTCAGGGCTCGATGAATATTCATTTCTATTATTAATATAATTTTGATCATCATCATCATCTTTAATATATTTTGAAAGTTCCGGATTCGAATCATCCGAATTGCCATCATTTTTTAATTGATCCTGTTCACTTTGATTTTTAGCCAATAAGGCGTCAATACAAAATGACTTTTTGTTATTAGGTGTGAACCGGGTTGGTAAATTACCGACGGGGTTACTAACATTATTATTACTAATACTATCACTATTACAATATCCATTAAATCCATTACTATTATTATATTCCGATTTGGGTGATCCTGAGCGATCGGATGCTAATCGATTGTTGTGGTCACAATTTAAAACAATACCACTATCACTAATATTTTGTGGGGAGTTAGTTGGAGATAATTTCATTTTTGGTGAATTTGAATTACTATTTTCATTCATATTTTCAACACTTTGACACATCATTTTTTTCATAACGTTATTATTATTATTGTTAAAACACGTTAAACTATTGTTACTTAACATCGCACTAAAACAGAATTATTCCGAAAATATACCATACACGAGATTAAATTCGCACACACTATATAAAATTTTATATACCTTATCACTCAACACAACGACTTACCGACATGAACTAAACTGACTTGGTGTAAATTGTCATAATAAACAACAAAAAAATTATAATTCCGTTCTTTGTGTGTACTGTACATACATATTTTGTTTCTTTCGCTTCGGGCTCATAGTAAAATGTGAGTATGTATATTGGATAATCAAAATATAGGCGGGGAATATGGTATACAATATAAAAGGCGGAGTTTTTTATCTACTCAATGATGATACATAATAGATAATTGAAGGGTGGTTAATTTTTATAGTATAGTTTTTCTAGTAGTATGAGAATTTACTATAAAAAAAAAAATTCTTAAAATATATGTATTGTGAAATAGGCAATAAATTTAAAATAAATTATACATTTTTTTATATACATATAATGTAGATTTTATTTTTATAGAATCGTTGTGTAACAGAGTTAATAGTTTTAAATTATTTAATTAATTTGAAAAAAAAAAAAAAACATCGACGATACATTTAAAATAATTACATCTCACACTACACTTATGTATATGTATATACAATATTGACTCAAAATTAAATCCCAAACCAATCCTTTTTGCTAAATATAAATATATACATATATATATATATAGTATATATGTTTTGTATACACTGTATATATACACATTTGTATAGACTTGATTATAACTATTTCTGTTCTTTTTGTGCTTTTAGATACTTTAGAGCTTTAACTGTTGTATACACACAATGCTAAATAATAACATTTGTCAACCTTTTTTTATATAGTACTTATATTATAATATTTAATTATAAAGGATTTAGTTTGGGATAAAAATAATTATCATTTGATTTTAATTTCGAATTAATTATATTTGATCGTCGATTTATTATATATAGATATACATATATACGTACTATATATGTAGTGGCTTAATGTGAAATTATTATTTATCGAGTGACACAATATTATGTTTTATTATATGTATATGTATCTATATATATATATACTTTACATTGTTTAAGAATTTTCTTATTTATTCTTTATTTACAGCTCATATATAAAAGAATGGAGATTTAATCAACAAGAATATTTTTTTATCAACTTTACCAGTTTCATTACAATTTGTATGATATAGAACTACATATATCTATTATGGACGATTCAGAGGCCATAATTAATAGTGTACAAGTCATAAGTTTTCAGGGATTCTTAGGTGTAAAAAGGTGTAATAAGAAGGGATTCCTCATGAAGAATGTTGTAAGCAATTTTGTACAACCAAGAGTTTTTATGTAAGTTCTTTTTAATTTCTAGACGAACTAACTATATACATATTCACATAACCGTAAACAATCTGACACACTAATGCAAATTATCGTCAAAAGCCAAAAATGATTGTGTTATAAAAATATAGTTGTATGGAATGGAAATAATCTTTCACATCACAATGATGAGGTACAAAACTTCACTCAAAGAAATTTTAGTTTAATTTTACTACAATAATTGGATGTAACTAATTTCGTACAATTATTTAATTAAATTTAAACATGTTGAATATTAATCACTAACCATAAGTTTGAATTTAAACATGAAAAACTAAAATTGTCAACACAAAAAATTTGTATATATGTATTTAACTATTTTTAATTTAACTGTAAACAAATATTTGTTAAATTTTAAACCAGCCACAATATTTTCTAAACAATAATTTGTTTAAAATCATAGCACCAGGATATTAAATTTATTTATTGAACAAATTGGTTTAATTTGAATTTGAAATATAATGTTGATATTTATAGCATTGAAATGATAAATATATATATATATATATATATGTATATATATATATATATATATATATATATATATATATATATATATATATATATATATATATATATATATATATATATATATATATATATATATATATATATATATACAATCTAATATATATAATGAAGAAATATATGCATCTGCCTACATATAGGTTATTATAAATAAATATCTAAAATCAAATAATCAATATAATTAAACAAATTATTTTATTTTAATTATGTTTTAGTTTAGTTTTGATTTATTGGTTATTTAGTATGTAGTAAACTAATACTCTCATCTGGAAGTGCATCCAATTTACGGACCAAATTGAGGTTATATTGTACATCGATTTTTTACGTCCACGAACTTTGGGTGGGTATAATATTTTAGTAAATAGCATACCCACCCAAAGTTCGTGGACGTAAAAAATTGATGTGCAATATTATAATCTATATATACAGGGTGTCCGCCCGCGGGAAGGTATACTATACTTTGTTTGTTTAGAATTTTTGGTTAAATGAAAGAGAATGGATCTTATATTGATAAATGTTTTATTTAATGGCGGCAATTATGTATGGAATACAATATCAAATAAATGTCCGCCTCTGTTAGCCTCACAAATGCGAGACCTTTTGAGCACATTTTTCATTACATTCTCACACATTTCACGCGGTATTTCATTAATTTCATCACGAATATTTTGTTTGAGTTGCTCAAGCGTTTCTGGTTTGTTTGCATAAGCCTTGCTTTTCATATATCCCCACAAAAATAAGTCCGGAGCAGTCAAATCAGGCGACCGTGGAGGCCAATCAACATCACCACAACAGTTTTTGAAATAACTTGTTGTGGAAAGAGGTCTCGCAGTAATTCCATTGTAATCCTGGCTGTATGCGATGTGGCACCGTCTTGTTGATACCACATGTTAATCAAGCCCAACGCATACAGTTGTGGCGTTAAAAAGTTTTCACTCATATCACGATATTGCTCCCCATTCACAGTAACCGTTACGCCGTTCTCATTTTGAAAGAAGTAGGGTCCAATGATTCCTCCTGACCAAATTGCACACCAGACTGTCACTTTTAATGGATGTAAAGGTGACTGATGAATAATTTGAGGGTTTTCCATTGCCCAGAACCGACTATTATGTTTATGCACATATCCATTCAAATGAAAATGTGCCTCGTCATTCATTATGATTTTTTCATGAAAATCGGGGTTGTCATGGGCGAGCTGTATTGGCCTATTGGCATATGTACGGCGGCGTAAATGGTCTTGTGGAAGAAGCTCTTGTGTCAACTAAATCTTAAATGGAAACAAATGCAAATCCTTATGTGCAAAATTGTGGCCAAACTTGTTCTTTGAAGATCAAGCTCCTGAGCACGGCGTCGAATTCAGGTTGATGTATTGTTTTGAACACTTTCTTGAACAGCAGTAATGTTTTCAGCCGATCTTGCAGTACGTTGTGGCCCATGCTTGGGCCTATCACCTACAGACCCTCTTTCTTCGAAATCATTCACTATACGATAAATAGTGCGTTTTGTTGGCACGTTGTTTCTCCCAAAAATTTCACGTAACTTTCTCATCGTCACAGTAATCGATGATTGATTTTGATAAAATGTTTTAACGATTAAAACACGTTGGTTTATCAAATATTTTTCCATAATAAATTTGGCACGTGTCTACTTCACGACTGCCAAATATGAACTGTCAAGACTAACGTTTACCAAAATGGCGGCAAAATAAAGTAGTATACATTCCCGGCGGACACCTTGTATGTACAATATAATCGATTTACAATATAACCCCAAGACTCTACAGACTCCATTACAACCAGAAAATGCACCGTTTGGTGCGGTTTACACGGTAAAAAATTATGACTAGTTTTAAAACTTATTTTACTGCATATAGGTCGTAAACTATATCAGTTTAAAACTAAAACTTTTAGTAGTTTGACAAGATAAACAAAATTGTTTAAATTTTCTTCAATTAGTGTTTAAAATATATTCTAAAAACGTTTTAAAACAAGTTATAAAAGTTGAAACACAAAACCAATCAGTTTTAAAATAAGCCAGAAACAAGTACTTTTTTCATTAAAAAGAAAACTTATGGGATTGAAATTTAACAAAAAATGATTAAAATTTAAACAAAATCGTTTTCAATCTAGTGGCCAAAGTTTGTACATTAATCTAAATGAGTTTTAAAATTAAACTATATTGTTTCAAAATAATTCTAAAAATACTAGTTTTTAGCATATTAAGGTTTATATATACAACTATAAAGTTTTACGTTTAATGATTCTTGGTCTAAATTTTAAACTGAATAGTTTTAATTTTCATGCTCAAATCTTTATAATTTTAAGATGGATATAGTTTTTGTCCTTTAAAATTAGCGCCGTTAATCTTTAATCAAATTAATATAAAACATTTTTTTTGATTTAAATTCATAAATTTATTTTTTTATAAAATTCAGATTTTTAAAAATAAAATTACATACATTACTTAGAAATTAATACAAGTTCTGGAAACGATATACTTTTTGCTTGTTACATTTACTACATTGAATGTTTGTTTATTTTTCAGTGATTCGAAACATATCACAATTTTTTCCATAGTTTCTTCTATTTTATAACTACAATAAAGTTCACTAAATTCTTCTGTTTTATGTAATATACAAATAAAATATATTTTATTTTTGACTGAAATTATATCTATAATTTTATAAAAGTTAGGATTTTTTTGTAAATAATTAAAAAGAGTAACAAATAACCCAATCCTGTATGTGTAACCTCCGTAAGAAAAGGAATTTATTTGAACAACTATGGATTCGTTAGTAAAACTAAAATAATTTTTCAATAAATCTTTATTGTTACTATAAATTACTTTTTTTAATTTTTTTTTGCCAAAAGAAAATAAATTATTACCATCCAGATTTTTCCACGTGTAATACATTTTTTGTTGATGTCTATGAGCCAAAGTCTTGGCAATATTTTTATAATTGTTTAGATAATGAGCAGTTTTTGAAAAGTTACGATGGTAACTTTCATACCGCATTGCCCACAAATTAATTAAAGGACCCATTTTCCCAATTACTGTTGGATAATGCGTCATGAAGTGATGTTTTGGTAATAATTTTAAATTTAATGATTTTAAAATACTTAGGTGAGCACTTATATCATTTGATAATTGTAAATAGTTTGTTTTAGATATTATTGGTGAAAATATAACTCTCATTATCTTTAGAAGAGAATTTATTGCTGGCCATGTACTATTTAACTGATTTAAATGGTCGGCGAATATAAATGGGATATATGTAATTAGAACCCAATTCTGTGAAGCAGATAAACCAAGAGATATTGAATTTTTTTAAATTCTAATTGAGGTAGGTTTATTTTTTTTATCTAAACTACCATAGTTATATCCTGATATTCTATTACAAATTTGTTCTATGGTACATATCTTTATTTTAACTAATTGTTCAAAAAAAAATTTTAAAACAAAAGGTACTGCGCCTTCCAAAACATCATGCATGATGTCAACTGTTCCATTATCAATGATATTGTAAGTATTTAACGTGTTTAATATACAATTAAATTTCATTCCTAATTCATTCGCATTGCTTTCTTCAAATGAGACCAATAATGACATAAATGACCTTAAACAACTGGGTATTTCAACTGTATTCATTCTAAGTTCTTCTTTTGTACAAAGACAAAATCGACAACAATTATTAGTGTTAAATGATTGGGGAAACCCAAGTAAAGTGTTTCCACCTAAATTATCATGCGTTACACTTACAAGGGAACCCTTTATTGTTACTCAGAAGAACAGTAAACGCATCTATGATATTGTAGTCGCCGGGTAAACAAATAATTTCATGATCCACTACTATAAAATACTGATCAATAGCTGATTTCGTTGGTCCCACTGCAACAATATATGGTTGTTTGTTCTCTTTAGCAATGTATTCCTCCTTCGGTACCTGAAACTGAAGGATGTTTTGTGGAAATGTGGATGTTGTTGCATTATAATTCACCACATTAGTAATCTTACCGTTTTGAAAATCAAAAATTTATCTATTTTTGGAGCAATTTTTGGTCCTGGAGAACTTGGTAATAATTTAACTAATGCGAATAGTGCTAGAGTATTAGAATTCCATTCGTCTTCCTCTATTGAATTTCCGGTTTCTTTTAAAATTACGAATATATTTTTTTGAAGAACTGGCCATTTATCTTTGAGCAAGCTTGATTTGCAGTACTGTAACTCAAAATCAAACACTATCTGGAATAATAAAAAGAAAACAAATTAAATTTATTGAGATTTAAAAAATTTTAAAAAATTACCAAAGTCGGGTCCACGAAAAAGTATGGAAAATATTCTGTAAGTTTGGCGTTTCCTGTAATAAGAGTTTTCCGTTCCTGTATTGTCCGTTTTAGTATTGTCCGAACCCGATCTGTTTGTTCCGGAAGATGAGCATGTTTTAAAAATTTTAAATCATCAGTTGCATCATAATCATCAACTTCTAATAATGCATCAGCAGGTTCTTCACTTGACTTATTAAACTTTTTTGAATTGAAATTCAAATTTTTTATTTGGCTGACTAGATAACCGGTATTATTATCCGGATCAAAAAAAACTTCCTGTAAATATTAAGTATTTATTGATTTACAATTCAAATATCTTAAAAATCATAAAATTTAAATGAATACCCTTTCGATTATATAATATCAAATTTATAAAATCGAAACAGCATCACCAATTCACACATAAATTTATTTTTTAGAATTAAACACGCTTAAATAATTTTCGACAACTTTAATTTTTAAATTGTTTCTTTCTTACAGAAAAAGATTTTTAAATTATGAAACCAGAAGTGGCCCCCTGAGCCAATAAAACCTTTGTTTTCAAAAATTAGTTAAGCATGTTTAATTGTAAAAAATAAATTTAAAATTTATGTGTGAATTTGTGATCAAAGCCTCGGTTATAACAAAATATTAGGCTAGTTTATCAACATCATTTCATCCGAATCAAATAAAATTTTTCATACATACCAAAAACAAATTTTAATTAAAATTCGGGTTTTAATCAAACTATTATGTCTTTGATTGTATATGAAAAATGTATGCTCACTTAGTATCAAGAAATGTGGCTATTGTATAAAATATATTTTAATTTTAAACCGAAAAACTTTAAATAACTATGTAAGTCAATTCAAAATCATAAATTATTAATATAGAAAATATGTAAATGTTACAAACCGCTCCGCCGTAAATACTGCTGGATTTGAAACAATCAAAAATATTAACAGCAGCTTTTGCCACAGAAAATTTTTCTTCTTTGGAAGGTTTTTGTCCACAACTTTGTATAAGGTAACGGCCTAAAATTCTTGTTAATAACCGTCGATTTGAATCCGAAACAATTTTTGTTTTTAAATAGTAATTTAAAAGGTCATTCCCTCCATTTGCTTTGATATATTGCCTAATTGACTAAAATAAACAATTTATATTTTAAATTAATTGGGATAATATGTATACTTACGTCCGTTGTAATATATACGTTCGAACCAATCGCACAATATGCTCTTTTTACTGTTGTTGCTATAAAAAGAATGAATCATGATGTAAAGACATTGATCAGTTCTTTTAATTATTAATAATATTATAATTTTTACCTTGATTTTTTGATGTACAAATTTCTAGCATAAATGAGCAACAATAAATATACTGATATATAAGGGCTGTCGCCAAATCGGGATCAAGTTGTTCACCGTTTTCGTCGTAAAAATATAAAAACTCGTCGCGAGGAATGCCGAAGTAAGTTATAACTTTAAAAAGAACAATAATGGTACATTTAAAACTATTTCTCGCAGAAAAAATAATAATTCACGCTATTATGAATGTAGATTCAATCGACCATCGATAAATTGATAATTTAGCATCGATTTCTTTGTCTTAATTTTTCATTACACCTATTGAATAAAGAGAAGACATCACTGAAGTGTTTCGATAATCGAGCGAATCTGCATTCATAGTATTTTATTCTCATTTTTAAAATAAATCAAAAAGCAAAACTTGTTGTTTCTAGGTTCTATCATAACCTCACTTATATCACGCCATGCTTTTTTATACAACGCCATACTTTTTTAACAATACATATTTTTACTTCACTATTAATAAAATTAGGAAATCAAATTATTCGTGGATTTAAAAAAAAATTAATAATACGAGTATCTTCAAGATGTAACACAGATATACAATCACAATAAAACTGCAAAATTTCACCAACCTGATAACACTATATCTTCATAACACATATCATTATCATATGAACTTAATTTTTTCAAACTTACGTATTTTATAGCGTTATTATATTTTACTTTAATATATCTGTTAATTATTCCACTCATTTTTAAAAATATTAATCTTTATTCGAATTAATTAATTAACAATATATTATAATTAATAAAAAATATTAATCTTTTTTCGAATATAAATTACCCAAACTTATTGAAGATCACTATTAAAATGGCACGAAATGACAAAAATGAAATATGGTATAAAAGGAAACCAAATGAAAGAAAGGGATAAATATAAAAAAAAGGTATATATGCACATAAGTTTGGGGAATCCCCATATTATCAATTCATATATTATAACAAAATTCTAATCTTAAATTTAGAGTTTAAGGTTTTAAAAAATTCATATAGTTAAACAATTCAAATTCAAACAAACTGTTGAAGTTTCCTTTATAGCCTTTGTAAATATCATAGTTTAGATTTTAGCGATTTTGAATAAAATTTAATAAATAAGGCTAATATGATTAAAGTTAAGACAATCTGGTCTTCAAAATATTTTAAACTTTGTAAAGTTTAAAATTCAATGTGAAAATGTTTTAAAATCCGATTAAACTTTGAAGGTTTGAAAAAAAGTTTTAAAATTAGAAAGCATTTTTTACCGTGTACATGCTGGTGGCATCATCAGACCTTATTTCTTCAAAAATGACGCCGGGGATCACGTTATGGCCAATGGAGATCGTTACCGCACCATAATCAATAATTTTTTGTTTGAAAGTATGGATAACATTGATCCGGACGAGATGTGGTTTCAACAGGATGGTGCTACGTGCCATACGGCGACCGCAATCATCGACTTATTAAAATCAAAATTTGGCGATAAATTGGTTTCGATAAATGGACCTGTCAATTGGCCTCCAAGGTCGTGGGATTCGACACCTCTCGATTATTTCCTGTGGGGCTACGTGAAGTCACTGGTTTATGCTGATAAACCAGCAATAATTGACGTTATTTGTGACATACGGCCAGCAGTGCTCGAAAAAGAGGCCCAAAATTGGACGCCCAGAATGCGTTTCGTCAAGAACAGCCGCGGTGCCTATATGCCCGAAATCATTTTCAAATATTAATCCCATGTATTGATCTTTCGAATAAAAAAAAAATGTTTGATTACAATTTAATTTTTTGTGTTATTTTTTACAATTTCAAGTTCTATCGGGCTTAAAAAAACACCCTTATAAGTATAGATTTTGTTAGCTCTATATTGCTAACATATAGTAAAACACAATTGAACTATAAAAAATGTAGCTGAAATAGAGAAATCTAAATATTATCTAGATCTAGAAAATAAATGTTATAGGTATGGTGAATTCGTTAACTTACAAACTAGCTGCCGAACAGTAGTTCAAGTTTCCAGATTTTGGTTGTTTTTTCAGTTATCGAGGTAAGTAACCATTCGATATTTTGTGGGCGTATTGCACACAAAAATTGTTCAATTTTACATTTTTCGTACTGTTCACCTGTATTTTATTTACATTCTTGCAATTGAGAAGCTGCGAAGTTTAATGTCAGAAAAAACCAATGTACTGTATATTTTTTAGCTCAAGTCTATACTTTGTCGTGCGTTGTTTATACCATATTCCGCTGCAAAGACTCTTTGGCTGTTTTATATTCGGTCATGTTTAAAAAGAGTGGCTATGGTCAAAGAAAATAGTATAATAGAGATAGTTCAATCAGTGCAAAATATAAAAATAAATCTATAGGGTACCTCCATCATACCCATGGGAGCCTCCAGTATAAATAAAATTTTCTATAAAAATATCTACATACATAGTAAAATTCTGCTTTGAAGGAGTCATCTCATTATATTATTATCTTTGCTATGGTCTACTTATTTAAAGAGGATAGGAAAATTTGATAGAGTTTGACAGTTTTAACTTTATGCATTTTGTGCAGTAACGTGTATTTTTTGAAATGTAATTGTCTAGATATGCTAAAATTTATGGAATTAGTTCTCGTTATTCATAATTCGACATATTAAATAAATCTTGTTTAAATAAATATGTATTCGTTAACTATTTGTAATTTATTTTTCATTATCATTTTCAAAATTTTATAGCACATTTTCCACTAAATCAAGTCGTATGTCATTAATAGCACGTTCAATATTGACTTGTATAGCTTGACGAGAGTTTGGTTTATTGCTAAAGACCCATTACTTGAAATAACCCCACAAGAAATAGTCTAATGGTGTTAAATCACAACTTCTTGCAGGCCATTCAATATCACAATTTCTTGAAATAATCGAATCTCCAAACTTTTCTCGTAATAATTAATTCTATATTGCTGCACTTGCTGTGTGGCCCGTAGCCCCGTCTTGTTGGAACCAAATGTTGTCAAGATCAACTTCTTCCAATTTCGGCCATAAAAAGTTGGTTATCATCGATTTATACCGATCTCCATTGACAGTAACGGTGCTTCATTTCGAAAAAAATACGGACCAATGATTCCACTAGACCAAAAACCACACCAAACTAATTTGTGGTATTTCTTCACACCAGAATCAACAGTTTTTCGACAGAGAACATTTTTTTTTTTTTTTTTTTATATTTATTTATATTACGACTGAGTCTTGTACCCATTTAGTAATTTACATTGCATAATACAGTATTTTGAATAATCGGCGTAATCAAGTGATTATCCCCAGTTAGTGTAACTCCTCCCTCAGATTTTTCGCCACAGTAAGTCTACTGACCTCCTGGTCGCGATAAGTCCAGTGGTTTGGTTCTTTGCAGTCTTCTTGTTAGAGATGTAGTCAGCATACAGCGTATGTCCAGATTTTGATGCTGGTGCAGACGTTGTAGGTGTTTTGTTGCATGATGCTTAATTTCATCCGCGACAAGCTCAATCTTGAGATCTCGATGGAGGTTGTCGTTTCGAATGTACCACGGTGCATTAACAATACATCGTAGGATTTTATTTTGAACTGTTTGTATGATTTTGATATTTGTTTTCTTGGCACATCCCCAGAGTTGGCTACCATATGTCCATACAGGCTTTAGAATTTGTTTGTATAACAGCAGTTTGTTATGGATCGCTAGTTCAGATTGTCTCCCGAGGAGCCAATGCATTTTTCTAAATTTTATGTTTAGTTCTTCTCTCTTCTTTTTTATGTGTTCCTTCCATCTAAGCTTAGCATCTAAAGTCATACCAAGATATTTGGCAGTGTTTGCATGGGGTACTACTATTGAGTTTATCATTATTGGTATATGGTTAACTTTTTGATTTGTAAAGTTCACTTGGATTGATTTTGCTTCATTTAATTTAATTCGCCATTGCTTTGTCCAATTACATATCAGGTTAGTAGCCCTCTGTAATTTACTAGTGGAGTCATTGATGTTCTTTGCTGTTGCAAGTATTGCCGTGTCATCGGCAAAAGTCGCCATTGTTTCTTCTGTAATTGGTATATCTCTAGTATATAGGAGATATAGGATTGGCCCAAGAACACTCCCTTGTGGTACTCCGGCTGTTATTCTTTTTAGTTGGGAGTACTCATTCTCATACTTTACTCGGAAGTGCCTCTCTGATATGTATGATTTTAAAATTTGAAAAAATTGCTCCGGAAGATCTCGATGAAGTTTGAATTCTAGCCCCTGGTGCCATACTTTGTCAAATGCTTGCGCTACATCAAGGAATATAGTTGAGCATATTTGTTTGCTTTCTAGTGATTTCTCGATTACATCAGTAATTCGATGTACTTGTTCTATCGTAGAATGTTTTTCCCTAAATCCAAACTGATGTGATGGGATAAGATTCCTTTCTTCGATAATTGGTTTTAGTCTTTTAAGAAGAACTTTTTCAAATAGTTTCGATAATGTTGGTAGCAGAGAAATTGGCCTATATGAAGCTTTATCATGCGGAGGTTTGTTCGGTTTAAGTATCATAATTACTTCTGCAACTTTCCATTGCCTTGGTACATATCTTAGTCGAAATGCTGCATTAATTATATGCACTAGTTTCCTCAACGCTTTCTCCGGTAACAGCTTTATTATCTGACCTGTTATAAGATCATATCCTGGAGCCTTATACGCATTCAGATTATTCTTGATTTCCCATTTTAGTTCTTTCAATGTTACAGGTGTAATATTTACTTCATCCTGTTTATTTATTGGTGTAATATTTTCCTCTTCCGTTTGTTTTGGATAAGGTTGGAATGTTTCTTCAAGGTGATTTGCAAACAAATCTGCTTTTTGTTTAGCATTTCGAGCCCAATTTTCATTATTTTTAATTGGAGGAATCTGAAGTTTAGGTCTTTTAATATTCTTAGTTGCTTTCCATAATGAATAATCAGTATCTTTTTGCCCAGTTAGAGTGCTGAGGTATTTATTAACTGATTGATTTTTAATGTCTTTTATAAGGTATTTTAATTTGTTACAGAAATGATTAAATACTCTTTTATTTTCAGCATTTCGATGTTTTTGCCAATTCTTCCGTGCTTTTCTTTTATTTTTAAGAAGTTCTCTCACTTCCTCTGGATAGCTAGCATTGCGCTTCATTTCCTGCCTATTATTTGGAGTGCTTTCCCACGCAGCATATTGGATATTATGGATGAGCTTATCTAATTCGTCTTCTATTTGGACTGGTCCCTGAATTGGGTTCTGCAGACTAATTCTTTCTGTTAACTGTGTTTGGAAGAGATCCCAATTGGTTTTGAAGCTCGTTAATTTCGGGTTGCTCTCTTTCAAAATAATTGTTTGGCTAAGTATCATAATAACTGGTGAATGATCTGATGATAGACTTTCACTGTTCTCTATATGGATATAATTATCTGAAATTCCTTTTGTAATAAAGAAGTCTATAAGGTCTGGAATCTTACTGGTATCCGTAGGCCAATAGGTTGGTGTACCGCCTGAGTGAAACTCGCATTTTAGTTGTTTGCCTGCTGCGAACAGTTCTTTTCCTTTAGCGGTCGTTAACCGAGATCCCCAACATGTATTTTTTGCATTATAGTCACCTCCAACTAAAAAGACACTTCCTAGCAGAAGATTAGTATAATCTACTTGTTTGAGATTGTATCTTGGAGGGCAATATATTGCTGAGATACTGCATGTTTTAATATTGCTTAATTGTATTTTGATTGTTGTGACTTGCATGGAAAGGTTCTCAACTTTTGGTTCTTCGTTATGTTTTATATACTGTTTTATGAGGATAGCTGATCCACCTCTGGCTTTGTTCTCAGGATGTAGTGCATAGTAGCAATTATATCCTTTTATTTTACAGAATGAAGTTTTGGAGAAATGGGTTTCTGATATAAGACATATATCTATATTATGCATGTTTAAAAATATATCTAGTTCTTGAATGTGTTGCAATAGCCCATTTGCATTCCAGGTTACAATTCGTAATGTTTTATTCATTTCATTTGTTTATAATTCGATTTTATATAATTTATATTTTGATACACTCGATCAAGGTTTTCTTCTACTCTTTTATTGAAACTAGTTTGTGATTTCATTTCTTCTAGTGTTTTCTGCAGACTCATTTCCTGTGAAATAAGTCTATTATTAATGTTCTCTAGATTTCTCAGTATGCCCTGTAGAACGAGATCCACTTTTAACTGTTTCTCCTCTGTTTGCTGAACTACTTGTGCATAAGTAACGTTTTCGTTTACTCTATGGCTTTGTATGTTATGATTAGCAGTTGACGGTTTAGGCTCCGTGGTTCTTTTTATTGTTTGTACATTTATTGATGTACCTGGTTTGCGTGATTTATCTCTCATTTTTTGTAGTTCTACTGCAACTTCACATCCTCTGTAGTTGGCTGGATGCTGGCCATTACAGTTGATACACTTCGGTGTTGTATCTCGGGGGACTGTGCAGTCATTTCCTGCGTGTTTTCCTGCACATTTAACACATCTTGCTTCACGGTGGCAGTACTTTTGTGTATGATTATAATCTTGGCACTTTTTACATTGTGGTATTAGTCGAGTGACCTTTCTCGGTGTTTCTATTCTAACTCTAAGGTTGAGGATAGCCTTAATATTATAAATATTTTCGATTTTTTCTTGGTTGTCGAAGGTTAGCATAAAAAGTGGGAGACCTCTTCTCATGATTTCAACATTTCCGTCCCTGTTTTCTCTTCTCTCTTTTCTGATGATGTTGACTGCATCGATTATTTTCAGGCCTTTGTTTTGCAGGTCCTCAATAATTTCATCTTTTGAGCAAGTTGGATGGAGACCTCTTGCCATTACTTTAATTGATCGATCATTTTTGTCCTCGTAGGTATACCACTGGTGACCATCAGCATTTAGTTTGTTAGCTAGAGCTTTATAATCTTCAGGCTCTGTTGTATTTATTTTCCAAATATTATTGCTGAGCGATATTACTTTGTAGTCATTTCGTACTACTTCTTTCATCAGTTTCTGAATACTACCGTGGTTGGTTATTCCTAGAATATTGATCGGAGGTGGTACCTATTTTTTCTTTTCTATCTCATGCACTTTTGATCCAGAAAATGCTTTGCCAGTTTTAATGTGGGTTTGCATTGGCTCAACTTCTGGTGATGATTCAGCTTTCCTCTTGCTTGGGTTGGTTTCTTCTCTAGGTTTCTTATTTGCCCTCTTGGATTTCTGTAGTCTCCAATTTGTTTCTTTTTCAAGCTCATCTTCATCAGTTTTATATTCGGCTTGATCCGCGAGTACTTGAAATTGGTTGTTCATTATTGCCAAGTTTCCTGCGTTGTTATTTTTATTTACGGTTTCCTTTAGCATAAGGTTTTCTTTCTTTAGCACGGCAACTTCATTGTTCAGTTGCGCGATTAATTTCTCCATTTGCTCAAATTTAATTATTAGTTCCGCATTATGTATTATAACTGCTTGTGCGCTGGACGTGGCTTCGGCAGTTGGCTTGGAATTTTTATGCTTAATGGAAGAGGTATTTTCCTCCTCATTGTTTAGTTCACACAGCAG
Source organism: Tipula unca (assembly GCA_951394425.1). Taxonomy (NCBI): domain Eukaryota; kingdom Metazoa; phylum Arthropoda; class Insecta; order Diptera; family Tipulidae; genus Tipula; species Tipula unca. The sequence continues at coordinate 92,743,545 of OX596382.1, forward strand.
TGTGGTGTTCCCTGGCGGTGGGGTTGATGGTGGTGTTCTTTGGAGTGCCGTACTTCTTCCACCAAAGGGCCATTCCTGTATCGCTTGTTCCTTGCTTCCAGTAGTACAAAAAGGATCGCCTACCGACGATTTCCTTTGCAATGTCGTGTTCCTATTGAAAGAAAATGGTTCCTCGCCGTCACTCATTTTACCGACCGGATTTGATGTTCCCCATCGACCCAATAATTTTGGCCGGGAGTGTATATAAAATAAATTAAAAAGCTAACACTGCACTTTTATTTTTTATTTTTTTTCACTATGTTCAATGTATACATAAAATAATTAAAAAGAAACTACACTCACTGCACTTTTTGATTATTTTTATTTTATCGCTTACTTCACTGATTCCACGTCCAAACGAGAATGACAGAGAACATGATTTTCTTAAAAAAATCGTTATCATTTTCAAGTTGTTCCAAGGCAAAATCAGCAAATTCACGACGTTTACGGTGGTCCAATAGCTTCAGTTCTTGAGTGAGAACAATTTTATACGAATGCAAACCCAAATCCTTTCTCAAAATCCGCCTGGTTTTGGTTTGAAACAGTCCCAATTCTTGAGAACGTCTTGGAATCGACAAATTGCGGTCTTCAGCAACACCTGCCTGAACGGCACCAATATTTGCATTACTTCGAGCATTACTTTGTCTTATTGGCACTTGAACATTATGTAAAGTAAATGTACGCTCAAAATTTTCAACAATTCGACGAATAGCGAGCACACTTCGACGATTATTACGACTATAAAATGGCAAAAGCGCACGAAAAGTTGCAATTATATAAGTATTGCTGATTGTATTAATTTTAGTTAATTATTTACCACCAACAATAAAAATAATTGTTGGTTTAAATAACTGGTTTAAATAATTCAATTGTGTTGGGCCAATGTAAAATTCAATAAATGTCAAACAATAATTTAAAAAAAATAACAGCGTATTAATAACATTTCATTAAGCTAAAAATTTATTCTTCCATATAAATTTATTATTCAATTTTTAAGGAAGATGCCTTCGTTAATTACACATTTTTTTCAGTGTTCAATTAAAACCCGGGTGTTAATTAAATTAAAGTACTATATTTTTCTCTGTGATATGAGTAAGTAATGCTTTTCTGTCAATATTTTTTGTCGAAAACTTCACAGTAGTAGTTATAGGCTCGCATACAACTTTTAATTGATCACAATCCGCACCGTGATGCCTATGTCTGGTCGCCGACGTGCTGCTCATTTTTAAGACTAAATAGTTAGAAATGAAATTTTCCAAACTGCATCGACATACAGATAATTAGTCTAGGTACAAGAAAAAATAAAAATGTCAAATCAAAACGGACATTTGTGTCCTTTAGATTCAAAAGCGATCATTCCACTTTTAAAAATTATTGAGTTAGTAATTGATTTCGTTTCCTTTCCTTGAACTGACGATATTAGTAAAAATAATAGTTAAACAATATGCATATCTGATCCTGAGTAAATTGGGTAACAATTTTCGTTTACGTTTCAAAAGCGATTTATTCCGCCGTAATTTTAGGAACAAAGCAAATCTATTCCATTCCAATTTACAATCAAAAAAGCTCTACTCCAATGAGAATCATATCGTTAAACAATAAAATATGAGTATTCCAAATTTTTGTGTAGAAATCTCTTATGTCAAAATAAAAGTAACGAAAAATCAGTCGATCATGATATTTGCTTTAAAAGGGTTCATTATTTTATAAGCTCCGTCAGTTTTCTTTATTTCTAGTAAGTTAATTCCAATAATTTTATGAAAGAAGGTATGTCAATCCAATTAAATTTTCATTAACATTGTTGTTTAGAAAATGGACTCAATTGGATCGGTGGTTGTCACCGAACTTCCCCGTTAAAAAAAAAAATCTTCATAACGGTAAACTCAGGTTGAAAGGTATGTTAAGATAATTTGTGCTATAAAGGGAAGAACATTAAATACATTGCTTTATCTATTATTATTATATACAAAACGAAACAGTTGCCCGAAATGCCTAAATGTAAACATCAAAACAACAGCTCATTTAACTTATTTAAGGGCAAACAAGTCAAAACTTACGACGCTTATGAGTTTTCGAAATTTTTTTATACATCCTGTTCAAAACAAGCACAAGACGCTTTCATCTTAAAAAATTGTATTCAAAAACCACGTAGAACCGATCGCAACTCAAAAGAAGGTGCTCGGAAAGGCTATTCGGTTCAACATAATATCCGAACACAGTCAAAACTAAATATAAAAGTTTGTCAAATTTCCTTTTTAAATATCTTAGCAGTGACAAAGAGCCGAGTACGTAACCTATATGCAAGAGGTATTTCGAAACAGGCGAAGGCCCACCGGAACGAAGAGGTGGCGATCGAAGAAGTCCAAGGAATGAGGGTAATGAACACCGTATAATTGAGTACATACAAAATTACAAAACACTTGTGAACTTCAAGCAACTTACTGTCGAAGTATAGAATATCGAGACGACAATACCTATCTGGCGATCTCTCGATAAACAAAATGTGGAGAATATATAATAAGATAAACCCCGACAATCAGATTAAAAGTAGCTATTTTCGATTTATTTTTAATAACCATTTAAATTTAGGATATCTAGGACACTAGGTCTACAATATAAAGAACGTGAAAAAATCGATAAAAATTCCGCGGTAAAACAGGATCTAATGATAAAGCAGTGCATTCACAAGCTTAGAAGTAAAGAATTTTTCACCCTGCTCAACGAAGAAACGGAGGGACTATTGACAATATCGTTTGATTGTCAAAAAAACATGCCACTGCCAAAAGTCGCCGATCAAGCTGCATATTATATAGCCGCCAATTGTATATTTATTTAATTGATATATGGTTTTGTGCTAACTGCTCTCAAAACAGAAAACGTGTTTCTGTACTACTGGACAGAGAATATTGACGTCAAGGGTTCTAACGAAATAGCGGCGATGGTTTTTCATCGGCTCCGCCACATGGATTTGACCAATATTACCACGATGCGCTTAGTGACCGAAGGGTATGGTGGCCAGATAAAAAACTCTGTCATGGTGGGAATGTGCGAATATTTTTTGCTAAATGTGTCAAAAATAGAGTTGATTTTCCCAATTCCTGGGTATTCGTACATTCCCCCTGACAGAGTTTTCGCCCAAATTGAATAAAAAGTCAAAGCCAAAGAAAAATCGTGGAACTAAATGAATATTTGGAGATATACAATTTGAACACGGGACTTTAATTATAGTTTGGGCAGCGATGAGTGCCCCACTCTTAAACCGCCATCTGGTAGGCAGTTCAAATGTCATTTCTTTGTCCAGCTATATATATTTCATTAGTGGTATTTTGTAATTTACCAGTTGACTCTTCTATGCTATCATCCACAAATATTGCAATGTTTGTTCCTTTTGTATTTGGTAGATCTCTTGTATAAACTAAATACAATATTGGTCCCAAGACGCTTCCTTGTGGAACTTCAGCCGATATTTGTTTTAGATCAGAGTACTCATCTTCAAATTTAACACGAAAGTATCGATCAGCTAGATAAGGTCTCGGTTCAGTTTATACTCTAGCCCTCGGTGCCATACTTTGTCAAAGGCTTGTGCTACGTCCAAGAAGATACTTGAACATAATTTTTTCTTTTCCAGGATTTGACCATTATTACCACGATTCGCTTAGTGGCCAGATAAAAAACTTTGTCATGGTGGGAATGTGCGAATATTTTTTTTTAGACATTTCACTGCCAAATGTGTCAAAAATAGAGTTGATTTTCCCAATTCCCGGATATTCGTACATTCCCCCTGACAGAGTTTTCGCCCAATTTGAATAAAAAATCAAAGCCAAAGAAACAATCGTGGAACTAAATGAATATTTTTTGGATATATACAATTTGAACACGGGACTTTAATTATAGTTTGGGCAGCGATGAGTGCCCCACTCTTAAACCGTCATCTGGTAGGCACTGCAAATTTAATCAATGTAAACCGTTTATATTAACCAAATATAAACGTGGTATTATTCAAGTGCGGGGAGAACCTTTCTACAAATCCGACGTTGGTAAGCCAAAATCAAATAACAAACGAGGCGAACATCTGACAAATATGGGTCCGGTGATTATACCTTATAATGGAGTAAAAGTTAAAGAAGCCAAAATTTCGAATGTTGACAATTTGCTTCAAAAACATTTCAGATGATGTTCTACGAATTTAATAATTTTATTGACTAATTTTGAAACTTTCGTGATATTATTTTTTAGCTATTGAATTTAACTATGTGATTGAATTTTATTAGATTTTTATAATTATTATTTTATTTTGTTTTAAATATTGTTTTTGCATATTATTTATTTATTTTTATTTTTAAACAAATGATAATCCGACGAATGTAATATCTAAAACATAGATATTTAAAAAATTAACATTTCGTTTTAATTGCATTATTTAAAATCAATCGATGACGGCAAGATTTTCAAAATCCTGAAACTCTAAATTTCGTTAACTCTGGAAAAATCCCAATCAAAATGAAACTATTCCAAAAAGTAAATTTCAAAACTTGCCTATTCCACTAGTAAAAAGTTTCAAAACGGATCTATTACATCGTGTAAATTTCAAAGTAACTCTATTGTTTATAAAATACCAGTTTTACTTGGCTGTTTATCATGTTTTACACTTTAAGTTTAAACAAATTAATTGGTAATATGTAAAGAAACTAAAGACAAAATAAAATTGCCATTTTTGTATATAATTTTTAAATAACACGTTTTTTTTTATTTATGATAACTCGTAAATTCGAATAGATTGTTTTTAAACCTTAAGGACTGTACATATATACTTGTGACCTAATATAATATATGTTTATATGTATATAGTGTATATTAACTTTGATATCAATTATAATTTTTGATTAATATTCGATTATGCAGTTAAATGAGGTTTAAATGAAAAAAAAAAAAAAAAATCAAATGGGTAGGAATGTAAATATTTATTTAAAAAAAATTGTATAAATAAATACATACAATATAATCTTAAACATTACTATTAAAAAATATTTTTTATTATGTGACATCTATAAATATATGTATATGTATTATAGTTGGCCAATACTGAAATGCAAAGCACAACATAATATCATAATTTTATCAATTTTACAACCGAATATACACCCTAGACGAAGTTCGATGTCGAGATATATTGTATTAAAGTAGATAAAACGTTTAGTTAAACATTAATTCTTGTTATATGTTAACATTAAAAAAATGTCATTTTTTTTCTTCAAATATAAACAAACATACAAATTATTATGTACATATATGTATATATATATACATATAACTTTATGCTGTTAAGTTAAGAATCATTATTTTTAATTTTAAATCGGTCGGAGGAAAAACACGGACATATTTTTATGTTATTAAAAAAAATGTTGATAAATTTAAAACGGTTGCCCAAATACTATAAAATTTTTAAATATTTACTTTAATTTTTATATACGTTAATACCCCCCCAAAAAAAAAACTGGAAAGCAAATTAAAAATCTTAATCATTTTATTATTACCACACAAACATTAACAATATATTCATTCTATATATCTATAATTTATGTCGTAACAGTAATGTGTGTCGCGTGGGATTTATTTTCTATGTGAATTTACGTATCATTTACGTCTATAATATACGTGTATATAGTAAAATATACAATGCATGCAAAAATTTTTACAGGGGTGTAAAATAAACTGGCACTTTAGTATAGAGTGGTGTGGGAGTCACAAATTAATTATTATTTCTATTAAATCTATATACACTAGCGTTCAAAAGTATTTTCACTAAGTTATTTTTGAAGTAATAATTTCATTATACATTTTATTTTAAACAGATTCTTTTTTATTTTATATACGTGGTTTGGGGTTTTCATTCGAGTAGCAATAATATAAAAATTATAATTAATCTCCAATTTTAAGTTATTTTTAGTGAAGAGGTGAGTTTTAAAATATTTTTACTGTCATTAATTTTTTTTAGTTTCTTACATTTTTTTATTTATTTAGTATCTATTGCAACTTAATTATAATTTATCTCGTAACTTATGTATAGTAAATGTGTTAACTTTAGTGGAGTTTCACCCAGTGATTAGCTTCAAACTGATATACGATTACCTGCCATAAATCTAAAGGCTTCGTCCTTCAAAGCCGTCTGACTGGGTCTGTGTTGGTCAGCATACGGCACATATCTGCATTTTGATGTTGACATGTTTCTTTGCATGCGGTTCTTGATTTCTTCGGTAACCTACTCCATCTTTATATCCTTAAGAAAATTGTAATGTACCATGGTGCGTTCACAATGCCACGTAAAACTTTGTTTTAAACGGTTTGAATTATATACCATATGCCTATATAGGTTTGTATACCATATGTCCATATAGGTTTAAGCAAAGCCATCTTAATATATATAAATTTATTAAGATGGCTTTGGTTTAAGTATCTGCCGATAATATCAGTTGATTATGTACTGTTAGCTCGGATTTTCTACCTAAGAGCCAGTACATTTTCCTGTAACTGATGTTTAGCTCTTGTTTTTTCTTTTTGAAGTTCTCTTTCCACTTTAGCATCAAGTGTCATGCCTATAAGTATTTGGCCGTATTTGCATGCGGGATTTGCTGTGAGTTCAGATATTTATTGGTATGAAGTTAACTTTTTTGTTAGTGCAGTTGACGTGTATGGATTTCGTTTCGTTGAGCTGAATGTGTCATTCCTTTGTCCAGCTACATATTGCATTAGTGGTATTTTGTAATTTACCAGTTGGCTCTTCTATGCCATCATCCGCAAATATTGCAATGTTTGTTTCTTTTGTATTTGGTACATCTCTTGTATAAACTAAATACAATATTGGTCCCAAGACGCTTCCTTGTGGAACTCCAGTCGATATTTGTTTTAGATTTGTTTAGAGTACTCATCTTCAAATTTAACACGAAAGTATCGATCAGCTATAAGGTCTCGGTTCAGTTTATACTCTAGCCCTCGGTGCCATACTTTGTCAAAGGCTTGTGCTACGTCCAAGAAGATACTTGAACATAATTTTTTCTTTTCCAGTGTAGTTTCAATTAAGTCGGTAATTCTATGCACTTGGTCTATAGTAGAATGCCTCTCGATAAAGCCAAATTGATGTGAAGGAATAAGTTTTCTTTCTTCTATTACTGATTTTAACCTTTTAAGCCATATAGTTTTTCGAACAATTTTGAAATTGTAGGAAGTAGGGAAATTGGTCTATACTAGGTTTTAAACTTAGGAGGTTTATTAGGTTTTGGAACCATAATCACCTCTGCCACCTTCCACTGGTCTGGAACGTATTTCAGTCGAAATGCCGTGTTTATTATACTTGGAGCAGGTTTCGTAAACCCTTTTCGGGGAGTTTTTTTTGTGCTTAAGTTTTTAGTAATCTAATATTTTAGCTCTTGTAATGTTACTGGTCGGATGTTTTTATTATCCATTTTTTTAACTGGGTTTATATTTTCTTCCGCTGATTGCCTCGGAAGGGGCTGAAATGTATTTTCAAGGTGGTCTACGAACAATAGACAGCCTTTTTTTTTAGCACTTCTTACCCAAGTTCCATCATCCTTTTTGATAGGAGGCACCTGCATGTTCGGTCGTTTAAGTCCTGTTGTTGCTTTCCAGAGCGAATATAGTCTGAATCTTTTTGGCGGGAAAGGCCGGTTAGATATTCACTAAATGAAGTGTTCTTAATTTCTTTGATTAGCAACATCGGTTTGTTGCTTAAATAATTAAGTCTCGATTTAATTTGTGGTGCTCTATTCCTCTGCCAGGTTTTACGAGCCTTCCACTTTTCATTAACCAAATCTGTCACTTCCAATGAATAGTTATTGCGCTTCGATATTTTATATTGACGATCAGCATTCGGAAAACATCCCAATTTGTTTTATTGTTTGTTAATCCAGGCAAGTTTTCTTTCTTCATTATGGTTGCACTCAGTGTCATAATAACTGGTGTGTGGTCTGAACATATTCCTTCATTGTTTTCTATATCAGTACGTAGTTTTCGGATACTCCTTTTGTGACAAAGAAGTCTATTAAATCTGATATTTTGTTATGATCGGTAGGCCAATATGTTGGTTTACCCCAGAATAAAATTCACAGTTCTTCCTGCCTTGCTGCAAACAGGTCTTTACCCTTACGTGTTGATAGTCTCGATCCCCAGTTTGTGTTCTTAACATTGAAGTCTCCCCCAATTATGAAGATGGTTACAAGCGATTTAAGCAACGCGACATAATTTTCTTTAGTCAGTTGATTATGGTGAACAGTATATAGATGAAAGTCTATATTCCTTTTTATTATTTAGTCGAACGTTAATGCATTAACGAAAAAAAAATTGCATGCCTATATACGACATAAACTGTTTCAATAGAATTATATCCCGAAAACCACATAATTTATATATACCGCTAATATAAATATGTCTAATTCGAAAAACTTGAATACTAATTTTAAGAATATGTTTATTTCAATTAAATTGTTTTGTATCTCGTTTTAAATTATATGAAATACAGAAATTCGATTTTACTAAACAGAAATAATTTAAAGAAATAAATTACTACCAAATATAATTTATTTTCGATTGTTTTATGATATAATATATTTACTAAGTAAATTTAATTTTAATCATATTTGGATAGTTTTCAATACGTTCAAATGTTTAGAGCATATTTATCCCAATTAGGTTTAAAACAAATTATATGTGAAAATCCATTTTATTAAAAAAAAGTATTAAATACATCTGTTTTGGTTATAATTTATTTCTTAAACTTATTTCAGTTTATTAAATAATAATTTCTAAATTTCGAATAGCATAAAACTAAATTGGAAAAACAATATAAAATATTCAGGATTGAACCACACAGGAATATTAAAAAATCAGTTTAAAAGTGAATTTCATTGTAATAGGTTGTGACTTAAAAAAATATATTGAAAATAAATTGTGGGTGTTTAATTTATCAAAAAACAGTGAATTATTTGTGAAATATTTTACAGTAACTGTATGGAATTTATTGTAAATATTTAATTAATGTATAATTGTTCGTCTTGAAATTTATGTGGATGATGAAAATAACTATATTTAAAAAATAAATAAGTGTTGTAATTGTTGTAAAAGTATTAATTGTTTGCGAAATATTAGTTTTTGTATTATCAAAACGCATGCCATACAATTCATGGTTATAAAAATATACGCGTTTCCTAAACTGTCCGTTATTCTAATCAAATGAAATATATCTTCTTTGGATATAAAATATATCAATCCAACAATAAAACATATTTATTTTTGAAATAAAGTATTTCTCATAGTTCATAAGTTCGGAAATTTTTATTCGTATTAACATATGATATATATATATATATATATATATATATATATATATATATATATATATATATATATATATATATATATATATATATATATATATAAATATATATATATATATATATATATATATATATATATATATATATATATATATATATATATATATATATATATATATATATATATATATATATATATATATAAATAAGTGTTGTAATTGTTGTAAAAGTATTAATTGTTTGCGTAATATTTAGTTTTTGTGTTATCAAAACGCATGCCATACAATTAATGGTTATAAAAATATACGCATTTCCTAAACTGTCCGTTATTCTAGTCAAATAAAATATATCTTCTTTGGATATAAAATATATCCATCGAAGAATTAAACATATTTATTTTTTAAATAAAGTATTTCTCAAGTTCGGAAATTTTTATTCGTATTAACATGTGATTTTATCGAATGCTAAATTTCAATTTGATTAAACATATCTATATTTATATATATATATATATATATATATATATATATATATATATATATATATATATATATATATATATATATGTATATATATATATATATATATATATATATATATATATATATATATATATACATATATAAATATATAGATATATTTATATATATATATATATATATATATATATAAATATATATATTTATATATATATATATATATATATATATATATATATATATATATATATATATATATATATATATATATATATATTTATGTTTATTTATTTCCTTCAAATTAATTTCAAATTATTTATTTTTAATTAATTAGCTTAATTATTTTCATACACAAATTATTTTTAGTGATCGATTTAAGGTTTATATAATTATTATTATGGAGGTAAAAAATTAATTTTAAAAATATTTAAACCAAAATTGGTTGTTGAATTGAAGTACAATTATTAATTTTGTGTATAAAACCTATCTAATTCTTGAATATTTAAAATGATTTGATTTTCAGCCTGAAAATAATACCGGCATTCAAGTTTTGCAAAATTTTGCTGAAGCTGATACTGCAAGTAATTCAACTAGCATTTTTTTCAAGTGTTGATTTAGATGAAAACGCTTCATTGGTAATAAATTTAAACTCATACAAAATGTATTACATTAATATCGTTTTTATTTTTCAGAATTCAAATGTTTTGCTATATGTGAATCTTCAGCCTAATGTGCTAAATGATTATTTAAACTGTACTAAAGGTCGAATAATACGAGCGTGTTTTAATAATACAAATAAGTTAGGCCACCATCAATCATCTTTGGCAAATCTAATAATTGAAAAAGAAATAGATAAAATTGCAGATTTGTCAAAAATAAAAATCACGTCAGATAGATTTATTTACTTGGCCAATTTAATTGAAAAAACGTTTCCAGGAGAAAAATCAAACGTTTTATATGTACCGTATAATTCCAATACAAGAACTCTTGCTACAGGAAAACTCTGGACGTCTTACAATAAATTTAAACAGAAGATTCGGGCATCGCTATCAATCAACCAATCTGATCAAAGCCCAGAAGAAAATTGTGATACCATCACAGACAGTAAACTGGAATATTTAAAAACTAACGTATCACCCTGGGACAAAATTAGTGAATATTGGCTTGTAACGTTGTAACTTAATGCATGTTGTAACTTTAAGAAAACAATTATTTAACAGTAGCAGCTCCAAAAAAATAGTTGAATATTTTGAGGAATTTCCAGCACTCAAATCCAATAAAGGAATTCAATTATTGGAAATTGATTTTAAATTTATATTTAAAAATAATTACACTGAATTATATGAAGCTTGGCATACAATAAATAAGAAACTTATAAACATAGCAAAAAACAACACTGGTAAATTAATTAAACAATTTTACTTAAACAATTAAACAAGTACTTAATTATATAAACTTATTATTTAATATTTTTCAGGTAAGAAACCAGAAATTACAAAAATCCTAGAATCGGGAGATGCTGAATTGACCGGATTTTTTTTATTGCCATTTTTATTGAATAACAACTTTTCACGGATAAGGGATTCTCACGGAGCGGCCATACGCCTCACTAAAGCTGAATGTGCCGAAATATTTATACTGCAAGTATCCGTAAGTATATATATTTAGTAAATTATATATGTACATGCATATATATATATATATATATATATATATATATATATATATATATATATATATATATATATATATATATATATACATATATATATATATATATATATATATATATATATATATATATATATATATATATATATATATATAAATATATATATATATATATATATATATATATATATATATATATATATATATATATATATATATATATATATATATACATATATATATATAGGTATATATATATATATATATATATATATATATATATATATATATATATATATATATAAGTATATCTATATTTATATATATATATATATATATATATATATATATATATATTCAATTTCAAATCGTTGAAGGGTTTGGACGTGGAATCGGTGAATATGCGATAAAATAAAAATAAGCAAAAAGTGCAGTGATTGTATTTATTTTTTTTAATTATTTTATATAAGTACATATTGAACATAGTGAAAAAATTAAAAGTGCAGTGTTAGCTCTTTTTTTTTCTTTATTTATTTTATATACACTCCCGGCCAAAATTATTGGGTCGATGAGTTTTTTCAATTTAAATTAAGGTGGTACACCAATATCAACATTGGTAAATCCACGCTAACCAGGGATCATACGAAGACAACCGAAAAGGGAAATTATGGCGGAAGGTTCTAACGATAAATTACCCCAGGTGGGTACCGATTTACTTCGGGAATCCCACTCCTCTGTTCAGGAGGGCTGTCCCACGGATTCTGGGGGGGACAACCAACCGCAAAGAAGTGGAAGGACGCTGTTGGCGAGTGACCAGGCCAAGGCACCCGGAAATACTACTGGAAACAAAGATGGAAGCTATAACATATTTAAACCATCAAAAAAGACAGGCAGATCTCCAATACATTACTCCTCGGTTCCCGAGCTTTCAATGTGGAGTGGCACGAAACGTCGTTGCGACGCAGAAGCCGAATTAGCAGAGCTAATCGCGACAATAGACCAGATCGAAAAGGAAGCCAGCGGATTGAGCTCGCTGGTGAGGGCTAATCCGACAACTAAAAATCAAATAAAGGATTCGGCGTCGAGGGTAAGAATGGCTGCACATAAGTTAGTCAATTTTAAGCAGATGCTACAGACTTGGAATAGCCAGCCGTCCGTAACCGAGAAGAAGCGCAGAACTGATAATGATGACCAACGAGTGTTACAGCAGAGCATAGCGACCCAAACTGATCTAAGCCCGATGCACAAGCAAACTGCGGCGAAGGAGAGGTCCACGCAAACAAGGGATACACATGAGATTGAAAAGAGAACCGAGGAGCTCTGCAACATGATTAACTCAAACATGACAACACAGGATATCAGTGCGATTGTCTCAAAGGAGTGGCCACATAAAGTGTTTCGGGTAACACAAATTAGCCGCGACAGTTTTATGGACTGCGAAACGTTAACAAGAGCAATTTTTATTGACGGAAATAAACCAATCACTGAAGAATTGCATAATTTGGGAAAACAGGTACCAGGCTTCCAGCGACTATTAGATACCCAGTACTTCAAACCTGGGGACGTCGCTGTTATACGGAGCTCAGACAGGATCGAACTGAAAGGCCAGACACGCCCAGCTAATGATGGACGTACTCTGCTAGTTGGCCATGTGGATCAACAGGTAGACGATAAGCAACTTGAGGCGCAATTCATCGAGCTTGCGAGAGGAATGAAGACCGCTTCCCAGGAATGCCTAGAGTTGAGCATCACTTCAACAGTCAGAGACAGGCTAAAGCTGCGTAAGATAATGGAATGCTGCTATAGCGACAGTGGAGTGAGCATTAAAATCTGCGTGGGAGCAGAAAGAGGAAAACGCAATACTTTGAAAGGTGACGCAAAAGTGGAAAAGCCGAAACAAGCCGCACTGCCTGAACCAGAGCAAGGTTTCACAGAGGTCCAAAGACGTAAAGGGAAGCCAAGAAATAGGAAAGAGGCAGTTATAGTTAAAGCGAAGGGAAAAACGTACGCTGAGCTACTTAAAGCGGTGAAAGATGGTATCGATGTCAATGACCTAGGGGTGGAGATAACCGCCATAAAAAAGACAAAGACAGATGATCTTATGATCCACCTGAAGGGTGGTAAGAATAAAGCTGAATGCTTAAGAGAGTCAATTAGTGGAAAAGTACCGGGCGTTACGGCGATACACCAAAAAACCATGGCAGTGATACACATACGAGACCTGGAGGCAGGAACTGCCGCAGACGATGTAATGAAGGATGTCCAAGCGGCACTGGAAGGGTGTCATACTGAAGAGATAATCGTGACTTCATTGAGGCCTACCCACTCCAATACGATGAACGCCACGGTAAAATTGCCGATACCGTGGGCTAAGCAGCTGGTGGAGCGTAAGCGCATCCGAATAGGATGGATCTCTTGCCGGATACAACTGCGTGTCGATGACCATCGCTGCTATAGGTGCTGGGGAAGAGGGCACACAGCAAGGAGTTGCGATGGACCTGACCGTAGAAACCTCTGCTTCAACTGTGGCGGGGACGGTCATAAGAGAAAAGAGTGCCGCCAAACACAACGTAAGCCGGTTATGGAGAACATGGATGCAGAGAACTCGCCTGTAGATACAATAAAACAAACAGGAGTGCAAGCCACAGTATGCGAGTGATGCAAATTAACACGCATCGCAGTAGGCCGGCCCAGGACCTCCTTATCGCTACTGCCCGTAAAATGCAGGTCGACGTGGCCCTGGTGAGCGAGCCAAACCGGCGAACACTTCTAGGAGGAAACTGGTTGGCCGACTTAGATCAAGATGCCGCGCTAATCGTGCTTTCAAATGACGTTGCACTTACTAAAACCGGTAAAGGAAAGGGAGTGGTCTGGGTAGAACTAGAGGACGTTATCATTATGAGCTGTTACTTTTCTCCTAACAAATCTATGGAGGAATTCACCCTGAGACTGGACGAACTCAGCCTAATAGTCAGGAACCAGACCAAGGATTTGATTATTGCGGGCGACTCAAAATCCCCGGAATGGGGTGGAGATGTACTAGACAATCGAGGAAACTTTTGGGGGACTGGGCTGCATCCTGTAACCTCAGCAGTGTCAACACAGGGCAATCACCCACCTTCGAAAGAGGAAATTATGGTTCCTACCTAGATGTAACTTTCGTCTCTGAAAATAACATAAACCGAATCCGAAATTGGAAAGTCCTAGACGAGGAAAGTCTCAGCGATCACCGATATATTATATTTGGATTAAACACAGCTGTACCAGCTAGACTACAGGGGAATAGTGTCTCCATCAACCGAGGCTGGCAGGTCGGAGCAAGGAGTCAAACACGCCTTCGGAGCGCGATTCAACATCATTTTGACACCTCTAGCATAACATCACCAGCACAGTTAGTGGCAACTACCAGAAGAGCATGTGAAGATGCGTTAGAGTCTAGGGATCGAAATGGACGAAAAGCCGTTTACTGGTGGACTCCGGAAATCGCTGAACTTCGCAGACGCTGCAATCATGCCAGGCGAAGGCTTACAAGGGAGAACAGGCGCACTAGCGGACAAGCAGGCATATCCTTTCAACAAAACCTGAAGTGCGCTCGTGTCTACATGAGGAAGGCGATAGCGGAATCGAAGAGGAAATGCTGGAAATCCCTCTGTAACACAATCGAAGAGGATCCTTGGGGAGATGCATATAAGATTGTAATGAAGAAGTTTGGGCAAAAAACGCCTGCACTTTCCCCAGATATTACTAACACCGTAGTGGCTGCTCTCTTCCCGATGCATGACCTAGTGCAACATGGAAATATAAGTCCGCTAGAGATCCCACCTTTTACATCTGAGGAACTCTCTATGGCATGGCGGAAACTCAAAACGAAAAAAAGTGCCGGGCCAGATGGCATTCCATCAGAGGCCGTTAGAATCGCTTCAGAAATCCACCCAAAAAAGGTGTTACACGTGATGAACTTAGCCCTAGAAAACGGGGAGTTTCCTTGTATCTGGAAAATAGCGCGCCTAGTTCTGCTAAAAAAAGACGGAAAACCGGATGGTGTACCTACATCGTACAGACCACTTTGTCTGCTAGATACTTTCGGAAAACTCTTCGAACATTTGCTGTTACACAGACTGGCCAACGAAGTTGATAGAACCGGCGGACTTGCTAATAATCAATTCGGATTTCGAGCAGGGCGCTCCACAACAGACGCTATAGCAGCAGTTATGAAGCTTGTAGATGCAGCCGCTGAGGGTACACAATATACGCGGCGCATCCCAGTAGTAATTACACTAGATATAAGAAATGCATTTAACAGCGCATCCTGGGAGTTAATTCTAAAAGGACTAAATAACTTCAAAGTTAGCCCATATCTGACGAAGGTACTTCAAAGCTACCTGAGTGAGCGACGAATTATTGTGGAAGCTGGAGGTACAGCAACCCAAATGGAGGTTACAAGTGGAGTTCCCCAAGGATCTATCCTAGGACCTATGCTTTGGAACATCTTGTACGATGGCATCCTTCGAATTCAGCTACCCGAAGATGCCAATTTGGTCGGGTACGCGGATGATTTAGCACTTGTTGTCTCTGGCAGACACGAGCAGCAACTAGTTGAACGAGTGGAAGCGGGAGTAGAGGTGATTTCCAGATGGCTTCGTATTCATCGGATGCAATTGGCTCCAGAAAAGACTGAAGCGGTTGTAATGGCAGGCCGAAGAGTGCTCCAATCCATCTCCTTCAAAGTGGAAGGAGTTAAAGTAACACCGACAACCCACATCAAGTACCTGGGTGTATGGCTAGACTACCGTCGCGGCTTTCAAGAGCATGTAAGGCAAATTACGACAAAGGCGACCCGGACAACAAAAGGGCTCATCGGATTGATGACAAATGTTGGTGGACCAAGCGCCGGAAAAAGGAAACTGCTCTCATCAGTTGTTTTATCCGCAATACTTTACGGAGCACCCATCTGGATACGAGCTTTAGATATTGCAAGGGCGTCCGAGCAGCTCGAACGCGTACAACGTACTCTGGCACTGCGTATATGTAGTGCTTACAGAACGGTAGGAAAGGAAGCAGCTTTCGTGATAGCAAACATGCCACCGGGCACTTTAATGGCGAAATATAGACTAGCGGTTCTTCAGGGAACACCAAGCGTTGAGGCCAAAGAGGAATTAATGCAAAAATGGCAGGCACGTTGGGAGAGTGCCGACACTGGATCATGGACCAGAGAGCTCATTCCGAGTCTAAGGGAATGGGTGAATCGTAAGCATGGGGAGACGAACTTTCATCTGACACAGTTCCTGACAGGTCACGGCTGCTTCAATAGCTATCTGTACAGAATGTATATTAAGGATACTCCTAACTGCGCATACTGTGAAGAGGATGACACACCAGAGCATACGATAATGTACTGTGCAAGGTGGGAAGAAACGAGGAAGAAGTGTACCGATACTGTAGGAGAGATGACACCACGGAATATTATCTCGAAGATGGTAGAGGAGGAGAATAGTTGGTACGCTATAAGCAAAATGATTACGGTAATATTGACCATAAAAATGAGGGAAGAAGCGAGCACAACGACTTGAACAAACAAGGAGACAATAGACATCCAGCGGTCGAAGTAATGCAAACTTTGTGGTACCGAGCGCTGCGAGGAGCTGAGGTAGGGGTTTTTTTAGTCGGTAAGAGTCCGGCACAACGTCCATGAGGATTTTCCCCCTACTGGGAAAAAAAAAAAAAAAAAAAAAAATATATATATATATACATATATATATATATATTATATTTATATATTTATTCTAAACATTTATATTTACAGAATTTTATTGAATTATCAGAAAAACGGGAAGCTTTAAGAAAAAAACTTCACACACTTAAGGAGACGGTTCAACCATTTGTAATTTTTGCCGGAGAAACAAACATAAAAGGATTTGTGGACATTGACAACCATCTATACGAGTGTGAATCACCTCTGCAGGCTGAAGATTTATGTTTTAAAGCATTTCATGCCACAAACACCTTCTACCCGATCGGAGCAGAGCCAATCTGGACTTTTATACAAAAGGCAATTTATAAAATTAGCACTAACTTTGACAAATCTTACATATCGGTTAATAATTTAATTAGAGATTTAAATTGATCTGGTTAAAGTATAGTTTTATTATATAATTTATTTTAAGTTTTTACATTTATATAACGAAAAGTTAGTTAATGAATTTATTACTAAAATGAATTGTTGTTTTTGTAAATATTTTTCTATTGATTTCAAATTGTACATTCAACATATAAAAATTTTCCATAGTAGCGAAGTATATTGGAATTGCACCACATGTACGCCCAATCGGAAATTTTCACAGTTTGCCTCATTTAAAAATCATTGCGCAAAACATTTTCCAAGCAATGTGTCAGATTCGTATCTATCAATATCTAATATTGAACCAATAAAAAACTTGCCATTAACTGAATCGCCAATAAATGATGATTCAGAATCGTATGATATTCATAGAGAATTTGTAGAATCTAGTGATTCACAAACAAATAATTTATCAGTAAATGATTCGCCATTCACGTTGGATTTCAATGATTTTGATGATATGTTAAAGGAAGAAAATTTAGAATTAGTAACATCTTTATATAATTTAAAAATTAATCGAACACAGATACAAACCATTGTATTATTGTTTGAAAAGTATCTTTTTAACAAATTGATAAGCAAGATAGAAAAGCTGGTCTTTAAACTTTTGGGCGTCTCGATTTAACTAAATTATATTACGATGATTTAAATAAATTAGAATTAATTTTTAATTTATTCAAAGAGCCTTTATCAAGTATAAACTCTGAATACAAGAGAATGAAATTATTAAATGAATCAAAATTATTATCTAATGTTATGCAAATTGTAATAGGTAGTCGCATAGATCCAAAAAATGTAAACAATGAAATTGTAACTAACAACACTGACGTTACAAAGAGTCATATTTCATTAAAAGAAACACTTACTCATTTTCTAAGTATGGATAATATGTTAGATTCTGTATTAACATTCAAAGATGAATTGTGTTCCGATCAAACGGTAATTAGAAATGTTATTCAGACCGATTTATTCAAAGAAAAAGTTAAAGATTTTAATCCGAACGATCTTGTCTTACCACTAACAATTTATTTTGATGATTTCGAAACAAGTAATCCTTTAGGAAGTCGGTCCGGATTACAAAAACTTGGGGCTATTTATGCAAGCATTTCTTGTCTTCCACCGATTTGTATGTCCAAACTTGAAAACATATTTTTAGTATCGTTATTTCACACCATTGATAGAAAGCTTTATGGAAATAAAATAATTTTTTCTAAGATTATCGACGAACTTAAAGATTTAAAAAAAAATGGGATTGATGTGTTATACAAAAATGAACGAGTCAAAATTTATTTTGTATTAGCCTATTGGTAGGTGATAATTTGGGGTTAAATAGTATACTCGGTTTTGTAGAAAGTTTTAGTGCAAAACATTACTGTCGGTTTTGTCGCTGTACTAAAGAAGAAATGAATAGATTAGTTATAAATAACGAAAGGAAGACACGAAATAAGGATAATTACAGTCTGGACTTAGAAATAAATGATCGAAAATTGACCGGAATTGTAGAAAATTGTATTTTCAACACCATTGATGGATTTCATAGTGTAGAAAACTATGCCGTCGATATTATGCACGACATTTTCGAGGGAATAGGAAATTATGAAATAGCATTAATTTTGAATCAATTTATTGTTGAAGAAAAACTGTTTTCATTATCAACATTCAATCATAGACTCAATTTTTTTAATTACGGTTCATTTGACAGCATGAATATACCACAATCAGTTACTTTTGATATGTTTAAAACTAAAAAATTGCGAACTACTGCATCAGAAATGATTTGTTTAATACATAACCTTGGATTAATTATTGGAGATCTTATTCCAGAAAATCATATTCATTGGGAATTGTATTTATTATTGAAACATATTGTAGAAATAGTTACTTTAAGTAGCATTGACAGACAGACAATTGACTTGTTATCTAGTTTAATTCAACAACATCATGAGCTTTACATTACCTTATATGGGCCAACACTAAAACCCAAGCATCATTTATTGATACATTATCCACAAACTATGGAAAAGCTGGGTCCTCTTATCAATCAATGGGCCATGCGATTCGAAGGAAAACATAGGGAGTTAAAAAATATAGCAGCATTAACGACGTCTAGAAGAAATATTTGTCACACTATTTCTATTAGGTATCAGTTAAACTTAAGTAAAAGATATTATCAAAATCAAACATCAACAAAATTTTTGTTTGGCAAATCGCTAGATTTATTGGCTGAAGATAAAACATTTTTAATAAATAACAATCTTACCAATTTAATTGAAGTTCTTAAGGTTAGTTATTTTAAATTTGAGTCTATATATGCTATAAAATTGGAATGGCCGTTTTTTTATATTTTGACTCTGACGAGAACTATCCTATTTTTGGATGTATCAATAGATTGTATGTTATAAGAAATGTTGTGTATTTAAGATGCACGGAATTAAAAACTATTTGTTATAACAGACATTTGGGTGCACATGTAGTAGACAAATGTACTTCGAATAAATTAATACAATTTTTTGATTTATGCCCCTATTATGAATCTCACTTACGCGTCACTGAGCGACGCGATGTCACCGTATTTCAATTTTGGTATTATGATTCTCGCCGTGAGCGAGTCTAATGTCACATATCCTCACCTACAATTTGGTGGCGAGACTGAGCGAGAAAATAATTTTTGATATTGATATACATAGTATTTATAACGTTAGACAAAATGAAAGGCAAATCGTAAGGTTTTTTATTTGTTTATGTATTACAATAATTAATAATGTAATAAATATTAATTGTTGCATTATAATAAATAATATTTTTGTTGTATGTATTATAAAATTTTTTATTTTTCATAACTACATAGAAATAAACCAAAAATAGCTAATGGCGAACAATTCACAAAACTCGTATTTTCCTTCTAGCTTGTCCAATAGATAAGAAAGTCCATCTTCATTTATACGAAAAATGCTTGTAAATCAAGAAATTATAATTTATAACACCATTCTTTAGAATATTTTAAAAATATGTACATTTAAATATCAATTGATAAGTACTAGTCATCCGGTAGTGTGAAAGGATCACATTTGAATTTGACCAAATGTCAAAAATTCTCAAAACAATAACAACTACTAACTTAAAGAAACCAAAATATCATAAATGACGCATAGCGCTGCGTATGTCACTCACCCAAATTAAAGTGAGAATCATAATACCAAAATTTGACTCGCGCGACTCTAGATGTCACGGTGAGAGGTGAGGTGAGGTGAGAATCATAATATGGGTATTAGTTGACTTAAAACCAAAAACTCTATGTAGATTTAAGAATGAAAACTATATTTTATAATTTGTAATTGAAAAGTGATAAGCCAAATAAAACTGAAAACATTTTTAAGTTTAATAAAAATTAAAATAAAGTATGAATTGTGTTTTATTTATAGTACAAATATTCGCGTATACAAAATATCTAATTGAGAAATAGTTAATACGACAAAATGCATATAATACATGCATGTAACCCATTGAAAACATGTCGCCGATATTTATAAATCTTTACACATTAAGATTTTCGATATATCGAATTGTAGATAACACAAATACAATTTCAAAATATTTTATTTTCAAATCTGATAAATTATTTGAAGAAAATAACTATTAAAATTTTCTCAGATCCAAACATTTCTTGTCTTAATTTGCTAAAGAATATCGTGTATCTCTATATGTAATAATTCTAATTCGAATCTTTTAAATATTGAAAAAGAAAATATTTTATTTACATTATCGGTATAAAATATCTTTATACTTAATACAAAAAAATTCCAATATGCATATATTAAATGGTTACTTTCGAAATAAATACAATCCGCACAAGCTAAGTTATTGCCCGACCGATATAATTATTATTTCATAAGTAAGTATGTATTATTTTCTCATAACCTATAACATATTTCTTTAAATGGACATAAAAAGAAACACACAAAACATATGGAATTGGGATATAAATTGTAGTTGTCGTCTTTTCAAATATATTTTATATTCAAAACAGATATAAAGTGTATCGTATTTGAATATGAGTTTTTTCAGTTTTTTCCCTTATACAAATATTGATGACCCTCATCTCACTTTCCCTGCTGGATGGATGGCATGGTAGCAGCGGTATCCATAAATTCTTGCGAATGACACTTCTGTAAAGTGGGATTCTGATATTAGGCATTTGTCTATCTTTTCCATGTGTAAGACAATTTTTAGATCCGTAATTTGGAGCAGTAGCCCAATTTTCGCATTAGTTATTATTATTATTAAAATTGGGTGGAACCAACGAGGATTCCGCACTCAATGCCACAAAGGCCCATGGTACCAACCCAGGATTCTATTCCAATTCGCAAACCCGCACTGCTGCCTTCGCAAACTATAAACAAGTTTAGACCAAGGAAGGGAGGACAACTGATCTGAATCTAAAGACTTAAACTTAAATACCTGAAATCGAATAGAACTGAAAGCCGGATAACTGCTCACGAAGTAAAGGCTGTCATCATCTTGCTCAATGCAGTCCATCATGAGCTAAGCACATACGATGTAGATGATCTTTAAAACGGCCATATCCCGTAAGAATCGCTACCAAGATTCTTAACTGGTTCTTTCTTAAAGATAAAGCATACTTCGTTGATCTCAAATTGGGCCCTTAACGAAGTACTTCGCCTTACGACAACTAAAAGGAACAAAGATACTTTTGTCTTTAACAGCAAAATTCAAAGCCTCAATAACACTACGTGTCAGCGCTATTAGTTCCGCCTGAAAAACAGTACTATGCGAACCAAGACTACCGGAAAGTCTCAGATCCTTCCAAAACCTGCACTGAGGTTAGAACGAAAGCCATCAGATAAAAGACTATATGTACTCATCTAATTTGTTGAGAAAATCCTGCGAAATCTACAAATCTCTCGAAGGATAGTCACCGGAACAAAATTTGAGAAATGGAATTCGGGTAGTAGTCTGTCATTAACCATATCGATTTCTGGTAAACATGAAGAATAATTTTTTAAAATTTATCGTTGTCCGTAATTGAACCGTGTAATTGAACCGAAATCATTCCATGCCCCGATGCACCTCAGACGATGTGCTGCAGAACAGGCTGTACCTAAAATAAAGATGCGTAACTGAGGCAAGGGAAGAATAGATTCCATAGCAAGAAGTGAAGTCGAGGACATAGGTCCAGTTATAGCTCTGCAAGCAAGATTTTGTAGACCATTTAGCTTGGCTACAGAAGCCTTCAGGTGAACCACTGGCCACCACACAATATAGAAGCGTACAATAGTAGCGGTAGTACCATTGATTTATAAATGAAAGAAACCATCCTAGGGCCTAAATCCCACGATTTCCCAAAGCTCTATTACATTGCCAACCTCTCTGAGGACACACCTCTCTGAGGACAGCACCGCCTCCACAGTCGAGACTTGAGGATGGATTCAATCCATAAGATAATGGTGCGATCAATACCAAAATTGGTACAGGCAGAAGTGATCGTAGCAAACGAAGTGGTATCGAAAGCTTCCGCAATATTCAGGAAAGTACCCACAAGATAACCTTTATTATTAAGAGATTTTCCATCCTGGTTACAAGTTCATGTATATAGGGCGGTTTCACAGGACTTACCGAACTGAATGGGGAGGTAAAAATGGTTTATAATGAATATATCGACAATTCTTTCCAGAGCTTTAAGAAAAGTTGAGGATATACTAATAGGCCGAAAAGACTTAGGATCCGTATAATCGGACTGAGGAGCTTTCGGGATAAAAACCACTGTACTCCTGGTCCAAGAATTTGGAACAGTGCAGCTGAAAGCAATTCACGCTTGAAAATGGTGAGGGAAATGATCCTGAATTATAGGAAAGCTTTGGTATAGTTCAGTAGGAAAAATACCATCAGGGCCGCCAGCTTTATAAGAGGCAAACGAAAATAGGCTCCATCGCAAGGCATCACGATTGATCAGCTTGTGAGCCAAATTCCAATCAGGACTTGCAACAGTCCTAGTGAGCTCGGCAGCAACATCATCCGAGGTGACGATATCACAACTAGGAAAATCTTAATACACTTTATAACATTTACACTATTTTTTTCAAGTTTTTCGCTAAAACTGCAATAACTCAACAACGATTTTTTGTACATCAATTTCAATAGTCTCATTCTCATGGTTGCTGAATTCCCTACAAAAGGCTTATTTGGATTCGTGAATGATGCATCAGGAAAGTTCGTTGATAATCTTAAAATTTGCGTTTTTTTCTCGTTAAAAACATTTTTGTTTGACTCATAAAAAAGTAATAATAATAATAATACAGTCTTTAAAGGCCGTTACTGGCCCCTTACTACGTCAACAACCTGGCTCCAACGATTTCGATTCTGAGCTTGGTCTTCATACTATCCTAGACAACCTGAAGAAGCAAAGTCATTCTATACACCGTGGAGCCATCGTCGCCCTCTGCGCCTACCGTATGGTGGCCCTCCGTTCAGAGATCGCTGCAAAATTTGTTCCGGATCAGCACGCAGAACGGGACCGAGCCAGCGTACTCGCTGAGATCTTATTTCATGCACAATATCGGGGATCTTCATCAGATCTCTGATCTCAAAATTGTACAGATCTCGGTATGGGCCATCTATTTCACGTTTTGGCCCGTAAATCACACGCATGACTCTTCTCTCAAAATGTAAGGAGCCATTTTTCGCACTCATCCGTCAGCGCCCAACTTTCACATCCAAACATAACAACGGGCCTGATCAACGCTTTGTAAAGCTTCAGCTTCACGGCACTTGATAGGTGTTTAGATTTTAGCAACAGAAGCTGAAAACTCTACAAGCTGATCAAGTATTTCCTTCACTCCGTTGCTATTAGTTGCAAGCACCTGATTGGACTGGCGAATGGCGATATAAGATGTTGCGCTGAGCTGTTTCTGTTTTACGAAAGATGTGCTCTTAACATGAGATTGAAGAGTATCAGGGACAGAGCATCTCCCTGCCGAACACCAGAGCTGATAACCTATTCTCAACTTTAACACAGCATTGAGACTGTGTCACTGTCATTCTACACAATCGTACCATTTTTGTTGGCATACCTAGTTACTCCAGGGCAGGCCACAAAGGAACACCTGATGTACCGAGATCTCATAATATTTAGATAGAATCATCCGCAGTGAAAAGACCTGATCAGTGACTGATCGATTCGGACGAAATCCACCTTGAAAGTCACCAACCAGGCCCTCCGCTAGAGGGGTGACTCTATATATACATACATAATGTAGGTCAGTAACTTATATGCTGTGTAAAGGAGAGGTATACCGCGATAATTCTAACACTTCAAGCGGTCTCCCTTCTTGAAGATGGGGCACATCGCGGCCACTTTCCATACGTCAGGCATTACTCCGGTTCGCCATACTAATCGAATAAGGTCGAAAAGACAGTTTCACAAAGTGTCCCCTCCGAATTTCAAGAGCTCCGAATTAATGCTATCCACTCCAGGTGAGCAGTTTCGTTTTAGTCTCTGCATATCCCTAGTGAATTCCTCATGGGATGGATCCTCAATGCAAATCTCCGCAATCTGTATTTGAGGTGACTCAACTACAGTCTGTGACGCATGATGAACATTAAGCAGGTCGGTAAAGTGTCCATTCCATGCATCGAGTATACTGCGTCGATGTTGACACAGAGGTTTCCATCCCGGTCCCGAATGGCAGTTGACGCAGGCTTGAAAGTATGGTGCAATCCAGTAATAATTTAAAGAAATTATGTGGAACTGTGCTCATTGCTGAGATGTTGTACTTTCAGAACCTCGGCCTTCCACCATTCTCGCTTTTTCCGTCTACAAATCCGCTTAGCTGCCCTTCTTACAAGAGCAGCCTTGTATTTCCTCGCGATTGTGAGACCTTGTTGCACTTCATTATGGGCTATATTTTGTTGCTCAACTGCAAGACGACACTCGTCATCAAACCAATCATTCTTGGGTCTGACTTTCACTATACCTAAAGTTTGTTGAGCAACACGGACAACGGAAGTTTTCAGTGCCTCCCAGTCAGAGTTCACACAGTCAGACTGGTAATTAGCATCATCAATGTTGTCGCTGATAAAAAAGTAATAAATAAACAAAAATAAAACATGGGCCCAAGCATCGGAAAGTAGACTAAATTTCCTTCATTTTAAAAGTAAACAAAGAATGTTTAAACCGATAATTCACCAAGGAACAAGCGTTTGGAAATGGGGTATTTTTTCGAAAAAGTTTACTGTTGCGTTTTTTGTTTTGCGCAGTGTACTTTTGAACGCTAGTGTATATATTTATAATTAAAGAAAATATATAATTTGTTCACAACATAATCTCACCCTATATGCATAATTGGAGTGTGGTATATGGTTTCAATTAAGACATGATTATATATATTATACGTCGTCTATACATATATTTATTGTTATCGTAACTAAAATTGAAACATTCAAAATCAATTATCTCCAAAAAAATATTTGTTTACTTTATAAGCGTATCTAATCGCAAATATTTCGACCACCCTTTAATGCAATATTATATTTATACATATTCATTAAGTACACTTATTTGAAATTACATATATCAATATTTTATCTCTATTTACAGAAAATATAAACTATATATATATATATATATATATATATATATATATATATATATATATATATATATATATATATATATATATATATATATATATATATATATATATATATATATATATATATATATATATATATATATATATATATATATATATATATATATATATATATATATATATATATATATATGTATATATATATATATATATATATATATATATATATATATATATATATATATATATATAAATATATATATATATATATATATATATATATATATATATATATATATATATATATATATATATATATATATATATATATATATATATATATATATTTTTTTTTTTTTTTTTTTGCATATAGTTAGATAGATACGTTGATAATTTGGTATAATGTTAGTTTTTGACGTAATGTGTTGACTGTTGAGAAGAAGATTTTCTGGGGAATTTATATGTCTAATTGTATAATACATAATTGCACTTAAACATTATGGTATATAGACATTTAATTAAAATGCATCTATACATTTTACATTTTATTTTTAGATATCCGTAATATTCTATTAAAATACATACCTATACATTTATTCGTTAATTGATTTGTGAAGTTACGAGTATATAAACTATAAAAATATGTGTATATATTATGTATGTTGTTCGATTACATTAATGTTATTTGAATAGCAATATTAATAATGTTGACAGATGTAATAAATATTTTTGATTGCAAATTATGTTTAGATTGCATTATATATAGAAGTTTTTTTATACGTATATATATATATACATAAATGTAAATATATGCGAAGGATTCATCACCTCTATCCAACGAGAATGATGGCCTAACTGCCGAAACCAAACGGAACCAGTTGCGAAAGATGAACAAGCGGAAATAGTAATATGAAACATGAAATTTGATCAACAGGCGCAACATTCGAGCCAACAATTTGATCAGCTAAATTCTGAAATGAAACAGCAGGTGCTCCAATTGAGTAAACAATTTGATCAGCTAAACTCTGAAACGAAACAACAATATAGAAAGCTGGCGCAGGTGGAGGCAGATGTGACAAACAAGATAAAACAATTGGAGGGCAGGATAACGGAGGTTGAGGACCGCCGGGAAGATGCTCCGGCGCACCACAACAATACTCCGATACGAAGCAGCACAACCAGATCCATAGAACCGCCTACTGGAGGCAATAAACGGGTTTTGAAATCGAAAACTTCAAGTTGCAATTTCGAGCAGGTGTGCAATATTTTTTTTTTAGTTTTTATTTATATAATATTTCAACTGACTTTATTCTAAGACATCTGGTAACTTTCCTATATCATTAACATTTGTTACCAGATGACTTGCCCAACGATTAGTCCCAGAAATTAAAATTATTTATTTATATAAATATTTCCTATAATATAGTAATTTTATGTTCCATTCACTAAATCAATTGGTGTGGTCCTTTGGAGACGTCTTACGGCCAACGGTCTGTCCCGCATACAGCATATCTCGATGTTTTCGAGCTGGCGGAGGCGTGGATCATGCTTGAGAGTATTATACGTAATCACTTCATCGATGTATTCCATCTTTATATCTCGGTGGAGGTCTTTATTTCGAATGTACCATGGAGCATTTACAATGTTTCGAAGTGCTTTGTTTTGGAACGTCTGTATCAAATTGATGTTCGTTTTCTTGGTACAACCCCAAAGCTGTATACCGTAGGTCCATACCGGTTTCAGTATTTGCTGGTATAAAAGCAAATTATTGTGTAAGCATAGTTCAGAAGGTCTACCTAAGAGCCAATACATCTTCCTATACTTCATGTTCAGCTCTTCCTTTTTCTTTTTGATATCTCCTTTCCATCTCAACTTTGCATCCACGTCATACCTAGATATTTCACCGTATCTGCATAGGCAACTTGTTTAGAGTTAATTATGATTGGGATTCTATTAGAAATATTTTTATTATATAGTAAAGTTCACATGCACAAATTTAGTTTCGTTCAGTTTTATTCTCCATTTTATCATGAATTTGTCAACTTTTGCAATTTGTTAGTAGCTTCTTCTACATTGTTCCCAACTGTCTAAATCGCAGTATCATCAGCATAAGTTGCTATAGTTGCTTCTTCCATTGGTGGTATATCCCGCGAGTACACAGGAGGCACAAGACAGCACCCAATACGCTACCTTGGGGTACTCTACCTGAAATTTTCTTTATTAGCGAGTATTCGTCTTCATATTTTACACGGAAGTATCTATCAGTTATGTAGGATTTCAGAGTTTCATAATATTGTTTGGGAAGGCTCCGCTTGAGCTTGAACTCTATTCCTTTGTACCAAACTCAGTGGAATACTTGCGCTACATCCAGGAAAACACTTGTATAATTTTTTTTAGTTTCTAGGGTATGTTCTATAATATCTGTGTTCCTATGGACTTGTTCTATATAGTCGAGTGGTTTTCTCTAAATCCAAACTAATGATCAGAAATGAGATTTCTGTCCACCATTATGGGTTTCATTCTCTTCAGGAGCAATTTTTCAAAAATCTTGGATGGTTGAGATTTTTATCGCTACATTGTTTGTTAGGTTTTAAGAGTATTATTAGCTCTGCCACGTTCCATTGCCTTGGAACGATCTTAGTCTAAACACAATATTGATTATATGAAGAAGTTTACGTATCGCTTTATTTGATATAGTTCTTTAATGTTTTGTCCAGTTATGAAGAGATTTTTCTAATTTTTAATTTTGAATTTCCTCTTTTAGCTCTTGTAGAGATACACTTTGTATTTCATAAGCACATCAGTTCGTTTCAGTAGGTTAACATTTACATCCGCAGTTTGCATGGGTAATGGTTGAAACGTTTTTCTAGGTGCGTCTCGCAAACAAGTCAGCTTTTTGTTTACCGATTCTGGGCTCGTAGCTTCTATCCTCATTTCTAATTGATGCCGGCGAATTTGTTGGTCTCTTATAAGTACTTTCGTTGCTTTCCATATTGAAAGTCACATTTCAATTGTTTTCTTACTTCAAACAATTCTCTTTCTTTTGTCGTAGTAACTCTAGAGCCCCAGTATATATTTTTCGCGTTGAAGTCGGCACCAATGATAAAACAACCTCCCATAGTGTTACAAAGTTCTTCTTAATCGTCTCTTTTTAGATTATGTCGTGGTGGACAGTTGCTGATATATTTATGTCTTTGTATTTTGTGCGAGTTTTGATAGTTGTATCTTGCATAGATTCACTTTCAATTTTTAATATTCTCTTTAATAAGAAATGCAGATCCGCCTCTTACTCCCTCTGATGGATAGATGGAATGGTAAAATCTGTACCCACGTATTCTGGTATATAAGGAGTTAGTGAAATGGGTTTCAGAGATTAGACATATATCAATTTTTTGTTTCTATTTAATATTTCCAGCTCGGGGTTGTGTTGCATCAGCCCATTCGCATATACCAAATTTTTTGTAAATTTATTTTTATTTTTATTTTCTAGTCGCATTGGGTAACGATGATGACAAGTTTTTCAAATGTTCAAATATGAGTTTATTGGTCTCAGCCTCCTCATCAAGTTTTTTATTTAGAGCATCTATATGCATTTCACGACATCTGTCAAAATTTGGCTATCTTTTGCTTTTGCTTCTTGACCTTGGGTCATCTGTGCATATGATTCTGAATTTGCATATAATTCCCGCTTTGTCTGACGATTGGTCTGCTTCACTAGCAGGGTTTCTACGGTTTAGCGATTTCTTATATTTTGTAATTCTTTAGCTACCTCACAGCTACGGTAATTAGCTGGATGTTGGGCCTTGCAATTAATGCATTTTGCAGCTGAGTTCCTATCTAATGTGCCACGTGGTTACCCGCACATTTAACGCATCCTGCCATACGCCCACAGTATCTCTGAGTATGATTGAAGCCCTGACATTTTTTGCCTTGGGAGTATCAGCAGTGACTTTTTCTTCACTGGTTCAATTCCGATTTTCATATTTTGAATTGCTCGAATATCATGATTTTTTTTTAAATATTTACCTCCTTGCCAAACGGTAGAATGAAAAGCGGTAGCCCGCATTTTGTGACGACACTATTACCTTTATCATCTACCTTTCTCTCTTTTTTAATAATGTTTGCAGCATCCTTAATGTCAAATCCTTTGCTCTGTAGCTCGGCAATTATATCTTCTCGCATGTTTGATGTAGTCCTCTAGCCATAACCTTAATTGGTCTTTCCTGCTTGTCCTCATATGTATTCCACTGAACTTTCTCAGCATTAAGGTTCATAGAGAGAATTCTATAAGTATCTGAGTCTGGAACATTTATCCTCCAAACATCATTATTTAGTACTACAAGCTTGAAGTTCTTATCCGTAATTGATGTCATCAGAGACTTGACAGCCGGATAGTCTTTAATACAAACTATTTTTATTGGTGGAGGCTGTTTTTTTTTCTCTGTGTTACTCGATGTTGATGTTTGCTTTCACTGCTCTCTATTCTGGCGATGATTCTTTTTTTTCTTTTCTTTCAGGGCTTGTTTTTTTTCCACGATCCAATCAGATTTTCTTGTCACCTACATCGGAAACTGCCATGTTGAATGTGGCGGTTTTTCTTGTGCTTCTTGATCCTAGTATCTACTGGGAATTGGTTCCTATTTCTCTTCCGAGTTCTTCTTCGTCTGTGTAATATTATTTTACACACTTGTTTTTTTTTACCTGATTCGATGATCCTTTTCAGGTTTTCATTTTATCTGTTTAATAGGATAATTTCATTACTCAGCTTTGAGACCACCTCTTCTAGGATTTTTAATTAGTTATGAAGTGTGCTTTTCTCGCTTTCATCATTTGAATTAGTTGTTGATGAAGACAAAGTCATATTAATATCTCCTATAGAACTTGTTTTTTTAATAGTAGGTGATCTTAAGATTTTGTTATACCCCAATGAAAAGGATACTCATCATCCCATGTTAAGGTTGTATTAATTTCTGTTCCAGCAGCCATGAACACCGCACTGCGGAGGCATTGTGGTCGTTTGATTTGACGACTGCCCACTTGCTCAATCCGTCATGTCGCCGGTACTGGGTTTCCGAGTCCTTGCACCGTAAATTTTCCTGTATATTAAGGCTCATCGTTGGTTTTTTGTTCAAGGTATTCCTCTAGCATTTTATAAGTTCTGTCAGGTAAAATCAGCCGCCGCTTACATGAGGAACAGACGCGGTTTGAAGCCGTACCTGGGCACTATACCAGAGAGTGTAAGTAACCAGCTGCGCTGGGAAAATCGGGCAGATAGACAGTCGCAATAAACAACCCGAAAGATTGCGACAGATAAGCCGCAGGAAGATAATAAGGCAGATGGCTTAATTTGCCTCATGGGTGGGGATCAGGAAAACTAAGCGCCACCAGCTTTGCGGGGCGAAAGCTGGTGACATTAAGTTTTGACATTTGTATTCTATTAAAAGAGATACATACTTATATATATATATATATATATATATATATATATATATATATATATATATATATATATATATATACATTTATTCGTTAATTGATTTGTGAAGTTACGAGTATATAAACTATAAAAATATGTGTATATACGAGTATGTATGTTGTTCGATTACATTAATGTTATTTGAATAGCAATATTAATAATGTTGACAGATGTAATAAATATTTTTGATTGCAAATTATGTTTAGATTGCGTTATATATAGAATTTTTTTATACGTATATACATAAATGTAAATATATACCTAATACATTGATATATATTATACAACTATGGCTGATCAATTAATAGACAAATTTACATTATTATTTACATTTACTACTTATTATTTTACGTGTACCAAAGTATGCATATACATATATGTATATTTTGGTACGCCATTTTAATATCAATTTAATAATTAAATATATAGTAATTTCCATTAATTTTTGCTACTTGTTAAAAAAATATATTAAAGACGATGATAGTCTATTAAATAAACCGACTTGTTTGCATAGGGACGTGTTTTGTTTCTTCATTTTTTTTTTAAAGAACATCAGAAGAAAAAACAAAAGAATTAAAGAAAAGACAACAAACTAGAAAATTAAATTAATCGATAAAAGCGGTAAGATTTGTTTGTACATATACATATACATATATAAATGACGATTAGTAGCCGCTACTAAATTTAATAACTGGTCAGTCTAAATACACATCATTATAATATGGTGTATAGGTAGAGAGAAGACGCAAATATATATATTAGCTTGGCAAAATATTAGAATGCTACTGAATTCGTATTTTAAATGGAATTTGCATTATATTCTCTAATCAACATAATTAAAATCACATTTTTAAAGCGTTAATCATCATAAATACTCTTTGATGTTCATTTATAGTTAGCTATAAACTGTTTATTATTTGTTGATCATTTTCATTTTATTTTAAAGCTTCGGATTTTTATTTGTTGTTGTTCTCCAAAAAAAAAAAACCATAACATTGTTGGCATTGGTTAAATATTAATATGATGAAAAATTAACATAAAATTTCACTTACTGTCATTATGAATGGGTAAATAATTTCATTTAATTGCTATTAACCAAATTAAACAAATCATTACGTGAATGAAGATCAAAAATAAATTTACCGACCGATCATTAAGTCTTTAAGAAAATAAAAACACTCGCATACCCGTATATACATATTACATATACATGTATGTATGTATATCTATAAAAGAACGAAAAGTAAACATTATATACTATATGTATTAACAAAATAAAATCAAGACAGTAGTTTTATTTTTTGTAAATTGGGTAAATTAAAAATTTAGAGGTATTTTAAGTCGCCTATATCGTTTGCACAATTAGGTACTATATATAGTATATATATAGGCTATATATATAAATATAGGTTTAAGCGGAGCGGTATTGGGAAATGTTGACCGAAGAATTAAATCACAAAACATCAAAAGGGAGACAGATTTTACTTTATATTAATAGAATTTCATTCTGAAGGCATAACACCAAAGATTAAATGAAATAATGTTTACAATTCTTAATTCTCTATCTCATATAATGTTGGTTCCTTGATAAGTTTAAGCCACGTATCCATCTAGAAGGATACAATCGTATCCATGGGCAATGCATTGCTGAATGTATTGTGGTCATGGTATCGAATCCCCTCAAAGTAGGAAAGTCAATCAAAACTGCAATGGATACAACAAAAGGAAATAATAACCCAGGTGGTTGAAATGGAATCTAGAAAGAGCCACCGATTGCATAATCAGGAAACATTAAATCCGCTAAATAAAATAAAATTAATTAAAATCACAGGTAGAATCGAAAGCAACATATTAGTTGGTTTAACCGGCGCTTTTAGCAGTGAAAACACTGGACAATATAACTAAAATAAGAGAATCGAGAAATAAAAAGAAACTGCAAGAAATATGAACAACGAGTTAATAATACTCAAACAAGAAAAACCAATTCCAAGGCGAACATATATAAAATCCAAAGAAATAGAAGACTCAGATGATGAAAGTCGGTGGTCTTGACGAAAGACAAATTTGAATACGGATGAGGAATAATTAGATAGAGAAACCAACTTAAGAAAAAGAACCCAAACAAAAGAAACAAGAAAAGGAAATGAACATTCACACCAGAGCAAGAGCAAAAACCCAAAATAAAGAACACCAAATAGCCCAACATGCTGACCTCATAAAAGAGCAGAAAACAGAAACGAAAATAGCGAGCACCAAATAGCACAACTACCAACTGAACAAACCAAAAAGAATCCACCGCCACTGATAAATTTAATAGGAATTACTAACTTTTGAGAAATCCAAGCTATGTTGAACTCTGTAACGGATCAGGAGTATAAAATCACTGCCTTAAACAATAACGTATGGAAGATCAATACATCAAACTTGAATGCGTACAGAAATTTAACAACGAAATTCAATATTGAAAAATTTCAGTGTTACACATACGAAAATAAAAATGCTTGCCCTATCAAAGTTACGGCTAGAGGACTACACTCATTTGAAAATAAAGGCGAGGCCTTCCACACAAAGAGAGAACTTCCCTTTTTTATGCTGACGTTTGATAATTCCGAAAATATTAAAAAATATACAACATAACTGGCAAATACTCAACAAAACTCATGAAAGTGAAAATTGAAGCAATCAAAACAGTTACGAGGAAAATGCTACAAGTTTATAATCATATTCACAGAAATAATTAGGACGCGAGATAAGGTGTGGTAAATGTGCTGGGAGCACCCAATGCAATCATGTACACTATAGCAACTGAAAAATGGAGAATATCGCTAATTACAATGATTCCAAAGCCTGGAAAAGACGAAACACAAGTCAGTAAGTATACTTCCGAGGATTTCTAAAGTTTTTGAAAAAATGGTAAAACCACCAATTTATATTTCGAGGCCAACATGGTACCGTAGAGCAGGTGCACAGAGTGTTTAACACAATTAAATTTACATTAGTAGAAAAGAAATATTGTTATAGGCCATTATGTATAAAATTAAATCTCGTTTGCCAAAAAACATATACGAAGGAGTTCCACAAGGCAGTGTACTGGGGACAGTATTGTATTTGCTGTATATTGCCGATCTCAACTGATAAGGTTGTCACATCAACATTTGCAGATGACATACATAGCTATCATGTCTTCACACAAAAACTCCAAACTGCATTAAGAGAGTTCCAAGATCAGTTATACAAAATTGGGGATTGTCAAAGAACGTGGCGGATAAAAGCGAATGAAAACAAATCAACACACATAACAATTACGTTTAATAAGCTTATACATGTCCAGCGGTGAAATTAAACAATGTCGGCATCCCTCAACAAACAAATGTCAAATACTTGGGTGTTCATCTTGTCCTTAATAACCTATGTAACAAGTTGAAATCTCTGATCACAACAGTTAGGAACGAATCAATAAGTATATATTTGTCGTCACTTATTAGCCAAAAGGATACCGAGTATTCCCTATGGAAAGCAACGAAAGTACTTAAGAGACCAACAAATTCGACGGCACCATTTAGAAATGAGGATAGAAGCTGGGCTCGAAGCGATAAACAAAAAGCTGACTTGTTTGCGAGAAAACATATAAAAATCTCCTGCGGGTACGACATCATAACTGGATAAATCATTAATGACCAATACCAAATAATGCAATACGAAAACTTCTCCATATAATCAATGCTGTGTTTTAGACTAAGATACGTTCCAAGGCAATGGAAGGTGGCAGAGGTAATCATGATCTTAAAACCTAACAAACAATGTAGCGATAAAAAGTCCTTCAGACCGATATCCATACTCCCAACCATTCAAGATTTTTGAAAAATTGCTCCTGAAGAGAATGAAACCCATAGTGGTGGACAGAAATCTCATTACTGATCACAAGTTTGGATTCAGAGAAAACCACTCGACTATAGAACAAGTCCATAGAATCAAAGATATTATAGAACGTACACTAGAAACTAAAAAACTATGTTCAAGTGTTTTCCTGGATGTCCTCGCAAGCATTTACTGGATGCCAAGTGGATGCCAAGTTGAGGTGGAAAAGACATGTCAAAAAGAAAAAGGAAGACACAACATGAAGTATAGGAAGATGTATTGGTATATGTTTATAAGGATAAGTATATGTTTATTGATGGAGGCTCTTTTTTTCTCTGTGTTAGGAATTTCATCGTTACGCTGAGTAGTTGGTTTATTCGATGTTGATGTTTGCTTTCACTACTCAACATATTCTGGCGATGATTCTGCTTTTCTTTTCTATCTGGGCTTGTTTTTTTGCACGATCCAATCAGATTCTGTTGCCACTTCCTCTACATTGGAAACTGCCATGTTGAATGGTTTGTGGCGGTTATTCTTGTGCTTCCTACTATCCACTGAGAATTACATCCTATTTCTCTTCCGAGTTCTTCTTCGTTTGTGTAATATTCATTAACCAAGTACCATTTGTAAGAAATTTGCTAAAATGTCCACAGTGACCATGGAACTTAATGTCGGAAGAGTCAACTTGTCTACGGCCACCTATAGTCAATATTATTATTAAAATAGGTGTAATATAATTGCATAGAATATTTGAAGCCGTCAATCCCTGCGGTCAGCGATATATATAACGTGCAGCAGAAATCTGTTAAACAAAAATCAAAATATTGAAATGTGGAAAGGTGTTATGGACACTATAGCGATGACTTTGCATAGACAATTTGAAGTGAAGTCAATCCCAATATTAATATGGAACTAACAACGGAGGGTTATCGTCCAACAAACGTGTAAATATTTAAGAATGTAAATTTGAGATATGAAACATTAGTAGATGAGCTATATACAACTTGCGATAAAATTAATTTAATTAAGAACAATATTTCTCGTCAAATAACCCTTGACATATTTACTGGGGGATGATCAAAACTGTCATATCGATCAGATATCATCATATTTTATTGAACGAAGGAAGAAATGGTAAAGAAGATCGGAAAGAAATGGTAAAGAAGATCGGAATACGTCAAACGTAATGGAGTTATGTCAAGTTTATGGATTGATATTACTAGTCATATAATTTATAATGCTGTGTGGAGGATTACAGCGGATTTACAGCGCACCAAACGTTTTTTAACAAGAATTTTTACAATACCTGTTATGTTCAAGTTATTTCAGCCGGGTATTGTCAATTTGGTTTTGTTTATTTAATTTTTTAGATTTAGTTACATTATATTTAAAAATTTCGTTAAAAAAAATGGTAACATTGCTTTTATTGGCCAGTGGTACCATCTAGTTAAAATAACCTAACTGCGATAAACTGCTATATGATACGCAAATCTGCAGTAATTTCTTTTATAGTATTATAAGTTATTTGTTATTTGTATAAATAGATTTGGAAATTTGGGCTATGTAAAGCGACTATGTAAAGCCCATCCTCGGTTTCTTCACCAAGTGACTCACTAGAGTACGATTCATCAAGTGCATAGATTTCATTGGCCTTAATTCAATACATAGCGGGAGCAATGTCTTCCATTCTATATGAAGTGTACCAAAAAAGACACTCGTATTTCCTTAGTCGGCGTCGGTTTGCAAAGGTTAAAGCAGCGTCTGTAAACGTATGTGAAATTTGTCCTAAATCTGTCGTAAAAAACAATAAAAACAATTTCCTCTTATATGTGTTAGTGTGCAAAGCAGAATGTTTCGATATAACGAATTTAATCATAAGAACAATCAAATTTGTTACGACCAACACATGATTTTCTGAATTTTCTTTGAAAAATTCTAGAAAGCGGACACCATAACGAAGCATATACCAAGAAATCTTAATGTCTAAGCTATCCGAAATATATTTCAATTTTGGAAAAAGTTGGGGATTAGGGGGTTTAGGACAACAAGTTTGGTATGACCTTATGTATATCGATTATGTATATGGGTTTTCTAATTTTTCTGGGAAAATCCTAGAAAGCGGACGCCATAATGACGACCAAGATATCTTAAGGTCTAAGCTATCTGAAAAATATTTCAATTTTTGTAGGGGAACTTAGAACAACCACGTTTGGTATGACCTCATGTCGATTATATCGATTATATGATTTTCCTAATTTTCTTGGGAAAATCCTAGGAAGCGGACTCCATAATGACGTATATACCAAGATATCTTAAGATCTAAGCTATCCGAAAAATATTTCAATTTTGGAAAAAGTAGGGGATTAGGCTATTTAGGTCAACAAGTTTGGTATGACCTTATGTATATCGATTATATATTATAAGTTATAATACATAATCGATATACATAAGGTCATACCAAACTTAGTTGTCCTAAACCCCTAAGCCCCTACTTTTTCCAAAATTGAAATATTTCTCGGTTAGCTTATATATATATATATATAACTTATATATATAACTTGATATATGCGGCGTTATGGTGTCCGCTTCATAGGATTTTCCCAGGAAAATTAAAAAAACTCATATACATAATCGAGATACCTATAGGATCATACTACATTTTTCAAAATTGAAATATTTTTCGGTTAGCTTAGACCTTAAGATATCTTGGTATATACGTCATTATGGTGTCCGCTTCCTAGGATTTTCCGAAGAAAATTAGGAAAATCATATAATCGATATACATAAGGTCATACTAAACTTGGTTGTCCTAAACTAAAATTAAAGGTTGGTATGCAGAATAAAATAAATTTGAGTTGAATTTTCAGGAGTATCTCATAAGTCTGAACTAATAAATTTTAATTCAGAGCCCATAGTGATTCTGAAAAAAATTATATAGATTAGAACTGTATCGTCCCATGTTACTAACTATTGGCTATACCAGATATCTGTAACCGAGTCAATTTCTATCATACTAACTGAACCTATCCAAATCCTCTTTATGTTATGTGTAAACGGGTGTTCGGTGAGGCCCGGCCATCTCCGGGTGATCCTGATTAGTGCTTGTCCGAACATTCCAATCA
Source organism: Tipula unca (assembly GCA_951394425.1). Lineage (NCBI taxonomy): Eukaryota > Metazoa > Arthropoda > Insecta > Diptera > Tipulidae > Tipula > Tipula unca. The sequence continues at coordinate 92,782,264 of OX596382.1, forward strand.
AATCAAATCAAAATGACACTTGACATATTTACTCGAGCAGATTCGAAATGATTTCCTCTATATGTAGTAAACAGGAAACCATAACAAAGTCTGCATTATCATTTTCATTTGTCCATGTGTGTATACGTATACACCGTATGTATTTAAATTCATATAGATATTTTATTGGTGTATATAGTTACTAGTTAATATTATAAATAATATTTTGTAATACATATGTCTATCATAATATGTGTACAAAGTTTTATAATGTTTTTCATGTAAATATTAAATTAAATAACCAAACCTACAAAAAAAATAAATATATATAGCAGATAATTTATCGAAAAATGTCAATCAAATGACAAATTGTAGTATAATGGATCATCGAAATATCGTCAAAATAGATTGATTATTCATTTATAAATGCTAACACTACACATAAATTTATAATTTACTTTACAATTTTTCATTCAATAATATGCAATTTGTTTGTTGGAGGATTTACGATTTTTGATAATATTGGTGGTAAAGGTACATACATATATATACATATCATAATAAACATAATAAAAATATACAAAAAATAATATTTAGAATATATCTAATATTTGACAAGACAGTATATATATATAAAATTATCTCTTAAGACGTATATAAATAAACTGCTTATATATACATAAATATACCACCGCGCCATAATAACTATTAATTATTTTATTTTTCTCAAAATTAATGCAATCATAATTAAAATCTTGCAAAAATGTTATGTAAATCTCACAAAAACAACAAAAAATATAGAATGGAATATGTACGTACATAGTTTAACGGAAAAAATGTATGTATAAGCCATAAAAAAAGTGATGATAATAATAATAAGTAATCATCTCAGAATCTTTTTTAATTTTTAAATTATGAAAAATATAAATGTATGTATATACATAATGGGGGAATTTAATTAATCCTATATATAACGCTTTCATATTATAATATATTCGAGAAAATTTTGCTAATGACTCCCATGAGGATGATGTACGAGCTACGAGCATGTGAGATGAGAAATTAAAAATGCCATAGACGTTGCCAGAATGAGTTAAAATTAAAAGACTTTGTATATGTAAGTATGTACATACATAATGTATATATGTATTTGTATATATATACGGAAATGTTTATCGTTTACAACACTCAGCCGCGCATTTGGAGTGTGGACGACAATTGTCCATACCCACCACACTGTTAACCATATGTATATACATATAAGTACATCGATAATACTTAATTAAATAAAATTAAAATTTTATAATGTCTTAATTATTTCTTTTTTTGACGACTTTTTTATCAATCTTAAATGTAATTTAACCGAAAAAAATATATGATGAATTGTTTATGACCAATCAAATGTCAATTACAAGTAAAGTGTTTAATATTAAATAAAAAAAAAATTGTGCTACTGCACAATCGATTTTTTATCGCTTAGGTTTGAAATTATTATTTTTTATTGTAGATAAGATTGATTATTTATGAATATATGTAGGTATTACAAATTCTTACAAATTTGATAGTTTTTTTTCGGGGGGGGGGGGGGGGGGGGGGGGCGAGAGGAATTATTTGATTTATAAACATCTGGATGTGTGAACATATTATATAGTTTATTCAAACTGAAATGATTAACTTTATGATAAAAGCAGTTGATAACGTGCGAGAATATGTTTAGTAAGACAACATTTTAGCTGGAATGTAAGACAGTGTTTTAACGATGCGCTAATCTGATGATGATGACATCTGATACGATTCAATATTGTTTAAAAAAACAATATATAGAATAGGTTAAATTCATATTTTGAGTATACACAGAATTTTTTTTCCTTTGTCTCCAATTTAGGAGCATCGGGCGTCTACTAGACTGTGCCATCTGACTCGGTTGGGGGCTATTGCTTTCAGCTCTCCTCATGTTTTACCGAGTTTATTTGCTTCGGCTAGCATCGTTCCAGGTTATAGCTGGTCTTCACACAAAACGTTTTCCTTGTGGATTCAACTCTAATGACATCCGTGTTATGTCATTCGAATTTTTCCTCAAAGTGTGCCCGATCCATCTCCACTTGCGCTTTCTTATTTCGGTCTCAATGTTTATTTGCTTTGTTTACCGCAGAAGTTCTATGTTACTGATGGTGTTCGGCCAGAAGCATTTTATCAGTCTTCTCAGGCATTTGTTCTCAAACACCTGGAGTATATTTGTGATCTTCTGTGTGTGTTTCCATGTTTCACATACACACAGCAGTACTAATTTTAAATATGCATTGAACATTCGTAGCTTCGTGTTCCTTGACAGGACGGACAGGTCTAGTACTTTTGAAGCATGTTGAAACTATTTCTTGCTCTGTTTATGCGTTGACTGATGTCTTCTTCAATGCCGCCTGGGTTTGCTACAGTAGAACCACGGTAGACGAATTTTTCAACCTCTGGTGTGATGGTGATTATGGTGTACTAATGTTCGTGTTCAATGTCTCATGTCTTTTGTTTTACTGATGTCAATTTTGAGACTTACTTCATGTGCTAGGTCTGATAGTTTCTGTATTTTCTGATGTATTTCGGTATACTTATGTGCTAGCAGGCATATATCATCTGCGTATTATAGTCTAGATCATTGATCCGTTTTAGTGATCCCCATTGTCCAGTACTATATCAGGAACAGTATTGGTGATAGCCTGCTCGTGAGTTGAAGTATTTGTCACTTTGCTTTCCTTTGTGTTGAACTTTGTTTCCGTCATCCCGATACAGTTCTTGTATTAGTTCAATTATTTTCTTTGGTATACCAATTTCACAAAGTGCTTTCCAGATTTCGCCTCTATTGATTGAGTTGAATGCGCGTTCAAAGTCCACGAAGAGTATAGATATAGTGGTGAGTTCCATTCATTTGATTGCTCTATGATGATAAGGATCGTGTTGATATGATCTGTACAACTACTATACCTGTCCTAAAGTCGGCTTGTTCATTTCTTAGGCATTGGTTGATTGCTGCAATCGAAGTTGGTATACTACTGATTTTATTGCTTGCTATAGATTGAGTTGGATCATTTCTTTGAATGTATTATTTATGTCAGTGTTTCTCAATCTGTTGATGTTAAACTTCCTCCGATATGTTTGTGTGTTTTTACAGCGGGCTGGTTTGACTTTGAAACTTGCTATTACCAGTTGGTTGCAGCTGTGTACATCTGCGCCACGCATTGTTGTGACATCCTGCAAAGAGGTTAGGAATTTCTTATTAACCAGTACATGGTCGATTTGGTTCTTGGTTCTGCCATCTGGTGATGTCCAAGTGTATTTGTGTATTTCTTTATGTGGGAATGTATTGCTGCCTCCTATGAATATTGGTTTGTGACACAACAGACGATGAGTCTATATCTTCATTGTTGTTTCGTATGTATAGCGCACATTTACCCATGATTGACGTTATTGAAAATGTTGAGCGTAAATAGCAACAGCATTTTCAAGATTTCTGCCAGCTTCTCCATAAACCAGAACCATTTCAATTTTCTCTGGCACAGTTAAACGCTCCATTCTAAAATATTTTGTCGTTTATTTTGCAATTACGAAAAACATGAAGATAAGAAATAACACAAACGTTAAATGTGATTTACAAAACTGAATAAATTGTTTTGATGACGAATTTCGAGTATTTCCAATGAAAACGTGATGTTTTTTATTTCAAACGTATTGCAGAATTGAATGCGTGTGTTCTAAGAAGGAAAAAATTGAATTTCGTCGATTACAACGCCATCTATCATGAACCGAACAAAATATTTCATTCAAATCATACGTACTTTTAGTCGTAGAATCCGTATCTGCAATAAAAAATATGGCTTCCTATCTTAGTTTAAAAGTTACCCCCGCCCCACCTACAAAGCTTTTTGCACTAATGTATTTCCCCCGCGGTATGATTAAATTTTGATTATGGACATTTTTTCCCATGATTGACGTTATTGAAAATGTTGAGCGTAAATAGCAACAGCATTTTCAAGATTACAAATTTTAATTTATTTAAAGAAATGTATTAACTTTTATTAAATTATCCTTGTTTACACAAAATAATAAAAATTTGTCTGAAATTTAAAAACCTATATTTTTTGCAGTCACTAGAAAATATTCCTGTCACTTGAAAAAATTGCGTGACAAGAGCCAAGTGGAGTGACTTTAGGCGTAAGAAACGACTATGAGAATAGGAAAATTGATGTGACGTAACTATAGTCATGAAAAATGACGTGATACGTCTATGTAGGGTGTCCTTAATAGGGAATGAAAAATAGAAGACATTTTTTTAAATTGAAAATAGCGAATATTTTTGTAAATAAATTTAAATTTTTTAACAAAATTAAAATAAAAAGCAAATAAACTATCAATACAATTAACAATGTGGTACATATAGGAATTTTGTTAGAAAAATGAAATTCTCCAAAAAAGACAGATCTTTGAGCGAGACAAATCTCTACGAGTTGAAATTTATTTCCTTTATTTTTAAATGCAAAAATATTAATCACATTAAAACTAAAATCAATAATAATTTACCATGCGCAAACCAGATTCACCTGCAGTCAAACCATACAGCTCACTAAATGAATCAATCAAATTGCCATTTTCGTGTTATTGCATGTTTAATTGTTTACCATTTTATTGTTATTATACATCGTTTACCGGCATTCAAGCTATTCGCAAATTATCTTAAAATCATTTAGGGAATTATTTGGACTGGAACTTTCATCACCAATATTTTTCAACTTATCGTGACAGTATTGTAGAAATAATTCAAAAAAAAATTTTTCATTGCGATTTCCGAATATTAATGTTTTTGTTCAAATATCAATTAAATGTTGACAATTATTATTGTAAACTCAAATCATTGAACAAATTTGATCTGCACTGCACTCTAATTGCATACAATTCTAATTTTTGCTTTTGATTTTTATCAAATTTGTGAAAACTGAATATTCGTTAAATTTAAAATTCATATCGGTGAACTGGATCATTACCAGTTGTATGACATTTTGACTGCGGGTGCCATTTTACATGAAATTCAACATTTATAAAGTAATAAGACTGACCAAGTTTTGTCTTATTAAATTTTACAATTAACGCCTGTATCGGTATACTGGAGGAGTTAGATTTTGTGGTTAAGTATGTATTCACAGCCTAGAAAACTAATGTCGAAGAATGATGAAAAGGTGCTCAAAATTGTAACGAGAAACTAGTACATCGAGTTTTATGTATGTTAATTGCACAGTAGTGACTTGAATATAGGTACATACATATATAGACGACGAATAATTAAGCCCTCAGTTGCTAATATTTTACAATCTGTAAGGAAGGCAGTAGAATGTTTGCTATACATGTTGCAAAATTAAAAGTAAATTATTTGTTTCAAAACTCATTTTGATGAACATAACACTTGAAACTTGCATATTAAAGTTCGTGCTTTCAATAAGCGGTGGAATAAATTATTTATGAAGGTAAACTTTTGTCTTTTTAGCACACTGTTCTGAAATTATTAAAACTGCTTTTCTAAAATTATTCATCAAAGGATTCTGAAGAATTAGATTTATTTTAGCTTTGAATGGCCATAATAAAACTTCTTTGTCAAATTTTATTTTCTGTTAGAAATTTACGAATACCACCGTTAAATTATATGTAATGCTTAGTCGGTCCATTAAGCTCTCATCAATGTAAACACTCTTTTCATATTCTCATCTGGGTAAGGCTGCCAAATATTCACGTGAGTATCTAGAATATTTCTGGTATTTTTGATTCCAGAAAACGACAAGGAAGGACAGTTTATTAGAACTAAATAATTTAAAAATACAAAAACCTTTACAAACATACAAAGCCTTGCAGAGCCACGTGAGACATGGGTACTGAAAATTTTGGAAAGTTGCAAGAAGTTATTTGATTTTCTGAGTTTCAAAAATTCATATTAATAAAATAGAATTTCGAGATCCCCACTTAAAAAGCACTTACTTAAAAATTCGACTGAATCCAGAAAATTTTCATTTTCTTGGTTCTGAACTCGTATTCCTTTGGGCTGCCAACTCTGTTTTGCACTGAAAAATGGAAAATGTACAAAGGATTTAATCAAAAATCAAATTACACAAGAACATTTTTTTTTGTTCCCAATTCGTGGATTGCCAACTCTTTTCAAGACTAGGAAGTGGAAATTGCTTTAAATAACAAAAATTCTCTGAATTTCTAAGGTCGCCGACTGTGCGAAGACTTTAATAAAAGTTCAACATCATCCAAAGAATTTCCAATATTAACAATGATTCATTATAGGAAAAACTCTGGAGTTACGGAAAATCTCTTTGGTTTTGAACACGGTGATCGGCGCAAAAAATTAATTTCTTGTGTTTGTTTATGAGTTCTTCCGGGTATAATAATCCTAAATAGTTCTCATGAGATGTTTGTTCTAGAAATTTGATTTTGTTTTAACAGATCTTCTCAAAATGAGATGTCTGACAGCCTTAATTTTGGCCAGATATTTAGAAAAAACTTAAGTTTCACGGAGCTAATCTTTCGTTTGCAACAAATATTACACTCATGTATCACCCGATATATCAGATATTCCGCAATATTCAATATAATAATCGAAGAAAATGAGCCTTATATTGATCTCTCCAATTACAAAATAAAGATTATTTAAAAAGAGAACCAAAGATAATAAACAAAAAAAGAAAGAAACATTAAATAGATCGGGATGAAAAAAGAGAACATTTTCTCTTTTAAAGAGACCATTTGGCCACCCTACGTCTATGGGAATTGGGGTGTAAATCAACAGGTAAATGCTGAAATATGTTCGACAACCCAAACATAGTAAGAAGGCAACACTGAATCCGCCTTTACTTGGCGATAGCATATATGTCTATAGCTATACAACACCACATTCACGGTTAACAACGCAGATAATGTCAGATTTCTCTTATCTACACGAATATTTTAATTTTATTTGCTATATTTCAAAATCACTTAAATATGAGGCTCAGTTGTACGGGACATATGTACTATATGGACTCATATTAATATGACTTGTTTGTATATACATACATACTATCATAATTTAGGCCTTACATGTTATATGAAAATACATTTTATGTTGCGTACAAATCAAATGTTCATGTGAATTTTGAATATTCTGAATAAACATGTGTATATGCGTACTCTGTTTAATGTATATATACATAACTGCGCCACGCAGTTCAAAAATAAATTCTCAAATAAATTTATGCCTCCATTAAGTCTATAATTTTTGAAACTCTTCGAAAATACCACATCAAATTGACAGTTGACATTGATTAGCTTAGATAAAAACGTATGTACAATTTATTGACAGTTTTCAAATTTAATCGATTTATGATTATGTAACCATATCAAGGGAAACATTTTGGCATGCATATTTGCATACATTTTTAATGTATAGTTTATACTCGGATACGCCACACAATATGTTTAAATTTTTAATCAAAAAAAAAATTTGTCTGATTCGCATTATAATTATCAGGATCTTTTAACTACTGGTTGGTTGTTTATTTATTATCGCATAAACATTTTGTCGCTTTATTATTATTATTATTATTTTTTTTTTTTAGCCATTATTATTGGTATTGTAAAAAGCACATATTATTAATTATACTTGTCAACAACAATAGATATCAATATAATTGATGTATCTTTATCAGTTAATTTGAAACATTATTTCAATTTTTTAACTTGTTATGAATTTTGCTGTTTTATTTTTTTGATTGTTGTTGTTTTTATTATTTTACATAGTTGTTTGACAGCCGTAACAGCATTTTTTGTTTATACGATTATTAATTTACTTTTCACTGAAATACACAAAAATTTGGGACACAAAATTAGTGACAATATGGAAAATACAGTTAATTGGTGTGATTAGATTATGCCACCAATTAATAATAAATTTTATAGATAAAGATAAGAAAATTGTTTCTTGTCACGTTTGTATATAAGTATATATACTTTAATATAATATACATATATAAAAGATAATGATATCCATAAATTATGCTGAAATAAGTTATAATTTATATTAAAAATTTCAGTTATATTATGACAACGGTGACACATCTATAATATATATTATATGGCTATTTTTCAATATTATGGATGACTGACCAATGATGTTCAGCGTAAAAGGGAATTCCATCGATTTTGGTCAGGAATTGTGCGGAGAGTTTGGCCCTTCCAATTATTTTTACATTTAATGAAAACATATGTTACACAAGGTTTACGGCGGATGGAAGTAACGAGGTATGTAATTATCGGGGAATCGCCATTGTGTCCGTCATACCCAAGGTCTTTGAATCAGAAGAGTAAAATCACAATTAATTTGTAAAATCAACTAACTTAATTGTAATTTGTAATATACATTTTTTTATGTTTTTTATTCATGTAATATTTTATTTACTTTATAGTATGTATTCTAATTATATATAATTATATTAACATTTGTTGGGATACAGCACAACGACTAGTCCAAGAAATTAAAATTATTTATTTAAATAAATATTTCCTATAATAGTAATTATATGTTCCATTCTCTATAGATCAATTGGTGTTGTCCTTTGGAGACGTCTTACTGCCAATGGTCTGAACTTCATCGTTGTATTCCATCTTTAAATCTCGGTGGAGGCTTTCATTTCTAATGTACCATGTTGCATTTACAATATTCCGAAAAACTTTGTTTTGGAACGTTTGCATCATCTTGATGTTCATCAAGCATTCGATAAAGTTTGGCACAGTGGTCTGGTAATACAAGCTGCATGGAGATCTGCAGAGGCAATTCTAGAGATGAGGATGAACTCTCCAAACTAAAGAAAATCTCTGCCGGTGTCACGCATGGGAGTGTGTTAGGATCAATCCTGTATTTACTATATATACAAGGGATTTATACCTAAACACAAATGAAGGAATCATAGCCACCTTTGCAGTTAACCCGCAGCAATTATATGGTGATTGGAAGTAATGTCGTCGATGCAACGAGCAAACTCCAAAAGATTACCAAATCGGTTTGTAACTATGGACAAACCGTTGGCGAATCAAACTTAATGAGACGAAATCCATGGATATTAATTTTACATATATCAAAAGGCTTTCCATCTACCGATAGAAATTAACTCACGACAGGTGCCATATACAAACACAGCTTAATACTTTAGGCATGATGGCAAGCTTAAGTGGAGAGAGCATGTCAAAAAGAAAGAAGAAGAACTTAACATAAAGTTTAGAAAAATGTATTGGCTCATAGGTAGAGACAATTCACAACAAGCTGCTGCTTTATCGGCAAATACTATATTCGCCATATTATGATAGATAACCCTATGCCGTTGAAAGAAGACGCCAAAGAACGAGGCCACTTCACTTGACTTAGTGAACTTACCAAATTAAAATTTTATTTAATCAATTATACGACTAAACATTGGGTAACACTCCAAAAAATGAGAATTTTGTATTTCAAAGATAGACTGCTAGATGAGCGCCGTCTCAGTTGTAATAAGAAAAGAGAAAAAAAATACATGAATATATTATGAAGACATTTGATGATAAAAATTAGGGCGTTATTTATATTTTATAAAAGCTATATATATAGCCAATGATGGATTAAAATGACAAAAACGTATGGTGACTTAAATTTGGATTTAAAAAATAAGGAATTGATAATTTTGAACCTTATCGCTTTGGATTAATATATCCAGATATATTAATAACGTCGATATATTGATATTTTTTTAAACATATTGTAATATTTTAAATAATTAATAAATAAACAAAAATTGAAAATGTATTTGGTTTGGTAAATAAAAAGAACACCCTATAACTAGCCCCTAATTTGAATTGTTATTTCTTAAATAAATAACGGGTTTTTGATGAGTACCATTTTTCATTACACTCGTAACACCTTATTACTATTCTTCGCACACAACGGTTTTTTATACTATATACATATGTGTACATACATATGTATATATTTGTATATACATAAATATTAAAACAAAATAAAAAATCAAACCATCAAAAATAAACATTATTCTAAAACCCTCAACCTCTAATTTTCACTTGCTAACAAACAAAACTTATCTCATTGTTGTTATTGTAAATATAAAAATTAAATTTTAAATACAAGTAAAAAAATATACTAAAACAAAAAAAATCGTCCATTTACTAAACAATAAAGTCTAATTAGTTGGGATTAAAATTCCACCGCACACATACATTTTCCTCAACAAAACAAAAACAAAAAAAAAGAAACAAAACAAAACAAAAAATTAATAATAACATTTTTATATATTCCCCCGTGAATTAAAGACAATTTTTTTTATTTAAAAATATAATATAATTAGGGCGAATATAAAAAATTACATAAATGACGCTTGTCAAAATAAAAATAAAATAAAATGGCGTACAATTAGAGTAACGTTCATCCATTTTGAATATTTCCCTTTTGTTTTTAAATTGTCCAATTAATTCATCATTATATTTTTGCTATGTACAAATGACTTTTTATTTTGTTTTAGATCATTTGTAATAATAATGCCACCCCTATACCAAAACAAAAATGCTGTATATATATTGTATGTATTTTGTTTTTATATAAGTAACAATTTTACTTAATTAGAAAGAAAATTATATTTTATTTGTTCATTTAAACAAAAATAATAAAAACGGAAAATATAAAGAAAAGATATATGTATTAAATTGTGAGGATGTGCAGTGTGGGTGGAATGATGATAATAAACATAAAAATTAAAATTAAAACAAAAAAATAAGTATGTACATATATATGTATGTATGTATATGTTCAACCAGACCCCGCAGAAAGCAAATAAAAATAATCGTTAGTTTGTTGCTTTAATTTACTCAGAAAGATTTTCATTGCGAGAAAACAAAACAACAAAATAAAAATGATGAGAATAAAAACAAAAATTTTAATTATTTGTGAAAATGGAGATAATTTGTTGGGAAATGATTATCGAGTGCACGCGCAAGGCGTGAATTTACATATGTATACATATAATCAAATTAATTTGTTAGAAACTATCTTATTAAAGTATATTAAATGTAATTAAGAGAAATTGTCAATAAATAAACGTTATAATGGGATCGATTTGTATGAATCTGTATACCGAGTGTTTCTTTTAAACTGAGACGATCAAATATCTCGAAAAATAGCCACTCTACGGAAAAAATGTCCATAATCAAAATTTAATCATACCGCGGGGGAAATACATTAGTGCAAAAAAACTAGTCCCCCACCCCCGCTTTGTAGGTGGGGCGGGGGTAACTTTTAAACTAAGATAGGAAGCCATATTTTTTATTGCAGAACGGATTCTACGGCTAAAAGTACGTATAATTTGAATGAAATAGTTTGTTCGGTTCATGATAGATGGCGTTGTAATCGATGAAATTCAATTTTTTCAATTTTTCCTTCTTAGAACACACGCATTCGATTCTGCAATACGTTTGAAGGCGCGTACATGATACTAAAAAAAATTTCTGATGCACAAAAATTCACCACGAAGTTAGCTGTATGAAGTTGAAATATTCACTACTCGAAATATAATTTCATCAGTGTAGCCTTTGTTAATAACGAAAATATTATAACTTTTGAGTGAAAACTTTTGTTTAACTATACTCAAAATGACAATTCTCTGTTTATTTACAAATAAACAAGCAACAAAATAGCAAAACAAGTATAATATTCAGTTTTATTAATATGGCTGGCCTGGTGAAATTTTATTCGAGTTGAGCATATTTCAACTCAGATAGCTAACTTCGTGGTGAATTTTTCTGCACCAGAAATTTTTTTTTTGGTATCGTGAACACACCTTGAAATAAAAAACATCACGTTTTCATTGGAAATTCTCGAAATTCGTTTAGTTTTGTAAATCACATTTAACGTTTGTGTTATTTCTTATCTTCTTGTTTTTCGTAATTGCAAAATAAACGACAAAATACTTTAGAATGGAGCGTTTAACTGTGCCAGAGAAAATTGAAATGGTTCTGGTTTATGGAGAAGCTGGCAGAAATCTTGAAAATGCTGTTGCTATTTACGCTCAACATTTTCTGGATAGGATTCGTTCACGTGCTTCATTTGGCCGTACTATCAAACAATTTATTACTGATGGAAATGTTCAACCGAAAAAGAGGACCCGTAGAGCAACAGTCGCTGGAGAAAATAATGAAATTGCTGTATTGGCAGCAGTGGCTCATAATCATCATATTAGTACACGAGAAATAGTTCGCGATTCCGGATTGCCCCTCACCAGTGTTTCGAGAATTTTAAAACGGCACAAGTATAAATCCATATCATGTGTCTTTACACCAAGATCTTCATGGCGTTGATTTCCAAAATCGGGTAACTTTTTGTCAATGGGCACGTGAACAAATACAACAAAACCCCAATTTTTTTCGTTGCGTAATGTTCTCCGACGAATCGTCTTTTACAAACCATGGAACGGTTAATCGACACAACATGCATTATTGGAGTGTTACAAATCCGCACTGGCTTCGTCAAGTTGAACATCAGCGTCCTTGGACTGTCAACGTGTGGTGTGGAATAATTGGAAACAAACTCATAGGTCCCCATACTATTGAAGGCAACTAGAATGGTCAAATGTACCGAAACATTTTGGAAAATGAACTGCCAATATTACTTGAAAATTTGAGCTTAGAAGTGAGACGGAACATGTGGTTTCAACATGATGGTTGTCCTGCACACTATTCGTTGATGGCACGTGAAATACTTGATCGTGATTTCAATGGTCGCTGGATCGGTAGAGCTGGTCCGATAAATTGGCCCGCCAGATCACCAGATCTTACTGCGCCAGATTTGTTTTTGTGGGGCTACCTCAAAAACAAAGTTTACACACAAAAACCAACAACACGTGAGAACATGATTGAGCGAATCAGAAATGCGTGTGCTGAAATTCAACCAGACACACTTCTCAGTTGTGTACAATCATTTGAAATGCGGATTAATAAGTGCATTGAAGTCGCAGGCCATCATTTTGAACACTTATTTTAGATTTACAAAACTGAATAAATTGTTTTGATGACGAATTTCGAGTATTTGCAGAATCGAATGCGTGTGTTCTAAGAAGGATAAATTGAAAAAATTGAATTTCGTCAATTACAACGCCATCTATCATAAACCGAACAAAATATTTCATTCAAATCATACGTACTTTTAGTCGTAGAATCCGTATCTGCAATAAAAAATATGGCTTCCTATCTTAGTTTAAAGGTTACCCTCGCCCCACCTACAAAGCGCGGGTGGGGGATTTTTTTTTTTGCACTAATGTATTTCCCCCGCGGTATGATTAAATTTTGATTATGGACATTTTTTCCGTAGAGTGGCCATTTTTCGAGATATTTGATCGTCTCAGTTTAAAAGAAACACCCGGTATATACAAAGTATATATTTACGCACCCATCATATAGTAAATTAACACAATAATTAGGGAGAGAAGAATAGTGCTTAATACTGACATCTCTGGTAGGAGGTGCTAGCAAAAATTGAGTGCCCTGAAGCTGCACCAGCCAAATCAGCCCGCCACAACGAAACCTAGCCTATAATTTATTACAAATTTATTACAATTTATTACACCAGATCCCAATTTTATTACACTTGCCGTTCGCGAGAAAAGCGTGAGTGCGGAGTCTAACATCCGATTGAACCTACACCGCCACTTTGTAACTTTTGATGTAATTATGATATCGAGATAAAACTTGGGTCAGAATTTATTACAATTTAATTACAGTTCACTGGTGAGACGCCGATTAAAATCACCTGTGTCCCATATTTGGGATAGGACTGGCCACTGTTTACACTAATGGTATGTATACACCGTCTCAAAAAGTTTAATTTAACTATTTTTTGTAAACATCAATTGTTTGCTTAAAGGAAACTGAAATTCAAAGAAATATACCAAAATGTCAATTCTATTTAATTCCTATAAGTTCTATCCAAACTATGGTGGCGGTCTGGTGTAATAAATTATTTCAGGTGATAAAATCGACATTTTGGTATATTTCTTTGAATTTCAGTAGGTTTCAATTAATATAAGGTAATTTTTACACAAAATAATTACATTTTATTTGTCGGCGTCTTACCAGTGAACTGCAATTAATTGGTAATAAATTCTGTCCTAAGTTTTATCTCGATATCACAATCGAGCTATCGAAACCGTCAGGTAATCCTGTAAAAAATACAAAATACTAAAATTAAAATACACTTATGATTGTAAATGAACTGCTTAACCGACACACAACTGAAGTACTTAACTGATTATTCAGTGACCCTGACGACTTAGGAGAATATACGAGTATATACGCTTATAATGGGTGTTTCAACAGGTGCGCTTCAACTTTTTCCCGATAGGGACGGCGAACGACGCCATATTTTTTATTGTTCTTTTGTCATTTGGAAACTTCATTAGTATACATTTCATCATGGAACGCTACACACTTGAACAGCGATTGCAAATCGTGCAAATTTTTTATCAAAATAATCGTTCTGTTAAAAAATCAAAACAAATCGTTAAACCGAAAAATCATCTTCAGCGATGAGGCTCACTTTTGGCTAAATGGATTTGTCAACAAGCAAAACATGCGTTACTGGGCAGGAAGCAACCCACACGTGATTCATGAGGCACCGTTGCATCCCGAAAAAGTCATTGTTTGGTGCGGATTACATGCCGGCGGCGTCATTGGGACATATCGCCACGTTACTGTTAATGGAGATCGATACCGCGATATGATAAACGATTTTTTTTGGTCGCAATTGAATGAAATGGACTTGGACGACATGTGGTTTCAACAGGACGGGGCCACATGCCACACAGCACACGATACGATCGCGTTATTGAAGACTAAGTTCGATCAGCGTGTTATTTCGCGAAATGGGCCTGTCCAGTGGTCTAGATTATTTTCTTTGGGGTTATGTGAAGTTATTGGTCTATGCCAATAAGCCGGCGACGTTGCAAGAGCTCAGAGCCAATATTGAACGTGAAATTGCTGGAATTTCGGCCGATTTATGCGAAAGAGTGGTCGAAAATTGGGTTCAACGATTGGACTTCGTAAAACGTGCACGCAGTGGTCATGCAAAAGAAATCGAGTTTCATACTTAAATGTATGTTCAAGTTCGTTAATAAAAAAAAGTTAGCTCAAAAGTCGAACAGTTTGTGTTTTATTCAAAAAAAAAGTTGAAGTGCTCTTATTGAAAAACCCTGTATAAGTCGTGTTTTTTTTCAAAATTTTTCGAGTTCGAATGAAGTTTTCGATAAGAATTTTCTCGTTTTTTCAGTAAAATCCAAATGAATTAAATTTTTTATCAATAAATATAATGCATACGAGTATAATGTTAAACTATACACATATTAATTCTCTAAATACTAATAAAATCATAGTACACGAACTCGAAAAAAAGAGAAATTTTAAACAAATATTTTTCATTGTATTTAGTTTAATACCTGTATTATTTGACTGAATAAATGTCAAAAGATATTGTTATAAGTTGAAATTATTCAAGATAAATAGAACATAAATATGAACATAAACGAAGTTCTGTTAATAAAACAAACGCAGCAATAGTATGCTTGCTTTACGCAAAAGGAAAATTCTCTCATATTAAGTTAAATTTTATCAGGGGTGACATGTTCTACCATCACTTCGATTCGCTTCGATAGTGAACATCGCATCGAAAAAAGTGATAGTCGGTATGTTGTACCATTTTCGATGAATACTATAAAGGAACATATTTTCGAAAATGAAATGACGTTTGACATCCATTTTTAATAGTTATTTCAACTATTCAATCTATCAATTATTTTGTAAACATAATAAATGTAAGTACGTTATTTATAAATTTCTGTGATTTTTAACTTTAATTGTTTAATTTTAGCAATGATGGATCCTAATTTATTTATTGGTGCTATTGCGACTTCGCACGATGTTGATGAGGAAGATGAAGATAACAAATTAAATTTATATAATGAGAGACGATTCCTCAGAAACAGGTACAATATTATGGATTTGGATGACAAAAAGTATGTGATTTATTTATTATTATATTAAACCGTTTTTAGGATTAATTTATAATTTTACTTCATTATTTTAGATTTACTGAATCGTTCCGAGTAAATAAAGAAATTTTTAAATTGTTGATTGGCGAAATCAAGCCACCAATAGAGCAAGATTTTAAGTGCACCAAAATTCCATTGGAAATAAAATTAGCAGCAGTGCTTAATTTTTATGCAACGGGTTCATACCAACGTACTGTCGGTGATGTGCATTTTCATTCTATGGAGTCAGTTGTGTCTCGAGCCATCAGTATAAGATAACAAATATCTTAGAAAATACAATGTGTAGCAAATACATTAAATTTCCTGATAACACAAAGAAGAATCTTTTTAAACAACGCTTCTTCGAGAAAATAAGCCATCCGGGCATAATTGGCTGCGTGGATTGTAGGCATGTTCAAATTATCGCCCCCAATTTAAACGAACGCATTTTAGTAGATCGGAAAGGCAATCATTCTTTGAATGTCCAATTGGTAAGTAAATCACATTTCATTGGTTTTGTTAATCTTTAATATTTTTTCAGATTTGTAATTATGATTTACAAATTTTATCGGTGTGCGCAACATACCCGGGATGTTCGCATGATTCGGCTATTTGGTCATGGTCACCGGATCGGGAGGTAATGACAAGAAATTACGACGATGGAGAGCGTAATACATGGCTATTATAGGTGATGCGGGGTACCCGTTAGAGCAATGGTTAATGACACCATTTCGGAATCCAAACCCAAATCAAAATAAGTATAATTACCTGCATTCACAGGCACGAAACCCTATTGAGAGGTGCAATGGGGTACTAAAGAACACTTTTAGATGTCTTTTGGGGGAAAGGGTCCTATGCTATGAACCACTAAAAGTCATCCAAATTATTAATGTGTGCTGTGTCTTATTTAATATATGTTTACTACATAAAATTGAGTTAGTAACATCGAATAACTCAGAAAATTTGGAGAATGTGGCTGAAAACGATTTCGATTTCGATTCAGAAGTTGATTCCACGGCTGTTCAAATTAGAAATGGGCTTCTTAATAGTTTTTAAGCTAATATTTAATTGAAACAAATACTCCTATATTTTATTTTAGAAATAACAATTTTTCCGTTTATTTATAAAGAAAAGAAATAAATAGAAATAACATAATTCATATAATTATAAAACAAATAACAAATTATAAACTTAAACAAATAAAAATTATAATTTTTTAACTACTTTAAATTTTGGCTTGAATTTTTCAGTGAGCTTTAGCTCAAGAGCCTTTCCTTCCCCTTCAAGCCGCTTAGCATTGATGCGGTTTGCTTCCCTTTGTAAGCTATTTGCTTGTATCATTATTTCGATGAAGGCTTTATTGTGGTCACTATTCTTGACGGCTTGGCTTTTTATCTTCAGTTGTATCTTCATTGCCTTGCAATGTCGAGATATCGTTGGTATCGTGACCAAATCGTTTTCCTTCGAGGCCATACACGCTGTCGTTCAACCGAGTCAATGTGACCACTCTTTCTTCAAATGGTGATAGAACCACACTCCGTCTGCCACCACCCGTTTAATTACGGTCCACTACTTCTTTGCGCATTTTTTTTTAAATTTTGTTTTTAAGATCCGCCCAAACCTAAAAATTAAGTTCATTTAATAAAAATAAAACCACAACTCACTATATAAAATGGCATACCTTTTTCCATCCTTCCTCATTTCGCACCGGAGGCCCTTGTGCATTTAAAACTATGGTCAATCGCTTCCATTGGTCGTTTGTAGCCGATTTTGCGTTATAAGATATAAATGCCCCCGTAGCCATCTCCGGATGCTCCTCCAAATAGTCCACCGCATGAACTCAAATTGACTTTGAGTGGTTTTTTTTTCAAATTCTCCCTATAAATTTATTTATTGTTTATTTTTATATTTATTTATATATTATACAATACATATAATTAAATAAATATATATATATAATATTATATTTATTTATATACATTAAAATATGAAATATTATTTATTTTTAACGAAATTTAATTCAAATAAATTCAAATAAATGTCAGAATTTCCGCTTTTTATGTGTATCACAAGAAAAAAATTCAGTGATAGATTGTCGAAAATTGTGATGGTCGAAAATGATACAACATACCATTTCATCGAAATCAGTGATATTTCATCGAATATCGAAAATTGTGATGGTAGAACATGTCACCCCAGTATTAATATTTTTATTACCAATTCACATTGCCTTCAACCTATTAAGCAGGCTAAACATATGCAAGTAGGCCAACTAATGTGCGTGCCAAGGCGTACTTTACTTGTGCAGGTCAACCTGAGTGTGTGTTAAGGTAAAACTGTGCATTTCAAATATATTATAAAAACCTAGTATTACTTATAAGATTATTATTGCGATATAACACCATAGTCAGTCATCATAGACTTACGCTCCAAAAAGCTGCTATCGTTTTTCCATTACCTGGTGATTGTCTGATTTCCTTCCGATAATTTTACAGCATTTATTTAGGGAAATTTTCCACAAGGTATACTGAAATGCGGTCGATTGATTCTTTTCCATTGCTTTCACTAAATTCGTCATATAATGGCAAACTTATTATGAAGATGGGGAAAAAATATTTTTAGCGGATCTATTAGCAATTTTTTTTTTTGAGGAAAACAAAATATAAATACGTATCTTGATAATTGAGTGAATCACTCAAATACGAACTAAACATTTAAATATATATAGTGAATTATTGAAACAATGGGTGGTATGAATGAAACGTTGCATTTGTTAAAGCAATTACTGTACTGTGAAGTATTATTTAGCAAATTGTATTATTAACAAACTCGGCTATAAACTATTCCGTCTGTATATAGGAGCACGTGCTACAACTCATAGCAAGCGCATTCGATTGATGTGAATTAAGTGAGTATGTATATAGCTATATTTGAAGTAACTGAAGTAAAGAGACCATTTGATTAACAAGTCTTCACTTCCGTTATAATCTTACCAACTATGAATTATTTGATGAGATATTTTGCTCGTATACTTCAAGTGAATTATTGGTTTTTCTTGTTTTTATTACGTGCTTGTGATTAAAAGGAAATTTATGATAGCAAGAATATTTGAAGAGTGCAACTCTTCTTTTCAGATAATGGAGTTTATAGGGTTGTTTCCTATATTAAAGTTGTTGTCCGGTTTGGACTTCTCAAATAAAGTACACACACAATAATGGTCCTTCGAGCCGGATCTCAAATAAAGTACACACGCAACAATTTATGGGTTTTATATAATGTTTATTTATTTATAACTTATTTAAATTATTTATTTATTTATTTATTCAATTCATCACCACGTTTTTAATTTGGTAAAAAATAAATGTAATTTTAATATTGGCAAATGGCTGCCGTCTTGCACACACTAAGTATTTTTATAATTTTTATTGTTAATGAACACGTTGTTGCTTTTTGATGTTTTGGAAGACGAAGGACCATTATTTTATTTAATTTATAGGATAGTTTCCTATTAGTTATACTTCACTTAGTTGAGCTACTGAAGAAAAACGATCCGTTCCATTGACACCCTACATACTTTAGATAAATATTAGAAATTAATATATTTAATATTGTTATAATTTTTTATTTAATAATTTCACTATAACATATATAATATATTAATTTTTGACATTTATTTGAAATGGAAAGTATCAATCGAAAGAATCACTTTTCTTAATCGCGGTAGCTCTATTAAGTATAAATAATAATTCCATTATCAGAAGTGAAGAGTAGCGCTGTTCAGTTCAAACGAACGCCCCTATATAGCAGCATTTACCTACCACATACTTAAAATATAAATACTCCCCTTCCGATATTATATAATATTGCAAAATATTTAAGCGACTCAGATGGTGATTTTGATGTAATTATTACTGATCTAACGGATTCACGGACAATCATAATGATTAGAACCAAAATGCCATGCCACGATACGGCAGTGATGTATTAAATATATATAGAAAATTTGTTTAATTGTCAAAAACTATCAAAAACTTTAAAAAAATGTAGTTAAAAGACTATTGCTATGAAGCAAAATTCCTAATTTTGTTGAGCATTTTGCTTTCACTTGTAACAATTGCTACTACTACTACTTCAAGTATTAGCAAACGCTACGATTTTATTATTCAAACCGCGGTCAATGTTTTAAAGATATCTATATGCATCAGCCGGAATGTATTCTGATTTTACGAGTCTTTTATACGCATATTCCGATGTAGATTGTTCTAAGGATCGCTGTACGTATAGTTTATTAATCTTGATAATCAAACCGCCGGCATACTTCTAGTCTTGGGAAACTTGTTTTCTTTAATGGTGCTATACTCTGGAATAAACTTAAAGTACCACCCCGGTATACTTTGTACAATTTTGCTGCGTACGACTGTGTCATAATAGTGCTTCTGACGCATCATAGGAACCATGCAAATTTGCTTAGTGGTCGGTTTAGCTCTTGTTGAAATTGTATCCACTGATTCTCCAAATGATGTGGTATTTTTTCACTCTAACCGATACCTGCTGGCCAGATTCTCTGCATTAATATTTTTGCTTTTATTTTTATTTGAGGTATATGCAGAATAATGGGCCAAATATTATAATGGGTCGAAATGCTTACAGCTAACCGCGATTTAAATCTATGCGATTTTATTCTAGTGGAGTTATTTAAAAGATCGCGTGTATATCTATAAAATTATCCTGCAAGAAGTTAAATGAGTTATTAATAGATATAATAATAATAAAACAGTGTTTAAAGGCCATTACTGGCCCTTACTGCGTCAACAATCTGGCTCCAACGGTTTCGATCCTGGGCTTGGTTTTCATACTGTCCTATAGACAACCAGAAGAAGCCAAGTCATTCTCTACACCGTGGAACCATCGTCGCCTGCAACTAGCTCTGCGCCTACCATATGTTGGCTTTCCTTTCAGAAATCGCTGCACAATTCGTTCCGGATCAGCACGCAGAACGTGACCGAGCAAGCGTACTCGCTGAGATCTTATTTCATGCACAATATCGGGGATCTTCATCAGATCTCTGATCTCGATACTGTACAGAGCTCGGTATGTGCCATCTATTTCGCGTTTTGGACCGTAAATCACACGCATGACTCTTCTCTCAAATGTAAGGAGCCATCTCTCGTACTTATCCGTTAGCGCCCAACTTTCACATCCAAACATAACAACAGGCCTGATCAACGCTTCGTAAAGCTTCAGCTTCACGGCACTTGATAGGTGTTTAGATTTTAGCAGTAGGCTTAGAAGATACAAAGCACGGCTGGCTGCTGCCATCCGCACTTTAATATCCTCACCCACACTGTTATCGTGAGTAATAAGAGAGCCCAAATATTTGAACCTCCTCACTCCATCAAACGTGTAGTGGCCACTACTATAATCTGGTGTGCCACTGTCCCTGTAACCAGAGATCATGTATTTCGTTTTTAACTCATTGATCTGGTATTTCCTTCACTCCGGTGCTATTCAGTCCAATCACGCATATGCGTCATCTGCATATGCAAGCACCTGATTAGACTGGCGATATAAGATATTGCGCTGAGCTGTTTCAGTTTTACGAAAGATGAACTCCAACATGAGATCAAAGAGTATCGGGGACAGAGCATCTCCCTGCCGAACACCCGAGCTAACTGCAAAAATTCTTGATAGCCTGTTCTCAACTTTAACACAGCATTGCGAGACTGCGTCAGAGTCATTCTACACAATCGTACTATTTTTGTTGACATACCTAGATATTCCAGCGCAGAACACAGACTCTCTCGATTGATCGAGTCATAGGCCTGCCGGAAATCCAGGAACAACTGATGCACGGAGATGGAAGTTTCACAATATTTAAATAGAATCATCCGCAGTGAAAAGACCTGATCAGTGACTGATCGATTCGGACGAAATCCTCCTTGATAGTCACCAACCAGGCCCTCCGATAGAGGGGTGATTCTATCCAATATAATGTAGGACAGTAACTTGTATGCTGTGCAATGGAGAGCTATACCGCGATAATTCTAACACCTCAAGCGATCTCCCTCCTTGAAGATGGGGCACATCGCGTCCACTTTCCATTCGTCAGGCATTTCTTCGGTTCGCCATACTAATAGAATAAGGTCGAAAAGACAGTTCCACAAAGTATTAATAGATATAATGCATGATAATAATAATATTACTAATATTACAACTGATAAAATTAAATTTCAACCCAAAATTGCTGCCGTATTAAATTGAATCTACATTTCAAACCATGCATTTGACGTAACCATAGAAATTGAACTACGAAGGTCAAACCTTGGAATAAATCAGAAAAGCGTTCTCGACAAAATAAAGGAACCGTTTAGACACAATCTTATATCTGCAAGTGGAAAAAAAGGATAGGAATTAACGGCTTTACACCAGATGCACACATCAAGAAAACGAACCTCTTTTTATAGATGCAGTGAGGAAAGAATACCTCATATGGTCTTGGCAAGTTATTTTATCCAAGATAAATAACTAACTTGTATCATCCTTGTATGGTTTATAGAATACCAGCAGTTGAATTAAGAAACTGGCGGACTGGATATAAACACATCTCTAAATAGAATTGACGGAACTAAACAGCCAACTTAATAGTGCCATCGGACATGCTAACATAATAGAAAAGACAAATTGTGAAGGCAAAAGCAACGATGTTGTTCAACTAGACAAGAACAAATAATAAAGAATTGAGAAAAAGATACGACCGTGATGTATATATAGGGATATGATTATCGAACATAGAAGCATGTTTATAGAAAACACACCAACAGTAGGTTCATCAAACTGCAAACGATAATTTACGGTATTGCAACTAATCTTTAATCTTATAAACAAAAAAGAATGTATTATCCGCTGAGCTCGGTAAGATCGGTCTGAGTTTAAGAATTCTAAAATAATCTAATCAAAATTTAGATACACACAAAATTCCGCATTTAGTTGTTTACCTTTAAATTTAAATGCACAATCCGATGTAGAAATTTTCAAATTTGATGTATTTATTAAGTTTTTTTTATTATCGGACAGGGCAAAGTCATAATCTCGTGTACACTTGAAAAGAATCAATTAATCATTTCACGTCACTACAGTCATATCAGACGATTACCCGTTATCACGTGATTACCAATTCGTTAAAGATTTTGTTTTATCTTATCGTTAAATTTATAGAAATAGCAATAATTATATTTGATATCGTTGAATTGAAATTAATCATTTATTTTTTAGAAATCTGAAATAAAGATATGGATTCTCAAATTTGTCGCAAATCTTTTAATCTTACCATAGTTGTTAGTTGACTATTAAATAATTTAAATATTTATATATAATCACACTAATCCGTTAAAATTATGTTCAGAACCAAATCACGTTTCAGAAAACTGTATAAATAATGCCGCACGGAGAGTCTTAGGGCTTGATTTTAACAAACTTCTTCTTTCATCTCCTATAGTTATCATGTAGACTACGCAGCACGCCCGAATTTTTAATATAGCAGTTTCTTCGTGTAAATTCAATAAAATTATATTTTTTCAAAAACCAAATTCAAAATTTTCAATTTATTGTATGATTACGATGTTCTATAGCATTATCGTGAATCTACTATAGGAGCATTCTGGCGGGATCCCAATATTCCACCAACGAATCCATAGAATGGAAACACAAAGTAGACAGAATGTAGACAAAGTCGACATATTATTCGTACGTCATGGAACAATCGCGTAGAAAACATTTAGGAGATATGATAATAAGTGGTACTGTGGTACTCAAACTATCGACCGCGAGCGATTTGTTGTGGGTATCGAACATTTTTAAAAAAATTACCAAAATAAAATCATAAATTCGACAATGTAAATCGATTAAATTCAATCAACCAATTCAAAACAATCAAGAACAAAATTAGGGAGAAGTGTGATTCCGACATAATTAAAATCCATGTCCATATCGATTAAATTCAATCAACCAATTCAAAACAATCAAGAACAAAATTAGGGAGAAGTGTGATTCCGACATAATTAAAATCCATGTCCATGGAATGAAAAGGAACAACGGGCAAATGAAAGTTGAAAAAGAAAACGTTTATCACCGATCACCAAGACCAAACAAAAAGCTACGCACATATCTTACTAGTATGCGAATCGTAAAATCAAGTAAGCCATCTGCTGCACACAATTGGGGAATCGATGAAATTTCTCAGAGCATAAAAGAACAGATGATTCAAAGAGTTGTTGAAAGATAATATTTATGCTTCATATGTTAAATATGGAAAATAATGGTTGGCAAATATAGTTCTCATCTAATTTCCGAGCAAAAATCTCTCCGAAAAGTCTTAAATTATAATTGCAAATTTAATGGTCAATTAAATCTACAAAGTGTAAAGTAATTGACTCCAAGATGTTGTGTCAATCATTTAGCATCCTAGGATTTGGATAATTAAATTAAAATTTTATTTATTAATATATATTTATGTATGTATATGCCTAAATAGTTAAAGTTTTTTGAAATTAATTCAAATATTGTGATTAAAATTTTTTTGTTTAAGTTATTTGTATCTCAATCTTGTTCATTATGAATGTACATTTAGGGTGGAGTGAACGAGACAAACAACAATATACAATTTCTCAATAAGACCCAACACATTTCATTACTGATCGTTTACAAATAATATTTATTGCTGCTGAGTCGAGTTTCCGTTCCACGTATTATTTTCATCGTCCGAATCCCGAGATTCGTGTAGTCGGTGAATATTTGAACCGCCAACTCGCCGATATGCTCCTTTGTTTTCTTCTCGCGGTGCTGATGATGATGGTGCGCTAGATGTAGATGGTTGTTGTGATTCGAATAATCGCATATTACGACGTTTCGCCCTATGCGATAGTAAAATTAATATGTTAATTAAGGTGACTAATCATTAATATAGTACATAATCCTATTTATACTTACGCATCATTATCCGAAATTCTATCTTCATTAGCACGCTTCTCAGCACCGGTATTTTCTCGTGGATTCTCCGGAGGATTTTGTCGATTGAATATTAAATTTTTAACATAACCATAAACGGCAAAAAATGGTGTGAATAAATTCCATATAATTGAATAAGCCATATCAAATACGCCACGTGATGTAGTGGAAACAACATTTGATCCAGTAGAACTGCGTGCAACCGGTAGAATGAGCAACACCGCGGTTGGTGTTAATCCAAGATTGCTAAGCGTAGTTTCATTATCGGCCGAAGTAAATTCCCGACGTGGGAATGTTGTTGCTAGTGTAAAATCTCGAATTCCAATTCCTGGTATTATATTGTCGACTACATATGTTCGCAACACCGAAAATGTGTCGCTACACTCGAATGTGTTCATTTCAATGTCACCACCCGGTTTTTTGAATTGAATACGTGCAAAATTGTTATTACTATCATTACTAGGACGGGATGTCGACGTTTTAGGGGCATTATCAGTTGCTGGTGTTGGAGTAGCTGGCATCGTTTGACCAAACCGTTGTGCTCGCTCCAAACGGTCTTGTTCTATTTGGTGTAGAATACGGCGACGTGCCTCTTGTTCCTGTTGTTTTTCCCGTTTACGATCTTCTTTCAATTGTTTCAGTTCTTGTTCTTCTTGCGATTTTTTTAGGTCTTGTAATTTTTGTCCATCGAAGCGGCGTCTAATTTCTCGTTCTTTTTCGGCCTCTTTTTCTAGTGCTTCTTTCTCTTTACGTTGTTTTTCTACCAATTCCTTTGCTCGTCTCATTTTTTCATCCAATAACTTTTGTTTTTCAATATCATCTTCAGAATTTTTAATTTCTTTGGGTACAGTTATACAAACCTCGTTCTCACACAGAACTTCTGTGGTTTTAGGTGAATCTATCGAACCAGTGACTTCTTGTGGAGCGGTATAACCGCTCGCTCCTTGTGTCTGATCTTCAGTTAAGGCTGGCGCTGTGTCAGACTTTTGACTAGAACTAGATTTATCTGTTTCAATATTTGTCACTTCTATACCGGAGGAATTTAGAACTGTTAATATTTTCCCCTCCAATTCTTCGATTGTATTCGTAACACCTGTAACAACTTGCAACGGTGTTCCATTTTTACCAATGAAAAATAGCGATGGTAATGGTACTAATTGATCTAAAATTTACGTACATAATATGAAATTTAAATAAAATACGTGTGCAGAACTTTCGAGACTTACATATTTGAGCAAATTGCATATAGGCTTCGCTGCCACTTTGAATTTTAATTGCAACAAAATGTTTACTTTCTAAATATTTTCGTATAGTGTCGTGATCTATTAAAGCTGTTATTTTTTTTGATACATCATCTGGGCCTGTAATGAGTTTTTGTACTTAATTATTGTAAAATGGTTAAGAGATAATAAAAACAATTTAATAAAATTCGATTTGTTTATTTTTTGACAGCTGACGTGTTTGTTCAATTTTATACAATATATATTATAATATCATACCTTCGACATACACAACAAATATGGAATCTTTAGTTTTAGATAAATTAACAGCCTCGGCAATATTTCCCTCAAACCAGTTCATTTCAATTTAATTATTTAATTTTCTATGTAAAAAGAATAAAATGGTACAATTTACAATTTTAATTTTTTTTTCGAATGTCAAAATTTAGAATGACTTGCCTTGAATTAATTTTTTATACTCGATGTGTCACGAATTTGAACTAAACTGTAATAGTTCACAATGGTTAATTTAAATGGTGCATAACTGTATAATGAATTTTGCGTATATGTACCCTATAAACAAAAAAATGAATTGACAATTTTTTTACTTCAATATATTAAGGAGCAGCATACATACTCGAAATTACAAGCATTCAGTTTAAAGCCTGTATTCCATTAAGAAAATTGGCAGGCTATATTTTTTTAGGAAAAAAATTAAAATAAACAAACCGAAATTTTTTTCTCCCTAATATTTTAGATTACTTTTCTACTTTCGTGGTTTTGATAAAATATATAGCCAGCCAATTTTTCATAATGGAATAGAGGCTAAAAACAATAATCAATTTTTATATCACCAGCGGTCTCTTGTAGTAGCCAGCCGAACAGGTATTTTGACTTTTGAGTACTATCTATCCAAAGCCAATCTATCTAACATCCATTCCATACTGATTTGTGTGTTTTTTCTAGTTATTAATGGTGTTTTTTGTTTGCTATTGAGTTTTGTGTTTTCTTTTCGTTATTTTTTTGTTACGTACATACATACTTTGTGCTAAACTGTAATTTTGTGTTAACTTTCTTGAGAATAGAACTTATTTTTGTGACTATTTATAGTGATTAGTTTCTGATGTTAGAGATATTTTCTTACTTTTGCAAATATTTCTTAACCTTGTTTTTTTGCTATGCATGTACAGATGTGTTTTTAAAACATATTTTATTTATTTTATTATTTTTAATATATAACATAGTTCAATAAAAATGTTAATGTTTTTATTTAAAAACACTAAAATTTGTCATAAAATATATAATGGCAGTGGTAAAAACGTTACAACCCATTTTCGATTCGAAATAGCCAAGCCTTGTAAACAAATGTTATTCGTTAACAAAACAAAAAAAGACAGTCTAACCTCAAAATATATATAGTAAATAATTAAAATTTGTTTTGTTACCATATATTTAATTTATCGTAATAAGTACCGCCATATAAAAACAAAAACAAGAAATGAAACCAGCAACTTGAAATATATATCTGCGTTAGCGGCCATCTTATTTTTTTGTTTACCTGCACGATATCTGCCAGAATTCTCATGCTAAAAAAATTTTGTTTGTGCCAAATTGGTTATAAATTTAGTCATCCAAATTTCTAAATAAAATATATCGTCAATTTAAATATATTAACGTTTGATTGAATTAACATGCTTAATAAAATCTTAATATTTATTAAATTAGTTACATTTACATTATTCAAAAAAAATTACACATTACACTATGCATAAAATACAATTCACTTAAACGTTAAGATCGCCATCTACAAAAGATTAATTTAGCTGCATCTACTTGTAAAACTGGCCCCATTTCAAATTAAATCATTTCGTTTGTTTAATCTTTCGTAATTGTTAACCTCGCGCTGTCATGTAAGTTGATTAATTATAATGGACAAATGTTTATTAATTTATAAATTTATTTTCATTATTTGTTTGCACTTTAAGAGTTTTGGCACATATTATATCACTACGATCATTATATTCAATACATTTTGTTCGGTAATCTCATAATTTCTGACGCACACCACAAACCTTTGTGATTGACAAAGCTATAGGATTTTTTAATTTTGAAATTCAGAATTATAATTAGAACGCCGCCGTTTAGTTTTAACCATACCGCTGTTTGTGACAAGCTATAACCTCTTCCACAAGAAAAATTTATGAATTATAAGATCAGGCGAGTATGGCTAGTTAAAACATTATTCCTTACACACATTAGATGAGTGTTTTGATTCATTATCGTGCTGATAAATAAATCTTTGTCCTATTAATCTTAGCCCAAATGGCACAGCATTGTTCTCCATTATCAAGGGATAATTGTAGCGATCAATTCGTCCCATCATTTCTACCATGTTGTCACAGAACTACCTCCGTGCCTAACTGTAGGAATGGCACATCCTGATACAATTTTATCGCTGGGACGTCGTCGCACAAAACTCTTCTTTTTCGAACTTCGATTCGTTGGGCCAAAGAACTTTTCTCCATTGCAAAATTTACCATTTCTCGTGGCACTTAGCCTAATTGAGTCGTTTCGGGCGGAATGTCTTCAAACGCAGTGGTTTCTTCACAGCAGTTCTGCCATTTAGCTCGTGATGGTTGGCGCACTTTTTCACTTTAATCAAGGATAATTTATTTTTCATTTTCAACAATCTCTGAGGTTCCGTTAACTTTCTGTTGCGCTTGGATAAGATTCTAATGTTATGATCATCTTTCGCGGTGATAATTTGAGGTTATAAGTTTGTTTGAGTTCTGCTCAGTAGACTTAGAAATTTTGAGTTTCTTGGCAATTTATGCATATGAGTACCCTTTATCACGTAACGTGACAATGGCTGTACGTAATTAGGTAGCCAGTTATCAGTTTTGTCCACTTTTTTATACTTTCTGAAAGCTTTTTTTCTGAAAGAACCATTTTAAATTTTTTTTAAATTCATTTTAAATATTTACTATTAACAGTAACATTTAAAATTTTGAGATATTAAAACAGAAACAATTCATATAATATTTAAAATCAAAAAATTTACACAGAACAAAAATTTAGGTTTTTCAGTATTTTGGTAATTTCCCGAATAGGATACGTTGAAATAAATGAGACTAGCAGCATTAAAAAAAATATTCATCAAATAAAACAATTGCATTGCCTTTTTTTTATTATATTGGTTGGAACCCATACGGATTCCGCACTCAATGCCGGATGGCCCATGGTGCAAACCCAGGATTCTATTCTAATTTGCAGAAGCGCAAACTGTACCCCTAGCAAACTGTACAAGTTGCAACGAAGGTATGGAGAGCAACTGATCTACATTAATAGAACTACAGCTGAAAACCTGAAGCCGAATACTATTGAAACTGGCCAACTGCACACAAAGTGCACGCTGTCATCATCTTCCTCAAGACAGTCATTACAAATAACATTACCTTAATTTTAATTGAAAAAATCTATCGACTAAAAACATTTGATCTGTACTGAAGAACAAATCCACGCTCAAAAGTCATACTTCACATCTTTCAAGTTGCCAAGTCGAGAATCTTAATAGTTTGCAGAAAAATGTTTAATATTTTGTAGACTGTTATTGTATATTATGTTCCTCGAGCCTCTCTTCTTGCTACGGATTTCATTCTGTTCTTGTAACAGTTTCAGACATGCATATGCAAATTCTAAATAGTTATTAAAAAACAATTGCGTTTACGCATTGTGGTATCGAATTTCGCTAATAAAGTCTCAATGTAATCAATTCGCTAAACAATCCTTTGACCATTACCAAACCTGGTAAGGTCTGCAAACATTTGTTTCATTTTATTTGTTCTAATTGTACCTGTTTTGTAAGTACTTGATCTTGTAATATTTATGATAATACTTACATATTATAAAAGGTAGCTCTAGTGTTGTACGTCACTCATATTGTTCCCTACCTTGGGTTGAACTCATCCAAGTTGGTAAGATGTCAAGTGTGTGAATCCTCTGTCGATTCCAACCAATTTCTTATAAATAATTTAAATTAAAACATAATTTTTTTGGTTATTTTATGATTTTTTTTCTCGCTTTTCGATTTTAATTTTATTTATCTTTTATGTTTGTCTTTTAAATGATTTGGAAACAATTTTATAAAAATATTTTAGAGTATGTATTGCAATTGCAAAGATAACTAAAATTCATTTAATTAAAAATTATAGTAATCAATTAATTAATAACAAAAATTAGAATAATTATTATAATTTACAATTTTTTAAGTTTTTTTGTTTTTACTTGGAATCGTTGTCTTTTGATTAATCGATATTTTTGTTTGTTTAAATTTACAATTTGCGTCGTTCATGTATTTTTAAGATCTAAATAAGATATCACCCTATGAGTATTTTCAAAAAAATTTTTTTTAAAGATTTTATTAATTTAATTATAAATAGGAAAGAAAGTTTTTTTGTGTTTTTTTTTTAAATTTAATAATCATAATCATCTTCATACGAATCTAGCCTTGTAGCAGGGGTGATCCTTGATCGTTTTCGATTTGCTGTTGATGCTAATGTAATTGGTGGATTTAGATTTGTTCTTCGTATGTGTGATGGTGCATATGTTAATTCACTATACGATGTTGATTGATAACGATTATTATTCGATGATAATGGTTTTAATGTCGGATTTAATGCATCATTTAATGTGACGTCATACTCACTATCATATATTTCGTCTAGAGTTGGCTTCGTATTTTTTGCCAGACTTTGAGTTTGTTCTTGTGCCTGTTCGTCTTCATAGTCACGGGTATTTTCTTTTGAATCAACTTTTATACTGAAACTATTATTTTTCGGTGTATTCACTTCAAATGGACGTGCATTATTGCCAACGGGTTGTAGACCGCGTGGTAAATATGGACTACCGCCTCGGCTTGGTAAAAACGGCCGTTTTACAACACGAACGATTGGTCGCACTTCTTGATCTTCTTCACGTGACATAGCATCATCGTATGGTGTTCTCAATAACGGTTTTTGTTGTTGTTTATTACTATTGGTATTCTTGTTATTGCCAATCTCCCGATCACTGTTTATATATTTTTCGTTATCCTCTTGTCTATTTGTGTAATCACGATAGTCGGGCGCTCCAGATTGTACATTGTAGTTGTCTTTTTTTAGAATCAATGGATTTTCGGGAGATTGTGACACGGGTCCCCGTGATGGTGCCTCACTGTATTTATCTCGTATGTAAAGTTTTCTTTCTGGTTCAACGTATTCTTCGGATTCTTTGAAGCGATTGCGATTTCCTGGTGGTGATTTTTGTTGCGATTGCGATAATGTTGGCGCTGGTGAATTCGATTTGTCACGATAATTGGAAAGTGGCCTCTTTTGATTTGCAGGAGGAATGCGTTCTTCATATTCGATGTTTGCTGTGGGTCGTTTTTTAGCTGGTGGTGGATTTCGTTCTACATAATCGTCTTCATAATCTTCCTCGTCTTTTATTGGCGCAGCTGGTCTCTTCAAAGGTTTTGGTTCTGGTCGCCCTGGACGGCTATTGCTGACTGCCCTTTTATTTGTATTATCCTCTTGCTTGACTACGGGCTCTTTATTTTTTTGGCCTCCTCCATTTAAAGCTGGGGTTCGTGGTCTTTGTGGTGGTTCCTCGTAGTCGTCATAATATTCCGAATCTTCAAGTGCACTTTGGCCGGGCTTATTTGGCGTGTACTCAAATTTTTTTTTTTCAGTCAAAGGAACAGGCCTACTAATTTTTGGTGGTTTTCTAGGATTGTTAAATAAAGAAGAAACCCCGCCGCCGTTGCTGCCACTGGACGTTGGTTTAACTTGTGGGACATCATCTATTACATCCCCACGTGGAGGTGGTTTGCTATTTTTTCGAATTGGTCGTTCCTCGTAATCGTCTTCATATTGTCTTTTTGGTGGAGCATCATCCTCATAATTAATTCGTCGATCATCGTTATATTTTCTACGATCATTTGCAGCTGGTCTTCGCTCAACAACTTCGTCGTCGACAATTTTTCTTCGATCGTTACTTGTCTTTCTTCTTTTTTCTTGCTCATGTGCTGGCCGATCTTCATAATCGTATTGCGGTTTTCGCCGATTTGCTTTGTTACGATTACGATTAGCTGGCCTCTCATACGCATAATCAGCATCTTGCCGATTACGATTGCGCTCAGAATTAGGTGCTGGTCTAGCCTCGTATTGATCATCATCTGCGTACGAACCTCTTGAATTAACTGTATAATCATCAAAATCAGGACGGCGATTTCTTGGTTTTTGATTTTTTCGCGGACGTGGTGGTGGTGGATCATCATATTCTTCTGCATAATCGTCCTCGTAGTAATCGATTTGAGGCCTCCTTCTAAGTGGCCTGCGTGGTCTCTTACCATATGGTCTAGCCGGCGTTGCCGATATACTAGGTTGTGTGACCGGTGCTGGTGTAGTTGTAGTCGTAGTTGTTGTCGGATTCACATATAGCGCATCATTTCGGAACCAATATTTTGCTGAGTTTTTACAATCAACCTCTGACACAAAATGACAGATGAATGTTTTTTGATCGAATGCTGTAAAATTTGCACATAGAAAATCATAACGAATCCCATGCAAACAGTGATGGTAGAGCTGAAATTATAATTAACTTAATAACATTAATTTTATTTTTCATAATTTCATAACTGACGATTTATCTTTGAAATCATTATATGTTAGAAAAATTAAAAATAAACATTTTCTAAATTTTATATTTAAAAACAAGATGAACTAATTGCATGAATTAATTTGGTGAAATTTTTCGTTGTTGTATGAAAGTGTGAAGCAATACAATATGCATGTTTCTTATCTCTAAATTGAAGACCCAAAGATCTATTATGAATCTAAGAACTTAACATATTTACTGTCGTTAATTTCTTCTACTATATGTAGTATTTAATGTTCTTTCTGTATTAATAGTAAATATCATGCTCTATTAATTAATATTCAATATATATTGTTTAATATGGTTATTTAGAAAACGAAATTTAGTATAAGCTCTGTTAATTTTTAGAGAGATATTTATTATTTATAAGCTTGAGTATGCGATATGAGGAATAAGCATGAAATGCAATTATTATCTATACACATATATATTATATGTATACTTATATGCAGATATACTCGTACCTGACAATTCCATTTCACTGATGCATAAAACCCATCGTGTAATCCATCACATTTGAATCCAATTTCTGCTTCAGTTGCTGGTACCGATACTAAAAATGGATAGTTTGTTAAATTGAAGCCATTTAGTTCGCGAGGCAAATTTGGATCCCAAATATAATCTATCTGTGGTATTCCTGTTAGCACAGGCTTCGATGAATTTGTATTATCGGAACTTTCTTCTGTAATCTATTATAGTAAAAAAATCGAAAGAAAATAGAAATAGAAATTAAAAATTTATTACAAATTTCACAAAAAATATACAAAAAAAACACAACATTATGTTATAGACTTTCCGCTTTTACAATATAATAATTCAATAACAAAAATTTGTATAACAGTTTGATTTGCATACAAATTTTTGATAAATGAATTAAACTATGCTGATCATCATCATTTTCTACATATACACATACGAGTACGTATAAAGATATAAGGTAAACTTTAAATGTCATTGGAGACTGTTTTTTTGTCATGTACGTATAGCTAATAATAATTTTATAGTTAAATAGTTATGTAATATACTCATATAGACGTGTTCGTGTGGGTTGTATTGTGTTATCGAATCTACATTTTTTTGGCGATCAATATTCAATAATATGTATAGCAATAAAAACCAATTTGCTGTTACACAGGGTTAAACAATCCCATAAATAAATACTGAACAATAAAAACATTAGCACCATAAATCTAATAATAACCGTTATGCAATGAATTTATGTATACAATATATACATACATATGTATGTATGTACATATATGCAATAATAACTTTTTGAAAACGAAAGATCTGGAATGAAATTTTACCCTGTGATCGTAAAGATCGTGATTTGGTGGGTGAAAATTAATTAAAGCTAAACGTGCATTCATCGGCGTTCATCACACTATCACAGTGAAAGTTACTATTCATATAAATACAGTGCTTTTGGCATATGAATTTAAATTTGTCTGTTAATTTTTTTGTTTTTAATTTTAATTAATAAAAAAGTAAATTTTAATTGATTTGTTTATACAAACAAATTTTGTTAATGATTTACGAGCACATACATTTATGAAATAAACTAACTGTTATTGAATATTAATATGTGAAGTGAATTTCTTTTCTTTTTTTCGGTTTAACAAAAATATGCAATTATAATTCATGAAGGCACGTATTTGCAAGAATTATTTAAGAAATCTGGGAATATTTGCATGAAGTATATGGCGTCATATGTGTGCGTTATTGTCTATAGAGATTTATAGATCTATATATATATATATATATATATATGTATATATCATACATTATAAGTGGATTTATCTAATATGGTTGTACTATGTATATGTTCGAACGACATTAAGTAGCACGTGGAAGCCATAATAACTGAAATGATCATATAAAAATATGACCGTGAAATTGGGGAATAAACATAAAAATTTTGAATCGATATAGACAGAGTCGATTATCAACAATTTAATGATGATGATCATTGACATAGACCTTTTGTTTGGTTTCGAAGAAAATGTTAAACATACCTAATATATATAATATGTATATTGATAAATCTATATGTATGTATAATCGTAAGGCTATTTACTTTTCTTTATTTTTTATCATAAAATTTGAATAGCAAAATTATTATCAAATTGTGAATGATGTATTATTGCCTTGTGATCAAAAACATTTCTACTCCTTTGAAATGAATAACAGAATAATAATTTATATTATTCTGTTATACATTTATAATAATAATAAATATTTTAATGTTGTGTGGGAATGTATTGTTGCATATGCATATGTATGTTTTAGACCCGATTGAAAAATATTCGGTTACTTACACTTTTCATACAAGTAAATAAACTAGCATTTTCAATATTAGTGTTGAATTTTTTGTCGGAAATCTTGTTCGCAAAAATGATTAAATTAACTCTTCTATTTATGATATTAAAGTTTCTTATTCGAATTAATGTAATCTGCAGTTGCTGCTATTGTGCTTTCCAATATTGAAAAGGTGCCATTTGTGTACTGTTGTATTTTGGTAACTCTTTCAATTGATTTTCAAATTATAATTTATAAGTATACTTATTAAAGTTTAATGTTTCCAAACAGTTAACTTCAAGTCGATTGAGAAATCGGAGAAATCAAAAAAAAAAAAAAATGATCACACCTATTTTGAACTCAAATTTGGAATAATAGAAATGTTACAACAAAATTGATGAGTTAAAGCTGTTTTGGATAATTAAATAAACTTAAATTTTAAAATCTTATTCCTTAAATAAATTAATTTCAAATAAAGTTGGAATTCATAAAACTACATATATGTACTTTAAAAATGTTTTGCAAACGAGCGTTTGACCTTATATAAATATGTTTTTAAATATTAAAAAAAACAGACTTCAATCCAATTTGAATGTCACCATAACTTTTACGATGCTATTAAAATTACCCCTACTGTATACGCAAAGTGAAAATTGTATGATATAACTTAGGAGGAAATACATCCAATTTTTTAAATTTGTTTAGATACTGCTCACATGTTACGCAGCCGTTTTCTTCATCCCGTAACAAATTGTAACACCCCCCATTGCTCGGTTTTAGAGTGTTACGTAATATGGTGAACTCGAGATTTATTTCGTTTTGGTGTCGTTTGTATAAGAAAAAATGATTTTTGTTTGGAGTGTTATTTGAAAATTCATATTTTTGCTTCCTATATTATAAACTGAACAGTGGACGGTCTCAGTGATTTATTATACTTAGAAAAGCGCATTTAAAATTATATTTGGAATAATTTTGTTTCATATAATTTTTTCCAGATACATTCGTTATACAGTGGTTAGAAGATTTATCTTTATAAATTCGGTTAGAACCTCCATTAATTATTGCCCAAAAAATTGTATTGCTCACAATGTTTGTTTCATCCGAAGGATCAAGACTCGACCATTCAGCATGGCGCTGAATAGAAAACAGATTTTAAAAAAATTAGGGCGTTGTTTTTATTTCATAATAACCGATCCAAAGTAGAACACGTACCAAACAAAATTAGTATTATTTTATTGTTATTTAATTCATTACATCTATCAATATGTCTTAAAGTTATCCTATCAATATAAATGTATTCGCACAGGTTGTTTTAATATAGCCGTAGATATCCAAATCCGAAATCCAAAAGGTGTACAAATTATTGGTTGTCTTTTTTTTAAATCCAAATTTAACTAATACCCTTATCTGTCTTATTTTTATACGTATATTATTCAAGAAATAAAAGCAACGCTCCAATTTTTATCTTTCGTCCAATTTTAATTAAATATATCTTCATATATTCTTAAACAAAACCTTAAGGAAATTCATAAATTCTCGATTTTATATATGGTTTCAAATCAATGAGCATAAAATTTTGTATAAGAAAGTCGGCTATTGCCTATTGGCAACAACTGAACCTCTCTTAATTTACTTTTATGATTTGCTTGTGTGAAATATTACACCATAATTTATTATAATTAACCACTTTTAGTTTTAAAAATCACACGTCGAGTAAAAATTAATAAATTTCGTATTTTCCGGTTGATATTTTAATCTAACATATGTATACACCTCAAGTAAAGAAATGTACCTAAACACGTTAAAACGTTAAACAAATTGGTAAGTTATTGGGATGTAAATATACATTTACATATATATATACTGGGTGACAATGAGTGACCCTATACAAGTACAATCAGCCTTTCACTTTGAAACTGAGACCACGAAACGTGCAGAAGAAGAAATGTTAATTGGTATTCACAATCAACTATTTTATATAGGTAATTAGTTGATCATATAAGCAATAATTTGATTTAATGAAAATCTATCGCATTTGATTTTTTTTATTTAAATACTGGTTTGAAACATATAATTTAATCCACCTGAAAATTCAGTTTCGTCGTAAATTTCTCCAAACTTTCGTTCAATTGAAGTACCAAACTTACCAAACTCATTCACAAAAAATCGCATAAGGCGTATTTCAAATAGCATTTGACAAATACATTTGAAGACAAATTTGTATAATGACATGCAAAAATAGAAATTGAAATAAAATCAAAAATTAACAGACGATGAATATTGAAGAAAAAATATAAATGTAAGAATAAAAATTATAAATAGTGCGATGGTGTCATGCTGTTTGCTTGTTGCTACTCTAAAATTTACACTTACACTAATGCTTAACGGAAGCTTTTTATATGAAATTTCGTTCTATAATGGAATGGGAAAGTTAAACCAAGCTCTCTGTTACTGATTCAAATAATAAGAAACAAACAAATTGTAGTAGTAATGTAGTAATCGGTTTGTAGTAGTAATGCAGTAATCGGTTTAAATTCAAATATACTAAATGTTTTACAATTATTATGTATAGGGTGATTTTTTAAGCGTTTGGTTTATACGAGTAGTTTAAAAAAAACAGTGTAAAATTGCAAAAATGTATGAAATTTTTATTTGAATCGATAAATCAATATTCGCCATTTACTTTTTAAAGATTATTTCATGCAAATGTTGGCCAGTGCTATGTTTTAATTGGTCCAAGCGGGATCGATCTTTTTGCCCAAAGTTCGATGTTCGTATCTTTTTGCCCAAAATGCATGAACTGAATGTGGTCGATATGTGGTATCCGCAAGATGGCGCCACATGCTACACAGCACATGAAACCATGGACTTATAGATAAATGAGTTGGGTGAGAAATTTATCTCACGTTTCGAATCGATGAATTGGCTTCCTAGATCGTGCGATTTAACGGCTCTTGCGATTTGACAACATTAAAACTGTCATTAGCGAGATATCTGCCGAAATGCTCGAAAAAGTGGTGCAAAATTGGATATTCCGCATGAACCACTTAAAATGTAGCCGTGGTTAAGATTTACATGAAATAATCTATAAAATTATCTATCTTTATCGATTCAAATATAAATTTCTTATATGTTTGCAATTTTACTGTTTTTTTTGTTTGAAAATTATAAACCAAACGCTTAAAACCTTAGAAGAAAATCAGTTCTATTTTCTCGGAAACTATATGCTATAATTATAGGAAAAGAAGGCTTTTGATATAAGTTATAGGAGTAGAAGTGAAATTGTTTGGCTGGCCTTGAATGACCTTTAGTGACCATGTTATTAGTTACAGGCAGTTTAAAAAAAATAAAAACTGCAAATAAGTTTTTTGGTATTTTTCTTCTAATAATTTATCTTCATGATTAGGGAAAAAATTAACTAAGGCTAAGTGAAATATAATTATTGCTATAGAAAAAAATATATTTGCATACAAATCACAATTTTATATTCAACAAGGTCATAGCGCAGATCAGAACGACTTTAAATATTACGAAGATCATTATACCTTTTGATTTGTTATATATTTTTATTACATAATTAATTTTGGCAATACTTCTTTTGAATTATGCATTTTCACTTGATTTGAAAATTTATCTCAATTATCTAAATACATATTTGTAAAAATAAATATAATAAAACAATAATTTGTAAGTAATAGTTGTAACATTTAAATATATGTATTTACATTTATTAATAAACATGAAATATTTAAAGATTAATTAACTTTAAACAACGAAGAATTAATACCTTCAATGAAAGTATATCAGAACAATTATTACCTTCCATGAATAAAATGAAAGAAGAAGAAACGTAGAATTTGATATTCGAATCATGAAATATAGAACTGCGCTATAAAATTGCATCATGCTGCAAAATTACACACCTTATGAAGAACACAAAATACACTAATAATGTTAAAAGCGTAGATACAGTTTTACTACGAAATTGACAAAAAATTCCATAAAAAATTCCACAACACATACAATACACACAAATAGTTGCTATTTAGGATTTAGAACTTCCATGAATTCCGTAGTCAATATAGCCAGGTTAAGTCACCTAATAATTTTTCAATATACGATTCTTGACGATAATATTAATTGGGACAGTATCGTAAAATTAATAAATTTTATGAAACGAAATTTAAAACAAAATAAATTAATGATTACGAGCTGATGTATCACTATGATTAAAACACACTTTCTTATTTACCTAAACTTTATTTCTACTATGGGAAGCGATTCGACAACAATTACGGTCGTGTTTTGTTTTTGACTTTTTGTATTTTATACGTATATTTGTTCTTTACTACACAGTGTTTCTCGAATTTAGTTAAAACAAATTCAACTAAAATCTTATTTTTGGATTTAGCATATAAACTATTCACAAACAAAATTCTTTGATTTTTAATGTAAGCCACCAAGCCATTATTCTGTATTAAAGCTTCCAATGGTAGTGATATAAGTATATCTTATTGGTATAAGAGAGTTTTTGTTAAAAATGAAAAAAAACATTCACCCCCATCCAAAAATTCAACTTTGTTATCTATATTTTCATTTTTACCAATTCTATGTGAACTAACTTCGAGTGATGGTATTTTATTTCTAAGCGGGTTGGAACAATTATATTTCAGAGCTTTGTTCGTAATTTTTGTTGTCTCATTAATAACCTATCGCTTTATTTGTTAGAAAACGCACGAGATGTCGTCTATTATTGTTTCTGCTTTTGTTTTATACAAATATTCCACAAATGAAACTTGGGAATAAACGATCACAAATAACTTTTGGAGCATTGGAAAAGTCTAGACTGCAAATTAATATCGTATCATGCATTTTAACGGTAAAATATAATTTAAGAGAACATGACCCTCGTTCGCAGAAGTTTTAGAAAAAGATGAAATTTATTGAAAGAAATGCAAATGGAATTTATTTTAAAGAGATCTTAGATTATACAATATTAGTTCAAATACAAATACATATAACATGAAAATATTTACTTGAAATTAATTTCAATTAATATAAGCAACCATTATTTCCCATTTAAACCACTCTTCTATCATAAAAAACTAATTGCTGTGTGTCATAACATATATTATTTTTATAAAAAACATTTAATTTAATAAAATAAATGTAAAAAAACCAAAAAATTATTCTTGGAAAAGTCTAAACATATTCTATAGTTCAGGATTTTTAGAACAGTCATCGTTTTTAAACTCTTTTCGTACCAACCCACGTGCCAAATAACAAAAATTTTGTATTGGCCGGAATAATTAAATAATGAAAAGAATAATTAAAATTTAAAATTACGATTAGCTAAACCCATTGAGCAAATGGATAACGGAGCGATGATGTGACTTGTCAAATGCAGTAGTATTTTTGTTGTTGTGTTTTAGTATTAGTAGTCATGTCCCAAATAAATACATTATCAAAATCGATACGCTTGTTTTGTTACATTTTTTAATTTTACCCAGTCAGTTAATCCGATATATTTTCTACCATAACCATATCTGGTAACAAAAAAATCAAAAATGTCGTCGTATGAGGCAAACCTGCGATCAATTTGTATGTGTAAAGCTTGCTTTACATTGAACGATTAAGCAGATCTGCAAGAAACGTCAAAAATAACTAATAATAACTAATAATAACTATAATAACTAAAATAACTATAATATTTTAAATTATTTTCAATGTGTGTACAAAATTTAGTATATTATACATTTTAAGTACATGAATTGACGTCTGTTTATAGTAGCAGATGAAGCTCGACATCTTTTTTTCGTTTGCATCTGCTTTTTTTTGGTTACTGGGATCGTTTTGGTATGATTTTTTTTTGCAGACGATATATTTTTCTCGTTCTCGCTTTAATAAATTTTAATCATTGTATCTCAGGTTTTTTGTAGACGTCGAAAGTCGTCAAGTGTAAATCAAGCTTTATACGTACAGAATTATGACAACATGATACAAATCAAAAAATTGCAATGCTATACTTGCATATTAAAAATAATACTTCATTATCCCCTCCGATACGTATCCGAACATTATCTCTTCATTGTCTTGTAACTCAATGGCTAAATTCTAGACTTATCTTATACATAAATAAGCTTGTATTCATGGAAACCAATTAATTTTACTAAGCCATGATGCTTAATTCAACTTTTCCAGGCAGGGTGTTTGTCTTAACACGAAATCGGATGAACAACGGGCTTTAAAATAACGCGATTATGTTAATATTAGAGCTGTATGGGGTCGAACATTAACTTCCATTTAGTAATTCTTCCTGAATGGGCTCCTGTCTATATAGTGACATGACCAGCGAAATAAACTCTGGGACATAAATTCAACATTTTTCTAATGACTTTGTAGAATCTTGATATTGAGATTCGAGCAGCAAAATTTGTATAAATCACGGAGTGAGGATTGCGTTTAAAAGAAAACACCCTGTACTTTACATATTTGAGTATCATCGGAATATATATTTATAGACATACATTATTAATGAATATTTAAATGCCAATTCAAGCAACATTAAAACCATTTTTCAAAATTATATTTTAAAGTCAATTAATTATATGTTCTAATATTAATCAAAATACCACAGAGTAAACTAGTTTGTTGTTCAAGAAATTATAATTTTCAAAGAGCGCGTTTATGACCTTTTTGTTGGTCATGATTTATTTTTAAAAGCGCGCCTAAGCCATCAGACCGGAAAAATCACTATACATCTGTTATAAAATGAACGATGTGTGTGCTAGAACAATTATACGATTTCAAAATCTAGTAAAACACAACTCGTTTGTTTCTTCTGAAATAATTTAACGTAATATGGTTTCCTATTTATTCTCAAAAAACGAGGTCAGCGTAGTGTCGTTACACGTATTTGGACCTCGGGCCTTGCAAAAGCTTCACACTTTACTGCGAAACAATCTTTTGCACAAAAATTGTCAAAATAACGCAAAATTTATTTTACTCGATTATTATATAAAATTATTTCGAGCTACCGGGCATTATATTCGACTTCAAAATGGCAACAATAAAAAGAACCTTTCTGGTCTGGTAACAATCAAACTCTGGATATTTTATATTTAAACAAAAGATGATAATAAAATATTTATTTAGTACAATAACAAAACATCTATACCCTTTTATATTAATATATCCAATTACTCATACCCGGTTGCACAAAATTATTTAACTGGAGATTAGGTAGCATGCGGTTAAATGCTAAAATTGCTTTCCATTTCACAACTGAAATTCAATTCAATTTAATTTATTTTTGCACTGAACGTGGCAATATAAATATTTGCTATCGATCCAATAACAAATCAAAATCAAAATATTAAAATGCAGAATCGGTAGGCAAATATTTCGAGCTACCGGGCATTGAATGTTTTTTTTTTATTCGGAAAATTTTTATCCCGCTAACTGCACTCCAACAAAATATCCGAGTTTCTTTTATAACACGAGAGAATTCGATTATTTTAGGTGGGATTTTATCATTGTGGATTTTTACAACCGAAATTCAATTAAAATTATTTTTTTTGCACTTTACTTGGAAATATTAATATTTGCTATTGATACAATAAAAAATCAAAATATTAAAGGTTAAATATTTAACTCTAAATTATCGGGCAGTTAACTTTAACTAAAGAATTGTCAGTTAAATATTTTGTGCAACAGAGAAACAAATATTGTCTTTAACTAAATATTGTATTTTGAACAAAAATGTTCGTCTGCTTTTCATTATTTTGTATTGTTTGCAACCAAATTGAGAATTCCTGTTTATAACATATTTGTCTTTCAGCTCAAAAACCCCGGCATCAAATTAAAATTGTAGAGTCTCTATAAAGCAATATTTTAACTAAATAGTCCGCTGTTTAGTACAAGATATCCGGATCTTTTTGTTATGCATTCACAATTAGGTATAGCCAGTCTATGGAGACATCATTTAAAAAATAGAGCAGGATACTGCACTGTTATGTGAGGTAACAATTTTACGTCTAAAATAATTAGAAAGTTTTTAAAAATGTTCGGTGATAATGGGGTAGACTAGACATTCGATTGTCGTATCCTAGAAATTTTCATATAAAGAAATAAACTGGTTGTTATTCATTATATTTTCTTAAATTGCGTAATCAAATTTTGAGAGCAACTGACAATTCTATCGAATTGCCGTCTCGCAAAATA
The DNA here is from genome assembly GCA_951394425.1 of Tipula unca. NCBI lineage: Eukaryota > Metazoa > Arthropoda > Insecta > Diptera > Tipulidae > Tipula > Tipula unca. The sequence continues at coordinate 92,825,804 of OX596382.1, forward strand.
AAAAAATTATAATTATATAAAAATTGTATTTGATATGTAAACGGTAAATTGGATCGATTATAATTGTTTATATGAGCATCGCATATACAGCGTGTTCTGTTTTGACAGCTGGTCGTCACATGTCGATGTATATTTTGATCTGTTTATAGTTTTGTAACTTAAATTATAAAGTGTTTTATTACTCAAAGGTTTTTTTGAGATTTACTCAATATTAAAAAAATACAGTTATAGATTATACTTAATTTCTTAATGACTAAGTACGACAAACGTGAAATTTTCGGTCTTGTGCGACAATATCAAAAAATAAGTGTGGCAAAACTACAAACTATATATCTGTAAATGATAAGTAAACTTAGTAAATGCAAGTAGTTTGCTGTATAGAACACTGTGTTAAGCCAGAACATTTTTTGAAAGATTTTTTTTTGCCGCGAAAGCAAATAAAACGTGCTGACAGGGTTATAATATGGGGTAAACCAAACAACGAGCTAAATTTAAAAAATGTGCGATCAACAGTGAGACATAGTGGTGTGAACAATTTGAGAAACATTCTACAACTGCGATCTAGAAGTTTGAATAGAAGTAGAGTTGGATATATTAAATTTTCAGTTTTAATGCAAAAATAAATTATTTGGATTTGGTAATTTCTGAAATTGTCATTTTTTCTCTAGATTTTAACGATGGTTCAAGGTTAATTCAAGTATAAATATTTCTGTTTTTGATTCAAATTGGCAACGCTTAAAAATTACTATATTTTCGTATAATCATTTAACTATGTAATTGTTGAAATTAATTCCATTAATGGTATGATCGGAGAATTGAGCATAACTATTACAAATAAAAAAATAATTTTGAATGATCTTTTAGTCGTAACTAAAGTTAACGAACTGAAGATTGAGGTAAATTGAGCCTTATATTTTATGTAATCTTGAACGTGTCATAGGAAATTTTTGAGAACCGGTAAAGAATAGCTGAGTCTGGGTACTTTTGAATTTGCCAAACGTTGAATTTGTTTTGCAAATGGTTGAATTTGATTTGCAAAAGTTTGAAATGGATTTACAAAATGGTTGAATTTAGAGTGTAAACCCTATTTATATAGTTGTTATCTATACAAAAGAGTTTGGGTTTAACGGAATCTACTTGTGATTTGGGTGTTTGGTCGCCAATCATGCCACATGTAAATGGACAGAAATTTCCATCTACGATTTTAAAATCATGCTATATAGGATGCATATTATCCAATAATTCCTTAGGTAAATTTTCATTCCTAAAAACTTAATTCAAAATTTCTTAACTGTTCTATATAAATCTTAAATTGAACCTAACTTTATGATTTATACATATACACCTACTTGTCACGTATGATGTTAAATAGTGGAATAAAAACCGATAGCAGAAATGCTGTTTGCTTATCTAGACATTTAAGAGCACATTAATCACTGTCACTAATGGCCCAATACAAAATCGATAAATATGGGATTTACATCTATAACTATAATATTATAATTTTAACCTTTTCTATACATTTCAATCGCAAATGTCATTTGGAAATTTTGCTAATACAATCTATTTACTTAGCATAATGTACTCGTATGTGTACATGCATTTGAAATGCAAGAAAAAATGTTCAGTGCTTTCATAAAATACCTGGAACCAATACTATTGTGCAAAAATTGGGTTTTTTGTAGTTAACGTGAATAAAACTATATAACAAATTATATTGTTACTTGGTATTATCAGATCACAGCATCTCATAATCATTGTAAAAATATCTTCAAAGTCATTTAAAACGAAAAGATATAAAAAAAAAATAGTTTTTCGGTCAAGGTACTCGTATTTATGAATTTAATTAATATATATATTTTTATTATTGTATATATGCATATGTGTATAAAACTTCATTCATTCTTAGAATTTTAATCGAAACTTACAATTTCAGCATCACTCACTGGCGCTATTGGAGTTGTTGTTGATGTGGTTGTCGACGTCGTCGTTGTTGTGGTCGTTAATTGTTTACCGAATATTAATGATGTAGCTCGAAGTGCGCTTACATGGCCTACTATTCCTATTAATGCTATATATTGATATAAAAAAAAACAACAACAAATACACGATTAGATTCATCAACCTTGACAGATAGATCGCACAGATCGATATTGATATTTAAAAATATAAAATGTGTATATATATATAGTACCTGCATATAGCAGCAGCCAGCTATGACATCTTTTCATGATTTTTAACTGAAATTAAAGTAATACAAAAAAATTAACAAATTACACAATTTTGCCAAATTTATGTGTATATAAAACTATACAATTATTAAATAACAATTTTTAAAGTTTAACTATATATGTGACATGAATATCGAACAGACAGGTATACAACCATAAATATATGTAGTTTGATTTGATTTAGTTTAATGCGTTCGAGAAATTATACACAAACAAAAGAATTTTTAAAAACTGGTTGCATACTTTTATGTATATAAAAAAAAAAAAAAATAATAATTGTAAACTACTTTTATTATAATGGCGTCATGTCTTTCACTCGGCGGACGAATGTGCGCGCGCTCATGTGTCCTTGGGTGCTGAAATAAATTTCCGGAATTGTATCTCGATACAGTAAGTTTTTTTTATTTATTTAAGAAATTCTCGTTAAAATTAACGCATTTCTATATGTATGTATATATGTGTGCGTATTTATACATCTATTATGTTAATGTGTGTCGTCGTGTGATAATCTAATTTATGACAAATAATATTGTAAAAAAAAAAAAATTAAAAAAACGAAAAAATTTAAATCAAGTTATCGATAATAATCGAAATGAATTTGTATCAACAAATGTTATACTTTCACTTTTACATACTATTATTTTAGTTTTAAATGATTGAGCAATTTACTATAACTTCTATATACAAGTATTATGTGGAGTTATGTATAATATATGTATTTACTGGTAAATTACTTATAGGTATATATCTATATGTTTTAACTATACTAATTAGTTCAAATTTATAATGAAAAATCACATAAAAAGAGTGGTTATGTTTTAAAATAATAGTTTTTTTTTAGTACGAGTAGATATATATAAAATAAAATGTCCAAAACTTGTTTTTCGGACTGTATATTGTATTCTACCTTGTAAATTAATATATATCTTTTTTTTGTGTATACACCTATGTATATAATTCACAGTATTGCGTAAAGTGTATTTATATAAATAAAACTGGTATGTATTGAAATTTGGCTAATATTTTTTTTTTTGGTTGCATTCATATTTCATAGAGACTTATTATTTAGATTTGTATGCATGATCAAAGTTTTACAAACCTGAATTTAGAGAAAGGTAAATGACTCTGTGCGAAAATAATTGGCGGATTCATCTTAAATAGATGAATCCGCCAATTATAATCAACGCCATATTGAAATATATAATCTTCGTTTTGATTCAACATTTAAAAAATTAAATGCATTAGCATTCATTTGTTTTTAATGGATCTAATTTAAAATGTCATTTTTGAATTTAACATTATTAAAATGGCTGAGTTTTTTTTTTTTTTTGTTATTTTGTGTGAAGAGAATGTTTTAATTTGTTCTTTTTTTTTTTTATATATACTTATGTATATATATCGATAGTTGATTTTTAACGACTAGACGTCCTTGCAATAGCAAGAAATGTTAAAAATCAAGTTAAGTATAAATTTATATACAAATAATATACATTTAACGCTAAATAATTGTAATGCAATTGGTATTTTGTGTATATACAAGTATGCGGACAATATAAAAGGGATGAATTTTCATTGTGTGTTGAAAAACTGGAAAATGTAATAAACTTAAATGGTAACATCGAATTAAAAACAAGGTTTTTGTGTTGTTAATTAATTTTATTATAGTATATATGTGTGTGTGTAATATTCATTGAGATACGCAGAGAAAACTATATATCTAGATCTACATAATATGTTTTAAATTTATTTAAAGGTCAGTTGAACTGTTGTGTTAAGTTTTTTGGTTTATCAGGATGTTGTGGTTGTTTAATATCATTATTATAAATACAAGGTTAAGAAACCTATATAAAAACACCACCTTAGAGTTTATATATGCTTACATTTTAGTTTTTATAGCATATTGTTCTAAGAAAGTGTTCGTAATTGGACAGGACAGGACGTTCACATATACATATAAAATATAAATAAGTGGCAAGATCCGAATTATTATTATGAAATCGAACGTAATATATAATAGCTAAGGTTAAAATTGTCAAGGTTAATTGATGAATTTAATTCATATTAAAGTAAAAATACATGAACAATTTAACAAAATAGCAACACACAATCATCATTGAATGAATTGAAAAGTGAAAGTTCCACACGAAAAATGATTATTTGACATAAAACTTTAAAATATCATCTTTAATGAAGTATGCGCGCTCGATCGATAATGCAGTTATTATTATTTCTTATATAATTTATATTTACTGATAAATATTACTGACATTTAGATAATATTTAACACATTAAAGTTGCTAAATAATATAAAATAAAATTCATAAATTTTATATATTATTATTTTAAAGTATGTCTCTACCATTATTCATGTACATAATTATAATTTTTTAGCACATTTTCAATTGTATGTATATGCAACCAAAAAATAATATAATTGCATAACGATTCTGTGATTTTTTTTTATGTTAAATATTGCTACACCAATCGTATTTGTATTTAGGCAATAACAAAATAGTTTTAATTAAATATTGTTATTTTTTATTGGCAACTTTCATGTATAAATAAGATACTCATACATAAGATGATTGCTGACCGAAATAATTATAAATAAATCTTTTATTTAATTATTATAATTGATATGCGCGTATAGCCAAAGGCCGGTCACGTTAGATTTAATCGACTTGACTAGTTTACCGGTTCACATTATGTGTGCACCCTACTGCTAATTGAATGTTTATGAATACATACATGGACGCAACCAATAATAATTATTATTAATTTATTTGTATTGTTAAATTAACACAAAACCAAACAAAGACTATTATCATTCTTAAACAAAAGACATTCGAACATACACAAATAGTATACAGTATAATAATGAAATCAACAATCACTGCTGTATATATGTATGTATACTATGTACAGAACAGACAGTTAATTACAAAACGGCGTTTAAAAACAACCGTATTGCAAATACAAGGTATAATATCGTCAAAGATAATTCACCCGGATATTAATTGAAAGTAAAAACTGTCTTATATAATAAAATTATAATTTATCCTTCCGTAAAATCGATCATAGACACAATATTTTAAAAATCTAAACTTGTTTTACAATTACTTATTATTATATTTTCATCATTGCACCACCACACCCACTTAATATAGTAGGTATAGGTACTCTATAATTAATAATTAATTTTAATTTCCTATTTATATATATATATATATATATATATATATATATATATATATATATATATATATATATATATAATATATAGATCATACTGGTATTATGAAATACGCATCGAATATCGTCTTTAGTCGAGACACATATTAGTTAAGTATATAGACACATTTTAAAGTTACGTATTTAAAAATTTAAAATTCTTATCGTTTACCTTTTATTGTAATTTAATCCTTCCCTTTCACTATATAAATGTATAATAGGTGAAAAAAAAAATTAAAAATTAAAACTGATTTATATCAAAACCAACAACAAACAAAAATTAAGTAAATCACTCTTAATTATTATTATTATTTATTATTATTACAATTTAAATTAAAAAATTTTTTTTCTAATTTTTTATTCCATTTATTTAGAGTAAATATTAAATATTATAGTCGCGCGAGAATATAACCGCAATTTTAATTTTTTTTTATAAGTAAGAGAGCACTTATCAATTTTTTATTAATTTCATTTATTTTTTTTAACTTTCACGTTTATTTTTTTGTGACGTAAGTTTAAAAAAAATGTTTTTTTTAATAAAGTTTTTATAATTTAATTTTCAAATTTTTCAATATACCATTTAAATAAACAATAAATTATGATTGATAATATTAAAAATTTAAAATAAATTATAAATATATTTTTTGAATGAAAAATAATTTTGAAATCCGTGGTATATAACTAAATAAATAATAATTATATGTGTATATTAGTATTTGGTTGCAAACTTTTTTTTATAAAAACTTTTATTTTTATTTTATATATATTCATATACATGTATATAAAATACAAAGATATAAATTATTACAACAACACACTCTATAATATGCAATGCACTTACTATACAAGAAACTTAAATTATTAAATTCGTTTTTAAAAATACTATTATTTTATTTATTTAAATATATTTAAAATTCACTTTTGCATGTTAGTAAATTTTTATTTTTATTTTAATAATTAATATTATTTTATTTTATTTTTATCAAAACTACTATAATTGTTAACTATAGAAATGTTGATCGAAGACTAATAAACTTGATGGTATTTTGAGCCAAGGAAAAGTGCCACTCTCTTTATTGTATATTTTTAATTTTTTTTTATTTTCTTGTTTCTTTACGCTAAGATTTTTATTTACAAGTGCTATGATTGTATTGGCGTTTTAGTTTGTAGGTAGTAGATAAATCTGTGATTTTTAATTTTCTTCTGTCGGTGATATATAGACGGTACACGTACGTGTGTAGTGCAGTATACAAAGTTGTAATTATAAAAAATAACAATTCAATGGTCGAGTTGATCGATTACTGCACGCATACAACATCGAAAAACTTATGTCGAGAATTTATTGAAGACAAGAAAGCAGCATATCTATAGCGCTTTTTACCATATTCATTAAATGTTTTAGTGGCATTGATTTTTTGGCGGTTTCTGCCTCTGGAAGTACTTTTACACAAATTATATTTTTTGATAAAAGTGTGGCTTTTAAATTATATTATTTCCTTCTAAAATTAAATAATAAAAACACCTTCAACCTTTTAATTGTAAAGTAGTATACTGACTAGCCAGTAGTCGACCATATTTCAATTAATATAGTTATAGGTCTTTTTTATTATATTTAATTCATAAACTATTGAATTATATATTTTTTTTGAAAATGTGATCCTTCGACCAAATTTATTAAATCATCAGTTAAAGTAAACCAAAAGTTTGCTATATATTTAGATTTATGTGTGCTATTTATTTAGTTAATCTAATACTTATTAGATGGCAAACTTAATCTTAGATAAGGCGGTACACACCGGGTTCGAATCCCGGTATGTGATTTTTCATCCTTGATTTCGATCAGAATGATGATAAACACACATATACCCTCCATGGGCCGAACCATCATTCATGTCCGTACAGGCTGGTATATGTATAGCTATATAATGTATGAATGAGCAACTAAAATTCGGCCTTGTAGCCGTTAAAAGGATGTGATATCACAACGGTCTAAGTGTACTGAAGCAGCCACTCTAAACAAACTAACTAACTCTTTTTTATTGCACTTAATATTCCTTATATACTCATTCAGATGGTTTCCGCTATATTAATGTTACGATCTTACGATGTAATAACTTATGCGAAGAAGCTGATACCAATTTCACAACATCTTCCAATTGAGTTCATTCTATGCTCGCCCGAGAGAGTCGGTGAATGTCTTGGATTCTACTGTCCCAACTACGGGGTTAGATTCTCGGATAATTTATAGGTAAACACTGCACTGGTTTTCAAGCTGAACTAATTCTTACACAAAGTGCGATTGAGGCATTTAATTTGAATGATTTAAGGAAGAATATTATTCTTTGTACGGATAGTAGTAGTCGTCTGCTTAATACCCTTAATAATTCTTTGACTGTGTCCAAACTGGGTAAATATTGTAAAGACTATACGTTAATCTCCTTTACTCCAATACTAAAGTAAGGGTCATGTGGATGCCTGGTTATTGTGCTGTGGAGGGGAATGAGGTTGTGATTTTTTAGCGATGTTGGTTCGGCACCCGCAACTCCTATATCCTTCAATGGTGATAAAGACGTTCGCTCTACCTCAACTGGGACTGAAGTGGCGTTCTACTTCTCGTTGTTGAAAGACGAAACGTTTATATAATAATTGTTATCGTACCAGCTGAGAATCCTGGTTGCACTTATGCATGGAGGTTTCTCCAGTGCATGGGACTAGCTCAAGATGCTTTGTTTGAAGGAAATGGACGATTACTTATGTATGTAGTTATGACTGTCTGAAGGAAATGGACGATTACTTATACTACCTTTGTAACATTCCAAGTGTTATTTTCCGAATCTTTGAACGCAAATCAGTGATCACCTATCCCATGGATCACATTTTTAAAGTTTTCTAATGTTGCAGTGCTCGTTTACGATATAAAATAGATGTTCTACGTTTGAACCAAGGACCTATTTCCTACGTTTGTGGCATTGAGTGCTGTACCTCAATAGGTTCCCACCGTTCCAATAAAAAATATGTAAAATCCCTAGGAAATTTTCTAGTTTTTGTGTAATGTTGAACACCGTCATCGGATGGGTTGTGTTACTACGGGAGTTTACTGAAATATCAATTTGAAAATTGTAATATTCATGCAAACCGCTGTGCGTCAGATCTATTCGTAGAAGCAATGAAGATATAATACACTCAAACCGCTCCCTTTGTAATCCAACTAGTTGAAGTGAAATTTATTATGTCTTAGAATATGACAGTAATGTTAATACTAAATAAAATAACTAAAAGTTACACTGTTAAATTTTCTCATTTTTTTCCAATATTATTATTAATACGAAAACTGGAATTTTATTTTTTAAATCTTACGTCGCTTATTAGAGATTTTTAGTTGCGCTCTCCAGTACATGTTGGGATAATATGCATAGATAATACAAACTGTTTACTTTGTGTCCACGGGAATTAAATTTTAATAGGCTATTTACATTTTCACAGAATTTAGAGGTATCGAGATTTTGAACGATTTTAAATATTTTCTATAGCCGATCCTAGAGATGTCCACATTCATATTCTTAAAATATAGACCAGAGGCGTTCATGTGCCTCGAGTATACTAAAATTGTTTAATAATGTTATGTCAAAATAATGAAACTTACAATTTAATTTGCTGGACCACAAAGATTTTAGTAGTTCTAAGAAACTAAACTAACCGCGAAAATGTCGATAAAAATCGTTCAAAATCACGAAACTGTTGAATTCTGTGAAAATGGAACAGCATTAGAATTTAATTCTCGCATGAACATCTCCCATATAGTTTTAGAATTAACTTTACTGTCATTTCTATACCGTTTTCTACAATGTATACTACAATATGTTATCACCAGATGCAAAATTTTATATTTTACGTGTTGGTATATTTTACGTGTTGGTATATAGGATTTTGTTTTTTAACTATGATCAGTACACATGTCGACCATATTTCAATTAACATAGTTATAGGTGTTTTTTAATTATATTTATGTTATAAAATATAAGAATAATTTTTACATAAACACTTGCATATTAGCGATGAATGATTGTAGTGAATACTTCATGTAGATTCAAAAATTGTATTCCTTCGTCGATCAACTTTATCTTCGATGAAATAACTTATCAGTTAAATTAAAACATTTATGAACACTTTCAAACAATAGAGGTGTCAATTGAATACAATACCTAATGATCATGAAATTTAGATTCAATTTAAATTGGAAATTAATTCGAAAGAAATGTTTACTCATTATTGCAAATACGACTCTTAAAGAGATTTATTAAAATGTTACAATCGAAAAACCAGAATTGATTAAATTATTTAGAGCACGACCTCATTTGGGAACGCTAATATTTTGGTAGGTATATAAATCCTGGTTTTCAAAATTACGATTAGCCAAAATCCGAGGCCTCTCTGAATACTACACAAGAAATTGTTCCAATATTCGGCAAATATGAACCTATACGGCATTCAATTTTGGGGTTGACATTCCAAAATAATGTATATGGTATAGAAAAAAACCGATGGTACTTAAGAAATGGCCACCTTCATAGGGACCTAAAGATGGAATACGTCAGTGAAGAAAAACACATACATCGTCTTTTGTTCTATTTTTCGGTGAAGATTTTGATCCGATTTTTACTGGCCCTGATGCATTCGATTTAAAACTCTCTGAAAATATAGACGAGTCTTCGTGGACATCTGTCGGCGGCACAAAGTTTTATTAACCGGTCAAACATATGTAAATTTCAAACTCTGTGAAACAAATAGTAGTAAGTTCATCATAACTAAGTCTATAATAAAATAATACAAATTCCTATGAATTCACAAAAATCCCTATCTTTAGAATTTATAAAAATTCTGAAGTATCATAAATTTTAAAAAACTTTCAAAATTCGTAAAATGTTTATCATAACTCGGTTAACTCCAAACTGTGAAACACAAACATTTTCCTCTCTAGCATACAATACATCAATATGCGCCTTCCAATTTAGATTACTGTCAATCAGAATGAGTTTTGGTATCGAAATTCGTCGTCAATACGTTACGTTTTTGACAATTGATTCGCACTACCTGAGTACGACCGTTCAAATAGGAGCAAAACCACTTGTGAATCTTATCACGGAAAATACAGCGTAACAGTTTTTTTAAAAGTTTTGAATGCTCCACTTTATCAAAGGCTATTGTTAAGTCTATAAACATTGCTCATTGACCCTGATCAATACTCACTCCAGCAAGTATCAAAAATAACAAAATAGCCTGTTTGGAATTTTTATTGTTTTTAAATTGTCGAGGGGATAGAAATTGTTGTGTTTTAAGAAACTCAAAAACATGACATTTACGTTTTCAAGTATTTTTGAGAAAACTGAAAGTATATCTATATTGGTTGATAACTGTTTAACTATACTGTCCTTTTTACTTTTTCAGAACAGATGCCTGTTTCCACACTAAAGTTGAAGATGAACGATAGAATGTTAACTATAACACAGATTTATATACAATCCCAATAGTCATTCCATTTTTGTCATATGCGTAATATCACCCTTTAAGACAGCAACGCGAGTGAAGAAATGCTGATTGAACAACCCTTTGATTAGTGATTACTTTTATATCAGGTGATTCTGGATGCCTTCTTATAATTCCTGGTATACGCTCGGTACTTTTGCATTCCATTATTATTAAATTGTTGTTTATAGTACTATTCCTTGCTCATATTTATTTTTAAATTGACCGTATCACACGGTTTAAAATTAGACATGGTTGAAATATTCATAAAATTTTTAAAAGCTGTCTTTCATTCGAGGAATTTTAAACATTACTCCAATCTTCAATTAACAGGAAATCCCTTAATTGACAGTATTAAGCGTCTTATGTCCATAATTCGAATTGAAATTTCAAATTTTGAATTTTATACGTAATATATTAAAAATCGTTTTCCAATTTAAATTTGGAAAATTGTGGGTATTTAAAGAGGTCCAAGAACAATGAAATTTAATAATTTGAAAGTTAAAAAATTTCGAAGATCCACTCAAATTCGGTTGAATTCTATATTAAATGCATATGAATCATTAAAAAAAAAAGAATTTTCAAATTTCTGAATTTTATATACATCTCCAAAAAATTAGTTTATTTTGAAAATTATAAATATTTGAAAATATCCAAGAACTTTTTAGAAAGGAATATTGTTAATATGAACTTTCTAAAGATAGGCCATTTTAAAAATTCAGTAATTCAAATTGAAGTTTTGAATTCAGAATTGTATAAAATTAGATTTAAAAGTTCAAAATTCGATAAATTTAAATTTTTCAAAATTTTGGTTCAAAATTTAAAATTTTCTTTTTAAGTCTTTTAAACTTTTATTACGTAGACATTTTTATAAACTTATTTAATATCTGAATTCTAAAACTCATCGTAAAATTCGTGTATAGTTCGTGAAATTGGAGAAAGCCGGTTAGGTGGCTGTTAAGCCTAAGAATCATTTACAATATGTACTCAATAATAAGTGAATTAGAAAATAAAATATACCCGCCAATCTGGCGAATCTCTTTTAGGCCGCGACTCAATATTTTGACAATTGATGGTCTAAACTATTTGAAAATGTAAATTTGTTCTTGCGTGGACATCACTCGAGGATTAAATTATTAAAAATCGTTAAAAACAACGAAAATTCTAAATTCTGTGAAAATGGATGAGCCCAATGATGGTCTAAGTCTAAGCTATCCGAAAACATAGTGGAGAGCATGTGAAGATCTCTAGAATCGAAGATACAACATTTATAAAACATTTCAAATTCCAATTTTTGTATACAAAAAAAAAATCAATTGGAAAAATAACAAAATTTTACAGTGTAACTTTTTGTTATGTTTTTAAATCAGTTTTCGATTATTAATGATCCAATATTAAAATAGCGTTAAGAAGGTTAATACTGACTTAAATACCAAATAAAAATATATAGAATTAAAACTTAATTCTTATTAATTTTTGTCTCGTGTATCCGTCACCATCTTCCATGTCTGTCAATTAGAAGCATTGGGCACTGTTGAGCATTCCGCTAATTTTAAGTTTTATTTCATTACTCGGAACCCCTTTATTCCCATAAGGGATTATTGGATATATAGTGTGAGTTATGTATATATTCTAAAAATGTTTTAGATGTTATTCTCAAAGACGCTGGACATCTTCAAGATGGTGCTCTTCACCCATGCAACTTTGCCAATAATCGCAACATTATGGGGTCTCTAATATGAATTCTAGTGTGATTTCTATATAACAACACTCTATATTTTTGTCATTTATGTTTCGGTCATGTTATGTGTTTCCATTTATGTTTTTTTTTTTCATTTTAAATTTTGCTGTCTACGGTAACACACATGTAGAATTGTATATGGATAGTGTATATTGTGCAGCACAAAACGTAATTAAAATAAAAAATATATTTTTAATAGATGAGATCTTGAAGATCTCTAACATACTATACATTTATGTACATACATATTGTGTATGTATGTATATAGTTGTTGTTTATTTTTCGGTTATGGTGGTTCATTTCCAGGACAAGGTGGTAACAATATATACAATAAATGTTTAAATGTGTTGTTTTTAGTATTTAAGTGAGAAAGCTTATATTCCACGATAGATTTTAACAGCTTAACGATTTTGAGCAACATTTATTCTCTATTTTACACGACGAAAAAAAATGTCCGTTTTATTTGCAGATCACGTATTTACACAATGTTGAAGGTCACCTACCTTCTTATATTATATGTACATAAAATATGTATATATACAAGAAATATTTTTACGCGGAATAAATTTTACTGATGCATTATATATATATAAATATACATATATATATATATATATATATATATATATATATATATATATATATATATATATATATATATATATATATATATATATATATATATATATATATATATATATATATATATATATATATATATATATATATATATATATATATATATATATATATATATATATATATATATATATATATATATATATATATATATATATATATATATATATATATATATATATATATATATATATATATGTATATATATATATATATGCATATATGCAATAAATCAATCAACTAATGGTTATTGATTAACATTAATTAGAATTTTCAACCCGTGCTATTGTTTAACTTGAAAGACGATAGAATATTATCAATCCGTTGCAAGACAACACACGTATTGTTGTCACTGTTACTTACTCAATACACAATGAATTTCAAATGCAATAAAAAACCAATTTCTTATTAAAATATTTTTTATATTTTTGTTGTTGTTATTATTTACAATCTACATGTATAAAAAATAACCATAATAAATTTACTATAAAAAAATCTAAATACGCCTAAATGTTGTCTACAAAACATTTCGTAATTTATGCTATGTAAGTATTAAAAATCACATATATGTATCTCGTTTGTTTTGTGAACTCATTACTTCTATTTAAATTAGCCTTAATTTTATTTTGAAATATGGCTATTGTTATAAAAACATTAAGACGAATTTAAGTAATTGTATTAATGAGAGCGACATTTTTGCAGCATTAAAAGAAGATTTTCTGTGTACATCATATACTTACATATAATGAGTTTGAGAAAAAATAAAATATTTAATCGATCACGTTTTTTTTTTGTTTGGTTGCATAATCGATAAAATGTTGGGATTTTTAAAGATTAGTCAGGAACTTAATATAAGTTAAATTAAATTAATTGCGTTTAAATCAAATTTCCTTCAAGATCACGATAGAGTTCTTTATTATTGTCGTACAGTTGTTCTGCATCGGGACATCGTACATTTGTCCACCAGTCACATACACGATAGGCCTGTTTTTTTTTTGTGAAGATAAAAATTAAAAGATAAAATATTAAAAGACGTTAAGTAATTGTAAATTTAGTTTTGTGTGTATATATACTTGATTGAAAACCGTTGCGTTCGGGCATAAGAAACTGAATTTGTAGCCACCATGACACCAGTGCCAAACTTGGCATCTTGTCTCAATATCAGCATAATATCCAGGTAAACGATTTTCACACGTGAAAGCTAATCCATCGGGGACAGTATCATATGCTGGATAATCGATACCGGCCTCGTATCCCTCAATTTGCTATAAAAATTAAATTTATCCGTATTTATATTAAATTATGTATATTCGATTATTACGCAAGTATTTTTATTAAATTTTTTTATAAATTCACAAAAGGGATTTATGGTTGACCGCACGTATAAAATCACTCACCCATGTTTCCATTGATGTACACAAGTTTTTTTTAATTTTGTTTTTAGTTTAGAATTTCACTCGGGAATTCTATATACAAAATGAATATAAATAATGTATTTAAAAAAAAAAGTGTCACTTACCCCAAATACATTTGTATTTATGAGAAATAATCCAAATACGATAGTTGCAACGCATGTTATTTTAATCCACATTATGTAATTATATGTATTATATAAAGGTTCACTTTAATTCACTTGGCACGAACTATATATTATTATTAAAACAATGCAATAATTATCACACAATAAAATTATAATATTTACTGTGTTTTAATCCAACTCTTTGAAAATCCGTTAAAATAGTGTATCGTATTGTGTTAACGATCAGTATTTTTATAGATTTAAACTTAAGAGGAAAATATCTCCCCATCCATGTATGCACGATATTTTTTTTGTTTGTTTTACTATTCTTGTAAAGATCGCGATCTTTTACGATCCCTCTACCTACCTATATATATATATATATAAAGTTAACATTTTAGCCGCTGTGTTAAATTACATTATAATTACCAAAATTAATAATAAAAAACACAATAAATATTAAGGTCTTATATACATTTAAGATTTTAACATTTCTAATATTCCCAAAATATTTGGTGTTTGACAAATTAGACTTTTTTTTTTTTTAGTACGCAATGATCGCGATCATCACACATTATATTAATTGAATGAAATTACTGTTTATTGTTTGCAAAATTGTAACTTTTAATTGTTTACATAAGTGGGGAAAGAAGATGTTTTGTAATAAAATAAAATTAAAAAAATAATTCAAGATCATATACGATCATTTGTTCTGTTTTTATTATTTTATTATTTTGTTTAAATTTAAATTTAAATATATGAATTTGATCGATCATAAAAGATAATTTCGTTTACTATATATGTAGGTAGTTTTGTAATGTTTTGTTATTATTTAGATAATTATGATGCATAAACATATAAGTATGTATATAGTATATAACCTTTAATTGACATGGTAGTATAAATCAGGTCAAATGGTACATAATTGGATGCGGATTAAAAATGAAGATCGTTCTTGATCACGAGAGTTTTGGGTTAAAATCATGAGAGTGTTTCGCTATGGGTTAGAATGTCATTGCCTATATAAATATACAAATGTAGTTTATTGATTGGTTAAATATTCAAGTGATGCGATCATGCAACATTTAGGTTCCCGACTCAGCCGGCAAACTAATTATTTGATTTCACTTGTAAGTAAATAGAATATTGAATAAGGAATGATTGAGATAAATGAATGTATTGTTATCAGAACGAATACCGGATATAATAGTTTCGACAATAAAAACATGTCATTGATGTAATATTTGTTTATGGTTTCCTTTTATGATACAACTCTCTTATTTATAATGATAAAATTGGTCAGTTAATTCTAAAAAGATGTTTAAAAATTTGATTTGGAAAACAAAATATTTGTTAATCGTTTTGTCACAGCCTGCACAATATGTAACCTATGATATTTCAAAATAATACCAATTAAGATAATTCCCGAAATATTTTAGACAAACTACATGGTGCGCGCATAAACGTATACATATATATATATATAATGTCACTGAGTGCGTGGGGTGCAATTCAAATCGCATGTTATTGATTGCATAATTTTTGTATGCAATTTATATAGTGGCAACCGATTGAAATGTACATAAATTAAAATCATATAATTAGTGTATATATTTATATTATATATCAAACCATTATATAGTATAGTATATAGTTTCGCGTGGCTATAACAAATTTGTAATTATTGAAATATTAATTGTTCAAACAACATTATTTTATATAAAATTATTTAAATTTAATTGATCCAATTTTATATAGTTGCCAAGTTTATTATGATTAATTCTAAATTATGAATTATCATTTTATTATTATAATATAAATATATTACATAATTATTTAATTGTAATGTTTCTTAATGTTTTCACATTAAATATTAGTATTGTTGAAAAATCTTTTTTGAAATGCTCGGTTTTTCAACGTTATTATTGAAAGTAAACACTATATAATGCGCGTTAAAATGTAACCCAAAGTTTTTGTGGGAGTTTAAATTAAATTTAGTTCTTGTCATAATATTTTATATTATTTCTAACTTTTATTTTTATGTTTTTTTCAACATCTTGTGTCAGAACAATATAATCATCAACATCATCATCTCTCATATACTATATGTATATACATAATATATATGTATAGACATAAAGTCGAACAGAAATGTCAAAAATATAATGCTTAATTAGATGATTATTTTATTGCATTAAACATACGAATGTGGTATATTATTACAACACTTGAGCACACAACTAAATAATGAAATAGTATTTTAAATGCTTTATTAACGGTAATAATATTTTACGGTGCTTTAAGTGTTTTTTTACGTATATGGCGCCCAACATGGGGTTCCTGGATATTTCATATACGTAAGTATCACCATCTAAATATATAAAAATACTCGTATCAAGCGCATGTTGATTTGTATTTCCTTATTATCAATTTATTATCATTATTATTTAAAGAACAAAAATATTTATTAAATGTTATATACATAAGTATTTTACGATTTGCAACAGCAAAAAAAAAACAATGAAAATAATTTTCCAATTTCACTTTCCATTCAATAAAAATTCATCTACTTATAGTGAAATTAATTTAAATTATAATAATTTCAGAATTTATGATTAAAATCTCTATAAAAATAAACAAAATTGATCGCCATTTAATTTAAATGCGCAACATAAATGGTGTGCTAAAACTGAGTACTAAAAGACAAAATTCGGCGTATATGTCACAAATCGGTCAAACCGGAATTTAGCTTCCGGTGATTTTAACTAAATTTGTTTATCGTTGCATATACATACATAGATATATGACGCAAGTAAATAAATATTGTATAAATATTTGATTTTAACACATATACACACCTACTAGTGGTAGTGTGTCAATATATTATAAAAATGTAACTACATGTATGATCTTTATATTATTGTTATTATTATTACTTTCTATAAATATAATTTCTATGTGATGTCTTCTTGTTGTTTATATTTTTTCGCTTGATTCCAGAGAATAAAAACGAACGTCTTGAATTGTATTCTTCTCAAGTAATTTTTTTTTTTTGAAGATCATCGTGGTCATGATTCGGGTTTTTATTTTGTTTTCTTCTTGTTTTAAATAATGCTTTTTTAATGTTAGTACATTCCAATTAGATTGCGAGACAAAGAAATGTGCAAATGATGCAATTTGGCATTTATACATACAACGGAACATTGCGCAGAAATAATTTGATGAAATTGAAGCAACTAAGTAGGAACAATACATGTGAAAATATATGTGACAAAGAGCGTCTGATTAACAGACCAATTAAATGAAAGATACCAGCTTTGTCAAATCTGAGTAAGACAAATATTAATGTTTGTCTAGCCAAAATAATTAGCAGGTATGGATTAATTGATTTAGGGTTCTATTTAAGATTAAGCGCAAACTAATTCCTTCCCGGCATTTTAAAGCACGTATTTTGTACCTTGCATGCATTTTAAAATGCTTTATGTTTTTACGTAGTTTTAACTCTCTCGTCATTTTGAAATATATAGCCCGCAAGTTCTTGTTGAGTCTGTTGTGCAATCTAGCGAGGTACGTCTAATTAATTTACCACATTATAATATATTTCATATAGTTGTCGTGATAGTGTGAGTGGTAGTATATGTGTTTTAATTAATGAAAATATTCAGTGTTCTGTTGTGTATAAAAAAGGCAAAAGTAATTATTTAGTTGTAAAGCTATTAAATTAAACCCAAATTTAGCGGGAGTTCTCAAGTTGATAGTTGAGGAGTTTTAAGGGTATTATGGAAAAAACCTTTTCAAGAGCGTGAGATAAATATTAAACACAACATGTATATAATTAAAGAAGAGGTGACACAAAATTTTTAAAATATGAGAATTGCTGGAGCCACAGGGCGGGCTGGTATATCAAGTGAATTCCTTCAATGTCTCCAAGAAAAATTGACAAGAGCGCTAATATGCTTGATCAATTACTGAAGGTAATTTTCCAATGAAATGAGAATAACAAGAGTCGTATGGGAGGTCCATGTGCTGAAATCGATAAATTATAGGCCTATTTATGTACCTATATCAAGAAGTACGGTAAAGCGAGCACACAAACTGTCTCTCATTTCCAACTTCGTTCCTCTTGCATCTAATACTCTCCGATAATATACGAAGAAGCTTTATGGCACTGATAAAAATATTCTTATAGCCTATCATAATAGGCTAGAACTGAATAGCTTGACGCAATGTGGTTTGTACTTTAAGAATCGATTCTGTTATATAGAATTTGGCGACAAAAGTTACCATTCCTAGGAATCGGGGTAATTCGGTTCTGATTGAGCGAATACTAGCAAAACTTTGACTCTGCCCATAAAGAAATTTTTATAAAGCTATTCTTAAAACTGATTATGTTCTTCTATTCGATTTGAGAGAAGACCCGAATATTAAATCTATGTGAAAAACAACCTATTTAATTCACGGTAAAACTTGACGATAATTTTCTGACAAAGTATTGAGGACATGTATGATTCCAAAGGGAAGCTAGAATAGACAAATACAACATGTTCAAAGTTCATTCTGTTTATCGAATTTGATTTGGTAAAACCCCTTTTTATCGTCAATGTTAATGTAGTGCTCGAGTAGACTCCTCTGTATTGGAAGATACGAACGTTTGGCAGACTTTTTTAATTGAGTATATAATCAATACAAAAACGTTTCATCGTATAATTTAAAGACGACTACTGTTAAAGCAGGTCCTTCTGTGATTTCCTCGACAGGCTCAATTCTTTTCAGAGCCACTAAAGTAAAATTTAGAGACGATTTCTATTAGACCAGGTCATTCTATATGATTTCCTCGACAGGCTCAATTATTCTCAGAGCCACCAAAGTAAATAATTAATTACCGTTGCTAATTTGTCCATAAGGTACAAATAGAATATTTTCCGATTTTAACTTGATGGATAATTTTAACTCGATGTCATTAAATAAAAGAGGTTATTCCCGTTCTTCACCAACTCCATTGTAAAATAACAATGGCAATTACTGAATTTGTAACCAGAGGTTGAATTATAGGATTATTTCGAGCAACTGAAGGCTTGGTGTCCTAGTATAATATAGGTAGACTACCCATTAAATATGTCCACAATAATTACACATAATCGTAATTTACCACCATACCACCTTACGGTCGATGCAAAGGTGTCCTTCGTATTTTATCTATACGGAGCAACTTGCAAACCTCTTAAATTTCGACCGAATCAAAATTTATTCCTGGTTGGTGGGAACTCCATCGGTACTCCAAAATGACTAATCCAATTGTACCATGGTATGAGCTATTATTGTTGCCTCCTGATTGGGTATGTAGCATAACTGTGGATATTTGTTGAAATTGTCGAATACAACTAGCATATATTTGTTACCACTATCGGTAGTCTGATATGATCCTGCTTCATTCATTCCAATTGTCATGTGCCCAACAACGTTATTTTGTTCTCCGACTTTTCTGTTTGGGACTTGTTACCGCCGCACATTAATCGGTTTTGGCACTCCACTACAGATTGTCAGCATCGTAACTAGTAGAATCGTTAACCTATTTCGACTAGTATTTTATTTAGTATAGTATTTTATTAACCGCTAGATGATCCCTACTTGCACCCCCATGATACTCTTTCAACATTTAATTAATTTTGGACTTTTCGCCGTCCGAATTTTCTCATATTCATTTTAAGGATCCGTTCTCGATTTAGAGGATGTCCTATTTTACCTAATTTTACTTTTAGCACAGTAGTTTTACTAAACTGTATTCAATGATTAGGAACTTTCAGATTTAATTTCGTAAATTACAATTATAGCTTATAATAAAAGTTATTAAACTCTTAACCAGAAAGAAATTTAACTACTCTTAGCAGCAGATTTTTTTGTAAATTTTTTAAAGTTTAAAAAGCTTTATATTGCTTTATTGATGAAAAAAATGATACCATAAGATTTAAACGTCCCTAATCGCTGAAAGTTTTTTATTTTCAAACTTTTCATGTTTGTATCAAATTTTAGGCTATACATATTTCAGTAAAATTATTTTTAATAAAATATCCAATCACTTCTAAAAATTATGTTATTAATTGAGCTTTCATATGTATTTATTAGAATATCATAAAGCTCTCTGTTAAAAATGTGCACAAAGCTTTTATTGGCTTTTATTAAATTTTACTTAAAAGCCCCAAGATATAAAAGACTCAGTTTACAATGACGGACGATCTGATGGGATCTATATAGTCGAACACGATGTTAGAATGGTAATTGGGAACTTTAATGTTACAGCTGGCAGAAATCAGGCCTATGTGAGAACATATAGGTCCGTACTCCCGACACGAAACTGCGACACATAGCAAAGTGCAACAACGCCTCACAATAGCGAGGAAAATCAAAACTGGGGCCCTACTATCACTTTCGACAACGATTTTCGACGACGGTCGTTTTCCTATAGTAGGCAAAGGAAGAAAAAGGTAAACAATAGTAAATTTATAATATTGTTTTCCTTTTTCTTCCTTTGCCTACTATAGGAAAACGACCGTCGTCGAAAATCGTTGTCGAAAGTGATAGTAGGGCCCCTGCTCTTGCTAGGAGGGCAGCTAAGCGAATTTGTAGACGGAAGAAGCGAGAATGGTCGAAGGCCGAGGTTCTGGAAGTACAACAACTGAGCAATGAGCGCAGTTCGCGTAATTTATTACTGAATTGCAACATAGTTTCAGGCCTGCGTCAACTGCCATTCGGGACCGGGATGGAAACCTTTGTGTCAACATCGACGCAGTACTTGACGCATGGAATGGACACTTTACCGACCTGTATGGTGTCGACAGATGCTCTATCCCCGATACTCTTTAATTTCATGTTGGAGTACATCTTACGAAATACTCATACATCTCAGTGCAACATCTTATAGCGCCAGTTCAATCAAGTGCTTGCAGATGCAGATGACATATCCGTGAGTTGATCCGCTTCCAGCTTCTGTAGGACTCCAGATTAATGAGTCCAAAATCATATACATGTTCGCTGGTTATAGGCACTGTCGTGCCATTAACAGAGTTTAGTAGGGTCACTACACATTTTAGGAAGTGAAGAGGAAATATTTGGGCTCTCTTATCACTCACGATAATAGAGTGGGTGAGGATATTAAAGTGCGGCTTGCAGCCATCAGTCGTGCTTTGTATCCTCTAAGGTCACTGCTAAAATCTAAACACCCGTCAAGTGCCGTGAAGCTGAAGCTTTACAAAGCGTTGATCAGGCCCGTTGTTATGTTTGGATGTGAAAGTTGGGTGTTGACGAATGAGTATGAAATATGACTCCTTACATTTAAGAGAAGAATCATGCGTGTGATTTACGGCCCAAAACACGAAGTAGATACAATATAATACAATACAATATTGTACATGAAATAAAATATCAGCGAGTACGCTGGCTCGGTCACGTTCTGCGTGTTGATCCAGAACGAATTGTGCAGCGATCTCTAAAAGGAGAGTCACCATATGGTAGGCGCAGGGGTCGTTGCAGGTGACGATGGCTCCACCGCTATGTAGAGAACGACTTGGTCTCTTCAGATTGTTTTAGAGAGTATGAACACTATGCTCAGGATCGAAACCGTTGGGACCATATAGTTGACTCGGTATATTATTGCTATTATCGAACAATGTGTTAATTTCACAACCAATTAATACTTACACTCAATTGTGTATAATATGTTTTTTCCCATTCTTTTCTTTATTCTGTTTTATTTCAAAAAAAAAAATACACACAACTTTTATACAAACCATATATGATATAAATATATACATACGTGATACATACAGTGCAACCAATATAATATACATCCGAAATTAATGAAACACCCTCAATT
Source organism: Tipula unca (assembly GCA_951394425.1). Classification (NCBI taxonomy): domain Eukaryota; kingdom Metazoa; phylum Arthropoda; class Insecta; order Diptera; family Tipulidae; genus Tipula; species Tipula unca. The sequence goes on from OX596382.1 coordinate 92,848,558, forward strand.
GGAGACCAGCATTTTTAGAACCTTACACGTGTATTCGTACTAAAATCACCTCTTCGAATTTTATCCAGATAAAAATAATCGAGATGTTACTGTACACACACACATTAGATACTCATTTTGTACATACATATAAATAATGTGTTCAAGAAGGTTTTTTTTTTCATTTTATTTTATTTTATAATCAGTTGATTCATAATTTTTTTTTTAAATGAATTAAATAAAACAGACATTTAATTTTATTTAGTTCACAAATAATATTACATCAATTCATACCATAAACGTGCTATAAAAAACAAAAATTTAGTATTTTTTTTTTTATAGTTTTAGAAATTAATATAAATTATTAAGAATTATATTAAAAAAAAAATAACGTCGTTAATCATAAATGGATATTTAACGGTCAAAATATTTATTTTAATGTGTGTGTAATAGTGTGCATTTTTATTAATTTGTTTATTTAGTTTTTTCGTTTTTTTTTGTGTTTCAAAGAAGATTTTGGAGAATTAAATAATTTTATTTTGTTTACTATTCCTAAATTATAAATAAAGAGTGTAAGTGAATATTTTGTGTCGATAATGCAGTTTTATTAGATATTTTGTACAAAAAGTGGTTTTTATATATTATTTTATGTACATATGTTCTCTATTACTGATAAGTAGAGATAACAGCCCGTGCGATATCTCAAAGTCATTTGACATTAATCATAGCTAGATAAAAAAAAAATTGTTTTTTTTTTTGGTTTTTTAAAATTAATATTTACTTAATTTTTTTTTATTATAATTAATTTCTTTGAGTAAATATTCTATGTTTTATTTTATATGAATAAAATATAAGTACTGCGAGAACAAAAAAGAAATTAAAATAAATTGGTTTTGATTAGATAAGGAAATTTTGTGAAGAAAAAGCGAGAGAGAAAAAAATAAAAGAAATTTTATTAGGGGCTTAAAGAGTATTACTCATTACAACATAAATACTAAATTAATTTGTAGGATAACGTGGTTTCTCTAAATTGTTTAACGATGTTTTTTTTTTTTTAATTTATTCATTAATTTTAATTATATTACAATGACCTTTAGTTTTTAGTTTTTTTTTATTAAATTAATTTAATAATTTAAAATTTTTCTTAAGTCGTGATTATGTATTAAAAAAATTTGTGATTATAATTCAACGGTTTTAGTTTCGTTTTCAATGTAAAACTATGTGCGCACAGTGCGTATAATAATATAGACAAATTTGAGAATCATAGTTTTGATTGTTGAAACTAATAATGGTTTTAAAACAATGCGGCTGATTAATTTAACAATGATACCCAAATATTTAGTATTCTTGTTTATTTAGTTAAGTCTAATTGGAATGACAGTTTGATACATTTTTACCTGTTTGATTTACAGTTTTTAACCTAGTTTTTAACACATACTTGTAATGTATGAACTGTTAGATAATTTCTGTGTTATTGCCACAAAACCATATAAATCATCTCTTCAGAGTAAAAAACCAACCAAAGGATCCTATTTCATAAATAAATTTGCCTTTTTAATTACGAAAATTGTTCAAGCGTTCGGCATGTAACTTCCGGTATAGTTAAAACTTAATATCAATTTAATTTCATTTTTCATTTAATGGAACAGCCACCCTAACCGAACGGAAGAGAGGTGCGGTTGATTAATGTTGAGCTATTTCGATTGAAAGTAGAGGGTACATGCAATTATCTGATGTTGTCCAGTAAAGCATTGCTCGAACGAAAACCTAGCTGAATAATGGCAACAAGATTTCACTCGAATATAACAAATACAACTATAATCAAGTGCTATGCTTAGAAAGAATGGGCATTTGGAGGAGGCTGCCATAATACAATTTTGTTTAAACAAAACAGAGTTGCATGGAGCAAATACAGTCAAACAACATAAGACTGAACCAGTAATGTTAAAATCCAAAGATGACTCAAAATTATTTGAAAAATCTAGAAGAGGTTTCAGATGTTTTAACTGTGGTAGAGTTGATCATGCATCTTCAGGTGTTTTGAGACAGTATTAATAATTGATGGTAATGAATACCCAACAAATATTCATATATTATTCAACATGAGGTGTTACCAGTTGATTTCATTTTAGGTAGAGAACTCATTAATCAAACCATTACTAATTTAGAGAGTAACTCCCGGGAATTCTCGGGCGGGTATTCCCGGGAATTTGGTTAGTTTTCTATTTCCCGTTTCCCGGGATTTTTTTTTTGTATTTATCGGGATTGGTTTTAAAGATTAGTTTGATTTAAACAACTATCTTAATACAAAAAGTCAACCAAACATGGCACATGTAATGCGAAAACCAAAACGAATAATTTTTTATACATTTGAATTATTTCGAGCTGAAGTTCGCCCAAATTTCTTGAAAACACTGAGTCTGGAAAAATTTCAAAAAGATAGGAATGGAGAAAATGCTAAATGCCTGCTATGCACAATTAAAGCTTCAAGTTACAAAGGAACTTCTACAAGCGGATTAAGACGGCATCTAGAAAGGGTGTACAACATCCAAACGAACTGTAAATACGACTGCAATATTACAGGCTGTAGTAGTATTTTGGAATCCCCAAATCAGGGCGGTAGTGTAGCAAAATTTCTTAAAGTTGAGCAGTTATATTTTTTATGAAACACCAATCCATGGTGGAAATTGTTGCGAGACTTTTGTAAAAGTGAATTTTATTCTATTTATTCTTCACTATACTTTGCCGAGGGGCAACCAAATCGGGTGATGAATCTTATATATTAGTTTTATGATTTGGACAAAAAGAAAATAATTGAAACCATAAAGTCTCACAAAAAAAAATGTGTGGAAAGTTCAGTCTAACTTTAGATGAATGGACGAGTGTAAGAAATCAACGATATTAGATTATTAAACAGAGGATATTAGTGATAGTTATCACGAATAGGAGTGCCTAAATGAAGATTGCTCTGGAACCGATGATGATGAGACGAATCCAAATTATCTCATTGTTGAACAATCACAACAAGCCAAAATGCACATTCGAAGTGACTTGAGTGCGGTAATTGAAATGGTTCGAAACATTGTAAACTTTTTTGAATTTTCACCAGTGCGGGAAACACTATTTTGCAATATCATGTAAAGAAGAAACAAGATTTGCACATTGCTTTGAAACCCATCGAATAAAAACAAAATTTCAAATGAGCTTTTTGATGTTTTATATCGAGCTTATCTCGTTGATGAAATTTCTATATACTCTGAATTTGGAAGATGAAACCGAAACGGAACAACAACTGATATTATAAATATATTCGTTAAAAACATCTTTTACCAAATTTGCATAGGGAATGTTATGAACAGATTATTTATTGTAGACAATACAATGGAGTCGTACTCAGTTAACACAGCATATGAGTGTTTGGAGAAAGCAGCAGAAGAAGGAAACTGGTAAAGTACAGAAATTTCGAATTTAAAGGAAATGCTGGCCCAAACGATTACAGCTTCGATGATGAAAAACGATCGCAGCTTATTAAATAGTTTTGACTGTTACTCACTGTAAAAATTACAGTGGGTATTATATATCCCGGGAATTCCCGGGAATAAGATTTCATAATTCCCGTTTCCCGGGACCCTCTAATTACTATGTTAATTCCGGAGAGCGTTATGATAAGAAAGATTGTAACAGATGACAAACATTGTGTTGACCAGCAAAAACGATGGGTCCTCAAAGTTATGTTCGACAATCGAAAATTAATTGTATTATCGTTAGGAATCGATATCCATTACCTTTAATCGATGATCAAATCGATTAACTGGCAGATTTAAAGTGATTTTTGACTTTGGATCTCAGAAACGGCTATTTCTATGTTCCGATCGATGAAGAATCCATAATATACAGCTAATAATCCCAGCTTCAAGATATACCGATGGCGTGGAGTGGTTGAAGCAGGTAATTCATTTAGCAGAACAGAACGGGTTACGTATTAAGTGGAGCAAGTACCATAACTAAACATTTAATACCCATCCCTTAAAAAAGGGAAAATTTAGAAGTGCATTACAGCGGCTAAAGAATAATAAAGGCGCTAGCATTGATAATATAACGTTTATCATCATAAAAGTGTTCCTCCACCATATCTATACTCTTCGTAGATTTCAAAAACACACATTTCATCAAAGAAATAATCGAACTCATCAAACGTGGATGCTGGGAATAGAGTTCAACACAAATACATAGTGATAAAATAAGTACTATAAGTTATATAGTATAAGGCAAAGGGTATGTCCTATCTCTATTACTATTCTTCGTAGTACTGGAAAGTGTAATGCGCAAATGAGACAACACAACCTCAAACAAGATTGAGTGATGGCTCCCGCTAGCAAAACGGCACAATGACTTGAGATGCGGAGATGATATGTATATGTCTTCTAACTAACAAACTTTACGAAATTCTGCTGAAAGTAAATATAAGTTATCGGAACTAGCATATGAAGTTGACCTCAAAATTTACATCATGGAAAAGAAGGCAATGAGACTGAACATAATCATTACCACATAAATTATAGCATAAATCAAGAAATCATAGAAAATGCCGGGTGAATCTAATCACCGCACAATAAACTTCAATTATTTATGAAGAAATGCTTAAGACGGTTAATAAAATGTTTCTGATCGAAAACCATCACAAATAAACAACTTCTGTGGCAAACGAAACAAACAGACATTGCGGCAGAAATGAAATAGCGTAAATGAAGTTGGATCGAGTCACATTACAGAAAGCAAAAGATGACAAAATCAAAATATTATTAGAATTGAATCTGCAAGGAAAAATTAAAGTTGGGAAACTACCGATGGTCTGAAGAAGAACGTTGCTAATGAAAGTGAAATACCTCGAAAGGTCATCTTAAGATAAGAAAATTTTCATTGATCAGTGGTAAATGAATAAATAAAATGATCGTTTTAGTTATATAGAGGAGAAGACCAAAGGTATAATATAGAGCAAAAAGTTGAGATGAGAAAGCAAGTGTAAAGTTTTCATTTTTCAACGTCTAAGAAACCATAGCCAAGAAGAAAGCTTGGACAGTTCTTGAAAAAAAGCATTTACCCCATGAACACGTAAACAGTTCGAAGTTGGGCGATAGATGCCCAAACTAGTGTTGAAAATTTTGGATACTCGTAATACTTTATTTGAATCTTTGTGCTGTTAACCAAGGACAGTGTAAATAACAAATTGATAATATAAATTTGGTAAACAATATTGTCACAAGTGAATGAAAAGTCGGAATATGAAAAAAACAATTTTTTTAGCCTGCAGACGTTGGTATCAGTTTTAACTCTAGACTACCAAGCTACAGATGACTTGAGTTATAATTCTGGTTTCTCTAAAATACCAAAAAGTTCAAAGTATTTCATTTCAAAATTTTATAAAGTTTGAAATTTCAAAACTCCGCAAATTGAATTTCAAAATTATGTTTTGAAATTTTGGAATTCATATTCATTTAAATGTATATGGCCATTTTAGTGTGTGAAGTTATTCCAGGATTCCATCCCAGAAAAATTAAAAATGTTCATCAATCAATACTATTCTCATGCCAACCCCCGAATTTTGAGAATCATCCCAAAATTTGATTATCATTTTAGAAATTTGTAAACAACGTGTTAGCTTAGCAGATTCTTATCGTATGAAGTAATTAGCACAATATTGTCAGAAAACCATATGAATATGGCCCCATGTATAAAAGTAGGAGTTTAACTAATGGTTCTCGAGAAGAGAACCTCATGGGTGCCGAAAAAAGTGTCTTATGTGTTCAACCACTTGCTGTGATCAATCGTTGAATACCAGTTGAACGTTGCAATTGGCTCATATTTATATGGCATTCATATAATATGAATTTTAGTTAATGGTTCCCGAGAACCATGAGTGTCGGAAAAAGTTTCCTATGTTTTCAACTTGGCATAGTGTCCACTTTCCGTGATAAATCGTTTAACACCAGCCTTTTGTTGGGTTGGGATTGGCGTAATGAGATTATATGTATGCAGTTATTTCCTAGATTACGGGTTAAGAAATTTTAAAATCGCATAATTCAAATCTTCCTAAATTCCATTTTAAATTCATTTTAAATTTCACAAAATTTTAATATTTCAATGGTTAGCAGACTTACGTACATAAAATTCTGAAATATTTCTAAAGATTTCTTAAGTTGTAATATGTTATTCATTCACTAGTTTAACCAGATTGTGCTTTTTCAATGAAGTCACAAATGAAGTGAAGTTTTAACATAATTCTTAGGTTTTATTATTCTATCACATTACGAATTTGGGTACTGTCAATTTCTCAAATTTTACTATTCGCAACACTATTAAGTTCAGTCACTTTGAAGAAAACATTTATAATTTAGGGAATTTTTAATATTTAAAGTACATTGGAAAATTTGACAGTAAATAACAAATCCTGTTAGTTATCATTAAACTGTTAAAGTTTAATCAAATACTGATATCAACACCTACAAAAATACATTTATTAGAGACCGGTTAGCAAATGGATTTATTGTCCTTCAAAAGCTGAAAGTAGTTTCTATTTTCTATACACCGATACTGGCCTGTCATGAGTTCATCATTCCAACAGGCGTCCACATAGATGTGTTCAATCCAAACGTGTAAATAGGCATTGTTCACAATTTAATACGTCATTAATTACTAAAAAATTGCATTGGTCCCCAAGATGGGCGGTCGAAATATCGGCACTGCAGCTTTCTCTCTTTCTGAGGTGAGCCAAACAAGTGCTATCCTTTCTCGATTGCTGTGCATTTAAGCTACGATTGTCAGCCTGCTTCACCATATTTTTAGTTCCTTGTATTTTCTCACTCTCGTTTTTGACACTTAAGCACCGAGAACAGGATCTACGACCTCTACCGTTTCGAGAGCTGCAATATTTATATGTAAAGTCAGGCAATTTGAGGGAATCTGTGAATATACTGGCTTTGACTGCTCCTTTTCGCATACGTTGAATGAAGGTTTATCTGATTATATCAAATGGCGTAAGGATTATTTACGATTATTTCAAATAGCAGCTCGTCACATATATACTGCCTTGGTCTGTAAGGCCAGAACTAGGGCATTTAGTTGTTTTTGGTCAGATATATATCTTGAAATTTTCAAAATAGCTTTCGTTATCAAATAAAGGGAACTTCAATGTTTCTTTATGCTTGCGACTGCTGATTCCTTTAGAGTGATTTTTGTCTTGCTCTACAGAGTATTTTTTTCGGTGTGTTGGCAGCGATCTTCAATAGGCTTCAGGTTTTAAGTCTACCATATAACCTCTGGCTTGAATTTAATCCATCGTTTCGATTTTCTGAGTTCGTCATCGTCATGATTGTTTCAATTATTTAGTTATTGTAACAGTATAGGCTATGAAAAATTTAGTCAAGGCGGCATTTTGTGACGGAGCAACATTTTTTCAGTGTAAGAATTTTTTTTTTAAATTCGTATTCTGAAAGTGTTGCAGACCCAAGTGTTAAAAACCCCAAAATCTCCATTTTACACCGTTCGCAGTGATATGATGAATTATTGCGATCAAAATATCAAATGGGCTTATTTAGGTATAACTGTTAAAACATTTAGATTTCTATAATTTATTGTGCAAGACTGAAATAAAATGAAACGAAAAGTGTATAGTAACTGAACGTGAACGACCGACAAACACCTGATCATAAAAAATCACTTAATCGTTTTATTTTTTTTTTTATTATTCACAGACATAAAAAAATGACTGTACATCAATTTCCGGTAGATTATTTCATATTTTTTTAAACAATTATATTCATAGATGTACATATTTATCGTCACCATTTGATCTAAATTTTATTTAACGGATATTATTTATACATCCATCATATATATTATATACATATGAATGTATTGGTAGATAGGGTGCAATGAATAATAATAATTTGGAAAAAAAAATTAATTTTCTATTTATATACTTGTTGTACATTATGCAATATAACCGATACGGGTAAACAGAGCTACCACAGTGCTATACGTAATACCATCATATTCAATAAATAAATAACAAAAATACCTGTCCAATCAAAAGCTGTTAATCAATAATGAACATTTTTTCGCTTCTGACTGATTACCGTTATCAGTGTACGTAAATTTTCAAATTTCAAAGAGTACGAGAAGTGCTTCATGGCATGACAAAATATAGACAAAAATCACTCAACGGGGAAAAAAATGATAAATTTGTGTTATCAGTTAAATTTTAAATAAGAAATTTGTGTTAATACTCGTAAATAAAATTAATTGGTTGTTTTTATTATTTCCAGATAAAAGTAAAATTTTGCAATATGTCGTCACACAATGATTCCATAATAGATGAGACACCTGTAACGGTAAATGATCTTCCGATGACATTTAAGGTATGACAATCATTTTATTTTACACTGTGTGTCATTCATTTCGGAATTACCAAGAAATTATTTATGAAATTGTTTCGGGTTCTCTGCTCTCTATAGTTTATGTACATTTATAGCTATGCGTATACAAAAATTAAACATACCGTATGCATGTGTGTTCTACTACACTATTGTTAAAATGAAAACAAAACTAAATTTTCTTTTTATTATTATTATATTTATTATTCAAATAAACAAAACCAAAATGAATCGACCGGAAGAATGTAAATTATAAATTCACCTGTTAAAGCAGAATTTTTTTTTTTTGTTGAAGATGAATTGAAAGTTAGTATGTCTGGGGGCATTGTTTTTGGTGTGCTGTCGCGCTATATAAAAAACGGGTTTGGTGATGAATAATAATAAAAAAAACATTGATACACGTGCTTTTTATAACCTCACTTATATATTATTAAACCGCAGGTCAAAAAAATAGCCGAAACACTGTGAATCAATACAACTTGCATTTACATTCCTTGCACTATTATCAGATACATTATAACGTGTAAACCTATATGTATATATATAAACACACACTACATACATTATCATGCGCCAACACATCGATGTGAACTATTTAGGTATTTAATAATCATTTGCTTGATTTATCAGGTATCTTATCGCGAAAAATTAGCAAAAAAATTACTCACGAATATTGCAAGTACTCGTACATAAATGTAGTTTACGTATAAAATAATGTACATCAATATAATATTTATTTATGGGTTCAATATTCGGTAATTTTTATAACAAACGTTATAGGCAGTAAATTATATACCCATCACCTGGCTAAGGCAATAAAAATTATTGAAAATTTGCACGTCACGTACTCAGGCTCCGACTGACCATGATTTATTTATTTATTTAAAGAAACCATTTTAGTACATGCACGATTTCAAAGAATACAAATTAACAACAAAACAATCTAAAAGTCTGTGTACTAAAAGACCCTTTTCAATAAAGCTACCAAAAAAGTATATTTAACAAAATATAATTAGAAAAGAAATCATCAGATAATTAGTGATCAATTAAGTTTCGAAATTCAAAAAATAGTTCTTCAAGTTCTTTCTGAAGCAGTCCTTTGTAAGATGAAAATCAAAGTTTTCTTTCCATATTTTTCAATATGGAGGTAAATCAATATGGCCAAGAAGAACGCTACTGATAAACGCTGTGTCCAAAAATAAACAAAACCATTGACGCCACTTTGATTAGTTTAGATGTTTCCCTTCCAATTGTCACATATTGTACGCAATTGCTCGTTTGGATCTAAAGTATTTCCAGAGTTGTTTGGGGTTGGTTGTAATGTTTCGTTGTACATCCACAATGTACGAGAGCTGCTTTTCCTTGAAGTATGTATCAAATTCTTCATTAGATTGGGGTAACTTGAAAAGGGAGGAATATTTTATTAAAGAAGTTAAAAATGAATCAATCAACAGATATTTAGTAAGCGTAACTGATGAAAAAAATTCTGATTACTCACTGTGGAAGGCGACGAAAGGACTCAAGATGCAAGTACCTCTTCTTAAAAAGCATTATAGGACCTGGGCAAGGGAACCCAAAGAGAAGACTGATCTGTTTGCGGCTTATTTCCAAGAAACATTTCAAACAATACCAAGACAAACTGCCAACGGGAGTATAATATCAATTCGCAAGCTAGATGAGTTTGACATACGCCCAGTAACTCTCAAAGATCTAAAAGAAGAAATGAATTGTAACATGATTGTTAAACGGCCCCTGGGTACGACATGATTACTTGCCAAATTATCAAGGCTCATAAAAGATTTCGTAAGCTATTACACATAACCAATGCGACCTTTCGGTTAAAAGATGTTCCGCGGCAATGGAAAGTAGCAGAAGTAACCTGATAAACCACCTAACGATAAAAAATCATACAAGCCAATTTCTTCGCTGCCAATTATGTCAAAAAAATTTGAAAAATTATTACTAAAGAGGCTTAAACCAATAATTGAGGACCATTTGACAGTTTTTACCAACTTAATTCGTTGACCGTTGATTGAGATCAATAGAGGTCTTCTGATGTCATACATGATTCCTTCAATTCGATCATAACTGTCTTTTTTTGTCAGGTTTATGTACGAATTCCTCTGGCTCGTCTGAATACTGGAAGTAGATACGACTAAATAGAAACTACTTAGATCAGATCTTACAATCTTCAAAACTTCTAGATCATTATTGAGGATGCCAATGGCTGCCTTAACGTTACCATCATCGTCCACGATTACTCTTGTGGATGTTGTCAAACCGCCTATTTGAGTGTACCAATTACTTCTGTGTCAATACAATGTCTGATTTCATGTCCCACTACTTTTGTATTATGCATATTCAGTTGAACAATTTGCAATCGACAAGTATTTTTGTCTTTAACTGCCATAAACAGTTTTATTTATCATTAGGTTCAAAACCCTTTTATATGAAGGACATATTTTGCTTCGCGATGAATGGTCGAACTCTTTCTTTGGTTTCGTGCAACAAGCCCTTCGTTCTTTCTTGAGCAGGTCTCAAAAGAGTGGAGAACGAAGAAGTACGAGTTATGGGAACCAAAAAGCATAACATTTTCTTGATTCAGTGGTTCTTTTCCGATAAAATTTGTTTTTTGAATGGCCAGTTCCATTTTCTGGTCCAGAAATTCAGTTGAAATTAAATCCTTTACACATTTAGATAGCCTAAAAATTTAGAGGGATTTTGTTATCTGAATTGCAATTTCCCCAGAAAACAGTTGGTGGCCAACACCAGAGAGACATTGGAGTTAAGAATCAAGATAATTTGGATTCAGTTGAACTTTTTATTAAATTCATCACACATTTGGAGAGCCTAGACATGCAGATTTATTTTGTTATTTGAATAGCTATTTATATTTTCTGGTCCACAAAAGAGTTCACAACTCAGAAATATGAATCGTAAACATTTGGCGAGTATATAAAAAATTTAAAAACATAGAAAATAATTATTCGTGTGAAGGCGTACTTGAAAAGTTAAAATCGATCGAATAATCTCTATCGGAACTCCGTACTTAAGATTGGATTACGAATAAAAGTTTTTAATCGTATATATGTATATTCAATTATCGTGTGACATTTGTTAATTTAATACTAGAGATAAAACGTAAGATAATATTCTATTGTAAACAAGACCTGATAACTATAATCTGTATAAACATCAGAATAAAATTAAATTGTATTTCCAAGAACTTGGAAACAAAGGTCTGCTCATCTATTGCAACGCCATCTGCAATAATTTTTTGTTACAAATAGTGAGCTGCGGAAAAAATCACGATACTGCGAGCAGTGATAAATCAATCACATGCGGTTAAGACGCAAATAACCTATACGTATATAATTCTTATTTAATCCATTTTAAATTATTATTGTTTATGGGTGTCTGTGTGTGTGCATAAGCATTTAGTTAATATTATTACGTACATATACGCAACTTTAGAATTTTAATTACACTATTATTTATAATGGTTGTATATGTTAACGCTATCGTACAGAAATACGTTGCCCAAATATTGTCTATATCATTGTTAGATTTTGCCAAGCTTTGTTTTGAAGAATTATGATGATGATATCATGTTTTGTTTATATTTGGTTAGCATTTTTGTACATAGTGTAAATACTAAGTAGATTATCGAACTGCATGCCATAAAATAAACCGACAGCTTATCATCTATTATGTCAATGTGTTAACTGTATATGCATAATGTTTCCACTTTCTCCCAAAATAAAAACCGAGAATGATTGAATCATCATACTAGAGATAATGAACTGATAAACACTAATGAACTATACATTTATAACCTAAACCATTTTGTTAAATACATTTTATATAAATTAACATTTTGAAAGCGTTTTTGATTCAAAATTATTTCTTTGTATATATAGGTAAAATACATTGGAAAACAACCAGCCAAAGGTTTATGGGGCATAAAACATACTCGAAAACCTGTCGATCATTTAGTTACCGTTGCTAAAACATTGTCGCAAAGTAATCGTGTCATCCCAATGTGCAATTTAACCGTTTCAATCGATGGCGTGCTTGTAGAAACAATCGGCGAGAAACCACAATCACGGAATTCATATAACATTGAATCAATATCGTATGGTGTACAGGATTTAGTGTACACAAGAGTATTTGCTATGATCATTGTGAACGATAATCGAAATATAAATGTTGAAACCGTTTTCGAGGTGCACGCATTTGTATGTGATAGTCGGTGAGTAAATTTAAATACATAATAATTGAAATAAATTTTACCATATAGGGTTAAACGTCTGAGCTCAGTGCCCTAATTATTTGTACTCCAGGGCCTGAGGATTACATAAAGGATTCTGGCCTGGACTGATCCAGTTTGACCCAAAGATCTGCCTAGTTATTACGCACGAGTTGGCATTAGACCATTTCCCGTTCGTTGCCCTCATAGCTTCCTTCCTGTAATGTCGAATTGCGTTGATCCTAGTAATACATTTCTAAAACTTAAAAAGGAATACATTATCGAAATCTTAAAATAAAAATGAAATAATTATTGCAAATAAAAATATACAAAGATTAAAACATAAAAATAAAATTTAATGATAATTATTGTCTGATCGAGAAATTTGAGACGTGCTTCACCATTGCTAGCTGATATGGCATGTTTCTCATTTCGGCACGTTCAAATTCAAAGTTTGATTTAGACACATTGAGTTGGAGAATTTGTATTCCAAGGCAATATTTTGCTTTTGCAATATCTTTCATCTTAAAATATTTCATTAGTTTGGTTAAGTTAAAATTAGTGACTTAAGTTGTCATTTTAAAAAATTAGTTTTGTTTTAAATGTACGTTTGCAGTCGGCAGGTTTTTTGATCGCTGGCAAATCAATGAATCCTCTCACATTCATACTTGCCCTGCACTGCCTGTTCCACATTGATGCATCCTAAAAAGGCCTCTTCAATGGTTGTTGTATTATATAATTCATTGTCATGTCTTCTCATAGAGATGCAATAATCAAACCCTTCCACTCGTTTCGCCCTTTAGAAATTTCGAATCCGACGTTTAGGATCAAACTTTTCTTGTGCCATTACATGTAAGGGTTAAGCTCATCTTTGATTCGCCAATGCCACTGTAATAGAAATTTCCAATTTTGCTCTATCTGGAGAGTCGTACCATGCCTAATTAGTTCGTCCGGGTGACCGCGGATCTAGACTATCCGAATTTTGAAATACTAGACTATCCATATAGATTCCAATATCAACCGAGGATACCACATTATGCCTCAACCAAGTCAAAGGCTAATCGAAATACTTTGTTAGGGCACTTTGACCAGGTAACATAGATTTTATTTATCAGTCAAATTAGGTAATAAAAAAAAATTATAAAAGCGATAAAATTAGCTAATTAGCAGATCGTTACATTAGCGGTTATTGTTTGGCATTCTACCATACGTACTACTTGGCGCAATATGAGAATAATATTCACAACCGGGGCCAAAGGGAAATAGGGCTGGAAGTAAACCAACTACATACAATTAAAATAAAGTTAAGGAGAGCTAAGGGTTTAAATAGAAAATCGGATTTGATTAACATTTCTATTTCAAATAGCAATATTTGTAAGTTTAGCTTGAATCAAATGGTTTTTACAAACCATTAAATAGAAATCCGATTGGATCACGTAAAATATCGTACTCATTTCGCACATAAAATATTATAATCTCATTATGTAATAATGCTTTTTTATTAGACAATAAATTCTTAATTTCTATTTTTATTTTTTTTTGTAGATTAATGGCGAAAAATTTAACATTCGCCCTAGCTGCCGCATTTCAGGAGTATTCCCGTCGCGTCAAAGAAATCGAAGACAAAGAAAAGGCTGAGGGTAAAGTGATAACAACACAAAGAAAAAAATTCGCAATAGATTTAAGGTCACCGGAAGAGATGCAACAAGAACTGGAGGATATTGAAACGGAAGCATAATAACTACATTACAATTATATAAACGATTATCCGTATATGATGTAATAGCATCAAAACCAATTGGCATCCTAATTTTAATTAAAACATAATTTTATTTTTTTGTTTGGTTCCAAGCTAGTTAATTCCAAAGAATAAAAATACAGATTTTTTTTTTTTTATAGCAAATAACTAAAATACGTATTAGAGAGAAGAGAAAACTACTGTATTGTTCAATCGATTATTGTGATAGATTTTATTGAATTTTTTTTTTTTTTTTTATGTTATCTATATAATATATTTTATATTTTTAAATGATTGTTGTTTTTTTGTGTGAAAAACTAGTCTTAATCGCAACACTATGTGTATACAAAATACGTACAATAATATTATTATATTTTAATAACAATGTATCTATACATATACAACATATATATATACAATATACATAATACTATAATAATGTAAAAATAAAATCTAAATAAAGTTTATAATGTATAAAAGTAAACATAAAAATTATGTAAACATGTTGAGCCGATTTTTATAATTATTTAATTTTATTTTAAACAATATTCACATAAATTACCGTCTTATTTATAATTTCCACATGTTAATTTATATAATAAACACGTCTTCCCAGCGTTTACATATCAGTCAGATTTAGTACCAATTTTCACCGCTAAATATAATAACATCAACTATTTATGAAAGAAAATTCGCGTGGTGTGTATCTGTATACAAAATAAAAACCATAACTAGTCTTAGCAAACTGTATTCTCTTGAATAAGGAAGAGAGAAGAGACCTATGTTCCTACATGTATACATATATGTAAAATACGTCTTTTACCAAGCAGGTTTGAACCTCTCAGATGATTATTTAATGTCAGCTATATTGCTAGTACAAAGAATAAGAATAATATTTAATCAATATCAACGAAATTTAAAGCTTAAATTACATTCTAAGGGATATATGATCGACCGACTAGCAAGCTAATGCAAGCTAGTGAAATATAAGACTATACTCCATTTATTCTACTATACGAACCTGAATCTAAAAATTTATGTTGGTTGAATTTTTATTTGTTTTTACGATTTACAGTAAAAAACATGAGCTTTCAATTTGTTGAGCTCACAAATTAAAACTGGTAAGTCAATTTTTAATACTAAAGAAACAAATTGAATCGTAGATTATTTATTTTTTCATAAAAATTGCTTGCTTGCTAGACGTACGAGCATCTATCCCTAAAGGCCAATTTATAGCCCCTTACTGTGACAACAGCTATATGGTTTAAACGGTTTTTATTTTTTATTTTTTTATTTGTTGGAACCCTTCAGGATTCCGCACTCAATGCCGGGACGGCCCATGGTGCAAACCCAAGATTCTATCCTAATTCGCAAAAGCGCACTGCAGCCTTAGCAAACTGTACAAGTTTGAAACTAGATATGGAAGACAATTACGAAAGCAGTCATCACAAATAACATCCTGAGAATTCGATGGAGATGTCCCTTAAATCGACCACGGCCCCTCCATGGAAAATCCTGCGAAAACCACAAATCCCTTGATGGTTAAACCCCCGCGAATAAGTTGTAAAAGTAATATTCAGGTAGTGATCTATCATTAACCATATCGATTTCTGGTAGAAATGAAGTGTAGTTTTTAAAAGTTTGTCTATGTCACACGATAGAACCGATAACATTCCAGGCCCCAATGCACCTCAAGCGAAACGCTGTCGAACAAGCAGTGCCAAGAATAAAGATTCATAACTGAGGCAAGGAAAGATTGGACTCCATAGCAAGAAATAGAGTCGAGGATATAGCAGAATTCCTAAAGGGTTTATTATTAGTCTTTTGGTTTGTTATGAGGACAAGAATTATATCAAAAACAGTCGAAATTACCGTCTCAAGTGAAGATGCATGTACCTCAATGTCGTTACTCGACTAGATTACTCTCGGTGGGGTAAGTAAAGAAGCCAGCTCGCGAGAGGAAACTTGGTGGTCGTTAAGGTTAATGTTAAACGAGATACAGCTGTGATCAGAGATGAGAACATCATCTGTCACCCTTCAATCAAAAATTAAATCAATGATAGACATAGAGCATAACCTTATGTCAATCACCTCACGTCGAATGGAATTAACAAACGTTGGCTCGCTGCCTATATTTATAGAACTTCAAGCTCAGAAGAGCTTACATAGTTGAACACAGAAGATCCCCTCTGATTAATATTCGAACTACCCTATATCGAGTGATGGGCATTAGCATTAAATCCGATTACAAGAGGGATATGCTTATGCTTGCTCCATGAAACTGCAAGGTTAGCCAGCTGAAGGAGGAGGAGGTAAGGCAGAGCCATACGGTAAATAAACTGATGCAAGTACCAGCTTAGTGCAGAAATTATTCAATATTAAAGTGATGATCACTGCCGAAAGATCAGCCGAGCTACACTCATGCATGACGGAAGCATTAATGTTGTTTTATTTTATTTTGCTTCCTTTTTGTGATAATATAATTTATTTTGTTTTTTTAAAGATCGATTTCGGATAATTCCTTCTTCAGTTTCTTAAAAATTACTCAGGTGGACCAGGGTTCCATGTTAATAAAAGAAGCGACTTTGTGGGGTCACCAACTCAAAGCTGACAACCACTCCAAATTTCTTTCATTTTGGAGACTTGCTCTCCAACTCACTTGAAGGTCTCATTATTACTGCGGCACAAAACCCGATGATTTCGCCGAGTCAGCACATGACGACTCAATTCGACCCGGAAAATTCTTAACTTCTCCTCGTTCAGTGAAACTTCCGGGTTATTTTCCCGAGCGCAATATTTCTTCGTCGATGAATCGGCGACTACATATGCGTACGAACGCGGTTTTTTGCGGCCATTTCCGGCGTAGTATCAGTTGTGGTACGACCACGCTTCGGACTGCCGGAGGAGTAACTGGGAAGCGTGGTCGTGCCACAACTGGTTACGCCGGAAATCTTGAGCTTGGTCTTCATACTATCGTTTGCAAAAATCCTGTCCTGATTGGACTGTCGATATAAGATGTTGCGCTGAAGTGTTTCAATATTACGAAAGATGTACTCCAACATGAGATTAAAGAGTATCGGGAACAGAGCACCCTCTGCCGAACACCCGAGTTAACTGCAAAAACTCTAGATAACCTGTTCTCAACTTTAACACAGCATTAAGACTAAAAGACATGATCTGTAACTGATCGATTGATACGAAATCCTCCTTGATCCTATCCAATATAATGTAGAACAATAACTTGTATGCTGTGACAAGGAAAGCTATACCACGATTATTCTCACTATTCAGGCGGTCTTCCTTCTTGAAGATAGGGCATATCGTGGCCACTTTCCATTCGTCAGGCGTAACTCCGCTTCTCCATACTAATCGAATATGGTCGAAAAGACAGTACCACAAAGTATCGCCACTGCATATCAAGAGCTCCGAATTGGAACAGTCCCCTCCAGGTTAGTGGTTTCGTTTTAATCTCTGCATATGATTTTAATGAATTCCTCATGGGATGGATCCTCAATGCAAATCTCCGCAGCCTGTATTTGAGGTGGCTCAACTACATTTTGGGACGCATGATGAATACCAAGCATATTGGTAAATTGTCCACTCCATGCGTCGAGTACTGCGTCGATGTTGGCACAGCGGTTTACACCCCGGACCCGAATGGCGCTTGACCTGGAATTATGATGTAATTCCTTTAAAGAAACTAAGGAAACTGCGCTCATTGCTGAGTTGTTGTACACTAATCATCAAACCTGCTGCATCTACCTCCATGAAAGTGCAATTGTTTCTGCTCTGACAATCTAAATATATACATACGTACGTGTATAGTAAAATATAAATACTGCATAGAGTTCAGAACGGGAGTCTTCCAGAAAATGGACAATCGATCCAGAAAGAACAGTCAATTAGCAATATTTTGTGGACGGTATTTAGTTTATTTCATTTAATCACTGGTCTATCGAATAAATTAAATTTAGACATGGCACGTTGTGATGGTATGGAGCCCTAGCATTGCTGCAATACAGTAAAATCTGCTGTTAATTTTCAGTGGCCAAAAATAATGGAGTCACCAAGATCTATAAAAATTCTTCCTAGTTCGAGTGATCCTATAGGACATTGTTGCTTTAAAGACGTTTCCAGCATATTTGTAATGGAAGCGATGTAAGTGACGAATGATGCGTGATTGAATCATTAAAACAATGGCGAAGCTGATTAGAATATCAGATCTAATATCTAATGAGTCTATGGATTGCATCAAGAAAGATTTTGTATAGTTGACGTTGAACGATCGAGATTTTGCCTTGATACCGATTATATTGTTCATTTTGAGTGATACGTGCGTCGGTCTGCCAATGTCAAACTGACTGTGTGCTGTAGAGTGACAGGTGATGTTGATAAGAAATGTTTGCTTTGTTGAGGACCATCATCGTTTTTTTTAAAACGCCCTTTTCACATCGGAGTGAAGTGTATACCAAATTAATTGTGATTCATAAGTATCCAAACTTGCACTTAATATGTTTTACATACGTTGCAAATGAAATTTTTTTAATACGAATGAAACCAATAAAGAAAAACTATGGAAAAAGGAAAATCAAAAATTATCCGATGAAATCTTTGAGTGATATTTGAAATACAATTTTTTTGAATTTTTGTAACTCATCGAGATGGTTTTGAATTTGTAATTAAAATGGCAGAATAACCTTACACATGCAGAGATTCGGGCACAGCTGGAAAACTCTGTTGGTCAGAAAAATCTTTTGAGTGATATTTACATGATACCCTGATTTTTAAAACTCTGTAGCTCGGTCAATAGATGCATATCGAAAAGCATATCGCGGTGGTTTTGAATATGTATCGAGAATGGCAAAACAGATTTACTCATACACAAAATTCGACATATGTATCTCCATAATTCTGTTATTCGGAGAACTCGTTCGAGTGAAATATAAAATTCTGTAATTTTTGAAATTCTGTAACTCGATCCATACGGTTTATATCGAGATGATCGAGGTGGTTCTGAATTTGTATTTAGTATGACAAAACTGCCTTACTTTGGCACAGGATCGGACATTTCTGGGAAATCGTGTTATTTGGGAAAACCTTTTGAGAGATATGTAAAATTCTGTAAAATAAAAGAAATTCAAAACAAACCGTATACGCACCGAATTACAAAATTTCAAAAATTAACAAATTTCATGGCTGTTAAAGGTTTTCTCGAATAATTCTGTGCGAGTAAGGCTATTTCTCCATACATACAAATTTAGAGCCACCTCGATCGTCTCGATATAAGCCAAACGTTACAGATTTTAAAAAAATGTAAAACAAAAATTTAGAGAAATATAAGGATCACTCGAACGATATTTTCAAATAACAGAATTTTTTAGAGATGCCCGATTCTTTGCATGAGTAAGGCTATATTGCCACTTTGAATACAAATTGAAAACCACCTCGATTATTGTTGACTATGACTAGTGGGGAGCTCTTGATTTTCTTCGTCTACCGGATGGACAGTAAGGAAATTGGCTAGCTGCTTCTTTCTGTTCATTTTCCTGGTTGTGACTCAGATGATGTTGTTGCCGAGCTCACTATAGTACTTCTGTTGTGACTCCCGATTGCGATTTGGCCCACCTGATCAATCGTGATTTTGTGCGCTAAAGTCTCTTCTCTTTTGAATTTTATAAGACTGGTGGGCCAGTTAAGTCGGATTATACTTATATACTTTGTTACAGTTGACCTGTGATCGGGACATCTTATAACTTAAATTTTTCAAATCTATCAACCCCAATTAGATTGAGACGATTGAGACGTAAACTGACGTCACAACACATGTTCCTGACCAAATTTGATGTTTAAGAGTTATCTTACATGCGATTTCAGTAAAATTTCTGCTATTTCAAATCAAATTTAGAAATTTAATTATGCTAATTATTTTTAGATAAAACCCTTTGCTTTTTGTGAGTTTAGAATCAAGAATATAATGTATAGAAGTTATAAAATTTAAATTTGTTATAATTTTTCAACGTGAAAGGCTAATTCGTATTTTATGATTAATCCTCAAGAACAACTTGTTTAAAATTTTCTGGTATTGATGGTTTTCATTACTAGCGGTGCATAGTGCTACTAAAATTTAATTTTATAATTGAAACTAAACTCTACTAGAGACATCTATACTTTAGTTGTATAAAATCCAAATTTATTCGATGTTGCTAAAATTTTTGTCTAGCACTGACATCTAACGGCCAATAGTTACTATTTACATAGTAACCACATTCCATATTCACATTAGAATCTCACTACATTTCTTCTGTCAAATTGGAATTGTATATATTGAATGGATTTCCCCTACAATAATAAAATTCTCATTTTAAATTTCATAGTATGGGTGATTTTCCGGAGTTATCACGTTAATATTCGTTTTACTATAATATGTTAGTACCATGCATTCAATTGGCTGTTAAAATACGCAATTAGTACACAATTCGAAAAATATTTTTGGTTATAGAAAATATAATTATTGTATGATAGTTGATAGTTTAGTTGATCTGAATCATTAAGGTTGGGCGGAACGCGTAAAAGTACTAACAAATTAACAATAATGCTAATCAATAAATTGTTATTATAATAATATAGTTATTGCTAATAGAGACAATATAATATTATTTCAATGGCACCAATGACATTTATTTAGGCTAATAAATCCAATGCCATGAAGTCAATGCCAAAAACGGATTTATCAAATCAATCAACCGCACTAAATCATTATCCAAACAACATTTAATATATCGAATCGAAATTGATCAAATTTTAAGTCGAATACTCGAATGGTATTCTGAATCATTTTCAATTGAACAAATACCTGATACTATCAGTTTTTAACACATTTTGGCTGAAAACTTGAATTACAATTTTCTTTTGCCAATAAAATGCAATCTATAGAATTACATATTGACTTCAGCTATAGAATTGTGTGTTATAGATAAGCTAAGCTTATACCAAATTATTTGACTAAAGCTAAATATAAGATAATTAAAATTTCACTATAGCTTAAGTCACACATGATACATCAATTTACACTATCTTGAAATAAGTTATAGAGAAACAAGTACTATTGCTTGTCACATTAATAATATAAAGATTATTAACTCAAATTATGCTGGTCTCACTTTAGTTTATATCTCAAAATATTATGTCGATTTTCTTTGGTCAAAAATAATTGATTATTTTTTGTTGTATAATCAATTTTTTCAAATCATGATTTTTTCTATAATCTACTACCACTACATTGAAAAATAGAAATGTCAAATATGACAAATAGACGCCTCGTCATTTTTATGTCAATTCAATGGTTTTCTTGCTGTGTGGTTATAATAATTTGTCCATAATAGTTGTCCATAATTTTGTTGACGAGGTAGTCTGCATTGACAGTGGCGATTTATGGGATGAGGCATCAAACATTACCTCAGATCGTACACAAGATCAGCAGATAACATCGACAGAACAAAATGATTCAACTGATAACTCGGGAGAAAATGTAACTGATAATATATTGAAGCATTTGGGCGAAGTAAAACGCGATCGAATTGCTTCTAGTTTTTAAAATTTAAAGCAAAAATATTACATATAAATTAAAATAATACATAGATAGATTATAATAAATAAAATACAAAAAGATTCATTATATTTATTTCATTCACATGAAATTCACATTAAACTGACAGAAAACAAAATGTCAAAATACCAACACAAAGACAAAAAATAATCAATTATTTTTCGTTTTCGATTGGCAAGAAAATAATTGATATTTTTTGTAAAACCAAAGAAAATCGACATTAGTTTATGTCATGTTATTCTCGCTTAAGTCATAATGGTTTAGATAATGCGAAATTTGATTTAAGCCATACACCTAAACTTACTCGTATGTGACTTTATGTTTGTGCAATATATTATCATTTTACCTACTTAAATATGATTAAGACTAGAATATAAGAATTAAGTTATCAGGCTTAAGGTAAAATTATTTGACTTAAAATAGAATATTCAAGTGAGAATATTTGCTTAAGTCACATTATGCTACATTAACTAGATTGAAATAAATATATAATTTATTTCTTAATTTAATATTTTTAAATATCACTTAAGCACCAAATAAGTTAAGTTTATGTCACTAAATGTTAGCTTAAGGTATATTATTTTAAATCTGATTTAAGTCATACATATAAACCACTGTGATTGATATAAGCTTAGGTTTTATTACTTAAGCAAATATAATTGACTTGAATTTGCGAACCAAGTCAATAAAGGTAGATTTGGCTGAATTACATTGGATTGAATCGGGGTTTAATTCAGCGTCATTACTGCACCCTGGCTATGTGCTGCCTGCCTCAGTAGCATCGTTAACAAGTTAAACTGCGTACTCACAGTTTTCTGGATCTTATGACACGCCCTGTGAGACCAGTAGAATACACTGCGCTTCAATTCACACATTTTATCAACAGTCCTGCTGCACATCTTAGATGTGAATTTCCCATGACTCTTATGAATGTCAAGATTAAGTCGGTTAGCATAGTATTCAGAGTGATGATCGGTTCGGATACCTCACCCTATAGCAAATAACGAGATAATAACAATGCCCCTCGCCAGGGTACGCGAGGGTCTGTATAGTAGTTTTAATAGTTCAGCAGGTTCTATTATCTAGGAATTTGTGTTCTGGAGATTAGTGGTCAGTAAATTAAAATTTGAGATTTGCAAGGTATAATTTGAAAAATTAGATTTGTATTCATGAGATTAATATTAAAAATAAGAGAATGGGATCATGTTAAAACTTAGCAAATATAAATATAAATTGGAGGCTAGAAATAATAATTTGGAGTTAAAGATTAAGAAATACAAGAAGCAAACCAATTTCAACCTCTCCAAAATCAAGCTCAACTTTTCTCAAATGGAATTAATTTTTTTCAAACTAATATTTATGTAGTGCTGTAATACTAAGAATTTGTCAGATTGAAACTTGTGTGCAATAAATTAAAGTTTGGGATTTAGAAACTAGAGTTTGAAGAGTGAAAGTTAGATTTAATTCGAATGTCATGAGATTAGAATTTATAGTCTATTGAGAGTAGAATTTGAAGTCTAGAAAAAGTAGTACGGCGTCTGGGGGTTGGAGTTTACGGTAAAGGCAGTACAGCTTGAAGAAACATAAAGAAAATTACGAGCCTAGAGTTAAGAAATTGAAGATCACTGAACCTAAGAAACAGAGGCTTAAAACTTGAGGAAGAGAGATTTAAATAATTTACCATTTGGTATCCAGAAAGTATAGATTGGAATATGTGGGGATAACATTTGGAGTCTAAAGGTTAGGCTTAGGAAACTGAAAATTAGAACCTGAAACAAAAGATTAAAACTTGGCGAATAGAGAGTTGCAGCCCTAACATTGTAATTTGGTGTCTGGAGATTAGAATTTAAATGTTACTATTTAATTTGGCAAAAGCTGATATTAATTTAGAAAATGATAATTAAGAAAATGATAGAATTAACGTCACTGTTATACTTTTGTGATTAAAAATGTAGATTTTGTGATACAAAAGTAGTGTAAAGATTACATTTTATCTGTTTCAACAGTTTTAAACTATACAGAACAAAAACTGATATTCTTGCAATAAATCTGACAACCGAAGAAAAGGCAGCGGCAAAAAGGGCGGTAATATGAAATCCGGTCGTGAATCATTACCGAACGACCACATTTGTAACCATATCCAAACACATTTTGTAGTAGAACCAGGGTTGAATTTATCATTACGGAAAATTACCGCACCAACAGAAGAGGGGGTCACCAGAGAAGTATCGTTTAAATTTCTAAATACACAAACCCAGGCTCGCGTTGTTCATGTTATGGATTGACCATCGTATTACAGAGTCAAAATTTGGAATATTAGTTTTGCTTTTCGATCGTTTTAATGTTGCAAGGCAGATCGTTATCAATTGTTGAGCTCTTTTCTAACTAGCTTTTAAAAATTACAAAAACTTGTAATTTGGTACATAGCTCATCTTGCACGGATTACGATCTTTTCAAGAATCAAAGTAATCCGACCTCGGGGTAAAAGAGATTCCACAGCAAAATTTGACGAAATTAAATACTTCGTCTGAAAATTTGTATCTTGCGATACTAACTTCGCAACACTACATATATTCGCTTCCAAGACTATTAAGTAAACTTCATCGATTACAATTTTACCGGTAATAAGATATTGCCGTTATCGCGGTTTTAATTGTTTAATTGCAAAATCATAGGTTTATAATTCAGATACTTCCCGCCCAAGTTCCACCAGACAGTCCAACTGGTGGGCTCGAGTTTGACGGTCTTTCTGAATAAGGTCTCAGTGAATTATTTGTTTTCTCTGTTGCCGAGAGCTCACTTAAATAATTTTTTCACGCCATGGTGTTTTTGGAATTTTCCGCTATTGTTGGATTAGTTCCTGAATATTATTTATGTGGAAGATTATTAATTTTCTCATAAATACTGCTAATGTAGCCTTTTCTGCTGCCATTTATAGAGTATCTTTTATGCAGCATTTTCTGCTACCAATTTTAGACCTTTTATGTTTTCTACCGAATATTTCTTTTGTTTCAGCTGATCAGTGCAATTTAAACATTCTTTGCTCTGCTCGCTGGCTCCGACTATGCCTTGTCTTGGTGGTACTAATTTTTTTCACAGGCTAGTTTTATAAAACCTCTCTAGTTAGGAAGACTGAAATCGTTCATTTAAAATTAAATGTATAGCAGAAGTACTTTTCAAAAATACTTAATCAGGAATAGGGCGCCCTAATTTTTCGTTTTACTTCTATAGATTGAGACTCTCTTTAATTTTTCGACAGGAATATTAGTTTTAGTTTTATTTCCATGTTTTGATTTATGAAGATCACCGTCAATTGGTTGCTGCTATTTACGCAACTATTTACTATCTAAAAACAGCTCAACATATTGTCCAGTTAATCTTGTTGACCGATATTGTGACGATGGAACGTTGATCGCAGTTGTTTGGAGGCAGAATATTCCAGAAGAAGCGATGAGCTCCAATGATTTGTCAACATAGCTCAAGGCGTTATGTTAATTCATCGAGCTGGTGTTTTTTAAATTTACTTGTCTTTTAATTTATATGCTTTCATTTTCACCATAATTTGATGGTTAAACTCAACGCCTAGGATTTCGACATCAAGCTCTAGAAAATTCTGACACATTTGGTCCAAATTGGCCCATAAACTATGGTACTTCAATTCTGATGCCTTCCATCGGCATCAGTATTTTCATTTACCTGAAAATGAATTGAAAGTGAAAATAATGGATTGATGCATTAATTTCGCGTGAAACTATAGATTGGAGAGTTCATCTGCGCCATCTCTGAAATAAACCATGCATATAAATTTTAAAATCAATTGAATTTTCCCGCTCGTCAACGTAGTATAAAACGAAATCAGAATCAAATGAAATTTTTCGTTAATGATTTCACTTTGGTAGAAGTAGCTATGTACTTGTGCGTTTTTTTTATAACGAAAATTCAAATTTATCGGCCGGTTTATATAATGAAGGAGTCGACCAAATTTTTTACTAAAATTTGCGTTTAAGTATTTACTTAAGCTCAAATTGTGAACTAAACAAACAGGGAAGATTGTACCAATTTGTTTTTATTTAATCTTCAATAATAGAATAGAATGATGACGACTTCCAACTTTATCAAAATTTCAATTTTCTCAATCAGATCTGTTTGTTTAAAAATTTTAAAATGTGACCGTGCGTCCGTTCGTTAGTTTTCCATACTCTACGGCTCCTGAATACTTGTTTGATTCTTCCCTTAAATTGGTAGGCCGATGTGTTTATTATTATTATTGACAGATTTTAAAGGCCATTACGAGCCCCTTACTGTGTCAATAATACGGCTCCACCTTTTTCGATTCTGAGCTTGGCCGACATACTATTTTAGATTATATGAAGAAGCCAAGTCGTTTTCTACACCGAGGATCTTTCATAATTACGGGCCTGAGTAACGCTCTGTAAAGCTTTAGCTTCACGACACTTGATAAATGTTTAGAGTTTAGCAGCGACGTTAGAGGATACAAAACATGACTACCAGCCGCTCCTTAATATTCCCACCTACACTGGTATCATAAGTGATCCAGAGAGCCCACATTTTTGAAAATCCTCAGAACGGCTGTGACCACTACTAAAATCTGGTGTGCTATTGTCTATATAATCAGAGATCATATATTTCGTTTTGGACTAATTGATCTGGAGTTCAAAAATATTATTCAATTTGTTAAAAGTATCGATTAAAACCCCAAATAAACTTAAAATAAATTAATTAATAAAATAAACAGCTATAGTTTTAAATTCTGAATTAATATATTTCTAAATTTATAATTTTATTAATTTAATAAATTTATATATTAATAATTTATTCAAATATTAATTAATTAAATTATTAAACCATTATTTTAAAATTAAAAATTTATTAAATTAATTAAAATTTAATTTAATTATTTATAAATTAATTAACATGTAAATATATTAATTTATAAACTTATATTTATGGACGTATAGAACATATCAAGTATAAAGTGGCGTGACATTTTCAGATGAAGTTGTCGAGTATTTGTTAAAGGCTGAAACCCTTCCTGGTCTATATTTTTGATAACTGCGGCTTTTTTCAGATTGTTGCTGTATGTATAAAATGCCGTTGTATAGAAATTATCTAGTTGTGAGCCGCGTCATATTATGAATTAATGTTTATTTTTTTAGGAAGGGATGAATGTCTCTTCAGTGTCTATATTTTTAGCTCCTTTTTGTTTTTTCTGTTCGACTAGAGCCTTCTAGTCAATTAAGTTCAGAATTATTAAAAATTTGAAAGAGGCGTTCTTATTAGAAAACTTCACCTATTTATTTTATTAATTAATTTTTATTAAGTTTATTCGATATTTTAGTAAACTAAGTAATATTTTTAAGTTTAGGAATTTTTAATTTGTATAAATTAATTTGTTTTTTCGAAACTATTTAATAATTTTTTATGAGACAATTCGACATTTGATAAGTTTTTTGCCATTTGTACCTTTCGTTTTTTCAGTAAAATACTGTCAGTAAATTTTTAGTAAAAATAATTAGGCATGTACCTGTGCTTTTTGTAATACCGAAAATTCAAGTTATATCGGCCGGTTTAATAAAGTAGTCGACCAGATTTTTTACTGAAATTTGCGTTTAAGTATTTACTTATTTTTTTTATCTAGTCTTAAATAATAGGATAAAGTCTAATTTTTTCAAAATTTCGATTATCTCAATTTTAAATGTTAAGAGAAATACATTTCCGAATTATTGTTTAAGTCTAAATTTTTGTAATTTTGTTATTAATTTTTAATTTACAAATACCATTAAATATGAACCCATTTTTCGACTCCATATAAGTTAAAATCATATTTTACAATCAAAATTGTAGAAAAACGCTTAAATGTTTTCATATGTTCACACATTTATAAAATTATTTAGTGATATAAAGTGGAAGTATTTCCTAAATTATTCCTAAATCTTTGGTATTACGGATTTAGGACAAATTTATTATAAACTTCACATGCATATTGGTTGTGGTTTCATTGTTTTTCTTGTTTTTGATCATTATTAAAATTATTGTCATTTGTCGACGATACACTTATAATTTGGTTTACGTTCATTGCACTAAGCCAAAAATGTAGAATAAGCATTTCTTTTGGTTTATTAGGGTAATCGGAGAGTTTTTGTGGTTTAAGTCGGTCGTGACAATATAATTTAAAGTAAATAACAATTTTACACTTCAAGATCTTTCAAAATGTACACATTGTCTTGCATTAAAATTCAACTCTCGACAGCGTCTTATTTTAAGAAAATAATAACAACAACAAAATGTTTTCTATATTCAAATTCAACCAACACAAGCATAATAAACATATCATTCTCATTTCCACGTTTCGTTATCGTTGATTCTCTTTTTTCTTGTTTTCGAAATTTCGAATCTTTCTGTGTGTATCCATCCATTTATTGTAATGTATATTTAGTACTCACCGAATATCATAAGGAGGTAGTTAGTTACATACGTTTATAGTACACGACCGAAAATTAAAACCAAAAAAAAAAGTAAAGTAAAACAAAAAAATTATTGACAGTAGTTTTTTTATTATTTTTTTTTGTATAATTTTTATGGCAACTAAAGAAAAAATAAGTTTTGTACATTATACATTTTAATCTCGTCTAAAAAATAAGTTTTATGTATCGAAAGTGTTATAATAATATTAATTTATCGTGATTATATTTATTTATTTTAATAAAAAGTGATGAAAATGGAAAAAATCATTTTTCTTCAGTGTTAATTTATTTTTTTATTTTTTTATAGCACAAAAAAGTGAATATAAAATATAATAGTAATAGCGAAAGAAAAATAAATATTTATAGTTGTTATTTAATTTAATTTTTGGGCAATTAGAATTAAAGTGCGAAATAATAACTAAAAATTTATTCTAATTTTTTTTTATAGTTATATGTGTTATGTATTTACAAATGAGTTTTATAGCTCGGTTAAATTATTACAAGTTATGATATTTGTGATTGCGTATTCGCAAAATTGGAAATAATAATAAAAAATTGTAAGTATGTTTTTAATAGAAGCATAAAATTTGTAAAACATTACAATTATGGTACACATAATAATTCATTTACGTTTGATTACAAAAAAATACTATAATTATTTACATTGGCGCCGCATAATATATTATTTTTTTACCATCAATTGATATAATATTATTTTTGTTGGTCTTAAGAATTTGTCATCATCACCTGACAGTCAGAAAAATATTTTATGGTTTAATGAAGGATTTTTATAATATAAGGTTGGTTTAGTTTGAATGCCATCATCGTTTTCGCATAATCTATACATTATATTATATTGGTATGTTAAATAGATTAGTGTCACGTACAAGTTATATAGCCTAGCTATGTGATGTTTATAATTTTTGTTTTGAACCGTAAAGTAGGTAGGAAATTATCCTTCAGTCAATAAACTATAGTCACACAATCACAGGACGGCTATTAATAATTATTGTCTTGACGCTATAACATTTGTTAATTTTTAAAGACGAGACACTAGGCTAGAGTACCAGTACAATTTAGTGGAGGCACTAATCCCATTTTGTTGTATTTGATATTAGTTTGACATATAGCCAATAAAAATAATTTTATTTTAAGTTTAACGATA
Organism: Tipula unca; assembly: GCA_951394425.1. NCBI lineage: Eukaryota > Metazoa > Arthropoda > Insecta > Diptera > Tipulidae > Tipula > Tipula unca. Next base: position 92,878,212 of record OX596382.1, read on the forward strand.
GATATTTACGTATCTTTATATTATCAATATTGTTTTGACGCAACAAATATTAATTTACGTAAAATTAAAAACCAATAATTACGATAAAACAAATTTGTACGTAATACTCGAATACACATCTCAAACGAGAGATAAAATATAGATCAGTTGACATATGTTTTGCAGAATTAATAAAGTTGCATATACGATTTTACATAAATGTAAAGAATTCAACAAATTTTAAAGTAGAATTGTCAACTATATTTACATTTCAATGTTAACTGTGTGTTATTATGTTGGGTAATCAAGGCGAAGTAAACGTTTAAAATACACTTTTTGTTCTCATGGTAAATTATAAATCTGTACATGACCTTTTTAACGAAAGGCGTGTAGCTAAAAAAGATTAAAAGATAAAATGACATAGAACGACTTTAGATGAGATTAAAGGAAATATTTAGAATATACACGCCGCCATAAACAAACACTAACACATTTTAATAGTTCGCAATCGAACCATCATTATTTGGAAGGGCAAATTATTCGAAGTCCTGTCCAAAACAAAACGTCTGGATTTTCAGCGTCAATTCGTTTGCCAAATAACCGACCCTACCCAGTTAAAAGTGAAGTGTAGACGTGGCAGATTTATTATAGAAAAAACCAATTCATCAAAATCAATCATGAATTATTGTGACGAGTAGAAAACTACCTGAAATTTTGGTTAGAAATAATGTGCTATCAAAACCGATTATCGTTTAGTGAATGATTTAGAAGAAACAGGCTCTGTAGCAGATAACCACAACTCGGGTCACATCATCTGAAAACCGTGATGCTGTCCAAAACAGTGTAACTGGAGAATGTAATCGTAACATGTTTGATAACTTTTGACACCAGGATTGAATGTTTTGTTCTTTGTTAACATGTGGTTCCAATAAAATCTGTTTCCACAACCAATTTTCTCTATAGAAATGTTGAGGTCGATTGGCTTCCACGGTCGCCAGATTTAACAGCCCAGGCAATTTTTTTCTGGAGATATCTAAAGAGAAAGAGTATTCTGTGTGCCTGAATTCGATTTTTTCAACTAAGAGGCCAACATTTTCGATGGCATACTAAGCTATTAGGGTCTAGCGAAAAATTTCTTCGCGAGGTTGATTTTCCATTAAGACTGTGTCCGAAACCTGTAATAAATATTTTTTAGTACTGAATTTTGACATTTATATGCAAACACCTCAGACACCTAAATTATTATAGTCTATCGCTATCATAATTTTTGACAGATCCGTGCAAATAAATTATAGCATTGTGTTGTGAGTCGAGCAATAAAAAAAAATGTGTATACATATAAAATGCCGGATGGATCGGATTTTTATGATGTTTTTGGCGGGATGATACTAATATATACATATATGTATGTACATATATACATTTATATGAACACACATGAATGACACACACGACACGACACACACTGAATTAATGTAAAATGAAATAATTAAAAGATAAATAAAAATAATTAAAAGTCCGAATTTAAACTTAAATCTAATATTTTTATTTTTATTTTTCATAAACTATCCCATTCTCTGCCTAAAAGAACAGGCATTTTCCTCAAAAACTGCGTTTAGATGTTGATGAGTTTCTGGTTCCGATTTTTCCAGAGTTAACCAATCTATGGTGTTATTATCGTTTGCGGTAATACATATATTGTGGAACACACAGCATGCAAACACGGTCTTTACGCAGTTTTCAATTTGACGTTTCAGAAAAAAAACATATAAGGGGGGGGAAAGCCATTTCAGGTGGGGAAAAATTGTGAATGTAGGGGAATAATTATAACATTTGGTCATTATATTATTAACAACTGTCCAATTTTTGGTCAACTCCAATACTATTGTTGTTGTAATTTAAATTTTAGTGACAAAAGCAATAAAACTATAAAATAATAGGTTTGGCTTAACTTAACAATGAATCTAATAAACTAGTGCATAATTTCGCGTTATGGACCTGTAAATTGACCTCTGAGACGATGGGCGACTTGAAAGCCAACATTAGCCGCCTATATACGGCCTCAGCTGCTCCTTCTTGATAGTCACCAACCAAGCCGTCCGCTAGAGGGGTGATTCTATCCCATATAATGTAGGATAGTAACTTGTATACTGTAAACAGGAGAGCTGTACCGCGATAATTCTAACACTTTAAGCGGTCCCCCTTCTTGAAGATGGGTCATATTCTCACACTTCAAGCGGTCTCCCATCTTGAAGATGGATCCTCAGTGCAAATCTTTGCAGTCTGTATTAGGGGTGGCTCAACAACAGTCTGTGACGCATGATGAACATCAAGCAGGTCAGTAAAGTGTCCAGTCCATGCGTCAAGTACAGCGTCGCTATTGACACAGAGGTTTCCATCCCGTTTCCGAACGGCGGTTGACACAGGCCTGAAACTATGGTGCAGTCCAGTAATTACTTTAAAGAAATTACTTGAACTGCGCTCATTGCTGAGTTATTGTATTTTCAGAACCTCGGCCTTCCACCATTCTCGCTTCTTTCGTCTACATATCCGCTTAGCTGTCCTCCTTGCAAGAGCAGCCTTGTACCAGTACAAGAGGCAAATATTTTTTACGCCTGGCGGCTACTTGTAGGAAGTCGGTTATGATATTAAATTTATACATTAATTGATTTATCTTTTCTTTGAATTCCTCTAAAATTGGTGTTGTTATCCCATATTCTTCCAAAGTAGTCTAGATTAACAGCTGTTCTAGTCAGCTCACCTCATTTAATTACTTAAATAATAATACCCTTTTTTATGGTCAAAATATTAAATTTAAAATGAAAATAGTTTTATAGCTAACTTTGATTATAAAATTGGCAGTTAAACTCCGGATTTCCATTGCAATAAAATTGTATATTGTTTGATTATTGTCTGAGTGATAAAAAATACTAACACAAATTTATTGTAAATATATATTCTGTAATTATGTGGAATGTTGACACAAATTTTTGCCATGGCAAAAATGTAGTTGCAACTACATATGCACTTATATATATTTTATAAAATTTTATGTGTTACAACGTGCGCTTCCGTCTGCTATTTTATTACTTAATTTATATTTTTGTTTGTCCTCAAATACAATTAATTTATTCAACAATAACTTTATTTGAGAACTAAAGCCTACTCCTGAGAAGGCATACATAACTGACAGGTGTGTGTAGCCGGGTTACAAAATGAAATTTCAAAAACATATTGCTTTTAACATCCAATAAGCTTGGAGTTATGAGGGTATAATACTCAGTTTCAATCTGACAAGAAAACGATCGACCGACTACGTATTTCGGGTTTGCCGAAAATTTCAGCCACTGCAGATTAAAATGAAAATAATTATTGATAACTTTGACAAGATTTTCATCTTGCGATGATATATGCTAATGAAGTATAAAAACTTTCAAACTAATTATTTATGTTTAAGTACTGCGCTACAGGTAATGTAGAATGAGTACAATTCGCAAAAAACCAATCTATGTCAATCAGAGATTTAGGTAAAAAATCGGGCTCTAGTAATCCAGTGGGTAAAAATATGGCACAAAGTGCACAAAATAAAAATTTCTGAAACGAAGGGAAAAACAAAAAATTGTATCTCAATAAAATACTTGAAAACTGTATGATAGCCTTAACCTTGAAGAAATTTTATGCATAATTATGAATAATGAAACATACCTCAACATGAACTACCTCACTTTACGTGGGTCGCAATATTACACAAAAATGAAAGACGATTTGTGAAAGACAGTTGAAATAGAAAATTTGGAGAGAAGATACTCGTGTCTGGCAAGCTATTTGTTCTTGTGGCTTACAATTTTTGAGCTTTTATACTAAAGGTATACAATAAACGCAGAAATATACCGGAAGGAGTGTTTGTAGAAGCGATTAGTTCCGTTTTATAAGAAACATAAGGGAACAAAACTATTCTCGTAAGATTTGGCTACTGATCATAATGCCACTAATACTTTAGAATTGTTAAAACCAATGAATTATTTTTGTAGAAAAAGAGCAGAATTCACAACAATTCACCAGAACTTAGACTAATTGAAAGGTATATTGGATAATTGCGAAGTGCAACTTGAAAAATGATGGTAAAGTAGCAGAAATTTAGAGCAATTAAAGAAAAATTGGTCTAAAGTCACCTGATGAAAGGCATCGAAGGAAAAATTAACGATACAGTTACGGAAATACACATATTCATACAAGAATATTCTAGAAACCACTTTATTGAAACTTTAAACGAATATTTCAGTGGTTTTGAAAAGGCTGCTTCTAGAACTTGCTTGTATTATAAGGGAAACCGCAGCGGCTTTTTATAAAAATTGTCAGTTAGGCTATGTTATTTTAGAACATCACTAAACTAGGTTTTTTTGTGTAATGGCTTTTTTTCGGTTACTGCATTTCGATACCGTCCTTAAACATAATGTCTTGAGGTGTCATACAAAATAAATAACAATGCTTTTATATAATACTTACTTGTGCTTTCAATTTTATTTTTGTTTTCGGTTTTGTGTAATTGGTATTGCCTACACACAATTCAATTTGGTTGTTCAAACTTGGTTAATCCGATTTTGACGTTCATTTTGTTTTTTGTAGTCTCACATAACGTAACGATACTCTAAAATTATTTCTGCAAATAAGAAGTGAACACAAATTTTGATTACGTATGAACTCACTAAATGCAGCGAAAATTTTTTTTTTTTTGGATTGGCTTTTGCATTTGATATTGGGCGCATCCACCACGTTGGGATCTCACTCGGCTTCGGGTAGTTCCTAAGCCAGGTAGAATTGGATTTCCTACAACTAATAAGCCGACAGGTTCTAAAACATCACTTGTGGATGACATGGGCAATCGAATCTTATCAGATAAAACTGCACAGGCATACCTGCGCAGTTGCTAAATGTAGACACGAAAAGTACGTACGACTAGCTCGAAACTATGATGTTATAGAATGCTAGCATAACTCAATATAAAATAATATAATTTAACATTTATATTATTGAACCTAAAACAAGAAATATTAAAATTAATTTATTAAAAAGAATCGAGAAATAAAAAATATATTGTACAATCATCTCACCTGACGCCATCTTGAATATTTTTTGTTAAAAATGGTCATACCTAATGGAATGTACATACATAAACATATTACGCGAAATGTTAAACTATACAACATCAAATTGTGCCAGAATTGTATATATTCTGTAGAGCACGATGAAGCTATGTAGGTACATTGTACAAATACTAATTTAATTTGCTGAATTTCTTGATGTCAAAAACGAAATAAAAGAAAAGTTTTGCATCTTGTGATAAAAGCAACTCTAGCTAATATTAATTAACTTTAGATATAGATCTAAACGTAATCAATAGAAAGCAGATCTCATTGATGCGATTGCATAAAAGTTTGTGGTAAACAAATAACAAAAAAAAAATTGATTAAATTAAATAAGTAATTTATTAATTTGAAATATTTAAAATGTATGTCATTATGATGACATGATTTTGTTGTGTACATCAAGATATTTATGATTTGACTTTTCAAGCTATAATTTCCAATCAGCCCGAACCGTTTTGGTAATCTACGAAATCCAAACTGATCCACAATATTTAAAATAACATTTAAACACTCAAAAATAACACATACTTAATTAACATTATTAACATTAACATTAATTAACATAATTAACAACTGTAATTAAAATATATAAAAAACTAATTTTACTTTTTCTATGGCAAAATGTCAAAGATAATGAGATTCGCGATAAATAGCAAAACAGTAAGGAGAAAACAAATTATAAAAAAACGCATGGCATGTTTGATTGAATAGTTTTTGTACTTCGCTGAATAGTTTTCAACAGAAACAAATGCATAAAATCGGCGTGATGGTATACGATCAGAGCTACCCGGCGAACATAGAATGATTTAAAACATTTTTGCTGCTTACGACCATATTTATACTATATAAAGGTCTAGAGATCGATAGAGTCAGATTCACGACATGGACCAGAAACATATGTAATTTATTATGCAGCTCATATTCGATTAAAATCCGAGAGTGAAATATTTTTATATACTTCGATCTGAAGTTATAGTTTAGAGACTGTTTAAACCACTGTACCCAAATCGTGTTTTGCAGGCATATTTAAACTAAAAGTTGTCTGTTAGGATTAATTTTCGATTTATTCCTTAGGTGTGCCCTTTAAGCCCAGATACTTTTAATTACGCATGTTTTGATATCGTATGTATTGAAGGAACCCATTTACACTTTTGCGCCGTAAACCTTCTCAATTTATAATACACTTTTTTATGTTTTTTCGAAACACCCGTATGAGGTGTGCTAAAATCGTACATTTTTAAATTTCATATTTTATATGAGTTATGGCCTATATGACCTAAACTATAACTTTTATCCGGAAATTAATGTTATCTTAACTGTTATCTTGAAATATGTTTATTCTATATAATCTTGAATATAAGAAATAAACAATTTAGAACTCTCACTAACGATTATGGTTTTAAAATTTAATCGTAATGTTTTGGTAAACGATTAAGTTAGTAATTTGAAGATTAAACAGACACCTTTCTGATTCATATTACATGATTTTTTCGCGCATTACGTCAACTTCTGGTTGCGAGTGAAAATTCTAAGTATTTGAAGTTATCCCAGAGTTCCATCCCAGAAAATATCAATATGGCACGTGGCGGAGAAGATAAATTTTACTCATGTCTCGAATTGCAGCAAGACTACCATGTATAGCATGTAGAGGCTATCCAAATTATTGTTTCTGATTGGTTATTATAGCACCTGTCACACGCCCAGTACATATAGTTCATATTCGTCGCTAAACACGTGCTCGAAGCAATACCTTTTGATATTGATAGATTGAAATATTTTTCTACATTTCCAGAAGTCGATTATGGCAATTTATTACAATTACAACATTCGGGAACGTGATGATTGTATAGATTTACAAGTATTGGGGGGGCTGAATTCGTATTTCTTATAACTAACTACTACGACTGGTTTTGAGGAAATTTATTGAAAAAAATTTGACTGAGACATATTTGCTGTTCATTTTGGAATTATATTCGTATACCAGAAAAACCAAATTAATTCAATTTTTAAAATTAGAGCTGAATTGCACGTTCCATTCATATTTGCAGTTATTAAAAAATTGTGTCGTATAATGGATATTTCACTGGCTTTACACAAATATTAAACTATTTCATCACTTTTGCTTTCTCATACAAATATAACTCAACATTTTAATGGATTTGTGTCGTAGGTAAACAGCCTTCCTATTCCTTGAGAGTTATAAATTCCTATAAAACCTAAACTATTTTAAAAAGTCTCTCGGATACCTCGAAACCATCAGTTCATACAATTCCACTTACGACATTTTCCGAGGGTAATTGATGGGAAACTTATTTTTTTATATATAGTTGTCTCAGCTAACCCAATGGTCCAAGCAAATCAATCTGAAAACAAAATATTCATCAAGTCCATAGTACTCTTCCATTTTGTGGAGTGATCAATTTGAATTTTTGGACAAGTATCGCACCGAGCCATAAAATATATATTCATTGAAACATATATTTGAATTCTGAAAGGTTAAAGATGAATTAGGCACTAATTAGATGTCCCTGAAAATAAAAACTAAAATTTTAAATGGATTTAACACAAATTACATATATCAAACACGACAAGTTCACATTAGAACAACAGATTGGAGCTTTAAAACAAGTCATTTCCCAAAATTGGCGAATTTTACCATCTTTGCTAGTTTTGTAATCTATGCATTTGGATATTTAGAAATTTACATACTAAATTGTTTTTTGGTAAAATTATTAAAAACAAAACATTTCCTCAATCTATAGCTATAGTTTTGAGCTCTCAGTCTACAAAATTTCAGATATTAAAATAGTTGGTTGTAAAATAACAGAATTTCTTTTATCCTAAATTCGCAACATTTATCTACATACACAACTTATCTACATTTTTGCGCACTCTTCTCCTAATCCAAATTCGCCATCAATTACTTTTAGAATGGTAGAATTGTATTGTGAAATGGCAATTTTTATGAATTTTGAATTTTGGTTTCAAAGGTCAGTAGCCTAATTCTATAACGAATAAGATAACGTGAAAACGCGAAAACGAGTACTTTACACGTTTTCATACCAAAATGGTATTCTATAACTTTACACCAAGATAAATTAAAAAATCGGTAAGATATTAAACGTCAATAAACTACACATACAATTTATCTTGTGTAGTTCGTTTTCACGGATAAAACTTTAAAATTTAAAACTAAAATTTCACGAAGAAGGCGGGCTAGTGCCGAACAAAAAAACCATGTTTGTCCTTGTTACTCTTTATATTATATTATGAAATGAAACACTAACAAAACGTCAAAGTGGTTTTAGACACGATCAAATTATTCAGCAAGAAAAAATTTACACGCTGACTACTTTGTTTTATAGAATACCATTTAACCTAAATAAGATAGAAATTGTGTAAATTTTTTTTGTGTAAACTTTTTCAATGTTTCGTTTTTTCACATTATCTTGTTTTTACAGAATTAGACCACAGTAGCCTAATTCTATAACGCAATAAGATAACGTGAAAACGCGAAAACGAGTACTTTACACGTTTTCATACTAAAATGGTATTCTATAACTTTACACCAAGATAAATTAAAAAATGGGTAAGATATTAAACGTCAATAAATTACACATACAATTTATCATGTGTAGTTCGTTTTCACGGATAAAAATTTAAAATTTAAAACTAAAACTTCACGAAGAAGGCCGAACAAAAAAAAACATGTTTGTCCTTGTTACTCTTTATATTATATTATGAAACGAAACACTAACAAAACGTCAAAGTGGTTTTAGACACGAAAAAATTATTCAGCAAGAAAAAATTTACACGCTGACTACTTTGTTTTATAGAATACCATTTAACCTAAATAAGATAGAAATTGTGTAAATTTTTTTTGTGTAAACTTTTTCAATGTTTCGTTTTTTCACATTATCTTGTTTTTACAGAATTAGACCACAGAATTATTAAATATTTTCAAATTTTTAATCGTTTAGGATTGATAAATTGTAAATTTCTAGTTTTCTCTAGAATAGCCACAATTTTCAAAATTATCAATCCGACTCAATATTAACAGCTAACAGGAGTTGAATAATTTAAAAAATTTCAATGGTTTGAATTTCAAAATTTAAAGCAATTTAACAATTCTGAATTTAAAATTGCAAATAAATATTCGATCGATTTTGACAGAATTTGAATTTGTTAGAAAGTTAAATTTCACATAATCAATATTCTGAATTAAAATTTCGTTTCAAATTTTCCCATTTTAAACATTTTTGTTCTTTTCAAATGTCAAAAATCGTGTTGCAGTGTTGCAGTTCGGAATTAATCAACGTTTAACTAAAAGAAAAGTAATCAACTTTTCTAAACAAAAATAATCAACTTTAGGATGACTAAGCCGAGCAATTTTGGATTAAAAATTTTTGGGGGAAATTTTTACTCATTTCGAGTATGGTATGCTATTTAAAAAACCTTCTAGTTCTACGGATTTCGACGTTTCCAAATTTAAATGGACGCCCATGAATACCCATACTCATAGTGTAGAACTTTAAGATGTGCAACATCTTGATCTAAACGAAATTTAGGAACAAGATGCAGATTTATCAGTGGTGGAAATTAAACCGTTTTATGTTCGAAGCTGCGATTATCACTCTCCGAGAGTGCACAAGTGTTTATTGGGAAATTCGTTCGTTATGATGAGCATTTTAGTTTGAATAAATAAAAGCATTGAATTGCTTCAAATAAATTTTTAAAATAATTTCTATATTATTTAAAAAAAATTTATAAACTAAATACCAATGTAGGAAAAAAACTTGTTTTCGTTTTTTATTGGTTATTATTCAAAAGAAAATTTGATGCATATATGAATCAGTGCACAATAACGTCATGAAAAAAATTTATGAAATACTTAATACTTGGAAACAATTTTTTTCTTTATTGAAACACAATGCTGTGCCACATTTCTCGCAAACCACCAAGGTTTGGCCTTTGTAACTTGGGTTTTTACACCTCTACCGCGTATCATTCCAAATTGTAAAATGATGTATACCGTTCAATTGTACATCATTCCCGTTGCACTTCAGAGGTTTAATGTTTATTGCATCATTGGTGAATCAAGCTGTCTGACATCCACTCCTCCCATACGTCGGTTGTACTTCTTAATTATAGTCGGGAAAGAAATCTAGATCCTTTCCCAACGAATAATGAGAAAAGAATGACTACCTTGTTTCATTCTAATAGACATTACACATATCGGTTCCCTGGGAATCACAAACCTATATTCATCGTATGTTGCCCTTTTTCAATTTTTAACTTCAGCTTCTACTGGCACTTTACGTGATGGTATCCTATTTCGCCTCACCATGTATACTTAAAATTTGTCGTTTACATTTTTCGGGATCTCCATATCTGTTTCATTGGACGTTTCGCCGAGTCGTTTTTGTTCTAGCGTAAATTTCAAACTTGTAACAAAATTCGGAAACTCCTGAGAGGACAACTAGTTTGTAGCCCCATTTGTGAGGCTTCAGCAGTCAATATTGTTTTAGGTGATTGTTAGCTTTTGTCGCACATATTTGCTTATCAATCGGGAGCATCTCCTCCATAGGAGCTTTTAGAAATTAACAGAAAGGGCATCTATTACAGGCCGTAATCTGTTAAGTTTATCATTTGTAGTTATAAAATTGTCGTTGAAATGTAAATTTGATTGAATTTTTTCGAAAACTTCTGGGCTGATTGAATTTCGAAAAAACTTGTTCTTTGACAAACTCAATAAATCACCACTGTTTTTCGAAAAACTATATTTCACATTTCTTTAATAATTTTCTCAATTATCGGGTTCATGAACAAAATTTTCTTCTGAGTTAATTCTGCAATATAATCACTGACATCAGGCATATTTTTTATAAAATCATACAATTCGCCGCTATTCAGACTTTGCAAATCTATTAATTCAATAAGAAAACAACTGCGATAAAGAGAAATACCCTAATTATCAATCAAGTATCAGTTTTGTATACAACTGTATATACATACTACATACATTTCTTTTACAATGCTAAACGCTGAAAATATCAAGGTCCTTTTAAGAATCATTGGGCAATGCACTCTTTACCAGTTTTCTTTTACGGTTTTCGATACAAACATTTTCAAATCTATAGAATTTTGTGGTATGAAGAAATCTGTAGTTTTTTGAGAAACTAGTTAACTGCAAAAACATAATTTTTGGGAAATCGTATTTATATCAGAAATAGCTGGAATTCAAATAATTTAGAGATATGTATTGATTTACAAAAATTGTTTTATCAAGTTTCACAGTTTATTTAAAATTATTAATTTAAGAAGATGGTAGAAATTACCTTACATAAACATATTATTATTATGCTTATACCGAGCAAATAGCGCAGTGGCTAAAGCAAAAAGGATTTTTCATTTCCCGATGACGATGACTCGATGAGTGATTAAATTCAAAAAACATCTATGTCCCTCTGTTGGAATGTACAGGCCTAGCATGGAGCTATGCAGTGTGCTGATGGCCAGTTAATATAGATGGACCTGTAGTCGTGTACAAAATAGGGAGATACTGTTCTACTTTCAAAGGAAAATAAATCCACTAGCATGTGTACATATGTATATGTATGTGTATTAATTATTATTAAGCTTTAGTTTGAAAATATATCAGATATCCTGTTTCGGTGTATCCGAATTTAATTCACATAAAGTAGATATTTGCAGTAAAATAATTTGCAATAAATTATTTGTATAAATTTATTTAAAATAATAATTTTTTTATGAAGCAGTTTATCCCAATATCTAATTTTAAAGTTATTCACAAAATTCAGTTAACTAGTTTCTCAACAAAAAAAAAACACAAAATTGTCTATTAAACTGTGTGCTGTATAGGTAGGTAGAGGCGTTGTATCAATTTAAAAACAAGAAATTCGTATCACCACATGTTTCTGAAAAAGGAAAATCCTTAAAAAAAACTCAAACTAAGTTTTTATCTACAATCAGGATTTCGTACCTAATCGGCCATCACACAAATTATGTATTGATTTAGTGGATTTGTTGTCCTTTGAAAGGTGGACACTTTTTGTACACGGGTCCACGCCCTTTTAATGGCCATCTGTACACTGTATAGCTCTATGCTACCTTGTATGAGGAAGATGGATTGGCCTATAAGTTTCACATTCCAACAGAGAGTCAGAGTCATGGATATTTTTCAATTTAATCACGTGTCTATAGCATGATCGTAAGCGGGAGACGGAAAACCATTTTGCATCCTGCTTCTGTTGGAATTCGAATCCAGTACCTGCCAAACGTCGGAGCACTATTTGGTCGGCTATACCATTACTTATTCTAACATCTCAAAATCATTATGAATCACTCAAAGAAGAGAAATTCTGTTAACAGTGTGATTTTTATAAGAATTACAAAAATTAAATCTGGCTTCTAGTAACTTCCCATTTATTAATGATCACCCCTAAGTTTGTTTCAATTTGACTCTTCTTTATGGAGGGCACCTCAAATAATATTAAATCTCAAGGAGCTTAAATATTTATCTTGAGTACAAGTTATTTAAATATACTCCATTTTAATCTTTTAAAAACTTGATTTTTTTGTTATCCCGTAACAAATATAATAAAAATAAAAAGGGGGATATTACTCGTATATATGTATGTAAGTAGTATCCTATTATTAATGGTTGCGTGCATTATGGCCTTGAAAATAAAATTTAAATATTTTTTAATAGACAAATCCAATTTAAATGTTTTCCTAGTATGCATACTCGTATACAACATATACATAAAATAAATCTAAATATAAAAAATTCCAACAAATATAATTGGAAAAACTCCGCTGGCGGTATAATCTCCTTCCGATTAAAAAAATTGAAAAAAGAAAATTGAATCACAAACAATGCCATAATTTCATAATCAACTTCACGATCATCAACATAGAAACTATAAACACAAGACAAAAAATTATAATAATAATACAATAAATAATTGTACAACATCCTAAAACCTAAGCGATATATATGTATGTACATACGTATGTATATAAAGATGAGATGCAAACGTGGTTTAAGAATAATAAGAATTTTTTTTTTTACAATTCCGTTGCCGTACACAATATGATACACACAATAGAGTAATAAGTTTATATATACGCGCGAGGCAGGAAATTTTCAATAGATAAAAATGTACTCGTATGGATGTTCTGTGTATAGAGGCAGTCAGCTATAAATAAATGACAAAAAATATTGTTCTCTTATATAGAATTTGCACATAAATTTTCTTTGATACCTTTCTCGATTGTGAACATTTTAAATCCACGTCATACTACTTAGCTCTATATAGAATCAATATTAGATGACCGACCATCTTGATTACCACATATTCAAATGATAATATTCGATTATACATTTTTGTCCCAAAAAGGTGTGTTGTTTTATTAGTTATTTGAAAAATAAAAATTCTATAAATATTATGGTTAACCATTTGATGGACACGGTTTATTATGTGAACCAATATGGTATTTAAGTGCATATATATGTATATACGAGTACGTTAAATAAACCACTCTATACACGCCGGTTAATAGAAATTAAATTGAATTGAAGGTTAGAAGTAGCAATATGTTGTATGTATATATATATATATACATATATAATGGCTAAACGGAGATAGTTTTGTATGTTCATTGTACATATATTGCAATATGTGGGTTGAAAAATTTATAGCGAACTGGAAAAATAAAATAAATAAATTAGTTAGTCGTCGAACAATAGTTTTGTATAAAATCTTAAAAACTATAAAATAAAATATATCTACGTATAATTTAACCTACTCGCCTTTCATGTTACATGTTTTTCATACATACATGTACATACAAATTCGTGTACAATTTTGTTTCTTTTAACCGGCGATGGTGGCGATAATGTCATTAACCTATTAAACTGAAGAAATTATGTTCTAAATCTAACTGTGATTATAAATTACCATTTAGATTTTTATTTTCTATCTAATTTAAATTATTTTGCCTACAAGGGTTTATTGCCCGTAGTTAATTTATTTTTTTATATTTATGTACATATATACGTATGTAGGTATGTATATATGTACATTGCAACATTAATATAATTGACAGCATATCGTTTAAATGATTTGTAATGGTCGAATGAAAAGATGCGGAGTTAATCAATAAATGAATTCTTAGCAAATTTTATTTTATTTTAATTTGCTGAACTTGAATACGGTTTTAGTTATGGATATGCGGACATATTGATTGTGGAAGGGTGTATACATATAGGTTATAAACTAATTCGTTTTACTCTTTCGAATTTAAACATTATAAGATGAAAATGTCGAGGAAATTCAAATTATTCAAATAGAATGTATTAAAACATTTTGTACTCCGTATAAAGTTATGTCAAATATATACGCGATAGGCCTATTAATTTCGATTTAAGCTAGTTCAAGTTAAGTATAAGGCTGCCAGATATTCCTAGGCGGAAGTATAAATTTTTCCCCCTTTGTCTCCAATCTAGGAGCACAAGGCGTCCACTAGGCTGGACCATCTGACTCTGTTGGGGGCTATTGCAATCAGCTGTCCCCATGTTTTACCAAGTTCTTTCGCTTCGGCTAGCATCACTCTTTTCCAGGTTATAGCTGGTCTTCCCACTTCACGTTTTCCTTGTTGATTCCACTCTAATGACATCTGTATTTTATCAGTCTTCTCAGGCATTTGTTCACAAACACCTGGAGTCTATTTGTGCCGATCTTCTGTGTGTGTTTCCACGTTTCACATCCATACAGCAGTAATGATTTTACACATGCATTGAATATTCGTAGCTTCGTGTTTCTTGACAGGACGGACGCATTGCTGATCTTATGAAGCATGTTGAAAGTATTTCTTGCTCTGTTTATGCGTTTACTGATGTCAGTAAACTTCATTGCCACCTGTTTTTGCAATACAGTATACAACCAAGGTAGACGAATTTTTCAACCTCTTCGATTGGCGTGATGTCGATGTGTACTAATGTTCGTGTTCAGTCTCTTGGTTTTTGTTTTACTGCAGATGTTGATTTTGAGACCTACTACATGTGGTAGGTCTGATAGCTTCTGTATTTTCTGCTGTATGTCGGTATAGTTATGTGCTAGCAGACACACACACACACACACATATATATATATATATATATATATATATATATATATATATATATATATATATATATATATATACATATATAAATATACATGTATATATATATATATATATATATATACATATATATATATATATATATATATATATACATATATATATATATATATATATATCATCTGCGTACAGTCTAGATCATTGAGCTGTTTTAGTGGTCCCAATTGGATACCATTTGGTGTTGTATTGTCAAGTTTGTGCAATAGACTGTCCAGTACTATCAGGAAAAGTAGTGGAGATAGTATGCATCCTTGTCTTACTCCTCGAGAGTTGAAATATTTGTCACTTTGCTTTCCTTTGTGTTGAACCTTCTTGTATTAGTTCAATTATTTTCTTTGTGTTAATTTCAAAAGGGCGAGGTCGGGTTGTGCAGGATGTGAGAACTTATCGGTCAGCAACCAAATACGTAGGCAGCGATCATTATTTGGTCGCTGCAAAGCTACGGTGGAAGTTTTCGTACAGGTCGGGGAACACAGCGAAACGGATGGAACGTTTCGACTGTGAAGGTCTGATAAATGAAGATCAAAAGAAACGATATCAGGATCTTGTCAGCGACAACATTGAAGGAGCTAATTACCAGTCTGACTGCGTGAACTCTGTCTGGGAGGTACTGAAAACTTCGGTTGTCAGTGCTGCTCAACAGACTTTAGGTATAGTGAAAGTCAGACCCAATAATGATTGGTTTGATGACGAGTGTCGTCTTGCAGTTGAGCAACAAAATATAGCCCATAATGAAGTGCAACAACATCTCACAATCGCAAGGAATAACAAGGCAGCTCTTGCCAGAAGGGCAGCTAAGCGGATTTGTAGACGGAAGAAGCGAGAATGGTGGAAGGCCGAGGTTCTGAAAGTACAACAACTCAGCAATGAGCGTAGTTCACGTAATTTCTTTAAAGGAATTACTGGATTGCACCATACTTTCAGGCCTTCGTCAACCGCCATTCGGGACCGGGATGGAAACCTCTGTGTCAACATCGACGCAGTACTTGACGCATGGAGTGGACACTTTACTGAGCTGCTTGATGTTCATCATGCGTCACAGACTGTTGTTGAGCCACCTCTAGAACAGTCTGCGGAGATTTGCACTGAGGAGCCATCCCATGAGGAATTCACTAAGGCCATGCAGAGAATGAAACGAAACCGCTCACCTGGAGTGGACTGCATTAATTCGGAGCTCTTGATATTCGGAGGGGATACTTTGTGGAACTGTCTTTTCGACCTTATTCGATTAGTATGGCGAACCGAAGTTATGCCTGATGAATGGAAAGTGGCCGCGATATGCCCCATCTTCAAGAAGGGAGACCGCTTGAAGTGTGAGAATTATCGCGGTATAGCTCTCCTTTGCACAGCATACAAGTTACTGTCATACATTTTATTGGATAGAATCACTCCTCTGGCAGAGGGCTTGGTTGGTGACTATCAGGGAGGATTTCGTCCGAATCGATCAGTCACTGATCAGGCCTTTTCGCTGCGGATGATTCTATCTAAGTATTATGAGACATCCATCTCCGTACATCAGGTTTTCCTGGATTTCCGGCAGGCCTACGACTCGATCAATCGAGAGAGTTTGTGGTCTGCCCTGGAATACCTAGGAATGCCAACAAAATTGGTACGACTGTGTAGGATGACAGTGACGCAGTCTCAATGCTGTGTTAAAGTTGAGAACAGGCTATCGACAATTTTTGCAGTTAACTCGGGTGTTCGGCAGGGAGATGCTCTGTCCCCGATACTCTTTAATCTCATGTTGGAGTACATCTTTCGTAAAACTGAAACACCTCAGCGCAACATCTTATATCGCCAGTCCAATCAAGTGCTTGCATATGCAGATGACATATGCGTGATTGGACTGAATAGCAACGGAGTGAAAGAAATACTTGATCCGCTTGTAGAGTTTTCAGCTTCTGTTGGACTCCAGATCAATGAGTCCAAAACGAAATACCTGATCTCTGGTTTTAGAGACAATGGCACACCAGATTTTAGTAGTGGCCACCACACGTTTGAGGGAGTGAGGAGGTTCAAATATTTGGGCTCTCTTATCACTCACGATAACAGTGTGGGTGAGGATATTAAAGTGCGGCTGGCAGCTGGCAGTCGTTCTTTGTATCCTCTAAGGCCACTGCTAAAATCTAAACACTTATCAAGTGCCGTGAAGCTGAAGCTTTACAAAGCGTTGATCAGGCCCGTTGTTATTTTTGGATATGAAAGTTGGGCGCTGACGGATGAGTACGAGAGATGGCTCCTTACATTTGAGAGAAGAATCATGCGTGTGATTTACGGCCCTAAACGCGAAATAGATGGTACATACCGAGCTCTGTACAATTTCGAGATCAGAGATCTGATGAAGATCCCCGATATTGTACAAGAAGTTAGATCTCAGCGAGTACGCTGGCTCGGTCACGTTCTGCGTGCTGATCCGGAACGAATTGTGCAGCGATCTCTGAAAGGAGAGCCACCATATGGTAGGCGCAGAGGTCGTTGCAGGCGACGATGGCTCCACGATGTAGAGAACGACTTGGCCTCTTCAGATTGTCTAAGACAGTATGAAGACCAAGCTCAGGATCGAAACCGTTGGAGCCAGATTGTTGATTCAGTAAGGGGCCAGTAATGGCCTTTAACACTGTTATTATTTATTTTCTTTGGCATGTTTATTTCTCAAAGTGCTTTCCAGATTGAATCTCTGTTGATTGAGTCGAATGCGCGTTCGACGTCCACGAAGAGTAGATATAGTGGTGGGTCCCATTCCTTTGATTGCTCTATGATGATACGGATGATAAGGATCTGTACAGCTCCTATCTGGGCCTAAAGCAGGCTTGCCATTTCTCAGGTATTGGTTGATGGATGGAGATATTCATTCGATAATGATTATCGGTAATACTTTTATTATGCTATTGAAAAGAGGTATGCCTCGCCAGTTTTTGCATTCTCTGAGGTCGCCTTTCTTTGGGATTGTTATGGTCAAACCTTCTTTCCATGTCTGCGGAATTTTCCCTGTGTTCCATATGTAATAGCTAAGAGTGGTGTTAGAGTTTCGGCTGCTAGAGGATGTGTCGCCCTTATTATTTCTGCTAGTATCTCTGTCTGTGCCAGCGGCCTTATTGTTCTTCTTCTGGATATACTCGCTTCCCGCTCCATTGGCAAATCTAACTTTCCGCTCCTATATTTTTATATTTCCTTCTGATTTCCGTCGAATTTTGGTAACACATATATAGTATGTACACTTGAGTTGACGACGTTCCTCAATTTTTTTTATATTTCTTTGAATGCTTTATTTGTGTCAGTGTTTCTGTTGATTGGCTTCTTCCGATATGTTTTCATGTGTGTTTGACAGCGGCTGATTTGAGTTTGAAAGTTACTATTACCAGTTGGTGGTCGCTGTGTCATCTGCTACATCTTCAGCACCTAGTGCACATTTATTTTTACCCATGATTGGCGTCATGGCTGTGTTCTCGGTTCCAATTTTAGCATTGAAATTTTCTTGGAAAATTTTGATGTCGTTTCGGTGTGTATACTAGATATCGTGACTTGTATCTTTTGTAATATCATTTGCCTCTTCCGTAAATGCTAGCACTTGTATGATTTTGTTGCCGTCATTTCCTTTTCTATTTGTGCTACCCTTGATGTTTCTGTTAGAGTTCTGATATTCCAGTTTTCGATTCGTGTCCGTGTACGATAGCCAATGGGCGATATTTGTAGTGCCGTTTTGTGTTTTTTATTTTTCTTATGTTCGTTTCTTGTGTTCTTTCATTATGTTTCGGATTAATGAGAATGACTGGTCCATTGTATCCTAGCCAGTGACCAGGGCTGCTGAATAAGGCATTCTGGTCGACCAGGGGGAAGGTTTCGTTATTTGTTTGATCTTTCTTTTTCCTATGATGTTCCCATGCGGTCACCCATTTGTAGATACCTGTTAGAATACCTTTCATGCGGTTTTTTGACTTCGTTGATGAGGTTGTTACAACTTAACTATCTCTGCTTCTCGCCCCCATAGAAGTATAATTTACAAGGACTAAATTACAAAAAGTACTGGGTCTCATTTTAAGGAACTCATGATTTTTTATGGTTGCTCGGTATTTACTTAAAATTTCAACGAAATCCAGAAAACTAGATTTATAGAACTTCTGGTTAGCTATTTTCTTGAGCAAAATAAATTGAGGCTAAATTCTCAGGCCGGAGCATAATATAGCTTCAATCTTCGTTTTAAGTTTACCTAGCTTAAGGTAAAGGCAAAGAGGTGGTCAATTTTGTTGAATCTCTTAGGCATTATGTTCACCGGTTCATTATCACTTGTTCTGAGTTTTTTCAAATGAATGCATTCATGATCTCTTAAACTTTTACTGGGTTCATTTATTTTAATTGATTCCAGTATAGATGGTGCATCAATTTGATTAAGTAAGTTATTGCCAATAAACGATGATTTTGACCTAGGCATAATATACGTGCTTAACCTCATGGAATTTGCTCTAGCGACGCATCGTTCAATGTGCTTAGTAAATCATATGTTTTTAGCGAAAGTAACCCCTAAATCCTTCATTTTGAATACTTATTGTAAAAGTATGGCATTAATTTGATATTATTGTATAACAGAATTCACTTTGCGATGGAATGATAAGGTCAGTTTTCAAAATTGGTTCTCCTCAGAATACAATTTGATATTTTTTTTGTACGCGTTGGAGGATATTTGTTAGGTTTGGTCACAGCAGAGGGAACAAATATTCTACCTAATTAGTTTATCCTGCCAATTTGTTCAAGATATACATAAGTAGATCAGTTTTTTCCTATTATTAAAAGACACTCTGTTTCTATACTAACATTTACGTCCAGCTGATAAATGAGAAATTAAAATGTCCCGTGATCAAGATGATGTTAGATAGATTAGCAGCATTATTGATTTCAACATTTGTATCACAGAACGCCGTATATGATGATATCAGGGTGAGTGTATGGATATTGATTTATTGTTGATAGTTATTGTTGATAGCTTCGATATTTCAATTAATTCGTTTGATAATGATGTATCGACGGCTATGACTACTCCACCTCCAGCTTACTTGCTACTCGTTTGAGGCCAACGGTCACATTCATAAACCACATATTGGCTTGGGGAGAATTCAGAACTCATTATATCTTTGTGAAGTAATGTCTCGCAGAAGATAACTGCTGAAAGAGCGTTTTTAACACAAAATTGTGAAATTATGTAGCTTTCGAAGACATTTTATTTACATTTTGGATGTACAATTTTTGACCCTTTCTCTTTTGTGGTTTATATAATAGTGCAGAGTTATTCTAGCTGGATTCTTGTATGTTACTATCTTCCTTGGTGACTGTGCTGGTTCCAGATTTCACAGTGACATGACGAAGGTTGTGTTGCCTAGCTGTTCAGGCTATTCTTCAGTCGGTGTGAATAGTAATTCAATTTATGTGTCGTCGCTGTGGAATTATCTTGCCGTAAATCAAACAGGACGATTTTAGAGAAATTAAATTTAAAGTTGTAAAACTTTTTTATCATTGATTCTGTTGCATTTTATAACATTTCCAATAAGTCCGATAGCGTTTGACAGAACATGCAATCAAACTTTTTAAGCTTGACGTATAATTTACAATCTCATAACATATCATGAATATACAACAAAAAAATTTGGAAAAAATTTCAAAACAATTACAAAAAACCAGTTGTCCATATGTTTTAGCATTAGCCTCATAAAATTTGTTTCTACTTTGCCAGCTTTATGCTTTAGACCGAGCAACGGACGGTTGATCACAAGTTAGGCGGTCCTAAGTTCTGTGCGAAAGCCTTCATCAACATGTTTTGTTTTATTTTAACATAAAAAATAATTCATTGAGAACTTTCCTATTGCGCCATGGACATGCCATCAGAATATATCGCAAGACTCATTATGGTAAGAAGTCCAGAAGAGCGTGACATTTATTGTGTTGTATCGTTATTTTCCGTTCGGATCTTGAAAATCTTTAAAAGTTTTACGCCAGTACCGATCTTCGCAGGTGATCTTCAAAATGATGATTCTCTGAATTCGATTCATGAAAAATTGGTTTGCTAATTTTGTTGTATGGAGATATGATCAAAAATGAAAGATGTTTGTTGCATTATGGACTTACAGCAAACAAATTCTCTGTAATTCTGAAACTATGGAGTTTACACGAAAACTGGTTACAGTAGCGGCTAAAAAATTCAAAATCATCATCTTGGCAACAAATGTGTTGATGATAATTTAAAACAATTTTTTATTTTGTTTGTGTACCACTAAAAAAAATCGTAATACTGGACGAGTTTGTTTTCCGGTTCAGCGATATTCGCAACAAAAACTCTTTTGGAACTGAATCTAAAGCCGGAATAATAAACATATCGTTAAATACCCTGCCAGAAAATGGAATTTGCATCAAATAACAAATTAAACCAAGAAATTTCTTACTTTAAGCTTTGATACCAACTATTAGCCAACATTTCTAAACATTCACATGGTAAAATACACGAAAATTTATTTTGCGTCAGTGCTAGACAATTTTTCGTGTATTTTATTTTGTGAGTGCTAGGCAAAGTCGACTAAAATTTGATATCGAAATTTGAATTTTGTTTAACTCTGAATTTGGAAAATGTACAGTGTAACTTAGACTAATATTTGTTTAATGTCGATGGATTTATGTTTTTATAAGTAAACTATCGATGTACTTTAAATTTCGCTTATATACACTTGTTTAACTGGTTTAATTGATGTAATTAAATTTCGTCAGTATTCATATTTATGTAATAATTTCAATTTTGGGTTGTACAATATTTTCGGATCTAATTTTATTTTCACCAGCACAAAAGCTTGCGCCTTAGCACGCGTCGTGTTATTGTGACGATGATGCAAGAATATTAATGTGAATAAGCCCAATTTAGATAGACAACGATGCATTATAACACCATCATTAACATAAAGTTAAAGGTTATCTTTTAAATGTAATTGGAACATATCATTATTGTAATAACTGACTTAGATAAGTTTTAGAGTGGATCATTGTGGAACACATTTCTTAAGCTGAGGCATGTAATATGAGACCAAGAGAAATATTTTGCGACTTTAATTTTAAGAATTTTTATTCGTTAAATCGTGTTTTTTTGATACTTACTACCTTAAAAGTTGAAAGTAAATAGTTAAAAATATTAATGCGTGCTTTCTTTCTTTCTTTTTCCAGTGCAAAGTTTAAAAAATCTCAGGTAAACTATATCCAAACGTGACAAACAAATTTTGAATACCTACCGATTACATTTTAAAACGTGTTCTTACCCAGTTGTTTTATCAACAGTTTTTCGTTAAAATCTTATTTAAACATCATTTAAAAATAAATAAAGTTGGAATTGAAATTAATTTAGTTTTTCACACACTTGTGATTTTCTAAACGTAATTTAAATATTCTTTCTTACGTCCAAATCGTAATATTTTATAATTTTTAAAAAATTTGTCTAAATTATAATAAAATACTTGGATCAATCATATTTTGTTTAACTGGCTGTTATTTCTATTCTTATACGAATTATGCATGTACTAGATAATTTGAATCCATGCAAAAATATTACAGACTCATTTGCCAAAGAATTGTGTATGTATATTAGTAAACCGAATTTGTAATATTTTAATGCTATTTATCTTTGTGGCAATAGTTGAAGTAACGTGGCAAGTGTACTGGATTTAGTGCAAAAACTAGATTGACTTCTAACTTCAGAATTACTTTGCTTTCAGTTGTTTGTGTTGAACATTTCTTAGAACTGAACGGCAGTCGTTCGTTGGCCTTAATATACTCAGATGATTCAACAACATCAAGAGAGTTCTGCCCATTCTTCAATACATCCATTGTTTTCATTTCACAATTGGAAAGTTCACCTATAATCAGATTATTTTTCCTTTTAATTGCATCTGCTTCCGCACGTATCACCAGCTGCCCCTAAATCATAAACAGTTCATTATAGATTAGTGCAATCCTATTCTAACATATTTATTTATAAGTCAGTTTTATCGTTAGGTTATCGTTGTTTATTTCATCGTACATATTACAGAAAAAATCATAATCAGTAAGCATTTTTTTAATATTTAGAAACTCTATATAATAGCAACAATACGGAGAATTGACATTTCCTCATTTCATGTCATAATGATACAGTCGATTTAATTCTGCTCATTCGAAATATAGCATTTTATAGTTATTATTTAACATTATATTGAATTGAATATATTGATGAGTGTTTTTTTTTACATGCAATTTTAAATGCTATGTGTGAAAAAATAATCTGTTATAGCTGCGTTGCTTCTAAATTAAATAAGTCACTTGGCAAATATTCCAGTGACATCAAGAAGGGGATTAAATATATAATGGATAGGTTAACTGGTTTGCATTTGTTTTATCTTAAATGTCTTGATCGGTTGCGGGAATGTCAAAGCAAAATCGACAGCTCCTTGAATGCAATTCAGGAAGCCGAATTGACCATATTCAATGCTATTCATGAATTAAAGAGTTCCGTGAACGAACTGCGTATCACGCGATCCGAAACAAAAGCGTCATCTAATTTAAAATCAATACATAGGCTACAAACAAAAGACAGTTCCAAAGTAGAGATTTATACAACTGAACATCAACGTTTCATCGATCAATAGTGTTGATGAAGATCTAACATCGTATATGCAAACATTGATGTTGTAGATCAAACTTCGTCGACTATTTTGGTTGAACAGAAATTCATGTTGTTGCAACCTCCTCGCTTGTAAAATGAAAATCTGATGATTCCAATTGCAGTATTAAACCGAAACGGTACCTGTTTGTAAGCAGACGGCATAAATCTGTGTCTGGGGAAGCAATTCAAAATTACCTGTCTGATAAATTACAAGTATCAACAGCTAACTGAATCAAGAAGATACCCAAACCAATTAATGGCATACCTAGTGACCACTCATCATTTAGGATTAGTCTCACCGATGAAGACTTTGCACGAGCATCAATTCTGAAGCTTTGACCAAATTATTAAAGAACTTGAGTTTAAAAATCACCAAAAGGCACCAACACATATATATAAGTATAGATTCGTCATCAGCTAAACGAATTGATAGTATTGTCACCAATAATAATTAGACAATTTACTATCAAAATAGGAATTTCTGAATTACCAGTGAACGGCTTAAAAGTTTCGTAAATAATAAAAATTGGGACGAGGAAATAAGTGGATTCTATGATATATTATTCAATGGATTCGATCAATTTGTACCTCTTACTAAAACTACATCAATCATTCATCAGCCATGGTACGATGATAAATTAATTAATCTGAAAAATTGAAATGCTCCTTTCTCGCGTATAAAAAAATCAGACGTATCTATTCAGACGAAGATAAAGTAAAGTTTGTCGCAATTAAGGAACAATTTTATTCTTATTATGATGATTGCTTCAAGAAATACATAATCAAAGTTCAAAATAATATTACTTTTGGAATTTCTTCAGTGATAAGAGGAAAATTAAGGGATATCCGGAAACTATGCATTTGAATATGTCATGTGCATCAGAACCCAAAGAAATAGCAAACCTAGTGTCATCATTTTTTCAAACAATTTAAAATCCTGATGATTCACATTGTAACAATCAACCTACCAGCTATGCTAATTATTCTTTACATACCCAAACCATTTCTAAAGAAGAGATATTAAACGTTATTAAATCACTTGGAAATGGCTGTGGACCTGATACTATCCCTTCGTCCATCATTAAATTATTGGCCGATGTAGTTTGCAAACCATTAAAACTCATCTTTAACAAATCATTGCAAACTGGAATTTTTCCTAATAACTACCAACCTATATTGAGTTTACAGGAATCACCACAAAAGCTTTAGAAAATCATCTGCAAATTGACACCATATACACTGATTTCAGTAAAGCTTTTGACTCCATTCGACATCGATATAGATATTAATGAAACTTGACAAGTTTGGTTTTTCATTAATTTTTGTCAAATGGTTTCAATCGTACCTAACGGAAAGATATCTAAACATTTAAATTGCTGGTGAAAAGTCGAATCTTATTTTGGCAAAATCTGGAGAACCCTCAGCTATTATAGCTCCCTATCTCTTCCTGATATTTATTGATGACATTACTAATATATAATTAAACACTCTTTTGTACTTTTGTTTGCTGATGATCTTAAGATATTCCGACCTATTAATAGGATATTGACAAAAACATAATTCAAAAAGTTTCCATTTCCTGGATAAACAGGGTGAGTTTTTTAATAAATGCCAAGCTGTTAGGAGATATTGGCGAAAGTTAGTTGTTTTCTTAAATTAGAACCTATACTTTTGCGTGCACTTGTTGATTAAGCAGTTAAAAATAAAAATAAAATTCGTAAAGAGTATGGTTACAAAAATATTTTCTTCACTCTTTCGTTGTAATCACAAATAAAAATCAATAAAATCAATTGTTCTTTGACTTACTAAGCAAATTAAAACAACAAATGCATTTTCCAATTTAATTAAATTAACTAGTCTTAATTTAACAATACAGTCATATCCGTAATTTTTAATTATAAATTAATAAATAAAATTATTAAGAAGTTGTTATACACTAACGAAAACCGTTCGATATGATGATGGTATAGCGATTGTCTGCAAAACGAACGAGAGGTGTATTCACTCTTTTAGCAAATAACCTCCCTACTCTCGGATCTGTACAGGAATATGTCAAACAAATGCCTCGGGCTAGAAAAAAATTCAACTTCGTTCAACATGTTCTCTGGACAGACGAAGCTATATTAAAAAGTGACAGTAATGTGGCATAACCTTCATTATTGGAGCGACGTGAATTCACATTAGATGCGTACTGTTTGTTAATAATCCACATCAGTGGAGTGTAAACATTTGGGCGGCTGAAATATTTGGAATATTTGAACTATTTTTTTAAATGGAACACTTTCGACCGAAAAATATGTGGAAAAACAAATGTCACTTCAGTTGGATGGTGCACCTTTTCATTTTGAAAGAGCTTCTCGGGAATAATTAGTTTTAAGGTTTCCGATTAAATAGATCGCAAGGGCCTTCTTCTGTACCCGCACGATCACCAGATCTAACTTGTATGACTTTTTATTTATGGGGAAAAACATAGTTTGATCGGCCTACCACAGCAGAAGATATGAAACAAAGAATTAAAGAAATTTTAAGAAACCGATTTTGGGGGCAATTCGCATTAATTTTGAAAGAAATGATTAGAAAAATGTTTAGAACTGAATGGCAGACATTTCGAACATTTACTGAAATAGAAAATGTTTTTATAAAAGCATTTTTATTTTCTCTTTTTTAAATTAAAAATTTGTTACAAGGATATTGCGTAGAACTTAAAGAAATTTGTTTTGCTGTAATGCAGATCACTTTATTTCTGAAAACAAACCCTTTTTTTATAACTTTTATAACAAAAAAGTTTGAATAATTATTTGGTTTTGTGTCATGAGGCGCATTAAGTTCTGCCAACTGTT
The DNA here is from genome assembly GCA_951394425.1 of Tipula unca. Classification (NCBI taxonomy): domain Eukaryota; kingdom Metazoa; phylum Arthropoda; class Insecta; order Diptera; family Tipulidae; genus Tipula; species Tipula unca. The sequence goes on from OX596382.1 coordinate 92,905,052, forward strand.
GCCAACTGCAACTGAATGCAATTGATCCAACCATTCTATCAATGATGACAAAACAGTCTGAAAAGAGTTAAATTTTTACGAAGGCATTCGCCCAATAATGCCTAATCTAACTAATTTATTACGCTTTAAAATTAATAAAGCCTACATCCACCGATAGAGAGAGATTTTATATTTTGCAGGCAACAGGCTCAGATTTACTGAAAAGAATTAAGCTCAGAAAATTTACAAGGTTTCCGACTTTATGCCTCGTTCCAAAATATAAACCTTAAAGTTTCTTGCTTTGTAAAATGCCCAAAATAACACCCATTTTTTTTATCTATATCTGTTTTAACATTTCTTCAATGCTATCTACACATCCAGTCTAAAAATAATTATATAGAATAAAATTCAAATCTGTTCATGAAATCATAAAAACTAAGAGTCCAGGATCTTCATAATAAGATGATCAAAATTTAAAAAAAAATGTGATATTTCCAAATACACATAATAAATCCGGTTTCTTTTTATAATAGTGAACACCCATATAAACAACAGAAACATTTATAATTAACTGCCCAAATTTGCACGTATACCATGTGATAATAATTAACCTTTCTTTCTGACTAATCGGACAGTTTATTAAAAAAAACATGATATAGTAAAATAAAATTAAAACTTGTATCGCTATATACACATTCATAACCTTGAACTTAACTATACATAGACATACATATGTAATAAAATTTATATATACGTATATGTGTAAATAATATAAATTCTATGGATTTTAAGACGGAAGACGCATACTAAAATCCAATCTAGATAAGCCAGCAACAGTGCAAACAATTACATTTTCTTATTAATGCATAATAGAAATTAATTATTTACACAATAATTTAATCTAATATTTACAAATAAATGTTATTGTTTATCCAACAATGCCGTTTAATACACCTGTATGCATAATTTATAAACAATGGCACACGTTACACTTTAAAAGGTTTATAAAATACTTATACTATTATATATGTATGTTTTGTAAATACCTTAAACAATCGTTATTTTATAAGGATATGTATGTTACGTCACATCAGTCAAATTTATTCGTTTTTTAAACACAAAATGTCAAAAAAGATCGTAAAGTGTTTTGAAATATGTATGTATATATAGGTTTATAGATCAATAAATAATTTAGAATAATAAATCAAGTCGCGCGATATCTAAATAGTATATATAATAAAGTGCATGCACCTTAATAGTAATTTCATGCTAATCAAATTCTTCTAATGTTTATTTTATGTATGTGTATATACATAAAATTTATATACTGTTTTACGTGCAACACAACGATGTGAAACATGATTTGTTATGCAAATTAAGCAAGACCTCACTTATCAATATATAGCTATACGTTATTATAAGTTATGTAACATGACGGGAAAGTAAAAATAAAATTTACGAAATTTATTTATTTATTTATTTTTTCAGATTTATTTGTGTTATTTTTATTTTTTATTACTATTGTTATCATCATTTGTGGATTTAAGTAGTTATAGATTATTTTTATAACGGAAGACCTGAAATATTGAGATCGATAGTTATAAATTTGATGTAGGTTATGTACATACATACATCGATGTATACAAATAACAAATTGGTTTGCACCGGAGATCAAATATCGTTTTGTTATTTTACGCAGTATTCGTAAACATAGCTTTACTGTACTACAAGTAACTTATTTCCATGTTTAGAAATTTGCGCTGGGAATATCATAAAAAGTATATAAATTTAAACCACCTGTTGTATTTCGGCGCCCAACATGGAGCTACGCGTAAAATTAATTTATTCCATGATGTTATCAGCATTTGTGAATTTAAATAGTTATAGATTATTTTTATAACGGAAAACATGAAATGTTGAGATCGATAGTTATAAATTTGATGTAGGTTATGTACATACATATGTATATGTATGTATACAAGTAAAAAATTGGTTTGCACCAGAGATCAAATATCGTTTTTGTATTTTACGCAGTATTCGTAAACATAACATTACTATACTAAAGAGTAACTTATTTTCATGTTTAGAAATTTGCGCTGGGAATATTATAAAAAGTATATGAATTTAAACCACTTGTATTTTTTGTCTTGTATTTCGGCGCCCAACATGGGGCTTCACGTAGGATCAATTAGTTATTATAGCAACCTACACGAAATAGGGAGCAAATTCTGATTTTTGAAAATTTCTGTTTTTTTTTTTAATTATTTCACTTGAAAGTAATAAAATTCATTCACATTTTACGCCCTTTTAACCCTTTAAGTATTTTCTAAAATACCTCTGACAACACAAGGATAAAAATTCCATCCCAAACATTTTAAAAATACATATATAATTTATACAGTTGGTTCATCCCATCATTTTTATAGTATCCCAGACTTTTTTGTCAATTAAATATATACAGATGGTACCACACAGGTGGTTTTGTTCATTCTAGACTTATGTGATATGTACAATTTATTTGGTTGTATCAACAAAAAAAATCCCCACTGTGCCTAGCGATGAAGAACCCTATTGGCTACCACTGTGCCAGCGTATACATAATTTTGTAACAGACGGAATTTTCGTTATACATATAATCGTTATAAGATAATTGCAGTCCGCGCTGGCAAGTTCAGTTCTCAGAAAAAACAGAAACATTTTATTATTTAATTTAGTTGGCTAAGGGAAGAGATATGCAGTATCTTAACAAAATCAAAATGAGCATAATCCCGAGGACAAAAAGTCCTGAAGACATAAAATATCGTAATTACGAGAAAATCCAGAATCGTGTCGGGTCACTTCGTTAAAATGCCCAGGACGTAAAAGTCTGGTTCTGTAAATGTATCGGGAATAAATATAGGAGGTAGGAGGTTTGGTTTTGAAAAACTAATTTTTATTAGTTTAGGAGGCTCGAATTAAGGTACTATTCCATGGACTGATTGACTGAGTTGACTGAAAAGATGATAGCAACAAAATTACATTAGAGTAACAAAGACAACAAATAAACGTTTTTTTTTTGCAAAATAATTTAACAGCGTAGTTTAGTATTAGACATTTCAAATTTGAAGTAAAGGAAAAATTGACATTTACAAAATCACAACTTGGATTGAAATTGATATTTACAATTTTCTTCCACTCAAAAATAATTTTTATAGTGAAATTCTTTTCCATACACAAACTTTATAGTAAAATTCTCTTCCATGCGCAAATTTTAGGTATGTTGTTTGTTTGACTGCCATAAAAAGTATTCGATTTGATACTTTTTATGGCAGTTCACACTGCTAAAACTCAAATATTTTTTTACTGAGAAATTTTTTTTGTTTCATTTGTACAACCACAAAATATAATTTCTTTTCTTTCTTTAAATTGACTGAGTCAGTCAGTCAGTGCATGGAATAGTACCTTTAATGAAAATACATTTTTTTAAATTATATTTCAAGATTTTGAGAACCGCGAGATTTTGATAATCGAGATTTTTAAATACTTAACCAAAAATAATTAAAATTTTTATATCATTTAACTTAAGTTTCGGTGGCGAAACATTTTATTGAAATTTATAGGAAAGTGCCGCAATTATCTATCAATTAAAAATTATGATAAATAATTTACACTTTCATTTTGAATTAAACCAGGAAAAAAAACTAATTTAATTAGATATGCAATTTGATAGCAAATACAATAAATTATATTTTCATGGTCATTGTTAATTAATTAATTAATCAGATTATCAATCAATTTGATTGTTGTTTTATAAAGGGTGATCCCACAGATACACGTACAAGTTTTTTGCAATTAAAATACACATTTTATTGGCAAATATTGTAAATTTTATTGTATTCAAAAATCAATCCAAAAGAGTGATACCCCATCTTGGAGGCTGAAAGTTAAGCGTTTATCTAACTTTGAGCGATTTGTTGTGTGTATTTTTTAAGGTTAACAAGATTAACTGTAAAAACAGAGAGTTTATATAAATGCTAACCAAAGGTCGCAGAATTTGAACGCTGAGTAAATTTATGTAACTTCCCAAACAAATTTGTCTATACATATATGTGTATATGTTTATAGGTGAATACCTGAATATTATGTGGCACACCTTTCGCTCAACGGTTTGCTTTTTAGAATTTTGCTATGTGTGTGAACATTGAAAATCTATTCTTGATCTTCTTACCAGACTGTGGAAAACAAGTCAATATAAATGTCTTTAAGAGAGGATTCATCAGTTTTAAAATTAAAAGCAGGCTCCAAATTCATCAACTATAATGAATTCTTATACACAATATCCATATAAATACTAATTAAAAAATAAATAGCACTTCATTATATTTACTATCAGGATTGTGAGGTTTATAAATTTTGTTTTTCTGTAAGATGACATTTTTATTCTTTGTTTATTTGTACACAGATCTTGTTTCGTTGTATACTGGTTCCCAAATGAGATACATGAAGGTTATATGCGCTACAAATCTAATCTTAAAACGTTGAAATTTTAATTATAATGAGCGTACATATGTGATCCAAAAAGCAATTAATTGTGAAAGGGTTAATGATTCATTTTAATGAAAAATAAGGAATGAGAAAAAAATAAAATTTTTATGTGAAATCATGGTTAACATGACACACATATTTAATTGAAATCATAGTTAAGTCGAATTTATTATTATCTGAAATCTAATTAGGCTAAATTCACTAAATTTACAATAAATTATATTGTTTCACATACTTTTTGGGAAATTAATATTTTGGGACCAACGCTGGAATTCAAAAATAGCGATCAAAGCAAGCGAATCCAAAACTAGCGAATTTTAATAAATTTCATTTTTAATTTTCCATCTGATAAATCAAATTTGTAGAAACCGAAATTTCTTGACAAATTCTCATTCACGGTATGTATTAGCTACAACAACCTCTGTATGATTACTATTTCCTCGAATGTTATGTTACGGAATTGTATTTTAGAGTTTTATCAAATTAATTTAAAAAAATAAAAGTTTTATCAAATATTTGGTTGTGAAGTTTATTCAAGTTAAAAAATTTAAATTGCAACATCACCATATTTTAACGATTTTGGCAATTCTACCAATTATTTGAACAATTTATCGAATTCTGACAGTGAAGTTAATACTAAAAAAATAACAAAAACTACACTGTTAAATTTTGTTATTTCTTACATTTGGATTTAAATTTATACAAAAATTGAAATTGAAATTTTTTTGTATTTATTGGACCGCTGATTCTAGAGATACTTTCATGCTCTAGACAACATTTTTGGATAACTTAATTTAGATCAACAATATATTTGTATTTATGGGGGTTAAATTCACATGAATTAAGAAGTGTGATTTTGAACGATTTTTTAAATTTTGAACCGTCGACTCTAGACGTGTCCATATTTTCGAATAGTTTGGACCTACGAGAATCAAGCAGACTAAGTTCTGATGGACTTCACTATTTGTTTTACCGAATTTAGTAGATTCGTAATTTTAATTTAATTAATTTAATTTTTAATTTTCTATCGCTGATCCTTTAGGGATTTCAGAATGGGAAAAATCATTCAAATTCTGTAAAAAATTTAACATCCTGTTATTACCTTTTAGTATTAACTTCAAAATGGTATCTTTAATACGTTAAATAGAATTAAAATTTAAAATACGATATTGAAGAATAGAAAGAATTATGTTTGGACACTCTAGTGCGAAGTCGTACACTCTCATTTTCCAAACTTCTGAACAACATGCTTTTGGCCTGTATTTTCGTTCAATTTAATAATTGACCAGACTGCTTATTACTAAATTAAACCCAAAACAAAATGTGGAGACACATAACCATTAAGATAAGTTCGGTCCCAGAAGACATACCTTTGAAAAGTTTTTTTTGTAATTGTTTTTCATCTAGATTCACATCGATGGGAGTTCTTAACTTATGGTTAAAATTGTGGTTATTCTGTGGAATTGGTCTACGGAAACTATTTTTGGATTTAATGTGAAGAATTTAACCATAACTGATAATATTGAAATTGGCCTGTAAGACGATGTTTCTTCCCATAACACATATTCGATTGACATAATTGAAGCATTTATAATGTCGTTTTCGTTTGATTTTTTTCCCCTCATTGGCAGAGTACACTGATTTTGTGCGTCAATCGAACATGAAATCGATTTACCTTCGTTTATATTTGTATTTTCTGAAAAAAAAAATGAATATTCACAAATAAAACCGTTTATAGATAGACGGTTTTGTTCACAAAAGTCAAAATGGCAGCACAGTGACAGATAAAGTTATAGTATTGGTGTAAAATAGGGGTAACTCGGTCGAAACAACCAGAGTAGACAAAATTGCACTGAGTGCAAAAAATTTAGCTGTCAGGCAATTTTTTTTGGTTCAAACGAACGGTTTTCGTGCAATTTTTTGCACTCAGTGCAAGTTTTTATGTTCAAACGAAAACGACGTAAGATTAATGAGCTTCACTAAAGCTTTCCATGGCTCTTATAAGATCGTACCCGTATTATGTATATCTCATGTATGACTTCATTTGGTGTATCTAGTACAATTACAATACTTTCTTGAACAACTTCAGTTATTGTTGCAGATTCCAATGTTTGATCATTGTGATATTTTTCACTTGCTGTACTGACTGGAGTATTATTGGTCGTTTAATTGTTTTTGGTTGGTTCTCTTTTTCTCTGCCAGAAGTTTTCTAATTTTCCTAGGGTAGTTATGTTTCTCTTAATTCTTAATATAGCAAGTGTTTTTTCAAGCTGTATGGCTTGTACATATTTTTTGAAATTGCTGCTTGTTCCTTAGCGAAACTATATAGTTAATTTTTCCTTTTTAGGCCTATTCAAAACCTTCCCAATTAAAGTGTTGATTTACTAAAGTTGGACTGCTTTCTTTTTGTGGGAAGAGGTATTTTGTTGAGATCAGTTGCCCAGAAAGTTGGTTTTCCTCCAGGACGATCTGCAATTCTTGTTTATGTTCTATGTAAGTCCATTGGCAATCCATCATAAAATTCTAAGATGGTCAGCCATTTTTGGATTTCTAGATGGCTCTCTTAGTGCTGTACTCTAGTTTCTGTAATTATTCAACAAATGTATTAAACTGGCACTTTTACCTTTATGTTCGTTATACATCGTTCGGTGAGCGGAAATCTTGTTATCTGTTTGCTTCCTAGCATTTCTGTTTCTTTTTGTTTATGTGTTGCAATTTAGCACTGGATCCATTGTTGTTAGACGAATGATGCACTACTCTGATCAATTCAGCTTCAGAGCAAGTTCCTTCTTCTTGGAACTTCTTGTTCCTTCTCCTTCGTAGAACTTGTGTTCTCCTTCTTCAAATAGATCATGCAACTGTGCAATTATTTATTGTATCGGAATGTTGAAGTTCATTCAAAATACATACATTGTTTACACCTTTGACAGGGATCGACTATAAGTTTGCTATTATTTTCTACGCTTTGTCGAGTCCGTAATGTTGTAATTATTTCTGTGAATGCTGTAACTTTTACTAGTTTATTACTTTAATCCACCTGAAAAGCCTAACATAAGATTTGCTCCTACAGATTATCATGTGTTAGACTAGTTAAAATTCCATACATTTGATCAGTTATAGTAGATATTTCCTCATTCTCTGAAATTGTGAGATTCTTCGAAAAGTTTTAATATTAAGGAATTGTAATATACACCTTGTTTTAAATCATACATTTTCTTCTGGAACATCTAATTCAATTATAATTGGGTGTTGTAAAATTTTATTTGAATTTGACAAAGAACACTTTGCTACATGTTTTCGTAATTCAGTATGTATAAGTATTAAACAATTGAGGACATTCTTCATTAACAAAAAAGCAAATTTTAAAAATGTTGAGTCGAATAAAGAATGAACTAATTTTAGATAACCAGATGATTTATAAAATTAAAATTAAAATTATTCAAAAAGAATATGTAACTTATACTTGAATAAAAATCCAAAATAATAGATTGTCATTATATTTGAAACATGAAGTGTAGTTTGAAATGCAGTCAATTGCCCCAAGAAAAGTAAATATTACTGGCAGCGATATAAGATTAAGAATCTACCACTATCATATACTGGCTAATTTTTATTATTTCCAATAGCAATTATAAATGGAGGTTTTGTATTTGATTCACGTAAGTATTCTCGACTTGGTAGTCCAGGCTAAAAAAATAATTTGGTTAGATATTGTTGTATTTTACTTTTCTAAAAACAAGTAGATATCGACTGCGTGCTCATCTGAAGCTCTGCTAAATTTTTTCCTTCTTGTAGGTGATCGAGTCAAAAACCAAATAAGGTTTAATATGGACAATATGCAAGAGCTTCAATCTTTTATGAAAATAAATTAATGAAAAATCAATATTAAAAAAGCAGCATTAGCTATTTGATGGTTAAAGTTAAATTCAATTTTTAAACTTACCTGGGCTCCTACTATGACTTTCGCCTACTAGTTTCGACGACTATTATTTTCCTCTAGTAACAAAAGGAAGAAAAAGGAAAACAATAATATTATTGTTTACCTTTTTCTTCCTTTGCTTATACTATGGGAAAACGATAGCAGTCGAAAATAGTAGGCAAAAGCCCTAGTAGACCCCAGGGTTCTTTTTCAGGTTCCTCGTACAAAAGAGACTTACCACAATTTTTAACAACTGTGAATATGTATGTAACTTTGATATTTTGGCCATATTTGAGTTATAGGGTGATGTGACAGGTTTTATAAGAATCTATAAATCTTTAGTTCATTTTTTTTGGGTAAGGTTGCTGCCTCTAATGCTATGCACCGTCAATTATATAGCCGTATCCATTTCAAATATCTTCTCTATCACAGAAGCGGTTTTCATGCTGCTTTCGCCATTAAATTCTTTTTCAATTTTACTTTGTTTAACTCTGCCGTTTTTAGTTTTATTTACTGCATTCGCCATTCTAAAGAAGCCCCTAAAATAAAAAAAAAATATTTAAAATTGAAAAATATACAAAAAGCTAGAAAAATACTAATTTAAGCCACGGGAATAATATTACTAACGCTTGTTATACGGCAATTGGTTAACTTTTATTTGAAGCTAAAACAGTCTTGTGTATAAGCTGCTACAAATGCAGTAACTTTTTTCATATACTCAGTTAATATTTTTGAACCTCCAGCTTTTCGTAAAATGAATTTCTTACTTATTGTATTCCTGAATTTCATTTACTTATTGTATTTCACCTGAGATGTTACTACTACAAGCGGTCTGATTTCGTCGTACGTGCGTCGTATGAATTCTGACGATGATGACTTTGTATCCTGAACGTTGAGATTTATAAAGTTTTTGTTTAATCTCCTAAAAGATGCAGGGGTGCATTAAAAAAAAATTGAAGACATAAGTAACAAAAACATCGCGAACAATTAATAAATTTAATTAACAATTAGTTAGTTTTGCGATATAAAATCATTAAATTAACACTTATTGGTATATTCGCTTTTATAAGTTTTACTTTTATAACTTGATAAGCAAGGTTCATAATACGTATATGTACCTGAATTTATAAAGTCCTCGTATGAAAAATGACCCATCGCCGAATCACTGTATTTTTCTAATTTAATTATTTTAAAATTATTTGTTAATTTTCACAGTAATACAATTTGTATTGTAATAAATGTATGTATTTACAATTCAATCGAAAAGTGCAATGAAAACAAACGAATGACAAATACCAGCATGTTTACTTTGATCTATATATATATTATATATATATCGTTGTTTACAATCATAATCTGGCAATCATATTAAATCAGTAGGCAGGAATTATTCAAACAAAAAAAATCTTTAGAAATAGAGCCATTTTTCCACATAATTTCGGGTTTTTTCTGACGAAATAGTATAAAAATGAGGAAAATCTTGTTAAAACTAAGCTCAGAAAAAGTGCCATTTAGCCACATAATTTCGGGTTTTTTCTGAAAAACTAGGATTGAATTGTTTTATAAGTCACCCCTTATTAATTAATTTCAACCTTATAAGCCAATAATATATAATATTCGGTGTACGTTACGATATATTTATTCTTCTGTCAGATATAAATGTATAAGTTTCGGTTTAGCTCGATTATATAAATAAGATTTTACTCTGAATTTGCTGTTAAAAGTCATACTTATTTGCACAACCGATGGAGTGCTTCTGCATGCAAGGAAGGACTTCTGAAGCTCGTAAAAGATCTCGGCACCTTTTGAATCACTAATTCGTGTATTATTATTCCGCAACATATCTGCGGATTGATTAATTATAATACATCTGTGGTATTTCACGTTTAAAAGTAATAAAGCTACTTATATAGTTGCGTTATCAATTATTTACTACTGCCATTGATTAAGTAGTATACTCGTATGTTTCTTTTAATATAATGTGTATTAATATATCGAATATAATTGTCGGCACGGATTAAATTCATATATTCTAGGTAAAAAAAATATCTATTTTTTCTTTTTATTTATAAATAAACGATCTTCATTAATAATCACATTATCAAGAATTTAGGTGAAATAACATTATATTTTTATAAATACAGTATAGACCAAGAATAAAATGTATAAGTACATATTCATTAAAATTAAATTCATCAAATTTTTATTTATTTTTTGTTATGTCGTTATCACTCGAAATAAATACAAATTGTATGTGGGCGTTTATACTTCCTATATATTATGTATGTATATACATATATTAGAAATTGTATACGATCTGTGATAAAAAAATGGCATATTTTACTTTAATTAAAAAAAAAATGACTATTTACTTTTCAACCGCATAGTGTGGCTTAAAATTACACAGATAAGTCACCGGGCTCCGTCATTATGTAACATGCTCTAAACTATAATGTACATGTATATACCTAAATTAAAATACAAAATTTGCACATACACATAATATATATGTATGATTAAAATTTTAAAAATGTAATACATATATATATATTTAAAACATGACCGTTAATTTGAAAACTCCGTTAAAAATTACAATAGTCCACGTTTTTATCGTTTATTCTCAACTCGTAAACATCAGCTGATATAAATCTAGAGCACATACTCTTATTGCAAGTTTGTATTCTTTCTCGTCATTCATTTGTTTTTGTTTTTTTAATTTTTGCTTTATTATCATGCCTTCATTATAAATTATGCATCGCGATTGTTATCACATAAAATAATACAAAAACAACAACAACAAAAATTTACAGTTGACATAATATGTCAAATACCTTGCTATAACATTACTGAATTCTTAATGTATATACTGCCAAAAAAAAACTTTAACTTGTTGACGGACAATATAATTTTTGTTTTATGGGTTTTGAAGGTTATGTTTTGTTATGTACTATGTTGTTCATACATAAGTATACATATACTACATAAAATATATTGAAGTATTAAAAAAAAAGCGAAAACAAATGAAAAACTTTCTAAAAACGTAAATATAAGTTTCTTAAGCGAACAATATTCGATATTATGTAACGTGAGCGAACACAAAAAACAAAAATTATTTATATGTATATACAATACATATATTTCTGATGTATATTATTATGGCAAGATACGATACACAAAACAAAAGATTTATGCAATTTTTGTTTTATTTTTAGTTTAATTTGAGTAACCATAGATAAATAATTAGGATCGAACAAAAATCGATTGGTTTAAGATGTGAGCACGATAAAATTGGTTTATAATATATACATACATACATACAAAATTTGAAATGAGTGAAAGTATATTTATGTATGTATGTATGTACAATACAAAAATTGACAATATATCAATTCAAGTTCGCTCTTTTCACACTAGTTTTGCTGATCGAATAAGGTTACGAGAATGATACAAAATGAAATCTTATTGGTATTGCACATAAATGATATAAATAGATATCGCACTAAAAACCATAAACAAACCCCAACCAGCATAAATAATATAAAAAACAAACATGCTACTATATATGTATGTAAGTACATACTTATTAAAAATTAAAAATAATTTAATTGTTTTCGTAAACGTATTGTATATGAAAGTAAAAATTGTAATAATTAGAACGATTTTAGAAAGATAACTTTGATCTAATTTTTTATAATAGTTATTGTATAATTTGATTTGAAAGCCCCTTTTTATGTTACACAATCCATAAAATTCATATATATGTCAAAGATCATAACAAAATAATAATAACATTTTAATTTACGTAAAGTGAAGCTCGAGCGTCTATTTAAGTATTTCCGAAAAATCACCCAATAAATAATACATACATACACACATTATGTATGTACGAGTATGTAAATTATAAATTATGATACAGAAATGAAAATATTTAAATTAAATTTAAAAATATGTATATATACATTTATTTTGTACAGTGCTACCTAAAAATACTGCTAGTTATTGATTTTTATTACATTAAGTGAAAATATATGAAAATCAAAAAAAAAAAATGAAAGTAGTAGTCGCCGGTAGTAGTTTTATATTTTCTTTCACTGCTTTTGATGGGCATATCGAAATATGGGTTCGGCGATATTAATTTTAATTTAATAGCGTAATAATTTACCCACATGTAAGTTGTAGTAGGAGTACTAAAATATACGGATTGTTCAAAACACGTACACATATTTTAATTAATATGTCCGCTAGGCTGGAAGCACCCCCACACTAGTTCTGAAATTTAATATATGCAACAGTATAGTATGAACAAACAAGTAATTTTAGCGAATTCAAGACAAAATATTCGAATGTAATAAATGACATCGATTGGAAGAGTAGCGGCGCATATACGAATTATAATTTGTATATAGTTGCAGCGCAGTCCGTCATATTCGGTAAGGCACTATTAATTTAGTACACCGTTCATTTAAATATATGTATATATATTTTTTTTAAATTTTGCTAGAACCCATTAAGGTTCAGCACTCAATGCCATAAAAGGCCCATGGTGCAAATCTTGGATTCTATCAAATCACGCACACGCGTTCTGCATTCTTAGCAAATTGGAGAAGTCTGAACCAGGGCAGAGAGGATATATAGATGCACAGGAATTGTCATGAAATTAAACACATGAGACCTAATAAAATCGAAAGCAGGGCAGCTACCGATGAAGTGTATGCTATCATCATCATCTTCAAGGCATTCATTGCATACTGCATTGCTGGCTAGTCCTATGCGATGGAGATGACCTTTGAAACGACCAGTAGGAATCGAGACTAGTATTCTTAAGTTATTCCTTTTTTAATGAAAGAGCGTAATTATAGTCAGCTTCGAGTTAGAATCACTAATAAAGTATTTCGCCTTACGGCAGGTGAGGGTTGATGACCACGCTTGCTTTAAGTGAAGTAGAGCAGCATTTTTGATTATTTTTTTACCAATGTAAAGAGGCAACGGAGCAGCAGGTTTATGTCCAACGAAACATGAACGTGATCCAATTGTTGCCAAATTGTCTGCGATTTCATTACCTTCAATATCACAATGCGCAGGTACCCTTAAGACCGTAACTTTGTTATTACGGCAGAGAACAGCCAAAAAATTCTTAGAATTCTTCAGGAGTTTTGAGTTGGTCAAAGGATTATTTAAGGAGTTGAGGACAGATTTTGAATGGCTCAGCGAGAACCGCGATTAATTCCATCTGAAAAAATGCTAGCGATTCAGATATAAGCTTGAGAAAGTTTGGTGAGAACCACCTCGAAAGCTTTGTAAAAGTAATTAATTGTAATTAAACATGTCAATTTCCAGCACATTGGTAGAACTAGTGATTTGCATATAACAACAAAAAGCTTTTGGATGACAAGCCCCAAGAGTTACCAAAAGCTCTTCTGTATTTTTTTAGACGTTACCAAAAGCTCTTCTGCTAGTTTTTATTGACGGTTGTTTACCTTCTGGTGTCCATTTGATAGTTATATCTGAGATATTTGACCCATAGCTCAAATAAATATTATTTTAATATTAGATATTTTTCAAGTGACTTTTTTTTCTAGCGATTGGTATGTATGTCAGGAACGATATTAGTTATAATATTGGCACTTTGCCATTTCAATATATATATATTTGTATCCACCTCATGGGCCGGACTAGCTAGCGTCTGTGGAATTTATAGACCACCGTGTTTAAGATCTGATGGTGACAAATTCTTGGAATCTAGAGCTAATTTCAAAATTCAACGCTACCTACTTGAGCCATGCGTTAGCGGTAATATTTTGGATCAAACTAGAACCAGTTTTCTGAACGTAGATCGGGTGTTGACAATTGAATCTAGTATCAGTGATCATAGTTTTGTGCTTTATAAATTAATTTTTAAATCGAAGTACGTACACAGAGAATTGGAAAACAAATTATTATTATTATGAAAAATTACATATAGTGAATTAGTTGAAAATGTTTCAGAGGTAAAACAAAAGAAAGTGAAAATAAAAAATGCAAAAATAACTGTCCTTGGATGAACTTCGATCTTTGAATTCTAATTAAGGCAAAAAATCGGGCTTTAAAAAAATTGAAACTAAACGCCGATATTGTTGATCTAACAACTAAATTAGATGTTCTTAACAAAATGATCAAATCAGGCAAATATTTTGCAAAAAAACAATATTTGTCTATTATTTAGAATGATAAAGAATTTAGAGACCTTAATAGAAGTGCTGATTTATTTAATAGGTTCTTTGTAAATGTGGGTAACACTTCCACGTCCATGGGTTGCATGTAAACTGATATTAATTAATTTCACACTATAGTTTTGTTGTTGAAATTCGTGTTTTTTATCTCAAACTTCTACTTCTGAGATTTTTAATATAATTTGCAGTCTGGGTATGATAAAATTACCCCAACATAGTTTTAAAGCGTAATTCTACGTTCTTTTCCAGCTTATTGATAGAATTAGTTAATGTTTTGTTAAAAATCGGTATTTATCCCGATTTAACTATTGGTCGATTTCAGTCTTATCAATTTTTGTTAAAATACTCGAAAAATTAATTGTGTCTCGCATTATTTAATTTTTAAATTAATCAATTTTTTTTATGGTTTCAGAAAAGGCTCGGGCACCGATCTTGCACTGGTTGAAATCACTGATTTGCTTTATCGAGCTTTTCACAGTCAAAGGTATGTGTGTGTAATGATAATGAATTACTTCTCCATAAATTACATTGTAACGGATTTCAAGGCATTGCCTATAACCTTCTAGAAAGTTATTTAGTCAATCGTAAGCAATTTGTATCTATCTATCAAAAACGGAACTTTAAGTGTTTATTATTTCTGATTTTCATAAATGATGCCGCCTAATTACCCCTGGCTTCGGTCAAATTAGAATGTTTGCGGACGATACTGCAATATTTTAAAAATCTAATCTGAAGATGGCTCTCAAGCCTTGATTTATATGAAAAGTCATCTCAACGTACTTCTAGAACTTTTTATTTTAAAACAAAATTTCAATAAATCCAAATATATAATATTTCATTCCCTATTTCTGTCTCAATGTGATTTACCTTTAATAGAAATTTCAAAGGTCACAATTAAAAGGGTTGATAAGTTCAAGTAATATTTGATAAGCATATGTTATGAGAAGATCACATACATGAATTATGCTTGAAGGTTAGTCGTGTTATGTTTTTAATCGGAAAGCTTGCTAGCTTTGTTCCAACGCATATTCTGAAATTAATTTACTTCTCATTTATTCATATCCGTTTCACCTATTCACGGTATTATGGCTTTTGGTACTGCTGCCAAAACTAAATTTAAAATTTGTTAGATAATGCAAATTAAGTGCTTGGTAACTATATCTGTGCCAATAATGCATAAGGGAATAACTTATTTTACTAACATTTCAGGAGGACAATTTTAAGATTAAAACTCATGTATGATACAATTGTGTATGTTTAGATTAAATAAAGTAAATACCGGCATATGACTCGAAATTTTTAGCTTCGTCATAATTATTGTTTCAGCAGTTATCGTGGATTTAACGTCTTATACTCTTTTGTCAAATTAATTTTTCTGGCGCATCAAATAATAAGTAAGTTATTTCTAGTTGTTGAAATAAAAATACTAATTATAAATAAATATCTAGCCTATATCTATACACAAATATAGCGTAATTTAAAAAAATAATAACTCAATAACGACCAAATAGCGCATTGGCGTAAGGTATGCTGTTTGAAGAGGCATGTATTTATTTTGAATTGCTATAAGGAGAATGGTTTTAGGGACAATGGCACACCAGATTTTAGTAGTGGCCACCACACGTTTGAGGGAGTGAGGAGGTTCAAATATTTGCGTTCTCTTATCACTCACGATAACCGTGTGGGTGATGATATTAAAGTGCGGCTGGCAGCTGCCAGCCGTGCTTTGTATCCTCTAAGGCCACTGCTAAAATCTAAATACTTATCAAGTGCCGTGAAGCTGAAGCTTTACAAAGCGTTGATCAGGCCCGTTTTATTTGTTCATCTTTTTTTTCAAAAAATAATACTCAAAACTAATAAGATAACGTAAACATCACAAATTTTCCTTTAAATTATTCTATTCATAAGTTAATAAACTTTATATATATTCCTTCTTCATTTGGATCTTCCTCTGTCAAATCGGGATGGAAATCTCCACGTCTGTTTCCAATTGTTGGTAAAATGGGTGGAAAATGGGATCTATTAGATCTAGAACGGACATCAGGCCCTTTTTCTTTTCATTACTTATTTTTATTGGGGCAGTATAACATTTTGTTAGTTCTGATGGAGAAATAGAATTAATTCCTCTTTTTCTTATGTTTAAAATTTGAAAAGGCTCTGTTTCGTTCAAACTAGTGTTAAATTGAATTTCCCCAAATTCTTTGGTATATCTTGATTATTGCACGGAAAGTCATGAAAATGAGCTACCTTCTAAATTTAAAAGATATAAAAAATATACAATAGTTGATTTTAAATAAAAATTATCTTAATAAACCTAACATCTCGTCTTTGGACAAAAAATAAATTTCTCTTTTTCAATTTGGTCGAAACTAAAGAAGTTATCTTGAGTCATTTCTACAACTCGCTGCTTGTTTTTAGCCCCAACACTCGCTACAAGATTGTACTAATCCCGGGGATGGCAAATACGAGCTGACGTTAATTTTTTCTCTTTTTCTATAGCCGCGTGGTTTGTATCACATTCCATGTGATTGTGATCAATCACCTCAACATTTAGGTGCATTTGAAAAAATAGCAAAAACATTGATGCTATATAGCTATTTTTATTTTATCCCGGAAACGACTCACTATAGAATATAAGCTGTTTTACTGTAGGTGGTAACTGGCTAATGTGCTTATATACAAGCATGATTAAATCTCATTTCTCCCACTTATGCCAATTGCTTCGTGCCACATATTGTTAAATGGAATATTGGACACGCATTCATGAATCGTGAAATTAAACGTTCCTAATTGACGTATAAAAAATTGAAATAGATGTCCGAATAAAAGGCGTGCGAAGGCACTGTTGCAAATCAAAAGTGTACACTCCCATTGAAGAATCGGGTTTTGCGGTTTTCTTATCCATACTTTTGCATTTGTATGCGTATTCAGCATCGTATTGATGTTTCTTTTGTTGCACAATTAAATTTTCCTTGTCTGATTCTTCAGTCACAACTCTTATTGTAGTTTTATTTTGTGACACGAACTACAAGTGTCTAATTTTGGTTTCTTAAAAGACAAGTTGGTTTCCTTAAAATTGGTCGAATATGTACTGAATGAAACTTAATTTTCGCTGGTGATATTCAAATCAGCTGGTAAATATGTCTTTGTAGTGTGATTCATAGGTCGGGATCGGGAATGAATTGATGTGTGATCTTATTTTATCCGTATTGTTGTAGTTTATGAGCTGGTGGATGTTTTCCACGTTGATCTATTATAATAATGGTGCCAGAAGAATTACGCTTCTGCTCAATTACGGTATCGATAAATTTAAGCGACACCCCAAGAGCGTAGCAACAAGACATCCTTTGCAAACACTCACTTTTTCTCCGTGAATAAAGAACCAATAGAGGGACCAATCAATTTATTTCCGAACTATCCGAATTATCTAAAGAATGTGATTGGGGTCATCTACACTATCGTCAAAATTTGTTTACAATTTTAAAAGGCTCTGTTGTTAAACTCATCTATGTTTTTAAATTGGCCCTCGTTTTCCTTTTCCACATCGTGTTCAAGTTCGCAATTCGGCCTAATTTCCGTTACGGAATGGATTTCCGTACTGGGGGTTCTGTTAAAATTGCAATAATGAACAGTGGCATTATAACTAAAATGAAAATATATTACCGGAATTTGATGAACCTAGCTGGTTATACTCGTAACATGCATCATTGTGTGTCTACACTGGCAATGACTGTCATTTCAACCATTTTCGGAGCTCTTAACATTGTTCGTTCGTTTTGTTTACAATTTTGTAAAGTAAACAATCACCAAACTAACGTTTAAATAGTTTTATCTCACTGACGCTATATTTTAAAAACACTCTACTTATTACAAAAAGGCACAATTCGAGTTATTTGCGGTTTATCGTTAATTTATTTTACACAAGACGGTATACGTATTGATATTTTTGTTTAGCAAATTAATTTATTACGACATAAGGAAATATCTATATAAACTTTCGAATAGGCACCAACTATTATTTGACAAATTTTAAATTTCTCGTTTGACAAAAAGTAATATCTTCAGATATTTATTATTTTAAAATTTATTTTGAACTATATTTGAAAAATGATGATTTGGTACATCAAATTTTGAAGTTATTCCCTTTTGACAAATGTAAAATAAAATGTTTATGAAATATTCCATTTTGTTCTAGATTTCGCATCAAAAATTGTAGGTAAAAACGGTAAAGAGTAAAATGGACTACTAACAATGGCGAAACCGGAAAAAGCTGAAATGCTTAATGCCATAACTCGAGTTATTCCCTTATGCAATAATGCCACAGATATATAAACTTACGCATTTGTTTCCCTCTGCTCTGATATATGTATACGTATATATGAGCATAGCAGAATGAATTCTGGCAATAAATGCGTTATTTAAACTTACCTTATCGGTTTATATGTATAAATCTTTAAACGTGCCATCAGTACTATCAAATGTTGACTTTGAGTATATAAATCAAAAGTATATGACTGTAAGTTCAAATTTGCCTGAAGGGTTATTTTATTTGGAAGAAAGTCAATATTATACAGTGGGGCTCACATTTATAATAGTATTCCCAGCGAAATGAAGAGAAAATTTAAATATAAAAAAAGGTTAAAAATATATCTATTATCATCAGCAAGTGATTATTTGTAATTGTTTTTTATTTTTAATTTTTATATATTAAATTCATTTTATTTTTCATTCTCTTTCGTTTTTTATTTATTTTTATTTTTTCTTAATTTCATAAAAAACACGAATCATATTAAATGTACAACAATAAATTAAACGAGAGCAAAGTTAGAATGCTAGTTGTGTCATGTGTGTTGTGTCTTGTGTCCCATTTATACTTATTTTACTTCATTTCTATCTCTATTTGTTTCATAATTTCTGTATACTAGTGAGGTCTTTCATGCATTTCTCTCTCTATATTTATCTAATTTTATTGCTGTAATATCACCAAATATACACGCTAGTAGAAATTCTTGTTTTATTTTATATACAGCTAAATTCAATTCGCTTATTCGCCCAGTGGAGGTGTTTTAGAAATTTGAGAAATCGACTACTAATTTCCACCCGAACTAGTTATCTCGACAATATTATTAGCTATACAAGCTCACTATATAATCCATAACGGTGCTATAATTAAATTCATAATTAAAAACCTCGGAGTCTTATTAAATAGTTTTAATAAAATAATATTAATACTATATATATATATATATATATATACATGTATATAATTTAAAAAAAATCCATTTCGAACTCGAATAGGGTAAATATGGAATTTAACAAAAAAATAAAATTTCCATACCAAATTTTAGTCGACGAAAAATTGCCTAGCACTGATACAAGATCAATTTTCGTGTGATTTACTATGTAAGTGCTTGGCAAGGTCGACTAAAATTTGGTATATTTTAAAAATTATAATTTGTAAATTATAATAAATAGAATATTATAAAAAAAAAAAAATTTCGTTACTAAACTTGAGACGACTTTGCCAAGCACTCACATAGTAAAAGCAAGTTTTTCTCTGTTTTACTATACGAGTATATGTGAGTGTTTGGTAAAGTCGATTAAAATTATTCGAGTATGAATATTATTACTAATATTATTGCTCACTTCTACTTAGGCGATATACTACCGCCAGAGAAGACTAGTTCTTGATTTTTAAATATTTTCAAACTGATTAATATAAAACTGATAATTTTAACAGCAATCTCTTTGAGGATTTATATTTGAAAAATAATTTCTTTGATTCAAATTGTTTATTTTGTTAAAATCCAAACTTGTAAAATATATATATGAATCGACTATATTTCATTTATTGATTTTAACATCCAATATTTACTCTGGTTTAAGACACCCGGACTGATTGTGTCCATTAAAATAAAAACGTGTTTGTAGACCATGAATCATTATGTTTGTTAACAATAACACTCGTATGAAAAATTTATTGATCTCTGTCCTTGTCTGGATCAGAAATTCAGATCAGTATTTTATTTTATTTATTTTCAAATTTATATACGTCATTCTTTAGTTGAGTTAATTTATGTTCAATTTGTTTATTTGAAAGGCTCTTAGACGTCCGAATTTAGGAAGAACTGTCCTTCATTGAAACCCTGTAAGTGTTTTTGATTTTTATGTCATCTTCATACATTAAGACACTAGAATGCTGTACCCAAGAATATCCAAGGGCATGAGAATATATATAGACCGATATTCGGTCTGGGTCCCTGGGATGATGCTTGCATAGACCATGGTCGACTTAGACCATGGATGAAATAGTTGAAGAAATCAAATTTATGCAGGCGCTCTCTATAATATGATATGTCAGTTTTAGCTTCGGTTTTAAACAATGGTTTATTTTGTTAATTAAATTAATTAAAAATTAGGCCTTCAAAATGTCAGTTCCGGGACTAATCCTATAAATTGATCTTCACTAACCACTGGATTAAAATAATACCCATAAATTGATAGAACAATTTTCGCCCCTTCCGACATTTTCGGCTTTAAAAGAGGTGAATATAAAAATAGGATAATGATGGAAATGGCTTTACCATTAAGGCAATGCCACATGCAGTTGTATTTCCGACCGATTTTTACAACAACAAATTTTTTTTTTCTGTTTGTTTTTTTTTTGTCATCAGTTTTTGACATTTAGTTCACCGAAAATAAATATCGGTGATATTTGATGCGTTCGGAACCGACAAAATTTGTATTGGGGAAGTGTTCGGAACCGACAAAATTTATACCATTTACGTAAAAAATCGGTTGTCGAACCGACAGAATAGAAAAACTCTTATTATTCAATTAAAATCGTTATATTATTATAAATTTATGATTTTAATCACTAATTGTAGTTATTTCATATATTTTCTCAATAATTTAAGCCAAAAATATGCAATCATTTAATCATAAATGAAAAAAATCGGTCCCAGGTTTTCGCCGATATTTTTGTCATGTGGCAACGCCTTTAATGTAACAAAAATAGACGGCTATGTCAAATGAAATAGAGACGATTTTGTCTTTATTCTGGAGACACTATAGTTTTGTACAATATCGACCTTATTGAAATAATTTAATTTCATGTTATTTTAAAAAATGTATACAAAAAAAAAGTTTCGAAATTGTTGAAATAATTAATTAGCACATTTTACACCGTTATGTCGCTATTTATTGACGTACAGAAATCATTGAGAAAGATTTCACCGATCAAACGACTAAAGAATTCACCAACTTTTGAAATTGTTTTTACGGGAACCGTCCTTTTTTACAAGCATAAATACTTGGCCCTCTTCTTATTTGTAACATTAAATATAGGAATAAAATAATAATTTTAAATAAATTATTAAGTTTAAATTGGTATTAGAAATGTTCAACTGTGGGTCTAGTGTACAGCTGCGCAAACACTAGATCTAATACGAGTACATATATATGTATATATTTAATTTAAAAAAATATTTTATTTTGATAATTATCACCCTTGGTAACAAGATCAACATAGGCACAGTGTACTACTGCACAAACACTAGATCTAATGAAATGCGAGACAAAATTGGAACGAACGAATATCACTGTTTTGTACAATAAATTCAAATAATTTTTTTCTAACTCAAACTGTATATACATTACACATACGAGTACATATATATGTATATATTTAATTTAAATAAATATTTTATTTTGATAATTATCGCCCTTGGTAACAAGATCAACATAGGACCAACTACTATATAAAAAAAACGTGGCCTAATACGACACCAATGAATATTTTGGTTTGTTTATTAAGGTTGGCCATTTTACTTGTTATTTTTGACTTCATTGTTTTACTTAAGTCAAGTTGGTTGAAATGGTGGTAATATATTTATAGCGAATAAATGAAATTATCCCAAGTGTATCGACAATCCGCATGCGACATTTACCATTATTGTATTTACATTAAATGTACTTACTATATAGTATCGATAAACATAAACTGAGAGGGCCGATATGCTAGCTAAGTGTGTTATGCATGGCCGGCTTTCTTTATAAAAACATAACACTGTGAAAATTGATATTAATGATAAGTTTTCATGGCATGGTAATAGTGTCACTAGCCTAATAGCCAAATAGACCATGTTCATTTAGCCAAAACTCGTTTAAATAAACTACTCAGACTGTAATTTCCAAATTTCATAAATTTAAACAATTTTCTAAATTTAAATTTTCGCGTGAATTCTCTGAGTTTTCAAAATTTTCCTCGATTAATAAATTTGTCTGAAGTTTCTAAAATGTTTATAATTTCTAAATTTTACTTATTTATTATTTACCGAATTTTCTAATGTTACTACTTCAGAAGATGCCACAGTTTGATTTGCATATTTGATAAACCAAAAATATAATTTAAAAATCTGACCTCTATAGATTTATCACAGAACTATCGTTATCCCATTTGTACAGCAATAAAACTATATTTCTGCCACTTACTGCTCCTTCTTCTATAATAGATGGTCGACGGATTTGAAATGTATATCGAGTATTTTAAATAGTTCTTAGGCCTAACAACAACACCTAACCTAATTTTTCTAATTTTATGAACTATATCCGAATTTTACGACCTCTACGAATTTTGAAACCTACATATATGTTTGAAACTGTACGAATTTAGATTTCTTAAGAATTTCACAAAATGAAATTCGATTAGAAGTTTTAACAATTGAAGAGTTAAAATATATTTTTCGGAATTTACGTGATACATCTTAAGATTTTAATTAAATAAATTTTATAAATTTATATAAAAGATAATTAATTAGTAATTCTAGGAGTTTGAAATTAGATTGCAATTTTATAAATTTTATAATTTTTACGAATTTACGAATTATGAAAAACATTTAACTTTTTAATTTGTTTACAATAGCTTTAGCTACTAGTATTATGATTTTTTTTAACTATCAGAATTTCGTGAATTATAGAATTTAGTTGATTGAATTTTAAACTTTACAATTTTACAATTCTGAGTTCTAAACTAATTTTTGAATTCTGGAAATTATGAATCTTTAGAAATGTCGAGTCTTGTTTACTTATAATTTTGAATTTAATATAGAAATTGTGCGGATTTTCCAAATTATTTATCTACGAATTTTTGAAATTCTGGCACTACAATTTGAGCGAATTTCGAGCTTTTGAATCTGAATTTTAAATTAATGGACATTTCCAATATGTAACGGGACAAGCTTTGTGAGTTGTGTGGAATTGTGTATGTTATTACCTACCCAAGACATTGTCAATGCAAATCCCATATCAACATCTTTCAGAGTGTAATAACCTTAACCAGAGTTTGGTGAATGCCATGAGTACATTTTAGAATAAATGTAAGATTATAGAATTAAATTGTCTCCTGGAACAGAGGTATATATTTTGTATACCAATTCAACACAAATTTTTTGGACATCCATAATGTAGTAATATGCCTGAGCCAGCATGTTTAAATATTTTATATTTGAATCTAATGTATATTTACATACATACATAGTTTAAAACTTTACCCTTCAAATTCGATAATAAAACAGAGAAAATTAATTTTTTATATAATTTTAGATTATAATAAAAACTAAAATTAAATGTACGATAACTATGTAGCACGAATATTATAGAAGTATGTATATAGAGAGAAGGAAACACAAAAACGTTATATTTAACAAGATTATCAACATCACAAATACGCAAAAATTTATCGCGCATAAGATCGGATGATGTTTTAATTTTTGATTGAACATTAAAAATTAAATTTTTATGGTTTGTTTAAACAAGATCTTACATAATTTTCTTTTGTTTTTCTCGGAGGGCAAATATACATGGTTGCAATATTCTATATATATATATATATATATACACACACAGCAGCAACATACATAATTCGTGTTAAATTATGAAATAAATTTTCAATAATGAAATGTATGATGATGCTTGATTGTAAATTTAGAAAATTTTTCTTCTTCGTTTTCCTATTTTTTTTTGTGAAAACAAAAAACAACATAATACTAACTAAACTAAAGAAGACAAAGTGGGAGCACCACCACGACACGACAAAAATGAAAATGGTTTTATTTTTAAAATAATAAATTATAATGTCAAATGTAATGTATTAGGCACGACAAATTACAGTAGTGGTCATTCAAAAACGAATTTATTACAACAATTACAATTTATATCAGTGTATGTATGTATGTATATAAGGTACATACATATATTGTGTTAAAATTAACAAACTGACCAGGGTTATCATATTTTTAACAGAGATACATTAACGACTGATCTATCGCTTTAGTATATAAACTGTGAAAGTTATAAATAATCTCGCATATTTATAATAAACTACAGTAGCCTTGATCAAGCGATCAAATTATCGTTGCGATAAACAAGTTGAATCTAGTAGATTCATTCTAAACTGAACTCGTTGTGTTTCATATTGCGAACGATACTCCAAAAAATCAAACAAAACGTTCGGTAAGTATAGGTATAGATAATTTTGATATTGGTCGATATAATTTATTGATTTTGGGCCACTCTGTTATTGTTTGTACACATGCATATTATTATTATAATTATTTCCAAGAAAATTACATATCACAATCATATGATAATAAATTAAACAAAATTATACCCATACCCAATACTGAGGGTGTAAATTTTAAATCTAAACACAACAAAAATCTTCTTCAATATTAATTTGTTTATATATGTATATGTATACAAAAATAACATTATCAACCCCACACAAGGATTTTAACATCTGCATTCCATACGCAAATCAAAAAGCAACATAAAAATCATGAACTGCACATAAAATTGAAACAAAACGAAACAAACTGCATAGCAACCCCCCACATATCCAAACGTCCCTATTGATATAAAAGCAACGCACCAGCAAAACACTGCCACCGACAGCACTAATAAAAAAATAATAATTAATTTCCATTCATACATACATACATATGTTAAATTATTATTAAACACTAACACAGACAAATAAATTTCGATTTGTGAATTCTTCTCAATTACAAATACCAACTATTTACGTAGATAATATACATAAACGTTCCTACATACGTACTTTGCGTGCAAATCACATAAGAAATACCAGCAATGAATCAACAATTAGAATGCAATGTAAATTACGATTACGATCAAGAAAAAAAAAAAAACAAATCATCGTTACACATAACGGTAAAATAAAACAAAACAAAATTAAACTTGAAGTTAATAGAAAAAAACAATTAAACAGAAAATATTTAAATCGGTTATTTATCGTTTTAGTTTAACGATCTCCGTTTGAAAAAAATTAAAAACAAGATATGTAAACAATAATTGATCTTACAAGTTGAAATTCTTGACTTTTTCTTTTATATGTATGTGTATCGTATTGACAACTGCATACACTAGAGTTGTTTAGTTAAAAAATACACATTTTTCAAAAAAATTCAGATTTAATTGAATATTAATGAGTTTTTTTTGCTCACCGCAAAGTGATACATATAATTTATAGAAAAACTAAAAAAGTAAATTCTTAATGATCAATTAAAATAAGACGTTGTGATTTTGATCTATCGGTGGTATGTACAAAAAAACCGTATTGATACACAATTCGCTTTAAAGATTTTTTTTAGCAGATGATCTAACCAATAACGCTAATCATATAATATTGTGTCCATTGTACAATGTACCTACATATGTATATGTGTACAAATTGTACATACAAGAAACAAAGGAGAAACCATGATTATAGGCGTTCAGCCACAAGTAATAAAAAAATAAAAATAAATTTCTTAGAATCATCCCAGCGTAACAAGTGAAGATTTTTGTTTTATTTTCTTTTGCGTGTATCCATGTACGAAACACAACACATCTCAGCACAGAAGTAAATTAAACACGTCTATAAATCGAAAGTTAATAAAACATCTTTTTTTTTAAACTTATTTGTGTTAATTAATAATGTTTTAATTGAAATAACATTATATCGCGCGCGCATACAACTAAAATCGATGTGTTGCCAGATGCTTGATGATTTATCATTTTATATTGGACCATTTTGCAGTATTTTGCAATGTGAGGTCGATAAACGCATTTTGTTTTCAAATTATATAGTTACATCATTGCGGTTACAGCTAAATTTTTGAATGCAGAAATCGTGGGAGTGTTATTGTTACTATAGATATTATCGACGAATTTTATAATTTTATCTAGCTTCTTCATTATTGAGCTCCATGGCATGTGTTGACATATTATGTGACGATAACGAACTATGGTTATTTCCAGGTTATTTAGGTTCACGAAACAACATAATATGTGAATTAAAAAATTTAAACAGGACGGCAAACCCGATTTTGAATAAAAAAGAGACAATATTTCATACAAAACAAAACAAAAAACCACATTGTGATAAATTGCATTTGTTTTTTATGAATGTATGTGTTTTGTGTAACTATAACATTAAGCCTGTATTCCATTGTGAAAAATTGATTGACAGCAAAAACAAAATGGGATAAAAATATAGATTTGCTGGTGGTGCGAAAGAAACAACTATAATAATCAGTAAAATTTTACTGGAAAGCAAAATGTGTTTGTGTTAGTGTATTGCCATAATTTGTTATAAAAAAGTATCGAGTGGAGTATTTTTTATGGCAACATTCAAATGTTATTTTGTTGTAGATTTTTTTTTTAATATTTCAATCGTTATAATAATAAATTATTATTATTAATTATACATATTACAATAAATCATTTATAATGTAATAGCTTATGAATAAATGAATAAAATTATGTTCGCACTCTAAACATAAAAAAATTTATGAAATGTTTGGGATATGTTACAGAAGCTGTCAAAACGTAACCATAAAAGTTTTGCTATAAAATAAAAAAAATACGATCTCTGTCACACTAATGGAATTTTTAATTTTTTTTCTCCTTTCGTTATTTCAGCAAAAAATTGTTGTCAGTAAATTTTTCACAAAATTTTTTTTACTAAAATCACATCAATTGACATCTGCGGCTATAAAAGACGCCGCTTTTATGGTTGCTTCTTCTGGTTTAATTTTGTTATCGATATTTTGGCAAATGATGTTTTGTCTCGTTCTGATTTTAAGGATTTTTCAATGTTGTATCTCATTTTTTTTTTGAAGACGTCGAATGTGTGGATTACGTATTAGTTGCAAACTAGCAAACATATGATTTATATTGATAACAATTTTTAAGTGGATTAAAATTTAATGGTTATTTAATGTTCAATGTGACTTCTGTAATATTGTTGGTTGTTATTTTATTACCAGTAAATTAGCGATATCTACAAAATGTCTAGCCAATAAATCAGCTACCTGTTTGTTCAGTCTGGGTTTTACAAATTATAAGTAAACCACGCACTTGTACTTATTTCACAATTGTGTTTTTATACTAAACCACTTATAAAAATCTAGCGTGAATTTGAAGTGTTGCTTATAGGCTTCCAATTTGTTATGGGATAGTTGCAAGGTTGTTGAGACTCCATCTAACTTTCAATGTAGAAAAATTTACCTTGTTACCACTATGTCGATCGAGGGGAAAACTCCATCTGGCCGAACATAACAATGGCCTGGTATATGGGATAAAAACGTTCAATTTCCTGAGTAAATTGGGATAGCAGATTGTTATGGGATAGTTGCAAGATTGTTGAGACTCCATCTAACTTTCAATATAGAAATGTTTACCTTATTACCACTATGTCGATCGAGGGGAAAACTCCATCTGGCCGAACATATCAGTGGCCTGGTATAAAGGTTAAATAAGTTCAATTTTCTGAGTAAATTGGCGAACTTTGTTCACCTTTCACTCAACTGTATATATATACATTTTCAGACGAAAATTTTATTTTTTATGGGAGCCTCGTAATTTCTTCTTTCTCCTTCGCTCTGAAAAGGAATGTGCATACCGCAATTTGGAATTCGAAATTACTTGACTATAATTCTTACCCTTCTTATATTTTAATAATCGAATTTTGATACCTTAAAATTTCTTACTTCTGGTAACGATTTTTATGAACATTCATGAACATCAATTTCACCGTTTAGTTTGTGCTGAGTACGACGATATCTCAGAAAAATAGCTCCCGGTAGATGGTATGAAATTTATAAATAATTTATAACCTTAGCTGGTTAAATACTGGCATCAATTGCGTAATAAACCAACAAGAATTTGGTGTCTATATTTACCTTGTCAATTACATTATTCGTCATATTTTCGATTTCAAAGCCATTACCACTTCATGATTGTTGCAACGTTTGGCGAATTACTGCCACTGGAATACGTGAAAGGCATCAAAAAAAATAATTTTTTTTAATTTTCTACGACCTCTGATTATGTAGTGAAAAATGAATTTAGAGATTACTGATTTTATTGAGAGAGTGATAGAAACAAAATTCCATTTGAATGACAAAGACAAACAATTCATTTTTTTATAGCAAGTATTATACTCAAAATTGTAACAGTGTAACAACATAACCTAGAATAATTTATGTGTTCGATTCTGATATTTGGTAAATGTATAGATAAAATGTTTCAATTTAACTCGAATTGTAATAATACATTTAATTTTCAAAATCACGTCTTCCTAGTCGTCCACAAATGTAATGAATGACATTTTGCTATAAACAATCAAACAACCGAAATTTATGTACATGTAAACACATGTGAAATAGGTTTACAATTTTTGATGGTGGTAACAATGTTAAAAATGCTCAGTATTTTTTTACTGACATGCCTTTTGATTTCTTCTCACAAACAAAAATTTTAATTTTAAACTCGTCATGATCGACAGATTAACCAAACGTATATGACGTCATGTCACACGTGAACGCTTGCTATATATGATTCGTCATGATTGACGATGTTAGGATAGATACACAAACCACATGGCAAGTATTATGATGATTACAAATAAGAGAGTGTAAGTTGTCACCTTCAATCTAAGACGATGGGCAGGGATTTCAGAAAAATTAAGTGAATTTCGGGATTCGTCAGCATAAATGATTTCATCATTATTTATGAGTCTTTTTACTCTTGGAGGTGTTAAGAATAATATTATCCAATTTTGCTGCACCATCAATTTTTGGTGTAGAAACGTTCACTTCCGCAATCATAAGACTGATTTGTCCTTCAGATAACTAACATTCACATAGTCTTTTTTCGATTAAATCACCAACATTTCCATAACTGTAGTAGCTAGACCTCCGGCCAAAATATCAGTTTTGCCTTGAGCTCGATGCGACCATCCACTATTTTCAATAAATCTGGAAATTTAGGCCTTAAGAAGAATGAAACTGAATTCATAAAAAGTTTTGAAAACATTTTTTTTTTAAATTTTGAACAAACATTTTGGAAAATTTCGTGAGTAAAGTGTGGAGAGTAAAATTTAATTTTACCGGATTAAAAACTTTTGAAATCGAATTTTACAATTTGAATTCTAATCTTCATTTTAAATCAATGAATTCGGAAAATTGCAAATAATTTTAAAGTTTTTAGAAAGTTCGAATTTATAATTTTCGAATTTCGTATATTTATAATTCTAAATTTAATGTAGAATTGAATAGAATTTTAGCTGATTTTCTAAATTTTTTAACTTTCAATTTATTAAATTTCGATATTAATATGAAAATCGATTTTAAATTTCTAATTCTAATATTTAAAATTAACGCAAGAAAATTTCAGTTAGATTTATTGAATTTATTGAATAATCGAGCTATAGAAAAATAGATTTTAACGATATTCAACATTTGTAAAGTTTCCGAACATTTACAAATACAGCTACAATTTTCAAAATTGACAATTTGTAATTCGAATTTTGAAAATTATAAATCGAATTTCATAATCAAATTTTTTGAAACCGAATTTTTCAATTCTGAATTCTTAATCAGGAATATTAAAATGTTATGTATATGAATGTTTTAAAAATTTAAATTTTGAACAATTCTACAAACATTTTTGTATTTTTGTGTATCGATTCTAACAGAATTTGAATTCTAACATATTTAGAATAATAAATTTCTCGTATGCAGAAATTAAAAGCATTGTATTCATACTTAGGATGACACCTATCTAATTTTGAATTAAAAATAAATTTTACAAATGTCGAGGAATTAACTAATTTTTAAATTTTAACAGTTTTCTGAATTTTTATAAATTGTACCTGTTATGTTAGCTTGCACAAAAATTCGTTAATTCTCTTAATAAACTTATGTTAGTTCAAAGCATAAATTGTTTCGTTTCTTACATCGGTAGAAAATTAGCTGAAAAAATATATTTCTGGATTTTGACACCATTCAGTGTATAACTTATGTTGTTCAACATCTAGAGCTAAACGGATAAGATTAAGATTTGTCAGTCAAAAGATTTCACTCTCCGTGCGACTTCTTAACCAAGAAAAAAACAATATCTTACACACTGGCTAATAGAGTAGTGTTAGAGTAGCAGGCTAAATTTGCCTGCACTTCTGTATGATAAACATTTGAATTCGAATTAGGTTTGGGTCCCAAAAAATGTACTCAAAAAATGGGATCGCAATAATAAATAGTTGGATTAACCATATTAACTTTCTTTTGAAGTTTTAATTTAAATAATACGCTGATTTTCTCCAAAACGCAATTATCTTGAAACTAACAAGATTTTGATAGATGGATCATAAAACACCGCTGAATCTATTTCATCATATATTATGAAATATCTGGGTTTTCTGTTATCTATATGGAAAATTGGAGGCACTAACCATATATAGGATATACAGTGAAAGAGAAAGTAATGTATTGAAGACGTATGCTGTGTAAGGTTCATATACAAAAAAAAGCAAACATGGTTTTGCTTCCTTTGAATAATTTTGATATTTAGTATGTTTAATAAAGTTTAAGATTGATTAATATGCACGTTTTAACAATAAATTCTAGGAAAGCTGTGCTTTAATTGCCTCCAGAGGCGCTACGCCCTTAGTATGGTACGGTTGTTGGCCGCCCAAGTGCAAATTTCAACATATAAAATAAAGTAATTGTAATACGTTTAAAAAAAAATCACATATTCTTGTCTCAGCTCCTTAGATTCTAACAACAGTACAACTACAAATAATTCTTGCTGCGGGCACAGTGTTTTGAGCCATTCATTTTTCACATTTAATGGCATCGTTAAATTCGTTGCAACTTAACGTTGTACGTTTTATTACTATAATCTTATTTAGCAACTGCACAAATTGACGCATGTTACCTCTCAAGCAATTATGTTTCTTTATGGCATAAGAATTTAAAAAAAATTATTAAAGTCTTTAAGCGGTGTATTACCGAAGCCTAATCGCATACACCGCTTAATTGAATCTAGTGTATGACCAGGTTTTGCACTGAATTTCTATAATATCTTGGTCATCTACAACTACATATATATAATACATAAAAAATTTGATTTTCTTCAGGTTATATTTAATTTTAACATAAATTATTACTGTAACATCACAGTATTATATACAGTAAATTTTAATTATAGTAAAATACAAAATTAAATTAATTTTATTATATTTTAATTTTATACATTATATAATTTAACCACAAATAGAATAGGGTGTGCATTTTGTTTTATTATATCAAAACAAATGATGGTTGGTTGACGTCAAAATCCAAAATAAATAAACATTTTCAACGGACAGGTTTTGTTTCGTGAAACAAACATTCATTAAATAATTTAATTAGACTTTACTTATAATAACTGTCGTCGATTAGAGAATTATTCATAAATATATAAAAATAATATATAAAATATTAAAAAATCATCAAAGTAGTAAAGGGTATTTTTGTAAGCCCGATAGAACTTGAAATTGTAAGAAATAACACAAAAAATTAAATTGCAATCAAAAAATTTTTTATAATCGAAATATCCAATACATCGCATTCTGGACGTCCAATTTTGGGCCATTTGTTCGAGCACTGCTGGTCGTATGTCACGAATAACACGAACAATGCTCGCCTCTAAGGCGACAATTGTTGCTGGTTTATCAGCATAAACTAATGACTTCACGTAGCGTCATATGAAATAATCGAGAGGTGTCAAATCGCACGACCTTGGAGGCCAATTGACAGGTCCATTTCTCGAAATCAACTTATCGCTAAATTTGATTTTAATAAGTCTATATTCTCTTCAGTACGCACATTCCTTCGACGTGTTGATGTTATTGCATCCTCTATAGAGAATATGTGGTACGAAATCTATCCACACTTCGACGAATGGCTTGCTCAGATGGACGATTATGTGTGCCATAAAAATCACGAAGTCGTCTATAAGTTGCGCGAATCGACGACTGATTTTCAAAGTAAATTTTAATAATTTCGTAGCGTTGTTCAAGCATGAGACTATTCATGATGATTTGCCAGAGTATACTGAGATCTGCTAGAGTATATTTTTCATAAAAATTTAATTTTTTGTTTTATTTTTTACAGTTACAAGTTCTATCAGGCTTAAAATAACACCCTTCATATGTATTAAATATTTTGAATTGATTTGAGAAAGTTGCAAATGTCATGTAACATTTAGTTACGATAGGTGATATTTCTCCTGGAAACAACTTAGTTACTTACATTAAATCATCTAATTTAGTAGCGCTAGATCTTACGTTATAACTAAGAATATAAAATTGTAATTATTCACTTATTATGAATGTTTATTTATTTTTTTCTGGTATTTGCTAATTATTTACTAATTGTTTAATGTTTAGATTTTTAAATTTTTCTCAGATTGTTTTCAGAATGTGCGCGATTGACATTATTAATTATAAATAATTAGCAAATAACAGAAAAATTATATTATTATACTTTAAATTTAAACATTATTATCTGGTTTTGTAGTACATATATATTGATTGAGCCACACATGGCTTGTTAAATTTTGATGGTTTTGATTCATATACAATAATTGCGAATTTAAAAATTTTAAATAATCGCATGCGTAAAATTCTTTTCATTTTTAATATTATTTTTGGAAAATTTTATAGTTTTAAACCTGTCAACAAAAATTGTGCTTTATTGTACATATCTATTTTAATTTTAATTAAAAACCAATTTCGAAAATGAAATGCGTGTTTTTTATTGTATTTTTTTGTAAAATGTAATTTTAATAATAGAATTATTAAACGAAAGTGGAAAGCCTTGTTTGGATTTTAATCGTATAGAGGAAAAAATTAAATATTTTCAAATGTCAATAATTATTGTTCTGTACAGAAATATAATTATATGAATTTTATGCTAGTCATCGTAAAACAGACTCAATTAAAAAAAAATTAAAAAAACTCCTGTGTTGAATTCTAACTATGCTTAGTAATAAATATACATAAAACTGTCATCGCGACAATCTATAGTTCACTTTATGTTCTGTTGATAACAATTTAATCGTTGTTAACTTAAAGTTATTAACGTTATTAAAATAATAACAAATATATTTTGAATATAGAAAATTTCTTTCTGTTAGACAATATAAAATATCAAATACCAAAATCAAGTACATAAACACCACCGTTGAGCACCTATATACATATAACTGACTCTAAATGTACTTTGGGGTACAGTAACTGAATCAAATTTAAATATTATTAATTAATATATGATTAGTTTGTTTACTTAGCCATAGAAAATACTTGATAATATACAAATTATATTTTATTTCACAAACGTCAGCAGCCCTGAACATTCAAAAACAACAACAATATTGCTGTTTGTTTTGTTTACATTATTTTTACACTGCCATACAAAATTAACGCATTCCTTTTATTATGTAAAAATAATCAGAAAGTTCAGTTAAAGTAAGCATTCGATCCTGCGCTTTCTTGTATATTTATTTTGTAAACCTATCACTATAGTTATCCGATGTTCCACTGTTCAAAACACTTAGTTGATTGTGGTTCCATCCAGATCCATTTTATTGTAAAATTTAATAATTAGAAACTAAATTGTAATTTATCTTGTATTCAGTTTATTCCTAATTGAATATCCATTATTATAGGTTGTAGTAACTCATATTTAAACTAAAATTTTAAGTCAATATTTATTTAATGACATTGTTGTTAACGTTATTTACATACTTTGACATAATTTACGATTGGTATTTATCTTAATTGTGAAGTTCGTCAACCTACCGTGTTAGTTAGAATTTGTATTCAATTTCTATGTTTTATTCTTTTATATATAAAATTCTACATAATGTATGTGACAAAAAAGAGATGAAAAAATTTATATGTATATTTTATACTTATAAGTTCACTGCGTTCATCCGGATCGGATCAAAAATAATTTAATAAATAAAAGTTTCTCAAGATAGTTTTTACTCAAAAGGCAATATTGACAATAAAATGTTAAGTTGTTATGTATTAGTTTGTCTTTTCATTTAATTAAAGTTTGTCAGATACCAATTGATCTACGATATACAACAGGGCTGGCTACCACTGAAGTTTACTCCCAGAACTGCCAGTAGTTCATTTGAAACCAACAATGATCCAATATAACAAACATTATATAAGACAATCATATTCTTATAATGAAATAAAAAAGCCAAAATTTTTTTTTTGCTAAATCTGTATATATCTATCCGGATATGACGAATTATTAATTAAACAGAATTCCGTTTAAATCTAATTTTAGAAGTGGATAATCTATATGACTCTTCTAGATTTAATAAATAAGTAGTTTTCACTCTATTATAAAAATGGTTAGCGATTTTGACCAAAAATAATCCTGCCGCATAAGGTAAAATCCGAATTAGAATTCACTTAAAAAATATACGAGATTTCAAGGTCATTTGTCTCTAATTTGACCACATAGAAATACTTGAAAGTGTAATTATTGAAAATAATTTATAGTTACACACTACAATTTATTTACATCATCTTCAAATAGATAAAACCAAAAAACAAAAACTACTTTCTCACAATTATTATAAAATTATATATAATTAATTAGAATTAAACAAATGAAATTACAAAATAATTATATTGTTATAAAGTTTTTTTTTGTTTTAATTATAAAGTGATAAATTATAATTTTGTTTTATATACATAGTTTTTAATTCACACTTTGGTGTTTTATAGCAAGTGTTATGGCAAGAAAAAAAACCACCAAAATATTTATTATGTAAACATTAAAAAAAAATTATCATTCGTATAAATTTGAAACAGAATAAAATTGGGTTAATCTGACAAAGATGTCTATGACTCAATCAGTTGACATTTAAGACGGAAATTTGAGTGAAGAAAGTAGAAAAAATGTTTTTGTTGATTTTGGTTGAAGTCTATGCGAATAGTGATGGTTAAAAAATATACTCTTATAGATATATAAAAAAAATTGACTGTAAAATGACATAAGTTTATAAAAATGACGTAAAATTGAGATTAATCTCTGTTAGTTTTTTTGGTTAACAAAAGAATGCAAATTCACTTGCAAATTTGTTAGCATCAATGGTATGAAAACGACTTGAGAAATTTTTATTTTTACATACTGACGATAATTTACGCGTCATAATTAACAAGACAAAAACAGTACATATGTATATAAATTATTTGATAGTCTCGTGCTCGTGAATTAATTTGTGTACTCAGTGTATTAAATTTTATTATTTCAATCTTTCAATATAATGCATGTATGTATATATATATATATATGGCGTATTGATAGTTTGAACTAACTTATATAGTTATAGATAAGAAAACATACTAAAAATATAACACTGCAACACTGAAATTTTTCGAAAATCTACTAAAATAAAATCCACAGAAAACGTGTTTAGCTCAGGTCTGCAAAATTATTTTAGCTAATTATTGTGGTAAAGTAAGTTGTTGCATTTTTTTTACTACTGTTAAATGAAGGTTATTTTATAGCTTTACATGCTTTTTTAAATTTTAATTGCTTTTTTGTCGAGATCAGATCATTATTATTATTTAATTGTTAAGATAATTAATGATTTTATTTTTAAATAATGCAACAGTTTAATCAGAGTTCAGTACCTTAGGAAATTCAATAAGTTTACTTACGTCCGGTTGCACATAAATCGCAATAACCAAAGGTTAATAAATACCAGCACATACATACATTAATTATGGACTGTTCGACTAGTGGATTTATTGTCCTTTGAAAGCTGAACAGTATAGCCCTATTTTCTACACAGCATTTTTTTTTTGTTTATTTATATTACGACTGAGTCTTGTACCCATTTAGTAATTTACATTGCATAATACAGTATTTTGAAAAGTCGGCGTAATCAAGTGATTATCCCCAGTTTAGTGTAACTCCTCCCTCAGATTTTTCGCCACAGTAAGTCTACTGACCTCCTGGTCGCGATAAGTCCAGTGGTTCGGTTCTTTGCAGTGTTCTTGTTGGAGATGTAGTCAGCATACAGCGTATGTCCAGATTTTAATGCTGGTGCAGGCGTTGTAGGTGTTTTGTTGCATGATGCTTAATTTGCACTGCATAGCTCCATGCTAGTCTGTACTAACATGAACGATGGACAGGCTCATGAGTTCTACGTTCCACCAGAGGGTCATAGATGTTTTCAATTTAATCACTAATCGTATTCAGGGATGAAAAATCCTTTTTGCATCTCGTTTCTGTCCGGATTCGAACCCGGTATCTCCGGTACTTAGATACATTTTTCATTTTTGGATTTTAACTTTCAGTATTAAGATCATTGATCGTTCTGCGTGCTGATCCGGAACGAATTGTGCAGCGATCTCTGAAAGGAGAGCCACCATATGGTAGGCGCAGAGGTCGTTGCAGGCGACGATGGCTTGTAGCGTCGACACGCTACAGGCTCCACGGTGTAGAGAACGACTTGGCCTCTTCAGATTGTCTTAGACAGTATGAAGACCATGCTCGGGATCGAAAACGCTGGAGCCAAATTGTTGACTCAGTAAGCGGCCAGTAATGGCTTTTAAAACTGTTTTAATTAATTAAGATCATTGAAAAGCTTATAAATATAATAATAATAAATAAATTAATTAAAATATACCAAAGTACAATCAAAACAATAATAATTTTAAAAAATATTTAAATTTCTCGAAACGAAATTTTATTCTTTCCGCAAGTACTCACATAGTAAAACACATGAAAAATAGTTTTGCATCAGTGCTAGATACTATTTTGTGAGTTTTACCATGCGAGTGCTTAGCAAGGTCAAGTAAAATATGGTTTCAAGATTTTATTTTTTTATAAAATTTCTTGTACTTACTAAATTAAAATAGATTTTTCGATACCAAATTTCTGTCAAACTTTGTAGCACACACACACGAAAAATTGCCTTGCAATACTGCTAGACACTTTTTCGTGTGTTTTACTATGCAAGTGGTATCGTAATTTTATTTTTTTGTAAAATTTTATTTATTATAATTTATAAATAATAATAAATTACAAGTTAGACTATATGTTATAAATTTTTGGTTGGATAGTGAAATGAATGAAATTACATATATGTAGCTCTCCATTGCCCAGTATGACAGGCAGCGACTGGTGTTAATTTTAGAATAGACTAACTGATGATATTTTAATATTTTTTAGTCAACCCTATACCAACAAATAAAAAATTAAAATGTTGTCAAAATCATGTTTTTTATAACAATTTCATTAACGTTAATTAAAAATAATTATTCCTATTAATAACGAAGTAAAGATTTGTAATTTTATTATTTTTTTTAAACTGTCATTGGCTTTATTCTTGTATCTTTCCTCACTTTGAAATTCACAAGATTTATTCAAATGTTATATGAGTATATGTCAACTAATTAAAAATAATTTTTTAAGACTCGTCTGTTGTTAATAATAATACATTCACAGTATTATATCACTACGTTACTTTAAATTTTAAGGCACTGTTATCTGTACCTTCCTAATATATCCCTGCTAATTGAAGCATTTTTTCGAAGGGTTTTAGAAGAGTTGGTAGGTTGTATTTAGTTTGTTAATGATTTGAAACCATAATGTTTTATATCAAACCGCATGGCGGTTTACTGTTTTACTTACTAACAGATAAATCAGCATACAATTTTATTCCAACATCTGCAAAAAACTGCGAATTAATCTTAATCGCTAAGAACTGCAAATTGTTGATAAACATTTTTAAAAAAATAAATAAATAAATGAGAATATCTTCGAGTGTACTTATACTTACGTTACTTAAAAAGTGGATGGCAAATCTTATAACTTTAAACCGTGAAAAGAATATAAGTAAATGAACTAAAAAAATACAACGATATTATTAAAGGTTAAATATGTTTGTATAATTGTTTTGTATTGGGCCTTTTTGTTTATGCCTAATTTTTTTTTGCGGTATTTCCCGGAATTTTAAAGTATAAATTTAATTTTTTTATAAACATTAATGAAATTAATAAATTTAATTTCAAGAAAACATAAAAAAAGTAAAATAAATATTTAATATTTCTATGTCTTTAAAATACAACACTTCGATAGAATGTGGTCAGAAGGTCAACCACACGTTTTTTTTGTGATGATTATACAATGATGCCTAAATATACGTTAAAGAATATTTAACAAAGCTTCTGTGGCTTTGTCCATTGTTAATTTGATAATAATTGGTAAATGTCTATCACTGATACCATTATCATCTGTTTTAAAAACATCACGAGTGAATGACATATATATTTGGTACATTCAATGCCAAGCATGTCAAGTTATCTCAGTTTTTCATTCCAGATAAAACGAAAACTTTCACCAGGCAATACAATTCAGCTAAACATTTCTGTTTTATTTTCATAGTGGTGTTTTATGTTTAAATATTACATTGGCTGTGAGTTCCGTCATACAGTAAATGCCATAAATTCGAGCCAGTAATTAATCTTAAGTTTTGAATTTTGAATTTACAGTGTTGCACGCAAATTGTGATCAAATCGATTGGCTTCATATAAAACAAATATATATGGAATTTTTTGTTGCTAATATACTGTCTCAGCGTGGGAACACAATTAAAAGTTCGATTCGTCATTGAACATACTTTCATTTCGATTGAAATGTTCGTTTTGTTTCAAATATATTTCAACAGTGCCATAACACGTATATTGCGAATTATTGCCTTTAGCGCCGATGCCTTACAAATTTAGATGATTATTTGTCTTTCTCTGTATGACCCCATTGAGGAGTTTCTCTAAATCTAAGATTACAAAATTTAGGTCAGTCAAAATACCGATATTTTCGCTGGTATCAAGCCTGGTTATTTTAAAATTTTGATTTTTAATTCATGTATAAATCGCGCTGTCAACAGATTTTCTTTACTTTACCTGACACAAAATGAATTTGAGTTGGTGGAATTTATTCTTATATACAGTAGCAATTTACTTTAACGGACACTAAATAATAAAATAAATAAAATTACTCGTACGTGTTAAATGTAAGCTTGTGTCGTAGCAGCCGCTCTAACCTAACCTAACCTAAATATAAGCTTTTTCAAATCAGTAAAAGTTTTATTTGGAAAATCAAATTTAAATTTGATACTCATTCTAGTTAGAAAGTGCTTGATTTTGTAAAATATATTTTTATTAATTCTGGAGCTCTATTCTTGAAATCCGGTTTCCGATTAATAAATTTTAACAGATATCTACGTGAGATATCTGGTCTTATAGATTTCAGGCGTAATATATTAAAATAAATATTTAAAGAAAAAATATGTTTAGAAGCACGATTTTGATTACAAACAATTGAAACCGGTATTTGCCAAAATTATGAAAATTAGGCTAGGTGTCTAACTAGTACACTAGTACATTCTAAAATATAAAACATTACCAGACTTTAATGTCATGACAACACATGTTATTGGATCTAAAATGATAGAACTTATTATTATTATTAATTTTCCAGTGTGTAGAATACTTTTTCTTTTCTGTTGGGGAATCCTTTCTTCTGAATAGTAGTAACCCACTCTTCTAAGCTGGTTTCGTCTTCGGTAGTTATCACTGTAAAACGGTCACGCTCACGTCTAATTTTTCTCAATATAATCCATCCTATGAACATGAAAGTGGTTCTGGGCAAACCAACATATTATTAGCAGCTGCCATTTTGACATTGTTTTGATGTTATTGACTTCAACATTACTTTGAAGAACTTCCTCGTGTTTCGCAATTTTTTAACTATATAAATCAATTTTAAAAAATTTTTTTGTTATTGACACTCTTTAAAAGTATTAAAAGTACAATGTTCGTGCTTAAATAATTGATGAATGGAGAGGTTGAAAAAGTGGCCCTTGTGATAAAAACTAAAATACAGTAAACGCTGTAAAATTTCGATTCGGTTAAATATCGCAAAAGCCTCACTGGTAAATTAAATTACATATTTGTTATTTATTTATCACGATAGCGATTTTATGCACAGCCTACTTGTACACAAATTAAAATATTGATTTTAACCAAATTTCTCCCTCCAATTGTGACAAATAGGTAAATCCATATAGGTATGCTCGTTACAAAAAAAAATTAGATCCATTAACATCACAACTGAACCATATTTTGTTATAATTAGCACTCAAGTAGATTTATGAAGATATCAAACTGCCTTCATGTTCGAAGTATCCACTACGTGGTTAGTGCAATTTTTTCCTTCGGTCTGAACCAGCTTGTTAACTCCTTAATTTTATATTAACTGTATAGGTGAGATTATATCTGATAGAATGATCATTGCTAATATTTTTATTGTTGTATTGGAGAGATATGTTTTCGGTTCCAGATTGCAGTACTCCTACTATTCAACTTATTTAAGATACTTTTAATTCCCATTTCAGTTTGTGGATGGGTTCATTATTAGTAATATTGAGAGTTTCTCATTTTGGATACTGCTACTCATTGTTCATTTTGATTTAGCGTCGTTCCTCTGTTCCAGGCCGTCTTGATGCATAACATCTTCAATCTGCTTCCATCTTTCATCTACCCTGATGGCTATGAAGCTTCCATTGAATTTGTTTTTACAATCATTCGTTCTCCATCGGTCAGTGTTGCATTCGTTCTCCATCGGTCAGTGTTTCACTCATCCCGAACTATGCCCTTCATCGTTCTGACATATTGTAATGATGGGACGATTTTCTAGTTGACTCCCATTACGTTGTCTATTTGGCCATTTGCTCAGTTGATGCTCGTGTGTATTTATGAATCATTCTGTATGCTGGAATTCAAATATTGTATTGTGTCGGTTTCCCCAGAGAATACCAGATTGTTGTCTTCGTTATGTTTGTTTTTGTAGTATTCGTTTCTGTAATAATTTTTACTTCAGATTATCAAAATTCAAGCCACTTCCAAGCTGCTGAATAAGGTATACTGTTGTACCTGGCGAGTGTGGTTTCCCTTAGTCATCTACATATTTTTTGCCTTTTGCTTATATTATCATGCGGTCATCTGTATATGTACAAATCCTAGCAAATGTTTCTTGACGTTGTTGCATTTCATATCTTTCATTTATTCTACTCAATCCATCGGTTGTTAAGAGAAACGTATTTTTCTGAATTTTGTGATTCCCGCACATTTTTTTCGGTCAGGTAAAAAAAAAAAAAATTTCCTACGACCAAATAAATTTTAAGTCGCATAATCGAGTAGTTGGCTAAAAATGTACCTTAAAGTGTACCTTACGAATTCCAGGCATGGTGAGATACGCATAAATACAATTTCAATTTTTACATTGTATTTTGAATTTCAATGCGTTTTTCTATTTTATAATTTGATATGTACAAAAATGTAATACTATAGAATGCTTTTCTAGATTCTAGATATTCACAGTCTTCTTACAGAAAACAAAATTGTTATTTTTCTCATTATATGTAACTTTAGCATCTGTTGACCTCGGCCAGCTTAGGTCAATAATCTCACCGCTCGAGCAACAAAGTATCACTTTACGCCTTGTATATACAGAGTATATATATATATATATATATATATATATATATATATATATATATATATATATATATATATATATATATATATATATATATATATATATATATATGTATATATATATATAAATAACTACTGGGAAATCGGAATCAATTTTTTAAAATGTTACTTAACAAACGTCAAACCAGTTTCATAAAACTTAGCATTCACTTAAAGTGTTGATCATGTCTTCTTGCAGCTCGATTCTTAAATGAGAATTAATGGATAATAAAATATTTTTTTGTGCAAATTTTAAAAACAAAATGCTTAATGTGTTTAGTTTGAAAAGAAATAATTACAGTTTGGCGTACGATTAAACATTTGTTGCAATATGAAACATAGTAAAACGTATTTCTAAACTGGTTGAATCTATGAGTTAACTGTTAAGTTAGTAATCTATTTCAACAAAAAGGAACTGAAATCCTCTTATAGCCGAGGTAGAAACATTTACTGTGTTCGATAACATAAGCACGTAATAATGAATTTGACCAAAGTACCAAGCGACATATTGTTTCACATATTTCGTCACAAACTAACCTAAAAGTTTAAGAAATTCGTAAAAATTTGTCAAATTTATTTATTATTCAAAATTAGTCATCCTAAATTTGAAAAAAATAATTTATTTTAATTTTGACATACGAAATTTTTGTATAAGCAACTGTATGAGTGGATTTTAAAGTTTTCAAGCTTCACATCGAAATGTAATAGCTCGATTAACACCAAACTATAAATTTACAAATTTAATTGAATTTAATTGACATTTTAAATTCAGAATTTTAAATTTAACTTGAAATTTGTAAAATATTACAAAATATTGTAAAATTCGGTTTCAATAGTACAAAATGTAAAACTTATTTTTCTAGATGAGATTGAAGTTTAATAAATTGAAAGATACAAAAATTCGAAATTTCGCATATTTTCTGTTAAATTTAATTCATCCATAAATATATGAAATTCGGAATTTTAAAAGAATTTTAATTTTCAAAATTCTGAGTTTTATACGTAAAGTAACTCAATTTGAATTTTGAAAATTGTATAGATACACATTATTTAGGAATTTCCAAGAACCATAAAAGTGTTAAATATTGTTAAAATCGAATTTTCTAAAGCTGGTCATTTTTAAAATTAGAAATATGCAATTTGCAAAATTCAGTATAGATACAAAATTTTAATTTATTAAATTTAAATTTTTTTATTTTTTTTTCAAATTTCGAATTGAAATTTGATCTTTTTAAATATTTAAAAATTGTGTTATGTAACACTGCGGTAAAAGTCGTAGAGTTCGTATATTGTTCGTCAAATTGGAGGCCCTAAGGACCATTCAAAGTACTTATTAGTCAATAGAATTAATGAGAATTAATTCATACAAAATATTCTAATCAGATGCAAGACTCATCAGGTACCAGAGGCTATTTTTTGGCCAATTATGAATTTCAATATGTTGGATGTAGTAGTAGTTGAAATGTTGTTGTAAATGTTTCTATATAGATTTCAATTTACCTACACATTTTTATATTCATAATGGCGCAAGAAGAAACTAACGAAACTATTTTAATGTATTACTTTGCTGTTTATTGTAACACGCAGTTCTACAAGCTGTGCGGTTGTGTCTCAGATGCAACTTTGTCGATTTCAGTTTTCGTAATTAGCTACATTTAACATAGTTAGTTTGTAACTGGCCCTAAGGATGATATTTTTGAAATTATATAAAAAACAATTTAATAATTTATAATAAAGGGTGATCAAAAATTAACGCAACATTTGAATTTGCCGCCATTTGTGCCGTAAAGTGTTGGCAACCCTAATAAATATAAATTGATAGCTGAGAGGTTAGGATTAGTAGAAATGTGGCGTCTCACGATAGAACAACGTATTTTCATTATTGAAGAATATCTTAAAAATAATGACAGTTTGGCAGCCGCAGTTCGAAAGTTTCATACAAAATATGGTCGGAATAGTGTTTTAACTTCGTCAACTGTTAAGAGATTAGTTGAAAAATTCAAGGAATTGGATCAGTTGGAGGCACTAAACACACCGATCATCCAAAACCAAGCCGCTCAAATGTCAATATTGAAGCAGTACGTGAGAGTGTTGATGAAAATCCAGGAACATCAATTCGGCGTCGTACTCACTTCTTTCTGCCTCAGTTGGATGATATTGACATAGAAGACATGTGGTTTCAACAAGATGGCAATTCAATTACTGCATGAGACATTTCCTAGTCGTGTACTCTCTCGTTTCGGTGATCAGAATTATCCCTCTAGATCTATTGATTTAACACCATTAGATTTCTTTCTATGGGGTTATTTGAAGTTAAAGGTCTATGTCAACAAGCCCACAACCACCCGTGCATTACAGG
Source organism: Tipula unca (assembly GCA_951394425.1). Taxonomy (NCBI): domain Eukaryota; kingdom Metazoa; phylum Arthropoda; class Insecta; order Diptera; family Tipulidae; genus Tipula; species Tipula unca. The sequence goes on from OX596382.1 coordinate 92,950,003, forward strand.
AGGAAATTAAACGCTGCATCAACGAAATTGAGCCACATTTTGCAAAAAGGTCATGGAGAATTTCGATAAAAGAGTGCGTATGTGCCAGCAAAGCTGTGGAGGCCATTTGCCCGATGTGATATTCCATAAATAACTCTATCCTATGTATTTTATGATTCAATAAAAAATCACAATCTGAAGACTAAAAACTGTGTTTTCTATTTAATTCAAATCTTGCGTTAATTTTGGGACACCCTTTACATCTGCCTTCATTAATCGTGGAGCGATAAAAGGTCCTTGTGAACAATACTATGTAGGTTTTATAAATTGGGCTAAATTTTACAGTATACATAGGTTAATCGATCGTTAAATTTTTAAGTTTTAGAACAGATTCAATAGAACTCAATCCATTTTAGAATATAAAATTTTATACGTTTATTATCACATAATCAATATACTATTATATGGTGTCTAGACTTAATTGGTGTAGTTTAATAATTAATGATTTTAAAAATATTTTATACTGATAAGACCGGAGTAAATAGTAATCACTTGTAGTCAATGTTATATAAATATAATTTTATGATCCAATCAATATATTATGGTTGACTGATCTCATGATATTCATATAAATCGAACAAAACTGATATAATTATGTCAAACAAAATTTAATATCAATAATTCCTTCAATATATATATATAAATAAGTATAATAATTGTTCGATTCAATTGAATGGAACATGCTTTTGAAGGATTATGAATAATAAACCGCCATTATATAGTGATCACGATCGAATGATTAATTTTAATTTTTTTTTTTAATCGTTTCAGATTACAAAATTCATCATCACAAAATATACTATGGAGTCGCAAAATTTAATATTTTGTGCATAAATTAATTAATAATTATTATACAAATAGTAAATTTCATAACTATATATATAAATAAAATAATAAAATATAGTGACCGAGAAACCTCATGTATATACATACATACACACACACATGTATAAATTAATTTGCATATGCGGCTATCACACAACAAAATGGATGATGAAACACACATTACTAAAAAGATAAAACACAGTTCGAACGAATTTGGTTTAGTTTTGAATACTACAAAAATAAATAAATAAATAAAGTACATAACAAGAAATTAAGAGACGGAAAGTAACCGGAAATGATAATACGAAATTGTAAAAATAAATTTGTGATAAATTTTTTAGAAGGAACATAGGTAAGTGAATCAGACATTTTTTTTCTTGCATTTTATGTAAGTTTTCCGGTATGTTATTGATAAAGGCAATGTATGAACAAATAACTTCCCGCAGACAGTATAAAGGTTTTCTCTATTTGTATATAGAAATATAGGGTCAATATTGATTTTGCTTCCGTTCAATAAAAAAGAATGCCATTTAGATAAAAAATAAATCTTAAAATTTGTTGGCAACTAATTGTTATCAGAATATTTATTGAACAATGTTAAGAATTTTCTTGCCACCATAAAAAAATTTGTCTACGTATATATTCACAAAAATAATACTTGTGTGCTATTATTTGTCCTATTTCTCAAATCCATCCAAAATTCATATCTTAATACCTGCTTAAAAAATTATCCATCCAATGTATAGACTTGTATGTGCGTCTATGTCCCTTTGTACAAATTTTAGTTCACATCTGAACTAGCCATATAAACTCGTGGATCCACCTTCGATGATCTGGTGCTCAAATGTTTCAGCTCTGCATTTAACCTTTTGAAACTTTCAGTTATCGTGTTAGTCAAATCCCCTTGATGATTTACTATAAAGTGATCAATAATGACTTTCGGTATAGATTCTGGATGATTCTGTGATTCTTCATGATGATTAAACTCATCGGCAAATAATTTATTTTTAACTCACGTCCATTCAAATGATTACAGATTTTTATTAATATTTGAAAATTACTCGAATGTTTTAGCTTCCCAAAACTTTCTTCCAGAATTTTAAAACTCTGCGAAAATCACTTATTTCTCACAACCATAGAAACTGGATAACAACTTTAAACTGACACACAGAATTTTATTAACTATTTTCCCGAGCTATATGTGATGTTTCATTAAAGAACCGAATTTTAATGAAAAGATGTAAACAAAAGACAATGTAATCTATTTTATTTACCCATGCAAAATCTAAGCCGACTAATTCAAATAGATTTACAAAAATACTCAATTGAAGTTGAACTTTACTCAAATAAATTGTTTTTGTTTCAAACTAAATCACACTTGCCGGAATAAAATATAGATATCCGTTTAGTGAGGCAAAATTTGTTCATCTAAATTTGATGAGATGTTTGGTTTAAGGTTTTTTTTCAAGCAAAATAATTCGTGAGATACGTATTTAAAATGCGTGTTCACGATTAGAAAATCACTATATCCACACGTCCCCTGTGGTCGGCAGGCATACATGTCTCGTAAACCTAAATTGCACGAACATGTTTTCCTAGAATACCACCACAGTATCCTTTGCTTGTCGTAGGAGGCAACTAAACGGTTGGATCGCTGGGCTGACGATCCGCATCCATAAAAAATCAACTGTTTACAAAGTTAACAAAAAGAAAATCGGATACGGCCAAAGAAACACCGGACCCCCGCTCAAGTATCCGGACACGAGATTTAGGATCAGTCACTTAATAAACCAGGAGCGTTGGAGGTTCATGAAGGAGAATAATCATGTGCATGAAGGAGTATCGGCTAGACCTCGTTGCTCTTCAAAAAACTTGCTGGAGACCATGTGTCCCAGGGCTTTACGTTGCTTTACAGTGGAGATGACCTCGGAAATCTTGGATAAGATAAAGATTCATTTTACTATTACTAGGACGTTCTGATGAAGATTCATTTTACTATTACTAGGACGTTCTGATGGGATCTATACCCGAACACGATGTTAGAATGCTAATTGGGGACTTTAATGTTAGAGCTGGAAGAAATCAGACCGACTTGTGTGAAAATATAGGTCCGTACTTCCGACACGAAACTACGACCGATAATGGTGAGAGAATGATGTACTTTGCAATTGCTCACGATCTTAGAGTAGCAAGCACATTTCCCCCTCACAAACAGATACATTTGGAAATATGGATCCATCCTCGAAAAATTTCCCGCAGCTAGATAGACCACGTGTTAACTTCAAAAGGACGAGGTCGGGTTGTGCAGGATGTGAGAACTTATCTGTCAGCAACCAAATACGTAGGCAGCATTCATTATTTAGTAAGGTACGATGGAAGTTTTCGTAGAGGTCCGGGAACACAGCGAAACGTATGGGGAGACTAAAACGAATCCGCTATCCCGGAGTGGACTGCATTAATTCGGAGCTCTGCATATTCGGAGGGGATACTTTGTGGAACTATCTTTTCGACATTATTAGATTAGTATGGCGAACCGAAGTAATGCCTAATGAATGAAAAGTGGCCGCGATCTGCCCCATCTTCAAGAAGGGAGACCGCTTGAAGTGTGAGAATTATCGCGGTATAGCTCTCCTTTGCCAAGCATACAAGTTACTGTCCTACATTATATTGGACAGAATCACCCCTCTAGCGGAGGGCCTGGTTGGGGACTATCAAGGAGGATATCGTCCGAATCGATCACTCACTGATCAGGCTTTTTCGAGATGCTCTGTCCCCGATACTCTTCAATCCCACGTTGGAGTATATCTTTCGTAAAACTGAAACACCTCAGCGCAACATCTTATGTCGTCAGTCCAATCAGGTGTTTTCATACGCAGGTGACATATGCGTGATTGGACTGAATAGCAACGGAGTGAAGGAAATACTTGATCCGCTTGTAGAGTTTTCAGCTTCTGTTGGACTCCAGATCAATGAGGGACAGTGGCACACCAGATTTTAGTAGTGGCCACTACACCATTGAAGTAGTGAGGAGGTTCAAATATTTGGGCTCTCTTATCACTCACAATAACAGTGTGAGTGAGAATATTAATGTGCGGTTGGCAGCTGGCAGCAGTGCTATGTATCCTCTAAGCCCACAGCTAAAATCTAAACACCTATCAAGGGCCGTGAAGCTGAAGCTTTACAAAGCGTTGATCAGGCCCGTTGTTATGTTTGCATGTGAAAGTTGGGCGCTGATGAAGATCCCCGATATTGTGCATGAAATAAGGTCTCAGCGAGTACGCTGGATCGGCCACGTTCTGCGTGCTGATCCGGAACGAATTTTGCAGCGACCTCTGAAAGGAGAACCACAATATGGTATGCGCAGAGGTCGTGGAAGGCGACGATGACTCCACGTTGTAGAGAATGACATGGTTTCTTCAGGTTGTCGAAGGCAGTGTGAAGACCAAGCCCGCAGGATCGAAATGTATCAATAATCTGGATCCGTTGTCGCCAGATTGTTGACGCAGTAAGGGGCAACTGATGGCCTTTGAACACTGTTTTATTATTATTATTATATCCACATACTACACGCACAAACCCAATAACGATTCCATTTTAATATATCAAATCTAAGACACAAATCATTAAAATTTCATAATTTCAAAATTTTCAAGCCGAAATTCTCAGACTTGTTTATTCTTAATAAAAATACCAACAAATTTTAAAAGTTTTTTAAATCCTTAATTAAAAACCACTTTTAAATTTTCTAAATTCAATGCCTAAGTATGGGCATTCTGAATTTCAATTATCAATTAATTTCCATGAGTAATTCATCAAATGTTCAAACCGAATTTTACGTAACCGTGTCAAAACTTGATATTTCAATTCGAATTTAGAAAATGTTGCCAACATTTTTTGTAGTGCCCGAGTACATTTTACTGAATCGTAACTCGTCTTACGATAACCTTGATGCAAAACAAAATCTACTGAAGTAAAGATAAATAAAAATTAGAGCGTTGTTTTTATTTCATAATAACCACAATTTAACTAAATATTTCAATATGTCTTGATATTTCAAAATATTATCTTAATATAGTGTGTATTAATAAAACAACCCTTTCTAATTGAAGATGTGTTTTCATCATCACTGTAATTTAATAATTGTTCTATATACCCCCGATAACTGTAATTTCCGTTAGATATTCTTCCCGTTTAAAGAAATGCCGACTTGATGACTGATCGGCCTCAACATACAGACTACCATCAGCTTTAGTTATCAGAAATTTTAGACGCAAGTAAATTCAATAACGGACTGGTTTTCTAAACTTGTTATAGGTTTGTATGGTACTTCGTTTTTTAAAACATTTGTCTGAATCGATGGCGGTCTAAATAGGTCTAGTTCTCATTTCATACACTCAGTAAACGCCATTATGTACGTTTTTTATTTGCTTTATTTGTCCTCTTTTTCACCGTGTTTCTCTTACGGTTACTTTTCGACTGTTTCCGTAAACCTTCAAAACGCGCTTTTATTGCAATTTGTTTTATTTTTTCTGCTGCTTTATCTCGCAACTTATCAATCATCTGAATTGATATATCACGGAATATTTCTTTGGATGGTTTTCCACGGAGAAAATCGGTCCCCGCTTCAACAACACTACTTTTTAAACCTTACAGAGCCGACGATAGTAATGGGGTTAAGTACTGAAATATTCCACTAAAAAACCCTCCAACTCTTCTACCCTTTTGATATACATTTTGAAATCGAAATAACTGTCCAAAATCTTCGTCATTGTAACCTCCTCCCAACTGATTAGAATAATAACGTGTGTAATATTTATGCATTCTATTTACGTTTAACAACGAATACATAGTTATTGATGTGTAGAACTTGTTTATATACCTTTTCGAAAGTGTAAAACCAAACTGGTCATGTATAGACCATCTTCGAAATTTACTTGTTCTCCTTGTTCGTTTGTTATTAAAATATTTATTTCTGATATATAGTACTATGCTTTTCAACAAGACAATATTGTATATTATCTATTTGGTATGATCGAGGTTTACTTTTATCTACACTCGTTCCTATAGGATCCATAGTGATTCTTCTTCTTCTTCTTCACAACATCAGCAGCAACCTTTTGAGAGTGACACAGACATATAAAATTGTTTAAAAGTTTATAAATATTTATTTTGAAATAAAATTATAAAATAATATACGTAATTGTTTATTAATTATTTATCCAGAACCACTCACGATTAAATTAATTATTTTAGTCTGCAAATATTTTCACGGACCATTAATTTTTAGCCAGTCTAAAAACCACGCAATTTCAAATTGATAACTTGCAATTTTTATGGGCAATAATTATCAGTCAAGGTGACAACTTGTTATCAGTACAGTACCCTTTCGAGAATTTAATTAATTCAATTAATTGTCGGTCAAGGTGAAAACTTGTTATTCAAACAAGTCAAATAATTTATGCTTTCGTTAATTTAGTATACATAAACTCATAAGAATAAATTAGAATACGCGCGCGCACGCAAATTACTTGACTAACAAAAACAGATGGCGTTGTAGTTAGTAGATATTTATCCAAGACTCTTGCTTAATATTAAATATTCAAACACATCATCCTCCAAGACATTTTAGCATATTTATCACCCAAGACACACTAACACTTAGCCGAAACACACCTCCCAGAAGTTTGTCAACAACTCCAGAAGTGACAACACCCAAGGTCATCGTGACGTCATATGACCCCGGAAGTGCAAGGTCACTCGGATGTAGGTCAACCACCCCGGAAGTGCCAGGTCACTCGGAAGTAGGTCAACATTCCCGAAGGTCAACGGAAGTAGGTCAACGGAAGTAGATCATGACCTTGAACTGAACGACCACAGAAGTAGGTCAACTATTGATACGAATGGGGAACAAGTAATCAAATGTGCAAGTGTTATACTGCGTGATTTACAAAAAAATTTGAAATAACTTCGAATTTTTAAATATATAGGCCGTGGTCAATCAGTTAAAAAATTTGTTAAAAATTAAAATTTTGACAGAAAACTCAAATTTATTTTGGTTTGTTCATCGAAAATTTTGATTTTTCTGGCAACATTTTAATTTTTCATAAATTTTTTAACTAATTGACACACGGGCTATGGCCGTGAAACTGAACTTTACATTATTTAAAATTACAAGTCAAATTTTAAAAGTTTATCGGTTTTTAAAATTAATTTTATAATTCTGAAAATTCGATTCAGATTGTTGAATTTTAAATGTTCTAAATTCTAATTTATGTTCAGAATTTTAAATCTCAATCCGATGTTATTTTGATATTTTTATTCAAATTAATGTAAAATTCAAAATCACATTTAATATGACTGAGTGTGTAACTGTTATTGAATAGTTGATTGCCTGTTAAAATTGAATATGAATAACAACAACTAATTCGGCCTAACTTTTAGATCGATGTTCTTTAGGTCGAAGTTCCGAAGTAAATAAAATTTGGACCTTAAAAAATATAGTTAATTTACTTTTCGGCCAAAATTATTTTGGAAATTAGGTCGAATTTTTTCGACTTCTGCGATGGCACTTATATAAAAATTTAACTTTAAATTATTTAATATTTTATATTTTTGAATAAAAATTAGACAATTTGAATGAAAGTTGAAATTATTTTGAAAATAAATTTAGTCGTACATTAAAATGTGTTTCTATTCATTTTCAGTTAATTAACTTAATCTTTTTTAATTTATTCTAAATATATATTCGTTGTCTTGGATCATATTGCCGCATTGATGTTTGATCCACCATTTTTACGCTTATATTTTTTTATTCAATTCTGAAATTCAATTAGAAAATATATTTAAATTAATTTTTTATTCGCATCATTGATCCATTCGAACCCACCTTGACTTGTTTTACAATATTATTGTTTTTGAGAAGTCTTCATTTTTTATAGACATATATGCATTTGAGTTCGAATGGATCAATGTAAAAACTTTATGTTTCCTTCATTGAAAATTTAATCATCACAAGTTGATTTGCCTATAGATACGGTCGTGAACTAATGGTCTATTGCTATAATAACCTGTTGTGTATAAATTGGAACTAATACAGTAATGCAATGTTGATTATGCGGTTGATTCTTTAATAACCATATATAGTTAAATACTAAAAAGTCGGTTTCACTTATATAAACACTGTAATTTTAAGGTTATTTACTTACAATAATGAATAATTTTAAACGCTAGAATTTACGTTATGCGGATCATTACTCATAATTATTACGAATGGAAAACCATCAAGACTGTTGAAACATAAATTAGCATAGTGCATAAGAGTTTTATATCAACTTGAATAATGCTCTAATGTTTGTAGCATAAATTGTTATGATTATATTATGGTAAGAAAGCATATATAATAATATTTAACTTTAGTCAAAAGCTTTCACTTCTATTAAAGTAATGAACGGCAAGTGATATAATGATAAAAACTACTATACTCAATAGTTACGTCTGTAACAGATGAGAGCATACAGTTGATAATAGGACATTATATTCGTTGGTATATGGTGCTATAATTTAATACAATAAATGCGGCAACTCAATTTATTTGCATATCTATTTTTTTGGTCTCATTTTTTGTGCGACGGACAGATAAGTGAAATGTCTGCTATTCCGTGGTTAATCATCGGCTTGCTGTTGGAAGCATTTAGTTCTTCTACTGTGGGTTATGAACCAAAGATTAAGATAGCACGAATAGTAATTTCTACGTTAATCCGATTCAGTGGATTTAGGAACGTTTTTTATCAATTCTTCATTGTTGCCTATGATGATTGTAAATGTTTGGTCAAAGATTATTGTCGTTGGCAAAATAGTACATTTACCTCCCATTAATGTTTTTCATGCATTAAGCTTTAGTGATACGCTGACCATTATGAAGCAGGATACATCGTTGAGCGCCGACTAATATCCTGCAATGATGACACATCATTCGGCCAGACCCTCCGCGTATACGCATAATTCACGGAAGGCATAACTATGAAGTTCTTCGTGTATTGTAGAAGGTGTACCTTGCTTTAGGTCTCGTGTCTTCTTTGTAACTAATTTCGGCATTGCGAAAATTATACTGCTATTTTCAGCGACTCTTTTAACATGCGAAGATACACCGAGCCGTTCGTGGCTGGATAATTCATATTCTTTAACTCTTTCATTATACTTAACCAGCAACTTGATAGGTCTGTAAGATTTATGTTCGACAGGGTTTCTGTCACCTTCTTTCTTAATAATCACTACTCTTTCATTTTTCTATGCACTTGGAAAAATTAGTTTACCCAGAAAAGCATTCCTAAATCTATAGTGTGTGTTGACCCTATTATGGGCTATACGCAGGCTGTATCACTTCGATCTCGATGTTGTCTATATTTGGCGCTTTGCCGGTTTACATATAGACATGATTGCTGATGTGCCCTATTCATTGCTGAAGTGTCCCACTCTTTTGGTGATTGGTGCAGCGTGTTTATGGGCTTTTAATACTTTTAAAGTCTGGTAAATGAGACCACCAAGGCAGTTTGCTTTTGCAAACACATTTCTTTCCTCACTTTTGTGAATAAAAATTCCTTGTCTATATTTGGCATGACCTCGCATAAGTCCTGGTGTATATACTGCCAATCTAAAAAACAATCCAAAACTTCTTTTACCAGTTTAAAAAACAAATGTGTTAAAGTTCAAAACAAAAATCAAAGCACTCTAATTCAATCTTCTACTCAAGAAAAAAAATAAAAACATTAGACTACTTGTCAAATGGTATAAAATCGTTAATACAACATTTTTAATTAATTTTAAGCTAGTGCGTGCTTTTGAAAACAGTTTGCCATATATTTTGACACTTGCATCAGTTTATGCGATAGTTTTCGCTCTGTTATTAAGTTACAGATAAAACTATCGGCTAACTTTAACAGAATAAAATTTCAAGAATTCCTCTATTTTATTCAACATCTTCCAGCAGTTTTTATTCTTAATTCGTACGTATTGGTGCAGGTACATATATAGTCAAACACGCGTAATTTTGGTATTGTTATTACAATTGTGATAATATTTGTTAATGGCGAAGTTATGTTAAGGTCACGTATTCATTGCATATTTCTAGCATGTTCTGTAATATTTACGTGACTTTTCAAATGTTGCAGTTGCGGCCGAATTACATGTCTTATCCATTTTGCGAAACATATTCACGTGGATAAACACTTGATAAGCAATTTTCATGATTTTTATTTTCTTCAACTAAAAGTTGTATGACCTATCAAAACAAACGCTATGATGCACTTAACAAAAATATTTTATGAAATGTTGCATGCAATAATTGTTGTATTTTTAATAGTGTGAACGTTGAATACTAATGAATACATGGCTTAAATTTTAAACTTGTTTAAAACAACCTGCGACGTCGAAAATTTAAAATTCTAATGGTCGACTATACGCTTTATAAAGCCTTGTGGTGAACCGGAAACGAATATATACTTTAAAAGTTATAAAAAAATACAAAATTATTCATAAAACGCAAAAAACTAATCCAAAATTCTTCTAATGGTTCCACCTGAAATACTATTACGAATATTATATAATAAAATATGATCTTGATAGTTTGCGCCTAATGTTACTAATTAATATATAAGATAAGTCCAGTTTTATTTTTGTTGTTTGTACATATCTGAATAATATTTTAGCAATAATATTTATCAGTACACTATATACATACATATTTAAAGAGCAACGATCGATATACATCTATAAACACAAGTTAATGCTTTCAACTGTCTTTATTTATTTTTATGGTAGGTGTCTTCATCGCTCTAATATTAATCGTTCGATTAGTAATGTCTATATAATATGACGCCAAAGCTAAAATTGCAAAAGCGATACCGCATCGCTAAATCAAAATTACTTTTGAGAATATGTGCGGTATAATAAATCGCACTAAAGTGGCATACTTCATCGAATATATGGCTATATCTTATCTCACATAATCGTAAGGTATTAATTAATCGGTAATAAATACCTTATGAATTCCGTTTCTGATTAGATCATTTTACTTTATCAAATTTAAATATTTATTTAACAAATTTTTTGTTAATTTTGTGTGTACGCTTGACCCAAGGCAATTGCAATTTTTATTTATTTATTTTTAAATTCTTTTTTGTCATTTTGTGGAGTTAAATGTTTTGTCTGCATTTCAACAATACAACGTAAAAAAAAAAAATTATGTATGTATGTATTCCCCACTACTGGATTTCTTAATACTTAAAGTAATATTTCTTCAGAGTTCAGATAAAATTCGCCGCTGTATGTTGTGTGTATTATGGATGTGATTGCTTTGTGTGTGCAACGTGCCATGTTGTGTTTCAATTATTAAACACCAGATGGCTACTTAATTAATATTGAATTGTATATATTGTGCTATAAATCATTTTTAGTTTTAATTTTGTGTTCAGTGGATCAATTTAAAGTTGTTTTTAATTTTTGTTTTTCTCGTTACAGCAAAAACAAAAATTTTATTTTATATAATAAAATATTTTTTTTTTTTAAATAAAATAAAATTAAAGGTGTTAATATATTTATATATATATATATATATATATGCATAAGTTTAAAAGATTTAAGAAAAAAATGGCGTCACAACAATGCCGTTATATGTTAATTACCATAATAGTCATAGTTACAATATATATTTATGTAATTTATTCAACAAATGAAATGCAAGTGATTGGACGAACGCATCCATCGCCTCCCATAACATTACATGGATATATGGATGATGATGGTAGTGGTGGGGTGATTGCCGCGGCATCATTTATTGGGCCCGAATATAAATTAGTGACAAATAATGATACTGGGATCAAATTAAATGGAGGTGGTGGTGGTGTAAATGATACAATTGTATTTGTTGCACAAACGAGTGGCGATAGTCAAACTATTAAATTAAATGCAACCACAACATCAACTGTTGTATCAGCTGTTTCAACAGGTACGTGATATTTTTTATAGCGATAAAACTGTCTTAATCAGTTGGATTTATATATTTAGTCGATATTAGTGTTTTATTACCTTGAAATCGTCTCATTTAATATTACTTTCATGTTTGACATTTCAAAAAATTTACTAGATTCTGGTTTATGTATATATTGTGTTTAAATCGATTTTTGTATTTTTTTTTTTATAAACATAGAGTTGAACGTATATTTTTCTAATTGCGTACGTAAAATATGTTATCCATCCTTATAATTAATGATTTTATGATTATGTTGTCGGCCTATTTCAAATTTTTAAAGAATTTTTGTGTTTGTTCGCAATCAAAATCGCTATTTAACACGATCTAATTTTAAAATCAAAATAGAGACATTTCTGTTTTTGATTTGTTACGTGACAAAATTTAAATATTTCAAGTACTATCGCGAACGCGAAACTAAACTGACTTTAAATGGATTCCATGTGAAATGCACTAAACCTTAGTTTGCTAATGTGAACTGCACTACAAGATCTGCACTACACGATGTACACTAAATAATGTGCACAGTAAACAAACAGCACTAAATAAAGAGAACTGAACCATGTATGCATTAAACGTAGTTGATATATTGGACGGAAATGGGATTATAAAATGATTTTTGGATGATGTTTGGCCAAGTGGAACGGAGCTAGTTCATTTCTTGGCGGATTATGGTGAAACTCGACATGTTGAATGAGAATTTTTAAAATTAAAAAATATGTTTTCGACCGGTAACCGTAATATTGTACTCGTTTTGTTTTTTAGAAAAACCTGTTAAAATTTAATAAGATTAAATTGGTTGAAAAAAATTAAAACCCAAGATCTCATTTTAACTGTGAAAATCGTCAATTCAATTAAGGAATCTGCAAAAACCACGCAAATACTGTATTAGTCGTATAATTACTAGACAGGTACAAAATCATTTTATAATCTCATTCCCATCCAACATGTCGAGCTTCATCATAATCCGTCAAGGAATGACCTAGTTCCATTCCAGTTGGCCATTTTCTAAATCTTCATCCAAAAATGTTTTTATAATCCTATTCCCATCAACATGTAAAGTTTATTCCATTCTAGTTGGCCATATTCCAGAACTACATCCAACAATCATTTATAAACCCATTTCTATCCAATATTTCGTGTTTCTTCATAATCCGTCGTATTAAACTACGTTTAGTGCACTTGGTTTAGTGCTTTTAGTTTAGTGCATTTTGTTTAGTGCACATTGGTTAGCGCAGTTCACAGACTACGTTTCCATGAGCTTTGTTTGATTAGTCTATTAGCATTAAGCTTCATTAGCACTGGTCCTGGACTCGATTCCGTTTTTTTTAAATTTACTGGCAATTTTTATATAATAGAGACTAACAAGAAGTATGTATGCAAATACCTACAAACTAAAAACATTATAATTTGAGTCTTAACTTAATTTAACTTTACCTTGCGCATACCATATTAGATTACTTTAATTCTGCATAATCGCCTATATCAGCTATTCTCAAACTAAGGGTCGCGACCTAAACGAAGAAGTGATTTTTAATTTTATTATACCTTAAGCCGAACAGGTGCTTAACCGATTGTTTTCATTTTCTCGACATATGCAAGTGTTGGACTCCAGTTGTTTTTCAGCATTTTGAAAAGAAATTTTAGATTTTTCAAATTTTATACGCTGAAATTTAAAATTGAAAAATAACCAACAAATATAGAATAAATGAATCATATAATTAATTAAAGATTTAGCAGTTAAAATGTGAATTACGAACAACTAATACTTCGAGTTCGAATACCGTATGTCTATATAGGCATGGCAAGTGCTTTGTACAACATGATAATTATGATCCCTCCTATTAACCAATACGCATTTCAGAATATCGTATTATAATCTGATCGCACTTTGGTTTAATACGTTTCCTCAATGTCCGCCTTCTGAAGTTCTGTCTAAATGTACATAAATCTAAATACATACTTGATATATTGTGATATTAGTTTGTTGTGGAATAATTACATTATAAACGATTTTGTAGTACCCTTGAAGCAGTTTGAGGAATCTTATGTGACACCTAGGTGTCAGTATAGATTAGTCTGCTGGATATAGTAAATATAACAATTCGTCGAGTATATGCCGCTTTGAGGAACACATATAACGAAACTACTTAGTGGTACATCTTTATCAGGCTTCTGTATCATTGTATAGTTTGTGATAACTTTACGTTATTAGTTTTATTCATTGGCGTGGAAATTCTGTTAACACTATGTCGGTAATAAGATCATTTATCTTGCTGTCTGGATGTTTAGTTATGATCGTTGAGAAATATATTGTGTTTTCCTAGGCCATTTGCATTCCATATAGCATCTCAATTTTGAGAACAGCCATATTTGATTATTTATGACTTCAGCATCATTAGAGATATGTTTCTCTCCATCATCATCATCATACAACTTTGAATCATTTCAGCTAGCTCCTTTCAAAGCTGAACAGTATCCCTATTTTGCACACGGCTACAGATCCGTCATTTAATGGGCCATATGCACACTGCATAGCTCCATACTAGCCTTACTAAACATGAACGATGGGTCGGCCTATGAGTTATACATTTCAGCAGAGGGTCATAGATATTTTCAATTTAATCACCGATCGTAATCTAGAGATGAAACATCCCTTTTGCATCCCGCCTCTGATAGGATTCGAAACCCGGTACCTCCCGATCCAACCGTTGCAGCTTAAACCACTGCACTATTTGCTCGGTAAAATAGTACTTTAAATAGTCCTGCATAAAAAATTCAGGTGGTCACTTACGGTTGCTGCTTCATTTTCGCATTGTGAATATTTGTGAGCGGAAGAACCTCTGGCTTGTCGATTTGTTATTTTTCTCAAATAATTTGGAGGCGACTATTCAGTTTTCGTTTTGCGAACTGTTTGTCATCATTCTCAATTCTCTCTAGCTTTATCAAGCTATATAAAAACGGTTACATAATGGTAATACAGTTCCTAGGGCTAACTAAGTGGATTCATTAGTGCTGCGGTATTATCAGCTCCACTATCTTTCGAACCCCATTTCCGCTGGTACTAAAAAATAATATATCCGTCCCGTTTGTATAATATCTTGTTTTTCATTCGTTTGATATGTTATTGGCATTTTTAACATGACCTACATCACTATTTGGATTATTATTTATTATGTGACTCACTTGCTGACGAAGCAGTTTCTGATTATTTCAAAATCATTCAATTATTTTCTTTTGCAATATTTACAACTTTTAATTGTTTCCGCACGTTTTTTAATAAGTTTTCTGGGTTTGCAGTTATTTATTCACAAGATACACAAAAATAATAAAATGATGACTCACTAGTATTTATGACAGATAAGTCTTATATCCTTGCTACTCGTTCTACGTTCTATGGTTGTGTCCATTATTTATAAAAACAAAACCTAGTTACCCTAGTGTAATCCGAATTCGAATGTCAAATTACACATTGAAATTTGAATTTCAGTCAAGGCAACTACGGTCTGATCTAAAAATGTCACCACTTACTTGTGCACAATTTTAAGTATAACATTTGTTAACATTTGAAGTTTGTGTTAAGTGGCCCTCATATAACTGCATTGGTATCGAGTTCTTGTTTTGAATGCTTTATACTGAAGTCTATAAGAAACTTCTGGTTTAAACCACGTCGAGTGGCTGAATTATAACTTAGCTGCCAATAAAATGGATTTGTTTTCCTTGCAGAAGACAACAAAATATTTGAGGTAATTGCCGCGTTGATAATTGGCACTATGCAACTAAACTAAATCCTTTTTATATTGTCCGTCCTATTTTCACTTGGAAAGAAACCCGAACTTAAATCGTTTGTTTTACGTATACATTCAAAGTATACGTTTACTCGTAGTTCATTCTGGTTCATACCGCTAATCAATTATTTCTTTCTCGTTCTGCAATCGACACATCTGACATTTTTCTAAACAATTCATTTTTCTGGCTATGTATTTCATTTCGCAGCAACCAAACAGATAAACAGGAATGCATATTCGTGCTTTATATAGTCTAATTAGAAATATATTCTAATTAGATATATCTGTATACGGTTAAGCTGCTTTCTTATGTGACCTATTGTGATATGTGCCGGACATTATACGCTTACTTTTTCATCTTGAAAAGAAAAAGTTCTGTTCCTTTCACTTTTATTGTTGTGTTCTGCTAGTCTAGAGTCTGGTTTAAATTCGTTTTATTTAGAACAGTAAACACATCATCTACAAATTTCATCCAAATTCGGGGGAAGACCGGGTATTAATCGATTCCAGTTTGTGAAGTTCGCTTATGAGCCATAATATGCAAGGTTCCCGTAGGTGTGTGGACATTCGAAACAATTTGCCTCATATTTTCTTCCGGTTTGTGTATTTTTAGAAGTGCTCTCGGATTGGAACTCTCGGATTGGCCATATTCATTTTATAAAGGTAGTATGGTACTTTGTATTTCCAGCGTAGTCCTAAACAAAATTGATGCATTTCGAACTCTTCTAAGTTTTATGCCACACAACCGCACTCTAAATCCATTAAATATTTAATTTCGATTTAATATGATAGTGATAAATGTTTTTAATTTAATTAGAAATTAATTGCTACTTTTATTAATTACATTTTAATGAAAAACAAGCCACGAATGAATTATGCTCTAATATCAACATATTAGGTTTGGTTTGAGTCTTGATACGTTATAAAAATGGCGTTATTATTGACAGCTCAATTGTATGTATAGGTATAAAATAACGTCTGTGCAGACTGAATTTCTTAATATTTTATGACCATATCAGTCATCACATAGATTTTAAATATAGTTTCGTGTTGCATGGCATCACACAAATTAATTTGTTTGAAATGAAAATAACAAATGGAAATGCCAAGCAATATCTACTCATATGTTGACATATTAATTGTGTAAAAATAAAATAGTACCATCCCATGCCTGGTCCGGGGTTTACATATATGCAATAAATAATAAGTATGAGCTTAGAAAGAACACGAGGCAATATAAACATTTTTCCTCACACAAATATGTATTTGTTATGTGTATAAGTGCCGGAAAATTAATTATAAAACAGGTACAATTGCATTTGAAACTAAATTATTGCTGGGACTGCCATCATTACAACGTTATTATTAGAGTGGAGTGATATCCAGTAACAATATGAAAATGGTCAAAAATACACGAATCTCCTGAGTAGTAAGAACAAATTTAAAATCGAATTATTATCGTACTTTTAATTTCGTGCAGTGACATCCAGCGATTCAGTGACATCCAGCGATTCACCAGACATCCTCGCGTTTGGGTAGTTTCTCTAGAGTTTACTGCAATTTTAGAATTATTTCCAATGCTGCAGAGTGCAGATATACTTTTGCCGATTTATCAAATAAAATAATTGGGATTTCATATATTTTCACCGATAATTTTCAAAAACGGTTAATAAATCTTCCAATCTAATCCGGCTTATTGTTGCAAGGTATACACATTACCATCTTCAAAAAAAAAAATTGTATTGAAAATATCCGAAAGTCTATGGTCTATGCAAAGTATGTATATACAAGAGACTTAATGTAAATTTGTTTGTTTATTAATAACATGTTATCTGCAAATACTTGTTTATTGAAAAATCGTATGTTCGCAAATTTAAAAAGTTACTACATATTATTAAAAATCAGTATAACAAAATGGCCAAAGTTTAAGTAAATTTTTATTCGTTTTGTTTCAAATAAAAAAATTTGCCAGATATCATATTTTGAGTTATTCGTGTACTTATTTATTAAACTTAATATTTGCAGTTAATAATTTATGTTGTAAAAAAGACTGTGAGTTTATGTTGCAAGATCTTGAATGAACAATCAAGATCAAGCCGTTTATATTTTGGTTGTCTTAATAGTCCCCTTGCATTCATTGGGATGTGTTTCCAATTTCGAATGGTACTTCAAACTGTGTTCTTGTATCATATCTTTGATCGTTTTAATCCTAAGATATCTCTATGGATGTCGAGATTTCATTCACGTTCTTTGCTAATTCTCAATTTTGTATAAGTGATATTGCAATTCTCTTGATGTACGTAGTTTGACCATTTTTATGTGAAAATATAATAGTTGTGTCATCTGTAATTGTGATGTGACAACCTTATCAATTGATATATTCCATTTTGAGGGAAAAATCCACATCTCATAATCGCATTAAAGATGTAAGTTGTCAGATTATTCGCTGATCATTTTCCTAGTTGTAAAATCGTGTCCTGAAGATTTCTTTGGGGTTATATAGTGTTTGATGATATTTTAAACTTTTTTCAATTTAAGTTTTATAGTCTGTAAATATAGTAAACTCTGGTAGTTCATTGTTATTCGTTTTTTCGTTTGGGGTGAATGCTTTTTTTCAAGTGGTTAGAGATAGCAGCAGCCTTTGTAAATACATAAGTGAAGATAACTACTTTTAAATTATTTCCGTGTTTTTTGTTTTATAAAAGTTACACAACTTATCTTAACTAGTTTTTATAAATTAAAATTATTTATTTATTCAATATTTGGTTTTAATAAAAAGTATATAACTTACTTAAAATTTATTTAAAAAAAGTTATTTGTTATTTTAATATATAGCAGTTAATCGCTTTTATCACTTTATTTCTTGAAAACCGAGGAAAATAAGACAAAATTGAATAGAAATGTTAGGATCATTTTCATTCATAATGCAAAATCTATAGTGCCTTTTGATAAAAAAAACTTCGATTGGACTAGTTCTGATTGTCATATATACTAATTTCGAGCAATTAGATAGTCTTCGAGATGAAACAGGACCAGACGGATGGAGAAGATTATTTAACATTGTTTCAATTTCTGTACATTAGAAGCTATAAAACGAATAATAATAAAATCAGTTATACTTGACGAAGACAATTAAAATCAAATATATTAAATGTTGAATTAATTCAACATTGTAGTAAACGATTCATTTTTTCATAATTTTTTTATGCAAATTTATTTTAATGATGAAAAATAACTTCAAATTCTTCACTATTGACCGACACAAAAGACGACTGTTAACATTTTTGGATTCAAATTATTGTTTGTAAATTAGGCACAGCCTAATTGACTGAAATATGTACCTCTGCAATGGAGGGTAGCAGAAATAATTATGATACCAAAGCCGAACAAACCATCTAATCATAAAAAGTCATATAAGCCAATTTCTCTGCTTCCAGTACTTTCGAAAATTTTTGAGAAACTGTTATACAAACGGATGAAACCTACAATACTTGAGAGAAAGCTAATACTACCTCATCAGTTTGAATTTAGAGAAAGCCACTCCACCAAATTCACAGGATTACAAGTATTTTTGAAGATGCTCTTGAAAATAAGAAAATATGCTCAACAATATTTCTGGATGTAGCACAGGCCTTCGATAAAGTATGGCATCCTGAATTGGAATATAAATATCTGCATCGAGATTTGCCAAAGTTAAAATGGAAAGAGCACATTAAAAAGAAAAAGGAGGAACTACAAGATATTCAGGTCAATACCTAATAAGTTGCTACTATGCCAACAAGTTTTAAAACCTATATATGGACTTATGGTATTCAGCTTTGGGGCTGTACTAAGAAAACCAACATTAAAATGATACAAGCTTTTCAAAATGTTACGTGGAATAGTGAACGCTTCTTGGTACATAAGAAACGATAACCTACATAGGGACCTCCGGATGGAAAACGTCAGCGAAAATAACAATTCATGCAAAGAAACAGAGACAACGACTTGATCAACTTCAAAATATTGAGTTACGTGGTATTGGTATTGGGAAGACCACAAAAGGGCGGCCAAATTTTTAGAGACTAACTAATGGGTTATATCTTTGCAAAATGAACATAAGAAAGATAGACAAATTACTAGATGATATATGTAATCAGTTGTAATATTTAAAATAATAAAAAAAAAAAATTAGGCATAGCCAAGTTCAGCACAAGCTGTTCGGATTGCAGTAGCAAATCCACTAATTTGCTACGAAATGTATGCAGGTAATCAAAAATAATTTGATTGGATCATCGATAAATGGCACACAATAAATAAATCCATTAATTTAATAAAATTTAGGCACAAAACGGTTAATTATATATATTTTTTCTTTTACCTATTCACAAATTTAATCTTCACATTTTAGATAAATTGTAAAACATTTTATCAACTGTAAAAAAAATGTGACAAGTATATATGATCACAGGGGATAGCAACGACAGATTATAATAATAACTGTGGCAAAACCTAATTTCATTTTCTGCCAATACCACGAGACTAGAAATGACCAAACTACGAACATTTTGTAATACAAAGCATAAATTGAAATAGTAAATAGTTGTGCTCGGGGCAATAGCAGAGTTCAAGTTCATATATGTGTGAATCATATAATCTTTCAGAAGTCAATATATCATTAGTTCGACGGATCCATCTAATTTATGGTTGTGGTATTGAACTTTTTTTCTTTTTATTTTTTGTATAAATTCCAATGTGAGTGGCCTTCGATTATAACAAAATACGTTGGTATAGGCATAAAATTATTTTTACAAATTTGTAATAATGTTACGAAACATTTGAACAAGAAACTCCACATTTTTTTAAAAAATCGTGTTGGTATGTACAATTAATAAACAATTAATTTCATAAAATTCTATACAGGATTTATATAATAATATAAAAATATGTTATTTGATTTCATCCATGATTTGTTGAACCGGAAGGAATATTTTACTGTACGCAATTTTTATTTAAAATATGAGCTCATCTGCTGGTAATTATTTAACCTTTAAGCAATTAATCCTATCTGTATAATATCGAGATAAGCTTTAATCAAATAAAATAAAAAAAATGTTTGATTATGTATTACAAACAATGGATGAAGAAGAATCAAGAATCTTAAGTCCGTACATAAATACTATATAGCTATATATACATATGTATATAAGATGATAAACACAAATCGAATGAACCAAGGCCGGTTAACCAATCATCATTTGTTTTATTATTTCATATATGAGTCACGTGAAAATATTGCAACCTTAGCTAATAATTTATTTGTCTAGCAATAAGCATATATATACATATGTACCTGATACATATATGTAGGTATATACAGCATAATAAATAATAATAAAACCATTTTTTTTTATGCTGATTTACTGTAAAACAATAGTATGTAGTAATCATTTTAATGTTGCCCTTCAGAATCACCGACGACCATTCACAGGAATTCAAATTACAACATTATCAAATCTCAGAATCATCATAATTTTTTCGTCATGCCGTACGTAATTTACAAAAATTTCAATTAATCAAAATAATTGTAGAATATGTATATACTATATACGTTTATTAAATGTGTATAAAACATCAATCAATTCAACACACGCTATACATACGGATAATGTGCGAACGATGATCATCATTATTCAAGGAAAAGATCGATACAAAAAAAAAAAAAAACAAATGAAAACGAAAGACACAAGCAAATAATTCTTATGTAATTTATAATTCTAGTATCGATCGTCAAGTTAAATTTATATCTATGCATATATGCTAACACTACTAAGGCTATGTAGCGAAAGTGAATTTAATTTGTTTATCTGATTAAACATTTGGATGCACAAATATTTAATTAATTCTTTAGTACATTTAAACACAAATACTTGTTTTCAATGGGCAAATATTTTATTAGATGCACTAAGCTTAACTTATGATAATTTCCGGGACATATGTGTACATATATGGTATACGCAGAAATACCAGAGATTTTATTCTAACCAATAATAATTAATATAGTTGATGTCAAGTGACGTTTATGTTAATTTAATGTTAAATCAGCAAATACGTATAAGAGCTCAAGTTGTATGTTCAAGTGATCTAATGATTTGTATGTTATATAGGAAAGCTAAAATGCGATGCTAACCAGATGATTTATACTGTTATAGAATCTTTTAAATCTACCACGGATGCGGTAATACGCTATTTGATTAGTTGTATAGTTTTATTACGAATACGTACTTTAATTTGGTTTAAATGCTTTACTGGAATGTACTATCTATCTATTGCAGTGTATTCCAGCCGGTGAAAGTATTATTTAAATTTACTGAAGGCCAATACGGTAAAACGCAATACCTCGTCAGGAAAGCATTTTAAAGGTTTAAATTTGATTTTGGAAAATGTGTTGAACTGTTATTACTCCTCATCTTCTGTGACCAGTAAAACTGAATGAATATCAAGTAGATTTTCGTCGAGATGGACCCTCATAAAATTGGTGAAAAACTAGGCTTATAAGTGGAAACAATCGGAGCATCGTACGATTGTTTTAATACTGAACGAGAAGTGGCAGTGACATATCGCTTTTTAATGTTTCGAGTATTAAAACTCCTTCAACCAATGAGGTTTTGTAAGAAATAGTAGCAAAGTAGTTTGTATACCGTAACGATCTAATAATATTCCACGAGAAAAATTGTCCTTCTAAAATGACAATTACCAAAAACACAATTAAATTGAATGAATACCCAGAATCTTAAATTTACTTACCAAAATAAATTTCAATTTCGCCAATTTATGAAATTTGAAAAAAAAAACATCTTGGGCCAATTCACAGACATTGTATGGTGAACGTGTGGACTGTATAAACGAGTACCAGTCGCGCGGATGTTGAATTTTAATAACTTCCACATTATCTTACCACTGCAGAAAACAAAGAATTCTACAAAACTGTTTTTGTTTTGGCCGGCACATGAGTCACTGTGGAATATTATGTTTTTACACCTGATGGAAATGAATGTAGATGTTTAAATAGGCATGAGGAAATTTCATTTCTAACGCGTGTTCCATTACCTTCATGCCACATACTATGAAAAACGGTTCATTCGATACACAATCATGTATATGGTCAGATTATACGTCCACAACGGTCGTTTATAAAAGGGCGTTGGTAAACACTGTTGTAAGTCAAAAGTATAAATTCTTGCAGAATTGCAATCAATTTTATTATTTTCTGTACCTTTGTAAGCATCATCCGCCTCAGCGTGATGATTGTACTGGTTGATTATTAATAATTGTTTCTCTCTATCCTTTTCCGCAAGGTTTCATTTTCATTGTTTCACAGGTATTGTATGTATCGTTTTTCGGTTTTTAATTCACTATATTTTGTCAATGATACCGGATTATCATGTATCCATCTTTCATATAAAGTTTATACATTTTGCTAATATTGTTAAATCAGCAAGTAAATATTTTTGGTGAGTTGCTCTTTATGTTCATTTTCCTGGTTGTGATATCGTCAACTTGGATGATATTGCTGCCGAGCTCACTAGGAATTCTGTTGCAAGTCCCAATTGTAGGTAAGTAGGATTAACAAATCTCCTAATAATAAAGAGAATCTTGTGGGTATTGTTCTGGATATTGCGGGAGATTTCGATGGTACTGAGGAGGTTGTGCTGGATGAGGTGCTAGTTTCTGCCAAGGTTACCAAAAGCTGCCCTCAGAGAGGACTGCTGTGGTTTTTGGTCATTGACAATTTACTTGTTAAGCTGTAGCAATCTGGCTCCATTGTACAGAGTTACGCTGATGATCTTGTTTTGACAGTCTCAGGCAAACATCTCATTGTTTTGCCAGACCTAACTCAGCATGCCTTAAGTATTGTGGAATCATGCTGTGTTGAGAAAAGTTTGCACGTCAATCCTTCTAAAATGATTTAATTGTCTTTACAACAAAGAGGAATAATCTTGTCTTATCTGTTCCCTCTTTTTTTGAAAGAACGATCACTAATTGTGACCACGTTAAGCACCTTGGTGTTTTCTTGGATAGTAACTAACTTTCCTGGAAGAATTATCTGGACTAGCTTTTGAGAAATCCTGGGGTTTAGGCCCTAGGATGTTGTCTTTCATTTATTCATATATATCTTCGACTCCACATCTTGGTATAGAATCCATTCTTTCCTTGCCTCAGTTACGCACCTTTATTTTAGGCACAGCCTGTTCTACAGCATTTCGCCTGAGGTGCATGGAAGATTTTTATTTCTATTGTAGAACATAGACAAATTTTTATAAATTATTCTTCATGTTTAACAGAAATCGATATGGTTCATGAGAGATTTCTGCCCGAATTGCACTTCTCAGTATAAGTTTTGGAATCTACTGTCCTTGGAGTGATCGGAAACTTTTCAGTATAGTCTCGGTTCGCATTGTACTGTTTATCAGGCGGAACTATAATAGCGCTGACACGTATTGTTGTTGAGACTTTGAATTTTTTCTGTTAAAAACAATTGTATTCTACTGTGTATAAATAGTAAAGTTGTACTTAACTTTCATGAATTTTCTTTGTCCTAACAATAAAATTACGGCTCATTGTGACATCGTAGGCAATGAGATCGCAGATTGTTTAGCTTCTTTAGATTCTTTATCTCTCAACTACGACAAGAAACCTATATAGGACTACGCTTTGAAACATCTAGAGTTTCAGTGGCTTGAGACTTTTAGCTGTCGTAAGGCGAAGTACTTCATTAAGGAGCCGAATTTGAGCTCAATGAAGTATGCTTTCTTTAAAAAGGATCAGTTAAGAATCTTGATAGCGATTCTTACGGGACATGACCGTTTTAAAGATCATCTACATCGTGTTATTTGCGAGGACTATCTTGAGGAAGATGATGACTGCCTTTACGTCGTGAGCAGCTGTCCAGCTTTCAGTTGTATTCGGCTTCAGTTATTCAACTTTAGGTCTTTAAATTTAGGTCAGTTCAGTGGATCAGTCAGAGTAGTTTTACCACAAAGTGAACCCCAATAAAAATATAATAACGCTAAATGGAAAAAGTGCTTCGAAATCAAATTTAGCAAATTTGATGATACCACCTTTTAACACAAATAAAAATACAAGTAAAACAATTAATGTTTCAACAGCAAATAACTGATTTACAATTTTATATTGCCCCGCTTAAAAGAGGCAATATCAAAGAAACGAAAATCCAACCTTCGGAAATTGATGGTTTCAGAGCGCTTGTAAACCATTTCGATAAAACCGGAAACCGATATTACACTTACCAGATAAAAAGTCAAAAAGGGTTGACTGTTGTTTTAAAAGGAATGGAGAGCACCGTAGAGGTGACTGACATTCATGCGGGTGTCGCCGCGCCATATTTCCATGCCAAATCTATTGCAAACATTTTAAATAGGGAGTAGGTTCCTCAACCGATGTTTCGAATAGAATTAGAGCCAGATGAGAAAAACAAAGGAAACCACAAATACGGCCACACAAAATATTGCACGTTGAGTGAAGTTTGCGTTATATGTGCCGAACTACATGATTCAAAAAAAATCAATAAGATGAGAAATGATCCATCAGTAAAACGCTGTAGTAATTGTGGTGAAAATCACACAGCAAACTACAGAGGTTGCCCAGTATATCTGGATTTGAAGCGTAAGTCCAATCGAAAGTTGTGATCCGAGCAACGAATGCTTAAGTCACGTTACACTCAAAGAGATATAAGTCCAAGAAGTACAATTGCCCAACAAGCGAATGTACACTCAACCACTCAAAATGACCTGGAGAATGTTACAAGCAGTTTTGCACAACCAGGAGTTTCCTATGCCAACATCCTAAAAGGTACCGCCCCAAAAACGAAAGTTCATTTCAACGAAGAAGAATTAAATATTCACGCAACCGTAAACAAACTTACCGAAACGATCCAAAGTTTCATGGTGATAATAGAAAGACAAATGAGCATATGATGATGCAAAATATGAACACACTATAATGCAAATTATCGTCAAAAGCCAAAACAACGCTCCTAAAGATCGCAATGTATGCAATGCGAACGGTCTTTCACAGCACAAAGCTGAGGTTCAGACCTGTCTTGTCGGTCAAAATATAGACATCATGTTAATATCAGAAACTCACTTTATAAAAAATATATTTTTTTTAAATCAACGGATATTCAAACGAAGAATAAAGCATTATGTACTCAACAAATATGTTAAAGATCACATGCAAGCAACTAATATCTGCCTAGAAGAATGGTCTGGAAATTGTGTAATACCGCCTGTTTACTGTTCACCGAAACACGCAATCAAAAAGTAGCCATTAATCGATTATTTTAATCAGCTGGTCATTAAATTTCTCGCAGGGGCGACTACAATGCTAAACATCTGCAATGGGGTTCGAGATTTACAACACCTAAAGGAAAGCAACTATATCAACTAATGAACGAAAAACATCTAGATCATTCATCTTCTGGACACCCAGCTTACTGGCCATCAGAGAGAAATAAAAGAAATTGCACGCACCAATGCGCAGGTAGAAGATTATTATGACTTATCATCCGATCACTCATCAATAGTAATAACTCTGAGTATCAGAGCTTTATAAAGGCAGATCCACCTCAACGTCTAACGAGTAAATTAACTAAATGTACTCTATATAGAAATATAGTCGAACAACAACTTTGCACCCCGGAAGATATTGATGCGGCGGCGAATGATTTAACACATATATTGGAAATAGCAGCAAAAGAGGCCACCCCTGATATTAACAACTCTGTTAAAGTTAACAACCATTCACCTAATATACTGCAGTTAATTCAAGAAAAACGGACAATACGCCGGCTATAGCAGCAGCAAAAATCCCCATTACTAAAAGGGAAATTGAATAGGGCTATTAAAAACATCGGCGACCGAGAAGACAGATTATTCACTATATGGAACGCAACAAAAAAACTAAAGAGACCAACATTATCGAATCCACCAATTAGGCAACCAGATGGACATTGGGCTGGAAGTGACGTAGAAAAGGCTACTGCTTTCTCTAACCCCTTGAAAAAAGTATTCATACCAAATGAAAACACGAACAACATTGTACTACCAAAGTTTACGGGGGACTCTTCGAAACCAGTTCCTTTAAAATTAAAGTGGAAAAAACTTAAAAATATCATTAAAAATTGTATAAACCCAAAGAAAGCTCCAGGACACGAATAGAAAAATAATCGGAGAATTACCTGATAAATGCATAAAACTTATAACTTATATGAAAAATGGAAAATATCGCGAATTACAATGATTCCAAAGCATGAAAAAGACGAAACACAAGTCCCATCGTGCAGGCCAATAAGTATACTTCTGATGCTTTCTAAATTATTTGAAAAAAGGGTATTACAAAAATTGAAACTAATATTATCTGAAGGACAAATTATACCAGACCACCAATTTGGGTTTCGAGACCAACATGGCACTGTATAGAGCACGTGCACAGAGTTATTAAAACAGTTAAATTTGCATTAGAAGAAAATAAATATTGTTCGGCTGTTTTTCTACACATTGCGCAACCTTTCGATAAAGTATGACATGAGGGCCTTATATATAAAATTAAAACTAGTCTCCCAAAAAACATAAACGAAGGAGTTCTACAAGGCAGCGTACTGGGGACAGTATTGTATTTGCTGTATACTGCCGATCTACCAACAACTGATAAGGTGGTCACATCAACATTTGCAGATGTCACCATCCCTCAGCAAAGAAATTTCAAATACTTGGGTCTTCATCTTGATAGAAGATTGACATGGAGAAAACACGTTGAATCAATCATTCCTAAATGTACATATGGAATTCAACTGTGGGCCTGTACAAGCGCATCAAATATAGATCTTTTACAACGAACGCAATCAAAAATACTTCGTTGTATTACAAATGCTCCGTGGTATATCCGAAATTGCAACATCTATAGCGACCTATAGGGATTAAAACGGTCAAAGATATGATCCAAGCACACAGTTTGAAGTACCTTTCGCAACTGGAAACTCACCCCAATGAATTAGCAAGCCAACTATTAAGGCAACCGAAGTTACGCAGAGTATAGATCCACTAGATCTAATGTAATGATAAATTTAATTTAACTACATATTTTAGCTAACACATAGTTAAATTAATTAATTATTATTCATGCATACTAATAATAAGTATTTAACATAGGTTAAGGACTTAGATAATACATTTTTTAGATTGTAGTTTCGTATAAAGAAAGATTCAGATAAAAAAAAAATATTAATAACAAGACGGGATGTGACAAAAATTAAACAGTTCCTCATACCAAAATAGAATAACTATTTCATGTGAAATTGGTCGTGATTATTATTTCTTTGCCACTAAGCCTAGCACAGCATTTGCCAAAAAAATATTCAGAAAATTATTAAGAAATCAACTGACGTGGATTAATTGGCACGGTTAAATTTTATTGATGATGAATATTGTAATCCTTCGTTGGCTTCATGTTTTAATCTATATTTGCAAAAAATTAGTTAAAAACTACTATAGTCATATTAGCAATGAAAATCAAAACCGAAAAACCGGTTTTGGAATTATGCTCTGCGGTTTTGCAATCACTAGAAAATTGTACGTGTTTTTGAAAGTTTTTTTTCTGTTTTAACAAAACTATGTACGAAATATTATTTTTAGAACATTCTATAAATGTGATTGACCTTACCTCTAAATATAAACATACATATATACATACTAATCACTCCCATATACGTATGTACGTACGTATATATATGTCGGTGTCATTAATTTTCATTTGGGTTTTCTTCAATACCTGCGTACACAAACATTGGTATAGAGAATAGAGATAAAGTTTCGTTTTCTAACTAATTATTACACTCCTTTTCTCTACTACACACATCTAAATATAAACTAAAATAAAGCAACAATAATTTTAAAAACTATCCACACCTGATAATCTATATTATATCAATGTGTGTACACATACATATAATGTATATAAGATAGAGCCACACATATTTCCAGAATCAATACGCATTCCATCCATTAAATGAAACAACATATACTCGTATGTATGTACATATGTATATGCCATAGTAGTGCAATTATAGTATTTATAGCTATATGAATGTGTTTTAGGCGCGGGTAACCGTGTATATATACATATATAATATACATACTCGTACGTCTTGAATAACAAGAACAACTAAAAATGATTATAAGAAAATGGTTTTAGATCTTGGTTCGGATAACACTTCAATATGTGATATTGATGGTTGATTTAAATTTGTAATCAAATCATGTTTTTGGAAACTATAAACAAGAAATTTTGTGATGACTCAAAATTCAGAGAGGCGCGGTCACATGATTTAAAAATTGTATATCAACAATAATAACTAATAAAAGCTAAAGTTAAATTTTAAATTAAAATATATATAGTTTGTTCAAAATTTGGTTGAAAACCCAAACTGACAGCATTCAATTTGTTTGATCAAAATCGTTAGATATTTTATACAAAGCACTACCTCCTATTTTACCATTTTGCCATTTGACAATTTATTCGTCAATAATCGCATTAGATGGGGAACATTTTGCTGCTCAGTAAAATTAGAGTATTGAAAAAATGTATAATACTGAGTGTGAGATGAGATAAAAAATCTTCTGAGAAAAAAAATACTGAGTGTTTTTACCAGTGTTACTACCATAAAATTGGCCCCTCGTAAACCTAAATTGCACGAACATGTTTTACTGGAATACCACTAATTGACTAATCGGTTCGTATCCGCAAAATTAATAAGCTGTTATATAGCCAACAAAACGAAAAATGGATAAGGCCAAAACAACACCGGACCCCCGCTCATAGTGCAAGGACACGAGATTTAGGATCGGCACGTGGAACGTGTAGTCACTTAAGAAACCAGGAGCGTTAGAGAGCCTAATCACATGCATGCATAGGATTATCGGCTGGAACTCGTTGCTCTTCAAGAAACTCGCTGGCCTAAAAGTGGAGACCATGTGTCCCAGGGCTATACGTTGTTTTACAGTGGAGATGACCTCGGAAATCTTGGAGCTGAATTTCTTCTTGGGCCGCAGGTCAAAAAGGCTTTTTTGGATTTCCAACCAGTCAATAACCGATTGTGTAAGCTTCGCTTGCGCATGAAGTTAGTGAACCTGTCGATAATATGTGTACACGCCCACACAGAAGTCAGCCAGCCCGAAGATAAAGAGTCATTTTACAGTGACTTAGTCGATCTGATAGGATCTATACCCGAACACGATGTTAGGATGGTAATTGGGGACTTTAATGCTAGAGCTGGCAGAAATCAGACCGACTTGTGTGAAAACATAGGTCCGTACTCCCGACACGAAACTGCGACCGACAATGGTGGGAGAATGATGTACTTTGCAATTGCTCACGATCTTAGAGTAGCAAGCACATTTCCCCCTCACAAACAGATACATTTGGAAACATGGATCCTTCCTCGCAAAATTTCCTACAGCCAAATTGACCAGGTGTTAATTTCAAAAGGGCGAGCTCGGGTTGTGCAGGATGTGAGAACTCATCAATCAGCAATCAAATACGTAGGCAACGACCATAATTTGGTCGCTGCAAAGCTACGATGGAAGTTTTCGTATAGATCCGGGAAAACAGTGAAACGCATGGGACGTTTCGACTGTGAAGGTCTGATAAATAAAGATCAAAAGAAACGATATCAGGATCTTGTCAGCGACAATATTGAGGGAGCTAATTACCAGTCTGACTGTGTGAACTCTGTCTGGGAGGCACTGAAAACTTCGGTGGTCAGTGCTGCTCAACAAGCTTTAGGTGTAGTGAAAGTCAGACCCAGGAATGATTGGTTTGATGACGAGTGTCGTCTTGCAGTTGAGCAACAAAATATAGTCTTTAGTGAAGTGCAACAATGTCTCACAACCGCGAGGAAAAACAAGGCTACTCTTACTAGGAGGGCAGCTAAGCGGATTTGCAGACGGAAAACGCGAGAATGATGGAAGGCCGTGTGCTGAAAGTACAACAACTCAGCAATGAGCGCTGTCCACGTAATTTCTTTGAAGGAATTACTGGATTGCACCATACTTTCAAGCCTGTGTCAACTGCCATCGGGACCGGGAAGGAAACCTCTGTGTCAACATCGACCCAGTACTCGACGCATGGAATGGACACTTTACCAACCTGCTTGGTGTTCATCATGCGTCACACACTGTAGTTGAGCCCTCATATACAGACTGCGGAGATTTGCATTGAAGATCCATCCCATGAGGAATTCACTAGGGCCATGCAGAGACTAAAACGAAACCGCTATCCCCTATCTGTTTCAGTGCTGTGTTAAAGTTGAGTACAGGCTATCAAGAATTTTTGCAATTAGCTTAGGTGTTCGGCCGGGAGATGCTCTGTCCCCGATACTCTTCAATCTCATATTGTAGTACATCTTTCGTAAAACTGCAACACCTCAGCGCAACATTTTATATCGCCAGTCCAATCAGGTGCTTGGATATGCAGATGACATGCGTGATTGGACTGAATAGCAACGGAGCGAAGGAAATACTTGATCCGCTTGTAGAGTTTTCAGCTTCTAAACTCCAGATCAATGAGTCCGAAACCAAATACAAGATTTCTAGTTATAGGGGCAGTGGCACACCAGATTTTAGTAGTGGCCACTACACTTTTTTGAAGGAGTGAGGAGTTTCAAATATTTGGGTTCTCTTGTCACTCACTATAACAGTATGGGTGAGGATATTAAAGTGCGGTTAGCAGCTGACAGCCGTGCTTTGTATCCTCTAACGCCACTTCTAAAATCTAAACACCTATTAAGTGCCGTGAAGCTGAAGCTTTACAAAGCGTTGATCAGGCCCGTTGTTATGTTTGGATGTGAAAGTTGGGCGCTGACGGATGAGTACGAGAGATGGCTCCTTACATTTGAGAGAAAAGTCATGCGTTTGATTTACGGCCCAAAACGCGAAATAGATGGCGCATACCAATCTCTGTACAATATCCGGAACGTATTGTGCAGGGATCTCTGAAAGGAGAGCCACCATATGGTAGACGCTGATGTTGTTGCAGGCGACGATGGCTCCACAGTGTAGAGAATGACTTGGCTTCTTCAAGTTGTCTAAGACGGTATGAAGACTTAAACACTGTTTTATTATTATTGTTATTATCTCTTGTTACAAAGGGCGTATATAATTAGTATATAGATTTGTCTGCTGTTGTCTGCTTCCAACCACAACATGATAATCGTTTGTGGTTAATCCATGTTTATCATCGCGTACTTATTTAATTAAATTTGTCAGATTTTCTTAACGTTTTGTATTTATTCTTGATTTTTTTTTCTCTTCCACAGGTGTAGCGAACAACAATAATACAACGACAAAAAACAATAGGAATGATATGGGTGCTGTCAGTTCAACAAAATCGTCGGCCAAATTAAACAACAGTAAATTGCCAAATAGTAATGATAATAGCGTGAATAATAGCATTAGTACTGCTGGTATTAGTTCTAGTAGTAACCGTAATAGTAATAGTATTAGTAGTAAAAGTAATAGCAATAATGTAACTGTGTCAATTCCACCAACGCCATCGGCATCTGTTCATAATAATACAAATAGTGGTGGCCCATTGGACACGTCAAAGGGTATTCGAACCGCAGAGCTCTACGAAGCCGGTCATATAGAATCAAATTCGGACATATGCCCCGAATTGGGCGGCCCCATACGATTATTAATTTTAATAACATCGGCGCCGACACATCGAGAGGCACGACTGGCGATACGTCAAACGTGGGGCCACTACACAATACGGCGTGATGTTGCCATAGGATTTATGCTGGGTCGCACCGAAAATCATGCGATCGAAGATCAATTGGAGGCCGAAAATTATATGTATGGCGATTTAATTCGGGGCAATTTCATCGATAGTTACAATAATTTAACGCTAAAAACTATATCGTCATTGGAATGGGTGAATCGTTACTGTGAAAAAGCTTCATTTGTACTTAAAACCGACGATGATATGTTCATAAATGTACCGAAACTATTGGGCTTTGTCGAGAAGCATATAAAAGATACGAAAACCATTTACGGACGGCTGGCAAAAAAATGGAAACCGATACGAAATCGTAAATCAAAATATTACGTATCGGTGAAACAATATTTCCCAGCCGTATTTCCACAATTTACAACGGGACCAGCATATTTAATGACATCCGATTGTATTCATGATTTATACTATAATTCTTT
Organism: Tipula unca; assembly: GCA_951394425.1. NCBI lineage: Eukaryota > Metazoa > Arthropoda > Insecta > Diptera > Tipulidae > Tipula > Tipula unca. Next base: position 92,982,945 of record OX596382.1, read on the forward strand.
AAATCAAACCTATTTAAAATTGGAGGATGTATATACGACTGGTATTGTGGCCCATTTGAGCAATATAAAACGGGTTCATGTAAACGAATTTTTAAATCGGCGAATATCGTTTAATCCGTGCTACATTAAGAAAGCGATTAGTGTGCATATGATTAAACCGAATGAACAATTTGATTTGTGGAAGAAATTGCAAGATACAACAACAAAATGTAAATAAGCAGCATTGTAACATATTATAATAATTGTAATCAATTAAGTTTAAAATATTTGCTATATTATATAGTGATAAATATAAGTTTATTATTAATAATTAATATAAAATTTTATTTTTAAAAACAAAAGAAAATCAGTTCAACGTGTTTTTCATAATAAACTACTACTCGTATATTATATAAATGTATATTATCTAACAAACAACAAAAAAAAAAGCGTGGTGTTAGTTTGTTGTGGGGAAGGTATGAAAGAATGTCTTATCCTTAAGTACCTTCTTCGCGCATTTAGTCATCCTCGACCATCCTCCCTCAAAAATACTCAATGCTCTCTTTTGACCTTATATACATATATACATATAAATAATTATTTTACAAGTATATTAGTAATATACCATGCGTGCAAAATGTTGTGAGAAATATTTTTTTCATCGTTCTGAGCCCAGCCTCTCACAGTACACTAGTAGTTATTCCGTACCCATAGTGTTTTTTTAAATAAATTTATCAATTTTTTTTTTTACTGGCTGAGCAAAACGATTGAAAAATAATTACTCACGACATTTTGCACATAGGTGTATACATTTGTATTTACCATTGTTCTCTCATTACTCCTATAATTAAAAAAAAAAAATAATAATCGTAAATAAAAATAAATTTTATATAAGTATATTTTTTATATTGAGGTTTTTATTTTTTATTTAATAAGACAAACTAAAAAAAGAAAAACAAAGGCCAAATTCTTAAAGAAAAAAAATGCCATTCCTAAAAATATTAAAATAAAAATCGTTTATCCTTATATATATTATACATACATAACAAACTTATATTTTAAATTAGTTATAATATAATATATATTTATACATATACATATAAATAATAATTATTATTTAATATTTATTTATAATTTTAAATAAACAAAAAATAAAAGGGTGTTTGTGGTGGGAACAAAATGGCCATTAATTCCGTGTTGAAATCTCAATATTTTTTTTTTTTTTTTTTGTATTTTGTCAGTCCAATATAATTGTATCGTTTGTTTTTTGTTTATTTAAAGTTACCAAAAATAAAATTTACAAGCACGATCTCTTTGTAGTGTCCTCATGTAGCTTTGGGAGCATTTCAATAACTAATCACAATATAGTAAATACAATAATCATAAAATTTTATTCTGATGAAATTTAACACAAAATCAGCCCAAACAATTATGATTAAATGAATTCACACACAAAGACGAAGAAATCAGTAGTTCTCGTAACCACCGGGCGGCAGCATGAGACCGCTAAACTAATGAGATCTATATGGAGATGACGAAAAATGGTCTTAAAATCAAAATTTTCTATCATTACGATAAACTAAACAAAATTATGGCGCATTTATATATATAAATAAATATTATGTTGTAGGATTAATAAACAAAAAACAACTATTAAATTTTATTAATACAATTATTATAAAAACAAATTATAAATAAAAAGAAAAAACAATTTGAAAAAGAGAAAAAAAAAAATGATACCCAACGAAATTTTATAAAACATTTTTTTTTTTAAATATGTACATTTTATTAAGTTCCTGATACTAACCGCAGAGTGTGCTGAATTGATTTGGGGCAATATAAGGTACCTCAATAATTGATAAATATTTAATTAGGTATTATACTTTGTCCGTAATTAAAGTTAAACCGCATGTGACTAAAATAGTTTTGCGGTTTGTTTGTTGTCACTGACAGTTTTATTTATTGTTTTAATAGACGATTTGCCCGCATTTAAACGTCATTTAGGCGAATTATTCATATTAATCGTTTTTGCGCATTAGCGTGTTGCATATTTCTTACGAGTTTTTATTTTCAAATGAATTATTTGTATTTCTATTGTATGTACAACATATCACATTCTGTTCTTGCATAAAAATGAATCTTTGTTCGAATCGATTTCTAGGATCGAGCAAAATAACTCGGTAACGTGAACCGAGTGGCAAAGACGCCGCAATTTTAACAGTATCGGTCGATTTCCCGAATCCATCCTTGCCAATAAAATTTTTATTGGATTCGGCGTCTGGTTTTCATTACACCAACGTTGCAGAAGTTTTCCCCTTATTTGATCCAAATTTCAATAACGATGCCCTCTTTAAGTGCTTAATTACCCGTTTGAAGAGATGGCATTTCTTTGGATTAAACATTAAACGTCATATTTACCCGCCGCAATCTCTCAAACATCTGTTTCATTTTAATTCATTTTAATTGCCAAACGTCGAGGCAGACTAAACGAGACATTCCCAGGAATGGGTGAGGTAGATTACGTCATGTAATCTACGCGGTTGTCGATACGTAAACTACAACGTAGATTACTTGACAGATTTTTTCATTTGTTTCTTTTTGACAAATGACACATGAATAGTTTCATACTGTCATTGTGCTTTGATTTATTCAGTATTGTTTGCTTTCATGGAACGACTTAGCCCGGCATAGCATCTCCAAATTGTTTAGCTTTATTACGAAAATCATCGTTCTGTGAGGAATGTGTTTCGTGCGCTTAGACCAAGTTACGGTTGACATAATCGGCCAGTCGAGACCACTATTTGGAATCCCAGTTTACAATATTTGATGATACGCCACTAAATAGATGGTTTATTCGTGTGGTTTATGCGCCTGTGAGATCATTCGTACATATTTCTTCAAAAAACAAGACGGCCGGGACGTACCTGTGGTTCCTAATTCGGTTCCAAGAATTCGGCGCTCTTTGCCATATAGTGCGCAAAGCTATGTACTTATTGAAAAATCATGTTGGCGAGCAATTAATTTCATTGTTCGGATCGTTCAATTGGCTATTTAGATCGTGTGATACCTCTAGACTCATTTCTTTGGGGCTACGCAAAGTCCAAAGTCTATGTGAATAAACCAGCTAAATTTGAGGCATTGGAAGAAAAACATTACTCGTGTCATTCGCCAAATACCATTCGATATACTCGAACGAGTCCTCAAAAATTGGACTTTGAGAAAGGACCAAGATAATAATGTTTCCATACGATTAAATTGAATTTTTTGAGTTTTTTTAATTTTTGCACAAATCACCTCTATAGATTTCGTTATTACGGATAAAATCACGCACTGCCGGTGTGACTTTTGCACTTCAGCACTCTTTCTACTACATATATCCCATTTTTCGATACATCGTAAGCCTGTGGACTCTTTGATATAACATTAATTTGATTAATCTCGTGCAAATGTATTGCTTCTGTTGGAAATAGAGTCGTGTGAACGAGCTGTATGGCCAAAACTTTACTGCTGAATCGTGTTGAAGAATTAGCGGCAAAATACGTCCTTATGAAAAATGTAACAAAACCTCTGCTCCACAACTGCAAATTGCTGGCCAAACCATACATTTTTTTTGTACGTTTCGTCATCCATCAAAACACATCCACTAAATTTTGTGAAAATTTTGTCATCAGTGTGGCACATATTTTATCGAACAAGTGTTGGTTATCTCAACGATTTGGCTTTTTAATAACTCGATAGCACTCATAGCCTTCCTGAACTCGAATTCGTTTTACCATGGAGTGGGGTGTGTTAAATTTTATGGCACAGTCATAGTTAAGGTTCCCCGAATTATTTTTAATGAATGTTATAACTTTTTGTAAAGATTTCTTCAGTTGTGTCATATAAAGCTTTCTATCGTTGTTCAGCACCAATTTTTAATACGCCGATATGGTCGAGTAAGCAGAGTCAATGCTCTTCAAATCGTAGACACGAGCTCAAGACTCGTCGGCGCCAATACTTTTTTAATTTAATTTCTGCTGAAAAATTGGTTCAACATAGCTTCTGTGGAAATCTAAATCCAATCATTCAATCATTCTACAATAAGAGACATTTCTTGTGTATGACCGTAATGAAAATATACGGTAATGGAATGGTCAAATAAGCATAGTCCATTCCTGTTGCTAAAATTTTCAATTTTCTCTACTGAATTGGCAAACATTAAAGATTTGTATAGCTCTTAATTTATATACGCCGGTGGTTCAGTAAGCAGAGTCGTTGCATTTGGAATTGTGAACTTCAGTTCTCAAGCCTCGGTTTTGGCATTAAATAATTTTTAATTTAATTTATTTAATTTCTCCCTTCAATAGGCAAATATAAAGTATGATTATAGCGGCAAATCTATATATGAAAATGGTGAGGTGTAATCGGTGTCAAAGGATTTACAATCGTGGATATTGTGCAGTGTTCGAACCTCGATTAAGGGTAAAACAATTTAGCGGGGCGTCCACACATTTCTCATTGAATTAAAAAAAATCGCTTTTTGATTTAAAAATGGCCAATTTGCATTTAAATTAAAACTATGTATTGAGGCTAGAACTAGCCATGCTGAAACTCCAATTACATACCTCCTTTTACCACAAAGCCACCGCCATACATTTAAATAGTGATATTCCTATCGTTTACAGCTGCCATTTGAATAAAAAAAATTGAAAATTTTAGCAACGGCAGTGGACTCTGGCTTATTTGACCATCGCCGTACAATTTAATTCCGCTCTATATACCCACCCATACCAATCTTTTATACTTGTCACTTTGACATGGAGAATATTGGAGTTTTGAACAGAAGCTGAGTTGGATGAATTTGAGTAATTTTATTTCACCATCACCAATTTGACAGGAGAAATTAAATCAAAAAATGTTTGGCTACATCGAGAATCAAACTTAGATCCATAAATCCAAATTCACTGACTTTCCTTACTGGACCACCGCCGCACATATATTTCATGCTATACAAATCTTTCATATCTATCATTTGAATAGAAAATAATGAAAATTTTAGCAAAGACAATTGAGTCTGAATTTATTTCACCATCGCTATATACCCATCTTGTTTAAATGCCACTACTTCAAAAATATGAAAATGTTCAAACACAAGCTGTGTATTGAACCAATTTGAATACAGAAGAAATTAAATTAAAATAATACCATCGCTAATGGGACTCGAACCTTGGTCCACGAACCCAAAGTCAATCACTCAACTACCCCGCCCACCATGGTATTTATATTCGATGTTATGCAAATCTTTTATACTTTCCAATTGAATTGAGAAACTTGGGGAAATATTTTAACAGAAGCTGAGTTGAACCAAAAATGTTTCAACATTAATATCGTTTGAAACTTAACTGGACTGCATAGCGCCAGGTGCAACATTTAATGCGATGACATTCCAAGCAGTGTATTTCGAAGAAGTTAAAAATCTGACAAACTATTCCTCCTTATGTTCTTAAAAATTATAAAATTTCCGTTCCAGTCAATAATGATTGAGGCGACTTTCTAGGCGGGCCACAATATTGACCACTGACCATACAAATTTTAAGTTTAAGTCAGTACATGAATGACGTCCAACTAAAAAATTTCCCTATACAAACTGAAAGTATAACAAATAGGTTAACTGAGTTTAAATCTCGATTAAAACTAAAAGAAGTTCATTTTAATAACCAGGTCGAGGCAGCCTAACCGAGACGTTCCGTGTCACGTTGTTTAATTGCCGATTGTCAACACAGAATTCCATCTTTCTTACTGTGTCTTGCCGTGTCGCTCGATAATTCCATCGGTTTTCCCTGTGATAGATTTGATACGTGTGGTAGTTTATTTACATACGTGAACGCCTGTATCATGAAATAGGCATTCGCCCACCAAATTGATTGGTCTTTGAAATTTCTTGAGGAATCTGACGCCAAGGATGGCGTTCTTTTATAGAACTTATTGCAAATGAGACGCACCATGGCACTGGTGAATATGCACCTCCGTTGGCTGCGAAAACCGACCACTTTCAAAGAGAACGGCTTTTGCCTTTTTGAAGGCATTCGATTTTCTCTCGTTGTAGTGGTCGCTCCCGTTTCCAGCGCTTTCAACAGGATTTTAAACAGTGAGGGCATCGCGGAGTATTGCAGGACTTCCCAACTTGATGAAATCCTGCACTTCGATTTCATAAACGCTATCTATGAAATGCTCAAAGCGATGTAATCCAACGCCTCACTCGGGAATGTGGGAAATGCTTTATGAGACAATTTTCTACATCCATGCAAAATGCCAACAAGGAATATGGCTATGCTTGAGTTTCTCCTGGTGGTCCGTTCCAAAATGAATAGAGATAAGGAGCTCGAAATAAGAACTAGCGTCTCCGTAGTGTTACACCATGTTATATGGCTCATTGCGGGATGGTCCATCAACTAGCCTCTGCGGTAGTTCAAATGGATAGAGTACTGTTCCTAAGTTGAAGAGCCACCATACAGCTTTAATGGAAGACACTGGTGTCAGCAAGTGGGACATTTTGGTCAGAAATGAAAGTTTCAAATGAAAGCTGAAATGACAAACCCAAAACCTTCTGGGGTAAAGTGGCGAATCGCTCTGTGTCTTTAAAAATTTTCTAGCATGGATTATACAAGCGCATCAATTATCGTCTCGGTTTAGGCTTCCTGTTCAGCCGCTTCCGTCATCATCTGGGGCTGCCAGATAGCCGAAAATTGTTATTAGGCGAACTAGGCCTTCTTCCCGGTTTTATGTTTAGTTGCTTCTATGGATGCTTGTGATTTTTGAATCGCAGCTAGTTGCTTGTAACGAGTCTAATTTTGGGTTTATCTAAAACTTTTGAATTTTGAAAATTAAAGTGAAACAAGTTATGTGAAATGTATTTGTTGAATTGTCAATCATACCGTAATACTCGAAATAATGAACCCATATCTTTTAATATTCAAAACATTTCTAAAATTGATATGGACAAATAAGAAAATTTTTTAAAGAAACTGGTCAATTAATTTATAATTAACTGAATGTTTTGAACTAAAATTCTAAAAAGTTTATTTTTCAGTGACATCTATATTTGATTTATTTAATTTCGGCTACATGTGTTTTACGGCCGGTATCAAAAACTGCAATATCGACAGAAAAAAATGTGAAAGCTTAAAAAACCAATTAAATCGTTTTGCTAGTACCCGCTAGATGGTACCACAAATATACCAGATACCATGATTATCTAAATAGATTTGCTTTTTAACTCTTTCACACGTGGTGTACATTTGCATATTCACAAAAATAATTAAATGGGTAAAATATATAAATATCGATTAATCATTGTGGAATAACAATTAATATAAGGGCAGTTGAAATTGTATTATAATGAAATATTCGTTAAATGTCTCGAGTAAATTGTTACAATGCAACACTTTTATAGACATATACTTGACTCGAATCGATATGTAGATGAGTTGTGTCAAATGACAGTGCACGCATCCCACGCACACTCATCACACAAAAGATTTTGGATTTGTTTTCTACTTGGAACAGAAAAATGTGTGTAACACATTATCGGCCAACTGGACTACGCAATTCCTTCACTGAATATAATAAAAGCCGACATCGTTCGATAAAAATAGGATTTTAAAATGATTTTTCCATAAAGTTTTAGAATATGGCCAGCAAGAAACTGTAGCCCGTCAACTTGGAGGCCGTACTGGTGTAAGGCGAGTTCCCAGAGGCTTCAGTTATAGCCCAGCAGGCTTTTAAACCGATAGGATGCGTCGGTAATAAAATTAATTTGCCACTGGAGATTAACCAGATAATGTTTAAAATTCTAGTGGACACTGAAGCCCAGTATTCATGGTGAGCAATGCTGGCTATTCGAATCTTCGTCAACTAAAATTAAGTCTGGTATCAATAGTCTTGAACGCGTACGGTACTGTAAGTACCAATAAGTGGGGGAATCGATAGCGATGTGACGTTAAATGGCCTAAAATTGCACTATTGCAATGTCGTATTCGAGGCTGAGAGATCTCTTGTCACATGAACGAGTAGCTATTGTTGAAATGCATCGACCAAACAACTCGAAAGAGCTTCAAATGGTTCAGTTTAAATGGCCATCAGCCCGAACGGGGCTGCTTTCAGGAAGGTATAGCAAATCATGTGTAACTCAATGTGATTGGTCCATCATCGGAAAGACTATCCTCTGGTGTTGGCAACAGATGCATCCAATGGAATTGGTGTCGTGATTTCGCATATTTATCCCAATGTAGGATGTGAGCACCCAATTGCCTTGTCGATAGAGTTGGGTTGTGTAAAGTTTTATCAGTACTTGTGTGGAAGGTGGCTCGAGCTTGTAACTGATCATAAGCCAGAAGTAACTCTCTATTCAATCTCGAGGAGAATCTGCCTATGATGACCGAAATTGTCTTCAGAAGAGGATTATTTTCCTAATGGGATTCACCTATATAAGATCAAAGACAAATCGACCAAGGAATACGGTACGGTGCTTACCGAAAGCGTGTGAGGTAAGAAAACATTCAATTACTTGCCAAAATACTTTGCTGTTCATTAAAAAAATTAAAAAAATTGGACGGATTACTTCAGCAAAATTTGTTATTCATAGTTCTACTTTGTTCGCAATAGAAACCTTCTATCTAACCATCGTCAGCATGGACGACAACAGCGAATACAACGTTTTGCCTTTTTTCTGTGGAGAGAGGTGTATGCGTAATTTGCACTCGACCAGTCACCAAGGATTGTGTAGAAGTTTCAAGTGAGAATGATGTATTTGATCAAGACGATCGAGAACACCCGATTTAAATATTCCCAAAGTCACAACGTTGCTGAGGAATGGAATGGAAGGCTGAGGCATGAACCATTACATCGAGCCATCATCATACCGGGTTCGAATCCCAACAGAGGTGGGGATGCAAAAGGGATTTTTCATCTCCCGATTACGATCGGTGATTAAATTGAAAACATCTATGACCAGAGGTTGGAATGTAGAATTCATGGGGCAACCCATCTTCCATGTCACTGTACAGGGTGACATGGAGCTATGCAAGGCGCAGGTAGTATACTGTACTTGTGTGAATGGGTTGAATGAATGTTCGTGTGAATGTAAGGCAAGGCTATGGACCAAAAATGTGTCTATGCCACGTCTTTTTAAAAGAAGAAAAGAAGGGGCACTTTCAAAGATAACTAATACTTAAAAAATATTTAAAATATTTAAAAGTAATGTCCCCGCGAGATATTTGAATAGTATAGGTGAAGGTGCTACAGATCAATCCATTACAATAATTTGTGTAAGATAGTAACTTGAGTTATCTTTAAGAAGATTCGTTTTAGGATTCCATTGTCCTCAATGGTGAATTACTCTATTGGTGATATAACCGGAGGTCTTCCTGTCGTCACAACAGAACCTGCATATGCCATCTATTTGAGGCGGTATCTACAAGAGGTAGTATCTGCTTTTTCGTTGCCCTCAATTTCTTCGTGTCCTGGCACCCAGACTAAAACAACCAAATTATTGTCCGCCAGTTTTCTGAGGTCGAATTCGTAAAGCATTTTGGATCTAAAGCAATATTTCTTAAGTGTTTTGAGTGTTGCTTGACTATCAGACGGTATTCACGTTTATTACTGATTTCAATGATTCTTGTTGCTGTTAAAATACCTTAGACCTCGGCTTTAAAGAAAGTGGTTTCAATTGTGAGTGGCATCTGTTTGGTACATCTTGCCTCTTCCATTCTGAATACATCCGTGAACGAGTTTTGTGCCTTGCGTTTTTTTTCATTCCAATATTTCCTGCCTGGGAAGTGTATTTTGTATTTTTTGGGGTCCATTCTCATATATTGATCAATCAGTTGCTCCGTCTTATGCAGAAAAGATGAGAGAGTTATAGATCGGTAAAATTTTGCTTCATCTAGACTTTTAAGTCGCCCGACGTGAATGTCATCTTTACTTCATTCCACTGGCGCGAAACGTAGCCGTACTTCAGGTAAGCTGCGAATATTTTACGAAAGAGCAATTTTAGTATTTCCCTCCCTTCTTGAAGGAGTACCGGAAGTAATCCATCAGGTTCAGGTGATTTATAGGGGTTTAAGGATATTAGTGCCAACTCCACCGCTCCGCCATGGTTATTTTATTTGCAATGATCATTCCTTCCCCTAAGTTTGGCTTTCCTTAGTTTTGGCTCATCTCTGATCTCGTACATCTAGTGAAATGAGTCCTCATGAAAACTCCCATAGTTTCAGTAAAGGATGAGATTGTTGCACCATCACTAATTCACAGGGAGGATAAATTATCTGGTGCACCTCTTGACAAAGTCTTTTGAACTCTGGCAGTCTCAGGTACTTCATTCATTCAGCGTTTCACAGAGTATTCCAGAAATATCGATTTGACTTCATAAGCTCTTTGTGGTTCTACTAAGGCAACTTGTACTGTCTGATCAACTGCGATTTCTAGATTCGCTACGAATTGGATTAGGCAGGATACTTTTTACTGACTTTGTTCTTCCACTGGACGGGACTTGTATCAGCGATATTGTAGAAATTACTGGAAAATAAGGTAGAACGATCTTTCACTTAAAGAGATTTCCAATAGAATTTACGCATCTACCTCATTCAGCAGGCTGTAATGAATGACACTTCGACTCCGACAGTCTGTTTGGACTTTAAACTTTAATAGTCTTAATAGAAAAATAAGGTAAGATACCAGAAATCCCCATTTTAGAAAACCAAATTTTTTATATTTCTTATGTTTGGATTTGACTGGGCCCCTGCGTCCCTGTCACACCAGAAATCCCATATATTTTCTTTAAGTAAGGGACCGCGTTTTCCAATATATTTTGGTTGTGCCACATTGTGCATAACTAAATTAATTTGCCTCAGGTTATATAAAAGAGGTCATATTTCCAAATATAATATATAAACATAATACAAATTTTGAGCCAATATCGCCTTTGCTGATACTCTACTTTAGCTAGAATCGGCCATAGAATATTAAAAATATCAGTGACGGTTTTCTGGAATGGTTGTATGAATGATTTCCGATAAACCCAAATTTTATCAAGGAACTAATATGGGATGATAACACGTCAGAGAACCCTTCGCATTTCTTAAATAATGCTATTTTTTAGCTAAAGGCACACAATGGCATAATTAAATCCAAGTATAAGAAATATAAAACCTTGGGTTTTCCAAAATGGAATTTGTGGCGTGATCCACGCTAATTTATTTAACCCCTCCGCTATAGGTTGCCTTTCGTTTTAGTTATCATTTTATTTGCGGGTTAGATAACAAAATTGGCATGTATACATATATTTTGAAAATATAAATCATAATTATTGATTAATACTAGTGTTATCTAATTGATTTTACTATCAAAAAAATTCAATACTATAGCAATAATTCTAATTACTAATCATAAGTCAATATAGTTAACTTATCGAAAATGAAAATCCAAAATATCGATCGACAAACAAATATACTTACACATTAAAACCGCATATGATTTATGCGATCACCTCTGATAAACAAATACGTTTTTTTTGTATGTGCATGTTCATTTTATTTCAAAATTGGATGCTAAATAAGGTGTCTACATATATTGCAAAAAAAACAACCTATAATAGCCACAAATCTAATCAGTTCACGTAATTGATATATTGCCCAAGCAGTTTAGATATATCCGCCCTTAACGAAATTATGTTTCATTTGCGATTTGCAACCTAAAAATAATAAATATTAATTGGACGTGAAACCGCGCAGTCATAAAATTTGAGTGATGCAAAATTACGCCAAATTTGAGGCAATAAAGGTCGATCGATTACGCGACTAATAATATCTATAGATAACTTAAATTATAACATAAAACTTATAAACGGTCACATTTACAAATCAATATTTACACACGCACATACATACACACGTTCACACTTCACGATCGTAAAATACAAATTTAGGGTCTATTTCGTCGTTACTCCTCGTTTTCAATTCATAAACAAATACGCGAGAATCATCTTCTATATATGTGTACAGTTGAATGACCTCGACTTACATATATATACGAGTACGTAACGTAATAACGTATACTAAACTCGACAGATAGTAGTAAGAGTAACGACACATAATACAAATTAAATTTTTAAAAAAAACTATAAACTAGAATAATAAATCGTCGGCACTATCGCGCTCTCGCACATACACTTAGTTTATCTCTAAAAATTTCCACATATCGAATTTTACGCTGGGCGCAATATCATGCTTCGTGATTGTATTGTGCACAGTATAATTCACACTTTTTGATATTTTATTATCATTTGTAAATTCGGTTACATCGAGCCGAGTTATATTTAGTCCACTAGCTAATATTCCAGTTATAAAAACATCTTCCAATTTCAATGGGCGCGTTACAAGTGAACTCATAAATAAATCGTGTACACAGTCGATGGTCATCAAATAAACCGGGCCAGTTGTGAATGGCATGAAAACATTAGGCGCATAGTCTGTTTCACTTAAATAATATTTTGATCGTGGATCACGAAATGGTTGCCAATTGACGGCCAAATGGCCAAATATTGTTCGGGGCACCAGCTTTTTCGTCTCGATAAACTCCAACAGTCGTGGTACGTTTATAAATACATCATCGTCACTTTTTAGATAGAATTTGGTTTGATTGCAGAATCGATCGAGCCAATTTAGCGACGAGACCGATTTCAGTGTTAGATTGTTGTAACTGTCAAAGAAATCGACACGAATGATATCGTTGTACAACATATTTTCGTCTTGCAAATCCTTTTCCCACATTTCATTTATCACCTTGCCGATCACAAAACCAAAACCAATATCACTTCGTGTTCCATAGTGGCCCCACGTTTTCCGTATATAACCACGTTTAATCTTGTTCTCTGGTGCTGTTATCACTAGTATCATAACGGTAATGTTTTGGCCAGAATCCGGACATATGCGTGGATCAAACACGTAATAGTCGTCACGATCGAAATCGATAAATAATAAATTTTGTTGGATTGGAACCAATTCTGCTACAATAATATGAAATAATTAAATTACCGGCCATCCATAAATAAATATATACGATAACGTAGCTTATTTCAATTTTTGTAATTTTGTCGAGAGCGCACTGAAATAAGCCACTTTACCTTTTATACATACATACGTTGCTCAGAGTATTCTCCCTTTTGAACGTAAACCGGTGATGTTGTACTTGTATTAAGCATCCTGTCAAGCCGAAATGAATTTGTGTAGATCAAATAAATCGCGATCATCACAATTAAAAACACAATCAACAGTAAATTCCGATAATCCTGGTAAAACATTATTTTTTTTAGCTATGGTGCACTGTGCAAAACGATATTTTAAACTTATCTATATACTCTACTAGGTAACATGCACATTTCAATACTAATTTTCGGATTCCACAAACATACGTTCGATTTGTTATCAGTAAGTATAGTACTTCATTATCTATTATTGTGCCTAGAATTTGATATGATATAAAAAACAATATTTTGTTAACCATTTAAGGTCCAATGTTCAGTAAATTAAAATTCTTCAAATGTTTTCACTGGATACGGTGGTATGTACGCCAGGGATGGGCGTTTACGCGTGATCTATTATTTTCTATATTGACGTGTCGATAATCCGTAGATAACATCAACAACGTTGACAACGTCGATAATGTAGACAATTCCTAGAGTGGTTTTGTCAATTAGTTCTTAACTAAAGGATGACCAAATTTCTTTAGGAACAATGGTGTTATTGGTGATAGTTTTATAGAATGTCCGTCAATGCAATGAAATCTCTTTTCAAAAAGAGCGGAATTTAAAACTAATCGTGCTCAAATACCATGAATCTACTTCAGCGTCATGTTTATCGATTACAAAATTATTAAATTGACCCAAAACAACGATATATAGCGTTATATAGAATGGGTCCCTCAATATAACGGTGGAACGGTCTAGAACAGCTCCCAGAAAAATCGGAAAAAACGTCTGCGGTTATAATTTTTATTAAAAATAATCCGGCGAACTTTATGGTTCAGATAACCAACACTTGGTCATGTATATAAAAACCAACAACTTTCCTATTATTGGAGCAGGATTGTACTGTCCACCAAGATATTCTATTAAAAACAAACAATACTCAGAGTTCTTCAAGCGTCTGGGAAAAAGGTTCTTAATAGGTGGTGACTTCAATGCGAAGAATACTCACTGGGGTTCTAGATTAACTACAACTAAAATAAAACAACTATTGATTGCCATTAAAGAAAATGGATGCATGAATTCATTTGAACTGGAAAACCAACCTATTGGTCAACTGACCCAAGAAAATACCTGACCTGATCGATTTTATTATAGCCAAAAGTATTTCTGACCTCTGCTTATTTGACCATCGCCGTACATTTTCATTGCCGCTACATCCCTCTTTTATACTTGCCAACTAATTGAAAAAATTTGAAAATTTTAATAGAAGCTGAGTTGAACTAGCTCCTTGCTCCCGCGAGGCCGACAGATAATCCTAGTCAGACATCGGTGAAACCCGGTTAAAAAACCAGGATAAGTGGTAGCCGCTTCGGTTGGTAACGAAACGGGCGCATTGGTCTATTGGGAATCTAATCTTTGCTCACAGGTGCAAAGCTCGCATCCTGCCATACCTTCCCAATCTCGTCTATTGCCTTCTTGTTCAGATCAACTGATCTGGAGTCTGAGCACGTCGTAACACGACGAAGATTATCTATGGCACATATAGTATCCACTTCTTCTCTGCTGGTTTCTTTTATGATGTCCATGCTTATGTTTTTTTTGGATTAAATTGCACAGCTGCAAGTCAGTTTCTTTTAATCTAATGAAATGTGATCTACAGGATGGAGTGCCCCTGGATTTTCTCCTGCGGCCTTTAGAAAAATCGAACTCAGTGTGTTGTACCCAAACTTCCATTTTTTCAAAGTGATACTCTCATCTTCATAACATACTCCTTAACTATATCGGTAAACCCCTTGGGTTTTTGAATTTTGTGAGGAGTTTTCTTCTCCGACAGCATTTTGGCCCGTTTGCTATGGACGACTGAAAATATCTGTCTGTCGAAGCAGCAGTACACAAACTAATGTTCAGAATACTGAATATGCGCACTGCAACCTCTCCTGCTGGTTTCTTTTATGATGTAAATGCTTATGTTTTTTTTGGATTAAATTGCACAGCTGCAAGTCAATTTCTTTTAATCTAATGAAATGTGATTCAGGATTTTTACCTTTTTGATGGTGTAGTTTCTGGATTGAGGCCTGTTATTTTTTATTTTACAAAGAAATACAACAAGCACTATATTCCAATATTGAATAGCAAACTAGCTTCCAGTTACGATCATCGTTTGGGTTGTATCAGGAACGTAGTTTGGTTCCCACCCTCGATTGTTTTCTTAGCTTGTAATCATCATTATGATAGCGGACGTTGCAGCTGCGCTCGTCTCTCTCAAATCGTCAAACACAGCCGGATCACTGGTGGTATAGCATCAGTGTATCTGCCTTACGATTCGGTCTCACCTCCTCATTCGGAGGAGTTTAGCAACCTTATTTCGTGGAGCAAGACAAATCTTGGGGTTGATTGGGATAACTTTTTGGCAGCTCAAAAAGCATATAAGAAAATGCTGAAATCCGCTCGTAGGACTTCTTGGATTGGCTTCTGCGAAGAAATTAATAATATCTCTGGGATCGCCAGACTTTATAGGTACTTGGTTAGAAATGATTCCTGCCGACTCGATGTGCTGCGACTTCCTGATGGCAGATTAACCTCTTCCAGGAAGGAAATTGTCGAACTACTACTTTCTGTTCATTTTCCTGGATGCAATGTTATCAATAAGGATTCACCCGACTGGGACTTAGCCTGTCACTCTCAGATGGCGTTTTCCCGGCTGAATTACAGAATGGGTTTCCCCTAATTCAGGAACATTTACTTCGACTCTGTCAAGCGTACTTTGCGTTTGAATACGTACCACAGTCATGGAGCAGGAGTAGAGTTTTGTTAATCCCGAAAGCTGGGAAGACGGATTATACCGATCCCAAGGCATTTCGCCCTATTAGTCTTTCTTCATCTTTTCTCAAAACTTTGGAAATAATTGTTGAGTAGCACTCAACATGCTTACAGAGTTGGGAGATCATGTGAATCTGCACAGCATGAACTTGTTACGAGGATTGAAAAATGGCTTAGTATTAAGGAGTTTCTTGTGGGCACTTTCCTCGATATTGCAGGTGCCTTTGATATTCTTTCGCTTCCCTCACTGAAGCCTGCTCAAATTTTGGAATTGACCAAACCATTGTTACTTGGATTGGATCTTTGCTGGGGTTGCGCAATTCTGTGGCCGAGCTGAACTCCCTTTCTATTTCGGTTAAAGTTACTATAGAGGTTGCCCCAGAGAGGTGTCCTGTCACCCCTCCTGTGGTTCTTAGTTATTGATGAATTATTTGTAAAACTACCGCAATCTGGCTTCACTGTTCAGAGTTATGCTGATGACTTAGTCGTTCTGGTTCAGGGTAAATACATTAATGTACTATCAGACTTAATGCAACGCGCTTTACAAGTTGTAGAAATGTGGTGTCTAGAGAAAAAATTGTACGTTAATGCATCGAAAACTAGTCTGATAGTCTTCACCAAACGTGGAAATACTGGAGAGCTGCGTGCTCCTTTTATTTTTGGAGAAACGATCGCTAGATCCGACACAGTAAAGCATCTGGGTATCATTCTGGACAATAATCTCTCCTGGAAATATCATATTGAAATTAAACAGCAAAAGGTCACTTCCATTTTATGGCAGTGTACAAGCTGATGTTTATTTATACAAATCTCTAGCTTTACCCATGCTATCTTACGCATCTGTTGTTTGGTGGCCGTGGTTCAGTCAGTTTCTGTCATCGCGAAGCTTAATAGCATACAAGGTATGGCTTGTCGAGGTATTACGGGTGCTATGTCCTCGTGTTCTATAATTGCTTTGCAGGTAATCTTATTTCTGCCCCACTGCAGTCGGTCATCCTAGGCACCGCATGCTCCGATTCCTTCCGCCTGCGGTGTATTGGTGCGTGGAACGCTCTCGGCCTGATCACTTAGGGCGAAGACTAATCTACAATTTATTCAGCTCATATATACAAGAAATTAATATATGGTTAATGACGACTAATTGTTGCCAGAATTCTGCTTCGATATCTCTTTCTCTGTCGCTCTTGTTTTTCGCTGACGGGTCTCACTCTAATTTAGATGCAGGTAGTCTAGGCTGGAACTGTGCGGTATTCCAAGCGGAGCTGATTGCATTCACACGTTGTACGATTGATGCTTCTATAAGCTCGATGTTTCCGGAAAGGACATTAATCTATGCAGTCATAGTAAGTCTGTGCTCAATTCATTACGAAATCCTATGATCACTTCCAACGTCCTTTGCTCTAATAATCAGAGTTATGTGGGTTCCGGCTCATTGTGGCATTGAAGGTAATCAGATAGCTGCTGTTTTAGCTTTCAAGTATGAAATTCATTGAACCTGAACCGGCAGTGCCCCTGACCTTTAATTGTGGTAAGAAAGCTATTAAGAACTATATGTTTTTGCAGGCTAAGTATGCTTCATTTGTGAACCTATTCTGAGGCTCACAAAGTTTGCTCTATCTTTGAAGAAAGACCAACTGATAGATCTGGTCGCTATTCTGACCGGCCATGTCCGTTTTAAACTCCATTTACAAAGAATGGGACTTATTCAAGATTCCTTTTGTGACAACTGTCTTGAAGATGACGATGACAGTATTCACTTTGTTTATGGCTGTCCCGCTTTCGACGTACTTAGGTCCCGATTTCTTAATCATAGACCTTTAAATGTAGGTCAATTGTCATCGCTACCCTGGTTTAAGCTGTTACAGTTTACCAGAGCAGCCGAGCGCATTTGCGAATTGCGATATAATCCTCGGTTTGCGCCATGGGCCCAGAATGGCATTGAGTGCGGAACCTGTTTGGGTTCCAGCCAACTTTAATAATAATAAAACATCTTTATGCTGAATAAACAAGTATGTGTCTTCTTGTGTTTGCTAATCACGTTGTGTTGATTAAGCATTGTTGATGCTCTTGACTTATATATAAACGCCACGTTGGGCGCCAAAACCAAGATCCATTGTAATATTTTTAACCGCATACACTACTTATCTCTAATTTATTGGAACACGGTTACCACAGTTTTTATGGTTCAGAACTTGTCACATCAAAACAGCTGTTATATAAATAAAAATTAATTAATTATTCTTTTTTGCATCGTTTAATCTAGGCTAATCCTCTTGCACACAACCAAAATAACGAATCAACTATGCGCGCGCGTGATTACAACACATCTAAAAAAATAATCGATCATATCGCGCTCAAATGCATTTCATGTTGAAACACACTAACTTTAAATGCATCGCACTACCCATAGATCAACTAGCTCTGACACATTATGGTTGATTTTTTTTATAGTTCTCTCAGTAACATAATATATGCATATGTATACAAAACAATACAAACGAAAAAATAACCAAATAAAATAAAATAAAACTTCAAACGATCGTAGTTACCAAAAACTATAACTAAAGCGTAATAACAACAAAAACACTACACAAACAACAAAACAAAACAAAACAGAAAACAGAGAGAAGGGGAAGACATTCATCATGCGATCAGTACAATATTCTTATACTTACTATTATTGTTGTTATTTATTTTATGATAGTGTATTGAATTTGGTTATGTTGTTTATGAATGTAGAGCAACAGCATATACTACCAAGATTCATTCTGTATATATACATACATATGTATATACATAGAACGTTCGTTATATTATTATTATTATTATAGTTTTTTTGTAGTTTGGTTTGGTTGAATTGGAGAGAGAGGCCTTTAGTTTGAATTTAACATTTTTATAGTGAGGACCGTTTCGTCGCTGTTAGACGATTATTTATTTTGTTTAAATAAAAAACTAAATTTAAATCGTGCGTGCGTTCGGTTGTTTTTTGTTTTTCTTCTTTTGTTTAGTTTATTAAAAATAATATTGTTTTTCATTTCAAATATGATCGCAGTGTATCCATATTATTATGATGAATTACATTAATTTTTATGTAAAAAAGTGAAAGTCGAAACTGGATTTATAATAAAAAAAAATTAAATCGTAATAATTAGATTTAATTAGTTTTTTTTTTTAATTTTTGTTTTGAAAATATAATTTTGTTGTAACGACAAAATGGCTACGGATGACAATTTAATCGATCGTAATAACAAGAATAATAATAATTGTGATCTAAATAATACAACGACGGTGTGTATCGAAAAACAAAATGAGTTTAACAATAACAATAATGATGATGATAGTAGTAATTCACGTTTAATAAGTAGTGCTAACGGTACATTAATTGGTACACTTTTATCACCGTCTAGTTTAAAAATACACGTAAATCAATCAAGTGATCACGATAATATGTTGGCCAAATCGAATATTAGTATAGTTAATTGTAGTAATAATAGTAAAGAAAATATAATAAGTGTTAATATTGATGAAATTATTGAAGTGCATAGTATTGTAAATAGTAATGATATGGAATTGGAGGAGCAGAAGCAGCAGCAGCAGCAACAACAGCAGCACAGGACCAATTTAATAGCGACCGAATGTCAAACGGATATCCTGGAAAATGAATTAAAATCGGTGACAAAGAGTAATAATGTAATTGTGGAATCGCGTCCACCGCGACGCGGCGAACGACGTGAACGCCGTCGAGATCGACAATCACGTTGTTTACACCATAACCATCATCATCATGCGGGAACGACCACGACGACGACGGGCATAACTGTAGCTAATCCACCAAACAGCTATCTGCCGCCGAATACAACGTTGTGTCGTTCAATGGATATATTACCAACACTTTTGCCGCCACCATATACAACATTACCGGGACGTGGATCATCAGCAACACCATTTGTACCGTCACTCTTAACCACAGTGGGTCCCGTTGTTGATGATTTACACTACAGTTTTCCTATACCAATGATAAGAAGGTAGATTGTATATTTTTAATTTAATTTTATTTTATCTTATGTACATAAGTATATGTATGCATATATAGGTTTGACTTTTCAAATGATCTCATAGTACATAGATTTTGAAAGTTTTATCGAAAGTTGAATTTTACGATAAAAATAGAAATGAAAAGTACTATACATACATAATTTCAAAATTTGTTGTTGTTTCGTTGCGGAGTTGGAATAAAAAAAATTCAATTAAAATTCGAATGGGGGATTGATATTGAATTGAGGATGATGCTGCGTGAACATTCTTTTTGTGGGTGGATTTCTTTTTATATATTCAATTGTTTCAATTTGACCTTCAATTAATCAAAATGATCAATGATTGAATTTATTTATTTTGTTTTATAGAAAATTGATAATTTGTAGATATGTTGGATATATGGATGTATGTATGTATATGTAGATACGACCCGCACATGATTGATTATGGTTATATGTAAATATTCAAATTAATATGTTTTGTTGATTGCGGGATGATCGATCGATTACGTTCATTAGAAATATATTAAGTTGATTTTTGTTTTTTAAACATTCGTCAAGTATAGTTTTTTTTTCTAGATGTGAAATTATTTGTTTTCCGCCATAAAATCGCAAAATTCAGGTCACCAATGTTTTCTTTTATGTCCATTCGTCATTATCCAATCTGTTATACTTATAAATAAATGTGTGTATTTAACTGCACCATAATCATAACAAGTAAGGTCTCTTAACAAAAAAAATGTACATAAGTGCAATTGTAATACATATGTACATATATGTATAAAGTATAATTGGATATTTTAAATTCTCATCAACAAAACACTTAACACTATTAGTGTAAAATAATTCACGTATAACTGTTAACCATATAGACATACATTATGTACATATATACAATACAACATATGTAGAGGAAGTTGGGGTAATATGAACGAATTTTTAACGTAATGAGATTAGCGACAAAACTATAAGGGAACTTTAGGCCTTCATGCCCTGCCTTCCCCTACACATACAATATATATTTTGCTGATCTGCGGTGAAGATCATATTATTGTGAAAATATCAAGTTATAGTCAAAAAAGTTCTTTATATTTTGTTATTTGAAAGATGTAGTTTAGATGTGTGAAATCTACTTACATTAAAATGTTAACGCGTACATACCATAATACATAATATATACGCATAGATTTATTTGCTTAATCACGTTCATGATTTGATCTGCTTTTCAAAACGAAATACATACATATGTATCATTATGATCATAGCACATAGCACATGTCCAACTGTGATTTCGTTCATAGACCTTTTTTGTAGTTGGTAACATAAAAAAATTTAAACTTTGTTGCTGCGTATAATTAAAAAAATAAAAATAAAAAGTAAATCGATCAACCAAATTACCGATCACTGACTTTTTATGTATCATGATCATTAGTTTTATTTTTATATGTATCTGTATAGTTAGTTATGTTAAAGTAAAAGTAATTTAAAATTAATAATCATGTTTTTGTGAATAATAATTTGTATACGTATACGTTGTGTGTTGTTACATTTGTATAAATTACGACGCCTATCATACGTACGTAAAGTGGGTGGACGTAATTATCTGTTAATTGCAAATCAAAAGAAATTTTCTTGCCGTTATTTTTTTAGTTTTTGTTTACAACATATGTACATAAATAAAAAACAATCATGCGAATATTAAAGAACGTCGCCGTTCATCCGGCTTTTCTTTAACGCTATCTGCGCAGACTTTGAGTGTGACCGGTAACACGCTATTTTCGTTTCGTTAAGTTCTCGTTCAGTTTATCCGTCACAATTACAATTGAACTCGGGACAGAATAATTATTATTGAATTATAATTTAATTAATATTTTGTATGGAGCTATACAATTATTTTATGCATTTCAACGGTTTATCAATATTATTATTAAGTTGGAGGCGTATATTCGTTTTTTAGCATTTAAATGGTGTCATCTTTCATTTCATGCCGCTGTCGGACCATTTTATTTTTATAAAGAACTAATATAGTCCCAAGTATATACAATCGTTTAGAATTTAGAAAATATTTTCAATGTTCGCCAATAGCTGGCAATAAAACTGTGGAAAAAACAAAACTCGTTCTGAAGTTCTGAAACACTAATTTTTATTGACATACGTATGGGATTAAAGAAATAAAATTTAACGAATCATAGTTTGTGGCAATCGAAGTGCATGGTAACTTATTTCATGTCATGTTAACAATTTAATAGCGTAATTTAATCAAAAAACTAAACATCGTGTTTATTTTAATCAATAATTTGACTAAACCTAGTTTTTGGTAATATGTTGGACTGCATTAATTCAGAGCTCTTGTTATTCGGAGGGAATATTTGTGGAACTGTCTTTTCGACCTTATTCGAAGAGTATGGCAAACCGAAGTTATGCCTGATGAATGGAGCGTCCCTGTGATATGCCCCATATTCAAGAAAGTAAACCGCTTGAAGTGTGAGAATTATCGGTATAGATCTCCTTTGCACAGCATACAAGTTACTGTCCTATGGGACACCACCTGTTAAATGGAACACCACTAAGAGATTCAATTCAATGGATGGATCCTACGACTTTGGTATGTTTTTTGTAAATTCTGAATCCAGCAAGGGCGCACATTGTGAGTGTGGAATATAATTTGTATCTGAATTTTGAGTCAATTTTACGATTATCCACGACGCAACAACTATTATAATGCAGTTTAATTTTGTTCCAACAGTTCATGTTATTTTATAAAATTCTAAAATTTTATAAAATTAAGAAGTTTCACTCCGAATGTCAGAAAATTGTTTTACATTTTGTATGTGAATTGAGCCCTGAATTTCAACCTAAGATATTAAAACAAAAAAAATCATCGACATCAAGTAATTTAAACTTTAGCTCGAATTGTAATTTCACCAAGATTTGTATGTTGAGTACGCCACTCATCTTGGGATCATAAGCTAGTGCACCTCACATTATTTCCGGTTTCTTTAATTGTACACCGGAATTTTGTGAGTTTTGTGACACACATTATGTTATATCAAAATTTAATTTATAATTCAAAAGAATTCAAAAGGGTTCAACAAGTTTTAAATGTTTAATAGATTATTTGAATAATCTAAATTTGTACTTATGCCATTTTACAATGTAGAAAAGTATTTTCAAATTCGAAAATTCCATAAAAGATTTGAAAATTTTAAAACAAATATTTCAATTTTAATTCATAAAATTTTAAAAATTTTAAATTTTGTTGATGTTATTTTCTATAATGGCTACGTATTTTCCACGACGAAATAATTATTATTTTCAAAAGTCTAACAATTTTTAAACGTGGGTTTTTATCATTTTCTAAAGTTTTATAAAAGTTTGAGATTTCACCAAATTTTTTAAATATTCTTAAATTTTACACAATCTCTGGATATTTTACAAATTAGTTTAGAAATTTAAACTTCTTGGTTTTATGCATGTGAATTTAGTCCAGGAGTTTCTAGCCACGAAAATAAAGTAAAAATCATCAGGCTATACTAAAATTAAAAATGAAATTCTGAAATTTTGTGAAAACATTCAGTATTAAACTAGCTCCAATATTAGCACGGTTTGTATGTATGTACATATTTGGAGGTGCCAGGCTAAATTCTTTTACCTTCTTAGCTAAGAAAACGTTTAATTTTAGTGTGGTTTATTGCATTTACATCAAAATAGCCTAGCAGACTAGAAACATCGAATATAGAAATAGCCTAGACCGGTTTAAATTTTAATTTTTTGAATATGTAGTAATGTAAAAAATTTCGATATGAAAACAAATATTCATATGTCCAATTTTTTGAAAATAAGTATCTGGTAATTTACGATCAAAATGTACAGTGATCTCTGAAAGAAGTTCCACCATATGGTAGGCGCAGAGGTCGTTGCAGGCGACGATGGCTCCACGGTGTAGAGAACGATTTGGTTTCTTCTGGTTGTCTAGGATAGTATGAATACCAAGCCCAGGATCGAAACCGTTGGAGCCAGATTGTTGACGCAGTAAAGGGCCAGTAATGCCCTTTAAACACTGTTTTTATTATTTTATTATCTGGTAATTTATGCAAATTTGAAATTTCAATTCAAAGCGATCTAATTCATATTTGTAATATATAAAATATTTTGATAAATCTGAATTTAAAATTTAAAAGCAAATTATCCAATTTTTCATAAACAATTTGGCTCTTTTACATTTCTCATATATGGAATTTAGTTAATTGAATTTAATCAAACTAAATTTTATTTTAATTATTTATAAATTCAAACATTTCCGAAAATCGATTCTCAGAATTTGATTATCCTCAAACATCAAAATTTGAGGTTATGTACAGAAATTCGTTTAGTCAAAGATATTGATTTGATAAGTGAGATAGAGGAAAGTCTTAAAATTATTATTTTTTTCAAAGACCAATATAACTGCAAATCAAACTGATTTTCTTTAATTATTATTATTATTAAATTTGGCTGGAACCCATTAAGGTTCCGCATTCAATACCACAAAGAGGCCATGGTGCAAACCTTGGATTCTATTAAATCACGCACACGGGTTCTGCGCCCTTAGCAAATTGGAAAAGTTTAAACCAAGGCAGAGAGGAAAGTTATAGATGCATAGGAACTGTCCTGGAACTAAACACATGAGATCTGATACAGTCGAAAGCAGGGCAGCTGCCGATGAACTATATGCAACCATCATTATCTTCAAGGCATTCGTCGCATATTGCATTGCTGGCTAGTCCTATGTGATGGAGATGACTCTTGAAACGGCCATGGCCAGTAAGAATCGATACTAGTATTCTTAAATTATCCTTTTTTAATAAAAGAGCGTACTTAGTTAGCTTCGAATTGAGCTCACTAATAAAGTATTTCGTCTTACGGTAGGTGGGAGTGGGTGACCACGCTTGCTATAAGTGAAGTATAACAGCACTTTTTATTTTTTTTTTACCAATGTTAAAGGGCAACCGAGCAGCAGGTTTAGGTCCAACGAAACATGCACGTGAGCCAATTTTTGCCAAATTGTTTGCGATTTCATTACCTACAATGTCACAATGCGCAGGTACCCACAAGATCGTAACTTTGTTATTACGGCAGAGTAGATTCATAAAATTCTTACAATCCTTCACCAATTTTGCGTTGGTCAAAGGATTATTTAAGGAGTTGAGGACAGCTTTACTGCCAGTACAGAAAATAATATCTTCACCATTAATCGCGAAATTAATAGCTATAATGGCACAGCGAGTAACCGCGATTAAATCCGCTTGAGAAATAGTACAGTAAGTACCCAAACTGCCAGAAGTTCTCAGACCCAGCGATGGGCAGCATATACCGAAGCCAGCACCCTGTTCAGAAAGCAAGCCATGTGAAAAAATGATAGCGATTCAGATATCCGCTTGAGAAAGTTTGGTGAGAACCACATATCTCTCGATAGGTAAACCACCTCGAATGATTTGTAAACTTTAAATTCAGGCAACATTGATTTAAATACACTAAGAATATAAAAGAAAGCATTTTGGGTGACTAGCCCCAAGAGTTACCAAAAGCTCTTCTGCATTGCCAAAAAATCGATATGGATTTTTGTAGTTTGTAATCCCGATGATACTTCCAAGAGAGTTTATTATCTAAAACATACTAAGATATTTGACGTAGCCTGAGCTATTAATCTTACAGGTGATTACGGGAGGTGAAAGCACCCCTCCTTGTGGACAACCCCTGGCAACTTTGACTGAAACCGAACTATCATCTAGCTCGGAGATAACGAGTTTAAACATAAATTCAATCCATTTGACAATGATAGATTCGATACCAAATTGACAGGCATTAGTAATCGTATTGAACGATGTACTATCAAAGTGTCCTGCAATATCCGAGAAAGTGCCTACAAGAAACTCACTATTACACAGTGATTTTTCAATCCTAGTTACAAGTTCATGTAGTGCAGTTCCACAGGGTTTGCCAACCCTGTAAGCATGTTGCATAAGAATTACTTTCTATTATAAACAAAACCTAACAATATTTCCTCAACGGTCGATTCACGATCCTCTTGGAATGGTGGATTTAAGTTCATCTTTCTCATAACCCTATTCATATTATAACATTCCTAACAAATTAATAGAATATTTCAGTGTATCAGTAATACACTGTTAAAATAAAATCCAAAAAGAGTGTTATGTTATACATTTTAAGTAAATTGTAAATAAACCTCAAAAACGCCATCGAAATAAATAAATTCTTATAGGTTAGTTTTTTCATCAAAATGTGACCACAAGTTATGTATTAATTGCATCGAACAAAAACAAAAATTACCAACAGAAACAAGTAATCGGTAAATAGAAAATGAATATAAAATTGTTTCTTGCAAAAGGACTCTTTGACTAGGTAATTTAGTGGCATTTACTATCTCTGGGCCATATAAAAATTGAGTTCTAATAAGATTTTCATATAATATAAATTCATGATTATTTCATCCGATACTCAAACCAATTTGATTGGTTGTTCCCTGAACAGAACAATTTTTTCAAAAGCGGCATATATAATGCAAGACTCAGCGTCTTCAAAAATTACTGTTCCTTAATTCATTAGCTCTGGCTGACTAGAACTTTTGTTTTGTTTAAGTTTTAGGTTGATTTTCTAATAGCACTTTTGGCTGAAAAATTAAATTGATTTAATCATTTTAGTTTCTTAGTTCATTTAGTCCATCTGTTAAATAATCTGTGCAAAATTTCACGGGCTCAAGAAATTTTAAAATACAAATTTATGAAAATAAAAATTGGGGCGTTGTTAACAATAAATAAAAAATCAGTTAACGTAAATTTGGTTTTAAAACATTAAGGAAACCGATAATTTTTAATCTAGTAAAAAAAATACATAATGTAGGAATGATTAGTTATTAGTTTATTTTGAATAAAAGCAACGCTCTAGTTTTTGGTTTGTTTTTGCTTCGTCCACAAATGATATTTCTATTTTGCTTGATGCAACATTCACTCCGCCGGTTTAAAAAAAATTGTTAAACAATCTAGTAAGGATATGTTTTGAGAAAAAACAAATATTTTCGTAAAGACTTGCAAATGTCAATGCTATTTTGTAATTAATTAAAGAATAATGCGAACTATGCTCATAATGTGACTTTTTTTAGTACTTTAATTACTTAATTATCCTATTACCCAAAGCTAATTAATTGGCCTAAATTCATAGATTTATAGTTTTTTATATGTATAAATCAAGACAGTAAATTCAATTATTTATGATCATATTTTGACTTTTAGCACTACGATTAATTATAGCGTCAAGAGTTAAATTTTTAATTTATGGCATATGAGTGTGATGAGAACGGTATTAAAACATCGTTTAGCAGCTGTATTTATACGCATGTTTGAATTTAAATATAAACAGCAGAACTGCAATACTAAAAATTTGTATGAATTAAAATTTTAAAGCGGTTTGTACTAAAATCCAATCAATCTGCTTAATATACAAATTCTATTACATTTTTCTAGTACATATACATATATGTATATTGTTATTTTTGTATTGGGAATTATGACGGCAATTTAAATATTTGGGTTCTCTTATCACTCACGATAACAGTGTGGGTGAGGATATTAAAGTGCGGCTGGCAGCTGGCAGTCGTTCTTTGTATCCTCTAAGGCCACTGCTAAAATCTAAACACTTATCAAGTGCCGTGAAGCTGAAGCTTTACAAAGCGTTGATCAGGACGGTTGTTATGTTTGGATGTGAAAGTTGGGCGCTGACGGATGAGTACGAAAGATGGCTCCTAACATTTGAGAGAAGAGTCATCCGTGTGATTTACGGCCCAAAACGCGAAATAGATGGTACCTACCGAGCTCTGTACAATATCGAGATCAGAGATCTGATGAAGATCCCCGATATTGTACATGAAATAAGATCTCAGCGAGTACGCTGGCTCGGGCACGTTCTGCGTGCTGATCCGGAACGAATTGTGCAGCGATCTCTGAAAGGAGAGCCACCATATGGTAGGCGCAGAGGTCGTTGCAGGCGACGATGGCTCCACGGTGTAGAGAATGACTTGGCCTCTTCAGATTGTCTTAGACAGTATGAAGACCATGCTCGGGATCGAAGCCGCTGGAGCCGAATTGTTGACTCAGTAAGGGGCCAGTAATGGCCTTTAAAACTGTTTTAATAATGACGGCAATAAAATGAGATACAATTTTTCGAGTTAAATAAATTATTATCGATTTATTGAGTGTATGCGTGTTTTGTTTTTAAAATTTGTATTTGTGTTTTTAAGTTTTTAGTGAAAAGGGAAATATTTTTCTCGTCTAACCAGAATTATTTTTTGGAACTAAGTGTTAAAATAATAGCCGCATTTTCTTCACGCATTTATAATAACAACTCAATATTTGCAACATCAATTGTATTGGATAAGCACTCATAAGAATTAAATAAGTTGTGGTTTATTTATTGCTAAAGCCGAACGTAAATAATTGACAGCCCATGTTTCTGACTTATGGACTAGTTGCCATCTGACGTCAAGTAACCTAACTAAAACTAGTAACAAAAATTAAATATATAATTTAAATTTTTTTTTTGGAATTAGTTAATTCTTTTGTGGAATTATTTAATCTATTTGTTGTATTTATCTTATTGACGAATATAATTATTTAATAATCTAAAAATATATTTTACACCTAAAATGTCGAAAATATGTTAGTTTGGGGTTAGTCAAATACTAGTTACGGTTTGAAGATTTTTAATGTGTAAATATTTATATTTGTCCGAGTTGGACTCATCCGAATTGTTCATTCAATTTTAAATTTTAGCCAAATGATCAAAATCCTAACGCAATAGCTATGGTTGGAAGTTTTAATAAGCCATGTCCGATATTTTTGATAATTATTTAATTTTAACACTTTAGAAATCATTTTCTTGAATCAAAACGTACGTGTACATTGTTTGTTGCTATAACATAGAAAAAATATTACCTTGGAAAGGTCATGTCTGATTCCAGATTATTTGCGCTGTACATCGAAATAATTTTGAAGGATCGTTTGAATGTCAAAATTATTACAGAATTCGGACAGCAATTGAACTTATTGGAAAAAATGGAAGTGTCAATTATTTCGCTTACGTTAAAATTATTCCAAAAACATCTATTAGTATGGAAATCTTTAATATAAAAATTAAACACAGATTTTAGGTCAGAATAACAATAATTTTTTAATTCGGTACGCGTTACTGCTTTAATTTAAAGGCATAAGTATTTAACAAAATATGTAAAATTGACAATTTCTTACCTTGTAAATTTAATATGTTGATGTTAGATAACGGCTAACATTGTTAGAATCAATTAATTGCCTCTGCTCAGCCAACGAATTTGACACCAATGACTTTACATCTTCATATGCTACTTCAGCTTCTTTCAAAACCAATTTTAGTTTAGTTCCATTATGTAAGAGCTTAAACTTTTGACTATTCTATACGGTCTCTCTAAGCTGCGCGGTAAGTGTTTATGTGTTTTATCAAAGCCATGTTTTATGCGTTCCAAACTATTTTGGAATTAATTAGATAACGATGGAGATGGTGAAATAAATGTATATTTTAATAAATGTATATTGTATATTGTATAAATGTATATTTTAATTGGTACATACCGAGCTCTGTACAATTTCGAGATCAGAGATCTGATGAAGATCCCCGATATTGTACATGAAGTTAGGTCTCAGCGAGTACGCTGGCTCGGTCACGTTCTGCGTGCTGATCCGGAACGAATTGTGCAGCGATCGCTGAAAGGAGAGCCACCATATGGTAGGCGCAGAGGTCGTTGCAGGCGACGATGGCTCCACGATGTAGAGAACGACTTGGCCTCTTCAGATTGTCTAAGACAGTATGAAGACCAAGCTCAGGATCGAAACCGTTGGAGCCAGATTGTTGATTCAGTAAGGGGCCAGTAATGGCCTTTAACACTGTTATTATTATTATTATTTTAATTGGTTGATAATGTGTTTGTTTTATTCCCGATAACGGGGGAAATATCTCCACTTCATATTAATGAAGTTGCAAATCGTATATGTAAACGAACACTATCATTATTTTAAAATGTTGTTTGGGAAGGACCCAATCACCCAATTACAAAAAATATTAATTTTATTTTGAAAAATACGAATGATAGATGTAAACAATGCCTCTATAATAGAGGCATTGATGTAAATCAAAAACAAAATATTGCGATTGCGCAGTGATTTTGTTTTTTGTGTATTTTTAAAAAATACGGTTGCCCCGTTTATAGTCATTATGTGATGACTGATTGAGGGTCGAGAAGAAGACTTTCAATATGACTATATTTGAGAACAACATTCTTTAAAATATTTTTCACAAATTTAAAATTCTTAAATAAATTATTGTTTGTTTTGTTTTATATTATCAGATATTATATTTTGATATCTGCAGTTAATTTTAAATTATTAAAATATAAAAAAATATGTTTAATAAAATACGAAACAAAATATTTTTTTTTTTGGCAACTGAACTTAACATTCGAAGATTTCGTCATTAACCAAACTGTCAGTGTCGAAACATTCAGTAAAGACAACATTTTCATCATGGTGAAGTACACGAACGTACAACGTTTACAAATAATTAAAATTTACTACAAAAATTCCGAGTCGATGACTGCAATTTCAAGAGCGTAAATTCCAATTTTTGGTCGTAATTATCGTCGAAACATTTTTAGCTAAACGGCTTCGTCAACCAACAGAATATGAGTTATTGGTCATGTGAAAACCCTCATGTGCTTCAAGAAACACCACTGCATTCACAAAAAATAACTGTATGGTGTGGTTTTCATGCTGGTGGTGTCATTATACCGTTTTTTTCTCATTGATGAAAATGACCGTCACGTTACAGTCAATGGAGATCGCTACAGAGACATGTTGCACCGTTATTTCTATGGTCGATGAACGTGTTATATCCAGAAATGGTCCTGTAGATTGGCCGCCTAGATCGTTTGATTTAACTCGTCTAGATCGTGTGATTTAACTCCTCTAGTTTCCGTCGAAATGTGCAGTCGAGTCATCGAAAATTTTGTTCAACGAATCGAAACCTTGGTTTGAAAAGGGTGTTTTTTATGGAGTTACACAAGTTTAAATCATAATAAAACAACGAAATATAATTTTATTATCAATGAAACGGACTTTATTGGATAGAAAATTTGATGACATTATAATGTTTAAATATGATTTCGGCTATGTCTTTTGGCCGCCACGGCTGGCGCGTACAAGGCGCAATCTGGAACACCAATTTTCACAAACTTTTCGCAGCTTTTGTGGCCGATGTTCGCCAATAACTCTTCGATTCTTGATTTCCAGGTGTTCAATTGTCTTTGGTTTACCGACGCAGACATGTGACTTTACATAACCCCAAAGAAAATAATCCAATGGGGTTAAATCACACGATCTTGGTGGCCAATTAATTGGACCATTATACGAAATTATTCTTTCATCAAAAGTTTCTTTGAGTAAATCAATTGTAGCGCGCGCTGTGTGGCATGTGGCACCGTTCTGTCGAAACCAACATGTCAGCAAGGTTAATACCAGCTAATTGACAGTAACATCCTGACCATCATCGTTTTTGAAGACATATGACCAATGACTCTGCCAGCCCATAAAGCGCACCAAACAGTAATTTTCTGTGGATGTAATGGTGTTTTGACTAAAGCTTGTGGATTATCCTCACTCCAAATGCGACTATTCTGCTTATTTACGTACCCATTCAACCAAAAATGGGCTTCATCAGAGAAGAAAATTTTGAATGGAAATTCAACATCAATATCAATTTGTGGTTCAGCCCATTCGGCGAATTTGAGGCGCATGCGATGGTGGTTTGGCTTTAATTCCTGCATAAGTTGAATCTTGAAAGCTTTTAAGCCAAGATCCTTTCGTAAAATCTTCCATAAAGTGGAAGGACACAACCCCAGTTGCTGAAAACGGCGACGATTTGATTGATTTGGATCTTCCTCAATGCTTTCCTGTGCAGCGGCTACAGCTTCTTCAGTGCGCACTGTTCGGCGCCATTAGCCATAAAATGGACAAAGTGTACGATAAGTACAGACGAACAGAACCATTATTTTGATTAAAAAATAAAACAATTTGCAAGCGTTGCTCTGATGTAAGTCTATCCATAATGAAATGTCAAACCAAACTAAACATAAAGCAACTATCAGCTGTTAAATGGGTTGCCAAATAAAGCAGTGTTGCCAACTCAAAGTTGTGAACCTAAAAAAAACACCTTTTACTTCAAGCCAATAATAAAATTTACGAGATATCTCAAACGGTTTGCGTTTTATTTAAAAAAGAAAGTTGTTAAGTCCTTATTGGAAAACCCTATATATGTATGCTAATTTTCGCCATATATCTCACGTATTTGAAAATTCCTTTCGTAAATCAAACCTATACCCATCGGCAACATTGAACTTAGTCTACATGTATCCTTTTAGTATTTTGAAACAAATGAATATGGAATATATTTTAGGTCATCCAACCTAAAAAAAAACAACAGATGTGTTACTTTGTTACTTATGAATTTGTGTTCATGTTTTATCACGTTTATACAACGTCCTTTATCGGATTCTTTGTATTTGATCTTTCATACATATGTGCGTCAACATGTATATACATATATGTCTAATATTTATGACTGAAAACTGATCCTTTTCCACATACATACTATATATACGTAGAATAATCGTTAATATTTATTTAAGTGTTCCATCCATTTGGGTCAAGTGACAGATGTCACTTGGTTATTTATGATTTTGTATTTTTATTTTATTTTTTGTTATATGTATTAGTATACACTATACAGTTTGTAGGAAAAATGGCGGCGGGGCACCTGGTTTAAATCAAACGTCTTTTAATTTGATAATTTGAATTATAAAAAAAAAAATCGTTCATCCTTTTTTTTTTTAATCTCAAACTAAAAACAAACGAATGTCTAAATATAAAATCGACTTTAAGTGAACGATCCCCTTAAAAATATTTATCCGTTAATTCATTCATATGTTTTATTTTAAGTGACACATGTGTGTTATCGTTTTTCGCTTACACAATGTATATACATACATACATACATATATATATTTTTTTATTATTTCAACGACAGACATAATATTGTTCACGGTTTAATGGATTTTAATTTTTAAACTGTGTTGTACCGAAACGGTTTAAATTTAAAAATGTTTTTTTTTTTTTTAATTTAATTTTAAAAAGGATTTCGGCTCTGGATCAAATCTATTATTAAAATTTATATTATTATACCTTTTTTGAGGTCTTCTCTTATTTTTTTATTATTATTATTGTTTATAATTCTTCAATTCTTATTCTTATATGTATGTACACTTATATGTATATATATACATTTGTTGTTATTTTTCTTTTTTCATTGTAATAATAACACAAAACTTTAAGAAAATAAAAAAAGAAAGCAACAACAAAAATAAATCCAGTTTTTGTAAGTTTAGTCTGTGTATAGTTATACAAAAAAAAAAATATATATTTTTTAGGTCGAGTTGCCGTTCTCAATTAAGAATTATACATATTTATATAAGTATGTATAGATATAAGACTTTGTACAGATATTTATAAATGTATGTGTGCATTGAAAAACAAAACAAACTGAAACTAAACACACATATGCACACATAATATGGATGTATAACAAAAATAAAACAATAACAAGAATACAACAAAGAAAAGATGATATTTTGTTTGGTACATTTTTTTTGTTTTGGCTTAAGTAAAGTATGGTTTTCTACATACGTATAGTATACTTTGGTCCAGTACATTTTTTGTTTGGTTTTTGTAGAATCATCATCATCATCGTTATTATATACATTGTTGTTGAAGCCTATACGAAAAAAATAAAAAACAAATTTAATCTTATTTTTTGCCCTAAGGAAATAAAACACAAAAAAAAATAAAATTGATAGAATTGTTTTTTTTATTCTTGGCTTTGGTTTGGATTGGTGTTCCAGGTATATGATACATAATGCTGGAATTTTTTAACACTTTTGCCCTTGAAAATTTAAAGTATTTTGATCGGTTCCTCCTATTATGTATTATTATTTTTATTATTTTGTCTTATATTATGTATGTATGCGTGTGTTTTGATTTTTAAGCGGGAATTCACGCAATTTGTTTGGTTTACGTACATTTAATTGAGTTTTTATTTTTATTATTTCAATTAATTTTATTTTTATGTACATACATAAAATGTACACAATACACAAGCCGGTAATTTCGTATTTGAGGGCAATTTTATCGTAACCTTAACACGAATAATAGAAAACTGATTTTTATTTTTAATGTATACATGTGAAAATAAAACGATATTGAAAATTGACATTATTACAACATTTGTAAGTGATTGACGATTATAGAAATCTAGCGATAATTTTGTATATAGTATAGTAGGGTTGGAGTCAGGTTGAGTCTAAAATTTAAAGGTCAGTGAACTCAGATGAAGTTGGTGTTATCTAGGTTAGGTTACGGTGACACGAACACTTCCTTACTCACCGAACCATCCAAAGCATATCACGAAACGTTGAATATCCTGACGTCTATCATGCCGAGATCCATGCCAACGAAGAACGTGTCATATAGGTGGCTCCCTCTTGAATGGGACCGAGAATTATACGAACCATTTTACGCTCAGTAACAGCAAGTTTTTTGATGTTTTGCGCTGAGAGTGTCCAAGACTCGCAACCAAAGATGATAACTGGCCTTATCAGCGCATTGTTGATGTTCAGTTTCGAAAAATGCTCGGTAGCCTGCTGAGTTTTGCATACTGATCATGGACCCTAGATATTTGAACTCTTCATCTTTTTCATACTGTGCGTCTTCAGAAATAAAATCCCCACGTGGCTGCCTTCTGGCAATCACCATGCAATTGGTCTTCGCTTCATTGATCTGAAGGCGAATTTTTTGGGCTGTCATTTCCAACGGAAGGAGGACTTCTTTCAGGGAGATGACGTTGCCACCCAGAATGCAAATATCATCTGCGTACGATAATAACTGGGATAATTTGTAATATAGGCAGCTGAGCTACGCTATATTAAGCTGACGAATGACATATTCTAATGATAAGTTGAAGAGAATCTGAGCTATCGGGTCTCCTTGCCGCACTACAAATGTTATCTCGAAGGCATCCGGAATTTCACGTTCTATTTGCACCTTAAATATTGATCCATCCATTAAAACCTGACACAAAGAAACCAATTTTGACGGTATGCCCAGATAGGACAAGACGTTCCATAACGTATTCCTCTTAATGCTGTCGTATGCCTGCTGGAAGTCTACGAATAGACTGTGCACAGGGATGTACTTTTCATAGCATTGTTCTAGCACCATCCTCAGAGTGAATCTTTGATCGATTGTTGATCTGTTCGGGCGAAAACCGCATTGATAATCACCCAAGATTCTCTCGGTGTATGTTAATGATAACTTATTGCCGCCACTACTTTGGCCAAAAACCTTGTAGCCTGTATTCAGCAAAGCTATACCGCGGTAGTTGTTGCAGTTTAACCGGTCTCCCTTTTTTATGAAGCGGACAGATAAGAGCTGTTTTCACTCTTCTGGGATGTCTTCTGTAGACCAAATTATTGATATGAACTCAAACAGGCGGTAACACAAATAATCGCCTCCATATTTGAGCATTTCGTTGCAGATCTCCACAGATCTCTTGTAATTTTTCATCTGCGATATCATGTTCCGCACTTCGTCATATGTTGGAGGGGCGGTGGTGACATCTCGACGTTAATATCGCGTTGAAGTAAGATAGGTTGTTGCTTGGAAGGTGGTGCTTGTCTGTTTAGAAGTGAGAAAAAATGCATCTGCCACACTTCGAAACGGTTTTAGTGTCCTTCAATAATTCACCAGATTCATTGCGAATTGCGCTGCTATGCGGATGAAAGTCGGTAGCTAGTTATCTTATGTGGCGATATCTGTCTCTCAGGCTAGAATTCTGGATGTTGAACGCCTGTTGTTCATGCCATTCTCGATTCTTTTCTGCATAGCTGATTGGAAATATTCCTTGCAGTCATGTAGGCGTTGTAAGATTGTCTGGTTCTTTGATATAGATTTCGTTGACCTGCGCGATCTTTCTCCCGAATAGCACCCAGACAATCATCGTCCAACCAAAGATTTTAAGTCTGGGTGGAGTTCGGCCTACAGTGGACGTTGAGGTGTCGGTTACTGCCATTTTGAAGATGTCCCACTGTTCTCGAAAGGAGTCAGGAAGTGGTTTATCCTCCAAGATTTTCGAAAAAATAGTCTCGAAGGCGGTCATGGTAACTTCGTTGTTCAATGTCGCTGTGTTCCATCGAGTGATACGCTGAAAACGATGATTGTACGTGGTGAAGAGGCGAAATTTTATTTCAGCAACTACCACGAAGTGGTCCGAGTCGATAAGAACCACGATAAGTGCTGCCCGCACTGCCAATTTGAGCATTGAAGTCGCCCAAAACAATTTTAATGTCGTGTTGCGGAATTTTTCTCAAGACGGTTTCAAGCTCGTCGTAGAAAGCGTCTTTGATTTGTTCTGGCTTTTCCTCGGTAGGAGGATGAACGTTCACAAATGTGATGTAGAAGTGACGCCGAAATCAGTCACGAATTGACGACATCGGTTTCTAATCAAGAAACCAACGCCGAATTCATATTTATTAATGTTGCTGCTGCGGCAGAGAGTTTAGCCCGTAGCGACTGTAATCGGCGATGCCGTTGCCGATTGGATTTCTTTCCTGCAGGGCTATTAGCTCGAGCTTATACTTAGATGCTTGTCCGGAGAGTTGATCGAGGCTCTTCGGTTGATTTAGGCCAAGTACGTTCCATGTTCCAAATTTAAAATCGATGTCATTATATCGTGTCCGAGGTAGTTGTTGTGAATCCAAAAATATCCGAGCCTCATGTTGAGGTTTCGTAACAATAAAATTTGACAGGTTGAGCTGTTAAACCAACGCTAACCCCTTATAGGAGGACCACAGCCCTCACACTTTAGCCTACTCCTGTAACAGAGTAGTTTCTAGCGGCCGCCACGAAGAGGCAGTGTGAGCACTTGCTGAAGTTGTACGCAGATACTGCTTGGTGAGATAGGTATGTTGTACCTTGACGGACCTCTGCGGCTACAATATGGTGGCTCTCCTTTCAGAGATCACTGCACAATTCATTCCGGATCAGCACAGAGAACGTGACCGTTCATGTACAATATCGGAGATCTTCATCAGATCTCTGATCTCGACATTGTACTGAACTCGGTATGTATACCATCTACTTCACGTTTTGGTCCATAAATCCCATGCATGATTCTTCTCTCAAATGGAAGGAGCCATATATCTCGTGCTCATCCGTCAGCGCCCAACTTTCACATCCAAACATAACAATGGACCTGATCCACACACTTGACAGGTGTTAAAATTTTAGCAGGGGCTTTAGAGGATACAAAACACGACTGCCGGCTGCCAGACGCACTTTAATATCCCAACAAACACTTTAATCGTGATTGATAAGAAAGCCCAATTATTTGTACCTCCTCTCTTCCTCAAACGTGTAGTGACCACTACTAAAATCTGCTGTGCCCTTGTCCCTATATCCGGAGATCATGTATTTTGTTTTGGACCGATTGATCTGGAGGCGAACAGAAGCTGAAAACTCTACAAGGGGATCAAGTATTTTCTTCAATCCGTTGCTATTCAGTCCAATCACGCATATGTTATATGCATATGCAAGCACCTGATTGAACTGGCGATATAGACAGAGGGGACAAAGAGTCCCCCCGTCCTTCTGCTGCACACCCGAGTTAACTGACAAAATTATTGATAGCATGTTCTTCAACTTTAACACAGCATTGAGACTGTGTCACTGTCATTTTACGCAATCGTACCATTTTTGTTAGCACTCCTAGATATTACGGAGCAGACCACAAACCCTCCCGATTGATCGAGCCAGAAACACCTAATGTACAGGGATGGAAGTCTCATAATATTTAGATAGAATCATCCGCAGCGAAAAGACCTGATGAATGACTGATCGATTCGGACGAAATTCTGCGATAATCGCCAACCATCGCAGCCTGTATTTGAGGTGACTAAGCTACAGTCTATGATGCATGATGAACACCAAGTAGGTCAGTAAAGTGTCCATTCCATGTGTCGAGTACTGTGTCGATGTTGACATAGAGGGTTCCGTCCCTGTCCTGAATGGCAGTTGATGCATTCTGTCCTTATTTTTAAGACACATTTGTAAAGGCGTTTCAAAATATATTATAGAAGTCACATTCCTGCTCCTCGATAGTTTTTGATGGATACGGTTAAAATATAATCGTTTGAAATGATCTTCAAATATTTTAGCCTGTTCTTCGGTATTTCTGACCCCAGTTACCATTACTTTAACGTATATGCTTAGTCTAGTAACATAAACATAGTCTAGTAACAGTAACAGAGAATGATGATTTGTAGTTATCTAAGCTAAGAGCGCTGTCGATTAAATTGGCAACACATTTTATTGATTCATCACGAATTTCATAATTGTTAATTTGTTTGTATTTTTCTTTGTGAAAATATCTGCTTCCTGATCTTCCGCTGGATTATATTTTACAAACATGACTTTCTTGTCTCTTTATGCTTAGAGCGTTCATAGAATCCTAGAGTTTTGTGTGTTTAACAGACCTCTGATTGTCGACATGTAATATGGGAATTGAAGTGTCTTCCACGATGTTAAGGGAGCAGGAATCCAGTACATCCATTTTCACTTTTGGCACCAAAAATCTAAAATCTAACAGAGCATTGTAAACAACAATCATATTCCAAACTGTAAATTAAACTGGACCTGGACAATTTTTTATTCAAATTATTTCCAAGTTTGAACATAAATACAAATTAAATTTGATTAGAATTTCTTTCAATTGCATTTCAAATTAATTTTATGTATTTTAACCTCTACTAACGATATAACTAAAATGAATGAGATTGATACGACGCTAATTTTACTTTAGAGATTAGCTCTATATGAAATTTTAATCAATTTGTCAGCACAGTTTAATTGAAATGAATTTATTTAAACAATTACATAAATTATTTCATATTTCCATGTCTATATGGAAAAACGCGACCATTTGATCAAACCTTGAACCAAGCCATCACAAAATTGTCACAAAATATCATAAAAGTAAAAATAGAAATCAATTGTGAAAGTGTTAATGATTCATTTAAATTATAATATTTTGTCTTGGAACGGAATCGTCGAGACTAAATAGTTAGCTCGCGACATGTGTTTAATTGAACGATTTAAAAAGGTCAACAGGTGTGCAAATAATTGTGCCGTGAAAACCGTACGTACACTTGACATTGACATGATCTGCCTATATAGAAAAAACAAAACCACATTTTTGCTTAATTTTTGGTACGATGCCACCACTTTTCTGGCTTGTAGGACATAGAAAAATATATTGTTTAAAAATATATTTAATTTTAGTAATTAATAAGTGAAAAGTCAGTTTTTTCACCTGCTTATATTGATATGGTCATTGTTTCTTTGGCTGAGATTAGAAAGAAGTGAAGTACATATCACCTATACAAAATAAAAAAATATTATGTTTGTTTCAGTGATAATTAATAATTTGTTAGTAAAAACTTCACAGGCCTAAAAAATTGTGTGGAATTTGCCCTAAACCTTATTCATTTTTATACTTAGAACTAGTTTAGCAAAACCTTGACACACATTCATATTTTCAAATTGAATTAGCGGAAAAATTAAATAGGAAACTCGGAAAAGCCATCGTCAGTATAATATTGGATATAACCGTAAAAAATTTACTGAAATAAAATTTAGAGTGGCTGGCTAATCAGAAAATGTTATCTATAAGCATTGTTTTTACACGCTCTGTAAGAATTCAATTTTGAACAGAGTTTTATTAAATTTATAGGTTAATTTTTTATTACATACTTAAATATTATGATTAACCTTCCTATGTCGTATAGAATTCTTCCAAAAATAATTATTTTCTTTAAATAATCATTTTAAAAAGAAAAAATCTCACTAAAATTGTGCCACACCTTGGCATTCTGTTGACCAGAACGCGGCAGCAACAAGACAAAAAGATACAAAAAAAAAAAAATATGTTCACACAATTATTCAAAAATTGTACAAAAAAATTATTATTGTTTATTTTTTTTTCTTCATAAAATACTAAAATAGTAATTTGAATAAAATACAAAATCACAATACGCGACCGTTACAAATTCGCTTTTAAATTATAAAATCAATTTTAAAATTAGTTATTGCGTGCGCGCAAAAATTGAATAGTGCGCAATAATAACAGAAAATTATTACACAATTAAAGGCGATCGCGATCGAGTACAACACATGCCAATCTTACCTAACCTAAAATGTTAATACATTATGTATTTTTTTTGTACATTAATTAAATAAATAAAATAATTATTATTAACTATTTTGCGTATATACAATCATACATACATACATTTTATGATGGTTTGTTACCCATCAACAAATATCACGTACTTTTATGTAATTCACATATTGAAAACAAAAGCTATTTAATTAATGAATCCATTTCTTTATTTTGTTCCTACATACGTACATAAATCGTATCTACCTATCATATTCAACATACAAACGATCGCGAAAACGTCAAATCTAATCGATCAATATGCAGCGTCTCCCTCTAATAAACAATTTTTTTGTATTTGGTCTGCAAAATTATGATTTTTTGTTTTATTAAATCAGAGGTTACTTCATAATTTTTATTATTCATACACTCGTATGAATTAATTTAATAAGTATGTTATAAAAAAAACAAAACATTAAATTATGTGAATGATCTTGAAAACAAAACTTTAGTTTTTTTTTTTTTTAAATATTATTTCACGTAGAATTAACCAATTTATATATTTGTATGTATAAATATATTGTAGTTTATTGTATAATTAAAGTGCGACTTTAATATTTATAATAATGCTCAATAACAATTAATTAGGATCGTTTTTGTCATATATGGAATATCGCGTACAGAGCAGATGAACTTGAAATGACGTTTAGAAATTCGTTATTTTTATATGGAACATATTCGCTTTACATTGGAATTTTAACTATATGGGTAATTATGACATGGTCGAATAATTGTTCTAAGGGCAGTAGCCTTAAAAATTTGTCAATCGTTTAATCGTTCACATTGTTATTTTTTATTTTATTTTATTAAAGATAAATAATTGTATAAGTAAGTGGCCTTGTGTATTTAATGTGAATATGACATATGTATGTGACCCGTATATTGTTTTCAATTTGGAGCGGCCTTTTACATAATACATATATGAAATGTGTTTATTTTATATTAATCTATTATGATGTTATGTCAACATTAATTGATATAATGAGACAATTTATAGGGGAATATGGTTATGTATGAAGTGCTTCTGCGATATAGATAAATGATAACGAAAGACGATGGAAGTAGTTACTGAATACAAAGCAGCAATAGCGAATCTAAGTATGTATAGCACGCGGTATCGGCAATTTAAAAAAAAAAAATATTTTTATTAATTCGGGCGGCACTCCTACAAATCAAACAAAGTTTCATATGTTTCTCGAACTCATATTATTCGTGTGTTTCCTGCATAATGTTTACTTCCTGCATGTAAAATAGTTTACTTATAATTAATTCATTTATGAAGAGATTAGTTCGGTTTACAAGTTTTTTAGTATTACGAAATTTTGAAATTTTTAAAATTGTTTAGAAAAGTATAAGAAAGTACTTTTTTGTTATGGACATCTTACAACGAAGTCAAATAAAGATACTGCACCTTAACTAATTATTGATAGGTTGTGCTTCTCATTTATAAAAAAAAATATAAATATTTCAATGGGCCTCAAGCAAGAGTGGTGATATAGTTACTTCCGACGGTCTGCATATAATGAAAATGGGCCCTTCTAATTATTCATCCGATCCGTCCGCATTACAAAAAGCCGCAGAAGCAATTTAGACATGACGTAACAAGGCCATTTGGTGTTCTGAACTTAAACAGTTAAGGAAGGGTGTTCGTAAAATTAAAAATAAAGCCAAAGCAACGAATTTCATTTCCGATTGGAATCGATTTTTACTAGCTCAAAAGGCTTATAAAAAAAGCTTAAGATCCGTGCACTGCGTGGAAACACTTTAGTGAAGAAATTGACAGCTTGCCTGGGTTGCTTTTAGCACTGTACCACGCGCATTGAACAAGAGTAGAGTAGTATTCATACCTGAAACTGGCAAGTCGGATTACACTGGCCCAAAGACTTTTAGGCCCATTAGTCTGACCTCTACTTTTCTTAAAGCTTTAGAGAGGATAATCGACAGATTTATTAGAGATAATTATTTAACTATCTCCCCTCTCAATAACATGCAACATGTTTACAGCGCTGGCAAGTCCTGCGAAAGTGCTCTACATAAACTCGTAACTAGGATCGAAAGATCACTTAACTACAAAGAGCTTCTAGTAGGTACCTTCCTGGACATTGCGGGAGCTTTTGATAGCACTTCGTTTTCCACGATCACAAGTGCGTGCACCAATTGTAATATTGATCAAAACATTGTTAAATTCATCGATTCCTGAGCTTGATGGCTCATCTGTGTCCGTCAAAGTAGCCAAAGAACCCCAAGGAGGGGTTCTCTCACCCTTGCTGTGGCTCATGGTTATCGATGAACTACTTGTTAATTTGCCGCGATCTGGGCTTTTCGTGCAAACCTACGTGGATGATCTCGTTTTGACAGAGTCTGGTCCTAAACCTAAACGTCTTATCTGATCTGACGCAGAACGCCCTTAATATGGTCGAAGTTTGGTGTCTTGAAAAGAGGTTGTACGTCAATCCCTCAAAGACTGATCTGGTTATCCTTACGAGACGTAGAGACATTCTAAATGGTCTGCTCCTCTTCTTGCTATGGAGTCTATGGTATCTTCGAGAGAATGGTGGCTATCTCAGGATTTCTATAGACAGCTGTCTGAGTCGATAGTAGCAGAGCCAGGGGAGAATAATCGACGAGTTGTTTTGATTTTCCACTGGTATAATTCGGTCAGGACCAGCCGAATTATAAGGTTTGAAACATTCAAGTGCCCATAGGATCCGTTTTTTAGTTACGATATTTTGTATGCGCAATGAATGTGTTTCTCGATAAGTACTAGTCTCTGCCGAGTCGTCAAAGCTTCCTGGAAAGTGGGTTTCGATGAGAAGTTTCTAAGATTCCTCACTAGAAGCAGTCCAAGATCCGTCCGGTTTAATTAGATAACTGGGATTGGTTGGATTAGTAGACAGTATCTTTCTAAGACGAGAGGTCTCGGAGAATTATTCCATTTTATCACGGAAAGTCTCCACGACCTCCTTAGTGCCTTCCTTAATTCTTTTTTGTATAATTTTAAGTCCTCTTTATAGGATTCCCTATCTTGAGGCTCTCTCGTACTTATGGCTCTATTAAAGGCTTTCCTACAAACCTTTCGGTAGGTCCCCAGTTCTTTGGACCACCATGTTGGTTTTTGCTTGCCCCTGGGCTTAACTATTGGGCAAGCAGCATTAAAGGACCAGTTGCAGACACTAGTGATAGTGTCCACTATGCAATGACGTGATATATTCATTTCAAGATTTTTAAGAACGGACACCCTTCCGAGTCTATATTTTTTATTATTTTGATATTTTTAATAGACAAGAGCCTTATGGTCATCTCTAATATGGTGGCTGTTTGTGTAAAATGAGTTAAATAGAAATTATCAAGTCGTTAGTGACGTCATATTTTTATATGGATTTTTCGAGATTTTTGGGAAGGGATGAGATTCTTTGTCGTCTATATTTTTAGCTGTTTTGAAATTTTTCTGTTAGACTAGAGCCATGTGATTATTCTCTATATGGTGGCTGCTTGTGTAAAATAAGTTTAATAGAAATTATCAAGTTGTGAGCAGCGTCATATTTTCATTAATATTCAATTTTTTGGGAAGGTATGGAACCCCTCCTGGTCAATATTTTCAGGTACTTCTTAGTTTATCTGTTCGAATAGACCCTTATGGTAGTTTCCTATATGATGGATGTTTGTGTAAAATGCAAGTTGCTAATGACGTCATATATTCACATGAATTTTTCAATATTTTTAGGCACGGTGACACCCTTTTGGGTTTATATTTTTTATTACTTTGCCATTTTTTTGGTAGACTAGAGCCTTATGGTCATCTCGAATATGGTGACTGTTTGTGTAAAATGAATTTAATAGAAATTATCAAGTCATTAGTGACGTCATATTTTCATTTATTTAAAAATTTAAAAACTATTTAAAAATTATCAAAAATTTTAATGAGGCGTTCTTATTAGAACACCTCAGCTAGTTTTTTTTTATTAATTTATGTGTTTTAAGTTTATTTGGGATTTTAATTAATTAACTTTTAGTAATTTGAGTAATATTTTTAAGTTTTATAATTTTAAATTTGTATAAATTAATTTGTTTGTTATTTGAAATTATTTAATAAAT
Source organism: Tipula unca (assembly GCA_951394425.1). Lineage (NCBI taxonomy): Eukaryota > Metazoa > Arthropoda > Insecta > Diptera > Tipulidae > Tipula > Tipula unca. The sequence goes on from OX596382.1 coordinate 93,027,555, forward strand.
TTTCATGCAGGTCGACAAAAAATATGCCTTATCTTTCGTTCGGCATTCGGCACATTGTTAGTAAAATGTCACCAAAATGTCACATCCTTTTAGTTATGTATTTTTTTATTTTTCCGCTAGTGGCGCTTCTTCAACTTATGCAATCGTCTGTAACTCCTCTTACTTTACCATATTTACAATTGTGAATAGGGTTCCGTTTGAGAATAGAACTCTAAGGCCATTTCTGCTTTATTCATAATTAAACAAATTTGTTGTCGAGTGATGATTTTATTGTTTACATGATTTGTGGCAACATAATCTTATCTATGTATATCAAATGTTTAAACAATTATTACAAATATTCAGATAAATAGATGCTATATACATAAGTATATGTTGGGCTTGTTTACAATGACCTATACATACCCACGCTAGATGGGATAAAGAGATAAAGTCACAATATGATTTATAAAATCAACAGTCTTAGCTATTTAAATAGCATATAAGAGTAAAAAAATAAAAGTAAAATATAGTCGAAGGCCAATTACATTTCGTGTTAACCACTTCATTGGATATTCATCCGGTTTACAAATAACCAAAAAACTATAAAGATACCCTCAATTGTATATATCTATTTGTATGCACTGTGTTTGTACAATTTTCCCATAATTCTTTATCTTTCTGAAATAAAATCATTAATTCTGCTACTCTGCACACAATATACCTTCTTTGTACGTAAACATAATAATATATTTTGTTCATTTCTAAATAAGAAGACAACAAAATTTAAAAACTTTCCAAAAAGTGAAAATACTAATTTTTTTCCGTGCAAGTTAAGTTAAGTAATACAAAATAATAAGACAACTCTGACTTAAGCCATATCGTTATGATTTTCTATATACATATGTATGTATACATGTTGTAATTACTGTTTTTATCATAAAAATAAAAAGTGTCTTATCTATGTATGTATAATATAGAGATAATGAATGATATGGAACAAACAATATCGATAATATTAGAAATAATGTGAATGACGTTTTGACATAAAAACCAATTTCACCATACGTACATTGTACAGTAGTTTCATCTTGATTAGTCAATTTCCTTTAGAATACAACATGGTGAAGATTTTGATTTTTTTTTTTGTATATACTCGTATGTACACTAAATGTATAATAATAATAATAACAGTGTTAAAGGCCATTACTGGCCCCTTACTGAATCAACAATCTGGCTCCAACGGTTTCGATCCTGAGCTTGGTCTTCATACTGTCTTAGACAATCTGAAGAGGCCAAGTCGTTCTCTACATCGTGGAGCCATCGTCGCCTGCAACGACCTCTGCGCCTACCATATGGTGGCTCTCCTTTCAGAGATCGCTGCACAATTCGTTCCGGATCAGCACGCAGAACGTGACCGAGCCAGCGTACTCGCTGAGATCTAACTTCATGTACAATATCGGGGATCTTCATCAGATCTCTGATCTCGAAATTGTACAGAGCTCGGTATGTACCATCTATTTCGCGTTTAGGGCCGTAAATCACACGCATGATTCTTCTCTCAAATGTAAGGAGCCATCTCTCGTACTCATCCGTCAGCGCCCAACTTTCACATCCAAACATAACAACGGGCCTGATCAACGCTTTGTAAAGCTTCAGCCTCACGGCACTTGATAAGTGTTTAGATTTTAGCAGTGGCCTTAGAGGATACAAAGAACGACTGCCAGCTGCCAGCCGCACTTTAATATCCTCACCCACACTGTTATCGTGAGTGATAAGAGAGCCCAAATATTTGAACCTCCTCACTCCCTCAAACGTGTGGTGGCCACTACTAAAATCTGGTGTGCCATTGTCTCTATACACTAAATGTATACAAATCTAAAAATTTACAAAATCTAATTTCATAACTTTTGCCGTATACGACAGTTAATAATTTATAAATATATAGTTTTAGAGAACATCCTACACATACAAACATAAACCATGCGTGCGCGCTATTACATGAAAAATTCGGCCCTGATTTTAATCTATCAAAAACTATAAATAAAACTACAAACAATATTTTTTTTTTTTAATTTTATTTAAAGGTGGTTATTATTATGTAGTTCTTCAACGTTTACTTCTTCTTCCTCGTCTTGTTCAATGTTATATTATTTCGTTTTTCTAATGCTTTGATTTTTAAGATTTTTTTTTTTTTTTTTCTATTTAGAGTTTTAGTCTTGGGTCGTATTTTAGTTTTTTTTTGTTATTGTATTGTATAGGGTTCTTAGAAATTTATTAATGATGTATTGCTTCTTATTCGTTTTACGAACACCAAAAACATCAAAAATACATACTTTTTGTTGTCTTGCTAAATTGAATTGAGAGAACAAAAAAGAAATTTAAAAAGATTTATTTTTTTGTATTATTTTTCTAACCGATTATCCTTAATAATTTTGTTAAAAAGATCGTTACACAATACGCACAATTATTCGGAAAAGTATTTTGGGATCGGTTCCTCCTTTTTTGCTTTAAATTTTCGGATCAAATAAAAGGCGCATATACATACAAAATACGATTTGCAATTATTATCAGCGACGTTGGTGGTGGTTTGGTGTTACATTTTTGACTAAAAATAATTTTATTTTATGCTCGCCATATTATTCAGACGAATTGAATAAATTTCCTGTTTGCTTTCAAAGCGAAATCACCGGTGAAATGTTTAAAACTAGATCAGCCTCCATCTACCAAAGCATTTTATTTTTATTAAGTTTCGATAAAACTAATTAAAGATGTTGTTTGTTGAACAGGAAGTTATTCTATTAAATATAATTATGGCCTGCCACGTGATAGGTCAATTTATATTTTGTAATATCTCTATAGCAATAGACGCTTGAAAAATAGCTTTCAATATTATTTTAATTATTTTATTAATTACGAGCATATGGCATTTATTAGGTTGATAATATCATGCTTAGCCAAAGCTGAGTTGGTGGTATTGCTACCAGAAACCATCGATGATATTATATAAGAGCTCAATTATAAAGCAGAGTAATGGTGACCCTCACCTAACCTAACCTAGGGCCAGTTTTGGTCTGGTCAGGATGGTTTATCCTGAGCTTACCAAGAAGCGTTGAAAGTCCCTGACCTCGATCTTACTAAGATCCGTCAGGTCGTTCAAATGGGAAGTTCCCATAAATTTTGTTCTGCTGTACACTACACTAGGACAGGTGCAGAGCAAATGGAGCACAGATTCCTCCTCCTCTTTCCTCACACTGAGGAAGTTTGTGCTTCCTGGTTAAGAGGACCAGCTACTTTTTCTGTGAGTTTGCGTTCAGTGCGGAACTGCGTGCCCACTCAGAGAGGTAGCCGAGTGCGCACTGCATGCGCTTACTCAGCGTACAACGATATTTACCGAAGACCGCAATAGCAACATCATCCGCGTAGGTAACCACCTTGAAGGCTTGCCCTTCCAGGTTTAGTAACAGGTCACTAAGGACCACCCAGATGAGATGTCAGAATCCTGCCTCTAAGCATTTTATCTATCCAACCTCTGAGTGACCCGTTTACCACCAGGCACGCCAAGGCCCGAGTCATTGCCCCCGGTCTGGCGTTGCTAAAGGCCCCCTCTATATCCAAGAAAGTTACTCAGGCCAATAAGGAAGTGGAGAGTTGTTTCGACCGATCGTCCCTTACAGTATGCGTGTTGAGATCCCGACAGCTCGCCCGGCTTGATTGAGCCTCTAATGTAAGCCTCTATTTGTCTTTCCAGTGATTTTAATAAAAAAGAGGATAAGCTTATAGGCCTAAAGTCTTTGGGATAGCAGTGAGAGCTTTACCAAGCATTCCGAGAAATGCGTTTCTAGTAATAGCTCCAAGGATTCCTCACTACACGTATAGTCCTTGCATTTCAAGTGAGTGCCTTGCAGTTCTCTCGACCACCAGGATGGCCGAGACTTACCCAAAGGCCGACTGATAGGACATGCACCTAACATGGCTTTGTTAAAAACATCAGATAGCTTGGTTACTAGAACATCAAGCTCCAGTGTAGATGCAGGTGGGTTTGGGACCAATTCCGGTAATGAATTACCCTGAAGCAATCCCAATCAGTTTTCTTCCTATTCCTGAAGGATGGTTTGGTAGTGGGTTTTGTATCCACTTCATTCTGGAGATAACAATGGTCAGAAAAGGAATGGTCTTCGGACACTTTCCAGTTCAATACTCTCTCCTTAATAAAATTTTAGAAAAGTGTGATGTCTAGCACTTCTTGTCTATTTTTAGTAATGAAGGTCGGCTTGTGCCCGATATTACATATACATATTTAGGTTAGTCTTAGTACTTAAAATAAAATCAAGGAGTAATTCACCTCGACTCTTGATATTTTTACTTTCCCAGTAAAGTGAGCGATGCGCATTAGCATCACTGCCCAAAATTTAAAAAAACTGGGCGTAAAGATGGCAAAATTATCTAATAGTTCATTGAGGTATCGCCTTCAGCCCGGAGTGCCTTGCTTAAAAATCATAAGGTTGCCTGATTTCGTTAGGGTGTCAACATGCTCTACGGAAATTGAACAGTCATGGCCATAAGATATATGTTGGAAACTCACCGAAGATGCGGAATGTGTTTGCTGAAAGAAGGCAAACAGAGCATTGAATCATTCTTCACGTAGCAAAGTGAGCATACCAAACGGCATTGAACCGTAAAAATGTCAATTTGCGTGAAATAAATATTGTCTAAACAACCATGCAAAAGGCTTCTATCATCACTGGCGACTTCAATGCTAAATTCAAACTATATCATAACAAAGACACGAACGAAGAGGTTCACGCGTAGCTTGGAAACTAACAGCTTGGAATATTTCATTAGTGACCATGAAAATGGGATTTTGTATATAATATCAAAACGGGAAAACTGAAAACGAGTACTCAGTAACCTAGTACACGATGGTGGACAAACAGCCACGTGTTGGGAAGACACTACAAAAACACTGCTACCCAACGATTTTGAGGTAAATGACACGAATATATAAAGAAAAGTACGCAATCAAGGTACATTGCTCCAGTCACGACAAGCGTGGATCACTTCAGCAATGAAGAATCCAAGTCCGCAATCATGTCTTTGAAAACCACTAAAGCGCACTTCATCGAGGTCGAAGTGATAAAGCGTGTAAATAGTAATAGGGTCAAGTATCACCAGTTTCATAAATGACTGTCTGGATAATGGAATTTTTCCAAAAGTTTAGAAAAATTGCAAAGTGATAATTAGGAAAGAAGATGACAGAAACCCTACCGGTCCTAAATCCTATCATCCTATCAAGTTGTGAAAACTGTAAACTACTTAAAAAAATTGATGGCTGACAGATTGAAATCCAGAAAAAAAATCCACCGAGGACGTTATAGTGAAAATGATCAACATAGTTAAAGAGTCTGGTTGCCCATATTAGGTTCACACCTCTGGAATAACGTTTTCAACAGCAACATGAATGGTGTTCCACTATGCTAGGTGGAAATTCACGACAAAACATTCAGGAAAAAGCGCAGCGCTCCATATACATGATGCTTGACTGGTGCGAACGTGCAAAATGTCGAACACTTGACAATAGGAGCCCACCTCTATGGTGTCTGTTATTGACCAGATAATAAAGATAGTAAAGACCGTAACGTGACTGGGAGTGGATTTCGATGAATGGCTCGGTGCCACACGTCAAAAGAGTAGCAGAAAACAGTAAGATAGTTTACTCGGTTCTTAGTCAAGTAGCATAGTAAACGTGGGGTTGAAGCAAGGGACACTCGCTATTATATACAAACGCCTAGTAGTGGCTTCCATGACGTTCCGAATGGGCTGACCGGATGACATTAGTCAGCACTCAAAGGAGTATTTTGCTTGGGATTTCAAAGACCTACAGAGCATTATCGATTGATGCTGTTATTGTATTAACTATATATATATATATATATTATATTGAAAGATGGAGTTCCATATTTTGAACTAAGAAGAAAGTAAGGCTTGAGCTACGGGAACTTTTAAATTTTAGATAATCAGATAAGCCAAAATCTTAACTCACTAAAGAGACAAACATGGAAAGGCCGCCCACAAGGACGAGTACTTTCCCCCTGTTGTGAGGTTAATCCTTCTCTCTAAGACTGATCTGGTGTTCTGCTGCGTTTTGACTGAGTAGCATTAGAGTATGGAATTCTTTCGGGATATGTACGAGGCATTGACAGATTCTAAAATCACCCATTTATTTATAATGAAATAAGGAAACGGCTGGACTTAACCAATTATTCTAAGAAGGGGTATATTGTTTTAGGGGCTGTAATAAGTTATATCTGATCTTTTTTTTTTAAATCGGTTCAAATTCTTATATGATTCATTCTAAACCCAGGTCCATCAAAAGAATTTTACTATCGCATGAACTTTCACAATATTTGTTTACTTTAATAACTCTGAAATTTAAAATTTTGTGTTTTTATCATGGGTGCTTAAAATCTGTATACGACACAAAATCTGGTCGAGAAAACTACTTAAATATAATGACGGTAAAACACGACCAGATTATACCACAAGACTAATAGGTTATATTTAATGTGAAATTCCCATGAGTAATATGAGCTCTGGCTCAAGTGACCCCACTACTACTGTTAATTTGCATATCAAAATTTAATTAATGTTAATATTTAACAATTTAAATGAAGTAAAAGTATGTAGGCTTTGGCGTTATTTCCGTACATACGATTATTAAAAAGTGATAGAGACAGTACAGTGCTTTTGATGTATTAGCATTAGTTGCAAGGTAACAAAATTTAAAAGATTTGGAGTATAATTTACAGCATTTCAGTAATGTTATTTCTATAGTATATCATTGATTCTCAGTCTGTCAGTGTTACTACGATTTACCTTGGTGCGTTGCATTTTTATTTTCAAACTCTACTCGTTTAATTTCTACTTTTAAAAATCTTCTTCAACACTTCTTCCTTCGCCGCACTCTATATCTCAACCATTACTTGCCCTCTCTTTTTACTTTAAAAAACTATACGAATAAGTCGTCATAAAGCAATCTCGGATCTTCATCTTAAACCAGCCTACGATCGACATCCATTTTCACATCATGTGAAACACAATATCCGCCAGATATGTAGCTACGATGGCATGACATACTGCGTTTGACTAAATTTTTACAATAACTTTTCATACTTCAAGTCCTGGATTGTGTTGGGATTATTGGTGTTAACCTTTGATTTCAAAAATCCCCAAAGAAAGTACTTCAATGCCGTTAAATTACATTGTTTTGACTCACAGCGGTAATATTTTCGACCTTTATGCGAACACTAGGCCTATAAAGTTTAATTCCAATTCAAATACAAGCCGTATATTACTTATTTGATGTTCTAAGTTTAATTTACGTGTTCAATTCAACCCTGGCAAACGCAACTTTAAGTTTTAAAAAAAATGTCTTAGCGGCGCAGATCTGTCATGCATATTTGTAACACCAAATTAGTCTTCTTTCTTCGAAAGTTTTATTTTGTTTTAATTAGGTCTTGGAAAATCCAAATTGTTATCTCAATATCGGTATCCGATATTGCAAACTCTATATAGTCGTTACCGAAATTGGTAGTTGAAGAATATTCGACTATCGAATTCGAAAGTTGTACCATATACAAAGACATTTTCAGGTCATAATGTAATGTCCAAACAATATGTATAATTAATTGAATATATGAAATCAATTTTGGGAACAATTTTGTATTTTAATAGAAAGTATTGTCACCTGAGAAACAAAACGTCATCTAGAAATTAAATACCTCTCTAATAAACATGCTGCCATCTATTGAGTAATAGGTTAAGAAAAAAAATATTTTTACGGTAACTTTTGCATACATATCACAAGGATGACCCATTATTCTACCAACTTCCATCCATTTGGGATCATCATTAAATGATTTGCATACCATAAGTTAAGACACATTTTAAATTTGTATAAGAAAGTGCTGGCGCCCTCTTTTCCATCAGATTAGCCCAATTAATTAATAATTGTGTTGTAACTCAATCCAAATTTAATCGGAAATCGGTAATTAAAAAAGTTTTATATGAAAACAATTTGAGAGTAGATCAGATCTGTTTCGGCAAATCCAGATTCTCGTCGGCAAAAATAATTATTCTGGCTTTTATGCCTCCGGACCGACCGCTTCAGTAATACATTATATCTTTCGAGTCAGCTTCATTTTCTCCTTCAGAAGATGGTCTTTGTGGTGCTTGTACGGTATAGGAATTAAAATTTTCTTTTTGGATTGTATAAATGTGGTTTCAAATAGTTCTTAATAATTATAATATTCTGAAAATATATAGAATAAACCAAAATAGGTTTTGTGCCATCGGGATTTGTTAGATGAAACCATGCTACGCTTCAATAGATGATATAATTGAGTGCTGGTGCCGTTTCGTAATATTTACTTCAGAAATGTGATGCGCTTCCTTGGATTCTTCTTTTACTTTTCATATTCCAAAATCATTTAAAACAAAACATCACTTTATGATGGCTGAACGTACCCAGTGGTTCGCAAATATACATATACTAATTAGAGATGGAGGGTTATGTACATAGTTCTTAAATATATGATATGTTGCAACAAATGCCGAGGCACAGTCTCTGCAATTATGAAAAAATAAGGTGCAAATATGTTACTTCTTGCTATGGAGTCCAATTAACGTTTTGCTAGAGGTGCATTCGGGTGTGTTTGGTACAGTGATCTTTCAGGTTTTTATTTTAAAAAGTTGTCAAAATCTGACGACTTCTACTGTTTTTCGCCTGTTTAAATGGTCTGAGTTTCGAGTCTACCTTTGACACCCCGAGCGTAAATAACCCATTCCAATCTTAAGAATATTTAACTTTGTTATTTATCACTCGGCCAACTTTGAAAAATGTTCGTTTTGTGAAATTTCCGCTATCTATGATCCCAACCTGTAACCCCATTTGGTTCACTTAACTTGAGTTAAAAATATTAAGTGAGAATGATATTTGGATACTTTTGGAACGCGATGTATAATTTGTTAATTTGAAATAAATTTCACGCGGCGATTGATAGAGACTTTTAATTTTTTTGTTAAAGTTTTTTTATTTTTTCAACACTTTTCATGATGCATTAATGATTAATTATGATGATTAATTAATGATGCATCATCAGTGACATCTACATCTTAAAAATATCGCAAGAAGGAATTGATATATGTTTAGTCGTCAACTCTACAAATTCTTCTACTGGATGATTTTTAAATGGCTGCGAACAGCACAATGGTGAGACGCAAGTAAAAATTAACGCAACTCAAACACAAATTGCATGAACACTGAAAATTGTTAATACACGAATTTATTTAAACTTAATATTTTGCCTAAACCTTAAGCCCACGATAACACGTTGCTTACGTTAAGCCACACATTTTCAATTGATATCTGCAGACTGTGATAGCCGTACAAATTTAAAATAAAAAATTCAAAATCCGTATACCTCTATATTTAGTATTTTTATTCTTCCGTAGGTTAGGTTAAGGTCCAATGTGATATCACAGGATCTTACTTTCCTATTACCCTTATTTGAACCAGTTAGAGCTACTTCACGCATGTAGCGTGATATATTTCGCAAGTAGCGTGATATATCTAGTCCATTCAGAACCTACCCATATTTTTATGGCTTCTGTATGCTAAAGCTGAGCATATAGGAAGTGTACTACCGTCTCTTCCTCCTCCTCGTCCCTCTCTCCGGTTCTGCAGAAATCACTTGCTTCTAGACCTAGCCTCCTCAAAGTGTCCAGTCAGTATCCCCACGATCGCTTTTAATTCACATCTCCGTCGGGAGATTAGTGTCTTTGATCGTTTCAAGTCCAGCTTTGGCCAGACTTGTCTTGCTATACTACATCTAAGAGTGTTCGTCCACATTTCGTTCGCTGAGGCTACTGCATATTTTTTTAGCCCTATCTTGAGCGCCTTAATAGGCCTCCCCAAATTTGGCCTTTCCTGTAGCAGTTGGAAAGTTATACCATGCCTAGCTAGTTCGTCCGAGCTGCAGTTCCTCATGACGTCCGAGTGGCCGGCTCCCAGACTATCCGGATGTTGAAATGCTCCCTCATCTCATTTAAAAGTGGCAACCCAACGCCACCCTTGATGTCAGAGAAACTGATTCCAGTGACTTGATTGCTGCCCGACGTGTCCACATAAATTGCGATATCAATCGGGGATACCTCATTTAGTCTCAACCATGTCAAGACCTACTCAATCGCTATCACCTCTGCTTAGTACCCGCTGCAGTAATCAGGGAGACGAACTGATTGATATACTTTCAATTTATCAGAGAAGACTACATCTGCTGCTTTACCGTGTAGCTTGGGGTACTTCTGTTTAAGATAACGCCTAGCTCCTCCAAGATCCTGCTGAAGGGCACGTAGTTCGGAACCCCTTCTCGAAGCATAATGTCGGTGTAACGAAGTCTAAATTCGCCAGTTCCTTCCTTTGCGATCTAATTATTGTCGAGTGTCCTGTCTGAAGATATTTCCACTGAGATACGGCTGATATTCGGGTGGCCGTATTCGCCGCCATCTGCTTCCCATAAATATCGAATTCTTTCGTAACATTGATTCAAAATTTCCTTTTCTAAATTACTTATTTGTGGTTCCTATATAGATCTGTGCCTGGAAAATAATTCCAATCGATATATGAAATCTATTTTTTAAATTGTCTCAATCTACAACCAAGCATCAGTTTGGATACCAAACAAAGTTATATTTTATTTTTGTTGTATTATTTAATTTATTAATGTTGAAAATTTATGCTGACCATTTTGAAAATTGCATATTACGCCCATCAAATCGATAGTGTGATACGCAAAAAACTAAACCTTTTTCCATGAATTACGTCTAAATTGGATGTGTCGCCAATTGGAGATATTGGACAGGTTAAGGGTAGCTTAGCTACATCACCGCACTCCAGATGTTCCAATTTCCCATACATTTAAATATCAGACAACCTTTTATAGGTGTAATCCGATGTCAGATAACGCGGAGTACCGAAGTGTTAGCTCTTTTTTTCTGGGTTAAAATAAATATATTTTTATTTAATTTAAAACATGGCTTAAAACGAGCTCGGCCACTCGTCACGTTGTTTTAAATTTTATAATAAGAAAATATAAGTAAGGCAGTTCTTATACACTTCCGCTCCTATCGAGTAGCAATTTTCTATAAACTAAGGGTAACTTTTTTAACTTATTCATTACATTTTTTCGTAACTTATTTATCATTCAGATCAGTGGGGAGATCCAAATAATTATCGTTAAATATTTTTAGTTACACAATGAATTAAGAATTGAGCTCTAAATTTGTCACATTGATGGTTTCTTATGGAAATTAAAACGCGAGTTTAGATTAAGTTTTAGAAAAAGGAAAACTTTGCTCACGCTTAAACTAACTCAACCTCATAAAAATGTTTTAATAAACCATCACAATACATAATTTCACAACCTGTGCGTTTAAACTGCACCATCTATACAAATTAAGCTCTTAAATTGTATTCAAAATCCCTGAATGAATGATTTATCTATTAACAGTCCGTGTTAATCGATGATTGTTACAGTGTTATAATTTTTTTAGCTAAAAGCACATCCTGCCAGTATCATAAGAAAGGCATGAGATGGTTTGTAGAAGTTTCTTTAGAACTCATTACAATAGTATGAATGAAGTTGATGCAAACAACCTAGGAATTAGGAATACATCTTGAGCCGAATTAAACATTAAAGCTTTTCTAGTTAAAGGCACACACTTTCAGGCTCATTAAAAATTTATGAAACGGTTTATAGACGTTAATTCTAAGTTAATCCTAACGACTTAGGAAGTAGTTAGTATGGTTGAGGAATACATCTTCGACCGAATTATAATACATTATCATTTTTCTAGCTCAACGCACACACCGTTAGACCCATTAGAAATTTTTGAAATGGATTATAGATGTTTCTTGAGACCGTAAGCAAGTAATCCGACAGTACTTATTTTTCGTTAAAATAATTTATTTAGTTTTCGTTTAAGTATGACGTATTTTGCCGCATGTTTGATGTTTAATAATTTAAATATATAACAAATAAATAATCGGCCCGTTATCCGCCTGCTCCTATATCAAGTTCCATATCTCGGTATACTGAAAGCTATTCTAAAGAGCGAAACGTTGGTTTTTGAAGAAAAAAACCGCTGCACCCCAAAAAGAATATATTATCACAATTCACAAAGCATCCTTTGAAAAAGAACGGCCCTATTATTTATTGCCATTTGTTTTTAATTTTTTTTTTAAATTTTGAACTTTTACTAACATAAAATGCACAGGTTTCTTTGATAATTTAAAAAAAAAATTGTTTGAATTTAAATTGTGTTTTGAAACAAACGATTTTTTAACTTTCATTTTTATTATACCTACAGCTATAGCCTCTTATATTATAAAGACATTGTATAGATGCCATGATATGGATTTGCCCGTCTGTATTAAAACATTTAGTATGATGGCTCCTTCTTCATGAGGGGCACCGAGCTGCAACAAATTTGTTTATTTACTTTTAATTTTATGGTAATTTTATAGAGTTGTTGATATATCATCATTATCGTCGTCCACATTTAATGCGATTGAAATAAATTGGACTGTTTTCTCTTTATGCCATTGTATAGTCGTCGATGTTTACTGCACAATTTTATCTTACTTCCTTACTTTCACAGCATATTTATATACAATTTAATTGTTTTTGTTTTATGTTTTAATAAAAAATGATTTTAAATGGTTTAACTCTTATACAAACAAAAATCGCGAAACATTGGCTGTCCTGTGTATATATGTATACAACATATACATATTTAAATATAATATTTACTTATGCCCTCAAGACAATAAACCTCTAAAAAATAAAAACACCAAGATTAGAAGTCAGATTTTTAATGTGCGTTAGCAAAACAGATAAAAAGCGAAATTAGACCAAATGATCTCAAAACGCATAAATATTACATATTTATATATTTGAGAAATCGAAACCAAAAGTTAATAACAAATATATCTATGTATGTACACATATATAACTATCTGCTAAGTATTAGTACGAGTATATAGAACTTGTAGTGTGCAGTGTAAGAAATAAAAAAGTTGTCGCCTCTTGACCTACTCTTGAAACTGAGATGACAGTATTTTTATTTTGTATACTTGCTCGTATGCTTATATATATATACGAGTACGAGTTTATTTATTTATATAAATATATATCCGGAATTACAATTATAGTTATGTAGTTTAAGAGCACCACCTTACTATTATTGGATATTGGACGCATTATGTACAATATGTTTGTCATAAAAATCGATTTTTAATTTTTTTTTTTTTTCTGTTTTGACGATAATTTATGTAAATTAGGAATTAATCATACATAATGTATAATAATTAATAAACCATACGATCGGTGGTAATTCATACTTAACCACCAGTTTTCTTTCCTCACGATCAACTCGACATGCTTGATGTACATACATATATATAATGGTCGATCGCTTTTACCAAATTCTCCCTTTTGCTTTCATTTAAACTATGAATTTAAGTATTTAAAAACTAACGTTTTATATCACCGTTTATCCATACAGATCACCTTCCGAGCGGTCAGGCAAAGGATGTTGTTTCCGATGGTTTTCTGGCTCACCATTTCGTGTAATCCTGTGCGTACTAGCATTGGGTGGTATAACATGTGCAATTGGAGGTATTTGTATTGGGACCACAACAATTATTGGCTCATCAGCATCTCATCTAACAACGTCACTGATCATGATCGGTTTTGGTATTATAATTCTAACACTTAGCGGATTGGCATGGAAATTCAGTGTATCCACAACTAATTTCTGTTGGAATGATTTTGATACGTGCAGTCGACGATCGTACAATCGAACACAACGTGGAATTTATTATCCAGAATTTCAACATCGTCCACCACCACCCTCATACCAGGCGAGCATGCAAGAATATCGATTACGGTATGCATTATAAATCTCTTAAATAGATCACATATAACAAATATTAATTTACATCTCGTTTTAGGCTATTACTATTGGATCGTGAACGACCTATAAATATAATTCGAGTTCCGTCACCGCCACCAACATATCGTTCGCATTCTAGCACCCTAGTACGAAGTACACTAAATCCGAATGATGTTATTCGACCACCAAGTTATCATACAACGAGTATGAATAATCAATCAAGATCGATAATAGCACAACAACAGAATCACCAAACCGAAAATGTACCTGAACAAATTGAGCAACAACAACAACAGCATGATCATGACAACGAACAAGAAAAAATTACTGACGCTAACTCTAGTAAAAGTGATTGTAAAATTAAATTAGAAAATAATGAGAAATCTATTAGTAATGAATTAGTTACAATTGTTACAATATCTGGTTATACAGATAATGAACAAGGTCCAAATGAAATGGAAGTCCTAGCTCATCTATAAAATAATAATAATAATAATAATAATATTTTATCATAAATAAATAAAAAATTAATTTAGTTACCATTTCAAATAAGTACACAAAGCACAGCAAACATCGACATTTTAACAAATGATCTGCCATTTTAATGTTTTATTTATGTAAATAATTTATAATAACACAAATTTGTTTTTGTTTTTTTCCCCATTTTTAAATAATAGTGAAACATAATAATTTTGTTTTTATTTTATTTTTAACAATTATAGTTATTATTATTATTAATTATTTAATATATAATATATGTTATATAAGTTTACATTATTATATTATATTAATTAATTTTTTTGTTTTCAAAATAAAATTAATTTAAAAAAATAATAATAATAATTATCAAAGATACATTGTTTTATTAAATTTTAATATAGAATCTCGTAAATTTCTACACAAAACAAAAAAAAATTAAGAATTTAATTTAACAAAAAAAAAAAAAAAAATTGCACACAAATTAAATTATAGATTTATAATCAATAATTAAATATTTTTAAATCGAATAGTAAACATAATAATAATAGTTGAGAAGCATAATTAAAATAATATATAATAATATGGCAATTTAAAATTGATATGATTATTTATCGAGCATGATTTTTACAGAATGGCCGTCCTCCTTTGGCCACGAAACTTTGTCCCTCCAGATTCTTTTTACACATCTGAAATTATAATAATAAATTATATTAGATTAGCTGATTACTTTTAAGAAATCAAGAATTACTTACCGAGCAGTTGAAACATTGGCTATGATAATTATTGTTTAATGCCTCTACCCATCGGTCACCCGCTTCGACTGGGAATCCGCAAGCAAAACATTTCGTAGTAAATAATTCATTCCAATCAGCTTCACAATAGGGATCTCCTTCCTCCAAGAAGAATGGACTGTTACCGAATAATTTGCCACAATACGTACACGTGAAACATTCCGGATGGAAATGTTTTCCAATGGCGTTCAAGCAATCGCCCTGCATTATTCCAGAACAATAATCAAATTATAGTTGTTCATATATACATACATACTAAATTTAAGAGAGTACACCAACCTTAATTTTAGAATTGCATTTGCTACACGATGGTGCTAAATACTTTTCAAAGCAGAATTCACAGTACAATTGATTTTTCTCTTCAACAAAACCAATATCTTGTAACTGACGTTTACAGTTACTTGTTGAGCACACGAAATGATCTGGGCACCAAATACGACCTAACGCCGTTATGAACGGCCCTCTATATAGAGAAACAAAATCGAATAAGAAAAAAAAACAAACATATTAAAATCTATACAAACAAACGCAACAAGTTTAGTACAAAAGGAAGCAAAATAACAGTAACATGCAACTTACTCGGTAATTTTTTTAGTACAAACACAACATATTTGATACATTTCTGCAATAAGATTATTATTATTATTATGCTCATGCAAAACATCATTACTGTTATTCTTGTTGTTGTTATTATTATTAATAATATTGCAGTCATTGTTATTATTATTATTATTACTATTGTTTGTCTCCGATTCAAGTATCAAACTTTTACGTATTGTAAATTTTTTATTTTCGCCATTTTTATTTGCATCAGCCGTTTTGTGCCGTCGTTTGACATTTGGCGACACAGTGGAATATATTTTATCACATATTAATAAATCATTTGTTATACAATTATTTAAACCATTAATACTTATTACATTATTGTTATCTGAAACTGAATACAAAATTAATAATAATTATTTAACAAGAAAACAACAAACTAAAAAATAAAAATCATGATTAAAAACGTCGTCGTCTAGGCTATTTCATGTAGAACGAAAACAAATAGTGGTTTGTTTCCATAACTACCCAAGTTTATTTTTTTTTTTTTAGTACAAAAGTATTTCCCACTCTCAATACACAACAATCAAGCTAAACACACACACACGCATATATTCCAGTTTTGCCCACCTGATTTGTGTATTACAACAGCCGCACAATGGAACTCTAACACCGGGAGCAACCGCTTTATTTAATGTGCCACGACCACGTCTTGGTGCCGTTGTTGCACCAAATGCACCGCCTTTGGTTGAATTCGAACCTGCACTGGCAGGGGAGGAGTCACTTACAACAGCATTAGGAGTAATTTTTTGTTTTGTTAATTTTTGGGACATATTTGATGCAGGCGATTGGATCGTGGATGCAACGGGCATTGGGGGATATGATGATTTAGTAATTACTGGTTGCGGATATTTAGTATTATTTACATTCTTTGCTGTTGTTGGTGCAGTCTCAAATTTTTTATAAGATGATAATTGTTGTTGTTGGTTAGCATTAGTATAAGCAGCAGTAGTAGTAGTAGAAGAAGCAATAGACTTTTGTTGCTGTTCCTGTTTATGTTGTCGCGTCAATGTGTTCATTTGGTCTTCGTGTTTTTGCTGGGATTTCAAATTAGACGCCGATTGAGCTTTAGTTTTTGAGCTCAATTGTGCGATGGAATTAGGTGTTTCGGGTATAGAAAAGGCGTCAAGACGAGGTAAATTCTCCTCACGCCTTACTTTTGGTGATGAACTAATACTAGGGAAACGGGTCATGGGCCCGGATAAATCAATGGTAATTGGAAATTTGTTCAATTGATTTGTGTCTTGAGACAAACGTCTCGCCTGTTTCGCAACAAAACCATCCTTTTTGCTGACAACAACGCCGGCGGCAGCAGCAGCACCACCACATGCGTTTTGTTCAAAAGTGACGCGGCGTGACATATCACCCTGCGTCTTCACAATTTCCATTTGTTTTTCGGAACGTGAACGTTCAAATTCTTCGACCACACGAGTATGCCGTTGAATTTGCACGTTGCCCACATTAGTGGTTTGAGACGATTGTTTCTCGCTCTTACTCTGTTGCGCCATTGCGCTTCCTTGAACCGTAGTTTGAACATTCATATCACCAATTCGGGTTTCTTGTACAGTTTTCGGAATTTCAGTAAATTTAGCCGCGGACGCATGCTTTTCAATATTATAATTTGACGCATTTTGAATATCGGCAAATTGTGAAGTGGCTGAAGTGTATGTCGTAATAGGTTTGACCGCCACCGATTGTGCCACCGCCAAAGGTAGGCTTTGTTGCTGAGCGGGCATATTTTTAAAACCAACTAAGGAATAGGTTTTTTGTTCAGCTTTATCAGCTACTTGCGATTTTATTTCTGTTTCAAGTTTTTTATTCGTTTGGGCCACAGGTTTGTCTTTAATACGTGGACACACAGCACGCAATGGATTTGGTGGTGGACCAGGAGCAGGTGATTTGGCACGTTCTGGATGTGGAGATGGTGAACGACTGTGAGGATCAAATACATGCGAATCGGTCGGCTTACACTCAATTGGACATAAATTTTGTTGGTAATAGGGTATTGTTGGCGCAGGTTTGTTGATAAGTGATGGTGTTACTGGACGATTTGTTGGTATAAATGATTTTTGATGCTGTTGATCATCGTATTGATCTAATGATTGAAAAGCCATTGTTATTGTACCGGTACGATTTGCAGCAAATGATACACTATTATTTTCTACAAATGATTGTGACGCAATTTGTGATGTTGATGTCTGTGAACTTTGAGTTGACGATGCTGAAATTGCAATGGGTTTATGTAAATTTGATGGAAATTCGGGTGTATCTAAAAATGCGATTGGAACATTTTCACGCAATTGTGGGGACTCGGGTGGTCGTACAGGAGTTTGTGATGGTAATTTCATCAAATCTTTCTGATATACTGGTATAGTATCAGGTTTGTGCAGACCGGAATAGTACGGCTTTTTCTGATAAGAAAGAGTGGTCGGATGTTCATAAGGTGGTTGCTTTTGAACTGGTTTAGAGCACGTACGCTCAACTTTAGCTTCAACAATTGCACTCTCACTGCATACGTTTGATGATGCGTATTCGGTCGCTGTACAGGTTGTGTCACTCGACCAAATAGCATCGCATTTTTGCGCACCATATGGTATGGGTGTACTATTAAACCAATTCAAGGCTTCCACACGAGGTTTAAACGTGCTGCTCGAACTAAAACCATTTACATTCGCAAAGGCTGATGATGATTTTTTCGTTTCAGACATACTAATCGTAGTATCGTGTTCAACAGAAGGATTCGTTTCGGTATACACGGGTTCGGATACACAACAAGTATACATTTGTTCGGGACCTGAGGCAAATGGTGTGTATGAACGATCAGGTGCAACCGTCAATGCACCGGCAAGTGTTGTTTTGTCGTTAGGATTCGGTCGTGGTAGATCGTCCAATTGGCTGGACACTTCTTTGCCGAAAGGCGAATAGGGTTCACTTGGTGCCACAATCAAAGCTGATAGGAGGGGTGTTTTTGATCTGCCCCAATCATCATCACGAGTGATTGGGGTCATTGAAATTGGTGGTGGTATATAGGGAACGGTTTCTTCTGGCAAAGGTACTTCCTCATTGGACGGTTTTGGAAGAAACTCCAGAGGTTGAGATGGAGCTGTTGTTAATAATGAGGTCATAAAGCCAGACTTAGGTGCCTCTACCATCGGTAGTTCAACGCGTGGCTCTTTCACCACATTAATCACCGATGTCACCTGATTTCTGGTACTTGCTTCCTTTTTCACACAAACTTCCTCGTGCACCGAAGAATTCGTTTGGGTCGTTCTTGTCACTTGTTTTTCTGAATTCGTCATCGCACATTTTGATTCTGTCTCATGTTTCTCTTTGTAATTCTCATAATCTTCAATTTCAATAGTTGGTGTTGATACTGGCCGCCATGATTTATCGGATTCCGCCTTAAGCGCTTTAAGCATTTCACTTTGATATTTTTGCGGTATTGGATTGGGAATATTCGTTGGTGAGATCGCTTTTGTTTCAGGAATATTATATTTTTCGACGAGAGCATCATCATCAAGCTCTTCCGACCTTAAGTCAATCAGTTCAGTTTCGTCGTCATCATTATTTTGTAGCGAACCGTCAATTGTTTGGGAACTTTCTGTCATTACTTGTTCCTGTTTTGGCATTGGTTTTTCATTAGCGAACTCAACGCGTTTATATGGTTTTGGTATAGGTGAAGCTGGTCGTGGAGACGATTCTTTCACTGCATCGATAAGCAATTGCGTATTGATGCTGTCCGAAATGGACTCGGCGCATTCTTGTACACTACGCCGACCAACGAATTCGTTTACTTCAGACGAACAAAGAGACATTTTATAGTGTTGCACGTCAGATAAATCATATTCGCTTTGGTCAATGTCACTACAACTATTCATTTGATTTGCATGTTTCATGCTTGTTTGATAAATTTTTTGTTGTTCGTCCGTTGAGACTGTTGTTGCAGTCGATGTCGATGTATAACTTTCAGAACTACTTTCTAAATCGATATTTGATTTTAATAAACTATTATTAGTACTGGTATGTTGCTCATGTTGTCTTAATTTTTCTTGTTGTTGTATCGAACTAGAGGTTTGTGTATGAACTCGTGCTTCATAATGTACGGTTTCAGGGGGTTGTATATAGAGGGGTGACGCGGTTGGTGTGTATCGGCCCGAATCATTAACTATACTACTTTTCGTTGTTGGTGGCCAATTTAACGATGACAATAATGATTCATGTTTAGTATTTTCATTGGATTGAACATTTATGTTATTCGACGTCATAACATTACATATTTCTTGGGCACAACATAATTCTAATCAAAACACAAAAATTGGATCGACGAAAGGAACAATAACAAATAAACATAAACAAAATAAAAATAGAGTAAAAAAGCCGTTATTAATGCAGAGCACAAATTTCGTAACCCATATATATTTTTTTTAAATATAAATATAATCTCGATTTAGTAGTGCCAGATGTGCGATTATATTAATAAATATAATAAAACAAAAAAAAAACATTTGCGATTAAATAATAATAATGAGCAGATATTTTGTAATTTTTAAAAATAAAAATAAATTTCTTAATCAAAAACAAAACTAAACAAAATACAGTGATGGCTGACAAAACATGTATGTTTTAAGAGAGAAGGCTGTAACTGCGCCATCTTGTTCAGTAAGAATTTTCGAAGGAAGAATATATAGACGAAAAAAAAGAGACAGATAAACATAATATAAAATCAAAATCACAGCAAAATATATATATTCAGTCATTTGAATAAATATATGTCAAAAAAAATTCAAAAAAATAAGCAAAATAAATTTAAAAAATTAAAATTATATTAAAATATAAATATAAAAAATGTCCTACATACCATCACTGAACAATGGTTGATTATATAGAGGATAATTGAAAACTTATAGAACGGCCGGGAGAGGCGCAAATTTTTCATATACATTTATATGAAATTAATGAAGAAGGCTTAAAAAACAGTTTTATTTCGTTTGTTTTGTAAGCCAATTGAATTTTTTTTTAGGTTTTTATTTCTATTATATATGTATGAAATTTTCGAATATAATTTTTGTTTACATCAAAATAAATAATAATAAATTAAATAAAAATAACAAAAATTAAAATAAAAAATAAATAAATGGTTGCCGACAGAATAATATCTACTCATTTATGCAACCAAAAAACAAAAATAGTTAATATTTTTTTATATATGTATTATAAAATAATTTCTTATGTTCATTTGTTTTATTTACAACAAAAATTTTTTTGGTTAATAACGATTTGATTTGATATTTTTTTGTTTTGATTTTTTGTGTTTTATTTATTTGTTTTTAAAATTGTGTGTGTGTGTTTGTGATTTATATAGTGATGAGTTAAATTAAATAGATAAAACAAAAAACAAAATAGTTGACTTAAGCATTTTGCTGGGCATAATATGGTATGTATTTGTCAGCAAATGCTCCGGAATTATTATATCTATTATTATGAGTCGTACCTGGGTAAGATGGTCCAAATGACGTGTTGAATTTTCCTGATCATAGTATATTTTATGTACATGCGTGTGTTTTTCGATTTGTTTATGTGCGAGATTTGATATAAACCAAAAGATAAAGAGAGAGAGAAAAAAAACGAATGATCAAATGATTTGTGAGTGTGTGTTTGAATAAGTCAATTATTATATTTTTTGAAATTTTTATGTGGCAGACTATATATTATTAAATATGTATGTTTATGGCAATATACAAAACTGTTAGATTACATACCTTGATTCACTTGATGGTCTTGAGGTTGGGTCCATGATGGTGCCGATGGTGGATATGATGATGGACTCTTTGGACCAGCTTGTGGTGGTTGAGAGTAGTTGTATGGTTTTGGTGCAGCATATGGGTTGTTAATCTGCAGAATGGAAACATAAATGATTAGACGAGGCACTATAACGTGATTTCACTAAAACACCAGATATAACAAACGATAATAATTATCCGTGTTATAGGAGGTTCTATACTATATACATTATACACGTATCATAAATAAAATATATAAAGATATCCAAACCCATGGAACGTTTTGTACTATACATTATAGTTAGAAGTAGGATCATTACATCCTCCCTCCCCCATCCTGTCCGTTATATTTACATATATGCATATAATATTATGCTACTACTTAAATAGCTTTAACTGAATAACTGGCACAGTGCAAGCTATTTACCGTCTAGAAACACTTGAATTTACAATTAAAAAATTTCAAATTCGTTGAGTTAGTAAAAATAATTTAATTTTAAATTCATAGAACTTTGAAAACTCGCATAACTCACACATTTCACGAACTCTTTAAATTTAATCTTGTAAAACCTAAATTTGTATACATTAATCAATTTGTGACATTTACACTTTTAAGAATATTAATATTACTTTAAATATCACTCCCTAATAAAACTTTGAATTTTTAGAACTCCCATTCAAAAATTCTTAATTATATAAAAATCCTATAAATATGTTTTAGATTTAAAACAAAATATATTTGAGAAATAGCTTAATTATTACAAAGCTGTAAATTCAATACTGTCTACGTACAATTTTAAATTAAAAAAATCTTAAAATTGTAAATTCTACTTCAGCTAATACTTTGAAAATTATAAAATAAAATTTAATTCCTGATATTCTGTTAATTCTTAATTTTAGGATACATATCTCTAAAAAATTAAAGTAAAGAAACATTTGTAATTTTAGCTACTAGATTCCCTCGCGGATCTTAGTAAGATCGAGATCCGGGACTTTAACCGCTTCTTGGAAGTCTCAGGATGGTTTAACGAGTGAAGAGGAGGAAACTCGAATGCGGTACAGCTACGGACCAATTTTGTGTCTATGCTAGTCCTTTAGGACGACCACCCTTACCTAACCTAACCTACTAGATTCCCAAAGATTCTTGAAATTCTCGAAACTCCATCTTTTGTAGTAAATATAAATGTTCGAAAAATAATTAAATTAATTTTTATTAAAAAAATTGTAAAATCTTAAATTTGTATATCATAAATTTACAAAATTCTAAATATTTTAAAACCTATAAATTAAATTCCAAACTAAACTCATCCTGTAATTATATAAAAACGTTGAGAAATTAGATTTGACAAATTTAGTTGACACTTGCAATAAAATTCATCTTTCGTTATTATTTGTAAACTGGTTTTAACAAATTCTTAAAATTATTATTTTATTACAAATATTTCAAAGAATTAATGTATTAAAAAATATTAATTTTAAGAACTGCAATTCTTAATTATATTTTTTAATCCAAAAAATTCTAAATAATGACATACGTTTTTAAATATGATTATTACTATTTACGTAATATATTTAATTTTTGAAGTTTAAAATTATAACTGTCAAACTCATATTAATTAATTAATTTAAAATTAAAATCAATAGAATATTAAAATTAATTAAATTTCCCTCAGTTTTAAATTTTGTTTAATATTTTCAATTTTATAAAACTACTAATAATTTAGAAAATTCTTAAAATTAATATTTTTAAACATACCAAATTCTGTATTATTGAAATTTGAAACAATAATTTCAAAAGAATTCTGTAAAATTTTAGTAGTTATTAGAGTGGTAGTTATTCAAGAATTCTAATATTACACAAGTTGTTTGAGTTCTGAACTCTTAAAATTTTTAATGTATGTTCTTAAAACGTAAAATTTAAATTCTAATTCGACTTTCTCTTAAATCTTTGAAAATAATAAAATATCCTTCGTAATTTCGTTAATTCTTAATTTGAAGGAATCTTAAATATTCAAAATTAAAAAACATATTATAATTCAATTTTGCAGGAGTAATTGTTATATTCTTGGTTACTATAAATTCCTAAGACCCGCTGAAATTCTAAAAATTATTGAAATTCTAAAAATTTTTCTATTCTACCGATTAACTAACATATAAATATTATGTTGTGTATTATGTTTTTTCCTAGGAAGCTACACTACTGATAGCTCCTATGACGATGAAATTATGTAACGATATTTTTAAGAAAATCACATTAATTTGTTATGATTTGATACATATATAGTTATAAATGAATAAATGCAACTGTGATGAGAGGAAAATGAATTCTGTAATAAACTTAGAATACAATGGAATATTTATTTTAAAAAAAATTTATTTTTTATTTTTAAACATATTTTTTACTTTTTTCAGTGCATAATCCCCTATTTTCTAGTCCATTATGCGAATTTGAATTGTGCGTTTGTAGAACAAATTTGCTGCATATTTCAAGGGTTACCGGCAGTCTAACCTCCCAAAAGTTACCGCTCCACATTGTGACCACCTCTATATTCTCTTTGACGTATCACCATAAAGAAAATATACGTATATTAGTACATACGTAGAAAATATATTATGTATATTTTCTTTATGGTAGCACCTTTAATATTAATAATAATAACAGTGTTAAAGGCCATTACTGGCCCCTTACTGAATCAACAATCTGGCTCCAACGGTTTCGATCCTGAGCTTGGTCTTCATACTGTCTTAGACAATCAGAAGAGGCCAAGTCGTTCTCTACATCGTGGAGCCATCGTCGCCTGCAACGACCTCTGCGCCTACCATATGGTGGCTCTCCTTTCAGAGATCGCTGCACAATTCGTTCCGGATCAGTACGCAGAACGTGACCGAGCCAGCGTACTCGCTGAGATCTAACTTCATGTACAACATCGGGGATCTTCATCAGATCTCTGATCTCGAAATTGTACAGAGCTCGGTATGTACCATCTATTTCGCGTTTAGGGCCGTAAATCACACGCATGATTCTTCTCTCAAATGTAAGGAGCCATCTCTCGTACTCATCCGTCAGCGCCCAACTTTCACATCCAAACATAACAACGGGCCTGATCAACGCTTTGTAAAGCTTCAGCTTCAGGGCACTTGATAAGTGTTTAGATTTTAGCAGGGGCCTTAGAGGATATAAAGAACGACTGCGAGCTGCCAGCCGCACTTTAATATCCTCACCCACACTGTTATCGTGAGTGATAAGAGAGCCCAAATATTTGAACCTCCTCACTCCCTCAAACGTGTGGTGGCCACTACTAAAATCTGGTGTGCCATTGTCTCTAAAACCAGAGATCAGGTATTTCGTTTTGGACTCATTGATCTGGAGTCCAACAGAAGCTGAAAACTCTACAAGCGGATCAAGTATTTCTTTCACTCCGTTGCTATTCAGTCCAATCACGCATATGTCATCTGCATATGCAAGCACTTGATTGGACTGGCGATATAAGATGTTGCGCTGAGGTGTTTCAGTTTTACGAAAGATGTACTCCAACATGAGATTAAAGAGTATCGGGGACAGAGCATCTCCCTGCCGAACACCCGAGTTAACTGCAAAAATTGTCGATAGCCTGTTCTCAACTTTAACACAGCATTGAGACTGCGTCACTGTCATCCTACACAGTCGTACCAATTTTGTTGGCATTCCTAGGTATTCCAGGGCAGACCACAAACTCTCTCGATTGATCGAGTCGTAGGCCTGCCGGAAATCCAGGAAAACCTGATGTACGGAGATGGATGTCTCATAATATTTAGATAGAATCATCCGCAGCGAAAAGACCTGATCAGTGACTGATTGATTCGGACGAAATCCTCCCTGATAGTCACCAACCAAGCCCTCCGCCAGCGGAGTGATTCTATCCAATAAAATGTATGACAGTAACTTGTATGCTGTGCAAAGGAGAGCTATACCGCGATAATTCTCACACTTCAAGCGGTCTCCCTTCTTGAAGATGGGGCATATCGCGGCCACTTTCCATTCATCAGGCATAACTTCGGTTCGCCATACTAATCGAATAAGGTCGAAAAGACAGTTCCACAAAGTATCCCCTCCGAATATCAAGAGCTCCGAATTAATGCAGTCCACTCCAGGTGAGCGGTTTCGTTTCATTCTCTGCATGGCCTTAGTGAATTCCTCATGAGATGGCTCCTCAGTGCAAATCTCCGCAGACTGTTTTAGAGGTGGCTCAACAACAGTTTGTGACGCATGATGAACATCAAGCAGCTCAGTAAAGTGTCCACTCCATGCGTCAAGTACTGCGTCGATGTTGACACAGAGGTTTCCATCCTTTAATATTAAACGTATGGGAATTGTATTCTCAATATTGACCAGCTCCCTATTCTGAATTGTGACCAATATTTCTAGAACAAATATGTTAAAATAAAGTATGTATTTCGAATTCCTTAATGTCACCAACAAAATATAATGTAACAGAAAAACGCAATACTAACTACTCAAATATCCTCTCAATTGAATTTTTACCGTTCATTTATTATTCTTGTATAATTCTGGGTCAAATGGGTGGTGCGAAAAATTTGCACCCGTCACAAGTTGCCCTATAAAACGTTGCCAGGGGAATCAAATGAAGTTTCGAATGAAATTATGGAGAATTTTAAAGAAAAATTTGCAGAATTTTCGCATGGATATGTGGCTGCCGATGTTTTTAATGCAGACGAATGTGTCTTTTGTTTTTAACAATGTCTAACAAGAGCTAAGTTTTCCGTGGTGAACATTGCAAAAGCGGCAAGATGTCGAAAGAACGATTGACCGTACTTTTATGCACGAGTGCCATTGGCGAAAAACTTAAACCCCTTGTTATAGGAAAATCAAAATCCCCACGAGCATTTAAAAATTTGAGAGCGGAAAACATATTTATAGGCCACTTTGATTAAAATCATTGAATCTGAGACGATTTTAGAAAATGTCTCGGAATTCACTAAAAACATCGACGTGTTGGATGCAGTTCAATGGAGTAGCATGGAACAATGTTAAAATCGAAACCATTATTAATTGCTTCAAAAAAGCCGGGTTTATATTTGATGGTGAGCAAAACGTTATAGTTTCAAAAATTCTGATGAGGAAGTCACGATAATCGACACACTTCATTTACCACAGTTTAATAGTCAAATTTTTGAATCTATTGCTGATGAGCTAGGTATGCGAAGAACCAATTTTTCACCAAATTATTCAAGCGGTTCTCGATAAATTAAGAGTAAGACGTGTATCAACAGCAATGATTTGTAATTCGGAAAGTGAAGCAGATGACATAGAAATTACAATCACTAAAAAAAGTTTTCAAAAGTAAAATATCCAGCAATGTTTGAATCAGTTTTGAAAACAGAACCAATTTTTGAACGTTATACAGCTAGAAAGCTAAAAATGCAAAAGCTTATAATTGACAATTTTTTTCGAAAAATTGTTAATACTGAGAATATTTTGTTATTTTTTAATTATGTAAGCTTATTATGAATACATATTTTTTTAAAGTGACCACCTCTTAAATGTGACCAGAATGGATCGGTCCCTTCAGTGGTCACTTTTGGGAGGTTAGACTGTATATATATTTTGTTAAAATATATAAATATTTAAAATGAAAACTTAATTAATTTTAAATTTGACTACTATTTAAAATACATACATATGAATTTATTTGTCATTATATAGTAATAGTATAATAAATAGTTGATATTTTAAAAAACAAAATTACAAAAATGGTGCTTAAAGCAAAATTTAATTCTCAAGATATGGAAGTAAAAATTTAAACCCTAACAACGTCAGACATAATAAATTCTAAAAATCATATAATTTATTCAATTTTTTTAAAACTAATAAATACGTATAAATTAAATTATTTTGTAAATTTAAAATTTCTGTAAAACATTAAAATTAAATTTCACTATAAATAAAGTTTCAAATTTTGTTTGAACATGTCTTTAAATTAAAATTTTTAAAACATCCACTCGGAAATTCTATAAATAAATATTCATAAATATATATAAAAACTCTGTAAATATTGAATTTTAAATAACAATTTCAATGTATGTAATTCTGTAGTGATTACAATTATTAAAAATTTATAAATGGAATTCTAAAAATGTACAAGTCGATTAATCGTTGAACTCTTACAATTCTAAATATATAATTCATACACCCCCGAAAGATTTAATAATTTCACTTTTCTTTATTTTAAAAAGTGCAAACAAAATTTAAATTTAGTATCTATTATACTTTGAAAATTATAAAATAAAATGTAATCCCTAATATTCTGTTATTACAGCACCAATTATGCAATTTATTTTTGTAAAAAACAAAACGTCGATCGCAATTAATATGTACACTTGTACACTGACCGACAAAAGTATATAAATTAGATAATCACATAAGTGTGCTGTTTTTATATCTATATGTGTGAAAAACGAACAAAATAAAACGCAAAAATATTTTTTTTTCTATTTAGTTAAACAATTTTTGTGTCAACGACAAAACGGGGGCCTAATGTCATTTACAAAAACATAACTATCGAAAACACGTCGTTATTATGGCGCCCGTATATCTAAATATAATTTTATTTATGATTTTATAAATCTTAATTTGTATATAAAATAACACAAAGCCCACAGTGTAAATACAACAAAATATTACGTAAAGCGTTACATACCTTATAATTTGTGTCATACCCTTTACCCGGTGGCTTAACACTTCGTATTGTGCCGCCATTCAACGTTTGAAAATATAAATTATATTTTCGATTATCGTTCTCGTCCACGCCGACAACAACATCATGATTATATTTATTATTGGCATCGTCCAAACGATCGGTTAAATTAATTATAATTTCACTTTTGATGCCATTCAATATTGGTGAACTTTTACCTGATTGTGACGGTGTGGTTCGATTTGAATTGATTAAACTAGTTTTATTGCTGCTTAACGAACGTGATGAGTCCGAACTATTTGTACGTGAATGCGATGGCGTGATTATGAAACTATTATTCTAAATATAATATATAATATATGTACACACAACATAAAATCCAATAAAACAAAAACAAGCAAAAAAAAACAACAATTATATCAACATCTTAAAGGTGTAGTATC
Organism: Tipula unca; assembly: GCA_951394425.1. NCBI lineage: Eukaryota > Metazoa > Arthropoda > Insecta > Diptera > Tipulidae > Tipula > Tipula unca. Next base: position 93,056,342 of record OX596382.1, read on the forward strand.
TACTTACATTATTTTGACTAGTACCATTGTATTGATTATTGGCTGATTTACTATTTAAAGCAGCTTGAATGATATTTGCTCCAATTTTGGAATCACTATAAATGTTTAGCAGAGAAATTGTGTTCGTTATTAAAATTGTAAATAATTGTACAAACAAAATGGTTTAGTAACAAAATGGAGGTATCTACATACATAGGTATAACATATGGACGCGCATGCACTTACGGTTTAATTGGAACTGGTGAATACCCTTGGGTTCCCTGTGGAGGTCTTTGGATAGCTGCTTGTCTAGCATGAACATCACAATAAAGTTTGTTATTTACATTATAATAACCTTGATTTTTAAGTGATGAACCACATGTGGCACATTTGAAACATTCAGCATGGAGATTTTTATCCTTAATGCGAACAAATACGCCACTGTAATGACGAGGTAGGAATACAATAGGATCAACACATTAGTTACATATAATTTTTTTGATATTTTTAATAAAAAAAAAATTTAGGATTAAACTCAAACACTCATCAATACATTCAAACTTTATATATAGATTTCTTACGATTCAGTTTCGTACGTCGCCATCAATGATTGTGATGTCGTTTGCGATTGATGTGACTCTTGTATCGTTTGCGATTGATAATTTAATTGGCTCACTGATGATTTGGCTTCCGTGTGTTCCTGTTGAACTGCTGTCGTTGCCTGATAATTAATCAATTGATTCGAATGTACGGATGGTGTTGCGGAACGTGAATGGCCCCCAATTGCATGACTCGCCGTAAAATAATATGGATTATTCGGATTCTCCAACTCTATATATTACAGCGTATTTTTTTCATATTTTTTAATTAATTTATACATTTTATTATTATATTTATGAAAAGATGACATTTCATAATAAATTGACATTTAGACACCACACTCATACAAAATAGCCGTATAAATATATATGTTTAGGATATAATATAGTATCACACTTACACAATGAGTCGTTCACATTCAGCGCAAATATTTTGACCCGGTGGTAAACCATTTGATTGAGGGGCTAGTGGCCGATCAATAGGTGCTGTAACATGTTTTGTAACGCCACCACCTTGCGCAGGATGGACATGTACTTGTGGAAGTGGTCTTGTGGTTTGTGGTTGTGAGGTTACAGTATGAGTTTCTTGTTGAGCTAATAATATTTATATGTAGAGTTTTGTTGTTTATTTATTGTGTATACGGTTATGTTTTTTAGTTAGCAAAATTTATTATACTTAAGTATATAAAAATTAAATTAAATTAAAAAATTCTAAACGGTAAAATAAAATATAAATTTAATCGGCAAATATATTTTCAGGACCATTTAAATATTTTAACATACACGCTAATTGATAATATGCTTGTAATTTAACATTCATACCTGGTTCCTCGGGATCGTTTGCCTGTTCTTGCAACATTTTATAAACTTCTGAATTTGCTGAATTATACATTTTTTCATTTTTCTTGAAATTCACCCCAAGTACACCGCCCGCAAGTACTTCAGCTTGGGCGGACAAAGTTTCGGCAATTGTTTCGTCACTATATATACCAACTGGGGTATTATATTGTTTGTTAACAATACTTTTGACTGGTCCCCCGGTTGGACTATTAAATGGACGTGCAGCATTATTATATCCAGTGCCAATTGCTGAAATTGGTCGGCCATCGGGAGTTTTATGCGCCAACGAGGTTTTTGTTACATGGGCTAGGCCACCATATTGGTTTGGTGATGGTAAATTACCGGTTGGTGTTACATTTGGTTTCCATGTTGAACCACCACGTTGTACAGAGATTTCAACATTATTACCGGCTTTAACAACAACATCTTGGGCATCTTTGTGTCGTAAGTCAAAAACTTCGGTTCCATTAATTTTGATAACGGCATCGCCGGCAATAAGTCCAACTTGATCAGCAAGAGTACCACTGTTTACCTAATGTATAAAGCTATTGTTTAGTATTACTGATAATATAATTGTTGTCTAAATTAATTGACTACCCCGTACAAATTTTTCAAACAAGTTAAACAAATTCCCAAAATTTTCTGACCAGTTGCCAAATTATTGTATATAACTTCGCAATTAGTAGAAACATAATCTGTTAATAGCATAAATCCTATATAAAATTGCGACTTATCAAAATACTGAGCGGAAAAGTTATTTTCTATATATATATACATATATCGCATCAAACTATAATGTAATTGAAGTGGATATAATTAATAAGCTCGTATATATTTATGGTTTAATATCGATAAAATCAGTAAAAAGTGATAAAATATATAGGGTGACACTATATATTTTATCACTTTTTATCACACCTTATATACTTTTAATAAAACCTGACACTTCATGGAGATCGCAATACTATATAGTACATAGCATGACCACTTCGAAAACATTGCCAATTTGAACGTTTGCCAACGAAATTAATTTAAATAATTTTAATTTTAACGATTGACAGATTTAAATTTGTGTGTTAATTTTTCGGAAGGTAAATTAGTATATAGAAGGTTAAAAAGAACCTAACCATATTTTATATATTTATGTGTAAATTGATTTCTTCAGATTTTTTTTTTACTGCGAAAGTGAAAAAATTTCTATAAATATGGACTTTCATATTTTGACGTCACCGCGTCATCATCATAATTTGCCGCTTATAGTGAAATTTTATTTATGCAGTACCAATTATCATTTACCCTGTATAGTACACTACATGTATATATATATATATATATATATATATATATATATATATATATATATATATATATATATATATATATATATATATACAATTTTTGGCAGACACATATGTATATGTATATAAAATATAATTGTCATGTAAAAATAAAAAATGACAAATGTAAAAAATATTTATTTTTATATTGCTACTGCTTTGCATACGTATATATAGCATTTCTTCCCAATACAAAATATTAACTACCAATGTATGTATGTCTGTTTATTAAATCAATTTCACTTAAATTTAAATTCTATATCTTTTCGCGAAATAAGAACCAAAAACCCACAAAAGAACAAGGAAATGAAAGTAATATGTGTGCGCGTGCGCACGCAGTCGTAACTCTTTATTTTCGGGTCAAATCAAAAATTATTATTCACAACAACAATAAAAATGTTAAACCGCGTTATGTGTTAAACGTATGTTAAACGGCATCAGGATGGACACTATATACATACGTACATACATATAATTAATTATTTTAAAGTGGTTTATTGTGCTTAAAAGATTTGGGTCACCAATAAAAACCATATGATTTCATAATATATACGGTAAAATGCTTATAATATATCGACATAAGAAAAATCTCATTTTTAAAACTTCAAATCTATTATCGATAATATTTATTTAAAAATTCTCACTATGTATGTTCGTATGTATGTACATACATATGTATATGTACACAATTTTCGTTTTCAATGGGAAATTTATCTAAAAATAAGTCTGCGTCTATATATTATGTACATAATAATAACATATTATATTAGCTAACGTTTCGACGAAGGTTGCGAGGAATGTTTGTTTTAAAATATATACATATACATATTTACATACATACATACAAAAAAAGCGCCTACAAAAAAAATATATTATTTATAAATTCTTATTAATTTCTTGTCATAATCTATATTGACGTATATCGTTGGACCACTATTTATAAGAAGTAGATGTTACATATATACACCTGTTATATTCGTTTAAATTTAAAAAATTCCAGAATTGGTTTGAACTTAATATATATTTGGTTGCAAAAATTATTTATGTCTAGACAATTCAACACATACGTACTTTTTGTATTAGTAATGGTGTGCCAAAGTCTTTACCACCTTGTAATCGAAAACCCCATGGTTGAGCATCACCACGTGTTAATCTAACGGTTAGTAGTTGCGCCATTTTTTCTAAAATTAAAAGAGAAAATAATTATTAATTAAATTAGGTTAGAAGTGTTTGACCTATCTCAATTTTTTTTTGTTAAATGACCAACATCATTAGCATATATATATATATATATATATATATATATATATACATATATAAAATGCGCGTTTGAATTATAAAATGATTTAACTATAAACTATGACACTTTTGTTACGAAATTTATTCATTATGCAGTAACCGAAAATTAATCCGCGTTGAATCATACACAGACCGAAATTTTTTAATAATGACAGCAGTATTATTCATTCATTGTATATATTGATCATCGCTTTGTGACATAGTTTTCATAGACCACTTTCATTTTATATGTGTGAATTTATTTGTTTGAATAATCAAAATCGTTCAAGAATCAAACAAAAACGCGATCGCGATCTTAAATAATTTATTTCAATCTGCAAACGTGCGAAAGAGATCAAAGTGGTCAACAACAGCCGATTTGGTCAATAACCTCCAACATTCTTTCCAAAAATAAAATAAAAAGACAAAACAAATGCATTACGTACGCTATATAGTCGTGTTATTAACATCACTAGCGGTCAAGGTGTTTATTATATAGAGACATTAAGCGGCATAAAAATAAAAAACAGACGAAGTGATAAAGAAATTGAAAATGAAATTCATATACACATATTATATGGCAATGACATAGATAATGTTGTAGGTGGCTCGAAAAAAAAACTCCGATAAATAAATTTACAAAAAATTTAAATTTTCTAGAATGGTTATATAAATAGAAAAATGTAAATATACGTTTTTCTACATCTTGTCAACTTATCTCACACTCAAAACTTTAACGTTAATAATTTTAAAAGCAAAAACTAAAAACAAACAATAAATTCCTATATGTATATACTCGTACATACATATAGAATCTTATCGATATTCAAATGTTGGGGGTGCCTAGCTAGCTATTATAAGTACAGTATTTCCGGTATGCGGTTTAAAGATTACTGAATATCATCAAACAAAAGAAATGAAATCATCATTGATTGAAGTGTTAAGAAAAAGAAATTTCTTCGGTCAATCATTAATAGATGGAACTACCTGTTTTTCATATGCGAATTTAAAAATAAATTTTTTCGTTGAATGCCAAAAAGTACATAAACAATTTTTATTTGACATTGATATAAATAAGTTTTTTTTTTTTAATTTTCTATAAATAAATTTAATCAGAATGTGATTTACAGATCACTTTGTAATAATCATCATTTTAATTTATTGATGGAAATTTAAATACAGAAATAAAATTAAAAAACAAGCCAAAAATTGCGTAAAATCAAATAAATTTCGGAAAAAAAAATTTAAGATAAACAATTTTCTGTGTGAGATAATTTTAGAATTAAAAGAAATTATTTTGTAATGAACTCTCCCCGTACACCACACCACCTACACATAACTTTCTGTGTATACAAGATCACCCCAATGAAAAAGGTTTTTTTTCATTTTTTAAATCAGCAACAGTTCAAAAAAAAAATTAATTATTATTAATCTAACAGGTTTTGTGACACATTTTAACTATTTTTTTTTGGTTCGTGCACTGCACTTAAATGAAAGTAGTGCATGCATAAAGAGACAAAAAAAAGCCATAAGTTTCAGTTTCATACGTACATATGTATAAATAATTTGCATAATAAGCTAAAAATAAGATTTTTTTTTTAATTTTCTTTTACTCTCTCACCTTGAAATATAATTTTATAGTTTTTAAATTATTCCAAAATCTTTGATGTACTTAGTATTTTCTTAGTTCTTACTAACAAAACTAAAACAAAAACTATATAACAGACAAAATATTAAAACACTTTTTTTTATAAATAATTTTTTGTAACGTAACTACATAGAATGATCATACACACATAACATATAAAATAAAATTGTAAAAAACAAAAAATAAAATTAAGGATTTGCTAATTTTTATTTTTAGATTTTTTTTAATTTTTTTTTTTTATTTTTTTATTTTTTAAGAAAAAAACGAAGGAAACTTGATCAGCTCGCGTGACGTAACTCGCGGTTTCCGTTTAAAATATGTATGTATATAAAATAAAATTTCAAATACAAAAAAAAAACACTTTACTCTTAAAAAAACAAAAACCAGCAACAAAATGTTCGTCGTAAACTCTCGAACACCAGAATTTACAAAAAAAAAAAAATGATCTAGCAACCAAGCCAAATAATAAATTTTATTTATCTTGCATTAATAGTAAACCAAAAAAAAATAATAACAAACTATACAACGATCGTATCGATCTTTAATCGCAGACTTACAATACTCGAATGAATATCGTCGCGCAAAATACAAAAAAAAAATTAAAATGTATAAACAAATAAATTATTTATAAGAAACTTGTGTATAGGCAATATATATATATATATATATATATATATATATATATATATATATATATATATATATATATATATATATATATATATATATATATATATATAATTATAAGTATGTATATATATATATATATATACATATATATATATATATATATATATATATATATATATATATATATATATATATATATATATATATATATATATATATATATATATATATATATATATATTAAAATAATAATAAAATAGTAAAGTATACATGTAATGGCAAAATGTATGTATATATATGCAAGAATTTCTTTTTTATTTCTTAAAGAAAATGAAAAAAATATAAAAAATAAAAACAGCAACAAAACAACACACAATACAAGCCAACAACTTTTTATTTATGTATTTATTTTTTATTTTATTTTTTTTTTTTAATTTATAAAAATAAATATATATTCACTTTTTTATTTAACTGATTTATATTTACACTTCTTATTATTTTTTTATTTGTTTCGATTTTTATAATTTTATTTCAAGAACACACTACACCACTAATTCGCCAATTGAACTGAGAAAAAAATCTTTTGCTTTCTGTTAAAAATAACTTCTTATGTTTTTAAGATTTTATTTTATTTTTTTCTTCTGATCTTCACGATTAACAAAGCGATACTACACACAAAATTTAATATAAGTGTATACAAAAAAAATGTTTGTCTTTTCGATCGCAAATTTTTAATAAGTAAAAAAAAAGGTAAAATATAAAACCAACAAAAAAAAACGATTAATAAATGTGATTTATAATCGCCATTTTGTTCACTGTACCAAAATAACCGCATAAACAAAACTGAAATTGCGCCATTTTGTATTGTAAATGTATAAAATGAATGATAAAAATGTAATGTAAAAAAAAGCATAATAAAACGGACATTAGAAAAAATTTGAATTTTTAGTTTACTACGGCCATCTATGTATGAGTGCATGAATCACAAAAAATATGTTTACGTTATGTAAACGAACCCATTACAGTAATGATGATTATAAAATATAATTATATGTATACGATCGCTTCAATTACAATTAATAAAAAAACATGTTTATCTTTTATTTAATTGTTAATACTTTTCTCGGTGCGGCGTCCTATTTATGTATGTTTTTAAATTAATGTATTTTTATTGTTAATATATATTTTAACGTATATAAAACAATTAGCTGTAATTGAATTTATTTTCGTTAAAAGCAAATTAAATTATTTAATCGATTACACTATTTATTACTGACATCTATGCACTATGACAAAAAACATAATTTGCTATAATATGCAATGGAAAAAATTATGGCAGACTTGTATGTTCAATAAATTGGTTGTTTGGGAAATCATGGAAATGAAAAAATGGAAAATTTTAATTTTTTTTTTTTTTTTGTATTTTTACATAATAACTCCCCCTCACATAGCTGATTATGTGATAACAATAAAATACAATTGTGTTAGAACAGGATGGCAATGGTTAATCATATGTTCTGGGTATTTTTTTTGTGATTTTTTTTTTAAATTTCATTTTATCTGTTTCTCCAAGTGAACAGTAAAACTGTATATTTTATATCAGTATAGTTTTAGTGTTATCCGTTTGTAACGCAAAATTAGTATTAAAGTTATTAATAATTTTAACATTATCAGAATGTGTTTTAACTTAAGAAAAGCATATTTAATTTAGTTTTTTTTTTAGGATAGTAATAATATTATATAGTTAACAAAAAAAATTAGATGGAAAAATAGAAAATATATAGGAAAAAAAAAAAATAAATACCTAAATGAAAAAAGAAAAAGAAACATGATTAGTGAATGGAATACACATGTGATGGCGTTTCATCTTTAATACTATTAAACGCAGAAGCGTATCATATCGATTAAATGCGCACGCAATTCTCATAAAACGCCATCTATCTTTAGTGCCGTTTGGGGCCACCGAAAAGCAGGGATCGGCATCCCGCATCGCGTACCGTGTCTCGATTGAAAAAACGCGAAAAATTTGACGGACCGTCGCGTTTAGCCGTCCCCCCATTAATCATAAAACAGAAATTAAAAAAAAAAAAAGTTTTATGTTTTTAAGTTTTTTTTTTCCATAACTTTTTTTTTTTTTTTGGTGTAACCATTTTTTTATATAATATATATTAATTTCAATTGGTTAAGCAAAAATAAAAAATAAAAAAAATTGTGGGCCTTTTAAAGGCCATTAAAATAAAATTTAAGTAATATATATATATATATATATATATATATATATATATATATATATACAAATATATATATGTATATATATATATATATTAAAGAAAATTTAAAAAAAAAAGTGCCGCGAAAGTGTAATCAATTTTGTGAGCGCACAAAATGGCCGCACGGTCTTATTTAAGAAAAAGTGCTTTATTTGTTTGGAATTTAAATGGATTATTGTGTCTGCGACACTAAAAAGGGAACGACAGTCAGTTATAACGGAAGATGATGGGGCCATGAGCCCGCGCCCCAATTTCATCAGGAGTCGCAAGTGCGTCTCAAGCGGGCCTGCACCATGCTAGCGCCGCCGAACCCGAGGTCAATATGCGGCCAGGACCCGGGCTGGTCGTGATGGCGCTTGCGTTTATTTCGGGGGCTCGGCGAGGCACCACCACACAAGTAACATCAACTTCCATACAAGGGGGCAAGTTGGGTCATAGTAGTGGCGACTATCATCCAGGGGTTCTTTCGTATATTAACCCTTGGTTGTCAGCCTGCGATCTGGAGGAACCTAAAAACGCACCGGATCTCCAGGTACTACATCATACTATCAATAATTTTTAATTGTTCGAATGCAAGTTTGACATAAAATCCGTAACTCCATAACACTGTATATATATACATATATATATATATATATATATATATATATATATATATATATATATATATATATATATATATATATATATATATATATATATATATATATATAAATATATATATATATATATATATATATATATATAGGTATGTATGATGCATGTGTATATACAGTCGCCATATTCGTTCCATCCTTCTTTTAATTTAATTTTATATATTAGTTTTATTTTATTTTTATTTTACTACATTATGTATATACATATATAGCTATGTACTTCCCATAAGATTATTAAAAATTATAATTATAAAATGATATTTTTGTTTTTTGTGCATTAATAATAAAAAAAAATTACATTATAAATAATTTTTATTACTTGACAAAAAAAAAAAAAACCCAAAATAATAAAAGTCATTACAAATTTTAATTAATTAATAAAAATTATTTTAAAAAGAAAATAAATTTTTAATCGAAAGGATAATCGATTTTTTTTTTTTTTTGAATTTTTTTTCAAATCACAACGCCACCACCCATATAATTTCGTTTATTTTTTTTTTCAATGAATATCAAAAAAAGAAAACATATATCCTTTTTCGAATTTTTTATGTCGTCCTGTTGTTGTTGTTGCGTTTTTCATGTTTCTGGTTTGTTTGGAAAATACCATGCTCATACCGTTTACTTTTCGTAATAATATAATTATTATGTTGACATGATTCCATTATAAAAGATTTAATGTCAAAAGTCTTTAATTTTTGTCGTACAATAACAGTATTCTACTAGTTTTGTATGCAATAAAATCGTGGTGCATGCAAAAATAGTATGAAACCTTTATATGCATCTATATACTAATTTAGAGCCATTACAAAATTAAGATCCTTGAATTTCAGCCATGTTTTTTTTTCATTCATCATCTTACCTTGTATGATTGATTTAATACGATTATTATTATTTCTTTATTATTTGTATTGGTATACCGACTCCTTTTTCTCCTTAATATGAAAATTGTCACTTATATGTATGTACAATAGTTTTATGAGTTTTTCTCGATTGTTTTATAATTTAATGTTAAATTAATTTTAGGGTCAATGTTCAGCAAGTGCATTGCCCGTGGCCTGGGTAGATGAAGGTCCTGGACCACCACGGTGTCCAGAGTCATGCAAAATGAATTCTAATAATAATATTAATAATAATAATAATAAAATTCGTGAAATTAATATAAAAAATAATAATAAAATAAAAAACGACATGGAACATTCAAAAGAGCAACAGGAAAATAATAATAATAATTTTAATAATACTAATAATAAAATAAATAATGATAATGAAAAACAACATCAACAACAGTGCCTTTACTACTTGGGCGAAAATGAACATACAAGTCCTACATATATATGTAACAGTACAGAACGTGCTGACATTGAATTAAAATTAACTAATTTAAATTTAAAACATTGTTGCGAGCATAATGTTAAGCATGCACTAGACCAAACAACATATCAAAATGTGTTGAGTGGCGGTGCTAAATGTATAGAAACATTAAATTATTTACTTGAAGTTGATACATTATCAGAACATGTAGCATGTAAATTTACCGAAATTTTAGTACGTTATGATTGTAGGCAGCCATATTCATTAATACATCATTGTGAGGATTGCAAAGTAAGTACACATATCAAAAAAAACAATTACACCTAAACACCCCAGATCTTGTCTAAACGGAAAAACCATCCCATATATACATATACATATTGTCTTTTCGCCAAATTGACATTTATTTCAATTTCAAAATGGCCGAATATTTTATTTTCAAATAATACATATTTTATATTTTTATTTCAATTTACAGTTAATTTTTATGATTATTAATATTTTTTTTAAAAATATAATAATGAAAAAAAAAGTCTTAGATAATTGAAAAACGTGAACTATGTACACGAGCCATTTCTATTTTTTTCGTTATCACGTGGAAAATAATACGAAACGTTCGAACGACATGAAAACAAAAAACAAACAAATGAATTTTATATATGTACATATAAAAAGCCCTGCTATAAAAATTATTATTTTATTTTATTTTATGATCACACAATAGTGATTATTATTGTGTATAGTTTTATGTCATCTGTTAAGTACTATAATACTAATGTACATATTATACAAGGTCCAAGAGTAGGAGCATAAAAATCACACCATTCCTATTTTCATATTATATGATTGAATATCCTTGATTTGATTTTTTTTTCTTTTTTTGAATTGATATGATGGTTTAAAAAATTTATTTAAAAAAAAAAAGAAACAAATAAAAATATATAATCGATATTGGAAAATTTTACCTCGGCGGAATATTTCATTTCAGTTTTTATGTTTTTTCATTCATTTTATTTTTAGTTTTCTACGATTTTTGAGACATCCCATTAAATTATGATCTTTTTGGAATTAGAAATCGACATGTGAAATTTATGATTAGATGGGCATGTATGCAATTAGATCGCGCTCTGTATCTATATACGAGTATATGTACATATAGTACTACTATAAAAGTTAAAATACGATCATAAATTGCATTTTATGTCAAAGATAATAAAATATTTTATTATCCCAACGTCAAGACAAAACAAAAAAATTCAATTTATGATCAAATTTCGACTTTTAGTACTGTACACATATAACATATATGTACATAATTAATTATCGCGTCAAGCCAGCTATAAATGTGATCATCGATATATATTTTTTATCACTGTTATAAAAAGCGTTCAATACGGCGCGATAATGTCTGGTATTAATATACCTACATTAATAACATACATGCAGGCGTATTTAACATACACTCGGGCAAATTAATTATTCACGAAATTTTTAGAAAGTACATATAACTATATGGGGTGTGTTAAATCAAAGTACCTACGATAGTATCATAATTTTGATGATGGGGAGTTTGTGATAGTAGTAAAATAGTATTGTAAATGTTAAGTAACACAAATTTGTGTGCTTTAAACTTCCGAACCAAAACTATCGATTTAAAAAATAAATTAACCCACAATACATGCCATTTTTTAATTGTAAAAAAAGTATAATGTAAATATAGGTCAAGAATCTATATTATGATGAACTAAAACAAAATAACAATAAATGTATGAACTATTAAATTTTTTATTTTTTTATTTTTAGGTTGCATATCGACGATGGGTATGTAGTACATTAATACCATATTATATTGTACCAAAAGATTTATATAGACCAGAGGATATCGAATCAAATAATTTAAATAATAGAACAGAAAAATCAACAGACAAAAATAATATAACAAATTCAAGTTATAGTAATACAACACATTTAAGTAATTTTAATAATTTAAGTTCTAGCTCTAAGTTAAATGGTTTCGATTCTGGTACATTTATTACGAATATGTTAAAAAGGTAAGCTGTTTTTGTAGGTTTGTTTTAACTAACTTTTAATGAATGATTTTTTTTACGTTGCCCGCAGAACTCGTAGAAAATCACAACATACGGCATCATCGACTACAAAAAAGAAAGCATCATCGGATGAAAAACGAAGGAGAATAAGGCCGTGTCTTAGTATATGCCAAAAAGTTGAACAGAAATGTCCATATTTTTTACCGGCCGATCGTGCACCTGCATTACCTACACAATACGCTGGGGAACCAACATTTCTTTGTCTAGGTAAGTTATTAACCAAATGTTTGCTGATGGCACACGACCAATTTTATTTCTATGATCTTCAAAATTCAGATTCAAATATTGAAGAAACTGAGGAGCAAATTAGACGATCAAATCATGGTCCAGATGAGTGCTGCTATAAATATTGTGAATTATATAATGGCATATGTGCAATATGTAATATAAATTTAACATACTATAATAACAATAATACAAACACTAGTGATATATTACTATCTGATAATGATGAATTAGTTGAAATACAATGTCAAAATCCATCACCGAATGCAACAGTATCACAAAATCCATGCATAATACCATATTTTGCAGCATCAATATCATCATCATCATCATCATCAACATCAATACTAAAATCAACGTCTGGGGCAATATATAATTTAAAAATTTTATTATTATTATTATTATTATATTATAATTATTATTATTATCAATGCTATTATTATTTAAAGACATGGATTATATTTATATTATATCGGAATATAATATATTTTAATTATGTCGTCGCATGGACTAAGAAAAAATTCCAACTTGCCGGGTTATAGTTATTATTAAAGAATAAATAAATCTACCCCGGAAAAAAACAAAAACATTTAAAAAAAAACTATAAGTGAAAATTAGAAAACAAAAAATAAACTGTAAAGTGAATATTTATATAGTAAGTGACTTTGTGCTAAATAATAATATATATTTAAAAAAAAAACTTTTAAAAAAATTAACCGAATATTTCAAACAAATAAATATTATAAATTTATGTATTTTTATTTTTAATTTATTAAAAAAAAGAAATATATAAATAAATTGTTGTTTTATGTAATTATGTTTATAAAAACCTCTTGTAATATTTTTTGCAAGATTTATTATTATTATTATTAAAATTTTATATTATAATTAGTCCGTCAATTTTTACAATTGCTGTTAATTATATATATAGATATATAAATACATAAAAAATCGAGATTATAATAAAACATAATAAATAATAATAAAACCGTATTTATATATATATTTATATATATAAATAAAATTTAAAAAAAAAACATATTTAAAAAAAAAACAAAAAAACATGCACTATTGGGAATTAGGAAATTTTAGGATTAATTTTAATTTGGTTCTTATGTTTATATTTTTACAACCGAAATATCAAGCTATATAAATATATTTTTGTTTCCATTTTTTGTTGTATTTATTACACACGGGTCACACTCAATAATTTATTTATAATTTTCATTTTTTGTTAACTTCTAATTCGTTTTAAATATTAATGTGACCGTTGAATAAAAAACAAAACGAAATATCTTTAAAAAAAAATTATTTATAAATAAATAATGTAAAATTTAACTAGAAGTTTATCATATAGTAAATATTATAACAAAAAAATAATAATAATACTTTCGAAAATAAAAATAAATAAATTAATTCTAGAAACAGAAAAAAAAAATGAAATAAATTTAACAAAAAAAAAAATTTAAAATAGTGTATGTTCACTTTTATGAAATAAAAACAAAAAAAAAATTTTATTAAAAATTTTCTAGGTAAAAAAATTGTTATAATAAAAATTATAAAAAAAAAAATTGTTCAAAAAATTTTTAAAAATTTTAAATTTTTATTTTATTTTTGGTTTATTTATAATAATTAAAAATATATTATTATTTTTTTAATTTTACCATTAATGTTCGAACTAGGATTTAATACTTAACAAAAAAAAATGATGTCAAAAATTAATAATAATTTTAAACAAATACATACATATATGTTTTAATTATTATAAATAAATTAAAAATAAATATAATAATCTAGGGTTTGGTAGTTAAAAATAAATAAAACTAATGAAAGTAACTTAAAACTAAAAAATTTTTTTGTTCTTTTAATTTTTGTATTTAATTTAATTTTTTTTATTTTTTTTCATTTCATTTGGCTTCCATAATTTACACTTTAAATAAATATAATTGTAAATTTATTGTATATTTATAACAGCTCGCACAAACAAACTATATAAAAATACCTTTAGAAACCTCTCAATAGACCACCACACACCAACAAAAAAAAATTCAATTACGAAAGAACGAAGTAAATATACATACATTAATATATACACATACAACAAAAACAGAAACAGAGATAGCTGGATCCGTTATTCAGGATATAACTCTTGACTAACCTATTATATACTTCTGTTGTTGGATTGATTGTTAATTGAAAATTTCTAGAATGGATTGTTATATTTTATTCTCGAGGATGGACCGCTTCACTGCCCCATGATTAAGCACTCGCTGAATAATTTACGAGTATTATATTAATTCGTTTATGTAATTATAAATAATATAGACGTATACATATATTAATCGAATATAATATATGAATCAACGATCATTATATAATTTACCTGTTTTTTTTTTACATAAAATGTGTGTGTACGACATATCAAAATTTAAATAATTTTTTTTTTGTCTTCGATATTATTTTATCGAATTTTTTACTTTTTAATTTGTAACGATAATGTCTTACATAAAAATAAACTGCCAACCAAAAAAAAAACATTAATTAAACAATTTCACTATATCTCTCTCTCTCTCTTCTATCACAATCTTTCACACATGCCCCATTTTTCGTTTCTCTAAATTCTATAAATAAATTTAATAATAGTGACTGATAATTTAATTTGTAACCTGATAAAAACTAAAAATCAAAACTGCTGGCAGTTTTGTTATGTAAAAAAAAAAAATAATAAAATAAAAATTAAACTTTTCTAAAATATTTTTTCAAATTTATTGAACAATTTTCCCAACCACCAGCAAAAATTTAAAAAACTAAAACCATACAAAATAACAAGTTTAAAAATTAAAATTAAATAAATAAATATATATATATATATATATATATATATATATATATATATATTTTAGTTTGTTAATGTTAAAAATAAAAAATTAAAAACTGTAAAAAGTTAAATTTAAAAGCACAAAATATTTAAAAAAAAAATACTACCAGTAAATTTATTTTTATTTAAACTTTTTTTAATAAAATAAAATAATTAATTTTTGTGCTATAAACAAATTTAAAAATTACATTTTTAAAATTTAAAAATAAAATAAATAAATAAACTAGAAAAAACAAATTACTGTTAAATGTAAAACCCACTTCTGTAACAATAATATTTTATTAAAAAAAAACAAACAAAAAATAAAAAAAATTATATAAACGTTATGAAATAAAAATTTAAAAAAAATTAAAATTAAAAAATGTTTTGGACCGACAGGGGAATAAACATTAAAAAAAATTATAATATATATATGTATATGTATATTATATAAATATATATTTAAATATATTTGTATATATATATATATATATATATATATATATATATATATATATATATATATATATATATATATATATATATATATATATATATATGTATATATAATATATATATGTATATATATATATATATACATATATATATATATATGGTATAATAAATTTAAAAAAAAATATTTTTAACATAAAAAATAAGTTTTTAAATAATATAAATAAAATTAAATTTAAATATAGAAAAAAAGTTAACCTATTTAGTAAAGAGCAGACGATAAAATAACACGATTTAAAAAGTTTCTGAGCGAGTGTTTAGAAAATATAAAAAAAACATATTAAAAAATCTATATTATTATTTATTTATTTATTTTTATTTATAATAAAAATTGAAAAAAATGAATATATATATATACTTATACATATATATAATATAAAGCTGACTATTTAATTTACATTTTAGTTCGTTATTTCAATTATTCTATCAGAAGATGGCGTTCATTTTAATTTCCATGTGGTTTTATTACATCTAACGTTGAATTCAAATATATTTATTAGGCCTTATAATGCAATATTTAAAAATGAAAATTAATTTGTAAAAAATATATTAATAGTTAACATTAATGGTTGCCTCATATAGCACGTGTTTTAAATTATTTTATGTTATTTTAAAGTGATTAATTTAAATATATATATATATATATATATATATATATATATATATATATATATATATATATATATATATATGTATATATATATATATATATATATATATATATATATATATATATATATATATATATATATATATATATATTTTTATATATATACAAACAAAACAAAGGCAACATTTATAATTTTAAAATTTAATTAATTTAATTAATTTTCAAATTAAATTAAAGTATAATCAAAATTGACAAATTTAAAATAATCAAAACTATAAAATAGACAATAAAGAAAAAAATTTTTAAAAAAAAGTAAATAAATGAAAATAAATAAATCACAAAATAAAATTTAAAAAATAAATAATTGACATTATTTGATTATATTTTAATAAGGACACCAAAAAATAACTTAAAATAAAACTAATTATTATAAAATAACAAACACCAAACACAACGCCATCTTTATTTTAAATGTTTTACTTAATTGCTCTATTAATTTTTATTATTATAATTTTTTTCTTTAATTATTTAGACAAAAACGAAAACCATTTTATTCAAATAGTCAGCATCTAACGCACAGTTGTAGATTTATAGAATTAAAACTAACTTTAAAATTAAAAAAAAAAAAAAACATAAAAAAAAAATTAAATAAATACAATTTTAATATTTAAAATAAAATAAAAAGGAAAAGGAAACAAAATAATAGACATAAAAATAAAATTTGATTTTCAATTTATAATAATTACCGGCCTAACAAAAAAATATTTACATATTTAACTAAGAAGAATATTAATTTTAATTTAATTTTATTATTATTCGAAACGAAAGTTTTATATTATAAAATTATGATAATTTGAAATACTAATAACAAAAAAAAAAAAAAAAATGCGCAATTCAAACCATTAGAAAACAAAAAAATTATAAATTTAAAAAATAAACACTAATAAATAAAATTAAATAAATAAATAATAGAATATAATAATAGTAGTAATCAAATTTTTAAAACAACAAACAATGATTATGATAATTACAAAATATGTATTATGTATATTAATTATTATTACTATTATTATTATTAGTTATTTTAATTCTTCTTCTTCATATTATTATTATTATTATAATTTATTATTATTATTATTATTTTTATTATAAACAAAAACAAAAAAATTATAGGAAGACTTATTAATAGTGTGAAAGAGTAAAAATTAAAATAAAAAAAAAAAAAAATTACATAAATTATAAAAGGAAAAATTTAATTATAAGAATTAATTTAATTAATAAAAAATAAATTTAACAAAAAAAAACAGTATGGTATATTTTAGAAATGATACTAAACTATACCGTAAGACAAAAAAATATGTACGTGTTGGTTCGATTCCAGAGCATTAAAATGTTAGAAAAAAAATAAAAAAAAAAATTTTGTGTTTCAGTTTGAAATTATGAGTTGGACTTATAGCCGTGGTCATAGCGATTACCACGAACTAGATTGAGGTAAGTATAAGTCACAGGTCTAAAATTTAAATAAGCTATTCGCCAAAACTGCCCACCCTTCGTCGTTTGCAATTTAGTTTAGAATTAGGAAAAATTGTCCAAGGTAAATTGTGTTCGGTATGTTTATCACTGTTCAATTTTATAAACGTATACTAACATACATGTTAATGTATTCGTCCCTGTGTATTTTATATATGTATATATAAAGAATTAAGGGGCCTCACCCCAAAAACTACCACACACAAAACCAGCCTTACACAAAAATATCTATACTCCTGGAATAATATCAATCGAGCACAAAACATAAAAAAGAACAAGAAAAAATTCATTCAAGAAAATCATCATCATTCACTAATACAACTCGGTATAAAAAACAACAAAAAAGAAAAGTCGCCAATTCGTTCCGTATGTTAACCCTTCCGAACAAAACAAAAAAAAAAAAAATGTAAAAAAAAATTCGTTACATTTTTATAATACGCATGCGGTATTCTGCATTTTTTCCAAATCGACCATATTTACACCCGCCATCATAATATTAGTGTAACACATATTAATAGTGATTAATATACAAAAATAAAAATAAAAAATACATAATACTTATACGAAATATATAATATAGTTTTAACAATGTATAAAATTTTAATAATATTAATTTCAATTAATTATTATTGTGTGTGTACTAAAAATTCAACAAATTATCCCGTCGGAGACGATCATGACATCTATTTGAAAAAATATCAATACAACCATAATAATAAAAATCACTCAACCTATCGCATTTTATTGAAACGCAACGCATTCTATTCGAAACAATTTCCAAATGATAAAAAATTTTCGGTTGACAGTGATGAAAAACCAGCAAAAAATCAAAGTACCGTAGTATCACAATTACCGCGACCACATTTACGATGGTCTCAGCCGAAAATAAAAATGTCATTTGATGCGAAAAACTATCAATGCTATAATTGGTTGAGTCCGGAATGTCAAAATAAAACATACGAATATCGGGATATAATTTTAAATGAATTAAATAATATGAATCGAAATAGTTTGCAGGACACTACTAGTAATAATAGTAATGTTAATAATGAGGATGAAATTAATTTGTACAATGTTACGTATATTGGTAGCACGGGTACTGCGTTTAATCGGATGACGTCAATATGTGCGATTATGGGGGCGGGCGTTAAAGAGTTAAGGAAAAAGGATTTAAAGGAGATCGCGATGAGTGATTTTATATTATCGAAGCGGATGTTTAATAAAAATGTCAAGTATAAGAGTTGTGCGATCATATCGAGTGCTGGATCGATATTGAATTCAAAATTAGGATCATTTATTGGTAAGTAACATATAATTATATTCTATCAGCAGAGCATGTACTTTACTGTTGGTTAATTTTACAGTTTAGTACCCAATTGTGGAATTCCTAGTTTTAGAAATCACGTTTTTTTGTTTAATCGGTCTTAAATTTCTCATTTATACTGAACATAATAAACATGGTTCAATTTATTTTTACTAGTATGTTTAAATTGTTGGCAGTTCGCACAGTAAAATTTTAATTACATAACGGGCCAAATTAGTAAACCAAAATGTTGAAAACCACTATTACCATAATCCACCCGGGCGTGTACCGTTCACTATAACTATTTCTAAATTCTTTATTATAAATTTTCCGATTTCCAAAATCCTGGACTATAGGAAAGTTTCGGCTTGAATTTTGCTTTTGTAGATTATGTTTAATTTCATCAATTTGAATGCATATGAAATATCTGTTAAATTTATCTTTGTAGCTAAATTTTAAATGTCTCGATTTGTAAATAATTATCGGATATGCTGAAAAGTAACCTTAAGTCTATTAAATAAGAATTCTCAGTATGATTTTGAGTGAAGATTTATATTAACTATTATCTATTTGTCGAATTTGTCTTAATAATTTGGCACGGCTCTGGCAGTGGTTTTTAATTCAAATAGTGTCTTCTTAACACACTATCACTACCATTCGAATGATGTGGAGATAGAAGCTACATTCCACTGAGAACATGTCCGAATATGATTTTGAATGAAAAATGATTTATTATTTGTCGCTTTGTAAAATTTGTCTGAACGATTTGGCACAACTTTGGCAATGGTTTTAAATTTAAATGGGGTCTATCGCTATCGTTCCATCAATATGTGTGAATATTTATTTGAATCAATTGAGTGAAAATACACTAGAGGGTTTAAAGTTTCTGGATTCTGTGTGGAATACCATAATTGCAAACCAAGCTGTCTGAAAAAGTTTTTTCAACCATGTAGATATTCCTTGTGATTTGAGAGGCTGCATATTTACTTAATTTTGGGGTTATTGTTATTTTCATAGCCTGGGGAGTAGATTCTGATGAAATGATATTTTTTCGTGACATTTCTTATTTAGTACAAAACGTTTTTACTCAAATTTTAAATAAACCTAAAAGTAGAATACAAATTTTGTGCAAACCAATGAACATGGTAAAGACAATTGTTGACATATTAAGACAACACACATCTTTGGTTGGATTTGGATACACGAACACGGATCCATTTGGTGTACATCTACATACTCGCAATTCCTGCTACGCATATTCAAAAATGTTAGAACAAAAAATTAATCATAGGATCTTAAAAGTTGAGATTTTCTTAAAATTGTATTGAGGTGGCATCCGCAAAAAAAAACTTAGCGAAGACACATTTCAAAAACTATAATATGGGATGTAGGTTTTATGGGCATTTTTAACAGTTCGCGTTAGTTGTCAGTTTATATTTTAATTAATCATATGTGTCAGTTTATTATATCCAAGTAATTTGATGTCAACCATTTTTAATTAATTTAAACTTAATGGTTATAATGAAATTTAATTAAATCCATAATATTTCTGATTGTTATAATTGATTTGTTTTGAACTTCCTCGATTAAAAATATTAATTTGATAGATGATTGAGTATTCATTTGCTTTTGTGGAGACCGATTGATCTGCCAGGTTTTTCGCGTTTTCCGTTTTGCTTTGACTTTTATTCTTGTTCATTTCCGTTTGGCTATATTATTGTTGCTAAACATGGCAGGTCTAGTTCGCTTGCTGAACTTGTAAATTGGTGTTCTCTTCTATTTATTTTCGGAATTGTTCCGAGTTAGTTTTATTATTTGTTAACCTGGGTCGGTTTTCTTTATTAATAATTGTTGCACAGAGAATCATGGTGAGTGTCTATAAGATCTATAAACTGAAGTCTCCGTTTTAATATTAAGGCAAGGCAATTTTTTTCAAATTTATCGCTCGAGTGTACGTTCATCATTTCAAATGTATATTTAGCCAAAACACATTCCAAAAATTGGTTCCAACGCAGTGTTAAGGTTACAGTGTTTCTATTACAAATTACAATTAATTTATATTCATTCGTAGATTAAATTTTAAGATTTAAATAACGATTTTCCTACAAAAAGTTCTCGTATTTTCAACTAGACGTGCTATTTTAAAACGATAACCGATTTGTTTCCGTTATTTGATATGTCTTTGCGAGCAATCCATCTTTATAAATATTTTTGACCAGCATCGAATTCGGATTTGGAAGTTTAACCGTTATCTTAGTGCTTTCTCTTCAGTATATTTATTCACCTTATATTTCAAAAGAAATCTGAAGAACTTTTTCTCATTTTCGATTGATCATTAAATTTATTTTATTGATTTTATTTTAAACCAACTCTATAAACATTACTTTTGATCAATAATATAAATGAGGACCAGTTTTCTTAGTCAAGAAATTGTGAGAAAAATTCAATAGAAACCATCACAAAAATGATTTGTTTGTCTCCGTGAGCTATACTGGTGCTGAATCAATCATTTTAGAAAAAGATATTTAAAGTAAACATATTTCAAAATGCGGACAAAAGTGGCTTTTAATCTGTGTTGACGAATTTGTCTTGAATAAACGTACCTACTTTTGAATTAAAATGTTACAGTTTGAATATTTCCAATTAGGTTATTGAGGATACCATTATGATCCAATGCTAAATTCTCGTGAGATCCGCAATGCGAAAGTTGACATAAGTAAGGAGTTCGACTTAACCCTAGTTTTTATTTATATTTTCTTCCAACAATAACAGCTTTACATTTGTTCTTTAAATTAATTTTTTGTTGGAAATTTATCATGTGGGTGCTTGATGTTGGTGACTGTGAAGATGCTGAATCACGGAGGCGCACGATCTATCGACCGAGTTGAATAAAATCATTGAAATGTGTACCCAAACACCTTGTAGGACCACTAAAAGTATTTTTAATACCGCATTCATAGATCTAAACTTGTATAGTGTTAATGGGACTAGGGCCAGTAATTAAACCGACTACAACCGATTTTCTAACGAAAATTCGATCATCATTCAGTGATGAATCATAAAAATTTACTTTAAAATACAGATACATCAAAAATGAAAATAAACAATTTTAAATACACAAAAACTCAGAGCCCCGTTATTTTAGAGAGAGGTAGAGTAAGAGTATATGTAAAAAAGAAGCATCAAAACAATAGAATATTCCAAATTCAATTTTATTTTAAATGTCAGTTCTCATCATGGTGTTGATAAAAGAACATCAGGTATTTGTTTCACATTTTTTAAGAAAAACGTTCGTTTTTCACTAATTATAAAAGTGTGTAAAAAGGTGGGGTTTAATATTTCTAAAGGTACACTAACCAACTATAAAAAAAATGAAATTCGTTTGTTGGAGGGAAAGGTTGGAGTCATACAATATACTCTGAAAAAAAAATTGGGACTAAGACTTTTCAAGAAACCGAAGCGTCACAATATGTCTGCGCAAGTAATCACTAAAGGACACCAACGGTCACTGGGCCTTTACCGAGTACTGAAGGCCTATAAATGGAAGAAATATATCACAGTCGACGAATCGAACTAAAACGGAATTATTTCCCTTCACAAAACCGTCTCATCCGAAAGGCTTTATGGTATTCTTAGGGATATCTAATTTTGGCACAACAGTACCCATTTTCGTTCCACCAGGTGCTAAAATAAATGCAGATTACTACATAAACAGCTGCTTAAAACCACTCATCGATGATTCAAAACGCTTATTTCCAAATGGTAACTGGATATTACACCAAGACTCAGCTCCATCGCATACGGCAAAGAAAGCACTTGCATTCCTCCAACAAAACAACGTATCATTTATTCATCCTAATTTATGGTCGCTCTCATCACCCGACTTAGTACCATGTAATTATTTTCTGTGGGGCTTCTTGCAGCCACAATTGGCTAGATCTAAAGTTGATAATATTGCAGAACTAAAAAGATTGATAAAGCGAGAGATTAGGAATATTCACCTCGCAATGATTCAACGGGTACTTAAATCTTGGTCAAGTCGGTGTTTGACTGTTTATAAAAACAAAGGTTTACATATAAAATAAAATTACATTAAAAACATAACTGTATAATTTATTATTCCAATTCAATATTATACTTTTTAAATTTTTTCAATATTATACTTTTTGCATACAATGAAATAAATAATTTCCCGAGAACGATGAAAATATCAATCCCGTTTCCCGCAGGAATGCAAAATGTCCGGGATCGGGCAAGCCCTAAATACGGAGCTATCTACCAAATATAGGGCGAAAACCTGCCTATTTTCGTTCATTGAGATATCGGTATAGCTATCGAAAATGATAAATAATCTTTTAAATCTGGAAGATAAATTTCACTCGAACATGGATCTAACACATTGTTCATGATTGCCGAAATTTTGGTCCAGACACTTATTATTTTCTTTCTGAATCCGTTATAACTTGTCTTAAAATTTTTGTGCCACACCGAAATTTGATTTATTTTTTAGTGTTACTAAAACCCAGGAAGTATATTCTTGTAAAAGTTTGGAAAAAAAACGTAAGAACCGTTTAAGAAATAACTATATATGTACATATATACCTACATATATTCTAGCCATACAGTTGGCGGTAAAACCGGACAGCTGACATATCTAAATAGATAATTTATTATTTATCCGTGTGAGATACACGTGTATCCGTGGCCCATCGTTAAGATGCCGGTAATGCGCGCAGGAAACAAAACATTGTAATCGCGACTCCTACTTATGTTATTCAACGTATGAATTTTATTTATTTGTCATACTTTAACTATACGTATACAGCACATACAGATTTGTTGGACCCACATTACATTTAAACCAACTTTGTGGCGTTAAGACCTTTTTTTTTAAAAAATCACTTTCAGATCTACAATCGATCATTTTTCGATCAGATGAGCTTCGCTTTTCGTCAATCGACATTGACAGTAATTTCATATGCAGAAATATATTTAAATTTTGTAATTATTTAGAACAAGGCTTTCAGTGTTTTCACTAGCCCATCTATGTCCATCATGCATAAATAATTCAATATCTAAACAATATGTTTAAAATGGTTCACCTCTAAATAAAGAATATGTGTAAAAAGTTTTGTATTACTTTACTAATTCAAATTACCTGTTAAAACTACACCTATATAACCATCACATTTTCTGGGCACCACGTTTTATTCAACCGCGATGATCTAGTTATATATATATAAAAAAGAATTCAGAAACGCGTGGCCTCTATTAATTGTGAGATGAGTAACTTTCTGTTTTTCAAGAGTATGTATCTGTATATCAAATTTGTCATTCGCCCTCAGTCTTTGTGACTGAATTTCTTTTTTTTTTACTACTTCTCTACTTTTGTGTGTTAACAAAAATTGTATCATAATAACCGCGCTCGTCTGTTGTTTTTGCCGAGTACAATAGATGTATTACTTACAATAATAATAATTAAGACAATATGGAATGATAAAATGTATTGCGGTTTTTTACGTTCAACCGAAATGGTATATATGTATGTATGTACATATAAAAAAAAAATTACAGCTTTTTACTCATCACTTTTCGCTGAAGGTGTTCCCATCTTGATCAATATTTTTATATGATTCACAACGTAATGGAAATAAAATAATTATTTTTTTAAGGATAACTATTGTATATCGAATATATAGTATATACCAGCGAAATCATCGATTTTTGGTTTTTATTATTCTTATAAAAAAAATAAAAAATAAACTACATATTGTAAATCGTAATATTTATGGGATGTTAAAGGTGTTTAATTTGTGATACGACAAAGACGACAAAGAAAAATTCAATTGAAATTCTAAGACACAAATGGAATAAATTTATTTAGTTGCAAAGAAAATTGTTGTACTTTGTTCTTATTTACGTTTTACGGGATTGACGGTTACTCTTTGTTTAAATTCACTTTTTTTTTGTATTTTTTATTAACTAAGTGCGATGAATTCTCCATGAAGCTGCCGTAAATCATTTTGAATAATTTCTTGTTTTGTTTTTACTTTTTAGTTATTTGTGGTTTACTTATGTCGTCGTTTTTATCTAAATTCTTGTGAAATAAATAATAATGATATGTTTACTACGGGGTAGGTTATTTAAATGTATTCCAACACGTGGTGTGTATACACATAAATGTATGTACGTTATATAAACTTAAACGAACTTGTGTTATTTAATTGTTATACGGAATTATTTTAATTCGATCAATTATATCAACAAAAAGAATTGCGCACCTAGCATATACTAGATATATTCAATTAATAATTTCATACCAATACTATCTTCAGACTTATTGACTTCCATTGATATCAGTAATCAAAAAACTTCAAGGATTCAATTTATAGTCAATTTTACGATCAACTATTGTATTGTGAATTTGTGAATCATAGGAAAAAATTTAGTCTGCGGTAGATTTTAAACTTAAATTACTGTGTCATAGCCCGCATTTTACAAAGACAAAATCAATGTATAATAATTAGGTAGGTGTATTGTTTCGCATGTATCGAAATTGACTAAACATAAATTTTTTGTATTATATTATCAACTGGATGCTGCCCACAGGGAACTCTTTTAAATGTGCTTAGTTTTATACAAATGTAAAAAACACAAAAAAGCTACATATTCTGGAATACCGAACATCATAAAGGTATGAACACACCTCATAATCGGAATATGTTCTGCATATTTTACTAATTTTATAAACAATTCATTGTTCTTAAATTTTGCTTACAACTTTAAGAATCCTAACCAATAAAAAATGAAATTTAATATAATTTACACTTTGTTGATTCTTTTGGTCGTACATAAATTATTTAGAGAATTCAATAATCTAAGTAGCTTTCCGCGATTGCCTTGTAAGAAAAAAAAACAATTTCCACGCTCTTCCAATAGTCTCAATTGTTTATTCAGTATTGGAAATTTTCGAAACGTAAATTATCATCAAATTCCGTATTGTTCAATTATTTTAAAATTGTTAAATTTTCTTAATTTTGTTAAGAATTCGTTAAATTAGTTATGAATATGTATGTACTTATATGTACAGGATATCTATGTAATGGCAAATTTCAGTCACTATTTGGTTACGTAGTTTAAGCTTCAAAAAGCTACGGAAAATCCCGTATTAAGGATGAAAAATCTCCGAGCTGCTAAACAACAGAATATTGCGTTCCCCACTGATAGGCTGGGTGGCCAAGGCGTAATTTTCACTCTAAATTCAACTTAACCAAATTTTTTTGAGTGATGGATATCCATTTTTATTAAAATAAAATAAAATAAAAAGATATATAAATTAACCAAATTATTAGTTGTACAATTTATGCATGTAAAGGGTTTTTCAATAAGAGGTTTCATTTTGATATTTAAAAAAACGAGTATTTTTTAAGAGACTTTAATGAATGTTTATTTCATTGTAAAGAGGAAGGTATGCCATTAACATTTGAAAACGATATCAACCAAATAGCCGCCATGGCTACGCTTGCAGCACCATATCATTTTCAAAAAATGATAAAATAGAATTTATAAACCCTTATTTTTTATTTATTTACCTCTTTTGAAAATCACACTTTGCTTAGTAAAATATTATTTTTGTCAAAAGTAATAGAAAACATGTGAATAGTGTAGCTGTGAATTTTAATCAGTGCAGTGGACATCAACTATAACAGAAATAAGTGAGTGTTTTCAAACCAAAATTCCATGTTTCATAAATTTACTGACTTGCATTTATTTTTAGTAAATTCTTACGCGGAATTATATTTCGGAAAAATTCGATTCAAATCAAATCCAAGAAAATTAAAATGAAAATTTTTAGAGGTAAGTCAATTAAACATGTAATTACAACATTCTATAAATTATGAATATTTTATTTCAGAAATACATGAACAAAATGGTCCGAACTTAACTAATTATAACAAAATATTTTAATATATATTATTATAAATAGTTGCAGTTTAAACAACGTACTAAACTACTAATTCATATATTTATCGACTTTTCGAGTATCATAATTTATCCCAACCGATCGGGAATTTCAAGGAAATCGAAATGTCGAAAATTACATCGCATTTTCAAGAGGCATGCACAAAAATACATTGTACATCTAGGTAAGTGTTGCTTAAATTAATACTATCATAAATCAAGGTACATACTTGTATGTGGTCACAGTAAACTTAATTGAATTATTTTTTTCAGACATTATTTATTTTTTTCTCATTTAACCCGCTAATAATAAATAAAAGGATCACCCAAAATGAAAATATGCATTGCGAATAGTACAATGGCTCTGATGTATACTACAAGAAAGCCCAGTTTCTATTATCTACAGTTATTCAATTTTGTAATCAAAAATTATAAAATTTACAGAGTTGTGTAAATAGTAAAAATTATTTTTACTAAGCTAAATTTTGAATTTATTTATGCTTAGTAACTAAGATATAATTTTAGGGGTATTGTGGTTTCCATCTCACCGAGGGACTTACCTCACGACTTCATGTCCTGTGAGTTCACATCTGGTATTATTTTACAAAAAACCTATGCTATCACAACAAAAATTAATTCATTAACGGTTTTGTACTCCAACAGATTATAGTTGTTCTCATTATCACTCTGACCGAAATCAAGAATGAATAATTTGTTTGCTTCCTCCTATTAAATTTCGAATCCCCGCTCAAAACACCATACCCAAGTCACCACAAAATTATTGGAGAGTATTTTTGATATTAGACTCCGGCCCGTATTGCGGCAACGAAAATACCATAATTTCACAGTAGTGAGTTCAAGTTAAATTTATTACGTATTTTTCGGTGAGTCCAGAATCATAACAAGAGCATTAGCAATGTTAATGTTTTATTTGACTTGCTGTATTTCCAATAATTGAAATACCAAACCAAAGTGTACAACTACAATTACATATATAGTTTCACATTAAACTTATACAAACTGCATTTCTAATTTAGTTTTAGTTCTAAACGTACACAAATTGCATTTCTATTTTAGTTGGAATATGTATAAAATTTAAACTGGTGAAAATTTAATTTATAATTTGTAAATGAAATTTAATAATTTTTAATGAACATTTTGTTGTTTAGACATTTAAATTGTCGATTTTTTTTATAATTGTGGCAAAAGATACAAACCATACAAACTAAAATCAATGGATAAAAAAACTAAGTGCAACGTGTTTAAGAGAAAGACAATTTCTTTGGGCGAGAAAGTGGTTATTTTAGATCGGCTACAAAAAGGAGAGGGTACACTTCCTGTTGCTAAAGCGGTAGGTTACAATGAAGCAATTATAAGGACAATTAAATAAAATTAAAAAATCATCTGAAAAAGCGTTAAAACTACATCATCAATCAGTTCAAAAAAATCCAATAATTGGTTTTTTGATTACTTCGCTCCAGAGGTGGAACGATATTTATAAAAAAAAAAATTACTTAAGAAGTGTTACTTCTTTTAGACAACGCTCCTGGACACCCTCAGGAATTAAAGCATCCAAATATTCAGGTAGTTTATCTACCACCAAACACTACGTTGGATCAAGGGGCAATTTCAACCTTCAAGGCCTATCAGAAGAACTTTTCAGCATATTTTGGATTTAATGGAAAGTGATACTGACCTTACAGTTTCTCAGGTATGGAAGCAATTTAGTATTTTGGATTGTGTGGAAATCATCTCTTTGGCAGCTAATGAATTAAAATCATCCACTTTAAACGGCTGTTGGAAACCAATATGGCCGGAAATTGCTTTTAAGGACGTTCAAATTCCACCAGTGAATGAAGAATATCAACAAATCGTTGACATGTCACATGCTGTAGGAGGAGAAGGATTTGAGGACTTAACAATTGACGGCTGGTAACTCAAGAAAATAATTTGACTGATAACAAGATCTCTTGGGTATAGTTGATGAAAAGACACTTGATGAATCAACTGATTCCAAAAGTGAACCGCCAACTCCAAATTTTACATTGACAGCAATTAAAACAATATTCGAGCTTGCTGAAAAAATAAAACATAAAATTTTAGAGAATGGCCAATCCATGGGCCATAAAGTTTGAACGGGAATTGAAAAATTCTTTAGCACCATACAAGGAAATCCAGAAAGAACTGGACAGCCAAAAAAGGCAGCCTCTGATTACGAAATTTATAAAAATCGGTAAAAGAAAACAAAATTACGACCTCCAAAGTTGCTCCAGTGAAGAAAACCTTAATTTTAAAAGGAGACATACTCAGGCTAACATCACACAGTTCCTTCGCAGAGATAGGATCGAAAATGAAAATGACGAAAGTAGCAGTGTGAGCGATTGGCGTGAAATGTGCTAATTTTTAACCATACACAAATGAATTTTATATGTATGTAGATTTTGTATTTTAATGAAGTTTATGATTCCTAAAACATTTCTATAAGAAATTTGAATTCTTTAAAGTTTTTTATTTTAGTTTTTATTTAATTTAAATTAATTTTTATGAATTAAGCGGTTTATGTACTTTCTAAAAAATAAAAAACTTACAGTATAAAATCAATGTTTTAATATTTTATGAAGTATTTAACTATATTTGAGAACCAAACCACATTAAATGTATTGATTCTGAGTATCGCTTAACACGATTTCACATTACACGGCATTTAAATGGAACCAAACTGCCGTGTTAAGCGGGGGTTACCTGTACAATAAAAATTGCTTAATTCTGTACACGATTTTTTAAACCATCTTTACAAACCTCTGAAAAGTATTTATTACTATCTCGACTATATGATCAGTCAAATCGATATTAAATTATTCAATTGGCGCTTGCAAATTTTCAACAGAACAGCTACATTCAAAATAATCAGAAACAAATTTAAATAATAATTTAATTGATTATAAAACAAAAACAAAAAAATTGAATTATAAAAAACAAATATGTACATATAAATAATAAAACAAATAACTTGCATTTTAATTAAATTATAATAATATTTTATGTAGGATAAATAAGTAATCTTATAAATTATTGTAAATCTTTCCAAATCAGAAACAATATTATGATAAATGATGATAATAACATCAGTGTATTCATCTTTTTGGGGGGAATACATTTTGTTGTTTTTAATCCAAAGAAATTTATAGCTGTTGACTTTATTTTGATTATAGGTGTCTCGTAAAAAAGATATATCTTGAACGGAGTTAATTGATCTTGTGCACATGGTTTGCTTATCATTTTAAACTTGAAATCCAAATTCATACGCAAATATATTTTCTTTTGTTTGGAAATTTTGAGCACATACCTTTGTAACCTAAATCTATTTTAAGAAAATAATATGACGTGAAACTATATGACTTTGTTTAAATGAGCTTCTGTGATGATATTCTTTTACTCGGAAAGGCTCGACTAAGGTAGTTTTTCTATTTTAATTATATTTTAACGGCTATATTTATTCCTGTATAATATTTGGAATCCCAGTTTTAAAATAAATTCATTTGCCGTCATTTAGTAGAAGTTTAACCAAACCGTGATATGCGTCCACTGTGTTTTATATCGATATGAAAAAGAATTTTTATTACACTTGTTTAAACTGGTTCTCAATTTATTTACCCATTCGAAAGGTGATAGTGGATTAAAATTGTTTATTTTAATGTTTGTATCTATAAAGTTTTATCTCTCAAATTATGTGCAACAAGACTATCAGCCGTATCTCAGTGGAAATATCTTCAGACAGGACACTCGACGATAATTAGATCGCTAAGGAAGGAACTGGCGAATCTAGACTACGTTACAAAAACATTATGCTTCGAGAAGGAGTTCCGAACTACGTGCTCTTCAAGAGAATCTTGGAGCGTTATCGGAAACAGAAGAATTACAGTTCTTTACGGCTGGCTCCAAGCTACACTAAAGTAGGAGCTGGAGTCATCTGTGATAAATTGAAAGTAGATCAATCAATTCGTCTCCCGGATTACTGCAGCGTGCGCCAAGCAGAGGTGATAGCGATTGAGGAGGTTTTTTCATATTCCGCTTTGAAATATGCAATTTCACATGAATACAAAGAAAATTATTTAAGTATTTTAGTTTAAAATTCTAAAAAAACAAGTGAAAAATTGTTACATAATTATAATAGTTCTATATACAACTAACTTACAGTTCATCAAGGTTTAATCTGCCGCATGGTTTCATGGACATCCGTCTGGACCAAGGTTGATTTTCCCCCTTCTCCATAATCCAGATTATGGATTTGTGATAAATACGCATTGTTGAACTATAAATTAGTTTAAACAAACTTCGCATAACTCTTTTAAAGCTGATTTCAATTTTCAATGCTCCAAACATGTTAAGGCTGATTACTCCAACATTTATTTGTCAAGCACAAGAATGATCCTCCGTGTGCTCATATTAAAAAAAAACCAACTCGTTGCTTACAGTAACACAATTGTTATAGTAAAACTACCCAATTTCGAGGTTTTATATAATATGAATTGATATGTTAAAATTTACACAAGAACACACATTTCGCGTAGTTTGGATAAATTCAGTGGTTTTTTAGATTAATAATAGCCTTTCTCCTCATCTTCGAAACCCACATGAAAGATGTTTTTTTGCTTATCTCTGCCTTCAGGATAATAAACAGCAATGATCTTATGATATTTCTTAAGATGAAAACTATTACCACGTCCAACTTCAACATTATTTATGAAACAACTAGAAATTAACTGTAAAATGTTCTATGTGTAAATTTAAACAAATGAGCCGAAAAAAAGCAAACAATTTTCTTATACATATATAAAAAAAAACTACAAAAACGCAGCCAACCTAGTTTTTTGAAATATTAATGTTTTTTACTTAAACTTTAGAATATTCCTTCATCTACGGTTCAAAAATGGAGAAAAAGTTATTTAACCTTCAAAAACTCAATGAGTTTATCTGAAGTAATGTATCTACATCTTGTAAAACAAGAAAGATATTTAAAGTAAACCTTACTAATTCTACGAGTATAATTTTAAGCGGATGAGATCAGTATATTTTAACACATGGGAGTTAAAATACCTTTGAGCAACGAAAATCCATTTAATAATTTTTATGTACGAGTATGTATATTCAAATAAAAAAAGTTATGGTCTCTGATTCATGGTTTTCAAATTATGTTGTTGTAAATTATGTATATTGTAATTTTTTACCACCTTTCGAGATTCAACTCTTTAGTATCGCAGTAATCATAACTCGAACAACGTACAAGTCACAATTTTGTCTAACAACAATATTATGTATATTGTATAGAGGTAGACTATATAATGACGTTGATGTTAAAGTAATAAGTATACTTTACGGTATAGTTTATTTAGTGAGTAAATATAGGAATTCGAATGTAAATATAAATATTTATAGATATAAATAATAAAACAAACGAAAGATAGTAACGCATTTATAAATAAAAGGTGCAAAATTTAATCAATTTTATCGTATATATTTAGAAACTATACATAAATATACAAGGTTTATAAATACAGTAATAAGTATTATTGTTTTACGTAATGATTTATTGAGCACCAAGCATGGGCGCCGGCAGTGTGGTGCAATATGATACGCAGGTACACCATACACCACCTTTTAATTTATAACGTACATACAAAAGTTTAAATTAGTTTATAACTGTAACTACAGTGAAACCTGCTTTTAACGTACCCGGATTACAACGTTTACCCGGTAAATAACGTACGTTCTATTTGGTTCATAGAGTATCAAACCAATTTACTTCTACTATGGATTTAACGTACGCACTATATGGTACTTTGACCTTCGACGTTGTAAGCGAGTTTCACTGTATTTGATTATTTCCATAATCGGCTATAGAATTTAGTCCTGAACTTGTTATGTCTTCAACAGACCTTATATAATAATAATAATAAAACCTGCGGTAATGTATACCACAGCCCTACTGCCCTGCGACCAAAAAGAGGTTTTGTGCCCCTGGTTCAGCCCTATGCGCTTCTTACATTGCTGTTGTAGCGTTAGGTATTTTGTTAGTATTTTTGCAAAGGCTGGGTCCTATTAATGGTTCACATAGGGTCCTTAAATCACTCCTACTTTGCTCTAGAGCTTTCTTAGGGCTTTTCGTATCAAAGTTTAGGAACTTTTGATTGGCGTAATGCTTGGACGATTTCAGGCTTTTCTGATTTCCAATTTGGCCCAGCTTATTATCCTTTTCCCCACATTGCCCTTGTGAAAGCCACATAAAGGTGTTCAGTTAGGGCTTCGTGGCACTCGTAAAGCATTTTGGCTCGAAGCAGTATTGGTTGTTTGAGTATTGCTGATACTATACCAGACAGTATTCACATTTTTTGGTTGTTTTTGCTCCTATTTTTAATGATTCTTGTTGCTGTTAAAACAGCGTTGACCTTGGGCTGGAAGAAAGTTGCGTCATTTGTGAGTAACATGTGTTTGGTCCTTCGTTGACCTAATATACTCGCTTCTATAGTCCATTCATTTTTGATTCACCCGTGAACCATTTGTATGTATCTTCCTGGATCCATGTGGCTTTGATATTCCAATCCTCCCTGGCTGTAATGTCAATTTTGTATTTATGGATGATTTCTTAGGCGGCGTTTGATCTTTAAACCAGGTTATATCACTTATATGACCAGCTTCTTTTAGGATCTCTCCAGATGCATTCAACCACAGCTGTTCATCTTTAGGGTAAAGTCCCAGATACTACCATCCATTTGCCTACTAGGCCATAGCATTTTGGTTGCTTTATTATTATTTTCACAAGGTGTGTTTCCCACGTTTCCCAGTTTTTATTTAACATAATTCTTCGTACATGACTTCTGTATCAAAGCCTAGTTCTATTCCATTTATAACCAACTGAGGAATGTTCAGTTTCCTTCTTCTGGTGGAAGGTAATGAAGCTGGTCTAAATCCGTTAGTAGTCCATTCACTTTTAGTGACCATAATTAGAGGTGTTAGTATTACTCTCTGTGAGCAGCCTTGTTAGCACCTCTCTTATAAGCTTCCTTTTTCCTTAGTTGTGAGATATTTCTCTGCTTACTAACATGTGTTTTATCCATATGATTATTTTTTTATCTGCGGCTTTAGGTTGCAGGGACCTTATCATAGATTCAAAAGAAATATTGTCAAAGGCATCTTCTATGTCTATAAATGCACACAGAGCAACCCTCTTCGTAACCGTGGATTTGACTTTTTGTAGCTCAATTCTTATGAACTGATCAATCAGTTTCTCCATTGTTTTAATCAGAAAAGATGACACTTATAGATTGGAATGATTTTGCTTCATCTTGAGGTTTTACACCCCCCTTTTGGAATAAATGTCATCTTTACTTTCTCAGGCAAGCTGCGAATAATTTAGATAAGGACATTTTTAGTGTTTCCATCTCGTTTTGCAGGAGTACCGGAATGTATGCAGTGTAAACCAATTCCATAAACCAATTTAATTCAGTATAGTAAATTTCTACTAAACCTCATTATGAAACGACTAAAGAGTTGGAAACTCTTTAGATCTGGTCCACAATCCACCTACAATTCTATGAGTTCACAAAAATTGGAATTTCAAAAATTGTGTAGGAATTGTAAATACATTTTGGGTGTTTAATTTATATCATACTTATAAAGTTTATTGAAATATTTAAGATCCAGAAAATAAAAATCTCATATATTTGGGCTGATTATTATATTGCATTGAAATGAAAAATTACTTATGCAAATTCAAGCATCCTTTATATCCGTTGAGTAATAACAAGGGCCCTAAGGTTGAAAATGATCTTTAAATAGAGGACCATAAATAGACGAACAAAATTAACGGAACTGAATTTGATTCATTCAAGATCATGATTACAAACATTAGACAAACCGAGCAAATAGCGCAGTGGTTAAAGCTGCGACGTTTGGATCGGGAGGTACCGGGTTCGAATCTCAACAGAGGCGGGATGCAAAAGGGATTTTTCATCTCCCGATTACGATCGGTGATTAAATTGAAAACATCTATGACCCTCTGTTGGAATGTAGAACTCATGGGCCCGACCCATCTTTCATGTCACTGTACAGGGTGACATGGAGCTATGCAATGCGCAGATGGTATACTGTACTTGTGTGAATGGGATGAATGAATGGTTTGAATGAATGTTGTGTGAATGTAAGGTAAGGCTATGGACCAAAAGAGTGTCTATGCCAATACCTTTTGAAAAAAAAAAAAAAAAAAAAAAAACATTAGACAAATATAAACGAGTGATGGAAATGGGGACGTTGTACGATGAACGATGGAATAAAAACTCGCTTCACGACTAGAGATTAAGCGGTTAAATGCTAAAATGATCTTTCATTTCACAGCCGAAATTCAATTCAATATATTTTTAATGCGCTTTACTTGGAAATAAAATTATTTTCTATAATCGATAAAAATCAATATCAAAATATTAACGGTCGATTAAATATTTAACTCTGAAAAATCGATTAACTTTATAACTGCGGAGAATCGTTAGTTTGAAATACTTCATGCAACCGGGCATATCAATATTAACTTTAATTGTTTTTCCTTTTATTCTATTACAATTATTCGTTGGCATTTAATCGAGATTCAAACACAACAAAATTACAATAAATTGAATAAATTCTAGTTAAAATGGTTGTAATTGTAATCTTTTCAATTCACACGAAAAGTTTAGTGATAATTTAATGCACTGTCATTGTTGTTGATATTGAATTGCTCGTTTGACTGTTAAACTCTGAACGATGGTTCGAATATTGGGCAACAAAAATTGAAATTGATGCAATTGTAATTTTTTCAATGCACACTCTTACCATGTTTCCATGAAAGAGTTACCCAGAATTAACTGGGATTATCTCATCATGGAAACATGTCGAGTTTCAATTTATCGTTAAATTTGTTTATCTAACTTAATTCAATGAAAGTATAGTCGGATTAAATCAGATTCTATCAGTTCAAAGAAAACAAAATAGCATTACAAGCACAAACACTATAACAAACTGAAATGAATACAATTCCATATGGGAACGATACGGATTATGTTTATTGACATCTTTTTTATAAAAGAAGAACAAGCGTGGAACGCTTTATCACAGATTTTTATAATCCATGGTATTTTTATAATCGAATGTTATACATATGAATATAAAAGCAACCGCCCAATAAAGGTTATGGCACGGCCTCCATCCAACCTGTTCAATAAAAGACATTATGGAAGATCTCCAACGACGAAGAAGGGTCCCAATTTCAATTTACTAAAAGAGGTCTCCTGTTATTAATGTTAACTTTCAATAACAAACAAAAGATAGAAGCCATCTTTAATATAAGAGCTATTTTCAACATGAGGGTTAAAATTGAAGCACTACGGAAATCCACTGGGGTTATAGAGCAATGCAAGAAGTGGTTTTAACCATACACAAAAAATACTGCAATAGAGAGCCAAGACCCCACAGAAATCAGTAAATTTCATAAATTCCAAAGATACAGACGACTAGATAACCGAGAAACATAGCGGATGAAATAACATCCATGTTATACTAAACTAATATGATAAATAAAACATTAAAAATTGTAATCTGGAATGCAAATGGAATAAACCAACATATTGCAGAGTTAGAAATCTTTTTAAATACTGAAGAAATTGATATAGGTATGTTTAATATCAGAAAGCCATCTTACTAAAACACCGTATACCAAAATACGTGGTTTCGTCTCTTATCACGCGTTACATCTAGCAGAAAGGAGGCAGAAAGGAGGATCAACAATATTTGTGAAAGAAAATATTCAACATCACGAGGGAATAAAAATTAAAGAAGAATGTATGCAAGTAGCTACTATCAGCATTCAACTTAACAACAAAAAAATATTCAATGTCTGTTCAATTTATGTCCTCCAAGACTTAATTTAAATAAAGAGGATTATAAAAGGTTAATGAACCAGCTAGGATTTAATTTTATCATTGGAGATGATTTTAATGCAAAAAATACTTTCTGGTGGTCAAGATTAACAATTGCAAAGGGTAAAGAACTATACGCCTCAGGTCGAGCTTACAATTGTGAATTTCTTTCAAAAGGAAAACCAACCTACTGGCCTCATTGGACCACTCGCCCGTCTTTATGACTGTTAGTTCCACGGTTGTTAAGAAGAAAAATCCACCTAGACTAACAAATAACAAAACCAATTGGGAATTATTTAGGAAATTGATTGAAGACAACACCAATCTTTTTGTACCAATCAAGCATCCGGTTCAATTAGAAAATGAAGCGGAACTAACAATATTCAACAAGCAGCATGGAAGTTTTCGCATCTCATCTTGAAGAAACGTTCCAACAATATGCTAAACAATCAACGAATAAAAATATAATACTAGTGCGCAAGGAGGATTGTAAAGAAATACCACCTGTAACTCTACGAGAGTTGAAAGATGAAATTAACCATAACATAAAAACGAAAAAATCTCCTGAGAAAGGGGTGCGAAAACTTCTTCATATAATCAACGTTTCATTTCGACTAAAATATGTCCCTCTGCAATGGAAAGTAGCAGAAATAATTATGATACCAAAGCCGAATAAACCATCTAATCATAAAAAATCATATAGGCCAATTTCCCTGCTTCCAGTACTTTCGAAAAATTTTGAGAAACTGTTATACAAAAGGATAAAACCTATAAAACTTCAGAGAAAGTTAATACCACCACATCAATTCGAATTTCGAGAAAGAAACTCCACCATAGAGCAAGTTCACAGGATTACAAGTATTATTGAAGATGCACTTGAAAATAAGAAAATATGCTCAACATTATTTCTGTGGATGCCTTCGATAAAGTATGCCATCCTTGATTGGAATATAAACTGCATCGAGATTTGCCAAAAGAATACTTTCAGATATTGAAATCTTACATTGATAACAGGTATTTTCGTGTTAGATGTGAAGA
This sequence comes from Tipula unca, assembly GCA_951394425.1. Taxonomy (NCBI): domain Eukaryota; kingdom Metazoa; phylum Arthropoda; class Insecta; order Diptera; family Tipulidae; genus Tipula; species Tipula unca. Next base: position 93,094,980 of record OX596382.1, read on the forward strand.
AGAATTTTCCGAGCTAACGAGGGTATCTGCAGGGGTTCCCCAAGGTAGCGTACTGGGGCCAGTCTTGTATTTACTTTACACAAGCGACTTACCAAATACAAGCGGGACAACAATAGCAACATTCGCGGACGATACTGCAATTTTAGCTACTGGTTATAAAGTAGACGAAGCAACCAGAAAACTGCAACGGGCTGCGAACCAACGAAGTAACTGGACCAAAAAATGGCGCATTAAGCTAAATGAAAAAAAATCAACGCACGTTAACTTTACCAATCAAATAGTTAACTGAATACCAATAGAACTAAATTCCAAACAAGTTCCCTATGCTAACACAGCCAAGTATCTTGGTATGTCCCTCGATGCTAAGTTAAAATGGAAAGAGCACATTAAAAAGAAAAAGGAGGAACTTAACATTAAGTATAGAAATTTATAAAGGCTAATTGGAAGATAATCAGAGCTGCCAATACCTAATAAGTTACTAATTAGCTACTATACCAACAAGTTTTTAAACCTAACTCATATGTAATCCATTATACTAAAAAACTCAAAAATAAAATATTATACCATTCGATTTTCTCTAAATTAAGCTTTGTTGATAAGGCTCTATAAGTATCAGGGTCCGGTGTGTAGATTTTCCATACATTGTTGTTTAAGAATATTACTCTGTATTCCTTATCTGTAATGGATTTCAAAAAAAATTTGCACCATATTCGGTTATAACAATAATATTAATTGGTGGTGGTTTTTCTTCTTTTGGTGGTTTGCTTTCTCGTTTATCTCGTTGATCCTTCTGGGGTGTTCCCTTTGCCTCCTTCCTATTAGTAGATTCTGTCTGCGAGCTACTAGCTACTTCCGAAGAGTATTCCGCTTTCTTTTTCTTGCTTGGACGTTTTTTCCGTTTGGCAATCCATGCGGTCTTGTTTGTTACATCCTCCTCATCAGTATAAAACTCTGTAATCTCGTTACTAATTCGAGGTTCATCATTGACTTTGGTTAAAAAACCTTTTCTCAATTTTCCATTTTCCTTCGTCAGCATCATAATTTTACTACTAAGCTGTTGCGTCATATTTTCAATTTCATTAATTTTTGCGCGATGATTCGCATTTTCTTTTTCTAACTGAGAGTAATCAGTTGGTGATGGCATCAGGCTTGAAAGCCCTTCTTGTGATAACTAAGTCTAACTAAGTCTAACTTAAGTCTAAGTTAAAATTTCCACTTCTGCCATTATAGAAGCATCGGTTTGATCAACTAACTATATTTGGTCTTCTTTAAAACAGATTTTATGTTCATTCTTTATGCACGAAATGGTCCTCCTCAGAATCCCTAGAGGTCAGTCTCCATAGAGTCTGGATTTACCAATGTTGATATTGATCAACCACCTTAATTTAAATTGACAAAAAAAAACTCATCGACCCAATCATTTTGGGCGGGAATGTATATAAAATAATTAAAAAGATACTACTATCACTGCACTTTTTGACTATTTTATTTTTATTTTATCGGTTCTTTTATCGATTTCACGTCCAAACCCCGCAACGATTTTGATAGAACTGATCAGAATCAACCTACATACATATATGTACGTCAAAATTTAATATTTGAAAAATTACAAATTTTTCCAAATTATGATATAATTCAAATTCACATTTAGATTTGAGGATTGATAACTTCGATAAAACTCAAATTTTGGGTTCAAGTTTAAAACTTATTTTTCAATTTAATAAATTGAAAGACATACAAAATTCGAAAATCCGGTTGAATTGAATATTAAATTCAGAAACGAACTCCGAAATTTCAAAAGATTTCTAATTTTCAAAACTCTGAATTTTATATGTAATATCTCAAAACAATTTAATTTTAACCATAAATTGTTAAAAATCGAATAATTTGCAATTTTTAAAATATTTAGTACACAGAATTGTAAACTAAAATTTTATTTCTAAAATTTTCCGAATTTTAAGTTTAGCTTTTATCAAAATTATCGAAATTTAATAAATTGGAAGGAGAAATTTGTATTATTTTCAAAATTTGAATTTAAATGCTAAATTCGGAATTTTATGGAAATTTGCTCAATAAACTCAAAAACGGATAATTTTACCTTGAATTTCAAAAATTGTGGATGTTATAACTTTCAAAATTCAATAAAAAATTTAAATCTTGAAATTCGATAACTTTGCGTCAAAAATTCTCGAAATTCAAATCATTCAAAAAAGCTGCTTGCCTCAAATTTCCAATCTGTCTGCTTTAGTTTGGGTAAATCTTATTTAGAAAATGTGATTTTTTAGTGCACATATACCAATATTCTAATCAAGCACAAAACGGATCAGGTATATACGGAACAGTACCTCGTCGAAATTATCTAAACAGCTTTCATTACATATTTGAATTATATAGGACGACCCGTTTTCCAAGAATACCCGTTTCCAAGAATACCACTACAGTATCCTTTGCTTGTCGTAGGAGGCGAATAAATGGTTGGATCTCTGGGATCCTGGACGACCCGCATCCGTAAAAAAATAAGCTGTTTATAAAGTTAACAAAACGAAAAATGAATACTGCCAAAACAACACCGGACTCCCGCTCAAGTACTCGAACACGAGATTTAGGATCGGCACGTGGAACGTGCAGTTACTTAAAAAACCAGGAGCGTTAGAGGGCCTAATCACATGAATGAACGAGTATCGGCTGGAACTCGTTCCTCTTCAAGAAACTCGCTGGCCTAAAAATGGAGGCCATGTGTCCCAGGGCTATACGTTGTTATACAGTGGAGATGCCCTCGGAAATCTTAGAGCTGGATTTCTTCTTGGGCCGCAGGTAAAGAAGGCTGTTTTGGATTTCCAAGTAGTCAATAACCGATTGTGTAAGCTTCGCTTGTGCATAAAGTTAGTCAACCTGTCGATAATTTATGTACATGCGCCCACAGAAGTCAGCCAGCCCCAAGATAAAGACTCATTTTACATTGACTTGGACGATCTGATGGGACCTATACCCGAACACGATGTTAGAATGATGATTGGGGATTTTAATGCTAGGGCTGGCAGAAATCAGACCGACTTGTGTAGAAACATATAGGTCAGTACTCCCGACACTAAACTGCGACCGATAATGATGAGAGAATGATGTACTTTGCAATTCTAATGATGAGAATGATGTACTTTGAGATCTGATCTGCTCACGATCTTGGAATAGCAAGCACATTTTTCCCTCACAACCAGATACATGTGAAAACATGGACACATCCTTGAAAAATTTCCCGCAGTCAAATTGAGTACGTGTTAATTTCAAAAGGGCAAGGTCGGGTTGTCCAGGATGTGACAATTTATCGGTTAGCAACCAAATACTTAGGCAGCGATCATTATTTGGTTGCTGCAAAGCTACGATGGAAGTTTTTATTTCAGCGAAATTCGGAGCGGATACTTTCTGGAACTGTCTTTTCGACCTTATTCGATATCAAGATCACTGATCAGGTCTTTTCGCTGCGGATGATTCTATCAAAATATTATGAGACTTCCATCCCCGTACATCAGGTGTTCCTGGATTTCCGGTAGGCGTATGACTCGATCAAATCGAAAGAATTTGTGGTGTGCGCTGGAATATCTAGGTATGCCCACAAAATTGGTACGATTGTGTAGAATGACAGTGACACAGTCTCAATGCTGTGTTAAAGGTGAGAACAGGCTATCAAGAATTTTTGCAATTATCTCGGGTGTTCGGCAGGGAGATGCTCTGTCCCCGATACTCTTTAACCTCATGTCGGAGTACATAACTAAATTTTTCCGGCTGAAATATTAATAATGCAATCACTCTTTTGTATAAAAAAAAGTCGGGTGTTGGCGCAATACTATGGAACACCCATCAATTTTTAATTTGTACAACACAATCACACATTATCAGTTAATTTTACTGGGATAGCCGAATTTAGTGAAATTGTTATCAATTCTATATAATTAGCTGATATGACGGCATGTGTACTTTTGGGTCGGGTTTGACGTAACACAAGCATATTGTGGATTTCCATATTACCAAATCAATTCAATTTCAATGTCAACCCAAAGAAACATGCCTCAAGTAAAACATGAATTGTGGAGCAGTACGAGCATTCTTTAAAACTACATACACAGAAAATAATCATATACAAAACACAAGACACAAGTCATGAATTATGATGCCACGCGTTCGTTGTAAAATAAATTATAAACGAAATCTGTTTATATATTTAAGACTCATATTATTGTTAATATACTGTGCGTGTGTGTACATATACAGACATCTAAAACGATTAAGTGTATACATACGATCCACAATTCTGATGAAAATGAAAACTAAATTAATTATTGTAAATCTGACATGTCTGGAGAGGAAATGAAAAATTATCATCGTCATCGGTAAAATATGTATTTTACAGTGGCATAGTTTATAATTTAGACAAGAGTCACAAAAGTGATCTTTACGGATTATTTATTATATGTCGAACATATTTGAAACGCCACCACTAAACTATACACAAAATCTAATTTTAGCGCGTAAACAATTTATGAATCAATGCACATTTTTATTATTACGATTTTATTTTTTATTTTAAGATGAACACAACGTCGTCTTGCGATTTAATCATGCCCCAACAAAAGGATATGAAGAAGATGTCGGTAGTAAAACTACTATACGAATAGTTAATTCACAGGTGGGAATATTTAATAGTTTATACAAAAAGTAATATTCTAATTTGTGTTTATTATCTTTTTATTTGTACGAGTATATAGGTGGTTACTAAATTGAAATTCAAATTTCTTGACTCACCCTTATTTAAAAATATTACCATTGCGGCTTGGGACCCGGCACGCTACAATTCACCACTGAGCGAATGGATCTCGAATCCGGATTTTAATTTATTCGAGAATTATAAAAAATATTTAATGAAAAATCCAAAAGCAAGTATACATTTAATTGATCCGCGAACAATTTGGAAATTATGGGAAGTATTGAACGACTTCAGTAATAGTACGATACGAAAAAATCCACCATCGTCAGGATTTATTGGAATTGCCCTACTGTTACCGGTGTGCGAAACATTAAACATTTTCGATTATATTCCGTCGACACGATTCAATGAGAAATGCTATTATTATGATGATGAATTAAATGCAGCGTGTACATTTGGGTCATGGCATCCGTTGGCCGCCGAAAAAATGATGATACTTAAATTAAATATGGCCAATGCATATGATACGTTCCAGCATGGTATACTAACATTAAACGGAATGAAGGCGATGAATAATTGTAAATAATTACGCATTATAAATTTACCGATATTTCATAAACCAATCGATACACATATGATTAAGCGCACACATATTAACGGAATTTTACTTTAAGAATTACGTACATACATATATATGTTATTAGTGTTCTGTATTATTTCCGATTTAAAAATGCGATTAGTAATCTAGACAATGAAAACAATTATATTTTAAAATAAATAAACTATTTTGTTTTTAATTAATAATTATAAATATCAGTATTTAAGTAATCGAGTAAAATAATTATAAAGAAAACAAATGAAATACATATTAAAGTATGTATATGGTACTCTAAAGATAAACAACAGATTTGTAAAGGGTTTTCCAATAAAAGTTTCATTATTTCATTGCGAAGAGGAAGGTATGCCATTAACATTTGAAAACGATATCAGCCAAATGGCCGCCACGGCTACGCTTGCAGCATCATATCCTTTTCATGAAATGTTCCATGACCAATTCGCACATTTGCGGCTGTACGTCCTCGATAACTTCACGAACTCCATCTTTAAGGTCTTGAATCGATTGTGAAGCATTGGCATAGCCCGTATCTTTCACGTAGCCCCAAAGAAAAAAGTCTAAAGGTGTTAAATCACAAAATCTCGGTGGCCAATTTTGATCACCTCTTCGAGAAATAACACGGTCAGGAAATTTTTCTTGCAAAATTGCGATTGTTTAGTTGCATGTGCGGCATGTAACGCCGTCTTGCTAAAAATAAACGTCGTCCACATCAATATCTTCCAATTCCGCCCATAAAAAATCATTAATCATAGCTCGGTACCGCAATCCACTCACCGTAACAGTTGCACCAGCCAGTTGCACCATTTTCGAAAAAGTAAGGTCCAATCACACCACCAGCCCAAAAACCGTACCAAATAGTGACACGTTGAGGATGGAGAGGCTTTTCAACAATAATTCTTGGATTTTCTGAGCCCCAAATGCGGCAATTCTGCTTATTAACGTAGCCTCCGAGGTGAAAATGGGCCTCATCACTAAAGACTTTTCGATGAAAAGCCGGATCATTCTGATGCATTTGAAGGACCCAATCAGCAAAGATACGACGTTTATGGTGATCGACCGCCTTTAGTTCTTGTGTTAACTGAACTTTAAAAGCTTTAAAACCTAAGTTTTTATGCAAAATTATTCTTGATCGACGCACACGTTTTCGATTCTTCACATCAGTAACTTGTCCCAATAGCTCAAATTTTTCCACCAGTTTCACTATTGCAGGCCGAGAAGGTGTTTCACGACGACCAAAAAGTGCTTTAGTTTTGCGAACTGTGACTGCAAAATGTTCACCTCTTATTGGAAAACCCTTTATATACCTACATACATACATAAAATAATGATTCATTATTTCTAGTATCCAGCCAAACACAGCAAAAGATTACTATAGCATATTATATCGTTTGGTTGCTCTATAAATTCCAATAGGTAAGATGTATCATCATGTTTCCATCTGTAAAATACAAAATATCATGATCTATAACGATGATAGATTACCATTACCCGGTACTTGATACCAGTGGTATAATCAATATTTTAACTATACATCTGAAAATACATAATGTATGTACGAGTATGTATTTAGAAAATTAGACACATTTTGATTTATTATTCACAATATTTTTATTTACTTAAAATACAAATCTCATCGTTGCATTCCAATAAATGATCATTCAATTATGATTAAATAATATGATTTCGTCGAAATATGTACATACGAGTACACGTTCGAAAATTCATATTTTTCGAGTAAACATTATAGATTAAAACAATAAATTAAATATCGGCACAATTATATTGTACATGTATGTATTTTAATCAGAGTTGGTACTCAGTATACAAATACTTAACAGCGTCTTCTAAATTGTTTTTTTGACTTACATTTTTACATTCTATCGCCTTGAGATGCATACATACAGTAAATATTTTGTTTTTTACCTTGGCACGATTGGAGTATTTCATATCCATAATCGATAAAGTTTCACTCACATTACAGTCATTAATTATACTAATGATATGCGCCTCAAACCGATTTTTTTGTTGGCATAAATCACCGACCTATCACGCCATGTAATCTACGCGGCTGTCGACACGTAAAATATAACGTAGATTACATGACAGTGTTTTTTGTGAACGTCGACAATTAAATTCATGTCAACAATCTACGATATTTTGGCGATTTGAAATCCAATGCGCCAGTTCGTGGGAGTATTTTGTAAAAGCGTTCATCTAGAGGTGATTTTTTCATTTGTTTCTTTTTAATAAATGACGCATGAATAGTTTCAAACTGTCATCGACTAAATAAACGGTTTGGTGTGGTTTATGCGCCGGTGAAATCATTCGTCCATATTTCTTCAAAAAAGTAGACGGCCGAGACGTACCTGTGAATAGTGCTCGTTATTGCGCCATGATTTCGGAATATTTGCTGCTTGAAATTCAAGCCCGACCTCGACGACATTTGGTTCCAAGAAGTCGGCGCTATTTGCCATATAGCGCGCGAAGCAATGTACTTATTGAAAATTGATGTTGGCGAGGAATTAATTTCATGGTTCGGATCGTAGAATTGGCTATTTAGATCGAGTGATACCTCTAGACTCTTTTCTTTGGGGCTACGCAAAATCCAAAGTGTATATGAATAAACCAGCTAGATATGAGAAATTGGAAGCCAATATTACTCCTGTCATTCGCCAAATACCATTCGATACTCTCGAACGCATCATCAAAAATTGGACTTTGAGAAAGGACCATCGCGCAGTTGCGGCCATCATCAAGATGCAGATGGGTAAAATCGCGATCTCATATGCCTCGAGGATCGTGAAGAGGTTTAGAAGAATAAATAGGAACATAAGAAGCAGTTGGTCTACGATTGGGACGAGGCACGTTGATCCGTAAAGATATCCAATCAAGAAAAGATTGTAGTTACGAACGGCCACAAGATAGAGTGCCATCATATTGGGCGAGAAGATTACAACTATATATAAGGATCAGCAATACTCACTTCCAATGCGAAGTACAAGTTGCAAATATAAAGGAAGAAATTATTAACTTTCTGGGTATGAAATTTATGAGAATGCGACTTTGTGGTGGATGTTAGATGAGGAATATTGGATTTCGATAGTTTCGAGTTCCAAGTAGTAGTGGATCATCGGGAGAAACGTCCATCGAATTCGGAAACAGTAATAAGGCAGAAAATACGGAGGATTAGTTGGCCGGGTGTAGCGTGCGAATAAAAAACAGGAGTTTTGAAGAAGGAGGTTAAAAGGTGGAACAGTCTTGGGAGGGAACATATACCTTGCACCGGCATCACAAACCTAAGCGATGTGGCCTACCGGATTAGAAAGGGTCGCGGGGAAAACTGAAAGTGATGCACTTAGAGAGATTAGCACTCTACAGGCAGGTGAATTGGATCTTGTTCGGGACTAAACAGGGGCCCTACTATCACTTTCGACAACGATTTTCGACGACGGTCGTTTTCCTATAGTAGAAAAAGGAAGAAAAAGGAAAACAATATTATAAATTTACTATTGTTTACCTTTTTCTTCCTTTGCCTACTATAGGAAAACGACCGTCGTCGAAAATCGTTGTCGAAAGTGATAGTAGGGCCCCAGGTTTAGGTAGAAAGCAGTAGTATTACGATTGCGGTGATATTAAGTTGTACTAAATAAGTCTCTAGACTATTCAGACCGTAAGAAATGTAAGAAGTAATAGTTAATTGTGTTTTAGCAGTGATAATTAAAAATGGGTAAAGTGTAATAAAGTAATTATTGTGAAATAAGTGAATTAATTGTGTTCTGATTGTGTGGAATGATTCGAGAAGAAATAAATTTGTGTGTTATCTTGAACTAAATTGAGTGTTTTATTCATAACCCGCAGTGATCAAACATTGATTGACAAGGCTATAGCCTTTCACGTTTCAATTTATAATGGCTATACAGGATTGGTACTTAATTCTTACTACATACATCTTAATCTGAACGAATCCCTCGACATGTGGAAGTCAAAAACCTCAAACATGAGTCAAAAATTCGTGTGGCCTTCTAGATTGGTGCTGAAAGTTTATACGCACAGACGATATAAACATCGAAGTGTGTGCTTTTAAACACACTCAATTCTTCTAAAGTGACAGTGATAAGATGGTGACAACCAGACTAGACTAAACAAAATTGACATAAAATATGGTTATAGAAATCGGGTAACTGAAATATTTACAATTCCGCTTAATGTTGACTTACATAGTATATACCCAGACGATATTGATGTAAAACAGGTGAGCGGATACGATAAAATATAATTTTACAAGTGTGAGCAAGTACACGCAACCACTCAACGGGAATGAACTGACAGTTTAAATTCTCCAGCTTTGTGATAAGGATTCAATTATCGAATTATCAAAAGCTTTAGCAATATTTATACAAACGAAGTCGAGCTGCTACCTGGAGTTTAGATTATTAAATAAATGATTATAAATAATGAAACCAGATTAGTATGTGTTGCCAGACCGGGATAAAATCAATGCTGGGTAGGAGAAGACAATTTTTTGATAGCAGGATATGAGGTACGGTATGATATAGAGAATGGCATTCTCCCAATAATGGGAGTTTCTGCTATCCGCTTTGAATATTGGATGGGTACAGAAAAATTGCCCAGCTCAGGAAAAAAGGTAGAACACCATCATGACAACTGACAAGCATGTTTATTAACATCAAATTGGAGCAACCAATCCTCAAGGTTCTTGCTCTGTAAATGTGAAATGATTAAAACCAACAAAACTGCGAGAGCTTGATACTGGGAGTAGTATAGCTGGCTCATACACTGATGTAAAAAAATTAGCATTCAATTTACATATACAAACAAATTACATAGCAATGGAATTCTGGTAAGTCATGTACGATGGAAAACCAACTACTTTTCACTTGCTGTTCATAAAATTCTAGAATTCTTTATGCTTCTATATGTTTGTTCCTATATTAGATACAGCAATCCATTCTTAAAACACGGCACGTTTTTATTTATATTTTATCCACTCCTAAGAAGGCCGTTGAACATCAACAAGTTGCATAACACGTCGGACCAGCCTGCAGGTGCTACATATAATACATTCGATAGGGCAGTATATACGTCCTATATTTACGCTTGTGGTATTAAATTGCAATGCAAATATTATAAATGATTATTTACGGTATGCCATGAAAGACCTGCGGATAACTGATGAAATTAGAAAATAACCGATCCAATAACTGATCCAATTAGCACTCATTTTTCTATAAGGACTAGCATAGACACAAAATTGGTTCGGATAGCTATACCACATTTGAGCTACCTCCTCTTCACTCGTTGAGCCATCCTGAGCTTACCAAGAAGCGTTGAAAGCCCCTTGACATCAATCGTACTAGGATCCGTCAGGTCTTCCAAATGGGAAGTTCCCATACATTTTATTCTGCTGTACGCTAAACAAGGACAGGTGCAGAGCAGATGGAACACAGTTTCCTCCTCCTCTTCATCACCACAGCATACGGCAGAAATCATGGGCTCAAATATTTCAACCAAGTCTGCTCGCATGTACTCCGATGAGACAATGTCCCGTAATAGCTCCCACGATCTTACCATTATGGTGAAGTCGAAGCGATATCAGTTGGCCGGATCTGGAACGGTCAACTCTAGGCCAGGTCTGCCCGTTAATATCACACGTATTTGGTAGTTTCCGGAATATCCCTATTGGATAGGATGGATGAGTGCTCTATATTGTTACAGGTTCACATAGATATGGATTTGAGCCGAATGGCTGTGCAAGATGCAAGATCAACATTTGCATAGATTTTTTTACAACGAACGCAATCAAACATACTTCGTTGTACTATACAAATGTTCCGTGGTATATCCGAAATGTCAACATCCATAGAGACCTTGGGATTAAAACGGTCAAAGATATGATACAAGCACACAGTTTGAAGTACCTTCCGAAACTGGAAACTCACCCCAATGAGCTAGGAAGGCAACTATTAAGGTAACCGAAATATAGACGGTATCGCAGAGTAGTAAAAAAGATGTTGAAAAAGATTGGTTTCCAGCTTAGCTTGCTGTCCAAAAGTAGCTCGAGGTATTTCGCTCTATCCGTAAAGATCAAGCGAGTACCATTTAATATTGGCGGATTACACTGAGGAAGTTTGTGCTTCCTGGTAAAAGGGATCAGCTCCGTTTTCTGTAAGTTTGCGTTCAGTCGCAACTGCTTGCCCACTCAGAGAGGTAGCCGAGTGCGCACTGCATGCGCTCACTCAGCGTGCAAAGATATTTACCGAAGATTTTATATATTAACTGTGTAGAAATAGTTAATCTACATCTAGTTATTACATGCTTCTCAATGGAATTCGCATAACTCATAAAGGTATATGAATTATCGCAATTGAATCTATATTACAGATTTTTGATTTTTGATTCAAAATTTCGATCATTATCTCAGATGATGTATGTATATATTGAACTACGTTGTTCTATGAAATGTGTTTACAGGCTTTGAAATCTATTCTTAAAAACATGCAATTTTTAACACCATATTTTACAAAGATCTTAATAAAATAAAATAAAATTACTTTATTCTAAAATACACGCGCATCCAGCTGTATTCCAAACAACGCTTAAAAAATGAGGTAACACTCAATAGTTTTCTACTAATTTTGGATCGTTTGCACAAAACTCGTTTATGAGTTTTATTAAAAGTTTCACCACAGTAGAAAGTCATTATTGCAGAGCCAGGAACAGCTGCTAATGCTAGTTCACACGGTGCTTGAAATAGTGAAAATTTACTATAAAATAGCATTTGATAAGTTATCCCGATTCTCGACTCAGCGACGAAGTTCCTTTTCACCACTCTGTCTACGAAAATGTCGCATCTCAAAACCAAAGAAAAATTGTCGGAAAAGCTATAAATCGAGATTTATGAGCTAGTGGCGTGGTTAAACTGTATTTTTTGAAAATGAAGCCTAGATCATGCGGTGTAACACATCTAGATATTTTCTTTGAGACTATGTTAAGAATAAGTCTATGCCAATGTTCCTAAACGATTCAAGCACTTAAAGACAATATACTAAATTGAATTTCATTTATATAAAAACGAGGCAGCCACCTGGTGCATTATTATATTTTAGGAGTTGGTACGTTAAATTACAATATCACCATTTTTCCATAAATATCTTTGAATTTTTAATTATTTAATATGTCAATTCTTGTTGGATAACCCGTTTCGATCGTTTATTTCTAGGAACGTCTATCCATGGTTTGCCTTCTTTCTTGGAATGTATTATTACAGTTCCACAAAATCAATATAAGAAAATCGTATGCACAATAACCAATTTTAACTTTATTTACGCTGTTAATAATTAATTAGTAAAGCAGCGATTTATTAAATAATGAATGATTTGATTTTTCAATCACAAATGACAAATGAGAATACAATTACCATGAGTGCAGTTCTTTCCACGTATTCATACCAAATCGGAAATTTTCTTTAGTATGATTCTATAGGAAAATTTCTGTCATATGGATTCAATTTTAATTAATTTGCTTTTATGAACTCAGCTAGAAATCAGAAACGAGTATTTCGCTCGTTAGCATACAATCATTTAAATTTTCCATTAACAGATTATTTTATTTTAACAATATCTTAGAATCTTAAAAAGTTGTTAAAATAGTTATTATTACATCACGTGGTAATAAATACCATTGTGATGTTGTGATTCTTAGCTATAGCAAGTTAAAATTTACACGGGCACTTTATATATTACAACTTCAACTTTAAATCATCAAAGAAGTTTTTATATAATTAATTACATTAAAAAATTGCAATTACAAATAAACTCCTAAATAATCATAAATCAAAAAAAAAAAAAATATTCACTTCGCTTCGTCTTATAGTGACGATTACAAACTTGTTTTCGATGTATATCTTAAAATATTTATTTTATATCGGCTATTGGTATGTGGCGTAATACTGCAAATGATTTATACGTTACATCTATATAAACTATCATGACTTGCATTCAAGATACAAATATAAATGAAACCGGATGTGGCCAACCCATTTAAACCCTTAGTTACAATTATCTTCGATTCCACATAGTATTGGTTTTCTATATAGTTATCGTGCGGCGACAAATATACTGATTACCAAGAAATCGGCAAATAAATATATTGGATTATATCGCAATCAAAATAAGAATGCGCAGGCAATTCGAAAATGCTTGATTATACGAGCGCGCAATTGAATATTGAATTCCATTAAAATAATAACATGTTTATTGTTAAAAAGATCTTTATTTTAAAATTGAACAGACTCATGATCAAATTATTCATAATTGTCTTTTTAAAAATTCTGTATTAAAAGAATGACGTGCGATTTTTTTCTCTAAAATACTTTGCAGGGGAACTCCAAAGTTGTGTAACTATAAATATTCTTATCATTTTATTTAGGTGGATTAGTCATTTCCTTATTCCTGTTAATTAAATCGAGCATACATACGTATATACATATGTATATCATCATTCGCGAAAAATTACCAAAAATATTTGGCTTCTGGTTAAACAAGTACATTATTAATTTTCCATTTGTTTTCCGCCGCACAAAAGCAAACAGCATACATACATACATATATACAAATCTTAAGTATAAATGAGGAAGACAAAATTAACGAAAAAAATATTACTGTCGAGGAAATACATAATATAATGGTTTGTGGTAACGATATATTTTTATCAGTAAGGTGAATAACTTTAGAAATACATACATATGTACGACATGTTTGTAAGAATTACGACACCGCGAACCAGAGATTAGAAATGTTGGGACTATTTTATGAATTTACGAATTTTATGTGACGAGTCATTCAATGGTTTGGTACATCTTATGCATGCACATATTATGTAGTAATTTATTACCATGGTTAGTAATTATCCCGCGCGGAAAAAAATGAATTTCGCAGAATACTAATGATGTACTTGGGATTAACATAATATATAATTAGTTCATTTACTGTAAAAATAAATAAACTGCAGCTGCGGGAATTCGAAAAGTGGATTTGATATACATATATATAGCTATTCTAAACAAAATTATACCAATTTGGTGCTATGCAAATCATTGGTGCTACCCATGGTCTGTAACATATCTGAAATTAACGTTTAGCGAATCATGAAATTCTATAAATTTTAAAATCAATCATGCAAATTAACAATTTTATACGAGTACGTAAATGAAATAATAAAATAACTGTCCTACAAATTAGCCTAGGTAGGCGTCTAAACCAATATACAAAGCGGAAGTCAAATTTTTTTTATTACTATAGAGAAAGACACAGACGTTATTTTTTTTATATATGTATATGAGTCAGGTTTTACGAATAAACAAGTTTTTAAAAGTAAAACTAAACTGTGATTAATTCATGTGGTATCATTGAGATGGCAATTGGGACATTGCGCTTGATTACAACAAAGATAAACTAAGGAATGAATAATTTAGTGCCAAATTTCTAAACAACCTCCTAGAAATGGTTGACCGCATGGGAACATCATGGGAAAAAAAGGAAGATTAAATAAATAACGAAACCTCCGGCCAGTATGCAACAACAACTGGAACCTGGCTAGAATTGAATAGACCAACCATTCATTAATCCGAAATCATAATGATTACAAAAACGAACAGTATAGAAGAATATCGACCATTAACTATCGTCCACGGACACGAATTGAAAACTGGAACATCAGAACTCTAACAGAAATATCAAGGTTCCCACAAGTAGAAAAGGAAATGAAGCGGTATAACATCGAGATACTAGATCTCGCAGTGAAGTAAGATGGAAAAATAGTGGAGAACTTACAACAAGCACGGGTCATTATCTGATGTCCTCTGGTAGAACAGACACACACGAACAAGGCGTAGGCATACCAACAACAGCTAAAGGAAAGAAGGCAATACTCGAATGGGAACAAATAAGTAGCAGAATAATAACAGCAATATTCCAATCGAAAATGCGAAACACAACAATCATACAGTACTTTGCACCTACGAAAGAAACAGATGACATAACAAGGGGTGAATTCTACGAACAATCTAGTACACACCGAAACGACATCAAAATTTCCAAGGAGATTACAATGCTAAAATTGGAACCGATTACACAGGCGTGACATCAAGCACAGGTAAATGTGCGCTAGGTGCTACACAAAACAACAATGGAGATGACTCATCGACAGTTGTGTCAGAAACCAACTATTCATAGGAGGCAGCAAGTTCCCACAAAAACAAAATACACAAATACACTTGGACATCACCAGATGGCAGAACCAAAAACCAAATCGGCCATGTACTGGTTAATAAGTAATTCCTATAACCTCCCTGCAGCAGAATGTCAGAACAATGCGAAGAGCAGATGTATAAAGCGACCACCAACTGGTAATAGCAACTTTCAAAGTCAAACCGCAGCCGTTTTAAAAACACACATGAAAATATATCAGAGGAAGTTTAACATCAATAGATTGAGAAACACTGACACAAATAATACATTCAAAAAAAATGCCCCAACTCAATCTAGCAAGCAATGAAACCAGTACCAACATCAATCAAAAATGGGAACAACTAGAAGATGCCTACATCAAAACTGCTACCAATGTGCTCGGCTATACCAAGACAACACCAGAAAGCCATGGATTAGCAATGATACGTGAAAAAAATGGAGAAACGTCGTCAACTCAAGTTATAACTATGTCAACAAGATACGATAGAAATCCGAAGGAAATATGAAAATATAGCCCAACAAGTGAAAAAGATGGCCAGAAAATACACAGAAGACAATCTGGTAACTGCAGAGGAAACAGCTGCAATCAGAAACATACGCACAATACATCAATGTGTAAGAAGAGTCACCGGAAAATACACGAACATTCCACCAATAAAGAATCTATCTGGTCAAACCTTAACCACTCATAAGCACAAACTAAATAGATGGAAAGAACACGTTGAGGAAAATTACGAGCTCCCAGATGGCAATTATCACGAAACTATCAACACCCATCAACCTATCCAGAAGCTAACGAACAATAAGGCTGCTGGCACAGACAAGATACCAGCTGAAATATTCAAGGGCGACACATCTCTAGCAGCAAAAACTCTAACACCACTATAAGCTGACATACAGGGTAAATTCTGCAGAAATGGAAAGAAGGTTTGACCATAATAATCTCAAAGAAAAGCGGCCTAAGATAATGCAAAAACAAGCGAGGCATATCCCTTCTCAACAGCAGAATAAAAGTATTAACGATGACCATTCTCGAACGAATATCTACTTTATAATCAACCAACAGCTGAGAAATGAACAAGCCTGATTTAGGCCAAGTAGGAGATGTACAGATCATATATCAACACGATCCGTATCATCATAGGGCAATCAAATGAATGGGACTCACCACTATATCTACTCTTCGTGAACTTTGAGCGCGCATTCGACTCAATCAACAGAGGCGCAATCTTGAAAGCACTTTAAGAAATAGGCATACCAAAGAAAATAATTGAACTAATACAAGAAATGTATCGGGATGCCGGAAACAAGGTTCAACACAAAGAAAAACAAAGTGGCAAATACTTCAACTCACACGGAGTAAGCCAAGGATGTTTACTATCTCCACTACCGTTCCAGATAGCACTGGACAGCGTAATGCGCAAACTTGACAATACAACACCAAATATGGTATCCAATATGGGGACCACTAAAACGGCTCAATGATCTAGACTACGCAGATGATACGAGTATATGGCTGCTAGCACACAAGTATACCGACATACAGCAGAAAATACAGAACCTATCAGACCAAAAACAGGCCGCACTAAGATCTGGAATGCGTCCGTCCTGTCAAGGAACACAAAGCTACGAATGTTCAATGTTTGTGCAAAATCAGTACTGCTTTATGGGTGTGAAACATAGAAACACACACAGATAGATCACAAATAGACTCCAGGTGTTTGTGAACAAATGCCTGAGAAGGCTGATAAAATGCTTCTAGCCGAACACCATCAGCAACTTAGAACTTCTGCGGCAAACAAAGCAAACAAAAATTGAGACCGAATTAAGAAAGCGCAAGTGGAGATGGATCGGGCACACATTGACGTAAAATCCGAATGACATAACACGGATGTCATTAGAGTGGAATCTACAAGGAAAACGTAAAGTGGGAAGACCAGCTATAATCTGGAAAAGAACAATGCTAGCCGAAGCGAAAGAACTCGGTAAAACATGGAGAGAGCTGAAATCAATAGCACCAGAGTCAAATGGTCCAGCCTAGTAGATGCCCTATGCTCCTAAATTGGATACAAAGAAAAAAATTCTAAATTGTAAATATTATGTAAATAATAGCCTTTTTTTAGATGCTATATGTATATATATATATATATATATATATATATATATATATATATATATATATATATATATATATATATATATATATATATATATATATATACGTAGATAATATAATACAGGCCTAATAAAATCTACATACCTGTAATCTATTTATTTTTAAGAGCGTGTACCGAAGCAGAGTCTTCGGAACCAATCATTATCGCCTCTTTATCTAGAAAATCAAAAATATGGAAAATATATTGTTGGTCTGCACTTTGAATAAATAGAACCAACCTGCGTCAACCGTGATGAGTTTTGTCAACTTATTTTAAGATTAAATTATTTGTATATAATTCTAAAGATCGATTATCCCATTCTTCTCCAGATTTGATTGTACATACCACTCGAGAAGTTTTAAAACATGCTTTACAAGACTCATCTGGGTTAGTGCCTTCTTTTGAAAATGTTGGGGTTCGGTCATGATATTTATGTAATATTTTTAAACACTTTAGTATTATATACTGATAAATTATGTAGCTCCATTTTCGAAAACATTTTTAGTGGTTTGGCCTTCTTTTGTGAACGTTCTTGTGTTCAATACTAAATTATACCCTTTGTTTTGATCCGTTATTCTAAAAACAAATACCGTCGTTGCTATAGCAACTATTAAATGACTGACCTATGACCACATTATAAAATTGAACATCAAAATGGCGCTCTTTGGTAGTTACGAATAAAATGTATTAAAATTGCCAACCGCGATGGCAAACGGATTACCAACGAAGGTATCTGTCACAAATCGACCAATCCCTAGCACTGATGTTCATTAGTGAAAGAAGAAAAGATTAATCGATCGAGTTATTTAATATAGATCCAAATAAAAATAGTTGAAGTTATGGAGCGTGTGAGATAAAGAGATATAATAAAGAGTATTCCAAGTGGGATCTAACTATAACGAGAAATATAAAGACTTGAATGTATAGTAATCGCGTTTGCCGTTCCAATCACATTTTCACATTATTGTCCGAATGAAAATTATCCACAAATCAGCCGAGTTACTAAGGCAATACTCAAACTCGTATATTCAAAAACATTTGAAATCTTTTTCTTAAGCATACCCATACAATAGGTTTTACCAACATTGATTTCAAATTGTTGAGAAAGCACCAATCTATTTATTTAGGCACCAATCTATATTATGTGTT
The DNA here is from genome assembly GCA_951394425.1 of Tipula unca. Taxonomy (NCBI): domain Eukaryota; kingdom Metazoa; phylum Arthropoda; class Insecta; order Diptera; family Tipulidae; genus Tipula; species Tipula unca. The sequence continues at coordinate 93,113,868 of OX596382.1, forward strand.
TTGGAGCTTTCTAAAACGTTCACACCTAGAACCACCTATATATAAGATTTAGAGCTATAATGTAAAAAATCGCTTAAATAAGGGTTCAGTATAAAAAATCGAACTTTGTTTTCATTAGATTTCCTTTCCAAATTTAGCTACTTTACTATCTCCACTAATTGTTTATGGTGAACATTTGAATTTGGGTTATATTTGGGTCGCGCAATAAATGTTCTTCAAAACAAATACAGTTGAAATAATAAATAATTTGAGAATCGTTGACGTAGGTTTGTATGTATATAAATATCAATATTGGACGATGAAACAGATGAAACTAGTCACATGATAAAAGGTCTAGTCTGGTTAGTTTTTTCAACACTATTTCTGATTAAGAATTATTGTTGAAAAGTTAATATTATCATACTCTATTATTGTTAGTAATGTTACTCTAAATAGATATCTGGATCTAAATGTCTTCTTTTCTGGACCTTAAACGGGACCTTCTAAGTAAATTCCAATGAGTTAGAATGTTGTTGTAATGTTATAATTCTAACTGGTACTTTTTCTGTATCATTTCATTGTACCTGCTGCTATTGAGGTGTGTAGGTCGCGATGTATGGTCGTATTGCGTACATGCAAATCTGCATTTACGATTCTTATGGTTTAAGTACCGTTTTATATACAACAAAACCTTATTGTATAGGCTTTAATTGTTTAATTTTCTCCCAAAAAGCCAGTTATCTTGACAAACCTAATTTAACTTGTTAACATTTAACTTCAATGTGTTTTTTCAATGATGCAGCCGCATCTAAGTATAGATGAGTGGCCGTCGGCAAACGTTGATATATGTACCTCTAAATAACTAAAGAAGTTAGTAAATGTGTATATGGACTATTATATTTCACGAGAAACTTACAATGGGACAGCTAATTTTTAATGACTAAATGGAAACTCGTTGGTAATCGATATTTTATCAAAAGTTTGAGCAACATATAAAATTGCTGATGAACAGAAGTCGCGTTTTTTAATTCAAAAATTTTCTTATTGGAATGAAGTTCTGATTTTCTATAAGAATTTTCTCATATTTTCAGTAAAATCCAAATGAATTTAATTTTTTATATATAAATAAGATACATTTAATGTTAAACTACACATTTTAATTCACTATTATCGAAATAAAATCAAATTTAACTTTATTTTTCAATGTTCTGGATAAAACATTCGTTTTTTCAAGTTCGCGATAAATTCATGCACAATAGTACACGAACTCGAAAAAAAAAGAGAAATTTTAAAAGGAAATATTTTAAACAAATATTTTTCATTGTTTTATGCTTGATACCTGTATTATTTCACAATAGACGTCAAAAAATATAGTTAGAAGTTGAAATTTATTCAAATAAATAGAACTTAAATTAAATATATTGGTTAAACTAAATAAAATTTCCCAGTATTTTTCCCGATGTTCTTATAGATCTTGAAGTTCTGTTAATAAAAAAACGCACCTTGTTTTTCCTAGCGAGTTCCTGAATTCAAATACTACTAGATGAACTTGTCCAACGATCACATATGGTTCAAAAACCAATTGTTTTTTTAAATTTTTGATACATTTAATTAGTTTTGATTTAAGTGTCGTTGAACGTTGTATTTGGCACTGTCTATGAGTATATAGCGCATGTTGGGCTGGAGTTTGGCTCCTCCTATGTGGGAACGTTTTTTTCTCAATATTTGTTTCAGTTGACCGGTTACCTGAATTGAAATTATAATTTTCGGCTGCTTCTGTTTTCACTAAAATGTCTTTTAGCAATGGTATCGGTTTTTTAGGTAAACAGTTAATATTATTTTCGAAAGTGTGACTTAACAAACGTTCCAGCGACACATAAACTGACTTCACTTAAACTTTTAAAATGTTGGCCGATCTTCTTTTGAGAACGTCACGTTGAATAGTAATCTGTGTACATATTATACATTTTTGACGTTATTTGAACACGATTTTTAAACTATCCACTATTAATAAAACAAAAACATCGTTGCTATAGCAACCACACATTCAGAAATTTTAAATTAGTATTGTCCGTTTATTTGTTCACAATATGTCAGTATACTCAAGGTTATACATATACACATAATATTCCACCTGTTTTAACTATATTCATTGAACATGAAAATTACGAAAATAATTAGTAGCACAGCTCTTATCTCAAATAAATATTTCAGATTTACCGATTGAGATAAGAAGCAATTCTAGCAACGTGTATTAAATTAATTTTAGGCAGAGTTTTTCTAATTTTTCTAATTGTTTAATTAAAAATGTTATGATCGAAAAAATAAAAATAAAAATGACGACATTTTATAATAAGTGCGGATATGTCTTGAACTAAATCAGAAAACAAGTCTTTAAAGACACAACCAAAACCACCACAATTCATGTTACATATGTAATTATTATAGTTATTTCATATTTTGTATATAACCAGGCATTAGTACGTCATTGAAATAAGGCCATATGCCACAATAAATGATCATTTAACAACCACTCAAGTAATAAAAATCGATTAGTTAATCGTTTCTGAATGAAATCATTTACCTGACGCTGATCCATTCTGTAAGAGCCCATATACACATAATATTATATCTGATCATAACAAATTCTGAAAATTTTTAACTGATTTCTCTATAATTTCGATAAAATTCGATATAAATTAAAATTTACTATTACGGCACGCCAACAACTTAAATAAATTTAATACAAATCCCATATACTTATACCGGTTGGCTACATACATATATATATACATACATAATAATAAACGAGATTTTGATTATTCATTCAAATTTCTTTTGAACTCAAAATAGTAAGACTAGTGAAAAGCTACAGAAAAAATTACTCTCACTCTCTTTGCTAGTCATGTATGTGCATATGTAGATATATGCATGTATATACCAAATACCACACTAAGATTCTCTGTATATATGTATATATGTATATGCAATGAAATGAAAATTCCCCTTGAAAAGCTCAATTTTTAATAAAAACAAAAACAGAAAACAAAAAATTTTGCGATCACAAAAACAGAAAAAATTTAATAATAAAACTTTTTTCAATTCATGAATCAGTTGATATTCTACGTTTAGTCAAGTTGGACTGATTAATTAAAATTAAATCCGCGATTTTTGTATTTTTTTTTTTATTTTTTTTGTTCGTTTTTTTTTAAATGTAAATAAATACATGGTTTTTTAATAATATATAAAATAATTGTGATCGTTTTTTGTTATTTATACATGATATATTGATATAATTTAACAAATTATTATAACTCACTGCCCAAATTGAACAAAAAAAAAATTAAGTATTTTAAAAAATATTTATATTTTTCTACATATGTATACAAATATCGTATAATATGTAATTAGAAGCAAAAAAAAAAATATAAAATATAAAATGATAAGATAAAAAAATAAAAAATTGTTTAAAATTAATATTGCAAAGTAGTTTTTCGCAAAGTGTTAGTTCTGAAAGAAAAAAAAAATTAAAGTGTAATTAAAAGTGCAAATGTGATATTAAAATAAAATTTTAATAAAATTTGGAGCACATTTTTTGTTGGAAAGGTAAGATTTAACTATAACTAATAATTGCTATTAACAACACCAAAAATCAGCGATATTCTCGCGATGACGTTTTTTATAAAGAATTTTTTGTCATTTAAAATTTTTTTATTTATTTCATACATATACGTACGTAACTAGTTTCGCGTATTTTTTTTAGGTTTGTCTTTATATCCATAATTTTTTATATATGTTTTGATTGTGATTCATACAGGTATATTTATGTACATACATGCATATACATAATATATATAAAAAAAAAAACTTCTCCACCAAAATGTACATACATACATATATAAAAATATTTCTTAAATAGTAAATTATTTATGAGATGTTAAAATTAAATAAATTAATAATTATAAATATAAAATAATGGTAGGGTCAATGATGTAGTAAATACGAGGTTACATTTAAATAATGTATTCAGTCACGCTTATCGATAATAAAATACGAAAAAAAAAATTTATATGATGAATTTATTAGTTGTGTGTTGGTGGATTAAAATATACGAGTAGTTAGTATGGTAAACGATTCTCGTTCTAACACAAAAATAATAATATTATACAATAAAAAGGACTTGACTAGCCTAAAACACAACTATATATACAACTTTATTATTTTTTGTATCGATTATTTACATAGTTTTTGGGGTTGAATTAGTAAATTTCCCCTTTGTATTTGAAAATGAATAAAAGTAAAGTTATATACGCGAGAAGCTCATGAATAATGAACTGCCGCTTTAACGTTGTGATAACCCAGTAGAATAATAATATATACTCGTTTATCTAATCAGTTGCAAGTGAACTGATTATTACCTTTTGCGTAATATTCATTCTATAAAAAGATTATTTACTCAACTATACCAATTAAAAAAAAGAAATTCAAATTGACACATAGCTATACAGAGTAAGTATATGTATTTGTCCACATATATACCCATACTAAAAGTCAAGTATCTTATAAACGAAAAAGTAGAAACATGTGCTCCAGTAATATAAGATTATTAAATTATCCGAGGCACACTCTATATACATATAAGTTTATTTTTAAAAATATATTATGTACGTATATTAAATTGGATACATAATTGCTGTAGACTTCTAGAATTATATTAAATGTAATATGTCTTTGTCTTGAAAAATTCGTTAAGTATTAAGTGTCAAAAATAGGCAGCGATTTATTATAATTATTGTCGTCGGAAGTTGTTACGCGCATATAGTTATCTTAATACTGTTCTGAAGATCGATGCTCTCCCAATTCTTTCATGTGGCAGCATTGACCGCTATGCTATTTGCTTGGAGAGAATCTGTATTATTGCACTTGGCGCCCCCATTTGCTATGAACCTATCTTAAATAAAATTGATCACCCAAATTCTTTTGTTCAAAGTTTTATCGCGAATTATCTTTCTACACCAAAAACATTTATTTATCAAACCATATTTTTATATTAAAAACCACAAACGATCTTTCGTTGATGAAAGAATAAATTTGAATCATACAAAATGTTTTATGTCTAGCGCAAAAAACATTCTGATAAGCTTAAGGTTAGCTATGTATATATAGTTAGTCCAGATACAGATCGAATTTTGCAATTAAAAGAAAAAGTATTTTAAATACTTTCTATTTTATTTGATAATCAATAATCCGGCATGGAGAGTAATATATAATGTAACAATAGAATAAAATATAAATAAATTTGTGTAACAATTAAGTAATTTGGAACATTTTTCGCGGTTGATTACACGCATTTACAAATCTATTTGGACAGAAAATTTACTTTTTTGTTTTTAAATTATGTAAATAAGGAAATAAACTTAAATATAATTTTTTGTTTTGCTTTACTCTATTTTCAGTTTTATATTTACCTCTTCTTAAAAAAAATATAGTATATAATAATATTATACTTGCATAGACAGCAATAATATATCTTAAAGGACAACAATATGAATAAAAATAAATACTTCAATAAATCAATAATTACAACGTTTGTTTGGACAGTAACCTTGGCAATTGCATTTGATATAAGTCATGCAGTTCCAGTACAAAAAACATCCCAGGCTGAGGTAAGTCAATTTTATAATCTTTTGAGTTTTTTTTTATACTTGGGGTGAATTCAAAACATCAACTTTGATAAAAATTATATTTTTATTTATAAAAGATAGTTATAAGATTGATGGTTTTTACCATGAACCCTTTAGACTATATTATAAACAATATGAAATAAAACACATATTGATGTTTAACGGAAGAATTCGAGATTAGCATTTTATTAATTATATTGATTATATTTATATATATAATATATATATATATATATATATATATATATATATATATATATATATATATATATATATATATATATATATATATATATATATATATATATATATATATATATATATATATATATATATATATATATATGTATATATATATATATATATACATATATACATATATTTATATGGTGAAAAATACGTGAAATCGCATTTTTGGAAGTCATGTTTTAATTTTTTGATTTTTATGTTTTGAATGTGTAGTACTAGATAAAAAAAAATTGTAGAACTGGATTTTTTGTTGTTGTTGTTGCTTAATATACAAATATATAAAGCATTTATCAATTGCAAAACATTATTCCATTTCTGCATATAAAAATCAAATTTTAACCTTTATTTAATTTTCAATTTTGTTTGTATCAAAACAAATTTATTCTTGGTGTTTCTAAATTTTATTTTCACTCCAAAATATCATTATCTTGCAAAATACGACGAAATAAGTCCATCCACTGTTTATATTTATTCAAAATTAAATTTAAATAAAATTTATTAATAAAAAATATTTTATTAAAATTTAAGTTACTAATTTAAATAATTACATTTTAAATCTAACATAGTCTTCACTATTAGAATATTTATTAAAATTGAAGTAACCTTCTCCTGAAGAAATAACTGCATGGAAATCGCGAGTAACATTTATGGTTTTCAGTTTATCGAACTCACTGGCAGGTCGGATTTTTCTGGTGTTAAATTCAAACAAAACTCAAAAAATATATCAGTTTTCAAAGTTTTAGCCCATTTAAATAATTCTGCTGCATTTGTTATGGTGTCATCATATTCATCAGTGACTGGCTCTGGACGCTATTCGATGATAAAACCACCTACTCCATCGCATGGACCCTTTCCTGGAGCTGTGGCATGAAAATGCCATGCCATATTCGACTCTGAAATCTTCTTTGTGTTTAATTATATTCATAAAATTATTTTTATTTTTATAATGTGTTCCAGCACCATCAGTTATAAAATAAATTTTGGTGATACTTGGCATCTTAGTTTTTAAGAACTGAATCATTTCGTTGAATGAAATGAATAATTTTCTGCAAAGTCACATAATACAAGTGCTTCTGTAGGTTTCAGAATATTTTTTTTTATTTTTTACGAAGCTAGATTGTTGAAGTGAAATGTTGTAATGAGGATTTATGAAGTAATCCAAAATTTCTTCTAACGGTTTTGAATACTTTTCCAAATTGCATCTGTCAGTTGAAATCCATCTGAATGATACATCAGCATCCTCGTAGTCTTCTTCAGGAAACGCGTTTCTCAAAATAGAAAAACCGTTTTTTTTCCGACTCGTCGTCTTGATGGAGATTCTTGTAGCCCTCGTAACATTCCTTTAATGTACTCATAATTAGACAGATAAATACTTTCTTTAATATTTGCATAATTGCACCACCATTTTCAACAAATTAAGAAATATTTCACCCTCTGTATCTTAAGCAACAACAACAAAAAATCCAGTTCTACAAAAAATTTGTTTTTACCTAACACATTCAAAACATAAAAATCGCAAAGTTTAAACATGACTTCCGGTTCCATATGTTGAATTTGCGATTTCACGTATTTTTCACCACATATATAATTTATGTCGAATCAGGAATTCATCCAAAACCTATATATGTTAATTTACCATAACCAAGCACCAACTACATTTTTAGTAAAAATCTGATCTAAATAATTATAGCATTTTGATTTTCTTTCTTTCCTATATATGTACTATAATAATTTATATTTCTTTTTAATTTTGATCAACATAAAAAATATAATTTTTCGTATTATATACATTTTAATAAATTAAAACGACCTTTAATGTAAAAATATCATTTCAAAAATATAAATCAAAAGAACCTATTACACTCATAATATAAATTAGAAAGATTTGAATTTGTATGGCACACACTAACACTCATATTAGTTGTTTTTAGGAATTGACCATAGTAAAAAGTCCACAGTAATTTCGGATTTTGGTATGTTGGTAGCAAAAATACTATAATAAGTTACCTCTTAAAAAGTTAGACCGAAAATATAAATTTACTGGGAAGTTACCACACATATTGGTAAATTGATGTTCGAATTTTACTATGTGATATTACCATGGGCAATTTCCAAAAACGGCTATTCTATAAATAGCACATAATTATGTATATGTAAATGCATTGAATGGAATCCTTTTGTTTGAGAGCATGACATAAAAGAATACTATTATAAAAAACCTACTGAACATTATTTTAAAAAAATTAACCGATATCATTATTTCTTTTTTCTTTGGAAACTATAAATTAATAAGAGAATTAGGTGAGTTTTCGTAGAAATAAATTATTGGTCATTATTAAGTGATATATAATGTAATAAACAGAGTCATAGCGTACCAGCTATAGTTGTATAATAAATATATAGTTATATAGATATAAGCTATTTTCATGGCTTGATGTATCATGTTGTTTTTTTTTTTTGTAATTAAGATCAAACGATCTACCAGTGTATATAATAATAATTATAGTAATTGATTGTGCAGAAAAATAAATCAACATGACATAAATATTTATCAAAGTTCCTATACGATTACGATATTTAGAGTTTGCGGTTCCTAATTTTTATTTTACCCGCAACCGGAATAACATCATTTTGACAAACCGCATGTTTCAAATTGAGAAAACCGCATACATTTTTTTGTTTGTTTCTAATATTTAGCGACCAATTTCCCGTTTAATGTTGGTCAATAAACTATGTATTAAATATAGTGCCTATAATTAAATATATAGAGTTAGACTGAATTGAGTAAACTAGGAAGTAGACATTTAAAAAAATTAAACAAACAACATTATATTTTCATTCGGAGAGATAAATGTTGTTTACGGGCATTTTACGTATTTAGCATTATCGAAAACCTATATTTCTGCTTTTTCAATTAATACAAATAAATTTAATTACATATGTACTAGTATAAATACACAATTGTGGTTTGCTAATCATCGAACAGACATACGATTACTATATTGTGCCTGCTATACCCAAAACCAATTTCATATATAATGATTAACCTTCATTAATTAAGCCAAATGAGTCATTCATTACATTTACTATATTAATCATCTTAATTTCTTTGTAAATTCAGCTAGTTTCTTTCGAACTATTTGACTATATTTACATATATATAAATTTGCATATTACTCTCGCGTCAATATTATAAAATATGATTTAAACAAAGAATTAAAATTACTGATTAATCGATCGATAATAATTGTACATACATAGGAATATAAATATAATTTACAGTGTACAAATATACATTGTGTGTTTTACCTTGGACAATAATCAAAAAATTATGTCGGTCAGTTGTAAATAAATTTCATTGAACTTTTCGAATATTTATAATTATAATATTATTTAATTTATAGAAGAAAATTTTTATTTACTTCCAGCCGTATACTTACCCAAACAGTTTGTTTTTTTTTTTTTTTTTTTTTGAAAATAAATTTTACATACATAAACAATGAAACACGAAACCAATCCTATATATAGTATATAGTATACATACAATTTATACATATAATGTGGAGTGGCGTACATTTTGAGTAAAGAGTCCATTGACATACTTAATTTACAATTTTAATCTCGATTTAAAAAAAAATAATAATAACAATAAATAAAACAAAATGAAGAATATTTCGACTTTATCACGAAATGGTTACGTATATAGAAAAAAAAACTAAAAATGCCGGGTCGGGTCAAATTAAACACAAAATTTTATATAATATTGATCACAACTATAGGAAATCCCATTTATATGTATATAACATTATTATGGTCATGTTCTAATTTATGATAAAGCAAATTAGTCACTTTTTAAACTTTTTAAATGATATTGAATTATATAGTTTACATTTTTAACTTGTAATTAATTATGGAATTGCAGTAAACCGTCACCTTGTCCGTTCGCCATTTCCCTTTTTTTGTTGTAGTATATAAATGCAGAATTAAAATACAGAATAAACTATATATTTCTAGGTAACCGTAAAAAATAACGAGGCTTCCATTATTTATTTCATAAAAAAAATTCCATTTCACTTGACATTCAAATGAGCATATAGCATAAATCATTTTGGACTATATTATGTATATATGTATGTACATACATAGGTATATGGACAAGGGTAAAATTTTAATGGTAAAAAGTGTTGCATACCAAGGGGCGGCCCCGAGGTCGATTCTCGCCGCAAAATATACACTCCGATACTTCCGTGTAGTAACGATAAATTGAAAAAAAAAACCTGAATAGAAATCAATTCTAAGATAATTATTTAAGCAAAATCAATTCTTATTCGACAGAGATTCTTCTACAAAACTAATCAAAAATTCCAACGAAATTGAGTTACATAATAGCAAAATTCGAACAAAATTAAATTCAGACTTAAAGTTCCAACGAAACGAGATACAAAGAATTTTTTTTCCAATGGAATCGAGTTACAGAACAGCTTTTTCGTGGATAGGCTCAGCAGAAAGACGTATTCTATGTCAAAAAAAAAATGTTTTCAAACTTTTTTATTTTTCACATAAGCTCAAAAACGTCTGTGTGTCTGTGATAAATTGTCTTTCAATGAATATACGCTTTAGATTTTCGATTCTTCAAATTTACCGGTCGGTTATCAAACTATAGAGGATTTAATACTTGATGCTATGCTAAAAATGGCATATGGAGTTCAAATTCATGATATTTACATTAACATCGTTCGCATTTAGAATTTCATTTGAATTCACCGATTCTATATAACTACACGCCTTGTAGATCTGTGTGGTTTGATTTTTTGAAGTCGTATTGAATTATTTTTAAAATTGAAAAACTTTTAATCATTGTGGGAAAACACTGTTAAACAAACCAATAAGGTTTTCATAATCTTCTTAAATAAACTATTTTACATGCAGTAGGCAAATATTATGCGGGAATACCAGTGCTGGGATGTTCTAACATCACTTCGATTCGCTTCTATAGACATTTGTGTCTCTTTTTTTACGAACAAAATTGTGCTCCATTGCGTTTTTTGAATTACGTTTTGTCTATTGCGATTTCAGCCTGTTAGAATAAATTTGCAAACTAACTCTTTTTACTCTTTTCACTTGCATCGAAAATAAAAATATTGGTGATATTTTATCGAATGAATTTAGAGAAATAGAATCGAGTAGGCTATGATCCAATATAAATTGCGAAATAGAATATCAATTTGTTCGTGAAAAAAGAGACACAAATGTCTATCGAAGCGAATCGAAGTGATGCTAGAACATCCCAGCACAGATTAATATATGTAATTTCGATAATATGGAACATTGCATAATTTCGGGGGATAACCAAATAATATAAATTAAAATACTCAAATAATAAAGAATCGAGAAATGCCCAGAATATATTTTATAATTTTTATGAAAAATTTTGGTTTTGACAGGAACCCTCAAGATTTTGAAAACCAGTCTTTTGGTAACCTGGAGTTCGTACCCGCAACCCCACACAATTATGTAAACTATTAATGAAACATTAATTTGTAAACTGTTTTTATATTAAATTTTTTATCGATTAAATAATTATACGGTTTGTGGTTTTAGTTTGACATAATTTGCAGTAATTACAACAAGATGATTTTCTAGAGATTAAACATATTCTTCGAATTTTGATTAATCTTGCAAAATTTAAATGACTACTTTTGATTAATCTTAGAAAATGTATTTAAAACAAGTTTTAATAAATTAAATTAGTATTGGTCAGTATTCAGCCTTCTCTTGCTCTTATTACAGCTTCCAATCTGTTAGGTATTCCGATTATCATTTTATCAATAGAATTTAAGAATTCCATTCACCTTCTCTACACGAGCGATCTCAGTTAAGTCCCACACATACTCTATTAAATTTAACTCAAATGACCAAGCAGACCCTCTCAAAATGTTAATTTAAACCTCTAAGATAACAAGTCACTACGACCGCGGAGTGAAGGCGAGCAAAAAAATCACTAATATACGGAGGAAGGCATTCCAATGCTATAAAAGTATCGTTCCTAACGGTGTGAAGCTCCGTGCTTGTTCCTAAATAAATCCCAATCCATACCATCACTGATCTTCCACCAAGTCTCCACCCTTTGATCCTTTCGTTATCTGGCTTTAAGCAAAATTTGGACTCATCTGTAAACAGTAGTCAACTCCACTCCACTTCAGACCAATAATGGTGGTGGCCAGCAAAATATGCTACAGCAACTTGATGGTATCTCTCTAAAAGTGGACCATTGGCAGCCCTGTATGATTTAATTCTAGACGTGGTGACTTGTCGCACACTTTGAAGCTGCCTTGTGATCTTAGAAGCAGTCGCAATCCGATTTATTAAAGCATTGCTTAAAATAAATGTCATCTCTCGTAGTTATCTCCTGTACATTCTTGTCTCCCGATAACGTTTCACATTGCGAAAAACAACAGACTTTGAAACATGCAACATTAATCCTACATATTTTTAAGTGTATCCATAATCACTATAAGATCTGGCATAATCATTTTGAATGCTTTAGTATTAGCTATACACAATAATATACTGATAACACTATCAATCAACAAATTTAATAAAACTCGAAAATTTTATGAATAACTATGCTAATTTACAAAAATAGGCAGAACACTTTATAAGTTGATTTACCTTTTGTTTGAAAGACAATTGAAACTCGAACAAATATCTATTAATTAGTTTTATTTTTTTTTTTTATTTTACGTACCCCGTGTATGTATATAACATCAAACATAACTTTAAAATCAAATCTAATAGCAACACGCCTAACCAACAGTTATAATATTCCATAGTTTATGGTTATAGTTAATGGATACAAAATGGACTTTCGAACCCCCACTGCCCTAACACCTAGGAGAAACAAAAATTTACTAGACTTACCTTCAACTTTGTGCACTCTACGGCTCTAAGTCAAGATTGTGTTTTGAATTTAATTAAACGTTTTTATTCACATAAATAAATAAACCAGTTTAAAAACTTTCTTATAGTATGAAGACCGGTTTCGGACATTCGTCCTTTGTAAATTTTGATGGCTAATAACTTATGAACTTTTCAAGAGTATAATAACTAATACTCTTTTCAAAACTAATTCATCGTATCCAAGTCTTCTTTTAAACCATAATTTCGACCATTTATGAAGTTATACTAGTGGTTTTGAAGGAGTGTTATTGATTTAACAATTAATAGAAACATTAACTAGTCTGAGGTTTCTATTTCAACTGGGTGTGGGGCTGGATAACATTGAAAGTTAAGTTAGAAACTCAGATTACTAATGCCGTGTTGTACTAAAATATTTTGAAACGTATTGAGAATGGATAATCCAGTAGAAACTGGTATAACATCAGCTTTTGCTGTAGAAATTGTAAAATAAACGATATTGGACAATAAAGTTTAAGTTTATAGAATTGCGGTATGAAAAATATTATAGATCTGAGGTTCCTCTATTTTTGGAAAATATATTCCTTTGAATCGAAAAACTTTAGAATCGAGAAATTGTTAAATTTCGTATCTGGAATAAACTCTCGAATTATTAAAAAAAATTAATTTTTAATTTTGAGAAAAAAAGGTTAAAACAAAAGAAAATTGTTCAAAATAATTTAAATTATAATTTTGATATTAAAATTTAAATTAAACAAATGTTTTTTAACTTAAATTAAAGTTATCTTAAATATAGCTTGAAATTACTTTACAAAATTTTAAAATTTACGTAATTTTTAAATTCTTTAAACTAAAAGTTTAGTTCGGATATAATTATAAATATCAAAATTTAAATTACTTAAAATTGAGTTTCAAAACGACGTTTAAATTCGAAATTTAGAGCCAAAATTCTTAATTTTTAATTTGAATTTGATTCAACGTCTATTTATAATTAAATGTTTTAATTTAAATTAAGATTTTAAAAACTTATAAGCGATTTTCTTCCGAATTTCAATTAAATTTGAGTCGAGTGTGTTTAGGCCATAATTCTAAAACGGCAACCAAAATGTGAAAATAAGTGTCAAATATGTTTGGTTTACCAAGTTTACAAATGCATATCCAGTATCCACTCTATAGATATGTGTATCTAAGGTTTGCCATCAATTTTTTTAATTTTTTTAACATACTAAAATGTCAAATTTAAAGCAACTTGTCATATAAAAAATCGAAATGGACTTCGGTTCTAAAATTTAAATTTTTAATATCGAATTTCGATGTGTAATTTGTTAAATTTTGAAATGAAATTTTACCTAAATACAAAATTCAAGATTTACAAATTAGATTTAAATTTTAAAAATTTATTCATTTAAAATGATAAAATTTAACAAATTTGAAATTGAAACTTTTGAAATATTTTGAATTTTTTAAAATTTTGTTTAATTGTTTTTCGTATAATTTCGCATGTATAATTCTAAATTTTCCATTCGATTTATTTAATTTTGAAAGTTTTGGATTTAATCGATAATTTGTTTTACCTTGAAAAGCCGAATTTCAATGTTTATGAAATTTGCGGCATTACTGGTACATACATACATATATAAAACATCGTGTTAAAGTTCAAATAAAATAAGGATTTTTGATCAGGTTATATGACCCGAGATAAGTTGCAGGATTGATTTAGCTCAAAATCGGGGACTGAAATAATTCCCTGCAGCTAGACTGCACAAAGTGGAAAAATTGTTTATTTCTTGGTTGGAACGACTTCAAATATTAAAATTTTGTGAAACACTCTTTTGCATTCGAAAATATCTGGTCAGTATTAGAAATGAAGAACTCTTTTTATCAAACATTTTTAATTTTTCTTCTTCTAAGTACTAATTACATTACCTATAAGTTTATAATTTGCTGGAGTGTTATGCCATATTTTGTTTTAATTTATATTCAATAAACTAAATTACCAACATTTTTGCGTCTAACAAAAATATAAACGAAAGCAAAAATGTAAATAAAATATCTTGATTTGAAAATAATTGTTTTTTTTTTATGAATGTCATGTGCAATGATATTAGATTAACCTATAATAAATTGTATATTATGGTCAACAATTATATCGTATGTAACATTTATATATACTAGAATACTATAGATCAAATATGTACGATTAAATTAAAAAAAAAAACAACCTTCAACTTCGTACGAATAACTACTTTTTTTTAAAAAACTTTTTTTTTTTAAATAAATGAACATTGAATCAGATCAGTTTTTTTATGACCGTTTAGGAAATATTTTTTGCAAAACCGGAAGCGAACTGAGACAGGAAATTATATGAATTATTAAATAACTTTTTAATGATTGTGTGTGCTGGCAGAAAAATGGAATTTAACACAAATTTTTGAATGTATTCTCATGTATCGCGGCACAGAGAGTAAGGCGCCGCATAAAAAATTACAATCATCTTAATATGTTATCGTATATCTTATCTTATCTACATATAGAATAATCACATGATAAATGTAAACACACGCACAGTCTCAGTTTGTAATATAATTATGTATAAATTATGCCATTTTGATATTAAATTTGTGACCAAAAAATTGTTTAGACTTAAAATCACCCTACTCCAAAAGACATATTACATTCAACTGTATATATAAAAATATAATGAATAATGGATATATAAATTATGATTTTTATTTTTTAATTTTTCATTGGCGAGGTTATTAATATTATACAAAAATTATTGAATACATAGAAAAATTTGCCGCAATTTACAATGCCAAAGTCTACATCTATACGACAAGTAAATACTATATAGTGCTATTTTTTTATTTTATTTAGTTTTTTATTATTCAGAAATGGTTATCGTGATGTCAATCAAGGTTAATTTTATATACATATCTATATATGCAATACATACGGTATTCTCTACCTGTTGTAATTGCACATCACTATTTTAATAACTATAAACTATAAAATATAGTATATATCACTTTAAAACCAACAATAACAACAAAGATGAGAAGCTATAATTTTATTAATTTTTGCATAAATCATCAGTTTCGCTTTTATTGTAAATTATGTATATAATAATAACAATTTTGCATTTGATTTGCATAATTTAGGTGATTTTTTATATAAATAGTTGAGTTTGCTTTAATTTAAAAAATATTTATGTTGCAAATTAAAGTTTTTTTATTGTTTGGAAGCGACACAATCTAATGACTAATCGAAATAATGTTGATGGTCCACAAGTACTTTTACCTATTCATGATCAACATTTACGATTGCAGACATATATGGATTTCATCGTAAACAGGTGCAACCTGTTTTTTTTAAATTTACTATCTACACCTACAGCGAAATATAATGAGTAGGTTTGGGACTGCGGCGTTAATGCTAAATAACAGAATTAAAAAAAACCATGACAAATAACACTAAATTTCTTCCTTTGGACTATACATGTTTAAACCAAATAAAATTATCATTGCATATCACAATGAACTGTCAAAACAATTATTTTATATAGTAGATATGTATATTTCTAATGTTTCATGTTTCTGATGGTCGCACCTTATTTATTTATAAAGTTATCATTTATATTTTAATTTAAATTCTAGTCTAGCAGTAGTTAGTCTAATTATTATATTTAATTTTAACACTTTGTTTTATTTGCTTTACACGTAAAATTTAGTGAATGCTTTTTACATATAAATACACCTAATCTAACCAGTACACTCTCCTATTTGATGAGAACTCAAAAACGCATGGCCAATTGGATTTATTGTTTTTAATAATACATAATTAGAATAAATAAAAATCAAAATCGAAATTATTGTATTTTATTTCAGCTTATAACATCGTTTAAAAAAGTTCAGCATACAATAAGGCCAGAGGTTCGTTTTCCAATGTTACATATAATAATCAATTTAGTAGTATATAATACAGGGTGTATATAATGCATCCTGTATAGTAGTATCATTTATACACACAGGTAAAACAATTAATATATACATGATTGCTATAAAGTTCACATTATCAACGTTATTTTCATATAAAGTAAATCACACTGATGGCAACAATGTAAATACAATTTTTCATTCTTAAACACTTCCGTATATGTACTATAAACCTTATTTTTAAGAGACACTCATATATGTGTAATTTCATAAATCAAAAATGAACGTCTTTAATTCAATTTTGAACTCTCGGAACAAAAATATTATTATAAATAAATTGTTCTTGTACATATAAATATGTACATGAATGAGTCATGCGCTCAAGCGCCGTTTTTTTTGTTGTTGCCGTTGTTTCGTTTATTGTGTTACTCTTTTTCTTAATAATTACCATGACTCATTATGCCTTCCAACAACACAAGACAAATCTAAATAATTTCTTTATTTCAACAACTAATAATTACATAAATAGATATACATATGCATTACAATTAATCAGCGGTGAAGAGAGCCTAACCTATAATAAAACTTTTAACTTTTAAATTGTATATTTTTATGTTAATTATGTATATGTATGTACATTTATAATTTAAATGTTACATTTACATTGGCATTTAATAGGTTACTTATTATTATTATGTTGTAAAAATAATTTTAAGTTTAAGGTTACCTTTGGAGGGATATTTCTTTTGTTTTTTTTTTTAAATTTTATAATAAAAAACAGGGAGCAACCATATAGATTCTCGCGAATTTTGTAAATTACGTGATATGTTTACAATGTCCATCTGTTCAAATTCCAAACTGTCAATTATTATTACACATCATTATTTTATTTGTTTAATATACGTTATTAAATTAATAATCAGTTGCGCGACAATGCTTAATGTGGATTAATGATAAATAATAAATTGCGCTAATTATTTTTGTTTTGTTTACATCAAAAAATGTAAAATAAGATTAAACACGTGGAAAATTGTATTATTCGCATCTACATAATATTTAATATAAACTACGGATTTAAATTTCTTCTCACACAGAAATCTTATTTATATATTACATCAGCGATGCTGGGTAAAGTAATACCTTAAACGTAATTAAAAAATCTTTATTGTAGTATACAAAAACAAGACGAAATTTTTGCATTTTTCGTTATTTGAAACAAAACTTGCACGTGGACTTAAAAGAATTAATTTGCATATGGAATAATTTATAATTCTTTTATTGTCATCATGATGATGAAGATGGAATATTAATTTAATTTTTTTTTTTTTTGTGAATTGTTTGCTTTTTAATCGAAATAAAGATTTTTTTTAATTATAATGACAATGACCGCAATCCTTGAATTATATAGTGTCTTGTTGAAATGGTTTTCATCGCCAGCAGGTCTACTATATGTTTAGACAAGCGATCCAACCTTTTGATATTTAAATCAGGTGTTGAAGAAAATACCGGAAATTATATAATAAAACTGACTAATTTTTAATAAGGTAACTGTCCTCTCGCCGCAAACATTATTTTTGTGTATATACATATGTGATTTATTATGACTAATTGCGAAAACAAAGTCGAAAAACTTCATATGTATAGTAAAACAATTTTTGATTTTTGCGCCTATTAAGTAAAAATAAAAATAATTAATCTGACTCATTAATAAAAATTTTGGGTTTAGTTGTATATAGATAAAAACCTGATTTATTCATGATTCAATCATTTAATTAAATAACATATGTTAAATCGAAAACTACTTTACCTATATAGATACGAAATTTCATACCGATTTTTATATTCCAAACACAGCCGCATGTTTCTCATTTTTTTTTTTTTTGACACAATTTATTTATTTGTTGTCTCGATTGGTGCTCGTTCATATTGCAGTAGTCGCCAGTATATTATAAGAAATCATGTAATTATAATCGACTGTAATTCTGCATGCAAACATCTCTCTAATACGTCATGTTATATTTTATTTTTATAAATTCATTAAATAAACAAACACATTTTTTGCATAAGAACAATGCAAAATTGAATTTATTCTTAATTAAATCAATCAATTAGAAAAATAATTATCGATCCACGTGAAATAATCGAGTCCGATATACACGGATTATTTTTATAGTTCAGTTTAAAAATTATGTCGGGATTTCTTTATATTTTTCTTTTGTTTAAATTAAATAAAAATATGTCGCACCAAAACCAAATTAAAATTCATTCTATTGCTTCTTTGTAGATGGCAAAAGAAAAACAAAAAAAAAAAACCTTTTCCATAATTTTATATTTAATTTTAATTCTAATTCAAATCACAAGCGTTTTTTGTAACTTCATAATAGATTAATTTTTTTTTCTGTCTATGACTTGTCACTTAATATCACCGCACATACATAGCTCTAAGTATATATATTATGCTAAATAGTATTATGGAAAGGTTTAAAATTGTTTATTGGCTTTGTGTAACATTTTGTTATATTATTAATCCTAGACCCACATTAAAATCAATATACATGCATAAATCCTAATTCATTTCCAACTAGATAGCCAAGAACTGATAGACTCAAGTTTATATATATATTTGATTTGACATCTGTACGTGTGTAGAGTTACCTCCCCCGCACACGAAGACCTAGATACAGATGTACGTGAATTAGATTATCGATGATAAATCAATAAATTGCATACAAACACAATTTATAGAGGTTAACCTAAATATATTTGATTT
Organism: Tipula unca; assembly: GCA_951394425.1. NCBI lineage: Eukaryota > Metazoa > Arthropoda > Insecta > Diptera > Tipulidae > Tipula > Tipula unca. Next base: position 93,133,403 of record OX596382.1, read on the forward strand.
TGTTTTTCGTTTGGAATTGATTCAATTATTTGATTGAAAAGGACATTATAAATATTTAATTCAAATGCGGTTATCATTAATTTATTGTCGAAAGTGACATGACAATTAACTACATTATGGCAGGTATTTTATAATTATACATTACAATTAATATAGATTATTAACAGAATATAGATTTAATTACAGACTAATTAAAGATCTGGTCATGTTGAATGTTGAAATTCTCAAGAGACGGTATTTTTTTGGAGAACAGAGGTATTATTTATTAATACTGCTCTTGTACTGTTTTCTTAAAGCGCAACTTGTCATTTCTTTTTGTAATAAAAAAAACCTTATTTCTGCACAAATAAGGAAAGGAACATTTGGAACTGGAAATTGTAGTGACCAGGTTGAACAAGTATTACTTAATTTAAGAAGATTCATCACTCTTCTGAAACAATGCAAATGCCTTACAAACAAACAAATTTGTAAATCGGTTTCCAACTCATCTGTATGTAGCTCCCATTAAATTCAAAAGACGTTTAAATATTCTAAGATACTGCAAGCTAGAAAGCACAACCATAACGAAACTTGGCACCTCAAATTTACCAAAATTTTAATTTACCGGTAAACACTAAAAAATTAGGTGAAATTCGGTTAACCGGTAAATTACCGATAACTCGAAAACATTACAAATTGCTAAAATCTGGTAAATACGAGTATAATCAATTTCTAAATAAATAGACTTATACGCGTATACTTTGATAACTAGTTCAGATGCCAATTCTACAACGAGTACCATAATGTAGTTGTCCTTTGAACTTCTTGTTCGCCATTTAAAGGGGTTGTGTACAAAATTGATCAGAAATCCAGAATAACCAGAATGTCTTTCTTTTAGAAAAAAACTTTTCATTGTTTTAAATCGAATTCTGTGTTGACCCGCATATTTTAATGGGTTCATCCGCAAAATAAGCTCGAGCACAATACCAGTGCTATGAGTAATAGGAAATTCGCCGAACTTAATTATTTCTCTAGCTTCCATTAGCTAGAATATCGTATTTTTAAAAATGCTAATTTCCTTTTTAAAAACTCTTTACATTATTACCCTAACAGGTTAAAACCAGCTGTTTTACATCTAACCTTACTACGAGTTCTATCCCGAACTTATCTGTGGCATTTTTCTGCCGTATTTTTATCATTTTTGGTCGGCGACCGTCGAAACATTATCACTATTTGTCAACTTTGTTAATATTTAAATCAATGTTGTCCCGTTGTTGGTCATCTGATGATGTGATGTCTATTTAATTGCAGAATTTTACCGGGGAACTTTAATTTCTTGCCACATTTATCATTTATATCACAAAAAGGAAATCAAAATTATAGTTTCCGAAACATAACCGAACATACAATCCGCATTTGATTTTTAAATTCGATTTAAACATCGGCAACTGTAATATGCAACAATATTATCTGTTGCGGTAATAAAGGGTGTTTTTAAGGCCGATAGAACTTGAAATTGTAAAAAATAACACAAAAAATTAAATTGTAATCAAAATTTTTTTTTGTTCGAAAGATCAATACATGGATGGCATTAATATTTGAAAATGATTTCGGGCATATGGTCACCGCGGCTGTTCTTGACGAAACGCATTTTGGACGTCCAATTTTGCTGGTTTATCAGCATAAACCAGTGACTTCGCATAGCCCCAAAGAAAATAATCGAGAGGTGTCAAATCGTACGACCTTGGAGATCAATTGACATGTCCATTTCTCGAAATCAACTTATCGCCAAAATTTGATTTTAAGTCAATGGATGCGGTTGCCGTATGGCACGCAGCACCATTCTGTTGAAACCACATCTCGTTCGGATCAATGTCATCCATATTTTCAAACAAAAAATCATTGATCATGATGCGGTAACGATCTCCATTGACCGTAACGCGATCCCCGGCCTCATTTTTGAAGAAATAAGGTCCGATGATGCCACCAGCGTATAAACCGCAACCAAACGGTGCATTTTTCTGGATGTAATGGAGTCTGTAGGGTCTTATTGCATCCTCTAGAGAGTATAATGTGGTATGAAATCTATCCACAGTTTGACAAATAACTTGCTCAGATGGACGATTATGTGCACCATAAAAGTCACGAAGTCGTCCATAAGTTGCGCGAATCGACGACTGATTTTCTAAGTAAATTTTAATAATTTCGTAGCGTTGTTCAACCGTGAGACTATTTAAGATGATTTGCCAGAGTATACTGAGATCTGCTAGAGTATATTTTTCATAAAAATTTAATTTTTTGTTTTATTTTTTACAATTTCAAATTCTATCAGGCTTAAAAAAATACCCTTTACATGCGTGTTATACTTCAACTTTTTAGTTTCGAAATCTGGAGCTGAAGTAAACATGTTCTTTATATTAACATGTAATGGATTGTGCAGAAGGATTACAATTACCATCTTTGCTCTAATATTGGAGCAACGGTCTTCTATTATTAATTAGTAGTATGGACGCTGTTAAGAACTTTGCTATGCGGATTTGAATTAGGGGTGAAAACGGCATCGTATCTCTATAGCTGCCGAAAGAAATTGTTTACTAACGGATCCAAGTTGAGGTATGCTTTATATGGGTTATCGTTAAAAAAAGACCGAGCTGGAATCAGAAGATATACTTATTACTGTGCGCATGGCCGTTTTAAGGTAATTTGTTAGAGTAGGTATATAAATCAGTTAGAGGATACTCTATTAAATATTTCATTTTTCCATATGAAAACTACTTGTTTGCTAGACAATCGAGACAATCCGCCCTACAAACTGTATATAGATTACGGTTTCAAATTCATTTAATTAGTTTCAACAAATAGTTTTAATTTGCAATGATGGAAATCAGATTACCAGCATCTCAACAATGCCTTCTACTCATCCGATTTATATTATTTATCATATAGGAAGCGGGAAAATAAAAGAACATTACATGAATTTTACAACCGCCACTAATTTAAGAACCGTGAAATGTCGTTCTTTCAAAATTGTTTAGTTTGTTGCCCGAATAGTGTACAATTTTTACGTGTATAGATATTCTAATAAACAAAACAATTATGAATCCATTTTTGATAATTGTGTTGCTGGTGGATAGGGCATCTCCCACCTTCACGATCAATAAATAAACCGAAAATTGAACTATTCCATATACAACGTCAACCGGTATACATATGATGTCAATTTTCTTGTCCCTGGACATTTTCATATGCGATAATGTATTTGGGCGCACTTTAAAACCAATTATTACCATAAAGGTTTCGTCTTATAAGCAATAAATTTTATAAATTTTTAACAGGCTTGCTGGAAATAATTTCACCGGTTTTCTCATATGCAGCGTTTACACTCCAAATTCATCTGTACGGATCATTTTGACTCTTTTACAAATCAAATTCAACCATTTGCAAAACTAATTCAACCACTCAAATTCAACAGTGCTGCATGCTCAGGTAATCTAAATTTTCCTAAGACTTATTCAACAGTACGAAAGGATTCAAATTTACGTAAAATTTCAAAAACCTGCTATGGAATTTGTTCAAAAATACTAAAGGCTAAATTTGATTCAATTTTCATGTCAACTTTCCAGGCTATAAATCATTCCTGTAGCATTTTCTAAATATCTTTCTTACTTTAATTTTTGAATGAGTGAGTTAAATAATTTCAAATTAGAGTCGCCGAAAACAACTTATGCTTTTAATGTTGCAATCTTTGCATTAACTTCATGTAGGCCAAATAAAAATTTATGAAAATACCAAAGCTCGGCAGATTTTGTATTTCTTGAGAAAAGATTTTTTAGAATTGAATTCAAATATGATGTTGGCTTAAATTCTAAAAATAGAGCATATTGATCAAATTCTCAAGGATTTTAGCAATCTAATTTTTGGCTTCATGATTCTAATTTGTAATCAGAGAATTGAACTCCAAATTCAACTAAGAAAGACATTTGGAAAATGCTAAAGGAATGGATATATACTCGTAGTTGACAAAGATAATAGATCTCATAGCAATTTTTTGAGTTTAATGTAAATTTGAATCCTTCCGTATTCTTTTAGGGTTTTAAAGGAAAATTTTGAAAGCCGGTATTGAAATTCCTAAAAATACTTTGAAATCATAATTAAACTTGATTAATTGATATTTTAAATAACAATATTGAACCTTCAGTACTTTTAGATTTGATTTGCAAAAGGTTGAAATCAATTTGCAGAAGGATGAAAATAATTTGCCAAATAGTAAAATTGGTATGCAACAGTATTTCATATTTAGTAATCTAGATCTAAAACTTTGTAATGTCAAATTAGCTTGATTTTTCTTATTGTGTTGATATTTTCAATTTTTTTTGTAAAATACCAACACATACATACATTAATTAGAGACTGTTCGGCTAGTGGATTTATTGTCCTTTGAAAGCTGAACAATATCCCTATTTTATACACGGCTATGCACACTGCATAGCTCCATGCTAGCCTGTAGTGGCATGAACGATGGGTCGGCCCATGAGTTCTACATTCCAACAGAGGGTGATAGGTGTTTTCAATTTAATCACCGATCGTAATCGTGAGATGAAAAATCCCCCGCCTTTGTTGGGATTTGAGGCCGGTACCTTCCCCGATCCAAACGTCGCAAACTTTAGCCACTGCGTTATTTGCTCGGTAAATTTGTTTGTGTCATTTGGGTTTGGTCTGAAATTTAAAATTTCAGCACGGACTAATACGAAACACATTCATTCCAAGCACCACAACAAAACAAAAAACACGCAGTCGAACGTGCTATTGGCTAATTAAAGGTAAAATGACGCAGTAATTTTTGGAAGTCGTAAATTTAGATGATGCTTGTGAAAATAACGAAATCTAAGAATAGATGATCTGAGGTTTGCCTCATTGAGAAATAATCCATAACTATTGTAGCTTTTAATTTCAAACGTGAAATAGAAATAAGTTTCAGTTTAAAAAAGTTTCCTTAGATAATTCTTCTATTCTTACAATAATCTGTACAATGAAGCTACACGGTAGTACCAATTTATAAATATTATTATGTAAATATTTGAATAAATTTACACTAATTTGAATAAATACAATAAAATGTTGAGATAACTAACAGATTCTGGTAATGAAATCTATTTCATATAGTTTTGCTAATTACACGCAACATCAAAACCAAAAATAAGAAACACTAAATGATCATCATTGTACGCAGGTGCGGATCCACGAGATGTTTATTTGGTACCTTCTTCTGGAACCAGATCCCCTTTAAGATTTAAGTTATTCAAAGTTAGTGCATTACTATTGTTTATAAAACTATACTTTCATCAGAACAGCAAATTCATTAGAAAATTGATGTAGCCAGTCCATCATTGTTATATGTAGGTATAATAAATGAAGAAAATATTGTTTTATGCAACGTTAAATCAAGTTTCAGCATGGCTGGGTAAATCCATTAGAGAATATTATGTTCCAAAGTAAGCTAACGCACTTTGATTCCGATTTCGATTATGAACCGTATTCACATTTTTCACAACTTAGGAAAAGCTTACTTAGATTTTAAAAAAAATTGATTTCGCCCCCTCCTCGAATTTCTTCTGGATACACGCCTATACATTATCGATTAAAAATGTCATAGGTTTTGAATCATGGATAGTGTAAAAGTAATTAACGAACATTATCCTCAAAAAAGATCACACACAGAAAATATTATAATTTGATACTCTGAATGGCAAGCCGATGTCATGACTGAAAAATTGGAGAACCGTTTAGGTTTGTTATATTCGGAAGGAAGCATAAATAAACTGTTGACTATCCTATTCTATATTTAAATGGAAATTTTCTGTGTTAAGTCCAACTTTTCAGTAAATCCCCGCTCAACTGTGGAGCCAAGAGAACTTTCACTATTTAAAGCAGTGATATATTGGAGACTCACAAAATTTTTTTTTTTATTAAGTTGAAGTTTTGATTAAAACCTTCGCACATTTGAAGAGTCTAGAAATTCACAGAAATTTATTTAATTTTAAGCTAATTCCATTTTGTAGTGCAGAAAAGACTCAGCAACCCGGATAGGGATACGAATTGAGAAACAAGCAAATTGTAATTTTCTGGATTCAGTTAAACTTTTAACTAATTCCTTCATAACTTTAGAGGCACCAAAGCTCAGGAAAATTGTATATTTTTTTTAAAATACGATTAAGAAACTCCAATTTTTCTAGATTTCGTTGAAATTTTAGTTAAATCCACTGACACCGTTATATTATGTAGACATGATCCTCTAGATCGGTGGTATATATACATGTATCTCAATCAGTCATCCAGATACACCCTGTATATTACATATTTTGGGTGGTATCTATAATACGTATATATCTTATCAATTAAATTTGATTTCATTATTTTACAACAAATAATTGAATTCTGTTAAAGCAAAATGAATGTACATAATATTTTTTTTAGTTTACTTTGTAGTAAACAAATAAACACACCTTCCTCATTTACTTTATTTATATGTTTATAATAATCAATGATAAAAAAAAGTGGCTTATTCACTATAATAATAATAATAATAGTGCCATAATGTTCAGACATTACAACAATTATTTAGTTTTTTTTTTTTTTTGAGTTATAAAATAATTTTGAAACTTCCTGTTAACATATTCTATCACACATATGAACGTATTATGGCTATCTATGGCCATATAAAAAAAACCTATATATAGCGAGGAGAGAAGACATAAATACTTGGTAAATGAAGTGAAAGCATTCAGTGAAATGGAAAATTATGACACATAATAAATAACATAAATATATGACACAATAAAAACAATAAAACAAATGCGAAATAAATTTGTGGCGACATGTTTTTGGGGTACAATCTATCTAAATATGAACGACCTATGTGATAACCGCACCACAGTCAAAATAAAAATAATTTGTATAACCCTATATAGGGTCCCTTTTGCACATTTCATTTTTTTTTGTGTTTGTGAAACCGCACACACCGAGGTCGTCATTTTTTTAATTTTATTTTACTAAACGAGTGTATACGTTGTTGTGATCGACCATTTGATATTTATCCAAATGTGTAATTTTTCTTTTTGTTTGGTTTTCTGCTCGGTAACCTCGAGCTTTAAATTCGTTTCGCATTTTAATTTCATATGTTGTAGCTATATACAATTATTTTTTCGTTCTCGTCTCACATAACACAATAAACCACAGAATATAATATTATGTACAGACGTCACCACGCATGTTTAAAATTAAGCGATAGCAAACCTATGTACATATATATAAAAGTCCAGTTCAATCATATTAGACGGACAATTATCACATTAGACGGAGAGTGTTAAAAACAAAAACAAATCAAATATTCTATAATTTATGACGTTAATTTAGTAATCTGAACAACAAACAATATTAGTATTTAACACTGTTTATTAACGATTTAAATATTCTTTTTTAGTTATATGTAGTTGCATTCAATCATAATTTTTTTTTTTTCGTAAAATTTACATTCAATCGAGCAAAATTGTAACCTAAATTTTAATTAAACATTAAATTGTGAATATCAATCAATTATAAAAAATAGTAATAACAATAATAATTGTCCCTGGTGTCAATCGTTTTATCGTTGATACGTTAAATATATTATGAATTTATGAAATAATGATTTTTTTATTGTTTCGTTCCTCTGTATATAGATTTATTTATCACAATATGGATATTTACCAGCATCAGCCCGAAATCCATCGAGTGGTGGACTAATCAATGAGGATACATGGAATAAAGCAATTATTGAATTTCAACAATTTGCTGGTCTAAATGTGACGGGTGAATTAGATCCCGAAACTATGGAATGGATGGCAAAACCGAGGTGTGGAGTTAAAGATAAAGTAGGTTTTGGAACCGATTCAAGATCGAAACGATATGCGTTACAAGGTAGCCGATGGAAGGTGAAAGCTTTAACCTATAGAATATCAAAATATCCAGCACGTTTGAAACGTGATGAAGTTGATTCGGAAATTGCAAAAGCGTTTGCCGTGTGGAGCCAATATACAGATTTAACATTTACGCCTCGAAAATCGAATCCAGTTCACATTGAAATTCGTTTCGAGACCGGCGAACATGGTGATGGTGATCCATTTGATGGGCCTGGCGGTACCTTAGCGCATGCATATTTCCCTGTGTACGGAGGTGATGCGCATTTTGATGATGCCGAATTATGGACCATTAATAGTAACAGAGGCACTAATTTATTCCAAGTAGCAGCTCATGAATTTGGTCACTCGTTAGGTTTAAGTCATTCAGATGTTCGTTCAGCTCTTATGGCACCATTCTATCGGGGATTTAATGCTGTTTTTCAATTAGATTCAGACGACATTATTGTATGTATTTTGCATAGATTATTACTAAATTGAATTATATTATTATTATTATTTTATAAATAGGGAATCCAAGCATTATACGGACGAAAAACGACTGGATTAGGTCAAGGTGTTCCCACCGTACGAACAACTTTACGACCATCCGCAAGCGGATCAACAGGCGAAATTTGTAAAGATCCCAAAATTGATGCGATCTTTAATTCGGCTGATGGCAATACGTACGCGTTCAAGGGTGATAAATATTATAAATTGACAGAGAATGCGGTAGCCGAAGGATATCCAAAACCAATATCAGACGGTTGGGAAGGATTACCGGGCAATATTGATGCCGCATTCACATATAAAAATGGTAAAACATATTTCTTCCGGGGCTCAGAATATTGGCGGTATTCTGGTCGGCAAATGGACGGGCAATATCCAAGACAAATTACTGAAGGTTTCACAGGTGTGCCAGATGATATTGATGCGGCCCTAGTATGGGGCGGAAATGGTAAAATTTATTTCTTCAAGGGTACTAAATTCTGGCGATTCGATCCATTAAAACGGCCGCCAGTTAAAGCAACATATCCAAAACCAATTTCGAATTGGGAAGGAATTCCAAATGGGCTTGATGCCGGCCTACAATACACAAATGGTTATACGTATTTCTTTAAAGGCGATAAATACTATCGGTTTAATGATAGAACATTCTCTGTACGTTTGTGAAATATCGCATAAGGAAACAAAATCTTATTTTAATTATTATTTTTAATTTATAGGTTGATGAAGCAAATCCACCATTCCCACGACCATCAGCACATTGGTGGTTTGGTTGTAGTAATGTTCCTTCAGCATTCGATAAAGGTAATGTATTAGGAGAATTGGGACAATCAAATTCACTTGATATTGGCGATACCATTTTTGATGCAGGTGAGTGGGGCCGAATTAAAAGAATATGATAAACGAAAAAGTGTCTTTTAATTTGAATGATAAGAAAAGTTACGTTATCTGATATATTTAATGAAAATACATTGGAATATTGAATTATTTGTCTTTAAAGCAAACAATCAGAACTATATATAGTATATATGTAAAATTATATACGTACATTATGTATGGGTGGTGGTTTTAATTCTTTTAATTTAAATTAATTTACTTCATACTATATGTCTGTGTTTGTGCCAAAGAAGAACGTTATATGAGAATCAAAACATCTAATTGTCAAGCATTTTTTTTAACGATATGTGTATTGTCTTGATTTGTTAATTTTATATTTATGAAGAATGATATACATATGTACATATATGTGGAATATCTAATTAAATGTATATGTACAATGACCTTCAAAGAAGTTATTATATCTTCGTTTCAACAAGTCGTTTTAAGCAGAGTTAAAATTTTGTATTCAATATTATATGAACGAGACGAGACGGACACCACACAAATTTGAACCAACAATTTTTTTTTTTTTCTTGATAAGCCTGAACACGTAAACACCTTGAGTCAGTTACACGCATACGATAAGAGACGGTTAAAAATATGACAAGCGGGGCAATAATAATTTAAATCTTCAATGCTCAAACACTTAATCGCATGTGTGATTCATTTTAATAAATAAGACGTTATCATCGTTCAAAATCACTATCCGTATCTACATACATATTATATTATGTGTTATGCGCATGTTAAATTTCTATTTTAAAGTCTGTTATCAATATTTATATGCAACTATTAAAACTTTTAAATACTTAGTCATTAATTTTAATTTCAATCATGTCAATTGTTACATGATAATTATATTTATATATGTGTGCAATTACTGCGTAATATATGAGAATTAAAAAAAAAATTGTCATAGTCCTCATGATATTTACAAATTAATTAAATGTGTATTAACATCGTTCAAACCACTTAAAAATCATAAAGGTGTACTACTAATACTCTACATGTTTTTTTAATCTAACATATAAATTTATGTATATTTTTAGACAAAACCTCAATAATCGTGTATTTTTATTTTATTATTTTAATTTTCTCTTAGACAGTAATAATGTATAATTCGGTCCCACTAATCTGATAATTAAAAATTATATATTTTTTTTTTTAAATTTAAAAACAATACTTTCACATTTTTTTTTATATAATTATATAACACAATTGCACCTATATAGTAGTCATTTACACCGAAAAAGTCATTTGAATAAAAAAAAGCATGTAAATAACAAAAATATCCCGCTAAAATCAAAATCTGCACTAACAAAACCAAAATTTTAAACGCAAATTTTACAATTCGCCGTTTATAAAACAAGCGTATTAAACCACATTTTAGATTAAGCAAAAGTAGTAATCACAAATCAACTGAACGTTATTATTATTAAACATTTAGTATAGTATATAGTTAAAATGTTATTTATGGCATGATTTTAGAATTAAATAAAACGAATTTTTCAAATAAAAACAAAATTTTACGATCGTTAGAATTTTGTTTATGTTTTTTAAATTCACATTGAATATTCACAGTAGTAGTTTTGTATTTGGGAAATGCACTTTTAAAATAAATATTATGTATGCATATTTTATTATTAGTTTTTGTGTATGTCGTTTGTCTTGGGCAAAATAAAAAATCGCATGAAAATTATGATAATATGAGAATATCGCACCCGTGTCACACACCAAATTCAATTAAATAAATTTATTTTAAAAAAATAAAAACATATGTATATTGCACGCTGTTTTTTTAAATATCGCACCTTTATTCTTTTTTTCCTATTTTAATATATTATTTAAATAATTTTATATGTTTTTAATTAATTTTTTTATTTTTTTATTTTTATGTTTATTCTCTGTGTTCCAAATAAATTTTTTAAAAACTACTTCGAACTTTTGTGTAAAAATAAAAAAACAGCATGATGTGATTGATGTTTTACAGGCTTCTACCATTCAACTACTACCGAGTTAAAATCAAATATATAAATAGTTAAATCAAAAGAACAATAGTTTAAAATTTAAAAACAAAACAAAAAAGCTGTTGCTCAAAAATTTACGTATAATGTTTATATATTTTTATTTTGGTTTTAAAATAAAAATTAAAAAAATGTATTTTTAACAGTTTAAAAAAAATTCCAAAAGATTGCGGGTCCAGCTATAAAAGTTTTAAAACAAAAAATGTACGTGAATAATGCGTTCAGTTTATTTGTTGTGTGGTTTTTATCTTTGTATTTATTATATAAATTTCGCCGAGATGATGTGTGAACAGACAGACAATACTTTACGTGGTAAAAAAAAATCAAAATACTTATGTTACGAGATGCGTGATAATATTTATGATTAAGATAATTAATTACTCTTATAAACAATTTCTTGTGCGATACATGATTATAATAAAATTCTTCAGAACGTAACGATTGTAATTTGTAATCAAGCTATTTTTACATTTCTTTAGAACGAAAATTTATCTCGCTGATTGTAAAATAATGGGAATTTTGGGAATTTCTCAAACCGAACAAAATAAAATTCCATTATAATGAAACATTCGATGAATTTCTATATCATATTAGTATTTCGGTTTTATCTAATCAGTATTATCACGAACTATATTATATATATATATACAGCAAACAGATACATACAAAAAATTTACACCTTATCAATTTATCTACATTTTTAGTTTATTTATCATTATTATTATTATTATTATGAAAAAAATTATTTTCAAGCTTCAACCTTGTGTTTATTCAAAATTATTTGTTTTTATATACAATTTGTGTTTATATTATTTTGGCTTTAAAACATAATAATTATGTTATCATTTTCATTACGTTATATTATGTATTTGTTTACTTGAAACGCACTTGACACTCTAGCCATATCCAAATATAGAAATTTCATTACATACATATAAGTGATAAAATAAATATGATTAAAGAACAACATGAAATAGATATGTGTATTAATCAGTAGGTAGTTAAAATTAATATAGAAATCATATATGTATGTAGAATAAATGCAGCTGAATAGATCATAAAATAAAATAAATAGTCACAAATAAAAATTACAAATAATTTATATAGCTAAAAATTCCGTTGTTAATTATATGGCTAGTGTGCAAAATTCATTAAAGGCTTGAAATAAATTTTTAGCACAATACAAATTTATAGAAGCAATGTTACTTTATTTACTAATACATATTATATTTCTTCTTTTTTTTTTTAATTAATCAATTTTAGGTGGTACTGACGAAAGACCTGTCCATGATGAATATTCTGGTAATTCCGGATTCAGTAATCATAGAATAGTGTACAGTATTCCATTGGCAATAATAATAGTTTTAGTTTTAAATGTAAAGAATCATTTATGTTTATAAATGTTTAACCCACTATAAAATTAAATTTTAATAAACAAAACAATATTAGAAACGATAATTATAAAATACTTCCTTAAAAACTCGAGGTGTGTTTCCTATTTGATTAATATATAGGTAAACACACTTTCAATCTATTGTATATTTAAATAATAAATAAAATAATAAAAAATGCTGTGATTTCATTGTTTTTAATTATTATTATTATATTTTTAAAATAATTATATAATAATATATTTATATATTATGTCAATTATAGTGGGTTATAATATTTATTTTAATTTTATTTTATTCATTTTTTTATTTGATTATTATTTTTTTTTTTTTTTAATTTTATAGTTTTTATTAAGCCAAATTGTTATAATATATATATAAATAAAAGTTTAAAATTAAAAAAAATAATAATTAAAAAAGTAAATAGTTAAATAAAATATATCAGTGCCTTTTTGTTTTAATTATATTAAATAAAACACAAAAATAAAACGAAAAAAAATTAATTTAATTAATTATAATAAATAATAAATAAAATAAAATAAATAAAACAAAATAATATGTAATAACTAAATTTCTTAATTCACTAACTTTAACTATATATATATATATATATATATATATATATATATATATATATATATATATATATATATATATATATATATATATATATATATATATATATATATATATATATATATATATATATATATATATATATATATATATATATATATATATATATATATATATATATATATATATATATATATATATATATATATATATATATATATATATATATATATATATATATATATATATATATATATATATATATATATATATATATATATATATATATATATATATATATATATATATATATATATATATATATATATAAATATATATATATATATATATATATATATATATATATATATATATATATATATATATATATAAATATATATAATGTATATATATACAAAATAATAAATACGTATATACACACCATTTATCATTCAATTAATTAATAAAATTAGTCATTATGTATTTCTAAATTAGGCTTTATGTATAATTCCTATACATAAAACAAATTAATAACAAAATTTTTTATTTTATTATTTTCTTAAATTATTTAATTTTTTTTAATTATGTAAAAAAAATTATTTGTAAAAATTGATGTTATGTATTTTTGTTTTTGTCGAATTATTATTATTATTATTATATATATGTAAATGTATAGAGAATTTATAGTTTTTAATTAAAATAAAAATAATATAAGTAAACATAATTTTAAAAATAAAAACATATTTTGTTTAATCCATTTTGGCATAATCCGATTTCGTTGTTCCTAATTAGGAATTTAGGAGTCTCAAATTAAATAAATTTTGATAGTCAATCGAAACATTAAACTGCTCTCGAACATCTTATCTCACATCATAGCAAACTTTTAGAAGTAATAGAAAAATAAACTATTTATTGACATGACAGTTATGTTAATACTACAAAAATAACAAACAATTACACTGTTAAATTTTGTTATTTAAAAAACAAATCAATTTCTCAAAAATACAATTTAAAATTCTATCACATTCACAAATAATCTATACAGATGACCAGAGTTCACTTTGCCAGAATGTAAATAAATAAAATATAATAATTTTGTAGGGGAATTGAGTGTATGGCCAGCGAAAGGCTATATATAACCATGATTGAATTAAATGTCTCTTTCGCTCTTGCAGTATTATAATTACGATAAACAAATTTTATCAATGTTTAGCATGTATTTATAGTTAGTGTTCCTTTCTTTTAAATATTAATTAAATCAACCTTATTTAATAAAATAAATATTACAATATTTCATGTGGTGTAAAGAAATTAATAATAAGTCTTCTGTTAATACACCAAGAAAATCGAATTGATGAAAACAAAAAATAAAGAAGAAGTTGGGTCATTGCACAGACTACCGAAGCTATTTTGACGTCACGCGCTAAATTGGTAAAATGGAAAGTAGCGCTTAAAATGGGAAAGGAAGTCCCTAAACAATTTTTGATTTGCAGTCGTCATTTTGATGTCAAATATTTATTGACACACACGATACATACAAAAATGAATTTAGAGTGCATTTAGCGAAAACCACTTCTCTAACGGAAAATCTGCCGATTAGATAAATGACGAATAACTGACCACGGTATAAAAAATCGCTATATGAAGAGATCTGCTGCTATTACCGAAGCCGAAATATCGCGGTTAGTAAAATGCCATATTAAAAATGTTATCCTCTTCTATAGGGATTTCCAATAAGAGGTTTAATTTTGATATTTAAAAAAAAACGGGTATTTTTTTTAAACGATTTCTCTTAAAAATCAATAAATGTTTATTTCATTGTAAAGAGGAAGGTATGCCATTAACATTTGAAAACTATATCAGCCAAATGGCCACCACGGCAACGCTTGCAGCACCATATCCTTTTCATGAAATTTTCCATGACCAATTCGCACATTTGCGGCTGTAGGTCCTCGATAACTTCACGAATTCCATCTTTAAGGTCTTGACGCGATTGTAGAGCATTGGCATAGACCTTATCTTTCACGTGGCTCAAAATAAAAAAGGCCTAAAGGTGTTAAATGACAAGATCTCGGTGACCAATTGTGATCACCTCTTCGAGAAATAACACGGTCAGGAAACTTTTAAATAAACGTCGGTTAAAATAAACGTCGTCCACACCAATATCTTCCAATTTCGGCGATAAAAAATAATTAATCATAGCTCGGTAGCGCAATCCATTCACCGTAACAGTTGCACCAGCCTCAATTTCGAAAAACTAAGGTCCAATCACACCGCCAGCCCAAAAACCACACCTAACAGTGACACGTTGAGGATTGAAAAGCCTCTCCTTTTCAACAATCAATCTTGGATTTTCTGAGCCCCAAATGCGACAATTCTGCTTATTAACGTAGCCTGTATTAGTTCTAAACTAAAGGGTAACCAAATTTCTTTAGGAACAATGCGTTATTGGTGATAGTTTTATAGAATTTCCGTCAATGCATTTAAATCTCTTTTCAAAAAGAGCGGAATTTAAACTAATCGTGCTCAAACACAATGAATCTACTTCAGCGTCATGTTTATCCATTAAAAAATTATTAAATTGACCCAAAACAACGAAATATAGCGTTATATAGAGTGGGGTCCTCTTTATAACGGTGGAACGGTATAGAACAGCTCGCAGACAAATCGGAAAAAATAGCTCACAAAAAATCAGACAAAAAGGTTATTCAAACTTTCATTAAAAATAATCTGAGGAACTTTAACTATGACCGTACCATAAAATTTAACACACCACTCCATGGTAAAACGAACTCGAGTTGAGGAAGGCTATAAGTGCTACCGAGTTATTAAAAACTATTAAAAAGACAAATCGTTCAGATAACCAGCACTTGTTCATGTATATAAAAACCAACAACTTTCCTATTACTGTGGCAGGATTGTACTGTCCGTCAAGACATTCTATTAAAAACAAACAATACTCAGAGTTCTTCAAGCGTCAGGGAAAAAGGTTCATAATAGGTGGTGACTTCAATGCGAAGAATACTCACTGAAGAATACCTGACCTGATCGATTTTTTTATAACCAAAAGCATTTCTGGACTCTGCTTATTTGACCATCGCCGTATATTTTCATTGCTGCTACATCCCTCTTTTATACTTGGCAATTAAGTGGAAAAACTTGAAAATTTTAATAGAAACTGAGTTTAACTAATTTGTAAGATGGAATTAAATTAAAAAAACGTTAGCACGAATGCCGCTTGAACTCACGTCCACTAATCAAACGTCCATTACTTTCCTTACTTGACCATCTTTTATACTCACCACTTAAATAGAGAAAACTGAAAATTTAACAGAATCTGAATTGAATTAATTTTTAAGAAATTAAATTAATTTTTTTTTAGCCCTAATCGAGACTTAAACTATACCTATTTGTTATACTTTCAGTTTGTTTAGGGAAAATGTTTATTTGGACGTTATTTATGTACTGACTAATTAAACTTAAAATTTGTATGGTCAATATTGTAGCCCTCCTAGAAAATCGCATCAAGTATCATTAGCTGGAACGGAAATTTTATAATTTTTAAGAACATATGGAGCTTGTCAGATTTTTAACTTCATCGAAATACACTGCTTGGAATGTCAACGTATTAAATGTTGTACCTGGCACTATTCAGTTAAGTTAAGTTTCAAACGATATTAATGTTGGGACATTTTTGGTTCAACACAGCTTCTGGTAAAAAATTTCCCAAGTTTCTCAATTCAATTGGAAAGTATAAAAGATATGCATAACATCAAATAAATACACGGTAGTGGGCGAGGTAGTAGGTAGAGTGATTGACTTTGGATTCGTGAACCTACGTTCGAGTCTTATTAGCGGACGGTATTATTTTAATTTAATTTTTCTGTATTCAAATTGGTTCAACATACAGCTTCATTTAATATTTTTCAAACAGTGGCATGTACATAATATAAGATGGGTATATAGCGATGGTGGAATAAACGGTGGCAGAGTCGATTACCTTTCCTAAAATTTTCAATATTTTCTATACAAATGACAGATATAAAAGATTTGTATGGCATGAAATATATATGAGGCGGTGGTCCAGTGAGCAAAGTCAGGATTTATGGATCTAAGTTCGATTCTCGATCGCGCCAAACATTTTTTGATTTAATTTCTTCTGTCAAATTGGTGATGGTGAAATAAAAATAAACCAACTCAGCTTCTGTTCAAAACTTCAATCTCCATCTAATAAAAGTGATAAGTATAAAAGATGGGTATATGGGTGGGGGTATAGAGACGGTAATGAAACTGTACGGCGATGGTTAAATAAGCAGAGTCCATTGCCGTTGCTAAAAATTTCAATATTTTTATTCAAATGGCAGCTATAAACGCTACCTAGGAATATGAATATTTATATGTATGGCGGTGGCTCGGTGGTGAAAGCAGCTGTGTTCAAGAGCCTCAATATATATTTTTAATTTAATTGCAAATTGGTCCTTTTTAAATCAAAAAACGATTTTTTTTTAATTTAATTAGAAATGTGTGGTGCCCGCTAAATTTGTTTACCCTTAATCGAAGTTCGAATTCTGCATAACACACACACCTTCCAAATCCTATGACACCGCCGCTTACTTTACCACCTCACCATTTCCATATATAACGGCTTTGCCGCTATACTCATCCTTTATATTTGCCTATTGAAGGGAGAAATTAAATAAATTAAATTAAAAATTATTTAATGCCAAACCGAGGCTTGAACTCAAGTTCACAATTCCAAACCCAACGACTCGGCTTACTGGACCACCGACGTATATAAAGTTGGTGCTATACAAATCTTTTATGTTTGCCAATTCAATAAAGAAAATTGAAAATTTTAGCAATAGGAATGGACTATGCTTATTTGACCATCACTGTATATTTTCATTACGGTCATACACAAAACACAAGAGATGGCTCTTTTACTTGCAGAAATTGAATGTAGATTTCAACAGAAGCTGTGTTGAACCAATTTTAAAACAGAAATTAAAATAAAAAAATATTTGCGCTGACGAGTCTCAAACTCGAGTTCACAATTTCAAGAGCATTGACTCTGCTTACTCGCCCACCGGTGTATTAAAAATTGGTGCTGAACAATGATAGAAATCTTTCATACTGGTCTTCATACTGTCCAAGAGAAGCCAAGTCGTTTTCTACACCGTTGAGCCATCGTCGCCTTCAAAAAGACCTCTGCGCCTACTATATAATGGCTCTACTTTCAGAGACCCCTGCACAATTCGTTCTGGATCCGCACGCAGAACGTGACCTGAGATCTTACTATAAAATGTCGGGAATTTTTATCAGATCTCTAATCTCAACATTGTACAGTAAAAATTGAATTGATTAATTAAGAAGAAATATTTTAAGTAACAAGCCAAATTCAAAACATGCACTTAATTTTAAAGCTTACATTTTATGCTACATTTTCCTAAAGTTCGCTATCAAAAATTTTTATTTAAAAATGATTTTAGAATCCTCACGTGAGCCCTTTAAACTGTCATCACATGCCATATAAATACAGTTCAACAATTTTTAGTACTTCTTACGTTTAATTATTAATTTATTCATTTAATTATTTTTTTTTCTGAAATAATAGTTGAACTATCTGAGGATAGTTTAAGCATAATTTCAAATGAGCCAGTGACAGACAGTCTGACAACCGAGTGACTCCATAAGTGTTCCATTTAATATTTTAGGTACGGTAACCATAAAAATTGTATCGGCAGAAACGATGTGATCATCTCATCGAAAGAATTATGATTTAAAAATTGTAACTTCAGTTTAAACTAAGCAGGTTGAATCTCATATATGAAAACATTAATACCTACACACGACTCTAATGAAAAATCTACGAACAAATTATAAATGGCTTACCAAATATACACCGAATTTAATATCATTTAAAATTAACAGAAATATAATTATAAATTCATTAATTATGAATTTTAAAAGAACGCAAAACAAAACAAACAACTTTTCTAATTGATGCGAAGGTGGTAGCGATCACTTTTATTTTAAATCTTTACTTAACTTATCTCCCATCTAGTGTTAATATAAAAAACTAGCGGCTGTCAAAATAATGTCAAAGTTAAAATCAAAGATTGATAAATGTATTGTATGTGATTTTGTTAACTGGTTAATTCAATAATTATTTTGTCGATATATTCATATCGAACGGTTTAACGTTATGATTTCAAGCTGCCGGATGGGGTCTCAAATTGCATGGAATGTTTTGCGGCATTCAATACAATATCGGTGAGTGGTCAACCGATACATAAAGATTGAATTTGAAATGCATGGCAAGTTAGTGTAATTTTTCAGGAACTTTTCAACCACCAGAGCGTTGTGTATTATAGGACCAAAACGGTATTCAGAAGAAAAATACCGTAGAATGGATAAAATGTCCGATGATTTTGAGCTAATTTATAAAGCTCCGATGGAAAATTATTTATCGTTTGCAAAAAATGTCACAACTGGCAGTGTATTGTTTGTTGCCGCAGCATTAGCAATACGAATGTACATGGGCATACAGCCGTTTGAAACATCACAACATCTACTGTATGGCAAGCTAGTGACCGATGAATCGGAGTTGAAAATATTTTTTGGTGGATTCGTGCTGATAACCTTATTACTACGCATTTTTATACACAGCTATGCTCTTCGAATTTATAAAAATGATGGCAAATATGTTGCAATATTTCCGGGCCAGATACCAATGACTAAAAATATTATTGAATTTAAGCAAGGTGACGTTATGGAAGTGCCTAAAGGTCAAACAATCATCCCATGGCACGATTCAAGATTCAAAATCAATAGAAAAAGTGTAACAATGTTGCCAAACAATTTTAAAACCCCAGCGGAACTCTTCGAAATGATGATGAAACCGGAGACAAAACACGAGAAATAGGGAATCCGAAATGATTTCTAATAGTGTTATTAATCTTTAATTTATAAAATTAATATCTATAAATATATAAAAGTTACAAATAATTAATTTTGTTTCTATTCCCGCAATTTTCAACGAACTTTTTTTAAGGGCATAATGATGGCATGCAGCAATAACAAACAAGATACAATAAACATACTACAGAAGTGACATCTTACAAAAACAAAACGAACTTTATGTGTTTTCATCATACAGAAAAGTGCATCACGAAATGTCAAAAGTATTGTAAACCAGAAAATTAAAAACATTTTGGATAAAAATTGAGATTATTAATGTATATTAAATTATCTTTTGCCCAATTTTATTTGAAAAATTTGGTTGTTTCCTATAGCCGGATATTTTAAAATAATGTTTCTCCTATTTTAATATGTGACTGTGAAAAAAATTCGAAAGTAAAATTTTATAACTTAATATTCACTTTTATTCCGAATTAAATACTAGAAAAATCAAGTAAATTGGTTAATGAAAATTAAAAATCGACAAATGAAACGAAAAAGTGGTGATTATGGTTCGAATAATAGTAAAAAGTTTGTCTCGAACTCACATAGCATTGAACAGATGAATACATCCTCTGGAATGTCATACAATCAAATGGTTCAGTCTCCCTATAATATGTCAGGCGAATTGATGGGGAATAGTTCTATTCAACAAACCTATTACGCCAATTATACAAATTTGCAGTACATAGTTGATCCAAATCAATATGCAGCATATTATCAGACGATACCACCACCCATAGCATCAGGAATGTATCATCATCCGCCTCCTCCCCCTTTACCTCCGGACGATAGTGATATGGTTAAGCCACCGCTTCCACCGGGAAAGCCACCCAGTTTAATGCTTCCACCACCAAGTAATTGGAATCGAAAACAAAATCAACGTACACCAAACGTAAACAACAAGTATCATAATAGATTTCAAAAAAACCAACCACCACCATCAATATCTTCCCACTTATTACTCCAAAAATCCATAACATCAGTTACGTGTAATGCGGATAAACCTACTGACGAGATAACTGTAAGCAAAAAAGCGAAACGAAAACCTATGTCAACTCGATACCCCAAAAAAAAAGAATGGGATCATGACGATGCAGTGAAGGCACTTGCTATAGAAACTGAATATAATCGATTACAAAAATTACCAATGTTAATATTAAAGTTCCCTGATCCAGAGCTAAATAAAGACATAGTGAAAAGTTTCTCTCAACAAATTGATAATGTACATTTTCAACAACCGTCCACAGCACGCTACTGTTATGTAACACTTCGCCCTGATGCCAACTTAAAGGAAGTAGAAAATGAAATCGGAAATATGCCATTTGGAACGGGTAAAATTATTGTTAAAAAACATGTCCACGAAGAACGGACAACAGTTGGGCCAGAAGAAATTGATCCATATACCTTATATATAGGCAATTTACCGACCAATGTTACTGTTGCGGCTGTAAAAGATAAATTTCCAACAGCCCAACGGATCGATATAGGATTTGCACAAAAAATGAAATACACACGTTATGCATTTATTCGGTACCAGACAATTGAAGAATCGATAGAAGCATATCGCAATACGTTTAATCTTGAAATGGAATCGAGAAGTTTAATTGTCCGGTTTCGCCGTCAAAAAGGAAATGTTGGTTTGCCTGGTGAAACGAGATTACCGAGAGTTAAAACATTGCCGCCGATACCAGAATTACCCGCTACAGTACTTGATTATTATGATACATCAATCGAAGCGCCCATACTAGATTCATATGAACCACCTGAACCGCCTGTTGAAATAAAAAAAGCGGAATCCGATTTAAAATTACAATCTATTACAAAAAATGAACTTATCGTACCAACAAAAACAGATAATCCACAAAATACACCGCCATTAAATGAAATAGAAGCAATAGAAGAAATAATTAAGGCAACTGAAAAAAGTTCAATTCTCACACCACTTATTCCAGTCGCACCACAAGCACCGGATACACCAGAATTAGAAAAATCACCACTAGAGTCTATCGATTCAAAGGCAAATGTGATAGCAGAGGCCATGCAACTAATGAGCGAACAAATTCTGGAAAATGTAGATAAACCAGCAGAAGTAATAATATCCATCATACCGGAACCTGTTACAACACCGACTGAACCGACGACACTAATTTCATCAGGATCAGTAAAAATTAAAGAAGAGACAATAATTAATAATGAAGCATTGGATGATTTGCTAATTGGCACGAGAGTCAAAGAAGAACCCGAAGAATACGAGGATGATAATGAATTTGACGAAGATGAGAGTGATGATGAAATGCTAGATGGTAAATTATATTTTAATTTGTGTGTATGAAATAAATAACGCACATCATGTTATTAATTTTCAGACGATGATGACGACGAGGATATAATAGAAGATAAAGAAGAAGATGATGATGATGCAGCTCTGTACGATCGTTTTAATCATTTTCACGACATGGAATTCACAGATTTTGATGAAAAGGAAGAAAAACCGAAAATTGTCGATTTGGAACTTTTACGTGGAATTTCAACTGAAGGTGAACCAAACCATCTTACATCCCAAAAGCGATCGGATTACGATGATCTTTTCGACAATCTAAATCCAAATGATAATTTAGAATTGTAGTTGATCCTAGGTTTATATAATATATTGTTGCATTTTATAAAAAATAAACAATATCACAATAAAGATTTTCGTAATAATTTGAGCAACAATTTGTCTGTCCTTGTTTTATATAGTAAAGAACATCGCGAATTTCTGTCAGTTTTAATCTTAGGGTAATAAAATTTTGTTAGAAGAAATCTTAACGGCCTTAAAAGTATATATATTATATTATATGTATATTGTGGTGCACAACTCTATGGAATGAAGCAATAAATTAAATGATAAGGTGATGTGATTTCTGATCCAAAAATTATTGTTGTCTGGGAGTCCGTGCTTTGGAAACAGGTTGGTTGGAGAGTTGCAGAGAAACCTGCTGTAGACAAAAGAGCTTTGTAAGAATACCTATTTGAGATGAGCACGAGTCAAGACATCATAGAGGTAAAATTATAGGCCTGCATCCCCCATTATGAATGAATTCGTGCCTAGTATTCCACGCGAACATAATGATGAACATTTCTGTCCTCCTTGACTTAAAACTGAATAAAAATATGTTTCAATAAGTTATAAAAATTGGATATTTTAATTTGTGTGATTTCTAAAACTATAAAATCAAATTTGAAGAATTGGGTGAGCGAATATAATTTTCCTACAAAAAGCTAAATAACTGAGGGACAAGTATTGAGGACGAGAGGTAAACATCTGCTGCTAAGAAAGAACTCCCCATTTATACTAGTAGGGTGCCGGTGATAGATTTATTTATTATAACGGACTTGGAACGATCTGACTACAATCAAAGAGAACTTACGTGTAGACGCTCGCGGCGGGAGGAAGGTCATAGGCTCCGTCTATCTCCATCTAAGGAAACCGGTAGACCACAGTGCAGAAAGCGATTTTAACGCTCTGGTAGGAATGGATTCCAACGCGCACCACTCAACTGAAGCAGCACCAATCGACGAGGTGGTGAGAATGAAGCTTGGTATATGATCACCGATAAATATGCCGCAACAGGATCGCGACTGTCATAATTGTAGTAACATCTTTATAACTGAAGAAGAGAGTAACATCCAAAATCGATCTTAAAAAATGAATAACAAATAATTATCACAAAAAAGGAAAAAAAATAATAAAAATTAAAATACAAAAATAAAATCTAGTTTTAGTTTTATTTATATAATAAACAAGTGATAAAAGAGACATAAAAATGGATCCATAGCTTAAATAGTCTTAATTGTGCTGTAGTCTTGCAATTTAGAAGTCATCTTCGCTCTTTGTAGGGAATATATTATAGAATCACGCTAGATTTACAATAGGTCACCGAGATTACAATACCAGGATCCACTAACTATTCCATGGCAGCATTTATTCTATCATAATCATTATTTATTTTATAAATAAAATACATCAGTTAAAAAGTTAAGTTATTTATTATTAGATTGTTTTTTATTAATTTTATTTTCATTTTTCTCGTGGACATTTGAATTATTTGTATAATAAATCTAGTTTTTATTTTTTTTAATAAAAGATATGTTATTTTATTTTTATTTTATCTAAAAAAAATACAAAAAAAATAAATCAATTTAAAAAAATAACAAAAATAAAATAAAGCCTCCCTACTTTCTTTAATAAACATAAAAAAGTACTAGAAAATTGAGTAAGTTTGTGACTTTACTAGATTTTTAATATAAAAATTTTGTTTGGAATTTTATGTACATCTTTTCGTTAATATCTTCATCTTCAGGAAGCACTTAAATATGTGCAAACATTATAAGATTTTTACGCAAAAAATATAAGTAATTTATGTATTAATATTAATAAAAAAAATAAAAAGACTAGAATTTTGGAACTTTAACACCAATAATGTTTAAAAACAAGAAAATAATAAGAGACTTTTCTTTATATTATGTACTTATGTAAATAATAGTTATTCTCTGTTTAATTATCATTCGTATTTTAAATAATTTTTTGTATTTCATCTCATCGCACTATTACACAAAAAATTTATCTCATATTTATACTTTAAAAAAATTGTATTGATCTGATATTCATCATCGAATCATTTTTATGAATAATAAGCTCATTTTTTGTTTATATGTTATTTTGGAATGATTATATCAATTAATTTACTATCGATTATTATAATATGTGGAAGACGGAAATTTGAGCAAATAAAAATTTATCCTGGAAGCTTTAATGTTGTTTTTTTGTATAAAAATGGTATCTCATTACAATTTGGTAACTTTTATAAAACTATATATATTATGCTATTTTGTGTATAACTGCAAACTAAACTCTTAAATTTGAGCCAGTTAATAAGATAATGTGCGCTTTTTTAATTTCAGATCAACACCCGACTTAATAATTCAAATATTCATAAACAAAAATTTGTTTTTAGCTTATTATATAATTAATAAATTACATCTTTTAGAGATGAATATTAAAATATTTAATTTCTTTTTGTATTTTCTGTATTTACAACCTTATATAATTTAGTGTTTTCTATCAAAAAATATCCATTAGTGTATAATAAAATAATATGTAACCAGACCGCTTGTACGTTTTTTCAGTAATAAAACGGGGAATGATTATTTAACAAATGAAATAAAATAAACATGTATATAAAAAATAGTATTGTCAACTAATTAAAAATAACAAAAGAAAAAAAATTATACAACTATAAAAATAATGTGTTTCTTGTTCATTTGCCAGGGCCATTACTTAAAACAGCCGGCAAAACATTTGCCTGTTGTACAGCAGCATTTAGTGCATCAATTTCTTTCTTTAAAAAAGTATCACCGCCATTATTACACACGCCATCCATGATAATTTGTTGATCATTATTTGTACGTTTACGTAAACCTTCCGAATTTATAAAAAATTCATTTATATCATTCTTACGCATTAAATCATCTTTTAATTCAACAATACCCGTAACTGTTTTATCAAAAAATTCTTCAACATTTTCAGCCAAATTATTTATTAGATTATCATCATTATTATGGTTTTTACTATTTTTATTATAATTATTATTATTTACTATTACTTCGTTATCATCAGGTAAATTACTTGTAATTTTAACATTATTATCACCAGTTTTATTATTACTTAAATCATTATCATTAGTCATACAAGTAGAATTTGTTATATTATAATTATAATTATTACTATTCCGCTGTTTATCACCACGAAGTAGTTTTGGTAAAATAAATATTGTAACAAAAGCGACTAGATGAAGGCACATATAAATATTCAGGTACAAACGAAGACTTGCCTTAAAATATAAAATACATTTGTGTTAAGAAAATACTCATTGAATTCAATTAAGTTAAAACGGTTCCGCCAAAATAAAGGTAACATGTGCACAAGTTACTCATGCATTTAATAATTTTTTAAATAGTACAGATCTTTTGGCGGTCATTTTAATGTTTTCCTGTTAATTAAATATAAACAAATTACTATTTAATTCAAAATGATTTAAATGTCATGGGATAATATTTGGATCATTTCACCCAAGTCTCGCAGTAAATAAATTAAATAAATTATAAAAATTGTGCGATTCGGAATAATTATTTTATTTGATTTATTTACTAAGAGATTGATCAAAACGAACTAAAATATTGATTGTTTATATTTCAATTTATGTATAACATACCTGAAACTCTAGTAACACAAACGCAAATGTTGTATATCCCATAAATACTCTAGTTGTCAGACAAGTTATAATATCGTATAAAGCACGCGACGATTTGGTTGATTGGAATCGATGGTGGAATAATTTTCGGGCCTACCAAACAAGATTTTGTAATTTCACCCATGTTACAAACAAATTACACTACTCACCATTCGAGCTGCCATAACAATTAGAGCACCAGTTGCAAACGTAACATAATATCCTGGATAGAATCCATGCCATAGGGCGCTCAAACTGAATGTCAATACGGTACCGTATTTTTTTGGAACACGCTCATAAACGACTGTGCGCAACCATCGATTTGTTCCCATATTCCACGCACTTACACTGTCGCGGAAATTCGAACCAAATTCAAATGCCCATATTTTAATATTTGAAATCATATCCCATTTTGCAACGCCATCCATATCGTAACCATTAAAACCTAATCCTGAGTTATTGCAGATCGCATCGGCCAATAACCAGGCATGATAATACTTGAAACGTATCACCGTTGTGGCTATTATTAAATACCACAACTTATACCCGAATGATGTGGCTCGAATAAAATCGTCGTCCTTTATAGTTTTTATGGGATAAACTGGAATAAGCTTTATAAAAATGTATGCGCAAATACCACTCGCTATAACTTTGTTTATAACCGCTTTAATTGGTGATGGTTCGAATACTATCTCCTTTGCGTTATAATTTTGATCTAAATTACCCTAGAAATAATTAAATACAAATAATCATAATTTAAAATAATTTAATATTCAAAAATTCATGACTTACATTTGTGCCAGGTGTATTTTTTAAAAATTGAGAACCCTCAATAAAATCAATATAATCCTTATAAAATATAAATGGACCAGCCATCAGCGATTGAAATTGTAATACATATGAAAAATATTCAAGTGCTGATGGTACCTTGTTGATAGCATAATACTTTTGCGATTTGGTTAAATCTTTTTCTTCTCTTGTAAAACCATCGTGGATACTAAATGCCAAGCTAGTTACTTTTTGCGTTATAATCATTAACGGTCCAGTTATATCCAATGAATACGAACCATAATCATAATATTGCCGATGAAGATGTATACATGACAAATACGCTAATGCAACAACCATAACAATTCTTGAAGAAACATTAAAAAAATATTATTAAATTTAAATTAACATAATTTCTATATTCTTAATATAGGTACATCGTAGATTATGTATATACTGACCGTTGAACAATTTGTGGATTTTGTGTACGAATTACAATATAGCAAATGGCTGGTAAGCCCGCAATGTGAATTGCTTGTTCTCCAAAACAAAAGTAACCAAAAAAAAGTCCCAACACCAAACCGAATGCATGACGGACATCAGACGTAACTTTTGTTTGATGCAAAAACGAACGAAAGAATGAAGCCAGGAAGACAGCTAGTACTTGACATAAGATGAAGTTTATCTGTGCAAAATAAAGAAAATTTATAAAAAGTTTATTAGTTCATTTCAATTTATAAATAATTTATTGGCTTGTTATAATGAATTGACAAATAACTGATAATAAAACTAAATAATAATTATAAACAAAGAAAAACTCGTGTCAGTGATCGAGTCGGTATTAATTATAGTTAATTGTGAACGGTAAAGAACGGCCTTGAACAAACAATTGTATAAATAAATTTTTCGGCGAATTTTATGTTGCTAATGACCTATTATCAAACTATAATAATTAGACGATACGAATCTTAAATAAAATACTACCTACTCAACGAAATATATCAAAGTAATAAGTGGAATTACCTGCCACCAAATATTACAAAATTTCTAAAATTTAAATTATTGCGCTTTTAATTAATTACTTGTTAATTTAATTTAGTGGGCAGTTGTTAAGCTAAGTTTAACAAAATTGTATTTTTTTTAATGAGTATTTTAAACTATGCAGGAGTTAGATGTATCGTTTATTATATTCTCTTCAGACAGTTGGATATTGTTCGCGGGGTCTATTAACTTTATTATTCTACCATAATTCTATATTTGGGTTTAATGATACATATCGTAAAGTTAAGATGTTTCCGCGTTAACTGAATCTTGTACATGTGTAGCGTGAGCGTCTAATGCTTGCATTAATTTTCGTCATGTAGAGGTAAAAAGAATGCCTAATCGCAGCATGAATGGTGTGTAATAATATATAGTACCAGAAAAGTGCAATTTGTCCACATAATTTCTAGTTTTTTCTGTAAAAATAAGGAATTGTATATTGTAATGATGTTACTTAAAACAATAGTTCAAAGCTGAGAAAATACAGTATTTAGCTGAACTATATATTATAAAACCAGTGGACCGGAATATTCATCAAGAAATATTATTTACGAGTCACTAAACTAAAGTTCTGTACATCCACTTTTAATAACTATTAATTTCGCGAGTTTCGAGAGAACCAATTTCAATTCAGAGAACCATTCGATGTTATGAAATATTATTTTTTAAGTAAATGAATTTTATTTCCAAAAACCATTCTAAATATACATGCACTAACATTCCAAAATATATTTGTCACGTGTGTGGATGAAACACAATGTTATCGGTGAACATGGTTGTTTCCCTTGAAGTGTGTTTCACATATTTGGCGAACACAAGCCAATGTTGACCTACAATGGTCATACGAAAACCGCACACACGACGCGGCGAAGTTATACACATCACAGTTACATACGAGGCTTTAGAATTTTTTTCTCAGAAGTAGGTTTTCAGTGCTATTTTTTCAGTGGTCAATTAGCATAAGTTAATAAATTCTTTGGATCTTGAGGCACACGAAGAAAATGTCTTTTATTATCGACTTGCGGAAAACACGGATTCGTTGCAAACCAACATAAAGATTCTTGATATAAAACTACAAACAGAATGAGTCACTTAAAGTGAACCAACCGAAAAACTCGAAAACGAGCAACTTTATGAAAAAATGTTCCAAAGATTCGTACGGGGTTTAAGGGAGAAATTTTGATGGTATAATTTATTTATAATTTTATTGACGTTTTCATGGTAATTTTTTTACAGTTTACAGAATTTTATTTTGCTTGATAAATACATTAGTTAACATTAATTTTTTATGATTTCAGTGAAATAGTTAAGAGATTTTTGAAGTTTTAAAAGAATGTAAAAACTTTTTATACATTTTCAACTTAATTAATTAATTTTAGTGTTAGCGATCATTGCCATTTGATACGTTGTGTTACTGATTCGATAGCCTATAAGTACATAAGAAAATCATCTCGATTTTGTAATAAACATTCTTATTGGAAACTAAAAAATACATGGCGCGAAACATAAATCATCAGTCGCCTCTCACGACAAGAGTTCCATAGAATATTTAATTTAATAATTTAATTAAATTAAATATTCTTTGGTTATAATTCAGTCTACTCGATAACCAAACAAGGCCACACAATTATTTTGAATACGGGAGTTATTACTTATGCTATGCCAATAATAAGCATTATTCAATTATGTACATGTTTACTAATGTTGGTTTGACAATTTAATCTCCTGTAAGTCGTCTGAAGGTGACTTGCCGATCATAAGAATTTATACTATGCTAAATTATTTTAATTGTTTTGCCATAAATAAAAGCACAACTGATAAGAATACAGGCAATAAATCTCCGAAAAAAACGAATACACAACACTTCATTCTGCGATAACAAACACAACGATGTTCGAGCCCCGCATATACATATATAAAATCTGTGGATCGGGGTGTGGTTGATTGATATTTACAATAATACACCGATGTATATACTGTATTTATTTGTATTCAGTATTAGTAGTTATTATACATATCAGTCAAATTCGTACAACAAAAACAAAACAAAAACGTTGAATATAAAATTATCGAACCAATTAGATTTGAATCGTATGACATTGTATGACTTAACACAATTTTGTAAAAACAAATTCAAACTTTCGCTTATATCAATAGCTATAAAATAAAAATAGACTTCCCAAAATACAAATAATTAAATTGGTAAGCAAACTATAGGAATTCTAAGAACGAATACGTTGTTGAGTAATTGAAACTAAAAATTAAATAAAATAAAAAAATAGTTGGCACGACTTATCGAGAGTGTGACTACTGCTCAAATACGAATATGTAAGTATTTTATTAAAATCCGCGTATTATCATAAGCATAATTTAAATTTATATACATTATTAAATATATACATATGTAGTTTGAATCACTTAATACTGCATTTAATTTGATAACGAGACATGAGTTTGGGGCAGTAATTGTCGTTTTATGAGCACATTGATGATTCATACCTATCTAATTTATAAGTCACTTTTTTTTTAAACAAAATCAAATAAAATCCTATATAATGCTACAAGCCAACCAATACACATATAAAATATATTATAGAACAGTGCAAAAATAACGTGCAAAGTTACAAAACTTATATGTATAACATAATCATATGAAATAACGAAGCTTTCTGAATATTTATATCCGACACAATTTGTATATTTTTTTTTTTGGTTGTTACTTAACTGGGTCAGATGTTTTTGAATGTACATCTTGGACAACCACATCACAATCATTGCAGAAACTAGAATAAATAAGCGGTAAATTTTGTTATATAAATATGATGATTAAAATTCGAATAAACTAACGGAACACAAATTTGGTAAACATAACAAGGTCCAGGATTAAAGGTCGTCCAATAATCTAATCTTACTCAGGTTATATGAAGTGTGTACGCATTTAACATTTTCAAATATAATTTGGCCCAAAGTCAGATTTAGTATAAAGTGTTATTATCTGCGAAAATAATTTTTATACCATAGAATAGAATGGGCTTACATTATCATTACTTCAGCACTATTTCTATTTTTAACACTGTTCCAATATTTACGTCATTTTTTGAAGATTTAATTTGTGCAGTACGATATAAATTTTCGAATATGACTATTGGATTGCTATCCAATGTCGAAATTAGAATAATATAACGGTAGAAATTTTCGATGCGATAGAGCCCTTTCGACATGACGAAACGATTTTTAGTACAGAGCAGTTTATGGAGCATTAATATACCGTGTTGCATCATTATACATAAATTATTTTTATTTATTTTTTAATTCAAACTACAGGAACATAGTGGTATACATTATGTACATATAGGTATATGTACATCTATTGAACATTGGTATGGAATAAGATTTTGTACCTAAAATAACCGGTGAAGAATTATTTTTAGAATTAATTTTTGTTTTACGAAAATATGATTTATTTAATTTCTGTTGGGATTTAAATATTTAGTGCACTTATTGTTATAAATTTATCATTGGAATGAAGCTTATGTAGCTTTCCATCACAAATTTTTGGTGCAGTGGAAAATGAAATTATTTTACAAGTAAACAACACTGCAGTTCACTTGAACTATTTTTTTCAACTCAACTATTCAAGATTTTCTTTTATGGAATGGTAATTTATTATTAAGTAATAGAAAAAAATTATATTATGTATTTGATTAAATAATTTTTTTGTTTTATCTAAAACTGTCAATTTTTGCCGTTTCAGAACTAATTTGAAGAAGGACTAAATAATTAATCGTTCCTAACTTAATAAAAATGGATTTTGTTTATAAAATTGATTTCACTTTCTTAAACTAATTAATTTTATTGCTAAAATAAAGAATGCTACCTCCCTTATTCAAAATAACGGTTCGATTCAACCCACAAGCTCTTTTTTAAAAATTAAATAAAATAAAAAAATAGTTGGCACGACTAAGGGTAGAATAATAAAGCTCCACATTCGGAAAAAAATATAAAATATGCTTTAAAAAAATGTTTTCATTTTTTTCTAAAGAACTAATCATAGGGATTATATACAACACACAACAGTATCAGTTTGAATAAGTTGAACAGTACATTGTTAAAATAATTGAAAAACATCGAATAACAATAACTATAATATTTTAACTAAATTGTAAGCTTTTAAAAGAACTTGCAAGCCTGCAGTTTAATTCAGTTGATCAACAATATCAGAGATGTATTGAGACTCAATCCACGACACAATTGGTAGACCACAAAATTAAAAAAAGTCAATGTTTTTCAAAATTTAATATCCAAATTCTACAATTTCGAAAATCAATTTACACAAATTTTTACAATTCTGAATTTTAACTGAAAAACTAAAAATTCTTGAAATTTATCAATTCACAGCACATTCCATTTAATTTAAAAATTCGAAAAATTTCGAAACCGAATTACACGTATTCTCAAATGTAAAATTTGAATATTAAACGCTCATAAAAATCAATTTATGATGGACATTTTCTGAATTTTACAGCATTCCTTCAATTTTTCTGATATTCGTAATTTACAACTTTAGAAAGTTAACTAGGGGGATTTTTCAAATTTTGAATTTTCCATCGAAATTAAGATGATTTATAGAAATTCGGCATGCCACTCGAATTATACCGAGCAAATAGCGCAATGAATAAAGCTGTGACGTTTGGATCAGGAGGTACCGAGTTCGATCACATTAGAGGCATGCGAAAAGAGATTCGAAATTTCGAATTAAATAAGCAGGACTAAAGATAGTAATTTATGCTTTTT
Organism: Tipula unca; assembly: GCA_951394425.1. Classification (NCBI taxonomy): domain Eukaryota; kingdom Metazoa; phylum Arthropoda; class Insecta; order Diptera; family Tipulidae; genus Tipula; species Tipula unca. Next base: position 93,166,531 of record OX596382.1, read on the forward strand.
GGCAAAAATTTGTTAAGGAACCTTTTATTTAATACTGGCGCCAGAACCTGGAGTACTCATAATACGGCACTGATCAATATTAAATTATATCCATCAGACAATACCACGTTTTCTCTGGACTGGTAATGCTGTTCTATATATTCAATTGGATGTTTTGTAAAATTGAAAACTACCGCCTTGCTCCTTTTTATTGTATTCTCTATGGAGTCCTAGGATTTACTTTTTCTTTAGTAAGCTTATTCTTCGCTACATTTTTTATGTTCGTAAATGAAAATTGTTGACCTTCAAATTTATTGGTATTAATTCAATGAAATACATATTTAAAAATTATATTTCTTTGGAAATTTTTTTTTTATTTAACCATATTCGAAACACATTTAAAAAACAATCGTTTTTATTCAAGTGAACTGCAGTTAAAGTTTAAGTGTGTTTATTGACGATTGGTGCATCACGAATTCAACGTAGCGGAATTTTTCTAAAATAAAACTATCTATCCATTGACGTTTAAAATAAAACTATCTATCCATTGCTGTTTAAAAACATACAACACAAACTTCAAATGGATCGTTCTTTTTAATAATCATTTTTTCCGCGAGAGGAGCTTAGCCCAGTTTTACAATCAAAAGCACACTTTTTTGTATCTCAAAAGAACATAAATGAAAAATTGATTTTTTTCGTTGTGTTGGTTATTTGTGTTGTGTATAAACGTTTTGAAATGTCAAAATAAATTCTGTATTGGGTAGTAACATTTTACTTTTCGAATAAAATAATTAATTAAATTATTTTATTTGTTTCATATTCCACACATTTTATATAATTATTTTAAACAATACAGAATAATTTTAATTGTGTGTATCAATCACACCGTGCGAAGCTAATTTCATTAGCAATCGAGATTTTCACTAATACCCACGCAAAACCAAAGAATATTTCATTTAATCAGAAGCGCAACCAAGAACAAGCAAATACACACCACCAACTTTTATAGGTCGTTTTTGTGTCAGATTCAATTTTATTTATCAAACAAACATTAACTACTACCAAACACGTTCAAAATTTATTAGAATTTTTTGAATCGGCAAGGTTAACTATTGTAGTAATTTGGCTACCAACAAAACGAAAACAAAAATTATTGTGAAGTTACTACGGTCAATTTCGGAAAATGCCTAATCTATAATACATATGTATTTGAGCAGTCAAAAATAAATAACGTTAAATTTCATAAATATTTTAGAAAAAATTAGTCTATGATAAATTGGGAATTAAAGTTGTTAAATATCAGCAACAATCGTTCAAACGACACCATCGAAAGCAATTGCAACTATCACATCACTTCAAGTAATAAACCACATCACTTCAAGTATTCACTTATTCGAATCCCTTCATTCAATATGTCACATCACTTCAAAAATTCGTATTCTCTTCGTCGCTCAAAATGACGTGACACGACAAATAGAATTATCAGGCAGCAACAATTATTTCCTGATTTTTGACGTATTGACGTTTGAAATACATAATAAGCGTTTTTTTATTAACAGAACTTCATGTCCAATAGAACAACGGGAATAATACTGGGAAATTTTATTTAATTTAACTAATATATTTTATTTAAGTTCTATTTATCTTGAGTAATTTCAACTTCTAACAATATTTTTTGACGTTTATTGTCAAATAAAATATTTGTTTAAAATATTTCCTTTTAAAATTTCCCTTTTTTTCGAGTTCTTGTACTATGATTTCATCGAGAACTTGAAAAATACATTATTTTATCCAGAATTTGAAATATAAAGTTAAATATAATTTATGTTGAAAATATTGAATTAAAATATGTAGTTTAACATTAAATGTATCATATTTATTGATAACAAATTAAATTCATTTGAATTTCACTGAAAAAACGAGAAAATTCTTATCCAGAACTATATTCAAATTCGAAAATTTTTGAATAAAAAAACACCACAAATATGAATTTTCAGTTTTGTGTATGTCGTATTTTTATGTGGTGTGTTAATGTTTAATAAAAACTATTGAGAAATTCAAAATTATTTAGAGATTAAAAATTATTTATATATTACTATACATACTTTAGTGAAAGTTTCAGAATAAAATATGTATAAAAAATCCTTTAGTTAGCTAAATATTTTAATAGATTTCCATCAACGCCGAAATTGTTTACAATTTGTAATTTTATAGAAATTAATATAAATTAAACTATTATAGTTTGATTGACTAAAAATATTTAATTATTATATTTTGAATAAAATGAATTAAAAATATTAAAATCTCACATTTTGCTAACCTCCATTTGTATCCATCATTTAAAATTATCATGCAGTTTGTCATTATCATCAACCCTATTCCCATAGTCGCACTTCAAGTATAAATTAGCATTTTCTTAGTCGATTCATATGATGTGATACCTCGATCACTTACAAATAAAACATGATGAAAAATATAATTTCAAGTAACGTTTGACTTTTTATACGATTACTAGAATATGGCGCCAAGTGATAGTTATCACACCAACCGATAATCGTCACTTCAATCGACTAAGAGAATACCAAAATGTGATAGTTGTCACGTCTATGAGAATAGGCCTGCATTTAAGCTAGCCAGTATCACTTACAAATAAAACGTGATGAAAAATATAATTTCAAGTGACGTTTGACTTTTATACGACTACTAGAATATGGCGTACACCCCAATTCCCGTAGTCGTATCACTTCACACGACATGACTCTAGTCACGTCACGTCACAACAAAATGGAATGGAATTCTTGAAATCGATTCAAGCGGACACTGGAAAAATTCATATTGTAACACTAAAATTGCTCAATATCTGCTGAAATTTGACAGCATAATAGATAATTCAAAGCATTTCAAATTGTGTGTCAACAAAACCAAGCCGGTTTTATTTAATAATTCAATTTTTGAATAATTAAAATGAATAAATTCAATTTGTTGGCAAAGCCATTTCATATACATATTAAATTAAAACTAAATTACTAAATTCCTACCAGAAAAATTATCAAATAATCCACGAAAACCATTTTTATAATAAAAACTTGTCTGAAAGTTAAAACTCGTACTTTTTGTAGTCGCTTGAAAATATTCTTGTCACTAGAAAAAATGGCGTGACAAGAGTCATGTGAAGTGACTTTAAGCGTAACAAACGACTACGAGAATAGGGAAATTGATGTAACGTGATTATAGTCATGAAAAATGACGTGATACGACTATGAGAATTGGTATGGTCAAGTGATAGTTATCACAAAAATAAACTTCACATCAATCTACTAGAGAATACCAAAATGAGATTATCACATCATGTGATAGATGTCACGTCTATGAGAATAGGGCTGTAAATTAGCATTCTCTTAGTAAAGTGTTCCTTTATCAGAAATCCAAAAACTTGTTTTGTTCCTCGTTTATTTGAAAATAGTTAAACAAAAGTGTTTACTCAAAAGTCATAATATTTTCGTTATTAACAAAGGACTGTGCTTCGATAGACATTTGTGTCTCTTTTTTTACGAACAAAATTGTGCTCCATTGAGATTTTTGAATTACGTTTTGTCTATTGCGATCTCAGGCTGTTAGAATAAATTTGCAAACTATCTCTTTTCCTTCTTTTCACTTGCCATCGAAAATAAAAATATTGGTGATATTTTATCGAATGAATTTATAGAAATAGAATCGAGTAGGCTATGATCACAATAAAAATTGCGAAATAGAATACAATTTTGTTCGTGAAAAAAGAGACACAAATGTCTATCGAAGCGAATCGAAGTGATGTTAGAACATCCCAGCACTGATGAAATTATATTTCGAGTAGTGAATATTTCAACTCATACAGCTAACTTCGTGGTGAATTTTTGTGCATCAGAATTTTTATTTTTTGTATCATGAACGCACCAGTTATCACACCAACCGATAATTGTCACTTTAATCGACTAGGAAAATACCAAAATGTGATTATCAATGTGATTAGCGGAATTTTTCTAAAATAAAACTATCTATCCATTGACGTTTAAAATAAAACTATCTATCCATTGCTGTTTAAAAACATACAACACAAACTTCAAATGGATCGTTCTTTTTAATAATCATTTTTTCCGCGAGAGGAGCTTAGCCCAGTTTTACAATCAAAAGCACACTTTTTTGTATCTCAAAAGAACATAAATGAAAAATTGATTTTTTTCGTTGTGTTGGTTATTTGTGTTGTGTATAAACGTTTTGAAATGTCAAAATAAATTCTGTATTGGGTAGTAACATTTTACTTTACGAATAAAATAATTAATTAAATTATTTTATTTGTTTCATATTCCACACATTTTATATAATTATTTTAAACAATACAGAATAATTTTAATTGTGTGTATCAATCACACCGTGCGAAGCTAATTTCATTAGCAAGCGAGATTTTCACTAATACCCACGCAAAACCAAAGAATATTTCATTTAATCAGAAGCGCAACCAAGAACAAGCAAATACACACCACCAACTTTTATAGGTCGTTTTTGTGTCAGATTCAATTTTATTTATCAAACAAACATTAACTACTACCAAACACGTTCAAAATTTGTTAGAATTTTTTGAATCGGCAAGGTTAACTATTGTAGTAATTTGACTACCAACAAAACGAAAACAAAAATTATTGTGAAGTTACTACGGTCAATTTCGGAAAATGCCTAATCTATAATACATATGTATTTGAGCAGTCAAAAATAAATAACGTTAAATTTCATAAATATTTTAGAAAAAATTAGTCTATGATAAATTGGGAATTAAAGTTGTTAAATATCAGCAACAATCGTTCAAACGACACCATCGAAAGCAATTGCAACTATCACATCACTTCAAGTAATAAACCACATCACTTCAAGTATTCACTTATTCGAATCCCTTCATTCAATATGTCACATCACTTCAAAAATTCGTATTCTCTTCGTCGCTCAAAATGACGTGACACGACAAATAGAATTATCAGGCAGCAACAATTATTTCCTGATTTTTGACGTATTGACGTTTGAAATACATAATAAGCGTTTTTTTATTAACAGAACTTCATGTCCAATAGAACAACGGGAATAATACTGGGAAATTTTATTTAATTTAACTAATATATTTTATTTAAGTTCTATTTATCTTGAGTAATTTCAACTTCTAACAATATTTTTTGACGTTTATTGTCAAATAAAATATTTGTTTAAAATATTTCCTTTTAAAATTTCCCTTTTTTTCGAGTTCTTGTACTATGATTTCATCGAGAACTTGAAAAATACATTATTTTATCCAGAATTTGAAATATAAAGTTAAATATAATTTTATGTTGAAAATATTGAATTAAAATATGTAGTTTAACATTAAATGTATCATATTTATTGATAACAAATTAAATTCATTTGAATTTCACTGAAAAAACGAGAAAATTCTTATTCAAATTCGAAAATTTTTGAATAAAAAAACACGACAAATATGAATTTTCAGTTTTGTGTATGTCGTATTTTTATGTGGTGTGTTAATGTTTAATAAAAACTATTGAGAAATTCAAAATTATTTAGAGATTAAAAATTATTTATATATTACTATACATACTTTAGTGAAAGTTTCAGAATAAAATATGTATAAAAAATCCTTTAGTTAGCTAAATATTTTAATAGATTTCCATCAACGCCGAAATTGTTTACAATTTGTAATTTTATAGAAATTAATATAAATTAAACTATTATAGTTTGATTGACTAAAAATATTTAATTATTATATTTTGAATAAAATGAATTAAAAATATTAAAATCTCACATTTTGCTAACCTCCATTTGTATCCATCATTTAAAATTATCATGCAGTTTGTCATTATCATCAACCCTATTCCCATAGTCGCACTTCAAGTATAAATTAGCATTTTCTTAGTCGATTCATATGATGTGATACCTCGATCACTTACAAATAAAACATGATGAAAAATATAATTTCAAGTGACGTTTGACTTTTTATACGATTACTAGAATATGGCGCCAAGTGATAGTTATCACACCAACCGATAATCGTCACTTCAATCGACTAAGAGAATACCAAAATGTGATAGTTGTCACGTCTATGAGAATAGGCCTGCATTTAAGCTAGCCAGTATCACTTACAAATAAAACGTGATGAAAAATATAATTTCAAGTGACGTTTGACTTTTATACGACTACTAGAATATGGCGTACACCCCAATTCCCGTAGTCGTATCACTTCACACGACATGACTCTAGTCACGTCACGTCACAACAAAATGGAATGGAATTCTTGAAATCGATTCAAGCGGACACTGGAAAAATTCATATTGTAACACTAAAATTGCTCAATATCTGCTGAAATTTGACAGCATAATAGATAATTCAAAGCATTTCAAATTGTGTGTCAACAAAACCAAGCCGGTTTTATTTAATAATTCAATTTTTGAATAATTAAAATGAATAAATTCAATTTGTTGGCAAAGCCATTTCATATACATATTGTTAAAGTCTTCTTTGGAACTACCGAAATTCATGTAGCCTTTTGTGAGCAACACTTTTCTCCATCAGGCTAATTAGCATTCTAAATTCCTGCCAGAAAAATTATCAAATAATCCACGAAAACCATTTTTATAATAAAAACTTGTCTGAAAGTTAAAACTCGTACTTTTTGTAGTCGCTTGAAAATATTCTTGTCACTAGAAAAAATGGCGTGACAAGAGTCATGTGAAGTGACTTTAAGCGTAACAAACGACTACGAGAATAGGGAAATTGATGTAACGTGATTATAGTCATGAAAAATGACGTGATACGACTATGAGAATTGGTATGGTCAAGTGATAGTTATCACAAAAATAAACTTCACATCAATCTACTAGAGAATACCAAAATGAGATTATCACATCATGTGATAGATGTCACGTCTATGAGAATAGGGCTGTAAATTAGCATTCTCTTAGTAAAGTGTTCCTTTATCAGAAATCCAAAAACTTGTTTTGTTCCTCGTTTATTTGAAAATAGTTAAACAAAAGTGTTTACTCAAAAGTCATAATATTTTCGTTATTAACAAAGGACTGTGCTTCGATAGACATTTGTGTCTCTTTTTTTACGAACAAAATTGTGCTCCATTGAGATTTTTGAATTACGTTTTGTCTATTGCGATCTCAGGCTGTTAGAATAAATTTGCAAACTATCTCTTTTCCTTCTTTTCACTTGCCATCGAAAATAAAAATATTGGTGATATTTTATCGAATGAATTTATAGAAATAGAATCGAGTAGGCTATGATCACAATAAAAATTGCGAAATAGAATACAATTTTGTTCGTGAAAAAAGAGACACAAATGTCTATCGAAGCGAATCGAAGTGATGTTAGAACATCCCAGCACTGATGAAATTATATTTCGAGTAGTGAATATTTCAACTCATACAGCTAACTTCGTGGTGAATTTTTGTGCATCAGAATTTTTATTTTTTGTATCATGAACGCACCAGTTATCACACCAACCGATAATTGTCACTTTAATCAACTAGGAAAATACCAAAATGTGATTATCACATTATGTGATAGTTGTCACGTCTATGAGAATAGGGATGCAAATTAAGCAAAACGAAATCGATCGATTTCAATAGTAAGGGCCCTGTTGCGTTGATTCTCTATTAACTAACCAATGTTCCAAATTAGTAAATTAAAAAAAATCGAATTAACATTGAAAATAGTAGAATTAATCAGCGAGCTCGTAACTATAAGGACTCAATAAATTATATAAAATTCAATGATACACATTACACGTAGAATATTTAAATTGTATGACAAAAATTCAATAGGCCCTTCAGTTCAATCCACTGTTTGTATGAAAACTATAGACAGAGATAATTAAATAAGAAATCAACAAATCTTTTCGCCCAACTAAAAATGTTTCTATTTTATTATTTCGTTAGGTTGTAAAATATGTAATTTACATTTTATTTACTTTGATTGTGGAAAAATTATTTTTCTGATTAGATCATTGTGTATGATGTAATTTAAAGTTAATTTAGAATTAGATGAACGATAATTTTAGTTTCGGATATTATTAATATTTTCGGGGAATAGAGCGGAACTATTTTTAGATAGAAACGTAAATATGTAATGATACGATCATTCGCTTTATTATCTGTCAGTGCTTATTTCCGCTTAATTGGGAAATAGTACGTAAATATTGGCACGAAAATTGTTTTATTGTTAATAGCTACATAAATTATAATGAGATATTTTAACTACAACTATAACATTACTATTAAATCGGATGTTAATCGACAACAAAAAATTGTTACCTCTCATATTCTAAGCATAATTTAAGATTTTTTCTAATTGATTAGCATTATTATTACAAATCTAAACAAAATTTAATATGATCAAGGTAATCAAGTATGTACATATATTACAGCATTTTACACTATAGTGTGTCCAATCAACCATACTTATTCAGATACTCGACAATCGACATACATACAAATTCTAAAAGTTATGTAGATCACATTGAAAATTCCATAAACGGTGCGAACGATGATAAAAAAAAATCAACTAAGCTTTGCCGTTTTATAAATTTTGTGAATATGTATACATATAACACATATGTATAATATAAATACTAAAAATAGAAAATAAAACAAAAACAAATTATTTTAATTGAAATTAATTAAATAAATATAATACCAAATACATGACGAATAAAAATCACGCGTTTTCTCTGTTGTTTTGTTCAAATTTAACACAACAGTGTAGTCAAAACAAAAAATGAAACGTTAAACCCCATCGACCCAATTTAAATAATACATTTATAAAATAAACATACAATCCAATTGCAGGTTAAATAATGTACATAATATCTAACAATTCAATTTATAAAGATTGAACTTCGATTTTGAAAATATTGATATCATTTTAATTACACATTTTCATTGGCTTCACATATAAACAAGTCCATTAATGAATTAACAATAATAAATAAAGAAATTTATTATAAAATTTAAGTAAACATAATTCCAAAAAAAATGTTAATGTTCTTTCTGGATTCCGTTCATCCAAGGTTATTATGTAAAGGTGAACATACGAAACGACATACAAATTGGAAAAGGATATCGACATCTCTTGTTAAATTATAATTTATAACCAATTATTGATGTTACCATAGCAAGGATTTTAACGAATATTGATGTAAAAAGATTTAGATTTGGAATATGTACTACCAAATCAAATTTAATACATATGCGAATATAAATCCATACAACCATTTTCTAAAAAACATGAAATGACGATAATTATTGTTTGTATCAAAAAAATTATTATTATTGGCTAAAGTAAAATAAAATAAGCTAAATGAATAAAGAACGTGTGAGACACTGCTCGGAGTAAAAATTTAAGTTCAAAAGTGGTGCGAGATTTTCTGATTGTATAAATTTATTGCTAAAAGATTACGAAACAATATGGCTGGTAATTTTGTAGCTTTAAAAGTGAGCGTTTTTACCAATTTATTAATATTTATATAAACAAATAATTCAACTAACTACTTTAAAAATAAGTTTTTTAATTATGCATACCAAATCAACAGATAATCCACATATTTCCGCTAACCATGAAAATATACGACTTCCATCATATTGGGAGTGTTCATCTCCCAATTTCGGAATATGATACATGACTGCTGTGATGTTATTATCCACGGATTAATTAATCTTTCATATGTAATTCACCAACAACAAAAAATAATAATAAATTAAAAACTATTTTATCCACTTAAATTGTTCGAATTCATATAATGTATATTAACTATACATAATATGTATGTTTTATAATTTAATTTATTTATATTATAATCATTTTATTTGTGAAAACATTCATAAAAAAATTTAGATGGCGAAACTCTTGCAATTGTTTGATTTTTTGTAAACTATAAAATATTATTTCGTAATAAAAAATGATTGAATGAAATTATATTTTAAAAAAATAAAAATTAAATAAACTAACGTAAAAAATTTACAAAAATTGTTGAATATAATAATAGTGATTTCTTAAAAATAAAAACAATTTTAATTATATTTTCTGCGCACACAAAAAATCAGAAAACAACAAAACAATAACCAACTTGACATTAAAAATTTTGATTGTACAATGAATGAAAATATGAAATTTGTATTTGTTTTATTTTCGATTTTTTGCTTTTTGTGTTTGTAAAATATTTGTATACGTACGAATGAAACAATATCAAATGAGGGAACGAGAAAAACAGTAATAAAAATTAAAAAAGTCCGATACGAAATGTAGGTGTAGGTGTTGCAAACTATTTGAATATGGTGAATAAAAAGGTCGATTGAAAAGTAAGAAAAGCACTACCTATCGGAAATAAAAGTAGTTCACATTTTACTTTGAAACGATTTATTAAAAATGTGTGCTTGACTACTTAAGTAGCTTGAAACTCAGCAAGTATATATAAAATTATCCAAATATTATCATAACTTAAAGAAAATGTTAAACATAAAGACAAATGTTCAAAAATTGAAAATGTATCGAATGAAAATTGACGATTGTAAAAGTAGGGAAAGCGCCTCTCGTGAAAAAAATTAATGTCGACAGCTTGATGAGACCTCTAGCGGAAAAATCTTAAACAGGAAAATAATGTAAAAAGTGAAAAATCATTGTTAAATAATAAAATAAGAATTATTTTAAGTATATAGCTACAATTAATAAATTTTACATACAATTTTAAATATTTTTTCTATATAAAATTTCACTTAATTTAAGCTGGAGATTCGAATTTTCACAGTGTCTTTTTAAACGTTTATATACTTATTTTATACTTAGAAAATAATTATTATTTTTGATGTTTTATCCAAATAGTTTAAATTTAAAAGCTATTCCAACAGAATACATTTATTGAATTATTTTCCAGCTTATAAAGATTCTGCTAGAGGCGTTTTTTACACTTTCCAATTGACGATTGGAAGACCACAAACACCACGGAGCGAATAAATTTTGAAGCAAATATACACGTCGTTTGAGGTTTATGATTTATTTTTAGAATCAAAAATATAATTTTAGCAATGTGCATTTTTTTGTCTGATTAATGTTAATCTGATTATGTATAGTTAATTCCAATATCCTCCATACCAGACAAATCATATAAATCATCGTATATTTTAGTTTAATTGTTTCCATCAGAGGCACTTACCCACTTTTGCAATCGTCAATTTGGAGTAATTTTGCACATTTTATTTTATTTTCTCTACTTCTACAGCGTAGGAACTCCTTCCGTGCGCCTTACAGATAACTTCATTGCTTTATATTTTTAAGTTTTTATAATTTGATAATTGACTTAAAAATAATTTATTTTATAACTACTATTTCAATTTTGGTAAAATACCAACATTTTTATGAAATGAAACTAACTTATAAATATAATTCAAAAGTTAAGGATGTTTATTTTTCTAGTGGGCCGAGGCGTCCGGTAGGAAGAGTGCTTTAACCCGGATTCCACCTGGATTGAATAATCAAAATAAACATAGTACATATGTGAATATATGACCGTCGAATGGTGTGGATTGGTCAGATTGTGAAATAATGGAATAAATTGTAATTTGTACAACATAAGTTTTCTATTTAGGCTCAAACTATTATTTTTATTTAATATATAAGTAAATTAATTTAAGAAATTGTCAATCGAAACATACCATTTCATAAACAAACTCCCCCTCATAATGATAATGATATGTGTGTATATGTTTTATACTTTTGAATATATTTAAATCATAATAACGGCTTAAACGGAAAATGCCACAAGCGTGGAAAGAAAGCAGGTATATACGCCCAAATAACTAATATTATAAGTTATCCAAATAACTTATAAATCATAAGTTGCTTGGGTGTATCATGTTAGATTTAGAACCAAAGGTGGTCAAAGATTATGTCGATTTGTAAACGTATTTGTTCCGTGCTAGGATGTAATTACACTTTTATAATTATTATGGAATCGTGTTTATTGCCAATATAAAATTATTAAATGATGTGTTCTTCTCGAAATTCTACTGGTAACCGAGATATCGTGTAATTTATTCTGTATTTCAAAATCGAAAGCTTCAAAAGACCAAACGGTATAACACAGTTGCATGCTTGGAAAACGTTGGCAATTCTTTTTCGCTTGAAAATATTTTTGCATAAATCGGCGCATTTAGTTAGTTAAACATTTTTCAAGGCCCTAACCGACTACTAACTATAGCTTATTAAGCTTAACAAGGTGAAATTGAACGTAATGTAGATCCTGTGTGTATACTCTACCTAAGTACATACCTATTATGAAATTTGTCTGCTTTCCTAAAACCGGATGTAGAAAATTTCTATATTGTACCTAATATGAAATTTAAAAATAAATCATAATTAATTATTTTGAAAAACACAAAAAACACTCTTATGCGTAGAATAGACCTATGATTATTTGCTTTATAAATTTGAACACAATTTTTAAAGGTAATCGGTAATTTTAATTCGTAAGTTCGATTGGGAAAATTAATAAACTTTTGCAGAAAAATGGATTTCAAATAGATAAAGAATAATACAAAATTCATTAGAGGGCAACTGCAGTCACTACACTTGTACTTTATTATAAGTAAACATGTGATGTGGTTGGCAGGACGTTGAACGCAAAAATCAATTATGAATCTAAAAATAACAGCCGAAAAATACACGTTATCTCTTTATCGTAAAGTATTTATTTCATAGAAATACAAAAAAATGATACCTAATCTGAACAACAGAAGTGTTTTTTTCATGATACGTGTTATCTTTATCAGTTTGATTTTGTTTAACAACTGAAAAGTAGTTTATTGATGCGGGAAGTGTGCCATAAACATCATTATTACATAAATTGGTTGATAAAAATTAAAAATAGATAGATCTAACTTTTACGTTAGAACAATTAAGTGGATGATTCAATTTGTAAATAAAAACAATAATTTTTTTTTTATTTATTATCTAATTTTATTAATTTTTCTTTTATCTCTCTATTTAATTTTAATTTTATGCAATTTTAATTTAAATCCCAGCATTTCACTTAATACACCCGATAACGCTGATAAGATAACAACTTTAACGGTTGTATACAAATAGGGATTTGCACTTAAGCCCGAAATTTTAAACGGTGACTCTAGTTCTTTTAATAAATCAGCGGCTAATTTTAACACACTATTCGATACCATTAGTTCTTCTTTTTTGTGTGGCTTCTGTTCGATTTGTAGATATAAATTAATTTGTTCGGTTATTAGTACCGAGATGCTACGGTATTTACGATTAATCTTTGTTCCCAGCGTCATAAATCGCAATAAAAATATACCAAGGGCACAAGACCAAAGTAGTGCTTCTAGATTGAATTGTGAGTGCAAATGAACCGAATCTTTGAGCCATTCTACACTGAGAAATGCTAACAGTAAAAGAGTTAGCATAAAAGCGGCGGATACTATTACGTCGACAGATCGTTGTGGTCCACGCCGCTTTAAATAGGATCGTACACTTAACCATGTTTTTATGTTGCGTACTTTATTCAGCCGGAAGTGAGGTACTTCCGATTTTCTTGAACGCCGCGATGATGTTAAATGTGAAAACAGTTTCGCGTATAAAAATCTCTGTTTGAATGTGCGCTCGGCTACCGCAAGAAGGAAGAAAAATAAAAACGTTAAGCTTATCCGCAGCAATAGACTAGATACCATGATTACACGATCCCAAGGCGATTTTCCAAAAGATACCAACATTATTAGCGACCATGACAGTGAAGTTTTCTCCAATAAGAGCACTGGCATTTCGAAAAAATTTATTTCTGTTGAATTCGTTGCATCAATAGTGGCCTAAAATAAAAAAAATTATAAGAATGAGGTTGAAAAATGGGCGAAATTTAGTGCTTACCTCGCATAATCGACAAAATGCAGGAATTAATGATAATAATAAGCTAAATGTTACTCCGATATAGATATAATCACAGGTTTCAGGCATGGCTTCAACTTTCTCTATAATGGATGAGGAGATATCTAACACAGACATCTCAGCCTTTTTAATCTCACATCTGTCCCAAATTGTACAGCTTACTATAAAACCAGAAAAATTGTGTTTAGTTGAATATGAGAAATGATTAATTGAATAAATTTCAGAGTTGATTACTTCTATCACTGGCACCGCATGACGGATTGAGGATCACAGTTGGTGTAAAATCATACTCTGCACAATTTTCCGAGTCTTCGTTATGTGAATCAGAATGTATTTCCGAGCTATAACTACACTCTTCACTATTCGTTGTAATGCCAATCCATTCGGTTCCCGATGTCGTAACTTCCTTGAAATGTACTGTGGCCCCGGTGCCTGGCGTGGATACCGTTTCACAATCATCATCCTCTTGGTCCGTATCACTATCAGATAGCTCCTTTTTTGTTCGTAAACCTAAATTTGATTTAACCGTTTTGATTGTCTTTTTGTCGCTACAATCCGATTCAGATGACGATAGTGTATTCGATTTTTTTACATGAATTGAGGTTAATGGAAGCGATAAGGAATTTCGACGAGATCGTATTGTTGAATTTGTACATTTGAGAGTATCCGTATCGCTGTCTGATAATTTGCTAGCCATTTGATCATTATCATGCACGACACTTACATTATTTATGAGTAAATTTTCTTCTCCACTGGAACTTTTACCATTTAAACTTTCGAAACCATCATCATCTCCGCCATTATTAGGATTGTCTAAATGTACGGGCGGTAAAGGTTGCGGATCACAATTATTTTGTACAGTTTTATCAATTAAATCGTTATAAAAATCAATAACCATTTTGGCTACATCGTCCTTTGGCGGGGGTGATGGTAATATAGAGATCTCACTAAATTCTAGTTGACTTTTTATTGGAGAATCCCAATTTACATTACGTTTTCTCAGGCAATTACTCGAAAATAGATCATTCTTTTGCGTCGTAACAATGAATGAATCAAATTTTTCGATAATCGCCGTTGAAATCGTGGAAGAATTAGGAATTGCATAATTTGATGTTGGTGTTACCTTCATAGCAGAGGCGAATGTTTTACCCTTATCAATGGGTAAATTTGATGGTTTTGTTTCAGTTGGAATCGGACGAGTTCGGATATTTTTCCGTTTCCGCTTAATACGCTCCCTTTTTTTAGTTTTGCTAACTGTATAATGAGGTTTGCGCTTCTGAGTCTTTCCGTTATGCGAGGCAGTCGCAACAATTTGTGAATGAATGATGCTCAAAATTAGACTTAAAACGCAAGGAACTAAAAGTTCTGATATGTGTGCATTAGCCTGGAAAAATGTTTTTTCGATAAAATTCCAATTCATTATCGATAAAATACTTAAATACTTACGCTATCAGAATCTTCTGCAATGTATATATTTATATAATATATACACCAATTGATTAATTGTACAAAATATACAATAAATAATACTGAAAATACTTTCGGCGATGTATGGGAAATCCACCATTTTGCGTACAATGGCAACAGCAGCAAACGAAGCAATGCTAATTGTAATACTTTTATGAGTGATTGTTTCGGTTTAGCTTTTGGAAATGATGATCCCCGAACCAAATCAACATCGATTAAATCAGTTTTTAACTTTGCATTTTTTAATGGAACATTTACAAATCCATTTAGAATTCTTTGTTCTACAGTCTTTTCCCATTGTTGTTTGTCATAAGTGCCAATTTTCTTTTGATACCTTAAGAAAATTCAAACAAATGATTAAATATATTTAAATCTGTTAATAAATTAATAAATATATTACCAACAAACAATTTCATCTAGTCTCATATTATTCTTTTTAAATTTTATTATAATTATAGCACTTTTCTTGCCTGAAGAAAACTTGAGAAAGATGGAAACGAATGTGGTTTTTTTTCATTAAAAATGAAACAGTATTTTGTTTCTAAACAGGCGAAATTTTATTTTACGATATTAATCTCTCTAATTTATTTAGTAACAAAACAATTTTTACTTATTTTTAATAGTTTAATTTTTAATTTATATTCTTTTCTTTTTGTTGCAAAGAGAAAGTCAAGTTCATCGCCGCAAAATTAAAATCTCTATGATAACAGCTGTTTTGTACTTGTTTTCATTTATGTGTACATGAATTTGTCAAATTTAGGCAAAACGAAAGAAAATAAACGAATATTGACGTATAGAAATGAAAATAGATGTCCGTCTAGCGGAGAATAGACGAATTTTATGATACGCTCGTTTTTTAAAAGAATTAATTTGTAAACTTTCGTAAATTTTAATAAATAATAATTATTGCCTTTAAAATGTTAAATGTGTGTGCCAATGTATAGCTTAAAAGTTTAAATTTATATGTATGTATAAAAATTTGGAAATAGATGTTTGTCGTAGGCGCACAACGTTTTATTGAAAAATAAGTTTCAACATAAATTTTTTAGCATGAGTCTATTTTAAACTAATCATTAATACTTACTGATTAATATTTACTATACAAAATAATATACATACACTAAGACGTCGAATTGTGTATGATATGAACGTTGTTTTCTTTCCATTTTCTGTCTGATGTGGTCTGATGACAAAGCATTACGCATATTACCACTATTTTCAATTTTTTGTTGGAAGTATTTAAATTTAGTTTAATTATTTCTTTCTAAATTAAATTTGTAAACAAAAGTGTTTTATATAGGATGTTTATAACTCGGTTTCAACCCAGTTTTGATTCGACAACGACTTTATTCTACAACATAAAATAAAAAAGCTAAAAAACATAATTCGGATTTAATCCAAGTATCTACAAGAGTGAACTAAAGATAACCTGGGTTGAATATCTAACATAAACATACTAGAGTTTAATCGATTGTAAAAATGTAGAATTCGTTTGCTTTTCAAATTTGTGGTTCTTAAATAGTCCCATTTTTTCCGTATTATATCTCTATTTTTTTGTTGTTGTCCAAATCGATAGGTTTTTGTTGTTTAATATCAATATAAGTAAGTATAACAATTACAAAAATATATGGTTTTTTCAAATACTTACTTAACTCTATTAAAACATTTTCCCTCAACTGTGGGCACATCGTGCGATTTTTATAATTTGTGTTCTTAAAATCCCATAGTTGTGATCGAGTCTTTACAGATTCTTTTAGATATTCTGAAAATTAAGATTACGTTACAATGTTACAATCTAAACGATCCGCAATAAAACTAATTACATACCACAGCCAATCTGGTCCACACTCGAATTTGGGTCAAGTCACCTCGTTGACTTTCCGCGTCTGGTTCTTCAGATAGAATATATTCTATCTGCATTAAATTAACTGAAATTTATTTAAATTTATATAATTATTATCTAAAATTGTTCTATAACGATTATCAAATGATTATGTAGCATTATTTTCTATGTAGTACATATTACCATCATAATTAGGGTTGCCAACAGATCTCTTTTAAAGAGAACATGTACTCTTTTTCAACAAGATTTTTTTGTTCTCTATCTTTTTTGGAATATGTTTGATTTGTCCTCTTTTTTATATATTTTATAAATCTATACGAAAACTATAGAAACACACAGAAAAGATGAATAAACCTTTACTTGATTTACATATTCGCTTCGGTTATAGAAAACGGAGCGCTGATACGGTCCTTTTGTTATTGTTATTATTTATTAATTTTTTTTATTTATTATAAATGTATAATGAAATATGATATCTGATATGAAATGAAATACATATTGTTCAGTTTAGTGAATTATTATAAATATGAGTGTTACTTTATTAATTTGTACCAAAGTTCTTGAAACGATGTCAAAAATAATCAAAAATGTTGTCCATCCATGGTTATAATACTTGAATAAAATAATTTAATTTTTAATTTTTTCCTGTTTAACCCCAAAAATGAAGTGACCGAATTCCGTAGACTTTTTAAATTTTGAGACCCCTACCCCCTCATGTTCTCTTTTTTGATTTAACCTATATGGCAACCCTAATCATAATCATCTGCTCCCTCGTCAAAATACGGACGCTTTCTCCTTGTTACTGCTGCTACATTCATTATTAAAATCTGTAAATATTATAAGCTAATTAATTAAAACATTCGGAGATACAATTTCATGATTTAACTTACTTTTATTAAAATTCATTTTAAACAAATGCTGATAAATTAATAAATTGGTAAGATAAATTTTAATTGCACATAATTTTAATTTAATGACCATATTCTATTACTTGTCAGTTCAATCTTTGTTCTAATGCTAGCATCTTGGATATCTTCCAATATATTATTTATTGTGTCAGCAATAAATACCATGTTGGTATTTATCATTGTTCTGTTTATGGTATCTGTCTTCTCTCATTTATTTGTTTGTTTATTCGGAATTATTCATTCCTTCGATTCTACTAGTTCAGTCGTTGTTTTTTCTAGCATTCGTAGGTCTTTTGCATCTGGGCTACCCGCCAGTTATTTCCATACTGTGCCTATGGCGTCCCAACGTTTTTGCATATAATACCTATTTTAATAGTTTTTATTGGAAGTTATTATTTAATTTTTTATATTTTTGCTTTATAAAATTATACAATTCTATATATTATCGTCCTTATCATCTAGTTTGTTACGGCGCTCTCTATATGCAAAACTTAAGGAACTTTAAGGGAAAAGTTAACAAATTTCAATCTTTTAACTTAAGGTTAAAATATTAAAAATTATTTTCTGAAAAATAATGGGTTTTCAGAAAAAAAACTTAGAACGTCATTTAAATTTAATTTAAAATAAATTTACATTATGTTAAAAAAAATTAAATAATTTTTATAAAGGTTAAGAAATTAAATATCGCAATGTTTGTAAATAATTTTTATTAATGATGAAGTTGGCTTCCATTTATCCTTTTCTTTATTATGATGTGAGAAACTTTAAAACTAAAGGCAAAAGTAAAAAGTAACATTTTTTTCCATTGACTAACGGTCTCTAGTAACAAATACTTATATTAATTGATTCTACTGTTTGTTAGATTAATCAGGTGTACAATTTTAACATTTCCCATTTGCATTTTACATAAGTTTGTTTTATGTTAACAAAGGGTCTTTATTTAAATTTGTAATTTCTATATTTAATGATAGTAAAAATTGCTAATTTTGATCTTAAATATATTATCAATATATATGTATATTTATATACGAGGCTTATATTGGCATTTAAATCTGTAATAATAATAATACAAATATACATAACTGTACACAGAATTAGTACGTTTATGTTTGGAATTCAACCTAGGTTATCTTTCACTAAAAACGCAGTCGAATCATCTTGTAGTTAACTCGACTCGACCTAGCAAATTTGTATAGTCGAGTCGAGTTAACTCTAAAATTTGCACTATAAAACGGAGTCCAAAAATAACAACAACTTAAATATGAACGTTTTTTAATTCCTATTTACTGCCGACTGGTGAAGAAGTATTACCACCATTTTCAATTTTTTATTTGTGTTTTTAATTTACAATTGTTTCTTTCTAAAATAATTTTTTAAATAAATCCGTTTTATTTATGACTTTTATAACTCGGTTTCAACCCAGTTTCGACTCGACTGCAACTTGACTCTACAGCATAAGCGCTAAAAAAATAACTCGAATTTAATCCAAAGTTAAATACAAGATGACTCGATTCTGAGCAT
The DNA here is from genome assembly GCA_951394425.1 of Tipula unca. Classification (NCBI taxonomy): domain Eukaryota; kingdom Metazoa; phylum Arthropoda; class Insecta; order Diptera; family Tipulidae; genus Tipula; species Tipula unca. Next base: position 93,186,214 of record OX596382.1, read on the forward strand.
AAGCGTACTAAAAGTTACTAAAAACTATTGATAAATACAATTAAAATAAAATTATATACATAATAATTTATTTTGCTAAACTAAAAAAATTAGAATATTCTTTTTCTGTTCTTTCATACAGTTATTGTATTGTTATTTGTTGTATTTCCTGTTAAGAGAAAGACCAACCAGTGCTAAATTTTTTCAGTATCATTTTGCACGAACTATACTGATTTTAAATTCAAATGTGTGGATTGTAATTGACATGAACTTTTCCTGGAATGATAAGAAATTTACATTTATTTATTATTTTGTAGTAGTTCAATTTATTGTTATTGTTTTATGTTTTTCCCTGTTTTAAAAATCTTACAGTTTTTGTTATGAATTTTTATTTTGATTCCTCTAGGTTGAGCTTTCGATCTTACCTTTGGTTACAAATACTACCTGTTCTTCTGTAGGTTTAGGAGGTTATTCTTATTATTGTTTCGTCCTTATTATTTATAATAATCAGTTTTTAAAGGCCAATACTAGCCCCTTACTGCTTCAACTATTTGGCTCCAACGGTTTTGATCCTGAGCATGGTCTTCATACTGTCTAAGACAATCTGAAGAGGCCAAGTCGTTCTCTACATCGCGGAGCCATCGTCGCTTGCAACGGCATATGCGCCTATGGTGGCTTTCCTTTCAGAGCATAATTCATTCTGGATCAGCACGCAGAACGTGACCGAGACAGCGTACTCGCTGCGATCTTATTTCATGTACAATATTGGGGATCTTCATCAGATCTCTGATCTCGATATTGTACAGAGCTCGGTATGTAAAATCTATTTCGCGTTTTCGGCCGTAGATCACACGCATGATTCTTCTCTCAAATGTAAGGAGCCATTTCTCGTACTCATCCCTCAGCGCCCAACTTTCACATCCAAACATAACAACGGGCCTCATCAACGCTTTGTAAAGCTTCAGCTTCGTGACACTTGATAGGTGTTTAGATTTTAACAGTGGCCTTAGAGGATACAAAGCACGACTGCCAGCTGCCAGCCGCACTTTAGTATCCTCACCCACATTGTTATCGTGAGTGATAAGAGATCCCAACGATTTGAACCTCCTCACTCCCTCAAACGTGTAGTGGCCAGTACTAAAATCGGTGGTGCCATTGTCCCTGTAACCAGAGATCATGTATTTCGTTTTGGACTGATTGATCTGGAATCCAACAAAAGCTTAAAACTCTACAAGCGGATCAAGAGTTTCTTTCACTCCGTTGTTATTCAGTCCAATCACGCATATATCTGTATATGCAAGCACCTGATTGGATGTTGCGCTGAAGTGTTTCAGTTTTATGAAAGATGTTCTGCAGTATGAGTTTAAAGAGTATCGGGGACAGAGCATCTCCCTGCCGAACACCCGAGTTAACTGCAAACATTGTCGATAGCCTGTTCTCAACTTTAATCTTTAACACAGCATTGAGGCTGCGCCACTGTCGTCCTACACAGTGGTACCAATTTTGTTGGCATTCCTAGGTAATCAAGGTATATTCTATCCAAACTCCAATGATTAATGTAGGATAGTAGCTTGTATGCTGTGCAAAGGAGAGATATACCACGATAATTCTCACACTTCAAATAGTATCCCTTCTTGAAGATGGGGCATATCGCGGCCACTTTCCATTCGTCAGGCATAACTTCGGTTCGCCATACTAATCGAATAAGGTCGAAAAGACCGTTCCACAAAGTATCCCCTCCAAATATCAAGAGTTCCGAATTAATACAGTTCACCCCAGGTGAGCGGTTTCGTTTCAATCTCTGCATGGCCTTGAAATGAATTCCTAATGAAATATCGGCCGAGCCTTTATTAAATATAACATATAACATTATTTGGCGTACAGCCAATAGCACGGAATTGTTGTAAAGCGCAATCAACTACTATATGGCGTATTTGTATACATATATTGAATATCTCGATCACTGTGGCGTTGACTCTTTTATATTATATTTCTCCATTGGACTATGAGAATGACGCATATTCTATTTTGATATTTAAGTTACTTTGATATATTTGACCGAGCAAATGTGGTTAAAACTGCGCCGTTTTGGATCGGGAGGTACCGGGTTCTCGAATCCCAACAAAGGAGGGATGCAAAAAGGGATTTTTCATCTCATGCCGATTACGGGGAGATGATTAATTTAACTGAACATCTATGATCGTTGGTGGTCTGGTGTGAAGCTGTCTTGGGGGAATCAAGTTGGTACTTGTTGCCAGCTCCGTATCTTGCAGCTTCCACAAGTGTGCGTGTTACCTCCCCGTGGTGACCACCGGGCAACTAATACACCATGTTTTTATGTGGTGTACTAGGCGAAAACACGGCGCTAAACAACTGGGCCGGGTTAAGGTGTCAACCGTACCGTGCTGATAACCGGCCAGGCTGGGGGCCCAGTATAAAAACTAGCCCAGCCTCTAACGGTGTATCCGGATACTTGGCGCCCTCCGGATCATGTAGCCTTACCTGTGTATTGCGGATCTCTGCACAGGTGGACCTCCTTTCTCCACTACTCGTGGGACCTATTATGGCAGATCCAACAAACAAGAAAGAGACCGGCGCTTTTAAAAAACCGGAAACCAGCGCTGTGGAGACATCGGCCTTTAGGCCCGGTCTCCAAAGTGCAAAAAGGGGCATAAGGCCAAATGAGGCTGGCCCCTTGAAACCAAAGGGCAAAGGCACGAATGCTGGCCCTCCAGCGTCAGTGAACTACCAGACTAGGAAGAGAGCCTGGCGCATGATCTCCAAGAGCAGCAACATTCCGTTGGAGCAGAGAACGGATAGAGACAGGGATACGCTTGCGTGGGCAAGGCGTATCACTGAGCCACAGCAGGAGGGTTCCGAGATCTCACAGCCGAAAAGGCAGGGATCTGATAATGAACCACCTACGGAGGCTAAAAAGAAGCGGGTTCCAGGAAATGTTACCAGGCCCTTCAACGAAGTGCTAAAGGAGCACCTGCTCATGGCAGTCGTTGACAGGGCTCAAGAAGATGGGAGCATTACGGCCCTTAACTGGAGGAAGGTGGAGAAGGCCTTAGCAGCCATCTTCCTAAACATAATGAGGGAAAACCCAGGACCTGCTCCGTCCTGCCGTGACGGAGGGTGGCACCGGGGTCACGTCAAACTGACTGCCTGTGCCGATGAAAGGTCGGTGCCCTCTATAAAAAGGCGATCGGCACCCTGGGCGAAGTCTGGCCGGGGGCCAAATTAGCAGTGGTGACGAGGGAAGAAATTCCCTGCAGGCCAAGGGCGCGAACCTGGATACCTGCGGAGCCTAGTGATCCAAGGGAGATCTTGGAAATGTTGAAAATCAGCAATCCAGATCTGCCAACGGCCACCTGGAAGATTGCCAGGTTAGAAGAGGTAAAGGCGGAAGCAGATCACAGATCGGCCGTCATTATCATCGACAGGGAATCCGTGGATGCTTTGGCAAAATCTGGAAGCCTGATCAGCTATGAATTTGGAGCGATTACGCTCAAAATCTATAAGCGCGATGAGGCTGACAGAGCTGGGGCACCTGCAGCAGGGGGGGAAACCACTTGTGGTGTCCCGCCTGGTGTTGGTGACCCAGAAGTCCGCAGCATCCCGGAGGACACTCAGGAGACACTATCCCTGTACTCGGAGATTTCGAGATCATTGGGACGAAGCTGTGCGCTCCTAACGGACGAATCAACGTCAGAGGAGTCTGACTCAACAGTGGTGGAGATAATTAATGCTTAAGATCCTTCAGATCAACCTCCATCACTGTAAAGCCGCCTCGGCGGCCCTTCTGCTAAAAATGGAATCTGAGTCCATTGATGTGGTTCTGGTCCAGGAACCTTGGGTCAATGGTGACCGGGTGCTGGGCCTCAGAACTCCCAAATATAAAATACTACATGCGAAAAATGAAGGTAAGATACGTTCCTGGCATTCTCGCTAGAAATAATTTGAATATTTTTATACTACTAAATTACAGCAACGCTGATATAATGGTGGCTAGCATCGAGATGGATGGGCATAATCTCTGGCTAATATCGGCCTACCTACCATACGAGGAAGAAAATATACCACCAGGTAGGTTGGGCGGTGCAATAATGGAGGCTCGAAAACGAAAGGTAGGAGTCATCATGGGTAGCGATGCTAATGCGCATCACTCAATCTGGGGAAGTACAGATATAAACAGGCGAGGTGAGTTACTCCTTGATTTTATTTTAAGTACTAACCTAAATATATGTAATATCGGATGTAAGCCAACCTTTATTACTAAAAATAGACAGGAAGTGTTGGACATCACACTTGTCTCGGATTTTATTAAGGAGAAGGTATTGAACTGGAATGTGTCCGAAGACCATTGCTTTTCTGACCATTGCTATCTCCAGTACGAAGTGGATACTAAACCCACTAGGAAACCACCCTTCAGAAATAGGAGGAAAACTGATTGGGATTGTTTCAGGACCATTCTGGGTAACTTATTACCGGTATCGGTTCCAAACCCTCCTGCATCTACACAGGAGCTTGATGCTCTAGTAACCAAGCTATCTGATGCTTTTAGCAAGGCTATGTTAGGTGCATGTCCTATCAGTAGGCCCTTGGATAAACCTCGGCCACCCTGGTGGTCGAGAGAACTCCAAGGTACTCGTATGAAATGCAGGAGACTGTTCAAGAAAGCGAGGAAGACAAATGCTGCTGCAGATTGGGACTGTTATAAGGAAGTCCTCAAAACCTACAAGTATGAGCTGAGAGCAGCCAAAACGAGGGCCTGGAAGCTCTACTGTGGCATTATACAGGAATCCTCGGATGCGGCCAGGCTACGCAAAGTACTATGTTCTAGTCCTTCCATCCCGGGTTATTTACAACGACCGGATGGTTCATGGACCACATGTAGCGAGGAATCCCTGGAGCTATTACTAGAAACGCATTTCCCGGAGTGCTCGGTACTAGCTCCGGAGAGACCCATGATAAATATATGCCCCGACTCCGTAAGTCATATAGTAAAAAGGCGGAATATTCTATGGGCAATAAACAGCTTTAAGCCATACAAGTCGGCAGGACCTGATGGCATTATCCCCACGGATATCCAGCGAACTATTGACTTAACCCTACTCTGGCAGGAAGTTATCTTCAAAAGCAGCCTAGAACTCTGTCACATTCCTAGAAAATGGGCTGAAGTAAAAGTAATATTTATACCTAAGGCGGGAAAAAACTCTCACTGCTATCCCAAAGACTTTAGGCTTATAAGCTTATCTTCTTTCCTGTTGAAAATACTAGAAAGACTAATAGAGGCTAACATTAGAGGCTCAATCAAGCCGGGCGAGCTGTCGGGATCTCAACACGCTTACTGTATGGGACGATCGGTGGAAACAGCTCTCCACTCCCTTATAGGCCCGATTGAGAAATCACTTGAATATAAGGAATATTCAATGGTGACCTTCTTGGATATAGAGGGGGCCTTTAGCAACGTCAGACCGGGGGCAATCACTCGGGCCCTTGCGTGCCTGGGAGTAGACGCGTCACTCAGAGGCTGGACAGATCATATGCTTAGAAGCAGGATCGTGACAGCTTATCTGGGTGGGTCGTCTGCCGGCAGATACGTGAGCAGAGGGACACCTCAAGGTGGGATTCTATCGCCCCTTCTTTGGAACTTGGTCATAAATGACCTGTTACTAAACCTGGAAGGGCAAGGCTTCAAGGTGGTTGCTTACGCGGATGACGTTGCTATTGCGGTCTTCGGTAAATATCCTAGTACGCAGAGTGAGCGCATGCAGTGCGCGCTTGCCTACCTCTCTGAGTGAGCACGCGGCTGCGGACTGAACGCAAACCCCACAGAAAACGAAGCTGGTCCTCTTTACCAGGAAGCACAAACTTCCTCAGTGTGACCCGCCGACATTAAATGGTACTCGCTTGATCTTTACGGATAGAGCAAAATACCTCGGACTACTTTTGGACAGCAAGCTAAGCTGGAAACCAAACATCGTATAGAGAGTAAAGAAAGCTACTATAGCGCTCTACTCCTGCAAAAATGCCATTGGAAAGAGATGGGGTATGGAGCCCCACATAGTACACTGGCTCTACGTCTCAGTGGTCAAACCTATACTGCTGTATGGGGTTGTCGTCTGGTGGCCAGCGTTAAAAGTTATGGCCAACCTTAAACTATTGATGAAAGTCCAAAGAACGCCTGCTTGTTTATAAGTGGGGCTCTCAGGAGCACACCTACTCAAGCTCTGGAAATTCTCTTTCATCTTACTCCCTTGGATATTGCGGCCGAGCAGCTTGCATCTTGCACAGCCATTCGGCTCAAATCCATATCTATGTGGACCTGTAATAATGCAGGGCACTCATCTATCCTATGCAACAGGGGTATTCCGGAAGCTACCGACTACGCTATCCCTTTGCCATCTGTTGAGATTAAATTCCAAATTGAGTTTCCCACCAGAGAGGACTGGGTGAACGAAACGGTTATGGACAATGAGGCCCTAAGCTTCTTCACGGATGGCTCAAAAAGGGATGGTGGGGTTGGCTGCGGGGTATTCTGTGAGGCACTAGTGGTTAACCTCTCTTTTCGTCTTCCCGACTTTTGCAGCGTTTTTCAAGCTGAACTGACCGCGATAATGGAAGTCATGGACTGGTTGAAGTATATTGTAATATCTACGAGGGATATTCGCATTTTTACGGACAGCCTGGCTGCTATTAAAACGCTACAATCATACTCCCTGACGTCGAAGGTAGCCCAGAACTGTCTGGCATCTTTAAATGAGATGGCTGATCAGTTCAACATCCGCTTGACGTGGGTGCCAAGGCATTTCAATATCGCAGGGAATGAAATGGCAGATGAGTTGGCCCGCAAGGGTACAGCACGCCTAATAACCCAAAGCAGGCGGGATATAAAGATACCGCTTGCTTCATGTAAACTGTTGCTTCAGGAAGAAGCCATAAAAGAAACGAACGTCAGATGGTCTAAAGCCAGTTCGTGTGTAACGACCAGGCAGATCTGGCCTGGTCTTGACCGGTCCAGATCAGGCCAACTGATATCGCTTTGACGGCAACATATTGGTATGGTCGTGGGAGCTATAACGGGACATTGTCTCATTGGGATACATGCGAGCAGACTGGGTGTCCCAGCCCACGATTTCTGCCGCAGCTGTGGTGATGAGGAGGAGGAGGAAAATGTGCTCCATCTGCTCTGCACCTGCCCTAGTCTAGCATACAGCAGAACAAAATTTATGGGAACTTCCCCTTTGAACGACCTCTCGGATCTTAGTAAAATCGAGATCCGGGACTTTAAACGCTTCTTGGTAAGCTCAGGATGGTTTAGCGAGTGAAGAGGAGTAAACTCGAATGTGGTACAGCTACGGACCAATTTTGTGTCTATGCTAGTCCTTTAGGACAGCCACCCTTACCTAACCTAACCTAACCTATGATCGTTGGAATGTACAACTCATGGGCTGCCCACCTTCCATGTCACTATACAGGGTGAGCTATGCATTGCGCAGGTACTTGTGTGAATGAGGGTGAATGTGTGTGTGCGTGTGTGTGATAAAATTGTGGTATCACAACAGACCGTCGCCGGTGTGCTGTAAAAAGTGGCCACCTAACCTAACCTACTTTGATATTCTTTCAGTTAGTCTGATTGGAACGTTGTTTCATGATGAGAGGTAATTGTGTTTAGTAATCCGAAAAGTGGTAAATATTTATTTAAAGCGTTGTGAATGAAATAATAATCTGATATATTGTACTTGGAAAATGGATCGTTTCCAGTTCATCTGAAAGATTTATTAGGGATCTTCAGATTTACGTAAACGTGTTATCTATGAGTTCATTTGCATTTAGTTCTCCTTCCGCTTACAGTTATTCTAGTTAGTGGGTCGACCACAACCTTTGTTTTCCTTCCTTATACATTACATCTTAATTATAATTTTCCAGTTCGAGTTTCCATCTTAGGATTTTGGAGTTTTCCTTGATAAATGTTTGTAGTCCGTTACTAACGTGAATTTGCTACCTTGGGGCCGATTATATAAGCATTACGAGTTACGAGTTTCTCGAAATTACGACCAAACGCGATTATATAAGACATTTCGAGTTCTCGTAATTGCGACATGTTGTTGTTGTTTTACTCGTACAAGTTTTTGAGTACGACAAGCAACTCGTAATGGTTCAAATGATTGTTTTTAAGAAAAATTTGTCAAAATTAACTAACCAAATAAGTTTTGTATGGATTTTAAGGATTTTTAGTAGTCAATAATATAGGATTCATTTATGCGAATTATTAAAAATGTAATAGTTTAATCTGTTAGTATGTTCATTCCATTTTCATAAAACAGCGACACTTATTAGTGTGGTGGAAATATTAATAATATAGTATATTATAATACTTTGTCTTTTTTAATATAAATTATTAATAATTAAATTTTTTAATTTTAAATTTTTTTAATTGCGAGATTAATTTATATATTTAAGTATTGCAATTAAATAATAAAATAAAATTATACTAATTTTATTTTTGGATTTTATTTGAAATTTAATTCTATTTGTTTAAAATACAAACAATTTCGAATTAAAATACAAAAACCATTCTGTCGAACGCTATAATTTTCAAATTGCAATATAAATTACAACAAAATTGTTGTAAACAAAATACAAACAATAACAAAATACGTGTACGAAAATGAAGCAATCGTGCAACACGTTTTATCAAAATATATTTTGGTCGTATTTGCTTACATAATCGGGTTATGTCGCAATTACGACTTCATGGATTACGAGTTCTCGTAACTCGTAATACGAAAGATATATAATCGACCCCCATGGGTTACGAGTTCTCATAACTCGTAATACGAAAGATACATAATCGACCCACTTACAAATATTATGGCTAACGCCTATTTTTCGTTCGTGGCGTACTTTATTTGCGTTGAATTTAGGATTCGTGATGAAAACGCGATAAGTTTTTCCAACGAAGTCAGATTTTTTAAAAAAATTTCTTAATTTTCCGCATTTGAAATTTCTTTGTGGGGTCTTTTATCCAACAAAATTTCAATATTATTGATCAGTTTTCAAATATTTGACTGGTTGGTCCTCAATGTGGGGTCCACATCCGTTTGCTCATAATCTAGCCCATTTGATTTTTTGTTGACCGAATTGATTTAATTTCTGTGAATAGATCATGTCGCACTGCCAAAATTATATTTAAAAAAATACGCTTGCATTGCAATCCTTTGGAAAACCAACGGTATCACAAATACAGTGTAGTACAGTCCAGATGACGCTAGACATCACTACTAGTTAAATTCAAAATAAATCAAAAGTTATAACGATCGTTTTAATTGTAACCTTCGACGATGTTTATTATTCTTTACTACTGTCATTTTTGTTATAAACGTAACTATATTCTTTCATCTTTAATTTCAATTGTCAACCAGCGGGAAATGTCTTTGGTGGTGCTGCCTCCTAAAAAATATCTATTATTATACTTTGATTCTTTCGGAAAAAACTATTTATTATTTCCAACGTACCCAAAGTATTGCTTCAGTATGCCTGAGATGAATGCTGGAAGAGCTTACTATTCAATAAACGTGCAAATGGCTTGCCAGAAGTTATTATAAATTTCCTTTTATTTCTTTTAAGCGCCTCTCGTGGAAAAATTAAAAACTAAACCTACACGCATAAGGACTTTTGTTATTTGTGTGGTATTGAATATGGAGAAAATAGTAAAGAATTATACATAATTTTCTATTAATTTTAAAATTCTGTTTATTATTCTGTTTAGATCTGTTTATTTTATTCTAAAAATAAATCATATACGTCAAATTTCCCGTACGTGGTTATTTTGACCCTCCAATCGCTAATTCTGGACGATTTGTATTTATTATAAAACTACATACAATATACGTTATCGTTTCGTTCTGTTTACGAAAAGTTATCGTTAATTTGCTGCCCAGAGTTGGGACTTAAGGCGATGCCACATGCAGTTGTCTTTCCGACCGATTCGGTAGAAAATATGATAAGACACGCCACATGAGCAAAACAATGATCCGACCGATGTTTACAACAACAAAATTTTTGTTTGTGTTTTTTTTTTTTGTCATTTGTTTAAGACATAATTTATATATTTTATCAAATTAATACCATACTCATTTTTAATTTTCAATAAATTGTACAGATTGACAGCTACGTTTGTAAACAAACCAAATTATCACCGAAGTGAGGTTATACTTATGGTCACAACGAAAATAAATATCGGTGATATTTGATGCGTTCGGAACCGACAAAATTTATATTGGGCAGCGTTCGGAACCGACAAAATTTATACCATTTACGTAAAAAATCGGTTGTCGGACCGACAGAATAGAAAAACTCTTATTATTCAATTAAAATTGTTAATTATTATAAATTTATGATTTTAATTACTAATTGTAGTTATTTTATATATTTTCTCAATAATTTAAGTCAAAATTATGCAATCATTTAATTATAAAAGAAAAAATCGGTCCCAGGCTTTCGCCGATATTTTTGTCATGTGGCAACGCCTTTAAGGCGTATACTTTAAGTATATTATAATAATATAACAATTTTAATTGAATAATAAGAGTTTTTCTATTCTGTCGGTCCGACAACCGATTTTTTACTTAAATGGTATAAATTTTGTCGGTTCCGAACGCATCAAATATCACCGATATTTATTTTCGTTGTGACCATAACCTCACTTCGGTGATAATTTGGTTTGTTGTGGTAACAGCTACAAACGTAGCTGTTAATCTGTACAATTTATTGAAAATTAAAAATAAGTATGGTATTAATTTGATAAAATATATAAAATGTCAAAAACCAATGACAAAAAAAAAAAAAACACAAACAAAAATTTTGTTGTTGTAAAAATCGGTCGGATCATTGTTTTGCTCATGTGGCGTGTCTTTAAGACAGCTTCTGCGTATCGCTTAGGTAGTGCGTCAAGCAGGGTTTGCTTAACTTCAAACGACTCGGGATCTCCAGCAAGGATTATATCTCTTGGCTTTCCTTCTATTTCTTTTTTCACATTCTTTTTTCACTTTTTTCACATTGTACATCCTAAAATGTAATTAAATATATTGAATAAAATAAAAAATTTAATTTATATGTTTGATATTTGACAGAGCAGGTAAAACTGTCCAATTTCCCGTGGTTAAAAGAATAACGTAGCTTGTCAAATAAAAATTCGATAACACGTCAGTATAAATAATATACTTTTTAATTTAATATATTGACAGTTTTTGTAACAATACATTCAATTTGTCTGCATTTTATTAAAAAATATATTTTTATTTTTTATGATCATACAAATGTACATAAAAAATGTTATTTGTTCATACACATAATATGTACATGTATGTACAACTGAAAATATGGTAAAAGTTTCTTGTCAACTTTACTTATAAAATACATCATTTGGTTTTTCAGTGTTCTCTTTTTTATTCAGTTGGTAGCACGCGCACAAAAAAAAAAAATTTTTTTAAAAAGCTTTGAAAAAAATTTCACATCATCAGTCAAAAAAAGTGTTGGGTGGCAATTTGTTTAGCCATTCATTTTGTTGGTTTATTAGTCGATACGTTTTTTAATTTTATTATCTTTATATTACTTCTTTTTTTAATTAATATATTAAATATATTTAAATAAGCAAAAACACAATAGTTTATTTTTTAAATTTAGTGAAAAATAAATTGTTAAATTAAAATAAACATTTTTAGTTTGTGGTGAATAGAAAAAAGAAAATTACATCGCGTCTATTTGTGATTTATTGTGAAATATTATATTTTTATAAAAATTAATTTACTATTATTAAAAAATAGTTTAATTAATTTGTTATATGTGATTAAATAAATCTAGTAAAGTTTTAAAAGAAAAGTTGAATAAAATTGAAATAAGTAACAAGAAACATTTTGTGTGAAAAAATATGGCGGAAGTAGATCGTGATGATCCTGAATTAAAATATTTATCTGTCGAACGAAATCAATTTAATGACCCAACAACTCAGGCAGAATGGACACAGAAGCGTTTAGTCTGGGTACCACATGAAGCACAGGTAAATATTTTTCATTCGATTTTCATGATTGAATAAATTAAAACGAATTTCTCTAATAAAACGAAAGATTGTCACACATTCCTACCATGACCATGATAATGTAGCTCATTTTCTCATACACAAACTAGGTATCTCTTTTGTTTTTTTATTTTACCGGTATATGTATGTATTTATTTCACATGGGCGTAGAGATCAATTTAATCAAATAGTATTTACCTATATATATTATATTTAAAATAGAAAACTGTTGGACTTTTAATTATGCAATTTATTTAAAATGCTAGCCTTGCAAGTTCTTTTTTCAAAATTCAGTTTTTTTTTACAGTAAGCTGATAAAAGAATATAGGGATAGGAACAACTACCTTTACGACACTATATAATATGCTTGTTCTTATATACATAAAATGACGTCAGATTTTTGGGACACTCCCATAAGTATATACATATAATATTTATTATGTAGTGTAGTGTGTACACTGTATACATTAGAATATTTTGGTTTTAATTTTTAACGTCTTTTTTTCATTATTTCGTCTATGTATTTGTCTCGACTTTTTTCTTATTATACATACATAGTTATTTATGTTTAAATAATAAATACAATTATTTTAATTGAAATCACAAAATATTAATTGACTTGATTTCTATGATTGTATTGTATTGTAGATACAAATTAATTACGAAAATTTGTAATTGTGTGTTAAAAGATAAAATGAAACCAACCACCAGTTTATTTGTTTTGGTTGATAGGGTCTGAAGAATTTTTAGGATGGGTTTATAAATTTTCGCTATACTTAAATGAGAAACGTCAAAAATTGTATTATCCATGTTTCTGTTAAACAAAATTTGGATTATTAATATTAAAATATTATATATGTAGAATTTTAATTTATATGGTATTTGAAACCACTATACATATTTCGCTAAATACAAAAGAAATTGACCATTAGGAAATACATGCCCAAAATTTGATAGATCAAATTTTATTGAATTATATAAAATGTTTGAATTTATTTTTAAATGGAGTCTTATAAGATTGCGAGTATTTCACCCGCTATAAGTTGTCAGATTCTTATCAATATTATTATGTGAAGCAGTATTTTTTATCTCATTATAAAATAATCTTAAATACAAACATACATAATAAGGATAATAATAATAAACATTTATTATGACAATGCTCTGCTTTAATGATTATTTTTAAAGTAACGTGTTTGTATGATTGTCTCATCGTCATGTACCTTAATTAGATGATGGTTCATGTATTTAAAGTTGAATAAATATCTAGATTAGTTAGGCTGGTTATTAATGGAATCGATTTAAAAAATTGTAATGTTAAAATAACCATATCAAAGACCACATCACACCAATTAGAATTAGGGTATTTTTCACATTTCGAAATCATAAATATTATGTCGTTTTCGATTCACTTTTTACCCCTCTTTCAAAAATCAATCTGGATTCGAAGGAGAATCGAACAAGAAAATCTGTAATATATATGTATGTGTGTGTTTTGACGTTTGAAAAATATTACAATATTTGTTTACGTTTTGAAAACACATAATAATAATAATAATAATAATTTACATAATTTACACAATTTATTAATAGTTTTTAATTTAAATTTATTTTATTTAAAATGACAGCAAAATACTAATTGTTGGTATATACAGGAAAATGACAACACGAAATGACAACAACTTGACAGTACTAGTTGTTGGTATTAGTAAAATAGGGGTAAATCTGTAAAAAAATCTAGATTTGTGACCGAGCAAAAATTTTGCTCGATCGGAGATTTTTTTTAGGTGAATCGAACAGTTTGACAGCAGAAAAATCAATCTATGACGTCATAGATTGATTTTTTGGAGTGAATCGAAAACGACATAATAAATAATAACCATTTATGAGACTGACAGTTGTCAAACTGTAAATCTCCAGATCTATTCACGAATGGTTATAAATTAATTTCAAAATTTTGTAATATTTGGGTATTATGTACATCTTATAAATTTATTAAATAGGTACACAAGCATTTTTGATTTAAACATTAGTGTACATATAATTCAAAACGATTAACAGACATTGTTGTTCAGTGTCGTGCTATAGGCGGGCATTGATTTTGGTTAAATGCGATCATTAAATGAGTTTTAAAATCTAGAATCAGAATTTCTATCAGTCAAAGATCAATCATTTGTAGTCAATTATAATTTTTTACAAGATAGATAAACAATTTATACTTCTTGACACTGACATGTTTATTGCTTCATCTATATAAGTAATTATAAGTATCTATTTTAAACCTATATTCAGGCATGGCTTCAGATGTTAAAGTAAATTTGAGTGTTCTAAATCTAGCCTTAACTAGCAATATGACATACATACATATATGTATATATGTCGTGTTAATGAACCCAATATAATCAACATAATAATTCATACGAAATTTAATTAAATTCTGTGACATATTTTTATCTCTTGTTGGTTGGTCTCAGGTAAAATGATAAATAGAAATATAAACATTTTTCTAGTTTCATAAATATATTTAGAATATAGAATTTGTTTCAATTTTAATAAGCAAGTTTTTAACTTTAATAACTAGTTAATTTGATATTGTAACTTTAAATTCATATCTCCTAAATAAAAATGTATTGTGTACACAATAATTTCTAATGAAAAATGGACTGTTTATATAATAGTTCCCATAGAAGCCGCGGAATCAGAAGTGTGTCTGTACTTTTCTATTTGTTGTATGAGGGCAGCTATTTTGCTAGAAGATTTGGAATGAAACTGTGGATCGGCCTTAATACTCAATTAGAATATTAATTCGAGAAATGGTTATTTTAAATCATTTAATTTATTATGCATACTGGTATAGCGGACGACAGCTGAGAGTAAAAAAGGAAATAATAAGAGTTCAACCTTTGATCCTATATAAACTTAACAATGGTAAACTTGGTGATTAACGCAATATCTACGATACAGAATTATAATAGCTGTTCCAACAGCCCAGTTGAAATGAAATAAATACAAAACTAGACTAAATTTTTCAGTTGGGAATATCACTGAAAATGTTAGATGTCCTAAAATAATTATCATTATTAACATTTCAATAATTGGAAAAAACCAATATAGCGGAGCATTGAAAGGAAATCGCATAGTAAAAATTAAGAAAAGTTATCATCTAAACTAGTAAGTGGATCTAAACTTATTTCCGAACTGTTAAGTCGACACCATTCTGTTTGTTATATATGTGCCGAGCATGTACCTATCACACAAATTTGCCAATTCGACACATACATATGTACGTGACATCCGGGATCTGCCAATATTTGTTCACAATATTGGTTTATGTATACCTAAAAAATTGTAAATAATTATATAGTGACTATATTAAGATAAAACTATTTATATTCATCAAGTGAGGATACTATAATTATAATAGTATATACATATGTATGTCTAATCAATATGTCTTCAATTTAATATTTTAATCTCAAGTAAATTTAATCTCAATTTTGAACGGAAGCTAAAAATTTCTTTCTATATCAATGAAGGCTATGTTTGATTTAAGTTTTTAATTTAAATGTTTTCCTTGCTTATTCTAATTTCAAATACGCGACTAACCTGCAAAATAGCTAATATCTACTGAACAATATTTTAGCATACGAATAAAGGAGTTGGAAACGACATTTTGCTAGACATATTTTTAACTTCAGTTCATAGATAAACGATTCTGTAACATTTACTTGTTGATTAATTTTGCGTTATATTTGTGGCTTTGACACATTAACTTTTTGTGTCATCCGCTCTAAAATTTATGTTTTACTCATCAAAAATATACGCAGATACAAATTCAAAATTAATTGTGAGGTGAAAATGTACATTATTCATTTTTATTATCATTAGGAAATTTTTTATAGCAATTTCAGAAAATGATCAATTTCTCCACCAGTTTTATATATGTAATATTATCTTGATTCATGAAGCCCTACGATAGGAAGACTATTATTAAAAAAACAAAATTATTTGAAGTGAATTTTGCATATCACATCATCTTTTATTTTTAACATAAACTTGAAATTATTATTTTTTTTTTTTTTTTTTTACAGGGTTTTGTTGCAGCTAGTATAAAAGGCGAAAAAGGTGATGATGTAGAAGTTGATTTAGCTGAAACTGGTAAAAGGGTTCTTGTAAATCGCGATGATATACAGAAAATGAATCCGCCAAAATTCGACAAAGTTGAAGATATGGCCGAATTAACCTGTTTAAATGAAGCATCAGTATTGCACAATATAAAAGACAGATACTATTCTGGTTTAATTTATGTAAGTATATATGTATAAAAAAAATTAATAATTCGACTTGTATTTTATATACATATAATTTATATATGAATTGCAAATTTCTGTGGAAAATAAGTTGCAAATTTTCGTGGTTTATTATATGTAATCAAATTTCATTCGCTTATTTTTTGAGAAGAAATTTTATTTCCGTTTAGTCATCCAAACTTACAAATTCTATGAATTACTTACTTCAAATATGCGTAAGCAACTATGTATGTTACTCCATCGATTAGTTGGCTTACCGCCAATTTGATAACAAAATATATTTTTTTTTAAGTTTTATGACAAAACCAAATATTTATACAAATACATTACATATCCGATATTTGTTATTAACATTTCGATTTTTTTTTGTCGAAACAAATCCAACGACTTCATATGTTTGAATGTCTTAATCTTGAAACTGAATGGAACACACAGAGACAAAAAAAAATAAATTTTATATAAGTAAATCTGTTTTTAACGTTTTTAATATAATTAGTCATCATAGGTTCAACATTTCTTACGTTTTCTTTGTGTTTGTTGTTTAATACATTTATTTATAATGAATCATCCAAATTTTATTTTATTTTCAAGTCTCTTATGTTAACCGTTATATATGAAATAAAATTATTCCATTTGAAATGACGAATTTTTTGTTGTTAAAGTCTTCCTTTTTCATGTTTTTTTTATTTAGATAACAAACTAAATAATATTTAAATAAAAAAACTAATGTATATGTACGTAAATGACTTTAAGAATATTTATCTGATAAGAAATTTTATAAGTAAAATTATCAAGCTAACAGTGCATGTATGTATTTATTTTTGTTTTTGTTTACAGACATATTCCGGTCTTTTCTGTGTTGTGGTTAATCCATATAAAAAACTTCCAATTTATACCGAAAAAATTATGGAACGATATAAGGGTATTAAACGGCATGAAGTTCCTCCTCATGTATTTGCCATTACGGATACGGCATATAGATCTATGTTGCAAGGTTTGTATAATATAAAATTTTATTTAATATTCAATGTATAAAATATTTTGAAGTGAATCACATATGCAGACGAGACAAGCGACATATTATTGTTATTATTACAAGAACAAAGCAAAACGATTGAGTTATGACGAATATATTTTTTTATAAGGAATGTGTGACGGTAATGTTAAAATTTTTAATTGTAGTTTATAATTATATACTATCAGTATATGACATGGAATAGAATTGTCATATAAATACTGTATGTCAATCACACTGTTGAATGCTAGACAAGCAAACTATACTTCACAATATTATCATAATTTTTTTAATTCGTCTTAGATTGAGTTGGTTAGAGTTCAAAAAACTATACTTTTTTAATTAATCTAATATAATTTATCATTACCCATAACATGAAAGTGGTTTTAGTCCTCTTAAATGATTGCTAACGCTTACGCGATGTGTTTTATATACGTTGAGGAATCGCGGAATAGTTATTATTTTGAAAATAACGTATAACGAGCAACGTTCATTGGAACGGAACTGCGAGATTACATATTTCGAAAAAATGTTAAATGTTTTTATCCCGAGGTGTATGAACTTGTGACTTTTAAAAAATTCATAATACATATACATACATATATGTACATGGGTGTTTTATACAAAAAATTATCGTAAAAACTACAAAATAATTTATCTGTAATGTCGACTGGATAATAAAAACTGGTTTTCTTTATGATAATAACCGTAATAATAAGTTCAATCAATTAATTGATTGAACCTACTTACTAAAGGTTATCAAATGCTAAATATAATAATCATCAGACTGTTTATATGTAGATAGAAATATAATTATTTATACAACATGTATATTGCATATAATCGTCAATTGTCGCGAATTTATGTTGAATTTTGACAACAAAGAAATTATAAAATTTTCATCAAGCACACACATTACAAAATCAACAATGAGGTCATGAGGTTTTTAAAAAAGAATTTAAGCGACAAAAAAAATGTGTAAAGCGTTTATATTTTTATCATTTAATAAACGAAATGAAATTAAATGGATGTAATTTTTATAAGTAATATATCGTATTTATAAAAGTCAAAATTATAAAGTAAAAATTAATAGGGTAGATAGGATAGATAAACCGGTGTAAAATCGGTATTTTTGGAATTTTTATAATATTGTAATCAATTTTAAATTACTTAATTAGGCTGATTTTGTTATCGAATTTTTTTTAGTTTACACGTATCTTGGACATTCCACACATGAATATTTTTTGTGGCACCTCTTTCTAGATCTAGACGACGAACATGCCAAATTTTGTGTTGGGCGCGAGGTGCTTTTTTATAAATTATACTAAATCGTAATATATTATCTTATCTATTAGTTATGCTTTTATTTAATTTGTTGTTAATATTTATCGATAAAGTTGGGAACGGTTAGAGGAAGATTTGATAGCCGATTTATTAACAATTTCCCTCGAAATATCTGTATTTGTACACAATAATATAAACATACAATATTTGTTCAGTTGCGTAGAATCATCAATATTTTATTTCTATATATAATGTTACTATTTTTCAATCCAGTGTTCACCACTATCAAGTATCAAGTAATCATATTAAAATATAGTCGTTAAAAAATGTATGACATTGCAATTCCATTACATATGAAAAGTGTAATGAAATGAATGATTGTTCAATGACCAATTTTTAACTATTCAAGGTAAACTACTTTTTTTCTTGATTCTTTACTATTGTACAAGTAGTGGTGTATTTACAAATTTAAGAACGGAATATGTTGAGATGGAATTTTGAAGTTGTTCTGGTAAAAAAATAAAATAGTTTTTGATTTGATCTTCAAGAAAGCATAAAAACAGTGAATTGTAAAACTGATGTGCTCCGAATTTACTTCGTCAGCTAAAATTGTCGTTGCCTATGCTCAATTTCGATTATGTGATTCTTAAATAAATTTAATTTTAAGAATACTTTTTAAGAATTTTTGTTGATTTGTTTCAGTACAAAAATTATTCCCAATATATAACAAATATTATAAAGCAAACAATTTTTAGCAACTAGTTTAAATAAAAATAAAAATACGCCATAGAATCCTCCAAAGTTGATTTCGTTGCGAGGCTCCATAAGACTCGATAAAGAAACTTTTAATTATTATATTTTTAAGGTCTATGTTTTCTGTCTACTTTTTAAGCAATTTCACGATACTTACAATTCAAAAGATCTAGTGATAACACCATTGTAGTGTGATTATATTTCCCCAAATAAATTTATATAAATTACCAGTTTAAATATTAATAATTTATATCTACATAATATTATTGGTTCATTATCGATATTATTGAAAATCATATTATATCATTATATTTCTCTGAAAAAATTGATAATGGTAATGTGATAAGAGAGTTTTTATCATAACTAAATATTTTTGGAATATCCCTATTTTTATTTTTGATTATATCAAGCTCCGCGATCATATTGAATTCTCGTTATTTTCTTTCGTTATCCTAATATTATTACTGATTAATTTTAACTATTCTAGCGGGCACTTTGTATGATGAATACTACTTAGTATGTACCACAAATTAAAAAAATATGAATATACTGATTCGGATTATAAAGTGCCGAAAATTTTATTAATTTAACCAACTCTAGCTAAATTTTATGGAAATTGTGTAAATCAATTTTTGACATATTTGCATGATCATTATTGAAATTTAAATAGAAAATATTGCCATCCTGGTTAATAAAATGTTCAAAGCTTTGAGGAACGAAACCCATATTGATTTTGAGGACAAACATACACATAATATGTACAGTGTATCTCCCATAACTAAATACCGCTTAAAAATTATATTTTTTTATGTGTAAACAGATAACAAGAATTCTTACAAGAATTGCTAATTGTCAAACAAAGTATACAAAACTATTTGGGAATCTCTAATTCCGGAGATCGATCACTTTGGAATTTCTATGTCATTTAAACTCAGGAAATATAAAATTTGTCACCATATCTAAAAAAGTTTGAAATCTTCAGTCTTGTTATTTTCACGCCCCCAAAATGTTAATAGAAAATTTAGAAATTTATAGATATTTAAATTGTTCATAAAGTTTTTGATTCCTTTAACCCTAAGGCACAATCACTTTAAAATTTTATAGAATGTGTTGCCGAAGCTAAGAAAATGTTCAAGTCGTTTTTCATAATAATGTTGAGCCGTTTGTCCCGGGGTTCGATTAATTTGAAATTTAAATAGTTATCACCAAAGCTAGAAAAAATACTCTTTGATCACGAGATCCTCTCACTGGAATAATAGAACGTGTTGCCGAATTTAAAAATGTGCACACATTTTCAGATTCGTAGAATTTGTGCAAATAGATGGAAAATGAGCTAATTGTTGCTGAGGAAGGATATATACAGAGTGTTCTGATAGACCGTGACATATGTATTATGCATATTGAATAAGTAATAAATTATTTAGTAGTCAAAATTAAATGGTTTATGTTTAAATTTGTCTAACTAAAATCTGCAATATATGTAAAATATGAAGTAATTTAGAAGAACCCACAGATTTTGCAAACAATTTGAATTATTTGCCATAATAAATTATTTGAAATGTAAGCCCTGCCTTAAACTCAGTCTTCTTCAGTCGAACGTGTTCGGCTTAAATGTAATATTATATTATTGTCCAAAGCCAATCTATCAATCCGGTATATTTATTGATATATCTGGCTTGTCTTTTCAATGTTATATTAACCTTAATTTTTGTGCAAAGATCATTTTTATGCAGGAATTTTGTAATTACATTTACAGACAATTGAAATGTTTTACTATTTACATATGAATTAAAATGTATCGACACCAATACCAATACCAATCTAGTATATCATGTATTTAAAATTTCCTTAAATTTCGTAATTCGCGATTGTCAAATTTTTAGAACTAGCTTTTTAGCTTCTAAATGAAAATCAATTACCTACTTTCTAATTTTTATTATTTTTATATTTTTAATTGGTAATTAAATTGATAGATTAATTTAGTTTTATTTCGTTTATGATTGTTATGTCCATATTTTGCATTAAATTTTTGCTGAATTGTACTGAACAGTAATATGTGTGTGAATTGTTATATGCACATGTATTATGTAATTTTGTTTTTAGCTCATATATGAAAATGTATTAATAAAAATTGAATTCTTACCTTATATGACTACATATAATACTGTTATTCGACGGCGACGACTATACGACTTGTTTCGCAATAAGTATTTTTAATGTATATCATTGACATAAATTTTATGGTTTAAAATTATGTACATTTTTACATATTATTTATATATTTTTTTCTTTTTTTAATTGTGTGTACCACCAGATCGTGAAGATCAATCAATTTTGTGTACTGGTGAATCAGGCGCGGGTAAAACGGAAAATACGAAAAAAGTCATTCAATATCTAGCCTATGTAGCGGCATCAAAACCCAAAGGGAGTGCGGTAAGTTTATACTTTTTGACTTAACATTTTTTATTTTATTTAGTTAAACACTAATCTCTCTCACTAATAATAATAATAAATACATCTATATATGGTCAAGAGCAAAATGTAAATAAGGTCAAGATTAAGTAATAAAAAATCGTGTACACTAAGCGCGTTTTTTGTTACAAAACGAATTTGAAAAGCATGACTCACTATAAATTTTAGAGATTAAAATATGCATGATGATTATTATACAGTATGTATACACTTATAAGAATGTATGTACATATTAAAAAGGGCGCTATATTTAAATGATTTTTATTTCAAATTTTATAAATATGGATTTCCGATGTGTTGTTTTCTATATGGATTTAAATTTAACGATTACTCGTGCGTACTTTCGCTTTCTTAATTTGTACATTATGTATTCTAATCATAAAAAGTTTTTACCATATATGAGTCTAGCGTATACATTAATTCACACTTCTAATTTGTGTTCGGTGAACTAGTTCATCGAAAATAATAAATTTTTTGTTGCTGTAAAATTAAGTATGTGTCATGGTAAAGTTGCGAATAGAGCGCGGCTTAGTCTAAAATGTAACGTTAGTTACGCATAGGCATTCTGGTTATCGATAACGAAGAGTTACCGGTAGAACATTGCCGCTCAGATAATCTCAATCTGTTGATAGATGGTAGAGTCACTGGTCAAATTTAGAAACAAAACCACTTAAAGTCAAGATTGGTTTTCGCTCCGATAAAGCATTCAGACGTAAATCTACAAAATGTACAATCAACGCGGTATGTTTTTACATCGAATATGGTAATTAATTGGTCAGTGTTTTCAAAATATGACTTTATGAATAAAAATAACTCAGTATAGAATTACATATATAGCTCTACAAAACTATAGTTGTCATTTGTGTAGCCCCCTTTACGAAAAGTAAGGCTAAATAATTGAGTCGAGTTTTCTCATACAAATTAAGTAATGAAGTTTAATGTATATTAGTACTTTAAACATCAAGCCGACTTTGCAAAGCTTTTGTTCTATTGAAAATTATGCCCACAATAACCAATCAATATCTTTATAATAAAATGGATCGGCTTAAATTTTTCCACAAAAAATTTCCATGTGAGAAAAAATACCTTATGGGACATCAGTTTCTTAAATTTGTAAAGAAATGTAAAAACGCAATGTATGGATGGGGTTGAAGTTGGGTATATTGATATTAAATATCATTCTTTAAGATGCTGATAGTCAACTCATACGATGATAAATTCCAACAGTCCGTTCCAATTTAAATTGAAATTAAAATAGAAAATCAATAAAATAAAATAACAATAAAGATATGTGTTGGCGAGGCTGTTTCAAGATTACTGTAACACAATAATTTATATATTTTATATTATTTGTTGATGTATTATAATATAACGCAATCAACCAAGGTTATGTGGCCAGATGTGGATGGACTTACTTCACTAAGCGCCGTGGTATCAATTTTTTGTTTGAGCTACTCAACCGAGTAATGAGTGTAATGTGTAACTATGTCACGCATTTTATTCATGTGGTTATCGCTAATTAATTATTTAATTAAAAGTTCGCATTATTACGTCATTTAAAATATGGCATATACATATTTTTTTTATAATTTACGTTTCTTTCTAACCAATTAAGTCTTTCGAAAAAAAAATATGTTTCTTATTTTACAAGAGAAACATTAAATTTTTCTTATTATGGTAAAGGCTGTTTATATTTTATTCCATAATACCATTCTATTTTTACCCTATAAGGAATGATACTTTTTGAGTAGCTGTTATTGTACATTGAATAAAAAATGAAATTGAGAGTATGAATTACACATACAAATATTTTCATTAAAAAAAACATTTCTTTTCAAAAGAATGTTCATAAAATGTATAAGAAATAATGAATAATTAAATAATAATTATTATATGAAATAGAAAATCCCCATATATCCACATAATCATTATTACATACATTTAGCGCAAATGCGCATACATACCATATGTTGTATTGTATTAAGATAATAATGTGATAATGCATTAATTAATAAATACATAAAATATTGTTTGTATTGTGTATTTCAAAAATGTTGTGTATATGATGATGAGTAATTTACACCTACATTAGGGTAGGGAATAGTCTACCTTTCTTGCCCATACCAATATGTATTGTATAATAATAGATAGACATCATTAGGTATATTTCGTATTGAGAAG
Organism: Tipula unca; assembly: GCA_951394425.1. NCBI lineage: Eukaryota > Metazoa > Arthropoda > Insecta > Diptera > Tipulidae > Tipula > Tipula unca. The sequence continues at coordinate 93,210,293 of OX596382.1, forward strand.
GTTATTTTTTTCACGTCTCAAGCTTAAATTGGATATGTATGCCAAAATTGGTATTTGGTTATTCTCTGACATTGTGTTTCACTTTATTATAAGAAACACAAAATTTGCGGTTGTGCAACATTACCAACATTCGTACAACAGGGCCACCTCAATATGATGAAAAATGTTCGTTTTTGGTGTTTCGATGATGTCAAAATAATGTTATAGATTATTTAGTTATTGATGTTTCGATGCGGTTTCGATTGGCGCTTTTATATCGAGACAATCTTGTCAATTAATTAATTTGTACCGGAAAATAATCCATGACATCTCTAATCTGTCTGTCGACCGAAGAATACACATTTTATTTTGAGTAATTACTATAAAAAATGTAAACCGGTGAATTTTCAAGAAATATTTTGAAATTTAAACTTAAGGGTTTAACATGTTAGTATGACTGTTTAATATGTCTATATTGTGGTTTTATACAATACTTACACCAAAAAATCCAAACAATACCCGAAACCCACAAGTGAGATGCGTTTTCATAATTATTGCTATTTAAAAAAATGATACTCTCGATCTCCACCTTACAATTAAGTAGACAATATGGAACACAGAACATTATCTATTTTCAGACTTTTTGTTGAATTTTGTATTGGCGGCAAATTTGTAGTTAAATTTTATCGACATAACATCAATAGAAATTTACCATCGGAACAAGAATTCAACAGTGTATAATATATCAATGAAACTGGAGATAATTCAAAATTATCGGTAAATATGATAAATATCAATAAATTTATCATTCGCGGTGATTTTTGGTTACTAAACGTAATCTCTAATTATTTTGTATAATTTTATTATATTTGCCGTACTATCTACTTGCATTACATTGATTGAAACTAAAATCATAAAATTACTTATTAAAATTAGGTAAAATGCAATATTTTTCAACTTTTATAGTAATTTACATATCAACATTTATTACCCCAATATATTGAGGTCCCGTAATTAATCCAACAATCCTTTTCGGATATAAGGTATTCTCGATAGGATCTATGTACATACATACATACAAGAATTGAAGTTGTTATTTGTAGTTTCCAAGTTAAAATGTGCACACCGACAAGCCGATGAGAATATAGGAGCCCATTTTCGATTGTCTAGCAAGTATGCAATGTTCATATGGAAAAATATAAATTTATAGATTACTAGAAGAATCGAAAAAGTAATGGTCTAAAACATTACAACATACACCAATTTATTGATGTTTTATATTTTGTCAAACTGCAAAAATGTCGTTGTTATAAAATACCAAACTCAGGCCGTGTCTGATTTTGTATTGCCATTATTTCACTATTTGTATATGGCGTATAAGAATTGCAAATTTGCAAATGAGTCATATTGTTTTATGTTTATGTATTGTGGTTTATCGATATACATAATTTAGTTTTATTAGTATATTATAGTTTATATATATATATATATATATATATATATATATATATATATATATATATATATATATATATATATATATATATATATATATATATATATATATATATAGTTTTTAATTTAAATTACATATATATAAGTACAAAATATAAATTCTGCTCCAATTAATAATTCTTTAATTAAGCTTGAATAACAAACCAATGATACAATTAATTTGTCAATATTTAGAATATTATAGTATTGCTGATAAAAAGAGTACCTTATATAAAAACATTTATACATACTTAATTATTTTTAATTTGTATACATTTGATTAAAACTGCTAATATTAAAATAGTTCTACATTTAATAATTACATATATATTTATTTTTTATTTATTTATCTATTTTCATATCAAAAAAAATCTGATTCATCTGTGTACACATAAATTTATTTTGCACTAAAATTTTGTACCATAAATTCTAAATAAAATTCTCCAGCCACATCCAGCACTTATAATTGTAAGTATAAACTACATCATATTTAAATAATTAAGATTTTATGCACACAAACGAACAAACATACTATTTAAAAATCAGGTCGAGTAAAAATATTGTTTAATTATATATTTATCACCCTGTGTACATTAAGATAACAATTTTGAAAGCATTTGATTGTTTAAATTTTAAAAAATAGAAAATTTTAAATTTAAATACGCAAAAGAAAATACGTTATTTGAATATTAAAATGTTATAATATAATTTAATTTTTATTCAACTCTTTAATGCCAATCACTAATGATAATTAGAGTACATCAACGAATACGACATTTGCGGTAAAGTATTCATTTCAAGGACTTAGTATTGAATTATTTTAGTGTTTTATTTTATTATTATTACACACATTATTTATTTATTAGATTACGAATATTTAAGTTACATTTCGTTACACATAAATCATAGAAATCTACCGATTTTTAATTGTTGTTTTGGAATCATGCTTAGTATTAGTTTTGCATGTTTCGACGATGTTTTTGAAGCAAAATCTTAATAAGTTATTATTATTGTTTAATTTTGTGCATGTGAATTGACATGTTCATGAGGTTTGCGCATCCAGACTATTTTTTATTGGTACTAATTTTGTTTTATTTACCTATATTTTAGGGAGAACTTGAGCAACAACTACTCCAAGCCAATCCAATTCTTGAAGCATTTGGTAACGCAAAAACTGTAAAGAATGATAATTCGTCACGTTTCGGTAAATTTATTCGTATCAATTTTGATGCATCGGGTTATATATCGGGAGCCAACATAGAAACGTATCTATTGGAAAAATCACGCGCTATACGACAAGCAAAAGATGAACGTACATTCCATATATTTTATCAATTATTAGCCGGAGCTTCGGCCGATCAAAAAGAGAAATTCATCTTAGATGATATAAAAACATATACATTTTTATCGAATGGTAGTCTTCCAGTGCCTGGTGTTGATGATTTTGCTGAATTCCAGGCCACAGTTAAAAGTATGAATATTATGGGCATGACAACAGATGATTTTAATTCTATATTCCGTATTGTGAGTGCTGTACTATTATTTGGTTGCATGAAATTCAAGCAAGAGCGTAATAATGATCAGGCCACGTTACCCGATAATACAGTAGCACAAAAAATTGCTCATTTATTAGGTTTAAATGTTACTGACATGACACGTGCATTTTTAACACCGCGTATTAAAGTTGGTCGTGATTTTGTAACAAAAGCTCAAACAAAAGAACAAGTTGAATTTGCCGTTGAAGCTATTGCTAAAGCGTGCTATGAACGCATGTTCAAATGGCTGGTGAATCGAATAAATCGATCGTTAGATCGTACAAAACGACAAGGTGCATCATTCATTGGTATACTTGATATGGCTGGTTTTGAAATATTTGAATTAAATTCCTTTGAACAGTTATGTATTAATTATACAAATGAAAAGCTTCAACAACTGTTCAATCATACTATGTTCATATTGGAACAAGAAGAATATCAACGTGAGGGCATTGAATGGAAATTTATTGATTTTGGTTTAGATTTACAACCGACAATTGATTTAATCGATAAACCTGGAGGTATAATGGCACTTTTGGATGAAGAATGTTGGTTCCCCAAAGCAACCGATAAAAGTTTCGTTGAGAAATTACTATCAGCTCATTCGATGCATCCAAAGTTCATGAAAACTGATTTCCGTGGCGTGGCCGATTTTGCAATAATTCACTATGCTGGTAAAGTAGATTATTCAGCAACAAAATGGCTAATGAAGAACATGGATCCATTAAACGAGAATATTGTATCTCTTCTTCAAGCATCTCAAGATGCATTTATTGTGAATATTTGGAAGGATGCCGAAATTGTTGGTATGGCACAACAGGCTCTTACCGATACAACATTTGGCGCTAGAACTCGTAAAGGTATGTTCCGTACAGTATCGCATTTATACAAAGAACAGTTGGCCAAACTAATGGACACATTGCGAAACACAAATCCAAATTTTGTTCGTTGTATCATACCAAATCACGAGAAGCGTGCAGGTAAAATTGATGCGCCACTTGTATTGGACCAATTAAGATGTAATGGTGTATTAGAAGGTATTCGTATTTGTCGCCAAGGTTTTCCAAATAGAATACCCTTCCAAGAGTTCCGTCAACGCTATGAACTTCTAACTCCAAATGTCATTCCAAAAGGATTTATGGATGGCAAAAAGGCTTGTGAAAAAATGATTAGTGCATTAGAATTAGACTCAAATCTATTCCGCGTAGGGCAGTCAAAAATTTTCTTCCGTGCTGGTGTTCTAGCTCATTTAGAAGAAGAACGTGATTATAAAATAACCGATTTGATTGTTAATTTCCAAGCATTCTGTCGTGGTTTCTTGGCTCGTCGCAATTATCAAAAGCGATTACAACAATTGAACGCGATTCGTATTATACAACGGAATTGCGCCGCTTATTTAAAATTACGCAACTGGCAATGGTGGAGACTCTATACTAAAGTAAAGCCACTTCTCGAAGTCACCAAGCAAGAAGAAAAATTGGTACAAAAAGAAGATGAATTGAAACAGGTTCGTGAAAAATTGGATTCATTAGCTAGGTCAGCTCAAGATAGTGAAAAGAAATTCCAAGATATGTTAGAGGAAAAAACTCATATAGCCGAACAACTACAAGCTGAGATTGAATTATGTGCCGAAGCCGAGGAATCTCGTATGCGATTATCGCAACGGAAACAAGAATTAGAAGAAATGATGCAAGATTTGGAGGCACGTATTGAGGAAGAAGAAGAACGTGTTACTGTAATGGCTACAGAAAAGAAAAAATTGCAAATCAATATTCAAGATTTAGAAGAGCAATTGGAAGAGGAGGAAGCCGCTCGCCAGAAATTACAACTTGAAAAGGTTCAGTTAGATGCCAAAATTAAATTGTATGAGGAAGATTTGGCGTCAACAGAAGATCAGAATCAAAAATTGTTGAAGGAAAAGAAAGCTTTGGAAGAACGTGCCAATGATTTATCTCAAACACTTGCCGAGGAAGAAGAAAAGGCAAAACATTTGGCCAAATTAAAAACAAAGCACGAATCAACAATTGCCGAACTAGAAGAACGCTTATTAAAAGATCATCAACAACGCCAAGAAACTGATCGCACAAAACGAAAATTGGAAACCGAAATGGCCGATTTAAAAGAACAGATGAATGAAAAACGCATTCAAGTCGAAGAAATGCAACAACAGTTTGCTAAACGAGACGAGGAATTAACACAAGCCCTAATAAAAATCGATGAGGAATCAGCATTAAAGGCTAATGCACAAAAAATTCAACGTGAACTCGAATCTCAATTGACTGAAATCCAAGAAGATTTAGATGCTGAAAAGGCTGCCCGAGCCAAGGCCGAGAAAGTTAGACGTGATTTAAGCGAGGAACTCGAGGCTTTGAAAAATGAATTACTCGATTCCCTCGATACAACCGCTGCCCAACAAGAACTCCGCTCCAAACGTGAGCAGGAATTGGCCACACTGAAACGTAACCTCGAAGAAGAAACGGGAAATCACGAGCACCACTTGGCCGAAATGAGACACAAACATACAACCGAATTGTCTACCATCAATGAACAAATGGAGAACTTGAAAAAAGTTAAGGTGACGCTGGAAAAATCGAAACAAACATTGGAGGCCGAAAATGCTGATTTAGCGACCGAACTAAGAAATATTAATTCATCACGACAAGAAAACGAGAGACGACGTAAACAAGCCGAATCTCAAATTGCCGAGCTTCAAATAAAATTGGCCGAAGTCGAACGTGCACGCACTGAACTTCAAGAAAAATCTGTTAAACTGCAGCAAGAGGTTGAGAATATTACGCAGCAACTTGAAGATGCTGAACTAAAAGCGTCAGCTGCTATTAAATCTGCAAGTAATATGGAAAGTCAGTTAACCGAAACGCAACAGTTGTTAGAAGAGGAAACACGACAAAAATTATCATTGAGTTCAAAATTGCGCCAAATCGAATCTGAAAAGGAATCGCTTCAGGAACAATTGGAAGAAGATGAAGAGCAAAAGAGAAATTTCGAAAAAAAATTGTCCGAAGTAAATGCCCAAATGCAAGAACTCAAGAAAAAGGCAGAAGAAGAAAACGATGTAGTAAAAGAACTCGAGGAAGGACGTAAAAAATGTAACAAAGATATTGAAGCACTGCAAAGGCAAATACAAGAGTTACAACAGGCAAATGATCGATTGGACAAGAGTAAAAAGAAAGTTCAATCCGAATTGGAAGATGCCACCATTGAATTGGAGGCCCAACGAACAAAAGTATTAGAGTTAGAGAAGAAACAGAAAAATTTCGATAAGATATTGGCCGAGGAGAAGACAATTAGTGAGCAATTTGCCCAGGAACGTGATTCTGCGGAACGTGAAGCTCGGGAAAAAGAAACAAAAGTATTATCATTGACACGTGAATTGGATGAAGCATGCGAGAAAGTCGATGATCTTGAGAATAAACGTAAAACGCTACAAAATGAACTGGATGATTTGGCTAACTCACAGGTAAGTTTCTGAATTTATTTGGGTTCTATATCGAAAATTATATTTTGCTTTTATTTTACAGGGAACAGCCGACAAAAATGTTCATGAATTAGAAAAGGCAAAGAGAGCTTTGGAAAGTCAATTAGTTGAGTTGAAACAGCAAAACGAGGAACTTGAAGATGATCTGCAATTGACTGAAGATGCAAAATTACGACTTGAAGTAAATATGCAAGCACTACGAGCACAATTTGAACGTGATTTACAAGCAAAGGAAGAACAATCGGAAGAAAAGCGTCGCGGATTAGTAAAAACATTGCGTGATTTGGAAACTGAATTGGATGAGGAACGTAAACAGCGTGTTGCAGCCACAGCAGCAAAAAAGAAATTGGAAGGAGATTTGAAAGAAATGGAAACAACATTAGAAATGTCGAATAAGGTTAAGGAAGATGCATTGAAACATGCCAAAAAGCTACAAGTACAATTAAAAGACGCACTCCGTGATGCCGAAGAATCAAAAACGGCCAAAGAAGAATTAGCTGCCGTATCAAAGGAAGCTGAACGTAAAGCGAAAATATTAGAAGCTGAAACAATGCAACTATCTGAAGATTTAGCTAGTTCTGAGCGTGCACGACGTACTGCCGAAACTGAACGCGATGAATTATTAGAAGAAATTAATGCAAATTCAAGCAAGGGATCTCTAATGGTTGATGAAAAGCGACGTCTTGAAGCGAGAATAACCTCACTTGAAGAAGAACTAGAAGAGGAGCAATCAAATTCAGAAGTATTATTGGATCGAAATCGTAAATTACAATTTAGCAATGAACAGTTTCAAGCAGAATTGGTTACTGAAAAATCAAACATGCAAAAATATGAAACAGCTAAATCCGGTTTGGAGCGACAAAACAAAGAGCTCAAATCTAAACTTACGGAGATGGAGAATCAGCAGCGCACTACGATTAAAGCTTCGATGGATAGCATGAAATCGAAAATCATTAATCTTGAGAAACAATTGGAGACCGAAACAAAAGAACGTTTATTACAACAGAAAGCCAATCGTAAATTAGATAAAAAAATTAAAGAATTAACAATGAATATCGAAGATGAAAGAAGACATGCCGATCAATATAAAGAACAAGTTGAAAAATTAAATAGTCGAGTGAAGATTTTGAAACGTAATTTGGATGAGGCCGAAGAAGAAATTCAAAAAGAGAAACAATTAAAACGGAAAGCACAAAGAGATTATGAGGACATGGTTGAAAGTCAGGAAGCTCTGAATCGTGAAGTAAATTCACTGAAAACAAAACTAAGGTTAGTTCCCTTAGTTGTTATTTAAGAATCAGTTACTATTTATCATATAAAGGTGCTACTTGTAGACAACCCTGAAAAATTAGTTTTTCTTCAAAATTTTATTTTTAGTATACCTTAGTAAACAAAATAATTTTTTAACTCCAAAGTTATATAAATATTTAACTAAAACTTTCAGTATTCACACAACTCCAGGACGAAGCTCTCGTAAAGGTCACACTTTGCCGGCAGATATAGAATCGGGTATAAGAAATTAAATGCAATTGCTTTTAAAAAAATTGAAACATAAAACAAAATTTAGATCAATCCAGGCTTGAGATGATTTTCATTTGATTCAAACATCACAATTTTGTACCATTCACAAAGTAGTGGTAAGACCTTAAATTAGTTTACCAATTTTGCGAATTATGTCAAAACTTTGTTGTTCTCGAATAAAAATCGATTATCATTTCAAATGGTTTGATTTATTTATTAAATTTCTAAAGTTATGCAATTTGCTTTTTAACATGTCTGGAATAAATTGGAATCTGGTTTTCGTATTTTCATCATAATATCACGTTCATATAATACTACTACAATGTAATCAATGTTTCATATTCATATTTTGTTTTATTTACATATCTTTCTTTAAGATTATTAAATTGGCATTAATTTGTTTGTTTATACCTAATTCATAAATAATCTTATTCTATACATAACTATGTTTTAATTGTATTGTTACTAACGGTAATTGTTTTGGGTGTTGTTTTGATTTTACATAAATTTATATATTATTGAGCAATAGGAAAAAAAGCAAGGCTTTAATGTAATTGTTGATATAATTTTCACCAACATCATTGAAATAAAGCGGTAATCTTATTTAATCATTATTTACAGAAGAGGAGTTGGAGGAATAAGCTTAAGTTCATCAAGATTAAGTACATCGAAGCGCGGTGATGACAGTTCCGTAAAAGATGAATCATCAATTGATGGAGAAGATGATGTGGCGAATTAATTTTTGTTATATTATAATTTTAAAATATATATTATTATTAATTTTATATAAACGTTATAATTATTATTTTCACATATACATATATATATATAATTTAATATTCAGTAAACTGAAAAATCTACCAATTTTTTTATATAGAAATTCAAATACTACAAATCGATGGCTTTTAAAAAAAAAATATTGAGCAACGTGCCATTGTCAAATCTGTTTTTTAAATATATAATTTAATTGTAAATTAGCTTATGAAATATAGATTTTTTTTATAATTATTTTTAAAAGGTACAATTTTTTTAATTAGAATCATGGAGTAAAAAAGCCATTGCTATTAAATATTATTATATACATATATATTGTTAAATTTAACATATCTCTTACAAAAGAAATACAAAAATTGCTTTAAAATCCGGCCTACACAAAAAAAAAAAATATTTTTGTACTTATGTCAATTTAATTAAACACAAACATTGCATTTTTATTTTATTTTACATATAATTAGGTATATTATTTTATTACTTTATTTTTTTTTTTTTAATTTTTACATCTAACCAGCATAGTATTTTATTTCCAACATATTTTATGTACTAACAAAGTTCAATTTTATAAACAATACAGCATTTAAAATGAATTAAATCATTAAATTTAATTAATTAATATTAGATAAAAAAAGATAGATAAAACAGAAAAAATATTAAATATTAACATGGTTTCTTAGTAATTGTTATCTATTATATTATAATATTACAAAAATTAATAAAACTTAGTTTTTTTGTACAAAAATTATTGTTAATTTTATTCTAATCTCTTTTTCATACATCATACATATGTTGCAATCTTTCCGTTTCTGTTTCTTTTATGATTTTCTTATTCGATAGGCTTAGGTTCTAGCTAGAAGCCAGATGGTCTTTTGGCTGTTCTATTTTAATCAAACGGTTAACTTGCTGTGCTAATAAAATAATACATAAATGTAAAGGCTGGGCCATATTCTCGTAGTTTTTGAACTACGTGTTATTTTGACATTGTCAACACTGTGTCGAACCTCTACAGTTCGAAATGCTTCCATTTACGCTCGAACAATGTTGGGAAGTATTAAAAACTAATTTTTGAAAGTGATTGGTAATGTTGAAATAGTGCGAAATTTAAAAGAACTGATCGAAATAATGCACCAAGCAAATGTCCCGTATTTGGGGCTCAGAATAACCACGCGAGTGGATATGGCTCATTTTGCATCGAAAAAGAGCGTTACGGTCAACACAAATATAACCGATTTTTTAAAACTATAACTGATGAATTGGATATGGGCGAGCTATGGTTCCAGCACGATAGCGGTACGTACCACAATCCGTGCACCAATCGAAGTTTTGTGTACTAAGTTCAATAATGGTGTAATCAGCTGTTTAGGTAATGTTGTTTGGCCTGCGCAGAACCACTATTTGAAGCCGTTGATTTTTTTTTGTGAGCTGCCGTTAAAGATCGATGTTACATTGACAATCCTAAAGCGTTCCAGGCACTTGAAAACGTTTACATAGGATGCGCTACTGCAAAGCCAGCCGAGGCAGCCATGGCGTAGTTAAAATAGTTGCTTGCTTGTCATATTTATCCAGCCGACCAAGTGACGTCACATACTTGAAATGATTTAAAAAGTCGAAATGCCCTATTGGAAAATAACCATTCAAAATGAAAGACAGGAATGTTTAAAATATACGTTTCAGCCAGTTTCAAAATTACTCACAAAAACGAAGAGGGAAATTAACAAAAAGCCAGTGTTTATTTTGTGACAAAAAAATAAAAATGATACTTATCAGTTATGAGTATCACGTGGGTAATAGTAAAAGTAAATTAACAAGTTTGTGGCAACTTAACATGTGGTTAAATTTAACAATAATAAACTTCTTCTGCGTTATAGTAGCTTTTAGATTTTTTGGGAGAAAAGGATGTCACCTCGCCAGAAGACTTTGAACAAGTTAAGTTCCACAAATAAGTATCGATTTCGGAAACGCCCGGTCCTAAACTCTCACGTTCCTAACGTTAACCCATTTATTTGAGCTATATTTTCGAATTAAAACATCCTTCCCTTAAACTGTGATTCATATACAGTATTATTAAAAAACCCGTGCTTCACATTGGATCCGCGAAATCATTATTTTTTCTGTAGGCCATCCAGTCTCCTCCAGAGTCCAGAGAATAATTGAGAGTTTTACTGAGTTGAACAATGCATTATACCATTGCGTAATATTTCTGTATCAAAACATTCATCTCTTTATTAACATTTAGTCACCACACATGATGTAATAATTATTTTGCCATAACAGTACCCAAATAACTCTGATTTATGAACTTGATCAAAATAGTCTATCGATTTTGTAAAATTACCACGATTCTACCCATATTACCCACATTTTCGAACACTAGCCAAACGTCTACGTCTTCGGCTCATCATCATACTTAGCCAACAGTAATATTTACCACAGCCACCAGTTATGCCCTGCTTGTCACTGCTGAGATTGCAGTTCCATATAATATGAAATTAGCTGATCCCAGTTTTCGTTCCTCTCAACGAATATACATGCTGATAGGTGCCGAATTTTACTTCGAATTGCTTCGAGTTTGTTGGCCAATTGAAACTAGCCTACCATTTTTACAAAAAAACTCAGCTTATATGGGCTGGGAACACCCAGTCACGTAGATACGTCCAAACCAGACGAAAGTTACTGTTATTTTATCGAGCTCAACTCGTCGGAATACCTCAATAGATTACTGGAAAGATTTTGGAAAACTGAGGAAAAGAAAGATGATTATACAATTTCACACAATACTTTATGCCAACTCATTAAAGAAACGAACATGGTCGTTTAGTGGTACGTCTACCATTTATTCATCCGAAACCTAATATGCTTCATCTTCATCATCTTCAGAGATGAAAGTAAAACGTTTCATCAATCTTGGGACTTGATTAGAGAAAGACATACAATTACGAAGTGCATATAATCAGTTTATGGCAGAATATCTTGATTTAGCCCATGTATCTCTAGAAGTAAATCGATCTGGAAACCACTATTATCTGTCACATAAATGCGTTTTTAAGCCAGAATCTTCATCCACTACTTTACGAGTAGTATTCGATGACTCTGCCAATCATTGTTGACGAATGGACCAGTAGTACAGAAAACATTCTTCTTCGCTCAGAACTCACAAAATTGCTTTCAATGCTGATATAACTAAAATGCTGCAACCCGTTACGTAGGTGGTACTTTGGCTGCCTTTTGGCCACCTGATGTTTGCTGCAATTATTCCAACTCATCTGTTTTGTAGCAATTCATTATCGTGCCAAATTAAAATACACGGTATCGTAGGTGCGAGCAAGAAAGGTTGTCGTGCAGCTTTGTACGTGTGGTTTATTTACAGTGCCCAAAATCACGTGTGGTTCCTATCAAAAACAAACCCACGCTTCCTCGCTAAGTTAGTTATATACTGCAGCTTTCTTTTGTAAATTCCTTGCTAAATTAATTGCCAAACATAAATCCATAGTTAATTATAGCATTTTAGAGATTTTTTGCTGTGATGTTGAAGTGATTCAACAATCAACAATAATAACACTTGAGTAGTCATTCAGATTCATCACGTTGGTGTGTATTTGTGGCTAAAACTGTTAAGCCTGCACAAAAGCTATACATGTGGAGTCAGCGAAAAGTGGATAGAGTACATTTTTACTCTAACAGGCTGACACTGCAATAGATCAAGCGTAATTGATAAGCGAAATTTTATACAATTTTGTTTGTGAACAAAGAAACTTATGTCGAGTTCTTTCGGGTTTTAAAATAAAATCAAATTTTCGTTGGCCCGAAAGAACGCGTAATCATATTGATATTTGTTTGTCTTTGTGGTACTAAAGAGTGAAAGAGAGGTAAATATTGATAGAACAAGAAGGAATTGTATTATGTGTTGGTGTTACTTAAAATGGAAGAAAAAAATCGACATTTCCATTTTTTGATGTACATCAAAATATTTTGTTCCGAAAGAACACGAAAAGTACAAAACGAAATACCTACAAAAACTTTTGTTATTTTTATGTACATCACTTTTTGTGGAACGACATTATGTAGAACTCGACATTAAATAGAAAAACCTACACGTACAAAAGCTTGGTACTTACTAGAAGTGTCCAGAATCAGTTGTTAATTACAACAAACATTCAACCATCAACACACTGTACAACGTAAACCTCGAGGAATACACAACAACTCATAGCCAGTGAACCTACAATAACTAATTGTCATATCATCAGCATCATAGAAAACAATCAGTATCAGATAAGATTCTTTAATTACATTTTTTACTCTATTTCACGCAAAAATTTTAACAAAATCAAAAATGTTTTATATTATTTTTGGATCGAAATTATGTTTTATATTATTTTTACATAAATAAATTAAATAATAAATAAATGTATAGATAAATAATAAAATTTATTCATAAACAGAAGTGAACGTTTTATAATTTGATCAAACCGTGCCCTTAAAATAAGCTCTAAAAATTCGCAATATGTTTAAAATACACACAACGTCGTAGTGTATATCGTTTACTTTTGAAACGGTACCTGTCATAATTTTAATTTGCTTAAGCGGCAGCCCATACGTTTCTAACTTAAGTGGTAACCAGGGATGACTTAAAAAAAATTAGGAAATTAACGTAAACAAAATTAAGAGTGCGATAAATGGCATTTCTGTGTATTCGCCCATGGAAAAAATAACGTAACGTAAAAAATTCAACGAAACCTCGTTAAATTTCATCTGTCACTTAAAAAAAATTAGGGATGCGAAATTTTTCGGTCAAACTTAAGAAAAATTAAAAGGGAATAGAAAAAAACAAATATTTTTTGGTAAACAAACGTGAATAGTATTTTGATGCGGTAGGTGCCATTTTTAATTTTCTCATTAAATTTTATTTTTTTCGTATTCAATTATATTTCTATAATTTTATTTTATTTTTTTCAGATATATCTGTGATTTAGTGCTTTCTAGTGAAATTAATTTATATTTTTTATACGTAAAAATAAATAGTTCGAGGAAATTTTATCGTTGGCAGGTAAAATCTTTGAATACAAATAATTTTAACAAATTCGCCATTTTGCAGTGCTAGTATACTAATATTTTCAATTTATTTTTTATTTGCAGACTTTAATTATCATCTGAAAAATAGTACAAAACATAATTGATTGTGAACATTTACGCATATATACATATATTATACATATATCAAAATATATGCATATATATATACAAGTATAAACACAGGATATTCCCGGTACAACAACAACAACAATGTTTGAATTTTGAAACAAAGATTTAATTTTTATAAAAATAAATCACACACTTGTTAAATAAAAAACTCACTAACTTATTATCAACAGGATCAGATTATTTCTAATCTTTTTTTTTTTGAGATCGTTTATTTATACTTTTTTGGTGTTGTTTCCCTTCTCAAAAAGATGCAAAAAAAAATTCGAAATAAGATTTTATTTGATGACGTCATATTACCCAAGCATTTTCGAGGGGCGTTAAAAATTTTAAAGAAAAGTCCATCCTGTTATTCTATTGAAATTGTTTAATCTACCTGTTCTTTATGACTTTCTAAATTATTCTCACTATGGTAATATGGGTGGTTTATTGTATTTGAACCTCACCCTCTAATTTCGATATATTTCAGCCTACAAATTGTGTTTTTTATTATATGAGTATACATAGTATACATAGTTGTCATCTCACCATACCTCTAATTTCATCGTTGTTTGCGGAATTATATTGTATGTAGTTAACAATATTGAATATTATCTAAACTTACAATTTGAGAACTAACTCAAAAACTAATGGATTGAAACACTTATTAGTTTTATTTATTAACTATAATAATAATTGTATCTGCTATTTTCTACATATTACCATAGAGAAGGATATAAGAGTACTTTCTTTCATACATTAATTTGGTATTCGATTCACAAAATAGCTTATTTTATAATATTTATTTACCTATTATAGCGAAAAGAGACCATAACATTTATTTTTCTATATATCTATCCTTATTCATACTTCTTTAAAGATCAACAAAACCAAAAATTTGTATTCCTATTTATTTACGCAAAAGCAAAACAAAAATGAAATTATGAATGAACCAAACATTTCAGTATATTTAACGTAGTAAAGCGCAGGTGTTTAGCAATATCTTATAAAAGTAAAATTTATTTAGACAGAGGCCATGATGGTGTTATTAAAAACCGGTTTTGGTCAGTGTTTTCATCAAATACTTGGCAATGAATATAGACAAAAGCAACAATAAAAATTAAATTTACATTATTTTGTTGTTGAATATCTAGTCCATAAAGCAAATGACACAAAGCCACAAATGATTTGTGATTGTTCGATAAAACAACTAAATTAACAATCATTTTAAAATTGAAGCTAAGTTAGATTAGGATAAACTTTTAATTTTAGATCACGCAAAACAAGAAAATCATTCCGTTTCAAAAAACGTGTAGCAGTGAGAGACCGCATGTTTCATGGTAAACGGAAAAAAAATCGTGATAATATAAGAACTTGCAACGACACCTTGAAGTTAAATGTGGTTATGGTTACATGTGATCAAGCGGCTACAAATATCGCTACGTATAAAATACTAGGAGTAACTCCTGAAACCCCTTATTTCTACATCGACGAACACCAAATTCTAACACAATTTGACCCACCACACCTTATAAAATCAGCGAGACACGCATTCTTAAAAAATCAAATTGAACATTCTGATTTTGGGGTTAGTGACATAAGCGTTGTACGCAAAATTTTTGAATTCGATTGGCATCAACATGTTAGACTGATGCCGAAAATAACAAAGCAACGTTTTGAACCCAACACGTTTCAAAAAATGAACGTTAAATTGGCAGCACAAATGTTAAGTGGTACGGTTGCCATCGCTATCAGGACCACGTTAAAAGAAAGTTAAACCCGAAACGTTTGGCGAATATCTCGATAATGCCATACCAACTGTTAATTTTATACAAAGGTTTAATGATTTGTTCGACAGTTTGAACTGCAGAAACTTACCTTCTTCATCACCTTATGAGATGGCTCATAAGATGCTCGAAGATAGTCTACCATTTTTAGATAATTTAAAAATAATTTCTAAAAATGAAAACTATTTTAAATGTATTAAAGGCCTCAAAATTTGTGTAAATGCACAAATTTTATTACTTGATTTGTTAAAAACAAAATTTGACGTCGAATATTTCCTGACGGGTCGGACCAATCAGTATTGTTTGGAGAATTTTTTTTCAATATTGCGTGGCAACGGCGGTTTTAACTACATGCCGTCAAGCCATGAAATAGAGGTGCATTGCGTGATGTTCGTCATGTGTATACATACACGATTGGCTTACAACAATAGCCGTGTTTCTTGACGTATGATCTGATCCGGATCAGATCATATCTGCTTCCCTTTCATTTGTATAGTCGCGTTTCATGAAACAAACATAAAAGTTGTACTATTTTTTGTTTTTGTATCAAAACTTTGAACCAAAATGCTACTAGGATCAATATAATAACCTAAAAACAAAAAATAATACAATTTTTGTGTTGATTTCCTGAAACGCGGCTATACAAATGAAAGGGAAGCAGGTATGATCTGATCCGGATCAGATCATACGTCAAGAAACACGGCTATTGTTGTAAGCCAATCGTGTATGTATACACATGACGAACATCACTAATTTAACAACTCATCGTTATAGGAGAATGGTTATTAATTTTTAAAAAGAATTAAATCTAACTTTACTTTTCCTTGGAAAAATTAATATTATATTAGCCAAAATATTTCCAACAAAATTTTTCTTAAGGAATAAAACGCATTTTCATTCTCAGCTCAAAATACAAAACTTTCTATACATTTGTACTTTCGTCTTTCTCTTTGGAATAGATAAAACAAGACAGTGTAATTTTTGTTTTGTTTATATTGATAAAAGGCTTTGATGAAAAAAATCAAAAAACCGACCAAAACCGGTTTTTAATAACACCATCATGGCCTCTGTCTAAATAAATTTTACTTTTATAAGATATTGCGAAACACCTGCGCTTTACTACGTTAAATATACTGAAATGTTTGGTTCATTCATAATTTCATTTTTGTTTTGCTTTTGCGTAAATAAATAGGAATACAAATTTTTGGTTTTGTTGATCTTTAAAGAAGTATGAATAAGGATAGATATATAGAAAAATAAATGTTATGGTCTCTTTTCGCTATAATAGGTAAATAAATATTATAAAATAAGCTATTTGGTGAATCGAATACCAAATTAATGTATGAAAGAAAGTACTCTTATATCCTTCTCTATGATATTACTCTAAATATATTAAACATATAATGTAATACACAAAAAATTACTAGTTATGCAAAATGTAAACAAAATGCTGTCACTTAAGAATTATTAAGTTTCTATGGTTTGAATGTCAAAAAAAAACAAAAATAATTGGTTTCGTTAAAATTCTTAATTTTTTTTAAGTTCATAATTTTTCTATGGTTGACTCTTTACTGATGCCTCAAGTATGTAATCTGTAACTGAAAATGAAAAAAAAATCAATTAATACGGTTTTGTCGCATTGTTTTGTGATTTTAATTGAGACTTTATTATTAAGTTCCTAATCGGCTAAGACCAAAGTATATCGACTACATGGTAACATATTGCGCATACGTCAAAAATTTAAATGCCCAAAAACCAACAACAATTGGTTAAGATGGCGGCATTAGTTGTGGTATTTCTATATTTTACTATTGAATTTCAATGCTTACATAAATGTATAAATGATTTTTGAATTAAATTCAATACAATTCATTAAATTGCGACTTTTCAATTTGATTTGAATGCAGTCAAAAAATAATTGTTTTAATACTTTTGTGTTTCGAAGGCTTTTTAATTAATAATATTATCGTTTAAATTGAGTCTGTTTGTAGTGAAAAAATATCTGCCTAAAACTTTTGTATTTCGGCGATTATTTATTCAAATTAAATAACACTTTATCAAATTGTGAATATCAGATTGTATTGTAAGCAATATTTTAATTAAATTATTATATTTCAATGAACTTTTAATTAATTATATTGAAATCCAACTTGAATTTGTTTGTCGTGAAGAAGCAATATTATGTAAATTTTGCGTGTACCGGCGGTTTTC
Source organism: Tipula unca (assembly GCA_951394425.1). Classification (NCBI taxonomy): domain Eukaryota; kingdom Metazoa; phylum Arthropoda; class Insecta; order Diptera; family Tipulidae; genus Tipula; species Tipula unca. The sequence continues at coordinate 93,228,268 of OX596382.1, forward strand.
TTTTCTGTAAAATCTAATAAAACTTATTAATTCTGTTTACGGATGCCATTAAACAGTGGTACTTAAAAATTCACTGGTCCATTAAAATATTACCGAAATATACAGTTAAAATAGTGCAAACACAAACTAGTTGAAGCCAATTAAAAACGTCAATCTTCCACTTAAAAATTTATCGAAATATAAAAGTTTCAACACAGTATTTTTTTAAAAATACACAAACATATTTTGAGCACAATTATTAATAATTTTTTACGAAATTTATATCAAAAATTACCAAAATAAAATTATAAACATTGCAACATCACGATATTTTATATTTGTTTATCGCAACTAATGCCGCCATGTTGGTAGATTTTGGTTGATGCGGAGAAAAAGACGAAAATGAAACCAGTAAGTATATTATCACATAAAAGTATAATACCACATTTATATACAGATTGTTCTTCTTTCTAATGTATTTTTTTTTATTCATATTCGTTTGTGGAAAAAACAAAACATGTATAATAGATTGATATTAGTTATTTCATTTTAAATTTTTATTGTGCGACGTATAGTTATGTACACAACCAATACAATGAAAAAGTGGCAGTTTGCCATGGCAGTTTGTATCTTTAAATTGACTTATCAATATAGAAGATTTTGGTATAAATATATTTTTTCACCAATACAACCTTAAAGAGGCAAAATCAAAGTAGTATATATCAGTCAAAAAGTAAAAACTCAGTCAGACTCGTTAAGTATATAAGATTTTGGTGCAACAGTCAAAAACCAAATATGGGTGGTTTTATTTTGTTTGCTCTATCTAACCCAATATACAGATCACACGGAATTCTGTGTGATATGTATATTGCATTAATTTAGTGAAATTGAAACATGTAATAAAAAAATGATTTACAGATAATCTTAGCAATAAGTTCAATATTTTACTTATTATGGTTATATGATATGTACTATGGTTTTCTATAGTTATGAAATTAAATTAAATTAATTATCGCATGCGATTAATTTTCATAATGAAATGTTCAATAATTGAAAAAATGTACTTAGTAAGTTCAGTATATATTAAATTAACCGTTTTTTCCGAATATTTTACGGTGTCACAAAGTATCGAAACCCTCACCGGAATTTTAATATTTCTATCAAACAATGTATCTATAAACTAGTTTACTGTCATTTCAATGCGTATGAAAATATACATGAAAGTGGATTATTAATTCCACTTCGCTCGTGGAGCACATATAAACCTTTTAAATTAAAGGTGGGCAAAATAATAATGATTGCTGCTGTTAGTGTACCTAAAAACGAACACCACTTAAATAACTACTTAGTAGTTCAAAATTGCACATATAATCTTATATACCTAATTAACGTAAAAAATGTTTTATTTGACTTTGAAAATCATCGAGAATTTAGCTTAAATTAAAAATGCTCTTTGAGTTTAGAGTTATTTTATTCCGCTTTTAAGACTGTAATTCATACATTAAAAAATATAAAGGACAATATATATATTTACAATAAAATCTTATCTTAATTAGAAACGGGAGCAGTGTCACTTGATTTTAATCCCCTTATGCTAATGTCATAAACGATTTCTTCAATTTTCTTAACATCATATTTCAACGCATCATACCGCTTTCTCAATCCATCGTTCTTCAAATTCAACAATCTAAAGCCAGCATTTAATTCCGCAACAAATTTCGATATCATCAATGGACGATCGTAATCACCGAGAGTAACAGAATTTGTTGCAAAACGTGATAATTCGGAAGCAAGTTGAAGCACTCCCATTAGATAGTCTTCGACGTCTAAATGAAAATCATTATTCTGTGTTGGGCTGATGCCTAAAACTTCGGCAACAGTTTCGCGAGCGACAAGAAAACCCTTTTCTAAATATATTGTGAGAGCAATTAAAAATACAATACGTTGTATTAAGTAATGCCAATGATCACAATAACGATAGTATTGTCCTTTGGGAATTATTACGCTTAATTTTTCAAATCCAACGCGGCATTCGGCAAATTTGATGCGCGCCTCAAGACATGCATTAGAAACTGAAAATTAATTGAATATTTAGTAAGGTAGTATTTACAAATATTTATTTATGTATGTTTTACCATCAACAATGCTGGAATGTATAACCTGTAGCGCAATTGTAGCATCTTTCGCTGATTGATCAATCATTCGTGTGATTTGACGAATTTCCTGTTTTGATTGAAAACGCTTTAAGAATGTTCACATTAAAATTAATCACAGCGTAATATATAATTACCTCGCGCAATTCTTGTTCCGTATTTATGTAATCTCGAAAATTTGAGAATATTTCTTTCATTATTGGATTTTGCATTTTAGTTTTAATTAGTTTTACGATAAATCACACTAAAAAATGTTTGCCAGTAAATAGTAGCGGCTTTATGTAAATAAAACATGACACCCGGTCGTATATTTTATTTTAATACCCAAAATGTAAATACCCAAAATTTATTAGAACAAAACATGCGCATTTTGAAATTAGTATAGAGAGACATCTATGGTTCGTGCTAAAATGTTACATTTTAATATGAACGTTTTTTGTGAGTCAAATTCAAAATGGAGTTCAAAAGCACGTGTTAATATAAATTATTCATAGTTTACCGAATGAATTTAAACACGTTTATTTATATTGTAAAGGTTTTTATTTATACTATTATAATTACGCGGGAATGCAATACATAAATATTTTGGTATATTATTTATATATATATATGTATATAAATATACATATATAATTAGTTTGTTGACTGTTCGGAACGAAAAGTAAAATTGTATTCGATCACACGAAAATTTAACGTAAAATTGTGAAAAATGTAAAAATAGAAATTAAACTTTTTTCTTATTTCATGAAATTTTTTTAATAGAAAATGACTATATCGATTAGTTACGAGCGGACCTCTGAAAAGAGCGGAACTTGAAATAAAGTCCGCGGTAAACTGTACGAAAATGATTTATTCGCGATTCAAATATAAATTTGCACTATTGTGCATATTAACGGTTTTTTTAAGTGTACCAAATTTTATTGAATGTGCTAAAAAACCATTAACAACACCACAACCAGCGGTTCTCCTACAGCCAGAAATTGATCCTATTATTGAAGAAGTTACAGCAAAACAGTTGGAAAGGATATTACAGGAAAAAGATTTTGTTGCTGTTTATTGGTGTAAGTGGAATATAGAGTTAAAAATTGTGAAAATTTTGAATTGTGTGAACATAAAAAAAAAAAAAAAAAAAAAAAAAAAAATTTATGAAACGAGTTACGTAAAATACTTCTAGTTAGTTTTAAAAATTTTGATTCATCCTCCAAGATAAAAAAAAATATTGGATGTATATTATTCTAATAATATATATGTACATGTATAATATATAAAAGCTTTATAACTTAGTGGTTTTTTTTTAAAGTTTTGTGAAAGAAAATTTAAAAAAAATGAAAAGTGTTAATTTGAGAAGAATTTCAAAATTTTATAAAATTGCTGTTCTGCTTAAAATAGATTTTGATATTGTGAAGACTAATATATATATAATATATGTTATGTGTATATACGTATATGTATTATATATATATATATATATATATATATATATATATATATATATATATATATATATATATATATATATATATATATATATATATTATATAAATATATATATATATATATATATATATATATATATATATATATATATATATATATATATATATATATATATATATATACATATATATGTATGTATATATATATAATTTGTATTTTAGTAAGTTAAATTATCAAATCTCACATAATAGAAAATGAGGAACGAAAATATATATATTTATAATGAGATGGTCAGTTGTTACAATTTCATTATAAACAAGAGTTTATTTAATTTTAAACTTATACAATTTCGAATTTATACTATGTCGCACAGATTTATAATACGCGGACGCATGATGAAGAATTTTAAATTTTCCGTCGTTCTCGAATTTAAGAAAACAATTTTAAAAATAATTAATTGTACAAAAGATGTAGAAATAGAGCACCCACAAAAAAAAAAAAATAAAATAAAAAATACTTAAGAAAAACCTATCTTTTATCATTTTGCAGTTACGATTGTATTAGTAGGTACATATGTATATCAAAACATTTTTAATTTTAGCAAATTATTATATATAGGCGAGATAGAATTTTTTTCGGTCTGCCTGTTTGCATTTGTTGTGCGTAAATTTTAATTATTATGTGCGACAGGGCTGAATTAAACGTAATATTTTATTGTCCGCCATTTTGTTGATATACGTACCTATATATATATAATATATATATATATATATATATATATATATATATATATATATATATATATACATATATTCAAAGTACAAAATTTCCCTCCAAATCAGACGCTATATATGTATAAAATGTCTTACGCATATATTATACACGTCACGAAACTACATAAGAAAATTAACTTAATGTTTAATTGTTTCTATACACAATATAAACATTTTAAGTACGAGTATTTAAATTGAATTAATTAATTGTTTTTCCTAGTCGATTTGAATTATTTGTTTGTATATATACGAGTATGTATGTACATATATACAAGAGATTAATTAAATTTAACATTTTTTTTGGTGTGCAAAGGCTAAACAGCTGGTATACTTTAGGGTAATTTATTATTTGAGACATATTTTTTGATTTAATTATCATTATTATCAGGGTCACTAAATAGGGAATAGAGTACAGAATAACAACAAATTAATTAATTTAATTGTCTTAATTTTCCGACCGTCTCGATAATAAATTGAAAGATGTTTATTTTAAATAAAATTAAAACATAGAAGACAAAATGTACACTCTTATATATATCTATTAGTAACATACAAAATAAAAATAACTTTTCAGCAAAATTTTTTTAATGTTTTTTTTTTTTGTATAATTAAATGTTCGTGAAATACTAAACCGAAATGTTTTACTAACTAGGTCATCAGACTTTTATTACTAAGATTACTATAAGTTCATATAATACTATATGACTATTATATGATAAAATATTATATTTTATTATTTAAATATATATATATATATATATATATATATATATATATATATATATATATATATATATATATATATATATATATATATATATATATATATATATATATATATATATATATATATATATATATATATATATATATATATATATACGAGTATATATCAATATATATGTATACATATTTTAAGTTTAATGGACAGACAGCGACTATTTTCTACCTCATCCAACTAATTAGGTTTTATTTGTTATTTATTAACATATGTTTGCAAAACTGATTTAAAATACTATGTTATAATTATACGTTAATTTTATATATGCATAATATAATAATACTTTTGTGCCAAGGAATATATTATATATACATATAAAACAAAATCGTCACCCTGGATTTAATTATATTATATATATGTATAAGGCGCATAATATACAATGTAATGCTGTTAAACTGATATACAATAATATGATTGTATGCTTTAATCCAGGATAAAAAATAATAAAAACTTCGTTAAATAATATATAGTTATATGTATAAAAATATCGGAGGCCAAGGTTTTAATCGTAATCGCTCGTATATACTATTTAAAAGAAAATCCAAATTTAAAATATTTATTTATACAATTTTCTTCTTATTTTAAATGACCTTGAACTAATTAGTTAATTTTATAATATTTTATATATTATACATTATGTATAGATGCTAGAAGCTGTGTGACATGTGATAAAGTTTTAGCTGAACTCGAAAAAATTGACGATGATACAGATTCGTTTGGAGTAGATTTTGTTAAAATTAACGATAAACGATTAGCTAAACAATATGGCATCAAAACATTCCCAGCTCTTACATATTTCAGGTATGATAGCCTATATAGATCGAACTATTCGCACTTATTAAATTTTTGTCTCCCCCCGCAGAGATAAAGAACCAATCATATACGAGGGTGATCTTATGGATGAAGAGAATGTTCTCGATTTCTTGACATCTTTAGAGGCAATGGATTTACCCGATCGTATCGAAGAAGTTAATTCAAAAATCTTATCCAAAATTGTTGAAGAAACAGATTACGTTGCCGTACTATTTTGTAAGTATACACATCATGTATATATCTATATAATATATTACACGTTTATATACCATAATACTATTTATTTTAAATAAAATTATTATACAGAGAAAGTTTTATATTTTAAGCGAATCATATTAAAATTGGCATTAGCGCATATTATAGCTTTTATTTACTATGTATACATAATATATGTACATATGTGTTTTTATTTGATGATTTATTAATTAATGAAATTAAAATTTTTGGCTAAACTATATATAATTTACTATATACATATACCTATATACCTTTATAGTCATCGTATAAAATTGTATGTACATATATGTTGTATAAAATTTGTTTTGTTTTTTTTTTAATTATCATAATATAATTGCTTTATTTTGCAAAACGAATATTCAATATATTTGTATACAAAAATATAAAATTTAAACAAAAAAAAAAACATCAGGTCCAGATCATGACAAATGTCCACCTGGAATTTTGAGTAACAGTAAGTTTTGATTTTACCGTTTTTAGTTTGATTTTTAGTGTTTTGTTTACAAGTTAACATAATTTATAACCTTTTTTATATTTTTTTACAACATGGTGTCATTATATAAAATGGCGCTTACCTACTTTGTTTCATTATTTTTGTTAAGCAAAACTCAGTACTTTTTTTAATTTTGTTTTGCAAGCGCACAAAAATATAAAATGGCGTCAAGCGTATGTTATATATCATGTTTTTGTTTACAAAATAAAATGTAATCGTTTATTAAATATAAAAGAAAAATTTAAAATTATCTATTTTCCTTTAATTAAGAAAAACTAATTAAATTAATAAACGCCTTCATTTTACAAATGTATACATATATATGATATATATTATAAATGTAGGTATATATATTATACATTTATAACAGATTGTTTAAGCAAACAAAACGGACAAACGAAAAAAATCTTAAATCTTATATATTATAAGCTGATATTAGAGTATATTATTTATACTCTAATACACCAGCTTAAGAATATAAAATAAAATTTATTCACTGTATATTTTACAACAAACGTATATTTAAAAAAAAAATCTATTTTAAGCTCAATTTGTAGGTGGAATATGAGAATTTTTGTTTTGTTTTCACAAAATGTTATACGGGGTTTATCTGGCATTGGATAAAAAAAATATATAAAAATTATTATAAGAGTGATATTATGAAATATAAAAATAAATTTTAATTTGATAATTCATAATTTAGCTAAATAAATATTTATATATATAACAATAAATGCGTGAAACAATTTATTTATTATAATATATATATATATATGGATTAGGTCTCAGAAAGACGCGCTGCGCTAAGTGTACATAACTTACCAACCAATTGGCAAAAAATCAAAAATCTTTTCTATTTAACTATCTATATATACATTTACATAATAATCATATGTATATATATACATATATAAATATACATATATATATATAATTATATTAATTTTAAAGCTCCAATTTTAGTAACTGTTTTTTTTAATCTGTATGGCGATATGGATACCCAATCCTTTATACAGTAGTTCTTCTATTTTGGATATATTTGTGCGCATATATTCGCGGGGATAACATAAGTTACAAAGTTGATCTAATATTCTATATTTAATTCTATTTCGCCGTTATAGATAAACCAGAATGTAAGAAATGCGCTAAAGCACTCCAGGAATTGGAAAATATTGACGATGAAGCGGATCAATTGGGAATTGGCTTTGTTAAAATTCATGAAGAATCACTTGCCGAAGAATATAATCTTGGCAGTCTCCCAGCACTTGTATACTACAGACATCAAATTCCAATAATTTATGAGGGTAAAAATACACATACTATATACATACTGGTTTATGAAAATAACACACTGGAGTAATTTAATCTGTTTTTATTTTTTGCGATAGGTGAATTATCAAAGGAAGAAGATGTCTTGGAATGGTTAATCGCAAATAAATCTACTGGCGATGAAGAAGATGTTATTGAAGATGTTTCTGCGAAAACATTAAACACACTCATTGGAAATATTGATAATTTAGTTGTTTTATTCTGTACGTATATATACATATGTATATTAGGGCTATAAATTTTATTAATTTATGTAACAATTCAATATTGTTTATAATAATAATTATTTTTAATTGCAGACGATCATGGCGAAGAAGAATCTATGACTGTTTTACAAGAATTAGAAAAAATTGATGATGATTGTGATAGGCATGGTATCCAATTTGTTAAAATTGATGATGCCGATGCTGCGCAAGAATTTGGCATTGAAGAGGTAAACAAAATATATCTTTATTATATTTTTAATTTAATTTTAAATATCTTGCGCAAAGGCTATAAATATCACAATCCATAAAGTTTTAGGTAATTGAGATTATCCAAACCTATATAAATCTGCGTTGCTTTGCTTTTATTGTGTGGTTTGCCTATATTAACATTATTCGTTTCTGTATAACTGATACATATAGCGTTTGACGTATATAATAATAATAATCGTGTCAGACGTATAACTAAGATTGATGTGCGCAATTTATTTAATTATATATTGCTCAACACCCCTATTAATAACCTTCAATATATATATATATATATATATATATATATATATATATATATATATATATATATATATATATATAAATATATATATATATATATATATATATATATATATATATATATATATATATATATATATATATATATATATATATATATATATATATATATATATATATATATATATATATATATATATATATATATATATATATATATATATATATATATATATATATATATATATATATATATATATATATATATATATATATATATATATATATATATATATATATATATATATATACTGAATATTCTGAATATATGTTCATTCATTTTATAGTCAATTCTATATTTCACATGCATACTCGTATATAGCATGGTTGTGACTAATGTGTCTCTAAAATATTGTTCATTTGTTTATCCAATTTTGTTGGGCATCCGTTGAATAAAAAAAATGCTGTATTAAAATTGAATCATTTATTTACTTAAACCGTATAATTGTATATTATATATACATATGCTGTTGTATAGTTCAACGCACGAACGCGCGCTTTTATAATATATATATATACATATATATTAACTGAGAGCATAATGATTATCAAATTTGTAAAAAATCATTGCTCGTCGCTCAAAAATCAAAAAACATATTATGATTGATATGATTGAAAAAACACTAATGACTCGTCAAGTCGTTCTAATTGTTATATACTCAAAATACATAAACGATAACTTAATTGTACAAAACCTATTAAATCCTAATTTTCTTTTTTATGCATTTTAGATTCCAGCAATTATCTATTTTGAAAGACAAATTCCTACTGTATACGACGGCCATCTAGAAGACGAAGAAGAAATCTTGCACTGGCTTCTAGGACAACTTGAAAAAGATGAAATTGAAGATGTCACCGACGAAATGTTAGATAAATTAATCAAAGAAGGGCGTTCAATTGCTGTCCTTTTCTGTAAGATATAAATTATTTGGTATATGTTTTTTTCACTAATTCCCTTTTTTTTCATATGTACAGATGACAACAACGACAAAAAAACTCAAAAAGTTCTAGCCGAATTAGAAAATATCGATGATGAATGTGATACACTTGGTATTGCATTCGTTAAAATTGACAATGCTGATGAAGCTCGCGAGTATGGCATTGAAAAGATGCCAAAATTGTTATACTTCGAAAAGGGTATACCAACAGTGTACGAAGGGAATTTGGAACATGAAGAAATATTGCTTAAATGGTTGGAACATCAAATAAATACGGATGAAATCGAAGATATTACTGATGAAATGCTCGATTTAATTGTTGAAAAAATGCCTCATGTCGCAGTTCTATTTTGTAAGTACACCGCATATATGTATATGTACAAGACATAATGTTATATATAGAATATTAATTTTTTTTTAATTTTCTTCGTATTCAGACGATAAAGACTCAAAAAAATCTCAAAAAATCTTACATGAATTAGAGAACATTGACGATGAATGTGACCAAAATGATATTGCTTTCGTTAAAATTGATGATGACAGTGAAGCTAAAGAATGGGGTATCGATGAATTACCAACAATTGTATTCTTTGAACGGGGCGTACCACATGTTTACGAAGGTGATTTAATGAAGGAGGATGAATTACTTGGCTGGTTGATCCATCAAAAACGTCATTCAGAAATTCCGGAAATTACAGACGAGATGAAAGATAAACTGGTCGAATCAGTTGAACATTTAGCTATTATTTTCTACGACAAAGAAGATAAACAAGATATCCGTGTATTGAATGAATTGGAAAATATTGATGATGATTTAGAAAGAGAAGGAATTGTTATTGCTCGAATTGATAATGCGGCTGAAGCTAAGGAATATGGTTTGGATCATTTGCCAGCTTTGGTGTATTTTGAAAATAAAATACCAGCCATCTATGAAGGAGATCTCTTGAACGAAGAGGAAGTACTCGAATGGTTGATTTTACAAAAGAATACTGCTACCATTGAAGAAGTTACTGATGAAATTTTAACCGGGCTTATCGATGAACATGAATATGTTGCCGTATACTTTTCGGGTAAATGCGAAGAGGGCGAAAAATGTGACAAAATTTTAGACGATCTTGAAAACATAGACGATGAATTAGATGAGGCTGGTATTATTTTTGTGACAACTGAAGATTTGTTACTTGCCAAAAAATATCAAATTAAAAATTTACCGCAGTTGGTATTCTTTCGCAATCGTGAACCTCTCTTATATAAAGGTGATTTGAACGATGAGGATGAGGTACTCTCATGGCTAACCGATGAGAATACACTCGAAATTCCCGGCAAAATTGAAGAAGTTAATGTTAAAATGTTGGATAAAATCTTGGCCGAAAATGACCATGTTGTTGTGTTCTTCTATCGCGAAGGTGACAAAAAATCACAGAAAATAATTGGCGAACTAGAAAATATTGATGATGAATGTGAAGAAAAAGATATTGATTTTGTAAAAACATCCGACTCGGGCATTGATAAGGAATACGATTTGGCCGAGCTACCAGCATTAGCATTTTATCGTCACAAATTTCGTACAATTTACGACGGCGATCTAATGAAAGAAGAAGAAATTTTGGAATGGGTTCTTGAACTTCATGAATCACAACCGGACGTGATCGAATCCGTTGATCGTAAAACTCTTCAAGTTTTAATTAATGATGTTGATCATTTGGCTGTATTCTTTTGTAAATATATACATAATCTTTTGTAAATATATATATATAATCATAATTATCATTTAAATATATTTTAGATAATGACAAATGTGAATCATGTCATGAGATTTTAGAAGAATTAGAAACAATTGATGATGAAACAGACGAACAAGGAATTCAATTTGTAAAATCAAATGATGTTAAATTGGCACATGAAATTGGAATTTTCTCGTTCCCAGCTTTGGTATATTATGAAACTGGTGTTCCAATTATGTATGACGGTAAGGATTACTATGCACGCAGCTTTGCATATTAAGAGTTTTATATTTTCTAAATTAAAATTGTTTTTTTAAAATTTTATTTGCCCGCAGGTAATCTTAAAAATGAAAAACGTGTTCTGCAGTGGCTTATCAACCAAAAGAGTAAGAATTTTCCATTTCACTTATCATTTTCTTATTTATTTCACTAATCTAATTCTAATTTACATTTAATATTAATTTTAAAAAGATTCTCTTATTTTACAAATTTTTTGGAAAAATTAATTCTAAACAATAGACTTTAAAAAAAGAAAAAAAGAAGAAATTGGCATTAATATATGCTTTAAACATATAGCATCTTCTAAAATATGTATTTTCTATATCTCTAAATATAAATAATTATTATGTTTTGCATGGATGTTGTTCGTGGATAAATTTTAAGATAAATCGTTTATAAATATTTTATTATTTAATTTTTATTTGGCATATCATTAACAAGTTTATAAATATTTTTTTTATATATGTATGTTCGACATAATTTTTTTAGAGGATAATGATGATGGCGATGATGAGAATGACGATAAAAAAGGACATGACCGACATAAAAGATCGACGATCGGTATAAAAACGAGAGACAGAAAAACTGATGACAATGACCGCCACGACGATGATAAAGACGATAACAGAAAAACTAGTAGACTACCAAGTAAAGTGAAACGGAAACATGATGATGATGAAAGCGAGGAAGATAACTTTGACGATGACGGTAATGAGGACGGTGACGATGACGATGACGACGACGATGAGGACGACGATGATGATGATGATGATGATAATGATAATGAAGATGATAACTCTAAAAGACTGAATTCTAAAAACACTAAAAATAAGGTAGACAATAACTCGAAAAGACTGACTAGTAGTAAAACTAAGCGACGACTAGATAATGGCGCTGATGATAATGATGAAAGCGATGGAGAACTGCTAGTTTCCAGTAAACATAAACTCACAAAAATACGAGCAAGGAGAATGAAAATTCTGAAAACAGGTGACAATAAAGATGATGACGATGATACTAATGCCAAAGATGATGATGATGATGATAATGACGATGGAGACGATGACGACGACGACAACGATGATGATGACGACGACGATGATGATGACGGCGACGATGATGATGACGATGATGATGACGATGATGATGACGACGATGACGACGACAATGATGACAACGACGATGACGACGACGATGACGACGACGATGACGATGATGATAATGACGATGACGACGACAATAATGATGACAATGACGATAACGAGATAATAAAAAAGTTTCATCCAAAAAATTACAAGATGTTTCTCCACGATGTTAAAATTGGAGGTAATCTTCAATAATTTCTATAAAGCAATTATTATTCCCACAACTAATCAAAATATCTCAATTGTAATGCGATATGTCGTGTCGATAGTAGAAACACCCAGTTGATTTGACCTGCACTTATACATTTATTAAGCACTACAAATTGATAAATAAATCTGAACATCTTAATATATTTTAATAAAATTTTATCACTTAATCGGTGTCCCCATTATTACACTAAATTTTCACATTTTATTATATTATATGTATATTGTTGTCAAGTGGTGTTATTCAAAGATATACACATCCAAGTTCTAAAATTAAATTCAATTAAGTTTGTTGATTATCACGTGTCAAATTATAATTCGAAACGGAAAATTTGCCATACGAACATTTAAAACATAAATTCCTAAAGATGGCCACGAAATATTTAGACAAACATTTAATGGTATGGGAAGTTCAATCCATTAAATAATATAGTTTAATTAGGTATCAAAATTGAGCTAATTTCAATACATGACAGCTCCCTTTTTTTTATAAATTGGCCCAAGTATAGTACAGTTTAGCTATATACATATGTTTATTTAGTTTAGTAATTTAGTTTTCTCGCCAAAAGCAATAAAAAATCTAAAAATTATTTATGTTGACTATAAATCAAAGAATATTTTATTTCTTCCCTATATACTCGTATATATGTATATGCATATACATATATATATATATATGATCAACATTTCATATATCCGTGTGTTCTTTATTTATCTTGGAGTGAGCAGTTTTTTGTTTTCATTCTTTAATTTTGAAATTTCTCGCCGAAGTCTTTAATTAGCTCAAAGCAAATAACGAGAAAAATATTCGGAAACAATCTTTTTTACGATAAAGAAAATGTTTCTACCTGTTTGCTCTGCTCGCTCGCGACATTATATGTATATATATAGAAGTATACACGCAGATAAGATTGCTATATGGCATGTATATAGTATAAAAATATATTTAGCAAACTTCTGCAGAATTTGAATAACACCACAGCGTATAGGTCCTATGTATATATGTATAGTTAATTCGTATGAACCATCTGTTCTATGGTTCTACCCATGTTGCATGCGCGTAAAATCAGATGTATATAGTATCTATATGTATATATAAAATTTGTTTTCCATTAAAACAAAAATAGAATAATTTTTATTATTAATAATATTCCATTATGTATTCTAGCTGACACAATGTTTTAATATTAAAAAAAAAAATCAGAAATCAGAAAATAATTTTATATTTTTATGCAATCACATTTCAATTTTCTTTAATTATTATAATCATTTATTTTAATTACTTTGTTGTACACACATACACACACACACACACATACACATTTACAAGTAAACACATACACAATGGACACATTAGTATTTTAGTTGTATAATTAAAATTAAATAAAAAATCAATTCAAAAATTGGCTATATATATTGATGATGAGAAAAAACGTTAAAAACAGCCATTTTGAATTTTGTTTATTAATTTGTTTTTTTCCGTCATCGCGCACAAGCTTTTTTTATTATTGATTAATTTATTTATATAATTAGTAAATAAGCTTTAGTTATTATTTGAGACACCCAAAAAATCTGTTGGAGCATCTCGTCATTATTCGCAAAATATAGTAAAAGTATTAAAAAAACATTTTGTCAGTTAATATATATAATTTTGTTATTTATTGTTTATTTGTATATAAATCATTTGAAAATTAACTGGTACCTATTTAATTTTATATACATATATATGTATATATATATATTTATATATTTTTTTCTTCTATTAATTAATTTATTTATTGATTTACTAACCTCAAAAAGAGTTCTGTATGAGTTCAAAATTAGGAAAAAAAGCTTTTGCAATTTTTTTATTTATTTATTTGTTGTTTCTTATTTTTTTGCTGTTTTATTTATTTTTGCTTTGTTATTTTGTTTAATATTTATCTATATTTACCATTATTATATATTTATAAAACTGACAAAATGTTTTATTAAAACAAAAATTTGTTTATTTTTATATATTTTTTTTGTAAAAATTACAACTCGTCCGACAATACTATAAACTACAAACAAAATTAAACACCATAGATGATGAATGTTTCTATGTCGGATTGGGACATCAAGGTCAAGCATCACGTAAAGGACAAAATTTTGTACCCGAATACAAGCCATTCCAATGTTGTCCAACAAAATTGGAAAAATCAACCAAGGTACCAAAAATGACTGCACAAAAAATAGGTCATTCAACAGACAAATCAAATAATGGAAATTTTAAATTTGCACCCAATTCTAATTCTGCTCCTCCTAAAAAACAGGATCAACAACAGCAACAACAGCCAAATAATAATAAATTAACCCAAGCGACAAAAAAAAACTCCAAATTAGATTTTAATAATGATAATAGAAATACTAAAAAAAATTTAGATAATAACAATGGTAATGGTAAAAAAGCGTTGAGTAAAAATAAAAATGCAAAAGATCTTAAAGGGCAAAAAGGTATATTTGGAATTGGACAATACATATGGTGGTGAGAACCACATGTGGAATCTTATATAAAAAATTAACAATATCAACAACTATTTATGGAGGAAAAGCGTGTTTGATGATTTCTTGGTCCAGCGTAATAAATTTCCTAGTCAAACAAAAATACTGAGGGGAGCAAAAAAACTAAATTATTTTATATTAAAAAAAAAATAAATAACGAGAAATCGTTAATATTTTTTATACTTACTTTTAAAGACTGATGGTAGACTAGATAAATTCAGTTTTATATACTTAAAAAAAAATCAATCATTAAACACTAATATATATGTATACCAAAATTATATCATCACGCCTATATATTTAAATCCAATTCCGAACTCCAAAAAAGTAATGGTATAATCTCCTTCTCTAAATAATTTTGCGAAACGTAACCCTCAATCACAAAACTTTACCCTAGTATATAATTAATTATATGTAGGCAACCAGAATTGCACCGTTTTTATTTTTGCACAACCCAATCAAACACAAAACTATCGTAATATACACCATTTGTTTTTATCTACATATGATTTGTTTTCTATTATTATAAAATACATCCTGGGAAAAAGTATAACAAAAAAAAAAATAAATAAAAACTTCAAAATAAAATTGCATTTTCTTACAGTTTATGTTATTCACCCCATGTTGGGCGCCACAAATGTATCACTAAATTTTGAAAAACAAAAACAAAACTATTAATTAAAAAAAAAATGTTAAAAATGAAAATAAAATTGTTTCTTTTTATTTTTGTTATGGAGAAAATAATATTCACTAATATTTTTTATATCTTTTAAGTTTTATTAACACTCATATCTCACACACACACACACACATACACTCATACACACACAAAATATAATATAAAATACATAATAAAAAATTCATAAAAATTTCATTTCACATAAAAATAATTTATTTATTAAACAAAGAAAATAAATCATATATAATATAATAATAAATTTAATTTTATTTATTTATTGTTAATTTAGAGACTTTTTATTTTGTTAACTAATTATAGTTTGTTATAATTTAAAATAATTAAAAAAGACTAAAAATAATAAAAAAATAAACTTTGTTGTAAAATTATAAATTATATATAAATATAATTTTAAAAAAGAAACAAAATATTGTAAAATAAATTTTAAAATAAAATTCTGTACAATGATAACGTTTTATTTTTAATATATACGCGCATATAAAATATTTCATGTCAATACGACGATGTATGTTCTCTGAGTTTTTATGAAACGGAAATATATGTGCATAATATTTCTCTTTCATGCATATAGTATATTATTTTATCGTTATCACTGTACAATAAATCTATATATATATATATATAAATAAAACGCCATTTTGGCGAAAAACAAAAAAAAAATTGTAAAAAACAAATTAGGGTTTTGATTGTTATATTGAATAAAACAACTTTGAATGAAACCAATGAAAGGTTTAAATAAAAAATTAAATTAAGTCAGTTTTCGTGATTGCATAAAAATATAAATAAAAAAATTAACAAAAAAATTTAAATAAATAATCAAAAAAAAAAAAATCACATTAATCCTTTGTCCAACTATCACTCCATTTTACAAGTCAAATCCTAAATCATTTATTATTATATACTGAATTTACTTAGCTTGAGTATTGCACATATTTTGTACTATGCATACTTAAAAATTTATAAATTTCAAAAATTTTAAAATGTTATCAATTGATTTGTATTACAAGTTAAAAGGGTTTCTATACAAAGGATCCAGTAGATTTCATTCAATCTAAAACACATAATCCACATATACATAGATTGCAGAAATAATATTTTTGTTTATACCACAACAAGTGCAGAAGAAATAGAACGTTACAAAATTAAAAATTTTAAACACCGTAAAAAGCAATCAAAAATCAAATGCACATTATTAATTTCAATAATTCTATACAAAATTACTAATTATTAATTTTTGGAATGGAGACTGAATTTTTGTGGCTATAATTTCTATGTTATATCGCTCTTCGCTATCTTTTAAATTATCTTGGCTGTAATTCCATGCGTTTTTTTTTGCCTTAATGCTTTATTTGATTAAAAATTAAAATTGGGCGGATTTTACTTCAGCACTCAAATGACACTAATGGGCTCACTAGTGGGTATTGCGCATAGCTCCAGGCACCCTGTACAGTGACATGGAAGATGGGTCGGCCCATGAGTTCTACATTCCAATAGTGGGTCATAGATGTTTTCAATTTAATCATCGATCGTAATCGGGAGATGAAAAATCCCTTTTGCATCCCCCGCCTCTCTGTTGGGATTCGAACCCGGTACCTCCCGATCCAAACGTTGCTCTATTTGCTCGGTTATTTGATTAAATAAAAAACATCATTTTTGGGAAATCGCGTTTAAAACAAAAATGACTGTAATTCAAAAAATTTAGAAATGTATATATATATATATATATATATATATATATATATATATATATATATATATATATATATATATATATATATACGTATATATATATATATATATATATATATATATATATATATATATATATATATATATATATATATATATATATATATATATATATATATATATATATATATATATATATATATATATATATATATATATATATATATATATATATATATATATATATATATATATATATATATATATATATATATATATATATATATATATATATATATGTATACATATATATTTATTTCTAAACTGATAATTTTAACAGCAAAGTTTTTGAGATAAAACTTTTATTTTGTATTATGATGATTGTTAAATGTTAATGTTTTTTGCCCGCAAAAATATTTATTTTTAGTCGTTCCATCTGAATTTAAAATTCAAAAATTTACTGCAATTTCAATTTATTTACAAAAACTATTTTTTTGTATTAGTTATTCACTTTCAAAATTTTTTATCTTCTAAATGGAATTAAATTTGGAAAATTCATTTTACAGTCAACTCGTTTCTCAAAAAAATTCACATATTATAGGGTTTCAAATACAAAGTTTTCGGAGTATATAAATTTGTGTCTAAATGGTTCTGATTTGAGTTTCTACCTTTACCACTATGTAAATGTAAGGATCAAGCTGGTATACCAATAACTTGTAAATCAAGAAAATCACACAGAATCAAAGATTAATAGGGCTTTAATAAGTAGCATTGTCGCAGGGATTTCAGATTTCGAAAACTGTTCTGCGGGACAAGAAAAACAACTTCCACTAGATTTTCAGCAAAGAGGTATGAATATGAACTAGATCCTTCCATAAAAACGATCAAAACATTCAGTTGTTAGTTTCTTCTAACTAATGCTATTTAGACGTTTTTATATTATATTTAAATAATAGTTTATATTTTATTTTAAATTATTAGGTCCTATTTTCAAGAGTATAGTAGTTCCGATTCCGACTTTATTTTATCACAATAATATATCACGAATCATGAAGTAAATGTTAAAAAAAGTTCACAATAGAAATTGAACCTACAGTATTTGCGTAATATAACATGCATGCATCCAGGCGCATCCGGCAATTGAGCAAGGTGGGTATGCACCAAGAAGACATTTATTTATAAAAACATAAATCCATCGACATTAAAGTTAGCGGGATTTTCGAAAAAAACTAAATTTTGGATAACTAATTTTAGTCGACTCTGCTCAGCACTCACATAGTAAAATACACGACAAATTGCCTAACACTGATGCAAGACAATTTTTCGGGTGTTTTACTAGGTGTGTTGAAATTTGGTATCGATAAATATTATTATTATTTTTTGATTATTAATGTATTGATTAAATTTTGTTGTAACATTTTGGCTACTGTATTGCTTCTGCTCATGCGATACTACAGTCCGAGTGGGTAGAGCAGTTTTTGATTTATAGATAAATGTTATGTTTTTTACCCGCAAAAATATTTATTTTTAGTCGTACCATCTGAATGTTAAAATTCAAAAATTTAAACTGTATATACAATCGATTTTGTTTCATTTGTCGTATTAAACATTCAATATTAAAGTTGGTTTCCCACTCTGGTCTAAGACCCGCAGATTTGTTACTACTGTCAGAACAAATTATAAAACGTAATCACGAAATGCCAATAATTTTTTTGTAAAATTCTTTAAATTCTGTACGTATAATCTTAATTGAAGACATACGGAACATGTTTATAAGTTGGCGAGATACAGGACATTGATCAGTACTGATTCAAGTACTTATATAGGGATCATTGTAAGAATACGTAATGCTTTTTTTGACACAATGATTATATGTATTTAAAAAATTTCAGTTCTGTCACCAGCCTATTTTAAAACCACTTTCAAAATTGTGGCATGTACCAATACTTATATTCGATTTTTCAATGTATCGATAACTATAAAATTTTGTATGTAAGATCAATCGTTGATCCGACCACATCCGCAGTATTCAGATAATACGTAAAAAAAATTTCTCGCAACAGGCGCCCGGTTACTGCGTTTATTTAGTTCCACACCAAGAGAAACGTGAATGAATTTATGAAGATATGTTCAATCATATTTTTAAAAAAACGTATTTGTATATTCTACAATACATATTTTAAAGGAAGTGTTTGCTTTAATTATCAATAATACACAATCAATCGCGTCTGTTCCTAAACCGATACAAATTAACAATACCTTTTCATACATCCTCATCGACAAGTACGGTTTATTTAAAAAAAACTTTAGTTTGTAATAAGCAAAATTGAAAAATATAGAAAATGTACACCAATCTTCGTCGATGGTACCTAGCTAAACAAAGTGTAAGTTTAAGTATAACAGGTTGATTTGAACGAAATCCTTATTGGCAGACACTTCTGAGGATTTTCGGTAAAAGGGTGGTTATTAACAAAAGAATGTGTGACAATAACTTATAAGTTATAAGGGCAAATTAAGAATATTTCGGGATTATCATATTCCATGTGGTGTGCTTTCCACCATATGTATTTACAGTAAGATAAGAAAATTATATAAATGAGAAACAAACCAAATATTTTGAATATCGGGTATAGAATTATCCACAAAATATTATTTATTTAAAAGATTATGGTAATTACTCTAATTTGTGTCATGTAGATAATCTAATTATTTACCACCTTTTGTACAGAAAACTTAAGAGTTCAAGTTTATTGAAATCCGGTGAATGTGACAGATTAGATCACACTATCATAATTGGGTGTATCCAGCGCACGTACATATTTATACCCGCTGGATACAAAAAATCACAATAAAAGACTAAAAATTATTGTCTACATTTTAGGAGATGTTCTACATTATTGTTTGAGGCTCTACTGTTATTTTAGACATTTATTTTTGTGTGTTAATTACAAAAATATGTCACTGATAAATGAAAACTAATTTAAGTTACTAATTTAATTGAAATTCAACTACTTAATTATGGGACGAAATAATTATACCTCAGAAAATTTAACCACACACCAAGCAAATTGGACTGTCAATTCACAAACGTACGATAAACTATCGAAGTTATAAACCAAGAAATAAAAATATGTATTTTATACAGTGCATGTAGAATCTACAAGTGAGATTATTCTACATATTTTGAGATATATAAGGTTTCACCTTTTTAGTGAGGCCTACGCGCGCTTGATATACCCATACCTATAAAAAAATCTTAGGATTGTATATTCAAAACTCTTGTATCAAACTAGCCTATATGAAATCACAAACAACAATGGCAAAATACAATTCTCCTATTTCTCCTCAAGAGTTAAAATATTAATACATTAACTTTGAGCAAAATATAATTACCAACTTAATCATGCTAAAAAAAAATTATGAGCTATAAATAATCTCAATATTTTATTTTATTTTCAATAATCTCATTGATTTTTTTTTTAATATTGTTTACGGTTTGTAATGAATTAAATTAATAATTTATTATATAAATTGCTTGCGAAAAATTATTATATAAAGAAATTATAAGTATATTATGTATATGTATATATGTACATATTTCAAATTATATAACAATATTAATTTGTTATAATTTGAAATACATATATGTATTTATAATTATATGTATAATTGTGTTAGTGGATAATAATGAAAAACAGTTTATTGTTAGGTTTTCATGTTATTAACAACCGCAAAAAACCTTAGGATTTGTATCTATACACTCGTGAATTAAGCTTCGTTAGTTTTAAGTTCAACCAAAGCTATCTTAATATATTTTATTTAGATGGCTTTGGTTCAACTATGCCTTAATCGCAACATGGTGCGTCTATACACATTTCACATGAACCCACGCAAAACAAAGTGCGGGTATTCAAGCTAGTAACAACAAGCATATGTTACGTAAAACGTTGCATCAAAAACCATGTGTACTAAGACGTCTCGCATAGAACAATTGGTTAAGTAAAATCGTGGGTAGGGATGTGGGTAATAATCGTTAATTATATATACACAATGAACAAATTACATTATACTCGAATATACTATGTTATAAACTCATAAAATATAATTTTTCAATTTACTTTTTTATAAATATTTCGCTGAGAAATTCTACTGTAAAACAAAACATAACTTATTTTTCGTATCATATGCACCATCTATATATATACTAAATATATGGTTTTTGCTATCGATATAAGTTAATTTGGCAATCTTTTTGTCGCGGGTGTAATGCACTTGTTAGAACGGGAGAGATTTTATTTTTCAACCAATTTTTCTGTTGTACGTTATTAAGCATCGCTATAGAGCTTTCTAAACAGTGCTTGCTTATTACCATTATATGTGGAGTGGAGCACGTGATATTAAATGTTTAGTGAGAGTTCAAAAATTGTAAATGATTTTGTTTAGGCATGACGCTGTATTGGGCATCCTTAGAGTTTTCTAACCACCTGGTCAGTTTAGATTACAAAAGGGTGAAATCGTAGGTATTTTTGACATGACCGCAATTTTAGAAATTTTCAAGATTATTTGATCATTCATTTTTAACATGTATACCCGTATTTCTTACCCTTTCAAACAATAGGTGGATCACTGTGAGCAAAAATACAGGTAACGCAAACATCTGAAATCGAGGGGATCTATATAAATTTATTTGTTGGTTTTCCATTTCTTTAATGTGAAAGACCCATCCCCCCAACAAGTTTCGTTTAAAAGCAACGAGTTTGCATGTTATATATACATACATATGTATGTATCGCTCAAAATGAATTACTGAAAATTGAAAATACACGAATTAATTTGGCTTTAATAGTTTATTTGAATTAATCCATTCAAATAAACTATTAAAGTCAAATTAATTCGTGTATTTTCAATTTTCAGTAATCAATTCACCTTAATTAATAAAGTGTGCATAAAATGACAATAAAGACCTTTCATAATATATTTGTTGAATATTAAATTCCTTAACTTGTTGATCGATTTTAAATACTTATACCCTTAATATCCTTGAAGCATATTAAATTTTAAAAAATTCCAAATGAAATCGACCGCTTTCACAGAATTAAAATATTACAACCGCATCAGCAAGATATCGCCAGTGTATATTGTATAGTGATTTACATGTGCTTCTCTGTATCGATATAGGTTATTATACTGTTGGTATCCTTTCATAATATGGCGGGATAACTATACGCTTTACCATATAGACCAATTGATTAAGTTCGAACAGATAGTTCATCCACATTTCTTTTCATAATATCGAGACATGCTAATATCGAGGAATTACTCGATTTCTTGCGTCAATCCGTTTCCTAACAAAAATGATTGAGCCAGGAGCCATTTTAAACCTTAAAGTGCTAATTTTTGTTACACACAATTATACCTGTATTTGTGAGTCTCTTCTGTGTCCCATTTAAAGTTCTAATGTACACAAATAATAGGTATTTTTGTGTATGACCTAAATGGAACTCGCGTATAGAGAGCTAGTACTAATAGCAAACTACGTAAAAAAATGCATGAGAACCTGGGTGTATAGTTAGAAGTACTTGTGCATATACTTTGCAACATTAACTGGAACGCAGCAACTGAAAATAACGTATTTACACTTGACTAAGGTTAGAGATATTTGTTGAAAAAAGTATAATTATGCCAAAACATAGTAGTTTCTGATTTCAAAGTAGGTGAAAAAAAATTGTAGTTTCATTTTACACACAAAAGTTTTTTAACAGAATTAAAATTCAATTTATTTCTTTTTCATATGGTAAAAATCATTTTTAATTCAAAAGATTCAGAATACATAGTTTATAAGTTTTATAAATTTCAAGTTTGTAAAATCAAATTTATGTTTAATTTTTGAAAAATTCGAGTTCATCGTTTTAAAATTGGTATTTAAGATTTAAAAACGTTAATAATTTTTGGAGAGAGAATTAAGAAAGCAGAAACAATTTAAAAATTTAAAATGTTTTCCAAGTTGTAACTTAAGCAGGCCTAATAAATTTACATCTTCCTTGCGATTGAAATCCGATTATGCAGCTCAGACCATTCCTACTAAATTAAATTTAAAAAATAAAATATGAAAACCTTGCTGTTAAAATTATCAATTTAATTAATCATTCATGTACATATTATAAATACATATCAACACTGCTCTACTGTGATTGTATAGTATCGCCTTAGTAGAAGGAATAACTACAGTAGCCAAACGATACACAAAATATAATAATAATCAAAAAAATATTAAAATTTCTCAATTTCAAATTCAACCTTTTCAAACACTCATATAGTGAAACACACGAAAAATTGTTTAGTATCAGTGATAGACTATTTTTTGTGAGTTTTATTATGTGACTGTTGAGTATTGGGCGAATAAATGAGTTGATTTTGGCTGTCTAAAAAACAATTGTTTCTTCTATATATAGAGTGTCATTTTCTCTAGTTGTTTACGTGATTTGCCACAATGAGAATTTATGAAAATGCACGACAATTGCAGTCAAATTAATATTATTTGTATGATGTCAATGATTTTAGGTTTTTAAAAATATTTTTTTTCTTGGATGGTGAAATGTACGGTGTGGGCACTGAATAAATGGTGTGGGCATGGATCGCGTAGACTAATTAATGTTTCTTTTGACTCTGTTGAATAGTTGATGTCATATTTCGTATTATGACTTTTAAAATAAAATGAAAATGTAAATTTTGTTGTGAATTACAGAGAAAGTGAGTTTTATGAAAATATGATACTCTTTCAAAATCATTTCATGCTGTTGAAAGCTTACGGTGTAATTGTCGTTCCCGAAGTTTCAATTTCTAGAATTGTATATAAATGTTATTTTTCTACAATTTTTTGTGTAGTTTAATGAAAGTTTAATCAAATCAACGTAAAGAAATTTAAGCAGAGACTAAATAATTACAAATTAGCACTTTAAAATCTGTATCTCCTGTTCCAGTAACGTATTTAAACAATTTTTTAATACAAATAATCGAGAATACGCTAGTTTGATTGTATCCGTTGAATTGATCAGTGGAAAAGTACTGTTTGGGGTGATTTATTGGTGTTCAAATTATAATGTTAATATGTAATTGCATTTAATTATCAGTTTTATAAGAATATTTATTTTGAGAAGTGATCTTTCCTTCGTATGTGTTTGGCCATAATTTAATAAACGCTTTATTAACTAATTTCCTTACACAAATACATATCTACAAAATTGTTCATTTTTCACTTTATACCTATACAAAATATGTATATTTTCCTCATTCCATAAATTTTAGATGAAATTGTCAGTAACGTATAACGACAAAATGGCCACTGCAGAAGATCGTTTGGTAAACAAAGTGTATATATTATATTTGATTTCATCAAAATAATTTATTTATAAATTTAAAATCTAATTAAAAAACAAATACAATTTTATATATCGAAAACAAAAGGTAGCCTGCTCGATGAAACCGAAGTTCTCGACTGGATACTAGATCAAAAAAATGATGAAACAATTGAAGAAATTGATCGTGATACACTATTCCATTTGATTGAAACAAAAGAATTTTTAGCAGTTATATTTTGTAAGTTTTATAATTAATGTGTTACTTTCTAATAAAATTGTATATCTTATTAATTAACTATGTATATATACTATATAGATCCCAAAGACGATCCGGAATCACCAAGAATATTGCGTCACATGGAATTGATTGATGATGAAGCGATTGAGTATGGTATAAAAATTGTAAAATGTAGTGATCGTTTGATGGCCAAAAAATATGGTTTTCGCAATCCACCTGGTATTACGTACTTCCGTAAGGGTAAATCAATTAATTATGATGGCGATATTGATGATGAGGAAGAACTATTGGATTGGTTAACCAATCCCGATAATATGGAAATGACCGATTCAATTGAGAAAGTAAACCGTAAAATGTTTCATAAAATACGACAATCCTCGGACTATCTAGCAGTGTTCTTTTGTAATGAAATATGCTCCCAACTATATAGATTTATATATAGACAAGATAATTTATAATTCATTTTCACAGATAGTGATGACTGTAAACAGTGCCCAAAAGTGTTGGCCGAGATTGAGCACATCGACGATGAATGTGAACATTCTGGAATTGATTTTGTAAAAATTGATGATAGACAAATGTCTAAAGATTATGGTGTATTTGCGTTGCCTGCTATTTTGTTTTTCAAAATGTCATCAAAAGAGCCTGTCATTTATGCTGGTTTATATCAAATTTTCAATTAAATTTGCTTATCTATATATTAATCCATGATCATTTGGAATTGTACAATTTTTTCTTTTGTTTAATACTCAGGTGACTTATTTGATGAGCAACAAATTTTAAATTGGCTGTTAACACAAAAAGATCCAAGCGGTGATGTGATTGAAGATTTTGAAGGACAAAAATTAATTGATCTTATTGAGGATTCTACATCGTTAGCTGTGTATTTTTGTAAGACAATTTTATTAATTTTCTAAATATTTTTTTTTTGTTGATATAATTCAGAAATATGTGACTAAATATTTAAATTTAGAATTTAGAATTTATTAAGTTATATTATATAAATATTTATAATTAATTCGTTATTAACTAATATATTTGTGTCATAATATATACTCTGCATCTTAAATATACCGTAAAATAGGGAATAAAACGTTATGTGATTATTGCAACTCGAAAGCAATGAGAAAAATACGCCATAAAAAGGAACGAGAACAATTATTAAATGCAACAACACATTCAGACGATCATCATGAAGAGGGTACAAATAAAAAAAATTAAAAATTATAACTTGAGATTGATGAAATGCCCCGTTTTTATCTCCATCTAGAAAAGAACCCTGCCCAATACATGATTTTTATCTGGTGTTTATTGTACACTTTCATTTTTAAAATAAAGCTTATTTACCCTACATAAACACACATTGAAATCGCTTGTACTTAATAAGCACACACTTATATACATATACATACATAACATACACTTTTACAATCCAACTTTATATACTTACCAAATTCAAAATAGTTTTGAGAAATTACTAACTCCTTCTATCCGGTATCTTTATTATGACTTTTGTTTATTAAAGTTTAATATCCACGTTTTTAATTATATAGATAAATAATGATTAGAATAATCAACTTAGTCTACTTCAAAAATAGTATTTTAAGTAATTTTTTGATCGGCAGATACGGCAAACGTCGATGAATGTGAACAATGTTCGGCAATTTTGGAAGAACTAGAAAATATTGACGATGATTGTGATCGTCATGGCATCACATTTGTTAAAACGCAAGATTTTAGTATTGCTGAACAATATGGCGTAACTGATTATCCAGCCTTGGTTTATTATGAGAAAGGTGTACCAAACGTGTTTGAAGGTATAAATAACATTTAGAAAATACATTAAATATATTTAAAATTTATACATATGTATACATATTTTATTTATACTCGTCTAGGTCGACTTGAAGAAGAAGAAGAAGTGCTACAATGGTTGATTACACAAAGAACCGAAGATCGTATTGAATCCATAACACGTGCTATGCTCGAATCAATGGTCGAGGAAACCCAATATTTAGCTGTCTATTTCTGTAAGTTCAATCGCTTATTATTCGCTTTAGTTAAATAAATTTTTTTTAAAATAATTTTAATTTCATCGTCATCTAAATTTTACTATCTGTTAGAAGAGCAAAAACAATACGATATTTTATAGTTCATTCATATTATCATTTCATCACCATAAAAATATAGAAAAACATTTTTTGATTGAACCGTTTCCGGTTGATTTTACTGTGTATATGGAAAATTGGCTTATTGTTGCTTAATTATAAAATATGTTATATATAGAGATATATATTTTTATGAAACCAGTATACTATAAATCAATCATATATATATTATAATCCCTCTCCGTTACGTAAATATATAAACCAAACATTTGCTTAACAATGATGTATCTTTTTAAAAATCCTATACCACATCTTTATTTATGTAGTTAATTTATTAATGCTATACACCACCATTATACACAAAATAATTAAATATTAAATCAAATAAATACTAATAAAACAGAAATATACAAACGCGATACAGAATAGTTCCTTAATTTAGTGCCCGATAGCTACAAAAAATCACCAGCATACTGTCGGAAATTATGTTCACGTTTTCGACCTCGTTCCGAGAGTGAGGAGTACCTGGAACAAAAACATTCAGGGGTTCAAGGTATTGCTTTTAATTTGAAAAAAAAAGAAATAAACAAGTACAATTATAAAAATTAATTAATTTAAGAAACACAATTTTTTTTAGCTTTTTTGGATTTATTAAAATTTTTTTCAAAAATTGTTAGATACATTTTTTTAATTTTTTCGAACTATACACACAATCTTCCTTTATCAATTAGTAGTTTTTATTAGTAACCACATCCTAAAATGTGTTATCCTTTTTATAAAACATCCTTTACTGTAACTCAATATTTCCATTACTTAACTATAATATAATTTCGTAGTTCTGTAGGTGACATGAAAAATTATACTCGTATATGTCTGAGCGAAATGGCGGTTTTGCTCAATATATCAATATCGTTTTTTATGATACGTTGATTGTTTGGCTTCTTAATTTAATGTTCCGCAATATTGTTGCTTCTAATTTTCCATGAAACTATGCTCTGTTGCGTATTTTTAACTTTTTTTTTATTGGGCTGTTACAAATACACCGTGTTTTGTTTGTGGTTTTGGATTTTATTAAGCTAAAATTATTATTAATCATGATTTCAAATTTTTCGTATAAATAAATAACATTAATAAATATTTTATTCATATTTATAGATAAAATCAATTGTAACATTTGCGATCAAATTCTTGAGGGATTGGAAACAATTGATGACGAATGTGATGTATTTGGTATACATATGGTTAAAATTCAAGATCCGCAATTAGCTAAGCGGTATTCGATTAAAACTTTCCCAGCTATGGTGTACTTTAGAAATGGAAACCCGCTACTTTTCGAAGGTGATTTACAGAACGAGCAATCTGTACTCGAATGGTTGATCGATGATGATAATCGTGAACTAGCCGATGAAATTGAAGAAGTTAATCAAAGAATGTTAGAACGTTTAATGGAAGAATCACCACTTTTAGTTGTATTCTTTTATGATGAAGATTGTCTCGAGTGTGATGAAATTTTAGAGGAACTAGAAAAAATTGATGGTGAAGCTGATTTATTTGGAATTGATTTTGTTAAAATTACTGGTTCGGAACCAGCTCAAAAATATCATGTCATTAATATACCTTCGTTGGTATACTTTAGAAAACAAATGCCCATGTTTTATGATGGGGATTTACATCAACATGATAAAATATTAGCATGGCTAACATCCCAAGATGTATTTGAAATTAAAAACGAAATTGAAGAGGTCAATAAGAAAATGTTAGATAAACTCTTAGACGAAAATGAATTTCTTGCCGTTATTTTCTGTAAGTCTCAAAAATTATAAATAGTTGTTATAAATATATACGATTTATATTTTATTTTATTGCAGACGAAAATAATATGCATGAAAGTAAAATCGCATTAGAAACTCTAGAGAATATTGATGGCGAAACTGATAATTTAGATATAACATTTGTTAAAATGGCTGATCCACGTTATGCGCGTAAATGGGGTGTAACTAAATTACCAGCTTTAGTCTATTTCAAAAAACGTTTCCCCAGCATTTATCGAGGTGATATACTTTCAGAAACAGAAGTATTAGAATGGCTGCGAAAAAATCGTTTCCGTCAACCTGAACTTAATCTATTCATGTACGGATTATTAGCTGTTTCAATCGCTTTTGTTATTTATACAGCATTTTTATTACAATGTTTTAAGACACATCAACCAGTACCAGCGCCACATCCAAAACAACAATAATTTATGATTTCGTTATTAAATTTAATTTATTCTTGTATTTATTGATTATTTCAAATTATTATTATTACTATAATTAAAATTAAAAAGAAAAGAAAGAAAAAAATACATACCAACGAATTAAAATAAAATTTATTTAAGTATACTTTTTTAATTTATTAAAAAAACGAGTACAAAAAATAACCACACGTGTTTTATAATCACATTTTATCTACGTTACAACACCTAAACCAAGATGTCTCACTCATATTGAGCAAAATAAAAATATAAAATTGTGAATTCTTTCTTCGTTTGAATGTGTATAGTGTATTAGTGTAGTGTGTGTATTATTTGTGTGTCGACATTTTATTCATGTATAGATGTAGATGTATTTTTTAATTTTTACAAGTATAACGCCATTATGCGAACAAGAATTTTTTTCAAAAAAAAATAACATTACTAATATTAATTAAACTTATTGTTGCACTGTTAATTAGAAAATTAATAAAAATTAACTTTTGTTATAACTATCTTTTTGTTCAGTGGAAGTGAATTGTTTAATTTAATATTGTTAGTACATTATGAATTTGGGTTTCATGAAAAAGATTTGATAAAAAACTTGCAAAGTTACAACAAAAGAATTTTTTTTTGTTTGAAGTGACAGTTTTTTTTTTGTCTTGTTGAATTAATATCGAAATTAAAAATTTGTAATTTAATAAATTATTGTTTTATTATAATAATTTTGCTGATGTGTCTGTGATTCTTTAAAGGTAAATTAGTTGAATATAGCTTGTATAAGAAAATCAACAAAATCGAATATACATACAAATAAAATTATGACATGAGGATTTGTGACGTCATCTAAACAAAGACGACTTTAGGATACATTTCGTATGTGAGCGAAAGAGATGATCGTATCGGTATTTTTGTCATTACAAATTATCATCAACATCATCATCATAAATGATCATTTCACAGTTCACACAGAAGAAGACAGACATGAAATATTTTTTTTTTTTTTACATAAAATTTTAATATTAACTATTTTTCTACTTTTTTAATTTAGTGCTGTGTTAAATAAAATTAAAAAAACCAGAATTAAACCGAATAAAAAATAAATCTAATCTAATTAACAAAAACGAAACAAATACAGAGAATAAGCCAAAAATGATTTGGGGCGAATCGATTTACACAAATTCACCAAAAATAGAAGAGTTGCTTAGCAGTGAGGTTAGTGTTTGTTTGTGATTAAAAACTATGTAGATACTTTTAATACATTTACACGAAATATATTTATTTATAGGAAATCAATTTAAAGGAACTGCTGGACGATGAAGATATATTACAGGAATGTAAATCACAAAATAAAAAACTTGTACTATAGTAAGATGTCATTGAAAATAATTTTAAGGTTATGTAATTGGGGAGTTAATTATTGTCTATTTGTAGTATAACTCGGCCAAATGTAATAGATGAACTTGTTGAGTTAATAACAACGGAACCCGCAGAAGATTCACCGGAGACACTACGTTTTAAATATGCTAATATTGCATGTGAAATTCTTACAAGGTAAGCTCTATTAAGTAAATTACATAAATAGTAAATAGTAAATTACATAGAAAATGTTAGAAAAATTTAGGTTGATTGCTTTTGTTTATTATAGGATGTTTCTAACATATTTAGTTGTTTAGGCAATGATAATATCAGTTTGGAACTTTCTTTATTGGCAATTTCTCGGTTATTCCACAAGCAAACAATCATCAAGTTTATTTGAAATTTTGCTATGAATACTACATATGTATATATTTCTACCTCAGCTTAATTTATGATAGGGTTTAACATAAAGTAGTAGATTAGTAATTGTACGGACTTGGGGAAAATTATAGCTTTTCTAATTGAGTTGTGTGGTATGCAAAACTAAATAAATTTCACCTGACGCCGATACCGATATAATCGAGAAAAGTTAATCTCATTGGAAGCGATTACAATAAACTACACCAGTAAATCGGTATAATTATTATCGCTAAGTCCTGAAATTGGGTAGTAATGATCGCCAAAATTTCGCATAAGTAATGAATCGCCTGTATATAGATCTACTATTATAAAGATCACACTGAGATAGCCATGTACTTGTTACTTCATTAATCTTATGCGGTTTGGTGTTTATTCGGTTTTCATTAAATAATATCCAAAGTAACTGTTTATTGGTAATTTTTTTATTTTTATTTCCAATCCCGTAGCTGTTACTAATACACAAAGGCGACGTATAATCTGGTTTCTAAGTTTAGTTTTGGTCATCAAATCATTAATCGTAACACTGTCGCGATGATTTCAAAGTCCCAGTTCAAGAATGCTTTTTTTGATTTCTTTGGGACACAATTTTTGAACTACAAAATTCAGTTATACAACTTGAAATATCTCTATATGTTGCTAAATAACTGGATAGCATAATTCATAAATAATAATAACAGTGTTAAAGGCCATTACTGGCCCCTTACTGAATCAACAATCTGGCTCCAACGGTTTCGATCCTGAGCTTGGTCTTCATACTGTCTAAGACAATCAGAAGAGGCCAAGTCGTTCTCTACATCGTGGAGCCATCGTCGCCTGCAACGACCTCTGCGCCTACCATATGGTGGCTCTCCTTTCAGAGATCGCTGCACAATTCGTTCCGGATCAGCACGCAGAACGTGACCGAGCCAGCGTACTCGCTGAGATCTAACTTCATGTACAATATCGGGGATCTTCATCAGATCTCTGATCTCGAAATTGTACAGAGCTCGGTATGTACCATCTATTTCGCGTTTAGGGCCGTAAATCACACGCATGATTCTTCTCTCAAATGTAAGGAGCCATCTCTCGTACTCATCCGTCAGCGCCCAACTTTCACATCCAAACATAACAACGGGCCTGATCAACGCTTTGTAAAGCTTCAGCTTCACGGCACTTGATAAGTGTTTAGATTTTAGCAGTGGCCTTAGAGGATATAAAGAACGACTGCCAGCTGCCAGCCGCACTTTAATATCCTCACCCACACTGTTATCGTGAGTGATAAGAGAGCCCAAATATTTGAACCTCCTCACTCCCTCAAACGTGTGGTGGCCACTACTAAAATCTGGTGTGCCATTGTCTCTAAAACCAGAGATCAGGTATTTCGTTTTGGACTCATTGATCTGAAGTCCAACAGAAGCTGAAAACTCTACAAGCGGATCAAGTATTTCTTTCACTCCGTTGCTATTCAGTCCAATCACGCATATGTCATCTGCATATGCAAGCACTTGATTGGACTGGCGATATAAGATGTTGCGCTGAGGTGTTTCAGTTTTACGAAAGATGTACTCCAACATGAGATTAAAGAGTATCGGGGACAGAGCATCTCCCTGCCGAACACCCGAGTTAACTGCAAAAATTGTCGATAGCCTGTTCTCAACTTTAACACAGCATTGAGACTGCGTCACTGTCATCCTACACAGTCGTACCAATTTTGTTGGCATTCCTAGGTATTCCAGGGCAGACCACAAACTCTCTCGATTGATCGAGTCGTAGGCCTGCCGGAAATCCAGGAAAACCTGATGTACCGAGATGGATGTCTCATAATATTTAGATAGAATCATCCGCAGCGAAAAGACCTGATCAGTGACTGATCGATTCGGACGAAATCCTCCCTGATAGTCACCAACCAAGCCCTCCGCCAGAGGAGTGATTCTATCCAATAAAATGTATGACAGTAACTTGTATGCTGTGCAAAGGAGAGCTATACCGCGATAATTCTCACACTTCAAGCGGTCTCCCTTCTTGAAGATGGGGCATATCGCGGCCACTTTCCATTCATCAGGCATAACTTCGGTTCGCCATACTAATCGAATAAGGTCGAAAAGACAGTTCCACAAAGTATCCCCTCCGAATATCAAGAGCTCCGAATTAATGCAGTCCACTCCAGGTGAGCGGTTTCGTTTCATTCTCTGCATGGCCTTAGTGAATTCCTCATGGGATGGCTCCTCAGTGCAAATCTCCGCAGACTGTTTTAGAGGTGGCTCAACAACAGTCTGTGACGCATGATGAACATCAAGCAGCTCAGTAAAGTGTCCACTCCATGCGTCAAGTACTGCGTCGATGTTGACACAGAGGTTTCCATCCCGGTCCCGAATGGCGGTTGACGAAGGCCTGAAAGTATGGTGCAATCCAGTAATTCCTTTAAAGAAATTACGTGATCTACGCTCATTGCTGAGTTGTTGTACTTTCAGAACCTCGGCCTTCCACCATTCTCGCTTCTTCCGTCTACAAATCCGCTTAGCTGCCCTTCTTGCAAGAGCTGCCTTGTTTTTCCTTGCGATTGTGAGACGTTGTTGCACTTCATTATGGGCTATATTTTGTTGCTCAACTGCAAGACGACACTCGTCATCAAACCAATCATTCTTGGGTCTGACTTTCACTATACCTAAAGTCTGTTGAGCAGCACTGACAACCGAAGTTTTCAGTACCTCCCAGACAGAGTTCACGCAGTCAGACTGGTAATTAGCTCCCTCAATGTTGTCGCTGACAAGATCCTGATATCGTTTCTTTTGATCTTCATTTATCAGACCTTCACAGTCGAAACGTTCCATCCGTTTCGCTGTGTTCCCCGACCTGTACGAAAACTTCCACCGTAGCTTTGCAGCGACCAAATAATGATCGCTGCCTACGTATTTGGTTGCTGACCGATAAGTTCTCACATCCTGCACAACCCGAGCTCGCCCTTTTGAAATTAACACGTGGTCAATTTGGCTCCGGGATGTTTTGCGAGGATGTGTCCATGTCTCTAGGTGTATCTGTTTGTGAGGGAAGAATGTGCTTGCTACTCTAAGATCATGAGCAATTGCAAAGTACATCATTCTCTCACTATTATCGGTCGCAGTTTCGTGTCGGGAGTACGGACCTATGTTTTCACACAAGTCGGCCTGATTTCTGCCAGCTCTAGCATTAAAGTCCCCAATTACCATTCTAACATCGTGTTCGGGTATAGATCCCATCAGATCGTCCAAGTCATTGTAAAATGAGTGTTTATCTTGGGGCTGGCTGACTTCTGTGGGCGCATGTACACAAATTATCGACAGGTTGGCTAACTTCATGCGCAGGCGAAGCATACACAATCGGTTATTGACTGCTTGAAAATCCAAAACAGCCTTCTTTACCTGCGGCCCAAGAAGAAATCCAGCTCCAAGATTTCCGAGGTCATCTCCACTGTAGAACAACGTATAGCCCTGGGACACATGGTCTCCACTTTGAGGCCAGCGAGTTTCTTGAAGGGCAACGAGTTCCAGCCGATACTCTTTCATGCACGTGATTAGACCCTCCAACGCTCCTGGTTTTCATAATTCATAAATACTTTAGTATAATCTTTATGTAGCCTAGCCTAGCCTGAAAATATTTTGAATGATTTAAAATACCAAAGTTATGTGGGAGATTTCCAAATCAAATGGTTTACCTAATGATAACGATGTTAATGCCCTGTTACTATATCTAGAGCAAATATAATCTAGTCATTTGTAATTTGCAAAAGAATAAAAGCTGAATAAAATTCCAGTTGATATTACTTGATATTGATTTTTTCAGGTCTTGGAGTGAATTGATTCTGAGCTAGATCTTGCAAGATCTAGAATAAACATAGTCCACGTAAATCGCGTCAGTAAATATGGACTAATGCCTAACCGCCGACCCATTTTACCATGTACATTTTAATTTCTAACTATATTTTTGTCTAATTTTTTGTTGGTTTTGCATGACAATAATAAATACTAACGATAAAATTATCTTATTTTTTCATCTTTACTAAGTATATTGTGTGAAAAAAATATTTAACTTTCTTTAATGGTGTAATTTTCATTAAACAAACCAAATTGCCATCGCAAAGTTCATCATCAGTTCTAATCTTTGGAGTACAGCAAATTCTAAACATTAAAATTTTTTTTTGGTTACAAAAATTTGATGATAGTTCAATAGTTATTTGATGATGAAATGCCTATTTAATATCTAAACTTGGAAAAGCGTTATTTAAGTTAGTTAAAAGATGGTGATAGTATTACACATCGAACATTTTAATATTGCAACATGTTACTATAGAAATTGTGATTGTAAAATGATTTAAAAACTATACAAGGTTTTATCGTCTGCAATTCTGCATACGTCTTATCAAATCCAATTGAAACTTTTGTTTAGATATGGATAGTTAAAAACAGTATGAACTGGAATCGATAAAAGTGACAACTCCGATTTCACAAAAAATATTAAAGAAACCCTTATCTTGCTGTTTTTGCTCAACTGGCCCAGATGGGCTTATCAACCAATGGATTCAAATTAAATGAGAAGAGTTATGAATTATTTAAAGAAGTTTTCATATAAATCAGACCAGCATAACACAATTATATGTATATGGTTTAAATTTGATATGTTAATTGGACGGGGCTTTTAAGAAACGATACAATGTTTCGGATCATAGTAAGGAAATCCCTTTGCTGTGATTTTGCAAAAAATCGAGATGTTTGTTTCCAAAAATAAATTTGAATGTGATATCGTGATCTTTCCTGGGGCGGCATTTTGTAACATCACCATTTTCGATATTCGATAGACTTTGTGTTTCTTTAATTAAAGTACAAATTCATACGCTATTTCATATTCAATTCAGTAATTTCTATTGTGACCACAGCCTATTTCACAGATTCTATTTCTATAAATTCATTCGATAAAATAACACAAATCTTATTTTATTATCGATAGCTATCGAAACAAGAAAGAGGTAGTGTGCACATTTATTCTAACATAGTGAGATCGCAGTAGAAAACGCATAATTGAATAAATTAAATAGCATACAAAATTGTTCTTGAATAAAGAGACACAGGCAATAACTACCGAATATCGAAAATAGTGATGTTACAAAATACCGCCCGCTCCAGGGCTGAGATTTTGTTACATCATCATTTTCGATCTTCGATAAATGTTTCATGTTTGTTTCTCCTTTTTCAAGAACAAAATTGTTCCCTATTTCGTTTACGCTTGTTTTTTTATTGCAACCTCAGCCAGAATAAATTCGCACATTATCCATTTTTCTTCATTTCTGTAGCTATGAAAAAAATGGTGATATTTTATCGAATGAATGTATAGAAATAAACTCAGGTAAGACGTAATCACAATAAAAATTGTGTAATGGAATGCGAAATACATAGTATATCATTGTTTTGTTGAAGAAAGAGACAAAAACGGCTATCGAATCGAAAATGGTGTTGCAACATTAGAATAAATTTAAGCAATTTCTCATTTTCTTTATTTTAAACGCAAACACAGTCGAGTTGTAATTGAATTAGAATTACATTTACGTCTAGCAAGCTGAGATCGCGAGATAAAATAATCTATTTCGCATCAGCGAACATAATTGATAAATCCAGTGAATGTTTATCCTCTCTAAAATACTTCAATAAACAAAGAAAGGTGTCAGTGTTTTAGTGAGATTAAAAATTATTGTCTACATTTCAGAATATCTCAATTGTCGACTCAATATGCGCTGGATGTATCTATTTATTCATAAAACAAAGGGACATAAAACTCGACTGTCGTCCGTTATTCAAAACCCCCAGGACT
Source organism: Tipula unca (assembly GCA_951394425.1). NCBI lineage: Eukaryota > Metazoa > Arthropoda > Insecta > Diptera > Tipulidae > Tipula > Tipula unca. The sequence continues at coordinate 93,265,771 of OX596382.1, forward strand.
GTAGTTTTTAAATTATGTTGACTGGATATTCGTAAAAAATATTAAACAAACTAACCATTAGAAAATAACTTAACACTAGATTTTGCTTATCCAAGCCAATGTTGGCCTTTTAAAACTATTCTACGTGATTATTTAGTTACAGGTATCGAACTATTTTACTAATTCATTTAGTATTGTAATTTCACTTTTTATTAAACTTAAGCATCTCAAATTAATTTCTCTAATTCAAAATATTTATTTTCAGTGATATTCCGTCCTTGTATGATAGCCTGGTATCAGATGAAAAAACACTAATGAAATTATATGAATTTATAAAACACGATCCACCATTGAATCCTTTATTAACAGCATTTTTTAGTAAAACTTTTAGTACCCTATTATCACGTAAATCATCACAAAATTTATTCAGCTACAAATCAGTATGCCATCAGGTTTTAGAATTTATCAAAGCACGTGATGATTTTTTCGACATGTTATTACAACATATATGTATGCCAGTTATAATGGATCTGTTATATCATATAATGACACAAATCGATGAATCGGACATGAAAAAAAATTTTCTGGAATACATAAATGAGAAACGTGTAATTGAAAATTTGATTAAAATTCTATCGCTACCGCAAGAAATCGAGAAACACAATAATATTGCACAATTTTTAAGTGAAATCATAAAGACTGGACGTACAATACGACAAGATGAGAGTCAAGAAACGGCATCAGAGGCAACTTATCCCATATTAGAAACATTAGAATGTGAAAATACAACAAAATTAATATTAGAAACAATATTAAATGATAATCAGTCGGAAAGTAGTATCACAGCTGGCATTAAAATAATACTATCGCTATTTGAGAATCCAATTATTAATGAACCTGTATCGGATGCTGCCCTCCAATATTTAATCGATACAGAGAAACAACATCATAAAATTGTGGTTACCAATTTAATTAATTGTATTATACCAACAATAAAGAATTTTCATGAAATATTACTAAATCCTCCAGAGGTTTGTATTCCATTATTGTGCGTGTTTCACTAAAACGATAGATTTACAAATTTATTTTTATTTACAGAAATCAAATAAATCCGATAATATTACATGGATTACTCCCCCATTTGGTAATACACGATTACAAGTTTGTTGTTTATTTACAGTATTAATAGAAACAGAAAATTTAGATGTATTAAATGTTATATGTGAAGTAGATTTTTTTAATACATTGCTCAAATTATTTAAAGAATATTGTTGGAATAATTTTTTACATAATCAAGTTAAAAAATGTCTTGTGTACGCGTTTCAAGCATTCGATCAATTACCAAATGAAACAATGTTGACACCATCTGCCTTACAAAAACATGTAAGTTCTGTGTGCACGGTGGTATATTTAAAATAAAAATGATTACTAATCATATTGCTTCGTTTTTCTATTCTTGATTTGATTTTCAGATTATAGAAAAATGTAAAATAGTGTCAAAATTATTGGATTGTTGGACTCATAATGAACAGATGCAGTAAGTACATTTTGTCATTTTAAATGTTTCTCGACTGGTAAGATATAATATGTACACCACATTAAACTACATCTGCACATTAAACATTTATCCACACAATTCTTTCAACGAGTTTTATTTGACGCATAATCCGCTCAGTTCGACGGGTACTATGTTCGGTAGTATAATCTATTTAGATCAATACTATAATAAAATAAACGAAACAGTTTCGTTTTAGATATCTAAATATGTATACATTTTATAGGGGTGATTATACTATATATATAGCATTTAATTTAGTTTAATATTCAATTTTGAGTTAATTGATAATTTAAGAGTGAGGACCAAAACTAGAATTGTATATATGTCGTTATACCCTACAGTATAATCACAATTTAACTCGTTTATAGCCGGTTTCACAATTTGTTTCTATTAAGTGTTGTGTGGCATAAATTTGAGCTAATTATAAACTTTAAATAAAATACAAAAATTAATTTTATGGGTACATAATACATATTTTAGTTTTATCATTAATTGTTCGTGGATTGAAAAGAAATATTTAGATTAATCAACCTTGATTTCGGTCAATGATCAATTTTTAATCGTACAAAAAATATTTAAGCTCTTTTTCTAAAAATATTTACATTTTGGCGTTTTTCATAATCTAAAATTCTAAAGTAATGTTCAATTTTCTTTTGTGGTTCAAACTAGCACTAGATAGCACTTCGCCAACATTTTTTATTGTCTTTCATTTAGTAATTTCGAGAGTAGCCCGTGATTTGAAACGGTCCCTTCAATGTATTATGATCAGTTAAAACTGTAGAAAGACAAGACAGCTAAAACTGTAGAAAGATTGAAATAATGTAAACTTAAATATTTTTCGAAATATCTATAGATCACAACAGCGAGGACGTAGATTAGGATACATGGGACATTTAATTGAGATACTTGATCACTTGGTTACAAATATATTAATATCGGAAGAACTTCGTGCCTTAGTTGAGTTAAGTTTAAATGAAGAAGAACTTGAATTATGGAAAAAGTTAATTGATTCCGAAAATGGTGATTTAGTTAAATCATTAGAAGTACAAAACAGATATTTAGTAAGTATCAAATAATTCGAGTTGATCACATTTTCCATTAATACAATATTTATCTACATTATTTGAATTTTAGGCTAATTGTAATCCAAATAAACATGATTCAACATTTGATGCATCGCCTTCAAAAGATTATTTAAATGATACATTTCCAGTTGCTGATTTCAATGAACTCGATCCAAATATGCAGTATGTATTATTGGAGTATGTATAAATAAGAAATAAGCACAAATTATGGAATATTCGTTATTTTTTCTGCACTCACTGCATGAGACATTTTTTATAATCGAAATTTAATTATATTCAATGATTTTTTGTTGTACCATTTTCAGTGACACTGTCAGATTAGCAAATTTATCGCTACAAGATTTGGAACAGCAACAAGAATTATTTGAGCAAACATGCAAAAAGACATTAAGCTCGTTTGCAAGCAGTCGCGATGTCTGGGATGATGATGAAAGCGAAAATGCAAATTTAAACATGTTGGCAAATAATTTAAAGACTACCTTAAGCGGTAATGTATGGAATGACGATTATGATCAAATTGGTATATCGCTTGGCGGTGATGATCCATGGAATACGTGGACCAATGATATTGATTCGAGTAATGGTACAAATACACAAACTTTCAATGATGATAATTGGGCCAATTTTGATGCAAATAATTTTGCTGATTTTGATACACATTTTACTGCTTTTGATCCTATCCAAACATCGAATATAAAATTACCATCAAGTAATAATAATAATAATCCTAGTAATAATAATATAAATAATAATAACAATATTGATAATGATAGTAAACTATCGTCAGTAATTGTTGGTGATAATATTATTAGTCAAACTAAACCTAGTAGCGAGATAAATTGTGATGATAAAAATCTAAAATTGCAAACAGTAAAAAATTTAGTACCCGGTGCTGATGGACGTCTTGTTCTTGCCACAACATTTATACCATACAATAATAATGATAATATCCATTCAAAATATATAGCTGCGGCAGCTACTGTAGCCACAGCAACTACAACAGCAGCGGCAATAGCATCAACAATATTAACAAAACAGGAGACTGAACCGATATCTGATGAAAATCATACAATTATTAATCAACCAAATCTTAATGTTATTTCTGAGACTGAATCAGATGATCATAGGTGCGTGTCCAAGTAATATGTATAAAACTAGATCATAAAATTATATGGCATTATTAATTACAGAAATCCTATTGAAACGATAGAAATTAAACATGTATTGCCAATCGCGAATGCTAATCGGAATGAAGAAACTACCAATGGAGAATTAGTTTTAAATGGACCAAATAATACTTCACTTACTGAAACCGCAAGGTAAGTAAATATACCTGTATAAAAATGGTTTCAGTCTCATGACAATTTATAAAAAGGGCAGTCAGTATAGAATGTGAATTGTTTATTTTATTAAGTTCTAAAATCTCTTTCATCAAGTTAAAAGAGAAAGAACGAGCAACTGAAGCCTATAATACATTTTAATGAAATTTAATCAGATCCATGATAAATTTTAGTAAACATTATTTTGGTGAGAAGGATTTATTTGTGCCTGTTACTAAATCATGTTCATCTTTTCCGTAACTAATACAATACACTATTCCGAGATTAACAATTTGCTTTCCGAACTCGTAGCGGTCCACTTCCTTATGGAAATTAGAAGTAGCAATCAGGAAATGATGGAATTTTGTTAGGAAATCGAAACAAACCCAAAAATACCTATGCCAAAAATTAATGAATCATAGGCCAAAATCTAGGATTTAGATCGCAGTCGACATTATTTTTGGTAGTAGGAATTAATACAATCTTCGGCAGGTGAACTATTATTCTTAAGTTTCTGCATAGCCTGTGTGGATTCTTCATAGAATAGTTTGTCAGTTTTTTCGGAATATTTCCAACATTTTTTGGAAAAGTCCTGCATATGGATACAATTAACAATCATATGGAACATTTTTTCATATTTTATATTTTAGTAGTAATATCAACGCAGTGAGATAAAATTTGTAATATGTTTTAATGATTTATATGACTGTACTAATTTCAGCGAAAGCCTTTAGTTTCAAACTTTCAAACTTATGACTTCTTCGACAAATATTTTGTGTACTGTTTTCCTATTCGTTAGACCATGTCAAAACGATTTTTAGCATGAGAATCAAAATAAATTTTTATCTTTTTTTTTTTTTAAATATTAACTTTACCATTTATTTAAAAATAAGGTTGACTTATTTCAAAACTTTTTAACATGGTGCTAATTTATGATTTTAATATTACTGCCAATATAATCAGTTTAAAAATTGTTTTTACAGCATTGATGAAATTGGTGGCGCTAAATTACTTGAAACTGAAAAAAGTGATTCGTCGCCAATATTACCACCACCGATATTATCACCAACATCATCAACCACTTCTTTACCATCACAAAATTAATAAATGTATATTAAAATTAATGAATAATACATATAATATAATCCATAAACTTGACCTAACTTTATATTTGCTATAAAACAAAAATTATATCATAAATTTGTAGTGGAAATAAATTTAAAAAAAATACACAACACATCCTGCTATTTACTATATATATATATATATATATATATATATATATATATATATATATATATATATATATATATGTATATATATATATATATGTACATATATATATATGTATATATATATATATATATATATATATATATGTATATATATATATATATATATATATATATATATATATATATATATATATATATATATATATATATATATATATATATATATATATATATATATATATATATATATATATATATATATATATATATATATATATATATATATATATATATATATATATATATATATATATATATATATATATATATATATATATATATATATATATATATATATATATATATATATATATATATATATATATATATATATATATATATATATATATATATATATATATGTATATAAAATACAAGTAAATATTTAAAAAATAAATATCATATCATAGTTTTGTTTATTTAATTTAATTATTTTATTCAAAAATTTTAATTTTCTTTCGTTAAGTCAAATTAAAAAGCAGATAAAAACGCAGTCGTCTTAATTACTGTTAGAAGTTATGATTTTTCATTATTTTTTTTCTAGGATAAATAAAACAAAAGCACATTTAAGATAAACCGAATAGATTAAAGTTAAATTTTTATGATAACAAAAACGAAAAAATTATTTTTGCTGATATTATTTTTATTCTTTCCGCTGATAAAATTATAAATAATGTTTATTTACATATTGGATTTAATTTTTTGTTTAAGTCTTCCGGTGATGATTTAATTATTATAGTTAATTATTATTATTATTTATATAGTTTGTTATAAGTAGAAAGGACATGAAAGACCAGTTGGTTGGTTCATAAACTCTATACACACCAAAATCAACGAATCCAAGCTTAATTTTTATTATTATTATTTAATTTAGCAAAAAAAAAAATAAAACAGAAATTTTAATTTTAAAACTAAAAAAATAAATAAAATAAAAATAATTTTTTTCTCTGTGATATAAACAAAAAATAGATAATTATGTATTAATTTTTTTCAAAATTTAAAAAAAAAATAAAATCCTCAAAAAAATGGTAAAACAATAAAATTAAAAATAAAATTTTTGTTTTATTTTTTTATTACATTTTTTTTTCATTTATATGAATAATCAAAAAATTAGCTAAAATAAATTTTTATAAATAAAACGTAAAGTTAAATAAAATAATAATATTAATATTATAATGTATGTAAATGTATTTGCTTAAAAGAATAACATACCTAAATATAAAAAAAACCACATAAAATAGATAATCAAATGAATTAATTAAATTTAATTGATTCTGAGAGATAATCATAGAACTGATCTACTTAAAAATACAAATTTTTCTCGTTTTTAATTTTGTTTAGCTCAGAATAGGTGTATTCATTAAAAAAACAAAATTGCTCACTTAATATTTGAATGAAAATCCACCAATTACTGTAACAAAATATCAAAATTAAATTAATTAATTCAAGCCTATCCCAGGGTAATTGTTATATTAAATTATGTGTTTAATTTTTTTTTGTGATAATTTATAGTTAATAATATTAAATTTCCATTAATTTTGTTTTGGCAACTACTAAAATCACACGCTCATATTAATTTTAATAATAGCATACATTATTTTAGTATTCTGGCACCTTAATTCATTGGCGCTTTTATATTTCAAAGCCGCCTTTAGTTGCAGTCCTATTGTATTTTCCGTGCGGAGCCTTATTTGTTTCCTATATATTATTTAAAATTAGAATGAATTGATTTAAAAATGAGCTTTAAAATTAAAGAATAAATATACTTTTATGTTTATTTTTAAGCTTTAAACATTATAAAACTAATTAAATATAATTGTATATAAAGAAAACTAATGAATTACTAATCAAAAATGTATTTTTCAAAAAATGGTAAAACTTGATTAAACCACGAATTCATTTTAATTTCTCTCTAAAAATATTATCTAAAACATATATATCTTATACGTAAAAAACACATGGCCGCGGCCGCCATTTTGTTAAAATTGTGATTTAGTTGTGTGATCTACACACTGACCTAAGCGTCCGCGTTCCTTTCCTTCACCATTATCCGTACGTACTAGATACTCAGAATAATATAATAATTATTTTGTTTCTTTAAAAAAAAAAATAATTACATTAAAATAAAGTAATTATATAAATGCTGTGATTATTTTTAATTACAAGTTTTACTACTTACATTATTATAAAAAATGATTAAATATTATAAATTAATTAATCTTATATATAATATATATATATATATATATATATATATATATATATATATATATATATATATATATATATATACATATATATATATATATACATATATATATATATATATATATATATATATATATATATATATATATATATATATATATATATATATATATATATATATATATATATATATATATATATATATATATATATATATATATATATATATATATATATATATATATATATATATATATATATATATATATATATATATATATATATATATATATGTATATATATATATATATATATACATATATATGTATATATATATATATGTATATATATATATAAATATCTATTATATATAATATAAAATTATTTCAATTTTTTACCCGTTTAATATCGTGACCAACATCACCTCGCCAAATTAATGTTAAAATAACATAAATCCATAAAATAAATTGAAATAATTATAAATTATATGTGAAGCAAATTTTAATTTTTGTATTTTAATTTTTTGAGCCTTAAAACAAATAATAAAATAAATAAATTTAAAAAAAACAGAAACATGGCCGATATATAAAGAAACATAAAAACTTTTATTATTTTTATATTAAATTACTAAGTGCCATTTTTGTTTTTTTTGTACTATTGTTATTATTATTTCATCATCTCTATAATTTCGTTTTGTCTATTTTCTTAAAAAAAAAGTAAATAAGAAATCAACCAAAAGTGCTGAATTCAAATATGTAATAATAATAAAACATAAAAGTAAAATTTATAATTTAAATTTGTTTGCCTTAAAAAATAAAAATAAATAAATAAAATTAAAAATTATATTTAATTATGAATAAATAAATAAAAAATCACGTACAGTATATCATTATAATTATTAATTAACAATTATTATATAATATAATACATTTCATAATTTCATTTTTTTTTCGTTTTATTTTTTAAGACATAATATTATAATTTTGAACAACATTTTGGTTTTTATTTAAATTCTTTAATGTAGCTGAATTTTTCAACAAATAAAACAAAAATTATTATAAAATACGTCGATGCTATAAATTAGAAAAAAACAAGATAGAAAACAAAGACACAAACAATTTTTGAGCAAATCGAAGCAATATAAATAATAATTTAAATAAAATAAAATAAAAGAAACAAAATATAATATTTATTTGAAATAAACTTAAAGAAAAAGAAATATTAAATAATTATAATTACAATAAAAGAAGTAAAATGAATAATTAAAGTAAAGTAAATAAGAACTAAATTTAAAAAAAATTGTGGTAAAATATGGGTTTTATTTAAAAATAATAAAGCAGATTTTATAATGTTAGAGTAAACCCTTAACTAAAGAGTGGTCCCCCATTACAAATTAGAATACATAAAATTAGAGATACAATTTTTTGTGAGCAATGTTTGAATATTTCAAACTTGCAAAGATGGAAACCGGTTTTGAACCGAACCACAAAGCAAATCCCTGACCCAATGAATTTTTGATGGTCCAACTAAACCATTTTTGTTTTAAACAATTTTATACCAAGTCATTTATTTAAATAAAAATCGATCCTGCCCAAAATAAATATACATATTACTTAAATTCGGTTTGATTTTTGTTAGGTTTGAGTGTCTATTGATTATTGGAGAAATGTTATCATTTTTTATTTCTCGTTGGGAAAAATTACAATTTGATAAAAAGCGGAATCCCTGAATGTTAACTGCCCTATTATGTCATAGGAGATATACAATTTACTTGTACGCATATTTTATTTAAACAACAGACGAATGAGGCCGCTATAACTAGTATGTTATTTTGATATTTTCAATACAAATTCATATCGTTCGAGAATATGGGACAATAGTTACGGATTTATTTGTTTAAAGGGTGGTTTATATTATGCGTTCAGTTCCTTACAGACACGTACCGGCACAGACATCAAGTATTTATATTATCCGTACGTTTCGGCACAGCCATTGATTCGTTTTATTTCGCTATGTCCAATGTATATACTGGTAACTACGTACAGTCAACACTACTACGTACAGTACAAACAAAAAACCAGAATATAAAAATAAAAAATAAATAAAATTAAATATTTAATGTGAAATATTTAATCAAATGACAATATCAGTATTATTATAGTAATGTTGATAGTCAGTATTAATTAAAATATTGATGATCAAACATTTTTAATAATAATATCTGAAAATAATTTAAATGCATAGGTACATATCTGAAATAAAAATATCTGAAAGTAACGTACATACATATTTATCCAATTGTCGACCTATTCAGTTGCATGATCACAACAAGAACAAACTAAATTTATGAACAAACATCAGCATGGATGGATAATGAAATGATACTACATATGTGTTCGAGTTATTTCGTTTTGTTCGTATTTTTTCGCTTACGTATCATTTCAGACAAATTAATTCTTTTATGCAATATTTGTCTGTGCGGTGCGTGTCTGAAAGGAAACGTACGGATAATATAAATACTTCCATATAAATTGTATGGAACATTATTTTTTTTGTCTGTGCCGGTACGTGTCTGTAACGAACTAAACGGATAATACAAGCGAACCTTAAAACGTGTAAATTAATAAATTCATTACTGCCAGTGAGAACGAGTTGAACTAGAATTACCTTCGTTTGTATTTTTTTTTGTATCACTACAAGAGTTCAAGTGACATTATTGCCACACACATTTTCCAAGTGACAGGAACGCATAATTTCAAATGACATACTTACTTATGGAAAGGCGTAACACGGTAACGTTTTGCATTTATGTTATTCCTTTTTTATATACAAAAACGTAAATGGTTGATTTATAAATATCGTTACTTTTTTATTTGTCAGATTAAAAATTATAAAAAAAATCAACATTTTTTGTTTCTAGTCAATCAGCCATATTTATACTAACGTGCCCCTATTATGACTGCCATTAGGCCTATCGATGTAATCTGTCAATGCCGCTTACATTACATGGTTACATGTGCCATCTTGAAAACAATAAAATAATAACAGAAGGTCAAAGTTATTTTAAAATCTCAAGGGAAAAAGAACCTCGTCTTAGTTGGAGAATGGCTAAAAGGATTTGCAGACGAATAATGGGAACCCGATGTTCTGAGTATATAAAACCTAAAACTCTATATTAAGAACGTTAAGTTTCATAATAATTGGTCAAGGAATGACCTAGTTTTGGTTCAGTTTCACATTCCAGAACTTTATCCAAAAATCTTCTATTTTTTCTAAAAAATAGAATCATATTTCTTCTAATTTGGAATTCTAAAATGATTTTTGGATAGAATTCTGCATTCCCAGTTCCGTTCCAGTTGGCCATATTCCAGAACTATCCAGAAAACGTTTAAGAATCCAATTTCCATTTAGCATATTCAATTTAATCATAATTAGTGTCAAGGAATAGCCTAGTTCCAGGAATGCTCAAACAAATTCTAATACATATGATCATATTCAGAAGTTTTATCCAAAAGAATAACAGTTCGATCCAACATATCGAGTTTCATCATAATTGATCAAGGAATGGAATAATTCCAGTTAGCCATATTCTAGAACTTTATCCAGAAATCATTTTAAAATCGCATTTCCAACCAGCATTTACATCGAGTTTCATCATAATTGGTCAAGGAATGACCTAGTTCCGTTGCAGTTGATTACATTCCAGAACTATCCAGAAACCAGTTTTCTTTTTGCAGCTGTCCCCGTCTGGATCAAAAAGCGGCCACCAATTTATTTAAGAGAGGCATCTCACATTTAACTCGTCAGTATAATCGACAGTTCAACTGACTGAAAATTTTATAATAAGGGGATTACCCCTTTATCAATGAAACAAAAATACAAAATTGATTGTTTCAGAGCGATCAAATCGTAAAGCGATTCTACACTTACCAGCTCAAAAGTTAAAACTGACTAACTGTAGTTTTAAAATCAACAATGTAGATGTAACCGACGTTCATTCGGCTGTCGCTGCGCAAGGCTTTCATGTTCAATCTATAACGTCTTAAATCGGGCGAAGGTGCCCTAACCGATATTCCGCCTAGAACTAGAGCCAGATGCGAAAAACTTAAAAGGAACGCACAGTATATATAAACCGAGATAATTACTGCATCGCAAAATCACAGTAGAGGAACCTAAACAAAGAACCGAACCAGTACAGTGCATCAAATGCCAAGAATACAGGCACCCAAAAGCCTATTGCGTGTTGTGTAAAGCTTGCGTTTTTTGTGCTAAACTTCATGAAAAATGTAATAAGACAAGAAACGATCTATCAGTAACACGCTGTAGATATAATAATAATAACCAGTTTATAAAGGCCATTATTGGCCGCTTACTGAGTCAACAATTTGGCTCCAACGGTTTAGATCCTGAGCTTAGTTTTCTTACTGTCTTAGACAATTTGAAGAGGCTAAGTCGTTCTCTACACCGTGGAGCCATCGAGGCCTATAACGACCTCTGTGCCTACCATATGGTGGCTCTTAGATATCGCTGCACAAGTCTTTCTGGAGCAGCACGCAGAACGTGACCGAGCTAGCGTACTCGCTATAATTAATTCAGCTGAAATGAAAAGAAAAGCAATTTCGAAATCAAAGAAATAGAAGTAAGTAAGTGTCTTTGGATTTAATTGAAGTCGGGTTGGATGATTCGTGTGATATATTCACTTATTTAGCGGTATATATTGAAGCATTCCACTACCTAAATACATATTTATAGTGTAAATAATGTGTTGAAGCGTTAAATATAAGTAAACGCTTTGAACCACATTTAGATTTATTAAACATTTAGTATGTACATATTAAACAATGAACACCAAATAAAAAATTAATAATAAAATAAAAACTTAAATAAATAATTAACAAATTTTCACATGTGATGTGCTCATTGCAACCGAGTTGCCATTTTGTCTTTGATTTACATATTTTTTGTTTACTTTTTTTTAGATTTGTTTTATCTTTTTTCGTTGAATAAGAATAATTCTTTCAAAAAATATAAACATTGCGTTAAGTGGCCAATGGGTGGTGTCATTTAAACAGTGATCGCTAGTACACTATGATACCGTTGTGATGGTAGGATTTTTTGAAGCGATTTCCCTTATAGTATTATAAGTTATTTGGATATTTGAGCTAAACTGCGTACAACAGAAAGAAATTTAGCTGTGAAATTTTTCGATTTCGCTTGTGTCTTTTTTATATGAAAAATTTCATTTCACACCAACTGCATATAGCACGTTTTTAACAAGATTTTCATTGTTTTTAGCCTTATTTTACAGAAAAACCCCGAAATTATGTTGAAAAATAGCTCTTTTCCTGTATATTAGCTCGTTTTTAACAAGATTTTCATCGTTTTTAGCCTTATTTTACAGAAAAACCCCGAAATTATGTTGAAAAATGGCTCTTTTCCTATATATTAACTCGTTTTTAACAAGATTTTCATCGTTTTTAGCCTTATTTTACAGAAAAACCCCGAAATTATGTTGAAAAATTTCTCTTTTCCTGTATATTAGCACGTTTTTAACAAGATTTTCATCATTTTCAGCCTTATTTTACAGAAAAACCCCGAAATTATGTTGAAAAATGGCTCTTTTTCTGTATATTAGCTCGTTTTTAACAAGATTTTCATCATTTTCAGCCTTATTTTACAGAAAAACCTCGAAATTATGTTGAAAAATGGTTCTTTTCCTGTATATTAGCTCGTTTTTAACAAGATTTTCATCGTTTTTATCCTTATTTTACAGAAAAACCCCGAAATTATGTTGAAAAATGGCTCTTTTCCTGTATATTATCTCGTTTTTAACAAGATTTTCATCGATTTTAGCCGTATTTTACAGAAAAACCCCGAAATTATGTTGAAAAATGGCTCTTTTCCTGTATATTATCTCGTTTTTAATGAGATTTTCTTCGATTTTAGCCTTATTTTACAGAAAAACCCCGAAATTATGTTGAAAAATGGCTCTTTTCCTGTATATTATCTCGTTTTTAACAAGATTTTCATCGATTTTAGCCTTATTTTACAGAAAAACCCCGAAATTATGTTGAAAAATGGCTCTTTTCCTGTATATTATCTCGTTTTTAACAAGATTTTCATCGATTTTAGTCTTATTTTACAGAAAAACCCCGAAATTATGTTAAAAAATTTCTCTTTTCCTGTATAGCTTTAAGTGAAAACTCCGATTGTCAATATCGCTGATCAACAGGAATGGGCGAGGTAGATTACGCCGTGTAATCTACGCGGTTGTCGTCACGTAAAATATAACGTAGATTACGTGGCAGTGTTTTTTGTCAACGTCGACAATTAAAATAATGTCAACAACCTACGAAATTTTAGCGATTTGAAATCGAATGCGCCAGTTCGCGGGAGTATTTTGTAAAAGCGTTCATATAGAGGTGATTTTTTCATTTGTTTCTTTTTGATAAATGACGCATGAGTATTTTCAATCTGTCATCGTGTTTTGATTTATTCAGTATTATTTGCCATTTCATCATGGAAAGACTGAGCCCGGCATAGTGTCTACAAATTGGTCAGCTTTATTACAAAAATCAGCGTTCTGTAAGGAATGTGTTTCGTGGGCTTGAATTGGCTATTTAGATCATGTGATACCTCTAGACTCTTTTCTTTGGGGCTACGCAAAGTCCAAAGTCTATGTGAATAAACCAGCTAGATTTGAGGCATTGGAAGCCAACAGTACTCGTGTCATTCACCAAATACCCTTCGATATTATTGAACGCGTCCATTGAAAGGACCATCGCAGTTCATCATTTGAAAGAAGTAATCTTTAAAAAATAAATGGCAAGAAATGTTCTTTCGAATGATAATAAAATTTCCATACGATTAAATTGAATTTTTTGAGTTTTTTTAATTTTTGCACAAATCACCTCTATAGATTTCGTTATTACGGATAAAATCACGCACATGTTGTTCGATGCTCCCTGTTTCTGGTATAACTGCCGGTGTGACTTTTGCACTTCAGCACTCTTTCCTATAGCCCAAAATTTTTCGATACATCGAAAACCTGTGGACTCTGAGATAACATTGTTTTAATTAATCTCGTGCAAATTTATTGCTTCGCCGCATGCATTTTCATACTATACAAATCTTTTATATCTGTCATTTGAATAGAAAATATTGAAAATTTTAGCAAAGGCAATGGACTCTGCGTTTATTTCACCATCGCTATATACCCATCTTGTATACATGCCACTACTTGAAAAATATGAAAATGTTTAACAGAAGCTGTATGTTGAACCAATTTGAATACAGAAGAAATTACATTAAAATAATACCGTCGCTAAAGAGACTCGAACCGTGGTCCACCAATTCATAGTCAATCACTCTACTACCTCGTCCACTACCGTATATTTATTTAATGTTATGCAAACCTTTTATATTTTCCAATTGAATTGAGAAACTTGGTGGAACTTTTTAACAGAAGCTGAGTAGAACCAAAAATGTCCCAACATTAATATCGTTTGAAACTTAACTGGACTGCATAGTGCCATTTGCAACGGTTAATGCGATGACATTCCAAGCAGTGTATTTCGAAGATTTTAAAAATCTGACAAGCTATTCCTCCTTATGTTCTTAAAAATTATAAAACTTCCGTTCCAGTCAATGATGCTTGATGCGGTTTTTTTAGGCGGGCCACAATATTGACCACTGACCATACAAGTTTTAAGTTTAAGTCAGTATATGAATCACGTCCAAATAAAAAATTTCCCTATACAAACTGAAAGTATAACAAATAGGTATAGCTAAGTTTAAGTCTCGATTAAGACTAAAAAAAAATTTAATTTAATTTCTTACAAATTAATTCAATTCAGATTCTGTTAAATTTTCATTTTTTTTCTATTCAAATGGTGAGTATAAAAGATGCATATATCAGTAATGAAATTGTACGGCAGTGGTGAAGTAAGCAAAGTAATGGGCGTTTGATTAGTGCACGTGAGTTTAAGCGGCATTCGGGCTAACGTTTTTTTAATTTAATTTCATCTTACAAATTAGTTCAACTCAGCTTCTATTAACATTTTCAAATTTTTCCAATTAATTGGCATTTTATACTTGGCATGTAGGGAGGCACGAGGGATGTAGCAGCAATGAAAATGTACGGCGATGGTCAAATAAGCAGAGTCCAGAAATACTTTTGGTTATAAAAAAATCGATCAGGTCAGGTAGTTTTCCTGGGTTAGTTGGCCAATATGTTGATTTTCCAGTTGAAATGGATTCACATCCATTTACTTTAATGGCAATCAGTAATTGTTTTCCTTTAGTTGTAGTTAATCTAGAACACTTTTTCTAACTATTTTTCTAAATTGGTCATTCTTTAGTTTAGAACTAATTGACAAAACCACTCTAGGAATTGTCTTCATTATCGACGTTGTCTACGTTGTTGACGTTATCTACGGGTTGTCGACACGAAATGTTTTGATTGTTTATAAACTTAAATAATTTTAATAACAATAGCATTACGCATGTCTTATCACGAGTGTACATTTGAGTATCTATAATATCCATTTATTGCTGTGGTGTTATGCTAAAGTTGTTTGGATAGTCAACGTGACGGATTTAGATTGTGCGAGGCCATAGGCAATATTTCATGTGAGGTTCTTTCTCAATTGTAATGTATATAAATATTTATAAATTATTATTTATTATGAAATAAGAGCAACACCAGAAATCGCTAATTTTAATTACTGTAATGTCTTAAAAAATAAAATACCGGGTGTTTTTTTTAAACTGAGACGATCAAATATCTCGAAAAATAGCCACTCTACGGAAAAAATGTCCATAATCAAAATTTAATCATACCGCGGGGGAAATACATTAGTGCAAAAAAAAAAATCCCCCCACCCCAGCTTTGTAGGTGGGGCGGGGGTAATTTTTAAACTAAGATAGGAAGCCATATTTTTTATTGCAGATACGGATTCTTCGACTAAAAGTACGTATGATTTGAATAAAATATTTTGTTCGGTTCATGATAGATGGCGTTGCAATCGACGAAATTCAATTTTTTCAATTTCTCCTTCTTAGAACACACGCATTCGATTCTGCAATACGTTTGAAATAAAAAACATCACGTTTTCATTGGAAATACTCGAAATTCGTCATCAAAACAATTTATTCAGTTTTGTAAATCTAAATAAGTGTTCAAAATTAATTTCAAGTTTTATTATTAAATTTCAAAAATACAAAATTCAGGCCATCATTTTGAATACTTATTTAGATTTACAAAACTGAATAAATTGTTTTGATGACGAATTTCGAGTATTTCCAATGAAAACGTGATGTTTTTTATTTCAAACGTATTGCAGAATCGAATGCGTGTGTTCTAAGAAGGAGAAATTGAAAAAATTGGATTTCGTCGATTGCAACGCCATCTATCATGAACCGAACAAAATATTTTATTCAAATCATACGTACTTTTAGTCGTAGAATCCGTATCTGCAATAAAAAATATGGCTTCCTATCTTAGTTTAAAAGTTACCCCCGCCCCACCTACAAAGCGGGGGTGGGGGGACTTTTTTTTTTGCACTAATGTATTTCCCCCGCGGTATGATTAAATTTTGATTATGGACATTTTTTCCGTAGAGTGGCTATTTTTCGAGATATTTGATCGTCTCAGTTTAAAAAAAACACCCGGTATATCACCAAAGAAAAATATCAACTAAATGGCTTTAATTAAATAATTTGTCATAACAAATTTTGGTTAACCTTACCAAGGACTCACATAGTAAACCACACAAAAAATTGCCTAGCACTGTAACAAAACAATTTTTCGCGTGTTTTACTATTTGAGTACTGAGAAATGGTGACTAATAAGAAGGAGAAATTTTAATAAGTGTGATTTAGCGAAGCCCCCAAATGCAGTAGACCATAAGCATATGCCTTGGTTGCCTATGCTTAAAACCGCCAATGTGGATAGTACACTAATTTAGTAAATACCTTTTCATTTTTTATTAAGATTAAATAAGGTTGCTTTGTGTTGTGAATGTTCTAAAATATTTCTTATTTGTCAAATTTTTAAATTTACAACATTTCTTTGAAATCGGATAATTTCTATGTTTGCTGATAATCTATTTAAAATACAAAGTTTTAATCACTGTTCTACAAAATATCTGAACAAGTTACCCAAAAGTAATTTGTACAGTTGTATATTTTTATCAATGAATTCTATGAAGAATATTTCAGGATGTTCATATCAAAAGAAGTAAATTTTTCATTTAAATAATACAAACATATGTACTCGTACATTCAGGTATAATATAACTATGACACTAGATTTTTTAAAATATAAATCAAATTAATTTACCTGTTTTCTTCTTGATCGTTGATATTATTATTTGAGATTCCGAGTAACAGTGCTCTCACAATGCAAAACTTTTTACTTTTTACTTACAAGTTTGTATGAATTTCATTTTGAGAAAAAAAAAATTTTTGTTCGTTATGTTGGTGAAAAACTTTTAGAAAAAGTTAACGAACTCCTAACTTTTGCCTTAAGAATTGAAACGAATGAAGTTAACAACATTTTAAAATAGGCGCCAACAATTACTTTTCGTTAAATGTCAGCATAACATAACCCCACAAAAAAATAATTTATAATTTTTAATTTAGTACACTGTCTAAATACTATTATAATTAATTCTACTACAATTTTTTATTACAAAATTAATTTTTTTTAAGAAATACGAGGTTAAAAAAACTCTTATTAACTATATAGAGGTTAGAAAATTAAATGTCACAATTTTTGTAAACAACTTTTGTAAACAATTCTTAATAATGATGAAGTTGGCTTCAATTTAATTTTCTGTTTCATTGTGCGAGCTAAACAAAATCTTAAGGCAAAAGCAAAAAGTAAAAAGTTTTTTCATTGTGAGAGCTCTGTAAGTAGACACGCAACAGCAGCACAAATAAGCCATACGTTCATCAAGATTGAAGGGCCAAAGAGTACTAGTGGAAATATCACTAACACTAATAGCAAACAAAATTTTACATTGTTGGTGATAAAATCTAAAATCTTTGAATGAGGGCATTTTGTTTTAATTAATGAGCCCCAGAACTATTAAACTTTACGAAATCACTATTCAAATTTTAAAACTTTGAAATATATGCGGGGTTTACCCAAATATCTAATGTATCTAATATTTTAAACAAATGATAAGCTATCACTAATTCTTATCACTGATGAACAATGAACATTTATTAAAAGTTAGTATTAACGTTACAAACGAATAATTATTGGATGACCGTTGTGAATATAATGAAATAATTTTTGGTCAAATATATTTTTTTATATCAAATATGGTGATAAATCTTTTACGTTTATTAAAAAGATAATATTCACACGCAGGCGCTTTTCTAAGTCTTAAATAAGACTTAACAAAATATATATGAGTATTAGTAATACACAAAATAAGAATTATTTATTGGAAAACAATGAGTAATTTTTAATTTTGTTTATTGTGTTGTTGGTTTGATAAACTGTTTACATTTTAATTAATTATAAACAAAATTATTATAATAAATAACAAAAATAATATATCTGCGGCAACTTTAACGATAAGAATGAAGTTTACTTCGTTAATCCCAAATTTGTATGTTTCGAACACATTTTACCTTTAATTTAGACTGCGTCTTCAATACAGTATTCTCGACGGATTTGGAAGGCACTTGTCTCGATCTTAGATCCGTCAGGAATACCACCGAAACTTCTTTTCGTAACGTAATTCTCGTACCATCGCGCCCAATAGTTTCTAAGTTTAGGGTTTTATTATTCCAGTTTCTTCACCAACGGCCCTATAAAAGTTGGATGCTTTTGAAACTTAAAATAATATATTTACAATAAAATAAACCAATTATACCTTATCTCAACTAATTCTTAAATTAACATTTTTTTCCAGTAAATTTGTTGTATAGTTTGATTCTAGCCATGATGAACATTTTGGTGTTTTCGCAGCTCCCTAAAATTCAACAAAAAGTAAAATAATTAGATCGCAAAAAAAACAAATGGAAAAAATATAATCCATACTGTAATATATAGGGTTTTCCAATAAGGCATTTTATTTTGAATAGCCTGTTATTTGGGCTGCTGTCAATTTTGAAGCTGTCATATTTTGACATTTGACAAGTAAAAACTACGCCATTAATAAAAATGGTACGATACACGCTTCAACAACGCATTGAAATTGTTAAAATTCACTACAAAAGTGGTGAACATTTTGTCAGTCACAGTTCGCAAAACTAAAGCACTTTTAGGTCGTCGTGAAGCACTTTCTCGGCGAAAATTTTAACAGAAGCTGAGTTGAACTAATTTGTAAGATGAAATTGAATTAAAAAAAACGTTAGCCCGAATACCGCTTGAACTCACGTGCACTAATCAAACGCCCATTGCTTTGCTTACTTCACCACTGCCCTACAATTTCATTACTGATATATCCATCTTTTATACTAACCATTTAAATAGAGAAAAATGAAAATTTAACAGAATCTGAATTGAATTAATTTGTAAGAAATTAAATTAAACTTGTTTTTGTCAAAACTTGTATGGTCAGTAGCGGTCAATATTGCGTCCCACCTAGAAAATCGCATCAAGGAACGGAAGTTTTATAATTTTTAAGAACGCATAAAGAGGAATAGCTTGTCTTATTTTTAACTTCTTCGAAAGACACTGCTTCGAATGTCATCGCATTGAATGTTGCACCCGGTACTATGTATAGTTCAGTTAAGTTTCAAACGATACTAATGTTGGGACGTTATTGGTTCAACTCAGCTTCTGTTAAAAAAATTCCTAAGTTTCTCAATTCAATTGGAAAATCTTTTATTCGCATAACATCAAAAACATATACGGTGGTGGGGGAGGTAGTAGAGTGGTTGACTTTGGATTTGTGGACGAAGGTTCGAGTCCCATTAGCGACGGTATTAATTTAATTTACTTTCTTCTGTATTCAAATTGGTTCAATATACAGCTTCTGTTAAATATTTTCAATATTATCATATTTTTCAAGTAGTGGCATGTATACTGATGGGTATATATCGATGGTGAAATAAACGCAGAGTCCATTGCCTTTGCTAAAATTTTCAATATTTTCTATTCAAATGACAGATATAAAAGATTAGTATAGCATGAAACATGAATGCGGCGATGGTGCAGTAAGCAAAGTCAGTGATTTTGGATTTATGGGTCTAAGTTCGATTCTCGGTCGAGCCAACATTTTTTTGATTTAATTTCTCCTGTCAAATTGGTGATGGTGAAATAAAATTACTCAAATTCAACTCAGCTTCTGTTCAAAACTTCAATATTCTCCATGTAAAAGTGGCAAGTATAAAAGATGGGTATGGATGGGTATAGAGCGGTAATGAAATTTTACGGCGATGGTCAAATAAAAAGAGTCCATTGCCGTTGCTAAAATTTCCAATTTTTTTATTCAAATGGCAGCTATAAACGATAGGAAATCACTATTTATATGTATGGCGGTGGCTCCGTGGTAAAAAAAGCTGTGTGATTGGATTGTTATCATGACTAGATCAAGCCTCAATATATATATTTTTAATTTAAATGCAAATTGGTCATTTTTAAATCAAAAAACGTTTTTTTAAATTTAATGAGAAATGCGTGGATGCCCCCCGCCCCGCTCGAACACTGCACAACCATCCACGATTTCAAATTCTATGACACTGCTGCTTACTTTTAGCTTTTCCCCTTTTCATATATATATATAGATTTCTCGCTATACTCATCCTTTATATTTGCCAATTGAAAGGAGAAATTAAATAAATTAAATTAAAAACTATTTAATGCCGAATCGAGGCTTGAACTCAAGTTCACAATTCCAAATGCAACGACTGTGCTTACTGGACCATCGGCGTATATAAATTTAGTGTTATACAAATCGTTTATGTTTGCCAATACAATAGAGAAAATTGAAAAGTTTAGCAACGGGAATGGACAATTCATTACGGTTAAACACAAGAGATGGCTCTTACATTATCATTGCGGTCATACACAAGAGATGGCTTTTATATTTGCAGAAATTGAATGTAGATTTCAACAGAAGCTGTGTTGAACCGATTTTACAGCAGAAATTAAATTAAAAAAGTATTGGCGCTGACGAGTTTTGAACTTGAGTCCACGATTTCAAGAGCATTCCATTGACTCTGCTTACTCGACCATCCGCGTATTAAAAATTGGTGCAGAACAACGATAGAAATCTTTACATGGCAGAACTGATAGAAATCTTTAGAAAAAGATTATAACCTTCATTAAGAATAATCCGGGGAAATTTAACTATGACAGTGCCATACAATTTAACACACCCCACTCCATGCTAAAACGAATTCGAGTTGAGGAAGGCTATAAGTGCTACCTAGTGATTAAAAAAGCCAAATCGTTGAGATAACCAACACTTGTTTGATAAAAAATTAGGCGGATGTGTTTTGCTTCGTTTTGTACATTGCTTCGCGCGCTATATGGCAAATAGCGCCGACGTATTCCGTTAGCATGGCGTATAATAACGAGCACTATTCACAGGTACGTCCCGGCCGTTTTCTTTTCTGAAGAAATACGGACGAATGATTTCACAGGCGCATGAACCACACCAAACCGTCTATTTAGTCGCGTATCATCTAATATTGTAAACTGGGATTCAAACTTTTCGATGATATTCCAAATAGTGGTCTCGACAGGTTGATTATGTCAACCGTAAATTGGTCTAAGCCCACGAAACACATTCCTCACAGAATGCTGATTTTCGTAATAAAGCTGAAAAATTTGTAGACGCTATGCCGGGCTCAGTCTTTCCATGATGAAATGGCAAACAATACTGAATAAATCAAAACACGATGACAGTTTGAAAATATTCATGCGTAGTTTGTCAAATAGACACCAATGAAAAAATCATCTTTAGATGAACGCTTTTACAAAATACTCTCGCGAACGGGCGCATTCGATTTCAAATCGCTAAAATATCGTTGGTTATTGACCTTATTTTAATTGTCGCCGTTGACAAAAAACACTGCCAAGTAATCTACGTTATATTTTACGTGTCGACAACCACGTAGATTACAATGCTCGCCCATCCCTGAATTGATCCAATAATAAGGCACTCGGTAAATTTTTAGGTAAGATCGCTATAAAAGCTTAATTGAGTTTCGTAGTAATTTTTCACTTATGGTTTCAGTATTTCTTAGTCTTCTTTATTTTGCCTTGTTATTTGGCGAGTTTAAACGAGCGCTAGTAAACTCCGATAAGCCAATAACTCTGTTTACTTGACCACCGCCATTCAATTTCGCTACTGCTACACCTATCTTTTATACTTGCAATAGAGAAAATTGAAAATGCATATGAACATATTGGACACAAATCTGCTTCTCTTTATTTTTTCTCGTCTGTTAACGTGATACAATTAAAATTTTTAAATGTAATTTTGAAAACGAATTTGTATACAAGGCCATACCGGGGTATGTTCGCGTTAAGTACAACATGTTATAATGTAAATTGGGTCCCAAATTGTCCTAAATGACAAAATCATTCTAAATAAAACAACTGTGTTGATAAGTTGACACAGGTGTTAAATTTGAATATATGCCAGCGCTCCGTACATTGTTTACGAGTATAGTGGGAAGAAAAATCTGTTAATCTATTGCGAAACATAAGAAAGCAAATTATATCGCGATGTAAACGCAATCTGCGATTTAGTCTAAACACTTGTCATAAATATCGGGAAATAAGAAGCATAACGCATAATTAATTTGTCCATCATTTTACTGCATTTAGTACAATTCGCACATTTTAGTTTCAAAGTATGCACAAATGGAAAGATTTATAAATTCAGCTTTCCTCACCAAAATTTCTTAATTTATTTTTCTCACGCAACGAGAATTGCTCGAACCATCCCAAAGTTACATTTTATTTTATGATAAAAGCAGCATCAATTGTAACCGGCCCACCGAACTTTGTGCATAAAAAATTCATTTTTTTCCCATCTTCAATCGCTTTTATTAACATACATACTATATAAATGCGTCCATTTTTCACCGGACGATTTCATTTCATATTTATGTATTTGACATTACAACATGAAGTTTGAAGTTTTAGACCTAGACTACTAGATACAATTTCATAACACTACAAAATAAATATTCACGTCATATTTCACTTAAATATATCTTACAAAATTTGAGGACCAACGAAAATTTCCTTTCACGCCCTGCGTACTGGGCTGACATGTTGTAACATCAATATTTTCGATATTCGGTAGACGTTTGTGTATTCGTTAACAATCGAAAATCAAATTTTTTTATATATTTTATCGAATAAATGAATAGGAATAGAATCGAGTAGGCAATAGGCATTCCGTGATCACAATAGAAATTGCAAAATTGAAAATGAAATAGCGTACAATTTTGTTTTTGAGAAGAGAGACGCAAAACTATATAAACTTTTATATAAACTATATAAACTTTTATATAAGCTATATAAACCTTTTTACGAACGATTCTAGCCTCATTGGTAAAAATGATATATCCGAGAACTACAAATCTAAATTATTATTGCTCTTCTACAGCCAACATTTATATTTACTAAATTTCTTTGTTTCGGATCATGATAATTATTATAATGCAATAATTAAGTAAAAAAAATTATCAAATTAAAAAAACAATTTATTTTCATGAAATTCTTATGTAAAAATGGCGGAAATAATCAGTATTCGCCTCAATTGTCTTCAAATGTGATTTCTGTTTCTTTATAATTCTGACACCATCCATCATTTGACAAAATGATTGCGAATATATTCACAATATTTAAAATTTTCTGTAGTAACGTTAAATTGTCTTAAATTTTTAATTTTTATTATTATGGATTTGATACCATAATAAACAATTGTGTTAGAAACAATTAATTTTTGGTTTTGGGTGGTTTTCTTCGGCAATTTTATACTTAACGAGAGACATCTATGTGTGAGTGGCTTTATTAGTATAATTTTATTTTTATTTGGTTAGAAATTCGACCTTCGAATTGGGTGGAGAGAAATAAATGCATAAGTTAAGTTGCATATTTCGAGTTATACGTTAAAACGCAAAGTTGAAATTTAAAACTGATTTGGCCCCAACTTGTAAAAAGTGCTCATAATATTTTATAAGACTTTTAAGTCAACTTTAATTATAACTATGTTAATGTTATTTGTAATATGTTATACCGTGTGAAAATCTCAAAGTAATTTAACACATTTTTGTTCTTTTCAAAATGTGTATTGTATTTATTTCATCTCTACGGGAAAAAGAGAAACGGATGCTATTTATTCCTTATTATGTTGTTTCACCCAAATCTACGGGTAAACTTAACGTTTTCCCAGTTGTCACAAAGCTATTCCTTGATCGCTTATGATGAAACTCGATATGTTGATGGAAATGGGATTCTACGATGAAACCTGTGTAAACTTCTGAAATGTAGCCAACTGGAACGAAACTAGGCCACTCTTTGATCAAATATGATGAAACCCGATATGCTTGATGAGGATGGGATTCATTAATGATTTCCGGAACATGGCCAACTGGAATGGAACTAGGCCATTTCTGGATCAATCATGATGAAACTCGATATGTTACATAGAAATAAGATTCTAAAATGATTTCTGGATAAAGTTCTGGAATCTGGCCACCACGGGAACTAGGCCACTGTTTGACCGATTATGATGAAACTCAATACATCGAAATGGGATTCTAAAATGAAACATCTTTATCCATATGGAATATGGCCAACTGGAACGGAACTAGGCCATTCCTATAATCAAACTCGGTATGGTGAATAAAAATGGGATTATAAAATAATTTCTGGATAAAATTCTAGAACATGACCAACTGGAATGGCACTAGGTCATTTCTTGATGAATTATCATAAAACTCGATACGTTGGGTGAAACTGTGATTCTAAAATGATGTTTGGATAAAGTTTTGGCATGTGGCTACTTAGACAGGAACTAGGTCATTCCTTGACCGATTATGGTGATAAAACTGTGGTTCTAACATGATTTCTGGATAAAGTTCCGGAATATGGCTAACTGGAACGGTACTACGCCTATTCCATTTTATCCTATCTGTAAATGTGGGGTGAGATAATCGACGATTCTCTGTTATTAAATATTTTGAATATGACCTACAAATTATTTCTTCAATCAATCAAACAAACCTTTTTACTCAAATTAACTTTTTCAATCGGATTGTTTTTCAAATGAAGAATTGATTAGTAGGATCATTAACTAATTTCTAATCACTGGCGCTTCATTTAGATAAATTCCATAGCAACAGAAAATAACGTTTTATAAAAAATTAATAATTGTTTAATGTAAGGAAATTTTAGAAGCAAATACATATGTATAACAAACACCTATACGAAATTCATGAATCAAGATCGTTGCAGCATAATTATTAATTCGATTGACGTTGGAAATGAGTTGGCGATTATTGTATGTATTTTTCATATCTTAATTAAAACAACATTCTACCACTATCGCACATTATTCAAATCGATTTTCCGATAATTACGACTACTTCTCATAAACTTTGTAAAATAAAATACTTATACTTATGTTCCCCTTAAAATTTTATTTTGCCTTATTAAACACACAATCCATCAACTGATAACAGTATATTTGATGTTCTATTTAAACACTATTGTATAATTCACTTATCTCGCCCGAACGATTAACTTTTATTACTAGATATAATGATAATCACTCAAATTCCATATCATCTTCCGCATATCGTACACCAAGTTGCCTGCGTATTTCATCCTCGATTCGATGAAATTGTAATGATTTCTCGTGCGATACTGTTTCACATTCGACAAGTCCAGCTCGAATACATTTTTTAATTTCTGGCTGCTGGTACCGCAAACCACAACTGTTTGGATAGATGAACTCGTGTTTTGCTTTTGGAAATGGCCATGCTTTGATTTTGCCATCAACATCGGTTAAGTGTGTGGGTGCCCAAATTGGTTGATGAATTTTTAGTCGACCATTGGTGCCGATCACATAACATTCATTGACACCTTGTTCATAAAAACTGGTTTCAATGTTTGCCTTACGATTACCGCTAAATATTAGATCAGCTTTGAAGGCTGTATCAACACCGTCTTCATTAACATCACCGGTTGCTTTAATATCGATAGGATATTCACCGAATGCCAGCAGCGATGCTTGAATTATATAAATTCCAAAGTCTAAAACTGTGCCACCACCAAGCTTATTGACACTGGAATATACTATAAAAGATTATAACTGTGTAACGCCTACATTCTTTTATATATTTAGTCCAATACTTACAGCAATCGGGTATTTGTAAAAAGAGGAATTTTCATTTTAGCATAAACTTCTTTTACTGTACCAATAGCTCCTGATTCAATTTGCTTTTTAAAATATAAATAGGTCGGATTGAATCGTGACCACAGTGCCTCCATTAAAAACAAATTTTTCGATCGAGCAAAATCAATTAAACTTTTTGCCTGTCTCTCATTCATGCATAACGGTTTCTCGCATAGCACATGTTTACCATGCTCCAGCATAAGTTTACTGACTTCATAATGTTGAGGATTTAGTGCGGCTACATACGCAATTTCTGAAAAATAATGGATTTCATTTTAAGTTTATTTATTGAACTGTATATATACATATTATATGTACCGACGAACACATACCAACATTTGGATCTTCAGCTAATTTTTGATATCCTTCGTAATAGTTGGGAATATCATGAAGATCGGCGAATTTCTTTGCGCTTTCTAAATTACGAGCAGCAACTGCAACCACAGTGTGTTCACCATCGGGCCATGTTGTAAGCGCGTTCACAAAATCATGGGCAATATTTCCCGTTGACACGATGCCCCAACGAAGTGCCATTTTATTTGCAATTCTAATTTAATCGAGCAATAATTCGAAACTAAATGTGGTGCCCGTTTTCGATTTATTAACAATATAATATGTATATTACATATTTAAACATTTGTTGGAATGTGATGTACTTATCAGTTAACGTATAAGCCAACACTGTTTTGAGTACGTCGTTATCATTACTCGCACTAATTGAAGCTGATAACGATGTGCGCAAAAATTGTGTATACCAGGGTCAACATGTGTAGGTTTGTGTCCGTGATATGTGTAAGACAAGTGTAATTGAATTAACGTCTAATTGTTGCGGCATTAGCTTTAGTTGAACATTTGTCATACTTATAAAACAATAAAATGGAAAAATTACATAACTTGGTATTGGAAAATCCTAGAATTATTTTTTGTCGTGTTAATATGACATCACTATATATATGACGTAACAAACTTATGTGTTATACTTTATAGGATTATTATGTGATTTGTCCTCGAACATTGAAAGAGTCTAGTCAACTTTACCATATAAGTTTATACATTATGTATAGACATACACATACATATATACATAATTGCGTCCTTCGTATTTGTAATACCTTTATGTCTGTTATACGATACCTGCCGGTTGATTTAAAATGGTTTCAGTGGATTTAAGTCAATAATTACAATTTTGCTTTTGTCTTATGTAACACATCATACAAATTAATGTATTTTGTGTATTGAATAAACGCCCTGTTGAAATTTTCCGTTCATATGATATTTTTAATACAGTTAGTATACACTCATTCCACAGTTACGTGTGACGGCGGTGTAGTTTATACATATTATATACTACACATACATGTAATATTTCAATTCAAATAAATTTCAATTTTAGGTAGATTTGGTTTTATTACAGAATTTTGTGGATTAGCGTATTTTGGTAGTAAATAACATAAACGTTGTTATGATGAAAAATTGCCGTGCATCAGTAGAAATGCCATTTATTTTCTTTAAGGAAAACACTATCCAAGACTATCAAAGAATATACCACCACAGTATCCTTTGCTTGGCGTAGGAGGTGACTAAGGTTGTATTGCTGGGCTCACTAAAACTAAAAATGGATACCGCCAAAACAACACTCGACCCACGCTCAAATACTCGAACACGGGATTTAGGATCGCCACGTGAAACGAGCAGTCACTTAAGAAACCAGGAGCGTTGGAGGGCCTAATCACACGCATGAAGGAGTATATCTGCTGGGACTCGTTGCTGTTGGAGACCATGTGTCCCAGAGCTATACGTTGTTATACAGTAGAGGTGACCTCGGAAATCTTAGAGCTGGATTTCTGCTTGGGCCGCAGGTAAAGAAGGCTGTTTTGGAAGCAGTATATAACCGATTGTATGTAAGCTTCGCTTGCACATGAAGTTAGCTAACCTGCCGGTAATTTGTGTACATGCGCCGACAGAAGTCAGCCAACCCCAAGATAAAGACTCATTTTACAATGACTTGACGATTTGATGGGATCTATACCCGAACAATGATGTTAGAAAGGTAATTGGAAACTTTAATGCTAGAGCTGGCAGAAATCAGACAAACTTGTGTGAAAACATAGGTTCGATGATGGTGTGAGAATGATGTACTTTGCAATTGCTGACGATCTTAGAGTAGCAAGCACTTTTTTCCCTCACAAACCGATACATTTGGAAACATCCTCGCAAAATTTACCGCAGCCAAATTGACCACAACTTAATTTAAAAAGGGCGAGCTCGGGTTGTGCAGGATGTGAGAACTTACCGTTCAGCAACCAAATACGTAGGCATAGCGATTATTTGGTCGCTGCAAAGCTACGGTGGAAGTTTTCGTACAGGTCCGGGAACACAGCGAAACGGATGGAACGTTTCGGCTGTGAAGGTTTAATAAATGAAGATCAAAAGAAACGATATCAGGATCGTATCAACGGCAACATTGAGGGGGCTAATTACCAATCTGATTGTGTGAACTCTGTCTGGGAGGCACTCAAAACTTCGGTTGTCAGTGGTGCTCAACAGACTTTAGGTATAGTGAAAGTCAGAACCAAGAATGATTGGTCTGGTGACGAGTATCGTCTTGCAGTTGAGCAACAAAATATAGCCCATAGTGAAGTGCAACAACGTCCCACAACCGCAAGGAAAAACAAGGCTACTCTTATTAGGATGGCAGCTAAGCGGATTTGTAGACGTAAAAAGCGAGAATTTGGGAAGGTTCTGAAAGTACAACAACTCAGCAATGAGCGTATTTTCTTTAATGGAATTACTGGATTGGACCATACTTCCAGGACTACGTCAACTGCCATTCGGGGCCGGGATCGAAACATCTGTGTCAACATCGACGCAGTACTCGACGCATGGAATGGACACTTTGCTGATCTGCGTGGTGTTCATCATGCGTCACAGACTGTTGTTGAGTCACCTCAAATACAGACTGCAGAGATTTGCATTGAGGATCGATCCCATGAGAAATTCACAAGGGCCATTTAGAGACTAAAACGAAACCGCTCACCTAGAGTGGATTGCATTAATTCGGAGCGCTTGATATTCGGAGGGGATACTTTCTGGAACTGTCTTTTCGACCCTATTCGATTAGTATGGCGAACCGAAGTAATGCCTTACGAATGGAAAGTTGCCTCGATATGCCCTATCTTCAAGATGGGAGACCGCTTGAAGTGTGAGAATTATCGCAGTATGGCTCTCCTTTGCACAGCATATAAGTTACTATCCTACATTATATTCGATAGAATCACCCATCTAGCGGAGGGCCAGGTAGTGAAATACTTGATCCGCTTGTATAGTTTTCAGCTTCTGCTGGACTCCAGATCAATGAGTCCAAAACGAAATACATGATCTCTGGTTATAGGGACAATGGCACACCAGATTTTAGTAGTGGCCACTACACGTTTGAAGGTGTGAGGAAGTTCAAATAGTTGATCTCTCTTATCACTCACGATAACAGTGTGGGTGAGGATATTAAAGTGCGGCTGGCAGCTGGCAGTCGTTCTTTGTATCCTCTAAGGCCAGTGCTAAAATCTAAATACCTATCAAGTGTCGTGAAGCTGAAGTTTTACAAAGCGTTGATCAGCCCCGTTGTAATGTTTGGATGTGAAAGTTGGGCGCTGACGGATGACTACAAAACATGAAATAGATGGCACATTGGCACATACCGAGATCTGTACAATATCGAGATCAGAGATCTGGTGAACCTCCCCAATATTGTGTATGAAATAAGATCTCAGCGAGTACGCTGGCTCGGTCACGTTCTGCGTGCTGATGCGGAATGAATTGTGCAGCGATCTCTGTAAGGAGAGCCACCATATGGTAGGCGCAGACGTCGACTTGGCTTCTTCAGGTTGTCTAAGACAGTAGACCAAGCCCAGGATCGAAACAGTTGGAGCCAAATTGTTGATACAGTAAGGGTTCAGTAATGGCGTTTAATCACTGTTTTATTATTATTATTGTTAGTAAAACTAATAAATCTCTCGTTATTATGAATTTTTCCCAAACTAAGTAATAATTTTGAAAGAAGAATAATTGAAAATGTACTGTTGCCGAACTTATACAGTACGTAAGTCTACACAAACAAATTGGAGTAGGTGGGTATCACATCTAACTAATAAAAATGCGTTTTACCACCTGCTTTGTTAGAATTGTACAAAATTGACATTTTACAAAAATTCTCCTGCTGAACCAAGTACCGTACCGAAATACCGAACGATCCTGCTGAACCCCAATACCGAAACGTATTTTTAGGTAGCTGAAAACTATAATATCTAACTAAAGAATGTAAGTTCTTTCATTTTAATCATACCACATGTTAAAATACCCCTGTCCTAAGTCACTTATCTTCTAGAATTAAGAAAGCTTTTGCATTTCTTATTTAGGTATAGTCCACAGCTACCGAAAAATACATTTCGATATTTGAGTACGATTTATTTTTTCAAATATATTTACTATTTTCGAAGTTGAAAAAATTGAATCAAAAAGATGGCTTTCAAATACATATACATATATAAGGGTATTGACAATCAAATACAAAAATATAAGAAAATCTGTTGATTTTTGTTTTACCTGATTAAATATTTTTGAAATTGGAAAATGATTAGTGACATCTATTATCAGTAATTTTAAGTAAATGTAAAGATTTCTGTATGTTTTTTTTTTTAAATAATGTGAGTAAAAGAGTATATGTATGTACTATATTATTTTTTTTGAAAATTGATGATTTTTTCCCCACTGTTGAGTGAGGCTCGTGGTGTTAGATTACAGTTCCGAGTAGTGCATTCTTTCCTTTAGTTGTTGTTAGTGTGCCTATATGCCTTGTTCATGGTGTCTGTTCTACCATAGGGCATTCCCGTCCCAGCCAATTGTCGATATTTGAATTTGACGGTTTATTTCTGTAATCATTTTATCTTCAAAATAATGAATGATTGGTCCATTGAATACCTAGCCAGTTTGCAGGACTGCTGGACGAGGAATTCTGATCTGCCATTGAAATGATCTCATCTTTATCCGTTATCAATTAAGGATTAAACTTGTATACGAGTATTTAAAAAATTTTGAAAATGACAGTGATTTACACAATTTTAAATTAGAATTAGATGGATTTTGTAATTTTAAGATCATATTTATGCACGTATATGAATTTAAGATAATTAAAGAAAATGACGATAAAGAAAATATTTAAAAACCTTAGCGATAATAAGAATGATACACCTTGAGATTTTGCGCTGAGGTGCTTCGTATTGTAAATGTAACTTTTAAAATTAAGACAGCTCATATAAGTAAAATATTTTTCAGAAATTAGCGTAATATCAATGTTCCCACTCAAAACTTCTACAATTTTTCTGTAGGCATCAATGGTATTGGCTTGTATCCTAGTTTCGTAAATATTACGCCATTTAATTTGGGCAATTAAATATTCTCCGTTCCGATTGTTTCGTAAGCACAGGTATCATTTGTCTGAATGGTGGCTTCTATAAGTATATTGAAGGCGATCTTCCTTTCGAACCTCCCTCACAGGCAGCTGTGCATTTGGCGAAATGTCTAGCACTTTATTAGTTTGTTCAAACCTCAGAGGTCGTTGGACTTATGAAATTTATACTTCTTTTCACTCCTATATTGGCTTAAGTTTGACGTTGATTGTGATACGTATCCAAAATTTCTCATTTCTCTCAAATCTGTTCTAAAAAGCAAGAAAATCAATTTCTGCTTATATGCGCTGGTGTGCAAAGCAAACTGTTTCGATATAATGAATTTTATCAATGGGCCAACAAAATTTGGTACCACATGATTGCTCAGAAGCTAAGATGTCTTTCGGTTTAAGCTAACCGAGAAAAACATCTATGCGATGTATTTCTATATGTGGTCATAGCAAACATGTTTGTCCGAAACGTCAAAATTCACTACTTTTTCCCAAATTGATATATTTAGTGTTTGATTGATATATAGCACTTTTTCACTATTTTATTTAAATTTTAATACGTGCCTCGATTTCAAGTTTAAACCGCACGGCAGTTAAAATCGAATTCGCTTTATTTGAATAATATAATTTAGAAACATCACACGTTGCTTCAAAAAATTACAGTCTAGCTTAGAAAATTTAAATAACTAATTAAGTTTGATGAAAAGTGTCTTGAGTTCGGTTTTCAGCAGAATTTGATTTTCTAAATTTATAATTAAGACGAAAAGAAGCCTCCATGAAAAGGTTAAATTAATGTTGCGTTTTAGCCTTGTCAAACAAGGTTCGAAGACTGGATTGTGAATAAAACAACCAATTTAAATTCTAGATAACACAAAATTTATTTATTTTCGAATACACCAAACACTAATTTAATTAATTCACTAATTCAACTTTCACTTTTTCCTTTTTATTACTACTGCGCTAGTTAGTCACGATTAAAACACAACTAACTATTTCACATTTTACTTCTTACTAACACTATCACTGTTAAAACCCAACTAACTAACTCCTAAAATTTCATCTCGTATTTATATCACATCTTCTAACCTACTAGAATATCCCACAATATTCGAGAGTGTCTAGACACATCTAATTTATTACAGTTTACATTTACGGTAATGTCTCTACTCAAATAAAGATGTTGCCATGATCGTATCATTACCCTAAAAATTCACCTCCTCTGTAAGCGCTATTCGCTCAAGTCACCATCTTCAGTTTTCCTCGCTGTCCTTTGCTAATTCGGTAAACTACTTCGTTTATCTTTTTGAAAACGATGACCGGTGCATTCCATGAAGATTGCAGTTTCGGTGATAAATCCCTCTTCTTTTGTGGGTTATTAACTTTTTCTTCTTGTCGGTCACACGTTTTTTTGTAAACCTCGTATACAGTTGCTTGACGTTGTTGATGCAGGTTCGTTGTCGCCTTTATTTCTTCGTTCACTCATACATTAACAGAGAATTTCAAATTCGAAAGGACAGTCAGCTTGATGCTTTAATGAGATATTGGTAACGGTTCGTGACCTGAAGCCTTATACCATTACCCCCATATTTGGGGGGTTTTAAGTTTCCGTTCCTGATTGTTATCTTCTTCACCATACTATTTGAAGCGGAATTGCAGATTTGAAGATCATGTGAAGATAAGAAGAATATATGTATTATTTAATTAAGCCACACTATCATTTTTTGTAGTTGAACCGATCGTTTGGTAAATAACAAGTAAACTATCCAGTGCAAATAAGTCGAAAATACTTTAGTTTTATGAGAAACGTAAAAATGAGAAAACAGATGTGTAAAAGGTGTGTTTTTCTATAATTGTATTGAGGATGGCTTACCCCCAGAGCTACCTTCCCGTTTTTTTTTGGTATTAGACACATCGAGGACCATCCTATCAACGAGCTGAGTAAAGGTAATCAATTTATCTTAATTTATACATGTATATTAAAAATATTACTGATGACCGCGGAGCTTTTCTCGACTAACAATTAGAAAAAATAAATTTATCTTGAATCAACCGCATGACAGAAAAGATTATCATCATATGAATCCGATGTTTTTACCGACGTAATATACAATTGTTTATATTAAACTATAATAATACATGCCGCATGTTGTTCTTTTTCTTAGTATTTATAAGACACTGTAAAAAATAATATGTATATTGCATATGTGGTGCCGAGAAGGCTGACCTCCGATGGTGCTGCGCACTCCACTTACCAAATTAAATCCACCATCAAAACATATTTTAAATTTTAAACAACAAAATTATAAACAATTTAATTTTATTTCGATGACTTTCTCAATTATAAAAAACATGCTGGTGACATTTCCCTACAATCCTTTAACTTTATAATATATGGTTGGATATAAAGTATGTGAAAGAAATCGCGCACCTATAATACGACTATAGCCAATGTCAAGTTTCACTATATCCAATATCAAGGTAACGATTTTAAGGTTATTTAATCAAAAACAATAACATAAAATAAACTAGACATATATATGTACGTATAGTTAGCTTCCGTACCAGATAAACAGAACTTATTTAATTTCTAATTAACCATCGAAATTTACGATCATAAAATTATTTTATCAATGGTTTTGGCGGTCTCCGTCCCCCGCTCGATGTGAATGATGCATATTAATCTGCTAATTGTTGAAATCCATTCGCCTTGGCTATATAAAAATATAAACAATAATCACACAAGTCGCTCTTTAAATCTATCTAATTACAGTTACAATACGTATAAAATATATTTTCCATTTATGGTAATAATTTTCCACTTTCCATTTAATCTATTAAAAAAATAAAAAAATACAAAACCAAACAAACGAATAAATAAATTAATCGCCATTATTTTTATTGTTGGTTTGTTAGTCTTTTGTTTCCCTATTTTTTTTTTTTTTTTGCCTTACATAATTTTAGAAACTATAAGATGGAAGCCCTATAAGCGCCTTATTATAGAGCTACACTATAATGTACTACTTTTATTATTTTATTATATATTATGAAATAAATAAATACGGCTTAAAAAAAATTAAAACGAACTAAATTGTCATTCGATGTTTGTTAGAATTATTATGAATTTCCTATATAATCGATATGCATATATGTCCATGTTAACATGTCGTGTTTCAAAATTTGAAACGGATGATGAAATTTATGGGAAAATGTTTTATATGGGTATAATTGAGTAGAAATTTATCGGGGGCGGCCAGAACCAATATTATAACAATATTCAGTGTGCCTTGACAAATATTCCGTCTAACAAATTCCTTGATTAGGCCGTGTGTCTATTAGGTAAAACAAAAATCTCCTAAAAAATAAAATTCTCTTATTAAAATTTTAGCTTTTAACTATTTTTTAACTGTTTGACACACGGC
Organism: Tipula unca; assembly: GCA_951394425.1. Classification (NCBI taxonomy): domain Eukaryota; kingdom Metazoa; phylum Arthropoda; class Insecta; order Diptera; family Tipulidae; genus Tipula; species Tipula unca. The sequence goes on from OX596382.1 coordinate 93,301,474, forward strand.
CTTAATTCTAAGAGCAGCGAGATTAAGTTTATACACTTGTCTACTTTGAATGAAATACAATTTGTAGGCTACGCTACATAAAAGCAAACAAATCTAGTACACTTTTAATTTTTTGTTTATTTGCGAAGACATTTTGTTTTTAAATTTATTTATTTATTCATTTTAATTCATTTCAGAGAACAATCCAAAAAATTGTATAACAAAAATTTATCCTGATTGTATAAATATTTTACACCTAATTTACATAATAAGTAATTAAATATTACATAAACAATTATAAATACATAAATATCACCTATAATATTAACTTTTATTCTAATTATTTTATTTATTTGTTTACTACTTTACAATCTTTCAACACCCACCCCTTCCCCCTCCGTCCATTTTTTAAACTAAACTCTCCACTTCAATTGTATTTTATTCTATTTTCTTATTTATTTATTACAATATACACAATCGAATTGGAATCAATGATTCGGAATCTTTTCTTATGATGTGAGTTCCATTTAAGAAATAAACTTTACTTCCATTTTAAATTTGATCAGGTTGTTTTCGTTTCATAAGTCACTTGGTAAATTATTATACATAATTAGGCCTCTATAAAAAGGATTTCTTGTATTTGGATAGATTAATGAACATTTGATTAGTTGCTAGCCAAATTTCAAAGATTCACTAGATCCTGCTTCATTTGGCAAAGTAATTCTTCTGGATCCTCACATGAATAGACCAAAGCCGCATCATCGGCGTACAAAGTCAAAGACCCATTTAACAGAATTTGGAACATATCATTAATGTAAAAAATAAACGTAAGAGAACCAAACAAGGAGCTTTGAGGAACATCAGTTTTAACTTTTGAGACCGTGCTTCTTTCACTGTTTACCATAGTGAATTGAGATCGCAGTAAAATAACTTGCCATAATAGAGTAAGTCTTCATTTACATGGTTGGTTTCGTCGTTGTTTTCGAGTGTTGTTTTTCAGTTTTAGCTTTTGTTGTTGTTTTTCCCATAGAAAAATTGATCGTTTACACCGTAAAAATATTGAATATGTACATTGACAGTGTACCCAAAACAACACTCGAAAACAACAGAAATATGTCCCCCATACATCTTTTTGGTTGTTTTCGAAAAATAACTTATCGATTGTTTAAATATATTTTTAATTTTTTTTATATTTATTACAATTATGAATTTAAATTGATATATTTAATAATAAAAATGTATTTAAATATATATATTTAATTGTTTTTTGTAGTTTTATGTAATAACTAAATGTAACGTATCGATACATCGATATTTTTTTTGTTTACAAATGCGACCTGTCAGTGGTACAAATATAATAATAATTTTTCAATTGTGTAGAGGTGCATTATTATAACGTTCCGCTAAATCAATTAAAAATACTAATATGAGTTCCATAAATTATTCCGAAATTGAATTCCTAAATGAGTCTTTTGAAGACGATTTAGAATTAATTGAGCAAGAAATTGCAGTCTACTGTGCAAAGACTAGTCATACTATTATATACAATATGGATGCTAAAACCGAAGAGCGATCAGTTAAGTTTTTGTTGTTGTCCACGATAAGTCGAAAACAACACTCGAAAACAACGACGAAAACAACCATGTAAATGAAGACTAAGTGATTTATCGCTAATTCCAAGGTTTCTAAGCTTAAATTTTAAATAGTTATGTGGAATTGAATCAAAGGCTTTCTGCAGGTCAATGAAAAGAATCAAAATATATAAATTTTTGTCAAGCGATGTATACACAACATTCATTACGATACTTGCCGCTAACTGTGTGCTTGAGAATTTTACAAAGCCAAATTGATTATCATGAATTATTTTAAAATAAAGGGGTGACATGTTCTACCACCACAATTTTCGATATTCGATGAAATATCACTGATTTCGATAAAATGGTATGTTGTATCATTTTCGACCATCACAATTTTCGACAATCTATCACTGAATTTTTTGCTTGTGATACACATAATAAGCGAAAATTACTGATTTTTATTTGAATTTATTTGAATTAAATTACGTTAAAAATAATATTATTTATTTTTATTTTTATATTACAATGAAAGTACATATAAAAATTTTCAAATATTCAATATAATATTGTATATATTATGTATATATATTTATCTCCATCCTCCCAATCAACATCGTGTGAAGTCGATATAGCACCAATAAATAAATTAGGATTCATCATTACTATAATTAAACAATTAAAGTCAACAATTGTAGAGATTTATAAATAACGTACTTACATTTATTATGTTTACAAGATAATTGACAGATTGAACAGTTGAAATAGCTATTAAAAATAGATGTCAAACGTCATTTCATTTTCGAATATATGTTCCTTTATAGTATCCATCGAAAATGGTACAACATACCGACTATCACTTTTTTCGATGCGATGTTCACTATCGAAGCGAATCGAAGTGATGGTAGAACATGTCACCTAAGGAAGAATTGTTCTAATTGAATTAGTAAAAAAGATTCAAACATTTTCGAAAAATAACTTAAAAGACAAACAGGTCTTTAATTAGATGGAATCAATTTATTACCATTTTTCAATAATGGTATAACTTTACTTAATTTTAGTGTATTTAGGAAAGCGCCCTTATCAATCGTTCTATTGATGAGCTTTACGAGGTTTGGTATAATAATATTTTTGATTTTTATTAAAAATTTCAAGGATATATTATCATGTACTTTGGCTGCTCCTTTATTTAATTTGAGCATGATATTGTTTAAGGAGTCGAAAGTACTATAACTGAACTCGAAGTGTGGCAGGATTTTGTAATTTAAATAGTGTGAAAAATGATTAATCAAAAGAGTGCACTTATGAATGGGCTTAACTAAATTCTCGGCAATATTTATAAAAAAAATCATTAAATATTTCGTCAACTTCTTGCGGGTTGTCTGTAATGATCGGAGGCTCAAATATTAAATATTTTAGCACCTTCCAGCACTTCCTAGCGTTATCCTTTGTCTCCGTTAATTGTCGATTATAAAATTGTTTTTTTAATTTAAATCTTTTGTTGTTTACTAAGTTCCTACATTTTTTAAATGTTTCTTTGTAATACTCATTTAGCGGATATTTTTTATATTTTACATAAAAATAATCCCGATTTTTAATTAATCGAATGAAGTCTTTATTAATCCAATTATATGAATTTGAGGGCTTTTTTACAATGTAAGTATGTTTAGCTAGGCTATGTAAATAATGAATAAGCTCTTCAAAACTACTTGGGTTGATGTAGGTATTAAATAAATCCACTCGCAGTAGGTCATAATTAACTATATAGTAAATGAATCATCGATTGGTTTAGAATTTATTTTGAAATCTGCGTTAAAAGTAAAACACGATGATCTGAATTTGGCACATCATAATACGATAAATTGAATTTTAATTTTAGTGAATTAGATATGATGTAGTGCAAAATTGATGGATTTTCAGAAAGACGTGTGTAGTACGCCAAGCTTTTATTATTTAATATAGCGCAAGCATTGGTTGTTAAAATGGAAGCCAACCATTAACAAGATGTTTTTAAGTCCCACTCATTCAAAAGATTAATGTTGAGATCACCCATCACAAATATATGTCTTTTATTCGAAATTAATCTTTCCAGCTCAGTAAAAAATGTTTCATTAGAGCACGCATTTGTCCTGTAGATACCAGCCACGTCAATATTAATTATAGGAAGATATAGTAATAAAAAACTAGCATTTTCAATAACTAAAGAGTCCAGTTGTGTGGCTACCAAATTATTATGGATGAAAATTGATACACCTCCTCCCCGATCATTATCTCCACAACAATGAAGTGTATTATAATTCTCTAAATTGAATAGAAATTACTATAAATAAACGTTTCACCATAGATAATCATACTAGATTTCTCATTTGTACAAAAACAGAGAAGTACAGCAATCTTCTGAATTTTCCTATGTCATCGTTGTGTTGGTGCATTCTATTGTTTACACTGTATGCATTATGGAATATCAACAACACAACGATGACATTGAAAATATTTTTTCTCGCTCATACGCAGTAATAAAAATATGAGAAATCTATATACTGTTTTGTCTATGGTTTCACTAATCACTATAATCCTCGCGGAACTTCCCGCAGCCAAATTGACCATGTGTTAGTTTCTAAAGGACGGGCTCAGGTTGTGCAGGATGTGAAAACTTATCGGTCAGCAACCAAATACGTAGGCACCGATCATCATTTGGTCGCTGCAGAGCTACGATGGAAGTTCTCGTACAAGTCTGGGAACACAGCGAAACGCATGGTACGTTTCGACTGTGAAGGTCTGATAAATGAAGATCAAAAGAAACGATATTTACCAAGACAAGATCCTGGTCAGTGACAACATTGATTTTGGTAATTACCAGTCTGACTGCGTGAACTCTGTCTGGGAGGTAATGAAAACTTCGGTTGTCAGTGCTGCTCAACAGACTTTAGGTATAGTGAAAGTCAGACCCAAGCATGATTGGTTTGATGACGAGTGTCGTCTTGCAGTTGAGCAACAAAATATAGCACATAATGAAGTGCAACAACGTCTCACAATCGCGAGAAAAAACAAGGCTGCTCTTGCAAGAAGGGCATAGCTAAGCGGATTTGTAGACGGAAGAAGCGAGAATGGTGGAAGGCCGAGGTTCTGAAAGTGCAACAACTCAGCAATGAGCGCAGTTCAAGTAATTTCTTTAAAGGAATTACTGAACGGCACCATACTTTCAGGCCTACGTCAACCGCCATTCGGGACCGGGATGGAAACCGCTTTGTCAACATCGACGAACTACTTTTCACATGGAGTGGACACTTTACTGACCTGCTTGAGGTCCATCATGCGTCACAGACTCTTGTTGAGCCACCTCTAATACAGACTGCGGAGATTTGCACTGGGGAGGCATCCCAGGATGAATTCACAAGGGCCATGCAGAGATTGAAACGAAACCGCTCACCTGGAGTGGACTGCATTAATTCGGAGCTCTTGATATTCGGAGGGGATACTTTGTGAAACTGTCTTTGCGACCTTATTCGATTAGTATGAAGGTATCTTCGATTATAGTATCTTCAAGAAGGGAGGCCGCTTGAAGTGTGAGAATTATCGCGGTATAGCTCTCCTTTGCACAGCATACAAGTTACTGTCATACATTGTATTGGATAGAATCACTCCTCTAGCGGAGCGCTTGGTTGGTGACTATCAAGGAGGATTTCGTCCGAATCGATCAGTCACCGATCAGGTCTTTTCACTGCGGATGATTCTATCTAAATATTATGAGACATCCATCTCCGAACATCAGGTGTTCCTGGATTTCCGGCAGGTCTATGACTCGATCAATCGAGAGAGTTTGTGGTCTGCCCTGGAATACCTAGGAATGCCAACAAAATTGGTATGACTGTGTAGGATGACAGTGACGCAGTCTCAATGCTGTGTTAAAGTTGAGAACAGGCTATCGACAATTTTTGCAGTTAACTCGGGTGTTCGGCAGGGAGATGCTCTGTCCCCGATACTCTTTAATTTCATGTTGGAGTACATCTTTCGTAAAACTGAAACACCTCAGCCCAACATCTTATATCGCCAGTCCAATCAGGTGCTTGCATATGCAGATGACATATGCGTGATTGGACTGAATAGCAACGGAGTGAAAGAAATACTTGATCCGCTTGTAAGTTTTCACCTTCAGTTGGACTTCAGATCAATGAGTCCAAAACGAAATACCTGATCTCTGGTTTTAGGGACAATGGCACACCAGATTTTAATAGTGGCCACCACACTTTTCAGGGAGTGAGGAGGTTTAAATATCTGGGTTCTTTTATCACTCACGATAACAGTCTGCCAGTCGTTCTTTGTATCCTCTAAGGTCAGTGCTAAAATCTAAACACTTATCTAGTGCCGTGAAGCTGAAGCTTTACAAAGCGTTGATCAGGCCCGTTGTTATGTTTGGATGTGAAAATTGGGCGCTGACGGATGAGTACGAGAGATGACTCCTAACATTTGAGAGAAGAATCATGCATGTGATTTACGACCCAAAACGCGAAAGCGATGGTACATACCGAGCTCTGTACAATTTCAAGATCAGAGATCTGATGAAGATCCCCGATATATGAAATAAGATCGCAGCGAGTACGCTGGCTCGGTCACGTTTAATGTGCTGATCCGGAACGAATTGTGCAGCGATCTCTGAAAGGAGAACCACCATATGGTAGGCGCAGAGGTCGTTGCAGGCGACGATGGCTCCACGATGTAGAGAACGACTTGGCCTCTTCAGATTGTCTTAGACAGTATGAAGACCATGCTCTGGATCGAAACCGCTGGAGCCAGGTTGTTGACTCAGTAAGGGGCCAGTAATGGCCTTTAAAACTGATTATTATTATTATTTTATAATTTGAGGCCGTCCAAATAGTTAAATAGTTAAATCTGATGGGGTGATTGAAAAAACATCCAGTCCAGTTCCCATTGTTCTTCAACTACGAATTTCGATGAATCGGTGATAATTATTGGTTTAGAATTGTCTTTTAACTTCGCAAATATGTGTCCCTTAAACCATTTTTTATTTATTTTTTTTACTTCTAAACCATACTTTTTTAATTTGATTAAGCTTTACAAGTTTGCGGCCTTCATATAATAGATTAGAGTAAAATTTACTCAAGCGATGATTGATATTTACTTGGATCTTGATGCTCTGGTATAGCTTGCTGCAAAGTTATAGGCCCCTTCATGATTAGAGATGACATTTCTTTTTGTTATTGGATTGAACTAGTTTTGTGTAATAGCTGTTGATATCACCATTTTTTAGATTAAACACTTCGGTAATTTTATTGACAACAGAATTGTATGAGTCGGTTATTGGTAAACCGGAGATTACGATGTCCTTTGAAAATAATTGTTGTATGAGATATATTCGTTCTGAGCATCAACCTTCGACATTCTAGTTTTTACAAAATCCAATTTCGATGAATGATCATCCGTAATTTTCTGTAGCGTTTGAATTGAAAGATTCATGTTTGAAATTTTTTCATCCAATTCTGATCAGGAATAGCAGGTAGCGTTTAACAAATCGTTCTGAGACCGATTTTGTGTTTTTTTATAATCATTGTATAATCAACCGCAGAATCATTATTAGCACTAACGGTGATTAATGTTGATGCATTTTGTTGTACAGAAGAGTTAAATGCTTTAGGCTCAAAACGAGTTTATGCATTTGTATCTTGCTGCAAAATTGTCTGCAAAGCGGGGTGAAGTTAGCCACTTTTTATTCTAGTATGTTGGTACATGGCTTTTTGCTCAATTTGCGGTTGTCAAAAATTATGTCAGTTTGACGTAATTTTGACATAATATTGACATTATGTAAATAAATTGATGTTATTTGCAAAGCAAGTATGATGATAATATATCACATAAAATACTACTGTTGGTAATTTCTTTGCATAAAACTTTGATTCTTGAAATCTTTCGAGAGGGAATTGTACACACTGTAATTTCACAACCAAACCCACTCTAAATACTGAATAAATACTTGCTAAATACTTGTATGTATGTGCGTACCTTGTAAGGATGCACCAGAAGAAGGTTATAATAATCAAGAATTAAGACTATATTAGAAAACCAAACGACCTTAGAACCGAAATAAAAGTGTAAAAGTACATATAAATAAAATTTTAATTAATTTAATAAATTTTATTTTATTGATCATGTATGGTTTATTGCCCATCTTACGGATTTCGGCCATATTTCTTAGCTGCTGTGGAACCAACGTGCACTCGAATACAATTAACATGCACAATGTGAATAAAGCACCATAGACCGACAGAAAATATTTGGAAAACAAAAAATGGAGCTGTGGAACGTTCAATAAATAGTTGATAAAATTCTGGCACAACCATTGTCATCTGATTCTTGCCATATGTTTTCTCGGCTAGGCTAAGTTCATTCTCATTTTCATGTCCTTTCGATTCAATATATTCGCGATACGTTTTATGAACTGGAAATTCGAGCCCTCTGAATTGCTTTTTATCTTCATTCCAGATGTATTTGTTTTTCTGGAACACAAACCAGTAGATTACATCGTTCTTATCGTTTTTCAACCGTGTAGAATTCAGTTTGACCATTTCGGATGATCCATTATTAGACGTTGGTACTACCTTTGCCACCACCGCTGTTTGTGGTTATTCGCCTATATAATCGATACGAGCATTTCGAGTTATTGATTCCACTGTAATATTTCCGCACGATGGAACTATATGGCGTATTAATTGAACAGAAATTACAGCATTAGAGTAATTAGAAATAACTGGTAATTACACTTGACTGCTATATGATAATTATGAATATTTGTTTTTACACGTATAGTTATCTATTTTGTGTTTTAAATGAAACAAAACCATTGACAAATAGTATGCCATGATTCTGTTTTGGTCGTAGGTTACACGCAGAAAGTATAGGCAGTGAGTTTACGTATCTAATTTTACATATGAATTTCAAAGCTTTTTCTAAGAGCTATAACATTTATGCTAAGATGTATTTTTGCATGGAGTGCTTCATGCAAAGCTACAAATGAAACAAGTGTAGAAGTTATTTAATGTTAATCCATTTCAAAATTCGAATGAGTCATTTTATGTTATTTGTCAGACGTTTTTGGTTTATTTAAAAAAAATATTCTTCGGAAATAAAACAGTAAAAAGAGTAGTTTTCATTTATGTAGTGTATAGAGTATAGCCTCCCACTGCGCAGCGAAATTGAAAAAAAGACAACTTGCAGAATTATGCAAAGATTACACAATGTATGTATTTCATTCAATATAAATTAGTGCATTGTAATCTTGGAAACACGTGTGCAGAATTTCTGCATTCAGTGGTTCATGCAAAACTGCCAATGAAACCCAAGTTCAGAATTATTTGACATTTAGTCTATACAAAACGTGATTGAGTTATGTCATATTATTTGCACCAACGACTAAAAGTAAAATAGTGTCCTGGATTTGTTTTCTTTTATGTATAGTGTAGCCTACCGCCGTGCAGCGAAATTAGAAATAGAAACAACTTACAGATTTATACATAGCGTGCAGAATACATGTATTTCATTCCATACCGCAACAAAATAAGTTATTTGAATTTTCAAACGAGCGAAGAAGTTTTAAAAATCTTATCTTAGACGAGACACATAATGCCTATTGGCCAAAAAAATAAATTATTTGCATTTCGAGAGTTTTTGAAAAAGGTTCAGTTTTTTTCGGTACATTTGATTAGACACCACTAAAAAATACATGAAAAAAAAGATGAATTTACATTTTTTAATTAATTACTTTTTCAATCATTTTATTTATGTTTATTAGCGTGCACTATATCCTTGAAATTACTTCGAAAATGTTGTCTTTAGAGAATTTGATAAAAAATTTAAGTAATCAAATAAAAGTTCTGTATAAGCAGCCCTTCAGCAATCAGTTGTTCATTAGTTTCGTATGTTTGTATCTTTTATAAATTTTGCTAGTAACCCAGCCCGACTCAATCTTCAATGATATAAATTCCGGCCAATACGGATTCGATGAAACAGCCTTTTTCTAATCACTGTAAACTCTTTCAAATTCCTCTCCTTGCGAACTACAATCTACGTTTCTGGCGTGTAGTGTTTTCTGTTGTATTTTCTTATCTTCTTGAATTTTAAAAATGTGTCACTTAAAATTTATTCGACGAACTGATTTGGTGGAATTATGGCCAGCTGATTTTGGCCGTGGAAAGGCCTGAATTGGATGCCTATTACAGAATTTTACAAATTTGCAATTTAAAGAAAAAATGCAAGTGTGTTCTAGAGAACCGCTGTTTAGATTAAAAGTGGTCCCCATTTAAAACCAATCAATTTTATTTCTAATAATTTTGAAAATATATGTAATAACATTTCTAATTCAATAGAAAAAATTTAGGTTGGAGATATTGAATAAGAGTCATGTCAGCCTGTTGAAGTGGGTACTACATATAACAAATCAGTCTGAATAATAATGATCGATGAATAATAATGATTCTAAAATTAAAACTAGAGCACAAATTTCAATTTATTGCGGCGGTATTCAAAAACAGGCTCAATGTTCTGATTAAGATTGTTGTATGTCCATATGTTTTTATAATAAATGTCTTAGATAAAAAATGATGTTTTATACATTGTAGTTGCTATACAATTCAAATTTTTTTCCAAAACTTCTGATGGTTGACCATTCAATCATTGGTAATAAGCTAGATAAACTTCAATCGCCAATATTTTACCATTAATTTCTAGAATTCTAGCTACTATTGCAATAAAGTGGAATTGATATCTGGATTTAGGAGTGATTTTCACAACCGATCTCACATTTGGGAGGCCGGAGTTAGATTGATTCTATTATCGCAAACGCATACAGTAATGCTTTGTTTTATTAAAAATGATTGTAAAGACTTCTTTGATCTACACACAATTAAATTGTTATCCGTGGCTTTTGTTTGATCAGTGTTAGAATATGCATGCCATGTTTTTACTAGCGTTTTATCAATGTCATTCGAACTGAAACGAAAGCATACAAAATAAATATATTATACATATATGCACTTCGACGACTTGTTCAGCTATAAATATCAATTGATTGAATTAATCACTTTTAATGGAGTGCGTGTGGATTTCAGATAAAATAAATAGCAGATTTGAGCTGGCATACTGGCCAGATTCCTCTTGAACTTCAATACGACATAGGTGACAGTACTCTAACCAGTTTTATTTTGACCGTTGACTTGATTGATCAGACTGCAAGTTAGTTGTTTCATTGAAATGTAGGCCAAATTGTAAAAGTTCGCAAATAGGATCCATAGGATGAAAGCTATTTTTAGAAGCTTGCGCTGGTTCGGTCACCATTTGAATATAAACGTTTCGCATTTTTTTTAAAACTTATATGTAGTAAGTAGAATTAGTTTGGCCAGGCTCAACATAAATGAGGGCTGTGATTCCAAAATATGGAGTTCCCATGAACATATACCATAACTACTTTTGGATGGGACTGATTTGTTAACATATTTCGGAGTACAAAAATGTTGGTTATCACACGATTTTTGGCTTACACAAAAAGTAAATTTCTCTTCCAAAAGTTTAAAAATGACAATGTGTTGTGTGCTGGTCAACAAAGGGTTACAAATTAAAAATAAAACAACGATAAATTTAAATCGAGCACTACGTATAGATGGAATAAATCAAATCTAATATTTCACTTGCATTATGTATATAGTTTGGTTCTGCGACACGTATCACATAATTGTCCTTGTATTTTTTGCAAATTTTTCGATTTCATAGCCATATATTATATCCATAATTAATCGTGTCTATAAACCAATCACATCACGGCGTGCTCTCACACCGAGATTCTTATTGGAATCATCAATTTTACAGATGTTCGCATGAAACTAAATAAAATTGTTTTTCTTAATTATTTCACAAACCGATATAGACGCTTATCACATAAATTGGGAACGTATACCAAATAATTGAAATCTATTATCCTTGACGTTTTTATTTATTATTACTTTGACATTAACTTTTTCAATTCGCAATTATTACATCTGTGCTATGGGACAATTCGAATTTAAGCAAGTCCAAACCCGAGGTGCTATAATTGTAACAATATTGAGCACATGAAAAGGACTGTGATCTAAAATTGTTACAAATACGAATAAATCAAATGGGTATACTACCAAGGGTGATAGGTTAGGTTAGGTAAGGGTGGCCGTCCTAAAGGACTAGCATAGACACAATTAGTCCGTAGCTGTACCATATTCGAGCTACCTAATCTTGACTCGTTGAACCATCCTGAGCTTACCAAGAAGCGCTGAAAGACCCTGACATCGATCTTACTATGAACCGTTAGGTCGCCCAAAGGGGAAGTTCCCATAAATTTTATTTTGCTATTCACTAGACTAGGACAGGTGCAGAACAGATGGAGCACAGTTTCCTCTTCTTCCTTATCACCGCAGCTGCGGCAGAAATCAGGGGCAGGGGCACCCAGTTCGCTCGCATGTATTCCGATAAGAAAATGTCCAGTTATAGCTTCCCGACCATACCAATATAGTGCCGTCGAAGCGATATCAGTTGGCCAGGTCTGCCTGGACACACGAAATAGCGTTAGACCATCTGATGTTCGTTTGTTTTATGGCTTCTTCCTGAAGCAGCAGTTTACATGAAGCAACCGGTATCTTTATGTCCTGCCTGCCTGGGATATAAGGCGTGTTGTACCTTTGCGGGCCAGTTCATCTGCCTTTGCACTCCCTGCGATATTGAAGTGCCCTGGCACCCACGTCAAACGGATGTTGAACTGATCGGCCATCTCATTTAAAGATACCAGACAGTTCTGGGCTACCTTCAACGTCAGGGAGTATGATTGTAGCGTTTTAATAGCAGCCTGGTTGTTCATAAAAATGCGAATATCCCTCGTAGATATTACATTATTGAGAGGTTGACCCCTAGTGCCTCACAGAATACCCCGCAGCCAACTCCTCTATCTCTTTTTGAGCGACTTTGCATCAACTATATCGTAAACTAAAGATAGGTATCCGTTGTCCCTGCTCGAAGACCAAACTATAGGGTACAATTATTATTATTAATTTATTTTCTAAACTGCATTTTAAAAATGCATTCTATCACGTCTGCCCACCGTCGAAGATTACAACAAGTCCAAATAGAATTCGTTACACCATTCAGGCAATACAAATTTTGAAGAGTTCTTTCGGTAGTTGATTCTGATATGTACATATTTGTATTAATGGAAATTTATTTAAATACTTTAAAGGACCTGATGTGTAAGCCGTGCAAAAAGTAATGGAACACAAGTTTATTCGGATATAACACGAGCATGGTCATTCTAGTGTTAGGAAAACGGAGATCCAAATTTGAAGAAGAATTATCACTGACATACAAATCTGTGAACACTGCATTCTGATCGATCGTGGATAAACCACGTGGATCATCTGGTGGGGCAGAACGTTATATCGACTCGTATTCCAAATTTGAAGTGACATCCCTCACAAGTCCACTACATCAAGAAATACATAAAAACTTGAGATTCAGGCCATATTTGGAAGTCCTAAGCAGAACGAGATCATAGCCGATAACGTAAAGTCATTCGCATCTATCGAGTTACACGGTAATGTCAACGGTAAATAATAACGGCGGTAGTGCCAACTGATAAAACAGATCACTGTTTTAAATATTTTCGAGCCATTCGTATGCCACCATTTGACGTATAGAACACAACCGTGTTAAAAAGGTCTCAGGGGCTGATGGTCGAGCATCTTCCTAAATTAATTAAATTTATTATATAATTATTTCTGCGTTAATATTTATCTCTTTCGATCAACAGTATTCTTATTGTTATGCTATATATACACACGCGTTCAAAACTAACTTTCAATTATAATTGATCGGTAAGCAACCTATATGAGTTTTTAATATATAACAGCTAATTTATATATTATAATATTATTATGCAAAAATTGTTAAAACATTTGGAGGTTAATAAATTTCATGGCTGTATAATATAATTTGAAAATTCTATCTAAAACAAAACCTTAAATCTCAACATTCATTTTATGACGTACATTTGGTGTTTGGGAAATTTTACTTTTACTATTAATAGATCAATCTCACCTTTTTTGTTCATTCGTCCGAATAACCGTTAACCTTCACACTACTTACTTTAATATAATAAAATATAATGACAGTGTTTCACGAAATCATCAGACTGAACAAAAACTTATGTGGTTTGTTTCTTAGCTTTTTGATGATTGACTCTTCCATATTTATTTTAGTAGCTTGATTGTTTTTATTTTAAATCACAAGTCGTTTATAAAATACAACAAATTATTAGGTCACAATTAATATTTATATTTGAGGGTCAGCCGTATTTTAAGTATGTATATCTATACTATATACATATGTATATATACAACTACAACAATAACATTTTGTATTGTAATCATATGTAATACAAAAAAAAACGAAAATCCAGACAAGTGATGAAGTTGCTTTTATACTCTTTAAAATACAGAGTCATGTATGTATGTATTTTATTGTATATATTTCTTTTAAGTCAAGTGTGTCTGGTTTTTATCTTAAGACGATGATTAATAATAATAATAATTTTTTTTATAACTGTATATAAATGTGTAAGGGTGGAATTCAATCATTTACATATATAGATAATTTATTACAAATCAATCTAGGTCATCATGAGCTTAGAGCTATATAGATCCACTTTCACTGGAATGTGTATAAAGTAGAAACCATTATTTTTTCTTCTGTGGTATCTGAGTTTCTCGGATCCAGATGTTCGCCACATTATTTGAACACCTACGTCCTATCGCATACTACGTACTCTAGGCGTGTTGTATTTTTGTGTGAAGTTGTTTGTTTATTGATTATATGTTCAAACCTTGAATGTATATCATATACATATATACTAAACTCATCCATCTCTATATGCCTACGTGATTTTGATAAATATTGATAAACAACAAATACATATATTGATAAATAAATAAAGTTTATTTTTATAAATTTTGGCGCCCTTTATTATAGGTCCACTCCATGCGAGCATATAATACGTTTGTAATAATTATGGTATGTAGCTATATACGTAAATTATAGTTGTCTACGCATGTAAACAAAAACAACAAAACAATATAATTTAATAGTAATTTTTATTGTTGTTATTGTTGTTATGTACGAGTATATGACCTTAAACTATTTTTTCTAATTTATATTAGATTTTAATTTAAGTAATAATTATTAGAATTTTTTTCAATTTTTTTTTTTTGCGTGTGATACATCGGACAAGTGACTTTGACACATATATTTTAAATTGCAACTACTATAAAAAATTTGTAATTAAAAAATGAGACATCTCGTATAGTTAACTGAAATTTTTGTGTATATACGAGTATACATACATATGTATACGAGTACAAATATTATTTCCTTACATTATACAATATATTTTCTTCCTCACCTTCCCCAGAAATGGCATCAACGATCACTTACTTCATGTGAATGAATGTTTTGGTCCAGCAGCTTGTGGGATCTGTTATGCGAACATTTTTCTCACTTACTTAGACGCAATCTTCTGCCGTCCATATATTATAGTGTTTCTAAGGCTTGCAAGACCGGAAGAAATGACAAATATCGGTATTTTCCCTTGCAATACCGGTATACCGGTATTATATATAAAAAATTCAGTTACATGTAAGAAAATTTTCAAATATACAATCTTCACTTGAAAAATACTAAATTTTGCAATGTTTTAAAATTTATAGTTTTTAATTTCCCTAAAATTTAAACCGTATCCTGAAAGCTTTCTAATTTTTCTGAAAATATAAATTTAAATCTTTGGTTTTGGAAAATTCTAAATTAAATTGAATTTTAGATTTAAGGTTATTTTTTAAATTCCTTCCATCTCAACAAGCCAATTAACCCAGGAAGGTATCTTGTAATATTCCAACTTTCAACTTTATATTTGGGGAAAGCGTACGCAATTAAGTAAAGTAACCGATTTATAGCATTGTAATAGAAATTAGTCAGTTACTGTAGTAGTCCCGATACGGAGTCCGAATGCTTGAAATGATTAGCACTAGATGTGGTTTCCACAGGAATTTGCATGGTACTTGTGGCTAAAACTATCATTGACTTGAGATCATAGCTTTACAAAAAGAATCAATATTTTGTTAATTTTCAGGAGTTTACACTTCAACCTAGCAAATAATCACGAAGCGTCAAGTGACTTTGACACATAAAATGATCAGATGACAGGTTCAGAAGGTCATTCCTACGGTATGATATATTAACGTAATCGTCAAATTTTATTTCAACTGTAGGTAATTCCGACTATATAGGTAATGTCCATGTCGAATCTAATCTTAACTCGAAATTTGAAATTTTCAATATAATATGTCAAAATGCCGAAATTTATAAATTTATAAATGCTAAATGTATAAATTTTGTTTTTACTGGTCATGCCACGACAGAACTACCACGACCGGGTTTTACAGTAAAACGAGCCCTGGAGCCCAGGTCATACTATGATCTGGATCTGCCCTTATAGTTACAATGGTACAATATACCGACTATCACTATCGAAGTGATATGTTAGAACATGACACCACAGTTGATCTTGGCATTCTCTCTTGTAATTTATTCAATTTTTCAGAAGGTATGTTATTCCATATCATTTTGGTGGCGAACCACCATTTTGGTGGCGAAATCACTGCTGCAATTCTGCATAATTGCTGCATACACGTTAGATGAGTATTTTGAATCATTATCGTACTGATAAATAAATCTTTGACCTACAAATCTTAGCCCAGATGGCATAGCATGGTTCTCCAATATCGAGATACAGTAGAAGCAGTCCATTCTTTCCTCCAAATCTCCTACTATGCTATTACCAAAGTAACACCATATCATCACAGAATCACGTGCCTAACTCACGGAGTGACACAGCCGGGACGTCGTCGAACAAAATTCTTTTTATTGGCTCAATAATTTCGAACTTCGGTTCGTCGGCCCAAACAACTTTTCTTCAGTGCGAAATTTATCATTTCTCGTGCCACTCTGCCTAATTGAGTCGTTTCTGCCATTTAGTTTTTGATGTTTGCACTTTTTCACTGTTATCAATAATTTATTTTTCACTTCCGTTCATTTCCGACAAACTCATTTAAACATTTTTTTCAAATACAATTTAAATATTTCCTGTTAACAACAATGATTAAAATGTTGAGATATTTAAATATTCAAATAGAAATAATTCCTATTTAAAATTTAAAAAAATTTAGGCTTTTCAGTATAGAAACACATTAAAATAATTTAAAAAGATATTTATCAAAAAAAAATATATTAATAATATTAATTGAAAAAAACGTATCGACCAAAAACTTTTTGGCTGTTAGTGTACATGTAATTCGATATATTAGTGGCTTTCCAATTGGGCCACCGCAAGTATCGGGTTTTCCATTTGGCACTTCAACTTTGACCGTTCACTGTGAACACACCCTTAAACAAATAACTGCAACTTCAAGAGCGTTAATTTTAATTTTAAACGGCTTCGTCAATAAACAGAATATGCGTTATTGGTCATGTTAAAATCCTTATTTGCTACAAGAAACCACTTCATCCACAAAAAATAACTGTATGGTGTGGTTTTCATGCTGGTCGTGTCATTGAACCAGTTTTTTTCGTTGATGAAAATGACCGTCACGTTACAGTTAATGAAGATCGCTACAGAGACATGTTGCAACATTATTACTTTAGTCAATTGCATTAGCTAGACAATAATGATATGTGGTTTCAACAAGACGGTGCGACATGCTACACAGCGGGTCTAGCAATCGACTTATTGAAATCTAAATTCGATGAAAGTGTTATATCCAGAAATGGTCCTGTCGATTGGCCGTCTAGATCGTGTGATTTATCACTTCTAGACTTTTTTTATGGGGCTACGTTAAATCACTCGTCTATGCCAACAAGCCGGCGTCGTTAGAGTAGCTCAGAGGCAATATTGAACGAGATATAAGCAATTTTCCATTTCCGTCGAAATGTGTGGCCGAGTCATCGAAAATTGGGTTCAACGAATCGACTCTTGCAAACGTGCCCGTGGTGGACATATGAACGAGATCGAATTCCATACATAAATGTTTTGATTGTACTTCAAGCCAATAATAAAATTTTCGAGATATCTCAAACTCAAAGTCCTTATTGGAAAATATACTTATAAGAACTTAGGTTTGTGTCAAAATATACTACTCGCAGCTGCTCTTAAATTTTATCAAAAGCAGATACGAGTATTTTATTTAAGCATGGACACAAGCCCAAGTACTTGGTGTGGTCGATTGGAAAGCATCTAATATTACTATATTGCGTTTAAATTCGCTGGATTTTTATTACCAATAATACCGTTATCAAATGCAAAATTTGTAACTTCAACTCGCTCGTGTAAATCGGTTGGTGAACGAATTTGATAACAATATTATATATATATGTATGTATGTAAATGTAGTTTATTCATCAGATCGTATAATATTATTCATCAACCCAGTACAAACCGCATAATTATTATAAATAAAAAGCAATAGCAAAAATTCGGAACTAATCAAGGTAAACATCCGATTTAAATTTTCACTTTCACATTTTAAATTTTAATCTCTCTCGCTCGTACTACTTGCAACACAAATACATATTAAAATAAATGTATATCGAACATATGTATGTGTGTACAAAAACATAATTTGTATACGAGTATGACTTGTACTTCAATCAATCAAAGTAGCTGTACAGAAAAAATAACAACAAAATTAAAAATCATTTTTCAATTGTTTTGATTAAATTTAAATTGTTGTTTGAGTCAGCAAATACCTACTAAGATGCTAAACGTCTTTCATATAATATATGTACTATGTACATATACATATATGTATATTATACACATTTGTATGCGTAATATTAATTCTATTTATTGTAATTTAGCCAATTTTAAAATAGTATTATTATAAATTTATTTATATATATATATATATATATATATATATATATATATATATATATATATATATATATATATATATATATATATACATATGTATATATATAATAAAAAAATCATGTCAATTAAATAACATTGATTACTATTACTACTATTTTTTTTTTATATTTTAGCATTCATTTGTAATTTTTCAAGAACACAAAAAAATAGTTTATTTTTGTATTTTTATTAATTATGAAGGGTGTAGGCTATTTTTAACTGTATAAATTAGTACACATTATGTAGTTGACATTATACATTATATACATACACATATTAAATATAATTAGAATTTATATTTAAATTGCAACTCTGATCAAAACGCAAGAAAAATTATGTTTACAACTTTTGCATAAATATAAAACTCGGGCCGGTTTATATGAGCACGTGTTTATTAGTTTGAACTTTATCCTTACCCTGTGCGTGGTGTACACTAGATGATCTTTAAAATAAAAAATATCTTGATCAGTTTTGTTTTTTTAATTCTCGCATACACAAAATAGGTCAAGTTCAAATTAGTTTTGTTGCTGATTTTTTTGTTAGTTTACAAATTAATGTACTTGTGTTTTTTTTGTCTGTTTTTTTATATCTGTATTATTTTATTATTAGTTAGATATATGTACTGATATAGTAATTGTCGAACATATGTATACATTATGATTGATGTGCCAATTAGAAGCAAAAGGCCAATAGGGTGATTCGATTATGTGATTTTGCTAATTCTGTGTTATTTTGAGAAACATCATTTTTGGAAAATGGGATTTAAAATAAAAACTTACTTGAATAAATTGAAACGAAAACTATTACATATTTAAAATTGTAACTATTTTGCAGCTTAATATCCTCATAAACTAGTAAGAAATTCCCATGGGACGTTAATTTAAAAAAAAAACAATAAAATAATTTAATTTCGACAGAAAGTAATGTTTTAATTATTTCTGATAGAAAAATGCATATATTATAAGAAATGCATATACCGGGTGTTTCTTTTAAACTGAGACGATCAAATATCTCGAAAAATAGCCACTCTACGGAAAAATTGTCCATAATCAAAATTTAATCATACCGCGGGGGAAATACATTAGTGCAAGAAAAATAGTCCCCCACCCCCGCTTTGTAGGTGGGGCAGGGCTAACTTTTAAACTAAGATTGGAAGCCATATTTTTTATTGCAGATACGGATTCTACGACTAAAAGTACGTATGATTTGAATGAAATATTTTGTTCGGTTCATGATAGATGGCGTTGTAATCGACGAAATTCAATTTTTTCAATTTCTCCTTCTTAGAACACACGCATTCGATTCTGCAATACGTTTGAAATAAAAAACATCACGTTTTCATTGGAAATACTCGAAATTCGTCATCAAAACAATTTATTCAGGTTTGTAAATCTAAAATAAGTGTTCAAAATGATGGCCTGCGACTTCAATGCACTTATTAATCCGCATTTCAAATGATTGTACACAACTGAGAAGTGTGTCTGGGTGAATTTCAGCACACGAATTTCTGATTCGCTCAATCATGTTCCACGTGTTGTTGGTTTTTGTGTGTAAACTTTGTTTTTGAGGTAGCCCCACAAAAAAAAATCTGGCGCAGTAAGATCTGGTGAACTGGAGCGCCAATTTATCAGACCAGCTCTACCGATCCAGCGACCATTGAAATCACGATCAAGTATTTCACGTGCCATCAACGAATAGTGTGCAGGAGAACCATCATGTTGAAACCACATGTTCCGTCTTACTTCTAAGCTCAAATTTTCAAGTAATATTTATTGGCAGTTCATTTTCCAAATTGTTTCGGTACATTTGACCATTCAAGTTGCCTTCAATAATGTGGGGGCCTATGAGTTTGTTGCCAATTATTCCACACCACACGTTTACAGTCCAAGGACGCTGATGTTCAACTTGACGAAGCCAGTGCGGATTTGTAATACTCCAATAATGCATGTTGTGTCGATTAACCGTTCCATGGTTTGTAAAAGACGATTCGTCGGAGAACATTACGCAACGAAAAAAATTGGGGTTTTGTTGTATTTATTCACGTGCCCATTGACAAAAAGTTACCCGATTTTGAAAATCAACGCCATGAAGATCTTGGTGTAAAGACACATGATATGGATGATACTTGTGCCGTATTAAAATTCTCCAAACACTGGTGAGGGGCAATCCGGAATCGCGAACTATTTCTCGTGTACTAATATGATGATTATGAGCCACTGCTGCCAATACAGTAATTTCATTATTTTCACCAGTGACTGTTGCTCTACGGGTCCTCTTTTTCGGTTGAACATTTCCATCAGTAATAAATTGTTTGATAGTACGGCCAAATGAAGCACGTGAACGAATCCTATCCGGAAAACGTTGAGCGTAAATAGCAACAGCATTTTCAAGATTTCTGCCAGCTTATCCATAAACCAGAACCATTTCAATTTTCTCTGGCACAGTTAAACGCTCCATTCTAAAGTATTTTGTCGCTTATTTTGCAATTACGAAAAACATGAAGATAAGAAATAACACAAACGTTAATGTGATTTACAAAACTGAATAAATTGTTTTGATGACGAATTTCGAGTATTTCCAATGAAAACGTGATGTTTTTTATTTCAAACGTATTGCAGAATCGAATGCGTGTGTTCTAAGAAGGAGAAATTGAAAAACTTTAATTTCGTCGATTACAACGCCATCTATCATGAACCAACACGCGCTTTAGAGGTTATGTTTCACCTTCTTCCTGTCGATATTTATGGTAAGCAGATGGCGGGGAATGTGGCCATCCGAATATCAGCCGTATCTCAGTGGGAATGTCTTCAGACATAACACTCGACGATAATTAGATCGCTTAGGAAGGAACTGGCAAATCTAGACTACCTTACACCAACATTATGCTTCGAGAAAAGGTTCCAAGGTACGTGGCCTTCAATAGGATCTTAGAGGAGCGGGACGTTCTTTACGGATGGCTCCAAGCTATAACACGGTAAAGTAGGAGCTGGAGTCTTCTGTGACAAATTGAAAGTAGCTCAATCAGTTCGTCTCCCTGATTACTGCAGCGTGTACCAAGCAGAGGTGATAGCAATTGACGAGGTCTTGACATGGTTGAGACATAATGTGGTATCCTCGATTGATATCTCAATTAATGTGGGCAGTCAGGCGGCAATCAAGCCGCTGGAATCAGTTTCTTTGACATCAAGGATGGCGTTGAGTTGCCTCTTGTCTCTAAATGAGACGATGAGCATTTCAACATCCGGACAGTCTGGGTCCCCGGCAACTCGGACATCATGGAGAACTGCAAGGCGGACGAACTAGCTAGGCATGATACAACTCTCCAACTGCTACCGGAAAAGGTAAATTTGGGGTGGCCTATTAAGGCGCTCAAGACAGCGCTCAAGAAAGAGACAGTAGCCTTAGCGAACGAAAGGTGTACGAACACTCTCATATGTAGTGTAAGCAAGACAAGTCTAGCCAAAGCTGGACTCAAAACGGTCAAATACACTAATCTCCATACGGAGACGTGAATTAAAAACGATCGTGGAGATATTCACAGGATGTTGCCTACTAGGAGAACATGCGAGGAGGTATAGAAGCAAATAATTTCTGCAGAAGCTGTATGGACGAGGAAAAGCAAGAGACCGTAGTACACTTCCTATGCTCAGGTCCGCCTTTAACACACAGAAAGCATTAACATATGGGTAGGTTCTTAATGATAAGCCACTCTGATTTCGGAAACTGTAATGTGCGAGATATATCATGCTACATAAGTAGCACAAACTGGTTCAAATAAGGGTTATATAGGTAAGTAAGATCCTGTGGCATCACAATGGACCGTCTCCGGTTTAAGTGTGCCGTAGCAGCCCCTCTAACCTAATTATGTTTTGATGTGAAAGTTAGGCGATGACGAATGAGTACAAGAAATGGCTCCTTACATTTTAGAGAAAAATCAGACGAGCATAGATAGATGCCACATACCGAGCTCATATATTGAGATTATTGAGATTAGAGATTCATGAAGCTCCCCAATATTGTACATGAAGTTAATTCTCAGCAAGTACGCTAGCTCAGTCATATTCCGTATGGTAATCCGGAACGAACTGTGCAGCGATCTCTGAAAGGAGAGCCACCATATGGTAGACGCAGAGGTCATTGTAGGCGACGATGACTCCACGCTGTAGAGAACGACTTAGCTTCTTCAGGTTGTCTAAGACAGTATGAAAATCAAGCCCAGGATCGAAACCATTGGAGCCGGATATCTTGAGATATTTGCTGAGCAACGAAAAATTAATCTCCTCTTATACACGCTTGTGTGAAACTCATATGATTTTTGATTTATTATAAATGGAAGGAAATTTTGAAAATTTGGAAATATTATCTGAAAATACAGCTAATTTTAGAAGTTATTAATAATTCAATATTTAGTTAACAAGTTTCTCAACAAAAAAACACAATTAATAGTTTCTTTACTTTTTTAATTAGTGTAACCCCCATAAAGTTTCTTATTATTATACTCGTATGTACGAACATTTATTCAACAACTTGATAATTAAATATTAATAAATTCTATATAAACATATATCGGTACGACTTTTATTTACTTAAATTTGCTATATAAAATTACTCACCTTGTTCATTAATAAAAATAAAACATTGGGAGATACTTTGTTTTTGTCTGCTCCGTTTTGTAAACTTAATCAATGTCATTGATATGCTTACATTGAAGAAATAATAATAAAAAATATATATTCTCTCTCTATATATATTGATAATATCATTAATATGTAATAAATAAATTATTACTTATGCCATTCTGTAATAGCAGAGACATTATGTGTACATAATACATAAACATATATATAAATGTTATCTAATTAAAATATTCACAAGGTGAGAATGAAAACAAAAATTTGCGCTGCCAGCAATTCGCTCGCAAGGTATATTAAATTATTAACCATACACAGTCCCATAGTTCCATTCATTTAAACCTTCAACTCTTTTAAAATTATTATTATTTAATAGTTTCTTATATATTGAATATTAAACTTAACCTTCCAGCACATTGATTCTTTATACTTTACCCATATATACGAATTTAACGTACATATATATGGTATGAATATACCAAATTAAGAAATAAAAAGAAAATTACTTACAAGACGTATCCTTTTAACTCTATATAAGTGCATACGTCCAAGGGTATTTGTTGTCTGCGCGAATTTACATAAAAAATATTGATTTATTATACATAATTCCAAAACTATACACCAACATTTTATAGTAATTATAAATTAAATAACTAAAATACTTGAACCTGAAAATGATATAAAATACATATGTATTTCGATTTGATGAATAAAATTATGTATACCTAGTACAAGTATACATAAATAATACGTAATCTTCACAAACCGTGTTCAAAATGAAGAAAAAAAAACGAAAGTGCATTTAAGTATTTAAATAATTAAAACTGGTCAATGGTCATCGCTTTTAATATGTTATATAAAATAAAACCTTGCATGATATAAATTGTGCGAGATAAATAAAATATAGAGTAAAGTTGATATCTTCAGTTAATCTGAAACTTGAAATAAGAAAAAAAAACTTCAGACTTTCTATAAAGATAGCATTAATTAAAAAATGGATGGCTTTACGTTACGTAGTTTACCAAAAAAATTGGGTATCGTACAAATCAGCTTTTGGCCACACATTATTGATTTAATTGTTTTTGTAGTGTATGTAGTATAGGTTAAATGTATTTGAATGCGAGTAATACATGTTTTTTTTTTAAATTCGCCTTAGGCGATTGTAATGGTTCGAAAATAGATTTTTAGTTCCAAAATAAAAAAAATCAAAGGAATTACGTTTTTAAGGTTTTGTTCAACCCTAATGTGCATATCATGCCATAAAAATTGCCTTTAGCCATAATATGAACAAAAAAATAAAAAAATAAAAAAAAAATAAAATCGGTCGATTGCAATAACTCGATCACTTGCCGCTTATTTGTCTTAATAAATAGACCAAAGAAAAGAATTTGAAAAATAATAATAAAAAAATACAAAAACTAAATTCTAATATAATATAAAATAAAAGTTAAAATTAAAGTTATTTTAAATAATAAGTGAAATAATAATTATTGTAGTGCTTTTTGGTAACTACGAGATTTAGCCGTCAATCTATTTGATCGGTTCAAAATAAACCTGTATTGTTTACTTTTTATATATACTCGTACTTACATAGCGGAATAGATCGCATACGCCTAACGTCGCCCGGTAAATTTCAATTAAATTCAGTTGGAAATTTTGAAATTACCGCAAGATCAACCAACAATTGGAATATAGTGGTAAATTGATTGGATTCCGGTTATGAGTGACCTGACCTTCCGTTAACATAAAATACCGCACCGGATTAAAATATACATATGTAGCAACAAAATCGTATCGGACGTTGGAATACGAAATTCCTCGTGAATATATATACGCGTATTCCGGTAATTTTACATCACGGTTTAGTTTAGTTCCGCTGTAGAAAGTAAAAGTAAAAAAAAGTGTTTTTTTTTATTATTATTACAAATTTTATTTTATTAGTGTATTAGTGTACATATGAGACCAGGTGTTACTATAAAATGTTGGTGATTCTGTGAAGTGCTTTTCTTAGTTTTTTTTTTGAGCCAAACAGGAGGGTGTTTTTTTTTTTTTTCTTTGTTTCAGAAGCAAATCAACCGGATTTCTATTACCAGGAGCGCTCTTCGTACTGAAAATTCAGGTGAGCTAATTTTAAATTACATATATACAACCTCTTTTGTTTTGGTTCCAAAAACAAATTATATACGCTCGTTTTTGTTGTCGCATTCTCTGCTGCATTATTGATACCTGGCCTATATAGGTATATCTAAATTATTAATTAATTAAATATATATGTAAATTATAATTATTTATTGTTCTTATTCTTTCCTACTGTTAAACCACAATCTATTAAGATTTGTATTTGAATTCAGCATTTAAATTTTCTTTATTTATTTATTATAATTAAATTCTAGGTTTAGTTTTTCTTAAATTTAACTAAAATTATCTAAAAATTGAATTAACATAATTTAGCTATGTAATTATTTAAGTTTATAATGTACTGTTTAGTACATCCATTATTATTATTATTTTTTTTTTAAATTGAATACAAACCTATAATGAGTTTTTAAATAAGAAAATCAAATTATTTTATTGGTGTGAGTGAAGTTGAGCTGAACAAGAATCCAGGATCAGTTTTTGTGAGACCCAATTTTCTTTTGTGTGCTATTAAAGAACCTCCCAAGCCGAGATGAGCAAACCCAACAAATTCCTGGAATTTGGCACACATGGGGCATTACAAAATGGCGCCGAAACAGGGACCCGAAGGTCACTTCATATGTTTGAGTTCTGTTTAGATTAAACAGTATCACATTTGTTCATAATATTAAGTAAGGTAGCTCTAACAAAGCATCCAAGGAGCTTCTCTCCTCACTTTTTGTTGTTTGATGTATCCGCCTATAAAGTTTACTTCAAGCGGTTCAAACTTCTTTCTCTTTACACAGTTATCACATTTCACATTTTTTTTGTTTTCAATTCTAGTTGCACAAATTTCTATCCGATGTAAAGATTGAAGTCGGCTTCAAGTAGTACTTTTGATTGACTGATCATGATTTGATTTACTCAAAGGCGACCTTGAAGTTTGATCCTCTTTCATTCAGGATATGCTAATTTGTGTGGTCTTTCAGTTTATTATACATTTATTTTCTGATTCAGGTGGTTGGTGTCTTTCTTCTTCATTCTTACTTGGTTGAAGATCATTCCAATTATGTAGCGATTGACTCGTGGTGAGACCATGTACCTCGCTATATAATGGATTGGTTCCCCGAGAGGGCGGTTGAAGAAGGGTTTTAATCATCTGTTTCTTCGATACACATTTTACTTTTAACTTTAATAGAGTCGTTCAGCTCGGATTTTGGCTCACACCAATAAAATATTTTGTACACTTTGAATTTTATAAATATTTACAAGATTATAACATTATTATCAAAATATAATTATTAATATTTTGTTAAACTTAGGATTATTATAATTATTTTTCTTTTGCTATTTTTTTTTATTGGAACCATTGGGTCCCTACAATTTTGTTTGATTACGTAGTTCGCTACGACTGAATTATATTTTTTTTTCTATTTCAATTCATAGAATTCCAATTTATTAATTAATTATTTATATAAGCGTTTTATAGAAATTGAATTTCGTGATTGGTTATTATCATTTTTCTTTAATTTTTGTTGTATCATCGTCAAACGGTCAAACCTTATTTTATCATGGATCTATTCGCTTTACAAACTTTGGAGGAAGAAGAACTCCAAGTAGAATGTGTTATTCGTAACATTGATATTAGTAAGCCTGATTGGCTTGATAAAATGAAGAATGCAATTGAGGCCGAGATGAGAGAACCTTCCTTACAGGTCTCAAACACGCATGTTAAAAATGTAAACGAAGAATTTGAGCATTGCAGTCAAATGGCAATTTCCTTCGAAAAAGAAATTAACGAAGCAGATTGTCTAGAAAATTTGAGGATATTGAATGCAAGGGTACTCCATTGGTTTAGGCGAACATCAAGGCTCAAAGGTTCTATTAATCCGGATAATCGGGTTGATAAGCTCATTTCGAAATGGAGAAGAAATCGAGCGGCTTTAGACCGGCAGATAGACCACTATCTTTCTGTTCCTACAGCTGATCTATCTCTTACTAACCCAGCTAGATTAGGAGAAGCTCCAGAACCTTTCGAACCATCCCATAAATTAGAGCAAGCTAAAACCATGTCGTTGATTTCACCAATTAAGTCTGATACCGTAACTAATCCACAAGTAACATTTATCGAAACTAACGTCAGTACCGTGTCCACCATTGAAGAAAGAGCCAGGCCAGTAATTGATAAATTTAAAAATTTAACTACCGATGCTCAGGTGACGTCAGTTACGCATCACCCGATTTCTAACCCCAAAGATTATTATCATTATAAACCGACATCATTCCCGGATCAATCAATTTATGCTCAACGAAGCCTTAACAACCCAACTAAACAATTTTACATGCCTCCCTATCCTGACGAAGACAGAACTCCGTCAGTTAACAAATACTTCACTCGATACGAACCGAAGTGGAACCTTGCGTTTAGTGGATCATCATCTGGGTTGGATGTCCTTGACTTTTTGTTTCGTTTGGAATCATACGCCAGGCGAGATAAAATACCGGCCACTGAATTGGAAGGACTACTACCTCGTTTTCTCAAGGACAATGCAGAAATGTGGTTTTGGACATATCTGCGAAAGAATCCCCAAGCTACTTACCTTGATATAAGAAACGCATTAATCAGCCGTTTTCGGAACCCAACCTCGGATCGTGAAACACGTAGGATAATCGAATCCAAAAAGCAAAAACCAAATGAATCATTTGATAAATTTTTATTAGATATGGAGTGTCTAAATGGACGCTTAGAGTCTGGGTTTTCGGACTCCGAACTGCTAGAAATTATAAGGGAAAATATGGATCCAGCTTTACAAAGTGCGACGTTGTCCTCTCTAATTCAATCCACTGATGATTTGCGTGTAATTTGTGAGCGATATGAAAAATTATGGGCCAAATCCGGTCACGATCCTCGCCAGTTAACCGAGATCAAATATCGAAAAAACCTAAGTGCGTTACAGTTGCCACTGGGAGATGCTTATCATTTTGAAGAGCGACATGGAATCCCAAGGACTACTACAAAAAGTGCGGAAGAGCTTGATCGTCATCCCTATGTAGAAGCCTATAATACTGCGGAACCACCGCATATTACCCGTCACCCAATAGGGACAAACAATTCCAATTTACTTGTATGTTGGAATTGTAAAGACTTAGGTCATAGATATCAGGACTGTTCTCAGGTTATTAAAGCAATCTTCTGCTTTGGATGTGGGAAACCAGAGGTTATCAAACCTCATTGTCCAACATGTCAAATAAAAAGCTCGGGAAATGCCAATCCGGCCGTGATGAAATCGGGTATCCTGCGTCCGGTAACAACAAGTTCGGTCCCGAGAACGAGCATCTTGACGAGAAGCTCCCAAACCGTACCAACCACTCAATAACGAATTATCAATCGCCTCTACTTCTAACTGTACCTCCACAAGTTTTAACTAATAAAGTAACAAATAACAATAAAGACGTATACACTCAAACTCAAAATAAATTAACGGCATCAACCCAGACTGTCAGCTCTTTTATAATTCACCGTACGAAAAATAAGTTAAATCGTATCTTACATTACTGGGTCAAACGTAAACAAATCAAGAAAATCTGTTCATCAGCTACGTTATGCTCATTAACTGATCCAAGACCACACGTCTCCATAACTTTGTTTAATCAAATACTAAGCGGACTACTCGACAGTGGTGCTTCAATTAGCATACTCGGCCATGGATCTGAAATTCTTCTAGCTAGAGCCGGTGCCTCCTACACAAAAATGGTATCCTGCGTTAAAACCGCGGATGGAACAAGAAATAAAATTCTTGGTTATACTGACCAACCGGTTACTTATAATGGGCAAACGCAAGTGATTAGATTCTATATTGCACCGAGTTTGGAAGGCAAAATTTATCTGGGAATTAATTTCTGGAGGGCCTTCTCAATCGCTCCTGCGATAATTAGTGAATTAACCACCCCAGAAATTGACATTAAACAACATAGTTTGACAACGGAACAGACACTTGAGTTAGAGGCAATCAAACAATCTTTTCCCTCTTTTACCACTCTCGGACTCGGTAGAACAAATTTGGTTGAGCATTTTATCGATGTTGAAGGTAATAGACCTGTCAAACAACGTCATTACCCTGTATCTCCAGCAATCCAAAAATTAATCTATGATGAGCTTGAACGTATGATATCAATGGGAGTAATAGAGGAAAGCTCTAGTTCTTGGTCATCGCCAGTTGTGTTAGTGCGGAGATCCAATGGAAAGGCTAGGCTTTGCCTGGATTCCAGGAAGCTTAACGCATTAACAAAGAAAGATGCATACCCTCTCCCGTTGATTGATGGATTGCTGGGTCGATTATCAGAAACAAAATATATCAGCGGAATCGATCTTAAGGACGCCTTCTGGCAGGTTCCGCTTGAAAAATCCTCAAGAGAGAAAACAGCCTTTACGGTGCCCGGAAGGCCATTGTATCAGTATTGTGTTATGCCTTTTGGGCTCTGCAATGCGCCTCAAACGCTTTGTAGACTAATGAATAAAGTTGTACCACATTCCTTTCACGATAGAATATTTGTCTACCTGGACGATTTATTGGTCATATCATCCACCCTATCTGAACATTTTACTCTGTTAAAGTTAGTATCGGAATGGTTGAAAGCAGCTGGACTCACGATAAATGTTGAGAAAAGTCGGTTTGTCATGAAGGAATTAAAGTACTTGGGCTACGTCATTGGGGAAGGAGGTCTTAGAACAGACCCAGATAAAATACAAGCTATTACAGATTTTCCAGCACCTTCGTCTGTAAAACAAACACGACGACTATTAGGAATGTCGGGCTGGTATCGACGCTTCATTCCTAATTATGCTAGTCTCACCGCACCAATTACGGATCTACTTCGTAAAGGCAGTAAGTTCTGCTGGACACCTGAAGCTCAAATAGCTTTTGATAAATTAAAAGACCTGCTTACTTCTGCTCCAGTGTTAACCAATCCGGATTATTCTCAACCCTTCTACATTAGATGCGATGCGAGCACGTCAGGTATTGGAGGAGTACTTTTTCAACGCACGCTGGATAATTTGGAACAACCAATAGCGTTCGTTTCAATGAAACTTAATCCCGCGCAAAAAAATTATTCTATATCGGAGCTTGAGTGCTTGGCAGCGATAATTAGCATTAAAAAGTTTCGACCTTACATTGAAGGGTTTGCCTTCACGGTTATAACCGACCACTCAAGCTTAAAATGGCTCATGTCGCAAAAGGATTTAAGTGGTCGACTCGCCAGATGGAGCTTAAAGCTCCAGTCGTATAATTTTCAAATTGAACATGAGAAAGGTATCCGAAATGTAGTACCAGACGCTCTTTCACGTATGTTCTATGACTCGGTGGAAGAATTGAGTTGTGATTGGCCGAAAATTGTAAATGCAGTAGATCTCGCTTCAGTAGAATTTGACGATCCGGAATATGTCCGATTTCGAGGACTAATAACCGCTAATCCCGATTTGTATCCCGCGTTTAAAGTGAGTGAAGAAAGGATTTTCATAAGAATCGATCCCAAATCTGACGTCCCTCTAACGGACTTGTCGAATTGGAAAATTTGGATTCCACAGCCACTTACTCAAAAATTAATTTACGAGGAACATGATATTGCAACAGGAGCTCATGGTGGTATCAAGAAGACCCTTGATAGGCTAAGACGTTACTACTTTTGGCCAGGAATGCGACCACAAGTTTATAAATACGTCACTGACTGTACCATCTGCAAACTAACAAAGAGTAGCAACAAAATAGCAAAACCCCCATTGGGAAACTACCGTCCGGTCGAACGTCCGTGGCAACGGATCTTTGTGGATTTCATGGGACCCTATCCCAGGTCCAAGAAAGGGAACACATACCTGTTTGTAGTGGTGGACCAATTTTCGAAGTATGTACTCTTAAAGCCTTTACCTTTGGCAACTTCCCCAAAAGTTATCTCGTTCCTCAAAGATGAAGTATTTTTGTTGTTTGGCACTCCGGAAGTTTTGGTAAGTGATAATGGCTCTCAATTTAAAAGTAAATTGTTTGGAAAATTACTAGAAGGCTTCTCAATAAAGCATTCTTTTACTGCCGCTTATTCACCGCAGGCTAATGCCTCTGAGAGGGTCAATAGATCCATTTTAGCAGCGATACGCGCCTATATCAAAGACGAACATCGTGATTGGGATGATAAAATAGGAGAAATCGGTTCCGCTCTACGCAGTTCAATTCACCAATCTACTCAGTACTCGCCCTATTTTTGTTTATTTGGATATCATATGATTACGAATGGTGATTCATATAAGCTTCTGCGCTCCTTGAACTGTGTAAATGAAAATGATGCTAGTATATTACCGTTAGATGATCGCCTAAACATCATACATTCTAAAGTAAAGAAAAATTTAGAAATCGCATATAACAATTATTCCAGGCGATACAACTTACGAACTAGGAAAGCATCGTATGTTCCAGGACAATTGGTTTACATTCGGCAACATCAATTAAGTGACGCCACTAAGCAGATATCCGCTAAGTTACTACCGAAATTTATTCCGTGTCGAATTCAAGAAAAAATTGGTAACGTTATCTACAAGTGTATAGACTTGAACGGAAAACCTCTTGGAAATTATCACGCCCAAGATATAAAAATATAACTAGTTTTAACTCAGATTCGACTCATCTTCGAATATCTCAAAGTCAAATCTGCCCTGTAATGGTTCGAAAATAGATTTTTAGTTCCAAAATAAAAAAAATCAAAGGAATTACGTTTTTAAGGTTTTGTTCAACCCTAATGTGCATATCATGCCATAAAAATTGCCTTTAGCCATAATATGAACAAAAAAATAAAAAAATAAAAAAAAAATAAAATCGGTCGATTGCAATAACTCGATCACTTGCCGCTTATTTGTCTTAATAAATAGACCAAAGAAAAGAATTTGAAAAATAATAATAAAAAAATACAAAAACTAAATTCTAATATAATATAAAATAAAAGTTAAAATTAAAGTTATTTTAAATAATAAGTGAAATAATAATTATTGTAGTGCTTTTTGGTAACTACGAGATTTAGCCGTCAATCTATTTGATCGGTTCAAAATAAACCTGTATTGTTTACTTTTTATATATACTCGTACTTACATAGCGGAATAGATCGCATACGCCTAACGTCGCCCGGTAAATTTCAATTAAATTCAGTTGGAAATTTTGAAATTACCGCAAGATCAACCAACAATTGGAATATAGTGGTAAATTGATTGGATTCCGGTTATGAGTGACCTGACCTTCCGTTAACATAAAATACCGCACCGGATTAAAATATACATATGTAGCAACAAAATCGTATCGGACGTTGGAATACGAAATTCCTCGTGAATATATATACGCGTATTCCGGTAATTTTACATCACGGTTTAGTTTAGTTCCGCTGTAGAAAGTAAAAGTAAAAAAAAGTGTTTTTTTTTATTATTATTACAAATTTTATTTTATTAGTGTATTAGTGTACATATGAGACCAGGTGTTACTATAAAATGTTGGTGATTCTGTGAAGTGCTTTTCTTAGTTTTTTTTTTGAGCCAAACAGGAGGGTGTTTTTTTTTTTTTTCTTTGTTTCAGAAGCAAATCAACCGGATTTCTATTACCAGGAGCGCTCTTCGTACTGAAAATTCAGGTGAGCTAATTTTAAATTACATATATACAACCTCTTTTGTTTTGGTTCCAAAAACAAATTATATACGCTCGTTTTTGTTGTCGCATTCTCTGCTGCATTATTGATACCTGGCCTATATAGGTATATCTAAATTATTAATTAATTAAATATATATGTAAATTATAATTATTTATTGTTCTTATTCTTTCCTACTGTTAAACCACAATCTATTAAGATTTGTATTTGAATTCAGCATTTAAATTTTCTTTATTTATTTATTATAATTAAATTCTAGGTTTAGTTTTTCTTAAATTTAACTAAAATTATCTAAAAATTGAATTAACATAATTTAGCTATGTAATTATTTAAGTTTATAATGTACTGTTTAGTACATCCATTATTATTATTATTTTTTTTTTAAATTGAATACAAACCTATAATGAGTTTTTAAATAAGAAAATCAAATTATTTTATTGGTGTGAGTGAAGTTGAGCTGAACAAGAATCCAGGATCAGTTTTTGTGAGACCCAATTTTCTTTTGTGTGCTATTAAAGAACCTCCCAAGCCGAGATGAGCAAACCCAACAAATTCCTGGAATTTGGCACACATGGGGCATTACACGATTTCCAGCAAAGTATGTATAGCTGACATCTATCTGATGAAAAGAATTTGAACAAAATTTTACCATAGGACAAAGGGAATCAAAACTGCTAAGACATTGGATATGATAATTAGGGATGGGCGAGGTAGATTACGCCATGTAATCTACGCGGTGGTCGACACGTAAAATATAACGTAGATTACTTCGCAGTGTTTTTTTATCAACGTCGACAATTAAAATAATGTCAACAAATCGTAGGTTGTTTTAGAAGGTTATTTTAGTGATTTGAGGTGATTTTTCATTTGTTTCTTTTTGATAAAGGACGCATGAATAGTTTCAAACTGTCATCGTGTTTTTATTTATTCAGTATTGTTTGCCATTTCATCATGGAAAGACTGGGCCCGGCATAGCGTCTACAAATTGTTCAGCTTCAATACGAAATTCAGCGTTCTGTGAGGAATGTGTTTCGTTCGCCTAGACCAAGTTGCGGATCTGTCGAGACCACTATTTGAAATGCCATCGAAAAGTTTGAATTCCAGTTTACAGTATTGAATGATACGCGACTAAATAGACGGTTTGGTGTGGTTTATGCGCCTGTGAAATGATTATGATGAATATACAGAAGAAATTAAATTAAAATAATACCGTCGCTATTGGGGTTCGAACCCAAAGTCAATCACTCTACTACCTCGCTCACCAACACTTTAACTATTTGTCCTGAAATTAAGTCATAACCAGGTTGAGCTTAATTTTTTTGAGCTTATGTTTTTAGTAATCTCATTTTTTAGCTCTTGTAATGTTACTAGTTGGATGTTTTCATTATCCATTTTTTTTAACTGGGTTTATGTTTTCTTCCACTAATTGCCTCGGAAAGGGCTGAAATGTATTTTCAAGGTGGGCTGCGAACAAGACACCCTTTTCTCTAGCACTTCTTGCCGAAGTTCCATCATCCTTTTTGATAGGAGGCTCCTGAATGTTCGGTCGTTTAAGTTCTTTTGCTGCTTATTCCAGAGCGAATAGACTGTGCCGTTTTGGCCGAAAAGCGCGGTTAGATATTCATTAAATGAATTGTTCTTAATTTCTTTGATTAGCAACTTCAGTTTGTTGCTTAAATAATTAAGTCTCAATTTACTTTTGTGGTGCTCTATTCCTCTGCCAGGTTTTACGACCCTTCCGCTTTTCACTAACCAAATCCCTGACTTCCAATGAATAGTTATTGCGCCTCGATATTTTATATTGACTAGGGGACTACTCTGGCACGCTGGTTGCAATATATTATTAATAAATAGTTCTAATTGGCCATCGAGTTGTGTCGCAGTTTTGATTGGTACTTGTAAGAATGTATTTTCTTCGATCAAAGAAAGATTAAAGACTCTTTTTACAATGACTTGGACGATCTGATGGGATCTATACCCGAACACGATGTTAGAATGGTAATTGGGAACTTTAATGCTAGAGCTGGCAGAAATCAGACCGACTTGTGTGAAAACATAGCTCCGTACTCCCGACACGAAACTGCGACCGATAATGGTGAGAGAATGATGTACTTTGCGGTTGCTCATGATCTTAGAGTAGCAAGCACATTCTTCCCTCACAAACACATTAATCTAGAGACATGGACAGATCCTCGCGGAACTTCCCGCAGCCAAATTGACCATGTGTTAGTTTCTAAAGGACGGGCTCAGGTTGTGCAGGATGTGAGAACTTATCGGTCAGCTACCAAATACGTAGGCAGCGATCATCATTTGGTCGCTGCAAAGCTACGATGGAAGTTTTCGTACAAGTCTGGGAACACAGCGAAACGCATGGTACGATTCGACTGTGAAGGTCTGAAAAATGAAGATCAAAAGAAACGATATCAGGATCTTGTCAGCGAGGACTTTAATGAAGCTAATTTATACCAGTCTGACTGCGTGAACTCTGTCTGGGAGGTACTGAAAACTTCGGTTGTCAGTGCTGCTCAACAGACTTTAGGTATAGTGAAAGTCAGACCCAAGAATGATTGGTTTGATGACGAGTGTCGTCTTGCAGTTGAGCAACAAAATATAGCCCATAATGAAGTGCAACAACGTCTCACAATCGCGAGGAAAAACAAGGCTGCTCTTGCAAGAAGGGCAGCTAAGCGGATTTGTAGACGGAAGAAGCGAGAATGGTGGAAGGCCGAGGTTCTGAAAGTACAACAACTCAGCAATGAGCGCAGTTCACGTAATTTCTTTAAAGGAATTACTGGACTGCACCATACTTTCAGCCCTACGTCAACCGCCATTCGGGACCGGGATGGAAACCTCTGTGTCAACATCGACGCAGTACTTGACGCATGGAGTGGACACTTTACTGACCTGCTTGATGACCTTCATGCGTCACAGACTGTTGTTGAGCCACCTTTAATACAGACTGCGGAGATTTGCACTGAGGAGCCATCCCATGAGGAATTCACTAAAACCATGCAGAGATTGAAACGAAACCGTTCACCTGGAGTGGACTGCATTAATTCGGAGCTCTTGATATTCGGAGGGGATACTTTGTGGAACTGTCTTTTCGGCCTTATTCGATTAGTATGGCGAACCGAAGTTATGCCTGACGAATGGAAAGTGGCCGCGATATGCCCCATCTTCAAGAAGGGAGACCGCTTGAAGTGTGAGAATTATCGCGGTATAGCTCTCCTTTGCACAGCATACAAGTTACTGTCATACATTGTAATGGATAGAATCACTCCTCTAGCGGAGGGCTTGGTTGGTGACTATCAAGGAGGGTTTCGTCCGAATCAATCAGTCACCGATCAGGTCTTTTCACTGCGGATGATTCTATCTTAATATTATGAGACATCCATCCCCGTACATCAGGTGTTCCTGGATTTCCGGCAGGCCTATGACTCGATCAATCGAGAGAGTTTGTGGTCTGCCCTGGAATACCTAGGTATGCCAACAGAACTGGTACGACTATGTAGGATGACAGTGACGCAGTCTCAATGCTGTGTTAAAGTTGAGAACAGGCTATCGACAATTTTTGTAGTTAACTCGGGTGTTCGGCAGGGAGATGCTCTGTCCCCGATACTCTTTAATCTCATGTTGGAGTACATCTTTCGTAAAACTGAAACACCGCAGCGTAACATCTTATATCGCCAGTCCAATCAGGTGCTTGCATATGCAGATGACATATGCGTGATTGGACTGAATAGCAACGGAGTGAAAGAAATACTTGATCCGCTTGTAGAGTTTTCAGCTTCAGTTGAACTTCAGATCAATTAGTCCAAAACGAAATACCTGATCTCTGGTTTTAGGGACAATGGCACACCAGATTTTAGTAGTGGCCACCACACGTTTGAGGGAGTGAGGAGGTTCAAATATTTAGGTTCTCTTATCACTCACGATAACAGTGTGGGTGTGGATATTAAACAACTTATCAAGTGCCGTGAAGCTGAAGCTTTACAAAGCGTTGATCAGGCTCGTTCTTATGTTTGGATGTGAAAGTTGGGCGCTGACGGATGAGTACGAGAGATGGCTCCTAACATTTGAGAGAAGAGTCATGCGTGTGATTTACGGCCCAAAACGCGAAATAGATGGTACCTACCGAGCTCTGTACAATATCGAGATCAGAGATCTGATGAAGATCCCCGATATTGTACATGAAGTAAGACCGCAGCGAGTACGCTGGCTCGGTCACGTTCTGCGTGCTGATCCGGAACGAATTGTGCAGCGATCTCTGAAAGGAGAGCCACCATATGGTAGGTGCAAAGGTCGTTGCAGGCGACGATGGCTCCACGGTGTAGAGAACTCGGTATCGAAACCGCTGGAGCCAGGTTGTTGACTCAGTAAGGGGAATGTAATGACCTTTAAAACTGTTTTAATTCATTTTCTTCGATCAGCGTTCGGAAAACATCCCAATTTATTTTATTTTTTGTTAATCTAAGCAAGTTTCCTATATTTTGGTTGCACTCAGTGTCATAATAACTGATGTGTGAACAGAACATATCTCTTCATTGTTTTCTATCAGTACGTAGTTTTCGGATACTCCTTTTTTTAAAAAGAAGTCTATTACGTCTGGTATTTTGTTATGATCGGTGGTAGGCCAATATGTTGGTTTACCCCCAGAATAAAACTCACAGTTTAATTCTTGCCCTGCTGCAATCAGGTTTTCTTTACCCTTACCTGTTGATAGTCTAGATCCCCAGTATGTATTCTTAACATTGAAGTCTCCCCCAATTTTGAAGTTGGTTCCAAGCGATTTAAGCAATGCGACATAATTATCTACAAATATTGCTGAACTTCTCGCTTTCACTGCTGGATGGATGGCATGGTAGCAGCGGTACCCATGAATTCTGGCGAATGACACTTTTGTAAAGTGAGATTCTGATATTAGGCATATGTCTATCTTTTTCATGTGTAAGAAATTTTCTAGCTCCGGAATTTGGGACAGTAGCCCATTTATATTCCAGTTAGCAATTCTTAATGTTTTGCTGTTATGCATATTAGTACATCATAGAAGAGAATTCATTCACTGCTTCTTATACTCCTAAGTATTTTTTCAAGAATTGGAGTTTCTTGGAGAATTGGAGTATTTCACGGTCTTGCTTAAACTGAGTTTTCCTATTCCTCAGTTTTTGTAGTTCTTTAGCTATCTCGCATTCTCTGTAGTTTGCTGGATGATCTCCTTTGCAGTTTGCACATTTAGGGGTGGTAAATTTCCCAGTTGGCAGCCTTGTGATAAATGTCTTCCGGAATAGCTTTAATGGTAAAGATATTTTCTACATTATTAAAAGTTATCATGAATATTAAAGTTATATATTAAAAGTTATCATGAATAATGGAAGTCCTCTACTCCTGTTAATTTTGACCCTTTGATCAGTTTCCTGTTTTTCTTTTTTAATTATGTTTGCGGCGTTTTCTTTCTTCAACCCCTTGCCCTTTAAATCGTCGATTGTATCCTCTATTTTACAGAAAGGATGAAGACCTCTAGACATCACTTTTATCGGTCAGTCATTTTGGTCTTCATAAGTGTACCATTCTTTCCCTTCTTCTGTAAGCTTCGTAGCTAATGCTCTATATGTGTCAATGTCTGTTGTGTTGATTTTTCATATATTATTGTTCAGAGATACGATTCTGTATTCTTTATCAGTAATTGATTTCATAAGAGATTGAATAGTGCCATATTGCAGTCTTATCCTTGGGTTCGGCTATTTCAAGCTCTTGTTGAATTTCAATTAGGTCATTTGATTTTGGGGATTGGCTTGAACCTGCAGTTTCTGGCGAAGATTCAGATCCAGTCTGTTTCGTTTCGTAATTCATCTTCATCAGTGAAGAATTCTGGTGCAGCTTGGTCCTGTATTTCTTTGGCTTGAAGTACTTGTTTCAGCTTTCCATTTTCATTCTTAAGTATGTTAATCTATATACTAAGTTGAGATGTGATCTTTTTTATTTCACTTAATTGTTTACGAAGTCTTTCATTTTCCTTTTCATAGCTATATACTAACTGAGGATGTTGGTGATCTCAGTTCTTTGGAGCTACGTTCAAATGGGTTATCATTATTTGACTTTGGCACCATGTCGCCGGATCCCTGCACCGTAAGTTTTTCTCCTTCTTTTTTACTGCCAAGTATTAATAACAGCCGCTCCTAACTTGGAGGACAGACGCTGACCAAGAAGCCACCCAATGCGAGTCCGTCGCGCTTGGACTTCATGTTCACTAGTTTTGGTCCTAGTTCCCAGCTACCCACCGATGAATCGGTTAGAGCATTCCCCTATCCGCCACCCGGGGACGCGCCCGATAGGAGAACTCCCACGGGAGATTATATTTAACCCAAATATCATTTGACTAAGCTGGATTTATGGCATGTTCGGTAGATTAGGCAAACCTGACAGCGTTATATGAAGCGTTATATACAATCAAAGTATATGATAATCAAAATATATGACTATTATATACAACATTACATTAAATATTGTTTACTAGATTTACCAGGCTGACCTTTATCTGGACAGATTCAGTTGCTCACAATGGTTTAGTATAAAGCTTACCAAAAATCAAAAATAATTCTTATCTGACAAATCACATCACGTTCAAAAAGCATTTTGAATATTAAATCTCTATCGCGTGCAAAACATGTACGAAGAGTAAATTACAAAAAAAAACAATTAAAGTAACCTTAAAGTTAATGTCAATGCAGTAAAAGATCATGTGTTCAATGAAACAAACGTTCAACACACATTATTCAATTATTTTGTATGCCAAACAAACAACCTGCAATTATTTTCTCTGCACAATCAAAACCGATAATATACAAAAAAATATAAAATACCATAACGCCACGTGGCGTAATTTTACTTTACTTTTGTATTTACAATTTACACGTTTCCGTTAAACATAAACACATACATAACTTAAATTAAATTACCGGTACATAGCTCTACACACAAAAAAAAACTTTATAAATTTCTAATTTGAAATTAAAATCGATTCCAATTAATCTATTGGCCCAAATTGAATGCCAATTTAAATTATGTGTGTTCGCGCGCATACTTAACGTATGTAGTAAGTAGAAAATAAGATCGATCAGATCGTTATAGAAAAACAAATTAAAAATGTAATTACATCTCTTGTTTGTGTTTATTTATTTATTTTGCGGCGCTCAATGCAAACCATATATCTATCTGTTTGTGTACAATTATATTTACGTATATACATATAGGAAATGACTTCCAATTCGCAACCTCGGTAAAATTCTAACCCAGTCATGCATAACCTTAGTTGATTGTCCTCGCGTCTACTTATAGAAATAGCGTTATCGGGTATACATTCATATACGTATGTATATACATATATAACATATATACACATGTTGTAATATGTACAAATGTATATAAAATATTGTATATAAGCGCGCGAATCACGTGAGTGGGAGATAAAAATAAATACGAAATTAATTATTTTGTTGTTGTTTTTTTTGCTCAATTTGATATTGAAATTTCTATAGAGTTGATTTTTTTTTTATCGGAATTGTATTTTTATGTAAGTGAAGGTCTATCGGAAGTAACAATTAATTGTATTTTTAGTTTTTATTTGTGTGTATGTGTATGTGTGTATATGAAATGAAAATAGAAAATTTAAAAACATGTACTATGTATGTAACATGTCGTAGTCGCGATATTTAAATCTATTATTTAGGTTTGGACGTTTTGTATACTGTGACACTTAGTCATACATATACAGAGCACGTCACCTTGGGCAGAATATCTGGAGATCAATTTTATTTTTTGCTTTATAAATT
Source organism: Tipula unca (assembly GCA_951394425.1). Taxonomy (NCBI): domain Eukaryota; kingdom Metazoa; phylum Arthropoda; class Insecta; order Diptera; family Tipulidae; genus Tipula; species Tipula unca. The sequence continues at coordinate 93,342,320 of OX596382.1, forward strand.
AATAGTTCATGGAAAGTAAGAGTATGTATGTATATGCTATCGCTAAAGTATATGAAATTCATTATTTTATAGATATTGTTGGCTGTTAAAATGTCGCGTTCAGTGAGAGTCATGATACTATACAACAATTAATTAAGATAAGTTTGATCTTGAAACAACGATTCGATTATTTTCACACATCTACAATAGAAAAATAATATCAATAAAGTTGAAATATTATCCCGTTTTTCTTTCATGGAATTTTAAACTCTCTCTTTTTTCAGGATCAATCTTTTGTACAAAATCTATTAAAATGGGTTATTTTACTTGCTTTAGTGACCCTGATTTAAATAATTGTATATACAAACGAAAATCATTCCATATACAAACGAAAATCATACCATTCATCCAGCGGAAAGAGCAAGAGATGGTTCGGCATTATTTATAAAATAAAATATAAAACACCATGTAAAAACAAATATCGAAGAAGAAACAATGCAAAAGTCACTACTGTAAAGATCCACATTAAACATTGACAACTTACTGTCTCTGCAACATACTATCCTCCTCAGCAAAAGGAAACACTACATTAAACTATTTAAATAGTTTAATGTATCGTTTCCTTTTGCTAAGGAGGATAGTACGTTGCAGAGACAGTAGGTTGTTAATGTTTAATGTGGATCTTTACAGTAGTGACTTGCATTGTTTCTTCTTCACTGTTTTCTTCTTCATTGTTTTTTTTCACCTATTGGGAATTTAGACTTACGACGTCAAATGATAAAAAATTGTTTCAATCAGGACAGACATTAAAATGTGAAACTTGCCTAATGGTGAAGCTAAGATTCCGGACCTAATAGAATTTTATGTAGCAAGAGATATATCTCTGTGTGCGGAATCCACATTGAAAACAGTAATTCTCTAGTATCGGATCACTCACCGGTTACCATGACAGTCAGTGAAACGGCAATTCAAACGGAAAATGCACCCAGATTAACCAATTCAAAAACAAACTGGGAACTCTTTCCTGAACTAATGGAGGAAAAAATGAATTTCCAGGTACCGATAAGAAATTCTCACCAATTGGAAGACGATTGGAACGTATATCATGACTCTCACTCTATATATATATCTTATTAAAGAAGTTAAAAATGATCAATCAACAGATATCTAGTTAGCCTAACTGATGAAAAAATTCTGATTACTCACTGTAGAAGGCGACGCTTAAAAGAGCTTAAAGATCCATAATGCAAGTGCCTCCTCTTAAAAAGAATGATGGAACCCATGCAAGAGCTCCAACCACTACCAAGATAAACTCCGAACAAAAATATAATGTCTATTCATAAGCTAGACGAGTTTGACACACCCAGTAACTCTCAAAGAATTAAAAGAAGATGTGAAAAGTAACATGAATGTTAAAAAAGCCCCAGGGTACGACTTGAGTACTTGCCAAATTATAAAGGCTCTAGCTAATAAAGGAAATCGTAAGCTATTACACATAATCAATGCAACCTTTCGGTTAAAATATGTTCCGCGGCAATGGAAAATAACAGAAGTAATCATGATAGCAAAATCTAATAAACCATCTAACGATAAAAAATCATACAGGCCAATTCGTTTACTGCCAATTATGTCAACATTTTTTGAAAAATTATTAAAATTATTACTAAAGAGACTTAAACCAATAATTGAGAACCGGCAACTAATAACATCAATTTGGATTCAGAGAATAGAATAGCAATTGAACAGCTGCATAGAATCAGAAACATAATTGAAAGAACTTTAGAACGTAAAAAAGTATGCTCAAGCATATTCCTGGACGTCGCCCAAGCATTCGATAAAGTTTGGCACAGTGGTCTGGAATATAAGCTGTATAGAGGTCTGCCGAGGCAGTTCTATGTCATACTAAGATCTTATTTATCCAATAGACATTTTTGTGTTATATATGAGGATGAATACTCCGAACTAAAGAAAATATCTGCCGGTGTCCCGCAAGGGAGTGTCTTAGGACAAATTCTGTATTTACTAGGTATAAACAAGGGATTTACCAACCACAAATGAAGGAATCATTGCCACAAACCAATGAACAAACCACAGAAAATTACTGATGCGGTTTGTAATTGCATAACTTTCGATGCCAAGCTTAAGTAGAGAGAGAGCATGTCAAAAATAAAAAAGAAGAACTTAACATAAAGTTCAGAAAAATGTATTGGCTCATATGTAGAGGTTCTGAGCTTACAATTCACAACAAGCTGCTGCTATATCGGCAAATACTGAAGCCGATACGGACCTACAGTTTGCAACTCTCGGGATGTACCAAGCAAACAAACGCCAAAATTATAAAGACGTTTCAAAGCAAGGTTCTTCGTAGCATCGTAAATGCTCCGTGGTACACAAGAAATGAAGAACATCACGCAGGGACCTGCGGATATGGATACATCAAAGATGAAATAAAAATGCATGTCACCAAACACGAAATAAGACTCCAGGAACATGGAAACCCGTATATTCTCCATAGGTTAGATAACCCACGATAGGCCACGTGACCTAGTGAACTTACCAAATTAAAATTAGTAAACAGGTTTAATCAATTATGGGAGTAACCATTGGGTTACACTCCAACAAATGAGATTTTATAAGAAATGTAAATTTTTTATTTGAAAGATAAATTGCTAGATGAGCGTAGTGTAGTCTTAATTGAAATTAAAAAAAATTAAAATAAATTATTTTATTTAGTCATATAAAGAGTATCACGCCCAGAGATCATCTCGTTTCTAAAATTATATTAGTTAATAAAATTAAAATAATATATATATATATATATATATATATATATATATATATATATATATATATATATATATATATATATATATATATATATATCTAAATACTTAAAAATAAAATTATAATGTAAAATGAATTGTTTTAATTATCTTATTTAATAAAATCACTACACAATTTGGGTTATTCGAATATAAACGAATGCTTTTTGCTCATCAGAACGCAGCACAAACTTTTCAACGCTTCATGAATGAAGTATTAAAATATTTTGATTTCTTATTCATCTACATTGATGACATATTTATTGGTGGCAACCACGACTATGAGGAGGAACATTTATGTCATTTAAGGCAAGTTTACAACGACTTGCAGAAAACGATGTTCAAATAACGAAATCAGTGTGTTTTTGGTGTTCTATCACTTGAATTTCTCAGCCACCACATATCTAAAGATGCCGTAAAACCTCTTGGCTTAATGAATGGAATGACGCATTTATTACAGAAAAGCGAGCGCTTACCGATGCAGCATTATTAACACATCCCCTAGAAATGACTCAGTATAACATTACATCTGACGCGTCAAATATTGCCGTACCAGCAGTATTACAGCAATTTAACAAAAGGTCGTTGAAAACCATTAGCGTTCAATGGTAATCCATTGTCACAAACCGAAACAAGTAATCCGTCTTCGACAGAGAACTACTGGCTATTTATCTAGCCCTTAAACACCTCCGTTATTTCGTAGAAGGTAGAAAACCGCCATTTGATATCCGATACATTTCAGGCAAAAATAATGTGGTCACAAACACCTTGTCACGAACATGTGACTCACATAAGCTGCCGCAATTAGTGAAACCCCAAACATGAACAATATATCAGAGTTATAACAACGTAGGGAATACGAATTGAAAACTCTGATAACAAAACTCGTCCTACAAGTACCAAGTATAAGCTTGAACTTGTTCAATTCGCTGGCTGTGAAATTTTTTCTTGCAATCATCGCGTATGCAATCCTCAACCAATACGACGTATAGTATTCGATCGTTGATAGATTCACTCGGGCCTGAGGCTTATCTCAATCCAAATGTTATCGCTGCCACCGTTGCTCAGACGTTCGTCGAGACAAAAAAACTAATAATATATAAACTTCGCTTAAACCTCAAGATAATAACAAGTATTGGAGCTCTGAGTTACCTATAGTTTTACTGGACATAAGAGCATGTGTCAAAGAAGACCTTAAAAGCAGCCCAGTAGACTTTGTATAAGGCCAGAGGCTCAAACTACCTGGTGAAATATTTTCAGGTCCAAGTTCACGCCCCCCCCCCCCCCCCCCATCGACTGACAATTTTATACAACAGCTTCGCACAAAGATTCAACATTTAATTCCAGTCGATATCCGCAAATCGACTCAGTCCAACATTTTTATTCCCAAAAAATTAGACAATTGCGAGTTCGTTTTTATTTTTGTAGACAAAACACGTGCAAGCCTAACTTCTCCCTACGAAGGACCATTCAAAGTTATTCGTAACCTTCTAAACTTTTTCATAGTTGACGTCAACGGGAGATAATTCTTAATTTTAACTCGGTCTTAAAAAATGAGATTAAATTTTAAATTTTGACAAATGTCGGCACCGAACTGTATACACGTCTGAAGATAAAATTTAAAATTCGGATTGTTAAATTTTTAAAATTTGAATATTAAGCGATCATCTAAATGTCCTCTCAAATGTAAGCGACGATCTCTCGTACTCATCCTTCAGCTTCATGGTACTTGACAGGTGTTTAGATTTTAGCAGTGGCCTTAGAGGATACAAAGCACGGTTCTTCGTAATTGCGATTTCGATTCCATTGGATAATTTTTTTTTATAAATGATTTATTTCACACACAGAACATCCACATACTAACTTTTAACTGACAACAATCACAAATTATAAGTTTAGTCTTTTTTAACATATTAAAATGTATACCCGGTTTCGATCGCATCATTTTTTTTAATGTCGAATAAAAAAAAATGTCAAATTTGCTGTCAAAATCTTAATTTTAGCACTTTTAAATGTTTTAATCGATTCACACAAGGCCTTACAAGAAAACTTGATGTCGGAGACATTTTATTAAAAACAAGGATTTTTTTCTGCTTAATTAAAATTTTGAAAACCAGGATTTTCACAACCATGATTTTAAAAAATAAATATTTTAAAAACTAGATTTTTACTACACCAGGATTTGAATACGGTCCCATCGTTTTAGGAACCAATTTTAGAAACCAATTCAAACAGCTAAGCATGTGCAACAACAATTGTTTATAAAAATTCATAAAAATATAATCTGAGATTTGGGCAGACATAATTTACCCATGAGTAAGAATGTAATCTCGATAAAATACTGAAAATATTAAAATTAACCGTCGCGGTTGGAAACAGCTGATTTCAATCATGTATAACCATATACCAACCCATTTTGTACGAGTTTAATTTGTTCACAAATAATTTACTCGTACAATCTCGAACCGTTCATAAATTTGAGATTTGTTACTAATACAAACTCTCAGGATGTTATTTAATCTTCCCTTTTCGTCCGTTGCCATCCAATTTAAGTTCACGCCATCATGTAAATAAAATCATTGCCTTCCACATGGTTAACATTAAAAAACTATATACACATACGACTATCTGGCACAAAAATTTGGATTACAGGCGTGCGCGCAATTGTTAGTGTAAGACAAAATTGTTTGTGGTATAATTATTTGAGTTGTGGTGAATTTGAAAATATATATATGCATAAACGCGGAGAGGTGGAAATACATATAGGTGTATACTGTATATATACACACAACATGCAAGTACGATTAATCGGTTTATTGCGAAAAAATATTATTGATAGATACATTAAACACTTTAGTCCTTGGCCAATTGACTGTATGTATAATTTAGAAAATAAATTATTTAAATCTATATAGACAAGTTCATTCATTCAATTTTTTCATAATATTCATACGCATACATATATATGGTGAGATGTGACACTGAAATACGATGGTATTTTCCCTAAAAAACACGAATCTCAAGGATTGTCGTGCGCTCAAGGATTCCCGGAATTCGTATCACGCGAGTTTATACATTAATTTGGTTTTTTATGCGATTAGTCTCTGTATTGAAATCTGGTTTGGAATATGATCGATAAAAATTCTTTCTTTCTTATAGATGTTTTATGTTCCTATTTATTCTCTACATTCTTGTCTATGTTGAGATCTTTTATTGTCTTGAAACTGTTATTTGAATTTATATTGATTTTTTGTTTTAACTTTTAATATACAATTTTTAAGTTTTTAGTGGAATTTCCTATATTCCAACTCATCAACATCTCGATATATACGTCGTATTTTATAATAGTATACGAATTTTGATGATTGACTTTCGAAACTGTTACAGCAATTTAGCATACATAATTGCAATTTACAATATATATAAAAAAGAAGAAAAAAATGTATCTGTAGTCAATGACTATTGATCGCCATTTGATTAGTTTTATTCTAGAAAATTTGAACATATGTATATGAAGAAAAAAAAATGCACAAAACTCGTGAAGTTAAAAAAAAACTAAACTTTTACTTCGTTTGTATTAAGTACTGTATTTATAAAGGTTATATGCAGACACAATTCTTATTTGAGTTGGTAATGATCAAGGGCGCCTCGGAATATAAAATAATGTAACACGATTAACCCGCAATGATTTCAATTTTTGCGATCTTCAATTTTCAGTTCTCTAACAATATATGTTTACGTTATATATAATTATGATATTTAAACTGACATTGAAGATCATTTTATTAATTAAATTGTGATAATTAATATTAACTTTGATTTTAAACGAAAGTCACGGTCATTAAAAATTATTTTTGTATTTTGTTTCGTTTACAGTTTTGCACGAGAGGAAATAGAAATTTTTGTACACGAACATCTTTATTGTTTTTTTTTTATATAAGATCGGTGCGGTAATCGACGGTATCGATGTCTGCATATTATTACAAAATCACGCGACTCGTGTTGAACATAAAATAACTTCAATTATACAGTTATAAGTATATTGTTACAATAAATATTCCACTTTGTACTTTATGATAAAACTAATACGTCAGTTATCCCGTAGTATCCCGACAAAATTGCCAACCAATACTATCTTCAATAAGAACCAGGCGCTTACAAGGCCATTTTTCAAGACGCTGGATTGTCACACAAGGTGATGTTAATTTGAAGCATGCGATCATTTCAACCTTGGAGAACATTGTTAAACAATGTAGCATTATAAGGGACGGCCAAATGGTGAACTACTTTAAATTTATTGGTAAAATACTATGTGCTAGGCCTTCTACCCCAAGTTATCTCCAACGACTATACGTGTAATGGAGAATCTCTGAAATTCCTATTAGAAACGCATTCTACGGGGTGTACTAAATCCACAAAGGCCTGCAATAAATAGGGCCATATGACCCTCAAGTCATATAAGTCGAGCTGGATACCCTTAAACTATTGTAGCTATCTTTAGAGGTGGCCTAGCACTGTGTCACATTCTTAGTAAATGAACTGAAGTAAAAGTAATATTTATACCAATGGTGGTTCTCGAAAATGCTCTCATTGCAATGCCAAAAATTATAGGCCTATATAAGCTTATCCTCTTTTCTATTAAAATCGTTAGAAAGGTAGATAGAAGATCACATTAGAAACTCACTCAACTCGGATGAGCTTTTGAAATCTCAACATGCGTATACTGGTCTGATGTAGAGGTCTGATCGTGACAACTCATCTGAGTGGGAAGCCTGTCAATTGATTTGTTAGTGGATGCACACAAATGGTGGGGTTTTCTCTTCCCTTATAGTTGCTTACGCGGATGATGTTGCCATTGTAGTCTACGGAAAATCTCGCTGAACCCTCAAAACCACATCGATGTGAACCTGCAACAAAGGACACTCATCCATTTTGCGCGCAACAGGAATATCTCTGATACTACCAACTACGCTATCCTATCGCCATCTTTAGAGGAGAGATTTCTAACTGGGATTCCCACCAGAGAGGACTGGGTGAGCTTCTTCATGGATGGTACGGTCGCATGTGGGGTATTCTGTGAGGCACTGAAGATGAATCCATCAGGTTGAACTTATCACGATACTGGACGGTATAGACTAGTCGAGGTCTAATATAATATCTATAAGGGATATTCGCATGTTTGAAGTGGATGGCACAAAATTTCAACTCAGATGGTCTAATGCCAACACGTTTGAAATAACTAGGCAAATCTGGCTGAAACTGTACCGGCGATCTTAGTAACATCGATATTAGGAAATTATTAAATGTGATGAAGCTACGGACCAGAGTTTATGCTAGTCCTTCGGATAGCCACTCTATAACCTAACCTAATCTAACTGAAATATAGCAACCGTTTCTAGATCACTGTAACGACCTGCGGATAATAAATTCATGTAATTAGATATCCCTCTTTTCCCATACTAGCAGATATTGATGCTATTGTGGTACATAACAACGCTATTTTTAAAATACACTGGAATGGTCTTTTCAATCAAATAAAACCAAATTATCGTCTAACATAAATACCTTACAATAAGCAGAACATGAACAAAAGCACATAAGCTTGTCACGTCATTAAATTATATAAAAAAATTCAATTTTATCTTATTTTAAAGTACTTTTTCGCCATAATTTGGTTTTATTTGATTGTAAAGAACCTTCCAGTGCAGTGTAATAAATAAATAAATAAATTATTTTTATGCCATAATTTCCCGCAAAAAGTTTACTCGCATTCGCAGTTGACCATCAACTTAAATTTGCCGTTTCCGAATGATATCCCAGGCATACACCGTCAATCATTATGTACCTGTTGAAAAACCACCCAGAAAGACAGTCAAGAATACTGTACAAGACACACTATTAGAAAAATCATGCAAGATTTCTAGAGGAAAATGCTCAATCTATTTTTAAAATGTTAACAAAATGTAACACAATTTTTCAACATTGTCTTACTTGTTCATATAGTTTTGAATATTTTGGACACGATTATGTTGTATATAGAAGTGATCACTCTGCTGGAAGCTTAAAGAAATCAGGTGGCGGCGTACTAATTGCATTGAATTCGTCAAGTGTTGAGCAGATTTATTTGAAAAATTAATCAAAGAAATCAATTTGTCAATACATACATATCACCTCCATCAAATAGTCATTATTATATGCGACATGCGTTGATTCGAATGATCAAGTTATTAATACATAAACCTCATCAGTTCTAGTACTTGTGCTTAGTGTCTTGAATCTTCCTAATGTCATCTGGACACTGAATTGAACTGTAACCTTTCCTATAACATCGGATTTGGAATCTTTATTTGTTGATGCAATGCTTGGTTACAATTTAATAATTTGTTTTAAACATAATTGCTTATAACTTTATTGTCATAAATGATACTAATCGTAAATCTATCGACATTCTATTTGATTAAACCGATTGTTAAAGGATCGGAAAGATGCGACGATATTCAACAATACAAATATATTTTCATGAAATCAAACCATTCAGATCTACAAGAGTGTACTTATAGAAGCGATTAATTGGGTTCTAAATGCTAAGGATGTTAACGGAAAAGGCGATGAATTTTATGAAACCATATTGCAAGGCTTTGAACTTCATATATGCCTATATGCAACAAAGCATTGAGTATTCATCCTCCATGGTTTGATGACCGACTCATAAATTTGAATAATCGAAAATCTAAAATGTTGAAAAGTGGATGTGGACAAAAACACATTCCTACAATATAGCGGTGAATTTGAGCTATACTTCAAATCAAAGTACTGTCTTATTTAGTTGACGCGTTCAACACAAAATCAAAGTAAATTCAAAACAATTTTGGAAATAATTTGGATCTAAACGTAAAATTGAGGAGTAATCGGCCAATATAACTTACAACAATATACTACTCTTCGAATGCCAAAGAAATGGCATCAATCATTCCTCCGGTCATCACTGATGATAATAATAACAGTATTCAAATCCGAAAAAATAGATATCATCTGTTATAGAGGAATATCAACTTAATCATCAATTCTTAAATTATTTGAACTGGTTGTACGCAAAGCTTTTAAATCGAGCTTAATACGTCAACCACCATGAATTTATGCTCAGTAGGTCTACATCTACAAACCTGGTTGAATTCACCAGTAAAGTAACAAATGAGACAGAAAAACGTCATCAAGTGGGTATAGCTTAAACCAACTTATACGGATTTCAGAGTTTTCATTCAAATACATTGGTTCAAGTCGTATTTAACAAACCGTTTGCAATATGTAATAATTGAAAACTAGAAATCCAAACATTGGACTGTGGATTTTTATTGTTTTCATCGATCAGATAACCAAAATAATCAAAAAAAATCAATTGTATTCATATTTGCTGATGACGTGAAATTTGTTCGTATACTATTGAAGGAATACACGATGCTGCCAAACTATAAGAAGACATCAATAGAATAATAATAACAATAAAAGAATCCTTTATTTAACAAAATCAATAACATATAGAATTGACAAACTTTAAATGTAATTTACTAAATTGATTTTTTAAAATAAGAAATAAATATACAAAACTCGTAGACTTACTTTATAACACTTTTAAAATAATGACAGTTATCTTTTGTGAACGTCATGTTTTGTACTAAATTATTCCTTGCCCAAGTATAACGAAATCCGACTTTTTTCGCATTTTGCGGATAAATTGATGAATTCCTCTCCGACTTTTTTCATCAAATATGTCCGACTTATTGTAAGATTTACTATGAACGTTGTCGCAAATAGTCGGACAATGATGAAAAAAATTTAGGTTATGTTTTCAACAAAATGTGGGCGGAGCCTTTATTATAGATTTTAGCGGCAGAAATTTATATTTAAAAATGTAAATAAAAAATTTTTTTTAACGGTTTTAAATAAATATATTTAATTATTCAATATGAAAAATTAATAATAAAAAAATATTTCTCTTCTTAAATTTAATTAATTCTTAGTACATTCAATTATAATCACGGGATTATTAGTTCACAGCCATTTGACGTCGAATTAAGTTGATTGTGATGTATGATGAGGAAGCTTTCTTTGTAACTCTAGCTTCATACCTATATTTTTTAAAATAATTTAATATCAATATAAATAAAAAAATTTGTTGAGGTAAAGCAATGGCACATAAATTTGGTTCATCTCAACAGCGGAAAAATTATTGTCGAGCAAAAAAGTTCAGAGATGTTTGTGGGAAATTATTGACATGTTGAGATTACGATTAGCTTTAAAGGTGCCAAAATATCTAATTTGCCCCAATATTGAGATAAACTAAATTTACTAACTAAACATAACCATAATTTTGTTAGTAACCAACTTATTTAATCATAACAGAATATTTACCTTTCAATAAATGATTGAACAAAATTAAATGAACTAACGAAATTTATATTTACACACAAAAAAAATATATTTATATACACTTAATTAATAACTATAATATTATATACATATACAATTAATTTAAATTAAAAATAACATGGAAAACACTTGAAAATAAAACATAAAATTTCACTGCAAAAAAGGATAACCAACCGAAATGGCGTTTCTGACAGAAATAAAAAAAAATACACCAACGCTGTGTAGTGTTAAAATTTTGAAACCAAATTTCATCATTTCTCGATTTTTGCTACCGAAAACTGGAAAAAATTTCGTAATAGCTTCAAGTTTTCAGTTTTGTTATACTTGAGTGGTTGTTTTGTGCAAAACATGATTTTAAAGACCCGTTGTTAGTAAACAAAAGGAAAAATCGTTTCCAAAGCAACACACATGGTGGGATTTAAAATAAAATTTGTCCGTTTTTCGTCTATACATACAGCTGTATTTGATTTATACAAATAAAATCAGGGCCCCTAGTATCACATTCGCCTACTATTTTCGGCTATCCTTTTTCTATAGTAGGTAAAGGAAGAAAAAGGTAAACAATAGTAAATTTATAATATTGTTTTCCTTTTTCTTCCTTTTCCTACTAAAGGAAAACGATAGTCGTCGAAAATAGTCGACGAGTTCCATAGTATGGCCTCATCCAATTGTACTGTACGTGATCGACCGAAGATTTTTGTGTGAAACGGCATACAAAAAATCTGAAACAAACGTATAAAAGTATAAAAACTAAATATTCGGGTTTTTAAATGTGTATGAGTATTGAGTAATAGCTGAATATACGTACACGATCCTGGTGAAACATAGCGATACTGGATCAAGATATTTGCTTTGTTTTATTTTGTTTCATTATCACTTCGGATCACTGGGCAGTATTGTCCCAGTTGTACGACTGAGTGCTCCATGCGCGCTCATTTATCAATCACGATGATCGCTCCATTAATGCTCACCGTGAGCATCACTTTACACCAAATTTCGTGTAAAAATGTACGAATAGCAGCCGAATAGAATAGAAAATAGCGTGAAGTAGTATTGGTAATACATAAAATAGTACATTGTTTGATAGATGGCGTTGTTTTAACGGAGTAGGAAATATCGATAAGGTAGTTTTTATAGTATGTATTTCAAATATATTTTTTTCACAATAAAAGAAATAATTTTAATTTTAAAACGTAAAAATCATTTATTTTGTCTTATAATAACTATATATACATGTTTATTAGCGGCCTAATATAAAATGATCATATATTCTATATATAATAATCGTTTACCGATGACCGTTGTGGTGGAACAATAAATTCTGAAATAATACAAACAAGACATGTTAGCAGAACTATATGGACAACTACAATAATTATGGCTATTAAAAACTAAGCTAATATTATAATGACTATTGATTAACATCGAACTATTTTAATTACACTTTCAGTTATAATTCAATTTTAATGTGTTTGTACCACAATCATATTTATTTTATAATAATATTCCATGTTAGTAAAATATTGTCATACTGAATAACGCCATATTATTTCAACATGGGGCGAATTTCATTACAACAATAAACTTACAAATTAAGACTAGGTAATATCTATAGTCAAAATAATTACTGGGTACTTACATAATTCTTTGTTCATCTGTATATATTATATTATATTATTATTGTTTTTGAACAAGTTGAGTTTATTTTTAATTTAATACAAAAATAAAATTCACAATCACTTTGACGTCTGAAGTGATAATGAAACAAAATAAAACAAAGCAAATATCTTCCAGTATCGCTATGTTTCACCAGGATCGTGTACGTATATTCAGCTATTACTCAATACTCATACACATTTAAAAACCCGAATATTTAGTTTTTATACTTTTATACGTTTGTTTCAAATTTTTTGTATGCCGTTTCACACAAAAATCTTCGGTCGATCACGTACAGTACAATTGGGGTGTATTGTGAAATTTTCTTTTCTCGGTATTATACCGTGTCTCGGTATTATACTTTTTTGTCTGTTTGGATTAAAAGTTGCAATTTGTTGATGGGATCAACACTCTTTAAAATTTCAAAACAATCAGGAAGCAAGTTTATTACGATTTTCATATGAGGGAAACGAATAAAAACATAAACATGCAACATTATTTTAAAGGATCTTTGATATTAGAATGTTATTTTTTTAGGAAACGTTGCTATAAAAATATTACTGTAAAATTATATTTAATATGTGTATATATTTCATATTTGCAAGAAATACAAAGACCATAAACATATAATTGTGTATCCGTACACACGGTGGACTTAATAAAGATTTCGTATTTATGTAGCGACCATTTTGATTACTTGTCTTTTAGTATTTAAATTCAAGAAATTTGACGGTACCCAATTTTTTTATTTTAACTATTTTATATTTCAAACAAAACATTCGTTAGGAGACAAACGAAACATCAAACACAATTGTTTTGTCTCGTTTACCGTCGTTTTGAGTATAACAATTGATTTACTGCTTTCACTGTTATATTTGACTATATAATTACGTTTCAGCTCCCTTACAGCCCAACTGCCCAACTATAGGCTCCAGAGAGTTCACCATATCAAAAACTGTGGAAGGTCTGACTGGGAGGTCTGACTGTACCTCCACTCCATCGTTCTGCTTTTCATATCCATCCAATAGCTAAATATGTATAATTATATCTAAACAAAAACGGAAAACCGTTTGCACTATTCCCAATTCAAGTTTCTCACAGCACTTATAACAGCAACGCATTCTGCCCAGTACAGCACACCAATATAGTTCCAATCATAGTTCGAATTGCAGTCAGTGCGATTGTGTCATATAAAATTAACTGAGTTTTAGAACCCTCGCCTTTGGAGTAAACGATGTGGGAAAGACTATGCATGTGCCAACTTAATTTACTCCTATACATAAAAACATTTTTTTCTTAACAGTGACATTATATCATACAAAATATTGTTGTGGTACAGAATTTATTGCCTGCACGCTACATTGTCGGTACCATTTTTATAATTGTCTACATACATCGTCTACGTGTGTAGACTATTGTTTAGTTATATCAACCGCCGCAAGTAGACTACGTGGCACAACGCAAATTTTCATACAAGTCGGCGGATATTCTATTTATTTCATCTCGAAAATTTTGTCTGAGTGGCTGCACTGTTTTTAAAAGAAATTAAAAAGTTATTATAATTATTTTGATCCAACATTACGCATAATTTTCGTACGGTTACCGTAATCGTAATTAATGATTGATTAAATGTGTTAACCAGTAAAACACGTTGATATTTGTTTAGCTTTGCAAATAAAAATTAGTAGGTCAAGATAATTAATACTAAAGATAAAAATTGAATCGCAAATCATTTATTCTCTCATCTTGCTTGCTAGATGTACGCGCAGTGATGTAACTACAAAAATTTGAAGTATTTACTTGTAAAAGAAATAGTTAAAGCATTCAGTCCACCCAGTATCATTCAATATATTGTCTAGGCTATGAATCAACACTAACGGTGGCGCCTTTTGGTGAACATCAAGGCATAGGAGTTTACACTTCTATAAGAATGAAAAAAAATGGAACTGAAAGTGGTGAGCAATTATGTAGAATAACCGGATACCCTTTATTTTTGTTTTTTTTTCATTTAAGTGTAACAAAGTAAGTTTTCAGTCGGAGTGGATTAATAACTTCTATCGGTTTCATTTTATTCGAGAGATAGATTTTAGATAGCACAAGAAGTTCAATTTAAAATAAACTGTGCGCCCTTCCTGCTGTCACTATAATTGTAGGCTTTCCCCGCAACTGCGGAAGCTCATTAACACCATAATTTGTTCTGTGAACGTCTAAATGTAGCAATTATTGATCTCGTAAATTTCTGTTAGATTCCGTTAATTTAATTGATTCCAGTATGAATGGTATACCGATATGATGGAGTAAAATGTTGCCAATAATCGTACTGTTTAGTTTTTTATGTGTCCAAAGCAAATCGAAAAAATGTATGATAATGTCAAATTATTTGTTTTTGATGTCATTCAAAAGTGAGCTCACTTGGTTCACTAAAACCAAAAACATCACTTGGTTACAGACTACAAAATATCATTCTTAATTCTGTGATAAGTGGACCAAGAATGAATTTTCAATGAACTAATTTTAATTAACCTATGGTTTATAAGCCGTAGTTCTGCGGTACATTTGGCCCGCGGGCCAACTTAACAAAACAAAATTTAAAAAAATTTTTTTAAGTCTAACCAACAAAACAAACATTTTTATTTTATTTTTTTAGCCCTTTTTGTGGCTCAATTGATGTTTTAGATCTTTATGGAAACAAAAATTAGCTATAAATATTTTTGTTTGTAGCTGTCATCATAATATATATTATCTATTATCTGTGTATGTTGTGAATGTTCTGTAAGTTAAAAATATATATTTAATTTTTAATTATATTTATTATCTTCAAAAAATAAGCCACAAATAGTACAATTTCAAAAGTTGAAAAAAATTTAACTTTGTTATGTGGGCCCGCGGGCCAAATGTCCCGAACAGTTTCGTGAAGGCACCTTAAGCGAGAAAAATAGTTTACGTTAGTTTAGTTTAGCACACATATACATGTAACTTACGCCACTGCACACTTTAACTAATTATCGCGTTCACACATACATTGAAGATTCAATAATCACTTTTGACTCATGTATAATGTTACGTTGACATGTATGTAATTTCTTCTTTATATTTAATATTTTGACAGAAGTTAAAATATAACCTTAAATAAGCTGACCATATCAAGACGCAAACTACTCGGACAATGAGTATGTCTCACCTCGCATAGCTTAGCTTAGCTTTGAAAGTGTGCAACTGACCTAACTATTGATTTCCATAGATTTACATATACTCGTACATACATACAAATGTATATGATATTCTTGATAGTGAAATAACCATCACAATAATAACGCAACTTAAATATAGACGTCTCTGTTGTGTGATTGCGGAAAAAACTGCCAAAATTAAAATCGTGTATGTGTATGGAAAATCGTAAACATGATTATAAAACATCTGCATCGATACAACAATTTAGAATAAATCTTTAATGATTTATGTTCATTATTTATATTAACAAGTCCAACAAATATAACGATATTTTATTTATTGTATATATATAGTTGAATTTATGCGTTTGATTCTAATAGCAAAAAATATAGTTTCGCCCCAAAAATACCTGGTCACCGTACTAATTATATGTACTTAAGTATTTTCATATTATGCAGATGCAAATATTCCATGACCCAAGTGAGAAGTTATGATTCACTTTCATGTCTTTTCTCAAGTATCGAGAAGCATACAAAAGAAACACTGACTTTCAATGCAACACTGACTTTCAAAATTTCGTGTCGATGAGTAGAGTATTCAAACAAAATATATTGTTTTATATTTTTAACAACATGAATTTTTAATTTAATTAAAAAAAAACCTTTGTAATGTATTTTAAGAAAATATAACATTAATTAAAAATTTAAAACACATCGGATTTGTTTGAAACATCTGCTATCGATCGGTTTGATCCATTTTGTTTTCTCCATATATGAAGGTACACTGATGTTGCTACGAGTGTTCTTCTAATTTTTCTTTCTTTGCGCGGAACAAAAACTTTGGGCAAAATTTTACAAAAATATGAAAATTACACTAAACAAGAAAAATAAAAATTAACAACAATGCGTCACGTGTAATTCGAATATGACTTTTGTTTCGCCCACGCCTAAATTAATCAAAAGCCTTAAAATTTAAAAATAAATTTGACTTTTGTTAAAATAGACAAGTACGAAATTTGTCAGAAAGATTAGAATTTTACGTATAAACATATTTCATCAAAATTTGATTGAATTGAAATTTCTATTTTTAAAACATACACAATATTTCAAAATTCCTAAATTTTTTAAGTTGGTTAACTCGTGTCTAAACGCTAATTGGGATTAAAAATTATTAACCTACCTCGAAATTTAATATTTAAGAAAACCCAATATTTTTCAAATTTCGATAGTTAAAATTAAAATTTGGAATTCAGAATTCAGTTTCAAAAGTTTCGGTAAACTCAAATTATATTTAGAGAATTTTGCAAAATGTAAAACTTATTTTTAGATTTCATATATGTTAATAAATGTTAATAAATTGAAAGGTAAAATAAATAATAAAATCTGTTGAATAAATAATTAAATTCAGAAATATAAATGAACGAAATTCGAAAAAATTGTTGGAAACGTCCAAGAACCATAAACATATTAAATATCGTTAAAATTATTAAAGGGCAATTTACAAAATTGAATAATTCTAATTGATATGTTTGTGTTTATTTTGAGAAACTAGTTATCTGCAAAACCATTATTTTTGGGAAATCGCATTTCACCATTACATGACTGTAATTCAGATAATTTAGAAAAGTTTTTTGATTATATTGAATAAAATTTATTCGTATATTCTCAATTTAAGATAGTAGAAATCACCTTATTATTCTGTAATTTGAAAGTATATCAGATACCATGTTTTGGTGCATCACAATTTAATTAACATAAAGTTGATAACTGCAAATAGTTAGTTTTATTAACAAACATGGGGCACTTTGTTAATTTTTAAGTTAAGAAAACTAGTTTTAAAAAAACGAAAATGTTTTGTTCAACTTTTTATGACAAGTTAATAAAAACTATTACATATTCATCAATTTATTTAAAAAAATAATGTTTTTTGTAGCAGTTATTCACTTTCATTCAACACATTTATTGTTTATGGAAAGAAATTTTAAAAATTTATCTGAAAATATATTTAATTTTAGGATTATTTTCCTTCAGAACTCAAAACCGTCAATACTTCAGTTTCAAACTAGTTTCTCAAAAAAACCACAGATTTAGAACTCAGAATTATAAAATGCGGTACAAAAAGTAACAAACTCAAATGTAAGATAAACTCAAAGTTTAGTCCCGGTATTTTAAAATTATTTCATAATTTAAGTTTAACATAAACAGAAATTTACATCGACGTTTATCTGAATTTTATATACGTAAAATTTGATCATAAAAATCAAAAATTGTTTATTATAAGTTTAATTTTGAAAATTGTGGGTATTCGGAAAATTCAACTTGCCAAAATTCAATGAAAAATTAAGATTTTTAAAAAATTAAAAAATTTTGAAATTCGATAGAAAAAGAAATGTGATTGGCATTTCACCAAAACAGTTCAAATTGAAAAAAAATTGATCTCAAAATCGGATTCAGATTAAAAAGTACAAATAAAAATATAAACTTTTCCTAAATTTTCCTGTTGTACCTGATCAATGATCGTTTTGTTTTAATTAAATTTGGCGAAGATTCAATTAGCCTGGCGTTAGACACTATAACTAAAAACTAGTACTGGATTTTCAATACCACGTAGACAACACAGTAAAAGTTGTAGGCATTGATGAATATCCAAAATAGCCAAAATGGTATTGATGTTTATGGCATTGTTGTTGTAAATGGTCAAATAAAATGTGCCTATGATAGGTAACTTTGCCAGCGCCTCTTTATGTGAAATATCTTTACACTATAAACATAGTAAAGTTGTCCAAATTTAAATTAAAACGGTAAATCGAATAGGACTATATAGTATATTATAGTGAGTTAAAATAAATATTATATATTCATCAGTAAATGAGCTGAATCATATCTACATACGGCTTAAAGTATAACTATTTAGGTTGAAAAATATTTACACGTTAATGCTAAAATAAATGTATAATTGTTTGTCCAACTTTTTATATCTATTCTAAGATAATCGAAAAACTTGTATTCCGAAAATATCCCAAAATTATCTCAATTAATAAAATATCAGTATTCACCGATTTATGTTTATAAACTGCACAATAATTTGAATAAGTCCAATAATAACATAATATTATAGTACTTCAAATAGACTTACTATGAAAGTGCTTCACATATTCGGTTACCACCATAACAATATGCATAATCATATACATAAATTACTGTATTCAGCGTAACTATACTGATTATAAGGAATGAAGTACATACATACATTATACTCGTACATGGTTTTTCATACAAAAGCGAACGATGCATTTTTAACTTCACACAATGAAACCTACTATTATGTACTACGAGTATATTTAAAATATTGATTCTGCTGCAATTTTCGGAAGGTTTTTGTTAATCCGAATTCATGAAACATGCAATGCAGTCGATGTATCAATGGCATTTTTAGTGGTTGTACAATTAAAAAATGTATGAAATATGTAAGATGATTTATTAAATCCATAACTACAATAAATATTCAAAATGGCTTCCATTTTGCTCTAAACAGACAAATAGTCTTCTTTCGAATGATTCTACAACAAGTTTTAATGTATATACAGAAATCGAACGATTTGCCAAAATATTTGATTTCGTAATGCTATCTTCGGGAATCGTATTTAACACTCGATCCTTAAAAAAAGCAACAAGAAGAAAACCATCGAGGTTCGGAGTGGCCAATCAAATGAACCAATGTCATGATCACAATAGGAAAGGTGGGTCGGCCAATTCAACTTAACAACGGTCATAGATGTTTTCCAGTTAGATTAATCACCTCCCCGTAATCGGATGACATGAACAATCCCTTTTTGCATCCCGCCTTTTTTGTTGGAATTCGAACCCGGGGTATCTCCCGATCCAAACGCCGCAGCTTTTAACACTGCGCTATTTGCTCGGTATGTGAAACATAATTTCGCAGAAAATTATAAAATATTTGAATGGTTTTATAATAAAAATTTTATAATAAAACTTTTATTGAAAATACCAATATACTCGAGCTATGATTTTTATTTATTATACATGTGTAAACTAACAAATACATATTTAATTTCGTCGCCGCTTGATGTTTTTTATGCTTTATGTGTGCGAATGCAAAACACGATGATGGGAAATTTAATCGAATTTATTAACAAAAATAATTCTGTTGGAAAAAAATCGCAAAAAATTAATATATGTATGTAATTTTTTCTAATTTGCTATAGAATTTCCCATTGAAATTGGGATTTGAATATAATTTGAAAGTAATTTGGCCCATTCAACTTAACATTTATTAGAATGAAAACTCAAAATTTATGAAAATTAGTTGGCTTGTTTAAATAACTGTATGATGTGGACCCTTTTTTTCGTTGATGAAAATGACCGTCACGTTACAGTCAATGGAGATAGCTACAGAGACTTGTTGCACCGTTATTTGGTCAATTGCATTAGACAATAATGATATGTGGTTTCAACAAGACGGTGCGACATGCCCCACAGCAGAACTAACAATCGACTTATTGAAATCTAAATTCGATGAATGTGTTATATCCAGAAATGGTCCTGTTCATTGGCCGCCTATAGATCGTGAGATTTAACACATTTAGACTTTTTTTATGGGGCTACGTTAAATCATTAGTCTATGCCAATATGGCCGTTTCCATCGAAATGTGTGGCCGAGTCATAGAAAATCGACAACTGCAAACGTCCCGTGGTGGACATATGAACGATGTAGAATTCCATACATAAATGTTTTGATAGTACTTCAAGCCAATAGTAAAATTTTCGAGATGTCTTTATTGGAAAACTCTCGTTTAAACGGAGTCGCTTTACGTTTTAAATGACTTTAAGCTAAACAAACTAGTTTCAGTTTTCGTTCAAATTTTACTCAATTTTAGTTTCAATCAAATTTAGTTTCCTGTTTCCTTTTTTATTAATATTTATACCATTCGGAATGCAATTAGAATTTTAAAACTGACCACAATTGGCATATGGTAAAATCGGTTTGTTTTTCAAAGTTCAATTTGAGCGAACTTCTCGATTGGAATAATTTCTACTCAAAGATTGCAAAACCCTTTAATAACCCTTTAAAATAACCCTTTAATTATAATATCATGAGATAAACTAATTAATTAGTTAATGAGCTTGAAATAAGCATATATGTTTTGAAAACATAAGATAGAAACATAACTTTTCTATTAACTTTACTAATATTTATGATTTAAAATAAAATTAATATCAAAATCTTTAAACCCACAAAAAATATTAGATAATTCAATGAAAAAGGTAAAAAACTCTTTCAAGCTAAATATATTAACTTATCATACCGGAATCGGGGCAAAGTCCCTCGAACTCAAATAAATAAAAACGAAATCAACATTAATTTAACATAAAATATAAAAGAATAAATATCACACCCTAAAAAAATCACAACAAATAATATACTTATAAATAAAATTCTAGCATACTCGGCCAAAAAAATTAAAGCAAATCCTCCAAATCCAAAGATGCTGCTGTTCTGTGGCAACGATTCCCTTCGCTCTCTAAAAATCTTATTATTGCCTACAGAGAAAATTTTCTAATCTACGATTTGAGGTACAAATTCTACTAACAAAAGGTCTTATTTGATTTTCTCTTTTTCAAATTACAGTGTATTGTCTCTTTCACCCTATGTTCGTTCAGTGAAAAAATTAAACATGATTGGTTTAAAAAACTAAAATAACGAAGGAACGGATGAATTAACCCAACCGTGAATTCGCCTTAAAAACTATTTATCTTTAATAGACGAAATAATTAATCTAGCATTTTTGGTTGTATACTCGTATATAGAGTTTACTGTACAAAAATTATTTTCTTAAGTTGATTTTTTTCTTCACTAAAATTTGCGCTAGCTCCTATGCATATGTATGCGTATGATAATATAAAGGACTACGTACACCAATGATAAGCCCAACCTACATTCCACACCTATCATATAATACTGTGTTTCTATAATATGTTATATTGTTCAATTTAAAAGGTCGAATGATTTTATCGACATTATCTTGTGGCCTTACAGAATTCTTCTTCATCTCGTTCAATTTAATGTGGAGAAATAATTTTGAAAAAAAAACGTGAGCTCTCATTTTCTGAAAATAATTCTTTTGTCCTATAACAACATTGTATCTGTTTAATCTTCTGTCACGACCACATACAGAATTTTTTTGATAAATTGAATTGGATGTCAAAAACTAACAAAACGTATATAAATTATGTATAATGTATATGTGAATTCAGCAAAATACACACCTGATTCATTTGCACCTCCAATTCGTTACTACTTAATAAGCAATTATCGGTTTTCGGAAAACCAAACAAACAGATATAAAAAAAACACTATAGAATTGAAAAGTGAAAAATTAAAAGGTCACCGCAATTACCTTAGAGCCAATGCGAAACATCTCAGTAAATCATGGGCATAACTAAATCTAATAGTCAACCACAGAGTTCGATGCTTTAGTAGTCGCCTATTATAAATACCATGAACGTGTTTTTTTTTCAGAAATAAAAACCATAACTATGCTAATTGAACTCACTCTTTACACCAATAAATTATAATTTCATTAATTTTAATTAGAATTTGATATATTTAAGTTAACTTCACGCCGTAATAATATACATGTTAAATATGCTGTAAATGCTCAATTTTAGATTTTATTAAAGTCAAATTCAAACATGAATAAGACGTTATGTTATATTAAGCAGAATTCCAGCATAATTCTGAACTTTCTTAAATCAGGCCAAAATTCTACTACGGTTGAATATTTTGAAATCATTACAAGATTGTGGAAATTGAAATTCTTTGCTACCCAATTTTAAATGATTAGATTTTATAACAAAAAGTTTCACTAATCGGCGTTCCAGAAAATAATTATCTATATATATGAGTAAATCATTCATCGTTAATCTACAATAATAATGATGACCACCAACATGTTAAAATATATAAAAATTATACGAATTATTTTATATTTCTATAATATATCTTATACTAAAAAATTAAAGTAAAATAAATGTAATTTATAATTTTATTCTTTCTAACGATATAACGCGCTTTGCAAACTATTCGGTCATGGTCTTCGAATTTTTTACTTTCATTGGAAGGCCACAAAATAATAAATAAAAATACGAGTACATACATTATAATAGTGATATCGAAGTGAATAAAATTACATGTGTGTACTGAATGTATGTAAATATATCGGCATACTCTATTTTCATAGTTTATAATTTATATATATATAAATTATATATTATAGAGAGCCGTATTTTTGCGATCTACACACGAGTGTATTGTAAAAAAAAAGTTACATTCACTTAAAATAATAATACGACTAATAATAATAATTGTTCATTTAAAGTGTGTTTATATATAGTGCGCACAATAATAAATTAATTGAATAATATAAAAAAAATGTTCAAATAGGATTTGAAATTTCCATGAGAGCCAATTTTCAAATTCTATATGTAGAACATCTTCAAGGATATTTTACACTTACTTACTCGCGTTATAGCTGTACGTTTGGTTATATATGTACTGTACCGCTGTTGCAAAGTTGACTGCAGGTTAATAACCTAAATAAATTTAAAGTTGATTTTCTGTTGTTTTTTTTTTATAGAAAGGTAAACACCTTTCAAGGTTTGAGTTTTCAAGTATAAATTTTCAGTGATATTTAATTATTTAAAATTTCTAGAAAGTGCATACAGTATTATGCTTATGAATGAAGTAAATAATGTTTTTTTTGGATTGAATTCGGGGCGGAATTGATCTTTTGATGTGGTATATATACTTTTAGCCTTCAACATAGAATTTAAAATACTATATATTCTAGAAGGTTTTCATGATAATTGCAGTGTTGTATAATTGTATCGGTTTATTTCAGGAACTCAGCACATCTGTAGCTATACATATGTAGTTGATCTTGATTGGTCGTTTGGGCTGTGGTTATTAATACTCTATAATTGTAGAATGGAGAATGTTTACATATGTTATCTCTTAAAAACTACTTAACTTATACAAAAAGGAATATTTAGTATTTAACTCAGCTCTTATTACTTAGAAAAGAGAAGCTACAAATTATGTTTAAAATACTATTACTGGGTGCCTGATACCCAATTTTTTGACTTACTTACGTATTTTTTATTTCAAGTCATTATTATCAAGACTACACGAAAAACACGGTATACACGTGTTTCACGTAGACTAAAAATTCCGGCCTATGTTTGAGTAGATTTTTTTGGTTTGAGGCTTTGCTCAAACTTTTTTTCTTTACCTTATAAAACAAATAAACAGTTAAAATGAACATGAACGATACCAGTAACGAGAATTTAGTTAATTATTTAGAAAATTACACACACAACAATAAAGGAGGTAAATGGTGAATACTAACTACATATCAATTTGATAAGTCATCAAAAAATATAAATTATATCCAGCGCATATAGAGTCTATAAAGTGAGAGTAGTCTACATTTCAGACTTTCTCAATTCTAGACTATATAATAATAAACAGTATTAAAGGCCATTACTGGCCCCTTACTGAGTCAACAACCCGGCTCCAACCGTTTCGATCCTGAGCATGGTCTTCATACTGTCTAAGACAATCTGAAGAGGCCAAGTCGTTCTCTACATCGTGGAGCCATCGTCGCCGGCAACGACCTCTGCGCCTACCATATGGTGGCTCTCCTTTCAGAGATCGCTGCACAATTCGTTCCGGATCAGCACGCAGAACGTGACCGAGCCAGCGTACTCGCTGAGATCTTATTTCATGTACAATATCGGGGATCTTCATCAGATCTCTGATCTCGATATTGTACAGAGCTCGGTAGGTACCATCTATTTCGCGTTTTGGGCCGTAGATCACACGCATGACTCTTCTCTCAAATGTTAGGAGCCATCTCTCGTATTCATCCGTCAGCGCCCAACTTTCACATCCAAACATAACAACGGGCCTGATCAACGCTTTGTAAAGCTTCAGCTTCACGGCACTTGATAAGTGTTTAGATTTTAGCAGTGGCCTTAGAGGATACAGAGAACGACTGCCAGCTGCCAGCCGCAGTTTAATATCCTCACCCACACTATTATCGTGAGTGATAAGAGAACCCAAATATTTGAACCTCCTCACTCCCTCAAACGTGTGGTGGCCACTACTAAAATCTGGTGTGCCACTGTCCCTAAAACCTGAGATCAGGTATTTCGTTTTGGACTCATTGATCTGAAGTCCAACAGAAGCTGAAAACTAGACTATATACCCATTCATTCAAACAAAATTGTGCCAGTCACAGTAAAGAATTGGGGCTTAGTCGGGTACACGCAGAATTAATTAGGGCATCCCGTATCACGATTTTCAATATTCGATAGATATTTATGTCACGATTTTCAAGAACAAAATTGTAGGTTATTTCGTTTAGAATCAATTGTTAGAATAAATTTGAACATGTATCATTTTTCTCATTTCTTTAGGTGTATTACTTAAAATACTCATTTAAAACCGGAATACGGTACGATGCACAATTTCAAACCACATATTTATAAACAGGATGCACGAAACAGTTTTGAATTATTCAATTTTATACATACATATACTGTTTCGTACCTAATCCTAAATAGAATGATATTTCACTCGAGCAGGCTGTGTTTAATTAAGAAACGAGTATTGACGATTGTAAACGTAGGCTAAGCTCCTCTCGCGGAAAAAATAATTATTAAAAAGAACGATACATTTGAAGTTTGTGTTGTTGTTTTTGTATTCGAAGTTAGGTGGCTGTGTGTTTTTAAAGGCAAATGGATAGATAATTTTAATTTAAACGTCAAGCTTTATTTTTATTTTAAACGTCAATGGATAGATAGTTTTATTTTAGGAAAATTCCGCTACGTGGAATCCGTGATGCTCCAATCGTCAATAGACGATGTTAGATTTTTACTTTTCTAAAATAATGGTTCTTATCTCAACTCACATAAGTTATTTTATTCAATGTTGTTTCTTAAGTAAATAATAAAATAAAAGCAGTTCAGCGATTTTTCAAAAAAGTGTTTCTCTTACAATATCAGTTATCAGTTTCACTGCAATAAAGAAAAAACATTGCAATAATAAAATCATATTTGTACATAATAGAAGACTATAAATCAAAATTTAGTATCTGTTTTACTAAGCTCGTTGAGGCATAGATCGGCATCAGGCAAACTACTAGTATGTATTCAAGTTTTACTAATGACGAGAAATGATAAAACTGATTTTGTGATTTCTAACACTTTAAATTGTTGTATGGCGTGGAATACATCATTGTTCAACCAAAAGAATTTTTATTTAGGGCGACATAGCAATCACTTTTGAACTGTAAGATTATTCGTTTTAAAATTTTTAAATTTTTTAATAGTATGAGGTCTATTACCGCCCTCGATAGCACAGTAAGTAGCGTGCTTGCCTTGTTATTCGAGGGTCTCGGGTTCGATTCCCGGTGGTGACCAAAAATCACGGTTGGGTGTTTTTAATGTGTAAGTATTTGTGTTTGTCCCGGGTATTGCACCCGTGGGCCCATTGTAGCATTGAGTGCTGGAGTAATCCGCCCAATTTTAATTTTATGAGGTCTATTTAAAGTTTCTATTTGTATGTGCTTTATTGTTACGAGAATACATGTGCTGAGAATGTATATGCTTTATTGTTACTTTATTATTACTTTATTGTTGATATTTTTTATTTGATCATCTGCACATTGCATATCCCATTCCAGCCAATATACTTATGTACTGACATATAAGATCGGTCGGTCCATGAGTTTATTTGAAACTGAAAACTACCATTGTGCATCCTGTCTGTCTATGTTGGCATGCGAACTCGGTACCTCCCGATCGAAACGTCACAGATTTATCTGGACTGCGCTATTTGCGCTATGCTTTGACTTGTATACAACGTCGGCATTGTTGGATAGTTCGTACGTCTATAATTTTGGAGGTCTGTATTTTAAGCCGTGCCTATACAAATAAATTAAATCAGTGACATAATAACTTTTTAATATTTTCGAATTCTTCTTTTTAGCCACAGGGCTTTGGTACTCCTCACAGACGGCAACTATTTGTTGATGACATTTTTTGAACTCCGTTTCTCCTAAATTTTCTAAAGAAACAGTCGCTTATATCATACTTTTAGGATCAGTTCTACTTAAAGTTTTTTTACCTATATGTAACTAATATTTTTAATGATCTCATAGAGACCATTTCTGATATTTCAACTGTTTTTATTCTAACATTGAAATATTAAGTTATTTTATTTTTATTTCTACTTAAAAATTACAAAACTATATTAACAATACTAATAGCACTTTAATAATAATAATCACTTATAACACTTTAATTAAATGACACTTTATTAAAAAATCACATTGACATTAAAAAAGTAACCTCAGTTACATACGAACTCACTATTTCAATCAATCATCTCGAAAATATCGCTTAAGAACTAAGAAGATTTTTTAACTATTAAAACATAAATGTAACAAAAACAAAAATATCACTTAACTGTATTTAATTTTTAAGAACCGAACACTTTAAATTTGCAAAATCCGCTTATGTATGTACATTTCAATTCATCTCATGACAAACATTTAAGCAAAAAGTAAACATCTAACTTTTCAAATTTTAACGAAAAATTTAAAATTTAAAACTTCGCTGTTGAGCACAGATACATAATATTATAGCAAGGTTTTAGAATGTATATTTTAAAATTACTTAATTAAATTTAAAAGAGTTAATAGTTTAATTTTAATCAAGCTTACAAATAAATTTACAATTCCATCCGATTAAAAGTGCCATTTTGACATGTATCCTAGCAACTACCATGAAAAGGAAAAAGGAAACAAATCATCGTTAAATTACACGATTTTTCTTTTTTATTGTCAACAATAGTTGAGGGTGTGTCAAATGATTATATTCCAATCAAAACTTTTCGTCCTCTGCACTTATAAATACAGGCATAATACTCTATAGTCTATAGTGTCTATACTAATTGTTCCCAAAAATTAATGTCAAGAGTTTCTAATGCAGTCACGATTTTTGGTTGGTGTAATTTTTAAAATTTTCTATAAGATTGTTTTAAAATAGAAACAAAACAGTATTTAACAGCAATTGTAAATTATGATCCATATTTGGCGTCAAACGAATAACATGTATGTAGCTAAAGTGTAAATGAAAAAATTCAATAAAATTGATATTGAAAATATGAATCATACTTTTTAATTTTCACGGCCAATATAACTTAATTGTACTGTACATACCTAATTGGTTATCAATTTTCACACAAATCTTAACAGTAATTAAAGTAATTTATTATAATAATAGGTACAAAATGTCCAAATAACCAATAGTCATTAATCAAGTTCTAAACAAGAGTATTTTAAATTAAATACCCATCAAATAATTATATCATCAAATTCACGCGATCATTCATAAATCTATACCCATGATCATTACATATATACTCATCGTAAACAAATACATATGTGATCATAATAAATTAATTATAAAATTCGACTATCATATACATAATATGTGTATAGTATACGAGTGTATATTCATAAACAAACTAATCATCTCTTGGCTCTCGTATAATATGATTGTAATTAAATTAAACGCTTCGTTTAAGATAAAACGAACATACATATATGTATACCAAAAAACACAAAAACTATTATTCTTCTTAATCGTATCTATATGCACGAATATGTACACTGAAATCTGCAATACATACACAACCAAAGATCTAAATAATACTGAAAAAAAAAACTCAACTCAACTCACAAAACTACAAAAGCACAACGCGAGCGATGTACATATTTAATTTTTCATCGCATGTATATATGTATTTATATTTTATATAGTACACTATTACACACTCTCAATTATGAGAGTAGTGGTGGGTGGTGGGAGAAAATACTATATAACCGGCATTAATTCATGAATTTATTTCAGTCTTTCTTTTCAAACTCTCTATATCCTACTTAAAGTGAAAACTTAAGAAAAAAAATTAACTTAACGAAATAAATATAAATAAAATAATTTTTTTTTTAATTTAATTTTTATTAATTGAGAGAAAGAAGTGATGTTGAAAATAAATAAAAAAAAATTAATTTATAAAATTTAAAAAGCAAACATTTTTTTTTTTTAAATAAAACAGTTACTCATAAAACGGAATATTAATACATAAAAAGGGTGAATAAAGGAAGACGCGAGCTCTTCCATCTGGAGTTAGGTGTTCAAACCTACTATTTCCAACATAATAAAACTAAATAAAAACAAATTTTAACAAAAGTTAAAAAATTCGAATGGCAGTTACTTTTTCGAAAAAAAAATTGTTTTTTGTATGTGTTTTTTCATTTTTGGATTTGAGAAACTTTTCAAAGTGAAATTATTGTATTAACTTTTTTATTGCACAAAACAAAACAGAGTTAACAAAAAAAGAAAGTAAAGAATTTTTCTGGTTGAATTGTTTTCAAGTTGCGTGGCAAAAATAAAAAACAACAAAAACATAAATATAAAAAAAAATCTCTAAGAAAATTGTATTTTTTACAGTTAAAAAAATTTATTAGAGAAAGACATTTGCCGATTGAGTGATTTATGCTTTATATTTCAATTTTGTGAAAGTTTTAATACGTTGTTAGCAAAATAACGTTAATGTTATTGATTTATGTTTAAGAATATAATATAAACTGATAAGAAGTGTGATAATTGGCTGTGCTATTTTTTAAGATATAATAATATTTAATATTTTGTTATAAATAATAATAATAATAACCAAAGGACACTATATATATTTACACAAAATGTCTAATAATAATAATATTAATAACAACGATAGTAATGTTGATAGTAATAATAAAATTATGCTAAGTGAAAGTTCATCAATCTTAAATTATGCAAATAAATTAGAAAATTATCATGATCAACAACAACTTCATAATAACAACGATAACAGTATTACAAATGACAATGATGATGATCATAATATGAGTGAAATACCATTACACGAAGAATTGGATGCGTTAAGTCCGCTTATTATGGACAATCACACAATGGTCGAGCATCAAGAAAATTTATATATCGGCGATTTAGATGATTTTAAATTCGCAATGAAACATTCAGATACAAAGGATTCAATGAGCTCGGTCGATAGTGACCTTTCGCTATCGTACGACATTCAAAATAATTCACCACACAAAATTAAATCCGAATATCATCATTTGTCATCGTCGTCAGATCATGAGAATGGAAAAGACTCAGGATGTGATGAATTCGAGCGAAGCAGTAATTTAAATCAAACCATAATCGAAGAGAGTTTAATAAATGAGGAGGAAATTGAAATTCCAGATGATGATATGTGCGAAAAAATATGCGAACAAGTTGAATTCTATTTTTCAAACGATAATATTCTTAAGGATGCATTTTTACTTAAACATGTGCGACGGAATAAAGAAGGATTTGTTAGTCTAAAGCTGGTCTCGAGTTTTAAACGGGTGCGTCAATTAACTAAAGATTGGCGGGTTGTCGGATACGCCATCAAACAAAAAAGTCAAAAAATCGAGTTGAATTCAATTGGCTCGAAAATTCGTCGTATCGATGCATTACCCAGTTACGATGAAACGATGCCATCACGAACCATAGTGGCTACAAATTTACCATTCGATAAGCTTACGATTGAAAAAGCATCCGATTATTTCTCAAAATGCGGTGAAATTGAATTGGTGCGAGTATTGCGTCCGGGACACACGATTCCCTCGGACGTTCGACAATTTTTTAACAAATATCCAGAACTACAACAGAAAGAATGTGCTCTTATTGAGTTTGTCGAATCACAATCGGCACGAGTCGCGCAAAGTTTAAGCGCCGATATACAAGTATTCGAAATGGTGGCAACCAAAAAGAAGACGGGCAAAAAACAATCGGTCACCAAAATGATTGAGAATTATAAATACTCTGAACATGATGCAGAAAGAAGTCGTGGAGGCGGTGGTGTTGGACATGTACATCGAAATATTATCGACCAAAATAATATCCGTAATATCCTGAAGAAATCGAATCCTGGATATTTTAATCAACCGATTCATCAATGCCGAAAAATTTCATTCGAAAACCACATGGAACATAACCACATTCGTCGTAACAGTAACTGTTCAGAGGCCTCGTCACGAAAATACTCAAACTGCTCGGAAGGATATTCCAGTTGCTCCGATGCGATGTCGCGTCGCACTTCGTCTTGCAGCGATAATAGTTCTCGCCGTACATCTAACTGTTCTGATCTATCATCGCGCCGATCATCAAATTGTTCTGAATACATATGCCACTGTGGTGCCATACGCCGTTATTCGCAATGCAGCAATGAGGGCAGCAATTATCGTCGTTTATCCTATTGCAATATGGATCATCGTAAATTATCGAATACAAGCGATATAAATCGTCGCCTATCAAACGATTCGAGCCAAGGCGTAATTTCCGGAAATTTTGAACGTAAAATCTCATTCGAATGTCCACGTAAAATTAGCTCGTCCGGTTTTGAACTAATCCGTAAATTATCCAGCGGCGAACAATACAATTACAATCGTAAAATATCGAACGATTCGGGCTGCAGCGGTTTTGATCGTAAAATATCAACCGATTCCGGTTATGATCGTAAACTATCCATGGAATCAAATTGTAGCGGTATTGTAAATCCTGTGCGGCGCCCCAGTGGATCGTACATGAATCCCGAAAGTGTTGTACGAACACCAATCGGTCCAGATGGCAGCAAAGGTTTTGGTGCCCGAACACGTAAAATTGGACACACTGTACCACCTGTTTAAATTAAACACACTTAAATAAACTTTATAAAATATATAAATTAAGACTTAAGTTTAGCTGCTATTTATTATATAATAATTATTAAATTAAATTTGTTGTCTAAAACGTACAATATTGGCTATATGAATATAGGTACATTAGTTTTTTGTTTTAGTACTAAGTACTAAAGCATGTCTTTATTAGAAGATTTTATATATATATATATATATATATATATATATATATATATATATATATATATATATATATATGTATATATATATATATATATATATATATATATATATACATATATATTTATATATATATATATATATATATATATATATATATATATATATATATATATATATATATATATATATATATATATATATATACATATATACATACATATACATATATGTATATAAATTATCATAATTTTATTATATAAATACATATTTAGGGTGTTGGTACAATTAACTATTATCATAAGGTATAATATACCTTCGAAAAAATACTTTGAAACCTTCATAGTGAAGGTGCTTTTTTCTGAAGAAACTATAAAAACTATTTTAAAAAAACTTATAAATAGTATTTAATTATTATTTTACAATGTTAAAATCCTCCTCTAATATATAACATACATAAAGCAACACTACATGTTTAATCCAATTAGGTTTTTTGCATTACTTTTTTAATTATCTATAACATATAACCGTTTTTTTCTGTTAGTTTTGCATCCATTCAAGTATGTATGTACATATATGTTCATACGTATGTACATACATACCTTTATAAAAATATTATATATTTATCATTACATACATAAATTTTCTTTTCTTATAACTATTACTTACACCACTATATTACTGTATTTACCATTTTGTGTAAATTATGTTCATTAAATTGTGTTTTAGTATTAAAAATGTAAAATAAAATATTGTATTTTTGTATATATCGTAAAATTGAAAATTTAAATGAACTAAAAAAAAACAAAAACTACAATTTCTAAATATACTTTAAAATAAAATCGTTTTTAATTATTAATTTTTTTTTAATTAATAGACACGCTCACCATATTTTATACATATATATATTTTCTCCGCTTTTTTTTATATTTCAACTGTAGAAAATTAATTTAAATTTCAAATCACCATGTGCTTTTTTTAATTTCAAGAACATGACATTGAAAAATACAAAAATAACAATTGAAAGTAAAAGTCAAAATTAAACTAAAATGAAATTAAAATTAGGCCATTGGTTCACAGATGTCACTACGTTAGGAGATTTTTTTTACACAGGTTAACAGTGTAAGTATAATTTACATAATATGAATTAAGTAAAATATTTATATGCAATTGATAAATTAGTGGTATAACTGCAACATTTATGTTTCTCCAAATTATATCAAGATCACGATATAAGATGAGCGCGGAAGTAAGCAATTCATCTATGTATATACATACTTGTATATATATATAAAAGATCATATGCAAATGATGCATTACGCATATATATCCGATATTGATTTATTGACCATAAATTTCATCGAAAACATAAAAAAATTATACAAAAAACAAGAATCAAGGTTATTGACACAAGCATGGAAACATTTCGTATTTACTAACTATAACCTAAGCTTATTATTGACACCTTGAAATTGAAAAAAGATGATAAATTTATAAAATTAATAGACCTAGCTGGAATCTATTTTTATAATTTTATTTATCTGCGAGTTTACTCTCGCAACGAGACGAGACAATTTAAAGCATGTATTAATTCATGGTTTTTATATGAATAAATAATTAACATTCATGATTTCTCTTAAAACACTCTGATTTCAGAAGTCTATCATCAGTCGATTTTAGAATAATTCAATTCTATAATCATAGATCAACAAAATGAGAATATGTAAAGGTTATCTTCATAATTGTACAATCGGGCCTGATACATTTTATTTTAAAGAAAAACAGTAGTTCAAAATAAGCCGTTTAAATATATGTTGGCCTTGTAAATTTAGCCAAGACAAATTCGAAAACTGACTCCGCTGCAGCTTAATAATCCAACTACAGAATCGAGCGAGGCCCATAGTGCACACCTAGAATTCTATCCAAATTCAAAAACTCGTACTGATATCTTCCCCTCGTACTGAGGCTCCCTAATGAAGTTCTTCGTCTTATATGATTTATAGATTTTTTACGGTGGCCATAGTTAAAAGATAAAGAAGCCGCTAATTCGCAGAGCCAATTAGAATTAATTGGGAACGAGCGTTGGCTAAACAGTCCGCGATTTTATTGCTTTCGATAACATAATTCATTGACACCAGCACAAAAATTATCGTAATTTTTTATTATTGGAGAAATCTCCTTTTCTTAAATGAAATATTTGCAATTCTTAACAAGTTTGGAATCGGTGGTGAGCATTAGCGTCACCTCCAATCCTAAGGGCAGATTGCGTTTATGCTTATTTTGTTACAAGATTAGTCAATTAGTCATTTACTTCTGAGGGGGGGGGGGGGGTGAAGGAGAGTAATACTGCAAATAAATAGACCAGCTTGATTTAAGAAGAATGGAATAGCCTCTTTGCCTTTATGCATTTCAATTTTGCAATGCTAAAGCATGATTATCCCCACTTTGTCCGTCCATATGTAATCTTATATTCACTCGAAAAGTAGGTATTTATCCGATTCTCGTAACATTTGTGTAACAGGTTAGACTGTTTGTTTCTTTTTCTATACGAATAACATTTGTTTACGTCTTACCGAAAATGGTATAATTTTTACCAATGGCGCCGTTAATATTTTTACGATTTTATATTTTACGACAAATTTTTGCAGAAGAATAAAAAAAATCGTGCATGTTTTGAAAATACAGCTTGTATATTGTTACGTTTTGTGCATTGTGAATAAAACAATCGATGTAAATTCTAGATAACACTAAATTCATTTATTTTCGAACAATTACACTAAACACTAATTTAATTAGTTCACTTATTTAACTTCACAATTATTAGATTTTATTACACTTTAATATCACTGTATTACACTTTATAAACACTTAACTTCACTTTTTCCTTTGATTATTACTAGCACTATCACGGTTAAAACACAACTAATTAACTCCTAAAATTCTATCTCGTTTTTATACCAAATAATCCAACCCTCTAGAATATTCCACAATTCGAGACTTGAATAGTCTAGACTCATCTAATTATTACAATTTACATTTACGGTAGTGTCGCTACTCATATAGAGATGTTGCCACGATCGTAACACTGCCCCCTACCTAATCCTGATTCGTCCAGAACAAGATCCAATTCACCTCCCCTGTAGAGTGCTAATCGCGCTATGTACCCCTTCGGATTTCTTCTCTGTGTTTTCCGAACCCTGTAAACCACGTCGTTTATCCTTTTGATGACGATGTACGGTCGATGGACTGTAAAGGTTGCTGCTTCGTTGTAAAACCCCTCTTCTATTGCAAATTGTTACGCCATACTAAATCTCCTACGTTAAAACCACTCTTGTTTACTCGCACGACTCTCCGGGTCTTTATTCGGTTACCTGACACTCGTATTTTCTCTCGTGCAACTTCTTCTGAGTTCGATGGACGCTCTTCCCGCTGATCCACTGCTACTCCTCTGACTGTTGCCCCGGCATCATCTAAACGAAGTGGCACCTCGAATCTATTACAATCCAATACTCCCTGCCCCAAATCCATCACGAAACCATTCGCCTTCAAGAAGTCCATCTCCAAGATGATTTCATCCACTATATTTGTGACCAGCACTTCGTATTGTATTGGAACTGAGTATTGCCGATCCTTATAGTTGCAATCTTCTTGCCCGTAATGACGGCATCCTCGCCAATGGCCGTTGTGGCAGCTGACTTTCCTTAGTCCAACTACTTCTTCATATTCCT
Organism: Tipula unca; assembly: GCA_951394425.1. Taxonomy (NCBI): domain Eukaryota; kingdom Metazoa; phylum Arthropoda; class Insecta; order Diptera; family Tipulidae; genus Tipula; species Tipula unca. The sequence continues at coordinate 93,378,139 of OX596382.1, forward strand.
GTTCCAACTTCTGGACCACAATTCTCTCGTTACCCGATCCTCGCTGCACCAGAGACCGCGATTCCGCCCGTCCCCATCTTATTTCCCGGCAGTCACGTGATATATGACCCGCCCAACATCGTATTTTTCTAATACCTTGGTGACCTGTCGCTGCTCCTTGGCCAAAAATTGATGTTCGATGCATAGGAGATCGTAATATCGGTCGCCTCCATCTTACTTCACAGCAATCTCGTGCAATGTGACCCATCCTGCAACATGCAAAACACCTACTCTACTGCCACCTTCTTTCTCACATCCATCTCCACCCGTCGCACACACACTTCAAGTGCCGGTTTAATAATGGCCTGTGCAGTCTCGTTTATCATCGCACAAGCGATGGTCTCGACGAAAGTAGCTTTGGGTGACAACATTACTGCTTTTCGCGTCTCTGGATCCCGTATTCCATCAATGAACGCGTCTATCTTAATTCTCTCCATGTAATCGGGACACGTATTTGTATGTGCCAAATGCACTAGCCGCTCGACCGCCGATGAATATTCTTGAAGAGTCTCTCCGATTTTTTTATATCGATTCTTCAACTCCATACGATACATTTCTCGTTTATGGTCACTTCCGAACTTTCGATCCAGCGCCTTCATTATTTCGTGGTACTTATTTCGTGGTCATGTTCCGGAATAGTCTGCAATGTCTCAGCCGCTTTACCTTTAAGAGCTACTATTAAAGCTGTTTCACGATTTACGTCATTCCAACTATTTTGGTTGACGATTGTCTCAAATTGAATTGTGCCATCGAATATTATATATTTAATACTGCACTCTCATCCGCTTCGTCCTCTTCTGCATAGTTGGAAAATGTTGATTCGTCAAAATTGTAACTAGCCGGATCAATACCTGCCATCTCCAGACCGGCCGTTGACAAACCACGCTGTTCCAACTCTTCCTTTAAATCGGAAATCTTTAACTCGTCTAGAATCACCTTTTAATTCACAATCCGACCGCTGTCACCAATTGTTACGTTTTCCGTGTCAAACAAGGTTCGAACACTGGATTGCGAATAAAACAAACGATGTAAATTCTAGATAACACTAAATTTATTTATTTCCGAACAATTACACTAAACGCTAATTTAATTAATTCACTTATTTATCATCACAATTATTATTTTCTTACACTTTAATAACACTGTATTACACTTTATAAACACTTAACTTCACTTTTCCTTTTATTACTACGCACTATCATGGTTAAAACACAACTAATTAACTCATAAAACTGGATCTCGAATTTATACCAAATATTCCAACCCTCTAGAATATTCCACAATGTTCGAGACTATTCTTGAATAGTCATCTAATTATTACAGTTTACATTTACTGTAGTGTCGCTACTCATATAGAGATGTTGCCACGATCGTAACAATATTGTTACGATCGTGGCGACATCTATGTTTGAATAGTGACACTATCGTTAATTTAAAATTGTTATAAAGTAGAACAGTAGAGGTGTCTAGACTTATCTAGACTAATCGAATATTCTGGAGATTTCTAGAATGGTTAGAATATTTGGTATAAATACGCGACAAACATTTGGGAGTAAAATCAGTTGTGTTTTAACCGTGAGAGTGCTAATAGTAATTAAAAGGTAAGTGTTTATAAAGTAAAATAAAGTGTTATTAAAGTGTAATATAGTGTTGTTAAAGTGTAGTAAAATAATTATTGTGAAGTTAAATAATTAAGTTAAACTAGTGAAATAATTAAATGAGTGTTTAGTGTAAATAATCGGAATAAATAAATTTAGTGTGATCTAGAATTTACATCGTTTGTTTTATTCACAATCCGTCGTTTGTTTTATTCACGATCGAACCTTGAATTTGACAAGGCAAAAACGTAACAATTGGTGACAGCGGTGGGATTGTGAATTAAAAGATGATTCTAGACGAATTGAAGATTTCCGATTTAAAGGAAGAGTTGGAGCGACGTGGTTTGTCAACGGTCGGCCAGAAAAATGTATTGAGGCAACGATTACTTCAAGCATTAGAGCTGGAGGGTAATGATCCGGCTAGTTATAATTTTGATGAATCGACATTTTCCGACCACGCAAATGGGGACGAAGAGAATGGAGAAAGTAAAGAGGCGGTAGTGGAGGTTGCAGCGGTACCTTCTGGAAATTTCGATATGGCGCAGTTAATGGCTGCTATTGAACAGTCCAGTTTGGAAATGAAAAAGTCAGTTGAAAAGTCCAGTAATGAATTAAATCAGAAAATTGATCAATCAAATCAAGAAATGAAAGAAATTAAACGGTCCAATCAGCGCATGGAGCAATCAGTGGGCGAGATCAATAACAAAATGGACGAGAAATTCAACGAAATGTATGCCAATCTACATGAAGGAGTAGAGCAAATTGAACAAAAATTACAAAAGGACATCCAAGGGTTGGAGCAGAAAGTTATTAACGGCAACGGAAACATACAAACAAATATGGAAGAGTTACAAGAGAAAGTTCTAGGCTTCGAGAAGAAACTTCTATGTATAGAGGTTAACGGAACAGCATCGCCAGTATCCTGAAGAGCCGATGTCAAAAGATCGGAGAGACTCTTCAAGAATATTCCGCAGCAGTCGAGCGGCTAGTGCATTTGGCACATGTGAATACATCTCTCGATTACATGGAGAGGATTAAGATGGACGCATTCATCGATGGAATACGGGATCCGGAAACACGTAAAGCAGTGATGTTATCACCTAAGGCGACTTTTTCCGAGACCATCGCGTGTGCTTTAATAAATGAGACTGCGCAGGCTATCATAAAACCGTCGCTTAAGGTACGACGAGTAGAAATGGATAGCAGCACCAACGTCGAGCGGTCGGTTCCAAGATACAGAGAGTGACAAAATGGGTCATATGTCGAGAGACTGTAAAGAAGGAAAATGGAGACGTACAAGATCGCGATCTCCTATGCAACGACGAGTATTAAGTAGAGAGCGAACTTTGGTCAAGGAAGATGGCCAAGAACGAAAGGAGTCGTTAAACTACAACGAGTCAGCCTAAAGGGGCAGAAGCTGACTCCCACAACCAATTGCCCCATAACCTCCATCCCTATTTCGAGATTGGGGCGAGTCGGTGACAGCTTAACAATTAAGGGAAGTATTGACGGGAAGACTTATTACCCTGGATACAGGAGCGGTGCGCACGTTTGTCCGTGAGGATCTAGTAAACGGAAGAGTACTACCAGCCAATGGGTTGAAATTACGTACAGCCACAGGAGAGAGCGCAGACATAAAGGGCAGGAAGCTTGTGAGAATTAAGATAGGCAATGCTCAATTCCAACACGAAGTGCTGGTCGCAAAAATAGTGGATGAAGTCATCTTGGGGATGAACTTCATGAGGGCGAATGGCTTCGTGGTGGATGTTGGAAGAGGAGTATTGGACTGTGATAATTTCGAGTTACCACTGCGAGTGGATGATGTGGAAACAACTACTAGGCGGGTAATAATAGAACATCGGGAAAGGCTGCCACCGGATTCGGAAACAATTGTGTGGGGGAGATTGGAGGAAGGTTCTGGGTCACCCAGGTTGTGGGTTGTAGAAGCCAGTAAAGAAGAAAGCGAAACCAAAGGAATTATGATAGGGAGGACGTTAGTAAAATCAGATAACGAATGTGGGGTACCGATTAGGACCCTAAATCTCTCGGAAAAGACAAAAACAATTAAGAAAGTTACGGTTATCGGTAAATGTGAAGAGGTGTCAACGATAATAAAATGCGAGCAGAAAAATCCGATTAGAAACACTGATACGCAAGAACATGAGCAAATAGTAGAACACCTCATGCAGAAATGGACGGGGGATCTTACCATGAACCAGAAAAGTTCAGCACGACAACTGTTCGAACAGTATAATTCGATATTTTGCAGTACACCGGATAATAATGGAAGGGCTAACGTGGTGAAACATCGAATTGATACCGGAACGGAGACACCTATACGCCAAGCACCGAGAAGGATACCTTTAGGAAAACGAGAAGAGGTGGATCGAATGGTAACGGACATGCAGGCAGCGGGAGTGATTGAATCATCAAACAGTCCATGGAGTTCACCTGTAGTGTTAGTGGAAAGGAAGGACGGAAAAATGCGCTTTTGTGTCGATTACCGAAAGCTAAATTCAGTAACGAAAAAGGATAGCTACCCATTACCAAGGATCGATGACACGTTAGACACATTGTCACGTGCTAGAATGTTTTCAACACTGAACCTGCAAATCGGGTATTGGCAGGTGGAAGTCCAAGAGCAAGATCGTGAAAAAACGGCGTTCAGTGTGGGTAATGGGCTATGGCAGTTTAACGTAATGCCATTTGGATTATGTAATGGCGCGGCAACTTTTGAACGACTAATGGAGCGCGTATTAAAGGGACTGCACTGGAAGACTTGCCTCGTGTATTTGGATGACATCATAGTTATGGGAAAGGATTTCGAAGAACACTTAAGAAATTTGTCAGAGGTATGGAAGCGATTGCAATCAGCCGATTTAAAGTTAAATCCGAAGAAGTGCTGATTATTTAGAACGGAGTTAAAGTTTTTGGGGCACAAGGTAACGACCAATGGAATCCACACCGATGAGGAGAAGATATCAGCGGTAAAGGACCGGCCAAGACCTAAAAATTTACGGGAATTACGGAACTTCCTCGGATTGTGCACTTATTATAGGCGATTTGTGCCAGGATTTGCCAATGTAGCAAAGAGCTTACATGATTTGACCCGAAAGAACAGAGCATTTGAATGGAATGACGAGCAAGAGGAGTCATTCAATAAATTGAGAAGGCGATTATGTACGGCACCATTGTTGGCATACCCTATACCTGGTGTTAAGTAAATTGAAGGGCAAGAAAGAGTAATAACTTATTACTCGAAGGTGTTATCTAAACCAGAACGTAACTATTGTGTAACTCGTAAGGAATTGTTGGCTATAGTGGAATGTGTGAAACATTTTCATAAGTACCTCTATGGCCAAGAATTTCATATACGGACGGACCATGGAGCATTACGTTGGCTGTTGCAGTTTAAGAATCCAGAAGGACAAATAGCGCGTTGGATTGAACGACTACAAAGTTATCATTACCAGATCGAACATCGGAAAGGGAGTACACATGGAAATGCCGATGCATTGTCAAGACGACCATGCGAAGTGGAATGTAAGCACTACGGGCGTTTAGAAGCAAAGGAAGACGTTATCGACATCAGGCTTATGCAAGTACTACCCGATAAGGAATGGACGGATGAAACGATTAAGGACGAGCAGTTAGCAGATCCAGATTTGGCAGTAATCATGCAATTTAAGGAGACAGGAAATCGTCCAACTTGTTGTGAAATTGCGGATAAGAGGTACCCTTACTGGGTACAATGGGATAGCCTCCAAATCGAAAACGGATGCTTAAAACGAATATGGGAAAGCTCGGACGGTAATGTGAAACAATCGGTAAAAGTGGTGCCTAAGTCTAGGATTGCCGAGATATTGAAGGAGTATCACGGAGGGGCAAGTGGATGTCATCTGGGAATTAATAAAACACTTTCCAAAATACGTCAACGTTTTTACTGGTCAGGATGTAGACAATCTGTAGTGGAGTGGTGTCAAAAATGTGATCAATGTGCGACGGTAAAAGATCCCGCACGGAAAAGTCGTGGAGCAATGCAGCAGTATAACGTTGGATCGCCATTTGAAAGAATCGCAATGGATGTGGCAGGACCATGTTGGTAACAAATATTTGCTAGTAATAATGGACTATTTTAATGTGGTTAATAATTGGATAAGTCGTTTTGGAGTACCAATGGAAATTCACACAGACCAAGGAAGAAATTTTGAGTCAGTTGTATTTCAGGAAGTCTCTCAGTTGCTCGGTATAAATAAAACAAGAACAACGCCTTTGCATCCTCAGTCGGATGGTATGGTGGAAAGATTCAACGGGACGTTGGAGAAATATTTAGCAAAGGTCGTGGATAATGATCAACGCAACTGGGATCGACACATTCCGATGTTCCTAATGGCGTATCGATCAGCAATACACGACTCAACGGGAATGACACCAGCGAGAATCCTTTTTGGAAATAATCTGCGATTACCCGGAGATCTAAAGTTTGGAGCTGTTCCGTCATCAGCTTTAGATAGACAGAATTATGTTGACCAGATGAGAGGAGAACTCGACGAGATACACCAGTTTGTACGAGAGAAGATACGGATATCAAGTGACCGCATGAAGGCTCGATATGACATACGAGGAAATAATAAAGGTTTCGAAGAAGGAGATTTAGTATGGCTTTACAACCCACAACGGAAGAAGGGTTTGAAACACCATCATCGCCAAAATAAATGACGTGGTCTACCGGATCAAGAAAGGGCAGCGAGGAAAGTTGAAGGTGGTGCATATAGAGCGATTAGCGAGCTACAGGGGTAGTAAGTTGGATCCTGCTCGGGACGAATCAGGATTATGTAGGGGGTAATGTTACGATCGTGACGACATCTATGTTTGAATAGCGACACTATCGTTAATGTAAAATTGTTATAAAGTAGAACAGTAGATGTGTCTAGACTTATCTAGACTAATCGAATATTCTGGAGATTTCTAGAATGGTTAGAATATTTGGTATAAATACGCGACAAACATTTGGGAGTGTAGTAAGTAATTGCAGTTCAGTCAAGTTCTTCAATCAAAAAAAATTGCATATATCGAATATCATTTACAATGCATAGCTATAAATAAAAGCCTAGTGACATCTATCTATCAATTTACGAAAAAAATAAATGTTCGCGTCGTGTGGACAATAGCACCAACTTACAGACCAATGTTGGTACAGTTTTACCAGAGATGTTTTATTATAGAGATAACTGATTATATATCTATGGTGGTACGTTAATGTATATGAATTGAATTAAATAACAATTCCGAGCATATTTCAGCAATAAAACCGAGATAAACTTATTAATTTATTCATGAATTAGTTTAATACCGACATAAAACGTTGAGCGTTTGTTTACAAACGTAATACATATATCTTACGTCTGTGGTTTTTCTGTTTTAAACATAAAATGTAAGCCAGCATTGATGGAAGTGAAACACTGGAGGCACATTCTAAAAATTTTAAATATTAAACTTATTGTGGAAAATTTCAAGTTTATTTTAAAATCATACGAAGTGGTTCCATAGTGTAGCGGTTATCACGTCTGCTTTACACGCAGAAGGTCTCCAGTTCGATCCTGGATGGAACCAGTATAAATTTTTTTACTTTTTATATCACAAACAATTTGAGTTTTCATAAACTGGTTATAACTAATTAGTAATGTAGAGCTACTTTTTATTAGGTATTTTCCAGAGATGAATGAAATGCTTAAAACTCGATTTAACTCACTGAAATGTACTAATTATTCATATAGTGATTTACCACAACCAAAATTATTTCATATATAGCAATATGAGTTTACTAGTTGCAGTGCGAAAAATCGTAAATAACGTTTATCGACAATTTTTTGAAACATTAACGATAAACATTAAATTAGTCACTGTGCATTAAATTAATTCTTGCGATTCGTGAATAATAATAAATAATCTATATTTGAAAATTGTAAAAACACCTGTTCAAAACATCTGTCTATTAATGGCCAACAGTTTTTCCAACTTATACTGAAAACAACAATCTTGACAGTAAAACATATATTATGCAATTCATTTATTATTATTATCAAATTACTTAATTTAGGGATTAGCAAATCCATAGAACGTAAAACAAATTAAATCGATTTTTCAAATCAGTAACGATAAACACCTCTCTAGGCTCGGGCCAATTCATACAAATACGCTGCAAAAAGTTTTGTCTGAAACAAATAAATTCAATGTTATTTATATGATTATCCATTTCAATATAAGTAATGAATGAACACTTACGCCTTCGATGTAATTTCGAACATCAATCTTTTCATTTTGGGAATGTGCTCCGTCGTCACCTGCGCCCATTGGTAATAAACATACATTTGTATTGGTTGCTTTTTGAAGATCTAACACTACTGGAATTGAGCCACCTTCCCGTGTCATATCGGGTTCAATTTTGTAAACATATTTCGTCGCTGTACGTGCGGCTACGAAATTTGGATGGTTAGGATCTTCGGTCCATGAACTACCAGGATATCCGTTAGAAATTTTCATTTTATTCGGAGATCCGTACTCACGCCATAATTCATTCACATAGTTATGTACTTTTTTAATAACTTTATCGGGGTCTTGATTTGGTACAACACGGATTGAGAATTTACCAATTACTTTTCGTGGAATAACTGTTTTGGAGCCTTGCTCGTAAAATGCACCTTCAATTCCGTGCAACGAGAGTGATGGATAGCGCCAACGATGCATTAAGATATTAGTTTTGTCCTCGTGAAGTAAACGGGCGGTTCCGATATCTTGACGATAATCTTCAGGATTAAAATGAATGTTCTTGTACAGATCCAGTTCACTTGTTGTAATTTCGGCAACATCCTCCATTATATCGGTCACTAAAATTTTTCCATGCCTATCAACAAGTTTACTCATCATGTAAATTAAGTCGGTCATAGCCTCTGGCACAGTTCCACCGAACACACCACTATGTAAATCTTTTGCAGCGCACTCGATTTCAAGAAAATAATATGTTATTCCACGTAAACCATAAGTCAAGCAAGGCTTATCCTTGCCCAACCAGTAATTATCTGAAACGCATACAAAATCTATGTCCTTGATGAAATCAGTTTTTCGGGCATACAATAATTCACCCAAACCAAAACTTCCAGTTTCTTCTAATCCTTCGAATACGAATTTTAAATTAACCGGAATTTTTACACCCTGTTTCTGGAACGCCTCGATAGCGTGGAGCCAACCTAGCACAGGACCTTTATCGTCGGTAGATCCACGGCCAAAAAGTTTACCATTAACCTCAGTCATTACAAATGGTTCAGTGTCCCAACCATCTTCTTTCAATGCCGGTTGAACATCTAAATGACCGTATATTAGAACGGTTTTCGCTTTTGGATTAGCAGCCGGTAAACTACCAAATAAAACTTTTGGTGATGGAATTTCTACTCCATTCGAGTTTTTACGATTTGGTAAATCGATTGTTTCGGTTTTAGCACCAAGTGCTTGTAAACGCTTTGCGGTCCATTCGACCATATGATTAATTTCATCTATCAATTCCCATGCTGATACTGATTTGATAGCAACCGCTTCTCCTAGTGCGTCAATAAATTTACGTTGGTTAGCATCGATGTATCTAAATATTGTGAGAAAAATGAAACGTGTTATCGCAATTATGATTACATTCAAATGTTATCTAATAAAATTGAATTTTTAATAATCGTGCGTATGAATTTTGAGTATTTTAATTTCCAAGTGCGCTTATATTATCACCAACCGCAATTATACGACATACACCAAGAGAATGATAAAACTGACCTATCTTGATTCACACCCATATTTGCTTGATTCGCTACTACACTACTATTAATAACTCTTGCTTACATTACAAATACAATTAGAAACTCAATTCTCTTTTGATAAGTTTAATGACACTTTGAGCTTTGATTTGGTATTTTAATAGGCGTTTTTTAATCCACGTGATATATATTATATATATTAGTAAAATGGGCCAATTGAATTTTGAAACGGACAATAACATAAAGATTTATTGGTCAAATTTTTGATAACAATAATTAATTTTTTTATCGACGTGGATTATTTAAGATTTTTACTTTGTATTATTACATAAATTAATATTAATAGCTTGACATGCAGTTGCAATTTGCATTTTCCATGAGATAATTATCAATCCTGCCGGTTAAAGTGTTTGAAAATGATGATATGGTAAATTTGTATAAAACAACAACACCACAAAATACAACTTTTACAAACATAACCTCAACTATACCTACATAATTAAAAAATTAAACTTATACAACCTTTTATTATTAAAAAACAAAAAACTTACCCGAATATCGATTGCAAATCTTTTGGAATATCTGCACTCGTCATTTTATTTTAAATTATAGACGTCAAAAATATATGGAAATGGACTAATTTTTCGTATGTTTACTATTAATGCAAAAAATATAACACTTCTTCACAGTAACAATGTTTAATCGCAACTGAACAAAATTTATTAAAAAGAACTTGATTTTATATTGTAGTTGCAACTAATTATTATTTGAATTATTTACAAAAATTACTGATAAAAATAAATTGTATTCTTTTATTATCTTTTCATTGTTCTCTTTTATATTAGTTTTTATTCAAATATGTATGTACAAGATAAAATTTTTTGAAAAAAAAAAGAAAATAAATAAATAATTCAGAAAATAGGGTGACCTCTATTAAGGAACACTCGGAAACTATGATTAAGTGAATTTGGTGAAATGGTTTTCGTTTATTTACTAGATGGCTGTAGCATAAGTCAAGGATAGTTTGAAAACGTCGGTAAGTTTTTGTACTTTGTAATTTAAATCATACATAATTTGATTATCAATAAAAAAAATATTTCATCGTTTCTATTCCATTACGTACCTATTTAATCTTTAATTCACTTACTGTGCAATTTTCTATGAATATTAATAAATTTAGATAGAAATAGAAAGTCTATTTAATATTGTTAATTAAATTACGTTTTTTTTATAATTATTATTCATTTTTATTTTTATTAACGTTACATCCATAGAACTGCTGGCTAATTATAAGCAAAAGAAACAAAGGTTAGTTTGTTTAGCATTCAAGCGATTCCGCTCAGTGAATTCTTCAGAGATAAACATTCATACTACATACATATATACTTATGATACATATGGCTTTTAAAAGGATACTGATTCTCTCGAGGAGACTAATTGTTAAATTTTTTGATTTATTTCATAAATATAAAACAGCTAAATCTAACAAACAATATTGACGCTTATTTAAGATTTTTTATTTTTTATTTAATTCACAAAATCCACCAAATTCATCAGAAAACTGTAAAATTAATCAGGTTTAGGTTATGTTGCAATAAGTCTCATTTGCATTAAACCAGCAAATGAGTTATTTCACGCCGCCATAATAAATAAGTCAAATAGGCCAACTTATTTAAAATAAGTTGAATTAGATCCTAACCTAAATAAATTAAGTAATTGCTTGATTTCGGTGAGGTGTATTATGGAATATTCTATAATATACGTATAATACACAGATACACTAAATATTTTTTTTGATAACTTCACTCATTTGTAGATTTGTACATTTATTTTCAACCACAATAACACCGAAATATTTTTAATCAAATTACTTTCGGTCCTAATATGCTTTCAGGGCAAACCTAACTTTGAACATTATTATAGGATAAAGTTTAAAAAAAACTGTTAGGTTTTGGAATTAACATTCGAGTTTTATTAAATTTTATTACAATTACTATCTAACATAAGTTGGTCAACTGTGGTAGTCATCGATGAAATACGTATATTAAATTATTATTAGGAACGAAAATAGTTTGTCATGACTCATGATTATATTGTATATAAGTAAGCATTATTGATACCGATCATAATTTGAATAGAAATAAAAATAATAACAAGAAATATTAAAATATTAGTTTCTTAATCGATCCGTTTTGTAAAAACGATTAGGTATACAACATAACTTATTGAACCATTAATATGATCATGTTCGGATATTATAGCTAAATTTTATTGTATATATGGACAACACAATAGAAACCACTAAAATATTCGTCTGATTCATTGTGACTTAATCATTATTTAATAGAATGGTGTACCTGCAAGATTAGTTAAAAAATGTTCTCAAAAATTATATTAATGATTAAAATTTGAAACTATGTATGTACTCGTATATATACAAATTGGATTTCAAAGCAGTCGATCAATATTTGAGTGTTTAAGCCTTGCGCTTGCTTATAGGTTTAAGCTAATCAATCTGTACATGCGCCCACAGAAGTTAGTTAGCCGAAATTTAAAAGAAAATATTAAGTATAGTGAACTAATCGGTCGTTTTTTTATGAGGAGTGAGGATTAATAATTCAGAAATGTGATTCGAAAGGAATACTCAGAAATGTTGTATTTGTTTTAGAGATTAGCACAAGTTTATACTGGCTCTGTAGTTTACGGCAGATGAACAAAGTTTTACTCAGGTTAACCTTTTATTTTATTTAGATACGTACAAAGAATTAATTTTTATTTTTTATAACAGCACTACATTTATGAAAACCACATGAGAGTCCCGCCACAATTTGGACACAAAACCCAAGACAACGCAACTATACGATATAGAATAGTATATAAGATTATCAAAACCTTCGTTGTTGTATCATTGTTGTAAAAACACGTTCTGCTCCTTAATAGTGGTATGCTGTACAGGTCTTAACGTTGGATTCTTTGAATGGAATTAATGGGAACTATAGCAGTGGAATAAGGGACTTCATCAATTTCCTTAAAAAATTGAACCCTTGACATACGTTGTGCGTTTCATATTTCACGCTTCTGAAAACGTAACCCGTTAGAATAATTAACCCAATCTATCAAACTTTGCTTGGTTCGTTTATGTAATTTGGCAACGTTTAAATTTCACCATTTGGCATGCCAGCGAATCAGAAAGAAATTTAAATAACATTACAGACGAGCGAAATAATTAAGAATTTTTCGACCAGTTTCCTTAAATTGAATTGTCACTTTAACAAAACTTAACAGAGCAAGAAATTTCGCACAAACTGAAGGAAACGTCAAAATAACAAAATTGAGTAGACATAGAATTGATTTATATGAAAAGTTATTTGAATTTGACAAGCCGCGGCTCGGGTTTCGCTAGTCGAACTGTTAAAATGTCTGTAAGAGAAAACTTTCATCCAATTCCATAAGGTTTCTTATTGATTTGTTACAAACTGGCTGGTTAGGCTTTTATTCTTATTGACTTCTCAAAGAGGACAATAATACTCACACCAGATACTAATTTACCGATTTTATCTGCTATAGGCTATCACACTTGGTGTGGCTTAAGCATGAAAAATCTGAGAGATAGTTGTGAGATACTGTTATGTTAAAGCATCCTCCAAATTGCTTCCTAAACATTCCTATACTTCTCAGACAAGCCAATATGTAAAGTAAAGGTCAAGAAGAAAGTCGATCCCATGTGAGCCGAGTTAAATACCTTTTATATAGAATAATTGATCGAGCACAAAAAAACAGTTTCCGATAACCAACAAAATATTTTGTAAAAAATAAGAAGCTGTGCACAAAATTGTATTATTTGAAAAAATCTTGAAACCGAATAGGTAATGTTCTTTTTACATAATTCGCTGCGCTGCCTAAAAGAAACACTATGTCCGCGGGACATAGGAGCGGGATTTGTCAAACATGTCGGAAGTATAGGAGTCGATTGGCATTGTTACCGCAAGTTTAATATTTGTTTATATGTCGCTGCACTTCTGCGTACCTTAAAAGAAAAAACATCCTGGGTACGTAGGAACGGAGTTCAGCAAACATGTGGGAAATATAGGAACCAATCATTAGTTTTATTGTTGTTAAAATTTTGTGCAACATTTATTACTTTTATGTACGAACTGATTCTCTTTCAAATCGTTGTGAGGTTTGGACGTGGAATCGGAGAAGTGTAATCGAAAAAATAGAAATAAAAAAGTGCAATGATATTAGTTTATTTTTAATTATTTTGTATAAGTGCATATTGAACATAGTGAAAAAAAAAAATTAAAAGTGCAGTGTTAGCTTTTTTATTTTTTTATTTTATTCAAAATACACTCCCGGCCAAAAGTATTGGGTCGATGAGTTGTTTGTTAGTTTAAATTAAGGTGGTACACCAATAACTATATTGGTAAATCCACGAGAATGAGTGATTCAGAAATGGATAATATCGATCCTTTCCAAAAGAGTCAGGTTCTACCGAGGTCTCCTACGAGAGCCTGTAGCACGTTCACCGCGAAGATTAACAAAATAATACCTACAAAACTTGTGGAGTTACCGAGAAATGCTTTTCCAGAGGACAAAAATTCTAAAAAAGAAGAAATGCTCTATCAGGAATTGCGTAAGGCCAATGCTGCATTGGTTGAATCTAATAATATAAATAAGCAATTAAATGATGCAATTGCTTGGATGCAGGAACATATAAGAATTCTTGAAGACGAAGTTAAAGCCCTTAAAGCAAAGGAAAACGTTGATTCTCCTCCGATACCCAAAAAGTAATGGAACAAGAACGGATGAAGAAGAATTAGCTCACGAAACTGAGTGGATTAGAGTCAAAAGCCAGAGAAAAAAAAGGAGAAGGAATGATACACCTACTCCTCCTCAACTAAAGGAGACAATTCCTAAAATAATCCAAAACAATCCAAAAAAATTACCTCCACCACCCCCAATAGTTATAGATGGAGTTGAAAACTATGATCTACTGTATGAGAAAATTAAAACAGTAACTAAAACAGATAAGTTTAATACAAAATTGATGAGTGGAAACAACATCAAAGTAAACTTAGCAGATGGTGAAACCTACAGAGAAATGACAAAAATGTTAAGCGAAGGGGGACATTCTTGGCATACGTTTGAAAACAAACAAATCAGACCAATTAGGGTAATGGCTAAAAATCTGCACTCTACATGTAAACCAGAAAAAATAATTGAGGACCTGAAAGGAAAAGGTTTTAATGCAACTGAAGCATCAATTAAGCTAAAACGGAGAAGTAAGGAGCCTCTGAACATGTATATGCTGACATTCAGCGCAGATGATGATATTGAAAAAATACATCAAATCAAGTACATCTTGGGATGCAAAGTCAATATTGAGCCCCTAAGAAGATCTAGGCTTATACCACAATGTAAAAAATGTCAAGCATATGGACATACTCAAAAATACTGTAACAAAGACCCCAGGTGTGTCAAATGTCTAGGTAAACACCATACTAGAGATTGTGTCAAACCCACAGATGTACAGCCTAGATGCGTACATTGTGGAGAAAACCATCCAGCTAACTACAGAGGATGCAGTGTTGCTATTGAATTGCAAAACATCAAAAATAAAAACATAAATGCTAAAAATACAAATGTAATAAAGAAGCAAACTGTTAGAATAAACAGGCCTGAATCATTTAAAGGAGAGTTAAGGCGTGAATCGTTGATAGCCTCTCAAGGAGAAGTGGGCAAAAAAACTTACGC
This sequence comes from Tipula unca, assembly GCA_951394425.1. Taxonomy (NCBI): domain Eukaryota; kingdom Metazoa; phylum Arthropoda; class Insecta; order Diptera; family Tipulidae; genus Tipula; species Tipula unca. The sequence goes on from OX596382.1 coordinate 93,393,329, forward strand.
TCAAGTAATGATGAGTAACGAAAACAAACAAAAAACTCCCCAAACAGACGACATAAATCAAACGCTTAAGCTGATATTATAAGCAAACTTAATACTTTTGATCAGCGATTACAGAAACTAGAATACAGTACTAAGGGAGCCATCCCTAAACAAAGCCATGTCTAACGACTTAAGAATTTTATGCTGGAATGCCAATGGACTCCAGCAACACCAACAGGAATTGCAAATGGTTCTGGACGCAGAGAAAATCGATGTCTGTCTGATCTCTGAAACTCACTTCACTAGACAATCAATTATCAAATTTAGAAATTATAAAACATATCACACTATTCACTCGAGAAATACTGCCAAGGGAGGTAGTGCTGTTATAATTAGAAATAGCATTAATCACTTCGAGGAATTAAAATATGAAACAGAACAAATACAAGCAACAGCAGCTGTTAATATCAAGACCAAAAATAACTCTATTAGTGTTATTGGAATTTACTGCCCACCGAAATACTCTCTAAAAGAAAAATATTATCTTGAATTTTTCAGTAAACTAGGGAAAAGATTTGTAATTGGGGGAGATTTTAATGCAAAAAATATCCACTGGGGTTCTAGACTAATAACAACCAAAGTGAAAGAACTCCTCAATGCTATCAGAAAATACGGTTGTGAAGCCTTATCAAATGGTAAACCGACCTACTGGCCAACTGATCCAAATAAAATACCAGATCTAATTGATTTCTTTATAGTGAAAAATATATCTGTAAATTATATACATATAGATGAAAGTTTTGACTTAAGCTCTGATCACTCCCCAATACTTTTGACATTAAGTGAAAGGATCATTCAAAAAAAAAGCTATTCTAGTTTACAATAAACTTCTATTATATAAACAAATATTAAAACCGGTTTGGACTTATGGTATCCAACTTTGGGGTTGTACCAAACAGAGCAACGTGGAAATCATCCAAAGATTTCAAAACAAAGTATTAAGGAACATCGTTGATGCACCATGGTATGTTAGAAACAGAGACCTCCATAGGGACCTTAAAGTGGACACTGTTTCAAAGGAAATCCAAAAAAATGCAGTGAGACATAGGCAAAGGCTCGAACAACATGTTAACACTGAGGCAACTAAGCTGTTAAACAACACAAATATTGTACGCAGGCTTAAACGAACTAAACCTTTTGAGCTGGTGTAATTGCTAGTGTAAACAGCGTAATGCTGATGTAAAATCCACAATAACGATGTGGTTTAATTCAATTTATCAGACACTATGGAACACCAGTGGGAAGAAGCCATAGATTAATACAACATAGTAAATTAAGTTAGAATAAAATTGCTCATTAGTCCAGGTGACTAGATTGTAATAATTGTTTATTTAAAATATTTAAATAAAATTGAAAAAAAAAAAAAAAAAAAATGTACGAACTATTTTTTGATTGATTCTCGTTGTCACACTTGGTTTGTCTTGTAAAGCTTTCTCCTTTGGTGTGTTGTCATCTTTCGTTTTTTCACTATCATAATTGCGCAACCATTTTAATTTTCGATTGCGGATTTTAAAAACAGTTTATTGCTCAGTGAAATCCAATCAGGTGCTGGCATATGCAGATGACGCATATGTGTGATTGGACTGAATAGAATATTGAGATCAGATCAGAGACCTGATGGAGATCTCCGATATTGTAAATGAAGTAAGATCTCAGTGGGTCAGTTGGCTCGGTCATGTCCTGTGTGCGTGTCCGGACGAACGGAGCGATCTCTGAAAAGGGGAGCCGTACCAAATTGTCTATAGGACAGTATGAAGACCAAACTCAGCATCGAAACCCCTGGAGCCAGATTGTTGAAAAAAAGGCCAGTATTGGCTTTTAAACGGTAATAATAATAATTGCTCAGGGAAATATATAAATTTGTTTGTCAGAATCTATAGTCAACAGCAGGAAAACATGTAGTACGGAATCATCATTTGTTATTTCAGAAACTTATGCAACATGACAATCAGATACTTCATCTCTTCACAAGTAAACAGTTACCGGATTAAAACGAAATTTTGGATACATTGATATGTATAAATGACAAAAATATATATTCAAACGAAGTTAGTAAATCAGAGTTTCAATACTAAAATTAAGTTTATCGTATGTCTGTTAGTATTTGTAAGCGTAAATTATTGTGCCGAGAAGAATTGACTCTATGGATTGGTTGGTTTATTCACAATCTTTTGGGAAAGGACAATGCATAACCAGTAAATTATTTATTAACAGTAATATTATTATTCGATGATTTTGAAATGAATTAGAACGTGGAGTTATTATAAGACCAGAGACAATAAATTTTAGGTTGGGAAGCAACAATAGTTTCTAGAACGGTAATAGTCATAGTGAACTTACCGCTCAACTCGATTTCGAAACCGAATGTTGGCGAACTGTATAGAAGAGTTTGGTTCAATTGGAAATATTTTAGGAGTTTAGGAGTTAGTTGCGAATCAAAAACATGCTTTTTTCTAAAAGGTTAAAATTGTATTTTATCTACGTGCGATACGCTTACATGCATCGTTCGATATGTGCAAACAACTGGAAAACTAGTAGAACGAGTTTCTCAATTTGGAATCTCACACCAAAACTGTGAATATTGATTTTTCTTACAAAAGTTCTGTAAGGCGAACGATTATTTTTGCCATTATCACGTGGGCAAAATCAGAACTAATATAACTCAGCAAAGGCCATCTGTAAGCTTTCTCGTTGATGGAAATAGAACATTACGAGTATTTCTCACCTGCAGGGTAACATCATATCAACATTGCATAGTGCTGGCAAAACACATACCTTAAATTTATTTGGTATATTCCCACGTTTTCGGTTTCATACACATGGAATGAGCAAAATCTATATACAAACTATCTATAGTTCTTGGATTAATGCAAATGTGGGTATATAGGTATCTGTGATAGCTCATAATAAGTGCACCAGCAGCAAAATTGTCTTGCACCGGTCCTAATAGCATGATCAATTTGCAACGCTACTTTGGAATTCTAAGTTTGTCGAAATTATAAACTTATTATAATACATTCCTATACAAATAGCAAATTTAATTGTAATTCTTTGCAGATGCTATTTAAATTTCACTCAATCTTTTCTTCTTACTTTATATTCGGATACTACCAAGCAAATAGCGCAGTGATTAAAGTTGCGACGTTTGGATTTACCGGATTTGTACCGGTTTTTCAAATCTCAGCAAAGACGGGGGATGCAAAAAGAATTCTTCATCTCCCGATTATACGATCGGTGATTAAATTTTAATAATAATAAAACAGTGTTTAAAGGTCATTACTTTCAGCACGCAGAACGTGACGGAGCCAGCGTACCCGCTGAGATCTTATTTCATGTACAATATCGAGGATCTTCATCAGAGCTCTGATTTCGATATTGCACATAGCTCGGTATGTGCCATCTATTTCCAGTTTTGGGCCGTAAATCACACGCATGACTTTTCGCTCAAATGTAAGGAAACATCTCTCGTACTCATCATGTCAGCGCCCAACTTTCACATGCAAACGTAAAAACGGGCCTGATCAACGCTTTATAAAGCTTCATCTTCACGGCACTTGCTATAGGTATTTAGATTTTAGCAATGGCCTTAGAGAATACAAAGCACGACTGTCAGCCGCACTTTAATATCATCACCACTACTAAAATCTGGTGTGCCATTGCCAGAGATCATGTATGTCGTTTTGGACTCATTGATCTGGAGTCCAACAGAAGCTGAAAACTCTACAAGCGGATCAAGTATATCCTTTACTCCGTTGCTATTCAGTCCAATCACGCATATGTCAACTGCAAATTGAAGAACCTGATGGGACTGGCGATATAAGATGGCGATGCGGTGTTTCAGTTTTACGAAAGATGTACTCCAACATGAAATTGAAGAGTATCGGGGACAGAGCATCTCCCTGCCGAACACCCGAGTTAACTCCCAACTGTGTCACTGTCATCCTACACAGTCGTACCAATTTTGTTGGCATACCTAGATATTCCAGCGCAGAACACAAATTCTCTTGCTTTATCGAGTCATAGGCCTGCGCTTGATCGTGACGATCCTAAATCTCGTGTCCGGGTACTTGAGGGAGGGTCCGGTGTTGTTTTGTTGACTTTGTGAACAGCTTATTTTTTTACTGATGCGGGTCGTCAGCTCAGCGATCCAACCGCCTCCTATATGACAAGCAAAGGATACTGTGGTGGCGTTATTGGAAAACATGTTGGTGCGATTTAGGTTTACGAGACATGTGTGCCCCCCCCCCCCCTCATCACAGGGGCCAACAATATTTTAATAGTACAGTATTTATCTAAGCTCAATTAAAAATCCGACGTCATTCATATACTCTATAACAGCGTACATGTTAGTTTTAATTAAAAATAGTGTTTTTGCATGAAAAATGGGATTTTTTCAATCATTTTTTCTAAATAAAAAAAGGTGATTTAAAAAAAGAAATTTAATTATATTATTTAAAAGACACAGATTTTAAGTCAGAAAACACTTTTTTAATTCGGTACCCAATTCCTGAACATGATACGAATTCGATCGATTCTTATATGATTCTCAAAATAAAATAAGAATCGAATGAATCTGATTCAAATTAAATAGAAACCTTGCTCTTTCGAATTCGAATCGTATTCAGGAATAGCCCTCCAGGATTTATTTACCTAATCGTTTAGTCGCATCCTCTATATCGTGCAACGTATACTGCTAAGTGTTATGCTATTCTAAATGAATGTAGGTAGCTATAAACCGCTGGTTAATTGTAACAACATGACTTTTATATATTTCACAAATGTTTGGTATTAAATAATTTCGTGTTCGCCAACATTAAGCACAATCCTAAATCATCATTAAATAAACTACTGAACATACATATTAAATTGTAAAAATACACTGACCTTAAATCACCAATCAACAATTAATTTTAAACCAAACAATTATTTCAGATTTTCCAACTTTATTCTACTTCATTAACAATTAATATTTATTTATAATTAAAAAATAATTATATTTAATTTTTCTTTTTCTTGTCGTCAATATTACCGCTATCGTTCTTATTATGTTTCCGTTTATTTTTCCCTGACCTCTTATTGTTATCGTCTTTAAGGACAAGATTGTTAGAATCACCGGACATCTTCACACCATTAATATTATTATTCATATGATTACTGTTATTATTATTATTATGGATAGTTTGAATAAAATTATGTATTATCAATTTATTTGAATTATTACAGTTTAGTTTATGGCCGAAGAGATTATTCCCAACAGTTCCAGTAAATCCACCGCCAAACAAATGATTATTCTCATTATTAACTTTGGTTTTAAAACCTTTCAAATCCATTAAATCGAGTATTTCCGATTTGATTTTACGCGAGTTTACTAGATTAATAGTATTCGAATTTCGTGTAGCGGGATCACCCGATTGTGGTGCTATCATCAATAGATTATTTCCATTACGATCGTATTCTTGATGTTTCGAAATCAGTTTCGAGCTAATCAAACAATTTGCACTCAATTCTTTGCCAGGTTTTTCCCGTTTTATTATCGAATTTGTACAATGATTCGACACGATTAAATTACTTTCGTTGAACGTATGTTCCGCTTTAACTTCCTGTTGTTTTTGCCATTCTAGTACGTTTGTCAATAAATGAATGTATCGAATAGCCATTCGTAATATTTCATTTTTCGATAGTTTTTTATCCGGCGGATGAGTTGGTACCAGTTTTCGAAGTTCTGCAAATGCACCCGATACATTTTGTTGACGCCATCGTTCCCGGGTATTTGTAAATATTTTCCGTACAACTACTTGCTGGCCGTTTTTATTAGTAGTCGTTTCAGATGTGATTGCAATTTGATCAAATTGAGACGGATTTGAACGAGAGTTTGAAGAAGCTGGCCGGGGAGTCCCTATATACGAGTATACATACATATTAAATTAATAAAAAAAATATATTTTAGCTATTTTAGGTTACGCCGCACATACCACGAAATTCTTCATCTTCACTGTCATTTAGTGAAAAATCCGATAATTCCTCTTCTGACAATGAATCAAGAGTGTGATGTCCATTTCCAGTTATACTTAATGTATTGCCTGATATATCACCATTAACATTGTTATCACTAATATTATTACCATCAGTCACTTTATTATTATTATTATTTACACTTAAATTTATTGTTGTCCCAACAACCGAATTAGCTGTACGACCACTCATTTCATGTAACGATGACGATGCAGTAGATAATGATGATGTGGTTGATGATAGGGAACTCGTTTCATTATTTGTTCCACTCAATTCAATTGCGGAGGCTGGCTGATGTTGAAGATCATCACTTCGATCGATCCAATCCATATTATTTGATTCGCCAAGTAACGATTAAAACTATAATAACTGTACGCGTATTAAAATGTATAGTATTTAGTTTACTCGAAATGTAAAACAGGAAACAGCATCCACCCACGATAAGATTACGTAATTGTTTTGTTATTTTTATTTATTTTGTGAAATAGTTGAAGACAGCTGGGTATGTTGTGTTAATTATAATATATTATGCTTTGTGATAACACAGTTAATTTTAGCTCAATTTTATTATTTATTTTAATCAGCATAATACTAATAAATTTTAGGACTGCAACAGTACTTCCTATGTACACACACACGCGAACATAAGTTTATTGTGTTTTAGGGAAAGATTTATTTCAGACTAAAATTGAAATCGAAAAGTATTTTGTCTGTTGTCCAAAAGGAGAAATTATTATTTTTTACTGTTTTAGACACTCCCATTTGTAGAGTAAGTAAGGGCTAGGGTATAAACGGGGTGAATAAATATGTACAGTTATTAGGTGTTCGAAACATAAATATAGACATACATATATGTACAAATAATATTGCAGGAGTTGTAAAATAACGATTTATCCTGTCCTCACATTAATAAATCCAATAAAATATCTTCTTAATAATAATACAGTTCTCACACCAAAAGTCACGAGCACCCAACTCATCCTCAAATAAACGATTATGGGGTGTAATAACCACACGTGTCCTAATATCAAATCACTTCTAATTACGTCTCCACTCAACCATAAATCGGGGCAATAAAAATTAATTTCAAATTCATAAGTCATCATAATAGTGTGCGATATACATAGATATCGCAGGATGTATTAACTTTAGATTAAGTGACACGCGACCTTCAAGAGATAACGGATTGTATACATTTTTATGAAGAATCACTTGAGCTGCGGTGTGATTTTTCTATATTATTTTGTTTGTTTTATCTCATCCTTTAAAAAAGTTGTTTGGGAAAATTGATTTTATTTATTTAAAAAAAAAAAAATATTCAATTTAGACACGCCCTTGCAAACATCTCTATAATAATATACATAAAGAATAACCCTCAACTATGTAGTTTACCTTAACATAATAAAATAAATGTATCAGGGTAGGGTATATGATATACAATTCTAAACCCAAACCTTTTATATATGTAACACAAAAATCATATATCAGGCAATACCAAAAATAATATGTCTTTTGTACGCATAAACCTGGGAATAGATCCCACCCATCATATTTTTTTTATAAAATTCCCTCTCGAACGAACGAATCACAATATCCCTACTTATATGTACCTGCGATGCCTGCAAAATGCTGATAAGCAATTTATTGTAAAACAAATGTTAACAATTTCTCAACAACAACAAAATATTAAAAAAGGTCCCGCATAAAAAATAACAAATTTATACGGGGAGATAATAAAATAGAATCAGCGATCGGTCACAATCGGAAGGAAAATTAATTAAAAATTCAATTGGTGGAAAATTTTTAAAGAAATATGTTAAGAAGAACAAAAGGAAAAGAGTATATTCCGTGAATTAAAATTTTATTTTATTTATTTCCTCCCCTTCTCCAATTTTTTGAATGTTTTAGCTTTATGGAACGGATTTGTTTATCGCATTTTAAGCTAGATTTTTTTTAAATCCGATTAAATGGTCATTTTTGGGATAAAATTAACATTAAACGCTTTTCGGTATAAAATGTATGCGATGCGTTGAAATTTTAGACGTTCTCGCAAGCTATATAGGCAAACAAAATTGAATATCACAAATAAAATTTCAAAAACAGTTTACTCTATGTATTGCCATACCTGCTAGTCAGGTTAGGATGAGGCAATCTATAGAAGCTGAGACAATGAGAGTGAACTATACGGAGAGGTAAGGGATTAAACCGCATAACAATATTTGAGAGATATAAATGATAACTTTATCACAGAGTAATATATGGAATACATATAGCGATTTGAGTTCACAACCCAAAAATGTATTTGCTCAACTATTCGAAAACCGATTTGTAGTAGTGGAACTGCAGTGGCTTCTTTTTTTTTTACCTAAAATGTAATCTAATACTATTTACCCTGAATACCCTAACTATATTGAATAGCTTTCCATGACATATTTTCGTATGTAATGTTTTGCCCGAAACGTCTTTGGTGGTCCCGCTGCTTCCATCGATTAATTCGTTTTGGGACCTGAACTATTGGTTTCTCAAAACTGATTTTAAGCTGAAGGCACGAGTACGCACTAAGTATAACCCTGGTGGTCTAGGTGTGAAGCTGTCTTGGGGGAATCAAGTTGGTACTTGTTGCCAGCTCCGTATCTTGCAGCTTCCACAAGTGTGAGTGTTACCTCCCCGTGGTGACCATCGGGCAACTAGTCCACCATGTTTTTATGTGGTGTACTAGGCGAAAACACGACGCCAAACAACTGGGCCGGGTTAAGGTGTCAACCGTACCGTGTTGATAACCGGCCAGGCTGGGGGCCCAGTATAAAAATTAGCCCAGCCTCTAACGGTGTATCCGGATACTTGGCGCCCTCCGGATCATGTAGCCTTACCTGTGTATTGGGGATCTCTGCACAGGTGGACCTCCCTTCTCCGCTACTCGTGGGACCTATTATGACAGAAAATTTAAAAACAAAATAGACCGGTGCTCTTAAAAAACCGGAAACCAGTGCTGTGGAGACATCGGCCTTTAGGCCCGGTCTCTAAAGTGCAATTAGGGGCTTAAGACCAAATGAGGCTGGCCCCTCGAAACCAAAGGGCAAAGGCACGAATGCTGGCCCTCCAGTGTCAGCGAACTATCAGACCAGGAAGAGAGCCTGGCGCATGATCTTCAAGATCAGCAACATTCCGTTGGAGCAGAGAACGGATAGGGACAGGGATACGCTTGCGTGGGCAAGGCGTATCACTGAGCCACATCAGGAGGGTTCCGAGATCTCACAGCCGAAAAGGCAGAGATCTGATGATGAACCGCCTACGGAGGCTAAAAAGAAGCGGGTTCCGGATGTCACCAGGCCCTTCAACGAGGTGCTAAAGGAGCACCTGATCATGGCAGTCGTGGACAGGGCTCAAGAAGATGGGAGCATTACGGCCCTTAACTTCCTAAAAATTATGAGGGAGAACCCAGGACCTGCTCCGTCTTGCCGAGACGGAGGATGGCACCGGAATCACGTCAAACTGACTGCTTGTGCCGATGAAAGGTCGGTGACCCTCTACAAAAAGGCGATCGGCAGCCTGGGGGAAGTCTGGCCGGGGGCCAAATTAGAAGTGGTGACTAGGGAAGAAATTCCCTGCAGGCCAAGGGCGCGAGCCTGGATCCCTGCTGAGCCTAGTGATCCAAGGGAGATCTTGGAAATGTTGAAAATCAGCAATCCGGATCTGCCAACGGCCACCTGGAAGGTTGCCAGGTTAGAAGAGGTAAAGGCGGAAGCAGATCACAGATCGGCCGTCATTATCATCGACAGAGAATCCGTGGGTGCTTTGGCAAAATCTGAAGGCCTGATCAGCTATGGATTTGGAGCGATTACGCTCAAAATTTATAAGCGCGATGAGGCTGACAGATCTGGGGCGCCTGCAGCAGGGGGGAAACCACTTGTGATATCCCTGGACTCGGAGATTTCGAGATCATTGGGACTAAGCTGTGCGCTCCTAACGGACGAATCGATGTCAGAGGAGTCTGACTCAACAGTGGTGGAGGGAAGCAATAACTAATGCTTAAGATCCTTCAGATCAACCTCCATCACTGTAAAGCCGCCTCGGCGGCCCTTCTTCTAAAAATGGAATCTGAGTCCATTGATGTGGTTCTGGTCCAGGAACCTTGGGTCAATGGTGACCGGGTGCTGGGTCTCAGAACTCCCAAATATAAAATACTACATGCGAAAAATGAAGGTAAGATACGTTCTTGCATTCTCGCTAGAAATAATCTGAATATTTTTATACTACTGAATTACAGCAACGCTGATGTAGTGGTGACTAGCATTGAGATGGATGGGCAAAATCTCTGGCTAATATCGGCCTACCTACCCTACGAGGATGAAAACATACCACCAGGTAGGTTGAGCAGTGCAATAATGGAGGCTCGAAAACGAAAGGTAGGAGTCATCATGAGTAGTGATGCTAATGCGCATCACTCAATTTGGGGGAGTACAGACATAAACAGGCGAGGTGAGTTACTCCTTGATTATTTTAAGTACTAACCTAAATATATGTAATATCGGGTGTAAGCCAACCTTCATTACTAAAAATAGACAGGAAGTGTTGGACATCACACTTGTCTCGGATTTTATTAAGGAGAGGGTATTGAACTGGAAAGTGTCCGAAGACCATTCCTTTTCTAACCATTGTTATCTCCAGTACGAAGTGGATACAAAACCCACTAGCAAACCACCCTTCAGAAAAAGGAGGAAAACTGATTGGGATTGTTGCAGAACCATTCTGGGTAACTTATTACCGGTATCGGTTCCAAACCCTCCTGCATCTACACAGGAGCTTGATGCTCTAGTAACCAAGCTATCTGATGCTTTTAACAAGGCCATGTTAGGTGCATGTCCTATCAGTAGACATTTGGGTAAATCTCGGCCACCCTGGTGGTTCATGGACTACATGTAGTGAGGAATCCCTGGAGCTATTACTAGAAACGCACTTCCCGGAGTGCTCGGTACTAGCTCCGGAGGGACCCATGATAAATAGGGGTGTAAACTCCGTAAGCCATATAGTAAGCAGGCGGAATATCCTATGGGCAATAAACAGCTTTAAGCCATACAAGTCGGCAGGACCTGATGGCCTTATCCCAGCGGATATCCAGCGAACTATTGACTTAACCCGACCCTGGCTGAAAGTTATCTTCAAAGGCAGCCTAGAACTTTGTCACATTCCTAGAAAGTGGACTGAAGTAAAAGTAATATTTATACCTAAGGCAGGAAAAAGCTCTCATTGCTATCCCAAAGACTTTAGGCCCATAAGTTAATCTTCTTTTCTGTTGAAAACACTGGAAAGGGTAATAGAGGCTTACATTAGAGGCTCAATAAAGCCGGGCGAGCTGTCGGGATCTCAACACGCGTACTGTAAGGGACGATCGGTGGAAACAGCTCTCCACTCCCTTATAGGCCCGATTGAGAAATCACTTGAATATAAGGAATATTCAATGGTGACCTTCTTGGATATAGAGGGGGCCTTTAGCAACGTCAGACCGGGGCAATCACTCGGGCCCTTGCGTGTCTGGGGTTTAGAAGTGTCACTCAGAGGCTGGATAGATCATATGCTTAGAAGCAGGATCGTGACAGCTTATCTGGGTGGGACGTCTGCCGGCAGATACGTGAGCAGAGGGACACCTCAAGGTGGGGTTCTATCCCCCTTCTTTGGAACTTGGTCATAAATGACCTGTTACTAAACCTGGAAGGGCAAGGCTTCAAGGTGGTTGCTTACGTGGATGACGTTGCTATTGCGGTCTTCGGTAAATATCCTAGTACGCTGAGTGAGCGCATGCAGTGCGCGCTTGGCTACCTCTCTGAGTGGGCACGCGGCTGCGGACTGAACGCAAACCCACAGAAAACGGAGCTGGTCCTCTTTACCAGGAAGCACAACCTTCCTCAGTGTGACCCGCCGACAATAAATGGTACTCGCTTGATCTTTACGGATAGAGCAAAATACCTCGGACTTTTGGACAGCAAGCTAAGCTGGAAACCAAACATCGTAGAGAGAGTAAAGAAAGCTACTATATAGCGCTCTACTCCTGCAAAAATTCCATTGGAAAGAGATGGGGTATGGAGCCCCATATAATACACTGGCTCTACGTCTCAGTGGTCAAACCTATACTGCTGTCGTCTGGTGGCCAACGTTATAAGTTATGGCCAACCTTAAACTATTGATGAAAGTCCAAAGAACGGCCTGCTTGTGTATAAGTGGGGCTCTCAGGAGCACACCTACTCAAGCTCTGGAGATTCTCTTTCATCTTACTCCGTTGGATATTGCGGCCGAGCAGCTTGCATCTTGCACAGCCATTCGGCTCAAATCCATATCTATATGTGGACCTGTAATAATGCAGGGCACTCATCTATCCTATGCAACAGGGGTATTCCGGAAGCTACCGACTACACTATCCCTTTTCCATTCGTTGAGATTAAATTCCAAACTGAGTTTCCCACCAGAGAGGACTGGGTGAACGAAACGGTTATGGACAATGAGGCCCTAAGCTTCTTCACCTTGAGGGTTGGCTGCAGGGTATTCTGTGAGGCACTAGGGGTTAACCTCTCTTTTCGTCTTCCCGACTTTTGCAGCGTTTTTCAATCTGAACTGACCGCGATAATGGAAGTCATGGAATATCGCAGGGAATGAAATGGCAGATGAGTTGGCCCGCAAGGGTTCAGCACTCCTAATAACCCAAAGCAGGCGGGATATAAAGATACCGCTTGCTTCATGTAAACTGCTGCTTCAGGAAGAAGCCATAAAAGAAACGAACGTCAGATGGTCTAAAGCCAGTTCGTGTGTAACAACCAGGCAGATCTGGCCTGGACTTGGCCGGTCCAGATCAGGCCAACTGATATCGCTACGACGGCAACATATTGGTATGGTCGTGGGAGCTATAACGGGACATTGTCTCATTGGGATACATGCGAGCAGACTGGGTGTCCCAGCCAACGATTTCTGCCGCAGCTGTGGTGATGAGGAGGAGGAGGAAAATGTGCTCCATCTGCTCTGCACCTGCCCTAGTCTAGCGTACAGCAGAACAAAATTTATGGGCACTACCCCCTTGAACGACCTCTCGGATCTTAGTAAAATCGAGATCCGGGACTTTAAACGCTTCTTGGTAAGCTCAGGATGGTTTAGCGAGTGAAGAGGAGGAAACTCGAATGTGGTACAGCTACGGACCAATTTTGTGTCTATGCTAGTCCTTTAGGACAGCCACCCTTACCTAACCTAACCTAAGTATAACCCTAGGTTTTTTTTATCCACACGGATAAAAAAACGCATATTCGTGTTCTAATTTCTGGAATGAATCATTCGTGTACAAATCTTTATAAAAATCATTTTCCAATTCGATTAGTATATTAATTATACACTAAATAAACTAAACTGAATACTAAGTGTATACATATTTAAGTGTAAAACTGAAATGATTGTCATAAAAATAGTTGTTATGATAATATCTTTCAGAGATTCTCTGAAATTGGAAATGCCCGAAATATATGTGCATTATAAAGCAATTTATAACGGTATAATTGGAAAATGGCAAATAGCGCAGTGTTATAAAGATCACTTTTGACGTAAAACTTCTTATAACTCGTATGAGGGTTTGACATCATAGTATTGCGATGATAAACTTTCGCGTTACTTCCGTTTGGTCACAGTGCTCCCATTCCATTGGCTAGAACAATGAACGATGCGTAATTTGAAATCTAAGGAGTATGGGTACAAGTTTAAAAAAGAATCATCGAATAATCTTGCCCATTTCTAAAACGACGGCCTTGTCAACGAAACCTACGATTTCACACTCTCAGCTTTTAAAACATTTAATATCAGGGATCAGATATGAGGTGTGCTCGATTTTAAATTTTCGCATTATCTATATTTCATCACAAAGCTCCTCTCTTATTTCAACAAATTGATCAAACGAGGTATGAAAGGTAAGGAATATACTTACACTCCAAAAAAGAACCTTGCACTTACGATTTTACGCTCCCAAAAATATCGCCAACATTAAGTTATCGATGTTACGTTTTACGTCAAATTTGTTGCTCAGTAACTTGAACCCCCTGACTTTTTTTTACATGGAAAAGAGATCCTCTGATATTCATCTCTAACGAAAGACAACTTTATGCTATACACTAACGCTAATTTTAAAACGGTTCTGAAATATAGAACAGGACCGTTTTGATTTCTATTGAAAATAGAAAAAGGAACTTGATGACAATACCACACCTAAGTGCCAAATATGATCTTTCGCTTCTTATAAACACAAATACTAAGTAAACCATAATAACTAACTTCCTATCATATTTTTTTATTCAATCTGTTATAGACCAAGCGATAATATTGTGTATATCGATCGAAATTCTCTAATGAGAAATATTTATCATCCTTGATGAGTTTTCAAGCCAGATAATATACCACCATCTAAATTAAAAACGTATGCAACTATTTTGGTAAATACATTACGCGATCTCTTCATAACTTTTACATCACTGGCACACTTACCAAGAAATTGAAAGTATCAAAAATAACATCAATCTTTAAATCTGAAAAAATAGACTAAGTGGTGTGATTGAAACTCACTGGCACATCAAGAAATGTAAAATCATATCTGTCATGCGTAAAAAAAATGTATTTACTTTATACTTAATCAATAAGCTAGAATTTGTAAAACGTTGGACTGAGAAATTTAAGGATAAAAAATTTTATTTGCACTGTCTTTTGCTTATGTGAGAACTCAAGTGGAATACGGTGTGACGGTCTCGAATACTTACTACGATGTGCACATCAAAAGAAACGAAAGCATTCAAAAAAAGGCTGCTGTTTGAAGCTGCATTTGTTGGTAACGTCCTTCTCGGCAATATTGAATCAGCTTTCGTTTTGGAAAACATTTCGGAAACATCGATTTTTAGCTAGAAAATCATTCCACCAACTACGGCGAAATAGTCCAATCACCAAATTAGCAAATCGTTCAAAATCGTTGATGATCAATTTGATTTTAATTTATCGAAAACTAACCTTAAAAGAAATTAAAGGTCTCTTTTTTAATTTTCAATTTTATTATTTTAAGTTAAAATAAGTTAAATTTCAAGGTGTTTGACGAACTTCTTTTTTAAAGTTTTTAAATACTAAATTTTTAATGTAATTTACTGAATTAATATTACCATAACAAAGAAAGAAAATTACCTTGAATTGAAAAATTTCTGAATGAAAGTTCTTAACCATCACAATTTAGAATCAAGAGATTTACATATTTAAATTTATGGAAATTTTAATTGTTTGAAGCTGGAATTCACAGTTTATATAAATTTACAAATTACCAAACTGAAATTCTTAAAGCCTTTACGTATAAACTCCTAATTAAGTATACGATGCTAAAATCACCACGCTACTTTTATTCCACGATTTGATGATACACAAAAGTTTGACAACCTGATTCAAGTTAAACAATTCCAATGCAAAAAAAAACTTCATCATCGCTTCTTATAACACGTATATACGACCAATATTTCTCCATTGTCGTTTAACCCAATGGACCCAATTTAACTTTCAAAGTGATCGAATTCCTTGTCTATAGAACTAATTCGAAAATTTCATGGAGAAAGAAAACTTGCTGTGATGATTAGAAAAACTCTGGTGGGTGCGCGTATTAATAATCTACTTGAATACCCAAACTACATGAAGAAGTCAAATAGTTCTCTACAACGCGATGATCTATATACAGTCGCCGTTAACAAGCACTCTCACTTCCATTAGGCGTTTCATCTTTCAGAGATTGCTGCACCATCCGTTTCCGCATCTTCATTTATGACATACACCAGCGACCATCAATAGATATCTTCCTCGTTCGGTGTTCATATTCGTCAGGACGACGAATATCATTCAAAGCCGTTTGTGGTTGTCAATCAAGCCAACTACAAAAACGCCATATGAATTGTGGTCAAGATTTACAAGTGCCATGATGTTCTACGATCGCATGTTCGATACTCGATAGACGTTTGTGTCTCATTTTTCACGAACAAAATTGTATTCTATTTCATATTCAAATTCCGCAATTTCTATCGCGTCATCACAATCGCCTACTCGATTCTATTTTTATAAATTCATACGAACAAGTATGACCAATTTTTTAAGATCGCAATAAATAAAAACATAATTGGAAAAACGAAATAGAATACAATTTTGTTCGTAAAAAATGAAACTGTGATTATAGCATATCTCAGCACTGATTTACAAAATTTGAAATGGTTCGAACAAAAGATTTATTTACACATTTCAGAAAAAAGTAGCCGTACCTTTAATTCCAAAGCAAATCATGCGATTTTGATAGATTACAATAAACATTAGTATATGCGCGATGTAATTGCTGACGATCCAGATAAACTGACAAAACTATGTTTAACAATGCAATTGGAATTAAGTAAAATCGATCAAGGGAACAATAGTTCTGCTATGAACTAGAAAGGTTGAGATCTACCGAGCCTATATATATACTATCCTATGCTATTCGGCCTAGACATTTTATTTTATCACTTGCTCCAGGAAATTGTGTACCGCTGTACCTTATTTGGTTTTTAACATCCTACCATATTTATCGGAAATACAATAATTTCCGATTTTACAATAAATAAGTCAGAAATTAGATATAGAAAACGTTAACTCATCAAGGGTTCTATGTTACCGCAACAACAATAGATGCGTGATTTATTTTGCAAGAGGTCAAAATTCTTCGCAGGTTTTAAATAAATTAACGTGCTTTAATAGATAATGAAAGCAATACCATATGCAAAATAATGAAAACAGGTGAATTGAGACGAGGCTAAATTGCAGCGAACCTATAAGTAGAAAGAAATGGCGTAAAATAAAATTCGTCTTGATAACATAAACCCATAGGGCACAATCTCGAGGGGCAAATTCCAATGGACAAAATGTTGATGGTACAAAATCCCAAGAATTAAAATTCGCGAGTGTTCAAACTCCTGTAATTGCGAAGAAATCCCGAATCATAATAAATAAATAAAACAATTGTTATACGAGTATTACAGATAACATCAGCATTCAAAAACATCCGGAATTCAACATTTTACATTTTTCCTGTTATTATAACAAATTAAAAACACAGAACCTTTATTAACATCTGGCAAGTCATGGTCCCATCGCATCGCTCCCTAGAAGAAAATAAATCCGGTGGACGTAAGGTCGAGGTTCAGCAAACATATCGGGTCCGGGAATATAGGAGCTAATTTATTATTTTTATACCGTATAATTTAAATCTTGGAGCTGGATTTCTTCTTGGGCCGCAGGTAAAGACCGCTGTTTTGGATTTCCAAGCAGTCAATAACCGATTGTGTAAGCTTCGCTTGCGCATGAAGTTAGCTAACCTGTCGATAATTTGTGTACATTGTAACGAGCGCATTGATCAGCTGTATATTCAAAATAAATTAAATTAAAATGTTAAGGTACGCACCTCTTTTCTACCAGTTTATTTCTATATGTTTTTGTTGTGATTTCATTCTATTTTTAATTTATTTTAATAGGTCAATGAACTCGAATTCGTCAAAATATTTATTTTTATTTTTGCTTTACCCATTTTCGCAACTGACCATCCTCGTCATAGTGGTGGTAATCGGTGTTATATGATACCGTTGCTCTTACCATGTTATGTATCGTACGATAATTGTGACTAATGGAATTTTCCAGATTGGAGTGTATATATGTATGTAGATATAATATGCTGCATAGGGAATGGGTGGGGTAAAATTATACAGCCAGATGAGTTGACAAAATTTAATTAGATATTTTCTTGAGGCCACCGCGGCTAGTTCAAAAACGAAATAAAATATTTATATATATATATATTTAAAATAAAAATTGGTGATAATAGTAGTGTCGATTTGTAGTTAAAAAAAAAAAAAAAAAAAATTACTAAAAATATAATTTTTTTATACACTTAAATATAATAGTGAACGCGATTGTAAAATTGCATTTCCGTTGGAAATCGTGCTAAAATTCATAAGAAAATCGTAAGAAACCTCATTACAGTTGTGTAAAATAATTAGTGGATTATCATTCTATTTTTTTTATTCCCGCTTTCTAAATATTAATTTTCATAGTGGTTATATTACAAGTCATTTCGGTGAAATTGATGTCCAGGATTCTCTTTGGCAAAATATTATCCCGAATAGTCCAGAATTCGACCCAAAGCCTATATAGATAGCCGGACTTAAAAACATTATATAGTGACTAGTTAGCGGGTAAGTTCTCTAGCGTTATTTTTTGTTGTTGTGATTTTAGCCTAATGTGCAGTTTTGTTGTATCCAATATAGAGCCTCCACAAAAAAATTTGCGGAACCAAAAGAAAGGAATATAAGATTTGCCATTGAATCACATATTAATTGTAGTGTTGTAGTGACGTAAGATATGATCCCAAGCATAATACGCGTTAGTGGTACCGCTGCATGATCAAAAACGCGCGAAAGCAAATCTTAAACAATTAATCAAAAACAATAGTGTATATAGTGTTTTCTTTATATTACATATGTGTATTTATATAATATATATATATATATATATATATATATATTTATATATATATATATATATCTATAATATATATATAAACTATTTATTTTCTTAAATAATTTTAAAATTACTGTTAATTAATATGTATTAGTTTAAAATTATTCAGTAAAGTTAACGTTTTGTGATATAGTAAGTGGTTAGGGATAATAAACATTTTGTTTTAGCGATTACCGGGGGAAGCCAGTGAGTACTCGTTGGAGACCTTAAGGGTGAGTGTTTATTTTGTTTTTATAATGTTTATTTGCTCTTCCACTTATTAAACTATATTAAATAGTTATCAGTAGTAAACACTGATTTTTTTTTTGTACTAAATAATGTTTACGTATGAAAAATATAATTTCTTGTGAAATATAGTTTCAAAATTGTAATGAAATAATAGTTTTCTTAAATGTTGGTGATGAGTGGATGCGTAGATCACGTGTGATTTTTTTAGTTTGTTTGTTTGCAACACGAGTTTTTGTGGTGTCTCATAAAAATATGGCGGCAAAGGACCCCCCTCAAACCATTGAGTATCTCCCTACAAGATCGTGTTGGCCGCACATAGAGGCACGTTACAACATGCGCCCACAGAAGTCAGCCAGCCCCAAGATAAAGACTCATTTTACAATGATTTGGAC
Organism: Tipula unca; assembly: GCA_951394425.1. NCBI lineage: Eukaryota > Metazoa > Arthropoda > Insecta > Diptera > Tipulidae > Tipula > Tipula unca. The sequence goes on from OX596382.1 coordinate 93,412,582, forward strand.
GATCTGATGAGATCTATACCCGAACACGATGTTAGAATGGTAATTGGGGACTTTAATGCTAGAGCTGGCAGAAATCAGACCGACTTGTGTGAAAACATAGGTCCGTACTCCCGACACGAAACTGCGACTGATAATGGTGAGAGAATAATGTACTTTGCGGTTGCTCATGATCTTAGAGTAGCAAGCACATTCTTCCCTCACAAACACATACATCTTGAGACATGGACACATCCTCGCGGAACTTCCCGCAGCCAAATTGACCATGTGTTAGTTTCTAAAGGACGGGCTCAGGTTGTGCAGGATGTGAGAACTTATCGGTCAGCAACCAAATACGTAGGCAGCGATCATCATTTGGTCGCTGCAAAGCGACGATGGCAGTTTCCGTACAAGTCTGGGAACACAGCGAAACGCATGGTACGTTTCGATTGTGAAGGTCTGATAAATGAAGATCAAAAGAAACCATATCAGGATCTTGTCAGCGACAACATTAATGAAGCTAATTACCAGTCTGACTGCGTGAACTCTGTCTGGGAGGTACTGAAAACTTCGGTTGTCAGTGCTGCTCAACAGACTTTAGGTATAGTGAAAGTCAGACCCAAGAATGATTGGTTTGATGACGAGTGTCGTCTTGCAGTTGAGCAACAAAATATAGCCCATAATAAAGTGCAACAACGTCTCACAATCGCGAGGAAAAACAAGGTTCCTCTTGCAAGAAGGGCAGCTAAGCGGATTTGTAGACGGAAGAAGCGAGAATGGTGGAAGGCCGAGGTTCTGAAAGTACAACAACTCAGCAATGAGCGCAGTTCGTTTCGTGTATCTTAAATACTCCTTGTCCAATTTTCACGTGTAATAGCTCGTTGGAAAGACAATTTTAGATAATTTCAAGTAAGTTTTAAACTTTGGTATTAATGATATATTAATTAATAATATTACAATATATCCTTTAATTTTCAAATTGTTTTAAATACTATACTCCCCTCTTATTTTTTTATTTTTATCGTAAAGCACTTGAAAATACCTTTCCAATAAGCCATTTTACACTGTTTACACTGTTCGAAAAGAAATATATACTTATTTCCGAATTTACTGCATATTGGGTATAAACTTTTGCTTACTTCATGACTAGTTCTATTCATTCATATTTCAAAAAACAGCGTAAAGTGTGACGCTGTAACGAGATAAAATAAATATATTTTATAATACAGTATTACATATTTTAATAAATATAAGAAATATAATGAATTTTAATAATGCTAAAGAAAATATTCAGCCACTAGAATATGGGCGAAATGCAAATCGTTTGGCAACCGCAAAAAACGTCGAATTAAATGATGCAGCTCAAAAGAAATTACAACTTCAAAAATGGTAAGAAAATATTTGACACATTCCGCGCTTAATGGATTGTTTATTTCCGAAATTCTACTAAACGATCTTTTTCATACATAATTTATAAGAAATTGGATTTCTAATTTATTTTTTTTCGAAATTTAAGTGAATATGAAGAAAAAATCCAAAATTATGTTGGAGACGATCCTTTGGAAATCTGGTTTGAGTACATTTCATGGGTTGAACATTATTTTGATAATCCGAAAAGTGAAAAGGGATATTCGATGAACAACCTTCTAAAAAAATGCCTTCTTCAATTTGGTAACAATTCAAAATATTTTCAAGACCCTAGGTTTGTCAAAATATATATTAAATTCGTAAGTATTGTGCTAATGTAGTAAAAATAATTTTTATTCATTTATCTTACACGTGCATTGAATATTTCCAGATTGATACTCATAAAAATCCTATTGAAATCTATGAACAACTTTACAATCAAGGAATTGGTACAATGGTTGCTGATTTTTATATTAGTTGGGTATACTACTATGATTTGTTGAATAATTTCAATAAAGCAAATGAAATATTTATAAAGGGGATAGATGCCCGTGCTCAGCCACTAGAAGAACTAGAGCAGGCTCAAAAAGCATTAATTTTATCCATCCCAGCCAGATTATTAAATCGTGATGAAGTTGAAAAACAAAAGTTTCTCTCGACAATGGAAGAAAAACGTAAGAACTTAACATCGCTTAAGGCTCATAAGTATAAATATGTTGGAAGTGTTCACACAGGGAATGTAAACAAATCGTTCAATCCGGGAATGTTAGCATCATCCAGTACAACAAAAAACATTGATACTCGAACAGACGCTTCCATCACGCATAGCATAACTGATAAAGCATGCGACACAGAAAATAATAAAGATCTTGGACGTTGGTCAAAAGCAATTCAAAACGTAAACTCAATCAACGAAGGTTTAGCATTTCCAATTATGGAAAATAACGCGAATCATAACTTGGACGAGGAATTGGCAATTAAACTACCTTCGAATTTTAAACGTTTAAATCGTCCACAATCGGAATATAAAGTTCCTTTATTTATTTCTGAAGAAAAGCCGTTTTGTTTACCGAGATATGATAAAATGATGGTTTATCCGGGAAACGGAGAAGAATATTCACTTGAAGAATTGCGGGCATGGAAGTATTTTAAAAAATTGAATGTCAAAAATCTACTTGTGCTAAAATATGATAAATTTTGGACAAACGAAGCACTTAAATTGAATGTTAGGTTTCGCCCTTGTTTTCCAAATAGAAATCAAAAGCAATCCGAATTTTTAACAGATCCACCACCAAATGTACTACCGAATAATCAACGGATTCATGTTTGCGTTTGGAAGAATTATGATTATTCTGAGGATTTAACGATTGAAGATCTCTTGGCGGAAAAATGGTGGGCACATCTAAAAAATAAAACGGTTGTTATGAATATGTCTTTAGATGAAACGGCTATTTGTAATGATAATAATAGTGTCATCATGATAGATGAGTCAAATTTGTTGAATGATAACCAGAGGAAAGCTGATGAGCCATATTTTCAATCGAAAATTGAAACAAAAACAACGAATTTCGAAACAGCAAATGAATCAAAACATGTATTTGAAATATTTACTGATGAGAACATTGCTGTCAAACAAGATATACCAAATAAAGAATCGCCGATTTTTGTAGATAATACCGAATCAGCTAAAATACAATCCATTAATATATTTGAAGATGACAATCAGCATGTATTCAAAGACCCCCAATATACTGGAACTATTAAAAAATACAGTGGTAGTCCTCAACCATTACAAGAAACGCAATTTGAGTCAAAAGAAAATGAAATCGATGGATGTTCAACAGAAGAAACTTTTTCAACTCAAAATTTTGTGTTGTTCATTAAACAACAGGAAACCAGCACTCCTCTCCAAAATAAAAGGCGCGAATTAAATATTCTGTTATCAAAAGAAAATGAAAAAACAGAGAACACACCCAAACTTCCAATAATATCATCTGAAAATGTGTCATTGCCAGAAAGCGATGTTATCCCAAAACAGCTATCAGTAATAATGGAAACTTCAGAAACGAATACGGGTAGTAGCTGTGGAACCAGTATAAAATCTTCCGTGGAAGAAAATGAATCGCCCAAACCTTGTAATCACACAGCAAAATTTAAAACAATTAATAATGGTCAAAACTTGTCAACTATACATGAAACCTCATGTCCTAGAGAGCCTAGTGAAACAGAAATTTCAAAATTCACGACACTGGGCCTGTCGAACTTAAAACTAATCGGCGATTCGGTTATTTATTCTAATAATCTTAGTACAAAGGAATTATGCTGTGTAGCTGATGAGTTATGTGAACTAAAAACACCAGATTGTAATATAAACGCTTCTATTGAATTTAAATCATCGCCATTAAAATCAATTCCACCCAAGTCGACGATCTTTGATAACTCGGAAGAAGAATTATGGGATTTTTTTCAAAAATCTCCCAAAACATATAAAAATCAATTTATTCCTGCAGCACCTGTAGTTCTAAATAACTCTGTGACAATTCCCAGTTTTAAAGAGATTTTGTTGAATAATAAATGTGATAATTCGGCAACAACAAAAGTAACTACTACTATAATGGGAGCATCGATGGCATTACCTGACAATCAATCGATAGTGCCTGAATTCACAGAAAATATAACAATTTTCGGCCAACATCATAAATCTCAACGGGTTTCGTTTACCAAAACAAAATTAAATGAAGACAACTCTGATCTCATAAGATTTTCTACGAAAATAAGCGAATCTGAAGGGAATTTAGGTAAAAGCATCATTGAATCTAAAATAATGATTGGCGACGAAGATAATTTTGATGATGAAGAATCGGGAAACGAACAGAATTTTCAACCCAAAATAATAGATTTGGATCAAACACGGCAACTAATCGATGATTGTGTCAGCACCGAAAATATTGATCCATGGAATATTGATTTATGTTATGCATTTTTAGAAGATTTAGATTTCTTCAATTATCTCGAAAAACGGGATGATTGTATGTTAATTAATAACGTACCGTCTCTTAAAGGCGAAAAGAATGTTGAAATTGCAGGTAAACTGATTAATTCGGTAGAATATATTTCTAAAGGTGCGTACGGTTTTATTTATAGAGGTAAAGATGTAAAATCTGATAAGATGGTTGTCTTAAAACAGGAACGGCCACCTAATTGCTGGGAATATTACATTTCGATAATCATAACTGAGAGAATATTCCTTGAATTTTTGCCTAGATTTTTAGTAATTGATAATGCTCTGATTGGTAATAATTCCTCAATTTTTGTATCAGATTATGTTAAATACGGGACACTGCTCGACATTTGTAACAAAATGTACGCATCAACATCACGGCACTTGAATGAATTTATAGTTATGGTACTAGCTATTGAATTATTTACCATAATCGATCTTCTTCATTCTGCAGATATAATTCATGGCGACATCAAACCAGCTAATTTTTTATTAACAGCACCCTTATCACTTGATTCGAGTCGACCTATTTTGAAACTAATTGATTATGGCAATTCAATTGATATGCAACGTTTTCCGTCAAATACAACATTCAAAACTGTAATAAAAAATAAAGATTTTATTTGTTCTGAAATGCAAGATGGTCGTTCATGGACTTATCAAACAGATTTGTATTGTTTGGCCGAAACAATACATATCTTATTGTTCGGACATTATATGAAAACGGAAAACAAGTTAGGAAAAATTAATATTTTAACGAAATTATCGCGACATTCCCAGAAAGCGGTATGGGAAAGTATATTCATCTCACTATTAAATGTGCCAGACTGTCGAACTTTTCCGAATTTACAGGATTTTAAATTGGATTTAAAAGTGATTTTGGCCGATAAAGAGACTCTTGTATTAGAGAAAATTTCAAGCTTCAATCGAATTATTTTATAATTTCTTCTTAATATTACCGTCATTTCTATTACATTATTATTAAGTAAAATTTATTTTTAATAAAAATACAATTTGATGTTTTTTGTATTATTTTAATCTTAGATGAAAGGTTGGGAATAAACATTTCGTTGCTCTGCAAGGCCCTTTTTATCACGGTTCATATTTATAATGTAAATACGACTTGTATTTACGCTGAATCATTATACTATTTTTTATGCAATTAGTCAAGCAAGAGCCGATAATTAATGTTTGCTGCCTACATCGATTTAAGCAAATTGAAGTAAACTTATTTTTTTATATAGAAAAGCATTTATTTTATGTATTGTTGATAGAAATGATTTTAAACTTTTTCATATATTTTATATTCATACTGCAGACCGTCTTCTTCTTGAATTTCGGTTGGTATCTCCGGATCATTAACAAGTTTAAATTTAGTTGTATCGATTTCTGGAAAAAAGGAATCGCATTCAAAAATTGCCTTCACCTCAGTAAGATAAATGCGATGACATAATTCTGATTCCATTGCCTCCTTGTAAACCGCATAACCTCCAACAATCCATACATTTTCAATTTGGTTATGGATTTCAGGCGCCTGAATTTTTTTCAATGAATCTTCGAAGCTAGTACAGATAACCACTTCACTTGGATAGTTAGTTAAATCTGGATTTCTAGTTAATATGATGTTTAACCGATTTTTTAACGGTCGTTTTGATTCCGGTATGCCAAAATAGGTTTTTCTTCCCATGATAACAACATTTTTTTTAGATGGATCGTTCACTTGAGTGGTCATTCGATTAAAATATTGTAACTCTTTTCTAAGAAACAAAAATTGGTTAATATTTTTATTTTAATCAGTAATTTGTAGTAACTTACTTAAGACGCCATGGTAAATTGCCTTGGTATCCAATTCCTAAATTTTCACTACGCGCTACGATCAAACTAAATTTCAAATTAGGTTTCATTTTTTTGTTGCTTGCTTTTTGGTAAATAACTAATCTCTCTAATATGAACACTTTATAATAGTTCTAAGGTCAAAACCGCGCTTTGTGATTTGATATGCTTTTATTTGGACTAACATGTGCCGTTTAACTTTTGTAAACAAAAGAAAATTGTATAACCTACAAAAATGTACTAGAATTTATTGTTGTGGCTGTAGAAACGACTTTGCAGTTTGCACTGTTTAAACTGCTTTTAAATATATTGTTTTTGAAGTTTGTTCTATAATTACAGTTATATCGGGTACACATTATTGTATCGTTTATAACTGTTTGAAAATAGCCGTGCTCAATCAAACAAATTCAAACTGTTTTTGACGTCTATTCTAGTACATTTTTTTCTAATTAATTATAGTACCAATTCTATTATGACATTAGAGTGTGGTAGGAGAAATACTTCGTTTGTGTATGCACATATACATATTTTGAATTCGGTTTTTTGTTTACAGGGTACGTATATTTTATACCCGGGGGTCGATTATGTATCTCTCGTATTACGAGTTACGAGTTACGACAACTCGTAATCCATGAAGTCGTAATTGCGACATAGCGCGATTATGTAAGCAAGTACGAGATACAATTTTTTCGAAAAAAAGGAGTTGTCCGATATGCTCATTTTCGGACACATATTTTGTTTTGGTTTTTATTTTGTTTACAAATATTTTGTGGTTATGTCAAAATAAAATTGGCGCGCTTGAAAATTGTTTGTGTTTTAATCAAAATTATTTGTTTTAAACAAAAAAAAATTAAATTAAAATAAAATAAATAAAAATAAAATTATTTTGTGTCTTTAAAACTTTATTTGAAAGTAAGTAATCTTTTGGTGTTTTAATATTATAACCAAGCTAATTTGACATATCATAATTCTATTTAAAGGAAAACATTGTAATGGATCCTGTTGTTGAATTCATTCACCCTTGGCAAAATCGGGATGGTCTGCCATCATTTGTTCGGTTGGCCCTAAATAATAGTTTTTGAACACAAAATAAAAATTATATTAATTATTTATTTATATTTAAAATACAAAATAAAGTATTAAATTATGATTAGTATAAACACATATATTTTCATTTTATGTAATAGATTGGAAATTTTTATTATTTTTATTAAAAAAATTGTAATCACTTCTTCAACAACACTTAAACGATTTTTGACAATTAAATCGTTCTTTGCAAAATCACCACACTACTATGGTTGTTGCACTTTTCAAAATGGAATGAACATAGCAATAAATCACACTATTAAATTCAAATTTAATAGTAATTTATTAATAAAAAATCATATGTTCGACTATTGAATTACTACTAAATGTCTAAAAACATTATTTCAACAGTTATTTTGACAAATTTTCCTTTAAAACAATCATTTCAACCATTACGAGTTGCTTGTCGTACTCAAAAACTTGTACGAGTAAAACAACAACAACATGTCGCAATTACGAGAACTCGAAATGTCTTACATAATCGCGTTTGGTCGTAATTTCGAAAAAAAACTCGTAACTCGTAACTCGTAATGCTTACATAATCGACCCCCCGTTTTACTAAAATTGAGTTCGATTCGGGACAAAATCTATAAATTACATGCGCTGACTGCATAATATCTTAAACAAATAAATTACTGGGATTAATTGTAGAAACTTAAAGCTCTAACTTTTTCGAATGGATTGGAGTGTGTTCATAAACTCAACATAAAATTTCCCTATACGTCAAAATGACAGTCGTAACAATATTGTTACAATAGCCGTGTTTCTTGACGTTTGATCTGATCCGGATCAGATCATATATGCTTTCCTTTCATTTGTATAGCTGCGTTTCATGAAATCAACACAAAAATTGTATTATTTTTTGTTTTTAGGTTATTATATTGATCCTATTAGCATTTTGGTTCAAAACGTAGATAGAAAAACAAAAAAACAAATTTTTTTTATGTTTATTTCATGAAACGCAGCTATACAAATGAAAGGAAAGCAGATATGATAAACAAAAAAACAAAATTTTTTTATGTTTATTACATGAAACGCAGCTATACAAATGAAAGGAAAGGAGATATGATCTGATCCGGATCAGATCAAACGTCAAGAAACACGGCTATTGTCGAGTTTATGAACACACTCCAGGTTTGTCATGACTTTTATATAGTAATAAACTTTTTTTTATAAAACAATTATAACCTATAGTATTTGTTTGCCCATTCCATTATTGAAAACAAACTATTCGGTAGGACTTCTTTGCTCATACATCAAGATGTGTATGCATCAATAAACTGATGCACGTTAATTTTATTCTCAAGTCGATTTACAGCATTTTTTTTTAATCAAATATCCTGGTATATAGCTACAACACGTATGTCGTTGAACAGAATAAAGGTGATACCACATATTAATAATATATTAGTAATATGTGGTGATACTTTAACACAGTATTACAAAGTAAGGGAAAATGTTTACTGTTGGTCCGTATAGCAATGCACTAAAGTTGATTGCTATTTCTTAAGTGGCAAAGAAGCAGACATTTGCAAAGCTTCTGATTTTGTGAAAAAATTTCACTTTGATTTTGGTAATAAATTAAACTCTATGAATTAAACTAGTTCTCAAGTTTGTAACCATTACTAAATAAGAAGTAAAAATTGGTTAAAATTCAATAAACAACTTAAATTATAATTTTCTCTGTAGACTTCTTAACTATCGATCATTGAATATTAATGTTGATGTATAATTATGGTTAACATAGTTGACTTATCGTGTACTATATTGAACAAATTACAGTTGCATCAATTTTAATAGGAGTTTTTCAAATTTATTCTTAAAAAAATACAACATTTCAAGTTCTACTACCCAATAAGCGAACGTTCAGCATTTTGATATTTCTCAACTCCATCTCACTTTCATATTCTAACGATCTATACAATATCGATATCAATGAGCATGTACACAATGATTTTCGATGTTATTGTGAAATTTCATAGTAGAATTGAATACGCGGGTTACGATCAATCATAAATTCATACTAAAAGTGTAATAATTGAGCACAAAGCTGATTGCATTAATTTTGAACTTATGTGCAATATGCAACTCGTGTTCAATTCAATCGTTCTTATGTATCCTCCGTTTATATATTTTAAATGTTTGTAGACACGATCATGATCTTATCGTAGACACAATACTTAGTTCAAATTTTAAATAAAGTTTGGAGACTATAGAGATGTCGATCATTGGAGATTACTTGAAAGACTTATCCTTCCTGCCGTGGAATCTCGCAGTGGTCAAACAGGAATAATAAAGAATACTTCGCTCAGAAATATGCGGCCATCATTACTGTTCCCGTACTGAGAAGGTAAGTCTATATGGCTTCTACCCTGACTGCAAATGATAAACAAAGTTAAGCTTCTGACTGGGTAGGATGCTAAACTAAACCGCATTCTGAATATTCAAAAGATGTAGTGATGTAGTCTGCCCATATAAAATGTGCAGAAGGACTAAAGTTGGTAAAACGCGGGATATATAGTTGGATATAGTTTATTGGGAATATTGGACGGTAATAAGACTCTAAGGACTATAAGGATAACAAATGAAGCTCTGGTGTGTCAAAACACCTTTTTAATATAGTCTTGCGATCTTACTGATTCCGTACTTGAATTTTATAAGGCTCGGGACGAGAGATGTGGCGGGACTTCTAACAAAACAATGCCACGTCAGAAGACAACTGAATGGAATTGGTATATTCAGAGAAACACATATCTGCAGGCTTTGTGGGAATTGGAAACACCCTTGCTCGTACAGGTTCAATTTCTTCGGAATGAAGTCATAATATCAGGTACTAGATTAAGCTAATTCTAGCCTACAACATCATTCTATGCTATTCATTCTTACATGCCTCAGTTTAAAATATATAGGCCCAATATAAAATGCTTTAATAACTAATATTATTAAATTAAAAGTATTTATTTTTCCATTTATACAATTATATTTATTTTTAAAAACATTATTAAAATGTCAAATGACATACACATAAAAAAAGTCAAATTTTTTAAGCATGAGAATTCCGGCAGATGTCACGCATGTAAGAAACAAATATCATGACTACTAACGCAGAGATGTACTTCAGATTGTTTCCTTTTATTTTTTTGTTTTTGCTTTGTGTCGGTATTTATTATGATTTAAATTATTTAACATAAGATAAAATGCAAAATTTTAAGTAATTAAAATATAAATATTATGTTTTAAAAATTATTGTTTATTGTATTTTATTTTACAAATAGTTTTAGTTTCACCCTTCATATGTTAGGTCGATTTTTTTACTACATCAAAGATGACTGACTACTCAGTAGAAGAATCAAACATTAAATAGTTCTTGTTATAAAAATACATCTACAGTACATGCTAACATTGTCACGACGAAATAATTTGAATGTGAACAAGCTGTTAGACAACTAAAAAATACGTGATAAAAAAATCTATTACTACATTTTTTGAAATGTATATATTTTTTTTTATTTTTCGAAAACATATTTACTTATTTAGTGCGATGGCTGGAAGTTGATTAAGTTTATTTGTAGACAGTTTCTTGATGAAGTGAAATTAAAATTAAAAGATTTTTACTATCAATAAAAAAAGTTAATTAGTAAATTACAATATTATGTTGAATTAACAAAATCGTTCTCGGTTTTATAGAAAATTTATCAAAAATCGAAACTCAAATAATTTAATTTATTGTGATGGAAGTTTTTATCTAAATTTTATAATCAGTGAAAATTTTTTTTAGCAAAAATTATTAAATTTTATTTCTACAAATTTCGATTTGGTTTTGATTAAATTTACTGTGATTTTTTGCATTTTTTTTTGTGTAAATTTTGATTTTAATAAGTGATATAAAATTTTATCCAAAATGAGGTTATTTCCACCAAGATTTTCTAACATCCAAAAAATGTTAGATTTCTATTCACAATTTAATCCATCACCACTTTCGATAAAACAATTTATTGATTTTGGTAAGTAATTATATTTATGTATTTAATAATAAATAGTCTGTTCAAATCTTCGTCACTTCGCCCACTGTTCCTGAAAATGACGAACCATTTTGAATGATTATTTTCACTTTTTGTTTGGACCGGACCCTCGTCACTGCAATTTGTTATCATAATTTCACTATCAGTATTTTGATTTTACTTTTTACGCGTTAAATCGAGTATTTCATCGTCCAAATTTTATTGTACATGTTTTTGATTTTTGTTTTTGATTGAAACATAAATAAAAATGAAAAATTCATATTTATGTTTAGTAAAATAGTAAACAGAAGCGAATAGAATAAATCGATTCCAATATAATTTTAGTAGAAAGAGATAGTTATGTCAATATTTTATTCTTTTCATTTTGTTTTGTACAGAGAAAAACAAAAAATGTAAACAAAAAGTTTGTTTACCGGTTTCACAATTTGTATGTTGGCTTTGACGTTATAGTAATTTATTGGTAATAATAAAAATATAATTTATATACATATTCGTATCATTTGTCCATTACGAAAGAGTTTGCGTTTTGGTAGTTTAGACATGCCATAGAAGGTTGAAAACAAATCAATAAATTTGTCTTATTTTCTGGTACATATTATTATGTATTAACATTAACAAACGAGTTCTTCTAGTGATAAAATAAAAAATATGTATAATATAGAAGTACATGTACTGTATGTATCCAACTCACATTACAATCATTTATTTTATATAGGTTTTGGTACAAAAGTATTGATGTAGGCAGTTCAAGTTCTCCAAGGGAAGTTCATGATGATATTCTGATCCACATTCTGGGACAAAAACTCTATAGCCTAGCAATTCGCAAATCGCAAGTCATGTACATTTTATTTTCAAATTAAATACATATATGTACATATTTATGTATTTACTTTAGTTTTTGTCTGTTTTGTGCAAATATCTTTATCGCAAATATTTTCTTACTAGTTTATTATTTGAATATCTGCCCCTCTATTATATAACATTCTTACCGTACACCCTCACCTACTTGGCCCATGGATTCTGCACTCTCAACATTATATTGATCGAAATCAAAACACTGCACCCTTCTGGGTATTGCCATCATACGCAATTCTGATGGTGAACAAACTGAATTGACCAACGCTGCTTTAGAACACCTAAATACGATTACTTTCTCAGTTGAATAAAAAATTAATTTTTCCTCATTTTACGCTTCAGTATGACACAAAGTAGAATTGTAAAATGGCCCAAGAATTGTTAAGATCTACGATGAATGACGAAATCTGGACGTCAATTCCAATTAAAAAAATTATATCAAACACTAATGTAGAAAATTTATTATATGTATTATAGAAAATTTAAATGTATGTAATGTAATTTACAAAAAAATTAAATTTATTGTACATACTTAATTTAATTATTTTAATTAAATAGAAAATGATTTAATGACTTAAATTAAATATGCATATTAAAATATGTAAACATTGTTTTTTATCTGTATAAGTTTTCTGAGATAATTAAAGAAAGTAAAATTCATTTTATTTTCTTGGTTCGAGATAATTAAAGCACACAGATTCATTTATTTATGTGTTATTTATGCACTCTCTTACTCCTCACTTTTATTTTGTGAATTTGTATTTGTTAATATTTATGAACTTTAAAGAATCTACAAGATTACAAATGCACAAAACTCAAGAATCTTGAATAAACTGAATATTATGAAAGTAGTGGCTGCATGTTAGGCGATATTCCCCTTGCCTAATAAATACATACAAAGTAATATAGTTTTAATAAAATAAACTTAAGTTACTCTTTGTAACCTCTTAATTGATACATATAACTCAATTCCATATAAAATATAGTTAAAAGAACGTCAAAACTTGCCACAAAATCGTGATAATTATTTTGATAATTATATACAACAAATAAACAAGAAGGCTTTTATTTATAAGGTTATTTGCTTTTTCTAAGAAATATTTTCGTATTTATAGTATGCATGTACGTAGGTACATTCGCCGAAAAATCATTAAAAATAATATTAACAAACAGTTGTTGGTTAAGATTAATAATAACAACCAGTGGTGTGTTGCGCGAAAGTCATAAATAAAACTTTTTTATCATATGTTGATTTTTGTGCACAAATGCTGGGTCAAACTACAAAACATGTTTCGTTTATTTATATCATTTTTTCGTCATTGTAATTCAGTCGAAAAGTTCGGGAGGAGTGTCATATTGTTATGAATCTTAAATTTAACGTTATAAGTATAGCGTATAGCGTAAAATATTTATAGTTTTGTTTGAACAATATAGCCACGACCAGTAGTTACCAGTACACGCAACATAACATATAAAATCGATAATTCAACGAAACGTGGCCCTAATATTAAAATCAATACATACCAGTGTAATTGGAATTATACGTATGTTGTTTTATTATTGTGCGTATATTGTGCACACATGTTCCTCGGGGATGCGTTGCATATGACCTTCAAACTAAATTTCTGCCCACTTTTTTTGAAAATAAGAAAAACATTTTAATTTTTCACTCATTCCAAAATAAATATACATATGTATATATGTAATATGTACATATATATTTGTTATTTTTATATTTTCTAAAAGTGACATTGTAAAAGGTGACATCAATATATTGTTCAATATTAAAGAAAAAAAAAATTAAACAGAATATTTTTTTTATCTTAAATTTGAGACCAATGTGTTTATTTTTAGAAGTTACTGCGTGACTTCAAGTAAAAAAATTTACAAATTATTCATTTTATTTAAACATTTTAAGTGAATAGTCACGTAAGAAGAATGAATATGCCCAAAATTTGAATTGCTTATACATACAGTTATTTTATCTTTTCGAGCCAATATAATCATGATTCGTCGTGATATAATCACTTATAGTGATAATCTAATTTCAATCTTAATACGTCATTTTATATACATTAATACGAAACTTTTTGTAAACACGAACGACAATAACAATAAAAATATTAATGTTTAATGTATATATTCTAATTGGATAATCACACAATTGGTTGACAAGTAAATAAATTCTTAAAAATTGAATACATCTCATGATTTCAAGGTGATAGTAGTGCAATACTATAAACAATGAAGTTATAGTTGAATTTGTGATCAGACATTAAATTATATATAAATATGTATATGCATGTAGGAACTTTACGGGGAATATACGATATTATTGCAGAGTAAATAAAATTAATTTTTTCGGACAAACCAGTATAGAAAGATGTTGTTTTATGTTATTTCGTGTGTTCATTTGAAAAAGTGCACCAAAGAAATACTAGAAAACTAGACACCTGGTGAACAAATGTTTTAGATGTCATTCATATTTTTAGGGGACATGTTGAAGGTTAGTTCAAGGTTTTATTTCAATTTTGCTTTTTTGATATACCTAATAAGATATAGATACACATGTACAAAGAACAAACATATTTTTCTATTTATTTTAACATTTTAAATTCTTAAGTGCATATTACCTCATAAAAGTTTAAATATCACAAAAAAAAGTTATTTCTTTTTTTATGCTGAATTTGAATCCGTTTAAATATTATGAGTTGAAATTTAAAAAACAAAACTGGCCGAATTTTTTCTAGTGTTTAGTTTTAGAGTTATTCTAGGTGCGTAAGTTTTTAAATAAATACACGGCGTCGGCCGTAATAATCTAGTGTTGCATTTATAAGAACCATATATGTACTTTAATTATAATTTGCAGCCTCCCAATTAATCCTCCGCTCTACCAAGTCAGCATTATTGTTAATTTATCAGAAAGTTATTGTTGTTGTTGGCCTTGTTTTGTATTATTTAAAGAGACGATAATTTTACATAATATATGTATACGAGTATGTATACTTTATTTTCTTTAACTTCTGTTATTAATATATGTAGATAGATTATAGGGTAAAGTACAAAATGCTTTGTAAAACATAAAAAACCTTGATTCCAAATCTGTCAACATATTTTTTTTTACATTGGTAACATTGTTAGGTTTTTTTTGTATATTTATAAGTGAACACATCTTGAGACATGGACACATCCTCGCGGAACTTCCCGCAGCCAAATTGACCATGTGTTAGTTTCTAAAGGACGGGCTCAGGTTGTGCAGGATGTGAGAACTTATCGGTCAGCAACCAAATACGTAGGCAGCGATCATCATTTGGTCGCTGCAAAGCTACGATGGAAGTTTTCGTACAAGTCTGGGAACACAGCGAAACGCATGGTACGTTTCGATTGTGAAGGTCTGATAAATGAAGATCAAAAGAAACGATATCAGGATCTTGTCAGCGACAACATTAATGAAGCTAATTACCAGTCTGACTGCGTGAACTCTGTGTGGGAGGTACTGAAAACTTCGGTTGTCAGTGCTGCTCAACAGACTTTAGGTATAGTGAAAGTCAGACCCAAGAATGATTGGTTTGATGACGAGTGTCGTCTTGCAGTTGAGCAACAAAATATAGCCCATAATGAAGTGCAAGAACGTCTCACAATCGCGAGGAAAAACAAGGCTGCTCTTGCCAGAAGGGCAGCTAAGCGGATTTGTAGACGAAAGAAGCGAGAATGGTGGAAGGCCGAGGTTCTGAAAGTACAACAACTCAGCAATGAGCGCAGTTCGCGTAATTTCTTTAAAGGAATTACTGGACTGCACCATACTTTCAGGCCTACGTCAACCGCCATTCGGGACCGGGATGGAAACCTCTGTGTCAACATCGACGCAGTACTTGACGCATGGAGTGGACACTTTACTGACCTGCTTGATGTCCATCATGCGTCACAGACTGTTGTTGAGCCACCTCTAAAACAGACTGCGGAGATTTGCACTGAGGACCCATCCCATGAGGAATTCACTAAAGCCATGCAGAGATTGAAACGAAACCGGGCACCTGGAGTGGACTGCATTAATTCGGAGCTCTTGATATTCGGAGGGGATACTTTGTTGAACTGTCTTTTCGACCTTATTCGATTAGTATGGCGAACCGAAGTAATGCCTGACGAATGGAAAGTGGCCGCGATATGCCCCATCTTCCAGAAGGGAGACCGCTTGAAGTGTGAGAATTATCGCGGTATAGCTCTCCTTTGCACAGCGTACAAGTTACTGTCATACATTGTATTGGATAGAATCACTCCTCTAGCGGAGGGTTTGGTTGGTGACTATCAAGGAGGATTTCGTCCGAATCGATCAGTCACCGATCAGGTCTTTTCGCTGCGGATGATTCTATCTAAATATTATGAGACATCCATCCCCGTACATCAGGTGTTCCTGGATTTCCGGCAGGCCTATGACTCGATCAATCGAGAGAGTTTATGGTCTGCCCTGGAATACCTAGGAATGCCAACAAAACTGGTACGACTATGTAGGATGACAGTGACGCAGTCCCAATGCTGTGTTAAAGTTGAGAACAGGCTATCGACAAGTTTTGTAGTTAACTCGGGTGTTCGGCAGGGAGATGCTCTGTCCCCGATACTCTTTAATCTCATGTTGGAGTACATCTTTCGTAAAACTGAAACACCGCAGCGTAACATCTTATATCGCCAGTCCAATCAGGTGCTTGCATATGCAGATGACATATGCGTGATTGGACTGAATAGCAACGGAGTGAAAGAAATACTTGATCCGCTTGTAGAGTTTTCAGCTTCAGTTGGACTTCAGATCAATGAATCCAAAACGAAATACCTGATCTCTGGTTTTAGCGACAATGGCACACCAGATTTTAGTAGTGGCCACCACACGTTTGAGGGAGTGAGGAGGTTCAAATATTTGGGTTCTCTTATCACTCACGATAACAGTGTGGGTGAGGATATTAAAGTGCGGCTGGCTGCTGGCAGTCGTTCTTTGTATCCTCTAAGGCCACTGCTAAAATCTAAACACTTATCAAGTGCCGTGAAGCTGAAGCTTTACAAAGCGTTGATCAGGCCCGTTGTTATGTTTGGATGTGAAAGTTGGGCGCTGACGGATGAGTACGAGAGATGGCTCCTAACATTTGAGAGAAGAGTCATGCGTGTGATTTACGGCCCAAAACGCGAAATAGATGATACCTACCGAGCTCTGTACAATATCGAGATCAGAGATCTGATGAAGATCCCCGATATTGTACATGAAATAAGATCTCAGCGAGTACGCTGGCTCGGGCACGTTCTGCGTGCTGATCCGGAACGAATTGTGCAGCGATCTCTGAAAGGAGAGCCACCATATGGTAGGCGCAGAGGTCGTTGCAGGCGACGATGGCTCCACGCTGTAGAGAACGACTTGGCCTCTTCAGATTGTCTTAGACAGTATGAAGACCATGCTCGGGATCGAAACCGCTGGAGCCGAATTGTTGACTCAGTAAGGGGCCAGTAATGGCCTTTAAAACTGTTTTAATTTTAATATAAGTGAAAAGTTAAAAATATTTTCATTATTTTTTGTATGGCACATTTATGTACGAGTAAATAAGTTGTTTTTCAGTTTACCAATTTTTCATAGAAAATATCCTATAAAAATCTTGTTATTTCTAATGTATAATATAAAATATCGTATATGTAATTTCATCTTTCAGCTGTATTATTTTCTGGCGAAAAAAGTTAAATTAAGTGCGATTTACGGTCCCTAGTGGCGTTTGTGCCATAAATAACCTATTCAAATATATGATTCTTTAGCTTTCTCAAAATATTTAAATGATACATTATTTCATCCGGCAGGCATTTTTCATGCGCATCAAGAATATTAAAATTTCTGACAATTCATATAACTAACTACATATATATACATATATATTTTGCGAATTGTCAAAAATGACAGTTCTCGCGCTTAACAAAAATTGCGATAATAAATTTCTAACCAAAAAAATGTGGATTCTAATGAATCATTAACCGTTAAATCATTAGCACAGAAATCATTAACACACAAATTATTAACATAAATAAAATCGAGATTTGCTTCTATTTAAATGACATTTTGTTTACAAGGTCAATATTATTAATACAAATTAATAGTTTTGTTTATCTAAATAGTTTGGTCACTATTTTTATTTTTAAAATCAATAAAATTTATACATATTAGTAATACATAGTACTACTAATTATGGTGATCGAACGGAATTTTTCGACGTGTTTTTGTTCATGTTTTTCGATTTTAAATTCGGACAGTTTATTGTGTTGTTTCTAATTTTTGTTGACTGTATTAATTAAGGTGACATATTATTTTATTCTCGGTCAAATTTATGTATTAGGCCAAAATCGTCTATACTAACAAGTCTGACTGATTTTTTTACTGACATATGTATACTACTTTGATTTTGCCTCTGATTTTTTTACTGACATATACTACTTTGATTTTTCCTCTTTAAGGTTGTGTTGGTGAAAAAATATGTTTATATACAGATTGTTGTTGTTTCTAATGTATTTTTTAATTTTTTTTATATTCCTTTGTGAAAAAAATAAAATATAATACATTGGTATTAGTCGTTTCATTTAAAATTTTTATTGTGCGATGTATATGTGCACAAGCAATACAATGAAAAAGAGGCAGTTTGTCTCTTTAAATTTTGGATTAATCAGACATCAGAAGATTTTGATTAGGCACTCGGTAATAGCACTAGTTTCAAAGTAACTTTCTAAACAAGTATTATTTTGACAGATAATTCAGTCACTTCTTAAATAATTGAGCTAGTGAAGTGAATTGGGCGTAATAACTGTCATTTGAGAAATCATTTTAACTCCTGTTCGTTTTCTAAACAAACAGAATTATAAATCAGCTCATTTGACATTTTCCAAATTTGTAATTTGTTCAAGATATTTTTAAAATACGCATTTAAATCTTATTATGAGAATTTTTTTAAATTATAAATTCTATTTCCAAGAAATTATAAAAAATACGCACTAAATAAACAAGCATGCCAAAAAATAACAAAAACAAAATAAAAATGAATCACCTATACACGAGCAAAATTCTCATTCATTTAATCCAGCAGCTCAATATTTTAGGCGAAGGGAAGAATATCAATAAAACGCTCAGTTTCCAGTTGCTTCCAATAATTCAGTTAATTCAGCTGAATCGAGCACGCTATATCTTTCTGTGGTCTAGATATATAAGGCAATAACTTATTTTGTTATCTTATTAATCTAGGCTGCAATAAATTGTCCATAAAGAAGTGCAAGTTGGAAATTTTCCCTTTTTTAATTTGGTGTAGTACAGGGTCTTTTAAGAAGATTTTTTTTTAAATAGAAAATTAAACACGTTTTGTTAAAAATATATGTCATTCTTTATTGAAATTTAGTGTAGACACTTGACCATTTATTGATAAAAAGTAATATCTGGCAACTGTCCATCATGAGCACGTTTGCAATAGGTGATTCTTTGGTCGAATTTTTCGATCTCATTTCTACATACTTGGAGCTCTATCTCACGAATAACGTGTTCGATATTAGTTTTGAAACTTGAGATTGATTGCGGTTTAGGCGCACAAAAGATAATATAATGGTGTTAATCACCTTGGTGACCTTGGTGGTAACTAACATTACCTCTGCGCGAAATTAATTGTCAATCAAATCTGTTTCTCAATAAACCGATTGTTTCATTGGCTGTATGAAATGTAGCGCCGACCTGTTGGAACCACAAGTCATTAATGTGGCATTAAGTAAAGTGGACTCAAATTTTTACACTAAATTTTTAATAGCGGCCTCAGATGGGAAATTTTGTCTACCAAAAATAATGCAAATTTTACGAACTGTTGTTTTTACAGATGTACCAATTTCATAATGGAGTTTAATTATTTTAATACGATTTTGAACCGATGAAGCAATATTGAATTCATTTTACTAAATGGTCAACCTTCTACTGTTTATTTTTAAAACACCTGGATAACGGAACTGAAAATAGCTACAAATAAATAAATAAATAATAGAGTATAATATTTAAAAAAGTTCTTATTGGGAGACTCTGCTTTAGCAGTGAAAATGTAACATCTCAGTTTGTCTATATGTTGCAACGTATAAAAGGTAACAGCTAAATAAAATTGGTTTTAATAACTCAATAACAGTTAATGTGAGAAGATTTAAAATGTTACAAGTCAAATTAATGTAAAGATTTATTACTTTTTGCTCTATTTTGTTCAAAAAAGAATTGAAATCGAATTACTACATTTTATATTTAAAGAAATAATTGAAATTAAAAAATAAGTGACTTGTTACTATTTTGTTTTAAATGTTAAATATTATGAAAAGGTTGTAACTTATACTTTTCCAAAAATTTTGAAAAGCGTAAAAATAAAACCTACCTATTGCTACGCATCGTGAACTACAGATACACCCAAACCTTTAATTAGTCGTTCTGAATTTTTGATGAAAAACAATTAATATCTTTTATATCTAGACCATAGTATTCATTATGTAAAACCAATAAGAATAATTTGTTGCCATGTAAAAAAAGCAGTAATTATGACGATAACGATTATACGAATCTTTATATATTATAATTATAATATAAATTAAAGTTTTGACAAACAAAAATAATTTATTGTTTCTTTATTCATGATAATAATAAGGGTGCGTTCAAAATTCGAATTTAAATATACATTTCAAAAATTCGCATTTTTCGAAATATTTAAGCGTACAAAATTTAATTGAAATAATTAACAAAAACAAATTTGTAAATTGCATATACAAATCAATATAATTAGTTATATGGAGTAGAGAATGGTAATCAATAATAATTTTTGCAAGCTGCGCAAACTGTATTGAAAGCAATTTTCGAATGTGTCTTAGCTAAATGTATATTTGCATGAAAACTAACATTTCGAAACCTTTCTGTATATACTATCGAAAATTGTAGATGCTCATGCTTCAACCGGCTTTTAGTGAGAAATGTGTTTTACAACAACTAACCGTTTGTTGAATCTCCGGTCCGTTAAACCTCACCAGACAAAATCGAATGGTTAATTTGCTACTAGTTTTGGGAAAATGAAAATATGAAAATTTTATTCTAGAACAAACCAATATTTTTAAAATGGTCTTTTGTGGATTTTATTGAAAAAAATTAATTTTTGATAAATTAATATGTTCAAATAGAATGTGAATTCTTGTCATTTTTCTAACAACAAAACCACAAGTTTCTATTACAAAAAATTACATTTCGAATACATTATACATACAAAATGATTTCAGTCAAATCAAGAAAAAACTTGATTTTAAAAACATTTACATTTTTTATTTCTTGGTTTGGGTTGATTCCTACGGTTGAGACAAAATATTAAAACATCGACCATATCTACAATTTAGTATACTTATCAGGAAAATTATGTTGTGCAACGAAATTAAATTTTAACTGCAGCTTAAACTTAGCACTCAGTTTACTACTTAACCACTTGTGAGTGCGTTTTTGTGCAACCGGGCATTAAACAATGTTATGACATATACTCCTACGTCAAGAAGTGCAAACACTGTTTTGACTATGTCTCAGGTAATTCTAAATCCAAATAATCAGAAGAGTTTGAAAACTATTGCTAACATTCTCCCTAGCAGGAAAACATTTCTTATTTCATAGGAATATTTAAAATAAATGTTTGTTTTTGGTACACTCCCTGTTTTAAGATATATTTTACATACATACATAAGTATAATTTATTGATTAAAATTGGTTTAGCAATTAAAGCCACAACGGGCCCATCGTACAATAGTATATGTATTACATATGCATATAATTTAAGTTTCAAATCTTTAGCTTAATAGGAATTATTTTACATAAAATTAATAAAGTAAAAACTAGCGAATGGTACAAGTTCAACACAAAAAACGAATAAGTTAAGGATTATAAAAATTCAATTTTTTGAAATTTGTGCTGGATACAATTAATTGACAATTTATTCCAACAATCAACACTCCTGACATAAAATGACAAATTAAGATTACTAAAATTGTTGCATGGTTTAAATAAAATTTATTGTGTTGTAAATTGAAACACATATTTTATTTAATTAAAGCTATAATCTACGTCCAAGATCGGTTGATGGAGTATCAGTTGCCATCCACAAACACTGGGTCTTCTTAAAGGTTCTGCTCGACTGTAATCGTTCCAATGCCGCAAGGCAATCAGTTATCAATCAATTTATAGATCAATTTGCACAATCACTATAAAAGGCACATACTCATTTAGTAACAAGAGGACAATAGGAATGTGTTCAGGCTTTTGTCATATAGATTATAGATTGCCTTATTTCTGATACCATGGTTTTCAATTTATTAAATATATACTTTAGAATTCGTTTTAATAAAAGCTATTCATTACAGCTAAATGCAATGCATGATTTGGCAAAACTGAGATGCAGTCGCAGATATGAGTTGTCAACAAAAACAAATAATTTAATCTCAATTTTGAAGTTGTTCAGTCAAGCAACTCTCACTTCACAATTTATAGGTGTAGTGGTAAACATCTTAATTCTTCTGGAATTCCAATGAACAATATCGAAATTTTCAACAATATGAATGGAATAAGCATCGTATTCCGTACCGCTTTTGACTGGTGTTCCATATCAATCCAATACTTAGATCATTATGACCTGTTATTATTTGTTTTTCACCAGCTTGTAATATTTTATTTTTGAAACAATAACGCAATAGAAAATAGAAAAGTTTACATTAAAAATAAACAAACGATTGAAAACTAAAATTTCAAAAATATAAAACAAAACAAACATGACAACTTGAACGTCACAAGTAACATAGCCTACAAATAAAACATACTATCAATCGTGTTGGGATGAGCGTCTAATTTAAAAACCATGAATAAAGTTATACGGATTGAATTTACATACTTATTTTGACAGTAGCATCATTTTAATTTAAAAACTAAAATCGTGTACAATCGGAGAAGAAGTTTCAAGATGTAAATACAAACGATGTTTTTGACAGAGTCGTACCAGGTTACCGGATTTTCTCGCCAGGTTACTTATTTGAACAAGTTAGATTCCACAAATAAATATACGGTTTGAAAACAACCATTGAGCCATACATAAATTTCAAATATCAAACCAATTTTTGGCAAATTACTGTCAAAAATGAAAAATTAATAATACGTAATAATACAGATAAACGCTCCGCGCTCGGTGTGCATGAATAATGTTTTGCCTTTTTTTATATGTTTGTAAACTACAAACGTTGGTTTTGAAGTTTGTGATAATCGTATATTTGACATGGACATGTACTTTTATAATTGCATATTTATAGAGCTATTATTTAATATGTAATTAAAAATTGTTTTTGATTGCAAATAGCTAAAAAATAATATAAAGTACATGGCGAAATATGAAATTTTGTTTTTGTTTCTAAATTAGCCATATTCTATTGGGACCGATTCTGTGCTCAACCTTTTATGTTATGTTATTTTATTTTTTCAATGTAAATTCTTATAGGAAGCGAAGAAGTAAAATAACATAATACAAATGTTATCGTTTCAGAATCAACTCCATTATTTATATGCACCATATCGTATGACTATAAGTAGAGAGTCAAATATACTACATTTAACATGTAAAATGCAATTAATGAATGAATTATCAAATTCTTTAGCGTTGATCGATTTGACATTCAGAATCCACCTTTTTGTATCAAATGTTTTTATATTTCTGTTCAACTTAATTCACCTTCAAATTCTTATCGCAAAACCACTGCACTTTTTTTAATTGACAACATTGTTTTAATTAATGTTACACATCGCACCCTGCCAATCAAACATGTGAATTATACATGATTAACGTTTTATTATAACTAACCTACTTGAACATTTTCGTAAATAAAGAATTGTAATCATTGATTTGAGCGATTGATATTAAATATAAATATAGGAATCCACCTTGGAGGCATCATCATGATTCATGATCAAATGGTGCTTGTGTGTAATATAAAAGGAAAGCTGGAAAATACATTTTTACCACCAATACCACCAATAAATAAGTAAATTATGTACCACTCAACACAATACATAAAAGTTGTATTTTATTTAAGTCATGATGTAGTTTCTGTGTTTTTGAATTTTATTGAATGTCAATACAAATTAGGTATCCATATGAATGATATTAAAGTTTTTTTTTGATAACAAACAAATTAATACTTTTTACTCAATTAATTACAGTGAGTAATTATTATTGGTGCCATTTTGTTCAGATACAAATAATATAATGAATATCCCAAGTACAAAGCACAATTCTAAAATGTATAGATATAAATATTGTAAGTTAGAATGTTTCTTACCTAGTTGCGGTATTTTTTAACACCAGTGTGTTTTACTGATTAGCGTAATTAATTAGTTTGCAATAGCGAACAACGTAAATATACATTTGTATAAAAATTTTTATTTTATATATAAAAATAGTGGGGATACATTTTTTTATACACCTTGAACGTGTAGTATTATCATAATTTCGGTCAAAAATAAAAATTTGCATTAGATCGCTTGCATTATTAATATAATTATACAATATTTAAGTACATATGTACTTAGTTCGGGACCTTATTTTTATTTGATTTCGATGTATTCGCTTTTTGCAGTACATATTCACCTTTCTCAGCTGTTAAATAAAATATCCAAAACTCTTCGTTTGATAAAATATCCAAAACTCTTCAAAGGTACATCGTTTCTATAATTTCTAAATTTGGACATTCTAGTCAGATTCGTTAAACATCAATATTTTTAGGAATTATTTGACATACTTATTTACGTCGTCTAATCAAATATTTTTTTTTTTGTGAGCTGCGTGCTATATGTAGGGTATCTCCAAATTAAGGCCCGTACTTGCAAAGAACATATTTGTTTAATAGAAAAATTAATAATTCTGAAAATAGCCTCAATAGATAAAAAATACCTTTTATTCCAAACCTTGACGATGGCAGCACGGAACGACCCCAAATATTTTTGTGGTTTAGTGCCGGCTTTAGCCTGCAAGTTTGCTTAAACAAAATAATCGAGACATTGCATAATGTCGATAAAATCCGGATATTTCTCTGTGAGCCAGAACAGAATCTGGTTGGAAGTTCAATCATTGTATATGGATAATGCTCACAAGCCCAGCAAAGAAATACTTCCTCTAGAATTTCACGACGATAAATATTTGTGTTCTGTTTGACTGTTTTATCGCTTTAAAGGCTGTATAGAACGTGAAAAACGATAATTTTGAATGATGTTCAGCGAGACGACTTTTTTTTTTAGATATGATACATAACTCAAAAAATAAAATAGAGAGATTAATTTTTTTATATGAAAAGCGTAATATCCAGTCAAAATCAAATAAAGTAAATAACCTCAAATTGTTTTTGGTAATAAGTTATTTAAATTAATTATTTTTATACTTTATACATATCTACTAGATTTAACAATTTTCTATTAAATCATGCGAAAATTATCTGATTTAAAATTAAATTTTATTTTAAAAATATTTTAGAAATTAAAATTAAGGCTTGTGCGAAAAAATTCAAAAATAAATGTGCCAGAACGTTTCTTTAAAAATAGGACGGGAAGGAAGTTCGAAGTCAATCTATCAGGCGAACGATAAAAGAATTTGGGTTTAATGAATACCTTGAAGCTGCATCAGTCAAAGCAGCCAGCCACAACCATACCTAGCCCATAATTAGAATTTATTACACGCCCTTTGTAACTTTTGAGGTAATTGTGACATCAAGGTGAGACTTGGGCCGGAATTTGTTATAAATTGATAAGACAACCAAATGGTCGGAATAAGGGACACGATAATGTGCCTGTATATATAATAAAAAATTTGAAGAAAAGATGCGGAAAAATTAGATATTTACAGTTGGACATTTACAGTTCAAAAATTAGTTAATATTTTACCAGAATTATGATCCAAAACCTTCGGAATATGTGGTGTGAGAATGGCTGCTTTATGAAAGGTTAGCAAACCTTCTCAATCTCCATAAGTGGAAGCGCATTCTATCTCTGTATTTTATTGTCACCCGGTGTATTGTATTGTTTAGTATTGAACCAAAGAGGAGTATATAGATACATATTTGTATTCATATATAATTCTCTCTAAACATTTTGATTTCTTAGGTCGTACATTCTTTTCGTCCGATCATTCTATAAGGTAAAATTCGAATTAAAACTAATCATGGAAAAATGTTACCGTGCGCAGGCTACTACTTATAATCTAGATTAGTGAACTAATCTTTCTTAGCTTTCTAGTTTGCGCGTTTGACATATGCTGATCTCGTTTGTTTTAGTGGGTATTCTATAATTCAAGCTAATCCTTTAATTTTTTCTGGTTTTGCTCAAAATATAGGATTAGCTCAAATTTTTTAGTTCTTTACTCATTACTTCGACAAATATCATGAGCATAGTAGTATTCTAGCTGATTTTTTTCTTGTGGTCAAATAGTTTTTTATTCGGTGAATCTTTGTTGATGTTAATTAGTTTAATCACTATTTATGTTCCAAATTCAAGTTTCAGTCGAATTTATACGTTTTTGCCTGCTGAAAAATTTATGCAGAACAAGGTGAAGTTAGCCGTTATTGAAAGTTGCTCCATATTTTGATGTTTAAAAATAAAATTAATTTGTATTTAAATTTGTTGTGCGAAATGTTTGCGTTTCTTTTAAAATGATAAGCATCATATTTCAGCGTTATTTAATGGTTGCTAATTGGACAATTTATATTTTCCACTTGGCCAAGAATAATTACATAATTTGAATGTATAGTTTATTAACCAGACAGCAAAACAGTATTTTTTCCAAATAAACGTCATTATTCTGACAATGTTTTGACATATATTGCCAAGATATAAAATAAAATAAAATATAGAATTAAAAAACAGCAAATTTGACACCACGAAAATAGCATATTTTATTTTATTGCTGTTGAATGCATGCCTGTAGCACATTTTCCATCGATTTGAAATATTTTTAATTTGGAGGAAAATGTATTTACGAAATGGCTAATTTTTGGGCTGCTGAATATTTTACAGCAGGCAAAAACGTATAAATTCAAATGCACACAAAAAAGAAATACATTAACATATATGTATACAATAATCATAAAAAAATAATAAATATCTATTTACATAAATACTATAATTGTAGTAATTTAATGATAGTTAAGATTTAAAAAAAATCATTTACATACATTCTTTTAGTGATATAAATACAAAATGGTTAAAATAGATTAAATTCCGGCAATATGAATGATAGTTTCACAGCAATACCGCATTGAAGAAGGAATAACAAAAAAAAAAATCAAATAATTTGAATTTCAAAAAATGGTTTCATCACCACTTGTTTGAGTACAATACTATAACATGTATTATTTACTATAAAATACATAAGTATTAGTCTGCGCGATACACTAATCCAGAAGGATTAGTGACTAAGCTGGTTTTGACTAAATTGGTTTATAAGTATGTACTAGTCTGCGCATGGTATTACATTGTTGTCTGGTGTTGAAAAGAGTTTATCGTTGGTGGTGTTATCAGAAGAATCGATACGGTCGATCTTTGATTACTATTTGAAAGGTTGACGATCAAAAACGATTTTTACGATCAAAAATCTAATTTTTACTACCACCAGTCTAAAGTAAAAATTAAATTAAAACTAAATTTCGTTTTTTTTTCTAAACAGATATTTCTGGTTTTTTTCCAGCAATTTCTGAATTTTCCGGATTTGTAGATAAGGTTTTTCATATAATTTTAGACAATCATAAGACACATGAAATAATATTGATAATAGACAAATAGATATGTATATATGGATAACCTTTGAACTTAATTGTTGCCAGTAAAAGAGATTACAAATGCAATGTTAACAAATGATATTGGTGCCAACTCAATCTAAATCCGTACTTCTCTTGTTACAATTAATATGAAATCCGATTTAAATTTCAAACAATATATTTGTGTGAAAATTTAAGAATATTGATCGATAGGCCAATATTAAAATAAAATATATTAGAATAATTTTAATTAAATGATTTATTGTACTTTCACACTTTTCGTGGAGCCTGTTTAAATGGACCGCACACGTCATGAGAATAAAGTATATTTTCTAAAACAAATAGAACCTCGTGATAATTTAATTATATTTTTAAAAACAAAATTTGAAATCAATCCGATACTTAAAATTAAGTAAATTTTTGAAAATTAAAAAATTAAACAACCACTTTTTGTTATTTAATTGATCCATGAAAATGCTTATTATTATGATTAACTTATATTTTTTACAGATAAGAGTTTTACTTTCTTTTAAATAGATAAACAAATTAATAATTTTCCCATACATAGAGATTCGATTTTTTAATTAAGCAAGTGCAATATCTTTATAATAAATATCTTGTCATAATACCCACTTGATAGTTGATACCAACTGAGATCACACATAAATAACCACCCGACAATTTTAAGCAAACCGACGATTCATTTTGTATTTTTGTTATCAAGGCAGCAGAAACACCAATTCTAATATTGTATTATTGTTGTACGTTCAAAGTACAATAGTCATTGTATTATGGATATTTTGTATTGTTGCTATGATTATAAATTAGAAATTTAGCAATTAATATATGAATATTATATAATATATTAAATATTATTTATATAATTATATATACATAATATACATATATATATATATATATATATATATATATATATATATATATATATATATATATATATATATATATATATATATATATATATATATATATATATATATATATATATATATATATGTATATATATATATATTTAGTTATATTACATAGATAATAATATGTAAATACGTACGCGTGAATTATACGCGAAAAATATACACAGAAACAAATATATCTACAATGTTGTACAAAATAGCGTAAACAAACATTAAATGAAAACAATATCCAATTAAGATCGCAATATCAGTTACTCACATATCATACTGTTCTGATGATGCAGATATATGAATACAAAATACACATAGATATACGCATCTTAATTCCTCTGATTTGGTTTGTTTACGAGTTTAATTCTATAAAAATTTCAATTTTGTCCTTCGCTTACTTTTAGTAAATAATTTATAGAATACAATGAAATTATTACATATATTATAAATACATACTCATACATTTTGTTTGTTACTATAAGTTTTTCGGTTTTAACCAGAACGTAAATTTTAGTTCACGGACGGGCGTACACTGTACACATATCTCATTTTATATATAATATCAGCGCTCTACACTTACAACTATAACCGCAATTTAGATAATGTCGGAATATTAGAATATAGGTAATGTCGATATATTATATAAATATAAAACATATACATACATAAAAATTATATAATACAGATTTGTCTAGAATAAATTATAAGTTTTCATTTTCGTTAACATCATACATAATATTATGTACATGTGTAGTTGTCGGTTTCGCGTTAACCATGGCTATCTGCCAAACTCCGGTAATAGCCACTTTCACTTGAATCTTTCGGGAAATTAAATTACCTCACTAAAACGTAAGATAAAACGATCAGAATAAGTAAATGGTTTAGAATATATTTGTTTTTTTTATTAGTCTATGGATTGATTAGAGTATAAAATAGAAAATATAGCTGCATTTTAATAAAACACGAATACTTTAAATCGACTTTTACCGAAACGATTTAGATTAGTATTGGCAGACCGCCTATTTAGTAAACTATGTAAGTATGTACTAATGTTTGTGTACAAAACTAAAACTATTTTAACATTAGATAAACCCATCCTATGTATTGTGGAATTATCAATGTAGGTCAAACTTGTACATATTCATCGTTAATTGTTTATTTAAATTTATTTATGGTTGTTGATATACTTTTTTGTGTTATCATTACCTCTTAGAAAATTAATGTTTTAATTGTATAATAAACAATTTTATCGTTTCAATATGCGTATAACATTTTATCGATGTCATTTAAAAAATGTAAATTTTTAATGAATTGCTTTTGTTGTTTTAGAGATTCAGAGCAACTTTGCTGCCGTAACAGTTTCTCCTTGTATTGTTGTTGAATAGATATGGCCTTTAATGATTTGTTCTTAAGATTTAATAAACTTCCCAGACATGCTTCTTTATCCTCCTTGTATGTACATACATTTTTCATCATTAATTAATAATGATAGTTAATTTTATTGGTCAATTTATAATTTTATTTTCAAGAAGCATAGATGCGAAAGCATTGAATATTAAACCGAATCGAAAAAAGATAAATTTGTTGCATTTATTAAGCACATAATATCTAAAACAATTGTAAATACAAATTTACTGCACGCTTCGACATTCAATTTTTAGTTTATCCACAATAGAGTGTACAGCAAGAAATGAACAACATACGGCGCTCGTATAATGCATTTTGTTTAACTTTCAATTTCCAAGTTTGTATTGAATTTATTTTCGTTATTTATGGTAGGTGAAAACCTTAAAGCAAATGTTTCCAAATAAGAATAAAACGAATAAGTTAACCACATTTTAAAATGATTCATGAAAATCGTAAAACTTATTTGTGATGATTTGTTTTGTCAATAATCAACATGTTATGATTATCAAATATGATACAGCAATTTAGTCAAAACGAGTTCTAAAATAATTTAAATCAACCGCTAAATTTGTTTATGATTTTAAAACACGTATTCCAAATAATAATGTTTGTGTGGCATGCATGATCAGCGGAATGGAACGAAAATTATTTCAGTGTGAATACGAGTACGATCATGAAACAGAAATTTAATTGAAATATTTTTTATATTTCTTCAATGGAACATCTTAAATTTTGTATGAATATGAAAATACTGAAGATTTTGGGAGCAAAATCTTTTTATTCTTCATTGATAACGTACATGAACACTAAACCATTTTGATATAACTTATTTCATTGGAAATTTCATAAACTAATTTAAGTACTATTCAAATTGAAAACATTTATTAATTGAATTTATTAATTCTAAAATGTTTTATAAATTTGGTTTCAGACAAATCGAACCAATCTCGGGAATGTCAAATCGTGTGGTTAAATCCCATTTCTGCACTGCGGAATTCGCGAATAGAATACTCTCTTATCTAATCCGGTTATTTAAATTTTTGATTGCAACAAAATGTATTTAATATTATTCACAATATAAAAATTCCACTAGTATGCACTTCATTATATTCACAAACAGAGTTTATTTTACGTCTTGTTGACAAGCCAAACATAAACAATATAATCTAAAATAAATTCATCTTCCAACTTCATAGATATATTTTGAGAGTGATAAATAAAAATTTCCGAATTATTCGAAGATAGGTGATTTAGTGACATGGGTGTAATTTATAATTTTGACGGAAAAGAATCTTTAAAATCAATGATCTGCCACGAAATTTGATCTCAAATTGCTAACTATTTCGGAAGAAATCATCTAAATATACGGAAATTTTCTTCAAAAATACTTATCGTAATTTTGAATTCCTTGTATTGTAACTGAGGTAATTTATTTTTATTAAAAATGCAACGTGTTTCATCAACACAAACAACCACATTGTTTTTATAGTCAAATATATTAATTCAAAATAAATTTTCCACTAAGTACATTACAGTGTAAAAATAGTTGGTTCGATCGAATTCACTCAACACATTTCTATTGTAAATCGTATTTTACGATACGTATCGTGTTCTAGAAAAGGGGCCCAGGTCTATCACAGAATTCGCTTTGTAGGAAAAAAATCCTGCACATTAATAGGAAATTATACTCCTATTGGTTGGAATTGTACCTCCAATCCAATTTGCCATCACCAATTACGTTATTTGTTAACGAAAAATATGTAGGAAATGGACAGAAAACTCTACGACAAAAAAATACGACGGAATTGTACAGGAAAGTTCATTTAAGAATTTACAATCATTTTCATATTTTGAATTGTGCAAGATTTTTCAATGTAAATTAATTTTTCAAAAGAAATCAAACAAAATTTGTGTTTAAACCTATTTTATGATCTGAACGAATTTACGCCTTAACAAAGTTTCCTCTTATTTTTTAGTACTACTCAAGTACTCTTGTAAAATAATCTTAAATGTAATGCATTTTTAAATTAACACAAAACTAAATTAAAAAACAAAATTCCCGCCGTTTCTGCTTCAAAATATTTATGTATAACAAAACCTTAAAATTAGTCCTATATGGTTACAAGTATGCATAATAAAAATCCTAAGTTTTATTTATTGGTAAAGCAAAATAAAAATAGGATAAATTACAAAAAATAATTTAAAGAAATTTAATTACATAATTACTTTTTTTAATTTTAAAATAAATAAATTTGAATCCATTTTTTTATTTGACCATTCAGAGATGTTTATTTAACTCCGAAAAAGAACCATACCAAGCAAAAAAAAAATTCCTACAAAAATTTAAAATTCCTACAAAAATTTAAAATTCCTACAAAGTCTGTGATAGAAATTCCCTTTTAGAAATCAATTTCAAAAAACAAAAAAAAGCTACCGACATGTAAGGCAAATGAACAGTACGAATTTCGTCAATTCATAAGGAAAGGTTTTAGTTTGAACAATTCTTAAATCTCTAATCATACGAGGGCGGAGTGAGAAGTCTGGTAAAAATGAAACAAGGAATAATATTTTCGGCCAATAATAATTATTTATTTTTCAACGTAGTCGCCTTTTAGCTCAATTCACTTAGTCCAACGTTTTTCCAATTTTTCGATCCCTTCCGAATAATACGATTTCTCCAACCTTTCAAAATCGGCGTTTGTTGCATTGATGATCTCCTCATTAGAGCCGAATCTCTTTCCGCCAACCCATTTCTTCAAGTTCGGAAACCGGAAAAGTCGCAGGGGCTAAGTCTGGAGAATATGGCGGATGTGGACGCAATTCAATGGGTAATTCATGGATTTTGGCCATGGCAGCTACACTCGTCTGCACCCGTGCATTGTCTTGATGGAAGAGAAGTTTTCGCAAATGCGGTAGTTTTTCTTTCAAAACGTCGTTGAAACCTTACAATAAGTTGCAGTAATATTCCCCGTTGACTGTTCTCCTCTTTTGGAGGTAATCGATGTGGATTATGCCACGTGCATCCCAAAAAACTTGTGATTATCTTGTTGGTCGACAAAACCGCCATAGCCTTCTTCGACGCAGCTTCGCCAGTAGAAATCCACTGTTTAGACTGTTCTTTGGTCTCCAGTGTATAGTGATTAATCCATGTTTCATCCACAGTTATGAAACAACACAAAAACACCTTTTTATTTCGCTTGAACATCACCAAACCTCCCTTTGAAGTTGTCACACGTGTGCGTTTTTGGTCGATTGTAATCAAATGCGGCACCCAACGCGCGGATAGCCTTTTCATATTAAAATGTTCGTGTAATATATTGCGCACACGTTCATCTGAGATGCCTACTATCTCAGCTAACTCGCGCACTTTCACTCGCGGTTTTGCAATACCGTATCATGGATTTTATCAACTATTTTTGGTGTGGTGACTTCATTTGGGCGTCCTGGACGTCCGGCATCAGTTGTGCTTGTACGACCACAACGAAAATCAGTAAGCCACTTGTTAATCATTTTAATCGATGGTGAAGAGTCCTCATAAAATTTATCAAGCTTTGTTTTGGTTTGCGTAATAGTTTTTCCACGCAAAAAAGAATGTTTAATTGACAAACGAAAATCCCTTTTTTCCACGTTTGCAAAAAACAATGGGTTGTCTGTTTTCAAAGGCTATCAAAACCGAACTAAATGACATCTGTCTGAAAATTTTAATTTGGTCTAGTGACAGATGGTATTGACACATGGCATCTGGGATTGGCCGAAAATATTATTCCTTGTTTCAGTTTTACCAGACTTCTCACTCCGCCCTCTTATAAAACAAACTTGATTCGTTAAATAATAAAAAAAATTATATTTCTAAAATTCGCAAAAATCCTAAAGTTTGTAAAATTATAAGCGTAAAACTTTTAAAATTTAGAAATACAAAACTATTAAAATTTTAAAATTAGTGGTGTACATTCAAATAAATTCGTAAAATTTATTTTTAATTCAAAATTAGGTTAGTAGAATAAATATTTTGCCGTGCGAAGTTTGACTGACTTACGTACATATAAACAAGAGTGTGAGAATCGGTTTTCAAAATTTTGGAATTCTAAGAAAATTCAATATCTCGATTAACTCTAAATTACGATAAGAAATCATAATCTTTAAATTTCAAAATTAAGTTTTAAATTTCGATTTGTAAATTTACCTTGAAATTGGAATTTTCCAAACATGCATAACATCTCAAATTTTCTGAACTTTTTAAATTGATTAACTCCTGTAAGCTATAATTATTGATTGGGATTACAAATTATCAAACTGTGTCGAAATATGAATATTTGTTTAATTCTACATTTAAATTTAAAATTGGGTATAAACGTATTATGAAATGTATTAGAAAATCCACCATATCAAACGATTTATAATTCCAAAAATAAAATTGAATTTTAAAATTCGAATTTCATACATAAGAATTTGAATTTTGAAAATTTAGTATTTAAAATTACAATGTTTCTGACATTTTGCATGATTGACTAGTTCTAAAAAATATCTCTCAAAGAAAACCTAGAATACAAATTTGTGGAGTGTAATTATTCGAGAGAAACGAAATGTGAGAAAACAAAAATTCCATTCCACCACCTACGGGAACAATAAAATAGTTAAATTAAGTTCTAAAGCTCGTAGATTATTTATTCCTAGACATTTCCAAACTTCCCAAAAATATGGGGCCTCGTTGGCACAGTTAATATCGTGCTTGCTATGGTATTCGAGGGTCTCGTATTCGATTCCCGATGGTGACCAAAAATGACGGTTGGGTGGGTGTTTTTAATGTGTAAGTATATGTGTTTATCAGGGTATTGCACAGTGGGTCCGTTTGTGGCATTGAGTGCTGGAGTGATCCGCCCAACTTTAATTTTTTTTTTCTCAAAAAATTGAGGAATAAATTTAAAATTACTTAAGTTCGAATTTTTAAAATTTTTTAACTTTTTATTACATTGTAATTTTTAAGAAAGTATTATCTGAATTCGCAAATTTTCAAATATTCTGATTCCAAAACTCGTAAAGCTCGTTAAATTTGTGTAAGGTTCGTGAATTTGAAGAAAGCCAATTAGGTAGTAGTTATTCGGTTTTTATAATAAGGTAAATGATCAATAACAATTAAGTAGTCATAGTAAATTAGGACGTAATTTTCTTCATCTCATATTAATTTTCGGTCTAAATATATACGTTTTATTTTATTTTATACAAATTCAATAAAGTTAAAGTCAATCCATATTTATTTATTTTTTAAATGCCAGAATCGGAAGACAAACAACTCCAACTGTTTAATCAAATATAAAGTTTTATTGATATTCGTTGTAATTTACAAACCTAAAATTAATTAATAAAATATATATTAAGATAAATTTTAATGACAAAATATGCATATGTATTTATTCATTTTAGCTAATTAATTATTTAAACATAGTATAAAGATTTATTTTATTATGTTCGTTTCACTTACTTCCATGACAAATTTAAATATACATAAATGATGACAGCTACAAATACAAATATTTAGCTACTTTTCCATAAAAAGTAAAAATTATTATTCAGCCACTAAGGCCGTGTGTCAATCAATTTAAAAAATAATTAAAATTTTGACAGAAATCTCAAATGTATTTTCGTTTGTCCACCATAACAAATAAATTGAAAAAATTGATTTTCCTGACAAAATTTTAATGTTTGACCATTTTTTTAGCTAATTGTCAGACGGCCTAAAGCAAAATGAAAAATTAAATTTTGTTTATTGATACGACATTGCAGCACAAGCACAATCGTTAAAAAAATTTAACTCCCGTTAAGTTTCCAAACGATACCTCAGTACAAATTCGTCAAGCAAGCTTTAAACCCGCCTCTCTATAAATTTTGATTTAAAGGTTTTAGCCAACCTGATACTCTTAATTTTCTAAAATTTCCACAAAGAAATTCCTCGACAAAAGAAGATGAGTTGAACGACCTACCAAAGTTCCACGTATACAGTAAGCACAAATTAGAAGAATGAAGTCTACTTAACAACAACTTCCTGCGCACATATAAAATGGCTGCGTTTCAGATTCATATACATAATAATTAAACAGTTTTAATTAATTTATTTAATCATATACATAACTTCATTTAATTATTTCTTATAAAACAATAAAATTAAAAATGAAATAGAAAAATATTTATTACTTTGCGAAGCGATTAATTTTGTAGTTAAAAATTTCATTGTAAATTTTTATTCATCAAATTTTTGACATGTTTAACCATATTTTTACAACACATTAATAAAACTTAATATTCATTTTTAAAATCTTACTTGCTTAAAGTTATTACATTATAACATTTATGAGCCTTCTGGAGTATAATAAAAATATAATGTTTGTACAAATTCGTGAATACCGACTAGATTATTGACAATATAGTTCTATCATTTATTGTGAGGTCAACCACAACAAAATTTAGTTACTTAAAAATGGAAAAACGGCAACCGAAATCACTATTTAATTTATTGCATTTAACATAAAACATTTCGCCTGTGTGTTATGATGACTATTTGATCACGGAACGAATATTTGATTTTATGGCTAATTTTATTTTATTATATACTTAATCGTTGTCATGATTGTAATAATAATAAAATTGATTAATAGTGTGCATATCTCTGTAATAAAGTATTGAAATAATCAACTGTTTAGATTTTTAATTATTTATCTGCTTGGCCCGCTGTTTTTTTCTAGCTTTTAATTTTAATCGCAGTCTCCAGCCAACTCGAGGCCACATGAACGTTAATCACTATGCTATCGATCTGTTCAGTGATATAATCAATACAATATGAGTTATGAGTAATATATGAGTAGTTACATGAAAATTCGTTTATAAAAAACAACATAAAATGACAATAGCAATTTGTGTACTAATTGGAATATAATAGCCAATTAATTAATTGAAAATAAATTCACATAGTCAGCTAATATTCTCAGATAAAGAAAGATCATATGTCGCGTAAAAAAATAAACTTAATATGATTTTTATAAATTTTGTTTTTTTTAAAGTTTTGCATTTTCGATTCATTATTTTTAATGGAAAAATGTTAATTCTATTTTGTATTTACAAGATAACATATTGTTGGTTGTTGCTTCCGTTTTAATTTTTGCAAAACATAATATAATATTTTACATTTTAAAGATATACGATAACTATTTATAGAGAAACACTATCCATTGTTATTGTCAATAATAATTATTTATTATTTTAAATGTCAAACAAATTTTCTAATGGATGAAGTTTAATTCAATTTCTATTTTATCAAAACACAAAAATACCGAAGTTACTTTGAGAGTATCTTGTGATGTCTAAATTAAGACAAACTGATAGATTTCAGTCCATTCAGCAGTATTGCTGCTGAATTAGTGCCGGAGTTTGACATCGTCACTAATACCAATTTAATTTATCGCTTTAATAAAAACTAATTTTTGGTATATACTTAACATTTTAAAAACTATGCGTTTTATTTTTTAGACTATGCGTTTTTTTTTAATGAAATTGTATCAATTTCAATAAAATTTTATAACAATATCATAGTTATTGTTCATTAAAACTATTTTTATTTAACTTTAATGTTATAAGTCCTATTTTTCTATCAAAACTTGTATTTGTCGGTTTTCTATGCCGGTTTGATGTGGCATCACCTTTAGTATGGGACGCGCCTTTTGTTTTATATTATGGTTTTACATTTCGCTCTTATATTTTTTCGAGAATTTGTACGCTGGGCTATCATAATATAATCACAGTTGTGAAGTAGACAATTATTATCTCTTAATTACATTACGCTTAAGTAATATAAATTCGACCATAATATAAATTAAAATTTAATTATTCCTTGAATATTCTTATTTTTTAACTCAAACCCGAACTTGAACGGACAATTTGTAAGCACTGAATCGAAACTCGAAATTGTCAGGGTTCGGGACCCTGGAATACTATAACAAATATGGGTTGGTTTTGGTTTAATCAATGTATATAGATGCAAATGAAGAAAGGTCGTATGTTATCTCAGAATAATTATGTGAAATATGAGTTTTAATAAAATAAAACGCAATGACATATATTTAAAAACGCAAACAAACAAGTATTTTGATTTTGTAAAATTTTAAAGGCAGATTAAATGCCTTCCTATACAAATATTTTTGCCGGTACCCTTTGTTTAGTATATTTTATGTTGCCTGGTATTCAATCAGCTTCAAACTTACTGAAAACATTCATTCAATACCAAAGATGTAATTCCAAAAATTTGGAGATGTCAAACTATTTTTTAAACAGGACGCAATCTTGTCTTAAATAAAATATCCTCCAAATCGCTTCTGCGATTCTGTTTACAGACTGCACCGTTTTTCTTTATTTTCAATTATGTTTGACCATAAGTAGAGTTCAACAACTTGAGTTATGTGTTGAACTTCGTCTTTGAGAGCTCGTTTTCGGATTATAGACGTATACTTTGCTTTTGACATCTCTAACTCTAAAAAAAAATAATTCATAATAAAAAAATAATAATTTGCGTCGTACGCAAAACCAATTTGCCTTTGTATTTTGCTCGTAATAAAGT
This sequence comes from Tipula unca, assembly GCA_951394425.1. NCBI lineage: Eukaryota > Metazoa > Arthropoda > Insecta > Diptera > Tipulidae > Tipula > Tipula unca. Next base: position 93,451,531 of record OX596382.1, read on the forward strand.
TACCGGTCACTGGAATACTAGATGCATGGCATATAGAACCGTCTTATAGAAGTCATATATTATTTAACTCAACATTAAACAATTTTGAGTATGCAAACCGAATTTTATCAAAAGTTATTTTTGTAGAACACGAATTTAATAAAAATCATGCTGTTCCCGTGTAAATTGCATTTTTACTGAAACGGGCTTAGCACATAACCTACTATTAGTAAATGTGAAACAAAATTATTAAAACGTGTTGCCATAACGGGACAATAAATTAAAAACATTATATACTTCTTACATACATATATAACGTGTATTTTAACCACTCATTGCATGAGTACATGTTTGGGGTCACCATTTTAAAAAAACAGGTTCGCTTTCTTTGACTCAAGGTCCAGGTACCTTTTTATGTGCTTTACAATTTTTGTAGTTAACATTCTGGTGTCCTGAATTTCACTGCTCCACTTGTGCCTCCTAAATGGTAGAATATTTTATTTAAACTTTTAATTATATCCAGTTTTAATATATTTTATTACAAATCAGAAATTACTATTCATTTTTCAAATTTTACTGTACAATTGAGTAGACGTACATAAAATATAATATTAAATAAAATTGAAATCCATTATTCTGTTACCTAATTTTTATTTTTTATTACTTTTAGGTTTGAATGCGTGTGAAAAAAAATCCTATGTATTTTTGCGTAAAGAACTTCCAGTTCGATTAGCAAATATAATGAAGGAAATTGCCTTATTGCCAGATAATTTGTTACGCACACCATCAGTCAGCCTAGTAAGTAATTGGTACGTAAGAAGTTTTGAAGAAGTAATTGAATTTGAAAAAACAGACCCGTCACAATCAAATTTAGAGAAGTAAGTGTTGATGGCACGACGCATTTATTTATTATTTATTCTATTAATCTGATTTTTGTTGTTGTTTACTTTTGATAGATTTGTTGAAACCCTAAATAAAATACGTGATCGTCATTCGGATGTCGTGCAAACAATGGCACAAGGTATACTAGAACTAAAAGATTCACGTGCTGGAGTTATTGATCCGTCAATGGAAATTTCGATACAATACTTTTTGGATCGGTTATATATGTCCAGAATAAGCATAAGAATGTTAATTAATCAGCACAGTAAGTCATAGTATTTTAAATACATAATTCAAAGGTTATAGATCGATTGGTCCAAAGCTAACATTTTGAATTTTCAATGTTTCAGCACTCCTATTTGGAGAGGTAAAACGGCAAGGTAGTCGTCATGTGGGATGCATTGATCCGGTGTGTGACCCATGTAATATTGTTAATGATGCATATGAAAATGCTCGCTTTCTCTGTGATCAATACTATTTGGCTAGTCCTCAATTAGAAATTAAGCAGCATAACCATTTAAATAAGGATGAACCGATTCGAATTGTTTATGTTCCATCGCATTTGTATCACATTCTATTCGAATTGTTTAAGAATTCAATGCGGGCTGTAATGGAACATCATGGACAAGATGACAATATACCACCTATTGAAATTACAATTGTGCGTGGTGAGGAGGATATTTCTGTTAAAATTTCTGATCGCGGTGGCGGTATTCCAAGATCAGAAGTCGATCAATTGTTTAAATATATGTACAGCACTGCGCCTGAACCATCCAAATCAGATCTTCATACGGTGCCACTTGCGGGCTATGGTTATGGACTGCCAATTTCGCGTCTCTATGCACGATATTTCCATGGCGATATAGTATTGTTATCGTGTGAGGGTTACGGAACTGACACTGTGATTTATTTGAAAGCATTGTCCGACGAAGCAAATGAACTGTTGCCAATTTTTAATAAAACTAGTACAAAATTCTATAAGGCTAGCGTACCAACCGGTGACTGGTCGAATCAGGTAAAGCATAAAAAGCCAATTATTATATAAGAAATGAAAATGACTGTTGGTCCATATCGATTATGTTATTGTAATTCAACCTTAATCAAACGTAGAGAAACTAAATAAAATATTTTTTATAATCACTTCACACGCTGTAGTTTCTTTTTTTTGTATCGGATCATTCCAAACAATCACAACATTCGCCTCATTCAGGCAATTTTATATTTTTATAACTACATTCATACTCTGTCGTGTCTTGTTATCACTAACAAAATTATTTGTATAAATTTAAGAGTAATCTTTATTTCTCCCACTTTTCCCAATTATTTATGATAACAAATACAGTTGAACCACAGCATTACACATTTATAAAAATTAAAAAAATGTTTTTCTTATATTTTACAGAGTTCAGTCATGAATTCACGACAAATGAATTGTTCACAACCAAAACGAAGTAATGGCGGGTCAAATAAAATGAAACAAGAAATTAAAAGTTAAATTATTAAAGTTGTTTATTTTTCATATCATTTTATTTTTTATATAATATTAATTTATTTATTGTTAATTTATATAAAAAAAAATAAAACTGCTTTTATTAATAAAAATGGCTAGGTACAGGTAGTACAACATCAGGTTATTTTTTTATAAGCCGTTTTTATTTTCCTTATTGTTTTTTAATTTATATATTTTTGGCAACCAGCTACATTAAGTACACAGAAAAATAAATATATTTTTTATAAAATTGAAAATGAATGATATAAAAGTAAAATAAAATTATAGTGTTTATTAGACTTGTAAGTTAATTATTTTTATTCTAAAAGATGAATAAAAAATAAATGTCATATTTATTGAATATGAAGAAAAATATTATGTACCTAATTGTTATAAGTGTTTTTATTTTTTATACTTGAAATTAGTTGGATCCAGCCATTTTATGTAATTTTTCAATGGAACAAATTGTTAGCTAAATTTAATTTGGAAATTATTTATTTTTAGCATACAATATTAACGATATTAAAATATTCAAGAAAAGGTAAACCAAAAGACAACATTTAATTTGGGTTTACTACGCTTTCGTTGCAAATACACACCTGGAATAAACACCAACCGCAAAACTTAACCTGCGCTGTCTACACTATGAAAATTCGCTGATAATTTTTATCAATAACAACGATAACAATATATGTACATACATTTTATGTGAGTTTATTTTAGCACTAGGCTGATGATACATATTCCCTAAATATTATCAATAGGAATGACGTTGAAATGATTTTTAATATTTTATAGTTTATATTTTGTGCGATTATTTTATTTTATTGTTTTGAAGTTCACCAAACTTCATAGTTTGTAAAACATTTTATCACGATAGAAATAATTATGATGATACTAAAGTGGCCAACTTTTCCAAAATAAACGAAGCTAGTTGTGTCTTAACAGATTCAAACAACTTCAATTTTAGAAACGCAATACTTCCACAAGGCAAACCCCCAACTGTTTCTGCAATTTTTTAAAGAATGCGATCGTTCAGCTGCTCAATTGGTGTAGGATCAGTAGTCAGTACCAAAGACTCTACAGTTCAAATACTACCATAGGATAAAATGGGTGCCGTTAGATTGAGGGACCTCGGGGAGCCAGGGGAAATTGTAAAACCGAAAAATTAAAATTGCCTAATAGTTAATTCCTATTGTAAAAAGTTTAATTACATTAATAAAAAACATAACAATGGTTCAATTCACAGTGGCATTAAATTTGAAAGCAGTTTTATTTAATTTGGCAAACGTTGCATTTAACTTGGAAACGGTTCATTTTAACCGGAAAACGCTTTATGATTCGGGTGGCCAGAACGTCTCTTTAAAGGAGAACATGTCCTCATTTTTCACCACGGTTTTTTGCTCTTTTTTTTAATGTCATATTTAGTTTTCGTTTGGATTTTCTATATTTTCTAACTTCTGAAACCAGAATATCTGAGATTATTATTGAGTGATGATGAAATATTTGTTGCAAACGAAAAATTATAAACATTTCAGTGAGCTTCGTAAAACTCCAGATTTTATTTTTAATACTTTTAATAAATTTTTTTTATTGGCCACAATTAAGACTGCCAGACGTCCTGAGAATAACTGTCCTTCTTTGGAACAATTTGTGTATTAAACAATGTGTGTAAACAAACAATTTATGTATTATTTTTGAAACATATGTTCGCCAAAATCATAAAACAACAAACAACTCTTGATGAACCTTAAATTTTCTAATTGAAAAATTGAAGAAATATTAAAACCAGTACAGATAGAAAATGAATAGCAACATTTGGACATATAAAAAATGAGCAAACATCTTATGAGAACGATTTAAAATTGTTATATCCGGAAGAAAGTATAAACAAGCACAAGAAATTACTTTTTTGAGCCCGTGACCGTGTTGGAAACCTAGTAAACACCCTTGGAGCTGCGTGGCTCCCTTTTTAAAGCACTGCTTGTATTGGAAACCCATAAATGGAAATTTTCTGGTCTAAGTTGAACTTTTATTAAAGTTTCGCACATTCGGAGAGCTTTGAAATTCAGAGAAATTTTGATATATGAAGCAATTCTTGAAGAGAAATAGAATTGGGAACCAAGAAAATTAAATTTTTTATTTACTTTTAATTAAATTGCATATTTGGAGAGCCTGTTATTGAGAAAACCATCTTTTTGCAAGTAATTTTCATTTGGGAACAAACAACAAAGTTATTGGTTTCATTTCAACTTTCTATTAAATCCTTCGCACATTTTTCTGTGCAGAAAAAAGTTGGCAGAAGAGAGAGAAATACGAGTAGAGAACAAAGAAAATTGAAATTTTCTGTTTATAGTCGAACGTTTAAGTAACTCCAAAACGGCCTTCTTCTGGATTTCGTTGAAATTTTAAGTAATTTCTTGCAACCTCTTCGTGAACCTTTAATTTCACTGACTGTTTGATAATTGTTGGCGTGGAGTTAGACGGCATTAATGTTCATTTATGTGGTCAGTTGAAGGGCACACGAAAATTTCTAATTCTATATGAGAAAATTAATTAATGCGTTTTGTACAACTTGTCTTTCGGCTGCAAGTTTCTTATTAAAAAGTTCGCGTTTTAAATTTAAATTTTCTGGGTCCCTATTCCTAAATATGAAATCCTGTCCAAATTGTACGAATTACCATTGGTTTGGTATTTTCAATTAAAAATTCCTAGCTACTTGATACGTTACGAATTAAACGTCAAAACAATAAAACTTGCGAACAAATAGACATGCAATTTAATTATATTTATTTTCAACTGGTATTATGTTTTTATCATCATCATGCATTACAGACTGTTGTTGAGCCACCTCTAATACAGACTGCTCAGATTTCCACTGAGAATCCATCGCATGAGGAATTCACTAAGGCCATGCATAGATCGAAACGGAACCGCTCACCTGGGATGGACTGCATTAATTCGGAGCTCTTGATATTTGGAGGGGACACTTTGTGGAACTGTCTTTTCGACCTTATTCGATTAGTATGGTGCACCGAAGTCATGCCTGACGAATGGAAAGTCCCATCTTCATGAAGGGAGACCGCTTGAAGTGTGAGAATTATAGGTATAGCTCTCCTTTGCACAGCATACAACTCTAGCGGAGGGCTTGGTTGGTGACTATCAAGGAGGATTTCGTCCGAATCGATCAGTCATTGATCAGGTCTTTTCGCTGCGGATGATTCTATCTAAATATTATGAGATGTATATCCTCGTACATCAGGTGGTCCTGGATTTCCGGCAGGTCTATGACTCGATCAAATCTGCTCTGGAATTCCTAGGAATGCCAACAAAATTGGTACGATGGTTTGGGATGACAGTGACGCAGTCTCAACGCTGTGTTAAAATTAAGAACAGGCTATCGACAATATTTGCAATTAACTCGGGTGTTCGACAGGGAGATGCTCTGTCCCCGATACTCTTCAATCTCATGTTGGAGTACATCTTTCTTAAAACTGAAACACCTCGGGCAACACCTTATATCGCCAGTCCAATAGACTGAATAGCAACGGAGTGAAAGAAATACTTGATCCGCTTGTAGAGTTTTCAGCTTCTGTTGGACTCTACATCAATGAGTCCAAAACGAAATACATGATCTCTGGTTATAGGGACAATGGCACATCAGATTTTAGTAGTGGCCACTACACGTTTGAGGGCGTGAGGAGGTTTAAATATTTGGGTGCTCTTATCACTGACGATAACAGTGTGGGTAAGGATATTAAAGTGAGGCTGGCAGCTGGCAGTAGTGATTTGTATGGCCACAGCTAAAATCTAAACACCTATCAAGTGCCGCGAAGCTGAAGACTTACAACGTGTTGATCTGGCCCGTTATGTTTGGATGTGATAGTTGGGCGCTGACGGATGAGTACGAGAGATGGCTCCTTACATTTCAGATTTACGGCCCAAAACGTGAAATAGATGGTACATACCGAGCTCTGTACAATATCAAGATCAGAGATCTGATGAAGATCCTCAATATTGTTCATGAAATAAGACTGCAGCGAGTTCGCTGGCTCGGTCACGTTCTGTGTGCTGATCCAGAACGAATTGTGCAGCGATCTCTGAAAGGAGAGCCACTATATGGTAGGTGCAGACTGCAGAAGTCGTTGCAGGCGACTAAGGCTCCACGATGTAGAGAACTTGGCATCTTCAGATTGTCTTAGACAGTATGAAGACCATGGTCAGTAATGGCCTTTAAATACTGATTATTATTATTATTATTTATTATGTTTTTATAAAATGATTAATTTATGAGAGTTTTTTGTATAAATTAATCTTTAAGAACACAAATTAAATGAAAATCTATTTAATCTATAATAATTGGTATTAGTTATATGTATATTAAAATAAAAACTCCACAATTACAGCACACAAATCGGAATTGAAATATTTCGGACAAAAACATCAAAAAAAATAAAAGATGTACTAATTAAACGTTGTAATCGTGTGTATCCGTATCGATTAAATTATTCTTTTGTTAAAGAATCGTAAAATACCATCAGTAATTCAACTCCATCGGTTTATATGATTGCGTTGATCTCTCGCGAGATGTAGTTGCATTTACTGCTAATATTGATGATTCTAATGATGACGATAATAAATAACGAAACCCGTGGACTGGTTTTCTCTGTTTATACTTCAGTTTCAAAATAATAAATTAATATTTTTAACTCCCTGAGGTTCCCCTGATTTGATGATGGTCTTCGATGTTGAGTTAAATGTACACGACTAGGTACTTTTGGTAACTTTCGATTTGGAATGGTACTGGCCTTTAAGAATCTTCTGACACCACCGACCACCTATAATATAAAATATATATTTTTTATTAACTTTACATCAAATGTAAACATTGGAATCAGGTTTGTAACCATTTTCAGTCTACATAAACCACAAACTATTATAAATGTAGTAAAACGTATTCCACTTTTAACAGCTGATAACCACTTTGGGATTTATCGTTTATAAATTTGTGAAATCTTACTTCCCAACCCGGTTTTTTTTTATCAACACTGAGGTATACAACAGTAATGAACCATGTTTGTTTGTTCTAAAAAATGTTAATAAAATATTAATCCACATTTATACAACTAGTGACACCTAGTTTAGTGGTGCTTCATATTGCGTTCGTGTTAATTTAAATATTTTCTTTAATGGTCAAATTACACGGAAAATTCAAAGATGTTTAGATTAACTGTACATTTTCTAATTAGCTGATGAGTCTATTGTTCTAAATTTTGTATCAGAGTTTTTTACGGTTTTGTCGAATTAATCACGGTAGCTTTTCCGAATTGTCTGAATTTTGTTATTATGGCCGGATTAGACCAATGAATATGTACATTATCTCTATTTTCGGCCGAAGAAACTATGGCAATATTACAATAAAATATGCAAGAGAAATAAATAATGGATTTACTCACGGTTAACAATAGTTTATGTGTGTCTATGATAATTAGCTCTTAACACTGTTTTAAGTAAATTAATTTCCGCCTATAATTTGAATTGCAACCGTCCCTCCTATAATTCGAATTGCAACTGTCCTTGCTAATTTCTATTTTGATATTTAGCATAGATGTAAAACTAGATTCATTGATTTTAGAGTCTTTGTTTTAAGACTCATATAATTTATTGTATTATCTGTGTGTATTTATATATATATTAAATATACTCAAAGGTAATATCCAGCTCATACCAAATTAAATTTGAAGTAATGATACCTGGTTATGTACCAAGACATATCAGTGTTTGCCAAGAGATGTCATGTAAAACATATTCATTGGGACATCTACATGTGAGTAGAATTTTCTAAATATTTCATTTTCTTTCCATTGTGAATTTCTAATACAACAAAATGCACACATTACACATTATACGTGTTAAAAAGAGATAAAACTACGTCATTCGTTTATTTTCGTAACGTAATAAAAATAAATAGCCGAAATACGACTCTCTATTTTTTAGTTTACTCATTTTTCTACACTCACTAAAAACAAAATTCATAAGAAATATTAATTTATAATTCACTGATTCAGTCATTCGGCAAATGTCGAAGGCGGTAGTTTGGAATTTAGATTAGCAAAAAATATAAATAATAAGTAAATTCATGAAAAATAGAATATAAAGTTATAGTATTTTTATTTTAAAGTTTATAAAAAAGAGAAAAATCGCGCGTGGAAATATAAATAAATAAAAAGTGATAGTTTTTTTGTTTTGTTATTATTTTTATTTTGTAAAAAATACAAAAATAGTGAATATTATTTTTTACATATAAATGTTTTCTTGTGGTTGTTTTTTTAAAATTTGTTTTACTATTTCTAATCACAAAACAAAAAGTTCGGAAAAAACAAAAATGTTGAAATTATAAAAAATAAAGTATAACAAAAAACAAAAGAATATATTATATAAAGAAGGAATTGTGAGAGTGTGTTGTAATAAATAATAAGTGTGTGTGTGTGATTAGAAACTTAAAAAAAAATTATAAAGTTAGTGGTAGAGGCAGGAGATTATAACATGGATGAATCTCAACTAATGTTAACAGAAATTCCGGGTGGTGTGATAACACGGCACCATCATCATTTGCATCATCGCTATGCGCCATATCACTTGCATCAGCCGCATTTATCTAGTGTACTATACCATAGTCAAACAACAACCGGATCAACAACATTACCATCTAGAATCACACAATCAACAATTATACCGATAAATCGACCGAAAACACCGATACATTCACCACCACCGGAGGGTACACACATTGGCCATTTATTACCCGAAATATTAACAATGATATTTTCAAAATTATCGGTACAAGATCGAGGTCGTGCAGCACAAGTATGCTCAACATGGCGCGATGCAGCCTACTCTAAATCGGTGTGGAAAGGTGTTGAAGCAAAATTGCACCTGCGACGAGTGACACAAAGTTTTTTTCAATCTCTTGTGATACGAGGCATTAAGAAAATACAAATATTATCGTTGCGACGATCGCTAAAGGATGTTATCTTGGGGGTACCAAATCTAGAATCATTAAATTTAAGCGGTTGCTACAATGTGACCGATATAAATTTGTCGCATGCATTTTCAATCGATCTACCAAATTTAAAAATTCTTGATCTATCGCTATGCAAACAGATCACAGATTCTAGCTTAGGACGTATTGCACAATATTTAAAAAATTTAGAAATTCTAGAATTAGGTGGATGCAGTAATATAACAAATACAGGACTACTATTGATCGCATGGGGGCTAAAAAAACTAAAACGGCTCAATTTGCGATCATGTTGGAACCTCTCCGATCAAGGTATCGGCCATTTAGCCGGTTTAAGTAAAGAGACCGCTGAAGGGAATCCAGCATTAGAATATTTAGGATTACAAGATTGCCAAAGATTAACGGATGAAGCTTTAAAACATATTGCCGATGGCCTAACATCACTGAAAGTAATTAACCTAAGCTTTTGTGTCTCAATTACGGATAGCGGACTCAAATATCTAGCCAAAATGATCACATTAAAGGAATTAAATTTACGCGCATGTGATAATATATCCGATATTGGCATTGCATATTTAACGGAGGGTGGTAGCCAAATTACATCCCTCGATGTTAGTTTCTGTGATAAAATTGGTGATCAAGCGTTATCTCATTTGTCCCAAGGATTATACCATTTAAAATCATTAAGTCTGTCTGCATGTAGTATCACCGATGATGGTCTAATACAAATATCGAAATCGCTGCACGAACTGGAAACCCTGAATATAGGACAATGTCATCGAATCACAGACACCGGATTAAAATCAATTTCCGAACAATTAGTTAATCTAAAGGCGATCGATCTATATGGATGCGTTCGATTAACAACAAATGGATTAGAATTAATTATGAATATGCCAAAAGTTGAGAAATTAAATCTTGGTCTATGGCATCGGAGGTGATCAGATTAACTACTATCAACAGCAGCAACAAAAACAGTAAAACCATTCATCTTTATAAATTTTACATGAATATCTATATAGAAATATACATATACATATACATATAAAATACTTTATTCTTAAGACTAATAAAACATCTGTTCGGTATCGTAATATCTACTGTAATAAAGGGGTTTCATCATATTCTTAGAAAAAAGGACATTTTCAGTATATTTTCTGTTTTTTTTTCTCTTTCATTTCATATAAATTTAAAAAAAATACTTAAGTATACGATCATTACAGTGTTGTGCCATATTTGGTGGACCCAGGGAACTTATTTATTATGTATATATCTATATGCTAAATATTTCTATAAAGATATTTTCATTTTTTACTTTAAGAAATCTAAAATTTAAGAAATACTAAACTAAAAGAAAAAACTACAGTAGATTCTATATAAAAAAAACAAATCGACAAAATATATTTATTGTAAATTTTAGAAATTACAGTCAAACCTAGATAATGTATACTACAAAAAACCATATTTGGCTATTTTAAAACGAAGATGTTAAGATAAAAAAAAGTAAAAAATAAATCAAAAGAAGTGCTTATAATTTTAGACATTATTATTATTATTATTGTTTTAAGTTTTTATTATTTTATTTTGTTTTTTTTTTAATTATAAATATTAAATAATTATTATTTTTTTCTTGTAATAAGGAAAGCTAAAAAAAATGGAAAAACAAACGAATAAGGAAAAAATTATTATATTTTATTGAAAATACATCAATTTTTGTGATGAAAGTGATAAGAAAGATAAAAACGTATTTTTTTTAATTATTATTATTTTTTTTTTTGAGAAATTTATTTAAGAAACTAACGCATAATAAAATGACGTGGTAAAATTATGTACGATAAATGAATGATCGAAAGAAAGACCGAAATTATGTATAGTAGTAGGACTCCATTTTAATTTAACATTTTTCGCCGGCGCATAACAATTAGAATTACAAAACTTAATTTTTCGGAAACGCACGTAATTTCAGGTGTTTTATGTATTTAATTCTTAAAATGTGTGATGTTGATTTGCTTTACATAATATCATGATTTTTTTTTTCTGGGAAACCGATTTGCGATAATAAAAGTTGAAATAATTTATTTATAAATTTCATCGAATGGAAACATGAATAATATGATATAGAATAGAATTAAATATTTTTATTAAAACACATTTAGTTTATACCGTGGGTCTTATTTTTCAAATAAAAATTTCTAAAAGTTTTGAATATTTGGATTTATAAAAACTGTCTCACGTTTGATAAAACATTGAGCTTAAAACACAAATTAGAGACTGATAGTTACTAGACTAACTTCAAAAACGAGTATTCAACTTCTGATAAGCATATAATCTATAATTATAAAGTTTAGCTAACTTAACGATGATTTGTCAGGTGATATATTACTTTACCAAAAATTTACTTTCTAAAACTACACTGATATTTTACTAAAATACATTTCAATAAATTTGGAGAAAAGTAAAGCATTGAAGTGTTTTAGCTCAAATCGCCAAACGGACAGAAATTGTGTTTAGCATAGAAGCATAATTCAAAATCAGAATTTTTAATCAATTTTTAGACCACGCCCAGACAATTGAATTAAATTAAGGCCTACGTAATACGGCAAGAATTTACTGACGCCCTTACTAGTCAAGCAAACAAAAATTATATTTCCCCGAATTCCTAGATAGAGTCAGCCAAGCAAACTAATTCAAAAATCTCTTAAACATTTCCTTATAAAATCAGACAAAATTATTCAATTTTAAAAAATATCCAAATATGCAGGAATCTCTAATTTTGTAAAAAATTGCAAGCTAAAATTCATAAAATTTACATTAAGACTTCAATTCAAATACTACAAGTAGCTAGCCAAATTCATAGAAGAATTTAATAAATTTCATTGTTTTAACCTTTCCAAAAATTCAGGATTCAGAAATTTATGAAATTGCAGATTTTAATTTTGTTTTTATTTTTTATTAAAAAAAATGTCTAATTCATCTAAAAATATTTCAAAACAAATTCTATTCTTATTCTGGAATTTTATCGATATTTCGGAAAATTTTAAAATCCTTAAATTAATTTAAATTTGGCAAAACATTTTTCGTTCAAATTAGAATTTATTTCAAATTCTGAAGGATATTAATTTAGGATATAATTAAACCAGATTTAAAATATTGAAAAATTTCGAAATTTTATGCATGACCTTTGAGTAGGGCAAATCATATTCAGGTATCGTTAAAATTCTGAAATTAGATCCTAAATTTTAACTTCAGGAAATTGAATGAATTTTATAATCTTCCTAAATTGTGAATATTTTACTTAGCCGTTTTCAGAAATTGACCATGTAACTTAACGAGTTCGAAAATAAATTAAAGAATGTATTTTAACAAATAATTAATCATATTGCCATGCATTTGGTTTTATTTATATAAAAAAATTAAATACAGCAACGACAACTAAAATTTTCTGTGGAGTTACCACACTTACTTATTTAGAATTTAATTGGCGAATAATCGATGTTCGAATTGTACAGAGAAGTTGACATGGTCATTTTACGAAAACAGCTACCTAGTGTCTTTGAATTTGGGTACAGTTGGGCTATGTCTAGCCACCCTAAATCAAAGTAAAAATAATTGTAGTTTACAATTTTTTTTGTGCAATTGAATGGGGATTTTGATTGATTTTTTTTCACCCTTGATAAAAGTATTATCGGTTTCAATCGAACACAAAAATAATGTTTTATCACAAACCTAAAATGGAACTTTTTATTTTCATGCAGGATTGTGTTTGTTCACATGTACGTTCGGGCGAATAAAAGCCCAGATAAAAAAACCCATAGAATACTTACCTGCCTAGGATAATGCAATGGGCTAAAATTGAATATACGGATACCTTTATCATGCTGGACATTTTGTTATATTAAAATTTCCAAATCATTGGCTCCGGGTTTAGATTAATTTTTGGGACACTTTCGACGTATATTTCGATCGACCCAGGCTTTAGGTTCAGACGAGGGTTATGCCAATTTTTGCGAATGTAAATTTGGTAATCAAATTTAGGAATAACCCGACTCCAACATTAAGGGATTTAGCCATAAACATTTTTGAAAAATCATAAACGAAATTATTCGATCTTGTTAAATTCATGCATACACTTTTCCTATTTAATGAGATAGGTCATCTGATCCGTCAACCGTAATATCGCCTTTGAAATATCGAAAATTGGATTACAACTTTGATATCACTGTCGAATTCTACACTAATTCATTAGTTTAGTCGTTAAAAGGAACTGGTACAGTGGTATACGGGTCGATGTAGTTACTTGGTTGTTTGTTACTTCGTGTGACTTCTTTTATCATTTTATTATTCGATCACCGGTTGCAAACATTCTTTAATGGTTGAAGATGGTGTGGTGTTAGTTCAGCTAGTACACCGTTTCCTGAGTCTGATGATAAAAATGTATCATTACCAAATCTGTAGTATTAGTAAACGTAATATTCATCACAGATAGCGACAGTTCGAATGAGTTTTGTTATTAATTTAAAAATTTATTAAATTTATGATTACTATAATGGAGTTATCCTTTGAATTTACATGTTCGCGATTTTCAGAATGTCATTCTTTTAATCAAAAATGTAATTTAGATTTTAATTTTTTGCTGAACTGCTTATTTTAATAGCCAACACATCCGTAATATAAGCTCAAGCGTAAGAGTCAACTTCCAGTAACATGAAATCTTCCGAAGTTTATTATTCAACAGCTAAATTCACCGATGGGAATGCGGATATTGTATTTTTTTAAATGCCAATTTTCGTTTCTATACAAATTATCTTTATAACTTAAAACTTATTGTCTAATATGGCTTTTAATCTTAAGCCTAGAAAATATTTTGAACATCGAGCTAACAGACTGTTCCACCTATTATTTGATACCCGACTCATCTGTGACATTGTTCTGCAATATTTTATCATTTTTGGTCGGCGACTGCCGGAACAGTCACTGATTGTCGACTTTAATAATATTTGAATAAATGTTATCACATGAGTATGAAATATTTTGTTGAACATCTGATGATGTGATGTATTTAATTTAAAGCATCAAAACTATTATTTTCATCCGAAATTTGTCAATTTTCAAGGAATTTCTTCTTATATTGTTTACCAGAAATTGCAGAATATTCCGGTTTTATTTTTTTCCAGAAATACCGGTTAACCGATTGATCGTTTACTGGTATTGTCCCCTCTATCTGTAACCTTGGTTGAGATATTCGACGTTTTTATTTTTTTGTTTTTAATAAATACCAACACATTAATTAGAGACTGTTCGGCTAGTGGATTTACTGTCCTTTGAAAGCTGAACAGTATCCCTATTTTGTACACATCTAGAAGCCGGTCTTTTAATTGGCCATCAGCACACTGCATAGCACCATGCCAGCCTGTACTAACATGAACGATGGGTCGACCCCATGAGTTCTACATTCCAACAGAGGGCCATAGACAGGGATGGGCGTTTACGCGTTATTTATTATTTTCTACATTGACGTGTCGACAACCCGTAGATAACGTCATCAACCTCGATAATGTGGACAATTCCTAGATTGGTTTTGTCAATTAGTTCTAAACTAAAGGGTGACCAAATTTCTTTAGGAACAATGCGGTATTGGTGATAGTTAATTTAAGAGCGAAATTTATAACTAATCGTGCTCAAATACCATGAATCCATTACAACACTATTAAATTGACCCAAAACAACGATATATAGCGTTAGGTCCTCTTTGGGACAAAAACGTTATAACTTTCATTAAAAATAATCCGGGGAACTTTAACTATGACCGTGCCATAAAATTTCACACACCCCACTCCATGGTAAAACGAATTCGAGTTCAGGAAGGCTATGAGTGCTAAACCGAGTTATTAAAAAGACAAATCGTTGAGATAACCAAGATACATTTGCAAAAGAATGTATGATTGTATGAGGCCAGCAATTTGCGGGTGTGGAGCCAGGTTTTTGGCACATTTTTCATAACGACGTATTTTGCCGCTAATTCGTCAACACGTAAAGTTTTCTCCATATAGCTCTTTCACGAGCTTCTCACGCTCTAATTCCAACAGATGCAATAAATTTGCCCGAGATTAATCAAATTAATGTTCTCTCAAAGAGTCCACAGGTTTTTGATGTATCGTAAAATTTTGGGGTACAGTGGAAAGAGTGCTGAAGTGCAAAAGTCACACCGGCAGTTATACCAGAAATATGGAGCATCTGTTGTTTGATGCTGATTTGCTAATGCTGTGCATGATTTTATCCGTAATAACGAAATCTATAGAGGTGATTTGTGCAAAAATTAAATTTAATCGTATGTCGTCGAGGTCGGGCTTCAATTTCAGGCAGCAAATATTCCGTTATAATGGTGCAATAATGAGCACTATTCACAGGTACGTCCCTGCCGTCTTCTGTTTGAAGAAATATTGACGAATGATTTCACAGGCCCATAAACCACACCAAACTGTCTATTTAATCTCGTATCATCCAATACTGTAAACTGGGATTCAAACTTTTCGATGGTATTCCAAATAGTAGTCTCGACAGGCCTATTATGTCAACCGTAACTTGGTCTAAGCGAACGAAACACATTCCTCACAGAACGCTGAATTTCGTATTGAAGCTGAACAATTTGTAGACGCTATGCCGGGCTCAGTCTTTCCATGATGAAATGGCAAACAATACTTAATAAATAAAACCACGATGACATTTTGAAACGATTCATGCGTCATTTGTCAAAAAGAAACAAATGAAACAATCACCTCTATATGAACGATTTTAGAAAATATTCCTGCGAACTGGCGCATTCGAGTTCAAATCTCTAAAATATCGTAGGTTCGTGACATTATTTTAATTGTCGACGTTGACAAAAAACACTGCCAAGTAATCTACGTTATATTTTACGTGTCGACAACCGCGTAGATTACATGGCGTAATCTACCTCGCCCATCCCTGGTCCTAGATGTTTTCAATTTAATCACCGATCGTAATCGTACCTCCCAATTAAACGTCGCAGCTTTAGCCACTGCGCTATTTACTCGGTTAAAATTAACTATTTTGAATTTGACTAATAAATTAAAATATCGTTAATCTCGTTGGCACAGTAAGTAGCGTCCTTTCTTTGGTATTTGAGGGTCTCGGATTGTGGTAATCATACCGATGTGGTATTCAACAAATCACGGTCGGAGTTCTAATCTGTAAGTATGCTGGAGTATTCCGCGCAACTATAATAATTTTTTTAAGACACCTTTTTTGCAATATTCATTTGTGGTTTATATTTTGCTGTGATTTTTCACTGATACAACCACAAATGAAGATCAATTGGTTTGCTGTTCTTTCGAACGCAAAAAGATCGGTGTTTCTCAAAATCCAAAAAATTCATGGCGTTTAGCATTAATCGTTACCCAATCTTTTATTACATCTAACTGTTCTTGTGAATTTCTTGATGCTGATCTGAAATTTTGGTGCAGAGATAATATTAATGTTTCTCCTGCATGTGGTGAAATTTTTACGTAAATTGATGGTAGATTTGCTGTATCAATTAAATATAACACAGAAGCCAGTACCCTAATTCGTCATGTTTTTGTCCAAATATATGTATTTGAGTAATAGATGATTGTAATTTCTATAATGATTCTTCATTGTTTCCTGCAACAGGTAAATTTCCCGTGCCACCAGCAAATGTCGCCAGAGTGTTATTTTATAATGTATAAAATAGGTATAGTGTCGAATCCTGTGTACACTGCCCTGTTGTACTACCTTTAATTCAGAGTAAGTATCGTCTCGAAGAATCTTCCGTCTTCAATAGTATGCGTCCAGTATTCCAACTATAGCAAATTGTATTTGCAGCAGAGTTCTATTAACTTAGCCTGTACAACGTCCAAAAATATCGTTGAGCATTGTTTACGTTTAGTTTAGGAAAATAAATATTTATTTGACTAATTCAGTAGTTTATTGTCTAATTTAACAATTGTGTTTAAATTTAATAAGGTTTTTGTTCTTAACTTTTACACATCCGGCAGTTCAAACTAGATTGGCTAACTGCGGAAATACTAAACTGTCGTGCAATGACGACGGTTAAGAAAGCGTTTAGCTTAAACTGTTCTACTCGCACTAATAGTATTCTAACCGTACTCGCCGTATATTACCTACATATCAAACGGTTCTGCGTGTGAAACAAAAAACAAGGAAAAGGGAAAAAGTAAAGAGGCATTTCAAAATAATACCTCAAAACAAAAAATTATTGTTTTTAAATGAGTGGTAACTTTTCAAAAGCCCCATTTTAAAATATTCTATTGGCTACCCTACAACTAAAAGGGTCACTAAACATCATTTAAGTCACCAAAAAGTTGTTACTTCCGCTCCTACAACTTTTATCCTAAATATGGCCTCTCGATTATCGGATTTAACCGTTTTATCAATAACTTCTCAAAGAGTTTCACCATAATTGATATTATCGAAATTGATCTGTATCATAATGAATGTAAGGTGATTTCCCTGGTTTTGGATTCAGAATTATTTCTGCATGTGGAAAAGACATTGATTTTGGTTCTTACGGCTGAATTAATAAGATCTAGTATCTAGGAGCTTTTCTCTAATTCATATTGACTTTTATATCATTTCAGTTATTGTTTTGGCTTTCAGTGTTGTGGGAATATTTGTATTAGGTGAGTGTTCAGGACCTTTTTGTGTCTGTTACGTTTGTTGTAACAAATTAATAGAGATATTGCTTGCAAAGATTTAATTCCTACATTCTATAAATTTCGTATATTAGTCGTGTTTCTATATAGATAATGTATAGTTTGTATATATTGACCTATACAAAAGTAGCACAACGAGTTTCATCCAATTTTTCGCTTCATCGAAGAATATTATTGTAAAAAAGCATTGAGTTCCTTTGGGCTCGTACTCCAAACGAGAAGTTGCGGGATTGCACTGTGAAAGAAACAATACTTGTTCTCTTTATATTGAGGTTATGTTATGGCATACAGGTGACGTATATAGAATTCCTGGTAAGTACACGTAGTATTTGTTAAATATTAGAAAAATTAAATGATTCACTAACTTTCATGCATATTTTTTAAATCTAACTGTATAGATCAGTTGATTCGAATGTCTCTAAAAAAAAAATATTATCACCAATTGTTGTCTTTTTCCTAACTAAGAGACAAGCTTAAAATACTTTAACGAGTAGATGTGTGTATGCATGTATATAAGTTTATATATTATATATTCTCATTTTTTTTTACTTAAATAAAATTAAAAAGACAACAAAATAAAATAAAAATACAAAACTTTACGTCACACGTCTTATTCTCTCATATACTTATATATCTACTTTAAATTTACGAATGTGTGATCCACTCGCAGCGAGTGATAACAATAATACGAAAAAAAAACAACAAAATAACAAGAAACACACACACACACACAATCGTTGCGAGACACGTGTGTGTGTGTGTATATATATATATATATAATATGTACTACAACTCTTATATGCAAAAGAATAATTAAAGATGGAATAATAAGATAGTTGAAAGTTTATTTATATTCGAGTGTTTTATGGTTATAATACATATACTCATATGTAGTGTTGTAGGTATATATATATACACTAAGTACATATTAGGTTCTACATACATGCATATGTATGTTAAAAATTTACATGAAAACGAAATATAGGGCGATAAAATAACAAAACAATGAGAATGGGGTGCACCTATTTATTATACGAGTATGTGGATGGAATGGAGTAAAGGTGGTGTAGATAGTACCTCTATAAACATATCATATACATATATGTACATTGAATTTTCAGGTGGTACAAAAACCAAAACAAAAAAACAACCTCACGCATGTTATTATCAGAATTATGACAAGGATTGCAATTTTCACTTAAAATCGATATTATACAGTAATCCTTTTCCCCAATTACACTGCACGGTATATATGTATATATATATATATATATGTATATATATATATATATATATATATATATATATATATATATACATATGTACATATATGTACACGAGTTGTATATTATAGAAAACTAACTCGAACGATAGAAACAAGTTTTTACTTTTCTTATTTTTTATTTTAGTTTCTTGGCCTTGAATGGTATTAGTTTAGTTTTTTTTTGTGCCCGCGTGTATGTATTATATTATATATACACGTCCGTTAATTTATATATTATATACAATTACAGCCAGGCCTACAAAAATATCATACGGTATCATAACGACATACGTTTATTTTTTTTAATTCTTTGCTATCCTAAGAGTTTTTTTGTCACCGAAATATATTCACCGGATGTGATTACTTTAAACATTTTTTTAAAAATTATCTTTGGCTTATTACTATATATAATATGATTATTAGCTGGATATGGCTAAGGTATGTTTACATGGATACATACTTTAAAATAATAAATTTGATATTTTGAATTAAATACCAAATGACAAAAATCGGTGATAACGTGCGTTTGTTCCCAGAAAATATGAAGATATTTTTAAGAATTTTTATTTATTTTTTTATGATAAGTTTATAAATTTATAAAAATACAAAATTATCAGTAAAAATGTTGATTTATTTATAATATCTCATAATGTTCATTTTATCATTATATGATAGAATTGCGGTCGAGTCGAGAGTCATATCAATATTGTACTTGTACAAGAAGATAACTAATTTTTTTTTTCGTTAACATTTAACCGTCTATTAGAATATTGTAATACGTGGATTACAGCACAATTTATTTAGTGTATATAGGTTGAAGGTATATCACTATATTACTAGGGGCCGCATTACCGGTAAACGATTAATCGATTAACCGGTTTTAACGTTTAATTTGGCTTATCAAAATACCAGTAACAACATAAAATTTACCGGTAATTTAGTAATCGCCAGAAATCCCATTTTAGGAAAGCCAAATTTTCTATATTTTTTATACTTTGATTCGATTGTGCCATTTTGAGCCTTTAGCTAAAAAACTTCAGCATAACATACTGTAAGAGATACGAATAGGGTTTACTGACGTGATTATCACACCAGAAATCGCATATATTTCCTTTAAATAATGAACTACGTTCGAAATTGTTGTGTCAATAAAAGTCAACAGGTTATTATTTTATTTTATGGAGTTTATTATAATTAACTTGTGTACAGTGGTACGATCTATTTGTGACTGCTTGTTGTGGGCTTCAAATCATGTACTACAATATTGCTTACAATCAAAATATATTATATTTCATCTGTGCATTGATCCCATACTAATTTTAAACTAATGGTGCGCCATTGATGCAACCTCACAGTTTGTTTCCTCACACGCGAAGATCGACGGGGTAATGTACATATAACTATTGAACTCAAACATAGAACGTCTCATAATAGATCTTGGTTGTCTTGAAGGCTCCGTTTGAATATTACGATGCATGATCTCTGCTGCTTCAAAATGATTCATGTCAGCCACAAGTGGTATCAGCTGATTTTGATGTCGCTGAACCAGGGATGGGCATTTACGCGTCATATATTATTTTCTACATAACGTCAACAACGTAGACAAGGTCGATAATGTAGACAATTCCTAGAGTGGTTTTGTCAATTAGTTCTAAACTAAAGGGTCAATTTCTTTAGGAACAATGCGTTATTGCTGATTAGAATTTGTGGTTTTATAGAATTTCCGTCAATGCAGTTAAATCTCTTTTCAGAAAGAACGGAAATTAAAACTAATCGTGCTCAAATACCAGCGTCATGTTTATCCATTACAAAATTATTAAATTGACCAAAAACAACGATATATAGCGTTATATAGAGTTGGACCCTCTTTGGGACGAAAAGGTTATAAATTTCATTAAAAATAATCCGGGGCGAACTTTAACTATGACCGTGTTATTAAATTTAACACACCCCACTCCATGGTAAAGCGAATTCGAGTTCAGCAAGGCTACCGAGTTATTAAAAAGCCCAATCGTTCAGATAACCAACACTTGTTCATGTATACCGGGTTCTTTTAAACTGAGACGATCAAATATCTCGAAAAATAGCCACTCTACGGAAAAAATGTCCATAATCAAAATTTAATCATACCGCGGGGGAAATACATTAGTGCAAACAAAATAGTCCCCCACCCCCGCTTTGTAGGTGGGGCGGGGGTAACTTTTAAACTAAGATAGGAAGCCATATTTTTTATTGCAGATACGGATTCTACGACTAAAAGTACGTATGATTTGAATGAAATATTTTGTTCGGTTCATGATAGATGGCGTTGTAATCGACGAAATTCAATTTTTTCAATTTTTCCTTCTTAGAACACACGCATTCGATTCTGCAATACGTTTGAAATAATAAACATCACGTTTTCATTGGAAATACTCGAAATTCGTCATTAAAACAGTTTATTCAGTTTTATAAATCACATTTAACGTTTGTGTTATTTCTTATCTTCATGTTTTTCGTAATTGCAAAATAAACGACAAAATACTTTAGAATGGGGCGTTTAACTGTGCCAGAGAAAATTGAAATGGTTCTGGTTTATGGAGAAGCTGGCAGAAATCTTGGAAACTTTTTCCGGATGGGATTCGTTCACGTGCTTCATTTGGCCGTACTATCAAACAATTTATTACTGATGGAAATGTTCAACCGAAAAAGAGGACCCGTAGAGCAACAGTCACTGGAAAAAATAATGAAATTGCTGTATTGGCAGCAGTGGCTCATAATCATCATATTAGTACACGAGAAATAGTTCGCGATTCCGGATTGCCCCTCACCAGTGTTTGGAGAATTTTAAAACGGCACAAGTATAATCCATATCATGTGTCTTTACACCAAGATCTTCATGGCGTTGATTTCCAAAATCGGGTAACTTTTTGTCAATGGGCACGTGAACAAATACAACAAAACCCCAATTATTTTCGTTGCGTAATGTTCTCCGACGAATCGTCTTTTACAAACTATGGAACGGTTAATCGACACAACATGCATTATTGGAGTATTACAAATCCGCACTGGCTTCGTCAAGTTGAACATCAGCGTCCTTGAACTGTCAACGTGTGGTGTGGAATAATTGGCAACAAACTCATAGGCCCCCACATTATTGAAGGCAACTTGAATGGTCAAATGTACCGAAACATTTTGGAAAATGAACTGCCAATATTACTTGAAAATTTAAGCTTAGAAGTGAGACGGAACATGTGGTTTCAACATGATGGTTGTCCTGCACACTATTCGTTGATGGCACGTGAAATACTTGATCGTGATTTCAATGGTCGCTGGATCGGTAGAGCTGGTCCGATAAATTGGCCCGCCAGATCACCAGATCTTACTGCGCCAGATTTTTTTTTGTGGGGTTACCTCAAAAACAAAGTTTACACACAAAAACCAACAACACGTGAGAACATGATTGAGCGAATCAGAAATGCGTGTGCTGAAATTCAACCAGACACACTTCTCAGTTGTGTACAATCATTTGAAATGCAGATTAATAAGTGCATTGAAGTTGCAGACCATCATTTTGAACACTTATTTTAGATTTACAAAACTGAATAAATTGTTTTGATGACGAATTTCGAGTACATTTTCATTGACGCTACATCCCCCTTTTATACTGGGCAATTAATTGGAAAAATTTGAAAATTTTAATACAAGATAAGTTGAACTAATTTCTAAGATGAAATTAAATTAAAATAACATTAAGGTGATGCCACATGCACAACTGTCAAACCGGCATTGAAAACCGACAAATCAAGTTTTAACAGAAACATATAGGACTTAGAACATTAAAGTTAATTAAAAATAGTTTTAATGAACAATAACTATGATATTGTTATACAATTTTATTGAAATTGAAACAATTTCATTTAAAAAAACCTTATTATATGTTTTGCCGACCGTCAAGCTAAAATCCGGACGTCAAAATACTGAATGGTATAATTTTTGAAGTTAACGAACGCTCCCCCGTTTTTCAAAATCATGAACGAATTTGTTTGCCGCTATATTTTTTTTCATTTCGGTCGTAAACTAAATGTCATTTATTTTGTTTCATTCATGATGTGACGACATTCGCCGTCCGTGATTTGTTTTTTCATGTGGAATAGTAAACGGAAAATCTGGACGGATTTGCCGTTTTCATATTTGCATGTGGCATCGCCTTTGCCCGAATGCCGCTTGAACTCCCGTCCACTAATTTGCAAACGCCCATTACTTTGCGTACTTGACCACTGCCGTCCAGTGGTTTGAAAAATAGAGAATCGGAATAGAGAAAAATGAAAATTTAACAGAATCTGAATTGAATTAATTTGTAAGAAATTAAATTAAATGTTTTTTAGTTTCAATCGAGGCTTAATCTCAGCTTTACCTATTTGTTATACTTTCAGTTTGTATAAGGAAATTTTTTATTTGGACGTGATTCATATACTGACTTAAACTTAAAACTTGTATGGTCAGTGGTCAATATTATGGCCCGCCTAAAAAAACGCATCAAGCATCATTGACTGGAACGGAAGTTTTATAATTTTTAAGAACATAAGGAGGAATAGCTTGTCAGATTTTTAACTTGTTCGAAATACACTGCCTGGAATGTCATCGCATTAAATGTTGCACCTGGCACTATGTAGTTCAGTTAAGTTTCAAACGATATTAATGTTGGGACAAGTTTGGTTCAACTCAGCTTCTGTTAAAAAATTCCCCCAGGTTTCTCAATTCAATTGGAAAGTATAAACAATTTTCATAACATAAAATATATACGGTGGTGGTCGAGGTAGTAGAGTGATTGACTTTCGATACGTGAACCATGGTTCGAGTCCCATGAGTGACGGTATTATTTTAATTTAATTTCTTCTGTATTCAAATTGGTTTAAAACACTGCTTCTGTTAAACATTTTGATATTTTTCAAGTAGTGGCATGTATACAAGATGGGTATATAGCGATGGTCGAATAAACGCAGAGTCCATTGCCTTTGCTAAAATTTTCAATATTTTCTATTCAAATGACAGATATAAAAGATTTGTATAGCATGAAACATGAATGCGGCGATGGTCCAGTAAGCAAAATCAGTGACTTTGGATTTATGGATCTAAGTTCGATTCTCGATCGAGACAAACATTTTTTGATTGAATTTCTCCTGTCAAATTGGTGATGGTGAAATAAAAATAATCCATCCAACTCAGCTTCAGCTTCTGTTGAAAACTTCAATATTCTCCATGTTAAAGTGGCAAGTATATAAAAGATGGGTATGGGTGGGTATAGTTAGATAGAGCGGTACTGAAATTGTACGGCGATGGTCAAATAAGCAGAGTCCATTGCCGTTGCTAAAATTTTCAATTTTTTTATTCAAATGGCAGCTATAAACGATAGGAATATCACTATTTATATGTATGGTGGTGGCTCGGTGGTAAAAGAAGATGTGTGATTGACTATTTATCATGACTAGATCGAGCCACAATGTATATATTTTTAATTTAATTGCAAATTTTTATCAATAGGTCATTTTTAAATCAAAAAGCAATTTTTTTTAATTAATTGAGAAATGTGTGGATTCCCGACAAAATTTTTACCCTTAATCGAGAAGTTCGAACACTGCACAACCAACATCCACGATTCCAAATCCTATGACACCGCTTATTTTACCACCTCATCATTTCCATATATAGATTTGCCGCTATACTCATCCTTTATATTTGAAGGGAGGAATTAAATAAATTAAATTAAAAATTATTTTTAGCCAAACCGAGGCTTGAACTCAAGTTCACAATTCCAACTGCAACGACTCAGCTTACTGGACCACCGGCGTATATAAAATTGGTGCTATACAAATCTTTTATGTTTGTCAATTCAATAAAGAAAATTGAAAATTTTAGCACCTGGAATGGACAATTCATTACGGTCATACACCGAAGATGGCACTTATACTTGCAGAAATTGAATGTAGATTTCAACAGAAGTTGTGTTGAACCAATTTTTACGGCAGAAATTAAATTAAAAAAGTATTGGCCGCTGACGAGTTTTGAACTCGAGCCCACGATTTCAATAGTAATAACTCTGCTTACTCGACCATCCGCGTATTAAAAATTTGTGCTGTACAACGATAGAAATCTTTACAACCTTCATTAAAAATAATCCGGGGAAATTTAACTATGACCGTTCCATAAAATTTAACACACACCACTCCATGGTAAAACGAATTCGAGTGCAGGAAGGCTATAAGTGCTACCGAGTTATTAAAAGGCCGAATCACGATCAAAATCGTTGAGATAACCAACACTTGTTCGATAAAAGATGTGCCAGACTGATGACAAAATTTTCACAAAAGAATTTTCACAAGTGGATGTGTTTTGAACTTTTGATGGATGACGAAACGTATATGAAATTGGTTTTGAAATTTGCAGTTGTGGAGCCAGGTTTTTATCACATTTTTCTAGACGACGTATTTTCCGCTAATTCTTCAACACGATTCAGCAGTAAAGTTTTGGCCATATAGCTCGTTCACATGACTCTAATTCCAAGAGAAGCAATAAATTTGCACGAGATTAATCAAATTAATGTTATCTCAAAGAGTTCACAGGTTGTATCGAAAAATGTTGGGATATAGTGGAAAGAGTGCTTAAATGCAAAAGTCACACCGGCAGTTACGCCAGAAATAGACAGATCATTAAACAACATGTGCGTGATTTTATCTGTAATAACGAAATCTATAGAGGTAATTTGTGTAAAAATTTAAAAAATTCAAAAAATGCAATATTTTCGTATGGAAACATTATTATTAGAAAGAATATTTATATAATATTTCTTGCCATTGCGATGGACCTTTCACAAAGTCCAATTTTTGATGACGCGTTCGAGAATATTGAGTGGTATTTGGCGAATGACTGGCGAGTAATGTTGGCTTCCAATTCCTCAAATCTACCAGGTTTATTCACATAGACTTTGGACTTTGCGTAACCCCAAAGAAAAGAGTCTAGAGGTATCACACGATCTAAATAGTCAATTCAACGATCCGAACCATAAAATTAATTGTTCGCCAACATGATTTTTCAATAAGTACATTGCTTCGCGCGCAATATGGCAAATAGCGCCGACCTCTTGGAACCAAATGTCGTCGAGGTCGAGATTTAATTTTTTTAATTTTTAATTTAACAAGCAGCAAATATTCCGCTATCATGGCGTCTTTTTATTTTATGGAAATATGGACGAATGATTTCACAGGCGCATAAACCACACCAAACCGTGTAGTTAGTCGCGTCTCATCGTGGTCTCGACCGGCCTATTATGTCAACCGTAACTTGGCAAACAATATACTGAATAAATAAAATCACGATGACAGTTTGAAACTATTCATGCGTCATTTGTCACAATGAAACAAATGAAAAAATCACCTCCAGATGAACGCTTTTACAAAATATTCCCGCGAACTGGCGCATCGCTAAAATATCGTAGGTTCTTGACATTATTTTAATTGTTGACGTTAACAAAAAACACTGCGAAGTAAACTACGTTAAATTTTACGTGTCGATAACCGCGTAGATTACATGGCGTAATCTTACTCGCTCATCCCTGATTTTAATGTAGTGGAATCATATTATTCCTCCCATACTAATTTTAAACTAATGGCGCAAACCTGACAGTTTGTTTCCTCATATACGAAAATCGACGGGGTAATGTATAACTATCGGACTCAGACATTGAACGTCTCATAATAGATCTTGGTTGTCTTGAAGACTCCGTTCGAATATTACGATTCATGATCTCTGCTGCTTCAATATGATTCATATCAGCCACTCGTGGTCTCAGCTGATTTTGATGTCGCTTAACTTGACCGCTTTCAGTGTTGACCAGCTATATCATTCGGCCAATCACTTTCTTAAAAGTTTCTTCAGGAGAGAAACGGTAGGTACTCAAAAAGGTAAGTAAGTAACTTTGTTTCTTGCCATCGGCGACGAATTTTCCGCTTTTCCTGGATTAGTTCCTGTATATTATGTGACAGTTTATTAACTTTTTTAGTACTATTTAAGACACGTGTAGCCTTTTCAGTTTATAAAGCCAGTGCAATTTTTAGATTTTCTGCCGCCGCCTCAATATCTGGTGGTGTGATAAGAGGGATATTCAGTACACAATTTTGTTCGACTATCCTCTTATATTGATGTTTGCTTATTTGTAAGCCGTTTTGGCGTTTCTATTCTTAGGACCTCGGTGCTCACTCTTACAAATATAGGTGAGTGATCAGAAGACAGATCATAGCAATCGGTGGCCTTAGAGTATGTACGTGGAATGGCTTTCTTTTTATCTGTGGACCAGTACGTTGGGTGACCGGCAAATAAGTAATCCTGGGACTGTTCTTCTAAAGCTTCATAAAGTTGTTTGCCTTGCGATGTTAATCTGGAAACCCATTCTGTGTTTGGCGTTCAATCACCCCCCGCAAGA
Source organism: Tipula unca (assembly GCA_951394425.1). NCBI lineage: Eukaryota > Metazoa > Arthropoda > Insecta > Diptera > Tipulidae > Tipula > Tipula unca. The sequence continues at coordinate 93,479,338 of OX596382.1, forward strand.
AATTTATAGTTTTTATTAATTTATAGTTTTTTTATAGAATGTTTTGGAGGACAGTACACTGCTGATATAATACAGTTTCCAGACCTATCCTGCAGACAGATGCTCGTTGATTGGATATGTTCCTTCTCATATTTCATAAATTCATAGTGTTTTAATCTTGGTTTTATCAGTACAGCTGTGCCTCCATGGGCTTTTCCATGTGGGTGCTTTGTATCATAAACATAAACAGAGTACACAAAAGAAACGAGCAAAACTTATTCAAGTAAATTGTTTCCGTATTTTCTAGTTTGCTTTCGTTTGTGTTCGTAATAACGGATTATTGTTTGCTATATCGTTCCAAATATTGCACTCATTTCCGTTCGGTGTTGAATAGTCAATGAACGGCACAGTTGAATTTTATTAAATTTCAAACGTTTGGTTGATATTTCATTTCATCACAATTATGAAATGACACTTCGACCACCATTAGGTTGGTCCTCTAGATGTGAATAGTTATATAATTTGTATTGTTGTGAAACTCTGCCTTCTTGACTCTAGGAATGTTTCTTAATAAATTTGAAATATGAAACCATTATTCTCTAAAACTTATATGTAACATAAAAGGATTATACAATTCCTTTGGAAGCTGCGTGCATTCTTTTAACCCCATGCATACAATGTTATATGTGTAATAGAAAAATAGTTTGTTTTTTTATATAAAACGTAAAGATGATCATGTGTATATAATATATATATATATATATATATATATATATATATATATATATATATATATATATGTATATATATATATATATATATATATATATATATATATATATATATATATATATATATATATATATATATATATATATATATATATATATATATATATATATATATATGTAACTAGCCTCAAATACGCCGATCTTATACTCGTATATAAAATATAAAAAAAATACAAAAAATGCATTAAGATGGGGATTTTACTCTTCTTGTTATTAGCTTGAAAATAAAAAATATGTAAGAAACTAGAAGAGGAAGAAAAGAAAAAAAAGAAGTTAAAATCGACGAAAAAAAAAAATGAAGACAAAAAACGTGTATATAGCCAGCCACCTGCATAGTATTACCAAATGCTATATGATCAAGGGATTTTATCCCACCCACGTTTTTTTTTTTTAAATTTTATCGATCACATGAATTTATCGATGCGATGTGCATTCGTAATAAAACTAGGGTAGTACGATAGTACACACTACGTCAATAATTCGAAATGTCGTATATACTAAGTAAAAAACTCAGTATTTCCGGTGTGATTACAACTCCACTATATAACTGTGTGTGTGTGTACGACAACAATATTCATATTCATACATATATATCTTCTTGAAGGTTGTTGTTATAAATATTTTGCGTTTCTCTGTGTAACATATACACATCCATATTACGTATACAGAGTTGGTATAAGGACAGTGTTGTTGGTAAAAGAGTATGTACCATGTATTGATATTAACTTACACACGTAAACAAAAGACGAACGACAGAAGTAAAATCGTAAAACTATTCAAAATATACAGAGGAAAAAAAAAAATTGCATTAAACTGTGACTCATGAGATTTTGCAATTTCACGATCGCTGATTTTATTTTATGTAACTTTATTTTTTTGCTATTTTCGAGAAAAATAGACGTATAATTTTTAGTTTTTGTGTAAAAATTTGCTGTTGTTTGTTTGATACTATTACACGTTGGCCTTCATGTTTGAAAAACTGAATAATTTAATTTTTTTTTTTTTTTTTTTTTTGTGTCTAAATCATGAGAATTTCTGCTTGTTTCGAAACGATACGATCTGCGTATGTACCTACATAACATATAATTGCATACATACATATTATAGATGTAAAACTATGTTTAATCAACATATTCGATAAAACACAGCATAATGTCAATTTTCTGATCGATCATTCAAATTTTACCCGGGCATCGATAATAATGTATCGTGATAGAATATAGTTTAAACAAAAGAAAATCAAATGAATGAAATTTTAATAAATAAATTAAATATTAATAATTAATTATTCTTTAGATAGGGCAAAACTACGAGTATATAAGAATTGGAAAACGAAGAAAATCAATCTCTTTTTTCCTCCAACTCTTTTGTTTTTGTTATTTTTCTTGTTTTATTATTTTTTAAATTAACGCTGCGGAAAAATTAAATAAATTTTAAATAATTTCAAATAAATTGAACAATTGACAAAAAAATGTTTAAATAAATCAATTTAATAAAAAAAAATTCATGAGAAATTTGGCCACGATAATTTCAGGTAAGAATATTCATTCATAATACAATTATTAATTTTGTTACATGTGATATTGAAAAGTGCCATTAGGTTAGGGTGGCTATACCCATTGAAACACTGACATTGGTTGTGTTTGATAATGAACCACCTGCAAATATTAAATACTTACAATCTTAGGGGAAAGTGGTCGAATTGCGTGCCCTTAAGCGAAAATCAATAGAATATTAATTTAATAAGCCACTTCTTTTAATATTCTTTAGCTTTTAGGTTTTTTTTATAACCAGTTATGTATGCTTTAAGTCTGCATACTCGCAAATGGCTTAGAGTTACAACCTTTACGAGATAATTGAATTACCCTAAAAGTTTGAAAATTGACAAAAACAGTATTACCCCGAACTCATGGGTAATTCTGTGCACTATCTGGGGTAATTCCGTGTTAGCTCAAAAGATAATACTGAAATAAAAATATCACATTTTCGATAAGACATAACAATTCAAAGGAACTTATACACATTTCAATTGTCTAATAGCTTACCCGATAAACCACAAGTCCAAATATCTTGAAAATGTTAGTCTAATGAAAGACATTGATGCTGAAATCAGTAATATCACTTTGGTGCCTATCGATTATATACATATGTAAGAAACTTAAAGGTGTAATATTTATTTTGACCCTAAAAGTTAGTTATTTAATTAGCTTAAATAACTTTTGGTGTTGGCTAATTTTATAATGAACAAAATATACTAATTAAAATTCTGGCGATCATATATGATGCTCCTGCTAGAGCTAAACAATATAACGCATTTGCAGGATGTCCAAAATATGATATTAGATATTAATTCATCCATTGCATCTCTTCGTACAGTTCGGTCGCGCAAATAGTTGAAGCGGATCATCACATTTTAGATTCTCCTCTTGAGGGCCTAGGTGTAGGTATGGTATCCCAAATAGCTTTAGATTATTTGCATATCATTTTACTTGGAGTAATGAAAAAGTTATTAAAGATTTGGTTCGGAAAGAAACCATTATTTCAGAAACATTTGAAGAATTTAATTTCAAATAAAATTATTTTTTTAAACAAATTTTTGCTTTACAACATTCAAAGGAAGTTGAGATCTTTAGAACATTTGGCTGTTTTTAAAGGAAGCGAACTTAGAAATTGTTTACTGTTCTATGGGCCTTTTATATTGAAAACTTCGTTGCCACAGCATTTGCTAAAATTTTATAATAATTTTATGCTACTACATGTCGCGATAAAATTTCTATGCTGCCCAGATTGGTGCCTCAAATATAATTCGTTTACAGACAGACTTTTGGAATATTTTGTTAAAGAATATGCACTATTATATGGTTCAGATATGGTAAATCATAACGTGCATAGATGCTGAGGCACCTTGCAAAAGAAATGAAGGTTTTCAATTTATCTTTGGATACGTTTTCTGGGTTTGGTTTCGAATCATATATGAATCCATTTAAAAAATTGTTGGCGGGGCATAAACATCCTTCGACGGAGTTTGCAAATTAAATGAACAGTTCTAGTTCAATCTCCACTTCAAAGATAAACAGCGCTTCGGACCTCAAACTAAACAAACCGTCTGATGAAACAGAAACTATTTTTTCAGAGGTGGGCCATTTAAAAGTTTAAATTTAAAAATGCAATAAAACAAAAACGGTTTGAAATTTTCCCAAATTAATTTTTTTGTTGTGAAGTACAATTGTTCCAGTTAGATATGGAATATTATTTCATTCATATGGCTGTCGCGGCTGGCCTCACAGTATACCCAATTCGATTGGACCAATTTTCGAGCACTTTTTCAAGTGGCATCACGAATGTTGGCCTTCAAATGCTCAATTGTCTCTAGTTTGTCGGCATAACACTTGTCTTTAACGGCGCCCTACAGAATTTAGTCCAATGTTGTTAAGTCGCAGCTTCTTGCCGGCCAATTGACAATACATTCGGCTAATTAAACGGCCATCAAACGTTTGACCCAATAAATCGATTGTGGCTTGAGATGTGTGGCAAGTTGCACCATCCTGTTGAAACCAAACATCGTTCACATAATCACATCAATACCATGAAAAGCGGGCGCAAAAAAATCGGTTATCATGGTGCGATAGGTGTCTCCATTGACCGTAATGGTACGCCGTCCTCATTTTCAAAGAAATATGGGCCAATGAAGCCTCCGCTCCATAAGCCGCATCAAACAATCACTCTTAATGGGTGCATTGGCTTCTGTAAGATCACGTGTGGGTTTTCTGAGCCCCAAATACGGCAATTTTGCTTATTAACGTATCCACCAAGACGAAAATGTGCTTCATCCGAAAAGATGATTTTTTGGCAAAATCGACATCATCGTGCAGTTTCTCGTTGGCCCATCTAGCGAAGTGAAAACGAAGCGGATGGTCATGCGGCTTCAACTCTTGAACCAATTGAACTTTGTAAGGCGTCATTCCGAGATCTTTTCGCGTAAACTGGTGCGTTGAAACGTTCAATTCTTGAGAACGATGACGAGTTGATGTTGATGGATTCGACGTAAACTGGTGCGTGAAACGTTCAATTCTTGAGAACGATGACGAGTTGATGTTAATTGATTCTCACGCACGTTCTCAGCCACAGCTTCGATATTTTCGGGTGTACGCACTGCACGCTCACGTCTTGGCGCATCAATAATGAAACCAAATTTCACGAACTTTAACAATAAACTTGAGTATACCGGGCACTGTTAGTCCTTCTCTGCGACCAAATTTTGCAAGACGTTTTCGTGCAATTTCCGACCAATTGTCTTTGTTTTGGAAATAAATTTCCAATAAATCCCAACGTTGGGCAAGCGTAAATCGATTCATTCCGTTCAGTGGAGATAATATACTGAAATTTGTGACAGAATAGAATGACATACTTATGATTCGAAATAACCGGTGGTTCAAATTTAAACCGATAGATGGCCCACCCGTTATTTTAGATATAAGTTGAATCATAATGAGGGGAACAAATAGCTGTATTGATCGGAATTGCTGAGATCGAATTCATCGAAATTATTTAAGTCAAACCTGTCTCAGATCTTGGTGGTTCATCTGACTCTAAACAAATTTCAGTGATGTTAGTTGTCGACAAATGGCCTCCTTCGCAAATACGTTTGGATTGAAAGGAAAAATGCCAGTTTTCTTAAATCCTGATAATCCTTTTTCAAGGGTATCGACGCGAATGTATATGCTCGATTGAAAATACCAGCCAAATCTTATGGCGTAATTTTCTGGTAGATATTTGTTTTCATAAATAGATCGCATTTGTTGTTCAAAGCCATCTTTAAAAAATCTTACATCCAGCGGCTGCTACCGATATGACGTATGCGGTGGTAAAGACACTACCACAATATTGTTAGTTTTGCATAAATAATATGCCGAATGTGTTTTGTGCGTTCCATGATTATCCAAGATCAATAAACCAGGATCCGCTTTAGAGCAGCTATAGATTGCCCCAGGAGCGCCATCTTTACTCAGAAGTGGTGATAGACGGGAACGTGGATAAATGAACATTGGTGGTATAAATCCATCGCCTGCACTCATCGCACAACAAACCGTGACATTTTGATCCAACTGACGGCTTTGCCAACTTGCTTTTGGTTTTTGAACCGTGCTAATTCCAGTTTCATCGATATTGAAATTCCGGCCAGGTTCAAATTTGAATTTTGTGTAGACTGTATCCAGATTCGTGTAGAAGCGGTTTATTTCTGTTTCATTAAATGCTGTTATGCTATTAATGCTGGTAGGTTCAGGCTTACGCAGGCTTAATCCATGGTTCCGCTTTAAAAAATTCTTATAAATGTCTCTTCCTGCTAAACGCTTTGTTTTGTTGAATCGGTTCAAAGTACCCTTTTGTTCAGAATAGTCGAACAACATGAGGCGGAACTCGGTGAGCGTAATACCATAAAAAGTATTCGACATATTAAGGAAATGATCACTGATTTCTATTTCCTGTTCTGCGTTGAATGTAGGTGTTCTACCGATATTTGTCATGTTTAGCATAGCCACCCCACTTGTATAGTCCCTCAACGTTGAATTTGGTATAGTTTCTAGATACAACTCGAACCATTTCTCCTTGTTTATAAGATCAGCCAAAGCTAATTTCATCATTTTTTCAGATCAACCACGTCTAGTGCTTTTTCTTACGTATGTTCGAGGCATCTAAAATGTACAAGGCAGTTTTAATAACATAGAATAAGAACTAAGTTTTAGATAAGAGGCAAAACCGTGCAATGTACGGTATAATAATTTAGATTTAGTTTGCTTTCCTATAGGTGTTGTTAATCTCGAACCCCATTGCAGATATTTAGCATTGTAGTCGTCCCCTGCGACAAATTTAATGCCCAGATGATTAAAATAATCGATAAATTGCTGCTTTTTGATTGCGTGTTTCGGTGGACAGTAAACAGCCAATATTACACAATTTTCAGACCATTCTTCAACCTAGCGAAAATGAAAAGACTAATATGAATGCATTAATCAATCAACTTATGAAAAAAAAAAAAAAAAATATGAAGAATGAAAATACCCATAAGAAGCCAGAAGAAGCTGAACGGAAGAATTCGGCCGTAGAGCGAAGAGGCATTGGCTGAAAAACCGAATGGATAATGGCAAGCAATGACAGCAATTCACCGAAAATCTCAATTCTCTTACGACAATTCATCGAAAACGACAATTCACCGATTATAATAAATTGGATTTATTTGATGGAAATGGGATAATAACATGATTTTTGGCAGCAGTTTTGGAATATGGCCAGCTGAAATAGACCATTCCTTGGGAAATACCCTTTCCATGGAAATGGGCTTCTAAAATTATTTTTGGACACCACATTATTTTGCAGATGTTTTTCTTCACTAAAATAGCGGGCCTATCACCACAAAATCCTTGAACTCCTCGCTTAACTTTTGTAAACATATTTGTAGTCGGTGAAATAACTCCTCAGCTGGAAGAATCGGATACTGCTCGAGCTTCATCTGCAAGTTGCGTACTGCCCATTTGACTGTATTTGATCGGTTTAATTCGAACAATATTGACGACTTGTCAATATTGGTTAAACTAGTTAAACGGAACATAGACTCTCTTGCATCCAACCGCCATCATTGAACTCAGTACCGCTACGAATTAGTAATTGCTCACATTTCTAAACATGTATGACTGCTGTTTTTTCATGAAACTGCGGCCACGCTGTTGGAACAGGCACACTGATTAAGTATAGACCAATTGGTTTTATTTTGTTAGCACGTTTCATGTGGAAAATAACGATTTTTTCAACCTGGGTAATTTTTACTATATAGTGTTAATGGCCACGAACTATGCAAAAGTTCATCTCGATCGAAATGATTTTGATAATGGCCTTGATAATAGCTTATTTTTAGTCCATTCTTTTCTAGGTTTAGATCATAATTACCGATGTATCAACAAGGCTAATTCAATGTTACGGTTTTTAATCCGTTTCTCAAAAGACTTTTTTGAACCGTATACTCTAAAGGTCTTCAGTTCGGTCTGCACTTCCATGAGTCTTGGTCGATCTGCACTTCGACTTATTACTAATGATATGCACTTATTTGTAACAAATAAGTGGAACGAGTGCGGGTTTACAATGAATCAATATTCTGCTCCCAACAACGAATCTTCAATTATTAGATGACTAGCTCATGCGGTTTAATTCTTTTAAGGCGTTCTGTTAGGTCAAAAAGTTGTATTACTTCAGTATTGATATGCTGCAATAATTTTCATTGTATTTTATGGCAAATTCCTGAATCACTTCATCAATCGATTTAACATTTAGGCCATCATGTAATCCCTCGTTGATTACGTAGCGGTACGCACTCGTTATTGCACGTAGAAATTTGTTTTGACAACTTTGAAGGATTAATCGATTTGATTGTTTAGTAGAGCCCCATTTCACGTTGTTTTATTTTAATATGTTCAGCTTTTTGTCTAACGTGGTGTTTCCAGTTCAATTAGTAGATTTGACGTGTGGAATTTGTACCCCATTGAGTATTTGTACCCCATTGAATTTTCATTTAGAGAGATACGGCTCGAGCAATTGGCAGTAATATTGTAGCACTAGTTTACTTATTTTGTAGATAAGACTATCATGCCACACTCTATCGAAAGCTTGTCATTCATCTAGAAATACGGCAGGGCAATATTTCTTCTTTTCAAATGTTTGTTCTATCTTTGCGGTCACGTGATGAACTTGATGTAAATTCCTGAATTCAAACTGAAAATCAGGTATAATGATCATTGGTTTTAGTCGTTTCAAAAACAACTTCTCAAACAACTAGTTTTGCTCACCGGGTTTTTTATCATGACTATTTGTGCAGCCTTAAAACACTCAGGCACATATGTAAGTCGGAAGCAAGCATATATATGTTAACATAATGACTGCTCTCTTTGATAACTTCGTAAACAGTCTTGGCGAAATTTCGTCAATTCCAGGTGACTTTTTGGGATTCAAATTCATATCTAATTCTTGTGCGACTTCTAGTGTGGTAACACTCTTGTTGTTTAATGGCGATCTATAGACTGGTTTAGGATATACTGATGCCAGGTTTTGTGCAAATATTTCGACATTTTCATTGTTACGTCGCACCATTTGTGTTCCTTATAGGTGGCACTTGGATTATTGGCCTCTTATATTTTTTAATAGCTTTCCAAAGAGAATAGATTTTGTCAGCTCAGAACTCAGTCCTGTCAGATAATTTTCAGTAAAACCTGTGTATGTTCTTTAACTATTCGGTCTATACTTTATTACTTACTCGATTAAATTCCCTTTTGTCAATAATATTTCTGGTTCTATGCCATATGCGTCTTTTCCTACGCCTTTCTTTTATCAGTTCCCGAATCAGTTCCAGGGAGTAGGTGACCTCTTGTACAGCTTTCTCACCAAATACGAGTGTAGCCTCTTTAGCTGCTTCACGCGTAGAGTTGATAAAATATCCAGCCTGTATTTCAAGTTCTTGTTTAGTTTGGAGACAAACCTTTAACTCAATTAGATTATCCAGTTTCTCTCTAAAACATTCCCAATTTGTGAATTTATTAGTAAGGTCAAATTTTCTTTTCTTTTTAATTACTAATGTACTCAGATTCATAGGACCGGTGTGTGATCAGAAGTAAGGTCTTCAATACCTTCGACAAAGTCAATCAAATCAGGAACTTTGTTGATGTCTGTAGGCCAATAAATTGACGTACGCGATTAGTGATATTCACAACCTGACATTTCTATTGCATTTAGAAGTTCTTTTCCTTTTCCTGGAGTTATGATGCATGATCCCCGCACGCAGTGTGTTTCAAATAAATAAATATTATTTTTAAATAATAAATATTATACATATAGTTGTCGTGTATCCTTCGGTGCCAGGAATTGCTTTTTGTGCTAGTCCAGTCTTTTTGTGTTGATCGTCGGATTAATACTACCGCACGGATCATAAATTATACTTTTAAGAAAATTCAAAATTTCAAAAATGTAATCCGATATATGTATTTATTAGATTCCCTTGTGCTTGGAAAATTGAACTATTCTAAAATCGAATATAGTTGACCGATTGTTTCACAAAAAATAATAACAGGATGATTGTCCGGTGACGATGGCGTTCACCAAAGATTGATACCGTCCTGGAATTTTAAGGTTTGGTTGGCTTTATCACATTTCAATAATTGAAATAAGCCTCAAGAACGCTGGTACCTTTACGCAATAGTTGCTGAAAAAATATGATGTCTCTTTGATTTCATTGACGTTTTGTTAGATTTGGATTTCAGATTTATATACTAAAATTTCATAACTTTTCTTTTTGTAGATAGAGACATTGTACGTTACAAAACACAAACATTTTAGCATATACACTTTATCGTATCACAGAAAAATTACATTTTTATTCCAAGAGTTTAAAAATGACAATTTGTTGCTCTTTGATCAACGCCTTGTTTGTGCCTGTGCCTGAGCTTACGAAAAAAAAAATGAGCATCGATAAATTTAAATCAACTACTAGATGAAAAAAATTTGAATTTGAATGAAAAAGTAACGGCTTGAAATATTTTATTTTACGTTTAGGTAAAATTTTGATCTGCGCTTATTTCACCGTCAACAATCTTCACTCCGCTAAAAATAAAATTAACTGTGAAACAACCCAGAATCATTTACTATGCCCATGCACTATTATAAAATACATAAATGATATAAAAATATATGTATATAAATATAAATAACCGTTATGTGCATCTTTACGAAACGAAAAAAAAATAAAATAAAATAAAAAATTTGCATCAGAAATTATGCGTTCTTTTAGTTTTAATTTTTTATACATGTACATTTAATTTTTGTTGCAAAAAAAAAACAAAATTTACAGTAAATTTATGCAGTTTCGATTTTCTTTTGTTTCACAAATTGACGTTGCGTTGTGAAAGCATCACGAAATTTTATTTGTTTTATTTTTTATTTAATATCGACAGGTGACAAGTTTTAAATTTTTTGGGTGATAGATTAAAATATTTGTATTGTAATATTGCTCAGCAGTGCTCGTACCATAACTTTTTAGTTTTTGTTTAATTTTGATTCGATCATACAAACAGGAAACGCAACTACACTATATACACATATGTACATATGGATGTAGGTATGTATGTACATCATATATACAAACACAGCCGATCACTATTTTTAGTATTTTCTGCTAAACAAAAACTGCATTGTGCATTCACATACACAAAGATCGTTTCATATTATTATTTGCGATTGTGATTTGTGAATGATGATATTTTTATGGCAGAAAGAAAAAGAGATTCAAAATCCCGTGATCCTTTTTATTTTGTGCATCGTACAAAATTCTGGTTTTTGTTCCTTTTCTTGCTTTTATTTTATAATTATAGACATTCCTTGCATTGTGTTTTGGAAATAAGTCCAGCAGGTAGAATTATTTTTTTTCTTTTATAGAGCTACAAATTTAAAAATAAAAAGAATGAAGGCAACGTAACATACGACAGAATGAAACGAAATAAAAAAGGGGAGTATAAACTATGTATATGTACATATAACACGTGAATACATATGGGTATATGTTTATAACTTTATATACTTTTACCAATGCCACTATATAGTATATTGTTCGATGTATTTACGCATATTATTTAATTCGTCATGAATATTGTGTATTATCAGAAACTCATACACATATGTGTGTAAATAAAATTTTGTCAGTGCTCGCACTGTACCTACAATATATTGTGTGTTGCTTGAAATTTTCTTTTTCTTTTCTTTAGTTTTTTTTTTTTTTTTTGACTTTAATAATGGCTTTACTGTGGTTTGAAAATTTATTGTTTAAAAAAATCGTTTTTGATGTTGTTGTTGTTGTGTATAAAGAAATGAAACTTTTGTTGTCTTTAAGTTTTTACACATGTTTGTTAAATTCATTTTTAACTTTTAAACTGAAAATCGAATAAAAACAGCTTTATCATAATTCACATACATAAATATGTAATATTATGTGTGCGGCAGAGTTTAGTGAGTGAGAGTGGTTTTTGATCTCTCGCTAGATCTAATTTTGCAACAGCTGAACTTTATAACAAACTGTAAGTCACTAAACAACAGAATAAATTAGAAAATCGTTCCTCGTTATGATTCGACTTCTAGAGCTGTTTTAATACGTATCACCCGGTTTAACATTCCTCAATATGCTGGATTCCATCGTTTTTGAAAATTGTATTAACGTCATCAATTAAAGTATGATAAAGAAGATTCTCAAAATTAAAATTGCGTTGACGTCACAACAAGAAAAATTGAGCTCATTAGCGCCAGTGACGTAACCCGCAAAGTAACGATTTCTCCGAAATGATTACAAGCGAGCGCGGAGTGTTAACGACTGAATGGGATGGGAAAAACTATAGCTTCCTCTTTAAAATACATAGCTTAAGGAATCTTTAAGAATAATAAACATTTTCAGTGGGAATTATTCCATAAATATTATTTTCCGTTCATTCACCCACTGCAACACCAGCCGTTGAACTTTGCCTTCCCGTATTCACAGCGGGATAGTAACAAAGGTGCGTGCGTATAGCAGTAGCAACACCTTAAAATATTTTTTCTATTTGATCATGGTTGATTTAAATGGCCTTGGCACGTATTACAAAGAATCTTAATTTATTTTAAAGAGGAAGGAAGAAGGTTATATTTATTATTTTTTGCACCATGTACATATTGTATCGAATTACTTAATACGAGTATAAATCTTTTGTTACAAAATAAAATATTTATATATGAATTACTATTTAAATTCTAACTGCATTTCTAATTTCATTATTATTGTGTTTGTTCCCTAAAATAATCGTTTCAATTATATTACCAATCAAATGTTGGGTCGTAACCCAATTTAAATTTTATTACACCTTTTTATCGAGATCGTTATTTCTTTCTTTATCGATAATAAAATTGAATAGCAGCAGTAAACAAATCTTTCACTAGGAGCTAAGAGGTCTAAATCGACACTGAGTCTTATCCGTATATAGATAATAGACAACGCAATTAAAATCATAAAACAATAAAGTATACCGTTGTAGTTTGTCAGTAAGTTGAGTTTTTTTTGGGATCTCGTTGAAAAACCTTATAACAATTTAATCAATTTCTTTGGTCAAAAAGAATATCTCCTCTGGTAAGAGTGATAAATATAATAATACCAATGAGTGTAAGTGTAATGAATTAAGTATACTCCAAGTAGTACAGTCACTCTGGTGAAAAGGAAAACGCTCAAATATGCAACAAATAAAGTGAAATTGAGAAGTTACTTCACGAAAATGTAAACGAACAGTCTTTAAGGCTTTACAAATCGAGGTGCTGGATGAAGAGGAACTAGGAAAAGAGACAGAATGAACCTTTAAAAAACAAAATCGATTGAAAAAGAAAAGTAAAACCTACAACGAAGAGGACTGTAAATAGAGACACGTGTAATTATATAGACTAACTCCGTTGCTGCCAATAATATCCAAAAATAGTCGTAAAATTTCTGCTCAACGGGCTTAAATCAATAATAGAAACAATTAAGAATAAAATCTTACTCCTCACTATAGTTTAGAGAATTTCAGTCCACTAAATGAAATAAAACATTACAAAATAACAAAATATATTCCACTATTTTCTTGAATGCAGCTCAAGCATTTGACATAGTGCATATATGGCATGCAATATGAACTGAACCAAGCCAATATCTACTGAATCAGTTTAATCAAATGTTATAGATTTGTGATGGAAGTATTTGGGTTGAGTATGAGGAAAAATGGGACCGTGCGAGACCAATTCTATATATTTTATATAACAGCTTACAGAAAAAACATATATAGCAACATTTGGGGATGATACTGCAGACTACTGAGACCCATCACTAACACAGTGTGGACCAGAAAGAAATGATGGCGAATTATACACTGAAAGAAAAGAATTAAATTTTCAAATGAAAGCTTCCGACACGTGGGTGCCCAATTTCAAGTGAAGTTTGATCCGATTATACAATAATAGCAGGATTATTGCGTGATTGTCCTATCATTCTGTATCGTTCACTGCGGATTCCCAATATGATACAATAGCATGATATTGAATTCAATGCCAATTGTTTCTCCAGATCCGAAAGAAGAATGCGCCAATCATTATGAATATTTTACGGTTTACACATTACTGTGGATAGTTTTTCCTAAGTTAGTGTGTTTTCTTCAATTATCCGCTTCAAATGATGAAACTCTGACTTAAATAGGTAAATAAGTTTACCCAACCGTTTGGAACATACTGAGGTTCTTGCACTCAATGCCTGAATGGGCCACAGTAAAGAAAATCTTGAGCGAGTCCCATGCATTAGAGATGAACTTTGAAATATCCATGTTATAAGTTCAACCAAGATTCTTGGGTTCATTAATGAACAGATTCGCCTTTTGACAGCTATAGAATAGAACACCACTTAGAAATATACTCTACAAGTTCTTAATAGCGTGCTTGCCGCAGCCAGCTATGCATATAAGCAGTCAGCAACCTCATTCTCCTCATAGCATCGCAATGAGCAGACACCCACTTGAGCAAGTGTGTGAAGTTATCCCAGGATTCCATCCGAAAAAAATTAAAAATGTTCATCAGGCAATACTAATCTCATCCCGTCCCAGGATTTTAAAAATCATCGGAAGATTTGATATCAATAGGCTCAGAAATTCATATGAATATGGTCCCATACATAAAATTAGGAGTTTAACTACTGGTTCTCGAGCACCATGATTGCCGGAAACAGTTTCCTTTGTTTTTGACTTGACATGATGTCCACTTGCTGGGATAAATTATTGAACACCAGTCGTATGTTGTAATTGGAGCAATGGGCTCATATGTATGTGGCCTCATATCAGAAATACGGATTTTAACTAATGGTTCCCGAGAACTATGAATGCCGGAAAAAGTTTATTTTATCTTCGACTTGACATGGCTGACGGAATGCCTAATTGCGTATTCCAGGTACCTGGGTTTTCACTACTAAGGAATGATCGAATCAATGATAGAACTAATATTGGTGGTGGCGTTGGGATATATGTACGCAATAATTTGAAGGTCAAACTAGTTACTCGATCTTATCAAGAGCGATTTGAGGCACTTTTTCTGGAAGTGATGTTATGTACAGGGAAATTGCTAGTTGGTATTATGTATAATCCTCGTGTTTGTTCTATAGTGCAAGCTGATGAGTTGATTGAACTTTTATCCAATTCGATGGATGAGTACCATCGCATTGTCATTATGGGCGATTTTAACCTGAATATGACGGATCCAGTTGCTTCAGCTAAACACTTTGTTGATTCGATGACATCGCTTTCCATTGACATTTTGCCTTTCTCTAATACAAGATTAACGTCTTCATTGGATTTAATGATGATTGGCAGCATGGATTGTGACAATATAATTGCGCTGGGGCAAACGGCTATACCAGGTATCTCGGATCATGATTTGATTTTTATGTGCTACAGATACAGACATCCTCGCTCTAAAATGAAATATCAGCATGTTAGAGATTTCAGCAAATTAAACGAGGCTGCATTTTTAACTAATAGCTTGTCGCTGGACTGGTTTAATATTTACATGTGTTCCGACATCAACAGTAAAGTTAATTATTTTAATTTCAATTTTATTAAACTATTTAATGACCATGTTCCAATTAAACGCAAGTTATGTAGAAATAAGTCAACTCCATGGTTCAATAATTTCATTTTGGAGTCCATTAAAAAACGAGATCGTACGTTACTACTCTGGCGCAAGAGTAAAAATCCTGCAGATTGGTCGGCTTACACTAAGTTACGGAACAGAACTACTTGCTTTATACGGGATGCTAAACGAAAGTACTATTTTGATAAGTTGAACAATGGGCATAAAAATGGTAACATTTGGAAGCTTATTAAGAGTTTGGGAATGATACCTACAAACGATTGTGCAGTAAATTTATCTGCTGAAGATTTTAAGAATCAGTTTTCCATGGTGGCTGCAAAGCCTGTTGCTTGGCCCATGACTGAATCGAATATTGATTTTTGTAATGAATTTAATTTTATTGCATTTAGTGAAAGTGAGGTTGCATTGGCGTTCAACCAAGTTAAATCAAATGCTACTGGTCATGACAATATAGTGCCTAAATTAATGAAAATTTTATTGCCAGTAGTTTTACCCTACTGTACTCATATTTTTAATCACATACTAACAACATGCACTTTCCCTGATTCGTGGAAGAAGGCTATCGTGATTCCTGTACCAAAAGTTTCAACACCATCTCAAGCATCAGACTTTCGCCCAATTAGTATTTTACCCTACTTATCAAAGGTCTTTGAGAGTCTTTTATGCAAGCATATGAAAAAATATTTATATGATAATAATCTTTTAGACCCATTCCAGTCTGGTTTCAAGAGTAATCACTCCACGACTACTGCTTTAGGAAAAGTATATTATGATCTACTGCACAGTATGAATCAGTCTTACTTTTCTGTTTTGGTTTTACTGGATTTTTCGAAAGCGTTTGATTGCATTGATCACGTTTTACTTGCACAGAAGCTCAGACTCTACTTCAAGTTTTCTGATTACTCTACACGTCTTATAATTTCATACTTAGCAGACAGACAAGGTGTAGTTAAATATCAGGAGGAACTATCATCCCCAATGTTAATTTCTTCTGGTGTACCGCAGGGTTCTGTTTTGGGTCCATTATTATTTTCATTATACATCAATGATTTACCATTGCGCATTCAATACTCAAGATACCATATTTATGCTGATGATTTACAAATATATTTAGCTGGTCCTGTGGATAGCATGGATGATATTTGTAGAAATTTGAATCAAGATTTAGCGTTAATTTATAGCTGGACCGAGACTAACGGTTTAATTTTGAATGCAGTGAAGTCCCAATTATTACCAATATATAAAAAGAAGCTTAATGTTCAGTTACCTCCTATAGTAATTAACGGTGTAAACTTAACGGTATCTGATACTGTCCGGAACCTCAGAGTAATGTTCAATAATACCTTAACCTGGAGTGCACATACAAATCTGATCTGTAGAAAAGTTAACTATGTGTTGTATTCACTTAGAAAACTGAGTTGCATAACTCCTGTTACAATCAGGTTATTGTTGGTCAAGAGTTTGATAATGCCCTTATTTACTTATGGCGAGATATTTGTATATAATGCCGATTATCAGTCAAAGTATCGTTTGACGTTGGCTTTTAATTCGTGTATTAGATATGTTAATTCTCTGCGGAAGTATGATCATGTTTCTTGCTTTCAGAAAAGTATACTGGGTGTGCCATTAATGACATATCTTTTAATTAGAGTTCTTTGTTTTATATTTAAGCTATTGCACATTAAGCATCCAGCTTATCTGTACTCATTGTTGTCATTTAGCTCATCACCGAGAGTTTTTAGAATCACTTCCTTGTCATCTAGATTCGCTTGTCATCAGTTTTCATCATCAGCTTTCGTTCATGGAATTATTCAGTTTAATTCGCTGCCGGAAGCAATCAAACTTTCAAAATCCATTAATAAATTTAAAAAAGCGTGCTTTGAGTTTTTTCAAGACAAATAACAGTATAGCGAACTATTGTATCATGATGTCAATGTAATTTTTACTAGTATTTATTATGTATTATGATAATTGTATTTATAACTCATAATGTATGGTTTGATATTATGTATACCATAGTATTAAAACTTTAATTGTATTGTATACTGAGGCATACATCGACAAGGCTTTTGGCCTTACGTGCCTTGGGTGTGATGAATAAAATAAAATAAAAAAAATAAAAAATGGTGTCACTTGCTGTGATAAAGTTGAAAACAAAAGGAACTTTTTCCGGCATTCACATGAATTTCTGAGCCTATTGTGCCAATTACTTCTTACGACAAGAATATATAAGCTAACACGTCGTTTGCAAATTTTTAAAATGTTGATATCAAATTTCTGATGAACATTTTTAGTTTTTCTGGGATCGAATCCTGGGATAACTGCACACACTTACTTGAGTTCCTTGCGTTATTCCTTGATCAGTCTGGACACAAGATTTACTATCCCTGCAGAGATTAATATCCATTTCTAAATCACCGGTATATAACAAGTAACTATTATCAATAGCCAAGGGCTATCCACCTTGCAGGTAGCCAGACACTGACGTGCTATCCAGTATAGACTCAACTATGCTCTGTGTTATTAAGTGATCTTTAGATTCTAGTTGCGAGTTCATGTAGACAGTTTTGCGGGACTTAAGCGATCAGCAACCCTATCTGCACCAGGAGGTACAGTGCTAAATGCAAGGCACGGAGAAAATATTCTAAAGACCGACCGATTTGAATATGGCGCAAACGAGAAAACACTTCAAGGTAAACCACCGTCAATGATCGGCCTACAGGCTAAGTTCTACCCGACTTATTGTTTGCAAGAGGTAAATTTCTACAAGTGTCATTCGTAGCCAGCATTTTGTTAAATCTAATAAGCCCTCACATAAGCCATTTGAGCTTCGAAAATCCGAATCAATTATAAGATCTGTAGTGTAGACTTTATTTTTTGATTTACGAACATGTTTCCTTGAGATTTTCAAATCAGAACACCCGAAACGTTTATTTTTTTCACTTTTTCTGATTGTTAATAAGAAGACATGTATTTTCAAAATCTATCGAGATTGGTTTTGTTAGTACACTTGCCTTTAATTCAAAATCCATATAGTAGACCTAATATTGGTGAATTTAGTTGGGAAATGAATATAAACGATAATTACGATATGGTTTACGGTGGTTTTTTAAGATGAATATTAAAAGATATACACCTTTGTATGTTCAGAGGTAAGAAGATCATCTTTAAGAATTTAATATCACTTCCTTCCGAACAATCTTTAACTCAGGTGAGTTAATATAATTGAACAGAGAGGATACTGTTAGTATTCGAACAACTAATCATATGAGAGGTAATTTATTAATCATATTCCACGTTAAAAAATGTACAATTCCTCTGAAGGAAGCGGAAGGTAGATTGATATAGGGTTAATAGATTTATGCAATAACAATTTTGAAACACAAAATAGCATGATCGAGAGTGATTAGCACAGCCGTAAGATCAACCGAGCTTCATTCATTAATAAAAGCGGAACTAATATCAATAGAAATATACATAGATGCACACTCTAGCCTTAAAGACTAAACTATTAAGGAAGAATCTACCAAAATTGCATAGCAAGCAGCTTCTTCAACACAAGAAACAAAAAAATCTGTTTAAAATCACTGCGAACCTCATCATGAACACGAGCTATAAACCAACAAGAATAGCTATAATAAGAGAAAAATCTTCTAGATGATTCTAGTACGGATAGTCTCAATGAAAGATTGCTGAGATAATTCTGAGCAAGTAATGTGTTCGAAAGACTTCTGGTCTCTTGTTTATAAACCTTCCGTCCGTTAGTCGAGACATTATAGGATTTATCAAGCCGATGTTCGCAATAATAATAATAAGAATAATAATCAGTTTTTAAAGACTATTACTGGCACCTTACTGAGTCAACAATATGGCTCCAACGGTTTCGATCGTGAGCGTGGTCATCATGCTGTTTAAGACAATCTGAAGAGGCCAAGTTGTTCTCTACATCGTGGAGTCATCGTCGTCTGCAACGACCTCTGCGCCTACCATATGGTGGCTCTCCGCGTTAAGAGATCGCTGCACAATTCGTTCTGGATCAGCAAGCAGAACGTGACCGAGTCAGCGTACTCGCTGAGATCTTATTTCATGTACAATATCGGGTATCTTCATCAGATCTCGATATTGTACAGAGCTCTGTATGTACCATCTACTTCGCTTTTTTGGGCCGTAAATCACACGAATGATTCTTCTCTGAAATGTAAGGAGCCATTTCTCGTACTCATCCGTCAGCGCCCCACTTTCACATCCAAACATTACAACGGGCCTGATCAACGCTTTGTAAAGCTTCAACTTCACAGCACTTGATAGGTGTTTAGATTTAGCAGTGGCCTTGGAGGGTACAAAGTACGACTACCTGCAGCCAGCCGCACTTTAATATCCTCTCCCGCACACAGTTATCGTGAGTGATAAGAGAGCCCAAATATTTGAGCCTCCTCACTCCTTCAAACGTGTAGTGGCCAATACTAAAATCTGGAGTGTGTGCCATTGTCTCTATAACCAGAGATCATGTATTTGGTTTTGCACTCAAAATTCTATACAAGCGGATCAAGTATTTCTTTCATTCCGTTGCTATTCAGTCCAATCACACATATGTTATCTGCATATGTGCAAGCACCTGATTGGACTGGCGATATAAGATGTTGTGTTCAGGTGTGCTGAGGTGTTCAGTTTTACGAAAGATGTACTCCAACATGAGATTGAAGAGTATCGGGGACAGCGCATCTCCCATAATATGTTCGTAATAACTACACTCGGTATCTCAAGTTACCCAGGAACGATAATTGGCAACCTTCCTATAGATAGATGCACAAATCAATATACTTAATAGTTTATGATTAAGTATTGTCTTGAAGTCAATATTATTGGATGGCTGGCCACAAAATTGAAGTTGCAATTTATGATGCGGCCTCCACTCGCAGAATCTTTTCTTCGTTAATAAATAGATTAAGTGATAGGACATATGGCTATAACTAATCGCACCCCAAAATGTTGATATAGTACCTCGCGAATTCATATTTAAAATTTATTATTTAATTATCGATTGTCACTTTTTTCAATCCAACTGTCACAATTTTTATTAATTATATCAATTTTTATTGTTTCAACAAACAATTGATCACAATCTCTTTAATTCGCGTCTGCGAATAATCTGAACTGTCATTGATTGTTTTGTCATTTCCCACGTCATGAATTATGCGGTAGATTTTGTTTTTGTTTTAATTTTATTTAGTTTTATGCAAACTTTGAAGATGAACTGGCATTTTGTACGTTTGACCGATTTTACCGTATGCTGGGCAGCTTTTTGGTTGGGACCACCCCATTGTGGCATCTTTGAAAGTAAAACTTTTTTTTTTTAAATTGTGTGTAATACGGGATGTTGTGACAAAACCCTCCTAAATTGTTTTGATATACATATAGTGTTTATATCCTTAATTATGTCTGTTGCTTCTCTGACCAACAGGGTTTTTCGATTTTCATTATTATTGTCCACTGTCCAGGATTTTATAGATGTTGGTACATACATACACATATGTTTAATCCAATATTCAGAAAACTATTTTATTCAAACAAAAGTTTACCTGCCCTTATTTTACATGCATACGTACATTGAATGCAGCGATCACATCGGTCGGTGTACATGAAAGAATAGACGGTTTAAGTAACAAAAAAAACGAAATATTAAGATTTGATTTTTATTTTTATTTCTTCGAAAAAAATATATAGACGAAGACGCAGAGCAGAATGATCATGCAATCCAGTGAATATATTATATATTCGAGCTGAATATTCAACAGGGTGTCTTTAAATCTAATAGAAAAAACAAAAAGATAAAACCCTTTTCATGTTTTATTTTGTCTTATATGTATACATATGTGTATGGTAGATACCATTTTCATCTTTTTCCCCATCGGCCATCGACATGCTCGTATAACACAGAATACACCAATTTTTCCGTTTTATACATATTTTTGTTTATCGTTGGAAAATTTAAAAGAGGCAAGTAAAAAATAAAACGATGTGACTGGAGGCAGGCCTATATAATTGGACATCACGAAATACGGGCATATACATATGACAAGGTGATTCCTGTATATTATGTATGTATGTATGTATGTGTATGCAAAGAAACAAGTGATTTCCCCTTCGTAAATAAACAAAATAGAAAAAAATATTTAAAAACAAAAAAATCACCCCTTATCAATATCACTTATCAATAATATACACAATTCACAATGAACGCAACAACAGCGAATGAAAAAAAAAATTAGAAAACAAAAAGGGTTCTCCGGGGGTTCTTATCATATTAAAAATAACGACATACATATATCAAACAATACGCATTCCTACATATGAATCACCCTATTTACATATTATTTATATATTATTTACATGTATGTAGGTATATACAATATATACTTATATACATACATACATATATATATATATATATATATATATATATATATATATATATATATATATATATATATATATATATATATATATATATATATATATATATATATATATATATATATATATATATTATGTAGGTATATATTATATATCTAAACTCTCCAACACATGAACAAAAATAAAAACAAAAAAATGTTTACGAAAAAATTCTTACCAAACATGCATGCTATGTCTTCTCTACACTCTCTTTGGAAGTACAACACAACTGTAACGCCAAACAAAAAAACAAAAACAACTGACTCACACAAACGATGTGAATACACATTGTAGGTACAGAAATACAGTAAAACGATAGAGGCTATCTGTTCATAATTAATAAGATGGTGCGGTTGATTTAATTATATCTGCTGAAATTATTAAAGATCGGACGTCATATTGTCATTCTGATAATGAGAGCAAAGCCCCAGCCATTGTGTACTATTATTGAAGCAGCCATGGCGGACGTTCGTGATCCAGCTTGGGAGCGTATTAGCTCGACGCGTTTTCTTAAGTGAGAATATAAATAAAATAACCAGCCTCCCCTATACTCCCACTCTTACCACGTTCCAGATAGTTTTGAAAAGAACCACAACACGGATTGCGAGTTTTGTGATCATTTTAAATACATACACTAAAACACGCTTTGCGGATTTTGGAAAGCTTCAAGTTGAGATTTAAGAAAACTTCTGTAGTAGTTTGTCTTCACAATTATCTCACTGGACATTTTAATTTATTGAAATTATTTGAAATGATTGCACTCCGGATTCAAGCTTTCCATATACCAAATTATTCAAAACTTTTTATGTATGTTTGAATTAACCTTGACCCTTGGTATGTTTGAATTAACCTTGTAAGTTTCAAAATGATTTATACTCGAGATTAACACTTTTCACTAAAATGCCGTAGTCATCAAAATCTGTGGAATTTTAAAATTCCGAATTTTCGTGTTCGATTATTGATCGAGTAAAAGGCGATAACTGTACTGCATTGCTACCATTATTGTAAAAAAACTCTTCAGAAATATTTTACAAAACGATGAACTTTACAAGAACAACGCTTATAACCGTTTTCACTCGACATATTGATTTTTTATTAGAAGTTACAGATCAATTACTTATTGGATCATTATACTTTTCCATATACGGGAATGATGCTGCGATAAAAGAAGGATTTTGCTTTACAACAACACTCCATCATAATTTGAAAACATTCAGTAGGCCTGTTTGATTTAAATATTAAGTTTACTTTTAATTTTTGGTACTTGGTACTTACCCAATGAAAATTACAATACAATCTGACAGTGAATGAAATTTAATTTAAAACAGAGAACATGAATGGCTCCATGAATCTAGTATATTTGCCATTGGACGTATTGCATCGGGGGACCCCACAATGTTCACAATTGGCATGCGGTATCCATACTGTAATCACGTTATATACATATTTTTGTTTTTCATATACATGTATACATATTTACAATTCTATATACATGTACACACATTTTTGAAAATACAACAAAAGCAACAACAAACATTTTACGTACCCACCACTACTACTTTCTCACATGACAAGTTGCTTTAGAAAATTTTTAGCTATACAAAAAAAATAAAAAAAAAAAATTTCATCTCACCCCATAAAGTATTAAATTTATAACCATAAAATTTTTTTCATAAAATTTTCAATACTTTCTTAGCCGGAATCGACGCATAAAATACCTTAATACAGCTACAATTGTGTTAAATTGGAAAAATTTTTATACTTTCTTGTTACATTTCCACCAAAAAGTATACGATTTATCATCTATCCCCGACAATGAGCTAGAATTTAAATACTTTTTGGTACGACCGGCACATAAAGTATCGTAAAATTTCTCCTATCTCGTCTGTGTTTGATAAATCGAAAACTTTATGTGTATTTGGAACGGGAATACAGTCAAAAACTATAAAGTATCGTATTTTTTTACTATCATAATGTATTGAAGTGAAATACGATTTTTTTTGAGTCGATTCTTTAGTACACTCGATCTAGTAATGTCACACAATTTTTTTTCTCATTTTTTTTATATCAAATGAAAATATGAGAAATATAAGCAATATCGTATCAAACTAAATTTTTTTTGCTGGCTGCTTTCAAGCACAACTTTCAATTAATTGATTGACTGTATAAAATATATATATGCACATAGGTATATATTATATATATATATATATATATATATATATATATATATATATATATATATATATATATATATATATATATATATATATATATATATATATACATATATATATATATATATATATATATATATATATATATATATATATTTATATATATATATATATATATATATATATATATATATATATATATATATATATATATATATATATATATATATATATATATATATATATATATATATATATATATATAAATATATATATGTCGGAGCAGCACTGTAGAACATGAATTGTATACTAGGCGGCTTTGTTTTATATTTTGTAAATTTTTGGAAAAAACACGGCAAAGAATATAATTTCCTATTACTCGAGTTAAAACATTTCATCGGCCACAAATTTAATTGTCAAGTTGTTTTAATTATTTGTTTAAAAACATTCAAATTAATCGCAAATCAGTCGGCCCGCTACATTATATTGATTGTTAAAAGGACAGTTAAATGAAATAAAATGTAAGTTTTCGTAATGGTTAGAACGTAATCTAAAATATCATTTTATTTTTTACTCCTAACGGACCATATTAACAAATCAAAATAGCATTGCACATCTATAAATTCAATATCAAAAACAAGTATTCCTGGGATCGATGAGTCCAGCGCCTATAGATGGGTATGTAATATGTATTCGAAACAAACAATGAACGAAAGTTGTATCTGTTACTACGGGCAAGATGGACACCATATTGCACTATGAGCATTGTCTTACTTAGCACTTACAAGGCAATATTTCGTATGATTTACAGTGCCAGTGCTTGACAAGATTGATTGAAAATTGGAATCGCGAACTAATTATTTTTTACAAATTTTATTCGATCTAGCCAATCGCTCACATAGTAAGACACACGAAAAATTGTCTAGCGCTTATGCAAGACAATTTTTCGTGTGTTTTACTTTATGAGTGCTTGGATAGGTGGATTGAAAATTAGTTTCGAGTAATTTGTATATCGTTTTGGCTTCTGTGTTTCTATTTACACGATTATACAGTTAAAGTATAGGCAGTTTTTGATTTTTATATATGAATTTCCAAACTGATTGTATAACTAATTTATAGTTTTTATATTATATTGACGACTATTAAATAGAAATATCACCTACCATTTTAGGAAATGATAGGTGATATTTCGGTAAAATTCACTACATATTGGTTACATTAAGGAAATGGTCTCTCATGATGTCAACAGTTTGATTCCGTAATCTACATATCGTGGACATCGACCGGCATTTTTTTGCTTGTAAAATTAGATTGGAACGTTATTTTGAATGTGAGGAGGTGTAGTATTACAGGATAGTAGATTAAACAACTTATTAGAGAAATATAGTGTAACGAGCAGACAGATCAAAAAAGACGATTCAAAACTCAATATTAGCATTACGTTATAAGAGTATGTAGGACTACGAGCTATTTTTAAAAGTAATTTTATATTTTCATTAGATATCATAACACGAAATAGCATTGGAATGCTGACGAAAATGTTGAAAATAATTTTCAAAAAACGATCATTGTGAAGTGACTTTAAAAGATAAAGTTTATTATGTATTAAGATTAAGAATGCGGGAAGTTCAATATAAATCGTAAAACAATTTCGTTACAAGAACTTTTTCTGTTGGTTCGTAAGTATTTATGGATATATACCAAAATTGTTTCGGGGGGAGAAAACTAATAAAGCTATATTGTTGGTGCGAAAGAATAGATCAGGAAATTGATGAAGAGAAAAATTGCGCAACATGTTAATCATTACATCTGACCCACCTAAAGAAACGTTTCACTGCTGGCAACCGATCGCCAACCAATCCGTTTGATATAAGGAATAGGGTACATGTGAATTTGGTATTGTTTAAAAGTTCTATTTTATTATTTTGATAGACACACATAGTAATGGCCGCTATCTATTTTATCAGTCAGTTTGAAAATGCAGATATAAAAACCTAAAACTACTCCATTAAGTCTGTAATATCGCCTGAATAGAAGGAATATAATATCTGAAACAAAGATACAATAATAGTAAAAAAATATTAACATTTCTCGATTCCAAAGTTTAGTCCCAAGCACTCATAGTAAAACAAACGTAAATCTGTCTTGAATCAGTACTAGACAAATTTTGGTGAGTTTTACTATGCAAGTCTTTGGCAAGGTCGATTAAAATTTGGTATCGATTTTTTTTTTATAAAATTCAATTTTAATATTGTAATAAATTATTAATGGTTCCCCTATAATTCTTAAATCGTAGAATGGCAATTGTTGTTTATATACCTTGGAATTTAAGTCATAATAATTAAATCACAGTATCTTTACACTGATGTAGCTGGTAACATGGTTATAGGTAGTATAGAAAAGCTACTAAAACTAGTGTGCTAGTTGACGAGAAGTATATTTTGTATTGGAATTATTGGTCGATGTCCTAAATTTTAAAGTCAATAAGTTATTAAGATAGATATAACTAAAAACTAAATTTATCTATTTATTAATGCACTAATTAAATATTTATCATTCATATGCTCCCAATGTGTTAATAATAATTGCTGAGCTTACAGCTTCATAAGAAATGCAAGCGTATGTAATGAGAATAAACTATAATAAATTGGTTGATGTTGTTACTGGTGATGGAATAAACCTCCAGATTATTCTCAAACTTGCCGTAATATTTTTTTTCATCCAAGTTCAAAGAAATGGTCTTTCCGAGGCAGATTACTTCTGTCTTCGAAATACTATAAATGAAATTGTTTTAGCTCTTCTGAAACTTCGAATAACTGAGGTGACTCTAGTTGTGTATAAAAGGAACAATATTTCTTTTATCGCTTGATTTATTAAAGGAATTCAGATCTAACGAGAATACTTGAGCAAAAACTAATTGATTGGGTTGTTTAGTTGATTTGCGTTTGAAGATTCGATTGTAGAACCAAATAGAAAGATTACTTATTAAAACTGGGAAAACCCGCGGCTCGGCTGAATAGCATGGTGGGGATGGAGGTAACGGACTAATTGCGTGTGAATCCAGATGTCTCTTAATAAATAAATTAAATTAATTTTTTATAGGTATAGGGTTTTCCAATAACAGCTGGGCAGCTGTCAATTTTCAAGCTGTTATCTTTTGACATTTGGCAAGTAAAAACTACTAAAAATGATACGATACATGCTTCAACAACGTATTGAAATTGTAAAAATTCACTACAAAAATGGTGAACATTTTGCAGTCACAGTTCGCAAAACTAAAGCATTTTTTGGTCGTCGTGAAACACCTTCTCGGCCGGCAATAGTGAAACTGGTGGAAAAATTTGAGCTGTTGGGACAAGTTAGTGATGTGAAGAATCGAAACCGTGTGCGTCGCTCAAGAACAACTGAGAATATTGCTGCTGTAGTCCGTAGTGTTGAAGAAAACCCAGGTTTGTCGATTGCTCGTTGCTCTTTGGAATTAGACATTCCACAAACGACATTCCACCGTATTTTGCATAAAGACTTAGGTCTTAAGGCTTTTAAAGTTCAGGTAACACGAGAACTCAAGCTGGTCGATCACCATAAACGTCGTATCTTCGCTGATTGGGTCCTTCAACTGCATCAAAATGACCCGGGTTTTCATCGATAACTCATCTTCAGTGATGAGATCCTATTTCATCTCGGAGGCTACGTTAATAAGCAGAATTTGGGGCTCAGAAAATCCATGAATGATTGTTGAAAAGCCTCTCCATCCTCGACGTGTCACTGTTTGGTGTGGTTTTTGGGCTAGCGGTGTGATTGAACCTTACTTTTTCGAAAATGAGGCTGGTGCAACTGTTACGGTGAATGGATTGTGCTACCGAGCTATGATTAATGATTTTTGATGACCGGATATTGATGTGGACGACGTTTATTTTCAGCAAGACGGCCACACAAGCAACGAAAAAATCGCAATTTTTCAAGACAAGTTTCTTGACCTAAGAGGTGATTTCTCGAAGAGGTAATCACAATTGACCACCGAGATATTGTGATTTAACACCTTTAGACTTTTTTCTTTGCAGCCACGTGAAAGATAAGGTCTATGCCAATGCTTTACAATCGATTCAAGACCTTAAAGATGGAATTCGTGAAATTATCGAGGACATACAGCCACAAATGTGCAAATTGGTCATCAAGCGTAGCGGTGGCAGCCATTTGGCTGATATCGTTTTCAAATGTTAATGGCATACCTTCCTCTTTACATTGAAATAAACATGCATTGATTTCTCTTAAAAAATACTAGTTTTTTTTATATCAAAATGAAACCTCTTATTAGAAAATCCTTTAGAATAAGATCGGTTAATATTGTTACTATATAAACGGATTATTTGATATGTCAAGCGCGGATCCGGATCATGTGGCCATGCAAACTTAATCGTTTGCACAACGCCGATGCAAATAATAATTAAATTAATTTTAACAAACTAATATACATACAGTTTTTCCCACGGCCTATAGACGTTATCATGAAAAATACCTTCGGCCGTGTAGACAGCATAGCCCATCCGCGATTTTTTATTTAATTATAGGATTTTGTTTTACTTTACATATGTAGTTCTAATAAAATTGTTTTTGAATATTCGTTTTCTTACTTAGCTTCGAAAAGACACGTTCTTCGTAAAATTTTTCGTTGACAATCGGTACAATTTTTTAGATTAACCAATGTTCAAGCGTACAGTTCAGTACGTACAATTATTTCTGGTTACTTCATTAATTTACCATTTGTTAGACCACATTAGTAGAGTTTACCTTTCAAAACAAAAAAAAAAAAATTGCGGTGTACACATAATTAAGTTTAAAAGAACTGTGCCCTATACACCTCAGCAGAATGGCGTTCCCAAGCATAGTATTTCTGTTTTCGGTTGCAAATGCTACGTCTATGTTCCAAAACAAAAATGACGAAAGTTGGATTCTAAAACAACTGAATGGGCTTTTGTTGGATACAATGAATAATCGAATGAGTAAGTCAGAATTTGCGATAGAGCAGAAGTGAGTCTAAATCACGTATTATTAATCTAACCGCAATGGAAGTCTATAATTCAATATTTTGAAGGATGCAATGAGTCGATCCGACAATGTATGGTATATGTCGATCTATAACCGATGGATTATGGATATTCATCATATTCCGAACAAAAATATATTGGTATAAGGCCGCACTCGTTATAAAATTAGGGTATATAGACCTAAAAAACAAACGAGTATGTCGCCTAAAGAAATTTGTATATATATGGGTTTGAACAATTTAGACGAGGTTGAAACATGAAACTGGACAGTGTTTTGACCAAATCTTGATTACACAAATAAAAAGTGAACCCTTCAAAAGTGGAAAATATTGCACGTCGTTTACGTAGATGATGATGGTTGTTCTAAACGACTGTTTGACTGAAAACGGTATTAGTAAGCGTTATAAAAACGGCATTAAAATCCAAAAATAGTCCTTACATTTCTGGATCATGAAGACGCAAAAAAAATATCGAAGATATACCATATCGGGAGCAAAGACTGCCATTCACGAGAGTAAAAAAGGGTATTTGAATTTTTTTTTTATTTATAGAGAAGGACGGGGAAGGACATTTTCCAAGGACTAAATTATAAACAATAATAAATTATTTAAAATTATACAGAGCCTTGATGAGGCCCAAATACTGAAGATTTTTTCTCAAATTACCAATAGTACCTTCAAAGTTGTAGGCGATTAACCAAAAATTGTCAACTATAACACCAGATAATTTCCATATTTCGATTACCAACCAGCACCATTATTCCAAAATCTTAATAGTTGCTAATTGTTTTCTGGACCAGAAAATTAAAATTTCTTCAAAACAATTTAATTAAAACAAATTCAACTGAATCAAGAATATTTAAATTTTCTTAGGCCCAACTCGTATTTTCCTCTGGGTTGCCAACTATTTCATAGACACCAGAAAATGGAAATTTCATCAAATATCAAAATTTCTCTCTAGGTACTCCAAATATGCGTAGGATTTAATTAAATGCTCAACTGAATCTGAATTGTTTAAATTTCCTAGGTTCCCAACTTTTTTCTGGACTAAAAAATACAAATTACTTAAAATAACCAAACTTTTCTAAAGCTTTCTAGGCTCTCCAAATGTGCGAATTATTTTAATTATATCTGTAATTAAAAGTTTAACTTAATCCCGGAAATTTCCATTTTCTAGGATTCCGTACTTCTGGATACCGGAGGCCTCACAGTTTTTTAGATATTGCTATTTTATAAAACGCCCGGATTTTTTTAATTGGAGTAAATTATTATTTGAAAAAGGATTGAATAAACATTACTTTCCAGAAGGACAATTTGTTCCAAAGAAGAACAGTCCTTTCGAAAACCGGACGCCTGGCCGCCGTTCGGAAGCGTAGTATAGGGCCATTACTATATGGTGCTCAAGTGTCACGTCCTGGTATTTTGTTTACTGTAAGTTTGGTTAGTCGTATTTGAATTTAATTAGATGGCAGTATGCGTATCCGTGAAATAATACGACGATCCGGTGAACCTATACCCAGCCAAGCACTTCAATACGTCATCGTTCATATCGTCCAATTGCACATCCTCGTTTGATGGGAATTTTGTTATAATTATATACAGACGAAGTTTGTTTAATTTCTGGATCTCAAGTTGAATAGACCCTAAAAAATAAATACCTAATGATAGGGCGAAACGATCAATTAGAATTTGCAAAATTTGAAAACCATAATCCACTTGAGGCAATTTTAAATTAATTTTAATCAATCATCTCGACCAGAGGTGTGTTTTGATAAGTCAATCATATTGTGTATATGTATACAGAGGATATGAACGGTCTAACATTATTTGCACAAGCTTTTCAAATTGTTCATAATAATTGATTGATTGGTCTAGAATACAATATCAATTCCGTCGCCTAGACCACCTCAGAATGGTATACTGTTATATCTATATATTATATATTTATGTATACTTTGATTAGTTATATACCTTTTTAGGTGTAAGTATAGTGTGGTGCCATACCACTTTTATCATATAATGATATCGAAAAAAACTACAACCCTTCATTCCATTGAAATACAACAAAAAAATTCGCGTTTTTTTTATCAGTAAAGTAAAATGAAAAAATAACAAAACAATAAAAACTACGCACTATGCAATGATCATCATCGCAACCAATCTAAAAAGAAAATTTATTTAGAAATAAGAAAAATCACAAAAGAAAATAAAAAGCAAAAAAATAATACGAAGAAAAGCTAAAATAACATTTTCTAATTTTTTTTTACTTGTTTGAGCTGTTTTTCTTATCTTTTATTTCTCATTTTTAAGAAGAAAAAATATATGTAATGTACGAGTATGTATGTATGTTTATATAGAAAAGAGGAAAAAACGAACGAGCTAGAAAAAATAACTAGCAGCTATAATGGCAGCAACAACAATAACATAAAAAATATCAACAACAATAGAATACAAGAAAAAGAAATAGATAAGAAAATTACATAAAAACGTATATTTTTAAAATTTTTTTTTTGGAAAACTGTGTAAAATGGAAAATTGTTGATTATTTCTTAGCATTTACAAAATACAAACGAATAGATAAAAAAATGAAATTTCTTGGTTTCTTGAAGGGAATCATTTGAAGAGCCGCACACGTATCAAAATCAGAAAGTCATTTATGACTTATGTATGTATTATAATATGTATTTTCTTTGTTGTTGAAGTACTGAAAATTACTCATTAGTACTAACAAGAACTAATATTCGCTAGTGAGTTTTTAAGATTAAACCGAAATATGCTGATTTTAAAGCAGACTTTTATACGCTTTAAATGATTTCATGCGTATATCGTCCAAAATAAAACCTGAAAGTCACAAGCCGCGCGTACACTATTACACGATGGCAGAATTTGTTAACACCACCACTTCCTAAAAAAAAAAACTTGGCATCCCTAACCAATAAATTCTCAAAGTTAGGAATTTTATCTAAATGTGTTGCATATTTTTCTTTTATCTTTTCCAGTTTTTCATCAAGAAACAAAAAAAAACGTAAAATAAATGAAAAATACAGAAAAAAAGGAATTTCCATTCTATTTTGAATATCAACCCCCTTCACAAAAAATATTTTTCTTTAATTTATTTTTCATCCCTTTTTCCTCATTTTCTTGTTTAATTTTTATTTATTTTTTTCCATTCTGTGTTCATTTTATATATAAGATGGAAATGGGAAAAAATATATAATGAAAATTTTTATGGTGTAATGTAAGAGTTGAAAATGGTTTGAATTTAGTGAATTTTTCATGTATAAATATTCTAAATTATATTCTTGCAGGGTGTTTTCGTTTCTCTTGTTGTTTTGTTGTAATTTTTTTATTTATTAATATTTGCGTATGAACCGAAAGGAATACAATAAAATATAAAAAATACGTTACTTATTCTTTGGGTACGAAAATAGAACCTCTTGTAGACATTATTTGAGAATCGTTTAAAAAACAATCAAGATGTACGTTTGGAATTCATTTGGTAATTTTTTTCGAAACAACGCACGAAACGATTAGTTTGAAATTTTATTACACGTTTGTGTGACTGTTGATGATTTTCGACGAAAGAGTTATCATCTATGTTGAACTTTAGCCAAGAGCTGTAAACCACAGCCGAAAATGGCACACAATGTAAAAAACGTGCTATATAAAAGGCCTGGATGGCACAGTATACGTTTAAGCGTAAGTATAAAACTTTTCTTTATTTAATGGAAATAAATTCTTATAAATATGTATTTATAATGAATTAATTAAATTTGTTACAATTATAGGTAGTAGGTTCTGTTATTTGGATATTTGTCCTTTTTAAAATTGCACGTTTCTGCCAATTGATTGTTATCATTCAACGAATTCAATAAAATAAGTTGATTTTGAGGCAAGATAACACGAATAAAAGTATTATGAAACAAGCAAGACAAAATAAATGCCTCCGCTACTGTATAGTAGTATATATGCTTTCTAAGAATACCATATGACAGTAGCTTTTGCCTGTCGGAGGAGACGACAAAACGGTTAGATCGCTGGGCGGACTGTTTATAATTTTAACAAAAGGAAAAATGGATAAAACACCGCTCAAGTAACCGGACACGATATTTAGGATCGGCACGTGGAATGTACAGTCACTCAGGAAACCTTATGCATTATCAGCTGGAACTTGTTGCTTTTCAAGACACTCGCTGGCCTAGAAGTGTAGACCATGCGTCCCAGGGCTATACGTTGCTCTACAGTGGAGATGATGGAATGATAATTGGGACGTTAATGTTAGAGCTGGCAGAAATCAGGCCGACTTGTGCGAAAATATAGGTCCGTACTCCCGACACGAAACTGCAACCAATAATTGTGAGAGAATGATGTACTTTGCAAAGATTAAAGCAAAACCGCTCACCTGGAATGGACTGCATTAATTCGGACCTCTTGATATTCGGAGGGGATACTTTGTGAAACGGTCTTTTCGACCTTATTCGATTAGTATGGCCAACCGAAGTTATGTCTGATGATTGAAAATTGCCCGCGATATGCCCCATTTTTAAGAGGAGAAACCGATTGAAGTGTGAGAATTATCGCGGTATAGCTCTCCGTTGCAAAGCATACAAGTTATTACCCTACATTATATTGGATAGAATCGCCTCTCTATAGCGGAGGGCCTGGTTGGTGACTATCAAGAAGGATATATGTGTGATTGGACTGAATAGCAACGGAGTGAAAGAAATACTTGATCCGCTTGTAGAGTTTTCAGCTTCTGTTGGACTCCAGATCAATGATTCAAATACGAAATACATGATCTCTGGTTATAGGGACAATATGGCACACCAGATTTTAGTAGTCGCCACTACACGTTTGCGGGAGTGAGGAGGTTCAAATATTTGGGCTCTCGTATCACTCACGATAACAGTGTGGGTGAGGCTATTAAAGTGCGGCTGGCAGCAGGCGATCTTGATTTGTATCCTCTAAGGTCACTGCTAAAATCTAAACACCAATCAAGTGCCGTGAAACTGAAGCTTTACAAAGCGTTGATCAGGCTCATTTTTATGTATGGATGTGAAAGTTCTGCTCTGACGGATGATTTCGAGAGATGGCTCCTTACATTTTAGAGAAGGGTTATGCGTGTGATTTACGACCGAAGTAAATGTAAACGTGAAGTAAATGGTAAATACCGAGCTATGACAATATCGAGATCAGAGATCTGATTGAGATTCCCAATATTGTACATGAAATAAGATCTCAGCGAGTACATTGTCTCATATATCAGAAAGGACGAAGGCTCTACGGTGTAGGGAACAACTTGGCTTTTTCAGATTGCCTAAGACAGTACGAAGACAAGTTCAGGATCGAATCAGTTGGAGCCAAATTGTTGACTCAGTAAGAGGCCAGGAATATCCTTTAAAAACTGTTATTATTATTATTCTATAGTAGATTGTAGTAACTATTTATGTCAACATATTTGAGGTTAAGCATAGTTCATGGTTTTAAAACGAACATAAATATCCTTTTAGCTTTGAGTGTGAGTTTCTACATCTGCAAAAAATGATTTCTAAGGTTTCATTTGTTTGTTTACTAGATAAAGGACTTTTTTTGTAGTTGTATCTCTCAAACTTATTTCGACAAGAAAAATTCGTTGAATCTGAATCCGGCTTTCAACATCACCCATAAATTCAGTCAATTCACAGTCAGAAATATTCATGAGATATGGAACGGTATAGCACAATAATTCACCGAAAAACCAATTTGTAACTCTACCAGAAGCAGCAATAAAAGCGGTTAAATTTCTTTGATCTGTGTGTCTGAAGGGATGGCGAACGTGTTAAATGTGCATTCATAATCTACGAAGAGTAGGTGAATGGTGAATTCTATTCTTTGAGTTGTTCCATTATAATACAAATTTAGTTCACGTGGTCAGTGCAGTTTTTCCCTGGACTGAAATAAGCTTGTTCACTCGCTAATTTTGTAATAACTGTATAGGTGGGAACTATCAAAAATCTTCATTGCTAATATTTTTATTTTGTTGTGTTAAGAAGGGATCTATATCTAGCGAATTTTTACCTTATTTTGCAGGTCGTACCATTCTTGGGGATCGTAATGGGAAGCCTTGTTTCCATTTCTTTGGGATTCTACCTGAACTACATTCTTTTGTTATTATTTGTTGTATATGTTCTAAATGTAGTGCCATCAAATATTTCAGGTAGTATATAAGTTTTCGATTCCAGTTGCCTTTTGTTCTTCAACTTCTCTATAGCTGTTTTAATTTTTTGCTCCATTGGTGGATGGGCGTTGATTGTTTTGTTATTAGTATCATTTGAAATTTTGTTATCTTGAGCAATGCTGCTGCTCCTCATCTTTCTGATATCTATTAATGGTGAGGAATTATTTGGTCTTGGTTCTACCATAATACATATTTCATTGTTGAAATCTACTTACTGTCACTTATGTGCCATCTATGTACAATGCGGTATAGAAGTCGATAACTGTTTCGTGATTACTGTTCCGTACATCGACCAATGCATGTTTTTCATAATGTTGTTAGATCGGTGGCAGCTTACCTATTTTTTGCTATTAATTAGCTTCTGTATCTTCTGGACATAGCACTGGAACTTCTTGTCCAAGACTGTCGTTCATATATATCAGAGAATATTAGGCGTGGCTTCGCTTGTATTTTATCCATCTCACTTCACTGATGCACAGAGTTCAGATGTTGCAGCGTTCCGTTTTGTAAGTGTTTCTGCAATCATTTTTATTTCAGATTAATGAATGATGGTTAATGATGATTAAGGAAAAATGGTAGATTGAATCCTAACCAGTTTCCAGGCCTGGTCAACATATATTTGCTCTTTGTAATGTTCCCATTTGGTCACCCGAATATAATGTTCCCATTTGGTACCGACCTTAGCAAATGTTGCTTGGCCTTGTTAGTGTTGTAGTTCTTTTTTTTCGTTTCAGACACTAATCTTTCTTTTTTCACATGAACGTGTGCTTTCCAACGGAGCTTTACGTTTTTCCTCTCGATCATATATAACCCTTTTTAGGAGCTTTCTGATCAATATTGATTTTTCATTTGATGGAGCTCGTAGGATATTACCAATTTCTTGTAGAACTTAAGTTATTGTTTTGGGTTTCAAAGTATGCTCATCATGTAGTTGGAATATATTTTGAAAATGTTCAGGAAATATTTGAGCTTTGTACCGATTGGACGAATTTACATTTATAATTCTTTCATACTTTACCTTCTTTTTTATCGTTTTTTCTGTGTCTACAATTCTTGTTGATATTGCCGCAGTTCATTCAGCATACAATTCTAAGATTGTTTTAGGATGGCTTCCTTGTGAATTGCAGCGTTTGGTTTAACCTAGCGTTTTCAATATTTTTTCCTATGCTTTCAATACTCAATTTGAGCGTAAGTTCAAATTTTTCCTTGAGGGACTTTAGACACATTTGGCTGGGCAGATAAATAAAGTTTCATTACTGTTTATACCAGCTTTGACTATTCATATTCAAATGCTTTAAATTAAATATCGCTCGGATGGTTTGTTTTATACTAAATTTATTTTTTGTATATGAGGGAAAAAATTGGGATAAGCCGAGTGTATAAAATCCTGGGATGGAGCAACTGTGTAATTAAAATATTTAAAAAAATTCTGAATTTTACGTTTATGTTGTCAGAGGTAGTTTTTATGTTTCGGGGGTGAAACACTGAGGTGTTTTCGGTGAATTGAGCTTTGGCACCGTGCAATTTTTATTAATTTTATTTATTTCAA
Organism: Tipula unca; assembly: GCA_951394425.1. Lineage (NCBI taxonomy): Eukaryota > Metazoa > Arthropoda > Insecta > Diptera > Tipulidae > Tipula > Tipula unca. Next base: position 93,516,260 of record OX596382.1, read on the forward strand.
TATTACAACTGATTTACAAATTATCTAATAATTTATCAATCTTGTTCTTGTTGACTTTTTGGTTAGAACATGTAGGTAGGTATAATTTACATATTGCAATTAAGGTAACCGTCGTTTAAGTCCTAGGTACTCAGATCTAGTGGCTACTTTCTTTGAAGCCGTCTTATTGGATTTGAGTTGTTCAACATATGGCGATTCTCAGCATTTTGGTGCTGACAAATATTCGCATACTTGAGCTGAGCGTCAATAGTTTGGTTTAGATATTTGATCGTATTGGCATAGGGAATTTGATGTTAATTGAGTATCCCGGGGTCTGCACTATGCAAATTTGCTAATATTTTCTCTCATGATAATTTATGTTTGTATGTGTTTTTTTCAATGTATTGAAAAATATTTGTTAAAACATTATCATAACTGGGCATTTTACTCTCATGATAATTTCGTTGAATGTCAAATAAAATTCGGTGAATACTGTCAGAAAATGAGTAGGTTTTTAAAATCGTGAATATTTTTTTTATGCAGCTATGAAACAAATTAAAAACATAGTGACATTTCGTAAAAATTTCATCATAATTTTTTCGTGAAATAGCCTCCTGATAATTTGCTGAGAATGTCAAAATATGTATAATTACTTACACATACCTTGGTAAATTTAATTTCATGAGAGAAAATATCAGCAAATTTGCATAGTGTAGACCCCAGGATAACTAGAACCAAAGAGTATAGAAAGTACTACTTTTAATACTCTTTGCTAGAACCCAATTAACTTTTTGATTGGTAAAAACTACGTGTATTGATTTCGTCTCTTTGAGCCATGATTTAGTTCAGTTACCGAGTACTATATATCCCGCACGTTTTAAAGTGAGATATATATAAAGATATTTCTACAACCGAGAGATTAATTACATAATATGTATGTATATCAAATTTATTATCAAAATCCTAAATTCCTTGACTTTGAAAATTTTAAATTTATAGTTCTGAAATTCCCAAATTTAAATAAAACTTTTAAACTGCGGAATTTCATAAATTGTAATACGTAAAATTTTTAATTTTGCATTTTCAAATTTTGTAAAATCGAAATTCGCAAACCGATTGTTTAAATTCATTCAACTTAATAAATTTAAAATTTATAATTTTTATTCAAAACATTTAAATTTAGAAATTGTTAATTGCTATACATAGAAAATCTTAAATTTATTTATTCTAAAACAAGACAGAACGCTAGAAGCAAACTGCGAAAGAGTTGGGAAAGCCTCGAACCCCGAAACAAGTAGATAATTAAATTGTGAAATATTTGAACTTACCATTTTTTTCTTTTGCAATTCCAAAATCCAAATTTTGTAAAAACTAAATTCGCAAATTCAATTATTTGTTTAAAATCATTAATTCTAAAATTTGATAAGTTTTAAATTCTTAATTAAAAAAATTTTAATTTTGAACATGTCAATTCCTAAATATCCAAAATCATTCTCGGAGCAAAATTGTTTTTAAAATGATAAACTAAATAAAAAATGAAACTAAAAATTGAGAAACCGTATAATCGAAATTTATAGTTTACGATTATTCTCTAGGATTAGTAGTTCGTTACATAGTTACATCTATCTTGAAATATCGGAATAATTTAACGTTTTTGGTATGTGTTTATTAAATTTTACGCATATATCGAATTTTGACTCATATTATACCTTTTGAGAAGCCGGTGCATTACTGATACGTTGCATACGGTTTTACTGATGTTTTTAAAAATTAACTGATCGTCAGTCACATGAATACTATAATACGTATGTATGTGAATGCTCTACTGTACGTTAATCTATCTAATAAATTATAATTTAATTAAATTAATTATTTTTTAGTTAATTACATAAAATTGAATATCCACCTATGTATATGTGGTTCACTCAACGAACCACGTGGTGAATATGGATATTTCTTAGAACGAAGAGATCGAAAAAAAAACAAAAACAAGAAAAATAAATATCACCTAATTATTAATTAAAATTTCAGGGAAAATTAACCTATCTCCGAGAATATACGGTTTTATTGATGTTTTTTAAAATTAACTGATGCTATATTTTTGCGCAGACGTATGCAATAATGATGTAACTACAATTAAATTGTTAATATGTTAAATTTTAATAAACTGCATTATTTTGTATTTAATTTGTTTCCCAGGTTTCAGATGTTGAATTTTTTGTAAACAAGTTTTTTTTCTTTTGGGCTTTAATAATTTTTAAATACTGAATCATTAGCTGATACCGTTTGGAGATCACTGAATAATTTATACGGGAATTGGAAATCTCCGATCTCTTAATTAATATGAGTCATAAATGAAATCTTAATTTCAACTGTTTAAGGATGGTTCCTTTTCCTTTCATAACACAAATGTCGTTTTGATATCGAACATAAGCTTTTTTAGATTTATAATGCAAATCTTATTGACGGATTGTATTCGATACTTAATGAAATGTTAACTTTTGCTAAAAATTGCCTTTTCAATTCTAATTAAAAAGGCAGTTCCGAGATGTTTGAAAACTTATAGAATACTGCTTTAAGATATTCCAACAAATGTATATACAAATATCAAGCGTCCACTTACCATCTTCTCAAATATGCTTCTTCTAATCATTTCGAATAAAAGAAAGTTGTCTACCAAATAAAATTTTACAAAAAGAAAAACTCACAAAAAAATAAATATTTTCGTATTGGGAGCAATCCGAATTAAATCAAAACTTGAAAAATAGAAAAAAAAATCTTATCCGTATTTAAAATTCAAAGAATAAAAAAAAAATCTAAATTAGAATTAAGATCACCCGAGTGTCTAATAAAAAATGAACAAAAAAAAACAGTTTTTCTTCTTTAATTTTCATTTGTAATCTTTTCGTTTTTTTTAAAAATTTTATTTTAGAGATAAAACTTCTTATATACGTATGTATGACATGAACATATACATATAACAACAGTATGTATGTATATACTTATATTCTCATTTCTTACACAAAAAGTTCCTATTTTATTCTAAAAGAAACAACAAAACACAAAAATATTATTTATATATTTTATTATTATTTTCTTCTTTCATTTTAAGTTTTACAAATAATTTTTATTTTTAATAAAATTAATAAATATTTCTTTTAAATTTAGATTTTATTAAAAAAGAAAATTAATTAAATTAAATTACCTATAAATGATATAATAAAATTAAATTATAAAAAATTATAAACGAAATTCATTTATTTTTTAATAATTATTATTAATAAATAATTTCATTTAATTAAAATTAGATTCAATAAACAATATTCAATTCAATTGATTAATTTGCGCATATATGAACGCCATTTTGCTTTTTAAAATACAAAAATGAATATACTTATTATATTGCAAATAAACACATCTCTAAATGTGAACAACTAACTTAAATTAAAATCAATATATATTTAATATGTACGAGTATAACCTTTTTAAGGTTACATAATTTAGCAAATTATTAAAGACCATCCAATCCAACAATTAATGAATATTTCAAATAGGGATTTTCTAATAATTCTAAAATTCCGCAGACAGTTATATTTTCTTTCATTTCTTGTGCAATCTGTAATTACACATATCTAAATATTTTAGCTAAATTATATAAAATCGTAAGCTATAAATAAAAGCAAATTTTATTTTAAATTGCCATACAACTGTAAAAAAGCACCTACCTTTAACTACCTGCAAATAGAATTACTATTATATCAAAGCAATGCTGCTAGGAGATACATATCTGTAACAGTTTTTCTTAACACTTTATTATTATTATTTAATGTGTTCAACTATTTTCATTACCTCGTAAAATGTGCGTTGATTTGTAATTATAACTTAACTAAAATTTCAAAATGACATTCAATTTGCGTTTTTTAAATTTTATTTACACAGATATAAAAGACAAATATAATTTCGAACAGAATGGCTAGAAAAATTGACCGCCATTTTGTTCATAAGATATATAAATACACGTGTTGATTAACTATATATAATTTTGTTTTATTCTTGACAGTAATTCTCTGTCAAAATCTGAATAAAATTAATAAAAAGTCAAAACATTAATTTTATAATTAATTTTTTCGTTGCATATTTTTTTTTAAATTTATTATTATTTTATATAAAGAAATTATTCAGTCTTCACTTTATCTATTTATTTTCGCGTTTAATTAAGGAATTTCTATTTTATTTGTGTTAATTAAAAAAATAAAACTAACACAAAAAACGTTTAAGCTATTTTGGAATTTTATTTTTATCTATTTTAAAATGAAAATATTATGAATAAAAATATATGGCAGTATTTATTTATTTAATATTGAAAATATTATTTTTTATAATATGTATTAATATATTATTATTACTGGACACAATTTTTGCAACGGTTCCTTTTAATTTTTACAGTATAATTTTACATTCTTAAAATTAAAATATATGTTTTACAATTATTATTATAATTTATTTATTTGACAGTCACATGAATACTATAATATGTACGTGAATGCTCTACTGTACGTTAATCTATCTAATAAATTATAATTTAATTAAATTAATTATTTTTTTAGTTAATTACATAAAATTGAATATCCACCTGTATATTATGTGGTTCACTCAACGAACCACGTGGTGAATATGGACATTTCTTATTTATGCAATGGAAGAGAACGAAAAAACAAACAAAAACAAGAAAAATAAATATCTCCTAATTATAATTAAAATTTCAGGGAAAATTAACCTAACTCCGAGAATCATTACTTTCACTCATACTAGTTTGATCACTGGATTCACGTCGATTAACAATTGGTTTAGGCTTATATTCGGTTATCAAAACCGTTACAGAATTAACTGTCACCTCTCGCGTTTGTGCACTGGATCGATCGACATTTTTTAATCGGGCCGGATATTTTTTATTTTTGTTTCGTGTTATTTTACCCGAGTTTTTAGTTGAAGTTGAAGTCTGCATACCACCAACTGATCCTACACCACCCACGCCACCAGGTCCTGATGTACCGTTAGGTATATTGGTTGATGCACCAGGAAGAGTTGCTGCCTGTTGGGCTACTAGCGCGGAATTAAGACGCGGTTTTCGCGTTGATGTACCTTCAAACCAAAATAAATAGAAATAAATAGAATACAACCAACTAGCAAAGAAAATAAGTTTTATTTTATTTGTTTATTTTTTTTCCATGTACTAACTCTGCACTACTGTGAAATGGAATACAAAAAAGTAAAACGGAAATAATATATGACATCATCCTTTATAAATTTCCTGTTGCGCTTTCTCATTTTTCATTTTTTTTTTGTTTTTTTTTGTTAATTTTATTCAATTCTTTGGTAATACAATTTTGTGTTTGTTGTAATAAAAAGTGACCAGATTTTATCTCATGGTAATGAAGGATAATATCTAACTCATTTTGACTTGAATTTGATTGAACTAAATTTGACATGCAGTGATAACAATACAAAATGACGCCTAATGTATATGTCAATACAATTAAAAGGCGATCACTAAAATTAAGATGATTTTAATTTATGACTTTATCATAACTGTGGAAGGTTTATTTTATAATAAACATTTAAGTGTATTGTATATATAACATAGTACTTCGAATGGAACTGATTGATTGAAATCATTTCATTTGAAAAACGAATCAGTTTTCAAAAAGTTTAATTAAAATCTTTCATCGTGAATTTTCCCGACAATAGATCATATTTCGGAAAGGGAATGACACAATTAAAGTATTTTAATACTAGTCACTTTCCACTAGTAAATAAAAATGAAATATGGAGATTGCTAGTCAGCCAAGTATTTTTTAAATTCGAAGTTTTGTTATTAGTAATGTTCATTATAAATTTTGATGTATTTTTTTGGTATTTTTAAACAATTTCGTCTACCTCTTTTTATAAACATTTTATTGTTATAAAATTATAAACATTTTGTGAATTCCGGACTATTTTTGCATTAAGCAATTATGTGGTGATTTTATAAAGACAATTTTTGTATAGTGCTTGTTCATAATAAACAAAATAATTTACATCCATAACATTGTGTAGAATTTTCACATTTCTGCAGTGTTTTTGGAGAAACTAATTAACTGATTTTTTTTTAGCAATTTTGAATTATAAATGAAAATAACCCAAAAATTAGATATATTTTCAGATAAATTTTCCAATTTTTTAAAAAATTTTCTTATACACTTATGGACAAAAAAACGCATAATCTGTATTTTTGAAATTACGAGTACCATAATAATTGTTTTTATAATTATCATGATAAAATCTATATAGTATCTAGTTCTCACTGAAATATACATGCATTAAAAAAAATACTACCATTTGTTTTGTTGAATTCGAGTTTAGCAGAAATTTGAGCACTTTGGCTGTTCAGTCAAAAAGTTTATTTGCTATGAATTGTTATTTAAATTATACAATTAAGTGTAAAAGCAAGGTTTTTCATTAAAAACAAATAAAAATGAATAACTAGTCGGCCGGAAGAAATCATTTGATTGTTGAGGATTGCGTGAAGGCCATTACATTAGTTGAAGAAGGAGGAACTGTCTTACGTTGCACAACTGTTAAGAGTAGACCAATTCACAATATCAAGAGTGATTAAACGATTCCAGGAGAACGGACAATATCATCGTCGTGCTGGCAGTGGGAGAAATCGATGTACAACACTCGCTGAGGATAGGTATATTAAATTAATTTGTTTGAGAAAACGGTTCGTAACTGGACGTAGCTTCAAATCAGACCTAATCGGATCCCGAGATACACCCATTAGTGAAAGGAAAGTGCGTCGACGAATCAAGGAATCTAATTTGACTGCAAGAAAGTCAGCCTTATGTCCAGAGTTGTCTACAGCACACCGCAGAGTTCGTTTAACATTTGCTCTCGAACATGAAAACTGGACAATGGAACAATGGGCCAATGTTTTGTTCTCCGACGAATTTAGATTTTGCCTTGGATCATCAGACCGCCGGATAAGAGTTTATCGTCGGCCAGATGAGCGTTTTGCACCGGCATGCATTATTTCTAAACGTGCTTTTGGCAGAGGTTCTATTATGATTTGGGGTGGAATATCACTTACTGCAAGAACAGAGTTGGTACCGATTTCAACCGGTACCATGACTGCAATTAGATACATTGACGAGTGTTTGGAACCTCATGTGATGCCATTTGCACCATTTATCGGAGATGAATTCATGTTTATGCATGATAATGCTCGTCCACACGTTGCAAATGTAGTAAAGGAATACCTTGAGGCTGTGGATGTTCCAGTAATGCGTTGGCCCGCTTGCAGCCCATACCTTAATCCCATCAAGCATATGTGGGACATAATCGGGAGACAGATTTATGAAGTTAATATATCATTTTCTTCGCCACAAGAACTGATCAACGCCGTAATTCAAGCTTGGGAACAAATTCCTCAAGATACTGTGGCCAATTTGATAAATTCAATGCCAGAGAGGGTAAAATGTGTTATAAATGCAAGAGGAAGTAGCACACGTTACTAATTTTTAGGATTAATCAATAATTTAAAAGATAGCTTTTAGTACTCGTTCAAATGATTCTGAAATACGAGTCAAATTTAGCTGATTTTCTTTACTTTAACGGTTTCGTTAAATTTGTCCAATAATTCACAAAATATTGAAATAAATTAAGCTTAGAACTAATAAAAATATTTGCTTTCGATTAAATTTTATTTAATAATAGATATTTCGTTGAGAATTCCCTTTATAAATCAAGCAAAAAGAATTATGCGATTTTTTTGTCCATAAGTATATTTACAAAAATTTTTTTTGAAAATGAATAACGCTACAAAAATACATATATAGTTATCTTTATTTAACAATTGTTGTTAATAAAACTATCTGCAGATAACTACTTTATATGAATTAAACTCTGATTAAATTACAGCATAATAAAACTATTTTTATGTAAGGTGATTTCTCCCATCTTATTAAACTGAGAATACAAATAAAATGAAATAAATATTTCTCAATTTTTTGAATTACATTCCTTTTTATTTTAAATGCGATTTCCTAAAAATGATGTTTTGGAGCGAACTAGTTTCTCAAAAACTCACAGGTTTATGAAATAGAAAGTAAATGTTTAAAGGTTGGTTTATATTATCCGTTCAGTTCCGTACAGACACGTATCGGTACAGACAAAAAAAATATTGTTCCATACATTTTATATGGAAGTATTTATATTATCCGTACACACCGTACAGACAAATATTGTATAAAAGAATATTTGTCTGAAATGATACGTAAGCGAAAAAGTACGAACAAAACGAAATAACTTGAACTCATAGTATCATATTGATCATTCATATCATAATTATTTCATTATCCATCCATGCTGATGTATTTTTGTACATGAATTATTTTAGTTTGTTGAGAACATGCAACTGAATAGGTCGAAATATGTATGTATGAATATGTCGGTTACTTTCAGATAAATATTTTTATTTCAGATTTAAATTATTTTCAGATATGATTATTAAAGTTTTATGATTTCAACATTTTTATTAATTTTTACTATCAACATTACTATAAATTATTATCATTTGATTAAATATCTTATTCTAAATATTTAATTTTATTTATATATTTGTATTTTTATATTCTTGTTTTTTGTTTGTACTGTACGTAGTTGAGGGGTGACTGTACGTAGTTACGAATATATACGAGCAACATATCGAAATAATACGAATCAATGTCTGTACGGAAACGTATGGATAATATAAATACTTGATGTCTGTGTCGGTACGTGTCTGTAAGGAACTGAACGGATAATATAAACCAACCTTAATACGTCTACAATTTCATCACAAGAACTTGATATACAAAAATGCATCTATGTATTCAATTCAAAGTATGATAAGTACATAAAACATCTATCAATTGCAGAATAATTAAAAGGATTTTTTTTTAAATTAATAAAAATAACAGAAATATTAGTTTTAAGTTTAAGTGTCCATATAAGAATTTTTTATGGTAAATGAGGAATTAGTAAATTTATCCTAAATTATCAAATTTTTTAATGCGTTCCAAAAGTATCCAGATTTTCAGTCAATATTTCTTATTTAAATTTTATTGTTTCGATTAATAGGAAAACAATAAATCGAATAAATAAGGATAAATCTTTGAGTGAGACTTGAAATACTGTTATTTAGTTCGTACTGATCAAATCGAAATGATCGAGGTGGCATTGCATTTGTAAAACCTCCATATTCATACACAGAATCGGAAATAAAATTGCGTTATTATGCGTTATTCCGTTATATACAAATCTTTCAATAATACGATCTTCTAGGAATTTGTTTACCTCGGTTGTATGAACCATATTGGTTCGTACAGACCATTACAATACATCTCGATATGACTCGTATTTACTTAATTTCAAATAATGATATAATATGTCACAGATTTATAATCGGATAATTTTTAATTTTCTATTTTCCATAGGTTTTCTTTATTTGATTTATTGCGTCCCTATTAATCGAAATTAAAAAATTTTCATTTCTAACTTGAGTAATAAATATTGAGTGAAAATTTGGTCTTTTAGAACGCAGTGTATAGTTTATTAATTTGGCATAACCGTCACGGCGATAACCTATTTTCTAAAGTTTCATATCCACGATGTTGTGGTCGAATATATTAATTATAATTGTGCATTGGAAATATAGGTCAAAACCTATATAGGACTACTGCAATAATTTCTTATAAATATTTAATTTTATTTTTATACGAGATTTAGGATCGGCACGTGGAACAAGCAATCACTTAGAAAACCAGGAGCGTTAGAGGGCCTAATCACGTGCATGAAGGAGTATCGGCTGGAACTCGTTGCTCTTCAAGAAACTCGCTGGCTTAAAAGTAGAGACCATGTGTCCCAGGGGTATACGTTGCTCTACAGTGGAGATGACCTCGGAAATCTTGGAGCTGGATTTCTTCTTGGGCCGCAGGTAAAGAACGCTGTTTTGGGTTTCCAAGCAGTCAATAACCGATTGTGTAAGCTTCGCTTGCGCATGAAGTTAGCCAGTCGATAATTTGTGTACATGCGCCCACAGAAGTTAGACAGCCCAAAGATAAAGACTCATTTTACAATGACTAGGACGATCTGATGGGATCTATACCCGAACACGATGTTAGAATGGTAATTGGGGACTTTATTGCTAGAATTGGCAGAAATCAGACCGACTTGTGTGAAAACATAGGTCCGTACTCCCGAAACGCAACTGCGACCGATAATGGTGAGAGAATGATGTACTTTGCGGTTGCTCATGATCTTAGAGTAGCAAGCACATTATTCCCTCACAAACACATACATCTAGAGACATGGACACATCCTCGCGGAACTTCCCGCAGCCAAATTGACCATGTGTTAGTTTCTAAACGACGGGCTCAGGTTGTGCAGGATGTGAGAACTTATCGGTCAGAAACCAAATACGTAGGCAGCGATCATCATTTGGTCGCTACAAAGCTACGATGGAAGTTTTCATACAAGTCTGGGAACACAGTGAAACGCTTGGTACGTTTCGACTGTGAAGATCTGATAAATCAAGATCAAAAGAAACGATATCAGGATCTTGTCAGCGACAACATTAATGAAGCTAATTATCAGTCTGACTGCGTGAACTCTGTCTGGGAGGTACTGAAAACTTCGGTTGTCAGTGCTGCTCAACAGACTTTAGGTATAGTGAAAGTCAGACCCAAGAATGATTGGTTTGATGACGAGTGTCGTCTTGCAGTTGAGCAACAAAATATAGCCCATAATGAAGTGCAACAACGTCTCACAATCGCGAGGAAAAACAAGGCTGCTCTTGCAAGGAGGGCAGCTAAGCGGATTTGTAGACGGAAGAAGCGAGAATGGTGGAAGGCCGAGGTTCTGAAAGTACAACAACTCAGCAATGAGCGCAGTTCGCGTAATTTCTTTAAAGGAATTACTGGACTGCACCATACTTTCAGGCCTACGTCAACCGCCATTCGGGACCGGGATAGAAACCTCTGTGTCAACATCGACGCAATACGTGACGCATGGAGTAGACACTTTACTGACCTGCTTGATGTCTATCATGCGTCATAGACTGTTGTTGAGCCACCTCTAATACAGACTGCGGAGATTTGCACTGAGGAGCCATCCCATGAGGAATTCACTAAAGCCATGCAGAGATTGAAACGAAACCGCTCACCTGGAGTGGACTGCATTAATTCGGACCTCTTGATATTCGGAGGGGATACTTTGTGGAACTGTCTTTTCGACCTTATTCGATTAGTATGGGGAACCGAAGTTATGCTTGACGAATGGAAAGTGGCCGCGATATGCGACATCTTCAAGATCGCTTGAAGTGTGAGAATTATCGCGGTATAGCTCTCCTTTGCAAGGAGCTATAGCTCTCCTTTGTCTTTTCTTGATTGAAAGAAATACTTGATCCGCTTGTAGAGTTTTCAGCTTCAGTTGAACTTCAGATCAATGAGTCCAAAACGAAATACCTGATCTCTGGTTTTAGGGACAATGGCACCCCAGATTTTAGTAGTGGCCACCACACGTTTGAGGGAGTGAAAATATTTGGGTTCTCTTATCACTCACGATAACAGTGTGGGTGAGGATATTAAAGTGCGGCTGGCAGTCGTTCTTTGTATCCTCTAAGGCCACTACTAAAATCTAAACACTTATCAAGTCCCGTGAAGCTGAAGCTTTACAAACCGTTTGTCAGGCACGTTGTTATGTTTGGATGTGCAAGTTTGGCGCTGACGGATGAGTACGACAGATGGCTCCTAACATTTAAGAGAAGAGTCATGCGTGTGATTTACGGCCCAAAACGCGAAATAGATGGTATCTACCGAGCTCTGTACAATATCGAGATCAGAGATCTGATGAAATCCCCGATATTATTGTACATGAAGTAAGATCTCAGCGAGTACGCTGGCTCGGGCACGTTCTGCGTGTTGATCCGGAACGAATTGTGCAGCGATCTCTGAAAGGAGAGCCACCATATGGTAGGCGCAGAGGTCGTTGCAGACCACGAAGGCTCCACGGTGTAAAGAACGACTTGGCCTCTTCAGATTGTCTTACACAGTATGAAGACCATGCTCGGGATCGAAACCGCTGGAGCCAAATTGTTGATTGAGTAAGGGGCCAGTAATGGCTTTTAAAACTGTTTAAAAAAAAAAATTAATTTTATGTATAAAACCTTCGATAGCAAAATTTAGATAAAACAGTAAAATAAAAAAATTTCTAAAAGTAATTATTTTGTTTTAAATTATTTGAAATAATTCAACATTTTGAAATATGCCTGAAATTGTTACGATCCAAACAATGAGTTTTTTGAACGAATATATCACTATTTCTTCTTAAGGAAATTCGACCTAAGATAAAGGAGAGTATGTATATGTATGTATATATATGTATATATCTTAAGACCGAAAATTCTTTTATTTTGGAACTTCGACCTAACAGTTAGTTTGTGTTAGATTTCCCAAATATTAAGGAAACTAAACTTAAACCAGAGTAACGCCATTTTTTCAACTTAGAATTGTGCTGACTATCACAGTTCTAATTGGTGTTAAGTAATTTTAAGAAACATTTTTTTTCCATTTCACCAGATTATATTTTAAATTAATAAAATTAGCAATATAACACTTGAATGAAGTTTAGAGATTACTAAATAAATAAAAATTTACAACTATATAGGAACGGAAGTATGGTATCATAGTTTAGTCCTAATTTTTATTATAAAACTTAACACTAGTAATAACCGCGGATTGCCTTGTCCTTTTCTCTTATAAACATAACACATATCGAGCCACAGCTCTACTAATTACTTAAAAATTCTAAATTTTGGCCGTAATAAATAATTAAATTAGTTTTCGCTATTAATTCCAATTTTCTCTATTTTTATTTATTTCCTTTTCAGTTCAATTTGACCTAAACCAATATTAGACCTAAATTCTTTGTAGGTTTCGATTCAAATAAAAAATTGTATACGTTGAAACAAATAAGAAAATGGAATTTTCATAAATCGAAGTTCGGGCACCTAGAACAGACAAGTTTACTGAGCTGACATTACACGCCTAGAATCGTACAAACACAATTTTTTACAACTAATATAAGATAATTTCCTTGCACAAAAAATAAGATTTCTCAATTCAATAATTTAATATTTGTTTGTTTGGATATGTTCTATTCAATACATTAAGATTAGTTTTGTCTGCAAACTATTATTACACGATAGTTTCTTCAAATGTTATAATAACCAAGCGTTATTTATGATTCATGACATTTTTCTTCGAAATATTCGCCTGATATTTTTCTAAGAATTTGTATATGGTGTTTCACACAAATAGATACATTGACAAAACTTTCTTAGTGAAAAAACTATTAATGGATTGAAAAAAAGAACTGAAGAATATTGTTGGATTGCTTTTTTATCTTTGCTCAGCTCGAACTAATCAAAATCCACTCTAAAAGTATTTTTGATCTCAATTTCAGATTAATCAAGATTGATTTTTTTGATCTGTAAAAATTGATTAATTGAAACAACCACCTACCATTGGCTACTAAGAGTAATTTTTATAAGAAATTGTTTGAACTTTGAACTGATTAAAATTATTCGCCCGAGATTTTACTTTTCATTATATTCAATAAAATATATTGTATAATTTTAAAAATACAAATACGTAAAAGTAATTCGAAAATTTTATGTATTACGTAGATATAACCAAACAATGTTATACCTATGTAGAATATTGGGACCAATCCTTTGTAAATTTTCTATTCCTCTATCAAAATTTTCTATAAATTAGTAAAACGAAAATGATATCGAAAATAATACATATATATTTTATCGCTTGATATGGATGCAAAACCTGGGTACTGAATTGAGTAGAAATAAATTTCTTTGGTGCGTAAAGACCAATGCATAAGTATTGCAACTTGTTAGCAAATTTTGTATATATTTTCGAACCAATATTTACATATTGTTGTCAAAAATGGAATATCTTAGCCAAATGGTCTGTTAACAGATTTATATGCCAAACAGAATAGTAACTTAAGAGAAAAACGAATTTATAACGAAAGGAATACATGATTGAAAAGAATATTGATTGTATTTAAACCTAATGAAAGCCTGATTTTATGTTTCTTAAGACTGAGCCATACATCTTAATTTGAGACATCTTCGGCTTTTACAAAAATATCCAAAATAACTTAATAAAATTCTTTCAACCAAATTCATTATGTTGGTTTTAAAAGTTTATTTTCTTGTTTTCTTCGAGATAAGAAAATCAATTTGTATTTATATTTTTGTAAACAAACCAAAAATAAAATCTGTTATGAAATTTACTATACCGATCTATTACTACCAAATTCCTATGGATAAATTTGGAATGGTTGAAATTACAAAACAAACGATGTAAATATTATTAAGAACAAGGATTATAATATATTATAGGCATCTATAAATATTATTTTAACTTTTCCTTAAGGATTTGTAAAAACAAAAAGTAAAAGAAAAGAAATGAAATTATTGACATGACATTCAGATGATGTTGGCTGTCTTTCTCATACCAATGATTTCGTTGTCATATATTTTTGTATAGCTACATACTCGCTGTCAATAAAAATTTCCCTTGGATTTAATAATTAAGATTTCTATAAAATCAAATTAATATGAACATAATTACTTTGTTTAAAGAACCGTGGAAGTAATTATATATCAAAACACATCAACTGCGATGCATTGCTGTGAAATTATCTTTAAAAACACTAACCTTTTCGTACGTCACACATTAAACACTTGAATGCTTCGGCTGTATTTCGAAATGTGCAAACACTGCAATCCCAAAAATTATCTTCTAAAACTTTTGATTGACGTTTAGCACGACGTATTGGCGATTTTTTGTGATCCATTTCTTATAAAAATCGCGATTTTATTTATTAACTCGCGATGCCCGGACATTTTTATTCGGCCATTTTGAATTTTTATTTTCATCAAAAAAAAGAAAAAGAAACATAAAAAAAAACGAAAACAAATAAACCAACAAAAATTAACTAAACCAAAACTGTATAATATTTATTTTTTTCTAATTAATTAACAATTAATTAATTTCACTTATTTTTTAGTCAATATTTATTTTTATTTTTTCTTACACTTCTATCAGATTTTTTTTTCTTATAAAAACAAAAACACGCACACACACACACACAAATTACAAATGTCTGACTTTTTCATCTACGATATAACGAATGAAGTTTGTAACGTAAAGTTTTATCGATAAATTTTTTCGTACATTTTTCGTACCATGGAGTTTTGTTTGAATGGAATAGAATAATACGTTTGGTACGCAAGAGGAATAGCGAAAATGCCAAAAGCGGGTTTCTGGAACTAGATTGAATGGAACTTAGAAATACATAAATTTATATGATTATTTATTACAGTTTACAGCTAAAAACAGCTTCAAAGCAACGTAATATGCTACGTTAACTACAGGGTGTTTCAGGTTTAGAGTTAAAAATTTCAGAAAACTACCAAACAGAATCATGGGGATATTAATTTGTCCGTTTCTCTTTCGTATTCGGAAAGCCGGTTTGAAACCGTTAAACCGATTTAGTTGTATCTATTCGTCGGTCATTAAATTCCTTTGAATCAGCATCGTTAAGACTTTAAATCCGTTGATGATAATGTGATTGAAAATTCTTTCTGTTAAATTTCTGGAAAAAATTTAAGTAGCAGAATATTGACTGACAGTTAACTTAACCTCAATTAAACATTTTATATTCACCAACACTGGTAATGGGTATGTCAAAATTTGATATTTTTACGAATCCCAATCAGACTTGACATACAATTAAAAAAGTTAACATTTTTGAAATAAATTTGTTTAAAACATTTTCGTATTTAGAAATACAAAACACTTTAAGAATTTTGGATTGGAAATTTGAAAAATTTATAAATAATTGCCGCTGCTGAATTTTTTTGAGAAAAGGCAATGTTGATTGGATTGGTGTAGAGTTAAGAGTTGGCATATGATAGTAACTTCAATCGAGTATAGCTCATAGCTACAAAGATTAAAACGATAGGCGGGGTTCGAATTATGCCACCTCAAATTTATGGGACATTAAAGCTACTAAATTTAAGACAGCCACAAGTTATTATTGCTTCTTTGTTTATTCTTAAATAGTAATGAATAAACAAAAAAGAGACCTTAAAAATGATGAATTTTAAACCGAATAGTTATTATTTTTTATTCTTTAATAATTTTTAAGTCATTTTTTTCTATGTTTTCTCACGTAAGAAAGGTGTTTTACAAAGACAAATTTAATATAAAAATATAAATTATAAGTCAGAGAAAGCACCTTTTTAAAGTTAAAAGTTAAAATTAAAATTTAGAATTTAAAACTGTAAATTTTAAAAAATTAAATCCAGTATTTTTGTATTCTACAATAAATTCAGATTTACAAATATACGAAATATCAAAAGATTTATAATTTTCAAAGTTCAAATTGAAATTTCAAATTCTTGAATAGACTTTCAAATCTTATTTACAATTTTCAAAATTCAACAAACGAAATTGATGTATTAAATTTAGATGTGTAAAATGAATTATTTTTCAGAAATTAGAAAAGTTTTAAAGTTTGATAATTCTAAAGAATTCGCGTGAAGTTTGCCCAAAATTTGTTCTAAATTGCAGAAACAACAATTAGGACAAATTTCACGCGCCTTTTTAAAAGTGTGAAGTTTGTCCTAATACTAAATAAATTCGTTTGTGTCAATAATAAACAAAATTCGGATAAACCGATCAATTGTTAAAATCTATTTGTTTTATTAGCAAACATAGAAAAATTACCAATGCTCAAGGACAAGATATCTAAATACAATAATGTTCAACTACAAAGTTTATGCCAATTCAAATAAAAAAAAAGTGCAAAATTTTACTCAAGGGATAAACTCGGGCATGAACTTGTTTAAAGTAAATGGACGGAAACCTTAATGTTCCGATTAATAAAAACAATCCTCTATCTAGTAGAAGAACTCCTACTAAAACAGGGATTGTACCCAGATAGCGATATATATTTCTGGGTAGCTGAGGACCATATCTATCTTAAAAAATATTAAAGCTTTCTTAAATCTAGATGATAATTATCTTAGAACAGGGGTGTTTTACCACGTTGCATGTTAGTTCAAAATTGAAATTTAAAAAAAATTCCTTTATACTAAACCAGGGATTGTACCCAGATAACGATATACATTTTTGGGTAGCTGAGGACCACACCAGGGGTATTTTAATTTCACTAACCAAATTAGGTTACAAATTCAAAAGTCAAAGATTGCAATTACTGACTTTAAATACACTAGTATAGTAGGATTTAAATTATTACTCGTGTAGACGCGGCTTGAATAGAAAATATTCAGATAACTAATCCAATTTCAAAAATCAGATCACTAATCCAGCTGCTTGTAAAACATTTAGACACGATAGAAAATTTGCAATGACCCGTGATCCATTTTCGTAAACAACAATTTTTTAAAATTATATACTATTTAGTTGTGTTTCTTATCTTTGTTGCAAAGTGAAACAAACAATTTTTTGAAGTTACAATTCCTCTTTGTTTGTTTTGCCTATCATGCTAGGCCAAACTAGAGGTTGCGCGTGTTGTTGATAAGTTTCAAATAAATTATTCCAAAATGTCGTGTATTTAAAATTTGGATTTTCATCGGCCCTCAGTCCATCATTAGTAATTTCCAAATAATTCTGTTTATCCCTCGTCACCGGTAACCATTTCGTCGGAATATTATTTGGAGTAGGATCACTAAAATATAAAAATATAAATTAATATTTTATATTAAAGTTATTATATCGCCCCCTCCTCCCATCACTTTACCCATATTTCGCAAAATTTGTTAATAACGTTGTAATCCGATTGATCGTTTTACGTTCCACCGAGTCAGTATCCAAACTTTTGAGGAATTGGTTAGAATACCGATCACATTTAAACAAATAACCCAACTCATCGCCATGGCTTGTACCGCGAAAATGTTCCAAACCGAACATCTGTTTCAAAACATTTAATTTAGCATCAACCATGAAATTAAGATAATACGTCTTCCCGGTTACATGATACACAGAATTCACAGCACTTTTATGAATTCCATACGTGAATACAATATCAGATACAAGATTTATGTAGTCCCTTAACGAATCATGATTCACCGTTCCGTTGATGCCAAAATAAAATTCCCGAACTTCATTGGCCATTTCTCGGTACACCGGTGAATTGTAGTCGAACGCGAATTTAGTATTTGGCAAATATATCTCAAATTGTTCATTGAATGGTTCGAGTAGAGCTGGATTGTTTATTTCAGCTGTCAAGAAAAGCAACATTTCATATTCAGTAATTCCAAACATAATATCAATATCACGAGGAGGTTCTAATTCTAAAACGTTTTCGGGATAGTCTGTAAAATATGGCGAAATAGCGTTTTTAGACTCAATGGTGGGAGCATAATACAATGTAATTGCACGCCTTCCTGGACGATCTGGATCGTCTGATTGGATTGCACGTAATAGTTTTTCACTATCGCACGTTTGTAAAAATTTTATGACATCCTCGTAACTGTTAATATTTCGTTCACTTTGAGCTGAAAAAATGCAATTATATATATATTTAAGATAATCCCGGATATGTCTTGGTATACGACTTACCAAATTTAAAAACATTTTCTCGATGAGAATTGGAATTGATCGAAAATCTATTGATTGCCGATGAGCCAAGTATAATTGCTCGTTGAAATAAACCTTTAGTAGTTGGCGAAATCGTCATCATGTGAACCATGGTGGCGCCAGAACTATGCCCAAAAATTGTAATTCGTTCTGCATCACCATTAAAAAATCCTATGTTCTCATTGGCCCATTTCAATGCCATAAGTTGATCCTTTAGTGCCATATTGCCAGAATATATATCATCTCCTAGGGTTAAAAACCCAAATATGGATAAACGAAAATTAGATGTCACTAGAATAACGTCCTTTTCAAGCAAAAAATCGGGACCATGTAATCTTGTTCCGCCTGAACCTTCGTAGAATGCACCGCCATGCGTATAAAACATAACGGGGAGTGTTTCATTCGAATTTGTAATCGGCACATAAACGTTGATGAACAAACAATCTTCACTACCAGTCACTACGGTTTGGAGAAATTCAATTTGAGTGCATGTTGATCCAAACTTTGTTGTATCCAAAATTCCAGTCCAATTATCTGGTCTTAGTGGAGGCTTGAATTATATATATTAGTTTTTACTATTACGTCCATATATGTATTAAGGACTAGACAATTACTTACTAAAAATCTTAAATTACCCAATGGGGGCTTTGCATATGGAATGCCGCGGAATGCAATGTACTCCTTATTTTGAAATATCGTAAACATTTTAACACCACGAATGACACCATTATTGATTTTCACATTAACAAAACTATCTTCGGTATTTGCACGAGCGGCCGGACAACAAAATATTGTTACAAGTAATATAAATATTTTCGAAAACATTTCCAGACCTTTATCTTTACTACTTGGTGGTACTGTGCCGAATGAAAGCTTAAACATAAAAACGAATAGTTGTTTAATACGCGGAAGTATATGCTTTGTGCTAATCTAACTTTATAGATTACTATATACGCATAGTTTATCAATTTTGGTTATCGTTTTTTTTGTTGACATAAGAGACCGATTAAAATATCTTGTTAGCGCGTTACGTATACTATCCCAAAAATTTATTTTAACAATTAAGATTTTTATTTCTAAAGCTTATTTCTAAATTATTAATTAAAAATTATAAACTTTTCAATATTACAACACACAACATTTCATTAAATGCTTTAGTGAAATTCTGACAAATAGTATGAAGAGAAATGTTTAAAAACATTAGCTTAAGCGAGAAATTTTTTGAAAAATATTGAAAAAATTACATGTTTGAAACTGTGCACGGTCACATCTGCACTTCATTTAAGAACATCGTAGACATTCCAGATGGTATACTTGTGCTTCCTGCTTAGTAGAAAATGTTCATCCTGGGAGATCAAATTCGAATTCCATCGACAGACTTAACTATGCCAACCTGCTGTATCTTGATGCGAATAAATAGACCCCAAGTTCTAAACAACTCAAATTTACATACAGATATCCTGCGGATGTGGTACATGTTCTACAAGAACCGTCAGCTTCAAGAAATGCCAGTTCATTAGTGATATCCCAGTACTGTTTATCAATTATTCACCGATGGAACGAGACCAACTGTACTCTATGATCCGAATATGCTATTAATACCTTGTGAGAAAAACCACCGCCACATCACAATCTAGTAATATTAATATCACTAAGGAGATTCCGGAACGTAATCATTAATCCTTAATAATACTGAATTGTGAATAATGATTTAAGAAAGTGCCCACAACCAGAAACCTTATTAGAACTTCTAAAAAGCTGTTATAAACCACCTACGTCAATATTTTGAATAAATAAATTTTAAAGCATTGATCATTGTATTGTTTATTCCCGTGGCGCTGAGTAGACTAAACAAATACCCTAGATGATATGACGACCAACTTATCACTCTTAAAAATCAGAAAGACAAGGCTTATAAAGAAAGCTTTAAACTTCCCGGGATAGCAAATTGAACTCCACTATTTGTAAACAAGATTTTGAATCTTATTGCGAATTAAAAATAAAAAGATATCCCAAACACTTTAGAGGCTTTTTTATAGTACCAAATATGGGTAAAATTTACAGAACAAAAGTCTGGCAACACGCTGATCATAGTCAATATGTTTGCTTTCTTCCAATCAGTTTATAAACCAGAAGGTATAGATAATTACCGGGATAAAACCATTACTGATTATAGTGCTACAATATTTGCCCCCCTGGAGTAGGATGGTATTTCTACTTCATTTTTAAAAAATTTCACAATACAGGCAATTCTACTAAGTATGGTAATTAATCAATCATTACATTTGGGAACATATCCATAGAAATGGAAATTAACCAGAATAACGCCCATTTTCAAAAGTGGAACTAGAAGAGATATTTTATGCTACAGAGGTATTAAGTACAACTATCTTCAATACCAAACTTATTTTAACTGGTAGTATGCAAGTCATTCAAAAGATCTAGATCGACCAACCTGATCGAATTTTATTAGAAAACTATTCGATTAAAGAAATAGACAACCACAAACAAGTTGATGTAATCTACAATGACTTTGCGAAAGCCTTAGACTCAGTCACTCCTAAATTTTGGATCACATCAAGGCGTTATATTGCAGGCCAGCATTCTTTAATGTTCTAATGCTTTGAATATATTGTTACATTGTAATAGTGTATGGCATTCTAGAAATATGCCTATACAGTTCATGTATTTAAAAATTTGTATTTTGTATAGCGATTTTAATAGCCTAGGTAAACATAAACTGTGAATAAAATATTAAAATGGTAGCTCATTGAAATTTTTTTTATTCTGTAAATTCCGAGAAATTTCATTTTAAATAAATTCAGCTCCTTTGAAACAAAATTTCTATTATTACCAAAACAAGGAATAATTTCAATTTTCCGTTTTAACTTTTTTTTGAAAAGGTCATCTTTAAAAATTCAACAAAATTCTTTTTCATGTACGTACAATACATACATACATATATATGTATGTATATATACACACAGTTAAGTAAAAAATATCAGCAACAATAACAAAAAATAAAAAATAAAAAGGAAAAGACGAAGAAAAATTTAAGTCTATCTTCAAACAGTAACAAGAGCAAAAAATTCTTTTCTCATAGTTTCCTCCAAATTTTCTTTCCGTCGTTCATATTATTTTCGAAATAAGCAAAAAAATAAAAAAATAAATTACACATTTTCTTCGTCGTCGTCGTTATTTTCTTTCAATTTTTCTGTTTTTTTTTTCATTTCTGTTGCCTTTTAATTTAAAGAAGACGAGAAAAATCTTTAACGGAAAAAATATAAAATAAAAAAAAAAAACCTTTTCGTCCCTTATAAGTATTTTCGATGCTATTATTTTTTCCAACGACAAGGAAAATGGAAAAATAATGAAAATAATAATAATAATGATACAAAATAACGAAGAAATATATACGAAGAAGAAGAAGAATGAAAAACCCCAACATGGAAAAATCCTTTCTTTTATATTTTATTGTATTATAGTTTATTTCGATTTTCCTTCAGGTCTATCTACTTTAAATATGAAAATCTTTTATTTCATTTTCTTTTTGTTTAAATTTAAAACTTTTCTCGTATGAATTGTACATATATAAAGTATATGTACGTATGTACGTTATGTATATGGAGAGCAGCTATTAGTACATTCCGAATAAAAATGTAATCTCTTCTTATATGTACTGTATATGGGTTTACTTTTCTATATATAGATATATCCGCTTTAGCTTTATGTTTTCCACCTTTCCCATTTTCTTTATGATTTTCCTAAAAATCGACACCATAAAGTATCACATTTTTCTTATATCTTATTCTATTGATAAAAATCTTGCTACTTTATGGGTAACAAAATGTCGTTCGTCTCATAAAGAATTTAAAAAAAAAAAAAGCAAACAAGAAACAAAATTTTTTTTCACAACAATTTCTGTTTTTTTTTTTATTTTTAATTTTCTAATCAGTTTACTGTATTGTTTGTCGCGAAATATCACACACACACAAACTTCAAGAAAAAATTATGTGTACCAAATGGCAGTTCCCCTTTAATCAAACTGAAAAAACTCGCAACAACAAATTCTTTTCCCTTTAAACATTTTTCATATATACATACTTTCTTGTACGTATTGTGGCAAGAAATTATTCAATTTTTTGTTAGACACAATTTTATAGAAAATTTTCCAATACTTTCTGGGACGGATTTTGGATGGAAAAATAAAATAAAATAAAATACAAAAAAAAATAAAAAAAGGAAAAAAAATTCTTTGCTTATCTGAAATAGCATGCAGCCTTGTGTATTGTATATTATATGGATATATATATATATATATATATATATATATATATATATATATATATATATATATATATATATATATATATATACATATATGTGTATATATATTTATATATGTATATATGTTCAGTTATGTGTATAGTTGTACGTATATATGTACATATACATATATAGAGAGAAAGAAAATTTCTTTTTATTTTTCCGATAACACATCAAGTGTTTTCAAACCTTTTTTTGTTTTTAATATTCAAACTTTTTAAAGTGGATGATGGGAATTCAACTTGTCGACTACTGATATGTACTATATAGGTATATACGAGTATATGTATGCATGAAATTCGGTACAAATAGATATAAATTATGTTAATACAAATTGTCATGAGAAATTGAAAAATGCAGTAATGTACTTCGATTTAAATGAATCATTGTCACTTTCACAATTGATTAATATAATATTTTAAGTATTTTAAAATTATTATGCAATTCTTAACAGAGGTTATACGAAATTATAAATTTATAAAAAATATGTTCTACTAATGAAATCTTATATGTTTGCTATTTATATAGTTAATCTATTACTCAATAGATGGCAGGGTATTTCTTTACATTAGAAAACGAAAGAACCTCTAGCACGATAACCCAACACACGACCAACGATTAAGAAATATTTTCATATTCATGACAAAATTTCAGACAATTTGTTTGGGAATCCCCCGAATGACATTTAAGTTATTTGTTAAAAATAAATACAATAAATTATTTAAATTGTTAGACTACTAGTATTATGCTGTGTGCCATCGATCGACTAAATTGACTAACAAACCTAAAGTAAGGTTAGTTAATGCAATATATATGTATAGATGGCACTAGTATAAAAGTCAGTATATCTGTGCCTCAATTTTAAGTAAACTAAATTAGTCAAAATCGTTCGAAAAACTACATCCAAAATTCATAAAGTTAGTAACAATTTTTTTTATAATTATTAATAATAATAAATAATAATAATTGTGTATCAATACACTTTTTGTGTATTTTAAATACATTTTTAATAAGATGAATAAAGTAATTCACAATACAATTTGTATTTTGATTTTTGAGGTAATCCATGAACAATATAATTTGTTACGTTATATAATTTTGTTAAATATTATATGTACGTATTAGCAGTTTCATTTAAATTATATCGGGGTACACATTACACAATAGGAATAGCACTGTAAAATCTCAGCTTAATCCGGCTCGTTGTTTTTATCCGGTTCGAAGGACCATGTAAAATCTCGGCTTGATCCGGCTCGTTGTTTTTATCCGGCTCGAAGGACCATGTAAAATCTCAGTGTGCCTTAATTCTAAAATTAAGTTCGCTTCGATTTATCAGTTTACTTAATAGATTACCACGGGTGGGGTCTATTAAGTAGGTGAGAATAAATCGTTGTATTATTTATTTAATAGATTACCACGGGTGGGGTCTATTAAATAAGCGAGAGTAAACACGTTGTTAAGGTTTAAATTTATTCTGATTTTATTATTTTATTTTTCCAGTATATATACAAAATCTTATATACTAATTACACTAACAACAAATAAATTGCAATTCAGTAATTTTTGTAGTAAAAAATTACACTGATATAGAATTGCTGAATTGCATCTATATTGTTGTTGTTGTATACACATGAATTAAATCATATTTATATTGTTGTTGTTGTATACACATATATGATGAATTGAATCATATTTCGCCAACATATGTGTCTATTTGTGTATTTTACCCTGTTGCCATTGTGGGATATTTTGTTGCACTGTTGATCTCAACATATTCCCGGGCCGCCATTTAGAATATTATAATGATGTGCCCTGTTGATCGCAACAAGCACTATTTATAAATAAATTCTTATGGCAAATGACAACAAGTTCATTTGGGAACACATTTAACTGATTTAAGAGTAAGAGTAATAATCCCTTAAATAAACGAATAACAGTAGGATAATCACAGTCAGGCACGACGAATGTTCCAAATTTTTTTACATCATTTTAAATAAATTTTACATTCACCCAATGGAAAATTGGAAAATCAGCCTCTTCAATGAACACACATCTCTTAATTGAAAAAAACAACCACCGAGAAGAATTGGTAACATACATATGTATATATTATTATTTTATTTTTTGTATTATTGTATCAATTTTAAACGGAATAATTATTTATATACATATATGTCTTGTAAATTATTCGTCAGGGAAAAATTAGATACACTCTTGCGAAAAATAAATGACAGCATTCAATTAAGTTACGCTCGATACACGCAAAAACTTAAATTGCAACTAACTTCCCAAGTCAAATGAAAATTCGACGAAAAGTAATCTCGGAAAGAGATTTTTCAGCTGAAACCTGGTGTTCACTAGTGGAACCTTCAATTTTTCTGTTTAGTCAGTAATTAGTGTGTTAAGGCACACAGCATTAGTCTAGAAGCTTAGTCTTTTTTTAGTCTTTCTATCAGAACTATCCATCCCGAAAAATTGTATATGAAGAAATTGTAATATGAAGAAATTGTAATAAACCATTCATTAATAATTTTCAATTTTTAGCAATCTATAGCCTATCTTTGTATCATGGAGCTAAAGGTTTCGTCTAGGGTCGTTTCTAATAATAGTTTCAATAGTATTTTTATACGAACTATATGAAATCTTTATAATTTTTTGGGGAAAATTCTAGAGATAATCCTCTCTGGGTTATGGTCTCTAAAAATAGGTACATTCATCCCACAAATAATGATATATAGCCTATCTTTGTATCATGGAGCTAAAAGTTTCGTCTATAGGGTCATTTGTACTAATAGATTATATGAAATCTTTATAATTTTTTGGGGAAAATCCTAGAAATAAACCCCTCTTGGTTACGGTCTTCAAAGAAGGTATACATTCATCCCACACATAATGGCACATAGCTTATCTTCCTATCTATTGATGAGAAATATTTTTCCGTTTTCCACAAATCGTATCTATTCGTATCTATTTTTCCAGAAATCTGTAAACACTTACAGAAAACCGTAAATTTGATAATTTCTAGATACTCTATGGCCGATTTTAGCCAATTTAGAGTATGCACAAACGCAATACTGGGCCAACATTTGTAGTATAGTCTGTTTCAATTAGCTCCGTGATAAAAGTTGGGATTTCCAGAAATCATCCATACAACTGTTCCAGAAAACCGTAAATTTGGTATTTTCTGGATACTCTATATTCGTATCTAGCCAATGAAGATTATGCACAAACGCGATACTGGACCAAAATGTGTATTTTAGTCTTTTTCAAATAGTTCCGTGTTAAAAGTTGGGTTTACTGAAAATCTTTTCTATGACTTGATCATACAACATTTATATTGAGATATATTGACTTCACAGTTGGCCGATTTTGGCCTTTTCTAGACATTATAGAGTATGTGGCAAAATAATTTAGTGATGCACAATGTGGCACAACCGAAAAATATTTAAAAATGTAAGTAATATATCAATTGAAAATATGGGTTTTCTGGTGTGATAATCAGGTCAATATAGACACTTCATATTTCTTAAAGTATAGTATGCATAAATTTTTTAGCGAACACAAATTGGCACAATCAATTCCAAGTATAAAAAATATAATATATTTGGGTTTTCTAAAGTTATAAAGATTTCATATAATTCGTATACGTAGTATCGAATCTATTATTACAAACGACCCTGGACGAAACCTTTAGCTCCATGGGTTATATTTTGGATTGCGCAAAAAAATTATACATTTTTGTATTGATTCTATAGTATATTGATACTGAAATAATAAAAATGCATCAATTGTTTTAAAAATGTCGATAATTTTTCCGGCTAATTTATCTGTTCAACTTTTTATTTAAAAATGTACACAAATTTAAAATTTCGTAATGCTATGAATTATTCTTACATTTTTTCATATATTTTTTCGGGGTAGTGTAAAATTTAGCTTAGACACATACCAAAATTGAAAAGGCCTTTTTCCGGATGGTTTTTTGGGCTAACTTCACATACATCTTCTGGTCCACTTATTTGGAAACATTTATTCTAATTAATACCTTACAAATCTACTGAAATGTGCTGGTCCTCCATCCTATTTTAGAAATATCCTTGCCGTATAATAATTAGGCAAGTCTTTGAAGTCATTACGTAAAAGTCCAGCAATCTGTTTCAGCCATTAGGGAGCCTTAAAAATAATGGCCTAATTATTCGATCTCCAATAATCCCAGCAAAAAAGTTGACGATTAGAGATATTAGCCTCGGTAAATATGTCGTGTGGATATTTAAAATTATGTACAATACTAAGGGCAGCCAGCACACCAATTACTGTTTTCTAACAGCGGATATTCAATTGGCGTTCTCCATTTTTAAATTTTACACATATAAGTGCGGGATAAAACTCACTTGTACGGGTATAATTTCATTTGTAATATTCTAGTGTTGGACTAATGATATCAATAAGCTATTCAGCTTTAAGTGAGAAATGAAAAAACAAGGTCTTCCAAGGTCACCAAATAAATTTTCACTCGATATATTTGGTTTGTCTGTAGGTGTTCAACTATTATATTAGATTCAACATTGAAAACTCATTTAAGCTAAACAGAGCAATCATTTATTTTTAAATTGATCATACCCGAGAAACACACCCAAACCCATTTTGATATAGTTTTTGTTTTTATTTGAATTGAAGAATATGTTTTTGATAGTTTTTTAATTTCGAAATGCGTATTTAAATTTTTATTACTTAAAATGTTAACAATTTTTTTTAAACCGAATCAAGGTATAACTATAATGCCTAATGGAATTCTGATCAAAATATGCAAATTAAGCGTATTCCTTTTATGACGGAATTTCGACTTAAAAGTTAGTTTGCGCCGCTCTTCCGTAAAAAAGGGGTATCAAGCTTAACAATACAAAACTTGACTGAATTTTCAAATATTATGAAAGTTGAACCTAAAACCAGAATAAGGTCGCTTTCCCAAATTAAAACTTCGACAGAGTTAATTTTTGTGTGTCTTTCGCGATGAGAGTCTTTTATATTTTGCCATAAGATCTTAATTTTAGTCAATCAAATCATTTATATCCAATAACTTTCGCTCATAATATTATAAAGAGTTGAATAAGACAAATATACAAAAGATTTTAGATTACTCGGTACATACATAAAAATTTGTACCTCGATAGGAGCGGGAGTATAGATTATGTCGCTTCGCTCCCTAATTACACATATTCGAAAAAGTTACCGCAATTTTTGTTTTAATAAAAATAATAATTATAACTAAATTTAGGTTTAATTTCCTTTTTAGGAAATTCGATTTAAGATAATGGAAAAATTTGAAAAATTTCAACTATTTGTTGTTTTTCATATATGTACTATAGGGCTACGTTTTTACATTTTTGAGGAATTTCGACCTAAATTAAAATAAAAGCGAACTTTCGCCTAACTATATTAGGCCCAATTTTCAAAAGTTTTACCATACAAAATTTTCATGCTGAATTCCCTTTTGGAATTAGGCGGAGTTTATTTATAGGTTGAATTTTCGAAAACCATATTTATGCTTGTGTTAAAATTATGAGCTACCTAACCTCAAAAATATACAATAGTATACACTCTATAAAGATATCTTTCATAGCTGTATACTTCCAGGTCCAGGGAAAACATATTTTCCTCTCTATAGTGGATGTTAACGTTAACTTTTGTCTCTATAGTGACGAAAGTAAATTCATACATATTAAAACATCTAGTTGCCTGGTTTTATTTATGTTTATTTGATTTGACGTTTTTCGTTTATTATTCAAATTTGTTATAGTTCCCATTTAATAGTTTAATTGTTTATTTTGCGGGTTTAATCAATTTAATCATGTTTTTTTCATTTTAGTAAATGCGATATGCTGGGTCGTAGAAAAAGAATAGTGTTTCACTCGTCGATAATCATTTTTTGAAGCTCGGCTTCGGCTCGGTTAGTAAATTGTTCTCTGTCTTATTTCAAATTAAAATCATGCGCTGAATTCGTTGAAGCCGTTCTCATATGAATGATCCTAAGGTTTTTTCAATCCGAACTCATGACGAGGAGGCCAACATACTAATTATAGCAAGTTTTTCTTCTAAATGTTACAATACAGATTGTCGTAAGTATATTATTTATAAGCAAAGTTTGGTTTTAGAATAAATATTCTATTTGGTCTAAACCATTTCAGCTTAAGTTTAGGCCAGACAGTTTCTAATCATTATCAAAAAACAGTTTCATTTCCCTGTGATTAAAAATACTACAACAAAAAATACAAATGAAAAGAAAACTTTTTTTTTGAAATGAAAGAATAAAACAACAACAACATATTTTGTATAAAATTTTCTTTTTTTTGTTTTTATTTTATCCATTTTCATATTGAGTTTTATGTGTTGTTTGTATTTTCAAAAAAATAAAAATAAAAACGAGAACAAGATGAAAAATTTTCACTATACACCAACTCACTATCTGTAAAACACTCTCCTAAAATGTATGTACTCGGATTGTATGTATATTATATCTATACCCGTATACTACACACTTACATGGATATATACATGTGTACAGGAATAATGGATATAACATGTAACATAACAGAAAATTTCTTTTTCGTGTGCGGGTATATATAATCAATATAGACTTGGAAATTCTTGAAAATGTTGCCTATTCAGAACACCTTTTTTTTTGTTTTGATGAATTTTTGAAAAATTTCAAATATTTGTTGTGTTTGTTCATATATATACTCGTATAGTAAAAATAAAACAAAGAAAGGAAAATGAAAATGACAACGAAAAATTCGAAATTTTAAATTTTTGTGTTTTTTCTGTTTATAGTTTTTGGAAAATGACTTTTAGGTTGTGTGAATATGTAGCACAATGCATATGGACATAATACAAATATTATATAAATTGGTGTGTGTGTCTGTGTACGTGTATTATGAGCTAACATTAGACATGGCTAGCTATATGGAATGTTTCAGTTTTAGCTATTTTTGTTATTGAATAATGTTTGACTGATTCTACTCTGCTTAATAATGGATTTTTTTCAAAAATATTTTCGGCTTTGTTTTGGTTGTTAAGAATTTTGTTATTACAAAATATGTACAATATACATATATACATATTTACGTAACAAAATGAAATTTTTTTGATGTTTTAATTTTATTATGGGTAAATTATTATGAAAATTGCATATTTTACTGTTTTGGTACTTGGAGTTTGACAAAATTAGACCAAAGCACCATTCGTTTCTAACACCACGGACTTCTTTAATATTATATTATTTGGCACAAAGTTATTGCAATCCGAATCTATACGAGTTACACATTTAACATTAATGCAGTAAACTCAAATTTTTAAAATCAAAGCAATTCCAATTAGGAATATCGTAAAAAAATAATATTTTAACACTTTGTTTAATTGCTACATATGGTCACTATAGTATTTCTGAATAGTGGGTACATAAAGCTTTCCAATTTGATATCGGATATTGCGTAAACGGGCGGATTCTTCTGATGAAATCCAAAATATTGCTAAAAATTCCGATAAACAAGCTATAAAACTTTACCAACGATTACTTGGTGCACACCATCAGGATCCTATTCTCTATTAATTTACAGTTGGGGTACATTTGTACCCGTTCCAAGGTATTCTAATATCGTATGTTAAAAATTTGTGAATAAGTGGAAAATAAATTTTAAAACATTTAAATATTATCAATTTTTAAAATAAACTAATTAATTTAACATAGGAAGCGTAGTTCGGTATACATTTACAAACTTTGTATTGTTAGATTTCTATTATATTTTTGAAATTAAAAACAAAAAAAAATTAAATTAAATTTCACTCAAACAGCTTTAAGGTTTCTTATAACCTGTAAATGTTAAATTTAAAACCAAATACATTTTTTCAGCGCAATTTGAAATATTTCTTAAAACTATTAATTATAATTTATTAAAATTCTGTAATTTTGAACTCTAAATTCTAAATTTATATTCTTAGACTATCAAATTAAGAAAATCTAAAAATTTTTATTTCTTAACATAAACATAAACAAGTTTTGACTTGCAAAATAATAAAAATCTGATTTTTTCTCAAAAGTTTTGTAAATTATTAAAAATAATTTAATTACTAATCTTCTTAGTTTAAATTCTAACAATAAACTGCAACCTTAAAAATGAAAAATTTGAAAAAATCATAAAATTCCATATTTAGAAATTCCCAAAATATTTATAAAATTCGATTTTCTAGTTTAGAAACTCTAAAATTATTAGCGCTTAAAATATTTTAAAAATCGTTTAACCCCAACTTAAAAAAGCGAATTATTAAAATTATATTTGAAATCCTGAAACGATCATTTAAAATTTGTAAATAAATTTTAAAAATTAAAAATTTTTTAAATTAGTAAATTCTTAAAATTTTAAATTTGGCAGCTAATTAAATTAAAAAAATTTCGCTTCTAACCTCTCTAATAATTTAGAAAAAAAATTTAAGACCTCCAATAGTTATGACCTTTTTTTAAATTCAATTAATTCAAAATATCAAAATGCGTTTTTAAATTATTACGGCTAAATGAAATATAATTCTAAAAATTGTAAATGTGCTAAATTAAAATAAATAAAATACTTAATTTACTGATTGACCGATTTGATAAAATATTTGGAGTAAAATCGATAATCAAATCTGTAAATTGTTGAATTGTTTCAACAATTACATTAAAATTTTTTAATTTTTTATATTTAATTTTAATTTTATTCTTAGCTCTCGACATTTATTAAAAATGTTTAAATTAATAAAAATTAAAAATTATTTAAAAATACTGAGATCTGGTAATTGTTTTAAATGAACTATAATTAAAACTTGTAAAATACTTTAAATTCTAAAATCCTATAATCCTAATTGGAATTAAACAAATTGTAATTTCGAGTTTTTTAAATGTTATAACTACGTTTAAAAAATCGAATTGATTCAATTATTTTACAATTCTGAAACGATAATTAAAATTTTTAAATGAACGGTAAATACATTTTAAACTCGTTAAACGAATTTGATAATTTTAAAAAATTATGAAATTTTCAGAAATTTAAAAATTTATATTAAAATTGTTAATTCGGCAGCCTTTTCACACAGTTCCACATAAACTTTTATATATTTTTTAAGAATTATTTTATAAATTACAAAAATTTTGCCTCGCACTAATAATAATGTAATTCTTAAAATATGGGAATAAAATATTAGTTTTATGAACAGCAGAATTCAAATAATTCCAATTAGAAAACATTGAATTCTGTGAACTAATATTATTTTTTAAATCTTAAAATTTTCTTGGATTAAATTCAAAACAAATAAATTTCTTAAAATTATTAATTATTACAAATTAATACAAATTATGTAAATATTCATATTTTGGTCTCTTAAAAGTCTAAATTTATATTCTTATACTTGCAAATTTAATATTTTTAACACTTCAATTCTAATTCGCTTTTTTCTTATTAAAATTTTGACAATTACAAAATAAAATTTAATTTCCAAATTTTTTCTAACTTCCTTAACTCGTAGTTATAAATTTTAAAATTGCTTAATTCCTCATTCCAAAATTTTCAAGGCGAAATATGTATTTAAATTTCTAAAATCATTAATCCCCTTTCATTAGGCATTCGACGTCAATTTTCGGAAATTATGAATTTTGGAATAGTTACCAAATTCGAAATTTCAATTCGAATCGATATTTTTTAATAGCCCGCCTGGAAGTTCAGACGTTTTAAAAATATTTCATTTATACAGTTGGTTCGTCCCAGAGATTTATAATTTTTTATCTCGAAGATTTATATACCTAAAGAATAAAATAATTCTGACCACAATTTTGACCGTACTGGAAAGTTCTGGAATAATTTTTAATTACTTGGTTAAAAAGTTTGTGATATGTTTTCTTCATGACAAAATAGTCTGATTCATAGATGCAAAATCCTGAATTTTAAATTTCAATTCGAAATGTATGCGATACATTTTGGTGCTTTTAAAATATGTATGTCAAATTTCGAATTTACATTTTTTGATTCCAACCGCTTTGTTAGGGTCGTTCCAGAAAAATGATTCTTTTGCAATGACTAATTTTGAAGAATGTTATTGCAGTTTGAATTTAAAAACCACGTGTTAAATATATACCTATATGTAAGACTATAATTCATTCTCGCATATTGGCGAGGCTAACGCTAGCAAAATAAAATTCTAATTTTGAATACAATTTAATATGACTATAGTGTAAGGATTAATTAAAAAAAGCATAGGCTTGTCATAAATTTAAATTCTTCAAGTAAATCTATTTCTGAGACTCACTGTACTACCACTGCGCTTAAATATTTTCTGAATCAGATTTATATAAAACATGTCATACAAGCTCTGAAATTTGGAACGTGATGGTTGGCCAAGTATTTTGGCGCTTCTTTTTATCTTTAAGAAATGCTCATATATTGAATTAATTAAGGTTCGATTTTGGTTTCGAAATTAACAAGCACCCGTCTTCGACTTGAAACAAATTTAATTTTCATTTTTTCAAAATTCTGGTATCTATTGGTCTGTTTTTTAATTCAACCTGAGCGAGCAGCGATACTGAATGCTAAAACAATATCCGATTTGTAGAGTAAATATAACGTGCGTAGCACAAATTGTCTGGAGAGGACTTGATTTGAAGTGTTTTCCAATAGCTATGACTAGAAAATTATTTTAGTGGAAGTTTTATGTAGAAATCCTGGGAAATTTAGATTTTCCAAAATCATATATAAATAATTGAAAATTTATAAAACTTCAGCCTATAGAGTGTTATGTCTGGATACGGCTTGATTTGAAGTGTTTTTCCAATAGCTATGACTAGAAAATTATTTTAGTCCAAGTATCATGTGGGGATCCTGGGAATTTCAGATTTTCCAAAATCATATTTAAATAATTGAAAGTTTATAAAAAATCAGCCTCTAGAGTGTTATGTCAGGAGACGGCTTGGTTTGAAGTGTTTTTCCAATAGCTATGACTAAAAAATAGTTTTAGTGCAAGTTTTATGTGGAAATCCTGGGAAATTTAGATTTTCCAAAATCATATTTAATTAATTGAAAGTTTATAGAAAATCAGCCTCTAGAGTCTAGAGTGTTGTGTCTGGAGACGGCTTGGTTTGAAGTGTTTTTCCAATAGCTATGACTAGAAAATAATTTTAGTGCAAGTTTTATGTGGAAATCCTGGGAATTTTAGATTTTCCAAAATCATATTTAAATAATTGAAAATTTATAAAAATTCAGCCTCTCGAGTGTTATATCTGGAGATGGCTTGATTTGAAGGGTTTTTCCAATAGCTATGACTAAAAAATTATTTTAGTTCAAGCTTCATGTGGGGCTCCTGGGAAATTCAAAATTTCTAAAATAATATTTAAATAATTGAATCTTTATAAAAATTCAGCCTCTAGATTGTTGTGTCTGGAGACGGCTTGGTTTGAAGTGTTTTTCCAATAGCTATGACTAGAAAATTATTTTAGTCCAAATTTCATGTAGAAATCTTGGGAAATTTAGATTTTCCAAAATCATATTTAATTAATTGAAATTATTTATTATTTTAGTTCAAGCTTCATGTGGTGATCCTGGGAAATTTAAATTTTCCAAAATCATTTGTAAATAATTGAAAATTTATAAAAATTCAGCCTATAGAGTGTAAGTCTGGGGACGGCTTGATTTGAAGTGTTTTTCCATTACCTATGACTATAAAATTATTTTAGTCCAAGTTTCAAGTGGGGATCCCGGGAAATTCAGATTTTCTAAAATCATATTTAAATAATTAAAAGTTTATAAAAAATCAGCCTCTAGAGTGTTATGTCAGGAGACGGCTTAGTTTGAAGTGTTTTAGTTTTTTGTTCAATAGCTATGACTAGAAAATTATTTTAGTCCAAATTTCATGTGGAAATCCTGGGAAATTTAGATTTTCCAAAATCATAATTAATTAATTGAAAGTGTATAAAAAATCATCCTATAGAGTGTTATGACTGGAGATGGATTGATTTGAAGTGTTTTTCCAATAGCTAACTTCTAACATTACAAAATTATTTTAGTCCAAGTTTCACGTGGGGATCCTGGGAAATTTAAATTTTCCAAAATCATATGTAAATAAATGAAAATTTATAAAAATTCAGCCTATAGAATGTTATGTCTGGATACGGCTTGATTTGAAGTGTTTTTTCAATAGCTATGATTAGAAAATTATTTTAGTCCAAGTTTTATGTGGAAATCCTGGGAAATTTAGATTTTCCATAATCATATGTAAATAATTGAAAATTTATAAAAATTCAGCCTCTAGAGTGTTATGTCTGGAGCTGACGGCTTGATTTGATCAATCAAGAGTAAAAATGTATAAACTTAGTACGCTCGGCGTACGGTTCAGTTCACACTAAAAAAATGTGGTCAGCAGAGTAAAGCTACTCAGTGCTGGGATGTTCTACCATCCCATTTTCGATAATCGACAGGCATTTGTGTCTCTTTTTTCACGAACAAAATTTTATTCTATTTCGTAATCAATTCCGCAATTTCTATTGTGATCGATTCTATTTCTATAAATCCATTCGATAAAATATCACCAATATTTTTATTTTCGATGGTAAGTGAAAAGAGGAAAAAGAGATAGTTTGCAAATTTCTTCTATCAGGCTGAGATCGCAATAAAAAAAGCGTAATTTAAAAAACGCAATGGAGCATAATTTTGTTTGTGAAAAAAGAGACCCAAACGTCTATCGAATATCGAAAATGTGATGTTATAGAACATCCCAGCACAGGTTGAAATATAAAAGACAGAGCAAATTGTTTACAACTCACTGCCCATTCGAGTTGAAATATAAACACATCCTATGTTGACATTAATAATATCGAACAGCCTATACATATTGTTAATATACTCCGATATTGCAAACACTTGTAACATCAACACCATTTCAAATATATACAAATCAATCATTCTGTCTTATAGTGTTTTGCAAGTTTATTTTAAACCTAAGTTTCGACTCATTAAAGGACCGGTCGAACAATGATCAAAGCTACCTTTGCTAATATATAATTTCAATGGCAACTTTGAACATTTTCTATAGTATAAAATATTTTGGTTTCTGAAATTTACTACAGGGCTCACTTGTTTTGTAGAACAAATCAACAAACTGAAAGGCATGTATGGAACGATTTGATACATTTATAAACCTATAGGTCATTTCTCTTATCGAATTTTTAAAGATATTTGATAAAACGACGATAATTAATGTAATGTTATAATATTATGGTGCGATTATAAGTACTGTCGCCTCACATTAATTTGTTTAGTCTATATACCAATTCGAAATTTTTTTATTGCACTGTTTGTTGGAAAAATGCAATTTATTAAGATTAATATTCCCAAATAATTTTATTTTTGTTTTTTTTTTTTGGAAATGAGACAGGATTATTTATTTATTTTAAAAATTAAAAAATCTCGAACAAAAATATTAACAATAAAAATAATGATGAAAAGGGGATATCCGGTTGTTTACATGAAAGGAATGAGAATTATTTAAATAATTTTGTTTGTGCTGTTATATAATAATAATTCCACCCACAAAAATAATTTTATCCTGATTATATGTTATTTTAGTTTTTTTTTTTTTTTTTAATTTAAATCTCCCAAAAAAACAAACATCAACTAAAAATTATTCAAATATTAAAGTGGATGAAATTACCATCCAATCACTAGATATAGTGATCTCACACAAAACAAAAATTTATTAAACATTAATTAAAATAAATAGAATGCATAACAATCGCGGCCATGTTGATTTTAAAGAAAATCCGAAATTGAACAAAATGGCGTCGAATTACACCAAGAACAATAATAATATGTCTGTCGAGTTTTGAATTAAAATACCGCGCCATTTTCAATATTAATATATTATTTTTTATTTTTGTATTTATTTAAATATAAATCAATTTTTTTTTATATCATATTTAAACCAAATCGTATATACATATGTACATATATATATGTATGTATGTGTGTATATAAAAAATAGACATAAATTTTCAGGATTTTTTTTTAAAATTATTTTTTGTTAAATAATAATAATAGTAATGAAAATAATAATATATAATAATAATAATCATATATAAATAATAGTAAATAAAAATAAGGTGTGGGTTTATATACACATTTATGTACATAATGTACATGCATATATATATAGGCTTTTTGTTTGTTCGAACACACAAAAAATGAGTTTTTGTGAAATGAGTGGACAGTTAAAAAATAGTAATAATAATAATAATAATATAAAAAAAAATTTATTTTGTTTGCAGAAAAAAATCCAGGACAACTGAACTCAAAAAATAAAAAAAATTATTTTTAATCAATAATTTTTTTTCAAAAAATTACAATAATAAAAATTATGTACGTATATGCGTGCGTGTATATATGAATCAGCTCCAGTTTTCCCGGATTTTTATATTCCTATATATTTTTATTTTATTTTTCTGCAGAATTTGGTAAATTTTACTGGTTCAAATTAAGTCCAATTAAAGTATTAAATACGGCTTTTTTACCCTATACGCATATTTAATGTTTAAAATTAAGTCGTATCAAACTGCTAAAATTACTTTAATATTTTCTCTATAGATTTAAATTGCATCGATAAATGTCTTTCGCACATTTGTAAAGGCTGGAAATTTAGAGAAATTTTGTTACCTGGTCAAAATGAGTTGGTAACCCAGAAATACGAGTTGATGAAAATTGAAGATTTTTGAATTTTGTAGAACTTATATATACATTTTCTGTATTTTTGGAATATGTATAATTGGAAACCCAGAAAATGTAATTTTTCGGTTAGTTGAATTTTGAAGTAAATCACTTGCAACGTAAATCACTTCGCAAATTGAAGGGGCTCCAAATTTTTTAGTACCAGAGCCGCATTAATCCGCGTGAATTTTCACCTAAATCCGTCCTAAAAGATGTAAAATTTTCGATTTGATTTAGGACAAAGGTCGTGTGAAGTTTGTCATAAATCTTATATAAAATTCAGATACGTAACATTTTATATATTTTTTATATTTTTGTCCTCGTAAATTATTCTTACTTGCCCTTCCCTAGATTAAAACATACCCGAAACATGCTTTATAACTTGCGTAAAAACCTAGCTGCTCTACGTTATGTAGCTTCTAAGGCTCTTATTTATCATCACGTTATTATGTCGATTTTACATGAGCCTTTATAAAAGTTTCTTTCTTATATATCTACTCGAATCATTTTCTCTGGTTTGGATCCATCTGTGTATCCTATACGTTATCATGCTCAGTTACAGGCGCACAGTCTGCAGTGTCATAAATGGATATTATAGCGTTGTTAATGAGCGACTTAAAGTTATAGTTATATTATTTCGGAGTGGCCTTTAAAACATCCTGGCTTGGAATTCTATTAAAGGACTCTCAGATGGCCTTTAAGATATCCTGGCTTGAAGTTTGTGTTCATTTGCAGTGAAAGTGTTGCCTCCTGATGTTGTGATCTGTCGTAATTACTTGTTCTGCTTGGAACAACCATAATCTTTTTTTATTTTTATTTTTATTTATATTAAAGAAATCATTTTAGTATATACAAGTATGATTTCATATACAAAACAAATAATCAATTCAATTTTGATTATTACACAATATTAAAAAAGTTTAAATTAAAATTTAAATTTTACAATTTTAAAAATTAAAAGTTAAGTTCTTCAGATTAAAAGTTGTCAAAAAAAAAGATTTAAAAAGTATATTTTTTACAAAAAATAAATTGAAAAGATGTTATCGGATAATTTCTGATATATTAAGTTTAAAATTTAAAAAAATAGTTCTTCAAGTTCCTTTTAAAGCAGTCCTTTGTGAGATAAAAGTCAAAGTTTTCTTCAGCAATATTGAATGATTTTGCAAGTCTATTGATTGGGCAATTTACACCATATGTAGTTAGGTGAGTGGCGTACTATTTCCAAAAATATGGCACATGGATAGCTGTATTTTCCAATATTTAAGGTGAATCAATATGTCCAAGCAGGATGTTACCGATGAAAGCTGAGTCTAAAAATAAGCGTCTATTTTACAGAGTGCAAATTTTATACTCTAAATATCTCGTCGTGTATGGTGGTAGGCGGGCTATATTCTCATGAAACCGGTAAGCTATGGTCATAGTCCCAGTCACTTTTCCATAAAATGAAGATCATAAATTTCTTTTGAATGCTTTCAATCCTTTTGATGTGGTTAGCATAATACGGGCTTCAAATTACTGATGCGTATTCAACTTGGGATCTTATATACGCAAAATATAGTGAGAATAAAGTTGACAAATTTGTAAATTCTCCAGACCAGCGCTTAACAAAATCAAACATAGAATTTGCTTTAGCAATGCATTTGTCAATGTGGTTGTTAAAACTCATATTTTCAGCGAATGTGACTCCTAGATCGATAATTTCTTTAACTCTTTGCAGTTCCGTATTATTAACGCTATAAGCACAGCTAATCGGTTTTCTCTTGCGATGAAAAGACATTACTTTGCATTTATCAATATTCAACAGCAAAGAATTTTTGTGGCACCATTCACTGAATCTCTCGATGTGTTCTTGTAATATTTTTGTGTCATGTACGAGTATATCTTTAATTGTATGATAAATTTTTATATTAACTGCGAACATCAGAAGATTAGAGTATTTTATGACTTCAGTTATTCCATTTATGAAAACGAGAAAAATCCATGGTCCAATATGGGAACCCTGAGCAACTCCTGACGTTACTTTGATTACTTTAAATTTTTCGCTTCAGACAATTTAATTTTTCGAATAGACACATATTGTACGCGACTAGACAAAATTGTGTTGAACCATTTAATGGATTTGTATGCAAAGCCAAAGTTGTAAAGACTTTCTAGAGCCTTGTGATGGCAGACGGAGTCAAATGCTTTACTAAAATCAGTAAATACTACGTCTACTTGGTTACGGTTTTCAATTTCGTAAATAACTTTGTTGGTAAATTCAACAAGGTTAGTAGATGTAGATCTTCTAAGCATAAACCCATGCTGATTGGGTGATATATGTTGAGCTAGGATTCCTTTAAAGCTGTTGCATACAACCAGTTCGAATAATTTTGCTATGGTTGAAGTGGTTGATATCCCTCTATAACAAGTGATGTCTTCTCTTTTACTCGATTTAAATATTGGTGTAACTTTAGATATTTGAAAAAAATCAGCAAACATGTCCGCAATTTTTTTGGGATCTGATGTTTTAATATCGCTCAAATACATATTAGTTGGATAACCATCAATTACTCGTTTGGATCTAAAGTATTTTCAGAATTGTTTAGGGTTGGTTGTAATGCTTCGTTGTACATCTGCAATATATGAGAGGTGCTTTTCGTTGAAGTATGTATCAAAATTTTCATTAGATTGGAGAAGCGCAGTCCTCTCCGATTCTAAGCCACTTTTAATCATCTTGACATAGGCTTTAGATTTTTAATCATCTTGACATAGGCTTTAGATTTACCGTTCTTCAGATTAATCAGATGGTCGTCAAACCAAGGAGGATGAATATGAGATTTTTTCCGGCACAATGGAATGTGGGTATAAAAAACTTGTAATAAAATTTGGTAGAATTTGTTAGCATCTTGGTTTACATCATTAGTGTTTAAAGCAGCGTCCCATTGTATAGCTTCAAAGTACTGCTGATGTCCAGTGTGGTTTTTTTTTTTTAAATTATTGGTAGTATGAATATGCCCGGATGTTGTTGACTTAATTTCATTTGAATCAAAAACTATTTCCATGGATTTGTGGTTAACATCATTAACAACAAATGGATTGTGAGTCTGTTACTTTAAATACTTCTGCATCATTTGTGAAGAATAAATCTAATATTCTCTCAAGAGCATTGTTGTTGATTTGCTTTAGGTTAAAACCAAGCATATACCAGAAAGACATATTCCTATTCTGATGTGATATTGCATGGTAGAAAGGAATCCATATCTTGATCATAATTCCGCATTACATTTGGAAGATTAAATTCACCTAGTACTAAGACTAAGTCATTTGGTTTTGTGAGATTAATTAATTCGTCCACTGTATCACTGCATCTTTACCATATATTTCACTCCACGAACTCGGTGGTATGCAGGCTGTATAAATAAACAGATTCGTCTGATTTGTTTTGATTTTTACGCACACGCATGTTCGATAGATGATGGAGTTAAATTTATAGCTACACTGGAAACCATTGAATGCAGTGCAATAAGTACACCGCCTCCTGATTTTTTTTTTTACTGGTTGATGATGAACGATCACATCTAAAAACTGCGTAATCATTTCCAAAGTATTCTTTAAATAGTTAGTTTTTAGAACAAAATTGAAAAATGTAGTAGCTTTTGACGCCATCTTGTTCACGTTCTGGAAGTATATCGTAAATTTCTCGGATTTCATATGTTTTACTGATTTAAGCTGGTTGTTGATTGTGATAAATACTCCGACGGAATGGAAATTAAAGGCTTTGATTGACGGGTTATTGTTGGTTAAGAAAAGTTTTTGGCTGTGCAAATATTCCGAAAATTTTGACGACGTGTTCTCCATACAAATTCTTTGACCAGAAGTCCAGGTGGCCACATCTAGGAACTAATTCGAAATGAGGTATAATTGTATTTTATGCCGTTATCTCGGTTTGGAGGCATTTCAACAAAGGCTGCTCCATCCAATTTCACTCTCGATTTGAGAAAATCTTCGAAATGTTGTTTCGATGTGGTTTCTGCGATCCTGCTCACAAAGAGCCATCGTCTTGGAGCAACTACTTTGATGTCAAGTAATGCGGATTTGTTTAAGTTTTCCGTAATATCTTTTTAGATAGCACCTGTGATGAGGCTATCGGAACATGTGGTATTAAATTTGTTGTTACATCCACTTGGTACTGGTATCACTTTAGTCTTTGATACCGTATGTGATAGATTCCGAGATAATAAAGCAGCTTCATCAATCATGGTTGATTTATTCGATGATTTAAATCTAACTTCTGACGGTTGAGAATGGGGAACAGTCTTTGATTGCACGGTCTGTGGTGTTGATAATGCTACATCAGGTGGTTGAAAATCGGGAACAGTTGATGATAGCCCTGCTTGTGATAATTTTATACGGGAAGTTTCCACAGTAAGTATAATTGTTGATGATGAAATTGGGTTTGTTACTGGTGGTGTTTTCGTTTGTAGCGGTTTTGTAGAAGAGTCAACTTGAACTTTGGATTGTGAACGTGTAATTCTACGATCATATACATATGCCATATAGTATTACACATATCTTGTTTGATAAAGCATGATTTATACCAGATGAAGTTTTATAAATTATCGAATGAGTTGCGAGATCCTGGACTTTTACGAATCATTTGGACCTTTGTGAAGTTACCCCAAAATTCTATCTCAAAAAATATGAGTTTTTGATGATGGCAATACCATCGCATTCACTTTAAATAAACGAAACTATCACGATACAAATCACATTAGAAACTATAATGACTCAATAAAATTAAACAAATAATCTGGTAACTGACCATTTAATACTTAATAAAATATAATCAAATTGTATTAATGGCAATAAGTATTTAAAATTATTAATAAAATTTAAAAGAACTACAGATACCTATTATGTATCTATATAATTATATAAATATAAATAACTAAATAAAATCATTCAAATTTACAGTCGTATCCAAATAATTCGACTCTCAGGTTCCATAAAAAAGAACTGGGCTCTATTGGCAAATTTTCAAAATCTATCATAATGATCGAATATTTTTTTTATGGAACCATCAGTACCGATATAGAAAGGTTGATTTACCTTCTTTCCATTTTATATAGTCACTATATGAGGCAATCTCTGAGATTCCAATTATTTGTCATAGAACGGAACCACTTCTACACAATATTCGATGATTATGATAGATTTTGAAAATTTGCCAATAGAGCCCAGTTCTTTTTTATGGAACCATCAGTACCGATATAGAAATCTTGATTTACCCCTTTCCAATCTATATAGTCACTATATGAGGCAACCTCTGAGATTTCAATGTTTTATTTGGCATGGAACGGAACCACTTCTACACAATATTCGATGACTATGATAGATTTTGAAAATTTGCCAATAGAGCCCAGTTCTTTTTTAAGGAACCATCAGTACCAATATAGAAAGCTTGATTTACCAACTTTCTATTTTATATAGTCACTATATGAGGCGATCTCTGAGATTTCAATTATTTGTCATAGAACGGAACCACTTCTACACAATATTCGATGATTATGATAGATTTTGAAAATTTGCCAATAGAGCCCAGTTCTTTTTTAAGGAACCATCAGTACCGATATAGAAAGCTTGATTTAGCAACTTTCTATTTTATATAGTCACTATATGAGGCGATCTCTGAGATTTCATTGTTTTATTTGGCATGGAACGGAACCACTTCTACACAATATTCGATGATCATGATAGATTTTGAAATTTTGACATTTTTTTTGGGCTGGTTTCGTGAATTGTGTCGTGATAGATACATTTTTTTGGGCTAACACTAGATTATGATAAAAAAAAATTATTATAGTGTTGCCACCGAGATTTTTTGGGATAGAATTTGGGCTATCTTCACATACATATTCAACTATCTAAACCGATTCCAAAAACGTTTGCATTAAATCTACTATTAAATCTACTAAATCTATTAAATCTTTTGCACTAATATGTATAGGAACATATTTCGGCCCCATATGCTGTGCTTCACTGTAATTTGCAAACATTTCATATCAAAGTCATGTAATGGGTTTTCGCTACACCATACATAACTCGCTCATTTTAGGGCAGTTTTGTAGAGCAAATAGATACGCATAAAGCTAATCCTACGATTACATGCCTTATGGTTCCGGGCACTTACAATTTTTTACCATTCTCGATTGGTACTATATTGTGTAACTTTCTACTAAATCATATGCATATTTTGTCATTTATCAGAAATTTTACGTTACCTAAATCGCATTGTTGCATTAAGTATTTAATGATCGGAGTTATCATTCATTTGAAGAATGCTGCTAATACCATGATCAGCAGGCTTTTCTATTTTGTGCTACATTTAGTTTATTGTCGTGGCGGCAAGGACTAGA
Source organism: Tipula unca (assembly GCA_951394425.1). Taxonomy (NCBI): domain Eukaryota; kingdom Metazoa; phylum Arthropoda; class Insecta; order Diptera; family Tipulidae; genus Tipula; species Tipula unca. The sequence goes on from OX596382.1 coordinate 93,560,501, forward strand.
TTTTTGATAAGAAAATGTTGGCCTACTAATTAATTGTAAGATAATTTTTTAAATATCTAGATACCAAATGGCCCCTGTGGTTGGGCGCACTCACATGACTCGTAAATATGAATTGCACAAACAGGTTTTCTTAGAATACCACCACAGTATCCTTTGCTTATCGTAGGAGGCGACTAAACGTTTGGATCGTGGGCAGACGACCCGCATCCGTAATAAAACTCAACTATTTGCAAGCAATACCAACAAAATAAAAACTGATATCACCAAAGCAATACCGGACCCCCGCTCAAGTACCCAGACACGAGATTTAGGATCGGCACGTGGAACGTGCAGTCACTTAGAAAACCAGGAGCGTTGGAAAGCCTAATCACTTGTGTGAAGGAGCATCGGCTAGAACTCGTTGCTCTTCAAGAAACTTGCTATCCTAAAAGTGGAGATCATGTGTCCCAGAGCTATACGTTGCTCAACAGTGGAGATGACCTTGGGAATCGGAGCTGGTTTTCTTCTTGGGCCGAAGGTAAAGAAGATTGTTTTTATTTTCCAAGCAGTTAATAACCGATTGTGTAAGCTTCGCTTGCGCATGAAGTTAACCAACCTGTTGATAATATGTGTACACGCGCCCACAGAAGTTAGCTATAGGCCCACGATAAAGACTAATTTTACAATGACTTGGACGATTTGATGTGATCTATACCCGAACACGATGTTAGAATGGTAATTGGGGACTTTAATGCTAGAGCTGGCAGAAATCAGGCCGACTTGTGTATGGTAGACAGGAAGTAAGATATCTACCAGTACGCTGGCTCGGTCACGTACAAAAGTCTCTAGCTCTACGTGCTGATCCGCAACGAATTTTGCAGCGATCCCTGAAAGTAGAGCCACTATATTAAGTGCATATCTGAAAAATATATCCATGTGCTCATTTTTTTTAATTACACAAAACCATATTCGTTAGTTTTAGAACATTTGGTTTATTAAAACAATTATTAGTAATTACCGAAATTACTTTTATTTACCGAAAAATAAATTCACCGAGAATCCATAAAATATTTAATGAATTCATTAAAAAATAAAGGTAAAAATATTGAAATAAAATGTCTAAACTGTCAAGAACAACATCCTGCAAATTACCGAGGATGTGTGAGGTAGCAAATAACAGCAATACAAATTCCGCCACTGTTCTGGAAAACAGCCACAAGATCTATAGGTATAGTCTTAAATATTCGACCCATACACGATACCAATAGGCATAACACGAAAATCATTCGTACACATGGTGAAAAGCAAACAAGCTAGAGAACAAACCTAAACCAACGATTTATAAATAATTGAAAGTATCGTAAAATCTAGTGGTGCTATATAACAATCCGGTTTGAAGAGCAAGACAAAATGTAAAAATCCAGCAAATGAACACAAAGAGGAGAGTTGTTCCAACCAGGGCGGACATTTAAATGCGATGTAGCCCATGTGAGTTTGCCGAATAGTCAAAATACAAAGAACTTCGATAAAACTGATCGAGAAAAAGTAAGAGAATTGGACAAAGCAAATGAAGAAAACAAAGCTTAACAATTTGTGTAACAAACTTATCTAACAAAAAATCAATAGATACTTTTATGGTGTTACAGATGAAAATGACACGTACTATTCGCTATGGGAAGCAAGGAACGGACTAAAAAGGACGAAAATGCAAATACCTTGAATCAAGAAAAACTATGGAACCTGGGTACGATGTGCTATAGAGGAAAAGCTGGTCTTTCCAGACAAACTGCTAATGAAGACATTACGCCACACGCATTAAAGTACACGGATTTATAGAGCAGATAAGAGCTAAACTTAATTAAAAAATACTCCTGGGTATGACTTGCGATCATAGGCCAAATCATTAAATCCTTGCGCCAGATGGAAATATGTAAATTATTCTATATAATCAACGCGACAATTCGGCTAAAATATATTCCACGTCTATGCAAAGTAGCGAAAGCCATAATGATAGCTAAACCAGATAAACCACCTTTATGATAAAAGATATTCAAACTAAAAGGCCATATTTTACACTACTAACGACGACTAAGCTATTTGAGAAGCTGAACAGAAATCTCATTCCTTGACATCAACTCGGTTTCCGAAAAAGTATTCAGCGGTTGAACAAGTACACAGAATAAGAAAAAAAAAATTAAAGGCGAACTATGGAATGTAAAAAGGTGTGTTCTATAGTCAGAGAATTACAAATTAGGGTTCCAACTTTACAAAATGGTGGCGCATAAAGCTCAGTTAAACAAAATCCACACATTATAACTTCACTAACGAAAGAACCAATATAGAAATTAATTCAGAAAAGGTACTGTGTGCTAATACGGCTAAATACTTGGGCATGGTCCTTAAGCTAATGTGGAAAGAGAAGAAAAGTGGAAAAAAGTCAAAATGTGAGTTTTTTCATTTTTTCTATAGGAGAGAGATGAAAGTCGTCATCTTGTGGTAAGAAAAAGATAATCTTTTTGGGTGTGCTTCTCGGGTTTAATCTGTTGAAAAATTTTTTCTCGGTTTTCCTTACATAATTTTTCAATGTTGTTTCTCATGTTTTTACAAGATCATCTTGCCGACTATAAGTGTTGAATGTACATCAGCCACTCAAAGTTAAATATTCACCATAAACTTCCTCTATACCGGCCACTTTTATCTCGGCTAGTCCACCAGATCCAACGAAGACCCATCGTCTTTGTTGGATGTGAAAAATAAATAGAAAAGACTTACAGCCCAACTTTGGTTCTGATTAAAACCGAGGAGGTTTTGGGCTAAACGTATGATGCGATACTGCAACTTTGTGGTTCTTACAAGTTTGGTAGCGTTTCACAAATTATAGTCTGAGTACTGTCACCAAATTGGGCTTTCAATTGGATAAATTAAAATGGTAAATTGGAACATGTAAAGGAAGTGACGATCTGTAAGAAGTGCCCTTTTATACGATGAATATATATTTCACGTTATTTTTGAAATTCTGACTGCTGCGGGCTGCGGATGTGGATGGTTAAGCAAGTACTATAACTATGCCAAATTTCAAGTCTATAATGACGTTTGAAGTTTCTGGAAAATTGGCTGTGACACACGATTGATATCGAAAACTCACCATTAGGTTCCTGTCCTTTTCATCACTTTACATTTTTTGATTTTACAAATCGAGACGATAAGTGCAAAATGAGATATATTTGCAAACAACGTATTCGAATTGTTCTTCGGTGGTACAAACAATGTGTAAAGTGATTAGTTACATATTACGTAACGCTTATTCATCTGGACCAATCTGCATCATAACTTCAGTATTGTTTATTAAATAATGATTTCCATATTCACTTACCCGTCTTGACTTTCGGATTTTGTTCAACTATTTCAACATTTTTGGTGATGATACATGATATGTCGGTACCTGCGTTATTCTGCGATCAAATAGCTATATGATATCCGCCCCATCATTTCCTGTAAACTATTCTATAGAAAATATTTTGGTTTTGTTGCCAATTGATTTTATATTATGGACTATGGTAGTGCGACTTGCACAGTTGTACATACATAAACAAAATAATTGAAGTATTTAATCAGGCGAAAGAATTAGATGGCGAATTTGGCGCAACGGCACGGATCGTAAATAGTAAAATTAGACATTTCGTCGCCGTCACACTGATTAGTTAACAAATCTGTATAGAGTCGATAGAAAATTAAACAAAGGAAGCTAAACCAGCTGAATTTTCACTTAAGACTACAGAGGTCATTTTAAAGCTGTATACTCGTATACGTTTAACTTTTTTTTTTGTACATAATATTGTCTTGTTCGAGGTTATGTACATTTTTCAATGCATTCATCATACTTCCCATTTCCACGCTAAATTAACAAAAATAAAATTCTGACTGACAAAGCAAAATATTTTCACGGTTCAATAAATTTTCCTATTGTTTTTTCTTATCATTACAACCATTGTGTTAATACTTACATATGTATATATACATGAATATTATACCTATAGATTTTAGTTTTTTATGTCTACATGTATATAGGTATGTATGTATAGTTTCGAAAACTAAAGGGTTTACATATTACAGTAAAAGCCCGATTATCCGGCATCCAATTAACCGGAACACTCAGTTAACCGGAATTTTAATTTTTCGGAATTTTTTTCCTTTTTTCTCTTTCACAAGGGAAATAATTTTTTTAATTATTCGGGGATTCCCAGAAAATATACTTTCCTTTACTTTTCTTCTGTTTTATGCATTATTCTATTTGAATTGAATGTGTAAAATCGTGTTACATAGTTAGGTTAGTGAAATATTGAATATATTCATTAGTATTTAATTTGACGATACATATGTAGTTCAATACCTTTAATGTAAATTAATAGTAATTTTAATGAATAAAACACTAATTTTAATAAATAAAGAAAAAACTAACTTTAATAAAACCATAAATAAATATTAATATGGCTTCGACCAGCAAAGAATCAACAAAGAGGAAAAGAAATGTGTTATCAATCAGTGATAAAATTGAAATTATTAACAGATTGAAGAGAGGTGAATCTCGAGAGGCATTGATGAATTTTTATAATATTGGCAGTTCAACTTTATACGACATAAAAAAAAATAAAGAAAAATTGTTAGAGTTTGCTTCTAAAATGGAAAATGATAAATTCGCTAAAACTAAGAAAACAATGCATAAAGCTAAACTGGAGCAGCTCGATTCTGTTTTATATGAGTGGTTTTTGTGTAAGAGAAGTGAAGGAATGCCAATAACTGGCCCCATCATCATAGAAAAAGCTAAATATTTCTATGACGCTCTAAAAGTAACTGAGCAGTGTGTATTTTCGGATGGTTGGTTAGCACGTTTTAAATCAAGGCACGGTATTCGAAAATTGGATATTTCAGGTGAAAAGAAATCAGCAGATGAAATCGGAGCAAGCGATTACTGCACAAAATTTAAAGAAATTGTAGAGAAATATCATCTCACTCGTGAACAGGTTTATAATGCTGATGAAACCGGGCTCTTGTGGCGATGTTTGCCAAATTCTACTTTAGCGGGAGCAGGGGAAGCTGCTGCTACTGGCTTCAAACATAACAAACAGCGACTAACAATTCTTTGTTGTGCAAATGCAGCTGGAACGCATCGGTTGGAATTATTGGTTATTGGCAAATATGCTCGACCAAGAGCATTGAAAAATATTAGCGGCTTACCGGTAATATATAAATCGCAGTCGAATGCTTGGATGAACCGAGAAATATTTCATGACTGGTTTAAATCAAATTTTATACCATCGGTTAAATCGCATTTCACAACCTTAGATGACACACATAATCAAAAATGTTTGCTATTATTAGACAACTGTAGAGCTCACCCTTCAACAAGTGAGCTAGTATCAGATTGTGGAAATTTCATTGTTTTGTGTTTACCGCCCAATGTGACATCTTTAATTCAACCGATGGATCAGGGCATAATTCAGAATTTCAAATGTTACTTTAAAAAACAGTTTTTAAGAAAATTGATTGCTGCTGATTCAGTGAAATCGTTTCAACAATCTTATAACATCAAAGATGCAATATTTAATGCAGCGTTTGCCTGGACTGAAGTAAAATGTTCAACTTTAGCAAATGGCTGGAACAAACTGTGGTTTAATGATAATCAGACACCAAGTAACAACAACGCGCCTTACGATGAAATTTACGAAATCTTGGATTCTAATGCAAAACAATTTGTGGATATTCAAGAGCACGAAATTGCTGACTGGTTGCATCTCGATGATAACACAGAAACTGTGCAAACTTTTACGGATGAACAACTTATCGAAAGTGTTTTAAATCCCAACGCAGCAGAGAACTTAAGCTCAGATTCTGATGAAGACGTACAAGTAGCTGAAAAAGGTATCACTTGGCAAGTAGCAGAAGCTGGTTTGACAACATTTCTCAAATTTGCAGAACAATGCTCGCAGTATTCTGCTCAAGAAGTTATGCAGATTTATGTCATGCAGAACAAATTTCTAGTGAAAAAAGAGAAGTCTACCAAACAACAAGATATAAGATCGTGGCTTCTAAAAAATCCATAAAGTTTGAGGTCCAATAATGACGAAGTTTGAATTTTATTATTAAATTTTATAATTGAATTAATTTATGAATTATTTAAAAGTTTTGGGTATTCGTATATGGGTGTACTCGTATACATAATACATATGTATTTATTATTTGCAATAAATTCAATGAACTGATATATAAAAAAACTGTTTTCTCGTACATAATTTGAAAATAAATAAATGAGAATCCTAAAAAATAATGAAATCAAGCGAAATTCTCGTAAAGTTTCTAGTTTTAATGAAACATTCAATTATCCGGAATTTTCGATTATCCGGAATGCTCTCATCCCCAAGCATTCCGGATAACAGGGCTTTTACTGTATTATGTATTTATTATACATAATACAATATGTTCGGTTATGTGTACGAGTACATACATAAACCAAAACTTTAATCATTATAAAATAATTTTTACTTTATTTTAGGTTTTGGGAAAATTACCACCTTTCATTTTACCGATTGGACTAGTACGAGTGTAGGTAATATACATAATATATACATACATGTAAATGTTGTCAAATAAAAATAATATAACACAAAATCTATTAAAGTTAACCGAAACGCAGTTGCGCTAGACCAAAAGAAATTTATTTAAATTAATTTTATTCGTTACGTAATTTGTTTTCTTAAGATTACAATTGTGTGATATGAATTGATAACATCCTGTCTCTTATCTATAGACTTTTTTGTATATATGTATATATATATATATATATATATATATATATATATATATATATATATATATATATATATATATATATATATATATATATATATATATATACATATATATATACTTATGTACGTATACATTAATATTCTTGTATACTCTTATCTTTTGAACATCAAAAACGATAGATGTAAAATAAATGCAAAATTAAAACATTCATGTTGATCATATATTCATCTTGTGGCAAACAAACAGGTCAGGTTAGGATGTAATGTATCGGATGCTGCGATTAAAAATTATATTTGTAAGATTTAAACAGCCTCATAAATGTTTCCGCCTCCAGGTCCACGTTCGTTATGAACGGGTAGGTATAAAAGTGACCTATAGGTGTGGGGCGAGTCACGCTAAATGACGGCAGATTGGCCGGTTTAAGGTGTTACGCGACCCATGCCAACAAACTACTAGGCTGGGGCCCATTTCAAAGCCCAGTCGCAAACGGAGCCTTCTGGATACCTGGCACCAAGGACAGGGATAAGTGGAACCCAACGTAAATATAGCGCTGCCGACGCCAGATCGACGAACGTCCCTCCGTCAAGGCAGCGCCATATATAGGCATAGACGCTCGGCGTTCAGGATTCTGACCAGGTCTGCTGCAACCCTGTAGGAGCAGCTCACGGCAGAGTAAAAGGAATCCGTGGTGTGGGCCAGGAAAACCGTCGGCAGCGACAGCTCGGAGAGGGACTATGTGTCGAAAAGACAGTGGTCCCAGGATGAGCTGGAAGTGGTCGACACCAAGGTGTATAAACACAAGTCGTTCTGCGATATTGTGAAGGAGCGTGTATTGGTGCTAGCCGTCATTGACAGGAGTCATGAAGATGGGATCATCACCTTGAAAAAATGGAGATTGGTGTATAACGCACTGAACTCAGTTTTCTAAAAGTCCTAGGAGAGAATCCAGGACCCCCTCCATCCCGCTGAGATGAGGGATGGTATCAAGGGCGCGTCAAGCTAACGCGTGCTCTGATGCTAGATCAGTGGATCTATACAAGAACGGTGTAGCGGAGATAGGTGAAGTGTGGCAAGGCGCGAGGCTGGCGGCTGTAAGCAGGGCAGATATTCCTAGCAGGCGCAGAGCGCGCGTCTGGCTACCAACCGAACAGGCTAGCCCAGACAGAATATCTACAGAATCCTAGAAATAATTAGGATCAGTAACCCAAATCTTCCGACAGACAATTGGAAGATAGTAAAGCAAGAGTCACTAAGACCAACAGATATTAGCCTGCGGCGGCGGGGAGTGAAAAGTAGGGTCAACTTAATATTATGCTAAATTTCATACAAATTAACCTGTACCATACGAAGGCGGCGTCGGCCGCTTTACTCCTCAGACTGACTGGATCAGAAGAGGACGAGGTCTTTATTCAAGAACCTTGGATAAACAGTAACAAGATTTGTGAGCTTCGAATGAAGAGGTATAAACTAATATACTCAAGCAATTCTGGGAAAAACAGATCCTTTACTCTCTCAATACAGCAATGGTGACATAACTGCTGTCAGCCTAGAAGTTGGCGGCAGCTTAATCTGGCTTGTCAAAGCCTATATGGACCAGGACAAACAAGTTCCACCAGATAACCTGGGGGACCTGGTTCTCGAAGCAGAAAAACGGAAGATTGGGGTGATCCTTGGATGTGATGCGCATCACAAAATCTGGGGCAGCATAGACATCAACGAAAGAGGTGAGTTAGTTTCTGAATACTTATTAAATACTAACCTTTGGGTGTGTAATATTGGGCAAGAACCCACATTTATTACTAAAAATCTTCAGAAGGCTCTGGACATACCCTTCGCTTCAGATAATATTTATCCTATGGTCAAGGAATGGAGAGTGGCGGGAGAACGTTCCTTCTCTGACCATCGATATGTAACATTCAGCCTTAACGTTTCCCCTGGTACCCGGAAGCTCTTAGGAATCCCAGAAGGATAAATTGGAGCAAGTATAGGGAATCGCTAAAAGACCTAATATCGCCGGGGCTCCTGAGCCGCCAGCGACAGTGGAGGAACTGAATTGCATAGTCGACACAAGCACTAGTGCCTGCAACCGATCCTTCAATGCTGCTTGCACAATAGTTAAGCTCAGGGGCAAGCATAAACCAGCATGGTGGTCCAAGAAACTGCGGACTTATCGAAAGACATGTGGAAAGAAGTCTTCGAGATCTCTCGTCTTAGAAAGATACTGTCTACTAATCCAACCAGGCCCAGTTATTTAAATAAACCGGACGGATCTTGGACGGCTTCTAGAGAGGAATCTTTGAAACTTCTCATCAAAACGAGACTAGTACTCATCGAGCAACACATTCACTGCGCTTAGAAGGTATCGTAACTAAAAAATCGATCCTATGGTGACTTGAAGGTTTCAAACCTTATAAATCGGCTGGTCCTGACCGAATTTTACCAGCGGAAATTCAAAACAACTCGTCGATTATTTTCCCCTGGCTGGAAGTAATCTTCAAAGGTTGTTTAAAATTGGTCTGTATTCGGCGGAGGTGGGCACAGGTCAGAGTGATCTTTATTCCGAAAGCGGGTAAAAGCTCACATGGCTACCCAAAGTACTTAAGACCTATAACTCTATCATCCTTTCTGTTGAAAACCTGATAGATGTTTATATACGATCAAAAATAAACCCTAGTGACTGGGCACAGTCTCAACTTGAGTACTGTAAAGGAAAATCTGTGGACACAGGTCTGCATGCCCTGCGATAAGTACAATTGAGAAATCAATATTCTCGCAAGAGTTTTGTATGGTGGCGTTCCTTGATATTGAGGGCGCCTTTAACAATGTAAAGACTGAGGCAATTGGATGGTTAACTCGGAGCTGGGGGAATCCACCATTAGGAGGCGAGTGGCTAAGGGAACCCCGCAGAGAGGTGTCCTTTCCCCTCTTCTCTGGAACGTAGTAATGAATGGGTTGCTGTTAGAGCAGGAGAGAGAAGCAATCGGAGTGATTGCTTATGCAGATGACGTAGCGATAGCTTTCTCTGGTAAATATTTAGAAAGGTAAGTAAAGTAAATATTTAATATCTATGTGAAGGAGGTAAAGGAGGTGATTCAAAATGCTCTCCTAATCATTACATGGTGGGCCATCAGATGTGGACTAGCAATCAGCTCGTCCAAAACTGAACTGGTTCTATTTACTAGGAAATAAAAAATCCCGGAAGTAGATCCACCTATCTTAAATGGCATAGGGCTAGCTTTTACTGATAAGGCAAGTTTTCTGGACGTAATATTTGACAGTAAGCTTATAGTTGGAAGCTAACATCTTGGAAAGAATAAACAAGGCTAATATAGCCATGTACTCGTGCAGAAACGCCATCGGAAAGAGATGGGGCCTGAAGCCGGAGCTGGTAAACTGGCTATTCACTGCCGTAGTAAGACCTTTACTTATGTATGGGATGAGCGTGTGGTGGCCAGCTCTTGACAAAGTAACCTACAAGAAGGGGATTGAGAAGCTGGAAAGAACGGTCTTTATGCAAATGGCGGCGATTACGGCCACCCGACCATCAGCTATATCTCAGTGGAAATGTCTTCAGACGCAGACACTCTACGATAATTAGACCGCTAAGGAAGTATACTGGAACATTATGCTTCGAGAAAGGGTTCCGAACTACCTGCCCTTCAAAAGAATCTTGGAGGAGCGGGTCGTTATCGGAAACAGAAGCATTACAGTTCTTTACGGATGTCTCCAAGATACACGGTAAAGTAGGAGCTGGCGTCTTCTGTGATAAATTGAAAGTAGATATATCTGTGCGTCTCCCTGATCTCTGCAGCGTGTACCAAGCAGAGGTGATAACGATTGAGGAGGTCTTGAATTGGTTGAGACATAATGAGGTATCCTCTATTGATAACGCATTTATTAAAATTATAATTTGTAACTTTTTTTTACTAATTAACACGCGGTTTAAAGCAACAAAAACCAAATTATGAGCAACAGAATTTTTATCTATATTTGACATATTTGACTAAATTCTAAATTCTTCTAACTTCGGCCCCTTCCCCTTTCCTTACGACGCCTAAACCAATCTGGTAGATACCCAATTTAAATAACATAATGGAGTATTGACAATCTCTATACTTGCATATTACGGCCAAAAAAATCATTCTTTTTGTGACTGCAGTTCGCCAATAAATCTCTCCAAAGTTATTGGTAGGTTATTGATGGGTAAAATGGGGCACATTCTTTTTTGGAAATCGATTCTAGTTTTGGTCAATCGCAGAGATGTTGATGAAACTATGGCTAGTACATGAACACCCCTATTCCCTTAGTCGCGTCACTTTATTCGACATGACTACTGTCACATCACTTCAAAAATAAATTGGTATTCTCTTAGTCGCTCGCTTTGACGTGACACGAAAAATAGAATTATCTGGCAGCACCAATAAATTCCTGATTTTTGACGGAATTGACGTTTGAAATTCACATGGATTGTCAGTTTTGTATTTGTCATATTATTTATGTGGTTTGTTATTGTAAGCTGACCTTATTTTCCAGAATAAAAAAGAGGACAATCGTATTTTTTTTATGATTTAAGCGTATATACTGGATTATATAAAATTTATTTCAGCAGTAGTATAAAATTAAAAGTTTCTGTGTTCTTCATACACAATAATAAATTGATTCATTCAACATTTAAAACTATTCATATTCGCATCAAATTAAGTATATTTAGCCGACTGATGTACTTGTTTCCACAAATTGCCCTTGGTTTTAATTAAATCAACAAATTCAACACAGGACAACTTGAAGTACACTTGATGCTAACAATGGCTTCTAAACAGTTCATTTTAAATTGTGTCTTTTCTGATGACTGCAGCATTAGTTCTATACGTAGCGAATAAATAAATTGAATGATTTTGGTAATTCCTGAACACGAAATGGTTTTCTCTTTCAAATGACCAAAAAACCTCAACCCATCTCTGATCGCGCGGTTTTCCCAGTTCGTTCCATTCTTTAATTTTACCCTGATTACAATATAAATTGATATACCTTAATTCATCTACCAATTTGCCGTCATCCAGATTCAGTTTAGACAGTATTGGATTCATATCATCTATAGATTGTCGGACATTGTCCCATGGTTACCTATGGATAAACTCCAAAAAAATTACGGATCCATCGCTGTTAAAAAAATGTGCAAATAGTTTTGGTGGTTTCTCCAAACTTAAGAAATATGCTCGAAGCGGTATATACATTGACAAAATTCTCTCAGCGGCATTTGCAAGTGAAAGCCACCGAGATGATGAGTGACCAATCAATTTTTTATACTCGATTCCAGCTTCTTCACACATTTTTTTTTAAATTTCCCGTTCTGACGGTGTATATATTTAAAAACAATATAGATTTGGGGGATTATATGACTAATATCTATAGGTAATTGAATGCTAGCAGTGTTAATCGAGTTTGAACAGATTGTGACCATTACAACCAATCCCAATTAGATTGGGATTATTTAATAATGATTTTAATTTTTTTTTAAATATTTTTTTCTCCCGCTCGCCGCAGTCCCCCAAAATTTGTATTGGTATTGTCAGCTGACAAACCGGTAAATTTTGGTACTGACAATTACAGAAGTTTCACCTGGAATTTTTGTTAACTTTATCAATTTGACTGAGCACCACGTTCGGGCCCAAAAAATTGAAGAACGACAGGATATAATTTTTCGGCTTTTCGGTTCGAAGCCTCCCCCATTATCGTTATGCAATTGGTTTTCTCAAGCAATTTGCGAAGATTTTCGTTAAAATATGGATATAAAATATTTTTTACGACTGCAATGGTTTTTGAACGAGAGCAATTAAATTTTTTTTTTGAATAATTTTTGGATTAACTGGCTTGTACAATCCATGCTGAGGAACGATATATTATGCAAAACCTGATGGAAGCAAAAGACAATTTCTTGTACAGCTAGTTTCCGCTCACCTTCATTTGATTTTATTTTGCTGCAGCTTCTGCGCTACCCTTGTGAAGTTTTGAGCTGTAATGTTGTATTATATTTTGTCGGCCCTTGTTGGTAATTGAAATAAATTGACCACAAATTAAACAATGCGCTTTAGATAGATCTCGCTGATTCTGATCTCCGACAATATGCGGAAATTCTTTTCTGTGTTGCTCATTTAAGCTTACTTTCCGTTTTTTGGAGCTCATTTTTATTTTTCCAACTGATCAAATCGGAGATAATAAAATGAAATTATTATTACATCAATTATTTATAAATAAACTAGTACCAAAAATAAAGAGTTTCTCTTACCATAAAAGGTGACAACAATTGAAAAGAGGACATTATTTTTTAAGATGACAACTCTAAAAAAGAGAATTGTCCTCTTAAAAAGAGGACGTCTGGTCAGCTTAGTTAATGCGCTTAATTAAAAACTATTGAGAAATTCAAAATTATTTATTTATAATATTTATCAACGCACAAATTAATAGACAAAAACTAAAAATATAAAAATATTTTAAATTATTAACAGTATTTATTACTTTATTGACAATTGAAATAAAAATTTATATTTTGATTCACTAAAACTAAAATGAATCAAAAAAATTAAAATTAATCTATTTGCTATCTTCCGTTTTCCTGCATTTTTGCGCCTGTCGCTTAAAATTTTTACGCGTCATGAAATGTCATTTCAGGTGACACGAAGCTTTTATAACGACTACTAGAATACGATGTTTGTCACTCCAATCGACAACTATCGGTTCAATCGACTAAGAGAATAATAAATATTGATTGTCGGAAGAAACGACAGGTGACACGACTAAGGGATTAAGTGGCCGAAATAGGCCACTAAATTACCTGATCAACAAGTTGTAATGCAAGAAAAAAATTTTATGTCTATTTTCGATGTTAAATTTTAATTTGAAAATTTAAAACCTATACGAACCTTTAAAAAAAGCCATCTCTCAGATGGTAGATGGTTTGATTAAAAAGCTGCACAATTGAATATTCTACGACGTAAATTGTATGCTATCGACGTTGCAATGCGCTAATAAAACAGAAACTAAATTATAGATTATAGAAGGCGGGTTTTAAAACAATCGATTTGAAAGGATTTTGTTTTAATATATTTTGTTACAACTCGTTTTTTTTATTTATTTTTTGTTGAAACTTTATCATAAGCCGCAAGCTGTGAGTCGAGAATTTTGTGAGTAAGAAAATGTTCAACTCGAATGTGATGAAAAAGAAGGAGCTTATGTCAAAATGGTGCAACTTGGTTGGTAGAGAGTGAAGTGTGATTATTTTATCGACTCACTCCCGCAGTTATGTACTGAGCTTGAACAGTTTCATTTCTGTTCCAGTTATTTCCAAGTTTCCAGGTTTCATAATTTATTTCCATGTTTCCTTTATCCATAAAAATTGACGCAGTTATTTCTAAAATAATCTTATAACCTTTCAAATTCAATTGTTTCTATTTTCAATAAATTTTTATTTCAATTGTCAATAAAGTAATAAATACTGTTATGTATTTCAAAAAGAATAAAACATAAATTTTTTTAATTCTTTTAACCAACTTAAAACCAACGCGTTTCTATTTTTAGTGTCCATTACAAGGTTTCGGTGAAAACATTTTCTCGTTGTTAGTTAACCAATTTTTACGAAATTTTAATGACGTTATTGCAATAATTTTTTTAAAGGATATAATCCATATTTAACTAAATGAAAAAACCAGGATTTTGTATGGTTTGTTTTGTGTTAATTGTTACTCAAATTTAAAACTCAACTTTTCTTATTTGTCCTACCCCATTCCAAACATAACGTAACAGAATCGTACAATAGTCTACGAGGAGTTGTTTTTTTTGTTGTTTTTTTTTTACGTCTTCGTTCACGTAACGCGCTTTGGTGTTCATGGAAATATGTTACATAAGCGTAACATTTTTCACAAGAAAATTGAAACGTTTCGTTTTCTATTCGCTATAAGATGTTGTAACATTTTAACTTTATATATATGTATGTTGAAAAGTTTTGGTGTTACGTATCCGATTCAAACTATGCTGTGTGCGTACATACTCGTATCTTGTTATTATAATTATTATGTTGCGAAATTAATACCGCGGATTTTCAGACTGACTTAATTTGTAAAAATGAAACCATACATGCAACTGCTGTGTAAGGTGAATAAACTGTTATGGCGCATGTTTGATACACATATTTAGTCATTAAACTTTTCATTTTTATTGCAGTTAAGATGAATAAATTTTAGGCATATTATATATTTCAGTTGGTCTTACAAAAAAAATTCTGTTGAAGAATCTAAATTTAAATCTGGAAAGGTCTTTTTTCCGTTGTCAAAATTGACACAAACATATATATAGTGACAACAAAGCACAGTTCAGAAAGATGTACGAAAGCTTGTGTCAAGCGTAATAGATAATAGACCTGATCTGGATACAAATAAACAAGCCTTGTATGGTTGGCGTAACATGAAAGGTTTTAAAAAATATTAAATGAATTATTTTCGTGAAACTGACAGACCCAATGCATACCTTATAAGAGAGACTAAAAAATTTAAACAATTTGTTTATATTTTTGGGAAAAGGAACTTATACTTTCTTTACAGATAACGTTTACCAATGGAAAAAATAACCGGACAAATTGAACAAGATTGTATGGTGAAAAACAAGTATCTATTGCCCTTAATCGACAATTCAATCGGTTAGCTGCAATATGCTAACTAAACATTTTTATACTTGGGATCCTCGCAATGAATGTTTTCGATTTTGAATTTCCCGGCACCTTAAACGTTAATTGCAACTTTGAGGAAGAATCTCTTCTTAGAGCCTGTACTGAGAATAACTTCAAAAATAAGTGTCATACATGCAAATTTGGTATAGCTATGATGACTGCGGTAAAAGTGCTCCAAAGATCAAACACCGTGCATTTTTTCTATATAGCAAACAACAAAAAAAATAGCAGCAGAGGAACAACAGTTACATAGTACATACTTAAATGGTTCCAAGCCCCCATGTAAAAAGAGAGTTGACTTCGAAAACACACTTCGGGCATCACAATCAGAAAAAATTGCGACACACTTTATGAAGTACCTATCTGCACACGTATGAAGCGCATGCAGATGCCCTTAGCGCAGTCTGTTGAAAGAGTCTACGGTACTAGTTGTACCAAAACCAATGCAACATGGAATACTTAGAAAATTCCACGAGCAATAAAATCTTGAAATACCGAAGAGCCAAATATGGTGATGACGAAAAGATTGCGCACTGGAAAATGTGGTATATACTTACGAAATTTTTTCATAATACGAAAAACCTGACTATAGTCGACGGAATCTCATCGTGACCAGCATTGAAGTAGTCAAGCAATCTAGAAAATCCTATGAATTCTAGGAATTTGTGAGAATACCTGCGAGCAACTCTCTTTATTAAAGAACCGACAAGCACCAACGATGGTTGAGACTACAACCATTACTATTCCATGCGGCCAACCACTTCATTGGTAGTATTGTAAATTATTATATGGAAGCAGAAGTAGGCTAGTGAAGCTAACCCATAATAACGCAGATAAATATTCTTACACGAAAGTTAAATCTTTCACATTGTATATGTATGAAACCATAATCATAAGAAACAGATAAATAGTTAAATAGTTAACAGCGATTTATCATAATGTTATATTGCATTAAGATCAAAAGAGAAACTATCTTCAATTCTTCAATAATTCAGCTCAGGACGTCAAGTTTGGCAACAATAATTATACTGGGCAGATCGATAAAATCGATGAAGAGGCCTATAGACGCAGTCAAAAAGTCTCCGTTGCCTTGAGATCAAAGAAATAAATGAGATTAAACAAAAGAAAACGCCACTATAAGCAATCTTCGCATATGATGGAACGTCGGCAACAAGATTAGTAACTCATAATGGAAAACCGATCGATATTGATGATAATTCTGGCGAAGCACTGAATCGGGTAATCAATTACCGATATGGTGACAAAAATCACGGTTGGTGTGTTTTTAATGTGTAAGTATGTGTGTTTGTCCGGATATTGCACTGTGGGCCCGTTTGTTGCATTGAGTTCTGGAGTAATCCGCCCAACTTAATATTTTTTTATTTAAGCTCATAAGCAATAAGCATTAAATTACGGTATTGGCTTAGGCAGAGTGATGCATCAGTACAGTTTAAATCATTTGTCATGATCTATTTGCTATACGTAAGGTAGCATTTTCACTTGTACATTAATCAAGGCTCACTATAGATTAATTTTTATTGAAATAGAAAACAGTTCCCCTGACTGTTATTCCACCTTCTCTGCTATGCCGTCTGTCCAACAAATGTTGAAATTTTTTTACATTTTTACATGCCGGATTGTAGTCGTGTTTGGGTGTGTTTACGGGTTAAACGATGCTTTTTTCAATGTTTTGGCCTGTAGATAATCGCACGATTTGATTTGAAATGCCGGATTTAACCCGTGTTTCATGAAACTGAATTTGATACTGTTTGCAGTAATAACTGTTTTTCTTAAGCTGAATATGTTTGGCATGAAGGTTTTCTTGCTGTTTTGCTTCTTTCAATTTTCCCAGCTATAACTGAATCGTCTGATGAAATCTGCGAACCAATAATTCGTGTCCATATTATGTTTATTTCTGCTTTGGATTTGAATCAGCTTAGTATATTCAGTCTTTATCACGTTGTATATACATGGATTGTATAGACATTTCAATTAATTAACCAAAATGAATTTACAAATTAACTTAACTTTTAATCTGAGTTATCGACGGTGTAGTGAAATGTATATATAGCATTGGAAATATACATCATTATTTCCATCGCTGCCTTGATCTCGTTCGATTGCGCTAAATTACAAATGATGGATTTGTCTTTCCATTTAGGTAATAAAGAAAACCCTGTGTAGTAACATATTCATGCCGAACGTTATTGATTCCCGTTTTCAATTACACCGTGCGCCGACCTCTTTTATAAGTAAGCTTCTGTCATCTGCCATTTGCCAATGCGACTGATTTTTTCGGTTTCTTGCATTATAGTGGATGTACAGTTCAGCCGCACTGGACATTTCTGATTGTCTGGCGTTTGATTTCTTTCTTCCACACCTTGAATTTTCTGCCATCTGCCTCACCCTCTGTGTCACGTATCGTTCCATATTCACCAAGAATCATTTATTTAGAAGTTGTATTAGAGACACAACCGCAGAACGTAGGACTATTCATAATTTCATATATAAACGGTAAAAAAATCAAATTGATTATAGTTCTCTTCCAGTTGGCCATATTTTAGAACTTTACCCAAAAGCCATTCTTGAATATTTTTTCGTCTAACAAATCGAATTTCATCATAATCAATTAAGCAATAGCCTAGTTCTGTTCCACTGTTTTGAAGTTTATTTTGTTTTGAAATATCTTGTTTCTTAGCTGATCTTATTTTGTTATATTTTGTTTTGAAATTCGATTTCATTACATATACATATTTTTGTAGTAGACAGAAATCTTCTAAATAATAACATAAAACACAATTTTTAGAAAAAAATGGTTTATTTTTGTTTTTTATACTTTACAAAACCTTATTAATTTACATTTATCAAATGACTGAGTAAGCCGTTTAATTTCCATCAAATAATGTCATTTCAGTGTCATTTGACAAATTATAAAATCAAATTCAATTCCGGTCAGTTCGAAACTTTGAAATCCCACAACTCATAAACGCGGTCATTTTTCAACGTGATGTTTGTGGAAATGATTTTTTCTAAAATTGCAAAGCATATATTTCAAAAAATGGTTGCAACTATATATGGAAATATTCTTTTTACGATTTTATTAAATTTTTGATTTATAACTTTAAAACAAAATGGCGTGTAGTTGCTTGACCAAGCTCATTTATATACGATCCAAATATATTTTTATAATTGTTTGTATTTTTTTATTTCACAAATTTAGTTTGAATTTTGTTTGATTTTTACAATTTATAAAACTAAACAATTCGGCATATAACGGTATTTCTAAATCCGTCGCATTACGACGTCATTTCCGTTTACATTTTCGTTGTATTTTTACATGTTAAATTTTGAAAGTGTCACTTTATTCCACATCTAAATCGAAGACGTAGTCTTATACGTCAAAAAATTGCAGGGAACGACCGTCTGCTATTATTTTTAGATCGATTATGCCAGCTAACGGATATATGTAGATGTTAAATTTCGTAATAAAAATTATAGGCTTTCACATTAAAAATTCTTATAAGTTTATTATAAGTCGAAATGTTGTTAGACACATCTGAACACTTTCATTTTTATTCCATTTATTTTCAATTTCAGAGTCCGAAATTGATGTACATTGGAAAACATTATTATGTACTTTTTAATTGTTTTATTGGATTTGTTCGCCAATATAAGTGAAAAGGATAATAATAATATTCAAATTTTGTAATAATAAAACAAAAAATTACAGTTGTTTGTACATATTGTAAATAAGAAACCTCTAAACGGTCCTTTTATGATTTTTAACTTGAAAACAAAACCCAAGGCGTTTCTATTTTTGTCACCATTATAGGCGTCGGTAAAATCATATTTTGTCGTTATTGCAGTTCTTTTAAGGGGGATAATCCAATTACCAATAATGAAAAAAAATCAAGATTTTTTATGTCTTTTGTGTGTTTTATTGTTACAAAGGACTAATTGTTAAACGTAACTATTCTTACTTTATTATATACATATTTAAATTTTATTGATGATCCTTTCACTTTCGAATAAACAAAATACAAAACAGGGATGTAATGATCATTAGATTTACTGTCCTGTAAAAAGGCAAAACTGCAAAACTGACAACAACAAAAATAAGTTATATTTGTTACTTTATATTATAGATTACTTTTGACGTCAATCCCACTATGCTCCGTCGGACCGTCCGCAGGTGGGAGCCTCTCATACATTTCATCCTATACTTCACGCTTGGTGCATCTGTACCGGTCTTAACCAGATCTGCCTAGTTATTACGCATATGGGGTTGTATTAGACCATCTGCGGTCATTGTTCTCAATATTTCTTCCATAGCGCAATAGTACTTTACATGAAGTGATCGGGTTTTCAACATCTAACATGCTTGGAGAGATAGGTCAAGTTGCCTTGACGGTCAATGTTGAAGCCATCTCTCTTATAGATGATAGACAATTGTGGGCTACCTTCAGCCGGTCTACGGCTTCCATTATCACAATAAGGTCAGTTGGAAACACACTGCAAAAATCGTGAACTCGAAATTTCATCTTTCATAACTGCCTCACTCAAACTGTTCTCACTGGAGGAAATCACAGTTAATAACTTCAGCACGAAAGATGATAAATAATGAGCGTTCCACTAAGATAATCTGTCACAATCCAGCCTCATAGCATATGCTTTATACAGCTTTCGTGATCCGTCTACCTCCAGACATGATCGTGCCCACATCCGGTATGACATTGACTAAATCCAATTCTCTATATGTAGGTAAGTTTTGCAGTATTCTTTATACTCAATGGATTTAATGTAAGATCAATATGGGAGTGAAGAGCAGTTCCCACTGATTTTGCCTAACATTACGCATGTTGAGAGTTCGACAGCTTTTCTGGCTCGATTGACACATTCACTATATATAGGAGTGTGAAAATGTTCAAGGCTACCTTTGCAGATAATTGTTCAAGCCACGGTAAGATTAAGTCAATAGTTTGCTGGATATCCGTAGTAACAATGCCATCAGGTCCTGTCAACTTATATGGCTTAAAACTGCTTAATGCTCTCATGATTTTCCTATTGATTATACGCTTGCGAGGCACATAAACCTATTAAGAAATTCTTCGCTAGTCGTAGTCCAAAAACCATCCTGTCGTTGAAGATAACTCTTGATCGTAGGTTCAAAACCTAGTACTTTACATAGATTTGCTCGTTAGACCCTCCAAGCTATTGTTTTAGACCTTCTTAACTTATATTTATATGATTAGAGGAACGCGTTATAGCATATATTTAAAACGGCTTTTTTGGAGTTCTTTAACGCACTATAGGGGTGGAGGCCTACCTAAAGGCGTACTTTGAAGACACGCATCTAACATAGCTCTGTTAAAAGCTTGAATAGCTTGTCTATACTCAGTCATATGTTGGCTTACGCTCCATATTACATATACGATTAGGTAGATTAGTACCTAGATTAAAATCAAGGAGTAACTCATCTAGCCCGTTTGTGTTCATACTTTCCGCTTTTGAGCATCCATTACTGCGCTTCCTAACTTAATGGATGGTATATTTTCCTCCGCAGATATGCTATAGGGAAGCTGATATGAGCCAGGAGCCTTGGTCGTTAATCTCAATGCTAGCCACCATTATACATCAGCCATACTGTATAATTTAGCAGTATGAAAACAACCAGGTTATAGTATGAACGAAGTTTAACTTCTTTCTTCGCATGTAACAATTTATAGTTAGAAGTCCGGTGCCCCATTACTCTATAATCGGTTTAAATTCAAAAATGTGTTTCAAATTCGAACCGGGTAACGTAAAAATTAGTAATGTTTGTACTACTGTCTGAGATAGTGTAAAACGCAAATGGAAAAGACCGATCGATAACCACGAAGACGTAATATATGCGTAGACTGATCGGACCAAAACCAAGATGACCTCATTTTTTTTTTTTTTTTTTTTTTAAGAAATTGGCATAGACACTCTTTTGGTCCATAGCCTTACATAGACACTCTTTTGGTCCATAGCCTTACATTCACAACACAACATTCATTCAATCCATTCATTCATCCCATTCACACAAGTACAGTATACCATCTGCGCATTGCATAGCTCCATGTCACCCTGTACAGTGACATGAAAGATGGGTCGGCCCATGAGTTCTACATTCCAACAGAGGGTCATAGATGTTTTCAATTTAATCACCTATCGTAATCGGGAGATGAAAAATCCCTTTTGCATCCCGCCTCTTCTGTTGGGATTCGAACCCGGTACCTCCCGATCTAAACGTCGCAGCTTTAACCACTGCGCTATTTGCTCGGTTGACCCCATAGTCTTCCATAACCATCCCAATACTCGAACTGCTTCAGGCAGGTGTGTGCTCCTTGATGACAAATCGGTTCTGCGAGTTCGAGGATGGGTAAACAAAAAGCACATTTCGGTCAGTTCGATCTAATTGCCTCCAAATCACCCCATCATAAAGCCGATCATTATCATTCAAAATATACCATCGTTATTCAACATTTGCGAGTCATGTAAAAGAAAATCAGATTGCAATGTTAACGGTGCAAAGCCGATCGTGCTGTTCACCGTCCATGATTTTTTCAAAAAGTGTGTAATGCATGATGGTAAATCAAAGTTGTATCATCAGAAGATGAACATCGATTGAGATGTATGTAAGCCTCGAAACGAAATTAGCAGTCCTAGACGTCGCAACAAAGCAGGATGTTAAGCTCTACAATTAAAACTAATTCAAGTTACCATAAGGGGAGTATTATGCTGGAAGTGAACTCAAGTAAAATCGTGCTTGTGTTTGTGTTCCTTTGTTTCACTCGGCTCAAAATTAACAAACAAGTCAAATCGGCATCAAACAGCACTCTCAAGGGATATGCTTCGAGAATTAAAAGACATATTTTCGAATCACAGTCCACAACACCAACTGTAGACGCAACCGTTCTGTATACTATAAAGTATATTGACTTGACCGGTTTACCGAAATTTCAACTTTATATACCAACAGCACAATTTGTTGAGTTCTAGTTTTTTACCAGCTCAAATCATAAAAAAAACTGTTCTACCTGGCTTTACGAGAATTCTAAATTTTATTTCTCAAGAATAAAATCTTCAGAATACTTTTATTTTCTATTATTTTATGATTTCTAATTCAATGCCGCGTGATTTATTAATTTTTTGTAAATATTTTAATTTTTTATGAAAATATTGCTTAATGTTGGTCCTTTATCCCTTTTTTTATTTCAGTAATTTAGTCAGTATTTATTGTTTCGAAAATATTTTATGACTCTGAAATGGCCTAATAAAATTCTATAGGGATAATACATAAATATGCATAAACATTTCATCCTTGAGAAACGCGCGATGGCGACGACGGCAATCCATTGAATCTTTATATACACATACAATTAAAATAAAATTGAATAAACATGATTTCTTAGAATATTTCTTTGAGCACGAAGCTAAAACGAAACAACAGAATCAACTGATGAATTTAGTATAAAAAATAATTCGTTTTAAACTGAACCCTGGGGTGTATCGATGATATTCCCACTGTCATTATCCTTTTCATTTCGTTAAAAAAAAAAAATCACTTGTAATTTGAACAAAATAACAACAATAAGGATCACATCATATTTCATTAAGGAATACAAAATGTTTTTAATTTTTTTTTTTTCGACAACAATCGTTGTCACTTCAAGTGACTTTTTTTGACGAAACTTCAACTTTCGTCTGTTTTTTTTTTGTTGACAAAATAAGATGAACTATGTGTTACAGTCTGACTTAACCGATAGTTATGTTTTTGTTGTAAATCAAAATTTAGTCCTTTTAAAAAATAAGTCAAATTTATGCTAAGTCAAGAAATAAAATAACCTGACATATAGGTTAAAGATTTGTACTTTAAAAAACTTTCGAGAGTTTATATTTTAAGACCTTTTTTAAGACCTATCTCATAATGGTTATCGCTATAGGTAGTTTTTTATTTCAAATTTTCATCGACAAAAATTCAAGTTCCATACCTACAACTTCTTTTGGATATGTACGAGTATGTACGTTCTTAGAAATACAAAATTTGTGTATGTGGTTGTACATTTTACATACAAACATACAGACTCGTTTATACACATACGTATATGTATGTAAGAAAGAAGAAGAACTTGATTTCAGTTTTATTTTCATCCTCAATTTTAATTTTTTATTTTATATATGAAATTCTCCCACGATGAATTGTTACCAAATAACAACAACAGCACATAATATTTCATAACAATAAGACGAAAAAATAAAAATAAAAAGAAAAGAATTTTTAGATTCTTTTTCTTCTTAAATATATATCGTATATATACCATATATAAATATATATGTGTGTCAGGGTGACATGATATATGATCAGAAACCCCAAAAAAACAAAAATAAAAAAAATGAAAATCCAACAATTACAAAAGTACAAAAGATCCAGACATGAACCAAAAAAACTTAATATTTCGTTTGACTTTTATCGCAGATTAATGTGGCGGTGATTTTCTTCGTTTCTTGGCGTTTGAACATCATTTTCGACAATAAGTCATCTTTATATTGCTTTGCCCTTTTGCCTGTGCTGGGATGTTCTACCATCACATTTTCGATAATCGACAGACATTTGTGTATCTTTTTTCACGAACAAGAACGTATTCTATTTCGTAATCAATTCCGCAATTTCAATTGTGATCATAGCCTACTCGATTCTATTTCTATAAATTCATTGAATAAAAAATAAAATATCACCAACATTTTTTTTTTCGATGGCAAGTGAAAAGAGGAAAAGAGATAGTTTGCAAATTTATTCTAACAGGCTGAGACCGCAATAGAAAATACGTAATTGAAAAAACACAATGGAACACAATTTTGTTCGTTAAAAAAGAGACACAAACGTCTATCGAATATCGAAAACCGGTTGAACACCCAGCGAATATAACGGTAGAACATCCCAGCACTGGATTTCGTTGCGTAGTTATCTCATGTTTTATTATCATTTAGAAATGCACTCTAGGCTAGAATCACAGGCGAATGCAAAATACAAATGAAAAAAAATTGTTTGGTGATTTACGTTACTTGTTCCGCGAAACAATTTCTGTCTCACGATTTACCATATTTCCGAAATCAAAGGAATTTAAATTGAAATTCTCGATAAACCGTTACCTTTCAACAAAATTCAAATATGTTTTTCATCTAGTACTCGTATCTCGTACTCTCATTTAAACATTACAGTACTATTTAAATTTAATTTAAATAATTTAAAGTTATATTTTGTTTTTGTTTTTGTTTTTTTTTAAATTCAGTTACCGACATGACGGCGAACAATAAACAACATATTGTCATTTATAAACTTTTGGGATAATATGGTTTCTATATACATACATTTGTGTGATACAAAAAACGTGTAAAATTCGAAGTTTTTGGCTCTCGAAAGATGTATTCAGTACCGACGAAGGAAAGTTATTTAATAGTTTGGAACCACAAGTCCACAACGCCTACCTATTTTGGTTGATCTTGAGACCAAAACACACGATTAATAGTTGGAAATAATTGGTATGTGACTCTACATATAATATTATTTTGTATAATTTGCTCCTCATTTGAAAATATAGGATAGCTGTAAAGTTGGTGATTTTCTGTATTTAGATTGATCACAAAATCATGAAAGCTAGTACAATAGACGTTTAACCCGTACAGAATGTTAGATTTATGAACAAATAGTTGTGAATACAAAAAGACCGGCCGAGGGTTCCATACCATGAACATTTAATTATTTTCAATTCAGGGCGCAGCGAGAAGTCAGGTAAACATGAAATAGGGAATAATATTTTCAGCCAAACGTAGTCAATCCTACGTTTTTCCAATTTTTCTTCCGAATAATACGATTTCTGCAACCCTTCAAAATAGGTGTTGTTGCATTGATGATCTCTTCATTAGAATCTCTTTCCGTCGAGCCATTTCTTCAAGTTTGGAAACAGGAAATAGTCGCAGGGGGCTAAGTCTGGAGAATATGGCGGATGTGCAAGCAATTCGAAGCGTAATTCATGGATTTTGGGTATGGCAACTACACACGTGTTCACCCGTACATTGTCTTGATGGAATAGAACTTTTTTCTTCGCCAAATGTGGTCGTTTTTCTTTCAAAACGTTGTTGAAACGGTTCAATAAGTTGCAATAATATTCGCCGCTGACTGTTTTCCCCTTTTGAACGTAATCGATGTGGATTATGCCGCGTGTACCCACAAAACTGTGGCCATGACCTTGTTGGCCGATAAAACCGCTTTAGACTGTTTTTTGGTCTCCGGTGTGTATAGTGATGGATCCATGTTTCATCCACAGTTATGAAACGACGCTGAAACTCTTTATTTCGCTTGATCGCCAAACCTGCCTCTGAAGTTGTCACACAGATGTACCTTTTTGGTCGATTGTAAGCACGGGGCACCCAACGCGCTGATAGCTTCCATATTCAAATGTTCGTGTAATATATTGCGCACACGTTCATCTGTGAGATGAATACTATCTCAGCTATCTCGCGCACTTCCACTCTGCACTTTTGCAATACCGTATCATGGATTTAGTCAACCATTTTTGGTGTGGTGACTTCATGTGGGCATCCTGAACGTTCGGTATCAGTTGTGCTTGTACGACCACAACGAAAATCAATAAACCACTTGAAGATGAAGGTGAAGAGTCCCCATAGTGTTTATCAAGCTTTGTTTTGGTTTGTGTAATGGTTTTTCCACGCAAAAGAATGTTTAATTAACACACGAAATTCACGTTTTTCATGTTTTCAAAACAATGAGTTGTCTGTTTTCAATGGCTTTCAAAACTGAACTAAATGACAGATCTGTCTGAAATTTTAATTTGGTCTAGTGACAGATGGTATTGACACATGACATCTGGGATTTGCGATTGTGGTGCTCTCTGTTGCATTACCAGACTTCTCACTCCGCCTATATGTATGTAAAATAATTTTATTTGGAAAATGTTCCTTTGTAATTCGATTACTGAGTATGGGTAGTATATTTGAAGAATTCACCTCGGATCACAAAAGTAACGAATTTTGGTTAATTTTGTTAAAATATTGGTTTGCCTATAAAGTATAGGGCTGTGAGTGAAACTAATTTTAAGAAGTATGTTTTTACATTAAAGTTTGTGTCTCACAATCATCTTCAGATTTTTCGTACTTGAGTTGCACCGAGTGTGACAATCTAGTATAGTCGATATAATATCTGTAAAATCAGGTAATTCTTCCCCTCCTTAATAAAACATCAAAACTGGTGAAATGAAATCCTTGACACGATTCGGAAACGGACCAGATGGCTTTTCAAATTTTTTATTGATAACAACATTTGTGTCTCATTTTTGATATTTGCTAATTCATGTATTAAACCGCGTTTTAGATAGTTTGCCGGTGACTCTGTCTCATCTCGTCTCTCAGTGGAGATTACTTATCTTTTGACATGAGGGGAAGTATAAGAACACCAACTTGTGTCTGGATGTGATGCTGTCGCACATCACTCGATCTGGGAAAGTACGAATGTTAACTACAGAGCGGATCTTTTTTGTTCAATTATATGAGCTCATCTGAGCTGGAAGTTCTCTTGAAACTTCTGTTAATTCGGGTCAAACCTTTTCAAATTCTTTCTCCAAAATATTAAGTAAATCCGTTACAAACGAAACTAAAAACAAAGCAAAAAAAGATCTATCGAGTGTTAGATCCACTCACATAGCTTCGTGGTTAAACTTCAGCGAGAAAATAATTAATTTGCCTGCTGTCGCTATAGACTCAATGGGGTATAGATACTCGATTGTACGACAATCAGCAAGGAAGCACGCAATTTTCATTATTCATTCGTTATAGTATTTGTATCGTTATAGATTTTGCGGGCTTAAAAAATTGTCAACAACTTTATCGAGTTTTTATACAATTGCTGTACAATGGCAAAGAAAAACAAAAATCGTATTTTTCGACTTCCAATTTGCGAATTACTAGCCTTTCCTAATATTGGGAAGTTAGTGAGCTATACTTCTACTTGTTTATTTTCTTGGTTGTGGGATTTGTCAATTCGGATGATTGCTATATGTGATCAGAATATCAAATGCGATCTTCGGAGCTAATGTCTAGGCCCCAGGATGTTGTCTTTTGTATATAAAGGGCTGTTCCTTTCGATATTATCTTATACTTCTATTGTGTATAGTTAACCTATAGATGTTTCTAATAAAGCCAAATTTATGTGTATAGTGCCGTTACTATCGCTATGTCCCCGACCCCAATTCTTACTGTAGGGCCCATTTTCTTTTTGTCTCAGTTACATACCTTTATTCCAGGGCACACTGGTTGTTCTGCAGCATTTCTCAGTGCTTTCGGGCGCATACTGCAGGAAGTTCGATATGTTTACTAATTAATAATATTTCAAATTCACTTTGAACTAACGTTGGTATAGGATAACTGACCGACTTTAATAAACCTAAAACTAAACACCAAGCAAGCTAATTTTGCATAAAAATAAAAAATACTGTCATCATTCATTTCGGGGCAGGAAGTTTCGTAGATCGTTAATAAAGTATTTCCTTTTACGACTGCTAGATATAGCAAACCATTTAATCTCTACTACACCCAGAGCGAAACTGTTAATAGCTTTCTTAACATTATTGATAAGTAATGTAACAGCAGGTTTTGGATCAGTCAGCTTTGGCTAAAGAATCGGTCAATGAGCAGGCACTCATATATGATCCTAATTCTATATTATATTAGAACAAACAAGATTATTTAAAAACGCTTCACTACATTTGTTCACATTTAGCAGTCTGTTCAGTGTATACCCATAGACCTGCCTGACGATCTCAGCCCAACCAACATTCACACAATTTTTTTTCAAATTCAGTCCTATATAATATTTTGTAGACTAATTGGTTTTGGTATTGCGAAGTGTTTAATTTAACCTGCTCAGACCACCAAACAATAATCTAGGATTGCATCGGTGTAAAACCAGTAACCTGTAAATAAGAGCCAACCAAAATCAATCGCCAAGATGTTCTATATTTTTTCTACATTGCCTTAAATATAGCAGTGGTTTTTTGAAGTTCGTATTCAAGCTCCAAAGAGAACAGAAACAAAGATAACGTTAATATTTGTATGCCATGGAAAGAAAGTTAAGCCTGATTCAGGTAGGTTCATTATCATCTTCAAGGTTATATTTGGTGGTGAGTTAAATCGGATCAAACATATATTTATCTGAAAATGTTAAAACAAGATGAAGAGCGTAGCTGTTATTGATGAATTCAGCACACAAGCTGAATAAAAGCAATTTCTACTCTAAGCTTGTGCAATTATTTTTAGTACTAAAAGCAATGCAGTGGTATGAAAAATAGTCCGTAATGATAGAAAGGCCATTCTGCACTGTAACTCAATAATAAATTCAGAACCATCAGATTTGCACGGTAAAAGAATAGACACCAACGACGAACGTCACGAGTAATCAACATATACTTTTCTTAAGCTCCGCAAATCGAAAATTTCAACAGAAATCTTAGTTGAATCGAAGGTAAATAATGAACTGATAGAAACAGCTTACCAACTTTCCTTTTGGTCTCAAACTTAGGATTTATTGCGAGAACTTCCTTATCTGCCAAATCATTTTGAATGAATTTTTGAAAATTTTCTCCGGGTTACACAAAAATCGAATTTACTGGTTGACGAATGATTTTCATTCAGCCGATTTTTTGGTATACAGGTCGAGTTGTACTTACAAGAGGAATGCAAAAATTTAGGACACATATTAAATTCGATTATCCATTTGTTGATAGCACGGGCACGAACATATGGTATTGAGTCAAATATCAATCCTAGCCGAATTACAACTTTAATTTACGTACGTGATGTTACCAGTATCGTAGTAGGCTATTTGGCATATGGAATGCTCTCAAGCTGTTGCAAGATTTCTAGATAAGGCACTACCAAAATTTGAATGCGTCTTGGAGCCCAACGTGTTCATCGGGACACAAACTCTATGAATATCCAGGCTGCGAGTTTGGGAAGAGAGGATATAGGATTATCGGGTATTAGGTTCATACCAATTATTGACCGTTTTTCTATCCAACTTTTACATTTTAGGCAGAGTTGAAATTTGGGGAACAGCTTCAATTCGTGCAGGTTTTCATCTATTGTAATTTCAATGAGATCCGAACCCGGAGTGAAGAGGCTTCCATAAATATATGTCGAAAAAAATTGCATTTTTGTCTGATTTTGAATTTCTTTCTGTACATTTAGCTTCTATGAAAATAATTTATACAAAAAGTCCGTCGTTATTGGGCTCCCCGGACATTGCAAGGAACCAGCTAACTTATATGATTATAAAATTCACGAGTTTAATTTTCCGCTAGAAACTATTCTCCACAATTGGCAGACAATATAATTTGCTGCTGAAAATTAACCTGTTGCAGCTTGCAGGATTTACATCTTGTCAAATTTCACTCTAAAATATTGTTTTTAATTAGCATACATTATATATTTAATAGGTGTACTACTTCTACCACCTGTGCGGATTGAACCAGCCCTGTGAGCTGAAAATATTTTCTATATATACTCCATAAATATGGTGAATCCCGTCAATCTATCGGTGCATCTTTGTACAATTCTATATACCTATGTGTATGATATAACAAGAACAAAAAACCATGTGCATGGTAACATCAATCAACTAAACCCAATAAAGGGGTAATTTTAAATGATTGCGTGCATAAAAAATTAAAACGGTTGTTAAAGTTGAAAAAAAAAAACATAATAAAACCAATCTCCATAACCTATAATTTATCAATCACTTTTGATTTTTGTTTTCTTCAAAAATTAAGTTTTTTTGTTTTAAAAAAAAACTTTTTGTATAATCTTGACATTTTTAAATTATTTTTATTTTCTCGTCTTATACATATCATGTATATAAATACATAGTTAAGTTTATAGAGGGAACACAGTAGTTTATAAAAAAAACATGCATGCATGCAATTTAATAAATACACCAAAAAAACAAAAAAAAAAACGAATTTCAAGGATAGAAAACTGATAAGCGATTATTATTTTCTGGTTTTTCAATTTTAATTTCTTTTAAATTGTTTTCTAAGAAATAGATAAATTTCAGTTATGAGTGTGGGTTTGTGTATATATGATAGACACGATATATCTAAAATTGTTGTGAATTTCATTTAATTTTGTTATTTCTGTATTTCAGTATTTTTGAAATGGGTTTGGTTTAAGAAGACTCGTCAAAACACAATCAATATTGCATTTTATGTATGGAAATGATAAACTTATTAAAATATGTCTGGCTTTAAAACTAATATGTGCATTGTGCAATTTTATATAAATTTATAAGGATATATGAAAGTAACTGAAGATTAATTTTTTTCAACAAATATTGCTATGAGTCCTTAAAGGATAGATCTGTCACTCCCGTACAAAGCGAGCCACATCTCCTTGATTACCTAAACTTAAACATTCAGTTTGAAATTCTGTTAAAATTTTCAGCCCAATTTAAGACTTAAATTAAGACTGTGTCCGAATCCTGTGATAAAAAATCGTGAATCAATTTTTTGACATTTGCTTGATATTTATTCCCCTACATTCTCGATTTTTCATTATGCTGTCCGAAATGTGTAATAAATCTCCCCACCTCATAAGTTTTTTCCCCACGTGATATATGTCAATTTTAGTTTTTATAACCTCAAATTTTTTATGACAATTGACGACTAATAAATTTCATAGAAAATTTACAAAAATTAATATTAAAATAATGGATTCAATAATACTTTTAATGGTTCTGTATTATTATTATGTGCACATACAACAACGGTTAAATACCAGGATGTTGTTGAGACGAAACAAGATGCCATATACACCACAAAGCCAAAACCCAATAATAAAACGAATTTTGGCATACGATGACAGGGAGACCCGTAAACAATTATGCGTATCAGCCAAAACAGGCTAATAAAAGGTGTAATGGGTGGTCTCCAGAACTTGAACTGATGGCATTTTTGTTATGGCTGGGAAGTGGCACCAGTTACAGAATGGTCAGTGGAATTATGGATATACCGAGGTCAACAATAAATGACATAGTCCATAAAATGCTGGATTTTACGTTCGACCGTATAATGCCGATGGTGATTAAATTACCGTTTGCCAGTGATTTACCAGACAGAAGTTTTTGTGAAAAATTTTATCTACCAAACCAAACCGATCTTAAATGAGTTGGAAGGACAAAACGGTTGAAGGATTTATCATGGAATTTAAAAGTTCAGTTATCATCGGCCGGATGTCAAAAAGAAAAAATTCCGGTGGGATGTATTTAATTTGCATCCAGCAATCAGGAACGATTCAGCTTGAGAGGAATCACGTAGAAATATTACAACTTTATGAATGTTTAGAAAATGTTCAAATTGAATTGGATTTGTTGAAAAAATAAAAAAAATACTAATTAGATGGTTTACACACAAGGTTTATTCGACATTTATAATTGCATGCCGACCTGCACTGGTCGAAGGTTCTAACGCCAAAGACATTTTTGTAGGACTTGATGTGGTCTCCGAGACAGATGCTCCAGCTGTTATTAACTCAAACGCGCTTTGTAAATTTAAACATTCCATCGTCAGCTCTTCTTCGATCTTCAATCGGTTAACCAGATCGAGAATTTGCTTAGCCAGTTCGTTGGAAAATTCTCCCAACGATTCGCCATACACGTTTAGAAAAACCTCGATTGCATCCAGTAGAATTTTTATGAAACGTGACTCACTTATATATCATTTGATAAATCGTACAAATGCTGCAATAAACTTATAGTCACGTCCGAAAATTGCTCGCTCCAAACCCTTGCGTCTAATCAGTTCCTGTATTAAAGCAACAGTAATGTGTGGATTTTTGTTTACAACATAGACTAAAGATTTTCCGTATTCAAACTTTCGCAGAGATTTATCGTATCATAAAACTGGCCGATATTATAATTAGATTATATCGTATATAATATAATAATTAATATACATACATATATATATATATATATATATATATATATATATATATATATATATATATATATATATATATATATATATATATATATATATATATATATATATATATATATATATATATATATATATATATATATATATATATGTATATATAATATAATTAATTTAATATAATATATTATATAATTAATATTTCAATTTAATTTTGATTTTTAACAGAATTTTGAAACATTTGAATATTTGTGTGTCAAACAAATCAAAAGTTGGACATGCGCAGACAAATTATTCGATATCTGCCAAAAATTATCATAGTAATTTACTAGAATAATTTGCGTGTGTTCGGTATTTTCAAGTAAATATCAAAAAATTAATTCACGATTTTTTATCACAGGCAATGCCTATGTATTACTGGCCTGACAAGTCTTATATGTATGTGTCGAGTAATAACAAACAAAAATCGCTCCATACAAATCATATGAAAACTACTTTTTTTTTTGCATTTTTTGGTCTTAGATTTGTAATAAAATAACTTATAAATTAGGCCCAAAGACACTTTTTCATGTACCTGAGTACAAGCTTTGTGTATTTATATATAGAGTGATTACCATAATAAAATAAAAGTTACAATGTTACCTCGCTCGAATTGTAGAGCGCGACAATCGACTATAGAATTGTACATAGAATGAAACGAAAAAAACAAAAGCAAAATAACCTTATGGTATTATGACACTGGCTAGTTTTGAAGTGCAATAAAGTGCTGTAAACCAATTTTTGTAAGAAAGAGAAAGGAACAGGAGACAACATTATTATAATGGACGCCACGTGTCCACGTGAATATAAATATAAACAAAAAATTAATTTTCCTAATAATTTTTGGGATTGGAATTTATATGGGATTTGAGTTAGAGTTTAATTTGATTTTATTAAATTTTATTAAAAATTTGATTAAAACATATATTTATTTATAATTAGTTTTGTTCAAATACAATAAAACTAGCAACATAAATATTCAATATGAATTTTTTTATTTAAACACAAACTATGTACTAAAATTGTACTACTCGACTTTGGAATCACTCGCACTAGTATTTGGAAAACCTAAAGAGTAGTCTACAATTCTTCCAGCTTCTCGAAGTCCACTTAAAAATGCACCATGCACGGTAGCTGAATAGTTTCGTATTGTGTGTTCTCCAGCAAAAAAAACCCGTAGTAATTCTTTATCGTCATTCTTCGAGTCGGTTTGAGATGTTGGTGTTACAGGCGCGGCGAGTAAATCATAATTTGAACCGGATGATCCAACTGAGACAAAACTGTAAGATCCTCGGGCCCAAGAATCAGCATGCCATCTTGCCACCAACATGACCAAACGTTGAATGGCCGCTTGTTTCCACTCCGGAAGAGGGGGATCAAATTTAACCGTGCTTAATTGATTGGATGATGCAGATACGGCAATTTTCAGTACGCCTAACATAAGGGTACATAAGATTAGATCAGCTTTACAAGTTACTGATGAATTATTGGTTTTCAATTTTTCGCATTAAACTCCACACCGCCAGGAAAATACTTTATTGTTTTTACAGCGGTATTAACGCGAATATCCAATCCCTCTACTAACGCGATTGGAGCACATGAATATCCATTTCGCACAGTTGTATGATTGCCAATGAACTGAAAATCGTCATCTTGGTCCCAATGTTTTAAGGACAAAGTGTTTAGTGGTGTGGCATGAGCGAATTATAAATTTGCAAAGTGCCAATCTAAAATTTGACGATCGTTTGATGACAGATATACATCACTTGGAGGATTCATTTCTATTTCTTTGAGTTTTGATTCCATTTCCATTTGATTTAAATGCAACTGTTTAACGTCAACCCAAAGAACATGCAACTGACAGTGAGCTAAACGTACATTAAACTCATTCTCATTATATTAGTTATCTCCATCAGAGTGGTCAAACTTCTACCTAAATTAGCAATGTAATTAATACGATCTCTTGCTTCTAACACAATAACATCCATTCCAAATTGTTGAAGCTGTTGCGCTGTCCTAAAATTCCCGCACCAATTACAACCACTTTTGCAAATTTTTTAAATGGTAACGATTTTTTTATAGCTTGAAAATACCGAAATTTTTTAGTTTTAAGTTTTAATCAAGTTTTATTTTTACAATGTCTCTATTGAAGATGTCAAATAAAAAGTGTGTATGTCAAAAAAAAAAGAATCAAAATGTAATTCTTTTCTGCTAGAATTGCCCACTTTTTTTGCTAGACAATTTGAGCTACGCTTGTTTTTTGACATATAACGATTTTTTTACGTACTATGTCGTATTCACCCACACGTGTGTATATTTTGTATACTAGTTTTTTTTCTCGCTCAGTTTGTCTTTTCTAGCCGCTAGAAAAGTCGGAAAAAAAGCCAGTGTCATAATACCATTACAACCTTTTACAACAAACATACAAACAAATTTTTTATCTTTTGTTTTTTAAGTTTTGTTTTATTTCAGTTTTTTAATAATATTTTTTTATTATGTACCAATTTTTTATTCCGTCTAAGGTGAGCGATTGCGTTGCTTCGAAACCAAAATTTGGTTAGGAATATTTGAGTAAATTGCGCTGGTTCTATAACCAATTTTGTATTTACACACAATGACACAATCATAATGTATAAGAAACAAAATTATATACCCAAATCTGCAAGAGTTTAAAGCCTCAGATCTGTTATAATGAACAACACTTCAGAATTTTGGTGAAGATTAGAATGGGAACTGTTGGCACTGTATGTAGTAAAACATTGTTTTGAGATCTGCGCAGATTTTATCAATCGAAATATTTACAAGGAATTAATTTCGATTTTATTAAAAAAAATATGCAAAATCCAAAAAAATATATGCCAAATTTTAATAAAATTTGGATACAAATTTTGAGAATTCATCTCACCGCAAAATATTTAAAATAAACCGAAAATGTTGAAATTCACATACAGATTTTGTGCAGAAGGATCCAATTTATTCAATTTATTTAAGAAAAATTTGCTCCATCATTTTTATTTCATCCCTTGCTGTTGTACTGTTTGTGTTTTCGGTCCCACAAAGAACGCCTTTCTTCCACAAATTTGATTTTTCAAAATCCATTTTTTACTGTAAATAATTTGGCTAGCCAATGCTTTTATTAACTATAAATAAGCTCCATTTGGTTTGAAGTGGTCAATTTCTCTTTTTCCTGAATTTATTGACCAAATTGTTGACTTTTTTTAAGAAATTAGTCCTTTTCCAGAATGCACAGTACATAGTCGATTTTGAATGGGAGACGTCTGCCATAATTGTTCCGATAATTCAAACGACAACTGATTAAAAAACAAAATATTTTCTTGCTATTGAAATCCAGTTCAAATTAAGAGGGTTCGTTCGAATTAGACGAGCTTTTAGTTTAGTTTTGATGATTTCGTACAAATTCATAAAAAGAAATTTTCGTAAGAATTCATATCAAATGTAACCCCAGCCTAATTCTAAAAGGTATGTACTAGGGAAAGGGTATTTGGGCACACTTGAGAAATCCTATGACCTCTTTTAAACTACAGCATTTAATGCAAATGATTATTTTAATGATGTATAAATATGTACATTTTTAATAGATGACTATAGCTAGAGTTTCGTTTTAATAGATGACGCTTTCGAAATGTCGATTGAAGAGTAGGATATACCAAACTTTTTCGAAATAAATTCATTTAGAAAGCAGGTAAATAAGAAAACAGCATATTCAATTTATTATTCCAGAATCGATCTCTTTATATTTGCTTCCAAGTTCCAACGAAGCGCAGCAAGCAGACTGTGATTTGAAATAAGGAAACTAACTAAACAATTAAGACGGGTACATGTTTGTTATTCTAATAAAAAAGCTTCTTTTTCTTTTTACCTAGAATATACAACCAAGCCGACTTCGCTTTACTTTCTTATTATAAACACGGTCTATAAAAGGTTTTTTCAATTGAGTTCAACATGAAAGAGTACGGTGGTAGATACTAGATACCTTAAATGACTTCCTGAGGTTTTTATTTTATTCATGAAATGCGCAGTTTTATAGATTTGGGCATTATCCGTTCGAAAATAAATCAAACTCCTCTACCTCTATAATTCAAACTCTAATTCAAATAAATTTTGCAAATTTATTAAAGAACTGTGGTCGGCCCCTGTGGTCGGGGGGCACTCACATGTCTCGTAAATCTAAATTGCACGAACATGTTTCCTAAGAATACCACCACAGTATCCTTTGCTTGTCGTAGGAGGCGACTAAACGGTTGGATCGCTGGGCTGACGACCCGCATCCGTAAAAAAATCAACTGTTTATAAAATCAACAAAAAGAAAAATGGATACCGTCAAAACAACACCGGACCCCCGCTCAAGTACCCGGACACGAGATTTAGGATCGGCATGTGGAACGTGCAATCACTTAGAAAACCAGGAGCGTTGGAGGGTCTAATCACGTGCATGAAAGAGTATCGGCTGGAACTCGTTGCTCTTCAAGAAACTCGCTGGCCTCAAAGTGGAGACCATGTGTCCCAGGACTATACGTTGTTCTACAGTGGAGATGACCTCGGAAATCTTGGAGCTGGATTTCTTCTTGGGCCGCAGGTAAAGAAGGCTGTTTTGGATTTTCAAGCAGTCAACAACCGATTGTGTATGCTTCGCCTGCGCATGAAGTTAGCCAACCTGTCGATAATTTGTGTACATGCGCCCACAGAAGTCAGCCAGCCCCAAGATAAAGACTCATTTTACAATGACTTGGACGATCTGATGGGATCTATACCCGAACACGATGTTAGAATGGTAATTGGGGACTTTAATGCTAGAGCTGGCAGAAATCAGGCCGACTTGTGTGAAAACATAGGTCCGTACTCCCGACACGAAACTGCGACCGATAATGGTGAGAGAATGATGTACTTTGCAATTGCTCATGATCTTAGAGTAGCATGCACATTCTTCCCTCAAAAACAGATACACCTAGAGACATGGACACATCCTCGCAAAACATCCCGGAGGCAAATTGACCACGTGTTAATTTCAAAAGGGCGAGCTCGGGTTGTGCAGGATGTGAGAACTTATCGGTCAGCAACCAAATACGTAGGCAGCGATCATTATTTGGTCGCTGCAAAGCTACGGTGGAAGTTTTCGTACAGGTCGGGGAACACAGCGAAACGGATGGAACGTTTCGACTGTGAAGGTCTGATAAATGAAGATCAAAAGAAACGATATCAGGATCTTGTCAGCGACAACATTGAGGGAGCTAATTACCAGTCTGACTGCGTGAACTCTGTCTGGGAGGTACTGAAAACTTCGGTTGTCAGTGCTGCTCAACAGACTTTAGGTATAGTGAAAGTCAGACCCAAGAATGATTGGTTTGATGACGAGTGTCGTCTTGCAGTTGAGCAACAAAATATAGCCCATAATGAAGTGCAACAACGTCTCACAATCGCAAGGAAAAACAAGGCAGCTCTTGCAAGAAGGGCAGCTAAGCGAATTTGTAGACGGAAGAAGCGAGAATGGTGGAAGGCCGAGGTTCTGAAAGTACAACAACTCAGCAATGAGCGTAGTTCACGTAATTTCTTTAAAGGAATTACTGGATTGCACCATACTTTCAGGCCTTCGTCAACCGCCATTCGGGACCGGGATGGAAACCTCTGTGTCAACATCGACGCAGTACTTGACGCATGGAGTGGACACTTTACTGAGCTGCTTGATGTTCATCATGCGTCACAGACTGTTGTTGAGCCACCTCTTAAACAGTCTGCGGAGATTTGCACTGAGGAGCCATCCCATGAGGAATTCACTAAGGCCATGCAGAGAATGAAACGAAACCGCTCACCTGGAGTGGACTGCATTAATTCGGAGCTCTTGATATTCGGAGGGGATACTTTGTGGAACTGTCTTTTCGACCTTATTCGATTAGTATGGCGAACCGAAGTTATGCCTGATGAATGGAAAGTGGCTGCGATATGCCCCATCTTCAAGAAGGGAGACCGCTTGAAGTGTGAGAATTATCGCGGTATAGCTCTCCTTTGCACAGCATACAAGTTACCGTCATACATTTTATTGGATAGAATCACTCCTCTGGCGGAGGGCTTGGTTGGTGACTATCAGGGAGGATTTCGTCCGAATCGATCAGTCACTGATCAGGTCTTTTCGCTGCGGATGATTCTATCTTATATTATGAGACATCCATCTCCGTATATCAGGTTTTCCTGGATTTCCGGCAGGCCTACGACTCGATCAATCGAGAGAGTTTGTGGTCTGCCCTGGAATACCTAGGAATGCCAACAAAATTGGTACGACTGTGTAGGATGACAGTGACGCAGTCTCAATGCTGTGTTAAAGTTGAGAACAGGCTATCGACAATTTTTGCAGTTAACTCGGGTGTTCGGCAGGGAGATGCTCTGTCCCCGATACTCTTTAATCTCATGTTGGAGTACATCTTTCGTAAAACTGAAACACCTCAGCGCAACATCTTATATCGCCAGTCCAATCAAGTGCTTGCATATGCAGATGACATATGCGTGATTGGACTGAATAGCAACGGAGTGAAAGAAATACTTGATCCGCTTGTAGAGTTTTCAGCTTCTGTTGGACTCCAGATCAATGAGTCCAAAACGAAATACCTGATCTCTGGTTTTAGAGACAATGGCACACCAGATTTTAGTAGTGGCCACCACACGTTTGAGGGAGTGAGGAGGTTCAAATATTTGGGCTCTCTTATCACTCACGATAACAGTGTGGGTGAGGATATTAAAGTGCGGCTGGCAGCTGGCAGTCGTTCTTTATATCCTCTAAGGCCACTGCTAAAATCTAAACACTTATCAAGTGCCGTGAAGCTGAAGCTTTACAAAGCGTTGATCAGGCCCGTTGTTATGTTTGGATGTGAAAGTTGGGCGCTGACGGATGAGTACGAGAGATGGCTCCTTACATTTGAGAGAAGAATCATGCGTGTGATTTATGGCCCTAAACGCGAAATAGATGGTACATACCGAGCTCTGTACAATTTCGAGATCAGAGATCTGATGAAGATCCCCGATATTGTACATGAAGTTAGATCTCAGCGAGTACGCTGGCTCGGTCACGTTCTGCGTGCTGATCCGGAACGAATTGTGCAGCGATCTCTGAAAGGAGAGCCACCATATGGTAGGCGCAGAGGTCGTTGCAGGCGATGATGGCTCCACGATGTAGAGAACGACTTGGCCTCTTCAGATTGTCTAAGACAGTATGAAGACCAAGCTCAGGATCGAAACCGTTGGAGCCAGATTGTTGATTCAGTAAGGGGCCAGTAATGGCCTTTAACACTGTTATTATTATTATTATTGAAGAACTCGCTGCAAAATTAATGAACTGAGTTCTATTTTGTAATGGATGATGCACAAATCCACAAAACTGCGCAGATCAAGGATTTAATAGAAACCTCAGGAAACGGTTTAAGGTTCCTACCGCCGTACTCTTCCATGTTGAACGTTGAACCCAATTGAATAAGCCTTTTCAAAAATAAAAGCAATGGCCAGAAATTTATTGAGTTCAACGAGAGAACAGAATTGGGGTAGTGCGAATTCAGTGTCATCTACGGACTCTTCGAGTTTCATAATGAACCTTTATGTTTAACACTTACCGGTCGGTACGGTTTTATAGATAATTTTTGCAATAAGTCGATGAAGGAACTTGGTAATTTCTTACCCGATTATGATGAAATTCAATTAAATAATATAATTTGTATACATGAAGTTCTGGAATATCACCAATCACTAAAGAACAGTGTAATTTCTTAGTCGATTTTTGGGAAATTCGAAATGTACACTGCCAAAAGGAATCTAAATGATTTTTACATGGAGTTCTGGAATATGGGTAGTCAAAAAGGAACTTGGTTATTTCATAACCGCGATTATGATGAAATTCGAAATGTGAAATGAAAATGGGTTTCTAAAATGATATTTAGCAGAAGATGTGGAATAAAGAAAATTATGAAGGAACTTGGCTATTTATTAACCGATTATGATGAAGACGATGTGAAATCTCTTAAGAAACACCTGAGTACTTTCGAACATGACGAATTTCATTATAACCGGTTAAGAATTCTATTATAACCGGTTAACAAAGTTCTTTCTAACTGGCTATATTCCAGAACTTGTAAAAATACTTGTAGTACATGCTAAACGTCATCAGAATCGGTTAAGAAATAACAAAGTTCCTTCCTAATTGGCCATATTCCAGAACTTCATATGTGAAAATTATTTTAGAATCCCGTTTTCATCATTCTTGCTGAATTTTATCTCTATCGGTTAGCTCGTTTTGCCCTACAAATTTTGAAAATT
This sequence comes from Tipula unca, assembly GCA_951394425.1. Lineage (NCBI taxonomy): Eukaryota > Metazoa > Arthropoda > Insecta > Diptera > Tipulidae > Tipula > Tipula unca. The sequence continues at coordinate 93,601,385 of OX596382.1, forward strand.
GTCCCCTGCATTTTGTAAACAGTTCAAGTTGCAAAAACAAAAGCAATGATAACAAAATAATCAAAATTACAATAGACGACAGTTTTATTGTGTTTTTAATTACGAACAAGTCTTGGTTTTTATACATTTTTATGGTAAAAACCATCAGCAACTGAAAATCTGCAAATAGCGAAAAACAAATGAAAAAATGAGTCCTCCTATCAGATCGATAAGGATTAATCTTGTATTGTTAATACCAATTAAAAATTAATTTTGTCGAATTTTAAATTATTGAAAACAGCTATGTTACTGTTTATTACAGATTAATCTCCATAAATCTAAAGTGTTAGATTCAAAGGCGATCAACTTAATATAAAAGGTTTCATTGGATTTGTAATTAGTATCATTCTAATTGAATAAAGTTTCATTCCATATGAAAACGGTTTGATTCTATTTAGAAATGGTCTCGTTTTATTTGAAAAAGGTTTCTGTTAATTTATAAAAGATTCATTCAATTTGATCTGAAAAACCTATAAACATTGGAATATGCGTGAAATCGTTTCACTTGCGCAAACTTCATTTAATTAACTACTTGTTATATTTTTCTACAAGAACGTACATTTAAATATATATATCGAAAATCCTAGATAGTTCCGAAGTTAAATTTCCAAAGATTTTAAAATCAAAATCGGGTCCTGTCTGTGTGATAAAAAAAAACAAAATCTAATTCGTCTACCTTAGTTTTTAAATTGTTTTGTTGTTGTTTTGGTGTACATAAGAGCGAAAAGAAATAAAGTTCGAATGATACTCAAAACAAAATATTTCAGCAAAAAATCTTACTGTATAGTTCGATACATTGCAACCTAAATATACTATGCACAAAAAATTAAAAAAACATTCAAAATCGTGTATGTAACGCTATCTATTGAGGTAACATTGTAATTGCTCATGATTTCTCTATTTATATATACTCAAAGGTACAAGCAACAATATGTTTTCGTTCGTTTTAAGATGAAAAATTATTCAATTTTCACACTTTTCATTCATGAATTTCAACAGTTCTCAGTCAAAATTTTCATTTTTTTTTTAGGGGAAAATATGAGAAATTAATAATTTTTGCTATTCGTATCCCTTAATACTCATAGCAAACTACATCTGTTTCACATTCGAAATAAGCCAGCTAACAAAAATCACTTGGTGTGAGTGACAGGGATTCAGGGATAAATAGAATTTTTACGAAAACAAATGGAATGAAAATAGGTGGGGATTCTCAGGAAGAGTATAAAATACAATATAAAATATTTTTAATTTACACACACATGCAAACCTCTTGAATTTCAGTCCCCTCTTGCACTCGGGTTCCTTACCAAACCATACGAATAAATCTAGATACCAGTCCAAGTAAACATTTTTACTGTTGAGTAACTTATGTTTCAATTTGTGGTGTGCAGTACCTCGATTTGCCGTAATTCGAGATATCCCATGCCTAATTGAACTTGATAGAGCCATAGCACAATTGGAGTAAAATTGCGGTCTACATATTCTAACGGCTCCAATTTACGTGTCAAAATCTTTTCCGCATCTCTATCACCCTCTTCCTCGACTTCGAGTATGGTATCCACAATTCCAAATATTTTAAGGAATTCCTTACTCTCATCCACTTGAGCTTCGGTCACGATATCAGTTTTATTTTTCCGTTCGTTTTTATTTATCTTGTCGGCAACTAGACGTATCTCTGATATTTCAAGACGATTACTGGACGCAGAAAATAGTTCTAAACTACACATTTTTCCAATTTCAGATGGAATTCCATCAAAATCTAATTGGTTATCGTTTAGGTATAATCGTGGTAATTTTTGAATTTTACACAGTGATGCTGGAAGTGATTTAAGCTTGTTGCGGGCCAAAAACCAGCTCGACTAAATTAGACAGGGTATCCAAGGCGGTTGGAAAATTTTGTAGCGTTCGTTGTGTATTTCGCATATTTAGACATTCTAGATTCTGGAGAAATGGTAATTGTCGCAACTGAATTCTAGCGGATTATCACTTAAGTTGAGTGTAGAATTGACAGACTACGTGTTTGTGGTGGCAACGTTTCGAGTTTATTGTGCGATAAGTCCAGGAATAGCAAATCGGTTAAATATAAAGTCATTTGTATTGTTGTCCACGCTAGCCCTACTAAGTAGTTATTTCAATAACGCATATTCAGTATAGACCGTTTTGTCTAGAAATAAAAAATTACTTAAAAACCAAATCTTTTAAATAAAGAAAACTTAGAGGTGAACAGAGCATTAAACATAGCAATTTCACATTACAAATACCATTTAAAGCTACAATTTTAATTGACCTTCCCTGAATTTTCATAATTGAATGAATCATAATTTGCGTATACATTTACATATATACACGGCATATTACACAGCAGTGGAGACGTCTTGACATGCTTTACAACAAAATGCAACTTGAATCCTTTATGTTGATTTCAGTTTAAAAAATGCAACCAGCTGAGAATTTAAAAATTGTTGGTCAACATTATAAAATAGAAATCTTCGTACCAACTATAAAAACCAAATAAGAGTAGAATTAAGATGTATGTAACTATGTACCTACATGGGTAGATGGAAATCAAACAAACTTTGTCTCATATCACGAAGACAACCTTTGAAATTATATATTCATTTTTAGAATTCCATTTTCAAAAATCAGAAGCAATTAGCAACGGTAAAAAGAACCAACCCAATATTTATTTCAGAGTTAATATTTAAGATTTTGCTTATAGGTAAGAAAAACAGGGCTTTCGTTGAAAAACGTTATTTATAGAGGAAAATGATATACATTGCAACTGCTGCAGAGTAAAATAGGAAATTATAGCTTCATATTTGGCGGATAAGCTGTTTCAATCACCTTCCAAAAGAAGAAAAATAGCGCTGCCGCGAGGCTTTCCATTATATTTAAATCTATAGATAGAAACCGAAGAGAAATGCCAAAAAGTAGCTATTTATCCAAAGTGGCCAAGATTGGAGAGGATTCATAACAATCAATACTATAGAAATAATCTCGCCAAAATAATTTAATGCAGTATGGAGTTGCGATTAAATAAAATAATACTAGCTGCTAAAATAATATACTGTCTAGAAAAGATAGTAGGTTACGGTTAGGTGAGGTGAAAGTGGCTGTTTCAGTACAATTACACCGGCGACGGTCCACTGTGGTACCCCAGGCTCTCTTTCACTTTTGTCCATGTATTTTTATATAATGTACCTACCTAAGTGGTTATGCTTTTTGTGTGCTAATGTTGGACATGTGCATAGGAAGTGAACTAAAGCCTTTTCCTGTTCCTCATCCATATAGCTTCTGCAGAAGTTATTTGTTTCCAGACATGCGAGAATGTTCTCGAAAAAGCATTATCCTGTAAATATTTTGAAAGAAGAGATTGGAGTACCTCAATTCATGTATTGGCCAAACTTATCTTGCATTACTGCTAGAAAGGGTGTTTTATTGGCCAGACCCACCACCTCTTTCCTCAGCTATTGTTTCAGCACAGAAATATCCTCTCCAGATATTTTCCGGTAGTTGGAGAGTCGTACTTTGCCTAGCGGGTTCATTTTCCCTGTAGTTTCCCATGACGTTCGAGTTCCTAGGTACCCAGACTACACGAGGTCAGAGAAACTAATTCAGGTGACCTTATTGCCGCCCGCTCATATAAATTGGGTTCCACTCGAGGATACTATAATATGTCTCAACCAAGTCGAGACTTAAACAATCACTACCATCCTTAGCCTATGGTACCCGTAACAGAAATCAGAGAGACGAAGATTTATATTTAGTTTATCACAGACGACTTCAGCTCCCACTTTGCCGTCTGGGATTCTCTTGAAGCACATGTGGTCCAAAACTTTTATCGAAGCATAGAATTGTTGTGATGTAATCGAGATTCGCCAGCTCCTTCTAAGGCGTCCTTATCGCCCACTTAAAAACATATAGGCCGTTCTTTGAGCCAGCTCTGTCTTATTTCTGTGTATGTTACCTTGTCAGGAGCTGGATACTAAACACTCACTTCGGCTTTAAGTCCGGATCTTGATACGACGGTGTAGAGCCAGTTCCGATTTCACACTCTATCTATTATTAATGGCGTTGCTGAATGACTACATCCTTATATATACTCATTTCAAAATGTTAGGGGTCCAACGGCCAAATTTCGCTCTGTCAGTAAAAACTAGTGTAGTGCCGTTTAATTTAATTTTCAATAATTATAATAATTATGCTTTGACTCCTTAATCGAGCCTAGTAGAGGTATTTTCCGGAGACTGCTATCGCAAAAATGGTTAGGGCTGGAATATAAATCATATTATATTCAGACTGTGATTCAAAAATCTGTGGCAAATTAAATCGCAATTAGTTTACCGATTGGTAGTGATTTTTTGTGACTTTGAAACATGAATTCGTATGAATTGTGCTTTGAAGTTGAAATTGTGGAATATATTGAATAAATTTGAAAATATGTGTTATAGTTTAGAGTAGATTTACTATATTCGTAAATAGTCTAGTTGATGTCGATTAAGCTTAAATTGTGAACACAAATAATTGATGATATGATGTTTCCAATTGTTCAGTTTTTTCACTACAGTGGATTCCCAAAATAATTAGCCCATATGGATAATTCGAGTATTTTAGATTGAACGGCCAGATTTATGTTGGACCCAATTTGCGAATCAGCAAAATTCGAGGGCATATAGGACAATACTGTTCTCGGAGAAAATATTAGATCCATCTAGAATTTTCGAATGTCGACTCACGTTTACAAATAAGCATATAATATACTCCAACATATTAAGTGTCGTTATCAAATCTTCCCAAGATCACTTGAAGTTTTTTTTTACTGAAGGCTCTTCCTTGCTTCGTTAAATCGTTGCCACTACCCTTTAAAATTTCTAAAAGTTGTTCTGTGGGAAACGTGGGCGGTTTTCTATTGTTGATTACACCACGTACACATTAATCCAGTTTGATGTTAAATCGATTAGCAATAAAAATGTGTATTGTTGAATGGAAAAAATACTGTTTAAAAACGTTATCACGGCCCAAATATTGTATAATTATGTATATTGTGTTTTGACATGGTATACTACGTCTGTTGGTTTTGACAGTTTCCACGATACAATTTTTCTCCAATGTGGTTAAGTTGACTGTTATTTCGTAAGCTGCAATCATCATAGAATTTATTTTGGTATTAAATTAAAGCTTATACGAATTGAGCTAATCTTTAATTTGTAACCAATAAGGCAGAAATAAAAGAGACTTAAAATTCAATAAACGATTTAAATTAGAATTGTCTCCGCTGACTTCTGAACTATCGATGATTGAATATTTATGTTCGTATTCAATTAAGGTTAACATAGTGGACTAAACATGTGCATCGAAAAAATTACAATTGCATTAATTTTAAATAAATTTTATTCATTAAAATGAAACATTTCAATATCTATACAATACCATAATATGCCAAGCATCATTTAGCGTTCAGCTGGTCTCAACTCTATCGCCCGTTCATATAGTATAGAACTATAGATTAATCACAGTGGATTAATCTATACTTCAGAATTTTTTTGTTGAACCAATTTACATCATCCAATTCAAAAATAGGACAATAATTGAAGTTGGTTTAACTAAATTCGCCCCTCTATTTAGGCATTTTAAACTATTTATAAATAATAAAAATTCTGGCAGCTGTGCTATCGGTTCTGGAGTTCGATTTCAAATGACTCTGCTGTACCGTTGCAGCTATACTTCGTTATACTAGAGGGTTATTGTACATTAACACTAAGCTGTCATAAACTATGAAGCTGATAAAGGCTAAAACGCGCTCATTAAGTATTCAGAACCAGTGTGCATTCATCTTCAAATCAATCTCCACCAGTTTCATACAACCTTCCTAACTAATTCCACTCCAAAACATTAGTGAACCTCCACCGAAGCTTATACTTTGCACTAAACTTTTTAGTGCGGCGGGCAGGCAGTGCCCACACTGTTCATTCAGTACTTACAACGTTCATTTTACCATCCTAGAAATTTAAAAAAACAATTATATTTTGATGTCAAATTATAGACCACCTTGCCCAGCGCTCACATAGTAAAACACACCAAAAACTATCTAGCACTGATGCAAGAAAATTTTTCGTACGTCTTTATATGAGTGCATGCGGAAAAGTCGATTAAAATTTGATGTCGACAATTTTTTTAATTTATTATTATTTAAGCTTAGTACGCGGTTCGTGTGAAACTAAATTTTACACACAAAAATGCCATAAGCAAAAAGCGTAATTCACCACTGAACTTTATTTTGTAGTACACAGTTTAGCTAGTGAAAATACGGAAGTTTTCGTGTTAGACTAGAATATAGATGCTTTTGTTAAATCTCTACACGTTTTTCATAACAATTTTATCGTCGTATACGATAAATACGAAGCTAAATTTTGACATGTTAGATATTTTGAATTTTTTAATTTGATTGCGTATCATTAAAATTTTATCGTGTGTAGTTTACAATTGGAGTATTTCATTATTCAAGTTCGTGCACTAAAAATTTACGATCGTCTTTTAATTGGGAGCTAGCGCAAAATTTCATTTCACGCGAACCCCCTTTGTGTGTTATAGAAAATGAAATTTTACAAACCAACAAATTTTCGATAAGGTAAAACTCACGACAAATTATCTGGCCTTGAAGCAAGATAATTTTTCGGGGGTTTTATTATCCGGCTGCTTGGAACGGTCGACTAAAACTTGATATCTTTGAAAACTGCTAATATTTTTGTATTTTATTATTGTGTTGATTATATTGTGGTATATCGTTTTGGCTAATGAGGCTACTAAATATTACTCAGGTGATACTATATACAATCAGAATAGAGCAGTTTTTGATTTATACATACATTTATGATTTTGCGATGATTTTTTTCATCAAAAAAATGTACATTTCTTAAGTCCAGGAGTGTAGTACCCATCCACGTGAGTTGATTAAATTCACGATTGTGGGAGGTGTGGTGTCCATCACATACCAAGACTATTCCGCGATATTCAAAAACTTAATAACAAATATCTTAATGTGACACGCTCTATTATAATATTTAAAAAAATGATTATTGTGTTTTAAATGTATTATATATGAATAAAATCAGTATCAAACTGGAGCTCGGCCCTAACCTTATACATAATATATTCATATTCAGTCATTTGAGCGCTTTGATAATAATTAAAACTAAAAAAAAACTCATTTCATTTTTATGAATCTTAAAATTTTGTTTCCAATCATTTCAAAGCTTTTTTTATATATATATTTTTTATTTATATATTTAATCGTTTAAAATAACCATAAAAAGATTTTCATCTTCATTTTCCCTCATACCACCCGTAAAGCTCTGTTATGTTGCCGAGTATAATATTCCGCTTTATATACTTTAATACTTTAAGACATCACACATATTAAAGTGAGAACAATTCATCACCGAACCAAATATGGTTAAAAAAAAATATTTGTTTGTGTTGTTGTCGATCATAAAAACGGGATTGATTTTCCAAATTGTAATGGAAAATTCCGGGTATGAGGATATTTATTTTCACCCACATTTTCCAAAAAAAAAAACAAAAAAAAAACTTTTGGTTTTTAAATATTTTTTGGTTTGGGTTTTTATTTTTTGTTTTTTAAATTAAAATAAAATGTTAAAAATATTTTATTTTTTGGAATGTTTTTTATACATACATATGCATACATACATACATATGCATACATACATACATATTTTGCTTGAAAGGGTTGAGCATTTTAATAGACATTTATAAATAAAAGGGTTTCATGTTGAATAGAACTTCATTGTTTCAACATTCCATACAGTGTTTTGGTTTTGTCGTTGTTTAGATTATACAAACATAAATTTCAATTTTATAGGTGCACAAACGAATGTCACAGTCCGGTATACCCACCACTACGCCAGAATCTGCGACTGAAAATTTTCGTGCAATTCGACAAACATTCTGCTATTTTGGCCTTTATTTTTGTTGTTGTTTTTTTCACATTCTCTATAAAGGAATTAAAGGTCGAAAAACCAAATTTTGAAGTAAACGTCAGAAAAAAAAGGATTTGGAATTTTTACCGTCATAAAGCTAAGAGAAAAAAATAGCCAGAATAGGGTCGATCATTTATATATTTATGTGGAAATAAGTTTACAAATTTGACTTGAACTGAACATAACAAAACTATATTAAATTTTCTAGAAAGATACGGTGATAATTGCTGCACGTGTTAATGGTATATGGTACAATTCATGATCATACTTCCAAAAAATCTCTCCATACGTTGCGGGACGTATGCATTTTTTTTGGATGCTCACGATTTTCTCAATGTTATTATCGACACCATACATTAACCGCATAACAAGTTATGTTCTTGATCATTTCCAGGTCATCAACATCTCCAGCTTTGTAAAGCATAGGTACATTTCCAGTCAAATGACCCTTAGATCTTTGAATTCGGATACTTTTGTTCAACCACACTTCAGTGGTGCTATTGATGAATGTTGAAACTAAACAAACGAAAAAAAATGTCAAATTTGCTTGCTTTCATGTCTATTCATCAATTTACACAGTATAAATGAAAAGTCATCGAAAAGTAACCTCGGACTTGACCGTTTCATCTTGTATCTTTTATGCCTGGTTCGGATATACATGTTACTAAACGTACGCGGCTGATGTTTCAGATTCATTTAAGGTGATTTCGGGGATTGAATATAGTTTTGTCATTCTTTTATATACCAGAGTTTACGATCACTTGTGTTCCAGAGCCAAATACACGAAAGCCGAATCTAAATTACACATTATATCAATGCTTTAGCTATAATTCTGTAGCATAAAGAACTAAAATGCATTACAAAATTTAAACCAAACAGACAGTTTGAATTTTAAAGTAATGACGTATCGTTTGCAACCAAACCAAGAATAACGGATTTATTTTAAATAGAATAGCCAACATTTCACGGTATTATGCAGCCATCTCTTAACTAATCGAAGTACTTATTGATAATTGATTTGGAAAAATATTTCCTAAATATTTTCTTTACAAAATTTGAAATTTGTTGTAACACATTCATAAGCTGCATATTTTCACATAAAATAACTGGAAAACAAAATGACCTCTGCCAAACAATCACCGTGATTAATTCGATAAAACTGTATAGAACTCTCTGAAACCAACACGGAGTGACAGCAGCTGTAACAAGGTGTAATATAGATATAACAGTCGTTATTTCGTTGTATGCTTGGGATCTTCACACAACATAAGGCAAACAATATGGAAAACTGAAGAGCGTTGAATGGTGTTAGATAATTGACTAGATGGATCACAAGCTAAAGTTGTTAAACACAACTCATATAAAATTTCCAGGAAATATGAAAAATGATAAAACATTTTCAAAAAATACTGCCTCTCATTTTATGAGTAAAATATCATCGGTTTCCTGGAAGAATGACACAACTAAAAATTGCATACTTATCAGGAAATCGATGTTATCATTTGAGACAGTAAATTAAATCGTAAAAATTCTCATGACATTGCATCCATTGCAATAACTCTATATACGAATCGTTGCATTGACGAGGAATTTCATTTTTTTTTAAATAAATACCAACACATGCATTCTATAATTATAGACTGTTCGGCTAGTGGATTTATTGTCCTTTGAAAGCTGAACAATATCCCTATTTTGTAGACGGCTGCCTACAGGTCCGCATTTTATTTGGCCATCTGAACACTGCATAGCTCCATGCTAGCCTGTACTAACATGAACGATGGGTCACCCATGAGTTCTACATTCCAACAGAGGGGGATGTTTTCAATTTAATCACCGATCGTATTCGGGAGATGAAAAATCCATTTTGCAATCCCGCCTCTGTTGTGATTCGAGAACCCCGTATACCTGCCGATCCAAACGTCGCAGCTTAAGCCACTGCGCTATTTACTGTATGCGTAATGTATAGCATAATGTATAAACATAAATAAACGATTTTTTTTTTGTTGCCCAAATAGAAGTGAGCTGACTTTGCTCGCTGAAAGATAAATACTTGTTCATTGGCACCTAGATTTCCTATATACCTGCATGCCATGCGAAGCAATATTTAAATTTGCCATCTTCATTTTGAAATTATTCCTTTAATTAAAATTTGACATATCAGCCATCGAAACTGTAATACAACTTGTCCAATGGTATTCATTTCCTTCAGTTTGCGCGATAATGGTTGCTCTGTTAAGAGGCAAACAAAACTGAAAGAGTCTTGCTGGTTAGCACTTTAGGTGTGTTCGTAAACATTTCTGTGTCCGAATTCTTTTGTTTACAGGCTACATTTTCTTTTTCAGTTTTTTTGGTTGCTTGCACTCTTTAATATATAAACTTAATGATCTGTTATACTCTTTGTTCTGGACGTAAATAGATATGTTGTTCCACACGGCTTTATGCCATTTCAATACCAGCTTGGCTTCATTTGACTTGGCTTTACTATACGTATGTTGTGTTCTCGCTTTCGTAAATTTTCCCAGCGTTTCTCAATCGTTTTTCATTTACTAATATAGCTTCTAAAAATAAAAGCTTCTAATAAATTTTCATAGTCTGGAACAAAAAAGTATGTGATTTTAAATAACACCACAGAAAATAATCAAAGGTAGTAAGGTTCGACCGAAATGATTTAGTTCCCATTTTCTTCAAATTTGATAGTAAATTAACTATTCGTTAGAACTGATTTTTTGCCGAAACCTTTCTTCCGGTTTTTAGATTTATGTGCTTGAATATCATTTTTTATAGGTAGAGAGTTCGCACAAATCTTTTAGTCTTTATACATTTCTTGTATTACATAAAATTACGCAAAAATTATATTTTTGTTTAAAAAGTTTAAAAATGACAATCTTGAGTTGCTCTTTGGTCAACACCATGTTTATAACTTAAAATAAAAACAAAACGTAACATCAATAAATTTGAACAGAGCACTAGATTAAAAAATGTAATTTTTGTTTGTGATGTAACGATTATTTGAGAAATTTGTTCTGTTTTTAAAGCATATTATATCTGAGTAAAACAGCTTTCGTTGAATGATTCGAATGATAAAACCACAATAAGAACACACATTACTGCGCCAGAACGGTTTACTCAAATATTATATTTAAGGTCTGTGTATTAAATACAGATATAATAATAAATATATTATGTATATTTCACAATATGTACATACAAACACAACATTATTTTAATCATTAAAATCATATATAATTTCTCCATGGGCAAATATTTTTATAATTATTATTTTTATTTTAATATTATTAAAATATACAAAAAACATCGTATTTTATTTTTTATTAATTCAAAATTATGGGAATGGCTGAAACAATTAAAATTGTTTTTATGTAATATCATAAAAAAAATTAAATAAACCAATACAATAAAATGAGGACCTAATCGATATTTTTCCATCAGATTATACATATTTCCGACATTTTGATTCTCATTTTGCATACATATCTCTGAAGCTTAAAAAACCTAACACTGCTAATCGTGTAATGGGTATGCGGTGACTGAGACTGTTTCTTCTATTCATGAAAGAAATTTGAACGGGCTTGTTTGAAATGATTTTTTTTTTTTTGAAAGAATGGCTACGGCTCTATTCATGAATAAAATACTTATACTCGCATATACTATGTGCTTGATACCAAGATTTTGACTTAATTACCGAATTTTCTAAATTGTTGATAAGTTTATTCAGTCGTACATAGATAATACATATACATAGTCACAATTAAATAAATTATAATTATTTTTATAGCTCTAATTTTCAAACTAAAGCATTTCAATATTTAATGCCCAATACACATAAAATGGTAACTAAAGCGAAAACCAACCTCAGAGTGTGTTATTAAATTAATTAAGCAATTGGTAGCCGCCTGGTGGCCAATAGTATAATTAATCATCAATTTAGAATATTCGGTGAGCCTGCAATAGCTGGTAAATCATTTATGTATTACGATAAAAGTCGATTTTTGTCATTTGTGTTTTATTGTTCATTTCTATTTATTATTTTATAATCGTTGAGCACACAGTTTAATAAAAAAAATATTAACATCAACGTCAAATTTTAATTTGATTTAATTTATTCGCTTTTGATATGGTACATACATCAGGTTTTCCTGGATTTCCGGCAGGCCTACGACTCGATCAATCGAGAGAGTTTGTGGTCTGCCCTGGAATACCTAGGAATGCCAACAAAATTGGTACGACTGTGTAGGATGACAGTGACGCAGTCTCAATGCTGTGTTAAAGTTGAGAACAGGCTATCGACAATTTTTGCAGTTAACTCGGGTGTTCGGCAGGGAGATGCTCTGTCCCCGATACTCTTTAATCTCATGTTGGAGTACATCTTTCGTAAAACTGAAACACCTCAGCGTAACATCTTATATCGCCAGTCCAATCAAGTGCTTGCATATGCAGATGACATATGCGTGATTGGACTGAATAACAACGGAGTGAAAGAAATACTTGATCCGCTTGTAGAGTTTTCAGCTTCTGTTGGACTCCAGATCAATGAGTCCAAAACGAAATACCTGATCTCTGGTTTTAGAGACAATGGCACACCAGATTTTAGTAGTGGCCACCACACGTTTGAGGGAGTGAGGAGGTTCAAATATTTGGGCTCTCTTATCACTCACGATAACAGTGTGGGTGAGGATATTAAAGTGCGGCTGGCAGCTGGCAGTCGTTCTTTGTATCCTCTAAGGCCACTGCTAAAATCTAAATACTTATCAGGTGCCGTGAAGCTGAAGCTTTACAAAGCGTTGATCAGGCCCGTTGTTATGTTTGGATGTGAAAGTTGGGCGCTGACGGATGAGTACGAGAGATGGCTCCTTACATTTGAGAGAAGAATCATGCGTGTGATTTACGGCCCTAAACGCGAAATAGATGGTACATACCGAGCTCTGTACAATTTCGAGATCAGAGATCTGATGAAGATCCCCGATATTGTACATGAAGTTAGATCTCAGCGAGTACGCTGGCTCGGTCACGTTCTGCGTGCTGATCCGGAACGAATTGTGCAGCGATCTCTGAAAGGAGAGCCACCATATGGTAGGCGCAGAGGTCGTTGCAGGCGACGATGGCTCCACGATGTAGAGAACGACTTGGCCTCTTCAGATTGTCTAAGACAGTATGAAGACCAAGCTCAGGATCGAAACCGTTGGAGCCAGATTGTTGATTCAGTAAGGGGCCAGTAATGGCCTTTAACACTGTTATTATTATTTGATATGGTAGGTAATTTAAGCTAATTTACAGCAAATTAAAGTAAAAGTCGACTTTTATCTGAGTAATGTCCCCTCACGCTTATTAGAACGAAATTTTATAGAAACGTGTATAACCGCTAGATATCATCTTCCCATATATAAATAAAGGGTTCCCAATAAGGACTTGACAACTTTTTTTTTAAATAAAACGTGAACCATTTGCGATATCTCGAAAATTTTATTATTGGTTTGAAGTACAATCAAAACATTTGTATATAAAATTCGACATCGTTCATATGTCCACCACGGGCATGTTTGCAGGTGTCGATTCGTTGAATCCAATTATCGATGACTTGGCCACACATTTCGATGGAAACGGCCGCTATCTCTCGTTTACTATTGCCTCTAGCTCCTCTAACGACGCCGGCTGTTGGCATAGAACAATGAGTTAACGTAGCTCCATAATAAAAAGTCTAGAGGTGTTAAATCACACGATCTGTGTGGCATGTCGCACCGTCTTGTTGAAACCACATATCATTAATGTCTAGCTCATGCAATTGAACAATGAAATAACGTTACACCATGTCTCTGTAGCGATTTCCATTGACTATAATCATGAAAACCACACCATACAGATATTTTTTGTGGATTAAGTGTTGTTTTTCGAATCCGTTTAACCAAAAATGCACTTGACCAAAAATAGGAAGTACCGCTCTTGAATTTGCAGTCACCGACTCGGAATTTTTGTAGTAAATTTTAATTATTTGTAAACGTTGTTCGTTCGTGTACTTTACCATAATGAGAATGTTGTCTTTACTGAAGGTTTTGACACTGACAGTTTGGTTATTTGTTTAAGGGTGCGCTCACAGTGAAAGTTCAAAGTTGTTAAGTCCCAAATGGGAATCCCGATATTTTACAGATTACTGGAAAAATATTGATAAGTTTGGTTTGGCGTAAATGGATTTGTCAAAATAGTATCAACTTTCAGACATAATCATGAACAAGCAAATTAAATATATTTAACTTTACTATAAAAAAATTAAAAACCAATACCTAAGTTTGTGCGGGCAAAAAACGATTTGTACGGTACCCAGGTTTTAATGAATTGAGAGTAAAGCCTTAAGCAAATTTAACAGTAGAGTAGAAATCGAGGTAAATTCGTAATTTGTGGAGACTGAAGAGTGAAGAGCGACTGACATAATAAAATAAAATAATGATCTACTGTTCGTTTTATTTTATAAATTCAAGCCTTTCTCTTTTTAATGTCGTCGGTTAAAACAGGAAAGAAAAATATTAAATTCGAAAAACAAAAATTTTCACAGTGCATGCACCTGTTGAATTATTTTATTCGATTATTTTTTATTTGTAATTTTTCAACACTTTTTTCTGTATTTTTCACGACATTTAATGGTATGATGTTGGGTGGATGTATTACTCACATTTATGTAGCAAAAAAAAAAAAGAAATAGGAAAATATAAATTTTCCGTTTGGGTGACATATGTGTTAAATGGCTTCGACAAAAAACGACTACAACAACATTAAAATAATTTTATTTGAAATAACAGAGCGAGAAAAAAAATTATTAAATAAATTATTTTAAAAAAATTAAATTGGTGGTGAATAAATGTACGGCGGCTATTCCACCATAGATGTCTCTAACATTAAGCAAGATACCGATACGAAACGTCAAAAAAGTGTAAACAATAAATATGGAATTTATCTTGTACACGAATTTTAAATTGTCATTTAAAGTTTAAGAAAATAAATATTAATTATGTATTATTGTGAAGTGGCTGGTTGTACCAATCATAGCGCCATGCCCGACATTACTGTGTACATGTTTCCATCGGAAGCGGCTAATCCGCAACGTCATTTAATTTGGAAACAGAAAGTTGGCATTACAAAGCCAATCACAAACGATGTTCGCATATGCAATATGCATTTCCACAAGGATGATTTTTATCAGCGAAAAAAGAATACGACTACAAATAAAGTTTTGGTGCCCCTGTTGAAACCAACCGCAATTCCCAATCGAAATTTACCCGGGCAATGCTACGAAGAAAATGTGAGCGATCATGAAGAGGCACCATCCGAAGAAGAATTGATTAAGAAACGTAAACTAGAAATGGAAACTGATGTACATTTTGAAATGACAAAATTTACTATAGATCCAATATCGAACTTATTAGAGGGAGGCGATTCTGCAGTCGCAGACACAAAATTGTTCATGCAAAAACATTTCAGTGGCTATTGGAATGCGAGAGAGAAAACAAACGTGTATTGCACTGAATTGGAAAATGACAAGAAGGAAACCAAACTCTATGATATAATAGTTCCTCCTGTTACTGCGTCTATCGAACAACCCGAATTTGCACGAAATCAACCGCTCAAGATAGAACCACCACCTAATCAAGAATACACTGAAACAATAAATGTGATAGTTACAGAAGAAGAGAACGCAATAAGTGATGTGCGTGCTGCCAAACCCATAGACACCCCTCCAGAATATATAATTGAAATCAGTAATAAATTGTCCGACATGAAGGAACTGATTAACAATCGAATGGATAAACTTGAATCAGAAATCGCCGAATTACGTAATATAAATTTAATAGCGCAGCAATTTCCATTTGATAATCCAGCCGATTTGCTTGACTTTGAATCCAAATTAAAAACTACTCCAGACTTGTTGCAGTCATTCCATCATTATTTGAATTCAATACCGGTGACAGAAACGGGTGAGCTATATCTCACCAAAATATTGGATAAACTATTTACAAGTGATTTACGTAAAACTGTATTATGGGATACTAATTCGGCCAAAATCAGTGGTAGGCTTAATAGATCTACATCTAGAATTGTTATAAATAATTTTAAATTGATAAATTTAATTCGATCAACTGTTTTACAACAATTTAATGCCAACGTTAATTATAATGGGGTTGAGGATGAGTTCAAAAGATTTTTTTGTCATTAAAATTATTGAATAAAATATTTTATTTTGGAATTAAGGTTTTGTTGTTATTTTTGAATGCTACACATATCCGAAAGAGTATTTGATTCGAATCAGATTTGCTCGTTTCTTATTCAAATCAAATACGAATGGTACACATGAATTTAAATCGGATAAATTCATTCTCTTTATTTTCAAACGAAAATTTAAATTGGAGATTTAAATTATTGAACTTATATAACCTCAAGGTAAATAACATCTTGCGATTCTCTAGTGCCACATACGAACGATAATTGCAGCTGTATATCATTTAGACCATAAATTCCATTTTGGATTCAGCTGTACACCAAATTATGGATGAGATTAGTCATTTTGTTGATAATATAATATATATGTGTCCACTGAAGACGACAGCCCTTAAATGACTAATAAAATCTTATTTGGATGATACACACGAAGTTAAATTGCGACTGATAATGAAGATTGATGATTTTTGCTTTCACATGATCTTAAATTGAAACGTATAAGCATATATGGTTCTTCGAAGCTAAGTTAGAAAAACATATTCAGAAATAATTCAAATTTTATTATAAATAAAAATATGAAAATCTTACAATTAACTAATAAAACATTAAATTAATTAAAAATATGCGACCACCATCCACTTCACTGAGCATAAGCGAATTATTTTTGGTATCTGGCTCGCACGTTTCCATTTTCATGTCCTTGTAATCTTCGGTGCATTTTATAGTCGCAGCTTAATGCGATCTTGTGCCAACGATGTGATTTGGTTTAATCGAATACATTCGTGAAATACAATTTTTCAATTTTCTTGCTTCCGTAACCGTTGTTCATGTCGAGTGTTGATTTAATTTTTTCTACAAGTAGCCTTATTGGCACATTTCAGTAGAAGTGGTGAACTGGTTAGTGTTATGCCACCTAGATGTAACCGAACAGCTCATTGTATGAATTTAAGCCAAATACTATATTTGCCTCGGATACACGTTCCTCTAGAGGCGTTTGATCGGCAATCGCTATAAGCCCATTATTGAAAATGCCAAAACAAATGCAAACTGGATAATGGTGTAATTGTATGGGAATTGAATCTTTTACTGCGTGCGTGAGAATAATTAATTCATCGCCTGATGTTGTCACATCAGGTTGTTTGAAATGGGATGGTGGCATAGTCTTGCGACTGAAGGACAATCGATAATGTTTCCCACGTGATTCAATACGTGTACATCGACCCGTAAATTCCAAACTTTTTCATCGGCTACAACACATAACGACTCCAAATCGACGGCGCGTGATATTTAACTCCCTGCTCGAGAATTCTATACACATATACGCTAAGCTCAGGTAAGTGATTTGGTTCTAAAAGTGGCGCGGCCATCGGGCCTAATTCTACATTCAAATGTAAAAGTCCTTCATTTGGTCTCGTCGATGTTGGTTGCACATCACATCAGACTTGTGGTAAAACACTCGTGTCGCCCATTGAAACATGAACCGCATTCGTTTCCAAAATTGTTGCGAATGTACCGGAATTCTGACAGCCCTCGTCCTCTAACCTCTAAAACATACAACAAAATTAATATTTAATTAATGCTGAGATTACACACTTTTTCCTGTTCTATACATTTTTTCCTGAATGACTTTTCACAAAACAAAACAAAATTATTTTTTCTTATATATGCAATCGGCAAATGTTTGTTTGTATACAAAATTTTGACGTTTATTTAATGAAACAAATTTATCTCACAAAATTTGTCAATTTATTTTAGTTTTCCAAATTACCATTTTATACATATTGTCGCTGTTGTTCATGAAGACAATGTAATGGTATACTGCCATCTAGTATCGAACGGATAGTTTAGTTTATTATGTGTTTTTGCTAGCTTAAGTAGTAACTAATTCTCTTTATAAATGTTTAAGTATAGATGGCGTTTATTTTGATTTTCAGTACTCTCATTTATAGGTGGTATACACTTTTTAGAAAAAAATTCGAACCAACAGTCGCCAAATTGCGTTAAGTTTTTGGCTAAATTAAACGTAAGCATATTAGTAATATACATTAAAATGAGAGTTTACTTGTTAAGTGCAAGCTACGGATTATAATTAATCAGTTTTCCTGATTTCCAACCAATTTTTAAGTTTCATCACGATAATTATGCGGAACATTTTGAGTTGGACGCATACTACCGTATGTGTGTGAGTCTTTCTAAAATTGGCGATTCAAAACAGGCGCGTTATTAAAGTTACATCGAACCTATATATGCAGGATTATTTAAATAGTAGGCAAATTTAAAACGGTGCAATAGTGCATGTCCAAAAAGTCAGTTATCACCTACAATGGTATTTGGATTATCTGACAGCAGTATCGTGCTCAGGGATGGACGTTTACGCCTCATCTACTATTGTCTACATTGACGTGTCGATAACCTGTAGTTAACGTCAACAACGTAGACAATGTTGATAACGTAGACAATTCCTATAGTGGTTTTATCAATTAGTTCTAAACTAAAGGGTGGCCAAATTTCTTTAGAAATGTTTATCCATTACAAAATTATTAAATTGACCCAAAACAATGATATATAGGCTCACAAAAATCAGATAAAAAGGTTATAACCTTCATTAAAAATAATCCGGCGAACTTTAACTATGTCATACACACCCCACTCCATGGTAAAACGAATTCGAGTTCAGGAAGACTATAAGTGCTACCGAGTTATTAAAAAGCCAAATCGTTCAGATAATCAATACCTGTTCATGTATATAAAAACCAACAACTGTCCTATTATTGTGGCAGGATTGTACTGTCCACCTAGACATTCTATTAAAAACAAACAATACTCAGAATTCTTCAAGCGTCTTGGAAAAAGGTTCATAATAAGTGGTGACATTAATGCAAAGAATAATCACTTGGGTTCTAGATTAACTACAACTAAAGGAAAATAATTACTGATTGCTACCTATTAAAAAGCCAAACCGTTGAGATAACCAACACTTGTTCGATAAAATGTGTGCCAGACTGATGACGAAATTTTCACAAATAATTTAGTGGATGTGTTTCGAATGACGGCCGCAACTGCGATGATTCTTTCTCAAAGTCCAATTTTTGGAGATGCGTTCGAGAATATCGAATGGTATTTGGCGAGTGATACGAGTAATGTTGGCTTCCAATGCCTCAACTCTAGCTGGTTTATTTACATAGACTTTGGACTTTGCGTAGCCCCAAAGAAAAGAGTCTAGAGGTATCCCACGATCTAAATAGCCAATTCAACGATCCGAACCGTGAAATTAATTGCCCACCAACATGATTTTTCAATAAGTACATTGCTTCGCGCGCTATATGGCAAAGAGCGCTAACTTCTTGGAACCAAATGTCGTCGAGGTCGGGCTTCAATTTTAGGAACCAAATATTCCGTTATCATGGCGCAGTAACGAGAACTATTCACAGGTACACCCCAGTCGTCTTGTTTTTTTCAAGAAATATGGACGAATCATTTCACACCAAGATGTCTATTTAGTCGCGTATCATCTAATACTATAAACTGGGATTCAAACTTTTCGATGGTATTCCAAAAAGTGGTGATTATGTCAACCGTAACTTGGTCTAAGCGCACAAAACACATTCCTCACAGAACGCTGATTTTCGTAATAAAGCTAAACAATTTGTAGACACTATTCCGCGCTCAGTCTTTCCATGATGAAATCGCAAACAATACTGACTAAATAAAAACACGATGACAGTTTCAAACTATGCATGCGTCATTTGTCAAAAAGTAACAAATGAAAAAATCACCTCTAGATGAACCCGTATTGGCTCCACTAGGAGGTGAAAGAGTCTAAGTCTGCCGTAGCAGCCACTATAACCTAACTTTAGAAATTGTCGATTTGGATTAATATGATTGAGCAATATGATTCAGGTACATAATGTCAACAATCCTTTAGTTTCAGCCGTCTCGCTTAAATCGACTTCAATAATTGTCACGTAGCATGATGTGGCACGACTGTGGAAATGTTAAACGCAAACTTCACACTTAATTGATTTCGATTAAATGGACCAAAAAAAAAGAGTGTTCCATAAAGCCGATCAGAAGAGGGTTCGCGATTACACTGTTAAAATGAAACACATTCAAATTTCGATTAATATTTATAATATATTTTTTTTTTTCAATTTATTTTTAATATATTTTTTTTCGTTTAACTATAATTTTAATTTTTTTTTTAATTTAATTTTTTTAAATTATAACTTTATAATATTATTTGTTTGTTTTTGTAATTTTTTAATTTTTTAAATTTATTTTAATTATTTGCACATACAATAATCAGCGATCGACCTTAATTTTAAATTATTTGTTTGTTTGTTTTGTTTTGTTTTGTTTTGTTTGTAAGTATAATTTATTTATTTAATGTATTTTTTATTATAATAATAATTTTTTTTATTTTATTTTTTATCTAGATGTACATATATTTATTTTAAAGTTAATTTTCTCAATAAATGTTTATTATATTTTACTGTTGTTTTGTTTGGTTTATTCATTATTTATTATTAATTATATTTAAATCAATCATATATAATTTATTTAAAGTAGGTTTTTGATGTATTTTTTTTTTTTTAGGTTTTCAAGTTTTCTTTTTCATTAATAGTAGAGTTTAAATTAAAAAAATATATATTTTCATAATGAAAGTAAAAATATAATTAACTAAATACGTAAAATAAATTGAATTGTATTATTTTTTTTTTTTGGTTGATTATGAAAGGTGATTGGTGTGTGGTGGTGTGTGTTATTATATATGGATGATTTCCTTTTTAATTTTTGTTGGTTAATTAATTTCACTACTCAAATTTTCTAAAATAAATTAAATATCTAATGTTTTTTTTTTTTCTAATTTTATTTTATTATTTTGTTTTTTAATTAGGAAAGATATGTGAAATGTGTTAATATTTTTTTATTTATTTTATTTAAATTTCTTTTAAAGAAATATTTAAATTAATGAAAACTAATAAATTCATATAAGGAATGATACTCATATTGGTTAAATAAATAAATTATAATTAATTGTTTATTAATAATATTTATTAATTTTGTTTTTATTAATTAAAGCTTTATGTTTGTATTTTAAATTAAATTAATTTATATATATATATATATATATATATATATATATATATATATATATATATATATATATATATATATATATATATATATATATATATATATATATATATATATATATATATATATATATATTTGAAATATGTGATGAAATTTTTAAATATTAAATTAATTTAATGTATGTTTAAAATATTTATATATTTTTTTCGTATTTGAGCCTAATTAAATATTCATATGTATATATATATAGTATTTGTGCATTATCTAATTTTTTTATTATTTTTTTATTTTTGATAATACATTATAAATTATAGGAAACATACATTAAATCATTTAATTATTATATTTACTATTATTTTCTATATTATTATTTTGTTCTACAAATTATTTATTATTTAATGGTAGATTTCTCATTCTTCATCTAAACACATTGATCAATTTACTTTTAATTATTAATTAATTAAGTTTATTTATTTATTTATTATAATATAATGAACACATATAAATAACTATATTTTTTTTTTATTAATTATATATTTACTAATAAATATTTAATATTTCTGGTTTTGTTTTTATTTTATTTTATTATTAAATAATGAAAAATGAAATAATTATATAAATGAATTAAAACTAAAGAGTTTTGAGTATTTTTAGTGAATAAAAATGTTTAAAAAATAAAAAATTATTTTCGTTTGGTGTTCTTTAGTAATAATTTAATTTATAATCAAAATTGCTTTTTTATTTATTTTTAGGCAGCACTTTAATTTTATTTTATTAATTTAATGGTAATTTAGCTGCAATTAAAAATAAGTTCTATAAATAAGAGTATGTCCTATAAAAATAAAAATAATAAAAATAAAATTTTAGTAGTTGTGCTTTTGGTTAAAAACAAAACGAATAATATATATTTTATATTAATTATATAATTTTGTTTAACAATTAAGAGGCAGTATTATTATTATTATTATTATTTATTAGTGAATATTTATTTATTTTTCGGTTTTAATTTTAATACCCAATAATTTATAATCTTATATACTTTTCTGTTATATTTATATGTATATATACAATTAGAGAAGTAAAGTGAAATAATATAATTTAATAATTTATTGTATTTAGTTATAAATAAAAAATAAAAATAAATCGTGTGTTTATTTATTTATCTTTCTTGAATTGGTCGATCAATATTATTTTATTTATTTTAAATTTTTTAAGGTACTTGGAAATTATATTTATACATTTAAAAAATTATAATAATCAGAAATAGCATTAAAACTAAATGGAAAATTATGTTTTCAAAAATATTTCAGCGATGTGAGTATTCTTCAGGAAAACATAATTTTTCTTTTATGTTATATATATATATATATATATATATATATATATATATATATACCTATATATAATACAATTATATAATTGTTACAAAGAGAAAGAGAAATTCGAAATACATAATTTAATTAATTAATTTATTTGCTTTTAATGGAGGAATGTACGTAATATGTTTAAATATAATTTTTAATAAGTTATATGTATTTATATTTGTATAATTTAGAAGGAAAAATATTTATTTGAGATATAATTTGATTAGTTTTATTTAAAGTAAGCAGAATAGAAAACGAAAAATAATTAATAATTAAACTAACTTAAAATTTATAATAATTGTTAAATTAAACATATATTTATTTTTATATATAGACATATTTACATACACACAAACACACACATGCATACTCAAAATAATTAAATAAATATTTAATTTTTTTTTTTTTTTTAAATTTTTAGTCGTGTTTTCTTTTGTTGTATTTTTATTGTCTCTATCAATATTTTTATTAATTTATTTGGTATAATTATATTTAAATTAGTACAAATTTTAAGATTATTTTAAGTTAAAAAGAGTGAGAGAGAAAGAGAGAGAGAGAGAGCGAAAAAATATTTTAAATTATTTATATTTGACTAAATAGGTAGGTTGGTTGGTGTGTGTGTGTGAATCGATATTTGCAATACTATTTTATTTATGTAATTGTTATCAATAAAATTTTGTGAAAGAGACGGGGGGAAGGTAGAATTGTGAATTCTTATTTTCTTATAAAAAAAAAAAAAAAAATAGAAAATGAATAAAATAGAAAGAAAATTAATAATAATATATAATACATATTAATAATTATATAAATGTGATTGTATTATAATTATATATTTTTATATATTTTAATGTTTTTTAATTAATAATACTGTAGTGATTGTATTTAAAGTCCAGAAAAGTAATAATTATGAATGTGGTTGTGTTTTTTTTTACAGAAAAACAAATTTTAATTTATTGTCATTTGACATAAATTTAATTTTTAATTTTAGTATTTTATATTATATTGCTTTGTTGCTTTAATATTAATTTTCTTAATATTTTTATCATTTTCGACTTTTCTTCTTGCATTTTAATTTTTGTTTGTACAAAAGATAATAAATCTTTATGTATATAAATAATAGTATATTAAATATTAATTAACATTATATTATTTTTATTTTTTTTTACAATTGTTAATACTGAATTTTTAATTTATAATGATACCTTGTTTTTTTTTTAATTTTACTTTTATTTGTTTATAACTTTTTAACAAAATAATGTTATTGATATGATTTTTAATTAATTTATTATATGAATAAATTTTAAATAATAGTAACAAAAAAAAAAAAATTGGGATTTATGTAATTTATTTATTTTTTGTTATTTAAACAAGATGGCAGTGTTTTAATTTATTTAGATTTTGTAATTTTTTACAAGTTTCATTTACAAAATGATTGTGCTTTTTTTTTGTAATTGAATTCCCAATTAAATTAAATGTGTAATAATATTAGTAATAGTAATAATAGTAATAATAATAATAATATTTAATTCTAAAGAAATGAAAGAAACTAATTTTTTTGTCATGCATTTTTATTTTGATTTTATAATAATTAATTATTAATGATTTTGTTGAAATTAGTGAATTAAATGATTTAACAAAATTAAAATTTAACAACAAATAAAAAAAACGAAACAAAAAGTTTACTTATCTTTCACTGAAAATGTTTTGCTAATTTTAATTTAATTTTGTGTGTACATTGATTTAAACGGTATTTAATCGGATTCCTCAAAAATATCCTGAAAATTAAATAATTTGTAAATTTATAAAAACTCAATAATAATATTTAATTATAAATTTAATCATGTATTCATTTGAAAAGATATCCGAATTATTTTGAAACCCAGGACGCAAGTCGAAATCGATATACCGAAAAATCAAAATTAAATATTGTCCACAATAAAGAAGAATAAAGCTATAAAATCAAAAACTAAAACTGAAAGTTTTATTTTTATTTTTAAAGTAAATTATCTAGTGGCAAAAGATTACACAAAAAACATGAATAATATTCATTTAAACTCAATCAATGCACTGGAAAGCAGTATCCTCACCCATGTGAACGAGATTGTTTTGAATTCTGCTGAGACAAACAAACACTTAACATTGTCAAATTGACTTAATGAGTATTTTATAGAAATAGCAGACATTTAACGAGAGAAAAGAAGTAGCGAGTATTGTGTGGTACAGTGGCGGAGCCAGATATTTGCTGAGGGAGGGGTTACCAAATAAAAACATAATTTCTTATTGGAAAAAATCACAATTTTTATTTTTATCCAAATTTATAATGATTTCAGGTTTATCAGCCCCATTTCACTGTCTATTGATACATCCATCCACGTCCCGGTAAATATTTAATAATACCGCGATCCTTTGGTTGGCATGAATAAAACACAGACCACAGTATAACCTCAGAAGACTATTCTTTGCGCTTGAGCATTTTGAATGAATAAAAAAATCTGAGGTAATACTTCTGTACTTAAACAAGGCATTTGATTGATTTAACTTAGCCAATCACGTTCATATACCTTTTTGTAATGTGGATGCGTAATGCAATTTGAATTCATTTCTTACACATTTGTATAATTGTGTAAGAATTGTTTATCCGAGTTAACTATTAAAATGAACTTGGAAATTAATTACGCATATTAATGGTTTAAAGGATGTTATAAATTCCATGGAGGATAAAATTGATCCTTCCATATTTTCTATACTGCCATTCTTCGTTTTTAGGATTATCAAAATAACAATTTTCCAGATTAAATCTATCTTTCAATTCTTGTATTCGATATGTTAATAATTTGAAAAAGTTTCACCATATTTCTATGTATAAAAAATCGGGTTGCAATCTAAGGACATTTTATGGCTTTCAGTACCACACTGGTTACATCAATTTATAAAATTCTTCAGGAAAAGAAGCCTTCATATCTATATGGGAAACTTTCACGTCTGAGATCTCGACGCACTGGGAATATTTTGTTACCGAAGAACCGGAGTAAAGTTTTCAATAGTTCATTTTTTGTCAGAGGAGGTGGCTTATGGAACTCTTTGCCGTCTAACATTAAATCGTCATCATCATTAGGCATTTTTCGGGAGAAGTGTAGGCAGTATTATTCTATTATAAATATCTAATAATTATTATTATAGTTTCTATTATTTTGCAAATATTTCTTGTTACTTTTATTTTGGTTTGTAGTTTTTATTTTATAATGTTTTAGTTTTAGTTTATTTTTTGTTTCTAAACCTAAAATTGTAATGGCTTAAGCATATTGTAATAAGTTTATAACTTGTATAAATAAATAAATAATAAAAATATAATCATCGAAATCATCTAACTTCATTACTTTGAGTATAATCACCTTGGGCGAGAGGTTTTAACGTTACAACATGTGCAATCTTCAGCTTGCAATAGATTACGAAAACTAATACTTTTCTTGCCCTGTAGCTTTATATCATTCCATTTAACGTATCATTCCATTTAACTACAATTTTTCTTTTTGGTAATTTTGTTCAACATTTTTCGGGTAAATCGATTCACCAACGTTGCGACATATTTTGTATAATTTTGACTCTCGAATATTTATTTATTGTGCATTTATAGATGTGCATACGACGAAGTTGAGTCTATACTAGAATACAAATTAGCAAAGTAGAAACTTCCAATAAATATCTCGTTTTTTATTCATAGCATAATTGAGTATAAGAACTCTTCATTCGAGTTTATTTATTTTCAACCTTAAATTTTAATTTAAACTCAGTTCAAAATCAAAATATTAATATAGTCGGTTAAATATTTTAAAATCGGTCGTTTGACTTTAACTGGAGAACCGGTTGTTAAATACTTCGTGCAACCGGGCATGAATTTCCAAATTGACGTATCGCTGTCGAATATTTTTAATAGATCATGAACATTTGGGAAAATTATAAAAATTGCAATAAACTTTAATCCTTTGAGTCCATTGACCGGAATGAACAGCAACTATTTAAAACAATACTTATCCCTTTGCAACTATCGGGCTCATAATGTGTTGGTTTTGATTTTATATTATATTTTACATACATATATACAATACATACATACATACAAACATTGTAATCGAATTATAAATTATTTCCTTAATGCCTAATATTAAATGTCTGATATGAATCTGCCCAAAGCACAGTTAATGCAGCTCCAAGTTCAATATCCTGTAGAGTGAAAGGAAGCTAACCACTTTCAAGCAATTCTAAAATTTTTTGGTATGTAAGTTTAGCACAAGTGTTGATTTTTGATTGGTCGTGCGTAGTTTTGATACGAATAACGTTAATTGACAATATAAAAAATATTTGTGCTATCAGTAAGATTTCGACAAACTAAACTAACTAAACTACCCATTTAAATTTAAGTATCATCCAGTTGTTCCATTATATTTGGTTAAGAAATGAACACGATGAGTGGCGTCTATGTGGCGACAAATATTGGCAGAATTTTGAAAGTATTGCGAGTCGACATCTATAGGCCCATACATTTAGGATTTATAGTTTATGGATTGCACGGTAAACGCATATTTTCCACTATCGATCTCGTAAAGTATAGAAATAACAGGGATCTTAACTAACTCAATTCGGTTTCGAATTATTCGTGAAACTTTTCCAAAATTCATATATGTTGTCGTAAGAAGATTTTATTTCTCGTTTACGTGGCTTAACGAGGTACTTACTACTTACTGGTTTATTCCATAATGAAGAACATTATTGCGCAAAGTATTCTATCGCTTTCTATAATATTCGTATGGGAACTATAGTAGAAGACAACTACCCGATAAAGTTATTGCCATTATCTATCTCTATTATAAGGTTTACAACAATTTTTGGTTATATGTAATTTTCATCGACGATTTGTGTGAGCGAATGAAGATAAATTGTAAAATAAAATATGTAAAGAAGAGTTAGCAAAGGCAGTAATTTTAGCTAACCCATATCTTCATCAGATCCACTTACTTTAATGGTTGATAATTCAGGATTCCGATAGTAGTTTGGCAGCTGTGGTGCAACAACTGTTGGGTACGGGTTGGACGTAACTCAGTTTCTTTGTAAAAGCTAATAGCGACCCAACAAAAATACAGTACGTACGACAGGGTATTATTGCCAGTATATTCAGTGGTAAGACATTTGCTGGATAGCCAACACTTTTCCAATATTTTATTCTAATATTTATGAAAAACAATGATGACTAACCAATTACCAAGTCAGTTCATCCGTCAGGAAGCTCAATCAGTTCGTTCTTCCAAGGTATTCATCAATGTATACCGATGAACACTAGTTTTATGCAGTCAACCATTAATTTGACATAAAACTGGATTATTGCAATGTAGAGTGTTTTTTTGGTATAAAATATGAATTTTGCAATTCAATGTTAGCATTGCTTTCCAAGCAGAAATTGTTTATTTTTTGCGTAGAGCCAAAAAAAATATTGACTTTAACTTTAAAATAACTTTCAAGATACCATCACACTAAAATTAATATTATAATGTCCACTGTTCCTCTTCCGCTCCCCTTTCCAACTAAATTAATAAATTTTTCCAATTATAACCCTTACTTATAAAATACCCGAAATATTCTTTTTTATATACTCGCGTGAATATCTGGCAGCCAATAGTTTAATACAAAACTATAGTTGGGCTTTGGGTTTGTTAGGTGAGCGTACAATAAAAGTCATTTAAATAGCTTAATTCTGTTTATAAATACTTATTAAACATGTTCAACACAGCTTATACAAATTAGGTCCAAATTTGAAGTTGAAAAAGTTATCTTAATCGATTGTCGCAATAAAACTTAAGTTAATGGATTGGAAGAAAAACAAATAGTTTATGCAGAATTTATAGTTTGTTAAGTGTCGCGTCAGCAATATATTCTAAAGAATTTAAACTTTATAATTGTGATTTTAATAAGAAATTTGTGCAGTGTCATCCATAAAATTTTAAGTGCCATGCCAATTAGAGTCGATGAGAAAGGAAAATTTGATACAGTTGAAGCCGAATAGGAGCAGCTTACACCCACCTAACATAAATATTTTTTAAAGCTATATTATGTTAAAATTTTAAATGTACTTTAATAGACAATGTCATCCTCAGTTCCTCTAAATTTTATTTGTTCGCCATAAACCCATGAAAAAAGGTACAGGAACGCCTTTCAAATGATATATGGAATCATGATTCGCTTCCGGTAAAGGAGATCGTACAAATATCAAACATTATTTGAGGGTAAGATGGACCAGCAACTCTCCAGCAATATTAGCACTAGCCAGTTCTAGTGAAATATTGCTGGAGAGTTCTAATAACATTCGAATAGTTAAACTTGAGCCTGGTGGTCTGGTGCGAAGCTGTCTTGGAGTAATCAAGTACTTGTTGCCAGCTCCATATTTTTTGCTGATAACCGGCCAGGCTGGGGGCCCAGTCTAAAACTAGCCCGGTCTCCAACGGTGTATCCCCAGATACTTGGCGCCATTTGGAACATGCGGCCTGACCTGTGTATTGCGGATCTCTGCACAGGTGGACTTCCTTTCTCCGCTACTCGTGGGGCCTATTATGGATAGTGGTAACAAGAAACCAAAAAAGACCGGTACTCTTAAAAAACCGGCATCTAGTGATGCGGAGACATCGGCCTTTAGGCCCGGTCTCCAAAACGCAAAAAGGGGCATAAGAACAATTGAGGATGGCCCCTCGAAACCAAAGGGCAAAGGCACAAATGCTGGCCCTCCAGTATCAATCTATCAGACCAGGAAGAGAGCCTGGCACATGATCTCCAAGATCTATAACATTCCGTTGGAGAAGAGAACGGATAGAGACAAGGATACGCTTGCGTGGGCAAGACGTATCACTGAGCCGAAGCAGGAGGGTGTCGCTGAGATCTCACAGCCGAAAAGGCAGAGATCTGATGATGAACCGCCTATGGAGGCCAAAAAGAAAAGTTTCCGGACAATCTCACCAGACCTTCCGGACCAGCTCCGTCCTGCCGAGACGGAGGGTGGCACCAAGGTCACGTTAAACTGGCATGAGAAAAGGGCATGAAGGTATGACAAAAAAAAAGCTCTTGCTGCTACCCCAAAGACTTTAGGCCGATAAGATTATCTTTTTTTCTATTAAAATCTCTGGAAAGACAAATAGAGGCTTACATTAGAGGCTCAATCAAGCCGGGCGAGCTGTTGGGATCTCAACACGCGTACTGTAAGGGACGATCGGTGGAAACAGCTCTCCACTTCCTTATAGGTCCGATTGAGAAATCACTTGAATACAAATAATATTCAATGGTAACTCTCTTGGATTTAGAGGGGCCTTTAGCAACGTCAGACCGGGGGCAATCACTCGGGCCCTTGCTTGCCTGGCGGTAGACGGGTCGCTCAGAGGTTGGATAGATCAAATGCTTAGAGGCAGGATCGAGACCGCTTATCTGGGTGGGACGTCTGCCGCCAGATACGTGAGCAAAGGAACACCGCAAGGTGAGCTTTATCCCCTTTTCTTTGGAGCTTGGTCATTAATGATCTGTTACTAAACCTGGAAAGCAAGGCTTCAAGGTGGTTGCCTACGCGGATGTATTGCTTCATGTAAACTGCTACTTCAGAAAGAAGCCATAAAAGAAACGAACGTAAGATGGTAACGTAAGATGGTCAGATCTGGCCTGGACTTGACCGGTCCAGATCCGGCCAACTGATATCTCTTGGACGGCACCATATTGGCATGGTCGTGGGAACTATAACGGGACATTGTCTCATTGGCGTATATGCGAGCAGACTGGGTGCCCCTGCCCATGATTTCTGCCGCAGCTGCAGTGATGAGGAGAATAAGGAAACTGTGCTATATCTGCTCTGCACCTGTCCTAGTCAAGCGTATAGCAGACCAACAAAGCAGTTGAATAAATTGAGTTTTTAAACCAGACCATTCGTATAGATAAGATAAAACACAAACAGGACTAAAAAATAATACATACAATTTTCTAAAATTCGTAAAAATCATAAAATTGTTAAATTTTGCAAAATTGTATATATGTTAGGTTACAGTCTCTATATATTTCATAAATTGTATTGAATTGAATTTTTTAAATTGTCAACTGATTAGCTACAAAAAATATGGATTCGGATTAAAAATTATCAAGGTAAAATATTCGAAATTTAGAATCGGGTGGGCATCTCTACCTTCAGCGGTATAAAATATTAAAATCCGTTCAAAAACATGAAACTGTACTCAAACATGAGGTGCGTTTTTTTATTAACAGAACTTCAAGTTCTATAAGAACATCGGGAATAATACTGGGAAATTTTATTTAGTTTAACCAATATATTTAATTTAAGTTCTATTTATTTGAATAAATTTCAACTTCTAACTATATTTTTTGACGTCTATTGTGAAATAATACAGGTATCAAGCATAAAACAATGAAAAATATTTGTTTAAAATATTTCCTTGTAAAATTTCCCCTTTTTTTCGAGTTCGTGTGCTATTGTGCATGAATTTATCGCGAACTTGAAAAAACCAATGTTTTATCCAGAACATTGAAAAATAAAGTTAAATTTTATTTTATTTCGATAATAGTGAATTAAAATATGTAGTTTAACATGAGTCGTGTTTTTTAATTCAACAATTTTCTTATTGGAATGAAGTTCTGGATAAGAATTTTCTCATTTTTTCAGTAAAATCTAAATGAATTTAATTTTTTATCAATAAATAAGATACATTTAATGTTAAACTACACATTTTAATTCACTATTACCGAAATAAAATAAAATTTAACTTTATTTTTCAATGTTCTGGATAAAACATTGGTTTTTTGAAGTTCGCGATAAATTCATAGTACACGAACTCGAAAAAAAGGGAAATTTTAAAAGGAAATATTTTAAACAAATATTTTTCATTGTTTTATGTTTGATACCTGTATTATTTCACAATAGACATCAAAAAATATAGTTAGAAGTTGAAATTTATTCAAATAAATAGAACTTAAATTAAATATATTGGTTAAACTAAATAAAATTTCCCAGTATTATTCCCAATGTTCTTATAGAACTTGAAGTTCTGTTAATAAAAAAACGCACCAATGGAATGTATCATATTTATTGATCAAAAATTAAATTAATTTCGATTTTACCGAAAAAACGAGAAAATTCTTATTCCAGAACTTCATTCCAATAAGAAAATTTTTGAATTAAAAAACACGACTATAATTGAACTAAGGTTTTCGAAAATTTCAGAAAAATTCCAATTGGAAAAAATACCGACTGTAACAAATATTTTGTTATTTGTATTAACTTCACAGCAATTTCGGGTACAAACTTTTCAAACGAACAGTTGTGATAACTATATTTAATTATCTTTATTAAATTATAAATATATACGTACCTTTAAATCAAATAACGATTTCAATTCTACATCTGTATATTTAGATTCATTTAGTAGCTTCAATGAATTTTCACACTGCGAAATAAAATTTAAAAATATTAAATTATCTTTAAAATATTTTGTTATATTTAAAACCTAACCTCATCTTGTAGTAGCTTATTTAATTTACTTCTCTCCTGCCGCAATATATCGTGACGTTCCACTAATTCTTGGCTTCGTATCCCTTGCATTTCTATGGTCGCAATTTCAGAATCTTTTGTGGAAATTTTAAATTCTAAATATTTTTGCCTTGAATTAAATCAATTAAATTAAACTTGTTATAAGTTAATAATTTAAGTTAAAACCATTAATATATATAAATTATTTACCGAATGTTTGTTAATTCTAAATATTTTTTTTGCCGATCGTTTATAATTTCATTTAATTTAAATCGTAATTTATCGAAATGGTTTTTTAATTTTTTACAAATATTACATCGCATATGATTTGCGGTTCGGAATGATAAATTTCGTTGTTCTAATTTTTTATTCTGTAATTAAAATAATTTTTTTTTTAAATTTTAAATTAAACTAAAGGGCATTACAAACCTTTTCTAATAAATCGGATATTTTTTCTTCTTTTTCAAAAAATTCATGATCACGATCTTCAATTAATTTCAAACTGTTTCTTAGCGCATCCTCTAATTCGTTTATACGTAAAATTAATTCATTATTTTTTAACAAAATTTTATAATGTTTAATAAAATAATCGAAAAAATTATTACTACTATTATTACTATAATTACTGTTATGATGAGTATTAATTGTTTCTGTATCGTTTGAAATTATAATATTTTCACTTAACAAAATATTTTTTATTAAATTCTAAAATAAAAAATAAAATGTGATGAACGTCATAATATTATATTTGTTGTTGTTTTAATTAATTTAGTTTTAGTTGTTAAATTAATTAAAGCTAAAGAGTTTTGGTATTTGTTAGCTTGGTTAGGTTTGGTTTTAGTTTAGAAAAAGCTCTTTAGAAAACCAGCCGGCCCAGCCTAGAAAAATAAAATGTTAGTACATTAAGTATAGTAGAGATTTGGAGATAAATTCTGCATACCTGTTCATTTTTACGTTGTTCCTCTAATTGTGCTTGAGCCTGTTGGGTAGTTCGTAATTTTGCTTGAGCATTTTTTAGTGCTCTGAAAAAAATAATAAATAACCAAATTTGTATTAGTACCGGCGTTCACCTCGCCCCCCCCCAAAAAAAACGAACTTACTGTTGTAAATCGAATATTTGTTTCTCTTTAGCATTTTGTTCTTCTTGGCTCATTTGTACCAGTTGCAAAAGACGTTCCGTTTCGGTGGTTGCTCTTTGTGCTTCATCTTTAGCCTCTTGGTGTTGTTTACGTAACATGTCTAATTCATTTTGTGTTTCATTTAAACGTTTATTCAATTCATCAGCTGCCCCTGCCATACCACCAGCTCCTCCCTGCAGTGATTTCTCTAATTTATTCATTTGTTCTTCGCGTCGCTTCAATTGTCGATCGAATTCAAGTAAATTCTTTTCTTTTTCTTCGATTTCTTTTCGTTTCGATTCAATTGCTTTGCGCTGGTCTTCAATTATTTTACGCTCATTATCGACATCTTTTAATTGACTATCTAATTGTTTCTTCGAATCTTCGATTTGTTTCATGCGTCCTTTTAATTGTTTATTAGCACCATTACTTTGTTGCGATGATGCTTCTAATCTCTTGTTCGATTCAAATAGATCCGCCTGGCGAATAAATATATATAACAACAGTCACGTTTAAAATTAATATGTTCTTTAAAATTAAAATTTATATAAAAACGAATATTATTGTATAAAACTGTCAAACTGAAATAACACAACTGAAAATGAAAATAATAATAATAATAATAATAATAAGAAAATTTATTTAATTCTTAAAATTTTGATTAAAATATCATATTCTTTTTATATATATATATGTATGTATGTGTATAACAAAACAATTGAAATTAAATTAAAACGAAAATAGATAAAATGTCTGGTTTTATAATTTGTTCATGGCCAACCTGACTCTTTTCCAATTCTTTTACAAGATTTTCAAGTTGTGCTTGGAAACGATCACGTTCTGCGTGCGACGATTGTAGCTCGCTACGTAATTTCTCAAGTTCCATAATTAGTTCGGGTGGTGGATGCTGATTATCACCACCCTGTTGTGCGTTAATATGTTGTTCCTGCATTTGTTTCTGTAAATTGAGCATTTGATTTTGTTGCTGTTGCAATTGTTTTTCCATTACTTGGATTTGTTTGTGTAATTCGTTTGCTTGTTTTTCCGCTTGATCGGCGCGATTCTTTTCTTGTTCGACAATTTTACGCCACTGCTCGAGCTCATTATCACCGCGTGCCCCCGACTCTTGTAACCGTTGCGTTAAACCAGCTATTTCTTGTTTCAACTTTTGTATTTCTTGATTTGGTGGCTGTGGTTGTTTACGATTCGATAGGGTCTGTTTTAATCGATGGTTTTCTTCGCGTGCCCTCTGAAGTTCTTCTTCAGTGGCATTTAATTCTTGCTGGAATGTCATTAACATGTCTTGGCTCTTTTCTAATTGTAAGACTAATTGGTCACGTTCGGCGCGTAATTGTTTTGCGTCAACCTCTAATTTCATTAGAATCTTTTCATATTGTGCTGGCATACCTTGTTTTTCAAGCATTCTAGCTGCTTGTCGTAATTGTTCTTTTTCCGCTTCAGCTCGTTCCAAACTTTCATGGACCCGTCTGATCTCTTCCGACATTCGTTCGAATTCGATTCGGGCTGCTTCATTTGTTTCACGTGTTTTGTTCACTTCTAATTGCGCCTTTTCAAGTTCCTTAGCCAGGCGGCCCGCTTCCAATTCAGTAGCGTCACGGGATTGTAGTGCTTTTTCAAGGCGATCGCGTATTCTATCGACCTCTGCACGTTCGGCAAGTGATGATGGCACAACACCGGGACTAATTGCACTTGAAGTTTGTCGCAACCGTTCATTTTCTTTTATTAGTTTTTCATGCTTATCTCTAATCTTTTCGTATTCAATTCGAGTACGTTCTAATTCGCCACGTTGTTTCTCCTGATTGCCATTCAGCTTGGCAATTTCTTGTTTCGACAAATCCAACTGTAGCGATAATTCGTGTAATTTTGGTTCGAGTGTCTGATTTTCTTTTTCTCGCGTTTCCAATTTTTCTTTCAATTTATCAAATGTCTCTTGGTCGTACGCGGACCTACCTCGTAACTGTTCTAATTCCAACATTGCTTTATCTAATCGCTCTCGTACACGTTCATAATCTTCTTTCGATCGTCGATTTTCTCTCGTCAATGCTTCGTCCTCCTTAAGTCTACGCAACTCGGCTTGCGATTTTTCATATCGTTCGCGCATTTTTTCTAACTCTAAATTATATCGGGCGGCTTCTTCTTGGGCCGCATCCAGTGCCGCATTTATTTTGGTTTGCGAATTATGGGATCGTTCCAGTTCGTAATTAAGACGTTCGAATTCGCCTTGCACGTTTTCACGTTCCGCTTGAGTACGACGGAAATCAGTTTGTGTTTTTTCCATGCGATCACGCATTAAGTCCAATTCTTCGCGTGCCTTCTCTTCCATTTCTTTTGAACGAGTCAATTGCATGGCGGCACGATCGCATGCTTCTTGTAATCGTGTTGTTTCTTCTTGTAATTTTCGTAAATCTTCGCGCGCCTTGTTTGCGGCGAGTGCCGAACGTTCGGCCTCCACTTCTAAACGGGCACGATCTGCTTCAGCGGTATCACAACGTGATTGTAATCGATAAATTTCGTTTTGTGCTCGATCATATTTCTCAAGCATTTTTTCAAATTCTTTATTTGATGTGTCCTTCTCTTCGATTAATTTTTGACTAGAGTGCAACGCTTTGTCCAATTTTTCTTTGAGTATATCGATTTCTGTTGCCGAATCATCACGTTCCATTTGTAATTTTTGATGAATTTGATGGGCTTTGTCCCACCGTTCTTTGACCACATCGAGTTCGGTCTGTATTTGATCTTTTTCGCGTTGTGCTTTCAATAAAAGGCTTTGGGCTGATTCACCACGTTCTTTTAGTTTGTCAGCCTCTTCAGAGAGAACATCCTTTTCCTTTTGCAGGCGGCTAAATGCTATTTGTAATTTTTCCGCTTTATCCTTGTAACGTTCTGCGTCTAATTGTACTGATTCACGTTCCTTCTGCATTCTCGCCGCTTGCCCTAATGCCTTATCTAATTGCGACTGTACACTTTCGAAATCGTATTGTTGTTTCTCTTTTTCCAATTGTAGCCGTCGTACTTCAACATTACATTTGTCCATACGTTCTTGCAAATGGTCAACTTCATTTTGCGCTTTATCTAAGCTATTTTGTAATTTATCTTGTGTTAGTTGTGATTTACCCAGTGTCGCTTGCGAACGTTCTAACTCTTCGCGTAATTTTTCTAGTTCGGCAATCGATTTGTCACGTTCGGCATGGACTCGCTGTATACCAGCCTGTGAACGTTCCATTTCTTGGCGTAAACTTTCTTGTTCACCTTGTGCATTTTCTAATTTTGCTTTCAATCGATATACTTCACCTTGGCTTTTCTCTAATTTTTCTTGTAATGCACTTGCCTCGCCACGGGCACGTTCGGCATCGGTCTAAAAAAAGTTGAAATTTATTATTACAATACAATAAAATACAATTTGAATAAATTATGTATAACATTTGTTAAATTCTCTAATTGTTAATAATAATTTAATGAAAATACAAAAATGAAAATTACTAAATTTTATAATTTCAAGAAAAGGCTTAAGCCATTCGTGTGTGTGCGATAATTATATAAAGCTGAACAGAAAAAGTTTTAAACAAACATAAATGAGTTTTGTGTACTAAAATTAAAAACCAAAATGAAAATAAATGTAGAATAACTAAAAAACAAAAGAAATAGAGGAAAACTAATATTTTTTCTTTGGTTTGTTTTTTTCGAGAAAAAACTCACAAAATTATGTGAAAATGTTTCGTCCTAAAAATAAGTGTTTGTTGAATTTTTTGAGAAAAATAATAATAAATAAAAAAAAAAAGAAAAATTTGTTGTAATGTAGGTATATTGTAATTTCACTACAGAGTTTATATTGAACTACATAGATACGTCATAACTTACTTGGGTTACACGTAATTCAGCTTGCGTACGCCGTAATTCAGCTGCAGCTTTATCGGCACGTTCCTGTGCCCGATCAAGTTCTTGCGACGTCGATAGGGTATTGCGTCCAAACGTTGTCTATACACACATGTATAGTTTGATTGGTGGTGATGATTTATGCAAAATAAATGAATGGTTAATATCGTAGTAAAATGTCTACAATGTTTTCGCAGGAAAATTAAACACATAATATAGGTACAAAGGAAACCAAGAAACAACAAAAATAATATACAAATGTAAAACAAAATATACGTTACGACATCTATAGCTAAATGGAATAAACATTACTTCAGTCACCTGAGATCGTTCTAGATCATGTCGTAAACGTTCATTTTCCATTTCAAGACGTTGCAATTTTTGTCGTGACGCTTCCCAATCGGCACCAGATCGTCCAACCTGGAATGAATACTTTTTCTAAATGATCATGTTTTTATCGTGCGCATGCGCATACATGTATATACATATATATACAAATAGCTGTGCTTTTCTTTCTTACTTCACTCGTTGCTTTATCCAATTCCGCCTTCGATTTACCCAATTCACTTTGTGAACTTTCTAATTTCGTTTCGAGTCGATCTTTTTCGTTGAGCGCACGATCCAAACGTGAATTTAATTTTTCCACTTCACTTTCGAGCGTACGCAATTTCATTTTATATTCGGCAATTTCACGTTCGTGCAGTTCGCGCTCTTCTTGTTTTTCTTGTTCGGCACGATCACGCTGATCACGCAATTGATTCATTTGTTTTTCTTTATCACCAATCGCTTCTTCTAAACTGGTAAGGGCACCTTCTGAATTACATTGATGTGCTTGCATTGCTGATAAACGGGCACGTGCCATATCCACTTGATTGTCTTTTTCTTTTAATAAATCTTCAAGATTTTCGATCTAAAATTAAAATGCAAAACGAAACATAAGTACGAGTATATTCGGTGCGCTCAATATATGGAATTTATAATGTTTTGGTATAATGGATGAGTATATTATGTATGTATGTGGTATATATAGTTAAGTGTAATTCAATAATATTTCACGTGTTAGTTGATTAGTTGTGATTGCGATCAACTTACTTCAAATGTTTTGAATTTTTCCAATATATACACTTGCTATTTATTACACTTTGGATAACACTGCGTATAAATTTTTATTTTTATTGGGCGGAACACTGAAGGGTATCAATTTGACCAGTGGCAGATATATGCGCAGGCAATAAGAGATCGACCATAAGATAAGAAAAAATTCGGATGAAAACTTCTCAAAGAAAAATTATTTCACTAAATATTGAAGTTTGATATAGAGATAATATAGGCAGAGCTACTATTATATATGTATAAAGGCCGTAAAGATCGGACGATTTGAATTAGGAATTTTTATTAGACGACCAATTTAGTTAAAGATGGCAAATCATTAAATTCAAGATTAAAAAAATACAAAATCAATTAAATTGTTGTTGTTTCAATTTAGTTTTCTTATCTGACTTATTCATAAATTAGGTTGATGGGTCTGAGGCGTCATGAAACATGTTAGTAAGAGATATGGTGTAGCAGTAAATACATTGGCTAAAAACTACGATTTAGAAGAATAAAAGCCACATTACGGTGTTATGCCACAATAATAATCGGAGAACGTAAGTGTGCTGTGCTGGGTTTACGCAGCTGTATCCCTATATATTGCAATTAACTGATTTATATAAATATGATTTGATTATCATGTTTCACCGACCAGCGATTCAAAGTAACTTTCATTGAGTAGCAGCTTAGTTAAACCTTATGCAATATGTTCACAATTATAAAAGGATAAAAGTGCTTTCAGTGTAACAAGCGAAAAATTCTCCGGAATAATTAGGATAAATCTCTACATAGGAAGAAAGTCAGTAAACACTTCATTCAGAGATTTAAATTTTCTTTCCAAAGCTTGAAGCTACCTTTGCGGCTATAGATTAATTGCTTTGAATTTTAATTGCCACGGTGGAGGTACGAAAGTCTGCGAATCGTGATGTTCCAGTGCTGTTGGCAATTTCCGACCTGCCATTCTTCATTTTTCCTAGGGTACGGATGCAGCGCAGTATCTTTAAAATGATGTACTCCGTGATTTCTCATTTTGGGTAATGAATCTTGGCGAATGAATAAAGACGCTTTCGTGAACGTGAAGTGGATAGAATATTTAAAAAAAAAATCCTGTTGTTTTATTCATGGGCAGAGTAGTTTTACTCTGCATATATGTCGTGTTTATTTACACCCCAATTCCCTTAGTCGTGTCACTTGTCACTTGTACCGACAGTTACATTTTGGTATTCCCTAAGGCGATTGAAGTGACAATCGTCGTTTCAAGTGACAAACATCGTATTCTAGTAGTCGTTATAAAAGTTTCGTGTCACCTGAAATGACATTTCTGGACGCGAAAAATTTTTAAGCGACAGGAGCAAAAATGCAGAAAATCAGAAGATACCAAAACATTTAATTTTATTTTTTTTGATGTACTTTATTTTTAATGAACCAAAATATAATTAATTTAAAATATTTTTATATTTTATCTACAATTTGTGCGCTGATGGAAAAATATTGAACTATTTACCTAACTACCTATTTTTTATACGTATTTAATTCTAAAACTTTCACGAAATTACAGAGATTACAATTACTCATTATATAAATAAATAATTTTGAATTTATCAATAGTTTTTAATAACCATTACACCACATAAATATCATGCCAAATACAAAACTGACAATTCATGTTTTTTTCAAACGTCAATATTCCGTCAAAAATCAGGAAATTATTGGTGCTGCCAGATAATTCTATTTGTCGTGTCACGTCACTGCGGGCGCCTAAGAGAATACCAATTTATATTTGAAGTGACGTGACAGTAGTCGTGTCGAATGAAGTGACACGACTAAGGGAATTGGGGTGTTAACTCAAAACCCGGAAAAAATCATAAAATCTAATGTTATAGTTGGATTACACAATAACAAATGCGGCGCACAAGTTTTCAAAACAACCGGGTTAGATCCAATTACCTCTCAAATTATCTGTAACTTTGATTGTGAGCAGTCAATGCAACGGATTGCTGTACAAACCCTCAAAGTTTGTACCAACCACGTTGTAGGTATAGAACAACAGTTACTTATAAATAGTGTCGAAATGGTTCACGTTACTTTAGCGCTGTAGGTAATAACATATAGTTGGATCATCTCATGAATTAGTCATCTACCGTAAATCGTGATGTATTTAGCTATTCCATGCTGGTTCGAAACACAAACAACGAAGATAGAGGAAAAGGTTGCCGAAAAATAAAATAAACGTTCTGACACGCTCCGAAAAGGACAAGTTTAGTGATTTCTATAAAATTCAGAAATCCGAGATCTTTTGAAGTTTTGAGAAATAAACGTTATGTACATAAATCAATGCACAGCGAGTGGCGCTATACAATATCTAGATGGTGCACGTAAATTAACAAAAAAAAATATATTTGTTTAAAATTTCTGAAAAATGTTCATCTCATCATCTCGTATGTTAAAAGTTTACAAAAATTTTGAAATTTTCGAGTACATATTGAAAATAATAATTTTTCTACATTTTGTAAAATTCAGATTTTTTTCAAATTCAATTCTTTAATGTACTGTGGTTTAAACTGTCACCGTCATCAGTTGATGTTCTGACTGAAAAATTGGCGGCCTACGGATCTTTGTCTGTCTCCAAAGGAACGGCGTTTATATTACCTGGCAGACGGTGTAAAATGTGGATGGAATGTATTCAAGAAATGGCAACGACAACCGCAATGAATAAAACTATGGGAAGTATTATAAAATTCCAGGTTGCAGACCTGCTTTGCAGGAAAATCCATACTCTTCGGAGGCTGCGGCCAAAACAATAAACAAGAAAGTCAGACTGTGGATATGAATAATCTCAGCCGGACACAAATTAGATTTCAGATCTTATATATTTCTTTGTAACTGAACCGTTTCGGATACTCTCGGATGCAACATCAACTAAATGTACCAATAAGAAATTCACAACCACTTTGACATGAACTAGAATTACTTGTTGATGTTTGCCGATTAATCAAAATACAAAGAATATCGATTAAACGTAAACAGTGGAAAAACTGGTCATGGAAAAACGTAAACCTGGCAAATTAATAGATTTCAAAATTTCCAGAATCGTAGAAATCTCATTCCATCAATTGAAATCTTCATCACATTAATTGGGTTTCCGAGAAAATTACTCGACTATTCAACAAATACACAGAATCGTCAATAAAATTGAAGGCGTACTGCAAAGTTATAAGAATTTTTTTTATTGTTTTTCTATTTGCATCATGGGCCCATTGTGGCATTGAGTGGGGAACCTCTGTAGGTTCCAACCGTTTTATCGTTTTCCTAGGTGTAAGATAAGCATTCGATAAAGTGTGGCATAACGAATTGCAGTATAAATTAAAGAGGACTTACCTAAGCAGTACTATAATATCTTAACTTTCTATATAATTAATAGACACTTTAGAGTGAAATATGATGAGCAATACTATGCCTTGAAACCAATCTTGGTTTGGTAACAATTGTGTATCTATTGTATACAAGAGAACTACTTACACCAAGAGATGGAACTATTGCAACTTTTACGGACAGCAATTATGGCCAGTGGTGATGTTAGCATAAACGAGGTCGTATACATAATTTCTTTCGAGCTTTTTTTTTCAAGGTACCAATATTCAATAAACACATATTGCACTGTGGATTTATAGCACTTATGCAAGCAAATGGTTGGAAAACCGCCACTGATTGATGGCAATTGGAAATAATGTTGAAGAGGCAACAAACTGCAGAGAATCACAAATGTGGTATTCAACTGGACAAAACAGTTACGCATAAAGCTCATCGGAAAGAAATTCACATTTCAAAAATAGAATATTAAAAACAGTATGAGGTACGCGTAACCAGGATTTTTCAAAACTACACATCTAAAAAGGGGGTACGGTAAGAAATATCATCAAGTATGAAACAGGATATTTTACAACTATACATAAAGTACAAAACAGAAGAAGTATGGAACAGTTTATTTCAGAACTATACGAGTACCCATTACATGAAACTGCGAAGACAAATTCTTATCTATTTAAGAATATTTAAGAAGACCTCTAGCATACAGAGCAAATAGTACAGTGGCTAAAACAGTGACATTCACATCGGAGATTCTGCTTCTTGCCAGAAAGGATTATTGATCCTTCATATTGAACAAGATGATGATGAACACATCTAAATCTATATGCTCATCTATTGTAAGTGCAGAATCTATGAGCCGATT
The DNA here is from genome assembly GCA_951394425.1 of Tipula unca. Classification (NCBI taxonomy): domain Eukaryota; kingdom Metazoa; phylum Arthropoda; class Insecta; order Diptera; family Tipulidae; genus Tipula; species Tipula unca. The sequence continues at coordinate 93,644,002 of OX596382.1, forward strand.
GAATTTATTTATAAAACGTTCAATCTTCGTCAATCTGGAAATACTTCATAATTTCGTGAAACTTATGATTCAGACGTGGTTGATCTAATGGAATGATTTAAATATACAAAAATACTCTTGTAAAATTCTAAGTTTCTAGTTACAATTAGGTATATGATGGAGATTACCTATAATCAAAATTCTAAATCAAATTTGACGGTACAATTTCGAATTTTAACTTAAAATTTAAAAAATCGAAATTTTTAAAGCTTTCAAATTTTTTAAAATTCGAATTGTTGAGTTTTTAAAATTTGAATAATAAACGATCATGAATTATCATTAATTTTGTATTATATAATTATAATTTTGAGCAAAAGCCCGAAGTATCTATAATTCGGCATTGTCTGTAAGATTTGAATACTTTGAAAGATTCGAGAATAAAGCCATAATCATTATACAAAATTATAAATCGAACATAATGGCTCTTCGGATAATTGGGACTGAGCTGGATGGCTAGCATCAGTGTCCGCCAAAGTAGCCAAGAGCTGCCCGCATGGAGGGGTTCTCTCACCCTTGCTGTGGCTCATGGTTATCGATGAACTACTTGATAAATTGCAGCGATCTGGGTTTATCGTGCAAAGCTACACGATTGATCTTCTTTTGACAGTTTCTGGTTAATACCTGAACGTCTTATCTGATCTGACGCAAAACGCCCTTAATATGGTAGAAGTTTGGTGGGAAAAGGGGTTGTACGTCAATCCCACAAAGACTGATCTGATGGTCTTTACGAGACGTAGAGGCAGCGCTAATCTGTTTGTTCCCACTCTCTTTGGTAGAGCGATCATAAGGACAGAGCACGTTAAGCACCTAGGTGTCATTCTAGATGGTTAGGTTAGGTTAGGTTAGGTAAGGGTGGCCGTCCTAAAGGACTAGCATAGCCACAAAATTGTTCTAGATGGTTAACTCTCCTGGAAGTTTCACTTTGATTATAAGCTGCAAGAGGCCATTGCTATTTTTTGGCAATGCAGAAGGGCCTTAGGCAATTCCTGGGGTCTGACCCCCAAAATAATATCGTTAATCTATAAATCACGGGTTTTACGTTTACTGTCGTATGCTTCAGTTGTTTGGTGGCCGGGTGAAACTAACGTTTTCGGTAACAAGGCTGGATGGATTGCAGATGACAGCCTATAGGACTATAACCGGGGATATGTCGTCTGCTCCTCTTTTTGATATGGAGTCTATTCTACATCTGCCCGAATTGCAGTCCCACATTCCGGAGCTGGAAAAGATGAATGACAGACTATTGCCTGAATTTAACTTCACCAATTCATTCTCCGTCGTGTTCCCTGCGAGATAATGGTGGCTATCTCAGGATATCTATCGACAGCTGTCTGAGTCGAAAGTTTTTTTTGCGGATGGCTCTTGTTCTGAAGTCAGTGCAGGGTTTGGATTTTACTGTCCTAAGTATGAGCTAAGAGTCTCGGGTAGTCTGGGAAAACACTGCACAGTTTTTCAGCTGAATTAATTGCACTTACCCATAGTGCGATTGAGGCATTTAAGTTTAGCGATTTATGGAGGGATATTATTATATAGTAAAGAAGTGCTTAATACCCTCATTAATCCTTTGACTATGTCCAAACTAGTCAAAGATTGCAAGCACTACATTAATCTCCTTTGCTCTAATACGAGAGTAATGGGATATTAACTAATACGATCATGTGGGTGTCTGCTCATTGTGGAGTTGAAGGAAATGAGGTTGCTGACTTTTCAGCGAAGGCTGGTTCACGTAGTACATTTGTTGGCGCAGAACCAGCAATTCCTCTATCCTTCAATGGTGGTAAAAACGCTATTAAGAAGTTCGCTCTACTTGAAATGGGACTGAAGTAGCGTTTTATTCCTAGCTGTCGAAAGGCGAAACATTTCATTATTGAACCCAACCTGAGGTTCACTAAATATGTATTATCCTTAAAAAAGAACCAACTCAGTATTCTGGTCGCACTTATCACCGGCCATGGACGTTTCAAGGTTCATCTCCAACGCATGGGACTAGCCCAGGATGCTCTTTGTGACGACTGCCTAGAGGAAGTGGTCGACTGCTTACACGACCTCTGCAACTGTCCGGCCTGTCCGGCATGTCGGCGCTAGATCCAAACTGTTCTCTTGTGGATCTTTGAACGTAGATCAATTAGTATCCATTCCTTGGTTCAAACTTTTACAGTTTGCTATGAGTGCAGTACGCTTCTGCGATTTTGGATAGATCCTCTTGGTTTGCACCGTGGGCCCATTGTGGCATTGAGTGTGGAACCTTAGTAGGTTCCTACCGTTTTAATAAAAAAAATAATATTGGCCCTTCCTGACATATCAGATGTTTTTTTCATTTTGGAAAAGATTTCCATCGTATTTTTACAAAACTATGATTGGAAGCAAGATATCGCAGCTCTTATTGAATTTCCCATGTTTTATGTATTTACCCTAAGAGTCTTATTAAAAATCTGATCTCATAAAATGGATATCTAAATGAAATATTTAACTTTTCATTCATAAAAAGTATACGGCCTCTAAAAGAAAACGGCCTCTTCGCAAAATTACGACTCTCTACATATAGGTCGCTTTGCTATGATTATAATATCCGGACGAAAAACAATGGCGACGGAGCCGAACAAGCCTATTAAAAACATTACATCTTTTCTATACTCTGCCACTGCGGTTCTAACACCCACAACAACACTCACCTTTCTTTGTAATACATTAATTTTACGATCTTTAATTTCCATATGATCCTTTAATTCATTAAATTCATTTGAAAAGCGATTACGCTCTTGTACCGCTTGTACCGCAGCTTGGGTTTTTTTCTCAATCAAACGATTTTTTTCTTCTAAACGAGCACGTAATTCTTCCACCTGCAATACAAATTGATTAATTGTTGGGTGTTGTATCGTTGCATTTGCTTGTAAAAAGTTTCTGACATCAGACTGTAGCATATTATAATGTTCCTCCTTAGCAACTAACGATTCTTTTAGTACTGCTATATGCCTCTGATAGTCCTAAAATTATAAAATTGAAATTTTGTGAGTTTAATACAAAAAGTTATATTTACTAACACACAAGTATTTAATGTTTATAAAATAAAATAATTTTTGTTTTAAAAAAAATTAATTTAAAATTACTTGATGTTGCTCTTCAAGAGTTTTCATTTTAGCAGCCATTGCTAAAATTTCTTGATCTCGCCTTTGTATTTCCAATCGGAATTCATCCAACTTCAAAATTTAAAAAAAAAAAAATTGAAAGAAAAGGAAAATAGAAAAATATTGAATTAATTATAAAATTAAGCCATAACGAATAAATTAATTTTAAATATTGCTTTTTTGTGTGTTTATATAAATATATAAATATATATAAATATTAATAATAATAATAATAATAATAATAAAATGTAATTAATTAAATGTGCCTACTCAATAATAATAATAATAATATATTTATTTATAATTAAAGCTTTTAAAATTTATTAAATGTTTTTTTTTGCATGCATATTGTTATAATTTTTAAATTCTCTCTCATTTTTTTTTTAATTTTTTTTTTTTATTTAATTTTAATTTATGTTTAAAATTTTAAAATCTATATTTTTAATAAAAAAATAAAAATAAATAAATAAAAATTCTATCTAAAAATATTATTTATATTTTAAATATTATATAACACAGCTTTTATAGTTTTTCTTTTGTTTTTTAAATAAAATAAATATTTCTCTACATTTTGCTAAAAAATATTTTGTCATTTTTTTTTTTTTTTCCTAAATATATTAAATTACGTTTAATTTATAATTTTGAGCGAAAAATTATTAAAATATTATTTATTTTTACATTATAATTATACTTAATTGACTTGTAGATTAATAATTATAAGTTTTGTATTTGCATTATTTTTATTTTTATTTCTTCGATGTTCGGAAATGTTTTTTTATTTTTTTTGTTTTGTAAGAAATTGATGATTTTTTTTTTTTTAATTTAAACATTTAAACTTCAGTCTTTATTTGTAATAAGATTTTTTACAACCACGAATTAATTAATAAATAATTTGATTTAATTTGTTTGGCACACATTAAAATTCGTTATTTTAATAATAGCATTGTGTGTCGGTTTTCTGTGAAATTGACTTTATTTTAAAAAATTTAATTATTTTTTGTTTTAGGTTTTTGAACACAAATCATCAATTTCTTGAGAATCCAGTCGATTAGCACCAGAAGATTGTTTTTTTTTATTTAAATACATATACAGACGCATTTTATACAGAATGGAATAGTCGTTGTAGAATGACGTTTAACTAAATATAGTAAATAACATAAAAGATGAGTAAAAGTCAAATGATAATTTGTTTGTATGTTTTTATCAGGTATAGATGCAGGATGATTGTCGAGTGTACGTCGGAGCACTAAAGTGGTCTAAACAAATAATAATAATTTATTTAATTAAATCATAAATCATGCGATCCATTCTGTATATATATATATATATATATATATATATATATATATATATATATATATATATATATATATATATATATATATATATATATATATATATATATATATATATATATATATATATATATATATATATATGTACATAAATATTTTAATTATTTTGTTTTTGTTTTATATAGGGATGGGGTGGGGGTTGTTAAAACTAAATTGTTTTAATCAATTGATAAGGTATCAACATCAAATTTAAAACTTACTTGTCTCTTAGCTTCAGCAGGTTTAAAATCTAAATCTAATTTCGGATAATTATGATGACTATTTAAATAAGAATGTGATGGTGGATGATGATGATAATTAGGATGATGAATATGATGGTCAAAATGTTGATTTAAATAACCGCTAACACCACTACCACTACCACCACCACCATGTGACAACAAATTGGATGATGATTGTGATAGAATAGGATGATGGGGTTGTGATTGATGATGATGACGATGTGACTGAGAATGGCTTTGTGATGAATGATGATGATGAGGTAATGTATTATAATATGATGATGTCGATATTGGATGTGAGGTTAAATAATTTGAATATTTTGGATAGTATTGATTACTATAAATAGGTTTTGATGTATACAAATATTCCGATGATGGTTTATTAAAACTAGAATTATGACTAAAATTTTGATGGTAAAAATTTGGCGCTGATGTTGTTCCTGTTCCGGTTCCGATCGCTGTTCCGATTTGATTTATATTAGGATGTGATAAAAAATTCGAAGACATTTGATTTAATAAACTGTTATCATAATTATTTAATGTTGGATAGCTTGAACCAATACCACTTGTTAGGCCACAATTTAATCCCGTCAAGCTACCCGATAAGCCACGAGTTAATATTTGTGATGCACGTGTTATCGATTTCGAAGTTTCGTTTAATAAATTTGTAATATTCGTTTGTGATTGTTGATGCTGTTGAACTTGTAATGATGAAAATAAACCAGTTGTTGGATTGTAATCGTATGACGGGAGACCACCAATGCTATAACGACGCTTCGGTAACGGTGATATTCGTCCAAGTCCATAATTGCATGGTGCAGCGGTAATACCGCCTATACTTCCATAGCCCCCGGTACTAGTATTTGTATCGTATGTGTTAGTGGGATACAGTCCACTGGTATATATTTGATTGTAAAATTCGGTTGGCGATGTCCCACTTCCACCCATCTCATAATTGTACATCTGAAATTTTTTTGTTTTTCGATTTTCGTTCGTGATTTAAATTTTTTTTTTCATCTATCGGAGAAAATTTGTTCCAACTACAAAAAATTTTTTTGTCCGAACACTTTAACGGACGTTAAGGACCCCCATTTTACAAATTAATATTGTAATATTTTTGATATATTTTCTTAGTGTGATTCTTAGATGTAGAAAATAGAGTAAGTAACATATAGTGATTGTAGAATATTGGAATAAAAGTATAATTTTATAGAATTGAAGTTTGAAGGTATTTGAATATAATATATACAATATATATATATATATATATATATATAAATATATATATATATATATATATATATATATATATATATATATATATATATATATATATATATATATATATAAATATATATATATATAAGTATATATATATATATATATATATATATATATATATATATATATATATATATATATATATATATATATATATATATATATATATATATATATATATATATATATATATATATATATATATATATATATATATATATATATATATATATATATATATATATATATATATATATATATATATATATATATATATATATATATATATATATATATATATATATATATATATATAAAATATATTTGGTAAAATGAAAATAGGAATAAATAAGAAAAATTCTGTGCATTTTCAGATTTTTATCGAATATCTTATTATTATTTATTTTAAAGAGGGCCTTCGTTACCGATTAAGTTTCGTCAAAAATCTTTTTTTATTGTATTATATTTTTAAATTTAACGAAAGAATTATTATAAAAGTAAAAATAATTAAATTTCTTTATTTTGTTTTTTTTTGTTTCCGTCTAAAATATATGTCTAAATAATTTATATACATTGTACAGAGAGTCGAGCATTCAGTAGCATTTTAAATAATTTCCCTCGACAATAAAAAGTTAATGAAAAGCTATTCTACTTTAAATAATATAAATATATAGTAAAAGCCATTATAACTACAATATAAGTACAACAATAAACATTACAAATTCGTTGAGTTATTATACCAAAATCGACATATTTAAATTAATTGTTTATAGACGTAACAAGTCTACTGACCCTATTCATGATTTTTATGTAACATGGATGGATTTAAAATGGATAAAATAAAAATTAGGGCTTTTTTTTATTTCATAATAGGATTGGAATTTATTTAATAATACAGCTATATTGACAACACGTGCGAACACGTTTATTGATTCGATATTTTTAAGATAAGATATTGAAATTGCAAGTATTTGAAACTTGGTTTGCAACGCCCTAATTTTTTTTTTTTGGATATTCGTTAGATAGTTTCTACTAGTGCAAATATATTATGAAACGCGTTTGTTTGTTTTAATTTTTCGCTGAGCGACTTGAAAATGGAAATGTGTGTTAATCACATACAAAGACTGAAATTGCTTGTACACTGCAAATTACAAAGATAAAAATATAATTTCGATCTTTTTTCCGTGTCTCTCAATCTTAATTGACAGTTAATCTATAGCAAAATATTTAAGCTTGGTTTAAATAGCATTGAAAAAAGCGTCTCAAAAAATCCAATCACCGGTAAAACCGAACTAAATTATTTAACTGGCAGTTAAATCGGCAATAGCATGACTTATGACTAAATTTAGGGACACGACCTATGGGCTATTCTCAATATCATCGATATATACAAGAATACATTTATTATTTATAATATTGCTAAATTGTTAAAAATTAATTCTTTGGCCGCTAACAAAAATGTTCAAGACGGTTTTACTAAAAAATAAACAACCAAAAAGGCGAACATTTATAATTTTCAAATAAAACTCGTACAACACAAAACATCATGAGAACTAACTTTTTTCGTGCTACAAATAAGTACATCCAAAATTTAAAGATCTGGTTGTTGCTTTTGATAAAAACTATTCATGCCATTGTCCTTGTGTGAAAGATTTCAACTGTATGCACTGCATTATTCTTTTAAACATGTTAGGTGGAACAAATACTTGATGCAAATGCAAAATTTTTAGAATTTGGTTATTAAGAATTTAAAACGTATTCCGAAGAAAACCTGGAGAATTTGATAGGATTTCAGAACTAGAAGAAATGTTCAGAATATTATTTGACTTTCTGCCAAAAAATATTTAAGAATTCAGAATCCGATATCGGATTTAGTCTATAGACTTACTATTGATTACCTCATTGGTTTACCTTTGTTTGATTTTTGACATCTTGATCAATTTATGATAAAGAGTAAAGTATATTCAACAAATGCTCCTTCAAAGCTTAAATATCCATTTTTCTTGATATTGGAATGAATTGAGCAGGTCTGTTAGTCATTAAATTCAACCTTGCGTCTTTCTTGAATCCGATTGTGTATTACCTCCATGAGCACTGATCTAAGAAATATGTATATTCTTTCAAACATCATTAAATTTGGTCATCCCAACTTCCAGTGCTTCAGCTGAGGGTTCCTAATGTCTAATCGGCCCTAAAACTATATATTGCTTATTTATTTTATGAAAATTAAGTTTTAGATCCATGAGTTTCCCAGCTTAATATTACACTCTAATCACATTTCTCGATATTTTTGAGTAAGCTGTTAACAAACGTACTATTCAGTTATAGTGCTCCGTCAGTAATAAATGTCTGTGATGTATGCGAGGAGATTGTCCGACCGTATGTGTGAAATTAAAATGTCTCGGACTGTAAACTACTGTATTTCATACTTATATGTATTCTAATTGAATTACTCTCTCGTGAGGAAGACTTTAAATAAAACATGTAAAATAATCAATAGAAACTAGTTTTGTGGCACACAACAATTGATTTGCTTTGGTAGTAATCATGACATCAAGAAACATTATGTTTAGTATGTTATAGTATAAACTATATATATAAATATATACATTTGTATATAAGAAATCATTTAATAATCGTAACGAAATAAAAAAATAGATAGAAAACCGAATAATTGCTAATGGCCCATACACACAGTAATTTTTGTGTTTGGATTGATGATAGCAAAATTACATTACATAGTAACTAAACCCTAGTTTTCCAAATTTTGGATTTACTATAAATTTTGAAGATCCTGGTTTTATAAAAATCTTAGGTTCCAAAATCTTGACAAACAATTCTGGTTATTTTAAAATCATTGCAAAATGAAAATAGGCCTAGCAACAATTTTTTATAAAAGTCCACTCGTTTGTTATAAAAGTCCACTCGTATGAATTGAAGAACTCGCTTCCAATAATTTTTTTTTTCAAACCAAGATTTGGAAAATCAAGATTTTGTAAGATACGATTTTGAAAACTAAAAATTTCATAGCTGATTTTTAAAAACCAGGATAACCAGGATTTCGTATCTAACCCGGGTTAACGAAGGAATCGATATTGCAAACAGTGAATTTGGAATTCCGTGACTTTTTTTAATACCAACTGCACTTTAAAATTTTTTATTTAAAAAATACAATAATATGTAACACCACTGCAGACTATTGAACAATTGTCATTGATCTAAGGTAGCCGCTTAAGTCCGTTAAAGTAAAACTTTATTGTATTTATAGAATAATATAATAATCCCATTGTCAATCTGGATATTTGAAAACCAGAGTTTTGAAAAACCAGAATTCTTAAATCACAAAACCTCAAAATTATATTAAACAGAGTTCAATTTGTTAAAATCTAACAAAAAATTTAACAAACAAATTATTCATAGGAATATCGACAAATTAGGAAAGCGTTCGTGATATTATAAAATTTTAAACAGTTAAAATTTAAGAAGGAATCGTCTAAAATTCAGATTTTAAAATTCATTTTAGTTTTTTAAAATTTAAAAAATCTTTATAAATTTGGAAAACTGTATCAAAAAAAAAATCTAAAACTTGATTAATTTTCAAAATCTCAAAAATTCAAAAGATTATAGAAAAATTTGCGAAAATTTGAAAAGACACCGGAACTTTAAATTCCGAGAAATGTTTAAAATTCTTGAACTTTACTTTTCAGATATTGCATTAAACCTCCCATACCCGAATTTTCTACGAAATTTATTTATAGATGAGTCTAATAACATTAATATTATTCTTTTAGTTTAAACAATATTTTAAACAATAATTTTTTCTTATAGCAACAAAATTGTAAAAATTATCTGTTTCTAAAACTTAATTCAAATTAGGTTTGAAACCATAGTGCATTTTTTGAAATTATAGTTTACTCGATAAAATTACTATGGAAGCGTGCGGCAATTGCAAAATATTTTTGTCAAAATGTCCATTAGCCTTCAACTAATTTTCTATTATTTTATTAATAACTCCAATACATTTAACCTAAAGATTTTTGCAATTTAGGACTCAGATGTTCGAGGATTAGCAATAATAATTGCGATATCAGCAATAAAACTCGGTGCAATTTTAGTATAAAACACTAATTTTAAAATAGTAGGAGTAATGACCATCCAGCCAGTGACTATCTTTCGTAGTCAGATAGGATGTAAAATTACTCTTGAATCCTATATTGCCATATTAAACTAGAAACTTTTGCTTCAAAGGCCATACGTTTAACTGGGTTTCCTACAACCGTACTTTTTTTTCAAGTTAATGGTCGGGATGAATTCATTACCAAATCAAATAAGTAATAAATGTTATCAATTCGTTATAAAATTGTGGTGATAAAATAAAGTGAGCTTTTCTTAATGTCACCGTAAAAAATGAAAAGTCATCGAATAGTTTAACCTTAAAAATTAACTTTTCAGTATTTTTACGAATATTTAAATCCTTGGGAAATTTTAACTGAGTTTAGTGATTTTAATATATTAGAGTGGCAAAGATAAAGAATTTATTGTTTAACATTTTTTATAGCATTCGATTTTAATGTTTGGTAAATATCAACTGTTTCAATTTGACTCAAACAAATGACGGGATTTCTTTAAATTCGGTTCAAAAAATCGAACAACTCAAAGTTATATTGGTGTGCAGCAAACATTACATTCGTACACAAATTTTTGTACATGTTTCTACTACATTCGTTTCTAATAACACTGTTAAAAACACGTACAGTATTATTTTACTGAGATGATTTTTTGTCTCGTCCCAAACTCAGTAATGTACATTTTTTTCTTACTCTAATTTTACTCTCAGCAACTTTTTCCATCGAATTCAAGGTTAATTTGGCATAATCAATAATACATCAATTGTTTGTTTTTATTGGAAAAGAAGTTTGATATTGGATCCGATTATATGGAGAACTTCAAGCTTCGTTATTTTATTTTCTGAGCAAGCTCTATGAAAAATTTGATTTGAATTTCGATTCGATTTGAATTTACACAAATTTATGAGCTCTGTGTGAATTCATATCGAGTTTTTATAGAAATAATAGAAGATGCAATCAAATTGACACTAGTAACATGCGCAATGCTGTTACAAGATTATATACTAGGGATAAAATTGTAGAAGGTGATCTGTGATTAAAATGTTATTTTGTAAATAATTTGTGACAAAATTAGAAAATATGCGAATGTTTACCATATACAAATAATTTAATTAAATATTTGACATGACTGTGTCTTAGATCAAATTTAGGGTCGTGCCCAAAATTCTTTAAATTTTTTTGAAGCCCTATAATAATTTAATAATTATTATTTAAATTTCAACCATAATTTTACTGACCGCATCTAAAAAAATAGTATTCTAAGGCTGCGGACCAATCCAAGAGTAAATCAATTACTAAGGTAAAAGTCGATTTTTATTATTTTTATTTTATTGAAATACGTGAATTTGTTTATTTCCAGCTTACTCAATCCGTAGATTATTAAAAAATGAACCAGCTAAGCGTTAAATATTTACTTTTGTGTATTCGCTTTACCCTACTTTTTGATAGGGTAAGTGAATTTACCAAAAATTAAAGTAAAAGTCAACTTTTACCCGTGAATTGGTCAGCAGCCTAAAAAAAAATTATTTGCATTGAAATTAAATTAAAATTCAGATACATATAATACCACAATTTATCGGTTATTACAATTTCATCACCAGGTGATAATCAGCATTCGTACCGCAAGGCGCAAACTTTTTGATTAAGAGGCCGGTTATTAATTATCATTTATCACCATCTGGAATACCAGCCCGGAGTACGTATAAGTTATTCTAGATTGGTTATTAGGTCTAGTATATGAATAACAAATTAGTTAACAACTGTTGATAAAAAATAAAATTTCAACAGCAAAAGCACATCATCTTTTATTTATTCACCACAAATTACTATAAAAATAATTAGCGTGAGGGGCCGTCTACAATTTTTGACATTTTTAGATCTTAAAATAACAAAGCCTACTATTTTAGTGTCGTAAAACGCAAAAAAAATAATTAAAAAACAAAGTTTGATTTTTTTCTTTAGGCACGAATAATATTTGTAAAGTTTTATTCACGTTCGATCCTATATCTATAATCTTTAAGGTATTGTTGCGCCTTCCATTTATTTAAAAATACGTTATTTATATTTTAAATTTCGTAAAAATACTGAGAATTACGGGTAAATCGTTAATTTTAATATACATTTTTCATAGAAGTCATGGTTTCACATATGTTAATAAATTCCAAATTTTCAATATTGAAAATATATTTTTCACAATTTAAGGCCATATTTATAGAATATCTGGACTATTAGAATGCTTTTTGGAGTTTTGAATTTTAAAAACTTTCAAAAATTTTGAATTTAATGAATTTTGTTCTACCGAAATTAAATTTTTAACCCTATACATTTTAAGAATTTAAGAATTTTGTGATTCAAATTTTAGAACATTAGAATTTCTGAAAATATATTTGTGGTATTAAGCAATAACTATAGATATCAGCAGAAATACAAATGTTGGTAAAAGTTTGACCTTGTTGCTAATTTTATTTATTTTTATTTATTAAGTTATAATTAAAATAAAGCGTGCGTTTTGCTAATTGATATTTGATTAAACCCGAAAATAAAGATTTATTACTGAGATCAAATGTTTTGTAGTTCCAAATATCGTTTTGCATAAGCTTGATATGTACAGCAAATATTATTATATTATAAAATTTTATTTCTGGTTTAGTGATCGAATTTACATATTTGTTTCGAAATATTATAATAGATTGTGAAGGAGCTTACCTACAGATATTTGTTCGAAAAACTTTATCAGGTGTAAAAAAATAAATTGTACGTTTCGATGAAACTGAATAACTGCAGATACTGATTTATTCGAAACTTTATTTATTACTCGTTTTAGGTGAGTAAAATTGTGTATGTTACGACATATAATTTTGAAAGATAAATTGTTTTGGTTAAATAACCCTTTCTGCGAGACTATAGATAACTGGTTTTAATGAATTTTTTTTAAGGAAATTATGAAAAGTAATAAAAACTGGAACTTTGTATTTATTTCGTTGCTTTTTAGGGTTCGGTACAAAAAATTTAAAATGACAGAGAGAAACTTAATGGTGAGAGTTTCTTGTCTGCCTATGTACCACATCCGATTTTCGCAGAACGAATACCTTAGGCCAAGAAACTAAAAAAAATCCAGTAAACATCACATAGTAGCCTTTGAACGTAACAAATATTTACATGTACATTTTTCAAGAACATTTGAACGGACCTTTTTTTCTACACACACTTGTATCAAGCGAAAACTACATAAGCAAGCTGATTTGATAAGCTATTTAGGCATTACTTAGATTATTAACTGTGCATTATAATTAAAATGATAACTAATTTATCGAGCTCAAAGTAATTTGCATATAGGCTACGTTTTTTATTTTATTGAATTTGTGTTTTTTGGAATTGTTTTCATAATGAAATTGTGTTAAATTTGTGTGATTGAAATTAATAGTGAAACAATTGATAATAATTGTAAGTTAAATTGCTTATCTCTATAGTTTAATTAATATTAATCTCTAATAATTTTTTAAGTTTACTTTAATTAATTCCGTTTCATTTAAAATATTGGTTTCTGTGGGAACTTGTTTGTTTGGCCAGAATAACGTAGGAAGCATTACGTTTAGTGGACTAAAGTGTATACTAAAAGTTAAAATAAAATAAAAAAAAGTAAATGTATTTTTGCAATAAAATAATTTATCATTTTCTTAATTCAGTACAATTCAAAATGCCATTAATGTTCCCCAAAGATTCGATTAAATAATCATAAACTAATTTAAATTTGAATATTGAATGCGATAAGCATGCGTTAGCATTTCAGAATAAATATATTCTGCAACGAAATTTATTTTTGGTTCGACTCTCTGGTAATTCTTTCGTTAAATTTAAAAGTTCTAAATACAAAAAGTTTAAAAGAAATAATATCTCTAAAAATCAAATTTAATTTATAAAAACATAAATAAAATAAAATAAATTTAAACAAAATTTGAAAAAAAAAACAACATAAATTTGCATAAAAATAAATTAAATAAGGAGAAAATAAAATCAAATAAGAAAAATAACACAAAATTTTAAAAAACGTGAAAATGAATTTTCATTCTTATTTTACTGTTTTAATGTTTTTTTTTTGTTTTGTTAAATCTTTTTTTATTTTTTTTTTTGTTTAATTTCAAGAACGGAAAAATTTTTATTAAATTTTTTTTTTCGTTGTTGCCTTTTTTTAATTTTTTTATTTTAAGACTATTTATTGCTAATATATTAATTTAAATTAATGCAATTATTATTTTTCGCCTCTAACAAAATGATGATAAAATTATATATTTAATAAATTAAATTAAATTTATAAAAAGAAACAGAAATAAGCAAAAAAAAAAAAATTATGAGAAATAAAATGTGAATAAAACAAAAAACAAAAAACAAAAATATAGTTGAACGTAATACGGGTGTGAAATTTGATCAAGATAGATTTTAATTACGCGACAAACAGACAGACAGACTTATTATAGAACCTTATAGAAATATTCATATTATTATTTTTATAATTTGGGTGCCATTATGTCTTACCTAGCACTATTAAAATAGATATATACGTATTCATATACATATTAGTTTTAATTAAAAATAAAATACAGTACAAAAGGAACAATTGATCGTTTTAACAGTGTTAAATCAAAACTTCACACCCATATATAAAATAGTTAATAGAAAATTGTTATAGTATTAGATAGTATTATTTTATCTGGGACACAGTATACAAAAAAATAATATACAAAAAAAAAATATAAACATACAAATTAATAATAGTAATTTGATAAAATATCCAATTAGATTTTAATTCGTTTAATAAAATCAACTCTCGGGGATATGTTGTGTAGTCTATTTATAATATTTATAATTTATATATACTCGTATATATATATATAGATTATTTACGTTTTAATTATACATCCTGCAACAATCGATTTATTTGATCGTGTTATTATATTTTATTAAAACAAGAAAATAATGTATGCATGCACATAATTTAGACGCCATTTTGTTCAGGTGATAAGATTTTGTGTATAACACCATATATTTGTGTGTTGGGTTCGTTTTTTAAAATTAATATTTTAGTTTTTAGACAACAATTAGCATGCCAAAAATAAATAAATATATAATATATTATAAATAAAATAAATTAAATTAAAATAATAGAATAAAAAATTAAAATAAAATCTACTTACACAAAATTTTATTTGTGTGATGCCATTTTCTTGCTGGAAAAGCTTTTCTGTTTTTGTCTTTTATCTCACACAAAAAAAAGCTTTATATTATTGTTTTTGACCCAAATAAAATATTAATTAAAATTAACAAAAGAATAAAATATAAAACATAAGGAAATTATAATTCCAAATAACAATAGACACTGAAATTATTGTTTTTTTTTTAAATAAAATAAAATAATTTTTTTTAAGATTGTGACATGAAAATTTGTCGATAACGAAGCTTTTTTTGTTCATCTTGTTTTTTAAATTTTGCTGTTAGCAGAAGTAAATTAAAAAAAAAATACATAGCTTTATGGAATTATGATTTTGTTGAGAGATTAATGATGATGAAATTTTGTATCAAAGAATCTGATTTAGATTGATTGGTTATAAGATTAAATTATCGAGATGCCACAGCGAACCATGACTTTTAAGAATATAATCCAATTTTTATTTATTTTTTATTTATTATTTTATAAATTTTATTTTTATTCACTTTTTACCAAATTAATATTTCGATTTTGTTTTTTTTTTTTTGAGTGCGATTGATGTGTATGTCTCAATTTTTATTTTTTTACTTTTTAAAGTTTTAATAATTTTCGTTATTTTTAGCTTATAAAATCGAAATGAGAGAGAATTTTTGTGTTTCATTTTCTTTTAATTATTTTTACTTTATAATAATAATTAAAATAAAAAATTTGAGAACGAGAAAATAACATATGATTAATGATGAAAAATTAAAATAAAACAAAGTAACATAATTTCATATTTTTTGTTTATTTCTTTCGCCATGCAAAGAAATATTAAAAACCACAAATTATTTATTTTGTTTTGCTTATAAAATAAAAATTAAAATATTTAAATAATATATATAGAAGAAACCTAAAATAAAATAACCAAATTAAAATATTATAATAGGGCATGCATATAATTTTGGTACTTTGGACTGCCAGAATCACATAATTGTATTTAATTTTAATTTTTAAATAGTGTGTAGGTACTTATTTATTTAGACCACAAAATTTTTTCTTTTTTAATATCTGGCAACCCAGAGTTTTCATTTGTTTTGTAAACCATAAAGTTATACATAAGAAAAAACAACAAAAAAATTAAACATTGTGTTGTGGTTTTAAAATTGGGAAATTAGAAATAAAAATCGAAAACAAATAAAAGATAAAATTGTTAAAAATAAATAAAAAAATAACGGAAGATGTAAACATTTTTTTGTTTTATTTTTAATATTTATATTTTAAAAACAAGTATTTTTTTGTGTATAGTGATTATAATTAAATTAAAATTATTTTTTCATTTTTTTTTTGTTTATAAATTTTTTTCCATTCTTTTTCGCATGACAAAAAAATCAAAATTAAATAAAAAAGTATATAATTTATATATATATAATATTTATAGAAATTAAATAAATTATGAGTTTAAAAATAATAATATTAACAAAAAAAAAAAATAATAATTATAATAAATTACAAAAAATAAAAATAATAAGAAGAAAAGCAGAAAAAAAATATTTATCAAATTATTTGATTAATTAATATTTACCTGTTTTTGGGCCATAGCCTGCATTTGTTGGAACATTTGTCTTTCTTCTTCTTTACCTGAAACATTTTGGGAAAACAAAAAATAATAAAATATTCGTATAACTACTTAATCCAGCGAACGCAGCTGACACAAAACCTACCCATTCCCTTATTTTGTAACATTTCCAATAATTTCTTTATACTTTCGTCCCGCGCTTGTAACGTTTGTTTTTGTGTTTCAATTCGTAATTCCAATTCTTTAATTGTGTCACGTAATATTGCAATTTCACGTTGCAAGTGTTCGTTTTCAGCATATAATGCTTCCACTTGCTGTTGCATTTCAATATTCGGTTGTCGAATTCTTTGCCGTAATTCCTCTTCTAATTGTCGTACTAGCATTGCTTGTCGTTGATTTTCACTATTTAATAATTTTAATTGATCATTAATTAAACTATATTTGGCGCTCTCTTCTTTTCGAAGGGCACGCTCTTTTTTTAATTCGGGTGACCAAAATGTTTTAATACTATGCATTGAGCTACCTAATTTTTGATTTGTTAATTCTAATTCACGTTTTAAATTGCCCAATTCTCTTTGTAAATCAGAATTTTGATGTTGTAAATCGCCTAAATAATGTCGATCGGTTGTCGGCACTGCTGTTCAAAATAAAAACCATGTGTTAATTCTTGTAAAGACACCCAGTATCAAACTACTATATATGTATATGTATATATATGTAAACTTACTCATTGGATTTGGACTTTGACGTGCCGACCGTCCATATAGATCATCTTCTAGATACATTCCGCGATCTAGTGATCGATCACGTGAGCGATCGCGTGGTTCTCGTATTGGAATAAATTCACGATCATGTGGATCAACTAATCCACCGCGATCTAGTGACTGATATCGTGCTCCTGAAATTATTTTAGAAACATTGTATTAGTCAAACTGGTTAAAAAGGAATAGTGCCACTGAGTTTTAGATGTAGAAATCGTCTTTTTATTTGTAATCAACATTTAGGACATTATTTTAAATTAAAACCATAAAACAATATGAAACCGAAAATTTAAGATTTTCCTAAAGGTTCATGAAAAAAAAAATTGATAAACATGAAAATTAGGGCGTTGTTTTTATTTCGTGACAGTCAATGTAGTATGGAGACTTAAATAGTCTATAGCTATATATAACCATTTTAACGACCTGTGTGAACACATCTATTGATATGATATTTTTGAAATAACAAATATATTTAAGAAATAAAATATACATAAAAACAACGCCCTAATTTTTTTTTTGTGAAAACGTGATTTTTGTGATTAATTTGTATCCACATTTATTAAGTTTTAATCGGGTACCCTTTTGAAGTAGTTATTCTTATAGCATTTGAGAGTGCCTGGGATATTTACCATCTTTTTCTCTTTGCTCGTTTAAATAAAAATTGACCGTACAAATTCTAAACATTTAACTAAGCGCTGTATAAACAGTAAATGAAACAAAGTGTCATCTGGCGATGTAGTTATGGACTTTTTAACTCGTTCAAAAACTTTTAACCAATCCAAAAACTAGTAGAATAAATTCAATTTACGAATGGTACTCTAAATAATCAATGGAGTCTTTTTGTTGTATGGGAATCGTCTAATCGTCTATACTACTAATCATCAGACTAGAAAAAAAGCGTTAAATTTGGGCTGTAGAATGGTCTATAGTGTATCTCATAGGTAGAGAATTTAAGGTATAGAAACTCATCAGAAATATTTAGAAGCTACTTAGATTTGGAGACCCTTCACGGCCAAGTGTTAGAATTGACTAAGTATAGAAAACAAGTTTAGTCGCTATATTCAATCAAACGGTGCAATTGAAACAAAGAAAACTATCAATGGCGCCTTGGGTAAATGTGGTAATCGATTATATTGAACCATTACCTTCCGAAGAATACCTGTTTGTGATTATCGATTACTAAAGAAGATATAGAAAGCAGAGATTAAGTTACGAATTACTGCCAAATATATTCCTACCATTGATAGGGGTTGGAACGAATTTTCACAATGCTTGGTTATCTTCATACGATTACATGGACGTCAATTTAATATTCAATAATTTATGGAGTTTAGGAGAGTTAACTGAATAGCCTGCTTATATTAGCCACGGTCAAATTGTAAAGAAATATCTTTCATTATTAAAAAGATGAATTGACCAGAACATATGAATCGCAAGAGTACATGGTGAATAAACTAGTTTGCTTCACAAATGTTAACAACTCAAGAAATCGCATCAAATTCAGCAGATTAGGAAATACATTCGAATCGGCAACCAAATATCTTCAGCTTCAATCAAGAAACAACAGATACGCTACCAGCGTTATCGGTAGAAATCTAGATCATCAAAAATTAAGTGACCAGCTGATATAGGAGTATCATACCAATGCACCTCATCATCTAGTGGGCAATATATAAGGGGTATGAAACAAAAGGCTCTACGAGCATTTTGTGACAACGATAGAGATTAAACAACACCTGGGTGGTCATTCTGTGGTGCTATCTCACATTAGGCGATGAACAACTGTGAGATAATAAATTGTCGTAGCTTACATGGATGAATAACGTCACGTCGCTTATTGATTGTTATGAAAAGGACCACAATATTCTTCCGATCTGCTTTTACTAGTGGAAAAAAAACAAGAAAAATAGTTCAATCCCATTTAAGTAAAAAAAAATATGGCGTATCTGGCGCCATATTTTTTTTTACCAAAATGGGATTGAACTATTTTTCTTGTTTTTTTTTGCCACTAGTAAAAGCAGATCCGAAGGATATTGTGGTCTTTTTCATTAATTTCAATAATGAAGTTTAAGAAGAATTGAAGAGGGGGATTTATAATATGAATGAAAAATGAATATATATATATATATATATATATATATATATATATATATATATATATATATACATATATATATATATATATATATATATATATATATATATATATATATATATATATATATATATATATATATATATATATATATATATATATATACCATATATATATATATATATATATATATATATATATATATATATATATATAATAAAAATACACAACAAAAATATTTGAATACCAATTTGGTTAACAAAACCAATCAGCCATAATTTGGTTTTATGTATATAAATATATGTATATAGAAATAAAATTAATAAAAATAAAATTTTCACAAAAAAGAAAAAATTTATTTATATTTTTTTAATAAAACTTAATTATATTTTAAAATTTTTGAATATTTAATTCAAAAAATAAAATTAAGTTTTATTAAAAAAATAATTTCCATTATGGTTTCACTACCATGAATAGCATTCGATAAAAAATGTTCATAACTCTTGATTTGAGGTTAGAAATAAACGACAAAATACCACAAAATTCATCCAACTTCCCCTTAAAATTCATTTCGCAGGGTTGGATTTGTAGACTTTTCCCCTTACTATAATATCACCAAAAAAAGTCTCCAACTGTGAAATAAACGTGTGAGAGAGCACCACAGAATGACCACCCAGGTTATAATCAAAGATTATAGAGGGTTGCGTCGCGTGGGGTAGACCACACAATTAACACAAGTTGTTTAATGATATGCATTGGAACATGCAGGTTTGGGGTGATATTGTTCATTTAGTGGTGTTCTCCTCTCTTGTGGATCATTGCGGTGGACAAACTTCCGATCGTCCTTTATATATGCAGGATTCTTAGGCCCAATAGTAAGCGAACAATATATTACTGTTCTCTGTACTGTAAGAAAGCCATCAAAGAGTGAACCAATTTGAAATTCCCGTTATTACCTCGGGAAACATCTCAATAGAATTGACATATTCAGAAAAATCCTACCTAAAACCTTTGAGAAGAAGAAACACATGTAAGGCCTTTGGTCGAGAAAAATTTAATCTCTTTGGATTTGGAGTAACTCGGTAATGAGCTTCCAAGAAATGAGAGAGATTTATTTTTATTTTTAAGTTAACGTTATTCTTTAATGAATCAGAATGAATCTTTTATTTACACACACACGCACATCTCAGCATTATTATAAAATCACGTGGTCTTTGTACTGTTCTTTGCCTTGATCTCTAGTGACGGGTACTATTTTTCTAAATTAATTTTCAATTTCTGCCCCAATTACATTCAATGAATTCGAAATTTACATTTGCGTCATAAATAAAAACGTGTGAAGTTTTTCCTAACTCGTTCGGAAATTTTTAGAAATTGTGACGGGTATTGGTGTGACATTCAATAGACTCGATAACCGTAACTTCATACATACGTTGCAATGAATTTCTTGCCCTGAAACCTTAGGTAATATGAACTTTAAAATATAAGAACTCTCCCCCAATCAAATAACGTGTTGTACGGCTCCATTTAAATTTCTTACATAATGTCGTATAAATATATACTATGACGTTTCCTAATGCTCCAATTAAATTAATTTAAGGTCAAATTGTCCCCACTTCCGAATAGAATATGTATATATTGTGTACATATGTAGCCCAAAAATTTCGATAAAATAAAAATGACGTCAGTCAGTCGAAAAAGAGAAATGAGTAAATTTTATTTATGATTTTTTCTTTCTGTGTTTTCTTGCTTTTTTCTTCTTCTAAGAAGATGATAATGGAAAAGTTCTAAATGGCACAAAATATTAGAGCGTACGTACGTATTATACACAGAAATAAAAATATACTGTAAAATTGTGGAAAAAATCAATAATGTTTATAGGGTTGTGTTGTAATGTAATTTTTATTTTTGTAACAATTTTCTAATTTTAAATTTTTGTTGTTGTATTTTAATTGAGTTTCAACCTGTTGAATGGTGGCATTTTTTTTTAATGATTAATGATACAATTATTTTTTATTTATTTATTTTTTGATAAATGGAGAAAATATTGGACATTCCCATTATAATTGTATACAGCTACTATACATCATACACGTTTTTATTTGGTTCGTATATGCCAATTGTCTGCAATTATTTTGACATCTAGACGCGGCATCATAAAAACGATATTATACGATATAGATTTTTGTTTTGTGCTTGGGTGTATGGATATGTGTATATGTGTGTGTGCTGGGTATTTCTTGCAATATTTTTTGTTAAATTCCAAATTGGAATATTAAGAAAAGCGAAACAAAAATAAAAACTAGAGCATATAAAGATTTGGTTCGGCAGACAGTCTGGCTGGGAATTCAATATTTTGTTTGTGGTTTTTCGTTCAAATATATATAAACTGAATACTTACTTGGATATTCCATTGAATGTGATGGTATTCTGGTAACACTCCGGCTACGATGATGTCCGGCACCTGCTGGACTAGTTGGCTCATCCATATCTCTATAATAGGGACTACCCATTGCTGCAATAGAATTATGATGATGATAAGAACTGGAATTTGTATGATGGATAGGACCGTAGTGCAGTGGAGAGGAATTGCCAGATCGTGTTAACCGTATTTTACGGCCTAGAATAATTTTAAATTTTGATATTTTTTTTTTTTTTTTGGTTAGTGTTTTGATAAAATAAACCAAAAATGAGAGAAAAAAGATTGAATTTTAATTTTTATAATTTCTATTCTATATATGTATGTATACGTAGATCAGCACGCGATTGTTCTGATGACACTCAATTTAAATAGAACGGAAATACATTATATTTTGACAAATATAATATACATTTATTTATATATAGAATTGTGCCAAATAATTTCAAAATATATAAAACAAAATAAAAATCAACAAAAAGCAATTATATATTGATATATTACCTATTGGGCTTGCCCTAGAACCGTAATCTCTCGACGGTGAACGATCCACTGTTGGTAGTTCTGTTAAACGTCTGGCGGAACGCCCTGGACTTCTAGTGCCTGAATTCACGGGCGGTACTGAATTGTAGGCTTCCCGAGACATAATATACCGCGGAAAAACCGCGGCTTACCTATAATAAAAGGAATGAGACGCAATTAAGATTACATAAAAACAAAACATTGTTTAAAATTTTTCTTTTTTTCTTCCTTATAAAGGAAGGGTCATTTTTTACATCTTAATATATAACCTCAGGTTATATCTTGATTATTATTAATGTTATCTCTTATCGCGCGGGACAACTAAAGAATAGAATTTAATTAAAATTATTTGAATCGATATTATAAAAACACTCTTCTCTGGCGTAAGACCGATCAGGCTGTAAAAATTTGTAAATTTATCATACACACACACAAAAAAAAAAATCATTATATTCATATTTATTCTTATCTAAATGCTGAATTCCTCCCACAAATATAATAGAAAATTATAAAATGTTTCACAAAAATACCACATATGTCACGGTATTTGTATAGTACAGGTAAAAAAACACTTTATCTTGTAAACATCTAATCTTTCCTTTTTTGTTCACCAAGATTAGAACCGATGGAATGTACTAAAATATAATTTGCATTAAAACATACAATGTGTACACGTAAAAGGAAAGAAGAGGCCAACGTTTATAACGTTTTCTTCAAACATTTAAATAATAATTAAGTTTAATCTGTAAATACAATTATGGCCAATAAATCCCCGCAACTGGGAATATTACAATATACATACATATGTATGTATATGGAACAACACTGGAAGTGGTGGAAAACTGTGAACTGCTAACTAATCACTTATAACACACATTTTTCACTGCTACTAGTATTTACGTATTTTAACTATATGCTATCCTGTCATCCTGAATTGCTGTAAAAAGTATTGACAAACCAATATAATATTATATCATCTATTTTGCGCCTGTAATCCTAAATAACAATCTTCAAAATTTACTTCTATATCAAAAGGAGCAGAACACAACAGAAAACTATAAAAATCAACCAACCGAAAGCAATAAAAAAAACAACAGAAAAACTAAAATTCAGCCATCCAACTCTTCGACCTATAAAAAAATATTCTATGTACATATGTATAAATAAAAAAGGACAAATTTCCTTTTTTTCTTTACATCTACGAGTATATACAGTTTTGTTTTGTTACAACTTGTTTTTCTCTACATACTAGATAGATAAATAATACAAACACTTATATATTGATTCGTTGTTGAGTTGGATAACATCATAAAATAAATGAAAAAAGAAAAAAAAATCATCAAGAAAGTATGAGAAATGATTACTAAATTGATATGATTAAGTAAATCGAACAGGACCAGTTCCACAGATATATTTAAACGCGTGCTGTAACCGAGAATGTCAAGAAACAATTGTATGGAAGTCCCTTGATTCGGAGGTCTCTTCGAAAGATTAGTTCTTCCAGTAATTCATAGAAGACAATAAAATTATTTTATTTTTTAAATGAAGGTGAAGTTTTTACTTGATTTGTCCTAAATCACGCCATTTATTTAGTTAGTAGTGTTATGTTTTAAGTATTTATAAAATTCTAGCCATCCAATTAATAAATAACTATTAAATCTGTGTTTTTTTGATGATCAAAACTGTGATATCGATCAGATGTGCGTTTTTGATCCACAATGAAAAATAATTTATTTTAATAGTGCTAGACGATTTAAAGCAGTGTGGTTAGTGTTAAAATAAAGGTGTAGTGTCAGAATTTAAAATGTTAAATAAGAAATATAATTATATAGGTGAAATAACAGCGAAATAAGTGAAATACAAGGGAGGGAAAACAACAACAAAATATACAATTGCGTATAACAGCAGAGACGCAAACCATCATATTCATCACCATATTTTATTGAACGAAAAAAATATATGGACTGCAATACCAACCCAATGGAAAGAAATGGTAAAGAAGACGAATCGGAATACGTCAAATGTAATGGAGTTATGACAAGTTTGTGGATAATTTATATTACTAATTTTTCAGGATATTTATACCTATTTCAAATAAATTGTAATACTATACGGGAGGTTACTGCCGATTTCCATAGTTATATCCTGAAGTTTTTTTTCCTGAAAGAATTTTTACGTTACCTGTTATTTCAGTCGGGTATTGTCAATTTGGTTCTGTTTATTTAATTTTTATTTTTTTCTTTAGATTTATTTTTCAAAATTTCGTTAAAAAAAATAGTAATATGTATAGCGTTTATTTACCAGTTGTGCCATCTAGTTAATATAACCGAATTGCGATAAACTGCCATATCTGAATACGCAAATACGCAGCAGTTTCCCTTATGGTATTATAAGTTATTGGACCTATTCGTACAAATAGATTTGTAGAATTTTTTATGATGTAAAAAAATATTTAGGGGGTGATGTGAATTCAGATAGATCATACGGTTAGTATTGGGGGACAAGACGTTTCCACCATTACCCAAGAGGTAGGCTCCAATGGGTTTTTGGTAGAGGGGTATCCCCAATTAAGTTAGGTCTAATCCCCTTCTGTAAAATAAAGCTATGGCTAATCGTGTGGTGACATTTATCGTGTCTCAAGTGAGACCCTCCGAGCCACCCATTGTAACATGTTGCACCAACCCTGGTAGTCAGACGAACGGATAATATAACGCAACCGTTTTAATGTTTGAAGTGGTAATTTGTATAGATGTGGTGCAAGTTGAATTGGTTGGTGTAGCCGCCTGAATGGTCATAAATCCGGCAACGGCCATGGCACCATAGCCAATGGCGAGCAAGTGATGGGAAGGGGCGGGAGAACGGCTCATGAATAAGGTTGAATTGATACTGGGGTGGTTGCTCTCGGAGGGGTCGGGATTAACTGTGTTTGTGAAGGATTTGGAAGGCCAGGCTATTCAACTATGTTTAGCCCTTCCTTAATTCAGTACGTAGCGGGAGCAATGCCTCCCATATTCTATATGAGGTCTACCAAAGTAACTTAAAGTCTGCCTTAGTGAGTCATTCCAGGGGTAACAGGGGCGTCCCAACTTTCTGGGACCAGCAATGTAGGAGCAAGCTGCTCTAAGAAGGTGGGTGGGATTCCTACGATGGATGTGTCCCAAATAATTAATTCGGTGTAAATTGATTATTTTGCATATCAACACGGCCGAAAGTGACATCAGACAACACTATGCTGGGTGGTGGTACAAATGATGTTGAGAGATCTCGGAACAGAGCGGTGCATTTATGGGGGTTTAATTTTAAGCCCGCTAATTTTAAGGCACCTAGTAATTCATCCAGAATGGGTTCTAATGCTCCGAAGTCTCGTGCGATGAGTATAATCTATAATGTCATCGGCATAGGCGGGTATGAGAGGAAGTTGCAACTCAAGACACTGATCTAGTTCCAACTAAGGGAATTGGTCTGCCACAGTTAGTAAAACCTCATTCAGGATGAAATTAAATAAACGAGGAGTTATGGGGCATCCCTGTTGTACTCCTTTGCTTTTCCTGACTTTTTCTGTACAAATATTGAACCATTTAACAGTATGAACTAATTATCATTCATTACAGTACCTCTCATAGCTCAAATATATGGACTTAATAATAATAAATTGAACTAAATTTCAGGATCTCTACCAGTTAAACTTAAATTTAAAATAAATAATTAATGGTTGGAACACTGAATAAAATAAATCATAACTAATTTGAGTTGAATTTTCAGGAGTATCTCATAAGTCTGAACCAGCAAACTAATAAATTTTATTTCAGAGCCCAGTGATGCTGTTAAAAATTATAAAAATAGATTAGAACTGTATCGTCCTGTGTTACTAACTATTGGCTATACCAGGTGTCTGTAACCGAGTCAATTTCTATCATACTAACAGAACCTATCCAAATCCTCTTTATATGTTATGTTTAAACGGTTGTTCGGTGAAGCCCGGCCATTTCCGGAAGATTCTGCTTAATTCTTGGTCGAACATTCCAATCAAATCAAATTAAATCTGCGTTTTTTAGAAACTATAGTTAACTGCATAAACGTTATTTATGAGAAATCGCATTTAATACAAAAATGACTGTAACTAAACTATTTTATAAATATTTATTTATTTTATTCGTAATCTCAACTTAAGAAGATGACAGAAATCACTGTTCAAAAAGAATTAGAATTTCGAAACTTAAAACACCGAAAATGGGGAAAAAATCATAATACCGAAAATTAAATTTTCGTAAATAAAAAAAATATTGAAACATAAATTACCGACAGAAGACAATAAATTTTAAAGTATTCAACAGTAATAAAACCGTTCAATTTTAAGCATAATTGATACCTCTATTACAAATTCAAGTTCCTATTTATTTCGATATTTTTCGAGATTTCGGTTTTCGGTATTTTATATTTCAAGATTCAGTATTCGGAGTTTTCGAAATTTTGTTTTTCGGCATTACGTTTTTTCAGTATTAGTTTTTAGGTATTTTTACTTTCCGAATTAAGTGTTTCAATAAAACAATACCAACCCGATCTACGGTAAGTAAGAAACACAGCCCTTTTGTAAACATTATGTTTATAATTAAATAAATTGTAAATATATTTGATATGAAATTTAATATGAGTGTATATATGTACTCGTATATAAATCTGCTAACCACACGCGTGCCAAATTGTTTCGGACTTCATCAGCAGACTTTGTCAACAAAAGAAAATTTTTTATGCAGGCAGCCCTATAAAAATCCATCACTGTGCCTTTCAAACACAAACCTCATTACACATTTTCTGTTATTTTTATTTCCAGTTAAGGTTTTTTTTTTTGTGCTCTCGAATTTCTTTTGTTGTGTTCGATATCTTAATCGATAATCGATAAGATAAAACGATAAAGTGTGAACTTTACTTATATATACATATATTTTTGTTCTATTTCAAAAAGCATTTATTTATTATTATTATTATGGATGATGTTGTTGGGATTTTCGTGGTGGTAATGGTAATGGTATATATTTAGGTTTTCCACCAAACGTAAACCACCATCAATATTAGATTTTGTTTGTTTTTTTTCGGTTCGTTTTCAAGACTACTCCATAAATGATAACAAAAAACGAAATAGTTTTGGTTTTATGTAATCTGTATACCAAGGAGCCGAAGACCAATATAAAAAATTAAAGTTTTTTCGTTACTTTTCCACAGTGCGCTTTTTGTTTTTAAATTGAAAACTTTTTTTTATTGATTTTTAGCCGATTCTACAAATAGACATTTTTTTTGTTTTAGTTTTATCATCTTATATAAGAATATATATGCTTAATTTTCCCAGCCATCGTAAGATAATTAAAAAAAATTATAATAAACTTTGTTATATTCTATCAATCATATAGAAGGTGTCATTTTGCTAAACAAGGTAGCATAACGGAGACACCCAGTAGATATAATGTCAAGTTTAATCTGTGTAAGAATATAGGCTTAAAGGACATTTTATAATATTCGGAATACGTCGACGTTCCGGCTGAACATAAAATTTTGTCGAAATTTGTTATATAGGCATATGTAGTATTTAGTAAAGTAGGTTAAAATGTAATTTGAAGCGATTAGTTTTATTTATACTTAAAAAATATATCTAACATCAGCTACGCATCTCCGTTTCAGCCAATCAAAATAATTATCGATTGCCAGTTGACATTTTTGTTTTTCACATTTATTATTCACTATTTTTTGAGTCGAGGTTGTTGTAATAAATAAATAAATTCTTATAATTAGATTATTTAAATAATTAATTATTATTACTAATTTTATGAAACAAATAATGGAACTTAATGTGTGTGTAGGTTAAAGGTAATAAAATGTAAACCTAAGAAACTATAAACTACTGACGCAAGGTATACAGTTAAACATATAGAATAATATGATCTTCTGGTGTTTCGTGTTCATCATTAGATAAATACAAATATGAAATTCCGAAATACCTCTGCACATTGACCACAATAATCGAATCACTGGCACTGGGAAATACGTACTGAAGAACTAGACGTGACTGATGTGATGTGATGCCAACTGACGCAGAAAGAATGTAATATAATTGAACTTATGATCCATCTGTGCTATTAATTTATTAGTTGATTTAATAATGTTTACTGAATAAATTTCCATAAGTTATCCACCTCCTAAGTTGACCACACACCTCTGAGTTTTAAATGCGGTCAAGTTAAATCGATTTTACTGATTTCAAAATTTGAAATTACGCTGGTGGTCTTCGGACCACGGAGAATGAAAATGCAGAATCGTGGGTCTTTGTCTATAAATTTAGCATAAGCAAACTGAAAATAAATGAGGTATTAAGTCACTACAAAATGCTTACTCAATACTTTAGTACCCGATGGCAATGAGGAAAGTGACACATCGTAACATTGTCGCAGCTACATTAAATCTGGGCCAATTCAGGAATCAAGAGATCACGTTGGCGATAATGTCTATGAAAATGAATAAAGCGCCAGGCCTAGATATGTAACATCCAGGTTGAACTGATGCAACGTGCTTGCACTATTATGAATCCCAAGGCTTATAAGCCTATCATGCTGTTACC
This sequence comes from Tipula unca, assembly GCA_951394425.1. Classification (NCBI taxonomy): domain Eukaryota; kingdom Metazoa; phylum Arthropoda; class Insecta; order Diptera; family Tipulidae; genus Tipula; species Tipula unca. The sequence continues at coordinate 93,673,315 of OX596382.1, forward strand.
TCTCCTAGGATAGTTATTTAAACAATTATTTACCGGCAGAAAAGTGGTAAATACAGTGATAAACAGTATGGCTTCAGGGAAAATAGATCAACAGAGGACGTAATGATCAAAATAATCAGCATTCTAAAAGAGTCAGATCAAAAGAACATTCTAGAAGATTTCCTAGATGTATCATGTTAGAGTTAATGAAAATTCATCGAAAGAGTTATCGAAATTCATAGCTCAAGACAGATTATTGTCATTTCACAAAACCATTTAAATTCTAAATGAAATTCACATCGAATTCAGATTGGGAACAGTGTATCGAATTATGAATTATTAAAAATCATTTGAAAATTTATTATTTAGCAACAAAATATGTCAATATTTCAAAATTTTAAGAGCTTAGTGCTAAACAAGAACTCGGTTGGTGCATTTAGAAAAATTCTTAAAATTCCTGCAAATTTTTAACATTCTATAATTGTAGAAAGTTATACCTAAACCACATCTTGGAACAGGAACTAAACCGGAACATTAAATTGTAATTAACTGAAATATTTTCTGAAAAGTTAAAACCGAAATCATAACCGGAGTTCCTGGTTTTAACGAACAAAAACAAATCAAATGACAAATAAGTTTTTACCGAGCATACAGCAGAGCGGTTAAAGCTGTGTCGTTTAAATCGAGAGTTACCAGGTCCGAATACTAATATGGGTCGGGATATTTTTCTTCAAAATGATGAACACATGTATGACCCTTCTGTTGAAAGTGCTGAATCCATTGGGCTAGCTACATATGTTCATTTAGTACCGCCTGGCATGGAGATATGCAATGTGCACAGATGGTAAGTTCAAAATAAACCTGTAACCAACCGTTCTTCTTCCAATTGGGCTAGTTTAAGGTAAGGTTGCTAAACGAAAAATGCGAAACAGTTGGAAGAGTATTGTAAACCAGGCCAGAACACGTAGAGAAATTAAAATGTTTACGTCTCAAATAAATTGAAAATTGTCTTCATTCATAGGTTACATAAAAAAGATCCATGACATAACAAAAATCAGTTTTTCGTGATCGCAGTTACATGATCGAAAAAATCGTTTACGATAAAATCAAAATTGATTTGACTGTTATAAAAATATAGCATTTTTAACCAAATAAAAATTGCGGATTTTTAATGTTTGTGTTCCACGAAAAAAATATTCGAGTTCGATTTTCGGTTCAACGATAATTTTTTTAATAATAATTTCGTCGTACGGCGAAAATGAGAAAATTATTTTTTTGGCTAAGATAAACTATTTGCTTACCAATTTATCGTTCGAAAATTAAAATATACCTGGTGTGTTGCAATTTTGCATTAATTTCAATTTAAAAGCACATATGCAAGGAAAAATTATAAGAACGGTTAAACGAAATCGGAATTAGTTTTCCGGAACGTTTAGAGTTTTGCCGTGTGATTTACGGCCCTAAACGCGAAATAGATGGTACATACCGAGCTCTGTACAATTTCGAGATCAGAGATCTGATGAAGATCCCCGATATTGTACATGAAGTTAGATCTCAGCGAGTACGCTGGCTCGGTCACGTTCTGCGTGCTGATCCGGAACGAATTGTGCAGCGATCTCTGAAAGGAGAGCCACCATATGGTAGGCGCAGAGGTCGTTGCAGGCGACGATGGCTCCACGATGTAGAGAACGACTTGGCCTCTTCAGATTGTCTAAGACAGTATGAAGACCAAGCTCAGGATTGAAACCGTTGGAGCCAGATTGTTGATTCAGTAAGGGGCCAGTAATGGCCTTTAACACTGTTATTATTTATTAGAGTTTTGCCATAGTTTTCCATTTTCCTGACCCCAAATTGTAATCGATCTTGCCATGCACTCATATAAAAACACACGGAGAATTGGCTGGCATCAGAGTTAGACAATTTTTCATATGTGAGTGCTTTGGAAAGTGAATTAAAATTTGGTATCGAAGTTTAACTTTTTTTTATATAGTTCCAGTTACTATAATTTATGAAGACTAATATAAAGATCTCAATCCAATATAATTTCAATCCAATATACCAACGCATACACCAACAAAGTTATAATTTAGTAACGTCTTCAATAAACTCGGTTCAAGATTTTGCATTGGATGGGACTACAATATAAAACATACAGCTTGGGGTTCCAGGCTAATTTCAAATCTACTTGATTTCTTTATCATAAAGGGTATTTCATCCAGTTACACTAGAGCCGAAAGGGTTAAGGACATAACATCTGATCACATGCCTGTACTGTTGTCAGTAAGCGCTATAGTAATCAAAATAAAAAGCGAAACCTTACTAATAAATTTAAAGTTAGAAGAGCTAGTTGAATTAAAAGTGAGTATCAAAAGTAATGAGGAATTGGAATATCAAAGAAAAAATTTCATTGAATACACTCGAAAGCCCGCCAGCCTCGCTTCTCCAGAATTAAAGGAAAAAGCAAACATGAAAGTCAAATACCCTGCTGAGATCAGGGTACAAATCAAGGAAAGAAGAAAGGCAAGGAGAATATGGCATCTCACCAGAAATCCTATTGACAAAACAGCCTTCGATCGGATAAGTAACAAAGTCAACAGGCTAATCAAAAGCTTTAAACAAGATTACAACAACTACTTAAGAGGGCTAGGTCCAGAAATGGATAAGGACTACTCGTTATGGAAAGCCACCAGCAAATTTAAACGACCTGTAGCTCGGATACCACCCATAAGAAATGCTCAAGGTAGTTGGGTTCGACATGACAATGAAAAAGCGGAACTCTTTGCGAACCTAGTAACAGTATTTCAACCCCATAACATTCAATCCAACATCGACGTAACACCTGTTTATCAACCAAGTCAGGATTTTAAAAGGGTCACGCCAATGGAAATCGACAAAAATCTGAACCAAAAAAAGGCACAGGAATTGATGAAATATCACCATATATTCAAATTGATGAAATATCATTATATAAGATCAAATTCATATTGAAGGAACTACTACATGGCCTGTATGAGGTTGAAGTATGTACCCAAATGTTTCAAAACAGCCTAAATAATTATGCTGAATAAACCAGGCAAACCAGATGAAGAAGTAACATCGTACAGACCAATCTCACTGCTTCCGATCTGATCAATGCTGTTTGAACTACTTCTGAAACGTCTCAAGCCAATGGTAAGCCTTCCTGATTTCCAATTTGGATTCAGGAGTAACCACTCCACAATAGATCAAATCCATCGAATCACTACGGTGATAGAGCAAGCGTTAGAAGAAAATAAATATTGCCCCGCTGTATATTTCTGGATGTATCCCAGGTCTTTGATAGTGTTTGGCACGAGGAATTGACATTCAAAATGAGCAAAATGCTACCACAAAATTATTGCCAGCTGCTTGAATCTTACCTCTCTGATCGCAAATTCAGAGTCATCCATATGATGAAACATGTTCTGACTTTTATCCTACGCTAGCGGGGACATGTTCTGACTTTTATCCTTTACACTGCAGACATACCTACAGCGAACAAAACATTCATCGGCACGTTTGCTGACGAGACTGTTATTATGGCAACAGTCGAATGCAACAAAGGGCATCCGACCCAACAAAAATATCAACGAGCACATATACCTCAACGGGATGCAAGTGCCGCAGGCTGAATCGGCCAAATACCTTGGTCTGCATTTAGAGTCAAGGCTAAACTGGAAACATCACGTGAGACAAAAACCTGACCAGATACGATTAAAACAACGTCAAATGTACTGGTTAATTGGGCATCATTCCAAAATGAACCTGTATTGCAAAATGGATGTATGGTGCGCAGCTATGGCGTTGTACTCATAAATCCGCAATAGAGACATTATCCAACGTGCCAAAATAAATTTCTTCGAATGGTCACCAACGCTTACCGATTTGTGACTAACAGGGAAATACACAATGATTTACAAATGCAACCGATAGATGACGTCATTAGCGAATGTTCCATCAAACATGAAAAGAGGCTTCTCATCCACACCAACTTTGAGGCCGTATACTGGATAGTAGTACTGGATAGTACAAACGAAGTAAGGCGACTCAAACGAACCAAACCACATGAGCTAACCGAATGAATATCATACCTCAGGGGAACTGGACACTGGTGCAGGAAACCCACACAAGTTTATCTCATAAGTACTAATGTCAACCTTATTAATGAATTAAACGAATTAATAATGTTTAAGATTGTAGTAGCCATACCAATAAATGTGTTTTTTGAAAAAAAAAAAACAAAAAAAAATGTGGGCACGAAATGTGTTAATGAATCAAAGTTATAATACCTAATTTTAACGGGCACTTAACTTCTATAGCAAAGGTTTGTCTATAATCGAGAATATAGCAGAATTTTTGGTAGTCGTAGTAATAGAACCAAAAGCTTATATGTATTTAATTTGAGTAGAGTTTGTATTTGAATTTGACTGTGCAATGCAAAGTAATTCGAACGTATAAAATGCATGAGTCATGAAATAGTAAAGACACATTGGACAATATAATTAACAAAACTAAGTGCTCATATTTTGCATGCATATAGCTCCACAAAAAAAACGTTAAATAAATAAATCGAAAAAATCGATAGTTATTTACTTTATTCACATAATTTCAAAAACGAAACCTAATTATTCTATTGCTGTCAGAACAAAAAAAAAACAGCAACGAGAAATAATTTGTATAATTGTACAATGGAATAGCATACTCATTTTCCGCGAATATGAAAGTAATTATTGATATGAGTGGGAAATGAATATGTGAGAATTTTTTTAATTAGCTTTTAAACATTTTATTTAATTTATAACATTAATTATTTTGCTATATGTCTACCATTGTGTTTTGTTATTGAACGCGTTCCATTTGTTGAATCCATAATGCACCTTATTACATGCACTAGTTTCTATGGCAACTTACTAGGAAAACAAAAAACGTATTACAGGCTATAGATGCTCGGTAATCTAGAAGCAATTTTTATATGATCAAGTAAAATTAGGTGCGATTCAGTTTGTGTCTTTAGCATGGCTGCCGTTTTGAAAATTTATTTTTAATTAATATTACTTGTGAGAACATGCGCTCGAATGAACGGAATTCATGACATTTTTTCCATTGAAATTGTAATTCCATAATTCTTCGATGTTTATATTGATGTCTATCGCCACGTGTGGTTGATTAGTAATCATACGCCATTCTTCACGCAAATCTTCAATGTTTTTCTCGTCAATTTAATTTGGAAATAACTGAATAGTTGGGGCAACATTTCCTGCTTTTTGATTAAGATTTAATACTTGGACATTAACTAATGTTTCATCCTCAAACAGTATTCGACTGCTTATTTGCTTGCACAGCTCAGTGTAGTAGGCACAACAAGCCATTTTTATAGATTTTATAGTATTTTCTGGAACTGACCGGCTATTAATAATTACATCAGCTTTTGTGCCAATATAAATTTTGTTCTATGCCTTGAAACTATCATAATTAATGAATTCAGGTTTGTACAGATGTACGAATTCGCAGAGTTTCTGATAACTAATAGAATACAAATATATTTTGGTTTCATCAATCATTTCTGAGATAATGCTTCCAGCCAAATCAGCGTTTAAATCCAACTTATAGGAAATAAAATAATGTTGCAGAGCAACCCACTATTCAAGAATCCTCAATACTTAGCTTGATACAAGTTTCTAAAGATAACCATCTTGTAGATGATGTTTTTAATATTTTATGTGTTTTGATTGTAAAATATTATTGAAATTCCTTGGTACTCGCTTGCTTGCTTCGAACTATGGCAAAAAAAACAGTAAATATTTGGGCCAATCTCTCCACATTTTTCGGTCTTTTTTTATGACAAGTGTTTCCTATTATACATATACATTATGTTATAATTTCTTAATAAGGACTTTCACACCATCGTTATTGCCCATCATTCACACAATCTTTCACACCCGTTTATAACATGTATATATAGTTACAGGGGTGTGTAAACTTGATTTGAGGAGTAGAGTAGTGTGGCAGTGATGAAAGTAGTAAAAATCTCCGATAGTAGCAACTTCAACAGCGCTGATTTTTCGTATTAATTGTCTTGGCCTACTTATTTTTTATTTGCAAGCATAAAACAGATCTACTTAGCAATCTTTTTACATTTTTTACCGTGTAATCGTAGAAATCGAACAAATACGTAGGGATAGATGTTCGTACGAAAATATAAATGATTTGCGATTTCATTGTTTTTTGTATTAAATCTCGCGACTTATTTGCCAGCTCAAAAAACGTATAGCACACTATTTTTGTATTTACTGTACAATCGCAAAAACAAATAAAAATCCGAAAAAATAAAATTGTAAATTGAAGTTTATGTAGTAGATTAAATCGAGTATATTTAAACTATAGCAATTGATTTTCTTGCTAGCCGATCGAGCATTTGCCCCAACAATTGGTCGCCTGAGAGCAAGGTATGTATTTACCGAAGTTTGTGCATTTTATAAATTTGATTATAATTCGTACATCTATTTTTTTCAGTTTGCATGTGATTATGTGAATTGTTGTTAAAACAACGATTAAAATTCTTAAAAATATAAGGATTTATAGGTTGTCGAAACAAGGATTAAACTACTAAAGATTTTTGTGTGAATATATACACCAAGGTCCCGGTATGCGTCTATTCGCTCTTGCGTCGGCTTAGAAAATAACCAAACACTCGCTTTGTGTCAGTTCTTCGTTATGCGCCATTATTTTTTTTCTTGTAATATTTGATTTTGTCATACAATTAATGAGAATTCTCATTGCCATGAGAAAGAACATTTAATGAGAATAATAATGTTAATTAATTAAATGTATCCCAACAATATACACGCAATAAACGCTCTATAATGGTTAAAATGAAATCACATCTCCCAAAATGAATACAAGAACAAAATTACCTTAGGATGCCATTAAGTAAGATGCACATCAAAATGAGAGCAAAATTAATCTTTAACAGTTTAAGGTTCCAAGAACCCAGCACAAGCACAAATGATAGCATTTTTAAGCCTAAACGGAGAAGCTGCCAGTTCAGATTGGAGAAGCTTTTCCAGATAAACTTAAAACAAAAATAGTTCAAGACGTCAAATACTGTTCGAAACAAATTTATAATGTTCATAAGACTGGATTATTCTGGAAACGCCTATCAAATCATTAATTTCAAAATGGAAAACAATGGTCAAGGATTTTAAATCGGTAAAGAGACTCTTCAATTATAGGTGAAAATGCTGCAGTGGCCCATGTGGAATTTCAACCATTTTTAATTTATGCTTCCAAAAATCCCAGAGCTTTAAAATGTAAACAAAAGAGACGGTTTCTGTACATTATCGCTGGAATAAAACAAACTTGGAGTTTTATTTGGATAATTTTATCGTCGATAATACTTTTCTGCCCAATATATTTTAAATTGTTCGCTATGCGTTTATTTTCAGTTTGCGTCTCTACCTGTGGAACGGAATAGCGACGCAAAGTGGGATCTTAGTGTATATAATATATATATACATATATATATGTATACATACTACTTTTAATTGAAGTGGCATTGCCATTTTTAAATATACGGTACTGTGTTGTAAAATACTCGTTGAGCTGGAAGGAAACAAACAGAAAAAAAAATCAATTACTTCAGTTTTCCCAAAAATCCTGAAGTAAAAAAATAATTTTATGGATTGCGGAAAAAATGTGCAATTTTTACTGTATTTTATGGTAAACGGACAAGAGTTTAATAGATGAGATAAACATTAAATATAAATTCGATACGCCGAAGCATGCAACGCTAAAACTACAATTTTTAAATGTAGGGAGGATCGCAGTTGAAAGCAATCACCAATATTTTATGAACTGAACGGACACACTCACGAATCCGCAACACATAACAATTATAAATATTTTAATTTATCTAATTTGTTGACCAAATTAATAAGGACACATTTTATTGATATACTGCGGATTTATTTTTAATGACCAAAGTGTAAACAGAAATCTTATTCAAATGAATTATTGTGTATCTAACATTGTCATTAGAACTAAGTTTTGCATTGTAAATAATAGCAACAATAGCAGATTATTTAAAAGTGAAGAACGCTGGCCGACTAAAATTTAAAACTGTAACTCAAGTGTTTTCACACACAACCTAAGCTTGTGATGATGTTGTATCGATAAGGAAAGAAAACATCATTACTTCCTTTTCAAAAATATTATATGAGTATGAACCCAGAATTGCGGAGGGCCTAGAGTAAAATGTATAGTCAGAAATTTTTGGTGCAAAGTTAAATTATTATTTTTTCCAGTAAGTCTAAATGACAAAAATTCATTTTTGATATATACATACATACGTACATATCTATATGTTTGAGCTCATATGTTTTGGACCAAAAAAAATGTGTGACAAGAATTGTGTTTAATTTTTGGTTTAAAGTTATATTCATTTAAAATTAAAAATTTTAGAATTAATTAAGAAATTATAATTTAAAATCTGGAATTTTTGAAACGTTAAATAATTTCTTAGAACCTTAGGTGGCCAATTAAATCCTTCAGGAAATACTAATATGAAGTTTCTGACAAAAATTTTATTTAACTCTACAAGAGAATCAGTATTAAACTATTAGTAAAACCGAAATCGGACAACAGTTTTAACATTGAAAAGTTACATACATAGAAAGATATTCAAACTCTTGAAAAAGGCGGGCCAATCTTACTGAGCAAATGCCATCGTATTATGAGTACGCAAGTGGGAACCCAAAGGTATGATTTTTAGTTTTAAATTTTTGTTTTTTTATTTTTTATTGATTGATTTTTGGCATACACTAATGTAGGACATAGTTTTGTCAGAGTTTCGTGCCCAGTGCATTATACATGCATTTTAGGATGACCATAAGTAGGATGACTGGCAGCATGCCAGTGATCGGCTTGAATTCCTCCAGCAAATACTATATTGCATAGAAGGAATGCAGAGGTCATTTAAACATAGAATGAGCAGTTCTACCACCAAGCTAGTTCGATAATAAAGACTTATCTCTAAGCAAACGGATTGGAACAGGGCGTTGACATTGTAGTTGATTTCTCTCAAATAATTCGGATTTACTTCAAAACATTCTCAAGAAACTAACGTTATTTGAATTAATAATTTGAACGCTTTGTAAATAGACTGAATAGTGTGTACTAAATCGCCAACGCAGTCAATCAGCTCAAATGGTGAAATTTAGAATTTCTCCCATAGCAACTTTGGGGCTCTGCCGGAGGGAGTATCCAAAAAAGCATCAAACCCTTATCGAATTATTCATGATACTGCGCGAAATATTTAAAAATCAGCGTAATCGTAGATGTTTCAAAATTTCTCATTCAGTAACTGTTGGAACCCTGTATCTTCGCAGATGGGATAATTTCGCAAAATCCCGTCTTGAAGGTAAACTTAAATTTTGAAAACCGAAATATTGGAAGCCAGTCTTACATAGCCAAACTAAAACCGAAATTTTAAAACTAGCATTTGGATAACCAGCATTTTGTAAACCGGATTTTGAACCGAACAAGTTTGTAAGAGATTTAATAAATTTTAATTCAAAACACTTAAAATTCTTTAAATCTTTATTTCCTTTAGAAGAAATTATTTACTTATCCAATAAGTTATGTTATGTATAACACTTTGAAATTGACTAACATCATTCAAATTTGTACGCCATGGGAAATTTTTTGAGCTGTTAAAAAATTTCCCCACTGTATGTATACGTTATGTATAAGAGATCAATAAAATATCTGTGCGATATTCAAATGGGAAAACTATCCCCGAATCGCTAATATAGGTGGGCCATCACCCAAATTAAAACAAAAAGAAAAACGATTTGTAAAGAAAACACCAAAAACCTTGTATTTGATGAAAATGCCATAAAAGAAAATTAAGAAAAAATCACGATATTTTTTTCGTTTTTACATTTAAAATTATTATTTTTGTTTTTATTCTGTTGGTTTGGTACGTTTTAACTTTCGAACTCGTTTTTTATAAAATTTAATTCCCTTTTTTTTTTTAAATTTTCATTTTTGAATCATTTGTATTACCCACCCATGGGACAACATAAATTTTATTTAAATTTTCTACATAATACCAGCAACAACAACAAAAGGATACACACCCAAAAAATCGTTGATAAGATTCTTTAAGCTTAGAGGAAAATTGTTATTAGAAGTTTTTCTCACCACACCATCCAAACAAAAAATAAATGTAGACAAGCGGGAGAGTCTTAGATTTTACGAGAAATGAAAATAGAAGATTTTTTTTTATTTTATGTGTGTGCGATGTTGTATTTAAGTGTTTAAAGATTAAAAAAGTAAATTTAAAAAGGAATCTGTTGTATAATTTTTTTTTTAAACTGCATTTGTTGTATTTGCAGAACTTGTCGACTGAGTAAATAAATATATACGTACAACACTTTATATATATATATATATATATATATATATATATATATATATATATATATATATATATATATATATATATATATATATATATGTATATACGGCTGGATTGGGTGCGGGTGGTTTGGGAAGTATTATAGTTATAAAGTATTTAATTTGGGTGGGCGGATAAGGTTAAAGGTGTATAGCAGTAAAATAGAATTGGTTTAGGTATTTAACATAAAATTTATGGTAGGTGTACGTCTCAGGTAATTGATCCGTATACACGTATAAAATAAACACTATAGAAGACTGTTGATAAAATGAAATTTATTTGAGTGATGAAATTTATTTTCACATTCCTAATTATTCATTATGTGTTCTTGATGACATGTTTTCAAAAATCATTTGCGATAAGCAGCATATTACGTGGTAATTGATATTAAAAGCGGATCTAGACATTACTCCCTCCCTTGTGATTACCTCTTTGAAATACTTTTTTCATACCCGTACATTTACCACCCTATAGTTATAGCTGAGATTTTAAGCGAGATCCTCTCCGTGAGGCTTTGGAAACATAATCTAGGGTTTATACAAATGTATAACTTTATTGAAGCGCGTTACCTAAGATGCGAACTACAATGTAAACTTTTTGTGAGAAAATTAAAAGCAAAAGGGATCTCGTTTGCTCTTCCAGCTTTAATTTTCAAAAACTTTTGCCTTTTTTTGGGCCAAATCATTTTTCATATAATAACTCGTTTATTTAATAGAAGAATTCAAAAATGTCAAAATAGCCTCCATGGACATTAAATACGAAAATTTAAACGAATTACTGAAATGAACAGCACGTAACGACATGACATCACAATCCGACATTTGATAATATTGCAGAGATGTGGAGTGTTAAACTAACATCATGTGATTTATTCATCTTAAATTGCAGTATACGCATTCACTGGTTATGTTATATATATGGTAATTTTATTCGGATATGATTTATGCAAAAGGTCGTTAAACATTTATTTTCGAAAAACAAATTAAAAAAAAACTTATAAGTACAGAAAGGATTTTCCGATATCCAATAATTTGAAATACCTTTTTTTTTTTTGCTTCACATGAATTTTGTTTTATACAAAAGCAAATAGGTCTTGTGTCTATACATATTTTATTACTGATTTATAATTTAAAAAATAGTTGAATTGTTATTTCAATAACAATAAACATGAAATATGGGTTTTAGTGAATTGAAATTTAAGTAAATGTATATGCTCAAAATGTCGGCATTCGTCTTTTTAAATGGAGTTGTCGGTTTAGTTCTAAAAATCAATAAAATAAGGATCAATTAATTTGTCATCTAAACATTGAAAGGAGTTTTTTTCATATATATATATATATATTATATATATATATATATATATATATATATATATATATATATATATATATATATATATATAAACTTATTTTAGCCACCGAGCATTTAGTTCTACCGATTGATATTCAAAAAATCCGTGAAATATGTCATTTTAAGACATCAACTTGTATTTTTTTTTTGAAACTTTAACAATTTTATTGGTGTGAACTTTATCCTAAACTATCCTAAAATTAAAAAAAAATTATTAGGAATTTTTAGGAAAAACTTCTTAACGTCATTCAACCCATTCATTCATCCCATTCACTCAAGTACAGTATACCACCTGGGCATTGCATACATAGTACAGTGGCTTGGAAGATGGGTCGGCCCATGAGTTCTACATTCCAATAGAGGGTCATAGATGTTTTCAATTTAATCACCAATCGTAATCGGGAGATGAAAAATCCCTTTCGCAATCCTGCCTCTGTTGGGATTCGAACCCGGTACCTCCCGATCCAAACGTCGCAGCTTTAACCACTGCGCTATTTTCTCGGTAAAAATAAAAATTGGTATTTTCTCGGTAAAAATAAAAAAAATATTTAGCTATTTACAAGAATTTTCACAAAGTAATAAGCATTTTCTTAGTTATAGTTCATTTAATCATGATTAAACGGAAAAAAAAAAAATTCGCTGGATATGAAATTTTAACATATATCACCGAAATTTGCGTAAAAATCACCCCCAACCCTTATGATTTTTGAAATGGTGGTATTTTTCTATAAGTCTAGGTTTAAAGTATCCAAAACTGTTTTTAGTTTTTGGTCACCATATTTCTGAGCATCGGAAAAAGTTTAGGAATTTCCCTACATATGACATTTTGACATATATCATCGAAATTTGCATAAAAAACACCCTCATCCCCTATAACTTTTGAAATGGTGGTGTTTTTCTATAAGTCTAGATTCATAGTAACTCAAAACTATTTTTAGTTTTTGGTTCCCATATTTCTAAGCATCGGAAAAAATTTAGGAAATTCGCTTGATATGAAATTTTAACATATATCATCGAAATTTGCATAAAAAACACCCTCAGCCCCTATAACTTTTGAAATGGTGGTGTTTTTCTAAAAGTCTAGGTTCATAGTATCTAAAACTACTCTAAGTTTTTGTTGACCGTATTTCTAAGCAACGGAAAAAGTTTAGGAAATTCGCTTGATATGAAATTTTAACATATGTATATCATCGAAATTTCCATAAACAAAACCCTCAGCCCCTATAAATTTTGAAATGGTTGTTTTCTATAATGTTGTTTTCGATTGATTTTTTTCCCCTCATTGGCAGAGTACACTGATTTTGTGCGTCAATCGAACATTAAATCAATTTACCCTCATTTATATTTGTGAAAATAACAAAAATGAATATTCACATACAAAACCGTCTATAGATAGATGGTTTTGTTCACAAAAGTCAAAATGGCAGCACAGTGACAGATAAAATAATAGTATTGGTGTAAAATAGGGGTAACTCGGTCGAAAAAACCAGAGTAGACAAAATTGCACTGAGTGCAAAAAATTTAGCTGTCAGGCAATGTTTTTTGGTTCAAACGAACGGTTTTCGTGTAATTTTTTGCACTCAGTGCAAGTTTTTATGTTCAAACGAAAACGACATTAGTCTAGGTTCATAGTAACTCAAAATTGTTTTTAGTTTTTGGTCACCGTATTTCTGAGCAACGGAAAAAGTTTAGGAAATTCGCTTCATATGAAATTTTAACATATATCATCGAAATTTGCATTAAAAATACCCTCAGCCCGTATAACTTTTGAAATGGTGGTGTTTTTCTATAAGTCTAGGTTTATAGTAACTCAAAACTGTTTTTAGTTTTTAGTCACCATATTTCTGAGCAACGGAAAAGTTTAGGAAATTCCCTACATATGACATTTTAACATATATCATCGAAATTAGCATAAAAAACACCCTCAGCCCCTATAACTTTTACAATGGTGGTGTTTTTCTATAAGTCTAGTCAATTATTTTTAGTTTTTGGTCACCGTATTTCTGAGCAACGGAAAAAGTTTAGGAAATTCGCTTGATATGAAATTTTAACATAATATCATCGAAATTTGTGCTAGTTAAAAATTTTATTAGTAGTCTGTTATTCGCTTTAGACCCAAAACATTTCTCAGTTATCACGCAACAAGATTTTGGAAAGTGTCAATTTAGTTTTTGCTTAGTTTCTTTATATTTTCTTCATTACTTTTCCATTTTGTATTTTATTCGGTAATACGTAGTTTTACACATAAATTCGTACATACAAATTGTTTTTGTTGGTTTAGGAATGTTTAGGAAATAATTCACATTCATACAATTTTAATGTACATTTTAGTTACATATGTGATGTAATAAATTAGAAAAATGATTGGACTACTAATAACACTAAAAACGTTTATTTATTAATTATTTAACCTATATGCTTATTTTAATAAACTGACGTCCAATAAAAAAATGTTTCAAACAAAAGTTTATTATTTTTTTACGTTTAACCAGAATCTATCAGAAAATATGTAGGTTCCCATGTATAAAACCAATTTGACCTTCAAACGACCTCAAACTATAAAAGTAAATTAATTATGCAATTTTATTGCTCTTTTGAAATCAAACATTTTTTGTTTCGAAGATTTTTTTCTAAAATTATTATTTAACGATATATTCAGTAAAACGCAATATGTGAGATTAAAATGGCCCGGATAGAATCTAGGTGCAGGATATACATATGTACATATAGTCTTGTCAGTTGAAATTATGTGTTATCCATCATGAGAAGGAAAGGTTTCACATTTTGTTGTTGTCGTTGCTGTAAACTCTTGGAAGCTACATTTTTGTAATGACATGGGTTTGTCTTGTGTCATTTTATGGCTTGAATCACTTATTTAATAAATAAAATAAAATATTTATACATTTAACTAAAATATCATATTCATCGTCATCTACATCACCCTATATCGGTGTACAGGTAATAATGATTGGGACAATACTTGAACAATTATTTCCTTATTAAATCAGTCTCATGTCACTTACATAAATCTGCATTCAATCACGTTTTGTTATGGCTAAACTCATCGATATTGGTATACAATACACTACACAGAATAAAATGTTTGAAATTATTTTCTTCATCGTTTTGCTCGCATGCCTCCTATTATAAGAGGAAATTGCAATATCTAAAGAATTTTTTTTTTTTTTTTGATTTCTTGATATTTTTGTTTTTCCTATTTATCGTTCCCCCCAAGGGGAGAAATCCAATGAAATTATCCATCTTTTGCTATCTATATAAATGTACATACATATGTATATACGTACGTTTATTTTTATACATAAAAGACGACAGCAACAAAAAAGGATTCACCATAAAAAAATAAAAACAAATGAGAAGCAACAAAACATTTTATTCATTTCATTCATATAAAAAACAATGTTTACTTGCTGTGCGATGAAATTGAAATACGAAAACAGAGAGAACGCACACAACACACCCATCGTGAATAAAATTTGTTATGTGCTATCTATGTATGTACATAATGTATATGTATGAATAGGGTACCATAGCTAGATTTCGTGAAATAAATCGATTCCATGTATGTAGGCCTTCATTATTATTATTATTATGATGATGATGAAGGATTTAATTTGTTTGATGTGATCGATACTTCGTTTTCGTTCGTACGAGTATATACCCAAATGATGATACGGATTTTTATTTCGATCGAAATTTATTTATATATAAAACAAGGGTTTCCAGAAAGAACTGAACGTGACTTTATTATTTTGGTCTGTCACAATGTGTCGCGATTAAGGCGATGTCACATGCATAACCGTAAACGGGTATTGAAAACCGCCAAATACAAGTTTTAACATAAAAATACGACTTACATAGGCTACCGTAAAAGTTTTTAGAAAATGGTAACACTAGTGTTTTCCGTTGCAAATCTCTGTCAGTCAAAAAGTTTAACATTTGGAGGTTTTGTTTCTCAGAATGAGTCATCTGTCAGTTCGCATCGCAACATCGTTTTTTATTTACTTGAAAAATGGAATTCAGTGAAAAAATGGAATTATCGCGTGAAAATTTTCGTGTGATGATTTGTTTAAGATTTTCGAAAAGGGCTAACTCAACAACAGTGCTTCGAATCACTTCATTCGAGTTTTGGGGACGAAGCACCATCCTTGGCTAGTGTTTATAATTGGTACAATGAATTTAAACGCGATGGACGTTCACTCAAAGACGAGCCCCTTGAAGGTCGTCCAAAAACAGCTGTTGTGCTTGAAAACATCGATGCTGTGAGAAAACTGCTTGAAGAGGATCGTCATGTGACCTATCGTAAAATCGAGGCATGCCTAGACATTAGTAACACCAGCGTACATACGATCTTACATGAACATTTAAAGGTGCGGAAGCTATGTGCACGTTGGATTCCACATTTGTTGACAGACACACAATCAAAAGGTTCGTGTCGATTAGTGCCGCCAAGTGCTTGAAAAATTCGTTGGAGATATGTGCGTATGAGCCGGAAAGAAAACGGCAATCGACTGTTTGGGTCTTCCAATACGATCAAAGCCAACAAAAGTTGTGCGGGCTCGGGGCGTTGGAATCGCAGCTTGGTATACGAACATTTGTTTCCTTGAGGCTTTCAACAAATTGAGAGAAAACCCCCCAAAACGGAGAATCATTTTTCATCATGATATAATGCGAGCTCACACACATCGCATCAAACAAGCGAGGATTTGCGCACGCAAACGATTGAAATGATGAGTCAGCCTTCTTCCTGTTCCCACCAATTAAACATAAGATGCGTGGACAACGATTTTTATCGCCTGAAGAAGCGGTTGAAGCGTTCAAAAACCTTGTTTTGGAGCTATCATCTTCGGACTGGCGAAAGTGTTTCGATAAATGGTTTGAGCGTATGCAAAAGCGTATAGATCTTAATGGCGAATATTTTGAAAAGCAACAAAGCTATGATGAAAATTTTAAATTTTTTATTACTTTTTCTAAAAACTTTTACGGAAGGTCGGCAGCCCTCAGAATGTTAACAATAACTATGATATTGTTATAAAATTTTATTGAAATTGATACAATTTCATTTACAAAAACATATTTTATGTTTTGCCGGCCATCAAGCTAAAATCCGGACGGCAAAATACTGAATGGTATAATTTTTGAAGTTAACGAACGCTCCCCCGTTTTCCAAAATCATGAACGAATTTTATAACGTAGTTTTTTTTTATTTCGGTCGTAAACCAAATGTCATTTATTTTATTTCATTTATGATGTGACAACATTCGCCGTCCGTGATTTTTTTCCATGTGGCATAGCAAACGGAAAATTCGGACGAATTTGCATGTGGCATCGCCTTTATTTTGTGGATTCAAATGTTTTATTCTTGCACAAGATAATTTTTTCTCATCAGTAAAAGTTTATATATTCTAATTTTCGCACCTACTAAGTCAGCTTTGCTTTTCAAATAAGCGGCAACTGTTTTTGCAATGGAAACTATAAAACTTGTGTATTAACAATTTTTAGTATGAATTCACTCATGTTATGGAATACATTCTAAATTACTCGTAATTAATTTTACTCATAGTGCCATATTTTGTTAATTTACGGTGGAGGCCAAAGAAACTCCTGCGAAACTGAGTATTTATTTTTGAATCATAATCATCCAAATCCAGCAAGATTCATAAAATTTTAAAACAATTTTATAATTTTAGGGCGTTTTAATAAACAAACGAAAATGAATCGTATAACCAACTGGATGTGAATTGAGTAAGTGTGCCGAAATTTGTATTTATGAAAGTGGTAGCCAGTATGAACATGTGATACAAAATAAATATGTAAATATGTAAACCGCAATGAAACAAATTACAAAATTTTGGGGAATCCAAAGGTTGCCACGAATGTTTTCTTTTTGCCCTTATTAACGAATTTGATTATCATGATAAAGATAAATTCGAACTGCGAACCAGATGGATACGCTATTTACAATGTGAGTTAGATGTATAACAAGGTATGTGTAGTCTATTTTACTTATAATTAATGATAAAAGGTTTTATATAGTATCTACCTAGATTTGGAACACGTTTGATAGAACTATGTTTTAGAAAATAATAATTTTATTTTGATTTCTTTCATTCTCCCGATATAATAATAATAAGAGGGCTGTGCCGAACGAACATCCTCGTATATATCAAAAAAACAATAAATTTATCTATCTATCATGTTTGTTCATTGTATGCCACTACGTTTGGATGACTTATTATAACTTTCGCAATTACAGATACATTGTATCATATCGGTATAATATCGAAAATCGAAATATACCAGATTTTCTATATAGAAGATTTGAGAAGGCAAAATTTAGTCGAATTTTATAATTTTCTTAGAATGTATGTCTATAATTTGCTGCAACCAAATTGTCTTTAAATTCCGGTTAGGAAAGAAGGACGCACAAGTTATTAAACAATATTGGCTGATGCTATCGACAGGATAAAATAGAGCATAAGACAACCGCCTTGACTTCCCAGACTTTTAAATAATATATAATTTATATAGTTGGTTCATCCCATGATTTATATCATTTATGATTTATATCCCAGACTGTTTGTGCTAAAACGTTGTTTTTCGTCATTTAACCCAGACATTCTCAATTTATGTAAAATTTATTTATGTAAAAAAAATTATCCTGGCTAAGCCGCCAAAAGGAAGGCTATTTTCTCATAGCGATTCAGTTTAGGACTCAGCGCTGATAATTTTAATTAAATTATTAATTTAATTAAAAGTTTGAATTATTTAAAAATTTTCTGGGATAAATAAATCCAAGGCGGTATAAAACAAGTGGAGGAAAAGACAAATTTAGGACAAAAATATTTGATGATAGAAATGAACAAAATACTGTTCAATAAATAAAATAACCGCGTTTAGTGGTACAATCGTAAGTGATATAACAGTGTGCCGTAGAAAATTGCTGTATTTCGGTTTTAAATTACGGATTGAATGACAGAAATTACATTTAAGCGAAAATATTTAACATACTGTGCAATGCGTTTACTATACGGCGTGAGAAATCATCAATTTAATGAAACAACCATGGATAATGAATGTATAGTACTGTAGTGTATTTTAATATTTCGAAAGAAAATGTAAGACAATTTGTTACGAAAACCTGTTGTGAAACGGATTTTTATTTGTACCAAGATAATGGACCAAAATCACCCTTTTTCATACATTTTATTTTTCAGTAATTTAGTTACAAAAATGTGTTTTCACCATAGATTGTCATTTGTAAACTTTTAAATCGAAAGATGAAATCTTCAAATCAAATACGCGCTAGAAATTTAAGCCGAGATGCAACTGTGCTGTGCCAAGTTGGGTGCAAAATGCAAAGGGACGATTCCGGTTTTTCCAGCTAGACACACAGTTTGCACTATTTGAGCTTCTGCGTTTGTTTTAATTACACCCAATAATCGACCGTTATCGATTTTTTCTAAGTTGTTTCTCAAATCGACAAAATGTTGCTTCCATATGGAACTGATTTAAAACCAGCCGTTACACATAAAACTTGTTGGAGAATGATGCAATGAAAAGCCAGAACTGGATGTCCAACACGTCCTTTGATTAATTTAATAAAACCATTATGTTTTTCAATCATAGTGCGCGCACTAGTTAAGTAGTTACTGTTAGTGCATTTACTACTACATCGCAAATATCTGTTCCTTTTGTTGTTGTTGCTAACGATGGATACTGATCAATTCTTCCTTAATATTGTTTCAAACATAATAACGACCAAAAATTGCTAAGCGAGCTGACCGTTTTTTATTTTTTGTATCATCTATAATTTATATTTAGTATATATGGATGGCCGTTTGAACACCAGATTTAGCAAAGCTTAGTCGCCAATTAAAGAAATTTTGATTTTATAATTTTTTTTTGGGTCGCCACCAGACGCGCGAATTTTATTTCTATTACTTAACTCAGACATTTACGGTTACTTAACACTTGGCTGAGAGACATGAACGATATAAAGTTACCATTGGGCACTTCGATTATTTAAACAAAACCTCCTAATTTATTTGGTGATCTAAAAATTCTGCCAGTGATAACAATAAAAATCTAAGTTTTGTTGCGAGTTGTGGGTAGTTCGATCAGTTTCGAAATATAGTAGGCTTACACAAGATAAAATTAGCTCTAATTTTCGGGCTGCATCTCTAATGACCTTAAAGCTATAGTAATGGAAATGGGTTACTCATCTAAACAAGTCTTCAATGTGAACGAAACAGATCTAAACTGAAGTGTATGACATCCAGAACTTTTAACCAAGGGACCATCTCATTTTTCGGGCTGAAAGAAAACATTTCAATTTTAATTTATAATACTGAAATCCACGAGCGATGAAATATGTAGATAAAAGAAAAGTCCTGTGCTGGGATGTTCTATCATCACTTCGATTCGCTTCGATAGACATTTGTGTCTCTTTTTTTACGAATAAAATTGTGCTCTATTGCGTTTTTTGAATTACGTTTTGTCTATTGCGATCTCAGCCTGTTAGAATAAATTTGCAAACTACTCGTATCTCTTTTTCCTTTTTGCACTTGCCATCGAAAATAAAAATATTGGTGATATTTTATCGAATGAATTTATAGAAATAGAATCGAGTAGGCTATAATCACAATATAAATCGCGAAATAGAATACAATTTTGTTCGTAAAAAAAGAGACACAAATGTCTATCGAAGCGAATCGAAGTGATGATAGAACATCCCAGCACAGTTATATAGAAGTTTAAAACAAAAATCCTGGATGACAGCAACGATTTTTAAGAATTTGTTGATTATTTTGAAAATTATTTTTGTCCGGAAGTCAAGCGATATTGCGATGCAAATATCTTGGGTCATAAGGCGCTCTTGTTGATTGATAACGCCTCTGGTCATCCTACGAATATAGATAGAGACAATGATGCCGGAAAAATTATTTTTATACCAGCAACTACTATGGTCCATAGACAGATGCATGTTAAAGCGTATTATCTATACGCTTGTCTTTTCAGCGGTTACTGAGTGCTTTTGAAAATTCTGTTTTATACCGAATAAATATTTTTTGGTGGAAAACAAGTTTTGGAAAGAAGTAACTCAATCAAATATGAACAAGGTTTTGCAAAAATTATGGCCAGAATGCGAGGTCGATACTTTCGGATGATAATGCCATTGAACATAGTCCTATAATCCAAAATTGAAATTTTGAAAATTCCAAAACTCTAAAAACCTAGTACATGTGAGAGAAACACTATTTTTTGTTTTGATACAAATGACTGCTTTGTACTTCCACAACTTGGCATTTAGAATAATATTTTTAGTTTTAAAATGAATTTTGAAGAGTGTGGATGAATTCACGAAAATGTGAAGCTATATGTGAATCTGGTAATTGAAGGAAAAAAAGTTAAAACAAAGAAAATTGGAATAAAACGACCAAAAATTGTATGCAAGTAAAAGAAAAATCGACAACCGACCATGATTTTTTCTCCTTAAACTTTGCAGCACCTATGCTCCGATACAATCTAAAGGATCATCTCTGAAAAATCAGGGGCCCTGTACGACTTTCGCCTATCATTTTCGACGGATATCTTTTTCCTATAGTAGGCAAAGGAAGAGAAAGGTAAACAATAGTAAATTTATAATATTGCTTTCCGTTTTCTTCCTTTGCCTATTATATGAAAACGATAGCCGTCGAAAATAGTAGGCAAAAGGGCCCATAGTAGGGCCCCTGGTTTCTACAACATACTGTATACTACTATTCGGAATGGGTATTTTAAAAAAATATTAAGGTATACCAAAAATGCATTTTAGACATTTTAAAAGTATCTAGATTGCGACTACAAATTATTTTGGCCAGAAATTTTCAAAATATTAGCGAGATACCGAAAGAAAACTGGGGTGGAATGCGATTTTCGCAACCCCACCACAACAAAATGGAAGAGGTAGTCAAATTTATCGGCAGCTTAAACCATCTTCAGTCCACACTATTAGTCGAAATGCAAATTTAAACAAGCAATAGTTATTGAGCGACTTAAACATTTAACGAGCTGCGGAAATATACAACTTATCCGGTTAAATATAATTTTTTCACAAATATTTTTATTGAAGTTAAATTTAAGTTTTCCGTCTCCGCCAACTGATGTGTGCGCTGAATGACAGAATTCCATATTCACAATTTAAGAGCGAAGGCATTTTATGATGAGCTACGTATGGATAATCGTTACGAAGTTGTAAATTCATTTGATTGCCAGAAACATTTTGTGCTCCCAAAGACTAAACTTACTTGTCTAAACAATTATAACAATACAATTTTACAATTTGCAAAGGATCTTCAAAATCTATTCAAATGAAATTGCATCAGCGGTTTATCATCAACTGAAATCAATCGGTCTATGATTGTGATGCTTATACCAAACGTCTAAGTAGTACTCCAGCAAATATTAGATGATTAAGCACAACATTTCAAACACCAAGACATTTATTTATTCCTAAAGATTTGGTCGCATTAAAAAAGAACACTATAATCAAGCCCGAGAAATATATTGATATATTTAATTTAGAGACCATTTTGGGCTCAAATGGAGAATTAATCATTCTCTCAAATATGACTATAGGTGGTCCCAACTTGAATGAAACTGGAAGCAAATCAAATTTAAGTTATTTTATTGTCTTTTTAAGTTAGAAATATTTTATGTTGTATTATTTTATTTAGCCTTACCTGCAGCTAGGTATGTGAAGTTCCTAAAATGTAAAAAAAAATCGAAACCAAGGCTGAATTATAATAAATTGTTTTTTTTTAAAACTCTCCCAAACGATTTGTTGTTACAACTTTTGCAACGAACGCAATCAAGTTTACTTCGCTGTATTATAAACGATCCGGAATCGCAACACCCATAGACACCTTGGGATTAAAACGGTCACAGATATGATACAATAACACAGTTAGATGTACCTTTCGAAACTGGGAACACATCTCAATGAATTATTATTATTCTTGCATTCTAACAAGAAGTAGTTAACAAACGTTAAGAACTTTGGTAGCATATTCTTTAGACTGTAAGCTTTGCACACTTCTTCTTAGTTTATCGTACAAAGAAAGAGTCAAGAATAAAGTATTTGGCAGTTTAAAAAAATAAATGTTATTCGATTTAGGTTTTTCGGCTCACGTTGCATTTTTTCAATTTCAAAAACAACGTAAATCGGGGTTTCCCTATGTATATTAATCCAAAATTTTAATAATTATAAAACAAATTTACGAAAAGTACCAAAAATGACTATCTAGTCTACATACGAGTATTTCTGTTAGTTCGGTGCACTGTCAATGGACATACATAGCTAAATAATTTTTTTTCTATGGAAGTTTTTATATGGGAAATACAACAACAACGTTTTTCAAGCTGAAATCCTGAAACCAACGACGAAAACAATAATGTGAATGCATACTTATAGTATATTCGTTATACACCAACCAAAAACTATTTGGGGAATTCCCGTGTGTTTGACTCTCGTAAGTGTCCTTGCAAATAAAATATTTTGTACAAATGTTTCCACTTTTTGATTATAATATTGCTGTGTTGATAGTATCGTGACAGTAGCCAACATACTTTTGTACTTTATAGAGACAATTTTGAGTTGCCCTTATCATATCTGCGCAACGCAAAATTTTATTTTAAACGGAAAAAAACTTTGATTCTTTGAATCTACGAACAAACTTTCGTGTCTAAGAACACATTCCTTGGCAACAACAGAACAGCAATAATTTTTTATATTTTGCGGTTCTCAGAATTGAATTATTATATTTCTGCAATTTTGAACATCTTAATTCCCCTACGGTTCGATTTTTTTAGACGTATTGCCCAGCCAATATAACATTGTATTGAAAAATTAAAATGCGCCACCTTGTAACCTTTTTATTTATTATCTATAAAATTCTTATAATAAAACAGCAGTCAATTTATTTAATTAAACCAGCGACATATGGAAAATTTCAAATTCACATAATCCGTATTGGTACTTGATATAATTTATAAGAGTAGACATTGGCAACATACTGATACAATTTTTGTCGCGACAGTTAATAAATAATTGCTGCCAAACTATTTATATCTCAAAGTGA
Source organism: Tipula unca (assembly GCA_951394425.1). Classification (NCBI taxonomy): domain Eukaryota; kingdom Metazoa; phylum Arthropoda; class Insecta; order Diptera; family Tipulidae; genus Tipula; species Tipula unca. The sequence continues at coordinate 93,697,261 of OX596382.1, forward strand.
ATAGACGCTATATAGGGTGAGTATATAATATATATATATATATATATATATATATATATATATATATATATATATATATATATATATATATATATATATATATATATATATATATATATATATATATATATATATATATCGTTAAATCATTACTACATAATTTATGTAGAATATATATAGTAACGAGATGAAGTATTTAAACCTACTATACTGTATTTAAAGTTTCATAATTACAGTTTTTTATTATCAAATCAATTGAGACAGTTTAATGATGTAAATATATGATCAAATAAATGTACATATACACAAAGTTGTTTTCCAAATAGTTACGTAATTTTATATCAGTGAACGTGCTATAAAAGTTCTCCATATAGTAACGTATTTTAGTATTTCAATATAAAATGTGCATAATTCAATTACTTAGAGCGACTGTATGTCGTCGGTTTATTACATATATACATATATTTGTATGTAAACAATACATAATTCAGTGTCTGAGTCAGATTTCATTTAGTATAGTATATATAGTAGGTACATTTTATGCTACTAGTTATATATGTACATACATATATATATGTACATGGTTATGGGTCTGGTAATAATGATGTCATTTACTCTAGTCTGGTTTGAAGAAAAGGATCATAAATAGAATTTAGTCATATACATAACTCGGGCTAAATTACTCAAACTTATGGGAATACTAATGTTTCGTGCCACAGTGGTGATGTAATCCGCTCACCACTCTAACTTATGTGCGGGAAATTCTGTAAATTGTTTTTTTTAATATTAAATTAATATACATACATTAATTAATTAGATAACAATCCAAATAAATAATTTATTATACAATTTTAAATTATTAAACTAAAATATATGACAGTCATTAATTGTTGTCGTTAACCCAGAGTATTATGTATGTATTTATATAATACTTTAAACTGGATTGTAATTTGGTGACAAATAAGCATAATTCTAAGTATTTGTTGGGCGGGCAGTTAACATATGTATATTTCGTTTCGGAAAATATTCAGTTTGTCATTTTATGTTTATTGGATCTATATTTTTGGATAGGTTAAGTCGAGCAGAAACTGATGCTGCACGATTACATGGCACTTGGCAGTGTTTTGTGTTAACGTCGACAATTAAAACAACGTCAACAATTTGCTATATTTATGCGTTTGAATTCGAATGAACCAGTTAAAACAGGTCATCCAGATTACATTGAATTATGAAAATTCTAAATTTCTAGAGATAAATTATGGAAATATAATAATTTAAAACTTTTCCAACCTTACTTAATGCATTGAATGATATTTTAAAACTGTCACCGTCCGTATCGTATATTGTTATCTTTCAGTAATCTGGTCACCGTAGTTAGAACTAGTTTACAAATTCACACTATAAAATTGTCTATACATTATTGACGTTGTCGATTAACGTTGAAAGATTAACGCGGTCAAAGTGCGTTGTTTTTCTGCGTGTAATAGCCACAGAGTTTACTTATAATCAATAATGCATGTGCGTTATGCCGATTTATCTCGTATTACGTCCCTGTATTTTATAGAGATAACTCAATAGCTCTGTTTCGTATAAAATTAAAAATGATGCATCAAATTTTTCTGATTTTTCGTATAAAATTAAAAATGATGCAAATGCATCAAAATTCTTTACACTTACATAATCTTACAAGTAATAGTTATACACCATTGCAAGTGATAAAATCTGGAAATTGTGACCAATTACCTCAATATCAAATATGCTCAAGATTTTCCTCCCTTAATGAGAAAGCATTATTACTTACTTTGGTTGCCATGATTGCTGTAAGCAGGTCATCGAAGAGAAGCCACTTTGATGCGGTAACCGTTCGAATTGTATAGAATATGGTAATTTGGGTCACATCACTCGTCAAACCATTATTTCAGATTATAAGTATTATAGCTATAAGTTCAATGCGCATACGGGGGATATGGACGACACTGCCATAGAAATCAAAGTATATTCTCAAATTCAACTCATTGCTCAAGTTCAAACACATAATTTCTTATTTTTTCAAATTTTACTTAAATCACTAAATATTGCGTAATCTACGTTGAAATACTCTTTAAATTATAATTAAAATTTTATTCAAGCCCATACTATAATTTTAGCTGGAATTTTACTTAAGAAAATCCGCGCAACATAGTTCTAAAGCCATACAAATACAAACACGATTAAACATAATTTAAAATGCACTCAACTGTTGTTCGTATTCAGCTGAAATATTAATTTTATCTCATTTTAAATTCAGTGATATTAAAACTTGACTCAAATTCCTATACCGTAAATTATAATTCAAAAACAATACGCAAACTCAAACGACACAAAATGTTTTTTCAAACAATGTTGGTTTTAAAATTTAAAATACACTCAAATTTTGTTGGAAAATTACATTATTTTCACTAATACAATTCAACTAAAAAACCGTTACAAATTTTGGCTAAAATTCATACTATAGTATTCTATTCTGGAATTTCACATAAGCAAGTCCTCTCAAAAAATGTATACTTCAAAGCAAACTCAAACATGAGTAAATATTTATAATTTAAATTGGACTCAAATAATCTATAAATTGCGTTTAAAATTTTACTCAATTTCATAGTACAAATTATACCCTAAATTTAACTTAAAAAATTCCACTCAAAATACAATTTAACATTTACTAAAATTCAAATAAGTTTAAAACAATGAAATTTTGAAAAGCGGGCATTTTTACCTCCACCTTCGATTTCAAACAATATTTTTCGTTTGCTAATTAGTCTCGGTATCTCTTTGTATATGCTCGGTATTCTGAACAACCATTATAGAGCAAATCTATAGCCTCATGTGGATCTAGCCCTTGACGCTATACGTAACTCCGTTGCTTTGGTCGCTGGGATGCTATTTTAATTTAGAACTTTTCTAACCTAACCTAAAGTGAAAAGATATTAAAATGCATTGAAAAGATATTAAAATGCATTGAAAAAGATTCTAAAACTGTCCCACCCGAATCGCATTAAACCGAACAAAAAATCTGGCTACCGTAGTTTAGTACTAGTGAACTAGTGAAATCAGTCTATCAATCGTCTACATTATCGACGTTTTCTACGAATTGTCTACGTTGTCTACGAAATTGTATTATGGCATACAGCTAAACATTGATTGGACGTCCTTCCTTTTTTCTTTGGAAATGCCACCAGAACCAGGTTATTTTTGCAAAGTTTTAACAACGCCTGTAAAGTTATGTGATTTCGAATTTGTGAAACTGTCATTTATCAGTAATTTTAGAATTTATATCAATGCGTTGGCAATATCATTTGCAGTTTATTTTTAGAAACGTGCATATTTATTTATTTAATTTTTGGGAGAAGGTCTACAAATATGACCTGAATATAAAACAAAACATATTATTATAAATATGGAAAATAAAAAAATCAAGAAGCAGCAAAATGTTCCAATAATAATAAAGATGGTGCGTCGACGTGATGAAGTAAAATGTTCCCAATAAATGTACTATTTAGCAATTCACACCTGTTTTCAAGTGTAGTCATCTTATAGGTTTTGCAGCCAGTTACGTATGGTGGTAGTTGTTTTACATTAAGATAATAAATTCATGGTTATAAGGCCAATCGTCTTTCCATGTTACATAACGGTTAAACTTCTTTTGAATATTCTCAAAATTTTGAATATAAACGTCGTAAACGGGGAACCATACATTAACTGCATACTCCACTTGAGATCTGACATAGTAATAATATAAGATCTTGATTGCCACTATATCATTAATATCACTTGACCACTATATCATTAATATCATCTGACCATCACCTGAGAAAGTCATGGTTTTGCCCTTATCGATGTTGAGGTTGCGCCAGTTGAAGTCACACCACATCGCTAGGTTGTTGACATCTTCCTGGAGGTTGTAAGTATCGTCGATACCCTCCACAGTTTTGTATATTTTGAGGTGAGCGGCAAACATTAGGACCTTGGAATAAAGAATTACTGCGGTGATTCCGTTATTGAAAATGATGAAAATCCATGGACCAATATGGGAACCTTGAGGTACAACCGAGGTGGCAAAAATAGGTGAAGATCTTTTGTTTCCCATTTCAATAAATTAGACGCGGTTGGTCAAGTACTATTTAAACTAGGCGATAAAACGGCTGCAGAATCCAGATTTATACAAGCTTTCTAGTGCTTTGCAATGACTGATGGAGTCAAAGGCTTTGGCAAAGTCTGTGTATATGACATCTACTTGCTTGTGATTTTCAATTACTTCGTAATTCGTGCTACTGCAGGTGAACTCCATAAGGTTAGTTGTATAGTAGACCTCTTTGGCATAAAACCGTGTTGATATAGTTATATGTATCCAGGTACCACGGTCCGGAATGAGTTGCATACTATACCAGTTCAAATAACTTTGGGATTGATGAATTGACGTTATACCTCTAAAACATGAAATATCATTCCGCGTTCCAGTTTTGTATATCGGCGTCACTCCCGTTGTTTTCCACTTCTTGGGAAATTTTTCTAATTTCAATGATTGATTGAGAAGTAGGCACAGAGGAATTGCAAAATTTTTGTAGTCTTTTAATAATGAAGCTGGTATACCATCCGGGCCGCATTCATCTCCAAAAGTATCTAGAGTCTGATACATATCATCCAGTGAAATTTGGGATATTTGTATGGACACATTGTTGTAATTATCGATGTCTTCCGGCATATATACTGGCGTACGGCCACATCTTGTGAATTTTTAACTGTGATTTTCTTTGTTAAGTTATTTGGGAATGTTTTAATTTTCTTCCAATGAGCCAGTACATTTTGTGAAAATTTTATTTTTTGCTTTGATTCAATGTGGTTTCTCCATGTCAACCTTTTATCAAGATAAAGACTCAAGTATTTGACGTTTATTTTTTGAGGGATGGCGACATTGTTTAATTTCACCACTGCGGACCACTAATTGTTATGTGTGTTGATTTGATTTCAATCGCTTTTATCTGCCGCACGTTCTTTACCAATTCTCAATTTTGTAAATAAGTGATCTGGAAATTCTCTTGATGCTTTTTGAGGTTTTTTGTGTAGAAACCTAATAACTGTGTCATCTGCTAATGTTGATGTGACAACCCTAGCAGTTGTTGGTAGAAGGCCAGTATACAGCAATTACCATATTGGACCATATACGCTGCCTTGTGGAACTCCTGGTTTATGTCACATAGCTCAGTAATGGCTGAATTATGTTTAACCTCTTTAAAACGAGTAGCTTTCATGGAGTGCATGACATTTTTTGGCAGACGACTTTTAATTTTATATTTAAGGCCCTCATGCCATGCTTTATAGAAAACTGGTGCAATGTCTATAGGAAAACTGCCGAACCATATTTCTTAATGCAATTGTGTTTTATGCATGTTTGGTGTGAATAATTTTTTCAAGTAGTTAGTGAAAGCTGTAGCTTTTTCTAGGTCAAATAATCTGTTTTCTCAATCGCCCTGTGTTCATTATGGTAACTCTTGTTAGTCGTTGAGGTTGTTCTGCTTTTAAAGCTAGAGCTATTATTATTTGTGAGTGATCAGAGGGCAAGTCATGGCTATCTTCTACCTGAGCATTGGTGCGTGCAATTACTTTTGTTATACAGAAACCTATCAAATTAGGAATTTTAGTAAGTTGGGCATGTCTGGATGATAAATAAACTAATTTTTACGTTAATTGCTTCATATAGAGCTTTCCCTTTAGTTGGGTCAATCTCGAACCCCATTAGCATTGTAATTTGCATTGTAATTGTCCCTATGAAAAATTCAATGTCCAGCTGATTGAAAATAATCGGTAAATTGCAGTTTTGATTGCGTGTTTCGGTGGACAGTAAACAGCCGATATTTCACAATTTCCAAACGATTTCTCTAGGCAGATATTAGCTGCTTGGATGTCACCTTTATCATATAATTTTTATAACATAGCTTTTCTTTATTATAACATAAATTATTATGTGCACACTTTGAATTTACGAGGGTCTTACCTATGGATATTTTCGATACGGTAGCAAAGTTACATTAAATAAACCGCACTAGAATAGCATTATTATCTATAACACTAATTGATTTTACAATTAAATTTGTATTTTTACTATATATCTATAATTAAATATGCTCCATCAAACATCAAATTCCATTTATTATAGCATTGCGCACTGACGCGACGTCTATGTACATGTATCGTAAAAATTGATCTCTTTCAAGAACATGCAATACATAATGTTTTATTCATTAATTTTCTTATTTATCGAAATGGTATAAAAAAAATAGCAAGAATCATTACGAATGTTGATGAAAGACATAAACTCAGTGTATGTGTGAAATGAATTTTTATTCTTTTAAATCAATTTTAAAAAATATACTCGTACAACTATAGAAATAAAATGGAAGTATCACGTCATCATTCATAACATTAAATTAGTGAATATTATGTTATGAGCAGGACATGCACGATTTTAAATTTCATCTAACTAAATAAATCAAGCTTTCTATCTTATTGTTATTTGTACATACATCTATGTACAATTTCTTATTTATATCAAAAACTGAATAATTGATTTTCTTTTCAATTTTCTATTACTGCTATTTTATTTTTTTTTTCGTTTGTTGACATCGCGAATCACCTTTACCGACATGAGAAAATATTTAATTTAATCAAAAACTCAGAAAAGTGGATACAAATAAAATAGACAAATGAATGATATTACCTTACATTGACGACGAGATACGATTAAAATTTATCCATCCACTTTTTTCATCACTGTATAGTGTATAATACGATATAAAAAAAAGTTCCTTTCTACCTTAAACCTACTTAGCCTAAGCTCTTAGAATTATATAAAATTTATTTTTTTGTTTCGTTTGTGAATCTTGTTGTTTTTTATAAATTTTTATTTTTTTATTAAAATGAAAATTGAATTTTCCATACTTTTCCAAAACCGCAGAAGAAAAAAGATGAATTGGAAAATCGCTAGAGATATGTATGTACGTTTTTGATTTGGTTTTGTGTATTATATAGGTCGGTTTCACTACAAGTGAATTAGCACATCAAACAATTTCAAAGAGAGCGCAATATTCTTGATTTGATAAAGTAATTGAAAACAAGAAATTCGAAATGTGATATTGAATGCGCCATTTCTGTTTTGGTTTGTAACGGTGTTTCTTTGGTATGTTTCTAAATATTCTATATACGTATAAAAACTACATGATATTGTGGTAACTATGTCTATATTGATTTGCATAGTATAACATGCATGTCATACACGTGCTCGTTTTGATCACCGATCGTAACTTTAATCCACTTTGACAAGAACTCACATAGCAAAACACTCGAAAAGTTATCTAGCACTGATGCACGACAATTTTCCGTGTGTTGTACTATGAGTGCGTTTGACAAGGTCGAGTAAAATTTGATATCAAGAAATTTTAATTTTTTTGTTTATAAATTATAGTAAATGAAACTTGTGATTTTAGTTTTTTCTATCAAATCTCATTTACTATGATTTATAAACATTGATACAAATCAAATTAATTGTAGTGTAAAGGATTATGCTTGCAAGTTGTAATTATTTACGTTTAATATTTTTGTTTTCGCAATACGAGCCATTCAACCCGTTTAACTGGAAGGCCCGGATACCAATTTCGGAATATCACTCAAATCATAAAACAGTAGAACCAAACTTTGAAGATTTTACAAATTTGCTTGAAGCCAGTTTTTTTAAAATTTGCGAAATAATAACCAAACTCCCACGTACCAATAACAAAGATCTCCAAATTATGCTTAACATTTTTTTGGAATTTAGGGCATTCTTCCAATTTTTCCAATATTTGAATTTCACAAATTTAGAGAAATTTAAGTTGGAGAGATATTGGAATATTTTACAAATTTTGATTTTAAGATTATTTATTCTAGGCTGTGAAATCTACGTGGATCATAAGCTAGGCTGTGATCTCGTCTTATGTGCCACAAAGAAATGTCTTGCTGATCTCTAATCCGCTCGTCAATCAAAGTTTCCGCTCGTTGTATTAAGAAGATGACGGATGTCAGCAAAGTCTTACATAACTATAAATCGATGGCTTCATACCTAATTAATGGGACCCGACAATATACCACGATGTTTTGAATAAATGATAATACATGCTGGTTATATTGGACTAGTGACCATGCCCTATAAATATTGAAAAATATATCTTCATGGGGATAGAAATCAAATTTCATTCAATGACAGATTTCTTCATGTTAATATGCAATTTTCCGATGCTAACTAATTTATTACGAATCCTGCTAAATGTTACTGTCTTGCTGATGTTATATTAGCACTAAATTATAATTTTATCCTGATATTTGCACTAAAAACCTGTAAAAATTAAGTCAAAGGTGTGTGTTCAATCTATTACCAGAATGTAAATAAAATGGAAACAAAAGCTTCCCAATTTTATGGATTTGTTCTTCAAACAAACTACCCTGCATATTATGTAATCGGGGAAAGTAATTTACAACCTAGGTATTCATAGTGCCGAATTCTTTGAGCATAATTGAATGGTTTATAGATGTGCTGCCAACTCCCGAAACGAGCGCCAAGGATTCAGGCGATGGCATATTGATAGCCGTACATTCAAATCTAGAGAGAGCTCCTGTAACATTAGTTCCATCAATACTCGAGCAGATCTGTGTGAAGGTTAAAATAGACAAACGATATCTATTATTAAATACTTTCGATTTAAACATGAAATCGAAGGATATCCTTCCATTATGACTTATAATAATACATGCTCTTCGAACGATAAAGAGATAGCAGACATGTTTGCAGCATTTTTCAATCTGTTTATAGACCACATGATTATACTGGATACACTGATCAGATTAGCAACAACAATACATTAATTACTCTTCTTAAAATATGGAGAGCACGTTGTATCAGCCTTAAGGGAATTTAGAGATGGATGTGGGTCGAATCATTACTCCCTTCTATATTAAAAACGTTTGCAAGTATAGCTTTATAAATCCGTTGTTCCCGAAAAATGGAAAATTTCACAGATCACACCTATGTATGTATAAATTGGGAAAGCGGAATGATGTCTCAAGTTACAAATCGTATCTAACAAACCGTCTGCAATATTATTAATTATTAATTGGAAATCAAAAACCTAACTTTAACAAAGTGACATCTGGAGTTCCTCGAGGATCACACATTTGCCCATGGATTTTTATTGTTTTCATCGATAGAATAGTCTCAAATTAATAAAACACTCAAATTCCTGACATACTGCAAGACGACCTCAATAGACTTAGTGAGTGGTGTATCCACAATTTAAATGATACAAAAATTCCTAGAGTACCCGAGATCAGTGACCTATAGAAGTCACTTTTGTCGAAAATATTAGTTTCAACCGTCATTACGATAATTATGTTGCCAAAGCTAACTCCATGTTTGGCTTTGTCAAGCAGTGGACCAGTGAATTCATGGATACATTAACACTACGCGTATATTATACGCTTATGTAAGTTTTTAAATGAAATATGCTGTAATGATGTGGAACATTTGTATAAAAACAAAAAATACTGGGGCTATTTGCTCAACAGGATTTTTTTATTTACAGGCCCGGAGTATTTTACAATCTAGAACTGAAATATTTTTCCACATTTCCATACGCTGTATTTTCCTGAAAAAAAATAATTCGAATTATTTTAGATCGATTTATTCCCAAGTAATAGCCTAAAACTATTTTTTAAATTTAATTTGTATTTTTCGTGTGTCGCAGCATCCCTCCCAACAAAAAAATAAATACACCCAATTCTTTATGGAAACGTAAACTTTACAAACAGTTTTTTTTTTTTCAAATGAAATACCAACAATATAAATAATCGTTTTAAGTGGTTATACTTGTACATATACAATATACACCCCATTCTGGTAATCTTATAGCTTCACAAGACATGACTCTAGTCACGTCACATCGCAACAAAAATGATATTCTTGATGTCGATTCACGCGGACACGACTGGAACTAAAAATTCATCCTGTAACACTAAATTTGCTCAATATTTGCTCAAATTTGACAGCAAAATAGATGTCAAAATTCAAAATATTTCAAATTGGGTGTCAACAAATTATAGAATCTCATTGCGCTTTTACACTTTTTGTATTAAAACTATCGAAAAATGACTCTTGAAATCACGTTTAAGAAAAGTTGTATCTGAGAAGATCCTTGTACAAAATTATCCACACAGCCATGTACCCCCGTTAAATTTAACAAATAAAAATAAAAACCATTTATATATACGAGTCGTATAATACGACAAGCACGATTAACCTTTTTATAATTATCCTTATTTACACAAAATAATAAAAATTTGTCTGAAATTTATAAGCTTATACATACTTTTTGTAGTCGCTTGAAAATATTCTTGTCACTTGAAAAAATTGCATGACAAGAGTCATGTGAAGTGACTTTAAGCGTAAGAAACGACTACGAAAATAGGAAAATTGATGTGATGTGACTATAGTTATGAAAAATGACGTGATACGACTATGTGAATTGGGGTGATAATAAAGTCTGAAGGTAAATATGTGTGAATGACAAAACAAAAGTTATATAATTCAGTACGAAACGAAATAAAATTGATTTGCGATAGTCTGAAATTAAATTTGACTTCAAAAAGTGATCTGGTATGTAATAGTAAAGCGCCTTATATAGTAAAGTGGCTTGAAGCTGTGAGGTAGCTAATAGTAGTGATATGACGTACAGCTCTGATTTTAATCTAGCCTCTTTAGAAATGGTGTCGGATGACAGCGAATGTGAATCTTTTATCAGCAACAGTGAATTTGAGAGTGATGAAATTGGAAATTATGAAGGATATGAAACACTAAAAACGGAAAATATTGAATTCGATATTTTATAGAGTGGATCGTTACACACATTATTTCAAACCACAGTTTAAATGCACTACTCAAGGTTCTAAGAAAGTATCACCCTCATCTACTTAAAGATGTTAGAACTTTGAAAAGAACCCCTACTACAAACAAAAATATTGTAACAATGGGCAGCGAATAGTACTGAATTCGAGCTAAACACAATAAAAATTGATATTGGTATAGACGGGATTCCTCTAACCAAAAGTTCCACCAACCAACTTTGGCCTATTCTTGCAAATGTCGTTTCGCCTAGAACCCTGCTGCTTATTGGAATATACCACGGATATAAGAAACCTTATTGTGCTAATGTGTTTATGAAACCTTTTCTACTAGTTTTATATTTCCAGGAGTAAAATAACACTCGGAATATTCTAGTGACACTAAGCGCACTGTAAAAGGCGTCATATGGCACACAAAATAGTGTTGTTGTGATAAAAATTTATTAAATGAACATTTCTTGCTTTAGTATACATATGTGCTACGAGAATATGAGGGCAAAGGACTGTATTGCAAATAATAAGTGTGCCGCAGATTTCCTTAAGTTGTTTTAAATATTTGGTGCTTAAATGGTAATCAAAAATTGTCCTATAGTGTACTTATGTTGCTTGTTTCACATCACACAACACGTAAAGAAATTTGGGCATCTGGATAACTACAGTACTTTCAAATTTGAAATCTTCATGCAACAAATAAAAAAATGGTTAAAAAGGCAACACAGTACAACAAGAAAATATTCAAAAAAGTTTTGAAAAATTTTCAATTCGCGGCCTATTTTTACAGTGATATTTTCCAAATAATAATTGTTGCAAAAACAATAAAATTTTCAAAATAATAAATTATGAGACAGGAGTTGACTCGAGAGACTTTCACTTTTACTTTTACATAACGGACCTATCAAATAAAATATTAAAAATAAAAACATGCGATATTTAAGTATATATCTTTATTCATTTGCAGAAATGGCGAAATTTGAAAATGATGATCTTAATGGATCTCGAATTTGGCTCAGACAGTGAAAATAATTTTTTATGAATTTTTTAAAATTAAATTCAAATATCCATCCGCATTCACACAAAAAACCTCCTGTGAAAAAATATTGACTTGATATTCTAATCTCTTCGAAACTGACTTCTACAATCACAACTAAACCAGACAGAATATCATCCATTTCCAAACATAACAATTTACCAAAACATTACAATGGCGGCCACAAAAATAATTCAACCACATCTTTCTTTAATGAATGAAACCATTGTACCAAAAAACGTATTGACAGAAAAAAATTCACAATCAAGCGTAATATGCTCAAAAATGTTCACCAAAAATGAGGAACTGAACAAGTTGCTATTTAACCAACAACTATTAATCCAACAAATGTATCAGCAAATAATTTATCAACAGTTATTACCTATAGTAAACCAAAATTTAACTATATAAATTGCCGTTCAAGAATAATTTACCACCCAATACAGAGTCAGTTGTAATATCAGCTTCAACAATGTCAGTTGCAACTACTTCTCCAGTAAGTGTGCCTAATAAAAATATAATTGAATTGACTCCAAAGAGAATCGAAAACAAACAAATAGAAATAGTCTCTGCAGATCTATATATACCATGATGAAGGCAAATTTACGTGAGGTTAATGAGCACAAAAATAATTGTACCTGCCAAAACAACAGGAATATATTGCTACATGATAAGAATGACTTACAACTGCCTACAACAAACGACAGCCGAATTTACCAGCCTTGAAAGTGACATAAAACATGATTCCGAGAAGGAAACTATATTGGTGAGAAAAATCAAAAATTCCCTTGGTTCATTATAGAGATTTATATTAATTGAATTTATACAGGTCTGCTACTTTAGAGGTATAAACGTATAAAGGTATATATCTACCGAAATACATTAGATAATGTTTAAGGGCGATTATTACAGACGAAGCTGCACGTGAATTTTCTTGGCATGGCTTACATGGAAATATTGCAGTAAAGGAATATTACGCAATGGATCTTTGAAAATGTAACGGTTATTGATTTCCGAACAATTCTTATTCAATCAAAAATAAATATTAAAATCATTATGGAAATGTATATAAATTCAATTCTTGTTAACCGTTCGCTAACGTCACTCCTAATCGAGGAACATTCGAAGACATGTTTGTGTTACTAACACATACATAGTCTTCGCCAAATTGTTTCACTTTTCTTTGGACAAACCGTTCGGTTTAAAAACTTTTTCAGTTCGCCAATGTTTTACGCTTGCGAAGACTTTAGTATAGTGAAGTCTTAACTTAACGGATATCATACGCTACGTTTGGAGGTATGGAAACAAGTGCTATCAAATAATTACGTAAGTTGACTTTAACCAAGCATTTATAGTAAACTGTTAAAATTAAAAAATCATTTTGCGATAAAATAAATTGTAGTTGTAAATGTGTCAAGAAAATACAAGGGAAACAAAAGCAAGAGAATCATTAAGAAAAATGAAGTTGTGCTGTGTTATTGTGAACTTTTCGTATTAGCTTTATCATTATGAACGAACAAATGAGGAATGATATTTTTAAAACTATCTATGCCACTTTGATATTTTTTTAAACATTATAATCGAGTTATACTGAAAACTTTCAAATTTAAGTGTTTTTCTAATTTAGTTTCGGATTTCTTATTCATGATTCATGAATAAAGATTAGTACGAAACTAACAAAAGGTGTCTAATGGTGATGGTTTAAACTTTTATTGAATTTTAATAGAGCATTTTTTATATAATATACTTTAACTATGAATGGTTTTCAGCTGTTGGCAAAATTAGGGTAGATTTTATTTTATGTATTCTCCTTCTTACTGTACATTACCTAGACTTCCTATTTACGAAATATATTTTTTCAAAAACAATAATGTATTACTTTAAAGCCACCTTTGGGTGAAATTATTCGAAGTTTCAATTAGTTTTGGAAATATCGATTAGAAAGCATTAACAATGCTATTATACAGCGAACTATATATTTTTTAAGGTAGATTCACGCTCCATAGGGACTCTTGTTCCGCGCTCCATAGGGGCTCAAATACTATGGTAAGGTATTTGCAAACGAAACATGAGGAATTTTACCACCATTGATATAATTAAGACAGTGAATTACAATATAAATATACATAGTTATAATAATATATGTAGAATTGTACGTGATATTCTCTGCACTATAAATATTAATTTGCCTAAGTCCGAACACATATAAATTATTAATTCATTCGCCGTTCATAAAATCATAAATTACGTCATATTCGGGAAAAAATACTGGAAAAACATGTACAATACGCAGACACGCATAGAAAATTATATCATTAAATGTTATTAAAATCAAATTTCATAAACAATATAATATAATAATGATTATTACAGTTATTACACTTTAAAGCATCTAAATCCACTTTGTGTGTTTCTACGAAATTTTTGTCTGTATGTATTTTTGATACATATACGTATACAATACTTATAATATATACAATATATTAATGTATGTTCCATGTTTTTATTCATAATTTTTGTAACGGCAAAAAATCGATTAGAGTTTCATTTTTATTCAACACAACACACACAATATGTATCTGTGTATAGGAAAACACCAGCCCAAAGGGAGGGTTGAACAATAATATGGGGCCGAATTTTTTTTTTTTTTTTTTTGGAATATTAATGACTTCGATGAAATTTTAATCGTTAATGATTTTGGTGTTGCTATTGTTGATTTTTATGGTTCCAATCAGAGCAAAATAAACGAATATTGTATTATTTAATACGGCGCCATTTTGTACTAAAATAACAGAAAATTGTAATTTATTGCACGTGGTAATTTATCATTCCATAATTCGAAGTAATATGTATATGTATTTTGATGGAGCAAATCTATTGAGAATGTTTTTCTGCGAAATGTATCAAATGTTCCCGCAAACTTTCTCTGAACTACTTCAGTTTAGATTTTGAGAGTAATCTAAACTGAAGGAGTCTTGATCAAAAACTGTGAATACTAAAAAATCTAAACCAATTTAAATTAACAAATAAAATTAGTGAATCATGTGATTTTGCGGTTTTATATTATTGAAATATAGGTATTTTTCAATTATGTTTCGTGACTTATGATTATGTTTACTAATATGGAAAACCTACTCGTACAAAAGTAAGTGGCGATGCAAATGGTGAATCAGTGCAAATATAGCAAAATATAAATTATTTTTCATATTCGTCATTTTGCACGCAATATTTCCTCAGAGTTATAATTATAAGCACCAAACGAATTCGACTGAATTCAACATACAACACCGGAGCAGTACTTCATTATAAATAAATAAAAATAAAAGAGACCTCTCAATGGAAAAAATTACGAAAAACACACCACTTTAAACAGAGTTCTCATCAACATCAGGATGCTGATTACTATTCTGCTTTAAGTATTGTTCCATATCTTAGCCAACTGCCATTTAATAAAAATTTACTTCTGCAAATAATTATCCATCGCATGTTTTTAGTTCTATTACGACTAGAGTATTCAAATCATTTACCTTCGCTTCAGATACTCATCATCTTCTCGATTTTTCCAATGAAATAAATTCTAGTAAAGGAGTTTCCAATTAATTCAGTATTTTCTTTGAATTCATTTTAAATTATAATAATTACAATAATGTAGCACATAATCATTTTAAGTTATGTATTCGAACGAACCGAATTTTCGTCCAATGTAACCGTTGCCTCCTTAAGCGATAGAGATCAGTGGACATATATTTATTATGTACACGGCACTCTAATATTGGAAGCTACCGTTATTGGAGGCTACCTTACTAACTATTTTATCTTACCATCTTCACCAATTTCAATAGTGCATGATATCATAAATTGCTTAGCGAGATAGTATGAGGTTTCTACTTTATGTATGGCTGCCATCGCGTACATTTTTTTTATCTATCTATATACATGTATATATAGAAAAAACTTCTGTTGCAGCTTTAGCTTAATCCTGATGTTGATTTCTTTTCAATTCATATAATATGTATATATGAATGTGTATATATGATTTCATCTTATTTTTACATTGCTATCACATAAAAAAAATTTTTATTTAATTTTAAAAGATTATATTGTATACAATAAGTGGTCCACACAAAGGAAATATGTATACCGACAACTGTCAGGAATATATTTATACTAATATTGAAACCGAGATATCGTATAACCGTGCGATTCGGCTTCTAAATACGTTTTGAGAAAGGTAATAATCACTTGTTGAGCGAATAACAAATGGATTTGACTTAATATATATAGTTGATTTTCCTACATATCATAGAATAATAACATAAGAATTTTGCCAGTAAATTACACAATTTTTTCGTCACACATAGTGAGTAAAAAAATAATTAAAAAAACAGCCAATCAAAATGTCCAACATCAAGAAATTGATTGGCGAATCAATTCTTCTACAAATGGATTATACACATCGTTGCAAAATATATTCCCAGAAAACAAATGCAAGCTAAGCATACATCACCGATTGATTGTTTTGAGATATCAGTTTGGGGAGCTCAAGTTGTTCATATCGCCGCCCCAGGGATTGACCTCTTCAAACTTTCCATGGAAGTTCTATACAATGAACTGTCCGAAACACCTAACCGCATGTCAATCTTCTGATTTTTGTTTAACAGATTTCTTCATTTATTCTTGTAGCAATGTTCCCGATATATATTGCACGCCTAGGGATAGACCATTTCAAATTTTCTATGTAAAGTGTATACAATGGACTATTTTCTGATTTATGTTCTGATATAAGTTATATGCTCATCTTTGAACGTTTTAGAGAATTTGGTACAAATGGTATTTTAAATTTTTAATTATCATTATTTCTGTAAACATACTGCAACATGTCATTTGCATGTTGGCCGCTACTTAACAAAACATACCAAAAAACTCGATTTTATCACCTATAATAATTTATTACCCCAGCCCGCCACCATATTTTGGATAGAACTGGATATGGTTTACACTATACGGTATACATACCGTGTCAAGTAGTGTAATTTAACTATTTTTGGTAAAAATCAACTTAGTTTAATAAACAGGTGATAAAATCGACATTTTGGTATTTTCCTTTGACTTGAAATGGATTTTACACAAAATAATTAAATTTCACCGCTTTACAAGGATATATACATATATATATATCGTATAGTGTAAACAATATCCAGTTCTATCCAAAGTATGGTGGCGGTCTGGTATATTAAATTATTACAAATAGTTAAATTCCACCACTTGATAAAGTGTATGTAAACCGTATAGTGTAAACAGTAATCAGTTATATCCCAAATATGGTGGCGGTCTGTTGTAGTAAATTATAACAGTTGATAAAAACGACATTTTGGTATTTTTCTTTGAATATCAGTAGATTTCTATTAAACTTAGTTAATTTTTACACAAAATAATTACATTTTATTTTTAGGCATTTTACCAATGAACTGTAAGTAATTTGTAATGTAGTTGTAGTTTTATCTCGATATCACAATTACATCAAAAGTTACAAAGTGGCGGTATAGGTTCAATTTGAAGTTACACCGCTCACGGATTTCTCGTCAACGGCAAGTGTAATAAAATCGGGACCTGATGTAATAAAATAATAATAAATTATGGGCTAGGTTTTGTTATGGCGGGGTCATTTGGATGGTGCAGCTTCAAGGCTCATCTCTTTTTTTTTTATGTTTGGGCGAAAAACTTCGCATTCATAAGTTTTTTTAAATGGCAGATGAAATTTAACTAAGTTTTGTTGGATTTTTTAAGTTATGTTAAGTTTTACTGCATTGGAGAATCGAGCTAGATAGATGAGTTTGATTTTGAAATTATTTACAAACCTGACAAATACAACATTAACGCAGATACTTTGAGTATAATTCAATTGGAAACTGCCGATCAAAATAAATGTATTAACTAACGTTGTCACTCGTTCCCACAATAAATCTCAAATTTAACAATCGAACTAAAACTAAACACAACCCTTAAATGAAACTATCATAGATACCAGCAAAATTCCAACATTAAATCAAATTTCAAATGAAAATCCTAAAAATCAAAACACTGAAAATGAAATCATGTTTCTTGAAAATGAGTATGACATCCTTAAAGTTATTAAAAGTTTCTTTCACAACCGCCCATTAAGAGGACATCAAGGGAGGCATAGAAAGGACCTTAAAGCGACTTAAATCGTGTTGTATCCCCTCCCTTATTATATATGCTTAGTATACATAGCTATCGTAAAATGCAATTAGTAAATGTTTTTTTTTACCAAAAAGTCAGTTCAATATATATAGTTGATGTTAAACTTAAATATTCTATTCTTTTTATTATTATTATTACCACACTCTTATTAGCTCACTCTGTGTGTCTGTTTGCATGCAGGCTTAACTCCGATGACAATACAAGATTCTAATATTTTTTCAGCCACTTACAAAAACTTTTGATTACAAAATTTGACAAAGACTTTTAAAAGTTGGCTATAATATAAAACAATCATATGATATAGTGCTCTCGGATCGCACTTTTAAAGGTAAGGTCCAATGATAGATATACCATCTATCTTTTTGTAACTTCCTGACAAATGTTAATATGGTCGAAAAATTGATTGCAAATTTCGATGACTAAAAAGTAGAAAATAAAATAAATATTTAAAAAAAACTTTTTAAAAAACCACACTTATATTTGCTTTGAAAAGTAGAAAATAAAATGTTTCTTCCGTACTCCTATCAAGGTATATTTATAACAAGTAGAAATTTAAAATTAATATGGCTAAAAATATAAACGTGGGGCGCTCCTTCTGAATGTATATACTATCTCTCAATATATCATTTTTACGTTAATACTGAAATGCTCCAGCAAAAAATATATTCTTAGGATACATCAGAATAGACTTCCATTAGTGTTACTAAAAGACTTTACTTCGTGTGTCTAGTAGTCTTAAATTACTAATGCCGTAAAAGAGCGCCCCCACTCTTATATTTTTAAATATTGTATTCTTTTTAATTAGAAAGTTAAATATATATGTATTGAAAACATCAAAAATTAAAACTATATAGATAAATAATCCTTATTAAAATAAATAAAAAGTGCTTTTTAATTATATTATTAAACCACCTACAGAGTGAAACATGGTACGTTTTTAAAAAAACTATATTGTTGTTGATTTAGAGGCACAACTCATAAATACGAGGGCAATCCAATAGTTTCAGTAATATTTTTAAACGTATTATCAGAAGTACTGACCAGTGATAATCTTGAAAGAGATCTCTCGTTTGCAACGGACTACCTTCCAACAGGCTATTGAAATAGCTGGATTCATCAGCTTGATCTTGTTACTTGTATAGTTGCTACACATAATTCTGATCAATATATACATTCAACGTAATTTTTTTTCTATATATGTATGATAATTTTTGTCTTGTTGCGGATCATCCCCCTCAAAATCGTATATTGTACGTTAACTGCAATATACCCGTTACGTTTGATTATTGTTTTGTTGTTGATACACAATAAGCTCAAAATTCTTTTTTCGCGGTATATCCTCGATATACTCTTATATTTATACGACTATAATATGTACATACATACATACATATAGAGTACATAAATATTTTCCAGATACCGAACACACAACAAGAAAATATAAAAATCATATTAATAAAAAAGGATGAAGAAAAGTAGGAAAAATTAAAAAAGAAACTTTTCTCTGATTCTTATTTCTATATTTGAACTTTTATTGTATATAATAATAATATACGAGTACATACATACATATACGTAACGTATGTACTCGTACATATATACATACATATTACATCCAGCAGCGGCATCAGCAAAAAAACAGACAAAATTTTGTATCTAAAATATATAATTTTGCTCCTGTTTATAAGGGAAACAGGTTTGTTTTTTATTTTTTATAAATTTTCTTTTCAAGCATTTTTAGAATTGAATTGAAATAAAAGGAAAATCAGAAATTTGAATGAAGGCAAAATGAAGGAGCGAAACAAAAATATTGCCTGAGGAAAAATTATATTTCAATAAAATAAAAACTGAAAATTGTTTGTTCATACCCATAGATACATACATATATACATACATATATGTATGCTCTTCTAATTGGTTTTGTAATGATGAAAATGTCAAACTGTTATAATTTTTAGTATACGTTCGTCGTAATTTAATATTTTAATGAAAACTCAAATCAATCATTAGAATTTGTTTTTTTTTTGGTTTTTGAAATCTTTTCGCATTTTATTTGCTTGTGTGTTTAATATTAATGATTAACCAAAAACCGTGCACATTATCAATATATAACATATAAAAATAAACAACAGATACTTGACCGGTCTTATCGATTTTATTTATTTTTTTATTTTTTTTTTGATGAGGGTTATGTAAAGAATATATAGAATATTGAGTGTTAGCGCAAATTGTATTTTAAGATTTCGAGTTTGAACGAAAAAAAAAAATATTCTTTTATTTTTTAGGACACATATGGTATCGCTATTATTATAATACATATTTCTAGATACATACCACATACTCATAATATGGCATAATGTTAGAGTTAGACTAAGGAAATTTATTCCTTCCGAGAAAATTCTGTACATTTTGTTTTACATTATAGCGATACAACGCATGCTTGTATATGTACATATAGACATCCTATAGCTCTAAATTTGATTGATCATTATAATATGGTTTCATCGGTAAACTAACCCATATATATATATATATATATATATATATATATATATATATATATATATATATATATATATATATATATATATATATATATATATTTATATATATATATATATATATATATAAGTATATATATATATATATATATATATATATATATATGTAGATATAATCCGATCCTTACCGATCCTTAAACATAAAGGCATAATTTAAAGTCGATATAGATACATATACACTCCGAATCATATATGAATATATAGGTTAGGTTCAGTGAAAATTTTCAATTTTATTGGGAAATCAGAGCGTGCCATGATATCATTGTTGGGAAACAAAATATTGGTATACATAGGCATACACATATGATCTGCTAAATAAAACGCGCCAGTAGAATTGACGATTTGAATGTACTTCTGGTGAGAAATAGCGAAAGTCGTAAAATGGACACAAATCTGACGTTTGAATGTTTTCGCTTGGATTTATAGTTAGTGTTCCTTTCTTTAAAATAATAAATTATATAAAACCATAAAATAAAATCTAAATTAAACTTATATAAGGAAGTGTTATGTTAGTACACCAAGAAAATCGAATGAATAAATAAAAAAAAGGAAGAAGTTGGGTCATTGCGGAAGTAAATAAGTACCTCAATGCAGTACTAACAAATCTAGCACAGTATCGATGCACAGACTCCCGAAAGCTGTTTTAACGTAACGCGCCGGATAGCTAAAATGGAAAGTAGCGCTAAAAATGGGAAAGGAATTAACAATTTCTGATTTGTAGTCGTCATTTTGATGTCAAATATTTATTGACACCACACGATACATACAAAAATGAATTTAGAATGCATTTATCGAAAACCGATTTTGCTATTTCCAATCGTGAATAGGTTCAGTTTTTTTTACTCGAATAAACGATTGGAAATAGCAAAATCGCGCCTCTGGTAATCAATAGCAGCATATGTTTGAATTTACACAATTTAACAGTCCGCTTTTCTTCATGTCTTTCTAATTGAATTGTAAATTTGTGATAGAAATAGAAGTAAGTAAACTATTTCTAAAGTTTAAATTAAACAATGACGGTAAAAAATCTATTAAATTACTACTAGCGCATTTTGTACAAAATAAGAAATTATTTTGACTGATTTGTTTTGTTTAATTTACACTTAATTTTATTTCTTATGTCTACAATATCTACAACTGAAAATAACAATGATTATAAATTTCCAGATTACATGTATTTTAGCATATATAGTACTATGGAAATGTATACAGGTATACAGAACTTCTCAATGCTGGGTGGGTAACTGTAATAGGAATTGCCCCACTTCCAGTTGAGAACCGTATAATCGGACTGGTTGTACAGACATCTTCCATTTCCGCCAGAGCTCACGAAGTAAAATTCGATTTCCTGAAAAAAAACTTTCGATATTGGAAATGTATATGTTCTTGAAAAGCTGGTATATGCTAAAAATGCAAGCATATTGCTGCTTGTCTTCTCCACATAAATCGGTACGTACAAAGATGTTAGTTTCATAATACGGTAACTAATTTATGGTTTTGTAGATACCCAAATATCGCTGGCATTAGTTCGACAGAGCTTATACAAAAATGAAGCAAACTGGTCGGATTGTTGCCAACAAATTCAGTTCAGTATCCATGACGGAAATGTACCATGTTCGCAAAGAGGTGTATGTATATGCTTGATGATCAGATCACTGAAGACACTAAAGATGTGACCTTAGTGAAGGAATTATAGTGAAGCCACTATATGTCAAACAAATGTTCAATGGTTAGTTGAGCTCAAACTTTGTATAACCAGAAGCATCGCATACAAATTATATATGTACGCTAGCAATAAAATGCCAGATTGGAACAAAAAATTAACTGTTATCTACGAAAGGAATTTTAAGATGAATGATGCAACCAGATACGGTTGGTTTACGGAGAAAATGCTAAACAAATGTACAGCAGGCAATCTTCATTTCTTGAATTTCACCAGATTTTCACTTTATTCCTCTAAGTTCAGACAGGATTGTATATAATGGCGATGAATGGAAACTTATTATAGATCAAATGTCCCATTGAAGAAAAACAAATTATCACAATCTTAAAAATTTAAAGTATCTGAAATTGAATGAAGATAATTCTTATAGTTTAAATAAAAGACACTCATATTATGGTCAAGTTCAATTGGGATTAGCCGTAACAATCTTAACCATCTGAGATATGATCGAAGTTTTGAAATAATAAGATCGAAGTTTTGAAATAATAAAAATAAATCGAGATGACTTCATTGAAATTTGAATAAACGTTTATTTTAAACATGAAACGTTTTAAAATCGAAAGTTTCATTTTAATGTTATGGATCTGTGATGGAAAATTTATTTATTGTTTATATTATTTGTTATGAAACGATTTATTGTATTTTTATGGTATGGGATCCCTTGGGATGCGAATAAATACAAGTTCTGCACGTTAAACATCGAAATGTTACAGTTCGTATTTCCGTTCGCACATTAGGAAAATCCTCAAAAGCAAATTATATAAGTTTTGTTCCTTCGATTGCCAAAAAATTAATTTTTCCATTAATATTGCTGCAAGCCGAATATAGTGTCCGCAATATAAAGTTTTGCTGCTTGACTGGAAACCTATATATATACATATATATATATATATATATATATATATATATATATATATATATATATATATATATATATATATATATATATATATATATATATATATATATATATATATATATATATATATATACTTATATATATATATATATATATATATATATATATATATATATATATATATATATATATATATATATATATATATATATACATATGGCAATTTTCGCAAATGAGAAATTAAATTTCAATTTGTGCAATGTCAAAAGAATGCGGTCTCTAAATCACATACATTGTGCAACTTTCATGTTTTTCGGGTTTTAAAGGGTTTTGTGGATAGTCAAGTTTTTCCACATAAACGCCTTCAACACCTTCAGTATTAGAGCTACAACATTAAAGTTATTATAGAATAGGATAACATTTTCAATATGGCATTTTACTAAGCGTGACAGATTCCATAATATAGCGATTTTTTCACCCGTTGTCTGTTATTCGATCTTTATGCACGCTTGACATTGGTAGATTTTCCGTTGGAAAGGCGGTTTTCGCTAAATGTACTCTAAATTCCTTTTTGTGCGTATCGTGTGTTGTTAATAAATATTTCAAATCAAAATCGTTTTCGGGAGTCTGTGCATCGATACCGTGCTAGTTAGATTTAGATTTTATTTAATGATTTTTTATAAATAATATTTAAATTAAAACACTACTATAACGATAAATTCATGTGAAAACATTCAAATGTCACATTTGTGTCTATTGAAACAACTTTTGCTATTTGTCACCAGAAGTTCATTCTAATCGTCAATTGCTCCTATTTTTGATGTGTACCATCGTAGCTCTTGGTATGGAACTAATTCGGTAAATCCAAAGGAAATGAGTAACAGAAAGTAGGGAAAAGCGCGTGCTATTCAATTTATAAATATAATTATATAAATATTTAGTGTTTTATAAAGTGAAAAACTAAACAAAATTTCAACTAAATTTGTTAGCTAAATAAAAACATTAAAATAATAGAATTAAATGAGAAAAATTTGAATTGTACGTAAATAGTAATAAACTAGCAACCGCGCTCGCCATTTTGCTTTAAATTTATAAAAAAATGCAATAAAATCAAAATAAACCAGAAAATATTTTATATTTTATAGTATTGCGTTCATTTTGAATTTTGTGCCATTCTAGAAAAGTTGGTTGCCGCAAAGATCAGATCAAAAAATGCCTGCCTATCGGAGTTATGGAATTACAAAGTTTCGAACTGATCGGAAGTAAATTTGATTATTTTTTTTCGGTTGTGTTGAATGATTGTGTGACATTATGTTATTGATGTATATGTATTCGTTGTGTTTGGATACAATTTTGGAACACAGTCAAAATAAATTTTGTTGTATACAAATATGGCTACTCGACCAATATTTCACGAAATTTCTTCTTATCTGTTAAACTCTAAAAATATTTTGGTAATTTGAACTGCAGAGTAAGTTTTATACCGTTATACCGTTCCACCGAAATAAAATTGTTCATACAAAAATGACATAAACGAAACGAATTTCATTTTGTAGTATGCGGTTTATCTGCTGCTAAATTGAAATTTTCCTATTAGAGTATAGATGTCTCTAATAAATCTCTAGACATTTTTCACAGTAATTTTATTGTCATGTGCGATAAATATTGTTACGATCGTGGCGACATCTATGTTTGAATAGCGACACTATCGTTAATGTAAAATTGTTATAAAGTAGAACAGTATAGAGGTGTCTAGACTTATCTAGACTAATCGAATATTCTAGACATTTCTAGAATGGTTAGAATATTTGGTATAAATACGCAACGAACATTTGGGAGAAAATCAGTTGTGTTTTAACCGTGAGAGTGCTAATAGTAATTAAAAGGAAAGTGTTGATAAAGTAAAATAAAGTGTTATTAAAGTGTAATATAGTGTTGTTAAAGTGTAGTTAAATAATAAAAGTGTAGTTAAATAATTAAAGTGTAGCTAAATAAATAAGTGAAATAATTAAATTAGTGTTTAATCGGAAATAAATAAATTTAGTGTGTTCTAGAATTTACATCGTTTGTTTTGTTCACAATCCAGTGATCGAACCTTGAATTTGACAAGGCAAAATCGTAACAATTGGTGACAGCGGTGGGATTGTGAATTAAAAGATGATTCTAGACGAATTGAAGATTTCCGATTTAAAGGAAGAGTTGGAGCGACGTGGTTTGTCAACGGTCGGCCAGAAAAATGTATTGAGACAACGACTACTTCAAGCATTAGAGCTGGAGGGTAATGATCCGGCTAGTTATAATTTTGATGAATCGACATTTTCCGACCACGCAGAAGGGGACGAAGAGAATGGAGAAAGTAAAGAGGCGGTAGTGGAGGTTGCAGCGGTACCTTCTGGAAATTTCGATATGGCGCAGTTAATGGCTGCTATTCAACAGTCCAGTTTGGAGATGAAAAAGTCAGTTGAAAAGTCCAGTAATGAATTAAATCAGAAAATTGATCAATCAAATCAGGAAATGAAAGAAATTAAACGGTCAAATCAGCGCATGGAACAGTCGGTGGGCGAGATCAATAACAAAATGGGTGAGAAATTCAATGAAATGTATATCAATTTACATGAAGAAGTAGAGCAAATTGAACAAAAATTACAGAAGGACATCCAAGGGTTAGAAGAGAAAGTTCTAGGCTTCGAGAAGAAACTTCTATGTATCGAGGTTAACGGAACAGCATCGCCAGTAGCTCAGCCAATTCAAGCAATGAAATTTAAACCACCGATATTTGATGGCACAACATCGTTTACGGTTTTCAAATTTCAATTTGAGACAACGGTTAATCAAAATGGGTGGAATGATGCAAATCGGGGAACAGCATTAATAGTGGCTCTAAAAGGAGAAGCGGCTGAAACACTGCAGACTATTCCGCAGTATGACCGTAGTAATTACAACGAAATAATGAAGGCGCTGGATCGGAAGTATGGAAGTGACCATAAGCGAGAGATGTATCGTATGGAGCTGAAGAGCCGATGTCAAAAGATCGGAGAGACTCTTCAAGAATATTCCGCAGCTGTCGAGCGGTTAGTGCATTTGGCACATGTGAATACATCTCCCGATTACATGGAGAGGATTAAGATGGACGCATTCATCGATGGAATACGGGATCCGGAAACACGTAAAGCAGTGATGTTATCACCTAAGGCGACTTTTGCCGAGACCATCGCGTGTGCTTTAATAAATGAGACTGCGCAGGCTATCATAAAACCGTCGCTTAAGGTACGACGAGTAGAAATGGATAGCAGCACCAACGTCGAGCGATCGGTTCCAAGATACAGAGAGGGTGGTAGCAAAATAAGATGTTGGACATGTGACAAAATGGGTCATATGTCGAGAGACTGTAAAGAAGGAAAATGGAGACGTACAAGATCGCGATCTCCTATGCAACGACGAGTATTAAGTAGAGAGCGAACGGTGGTCAAGGAAGATGGCCAAGAACGAAAGGAGTCGTTAAACTACAACGAGTCAGCCTAAAGGGGCAGAAGCTGACTCCCACAACCAATTGCCCCATAACCTCCATCCCTATTTCGAGATTGGGACGAGTCGGTGACAGCTTAACAATTAAAGGAAGTATTGACGGGAAGAGCTGTGTGATTACCCTGGATACAGGAGCGGTGCGCACGTTTGTCCGTGAGGATCTAGTAAAGGGAAGAGTACTACCAGCCAATGAGTTGAAATTACGTACAGCCACAGGAGAGAGCGCAGACATAAAGGGTAGGAAGCTTGTGAGAATTGAGATAGGCAATGCTCAATTCCAACACGAAGTGCTGGTCGCAAAGATAGTGGATGAAGTCATCTTGGGGATGGACTTCATGAGGGCGAATGGCTTCGTGGTGGATGTTGGAATAGGGGTATTGGACTGTGATAATTTTGAGTTACCACTGCGAGTGGATGATGTGGAAACAACTACTAGGCGGGTAATAATAGAACATCGGGAAAAGCTGCCACCGAATTCGGAAACAATTGTGTGGGGGAGATTGGAGGGAGGTTCTGGACCACCCAGGTTGTGGGTTGTAGAAGCCAATGAAGAAGAAAGCGAAACCAAAGGAATTATGATAGGGAGGACGTTAGTAAAATCAGATAACGAATGTAGGGTACCGATTAGAACCCTAAATCTCTCGGAAAAGACAAAAACAATTAAGAAAGGAACGGTTATCGGTAAATGTGAAGAGGTGTCAACGATAATGAAATGCGAGCAGAAAAATCCGATTAGAAACACCGATACGCAAGGACAGAAGCAAATAGTAGAACACCTCATGCAGAAATGGACTGGGGATCTTAGCATGAACCAGAAAAATTCAGCACGACAACTGTTCGAACAGTATAAGTCGATATTTTGCAGTACACCGGATAATAATGGAAGAGCTAACATGGTGAAACATCGAATTGATACCTGAACAGAGACACCTATACGCCAAGCACCGAGAAGGTTACCTTTAGCAAAACGAGAAGAGGTGGATCGAATGGTAACGGACATGCAGGCAGCTGGAGTGATTGAATCATCAAACAGTCCATGGAGTTCACCTGTAGTATTAGTCCAAAGGAAGGATGGGAAAATGCGCTTTTGTGTCGATTACCGAAAGCTAAATTCAGTAACGAAGAAGGATAGCTACCCATTACCAAGGATCGATGACACGTTAGACACATTGTCAGGTGCTAGAATGTTTTCAACATTGGACCTGCAAAGCGGGTATTGGCAGGTGGAAGTCCAAGAGCAAGATCGTGAAAAAACGGCATTCAGTGTGGGTAATGGGCTATGGCAGTTTAACGTGATGCCATTTGGATTATGTAATGGCGCGGCAACTTTTGAACGACTTATGGAGCGCGTGTTAAAGGGACTGCACTGGAAGACTTGCCTCGTGTATTTGGATGACATCATTGTTATGGGAAAGGATTTCGAAGAACACTTAACAAATTTGTCAGAGGTATGGACGCGATTACAATCAGCCGGCTTAAAGTTGAATCCGAAGAAGTGTTCATTGTTCAGAACGGAGGTAAAATTTTTGGGGCACAAGGTAACGACCAATGGAATCCACACCGATGAGGACAAGATATCAGCGGTAAAGGACTGGCCAAGACCTAAAAATTTACGGGAATTACGGAGCTTCCTCGGATTGTGCACTTATTATAGGCGATTTGTGCCAGGATTTGCCAATGTAGCAAAGAGCTTACATGATTTGACCCGGAAGAACAGAGCATTTGAATGGAATGACGAGCAAGAGGAGTCATTCAATGAGTTGAGAAGGCGATTATGTACGGCACCATTGTTGGCATACCCTATACCTGGTGTTAAGTTTATTCTTGATACCGATGCAAGTAATGATGGCATCGGAGGGGTGTTGTCGCAAGAAATTGAAGGGCAAGAAAGAGTAATAGCTTATTACTCGAAGGTGTTATCTAAACCAGAACGTAACTATTGTGTAACTCGTAAGGAATTGTTGGCTATAGTGGAATGTGTGAAACATTTTCATAAGTACCTCTATGGCCAAGAATTTCATATACGAACGGACCATGGAGCATTACGTTGGCTACTGCAGTTCAAGAACCCAGAAGGACAGGTAGCGCGTTGGATTGAGCGACTACAGAGCTATCATTGCCAGATCGAACATCGGAAAGGGAGTGCACATGGAAATGCTGATGCATTGTCAAGACGACCATGTCAAGTGGAATGTAAGCACTGTGGGCGAATAGAAGCAAAGGAGGACGTTATCGACATCAGGATTATGCAAATACTACCCGATAAGGAATGGACGGATGAAACGGTTAGGGACGAGCAGTTAGCAGATCCAGATTTGGCAATAATCATGCAACTTAAAGAGACAGGAAATCGTCCAACTTGGTGTGAAATTGCGGATAAGAGTCCCACGGTAAAGGCTTACTGGGCACAATGGGATAGCCTCCAAATCGAGAACGGATGCTTAAAACGAATATGGGAAAGCTCGGACGGTAATGTGAAGCAATTGATAAAATTGGTGCCTAAATCTAGAATTGCCGAGATATTGAAGGAGTATCACGGAGGGGCAAGTGGGGGTCATCTGGGAATTAATAAAACACTTGCCAAAATACGTCAACGTTTTTACTGGTCAGGATGTAGACAATCTGTAGTGGAGTGGTGCCAAAGATGTGATCAATGTGCGGCGGTAAAAGGTCCTGCACGGAAAAGTCGAGGAGCAATGCAGCAATATAACGTTGGAGCGCCATTTGAAAGGATCGCAATGGATGTGGCAGGACCATTCCGGACTACGGATGTTGGTAACAAATATGTGCTAGTAATAATGGACTATTTTAGCAAATGGCCAGAGGTGTATCCCATACCTAATCAGGAGGCAACCACGATAGCTGACGCCGTGGTTAATAATTGGATAAGTCGTTTTGGAGTACCAATGGAGATTCACACAGACCAAGGAAGAAATTTCGAGTCAGTAGTATTTCAGGAAGTCTGTCAGTTGCTCGGTATAAATAAAACAAGAACAACGCCTCTGCATCCACAGTCGGATGGTATGGTGGAAAGATTCAACGGGACGTTGGAGAAATATTTAGCAAAGGTCGTGGAAAATGATCAACGCAACTGGGATCGACATATTCCGATGTTCCTGATGGCGTATCGATCAGCAGTACATGACTCAACGGGAATGACACCAACGAAAATCCTTTTTGGAAATAATCTGCGATTACCCGGAGATCTAAAGTTTGGAGCCGTTCCATCATCAGCTTTAGATAGAATTATGTTGACCAGATGAGAGGAGAACTCGACGAGATACACCAGTTTGTACGAGAGAGGATACGAGTATCAAGTGATCGGATGAAGGCTCGATATGACATACGAGCAAATAATAAAGGTTTCGAAGAAGGAGAGTTAGTATGGCTTTACAACCCACAACGGAAGAAGGGTTTATCACCAAAGCTGCAACCTTCGTGGGAAGGGCCGTACACCATCATCACCAAAATAAATGACGTGGTCTACCGGATCAAGAAAGGGCAGCGAGGAAAGTTGAAGGTGGTGCATATAGAGCGATTAGCGATCTACAGGGGTAGTGAGTTGGATCCTGTTCGGGACGAATCAGGATTAGGTAGGGGGTAATGTTACGATCGTGGCGACATCTATGTTTGAATAGCGACACTATCGTTAATGTAAAATTGTTATAAAGTAGAACAGTATAGAGGTGTCTAGACTTATCTAGACTAATCGAATATTCTAGACATTTCTAGAATGGTTAGAATATTTGGTATAAATACGCAACGAACATTTGGGAGAAAATCAGTTGTGTTTTAACCGTGAGAGTGCTAATAGTAATTAAAAGGAAAGTGTTGATAAAGTAAAATAAAGTGTTATTAAAGTGTAATATAGTGTTGTTAAAGTGTAGTTAAATAATAAAAGTGTAGTTAAATAATTAAATTAGTGTTTAATCGGAAATAAATAAATTTAGTGTGTTCTAGAATTTACATCGTTTGTTTTGTTCACAATCCAGTGATCGAACCTTGAATTTGACAAGGCAAAATCGTAACAATATTAAGCTAAATGTTGACATTTCGAAAACTTTCAGATGTTTTGATGTCCATCATTAAAAAGTTTTATCGCGTTTGTAATAAACTGTGAGTAAATTATGGTATTTGTTATTAAATATACTTGTGTTAATTTTAACCAAATTGAATAATAAAATTAATTTGTCTATAGTTTACAATTCAGACAGTTCAAGACAGGCAAGTTAGTTGGGTAAAGTAAGAATCAATAAGTCCTTTTAAAATTGATACATAAAATATTATCAAATTAATTATAAATCAGTTAATTTCCTCATTAACAATAATTTCTTAAATTTATTAAATTTTGTTAATTTCTTAATTTACGGAGATGGGTTAATCAAGATCAAAACACATGCGAGAATGCAGGCAGCAGAAACGCAAGGAAAACTTGAAAACTGAAGGAGTAGAGGCGAAAAATCAATACCCGACTGTAATATTTTCATGAAAATTTTGCTCGTGATCGAGATTAGATATTGCACATCATTGGCAACTACTATAAGACTGCTCATCGATTTGTTCTTATAGAATTTCTACAATTCATAATAATTAATAAGGGAGACCCGTTAAGTGTATATCGGAAAAATCGAAAACAAACTTCTTACAAGAGGAAAGATATTCCGGTCGAAATATTGGGAAGCAAATAGATGGAAGCTGCAACGTTGTCAGTTGCAAGAAAATTATGGATGACGAATGAAATAAAATCGTATCCATTTTTCAAAAGAAGTGGTGTCTGAGATATTGGTCTGAGAGGAAATTTTATTTTAATATCCCAGACGGATGTCACTACTACTTTCATGACTTGAGAAAGAATGAACGAGTTTTGTCTAAACAGCACTGCATAATCGGCGGTGTTATGATATGGGAGGTAATCATAAATGATAAAATGAATGTATTATAATATGTATAAAACTATTATAGAAAACGCTTGTCTTAAAATTTATTTATTATATTTATTTAGTTTACTACAGGATAATGCACCTATCCATAAAGCTCGTGCAAGTGGTTCCAAGCGGAATACAACGAAATGTTGACGAATTTTATTGAAAACTTCTGAGGATGGATGACAAGAAAAGTTTATGAAGGTGGTAGAAAATTTGATCACCGTGATTCGTAAGTCGCAACCATAAAGGATGCACGAAAGGAAGTGTTATTTAAATTATTCTAATAATGACAGCTTCAACATAATAATTTGAGCACTTTTTGGTTTCACCATCAAAAATACCGTTAAAACGAATTTCGGTGTACGTTTTTACATATATCATTGGGACTGTCAGTTTGGATGGGTGTACAATTGTTGTGGTAATACAACGGACTGATTAAAAATTTGTATAGGTGCTCGATTTATTTATGAAAGGGAGAGGGAAATTAAAGGAGCCCCGGAATTGCTTTAATAAAAATTAAATTTTCAGATTGTATATTTTATTTTAAATTATAAATGAATAAAACATATGTGTTTTAATTTAAAAATATTTTATCCTAAATCAACAATAATTCCCGTCTCTACATCTTTTGTTATTTTCACGGAACAGCCTAAATAAATAAATAAAATTCTTAATTTAAGCGATAATTTGTTAAAATTACAACTGTTATTCCATTTATAACAATTCGTCAATTTTTTTTTTCTCGTCTGATTTTCCTAGATGCTCTCAAGAGTAATAAATTACGAGATCTATATTTTGTTATTTTTCTTTATTATTCTGCTGATAGTAACTAACGCAATAATGGGAGCTTTGGTGTGATTGACAAAAGTAACATAAATATAAGTTTCGGGAGTTAGCTTAGTTACGAAAGTACGCACTATTGCTCAATTTTCTTAATGTTGTTCATTACATTTCGTTGGTTATGTAGTATACATTTAAAAAATTTTAAAACATTTAAATTGAGTTCTCTTGATCACAAAGAAAACATTTTGTCTAACCTATCCGAAAATGTTAATGAAAACCTGTAAATATCTCTAATAGCCCGTTAAATTCAATTTAAACAGGTTAGGTGAAAAACCAGAGTGCATATTTCAATTGGCACAATAATATAAAATCTTTCAAAATTTTTGAAATTATAAATTCTGAAAGAAATGGCAAAATCCATAAGAATTAAACTCTTGTTCATAAAGATAACAATTGGTCTAGGTAATTCGATATCATGTTAGTAAAAAAAATCAAATGGAAAAAAATGGTAACATTTAACAGTGTATGGTTTCATATTTTAATCATATCATCACGTCATATTATCTTGCATATTATATCATGTTGGCCTAATTTGAACCTGATAGCAATATTAATAAAATGGTGGCGGCCACATCATGAACCTTAACAAAACCTCTCTCCCGACATGCCAGTTATGCCTAACTCAGCAGAACTGGGACCTGGCTACAACTAATCATTCGAAACCGCAAGATTTCACACGCAGAATAATAACTGCAAGATCATACGTAATGATATCAAGATGACCAAAGAGACTTTAACGCGAAAATTGGAATCGGCACCACTAGAATGACGACAGTCAATAGATTAACAGGAACTAGATTCCACAAGGAATAACAATGGAAATAGACTCATCGATTACTGTGTCACAAATCAAGCTATTCAAAAGCGTCATCAAATTCCCACACAAGAATATTTATAAATACACCTGGGACATCACCAGATGGCAAAACGAAGAACCAAATTGAAGTTACTGGTAAATAAAAAGTTGCTATCCTCCTTACAAGATATCGGAGTAATGAGAGGGAGCAGATGTGCACAGTAACCAACAACTGGTAATAGCAACTTTCAGAATCAAATCAACCGCTGCGAAGCGGCACAAGGAAGAAGGACCAATCGGAGGAAATTTAACATAAATAATTGAGAAATACTGACACAAGAAATACCTTCAATGAAACGCTCCAACTCAATCTGCCTAATAACGAAAACCACTATTGACGAAACATGGGAACAAATAAAAGAAGCCGACGTGAAAACTGCTACAAGTGTGCTTGGCTATCAAGACAAAATACAGGAAAACCGTGAATTTTGAGATGGGATTCTTGGAAGAAAATTGGAGAACGCTGTCGCCAACTGAAATTACAAGTATGCAATCAAAATACGGCAGAAATTAGAAGGAAATATTAAATCTCGACAAGTAAAGAAAATGGCCAGGATTGATCGTAGGAAATACATAGCAGAATATAGGAATATATGCGCACATTACTTCAATATGTAAGAAAGGTCACCGGAAAATTTATAAATGTACCACCAATAATGGATGCGTACCAGCCCCTTAACACAGACGAGACCAACAACTAAATAGATGGAAAGAATTCTTCGAAGACAACTGCATAAATGGCGAACAAAATGAGAAGCTTTTCAGATGGCAACTATAACGAAACCAATTACCCTTATCGAAACCAGCCATCCATCAACAAAGCTGTTTGTTACAAGTGCCATAATGAAGCTACAGAATAACAAAGCCGCTGAAAACACAGAAGATGTTAAAAATTGCATAAACCGTTGTATATTGTTGCAAGAATAGGCGGCACGGAAGAAGACATCAACCAACGAATCAACAAAGCAAGAAACACCGTCAACATGCTCCATAAGATCTGGAATGCGTGGAAATATGTATATACAGAAAGTTACTAAAAGACTTCAGGTATTTGTGTACAAATGCCTCAAGTGGCTAATCAAATGCTTCTGGGCGAACACAATCACAAACATAGAACTTCTGCGGCAAACGAAACAAGTTGACATTGAGAAGGAGATCGAAAAATGGAGATGAGTAGGACACACACAGAGAAAAGCACCAAATGACATAACAAGGTTGGCATTGGAATGGAGTCCGCAGGGAAAGAGGAAAATTGGAAAGCCATCTGTTGCCTGGAAAAATAACGATGCTAACTGAAGCGAATCTTCTCGGAAAGCATAGGGGAAACTAAAGACAATAGGCCCGAATAAAGTTAAATGTTCCAGGCTAGTAGACGTTCTATTCTCCCAAATGGAGATACAAGAAAAAAAAAAACAGGTCTTACGCAGAAAGCTTTAGTCTTGTCGTTTTAACTGGGACTTTGCAAGCAGTCAAGCGTAAAAATCGTTGTTTTGTAGCCATAATTCCTGGACATTTTTAACCACAGATGGTTGGTGTAAAAATCCCGCACTTTCCAAGTTTTTTCTTAATGGCTCTTCCCTATTAATTTATTCCTGTGGGTTGGGGGTAGTATTTGTGCTTAATAGATTCGAAATATAGTCATCTACCTAGTGTACCATCGGAACCTGAACCCAAATCTCTGGGTAGCGGGGTTATTGGCTCATTAATAATTTTATTCGAAATCGTAATATAACCTTCTCGATTAATTTAGTACTGGGGGTAAATTGAGCAGAAACTACAAACCGACATTCAAGTGCTGGAACAAAAAGTTCTTAACGGTAATGAAAAATTGCAAACCGATGTGGAAGAGTTGCAAGAGAGTGTTCTAGGCTTCGAAAAAGAACTTCTATCCCTCAAAGTTAACGGAATATCTTCGCAAGTAGACCACCAGGACGCTCGATGAAATTTAAGCAATATTTGATGGCACAAAATCGTTAGCGGGTTTTCAAGTTTCAATTTGAAACAACGGTCAATCAAAACGGTTGGAATGACGCGAATCGTGGAACAGCGCTAATAGTAGTTCTTAAAGGTAAAGCGGCTGAGATATTACAAACTATTCCGGAACATGACCGAAATAATTACAACGAAATAATGAAGACGCTGGATCGAAAGTACGGAAGTGACCATAAACGAGAAATATATCGTATGGAGTTGAAGAATTGATATGAAAAGATCGGAGAGACCGTTCAAGAATATTCATCAGCGATCAAGCGGCTGGTGCAGTTGGCACATATGAATACGTCTCCCGATTACATGGAGAGAATTAAGATGGACGCGTTCATTGATGGAATACAGGATCCAGAGACGCGCAAAGCAGTGATGATGTTAACTAAAGCGTCTTTCGCCGAGACCATCGCGTGTGCTTTAAGAAACGAGACTGCGCAGGCTATCATAAAGATTTAGAGAAGGTGGCAGTAGAATAAGGTGTTGGGCATGTGGCAGCATGGATCACATTTGAATAACCGAGAACACGACCTCATATGCAGCGAACGTCAAGTTTTGGCCAAGGGGGAGGGTCAGGAAACCAAGATATTTGGGAAATACGATGTTGGACATGTGACAAAATGGGTCACATGTCACGAGACTGTCAACAAAAGAGATGGAGACGGGCAGCATCATGATATCTGGTGCATCGAGGATCGGATAATGTAAAAATTGTGAACCAGAAGGAAGAACAGGAGAATGAAGAAACAGTTGGACTACGGAGAGTCAGCTGCTACTCCATCCCTGTAACGAGATTGTGACGAGGAGGAGACGAGGAGATTTAGTCAAGAGAGGTGAGTTGGATCCTGTTCGGGCCGAATCAGGATTAGGTAGGGGGTAATGTTACGATCGTGGCGACATCTCTATTTGAGTAGAGACCCTGCCGTAAATGTAAAACTGTTATAAAGTAGGTGTGTCTAGACTATTCAAGAATAGTCTAGACACTCTCGAATATTGGGGAAATTTTTAGAAGGTTAGAATATTTGGTATAAATACACGATAAACAGTTAAGAGTGAATTAGTTGTGTTTTAACCGTGAGTGTGCTAATAGTAATAAAAGGAAAAAGTGAAGTTAAGTGTTTATCAAGAGTTATTAAAGTGTATTAAGCAATTATTGTGAAGTTAAATAATTAAGTGAATAAGTGAATTAGTTAAATTAGTGTTTAGTGTAATTATTCGGAAATAAATAAATTTAGTGTGATCTAGAATTTACATCGTTTGTGTTGACAGGGCCAAAACGTAACAATATATTAATTTTTAAATACTAAATATTTAAATAGGAATTACGAGTATCATTTTTCCAATTGGATTTCATTTAACAGTGTGAAAGTAGGTGCGTTTTTTTATTAACAGAACTTCAAGTTCTATAAGAACATCGGGAATAATACTGGGAAATTTTTTTTAGTTTAACCAATATATTTAATTTAAGTTCTATTTATTTGAATAAATTTCAATTTCTAACTATATTTTATGACGTCTATTGTGAAATAATACAGGTATCAAGCATAAAACAATGAAAAATATTTGTTTAAAATATTTCCTTTTAAAATTTCCCTTTTTTTTCGAGTTCGTGTACTATGAATTTATCGCGAACTTCAAAAAACCAATGTTTTATCCAGAACATTGAAAAATAAAGTTAAATTTTATTTTATTTCGATAATAGTGAATTAAAATATGTAGTTTAACATTAAATGTATCTTATTTATTGATAAAAAATTAAATTCATTTGGATTTTACTGAAAAAATGAGAAAATTCTATCCAGAACTTCATTCCAATAAGAAAATTTTTTGAATTAAAAAACACGACTAGTGTGAAACTAGCACTTATATAAAATCTGTGGATTTGTGGAAAGCTTCACACCAATATTTTCAATCTGATTGATAAAATTGAAATTACATACGAGTAGTTTATTTTATTTATTTATTATTATTATACGAGTACAATAATTATAATTTTAGATCATTTTAAATAATGTTTTCCTTAAGAAATAACACTTAGACCATTTGGATTACGAGCCCTACAATTCTATTGAATGGTAGTTATTTATTTTTATCCGATATATATTTATGCACATTTATTGACCCCAGTTTTAACAATCGAACAACTATGGCTGTAAATTAAATGCAGTTCAACAGTGTTATAATACGATGGTGTATAAGAATTTTATGTCTATTTCGTTAATGCTTTTTCTTTCACATTATACATACATATACGAGTATACGCATTTCTAAGAAAATTCGTATGAACAACAAAAAAAAAAATAAAAAATATATATATATATATATATATATATATATATATATATATATATATATATATATATATATATATATATATGTATGTGTATGAAATATATTTGTAATATTATTAACAATAATACGATTATTATTAATGGCCTTAATAACAACAGACATTATTATATAAGTATTAATTCAATTCCGAAATAGGTCATACATATATATTTACATTATGTATTTTGGATCAATAAAATAAATAGATTGGCTAAAAAATGAGAATATTTCTAACAGCATTTATGTATTACAATTCCTATTCAGGTACTCACTCACCTTTTGGAATTAATTTTAAAGAAATTTTTAAACTATTTTCACAAAAAAAATTCGATTTTGCTTTTTTTTCTTAGTTCAGTTTGATTGGTTTGTGTTGAATTTTAAACTTTCCACACTATATTTTTTTTGTTTTTCATCACCCAGACACTAGTTTTGCCTGTATTTTTTACATACATAATGTTTTATTACTTAATACTAATAATAATTATAACAATATTTATTTATTTTTATTTTAGGTTAATGTATTTTTAAATTTTATCACAAATTTTCAGTTTTATTTTTCATTTTAAATTTTGTTCTTTGTTTTTTCACCACCACACACAGTAGTATATATAAATACTTTAAATGAATTTCACAAATTTTCACGAGAACATTTTTGAAAGTGTTTAACGATTTTCATCTGAAAATAAAAACAAAATACAAATTTGATTAAAAAACTAATCATCAACAGGTATAAAAATTACTTTGTATATGTTACTAAATCTAAATAGAATTTTCCGTTATACGGAATTTGGAAAATCCTTCGAATATTTTGTTTATTTTATGTTGTATATTTCGTTTTGATTCTCTAATAACTATATATAGTGTTGATCATAAACTATATAGATAAGGGTTAATGACAAGCATTTGCGTGTGTGTTTGTTTGATAAGATTGCGCATGTTTGGAAATTACAATTTTCGCTTTTGCAAATATACGTACACGAATATATACGTTTTCACACCCATTAAAGTGTAAGAGAAAAATATGTCCAATTTTTTATTTTATTTCTTAATTATATTAAGAAAAATGAAAAGCGTTTATATAGCGAAGATAAGTTGTCTGAGATTAAGGTTTTCAATAATATTTTTTAAGTTTAAGCCTTTCGCTATAAAATATCTAAAATAGATTATCTTTTAATTTATTTTACTAAGAAGAATTAATTTTTCAAAGCACGACATATCGATGGAACGACAATGTTAGAGTTTAATTTGGCAGCAGTCAATAAAAGAGCTACCAACAGTTTATCATCGTGCTTAACTACTCATCAAAATAGCCATCCCGATATTTTCGTCTCTAAAATGGACGAAATTAAGAAAAAACTATTAGATACGGAAATGGATTTTCCAGTAATATTACAATTGCATAACAAGTATAAGACACAAATCACAGAGGAACACGGCTATCAAGTGAAATATGTTATTCAAAATAGAGTCGAAGACAATTTTGTAGTAAAAAATGTTGACCGAAAAAATGCAGCCGAACTACGTTCGGTTTTAAACCCAACTTACAATTGTAAGTTATAGTCAATAGGAGTTGCAAACTATTAGTGATTTGTCAGTTGTTTCTGCATTTCAATAAATGTACATAATTATTTCCGAAACACATTATGGTGTTCTAAATAAATTGACTATACGATCATATTAGAGACCAAATAAGTCAAAAGTTGATCACTAAAACTATTTTGCAACAAAAGATTGTGCTCACTGTTAACTATCGCAATCGGCAGATTTCCGTAAAATAATTTTTTATTTTCTGCCTATACAAAAAGATTGACTATCGACAATACGATCAAATAGGAGACGACATAAGTCAAATGTCGGTCAATTGTTCAGTAATTTGTGTGTCTAATCCTTGCCGAAAAATGCACAATATTTAAAGCCGTTTAAAACCGATTTATTATTGTAGATTAAAATAAGCCACCAAAATACAAATATAAAAAAACCTATCAAATGTCAAATTGTCTCATGAAAATTAATGAAACAGTTTCGTTATAAAACTTAAAAATATTATACTCAAACTATAAAAGAACTAATAAAAAATGCAAATAATTAGAACGTCTCTTTAATTTTTTATAATTTTTAGATAGTAAATTTACACAACAGAAAAATGCCAACAGAAAAATGTCAAAATTGCTGAAAATTTAGACCCTGAAGAATCTAATCCCTTCCCAATCATCTCGAAAAATCCATGTGAAAATGTGACGCGGCTCATAACTTGATAATTTCTATTAAACTCATTTTACAGAAACAGCCACCATATTGGAGATGACCATAAAAAATGTAGACCCGGAAGTGTGCCATCCGTTCCTGAAATTCTTGAATAATTCATATGAATATATGACGTCACTAGCAACTTGATAATTTCAATAGAGACATTTTACATAAACAGCCACCATATAGGAAATTACCATATGGGTCTGTTTGAACATAAAAACTAAGAAGTAACCGAAAATATAGACCCGGAAGGATTTTATACCTTCCCAAAAATTAAATATTAATGAAAATACTACGCGACTCACAACTTGATAATTTCTATTAAACTTATTTTAAAACAACAGCCACTATATAGAGAATGACCATAAGGCTCTAGTCAGAAAGAAAAATACCTCAACGGCTGAAAATATAGCGCCTGAACATTCTCATGTTTTCCCAAAAATCTATGTGAAAATATGACGCAGCTCATAATTAGATAATTTCTGTTAAACTCATTTTACAGAAACAGCCACCATATAGAGAATGACCATAAAGCTCTAGTCAGCCAGAAAAATATCAAAGCAGCTGAAAATATTGACCCTGAAATTTCTCATCCCTTCCCGAAAATCTCGAAAAATCTATATGTGAAAATATGACGCGGCTGATAACTTCATAATTTCTATTAAACTCATTTTACAGAAACAACCACCATATAGGGGATGACCATAAGGCTGCAGTCTATCAAAAAAATGCCAAAGTAATAAAAAATGTAGACCCGGAATTGTGCCATCCGTTCCTGAAATTCTCAAATAATTCATATGAATATATGACGTCACTAGCAACTTGGTAATTTCAATAGAGGCATTTTACATAAACATCCACCATATAGGAAATTACCATAAGCAGAAAAACTAAGGCGCGGTTTATGTAAAATGAGTTTAATAGAGATTATCAAGTTATGAGCCTCGTCAAATTTTCACATGGATTTTTCGAGATGTTGGGTAAGGGATGAGATTCTTCAGGGCTATATTTTTAGCTATTTTGCCATTTTTCTGCTAGACTGGAGTCTTACGGTTATTTTCTATATGGTGGCTGTTTG
The DNA here is from genome assembly GCA_951394425.1 of Tipula unca. NCBI lineage: Eukaryota > Metazoa > Arthropoda > Insecta > Diptera > Tipulidae > Tipula > Tipula unca. Next base: position 93,738,403 of record OX596382.1, read on the forward strand.
TGCAAACAAAACAATGGCCTTTCCATTCCTTTTTTGTTTGATAACTAAACTACCCCATTTTAAAACATAACCACCTAAAATAAGCAACCCGTAAAGGGCTGCATGTTGAATATTTATAACTAGAAAATTAAAGAAATGTTATTAAATTATGTACAGACTGTAAAAATGGGTCAGTATATTTGGGAATTTTAAAAAGGATTGAGTTAACCACATAGGAAGCACGATCGATGTAAAAAATGTAAACCCCGCGTATTGCAAACCCAGTCAATTTGTGAGCTAAGTTCAAATATACTATAAACGCCACGCAATTATGGGGACCTTGAAATCCAGAGAATTTTCTCAATTTGAAGTAACGACCGTACTGGAAACTTAGAAAAGGGAAATTTACTGGATTCAGTTGAACTTTTTTAATTAAATTCTTCATAAATCCTTCGCATATCTGGAGAGCCTATAGAAATTCAGGGAAATATTTTTTATGTATTTGAAACAATTTTCATATTTTGGTTCAGAAAAATGTTCGCAACCAGCCAGCGAAAAATAATAGTTGGAAACCAAAAAAATTGAAATATTGAAACAAAACATTAGAATTTAATTAAATCCTTCGTATATTTGGAATCTAGAAATTCATAGAAATTATGTAATTTGAAGCCATCTCCATTTTCTGGTTCACGAAAAGTCTCCAAGTTTATAACCCAGATGCCAGAGAGAAAAACATGTTTATAGAAAATAATTTTTCGCAAATACGGAAAGTCTATAGAAATTCAGAGATATTTAGTTAAAGACTAGCGCCGGTATAGAGAAATACGGGCTGGAAACCAAGATAATTAGGTCAATCATTCGTAACTCTTTGGAATCTCTGGAAACTCAGGAAATTGTATTTGTTGAGCACTTGTAACAATGGTAATTTTCTGGGAATTCACACATTCTACGGAAAAAATTTAAATAAAAATTATTTTAAACAAAAGGGGTTATAAAATGGAGTTGGTTTCAACATATTTTATTGCATATGATTCAAAAATATAATTCAACTGTATAAAGTATTTCAAGCAGAGATACTTTAATCTAAAGCATTTTTTTTATTCAAAAGATGCATTTATCAGGATACAACAAATAGCTAGCAATATGTTCAAAAATTTCGAAACCTAATACGCAAACGTTGATTACGTTTTGCTAAAAGTATATTATTTACAAACTATATAGTCAAATAAAGCAGCATTTGTTGGAATATTTTCCACTAAACAATAAATATTTGGCACCAACAAATACGGTGGTCTTTGTTCAGTACATTATGCGAGAGCAATATTAAACCGGGATTATTATTACTACTAATGAAATACATTACCATAAACAATCATACTAGATTTATCATTTGTACAATAACAGAGGAGTACAACAAGCTTCTGATTTTTCCTATGTCATATTTGTGTTGGTGCATTCTATGTATTTTATAAGCTGCATACACTATGGAATATCAGCAACACAACGATGACATAGAAAATATTTTTTCTCGCTCGTACGCAGTGCAAATAGAAATATGAGAAATCTATATACTGTTTTGTCTATGACTTTACGGTCAGATACATGAAGTTTTCGGAAACGCATTGAGAAATGTGTTGAAGATAATATAGTTATCATTTTCATGATTTTAAATAAATTGCAATTTGATTTTCGAAGAAATGTGAACTGCAAGTGTTGTTGGCCACCACTGTGCCAGCGTTAATATTTTTTTGGCCGTTGGAATTTCCACAATATAAATAAATGTGGCGCCTTTGCCAACTTGCTTGTATGACCAAGCTTTTATAGATTAGCATCGATTAAGTTAAGGACCTTGTTGGCCACCATAAATGTAGCGCCTTTGCCAACTTTCCAAAGAAAAGTAAAATCGAAAATAAATCGTATGACCATGCTTTTATAGGGTCGGTTTTTTTCTCATTTCGGTTGAGTTTGGGACCTTGTTGGCCACCATTCGATATGAGAAAATAACCGACCCCACAAAACTTTGGCCAAACGTTTTTTTTTTCGATTGTAGCTGTCTTAGAAAAGTTGGAAAAAACGCCACATTTATTTATATTGCGGAAATTCTAACGGTCAAAAAATATCAACGATAGCACGGTGGAGGCCAGCAAGGTTTTAAACTCAATCGATAAGAAAAAAAAGCCGACCCTATTAAAGCTTGGTCATACGATTTTTTTTCGATTTTAGTTTACTTTGAAAAGTGGTAAACGTGCCACATTGCGAAAATTAACATAACCGCAAAGAGAAAATAGCCGTCCTTTAAGGCTTGCAGACAAGAATTTATTTTCCAACAAATTTATTTTACATATTAAAAAAGTCTGGGATGAGTATTTTGGTACCAACTGTATATTTTTTAGTTCACGAAAAAGTCTGAGATAGTATAAATGTAAAAAAATCCTGAGATGAAATAACTATATATAAATTTTATATGTATTTTTAAAAAGTATGGTATGGATAACGCTTGTGTTGTCAGAAGTATTTTTAAAATAAGGATAACCTGGGATAACTTCAAAAGGGTTATGAATCGAGAATTTTTTGTATTAAAGTTTGCTAACAATTGTTGATTGAAAATTCAGAACGTTGCACGAAATATAAATGAAGTCCTTTCCAAAAATGAAATATGTTTACTGTTTAATGACCTAATGTAATACTCAACGTACATTAGCATGAAAGCTGCCAAATTGTGCCACATTCAAAAATAGCATTTTACACGAACACTAATATTAGGTATTTATAATTTAATTTACCTATTTTAGAGAATACAATATGCCAGAACTCTTTAAAAAAATCCACGAACCATTTTTTTGAATCAGATATAAATATTGTCGTGTATTCCACAAATGATGGCGAGTTTATGCATTTCTATCTTGCTGCAAAATGTTCACCGACCGATATATAAGCCAATCAAAACAAGCCATTTCGTAAACAAATTTCCCCTTCCAAATTAAAATAATTTCAAATCGATGCAAAATGTGCAGCAGGCTGGCAACTGCTACAAATTAAAAATATTCTCAAATTTTCACTCATTATGTCAATTTTAGCTCTTTTTCAATTAATTTTTTTTTTAAAGCGAGGAAGTTAAGCAAAATCTGGACAATCACCGTGTTTTATAAATCTCCGAATATATTAAATTAAATAAATTAATAGGCCAGTACACATAAATGTAATGCATTAAAATGACAGCGATAAAAAATGATAATCGAATCGATGAATTAATCCAATACATCACATTGCATATACCAAATCCAATCATATTGATGAACGGGAACATATTTTTGTATTGTATGGCCTTTGGTTTAGCCTGTTGATTTTTGTTCGAAGAATATTATGAAGCCGGAATTGTTACAATTGTGGTGGTAGCATTTTTACAAATAATTATATCGCTCTGCTGTTACTGTAGTGTTCACGTTCATACGTTTTTAAATTGTCGCTCAGTAAGTAAATATCTCTTAACGTAATTAATTGATTAATTATTCATGCTCGTATCGATTATATAGGCGAAAGCCCAACCAACGTCTAATAATGGATCATCCGAAATGGTCAAACTGAATTCTACGCGGCCGAAAAACGATAAGAACGATGTAATCTACTGGTTTGTGTTCCAGAAAACCAAATACATCTGGGATGAAGATAAAAAGCAATTCAGAGGGCTCGAATTTCCAGTTCATAAAACGTATCGCGAATATATTGAATCGAAAGGACATGAAGATGAGAATGAAATTAGCCTAGCCGACAAAACATATGGCAAGAATCAAATGACAATGGTTGTGCCAGAATTTTATCAACTATTTATTGAACGCGCCACAGCTCCATTTTTTGTTTTCCAAATATTTTCTGTCGGTCTATGGTGCTTAGATGAATATTGGTACTATTCTTTATTCACATTGTGCATGTTACTATTCTTTATTCACATTGTGCATGTTAATTGTATTCGAGTGCATGTTAGGACGATCTAGAAGACTGCTTTATAGATTTTATTCAAATTAATTCTAAAAAACATATAATATCTACTCAATAAAGAATAATTTTTAGGTTCACTGACAAAGAAATTCTTCTTATTTTTTATTTCTTGATATTTGAGTCAAGTGTCTATAAGGTTTAATACTGTAAGCTAAGTTCAAATCAGCTATAATATTCATCCGTCGATGACATTTTCCTTTTGGTGCATTTTCTCTAGAGGACGGTCGAAGAAGCGGTACATCTTAACTCTTTTGTGACTACGATTCATTCGCGATGAAATAAAGTGTAACCAAAAACAAAATAATTTGCCAGGTTTATATTGGGTCAACATTAAGGGGAAATAAAAACTTGCGTTTTTTAATGAAAAAAGTTGTTGGTAACTCCTTACAAGACTATCAAAAAATTATGTTTCCCAAAATCGTATAGTGGTCTGAAATTCTTATAATAATAATTCTTTAATCTAAAAGTCAATTTAAATATATCAAATTTTAATTTAACTAACCTTTGTCTATATACCATACAAACTAAAATTATATCACAGACACAACTACTCTAGCTCCTCAAAATATAGTGAACGGTTTAAGAATAAATTATATAAAACAGAAATTAACAAACTAAACAGAACGAACATCTTTAATTTTCAATCAGTACGTGTGAAACTTTGTGTAATCTTATTTATTATATTAATTAATTTCGAACGAAGTGAAGATTATTTTATACATCTTGAATATTACTTTTATAGAATAATAATAATAATTACGGGACTACAATCTGCCAAAAATATCATTGATTCCTAAATTTGAATCTCATATTGTCCGCTTTCGATTTAAATTAGACCAACAGTGTCGTCGCATAGTAAAATCGTATAGTCGAGATTCTATTGAAACCTAAATTTGTTTCAAAAAGAACGTCAAGGGTTTTAGCTAAAAATGATAAATTCTATTTTAGGAAACGATGAATTCAATAAACTTTTAAAATTGAAATCCTTGAATTGTCGAAATGAAATGTCCTTTCTTGACTAAAATATAAATAGACAAGTGTTTTCGATTTTTGACGTGATAACGTTTTATAACACAGCATGTTCCAAACAAAACGAAATTGGCCTTGGTAGCAGGCAATTACTCGTTAAGTATAACAAGTATTATATATAACCAACATGCCTGATCTGTCATTTGTCTCAAAACGTCATTCAGAATATCATCTTATTGAGGTCAATAGAGGGCGGGGGAAGTATAAATATTTACTTTCCCCGCCCTCTATTGACCTCAATAAGATGATATTATGAATGACGACATAAATAATTTGTTGTTGTTTCAGCTTTCACAAAAATAAATACAATAATTTTAACAAAACCATCATTTCTCTCACCGCCTAACGACAATATCAGCAAAATACCTTCGACACAGCCTACTCCCGAATTTGGTTATTTGGTTTTGTGCGCTGTTAATCAACTCTACGATATCATATTTTTAGCATTCGTTCGACCAATTTTAAAATTCAAATTTTAATTTTTTAAACATGCGGTAAATAAAATGGAAATTTCATCAACCTTGAATAAAATTCGAAAGAATAAAATTCAATAAATTTCGGAAATCGGATTATCAATCAATCCGGAATTATTTAAAATGGAAATTCCTTAATTTTTAAAATTTTACAATCCGAATTGAATACAAAAGTTAAACTTTTAAAAGTCAGTTCGAAATATTAAAATTTTAATAATTTTTTATTTAACAAATTCGATTACAAAATACCATGATTTCCAAAATTTCAAAAATTTTAAAAGTTTTAGTAATTAATTTATTTAATAATTTATAAACTGAGATCATAAGACAGACGAATATAAAAAAATTGCGCTACTGCAATCCGCAAATCAAATTCAAAAATATCTATGGAAGTGGTAAAAGTTCCTTCCATTTACGTAATGCGGGGATGCCAAAACGAACCAACAAATTATTTTATCATTCTTGTAATTTCTATATTGACAAAATTTCTGAAGAACTCATCTAATTTTTTTTGTATAGGTTTCTGAACTGACTGCCAAATCCCCTTTGAAAAATAATAGATCGCCGACACTACATACTTTAACTTCGAGCTTATATTTCGCAATTGAAAGAATCAAGGTTGCTATCTTCCGTAGCGAATGTATTACAAATTCCTCCAATAATTGTATCTGATTTTCCGTCGATTGGGACTGGCAACTTTTGTAAGCTTAAAAGCAGTTAATTTGAATACATTTAACTCTTTTTGCACTACTGACATATACATATTAAAACCAGCTTTTGAAGATGAAATTATGTCTGTGTTACAAGTTTTATGTATTCGAATTATCTGCATTTAGCCTTGCAAAAAATTTCGTATCAGTTCATGTTTTCTATGTCGACTGTCAAATAACAATCAAAACCAACGTGTGCTGATCTAGGTTTCTAACCCTGGAGATAAACTCGACGCGACCGACGTAACTAAGAAAATAAAAAATGTTAAACTATACGAATTTGCACTAAAGCAATTATACTCGACGCGACTCTGAAGTAAAAAAAAAAAAGTTGATTTAACTTTGACTTTTTGACTTTTTTTAAGTGCTAAAGTGACATCTTACAGAAATTTTAAGAAATAATATCCCATTTTAATTTTTTTTTTATCATTTTGACGTTTGACAAACCAATATCCCGCTTTTCATAATTTTTAATTTTTTTATTCTCTCTGCTTGATTCAATTTATTATTTTAGAATAATAATTTAAAAACGATGTAATTACAATTTTATTGTTCCACAAATGTCACAGAAATGTCAAAAACGTGAATACAAATAGTGAGTTTATCTTAGCATACTTGTGAGCGCGTTTTTGACCTTTTAAAACGTCTGAGTAACGTCGAGTATATCACATCTATAACTATCGAAGCGATCAGGTACGGTTTTTGAAATCCGAGGTCGTTATTAAAATTGTGAATTTTTTTATAAAATTTATAAATCAATTCACGACAATCGTCATACTTCTGAAGTCCTTACAATGAGTCTTTTACGACTAATTAAAATTGTTTGTATATTAACTGAATTGTTGGAGAATCCCCTATATTATATTAATGTTTTTGTGCATAAGCCATTTTGGAGTTAGTGCCCAGAATATTCTCCAATTGATTCGGAAAAGTGCACTATACACGTTTGCTTTGCACTTAACTCTCTATTTAGTAACTCTTGACCAAAATCCAATTCCTATAAAAACGCTCTGTACCTATAACATTGATTTTTTGACTAAATTTACGACTAAACTAAATTGATGGCAGTGACTAATAGATGGCAATAATATTTATAATTTAAGCTGTGTTTAAAACACTGTGACTATTCATGACCAAATTGTTGACTTTTCAAACGTCAAATTATATCAAAGATAAACATTCCTATTGGTTTGCCGACAAATTTAAAACAAAATAATCGTTTAAGATAATTATTGAGTTTGAAACTTTGAGTTTTTTGAAATATAATAAAATATGACAACTAAATTGAATAGTACACTCGCGAGGAGACTTTTCACTATTCGGATGGTGGTGCGTAGTAATTTGATGTTTTGAAATAAAAAGTCTTTATTCCAGAAATTCCTGAAAAAATCGATGACTTACTCTTTGCCATATTCTTGGAACAACTCGAATTTTTTATACATCGGAATTCATCGAAGCCATCTGCTTGTCGTGTGGTGATTCCTTTATGTCAAAAATGTCTCTGTCAATAAATTGCAGATTTTCTGTCTTGCTTGTCAATAAAGAAAATTGGCTTCTTGTGTTGTTTGTAATCTAAAAATCTGGCTTGGATGAATGGGGGATTATTTTACCCCACTATATGGAACGGGCAGAAGAGTACGAAATAAACACGCTTAGAAGAGAACCTCAAGATTGTTTTGAACTTTCTGGAAAAAAAATTACCAAACTGTTTCGAATAAATAAAAATATGACCAAAGAATTAATCAGCACATTAGATACTCATATAGTACAATGCTCACGAGCTAGGGTTATAACTGTAGAAGAAAAGTTATGCTTAATTTTTTTATAAAAGATAGAAACATTTATTGAAACTTGTAAACAAATTGTTAAATAGGTGTTTGCTTCTTTGATATATGTGAGCAGAAGGTAAAGTGAGATTTCACAGAAATCCCGATGAATTGTAATCTGCAAGATAAAAGTACCTGTAGTTTTAATAAATAGTTGCACTAAATTCTACTAAGATCAAACTATAGAAAGGGATAGTAATGAAACTAACGAGAATCATCATCGAAAAAGTGAATAAAGTATTCAAAATGCGATTCCGATGTTTATTAAAACATCGTGTGTTGTATTATAAACCGGAAACAGCATCAACATTTATTATAAACACATGCTGTGCATTATAAAACATGTGTATTGAAATTAATTTTCTGGCGCAACGTTGTCTATGCGCCAGAAGAAAATTAAAATTCAACAATCTCAATAATTTTGTAAAAAAGCTTGGTATATAAATGTTGCCCATACTATTGGCAATTCGGACCTTTGCCGCACTACTATGTGCCTTTGCGATGATCAATTTTTGAAGGAGCTTTTAGCCATAATAATTTTCATTTATCTTATTCTTGTCTCTTATAATTTTCGTGACTGCATCTGCAGTATTGATGTTTACGCATAAAGTAAAAAAAGTTATTAATGGATTACTTTTTTTAGGAGGTGCACTACCGCTGGATTCGAATACTTCTGCTTCGACAATTGCTTCTTCATCTTGGGTAGACTCCATAATTTGGGTGCTAATGATTGCCAAATAATTGCGCGGTTTATTAATAGAGATGTATTGCGTATTGTGAAAATAATTGCGTCTTTTTACGGTCAGATGGAATATTTATGACCGATCGGTTTTAATATCTTACCAACACTATTTTAAAAAAATTGTTAATAAAGTTATAAAAATACCAATTTAAATCACTGTTGGCACATATTACCTTTCTCCACCTTCTTGTTGCTCTGATATATGTTCCAACCTTTGCTTTTTAAATTCCATTTTAATTTAGAAATAATTCGCATTACTAACTCACAAATATAAATAACTATTTTATTTTCTTTTATCACAAAAGCTATTACAAACACTAATTACTCAATGAGTGATGCAGTACATATTTGTTTTACAAAAACAATTTTTTTTGAAAGATAAACGTGTGCGAATACGAAATTCACCAATTTTACCCGGGGTCTACACTATGCAAATTTGCTGATATTTTACCTCATGATAATTTATGTTTGTATGTGTTTTTTTTAATGTATTGATAAACATGTATTAAAAAACTATCATAACTGGGCATTTTACTCTCATGATAATTTCTTCAAATGTCACATAAAACTCGGTGAATACTGTCAGAAAATTAGTAGGTGGCGCATTTTAATGTGACATTTCTTAAAAATTCACTATGGTCTTCACTATGCAAATTTGCTGATATTTTCTCTCATGAAATTAAACTTACCAATGTATGTGTAAGTATATTATACATATTTTGACATTCTCAGCAAATTATCAGGAGGCTATTTCACGAAAAAATTATCATGAAATTTTTAAGAAATGTCACATTAAAATGCACCACCTACTAATTTTCTGACAGTATTCACCGAGTTTTATGTGACATTTGAAGAAATTATCATGAGAGTAAAATGCCCAGTTATGATAGTTTTTTAATACATGTTTATCAATACATTGAAAAAAACACATACAAACATAAATTATCATGAGGTAAAATATCAGCAAATTTGCATAGTGTAGACCCCGGGCCAATAAAAAATTGTTGCCTACTTTTTAACCGAAAATTTTCACTGAGGAGTTTCAAAAATACAGCAATTTACAAAGTTCTTTGTACAAAGTACTTTAGAAGATATGAGTGGCAGGAACAATGCAGGAAACTATAAATGAGCCGTAAAATGATGAATTTTAAGACATATAAATAACTGAGTTATGTAATGTGTGTGGGCAACTCGGTCAGGTAAATAAAATAAAACTGTTTGTGAAAAGATACATATGTATGTATGAAAATTGGAATGAATGTGTTTCACAATTAAAACCAAACCCTCAAACTAAAACAAGATTTCCAGTTGTTGAACAAAAACAAAAAACGTATCAATTTTCACCTCGTAATTCTACTAACCTCAAACTAAAATTAAAATATCCATAGATTACATATGTTCATGGATACATATACATACAGACAGACAAAAAAGAAACGTATATATGTATGTAGAACAAATTCTCAATATTAGCACAATCAAATATCATGTCTACGCTAACGTCATTTTCATTGACATGCAATCTAATTTTACAGTTCGTTCATTCAACATAGATGAATATTGTAAATCCAACTATAGATAGCAATGGAACATTCAAAATGATGTAACACGTGATTATATGGGTTTAGTATATGTGTATATGTATGTATAACCAACAAAACATAATTCTAATTATTGAATTGCATGCAGGTAACTAGGATTTTATTTGTCCATAATGTATTGGGGAAAATCGTTAATCGATTTCGATATTTTTTGTTAGTACATAAACTGAATTGGAACGGTTTGAAAATATTAGAAAAACGCCTCTAGTACGCCATTTATATAAACAACATACATAGCACGAAAATTATTTTTCATAGTTAACAAATGTCGGCTAGTTGAGCATACGGTTTTATAAAATGGCGTCAATTATTGATATTAATTTCGAATAACAGTACAATTCAAGAATTATATAAATAAGTAATAATCGGCGCCTTCTGTTTTAAAATAAAAATATAAATAAGTTAACTGAGCATTGCAGTTGTTTCGTGTTTGTTTTTCTTAATTATTTAACCGAAAACGGATAATCCTGTTTTCTGTATATGAATGTACGTACATACATAATATATAAGAAACAAAAGAAACGACACATTCATCATTACGTCTTCCTATTTTATTACATTTTTTAAAATTAATATTTTTGTTTCCACTTTTATTTTGTTTTTCACTTTTGTTCGATACCATCTGGTATCTGGTTGTTTTATCCAAATTGAAAAAGTCAAAAAATAAATAAACGAAAACAATTTTTTTTCGATTTTCATTTTTGTATTGTGTTGTCGCGCGTTTCTACAAAATTTGTGTTTTTTTTTTTGCAATATGCGATTGTGAAAATATATCTAATATTATTGTTCTAAATTTAATTTGTAAATTAATTAAGAAATTTATTCATAATTACATATTTAATTATTGTCTAAAAATTAAACCGAAATTATTATTTCCGGTTCCTTTGTGTCAAAAAAAACATATTTAATACATTTTTATACATAATAACTAAAATGTATTTAGGAAATTGAAAATATTAGAAAAATAACGGTAAATTGGATTTGACACTTAATGAATTAAAAGCTTTTTATTTTTATAATGTGAGCGCGAGTGAGAGATGTCTATGTATGTATGTATATGTAGGAGAAAGAGTGGAAATATAAATCTGAATTGTGCTAGATAGATGATTTACCGGAAATTGGTAGGCAATTTTTTTGTTTTTGTTTTTCTGGTATTTTTATTATTAGAAACAAGAGAAATAATAAGGATATACCGTTTGCTATACGTATATATTTTATTTTTATCATTATAAATGTATACCTAGATACTAAGTTAAAAAGGAAGTTTTGATAATGGATCGTCGTGAATTGATTTTAAAGTCAAATGACTATACCCGGGTTTGTTATATGGATATGTATGGTTAAATACATTTATGTTCTCATATTATTATTGTGCTAAAGTTGTTTTTTCTATAGCGACTGTTAAACATTGTCTACATTTCAACGTTTGAGCTATGTAGAAATGGTATCTGCAACGAAATGCTCAAATATGGCGGCGATTATTTGTTTTACCGCATGTTTGAGCTCATATCAATAATTTGGTCTACAGAAGACATCCCAGAAGAATGGAAGACAGCTCTTATCTGTCCGCTTTATAAAAAGGGAGACCGGTTAAACTGCAACAACTTCCGCGGTATAACTTTGCTATATACAGGCTACAAGGTTTTGGCCAAAGTAGTCGTTGTAAAGTTATCAGCATACACCGCAGCAATTATCAATGCGGTTTTTGCCCGAACAGATCAACAACCGATCAAATTTTCACTCTGAGGATGGTGCTAGCAAAATGCTTTGAAAAGGATATCCCTGTGCACAATCTATTCGTAGACTTAAAGCAGGCGTACGACATCACCAAGAGGAATACATTACGGAACGTCTTGTCATATCTGGACATATCGTCAAAATTGGTTTCTTTTTGGTAGGTTTTAATGGATGGCTCAATATGTAAGGTGCAAATAGAAGGCAAATTTCGGATGCCTTCGAAACAATATCTGGAGTGCGGCAAGGAGATCCGACAGCTCAGATTCAGCTTAATTGTCAGCTTAATATAGCGCATCGCAGCTGCCTATATTACAAATTATCCCAGTTATTAGCATACGCTGATGATATTTGGATTCTAGCTCGTAACATCATCTCCCTGAAAGAAGTCCTTCTTCCTTTGGAAATGACAGCCCAACAAATTGGCCTTCAGATCAATGAAACGAAGACCAAATACATGGTGATTGCCAGAAGGCAACCACGTGGGGATTTTATTTCTGGAGACACACAGTATGAAAAAATTGAAAAGTTCAAATATCTAGGATCACCGATCAACGAGCAAAACTCTGTTTCTGCCGACATCGCATTTCGATTGCAGCAGGCTACAGAGCATTTTACGCCAACATTAAGGTGTTCAAGTCTCCCCACATGTCGCACAAAGTGAAACTGGACATCTACAAAGCGCTGATAATGCCAGTTATCACCTTTGGTTGCGAGTCTTGCACACTAACAGGGCAAAACATCAAACAACTTACTGTTACGGAGCGTAAAATAATTCGTATAATACTCGGTCCCATTCAAGAGCCACCTACATGATGCGTATGAATCATGAGAACAGAAATGCTCTCGATAAAGTTGACATCATTGGATTCATAAAATTAGCAAGGCTTAAATGGCTCGGACACGTTCTTCGTTCGCAAAATCGGGCCACCAAACAAGCCTTAGAGTCGGCACCAACGAAAGTAGGGCCTCGCGAGTGACCTACCCGGTGGATGGACGGCGTCGAGAGGGAACTGATAACACTCGGTCATCGTGCCTGGCGTTCTGTTGCAGTATATCGTACTATTTGGAGGTTCATCTTCATGGAATGTAGCGCCAGCGTAAATAAATAAAAAAAACTATGCAGAAATAGGAACCACCAAATGTTTTTATATACATCCAGATCTGATATTCAGGAAAACTCATCCATTTCTTTGGAGGTCGGTCTCTTGAATTCTGGGGAAGACCAACTGTGGCTAGATACTATTAGTAGTATACTCGAATAAGTGAAACAGAACAGAACATGACTTCAGCGAATAAACTGTAATATGAACAAATGCTTTAAAATTACCTCTATTAAGCCAATAATGCATTAGATAATTCCAACAAATAAACAGCAAATTAATGATTAAAATGCTGGGATGCAGGGACATATAAAGATGCTTGAATATTAAGTTAAATCTCTTAAGGCAAAGAAGAACACTATGGTTTAATTATTAATCAAAAAAACAATTGTAGAAATCTATCATACGAATGAAGAAGAACTAGGTCAAGAAATTGAATAGATAAGGCTGAGGAAAAAATAAAGCCAAAATAATGCCCCCACCGCCCCCAATAATAAAAGATTAAGTTTAAAGGCTATATGTTTTAATGGAAACAGCAACAAAGTAAATTTAGGAGATGGTTTAGATTACAGAAAAATGACAAAAATGTTAAGTTATTGGAAGCAATTTTGGCGCAAGTTTGAAAACAAACAACTAATATCGAAAAACCTATATTTTACTTATTTTTTGATTTCTTCTTAACATAACTGTAAGGAACCCCTCATCATGTATAAGCAGATGGAGATATTGAACAAATATTTCAAATCAAAGCATATTGAGCTGTAAAATTAGTATTTCTGTTTTAAGAAGATCGAAGTTTATACTACAACGGAAACAGTGTGGAGCATATGCCGAAAAGCTTATGACAGCAAACAAAGCTGCTCAATGTAAAACTAAGTGAACAATTTCACTCGGCAAACCAATGATAGTATAAATGATGATTATTCTCTTTGGAGAGCAACCAAATGAACTAAACAACCAATACGCAATAATTCAGATTCCTCCAATTAGTACATCAGGTCAGAAATGGGCCAAAAAAAATAAAAACTTTCCCGAAATATTTACTGAACACATCGAGAAAAAAACCGACCACATGATTATCAAACATTATAAGCCGAACCAGTTATGGCTAAAGCCTTTCAGGAGTTATTAGTAGCAAGGTTAAATTCGATAATCGAGAGAAAGTTATGGTAATATAATGGTAAGCAGGACACAAAAGATACAAATTTCTAACCGAAAGTTGCGGAATCTTTGTGACTCTTTCATGAAAATCCAAATGATCAGAAGCAAGATTAAAATTAATAATGCGTTAATTTAGCCGAACACCCTTTTTACCGAGCAAATAGCGCAATAGCTATTTTAAATAGCCGTTTGGATCGGCAGGTACCGGGTTCGAATCCCAACAGAGGCCGGATGCAAAAGAGATTTTTAATCTTCCGATTATGATCGGTGATTCAATTAAACACATCTATGACCCTCTGTTGGAATGTAGAACTCATGAATCGATCCATCGTTCGTGTTAGTACAGGCTAGCATGGAGCTATGGAGTGTGCAGATGGCCAATTAAAAGACGGACCTGTACTGGTATACATAATAGGGATACTATTCAGCTTTCAAAGGACAATAAATCCACTAGCCGAACAGACTTAAAAAAACACCCTAATATAGGTAGATGAATCAGGTAGTGTGTCCTAGTTAAGTAAATACGTGGTTTCCAGAATTTAACAGATTTTTTCTGTCTACAGTCTTGGTTGACTCTGGGCGATGGTGCAATAAGTAATCTCAAAATTTCACTTCTTTCTTAACCACTTGCGATAGCAACTAGCGGTGATCTCGTATGGGCGATCTCTCTTGAGCGCCCTGTTATGCAGACACTGATTCGTTTGTATAATTGTATCAGCCTGGCTTTAGAAAATTTGTGGCTAACACCAGTCGTTGAAAATTTGTGGCTGACACCAGTCAGATACAGCCAAATGCTTTTGACAACAAAACAATACACACTACAAACTACAGTGGCCGATAAACTTCGAGTCTAGCAAAAAAAAATCACATATTTGAATTGGACCACAAGACGCCAAAATAAAATGTTTGATTCCCAGAATAGAATGGTGGCTCTATACCAGCTGAAATATTCAAAAGCAACACATCTAGAACTGTGAAAGCAATAACATCAATAATAATACAAGTATATTGAGTTCAGGTAAAATTCCAAAAAAAATCCTGATACAGCATAGTGGAGCAATTCACCGAATTCTGTACTTACTCTTCGTCTACTTCGAACGTATATTTGACATGATAAATAAGTACGCAATAACAGTGGTTAAAGCTGTAACGTTTGGATTGGGAGGTACCGGGTTCGAATTCCAATAAGGGCGGGATGCTAAAGGGATTCTTCATCCTTAATTCGATCGGGATGATGATAAACACATCTATGACCCTCTGTTGAGAAAGCAGAATCCATGGGCCGAGCCATCCTTCATGCCAGTGCAGGCTGGCATAAAGCTATACAAGGTGTAGATAATTAAACAAATCCGACCTCGTAGTGCGTTCTCGATTTGGCTGGGAATGGCGTAAGGCCATGATGCAAATAACTGCGAAAGAGCCGGGAGAGCAATGGTCCCCATAACAAGTAGAGATTAAAACATAAAAAATAAAGTACACAAAAAACAAGTACGTAAAAACTGGATAACGTTTATCATAAAATGGCATAAACATAAATATCATAAAAATGGCCAAAACAACATTCAACATCCCCTTTTCAAGATATCACGAAATAGAAAGCTATATACGAATGTTCAGCTCATGTATAAAAAAGGTACTGTTGCTACACTGAAATAAAACCAGTCGCTTGCAATAGAGTTAGAAAGTAGAGCCTAGTAGGAGCCGTATGCTTCTAAAATAGAGATAACCCACGTTATACCTCACCAAAAAGTTATTGCACTGGCCAGAGCCAAAAACCTCAAAAACTTTAACGATCATAGTTCAATGTGGTTGATTCACATAATTAGTAGTTTTTATATTTAATAGATGTCACTCTACAGTTTTTGTTTACTTTTGTTAGTTTCATTGCTTGAATGTAGAGGTCAGAAGAAAAAAATATCAAATTTCAGCAATGCTATTGTAATTTCTTCATTTAATTTTTTAAATGCCCCTTCCTTCCAGAATCCAAGCCTAAGTAGTCCTGACATATATCAGCACACTATGATTTTGAATTCATATCATAATTTTATGACAGACGAATCGTTTTAGAGTAGTAGGTCACGTGAAATGCATAACACGACAATTGAACAGCTGATCAACTCATTAAAATTTTAAAAAAAATCTCGTACCTACATATATTTACAACATAATTCTGATTTAATCATCACTCTGTATAATGCGTTAACATTGCGTGGAAAACATGATGATTTTCTAATTTTCTATTTTAATTAGCAAAATTGATTTTTTTCTTTTTGTTTTAATTTTATTTTTAGAATTTGATTTTGACAATGAAAATAATCATTATAGTAATGTAAAACATAACATGAATTGTGGGGTGCGATTGGGTGGTTAGAGAGAGGGAGATGTTAGAGGGTATTAAATGAAATTAGGTTTTTCCCCAAAATCAACCGAAACCAAAGCAAAAAAATTAAAATTAAAATTAAAATAATACGAGACTCGAGAGAGAGAGAAAGAGAGAGGTCAAATCGTGCGTTCTAATTAAAATAAGAAATATGATTTCTTATTTTTCCAGACTCATTATGGATTTTATTCACGCAAAGCAATATAGTTTAGATTTCATTTTATTTATTTTTTATGAGTTTTAGGGGTTTTCTCCAGCGTGTTAAATTATTCATGTTGTTAAGATTAGTAATTATGCTGTTGTAATCACATATTTTCCAAACTTATTTAATTTATAGTACATATATGTATATGTATGTATGTGTGTGTACGATATATAAAAAAAACAATAAATAAAATAGAAGAAAATCGATAAGCTATTCCCCGTTTATGATTTTTTTTGTCTTCTTGTTTTTTTTTATTTTGGAAAAATCGATTTTTCCATTTTAATCGGTAAAAATAAACTGAGGTTAGAATTTTTGTTGAATTGAAATTCAAAAATAGGTTATATAGCACACACATACACCAACGAAAAAAAATGAAATTAGTAATATTTTTTTTCCCGGAAAATTCAATCAAAAGAAGCACAAAAAAAAGTAGTATTTTTCCACTGTAAGCTGTAAATTTGCCGATTATGTATTTTTCGTTGGAAAATTCACTGGAGAAAATAAAAATCGTATTTTATACATTTTATTGAGAGTGAGAGCGCAATTTTTGTGTGTACGAGTATTGTATATATGTATATACATATATATATATATATATATATATATATATATATATATATATATATATATATATATATATATATATATATATATATAATATATATATATATATATATATATATATATATATATATATATATATATATATATATATATATATATATATATATATATATATATATATATATATATATGTATATATATATATATTTATGAAAAACTAAAATACATATTTCCAACCATTTTATGTTTTACATAGTTTTTTTTTTTTTGTAACAAAATTAAAAAAATCAAAAAAAAATTATGGAAAAAATAAAATTCTTACTTTGATTTTTGGTTTTTATTCTCGGGAATTAAAATTATAGTTCCCATTTTTTTTTGTTGTTTTTTCCAACCAGAGACCGAATATTAAATTAAATTTTACACAAAAATATTATCCAAAATTGTTTTGGGCCAAAAGGCCCTAAGTTTATTAGTTTAGCCATTTTGGATTTTTTTTTGCTGCTGCTGCTGCTTTTTTATGTGTGATGAAAATAAAAATTTTCAAACCAAATAAAAAAATAAATGAAAAAAAAACTAAAAAACGAACAATTTGAATGAAAATTATAAAATTTCTAATTTTCTTTTTTTGCTTGTATGTTAAATTAACGATTTTTCACTTTATTGCAACACCTTCGTTTAATTTTAATATCACAAAATTTTCATAATTTTATATTTTCTAATTTTATTTATTATTTAATATATTCTAATTTCCACTTTAATATTTTTAGCTAAGGGATTTTTTTTTTCACATTATTTTCCACAAATTTTCCACCATTAAAAATCGACTTTGCATCCAATTTTTCATTCCTATGTACACTATAGCACTGTTCAGTTAATTTTCATTGAAATTATGTTTTCGATTAATTTTTACTTTTTTTTTGCATCTTGTATATTGTTAATTATAACAATTTTTTCCAAAATTTAATTGAAATCTACTTTTTTTTTTGTTGGTTTTAATTTTTTTTATTTTTCCACTTTTTTTCCACCAAGAAATGAAAATTCTTTCTTTTAGTTCCGACAGTTCACTCTCTTCTAAAAAAATAGAAAATAAAATAATATGAGTTAAAAAAAAAAAGAAAAAGAAAAAAGAAAAGCAAAATCAAAAGAAAAACCTCTTCTTGTTTATATTGAAGGATCAATGAAAATGTTCAGAATTAATGTGTGCGCCTGCTCACTAGAAAATACGATAAAAAAACAAAAAAAAAATTCTTGTGTTGTAATTTTTTCGTTTTTTTGTTTTTTTTAATGTATTGTATATTGAAAAATTGAGTTATAGAAAATTCTTTCGTCATTTTTCCTATAAAATGGTGCTGAATAATATTTTAAATATGTATGTGCTATTCAGCGCATTATTTTTGTAGTACAGTATCGTCTGAACTAAAAATCAAAGACAATTATGGTTGAAGTATACGATAAAATGTCGATAAAATAGAACATTTATACTTACTCAAGACTATTTCACTTATAATAATCACCCATTCCATGCGAAATAAGTCAAAAAAATGACATTTACGGAGGTAAGGAGGTGTCCAATTATTTTGAAATTCGAGGAGATGGTAGGTCTAGAAAAATAAAAAATATTATTTGAGTAAAAACTCGGTGGGGTCAAAATACGCGGAGTTCCGTTATAATTTGTTTTTGTCGGAAACTCAAATGTTGACATCTTTCAATTCGTGTATCTTAAGTATTTCTTGTCCGATTTTCACGTGTAATAGGTCGTTGGAAAGTTAACGTTCTTTGATTCAAGTAAGCGTCATAAACAGACGCCTAAACGGTTACAGTTAGTACAAAAGGGTGGCACGATCACTACCAAAAAAAAAATGGAATAATGTTGTTTTAACTTACCATCTCCCCGAATAATAATTGGACAACTTGCCTCCAGAAAAGTTCAATATTACGAAACGGCAACGGTTCGGACAGAACAAATTGTTCTTTTAGGTATTTTAAACCTCGCTGAGCATTTAAAGTTAGAATAATGTATATTGTTTCAGAGTACTTGACCTGGCTTGATGTATTTTGCTTTTGAGCCTGGGGTTCAGTAAATAAACTACAGTTGATCGGATAGAATTAACCACACTATTTCCAATCATCTACTGAGCCAAGTAAGAGACAAATTTCTATACACCCGGCCAGTATATGCGAAAGGCTTTGGTTCAAATTCGAGTCTTAATTAAAACAACATGACGATACTCGGAAAAAGTATTTTTTAGCTTAAATGATTAATTAACTCGGTAAACCCTTAACTTTTTTCACCATGAGCGGAGTCGAGCGCTGAGAAAATTTGACAAGACGCGCCCCAAAAATGAAGAAGACTATAACCTACATAACCGAAATTTCTAGCCCAGATTATTTTGTCATTTTTAATTGAAGCTATTTGAATTTTAGGTCGTTTTAATCGTTTTGTTGGTTTCCAAAGAGTAAAATCGATGTCTTTTTAAACAGTAAAGCTACTTACGAGTAGGCAATTATTCAATTATTTATTGTGTAAGAGTCGCTTGCGCATGAAGTTAGCCAACCTGTCGATAATTTGTGTATACGCGCCCACAGAAGTCAGCCAGCCCCAAGGTAAAGACTCATTTTACAATGACTTGGACGATCTGATGGAATCTATACCCGAACACGATGTATGAATTGGAGACTGACTTGTGTGAAAACATAGGTCCGTACTCCCGACACGAAACTGCGACCGATAATGGTGAAAGAATGGTGTACTTTGCAATTGCTCACGACCTTAGAGTAGCAAGCACATTCTTCAGACACAAACAAATACATTTAGTAACATGGATCCAAATACATTTAGTAACAAACTTCCCGAAGCCAAATTGACCACGTATTAATTTCTAAAGGGCTAGCTCGGGTTGTGCAGGGTGTGAGAACTTATCGCTCAGCATTTCTTTAAAAGAATTACTGCGGATTGCAACATACTTTCAGGCCTGCATCAACCACCATTCGTGACCGGGGTGGAAACCTCTGTGTCAATATCGACGCATAGAATGGAAATGTTACCGACCTGCTTCATCATGCAGAGACTGCAGAGATTTGCATTGAAGATCCATCCCAATAAGAATCCACAAAGATTGAAACGAAACCACTCATCTGGGGTGGACTGCATTATCTCGGAGGTCTTGATATTCCGAAATGATACTTTGTGGAACTGTCTGTTCGTCCTTATTCGATTAGTATGGCAAAAATATGCCCCATCTTCAAGAAGAGGGACCGCTTGAAGTGTGAGAAATATCACACAAAGTTCTTTAGGTTTGTGTTCGACCTTAAAATTCACCGTCCAGTACGGACTCTCCAATAATTAAAACACACACACTTCAATAAAAATTTATTTTTTAACTTGTATAATTTTTATTATAATTTTAACTATATTTATTTTATTATTATAATATAAATTATTATTAAATGGATTATTCCATATGTGTTAATTCCCCAATAAATTTTTTGTTTTAAAAATATTAATTTAATTTTAATTATTATTAATTCTTTTTGTAAAGCCACGTACGTATGCTATGACGTTTTTTTAATTCTTTTTAATAAAAAGTAAAAATGCCGGAAGTGTAAAAAAAAACTTTTGTTGTTGTTTTTGTTGTTTGAGGCTTTTTCTGTTGTTTGAGACTTTTTCTGTTGTTTGTGAAGTTTGTTAATAGTGTATGTGATCTTGACTCTTGAGTAGATGGTGCGCGGTAATGTGTGATGATAGATTAATTTGTAGTGATTCAAAATTTTATTTTTAAAATTATTTTGAACCGCTACAGTTCCCTTTTGCACAGCATACATGTTACTGTTCTACATTAAATTGGATAGAATCACCTCTCTATAGTGGAGGGACTGTCAAGGAGGATTTCGTCCGAATCGATCAATTTTTTTCACTGAGGATGATTCTATCTAAATAATTATGAGACTTCCATCCCCGTACATCAGATGTTCCTAACTTTCCGATAGACCTATGACTGGATTAATCGAGACAGTTTACCTTGGAATACTTAGGAATGCCAACCAAATTGGTATGAATGTGTAGAATGACACTGACGTAATCTCAAATATTGAGTGTTAAAGTTGAGAACAGGAGAGAATTTTGTCTGTTAACTCGGGTGTTCGGCAGGGAGATGCTCTGTCCGCGATACTCTTTAATTTCATGTTGGCGCACGTCTTTCGTAAAACTGAAACACCTCAGCGCAGCATCTTGTAGCGTCAGCCCAATCAGGTGCTTGCATATGCAGATGACATATTTTTTGTGATTGAACTGAATAGCAACAGGGTGAAAGAAATACTTGATCCGATTGTAAAGTTTTCAGCTTCTGTTGGACTCGAGATCAATGAGTTCAAAACAAAATACATGATCTGTGGTTATAGGGATAATGGCACACCAGAATTTAGTAGTGGACACTACACGTTTGAGGAAGTGAGGAGGTTCAAATATTTGGGCTCTTTTATCATTCACGAAAACAGTGTGGGTGATGATACTTAAGAGTGGCTGGCAGCTAGCAGTCATGCTTTGTATCCTTTAAGGTCATTGGTAACATTTTAAAACCTATCAAGTGCCGTGAAGCGGAAGCTTTACAAAGCGTTGATCAGGCCCGTTGTGATTTACAACCCAAAACGCGAAGTAGATGGTACATAGCGAGCTCTGTACAATGTCGAGATCAGAGATCTGATGAAGATCCCCAATATTGTACATGAAGTAAGATCTTAGCAAGTACGCTGGCTCGGTCACGCTCGTTTCAAACCAAGCCCCATACCATGTAAAAACAAATAAATTATTTTTTTACGGTAAATGGCCATTTGTGTATGCCGCCGGATAGAGTATTTATACTAAAATAGAAAGGGCGGTGAAGGCGAAACAATTCTTAATGCTGCCGGAGGAGTATAAAATAATTTTTGAAGAACACGCGCACAGTGTTGGAGTTGGGTTCACTAGTTTATACTAGTCATATAAGCGACTGGAAATGCGAGGTGGGGAAGATATTAAAACCACCGTTAAGTTGTAATTTTAGGTTTAACGAATGCAAACGTTTATTCTGACTTGGCTTTTACTATATGAACGGCAAATACTTGAAAAAAATGTCAGTTTCTGAACGTCTAGATTAGAATATGGTGCTGATCAAATACCTCTCGGCAATAGATTTTCTAGCTTGGAGCTGGATAGCGCCGATGGCACAACAGCTAAATAGACCGAAAAGCCGGCATCAATTTATTTAAGGGAGGCGTCAAATAATAAATTCGTCAATATAATCGACAAGTTAATTGAATCAAAAAGGGGCAATATCAAAGAAACGAAAATCCAACCTTTTGAAATTGATGGTGGTGAAAGCCATTTCGCCCTATTAGTCTTTCTTTAACTTTTCTCAAACTCTGGAAAGAATTGTTGACAGATATATTATTAATCATTACTTATCAGTCGTCCCAGTCAGTAGCACTCAACATGCTTACAGAGTTGGGAGATCATATGAAACTGCTCTGCATGAACTTGTTACGAGGATTGAAAGATCGCTTTTTCTTGTGAGCACTTTCCTCGATATTGCGTGGTGTCTAGAGAAGGGATTGTACGTTAATGCATCGAAAACTAGTCTGATATAGTCTTCACCAGACGTAGGAATACTGGAGAGCTATCTGCTCCGTCTCTTTTTGGAGAAACGATCGCTAGATCCGACAAAGTAAAGCATCTAGGTGTCATTCTGGACAGTAAACTCTTCTGGAAATCTCATATTGAAATTACTTAAACTGCAAAAGATCACTTCCGTTTTCTG
Organism: Tipula unca; assembly: GCA_951394425.1. Lineage (NCBI taxonomy): Eukaryota > Metazoa > Arthropoda > Insecta > Diptera > Tipulidae > Tipula > Tipula unca. The sequence goes on from OX596382.1 coordinate 93,761,698, forward strand.
GCAGTGTAGAAGATCATTTGGTAAGTCGTGGGGTCTGACCCCCAAAATGATGATGTTTATTTACAAATCTCTAGCTGTACCTATGATATCTTACACGTCTGTTGTTTGGTGGCCTGTGGTTCAGTCAGTTTCTGTCATTGCGAAGCTTAATAGAACAAATATGGCTTGTCGAGCTATTACGAGTGCTATGTCCTCGTCTTCTATACTTGCTTTGCAGGCAATCTTATATTTGCCCCTACTGCCGTCGGTCATCCTAGGCACAGCATGCTCCACTGCCTTGCGCCTGGGCAAATCTACAATTTATTCAGTTCATATATACCAGTAATTAATATGGTTAATGACAAATTGTTGCCAGAATTCTGCTTCGATATCTCTTTCTCGGTGGTTTATCCAGCAAGGGACTCGTGGTTGTCTCAAGAATTCGCTGATGGGTCTCACTAATTTTGGTTCAGGTTTCGGACCTATTTTCCTTAACATGACCTACGATCATGTGGGAGTCTATAGGCCGGAACTGCACGGTATTCCAAGCGGAGCTGATTGCACTCACCCGTTGTGCGATTGATGCTTTTAAGCCCGCTGTTTCCAGAAAGGACATTATTCTATTCAGTGATAGTAAATATGTGCTCAATTCATTACGAAATCCTTTGATCATTTCCAAACTGATGAAGGACTGTAAACATTTTATTAACGTTCTTTGCTTTAATAATCGTGGCAGGGTTATGTGGGTTCCGGCTCATTGTGATATTGAAGGTAATCAGATAGCTGATGTTTAAGCCAAAGCAGGCTCAGTTATGAAATTCATTGGACCTGAACGGGCTGTGCCCCTAACCTTTACTTGTGGTAAGAATGCTATTAAAAACTACATATTTTTGCAAACTAAGCGTAATTGGGTAGCTTCCACTACATGCCGAGTGGCTAAGCACTTCATTTGTCAACCTAATCTGAGGCTCACAAAGTTTGCTTTGAAGAAAGACTAACTGAGAGTTCTGGTCGCCATTCTAACCGGCCATGGTCGTTTTAAACTCCATTTACAAAGAATGGCACTTGTTCAAGATTCCCTGTCTGACAACTGTCTTGAACATGACGATGACAGCATTCACTTTGTTTGTGGTTGTCCCGCTTTCGAGGTAGTTAGAGATAGTATAGATTCGACAATAAAGCCATTACAAAAAACAAAGAATTCTTCTTAAATCATGAATATGTTTTAACGTAGAATAAGTCTTTTTGCTTAGCCCATTCATGAAAAAAGCGAATCGCACTAAAAATGGATGTAGATAAAAATTAGGGCGTTGTTTTTACGAATTAATAATAATTTTGTTTGGTCGGTACTTATTCTACACCATTGGTTATTTATTATGAAATAAAAGAAACGCCCTTTTTTTCTCTATTTTTTAAATTTGCTAAAGAAATATTTTTATTTTATTGTAACAATAATCAATAAAAATAATGAGCATCTTTGGGTTCCAATCACCTACAGGTCTTAGAGAAAGTTTCATTTTTAAGGCAATAAAATGTTAATATTAGAATTATCCAAAATAAACTTACCAAAAAATCAAATATAATCTCAATACTTAATCCCATAAGGATATAAAAACTTAAATCAATATGGTCGTGTTTGGAATGTAATTTTATTAAAATTCATTAAAAATTTAGTTATTTGTATGGTTTTTTTGTTTCCTTGTTTTATATAAATAAATCTTACAAAAATGATTTAAATTATTCTTATTACATATATGCATTTCTATAATTAAATTTTAAAAAAACTGAAAACAATATTAATAATACTTATAAATATAAATGTTGAAATTAAAACTCTAATTTTAATAATAATAGTTTTATTTACAAAAAAAGCCAAGCTAACACACATATCCACATACACACATACACACACACACACTTAATAATTACATAATATGTATAATAATTATAAAATCACAACAAATTTATAAGTCTAAGTTCTAAATATGATATTATATAGTATATAGTTATGATTGAGAACATATGGATTTTTATTGAATTTTCGAAAATAAAAAAAGTCCTTGTAGTATCCGATTTCAATAGTTTTATTTACATGTATATTCCTCTATCCGCTCCTGACACACGTCACACTGCACTTGACAACACCATTGAAATTTACAATTACATTGCCACGTTCGATTGATTTGATGCGTATTATAGCCGCGACCACAACACAATAAATCACATCCATCAATGCCGCGCGCCGTCCGATTACAGTACCTACTATGTGTACCCAACGAACCCGTGTCAATGTCCTTGTCACAATAATTCGGTGACGGCTGGATAAATACCAGCTCCATACGTTTTGGTTTATTTTTGGGATTTTTTTTGGCAACGACCGCAGGTTTTGTATTCCCACCACCCCCTCCACCAGTATTTGTATTGCCACGATAATGTCGCCTATATATATATAGATTAGATAATTATATATTAAATTATGATAATTTTATGTATAAAAAGTTAATCTCGAAATACCGCTTTAAAATTAAACTCAGTCCATTTCTCTCACTAATCGCATGCACGTAACGAGCCTTACTGTATTTCTTCATCAAAGTGTCACCAATTAGACGAAATGGTGGCAAACTTTTCCAGCATGTTTTCATTGCACACGAGCCGCTAACGCCATGACACTTGCATTCTGTTTTTAATAAATTTTTTACAATCTGCAAAGAAAACAAACAAATGAAACCATGTATGAGACATTTATGTAAATGTTAACGTGATCGCGTTTAATAGTTAACAGTAATACATACTGTATATTTTTTCGTTTTATTTCTGTTGTTTAAAGTTTTCTTATAATTTAATTCAATCTTAACATTTTTATAAAAGTTAAAATAAAAATAAATAAAATAATATTAAATTTCATTTTAGATAAAAAACCAAAAATAAAAAAATGAAATGAGTAAGTAAGATGAAAAATATATATAAAAAAAACGAAGTAGGAAACTCAAGAAGAAGTTAAGAGTAACAAAAAAAAAGATTTATGCCCTTACAAGTTTATTACTTTCTGCTTCTTCAGATTTCGTTAATTTTTTATTTTTTAAAATCTTTTATTGTGATTATTAAATTAAGTGAAAAAAGATAAGAGAAGTTTGAGAAATGTGAAGAAAGTATGTACAAGTATGTAAGTATAAATTATAATTCGAGTTAAATTTGTTTTGTACGATTAGAACGCTGATTTGCGTGGTGTAAGTGGGTGGCTGTAGCTGGATAACGTTGTAAAAATTTGCATGTTACTGTTAAGTGTACAGAGTTAGTATTTGATTTTATAAGCTGATTCTCTATTTTGTGACCTATGTTTAACAATTCGAAATCTAAATGGAGTTTAAATCAGTCCAGTAATGCAGTTTAAGTCAATCAACCTAATTACTTTTAGACGTAAAACCAAAAAAAAAATCAACAAAATCTATTACATTTGTTTACTAAATTGGGGTGGGAAAGGGGGCTTAAGTTAAATGGTCTACAAACAGCTCAAATATCACCCTCACCTGCACGCGGTGCACCCTGCTAGGTAACTAACGAGGCTCTGGCGACCGAGACACGGCGGTATAAACGACTACCGAGAATTTAGTAAATGATGTTCTCTATAACCAGACCCGCTACCAACTCGTACTGGTCAGAGTGGTAGATGCTCTAACGAGGCTGGCTCAACGGATTCTGGGGTGAGCTAATCATTGTTTAAAAGTCCTTTTAGGCTACCCAACCCATTTGAACACAAAACCAGGGTGGCAAGATCACCACCACCATTACCGAACACCTTGGAAAGGGATAACGCAGAACGGCGCAATAAGATCTCCGAAATAGAAAAGTTAATGTTAAATTTAAACAAAGATCTCAAAAACTTACAGCGAGAAAACAAGTAGTTAAAAGATGCTCTAAATGTAGTAATATCTGAGAAAGAAATCACTCAACTACAGCAAGAAAATGATACCAATGATCATATAGAGGTTATGTATGAAACAGACGAGGAAGAACTCAACAGAGAAACGGGATGGATTCTGAACCGTAACAAAAAAAAAAGAAACGAAAAATGAGTAAATCACCACAGGTTTCACTGAAACGATCAATTGATCAGCTTCCAACCGGAAGTACGAATGTAGAACAGGAGGTAAAAGCTCTGGTTTCAAACAGAAACAATCAAAAAAAGTGTTATTTTTTCACATAATTTCGGATTTTTCTGACAAAATAAGGAAAATCTTGTTAAAATCGAGGTAATATTTACGAAAATAACTCTCAACCAGAAGTAAGAATATACAACTGGAGAATAAAATGCCAGTTATAATATCTAATTGCAATAATTATCAGAGTTTTAGAAACATCATGGACAGCAATCGGATAAAATTAGTGATGTCATGGTGAAAATAAATGTCCCAGACGGTGATAGCTATAGAAAGTTAACAGGGGCTCTTAATGAAGAAAAGACAACATAGTATTCCTACGAAGATAAGGAGATAAGACAAACCAAAGTCATTCATTGTTAAGAAACTTCACGTTTCAGGCAAACCAGAAGAGATAAAAGAGTATCTTTTGGAGAAACGATACAAAATTAACGAAGTTACACAGCTGCTAAAAAGAGGTAACAAAACATCTCTTCCATTATATATGTTATCTTCATACTCCATATGAAAGTGCAAATAGAAGCAGTTAAAAAACTGATTCCCCAGTTCAAAAAGTTCCAAGTCTACGGACACAAGCAAAACTTTTGTAATAAAGAGCCCAGATGCGTGAAATGTGTAGGAAAACACTGTACGGTTGAATGTACGAAACAAAAATACTTAGACGATGTTTTTATTGACGAACCTTGCCTAGGAATGTGTAAACATTGATATACCCATGTGAGTCTTGTAAGGCAAATAACAAACAAGGCATCTGAATAACTATATGTACTCGGCCTCCTTTCGCTAGTCTTCCTATCACATTTAGGCAGAGGATGTATTTGGATTTTTAGCCGATGTGGAGCCTTATCCACGACCGCGATACGGAAATACTTCTATTTTAACACATGCAGTTCGTACTGCTATCGAAGTGGTTATGTTTCTGGAGAACCAATTAAGCTAAATATGTTTAACAAACTTTTCAGAATGTGTTAATTGTACTCTCCTGGCTGCTCTAAGGTCCTATATTCAGTCCGATCAGAAAATATCGGATGAGAACCTTGCTGTTTCTACCGATGCTTTAAGTTTAAGAAATTTGGTATCCTTAATGGATTACTGTATAAAATCCTTCAAAAAACCCAACAACTCACTATAGAAATCTATTGCATTCACGGAGAAACCTGAGGCTTTACATCAAGTTTATCAAAGAGTAGCGGACAACTTGCAGAAAGCTTACTTAAAATCGTAAACAGGACAAACCGTCTACATATGCAACTTATTACTGAGCAAAGGTACAGAAAATTATGCCGCAAAATTAACTCCAAAATTCCTTAAAGGAAGTGTACCCATACTAATCGGATCCGTGGCTTGAAACTCAATGGGTATATAACTGTTTTAAACTGCTAATATAAACTGCCGATTATATCGAGCTACAACATTTTGCACTAAATAAGAAGTGTCACGGAAAATTGGCAGAGTTTCATCAGAATAGGGGTAGATGGTCATAGAGGTAGTAAAATGAAAATTTAGCAATACTGCTATAAAATACTTATTCTTATGTGATGGGTATTTTATTTTCTAACTTTTAAAATCCTGGAAAGTGTTTAGCAAATTCGTAAAGATTGCGATAAGAGTCTCATAATTATGAATAGCTTTTGTCGAATAAAAAACCATACAAGACCTTTAATCAAAATGTAACACAACTAAAAATTTGCTTTTTGAGATATTCAATTAAAATGAACTCTAGCAACCTAGCATATTTTATTATGCTTAAGGTACAAACAGAAGTATTCATTCCTTTGCAATGGAATCGGAATTATTAAAGGCCTACCATGGAAAAGGATAGTTTTCTAAGGTATGAAAGGAAGCTGAAGCAACAAAGTTAGATTAAGAGACACTGATTGTGTCACCCTATCGCAGGTCTTATCAGTACTGAGAAAGACTTATAAGGTACCGCAAAGTAAAAGTAAAATTAAGAATGAGAACAAGTGCAAATGCATTATCTGCGGTTGTTGGTTATCTTTAGGTGACTAATGCTCGCCGTAGGCGGTGGTAAGAAAAGAATCCGGTTATTTGAAAATTTTTGCAAAAAGTAAGTATTTAACTTATTATCATCAATTAAATAATTTAATTCTTAATTATAATTTCTGAAAAAATAGTTGAATTATCTGTGGATTAAATGACTTAACGTGCATGCAAAATTTCCATTCGTTACGAATGGTAGTTGAAAAGTTATAAGCTTGTGCAAGACGGACAACCGAGTGAGACCATATAAGGATTCTATTTTACATATTTTATGTACGGAACCCTATAAATTAATATATTTTTATGATTTTCGAATAAATCTGGCCAATTCATGTTATGTTTAATTTGCATATATGATATATAATTGAGAAATTACAAACACATAAAAAAATATTTAATGATCTATAAAAATCTTTTGGGTAATTGGCATTATCTTAAATGTAATTATGTTTTTTTGTTTTCGTTTCATAATTATTTTGTATTTGCGCGCGTGTTACATATAGTAAAAATAAAAAATTTTAAATTTAAATCAAATTTTAATGATAAATTCCATGTTACGCTTTGAGCTACATATGCCATTATTTAATTACCATATGGCTATAAAATTCGAAGGAGACATACATTTTTAAATATTTCTTAAGCATTTGGGGAAGCTCATTTGAACTCTAATGGACTTGTAAATAACCAAATGTTAATAGAAGAATTAACTATTTTCAATATACCCTTCATGAGCGCATCAATATGTATCTTTAATTACTAAAATTATCCGCAGTGATTCGAAGTTTTTCAAAAGGCATTTCGTCCTACACCTTGACACTGGCAATTCATAATGACATCAAATTTCAGAACTTACTTGTCGACATAATTTGAATCCGGTGGGTCGTTCATGTAACATCGATAAAATTATTGAGTCAATGTTGCTTTGTGAGCTGAATTTTATTGTGAACCGTCATTGTTTATCAATAGCCGTGTTTCTTGACGTATGATCTGATCTGCATGACGTATGATCTGATCATATCTGCTTTCCTTTCATTTATATAGCCGCGTTTCATGAAATAAACATAAAAATTGTACTATTTTTTGTTTTTGTATCAAAATTTTGAACCAAAAATCAATATAATAACCTAAAAACAAAAAATAATACAATTTTTGTGTTGATTTCATTAAACGTGGCTATATAAATGAAAGGGAAGCAGATATGATCTGGTCCGGATTAGATCATACGTCAAGAAACACGGCTAATAATGCTTCACTTCTATTAAGAGTCGAACCTGGTACCCCCAGATCCAAACGTTACAGCTTTAATCACTGTGCTCTGTATATAATTCGATCTTAATTCTGATGAAAAATAGGGGCATGATCTAAAATTCAAAATATGTCCAAAAGTATAATATTCAAATTGTAAACATTTAGAGATTCGCGTTTTAATTTAAATTTTTAGAATTGTGTATTATATTATATGTATGTATACGGAAATTAGGTTTCGAAATTTCTCAATTTTTAAAATTAAATTAAGAAATTAAAAACCTAGCAAATTGGTAAATTTAAAGCCCTAAGACCTTTCAGACCAATCCAACCAACTTAAAAATTTTGATTTCTGTCAAATTTAATGCTGAATCACAATTACAGGTATAATTTTTTAAAATTTCGCACATAATCGTAAATAGAAATTCAGAATACCCATGGTAGGTCCTTTCCATGGAGATAATAAGTAGTTCGGGAATATAATGTTTGTTCCATACTCATTCTGTTTTAAAAAACCTGATACAAACCATTTCCGTTTTGTGTCGATGTATTAATGTATGTGAACTTATTGCTTTTACTGTATTCACGCAGCTGATTTAAATCACTAAATAATACACTATTTTGATATCCGGGACCAGGCATTACAATTAAAAATGTCTTGGGCCCGAGTCCCTTTGGGCACACTATGATTCGGCCCTGCTCACCCAGGACAACCAGAAAGATAATACCAGAACCAATTATGTTAAAGGTTTAACCCTTAAAGTGCACATATTTTTGATTATATATTTTGTTAGTGTTTTAACCCGTTTCATGCCTCCAGAACCTTATAAAAAATTATAATTTAAAAAAGGCTGACCGCATGTATATAGATGAAGAATGAAGAATTTCAGACACTACTCATACATGGTGTTTTTCAGGCTAAACATCAGGCTTTTATCTCGACAACGGCCTAGTGATTATCTTGAATGACCCTGAATTTTTCGGAATTATAGGCTTAAGTAAGGTTTTTTACATTATACTTTGGAGTATACCTCTTTTGATTAATTAATTAAAAATATATAATTTTTGCTCACTCAAAATTGTTTGTACAATGTATGGTTTCAGAGATATGAAGAAAACCTTGTTCAAAGTGTTCGCCATTTGATTACAAACCTTTTTTAATCGTCCTAAAAAATTTAAATGAAATGCTTCTAATTCAGCTTCTAATATTTTGTATCTAAAAATATCTTTAATCCTTTGTCCAATATTTTCTGCAGTGGTTGATTGATTAAAATAGGCTAAGTCATCCACTTTTCTCCATAAATAAAAATCCATACATGTTAAATTAGGTGATCGTACTGGAAAAGAAATCTTGAAAGCCCTTTCTTCGAATCCATTTAATTGGAAACCTTAAATTTAATTGATGCCGAGAAGCTGTTCCAAAATGGAGGCTGCATCATCCAACTGAAGCCATACGCCTTATCGTACTCGCAAGTCGCAACGGAATGTGTTTTAATAAATTGAGCTAATATTCTAATAAAAAGTTCAAAAGCTTTTCTGTTGTAGTTGATCAAAAAAATGGTTTGATTAGGCGAGATCTAATTATTCCAGCCCAAACATTTATACTGCAATATGAACTCACTTTACTCCAATAATGTAAATCATATCTATTAACATTACCGTCATTCTAAACCTTGGTTCGTTTTTTCAATTCGTAATCTAAAATCATTTGCAGATAACTTTGATATGTGGTACGCATGGAAATATTTTGTTCATATTATAAATTTTTATATGTTGTTACACTGTAAGGATCTAAGCGAAAATTGTTTTGCTTAAGGGAATACCAGTTTTTACTCATATCTCTGAATATTTTACTAACATTTTGTGTCACCGAGAGTATTTATTTTTAATTGCTAAACCTTAACACAAAACGTGCACTGAAAAGAATAAAAGTTCCAAATAAAAACTTTGGTCTATATCTCCGACATTAATGAATTTCAAGGCCGTCGTCTAGAATGGCCTTGCAACACTCAATGATTTTTATTATAAGTATTATTCTCCTACCTAGCACCATTCTCGAGACAAAACTTTGTTCCCTCTATAAGGCAATGTAGCAGGCCTCTTGAAATTCTTGATTCTTTCCTTGACTTATACGTGCGTTATGCCATAGGCACCCTGTAAACATAAAGCGCATAAACTGGAACCGTTGATAAATATATAATAATAAATTGGATTGATAATGGATCACATGCCTCAAGATCAGAGTAATTTTGTTATGTATGTATTTTAAAGCGTAGTTTTACTTTTACGTTGATGTTCATTTATTTGTAATTAAAACAAATAAAATCTTTACTATATATTCAAAGTTTATTGTTGGTTTCATATATGTATATTAATCATGATAAGCCGCTCGATAACCTTCATTTCTATATAAAACCTACCATCCGCGTATATACATACACACATATATATATTATATATATATATATATATATATATATATATATATATATATATATATATATATACATATATATATATATATATATATATATATATATATATATATATATATATATATATATATATATATATATATATATATATATATATATATATATATATATATACATATATATGTATGATAAGTTGCTGACTAGAGATCGTGACTACACAATTTTTAATTCCATGAGAAATTTATCTCATCAACATAATAAAAAATGCGTATACTCATATGGAAATCATTTAACACAAAAAAAAAAAAATTATGAACTGACGAGTGATTACCGACCACCTCCACTTTTAATGCATTAGATTTATACACTAATCGCTAATAAATTCGACATTAAATCAACTTAAAAATATATAAATCCTCTATAAACGTTTAAGGAGAAAACCGATAAAATTTGAAATGATTCAATATATAGACAGCGCAAAAAAACCCACACATACAAATTTACGACCGTGGTGTGATAATTAAAAATCAAAATTAACAACAAAACTTAAACTTTATCATCACAGACGCGGTTTTTTTTTTTTTTAATTAATAACAAGAAGACAATTTATTTGATTGTTGATTGTTGATGAGATGACGACGATCTAAAAGAGTTTTATTCTAATTAAAAATTCATAAAGCGAACACATAACAAAAAAAATCTCGAAACAAGGTGTTAATGTGCTAAAACACCAATAAATAAAATAACAAGAAAAGTTTTTTTTTTTTTTAGTTTTTAAATTAATTAATTTTTAATCAATTCGTTAAAAAAACTACGAGAGATTGACTGTAAATGACATCTTTAAAAATATATATAAATTCTATATACATATAGGTACTTTAATTACAGTTACTCGACCAAAGTTATTTTTTAATTAGTACCTCTCGAATGAATATAAAACATCTCTTTATCATATTACAAAGATAAGATCAATAAGGTCTTCTGATTGAATATACATAGTTTTACATATACATAGTTTTTTTATGGTATATAGAAAAAATGACTTTTAATTATTAATTAAAAATTGTTAGATCGACGAGAAGACGAAGACGTATATTTTTTGTAATTTTTATTACACTGTAATTAAGAAAATGAGAATTAAAATTTACATAAATTTAAAGACATAAAATTATGTTATAGTATTCACTTATATATATGAATCAAAAATATTGCAAACAACTCAATTCTTTGGTACCAAGCTAGTAAAAATGTTAAGACATATGTGATTTTCTTAATAATTCTTCTGACTATCTCATCCATCAATCTTGTCTTGAACATAAAATATAAAGTAAATATATCGTACACAATACGAACAAGAAATATATATTACAAATTTTCAATAAAACATTGACCATCTTCTTCTCATCCCAATCAGCAAATTTTAATATACATATATATATATATATATATGTATATTTTTTGTTTAGTTAGAGAGATATACACGTTAACCACAGTCAATGACTATGATTGATTGATTTTTTGTAATTTTAATATTTTTTTTTTTATTTTTTTATTTTTTTATTTTTATTTTTTTATTTTAGCTTCATTACCTTACGACCTACACGATTATTATGTAAATTCATTAAACTTCTATCATCACCTTCAATTTCACGTGCATCTAAGAATTTTCGTGCAAATTTCATACCAAATTGTATGTCAGCTGAGCAACCGCCCCATTTCCACGCCTGAAATAATAAATAGAGAGAGAAAGAGAGAACATTTACTACAGCCATAATAAATGTAATTAAAATTTAAGTTGAATAAATTTCGAAATTTTTGTTTCTTTTTCAATTGAATGTAAAATATATTTTTAGCCGTGCACAAAATGGCTGCCGAATAAAAAACATTTCACATTCAATAGAATAGAAAAAAATAAATCGAACTGTTATTATTTATTGTTTCATTTAAATAAAAATTGAAAATGAATTCTTGGAATTTTTGTGGCTTTTTTTTTTCATGGCAAGGCAAAAAACAAACTTACATGATTTTTTTGTGAATTTGAGAATGAATGTCGATGTAATGGATCACATCCACATAATGTTATATTACCTTTTGCACATGCAGCTGTTATCGAGTGTACAGCACCAGCACTTGCTATTGCATATGTAAATGCTGCTTCTCGTGATCCTAGAAATGAAAAAAAAGGATGATATAGTGTTAGAGATATAGGAGACAAACTGTTTTAATTAAAAATATCTTTAACTGTTTATGCTGTTGAAAATTGTGGAAGAAATAATTCTTTCGTCTCGGAAAAATGTTAGTATTACACATTATATAACTCTAGGATCTAGTATGAATTGACTTTGCTTATGGCGGTAGTTGCATAGAAAACAAAAAATAGCGGAACAAATGAATTTTATTTCTGTTAGTATCTATAGTATGCATTGCATTTCTACCATGTTACTTCACGATACCAAAATACAATATTTAAAGGTATGCTCAATTACATTTGACAGTTGTAATTCAAATAGAAAAATTAAAGAAAGTGTATAAGTTTTATAGACATTAATAAAATGTGGATATCTGTCGGCCCTAAATTTCCTAATTACGTTTTCCCCATAGATCGTGACCAAACGTTAACTCGCCCGTCCGTAGGAAAAATATTGGTTAAAATGAACTTTTGAACTGAATTAATTTACAAATATAAGTATCTGTTAACTATATCGTGAAGAATGAATTCCCGACTATTAATATTTTACGCAATTTAGAAAAATGGTGAATCACTGTTATTTAAATAATATTAATAACAAAACAAATGCATCATTCAATTTCAAAATTTCTATGTAGATATTTTTACCGTTACTCATGATGAATCAATTTAATTTATGTTTTTGAATTATAAATCGAATTTATGACAGTAAACTGTACTGTGTACCTTTATATTTTGCAAGAGATAAAATAAGTAATTTGTATCCCTCGTCATTTTAACTGTGAGTCATTGTATGTGGTTTATAAAATGGTGCCATGTGAAGTTTAACAAACTAATATCACCAATAATAAATAACCAATCTAAAGATGACAAATTAAAAGTGGAAAAATGTACAAAATTCACATAAATATAGGTCGACTGCTTTAGCACGTAACTTTTCCTCTACTATTAGGCCTCTCAAAAAACATAAAGACACAGGGAATATTTTTGGCTTGGTGACATATTTGGATCAAAATCCGAATGATATATAATCTTCAGCGTATAAAATTCCGAGGGCCGAGAGCGCAAAATTCAGAAGGTACAAAATCCTGAGGGTACAAAATCTCGTAATCCCGAGGAAATCTGGGGTTTTCTTGGCAGTTGCCTCAAAGCAACAGTAAAATTTAACCATTTCATAAAACACGATCAATAATTTTCGTAAATTTTGAAAAATAAACTTCAAGTGGCTAGTCCTATAACTAAAAATCCTTGCTTTACTAAAGTCTCTTAAATCTCGTTTGGCTTTACATACATACATACATACATGTAATTGTTTTTAAATGTGTGAAAGCACGCTTTTCTGGAAATGATTGTTTTCTAAAAGGATTGATTTGATTTGAATGAACATTTTTACTGAAAATTTATTAATGAATTTGTTTCCGTAAATTTAAAGATTTTTTAAATATAATATGGCAACACTGATCAGGGGTGGCGATCATATTTATTTTTATGTGTGTATACATTTTCAAATATAGAGGGAAAATTGCACCAGTTGTGTAACAACTAGAGTTTACAAATTTCATAGATTTTTGATATTTTGAAACCTATGTAAGTGTAAACAACGTACATATCTATACTAACACCACGTATTGTAGACGATTATATTCATCGAGCTCTGGAAACATTTCCTGATGGCATTCTAAAAAATAATTTGGCGTTTCCTTTAGGCTTACTGTTTAATCAAGCATTAAAATTAGCAGAGTATCCTCAGAAATGGAAATTAACCAAAGTGACGCCAATTTTTGAAACTGGAGCAAGAAATGATGTTTCATGTTATAGAGGTATAACATCAATATATTCAATACCTAAACTATTGACACTAGTTCTATACAACCGATTCAAAACATTAATTCCCCATTAGTTTCATGTGGGGATCCTGGGAAATTTAGATTTTCCAAAATCATATGTAAATAATTGAAAACTTATAAAAATTCAGCCTGAATAAAATCAGTTGTGGAAAATTTAATAATTAATTTATCAATAAAAAAAAATTTCATGAACCTACTAATCATGTAACGCTAATTGATGAAGTCTCTTATTGATTACACCACACCGTTTTGCAAGAAAACGATGTTTTACTTCGATTTTGTTAACATTTCAAATTTTAGAGAAAAGGGCCGGTTGTTTTGGTTGTTACTCGGCCGACAAATATATTTTCCAACTCCAATATTGTGGACTCTAATATTGTCACATTATGAAAAACAAGATTTACCCACCACACATTTTACAAATGCTTCTGTTGAAAGTTATTTCGGAGAAACTAAGCATAACTTGGACAAAAATGCAGTCAACAATGGTAAGCGCCCTCTTACAGGAAACCAGGAAAATTTATAGACTTCACTAGATCTTCTGTAAATCATAAAATTTATGAAATTCTTAACGAATTTTCAAAATCTGGTTTTACAAACAAAAAAAAGCGAATGCATAAGAGGTCAATAATAAATAATAAAAGTGAAATAGATCCAATTGAAAATTGGCTGCAGTGCTATAAAGTTCTATAAAATTCTGCTATAAAGCATTTTTCTAATTTTGCATTTACTAGTTCAAGCAGAATTGAAAAGCCTGGTTCAAGTCAAGAATCTGGGGATACAGTTATGGGAAGAACCTTCATCGAAGTATTGAAAACTTTGGAAATAATTTAATGCACTACTACAAACAATATATATTTGGTGAACCATTTTATAATCATAGCTATTGGAAAAACACTTCAAATCAAGCCATCACCATCAGACATAACACTCTAGAGGCTGAATTTTTATAAATTTTCTATTATTTACATATGATTTTGGAAAATTTAAATTTCCCAGGATCTCCACATGAAACTTGGACTAACATAATTTTCTAGTCATAGCTATTGGAAAAACACTTCAGATCCATCCATCTCCAGACTTAACACTCTAGAGGCTGTATTTTTATAAGTTTTCAATTATTTACATATGATTTTGGAAAATATAAATTTCCCAGGATCCCCACATGAAACTTGGGCTAACATAATTTTCTAGTCATTAATTAATTAAAATAGTTTTAAAGGCTATTACTGGCCCCTTACTGAGTCAACAATTCGGCTCCAGCGGTTTGATCCCGGGCATGGTCTTCATACTATCTAAGACAATCTGAAGAGGCCAAGTCGTTCTCTACACCGTGGAGCCATCGTCGCCTGCAACGACCTCTGCGCCTACCATATGGTGGCCCTCCTTTCAGAGATCGCTGCACTATTCGTTCCGGATCAGCACGCAGAACGTGCCCGAGCCAGCGTACTCGCTGAGATCTTATTTCATGTACAATATCGGAGATCTTCATCAGATCTCTAATCTCGATATTGTACAGAGCTCGGTAGGTACCATCTATTTCGCGTTTTGGGCCGTAAATCACATGCATGACTCTTCTCTCAAATGTTAGGAGCCATCTCTCGTACTCATCCGTCAGCGCCCAACTTTCACATCCAAACATAACAACGGGCCTGATCAACGCTTTGTAAAGCTTCAGCTTCACGGCACTTGATAAGTGTTTAGATTTTAGCAGTGGCCTTAGAGGATACAAAGAACGACTGCCAGCTGCCAGCCGCACTTTAATATCCTCACCCACACTGTTATCGTGAGTGATAAGAAAACCCAAATATTTGAACCTCCTCACTCCCTCAAACGTGTGGTGGGCACTACTAAAATCTGGTGTGCCATTGTCCCTAAAACCAGAGATCAGGTATTTCGTTTTGGACTCATTGATCTGAAGTCCAACTAAAGCTGAAAACTCTACAAGCGGATCAAGTATTTCTTTCACTCCGTTGCTATTCAGTCCAATCACGCATATGTCATCTGCATATGCAAGCACCTGATTGGACTGGCGAAATATGATGTTACGCTGCGGCATTTCAGTTTTACGAAAGATGTACTCCAATATGAGATTAAAGAGTATCGGGGATAGAGCATCTCCCTGCCGAACACCCGAGTTAACTACAAAACTTGTCGATAGCCTGTTCTCAACTTTAACACAGCATTGAGACTGCGTCACTGTCATCCTACATAGTCGTACCAGTTTTGTTAGCATTCCTAGGTATTCCAGGGCAGACCATAAACTCTCTCGATTGATCGAGTCATAGGCCTGCCGGAAATCCAAGAACACCTGATATACGGGGATGGATGTCTCATAATATTTAGATAGAATCAACTGCAGCGAAAAACCCTGATCGGTGACTGATCGATTCGGACGAAATCCTCCTTGATAGTCACCAACCAAGCCCTCCGCTAGAGGAGTGATTCTATCCAATACAATGTATGACAGTAACTTGTACGCTGTGCAAAGGAGAGCTATACCGCGATAATTCTCACACTTCAAGCGGTCTCCCTTCTTGAAGATGGGGCATATAGCGGCCACTTTCCATTCTTCAGGCATAACTTCGGTTCGCCATACTAATCGAATAAGGTCGAAAAGACAGTTCAACAAAGTATACCCTCCGAATATCAAGAGCTCCGAATTAATGCAGTCCACTCCAGGTGCACGGTTTCGTTTCAATCTCTGCATGGCTTTAGTGAATTCCTCATGGGATGGCTCCTCAGTGCAAATCTCCGCAGTCTGTATTAGAGGTGGCTCAACAACAGTCTGTGACGCATGATGAACATCAAGCAGGTCAGTAAAGTGTCCACTCCATGCGTCAAGTACCGCGTCGATGTTGACACAGAGGTTTCTATCCCGGTCCCGAATGGCGGTTGACGTAGGCCTGAAAGTATGGTGCAGTCCAGTAATTCCTTTAAAGAAATTACGCGAACTGCGCTCATTGCTGAGTTGTTGTACTTTCAGAACCTCGGCCTTCCACCATTCTCGCTTTTTCCGTCTACAAATCCGCTTAGCTGCCCTTCTTGCAAGAGCAGCCTTATTTTTCCTCGCGATTGTGAGACGTTGTTGCACTTCATTATGGGCTATATTTTCTTGCTCAACTGCAAGACGACACTCTTCATCAAACCAATCATTCTTGGGTCTGACTTTCACTATACCTAAAGTCTGTTGAGCATCACTGACAACCGAAGTTTTCAGTACCTCCCAGACAGAGTTCACGCAGTCAGACTCGTAATTAGCTTCATTAATGTTGTCGCTGACATGGACCAAATGATGATCGCTGCCTACGTATTTGGTTGCTGACCGATAAGTTCTTACATCCTGCACAAACTGAGCCCGTCCTTTAGAAACTAACACATGGTCAATTTGGCTGCGGGAAGTTCCGCGAGGATGTGTCCATGTCTCAAGATGTATGTGTTTGTGAGGGAAGAATGTGCTTGCTACTCTAAGATCATGAGCAACCGCAAAGTACATCATTCTCTCACCGTTATCGGTCGCAGTTTCGTGTCGGGAGTACGGACCTATGTTTTCACACAAGTCGGTCTGATTTCTGCCAGCTCTAGCATTAAAGTCCCCAATTACCATTCTAACATCGTGTTCGGGTATAGATCCCATCAGATCGTCCAAGTCATTGTAAAATGAGTCTTTATCTTGGGGCTGGCTGACTTCTGTGGGCGCATGTACACAAATTATCGACAGGTTAGCTAACTTCATGCGCAAGCGAAGCTTACACAATCGGTTATTGACTGCTTGGAAATCCAAAACAGCGTTCTTTACCTGCGGCCCAAGAAGAAATTCAGCTCCAAGATTTCCGAGGTCATCTCCACTGTAGAACAACGTATAGCCCTGGGACACATGGTCTCCACTTTTAGGCCAACGAGTTTCTTGAAGAGCAACGAGTTCCAGCCGATACTCCTTAATGCACGTGATTAGGCCCTCTAACGCTCCTGGTTTCCTTAGTGATTGCACGTTCCACGTGCCGATCCTAAATCTCGTGTCCGGGTATTTGAGCGGAGGTCCGGTGTTGTTTTGGCGGTATCCATTTTTCTTTTTGTTGACTTTATAAACATTTTATTTTTTTTACGGATGCGGGTCGTCAGCCCAGCGATCCAACCGTTTAGTCGCCTCCTACGACAAGCAAAGGATACTGTGGTGGTATTCTTGGGAAACATGTTCGTGCAATTTTGATTTACGAGACATGTGGGTGCCCCCCGACCGCATTTTCTATTCATAGCTACTGGAAAAACACTTCAAATCAAGCCATCACCATCAGACATAACACTCTAGGTGCTGAATTTTTATAAAATTTCAATTATTTACATATGATGTTGGAAAATCTAAATTTCCCAGGATCCCCACATGAAACTTGGACTAACATAATTTTCTAGTCATATCTATTAGAAAAACATTTTAAATGAAGCCATCTCGAGACATTACACTTTAGAGGCTGAATTATTATAAATTTTCAATTATTAACATATGATTTTGGAATATCAGAATTTCTAAGGATCCCCACATGGAACTTTTCCTTATAGTATTATTATAAATTGTCTTACAATTGCATCAAAATTCAATTTATCGTTTTATTTTTATCCAAGAATTAAAAATATTCTTTGCCGGCTGGATATATCGGCTGGAAACAATCGGCTGGGCACCATTGGTTGAGAACTTTCGGCTATATATCGGCTATATACATTTGTTATGGGTAGTCATATCAATATTATAATCTGCATTACCAATTTTTATAACTTTCGGCTCGAAATTATCAGATAACTTTAACAGTATTTAATATTCCAATAAAATTCGGTTTAAATTTTAGATCGAATGAATCCCTTAAGACTCAATTTCATCGGTGCCGGAAAATAAACTAATTTTTGGCATTAAATCAAAACTATTTAATGTAATCAAAAAACTCCACATATAACTCTATAGCCCCGTTTATTGTGTATACGAGTATGTTATGTGTACGTACTCGTATGTATATAGTAAGAAAAACTCAACAAAGTTGTGTGTTGAATTACACAAACAACACTCCATTAAAAAAAATTACTTGTTTTTTTATTTTATTTATTTCATATAATTTTTCCAATGATCAGATCGCGAAAATTTATTTTTTGTTTCAGATCAAGAAAGCACACACAAATTGTGATCATAAAAAAAACTGTATAAGTCTGTTTTTTTTTTCGTCTTTGGTGGGCGCTTTCGATTTGATTATCATGATAATCATTTTTGTTTTATTTTTATTTTTGTTGTATTTTATAGGAGACAAATTATTTTAACCCAAATTTGAATTAGCAACTTGTTTGTTTTATTTTTAATTTATTTATTTTTATATTTTGTGGTGACATACACAATAGAAAAATTAATTGGCGATAAATCATATTTTACGGTGTTTCTGTGTCTACAACAAAAATGTATGTTTGTATAGGTATATGGTAACACATACATTTATAAAGTTAATAATATATATAGATCGATACGATCAATAAATTATGATAATCAAAATCATTGATCAACCTTGTATGCCGCGCGCGTTGATAGGAACTAATAAGCAAAAATAAAAAATTATTATAATAAAGAAATAGTTTATGTGTAGGTTCCCTCAATATACTACTTAATTACAAAGATATATTGTGGAGCCACAAAACTCCACCAAATATTATATAAAAAAAAAAAAAATCGACGGTAATTAATTATCAGTTTTTTTTTTTAAATTTTTGTAAAAAGGCGATTTCTTAAGAAAATTAATTAATCTCCATTTTAATTCCAAACCCATGATTGTGTTGATGATTGTGTGTACGCGATAGATGACGATGATAATTTGTACACCAAAGATAATTTGGTATATTGTCTAAATCGCTAAATAGTAAATTTAAATCGTTTTAGTTCACGCTGTTTTATAATCGTCCACCTAGAGTTAAGTGAAATTTAATAGATAAATTACCATATATGAATGATGTGAGAATTAATAGTTTTCGATAAAATAAAAAATCGAAATAATCAATAAATAAAATTAACAAAAACAAAAAAAATTATAATTTGTTCACAACTCATTCATTTTATTTACACGTTATACATACTATACACGCATACACGTATGTATGATGATAATTTCAATTTAACTGACGTTCAAACGTAACGTTATATTGTGTTGTGACAGTGGGAACGTTATGTCATCAAATAATTATGAAATTTTCACACGGATGTGTTTTAAATTTAATTTTGGATTTTATTATTGAAATATGATATATTGACTTGTAGCATGTTTCTATTGTTAGATTAATCAAACGGGCGAGTGGTATATATATACTATCGCTATATACATATATATATATGGTGTGGGAATAATTCGTTTATATTTAATTAGTAAGCTCATTAATTTTATTCGACAAATTTATTTACGCGGCTTGCACAATTATACAATGGACGACGATTAATATAATCAGCGCTGCGTCTATAAATATTTTAATAAATTGTATAAGGTTATGTGTAGTAATAATTTTATAGTTATATTTATCTATAAGGGAGGTGGTCTGGAAATAATAATTAATTCATATATGTGTTATTTTAGATTTTTGTACCACAAACATGTTATGTAACGATACTGAAATTACTTTACACATCGTTATTGTTATACATAATGCATATGTAGGTACCTATTCCATCAATCCTCACATAATATATAAACATTTTACATCAAACGAGTAGGTCTGTATTATATTCTATTAAAACGACATAAAACTAAAAATAATGTAAAAATATCACAAATTAATAAATTTTATATCAATTATAAAAAGTCTAGTCTATAGCAGCTCGCATATACATATACTTATAAATATGTACTCGTATAATATGTTAACTATCTGCACAATAAAACCAAAAAACACGTGGGACTCCGTATATACCAAGAATTATCATTTCACTTTGACGCCACGATACCAAAAAAATATAACAACATATTTTAAATTGTACACACACAGAAGGTGGTTAAATGATATACATAAGTGTATGTATAAATATATAAGAGCGCGCAAAATGCTTGCTTGCTTTAGTTTTTGTTGTTGAATAAATCGCAACAGGACACTCAGCAAATTATAATTTATATTGATTGGGACTTGGAATCGACCGTATATCGGTTTATATCTAAATAACTTCTACATGTTATATAAAGTGGATATAGCCTGTAATTTAATGTGATTAAGTTATATGTGTATGATTTGAGGGCATTTTTAAGTTTTATTTTTTGCTCCGCATGATTTATATTAGTTTTTTTTTTGTCTTCATATTAGACATTAAGATTAGGTATTTGTTGATTTTAACATTTTCAATATGCGGTTAATTATAGTGTACGATGATGATTGGCTCGGGGTAAAATATCAAAATAAATTGTATTGCACTTTAAGTTTCAATATTTTTTATTTTTTTTATTTAACCATAAAGGAATAATATACGAATGTGTACATATTAAATCAGTGATGAGCAACTTTAAAAATAAGAAAAATATATAAACATATCTGTGGCTTTTTTGAGAATCTAGTTAACTGCAATTACATCATTTTCGGGAAATCACGTTTAAAGATAGGTACCTCGTGAACCTTGTGAATTTACGTTCGACCAAAACATACTAATTCAAATAATTTAGAATGATGGCTACCTATTTGGTTCACCAGGTGGAATATATATCCTAGCTATTTATATCCAAGCTGTAAACAAATAAAATCACCAAATTAATTCATCTATAACCAACAAATTTCAACCATTTTCCCTCTTTCACATTAAAATATTTTTAACTTATGGTCGGATGTAAATAACGATAGGATAAATATCCAACCTTGCGGACCAACCTGGTGAGTTCGCGAGATCGGATATTTACCTTAGCTATTTACATCTGATCGTATAAGATAAAAAATGTTTAACTTGAAAGAGGCGAAATGGATGTATTTTTTTGGTTACAGACTATACAATACACAATTTTGTGGTACTAAACTAAGTACATATTGATAAACACCATGCCTAAATAATTTTGTTACCATTTTGTAATTCAACTGAATACTAATCAAGGGGTTAAAAAGTGTCTAACCTTAAGATTTTTTTTTCGATTTTTATCATAGTTCTGGATTGGCTAAAAATTGCCCCGCCGGCCCGCCGAAACCAGTAGGTCATATTTTTGTCCTGACAAAGATATATTATATATATATATATATATATATATATATATATATATATATATATATATATATATATATATATATATACATATATATATATAATATATATATATATATATATATATATATATATATATATATATATATATATATATATATACATATGTATATATATATATATATATATATATATATATATATATATATATATATATATATATATATATATATATATATATATATATATATATATATATATATATATATATATATATATATATATATATATATATATATATATATATATAAGATATCCCACATAGACAATAGCTCCAGTTACGATGTTGGATTTAGCAGCAACAGAAAATTGTCGAATGCAAGTTCCGCCATAGACATCAACGATAAACTGTTCCAACATGTGTTGACCACAATAGACAAGCAAGCAAATTAAATTAAAACAACTCCGACACCTGGGTCGTCACACCGTTGTTCAAAGCAATCGATGTTCTGAAAGAACGAAATACCGAACTTGAAATATTTCCAGAGGAAGAACATTGGGGTTTAAAAATAATTATATTAATTCATTAAAATTTAGAAACGAGTTTAAGTTAAATCTTAAAAATGTTACATAAAGTTCTTCAAAGATGAAGCTGTCAGAAAAATTAGTCATAAAGTTAAGAAATAAGTTTTTAAATTTTTTTTGAATTTGGTTTTAGATAAATTAAAATCATCCAGCAGAAAACGTCTATTTTCATGGGTGCAAATTTTATATTCTTTGCACCTTGTTGAATATGGTGGTAAGCGAACAACATTTTGTTAGAAAGGTATGTTGTGGTCATACTCCCAGCCCATTTTTTTTTAACAGGAAGTTTAGCAATACGGTTATCGATGTGTCTGTTGAAACTGTTTTCGACGAAGGTGACTCTTAAAAGTTCGTATAAGCCACGTCCACTTGATGATGTTTTGCAATCTTATTTTTCAAACAGTTGACAGATAAATGACGTATTAGTGTGGATTTAAGAGCATTGCAAACTACTAGTTGAAATAATTTCGAGATTGATGATGATGTGGGTATTCCTCTGTACATGTAACGTCATCACGTTTTCCGGATTTAACGATAGGTGTTATCTTAGAGACTTTCCATTTTTCCGGAAACACAGCAGTGGTTAAGGACTAATTAAGCAGTTTGCACAACGGATTTACTAAAATACTTGCAAACGTTTTAAAAAAAAAGGAGGGTATATCGTCAGGTTCACATCCGTCTCCAAAGCACTTCAATGCTGATAGAATGACTTGACGATGTATCCTGCAGTATTGACGTTTGGTCGATAGACAGATTGACAAAATGCCGCAAACATGTCCGCTATTTCCTTGGCATTCATTTTTGTGCTGATATTGTTATAAGTCATGTTGGAACTGTTATAAGTCATGTTGTTGATATTGTTATAAGTCATGTTGTTTTGGATGTATTCTAATATTTGTACTTAAAATTGAAATAAACAAGAATTCCTCACTGTGTTGTAAAAAGGACCCCTTGTCTGCCTCCAGACTTGATTTCATCATTTTAGTATATGCCTTACACTTACGATTTTTTAGATTTATAAGCCGGTGATCGAACCAAGGAGGGTGAACACTTCGTGCTTCGTTATAAGTTGGTACATGGGGGGTTCAAGCTTTGGTGGATGATCTCATAAAATTTGTCGACATTTTTATTCACATCCTTTGCATTTAGAATTTCATCCCTAGATTTACCACAACCAGGAACTCCTTGAACATTTGTAAGAGTTGGTATCGTGATGTTTGCCTTTTTGTACATAATGTTTAAATGGGTGTACGTCAGGAGATCCAACATGATGTCCATGCCCGATGAACAGAATATGTGTCTGTGTGATGTTAAATAGTTATTGGAGTCCTCACAGAATTTAATCAGGTATTCACCGTCAAAGCGAAATTGATGTTAATTAATAGGCTCTTCTATATAATGTTTGGTATGATTGTCGAATACAAATATATTTACCGACCGCAATGAAGAAGCTGCATAAGGCAATAGGTGGATATGCTTGTTGTAATATTTATGCAGGTGGGTTCTTATAAGATTGCTATTCAAGCAAGCTATTCAAGCTTCAAATAAAACATTATTTCGATTATTGAGATTTTGTAGTAGTATTCGGCAGATGAAACCTTATAGAATGTCGGAGATGCTACTGGAAACTAATCCATAGAATTAGATTTCAAAAATTTGAAAGGTTCGCCAGTTATCCAACGTGAAAATAGAAACCTTTCATATTACGGTGCCATATTGAATGGAATATTTAAGATCCATTTGATGTTACGACATGGACCGTTTGTGATATAATCTAAATCCACTTTTAATTTGTTTACTGGACAGTTATTATCCAAAGTGATGGTAAAAGATTTTTCTTTCCGATGTTGTAAGTTAGACGTTAAGGTGTTAAACGCATAAATTAGATCACTGACAGTGTTTATAGATTTCATGTACTCGTATATTTGCTCTTCCAGCATTCACGCTTTTTATTAGCCAGCTATGGATATAATCGTTAACAAAATAATTTCTGATTTCGTTACACATTACTAAATTCTCCCGAGCTGAATTTCTTGCCCAAAATCTGAGGCCAGCTGAAATTGTTCTGCGCAATCCAATGCATCTATCTAACTCAAGTGCGCTATCTTCTGTAGGTTTTATTATACTGTCCACGGTTTTTGGTGGCGCTTTAATTTTTGAAAATAGTATATTAAAGAAGCATCTCCAATAAAAAAAAATGGGAATCTTTTGCCATCGGTACTGTTTGAAAACGCTTGGTCAGTTGGGAAACTTAATTAATTTTTTAATTTTAAAAATCTCTATGCTAGGGCATTTTATAACATGTTTATAAACATGTTTATTATTTACTGATACAGGGTGTCAAAAAAAGTTATTTGAGTTGTTATCTGGGTTCATGTTTTACTTAGTAACTTTTAAATTGCATACGTGACATTATAGGTATGCAGGCCATCCCTTTATTTATACGTTAATGTACAAACAGAGATTATTTTTAAACTTAGTACTCTGTTCGACTTCGCTTCAGATGTCTAAGACACTATGAAGACCAAACTCAGGATCGAAATGGGTGGAGCCATATTGTTGACTCAGGAAGGGATCAGTAATGGCCTTTAAACAGTGTTAATAATAATTTTAATTAAATTATAGAAATTTATTTGCTTGCAAAATCATTTTCATGTGTCTAAAAATACTGCTCGACCTTGCTGCTCTAAAGAACCAGCCTTTGAATTTACATATTCTTTCAAAATATCACGAACATCTTTGGATTGGTGTTTTCGCCGTCCATAACGTGGCTTGTGGGCTAAAAATAAATCTATTTGCGATTGCGACACAAAATACCAAATCCATTTTCCAAACATTTCTTATCTCTGCTTAATCGATAATTGAATATCCTTTCATCATCAGATAGCCTAGCTGATGTGTTTGTCGTGTATGGCTTCCTAATTCTTTTATTTAAAGCGGAATGCATTGTTGGCAACAAAAAAAGTCTGGGTAGCTTTACTCATAGGAAGGTTTTCAGGAAACGACAATAAACCTGCAATGAAAGCTTTATTACACAAAACCAAACCCCTTACACAAAACCAAAACTTTTTGTTTGTACATTAATATCTAAATAAAGGAATGGACTGCATGTACAACGAATTAAAGGAAATTCTAATCTGTAAACAATACGCTACAGCTATAATTAATCTACGTCAAGTATATGTAGTTTAAAAGTTATATGAACCTAGTTACCATCTCAAGCAACTTTTTGTGACATCCTGTTTCTCAGTAAATATTAAAACTAAACCCTAACCTCAGGCATAATTTGTATAAATTTATCAAGGAGTCGTCCCTTAAAATATTTGCACTGAAATTTATAACACCTTGTATATATTGTGTTGCAAACCTTGCGTTCTGGAATCCAGATAAAATGCGTGGTATGAATAAATGGCAATCTACCACAATTTAAACTTAAAACGCCACTTTTGATACTAGTTGCTTACGATTATAAAGATAAATTTCTAGAAAGCTATAAAGCATAGACACTGTAATTGTAATAACACTGTAATTTATTCATAGAGAAACAATCTAAGAAAAGCGAAGAACTAGGGCTTAAATATAGAAAGATGTATTGGCTGATAGGAAGGAGCTCCGCTCTATCAACATACAACAAACTTCTATTATATAAACAAATATTACAACCGGTTTGGACTTATGGTATCCAACTTTGGGGTTGTACTAAACAGAGCAACGTAGAAATCATCCAAAGATTTCAAAACAAAGTATTAAGAAACGTCGTTGATTCACCATGGTATGTTAACAGAGACTTCCATAGGGACCTTAAAGTGGACACTGTTTCGAAGGAAATCCAAAAAAATGCACTGAAGCATATAGGCAAAGGCTTGTACAACATGTTAACACTGAGGTAACTAAGCTATTAAACAACACAGATATTGTACGCAGTCTCAAACGAACTAAACCTTTTGAGCTGGTGTAATTGCTATTGTAAACAACGTAATGCTGATCTAAAATTTGCAATCACGATGTGGTTTACTTCCATTTATCAGACACTATGGAACACCAGTGGGAAGAAGCCATAGATTAATACAACATAGTAAATTAAGTTAGAATAAAATTGTGCATTAGTCCAGGTGGATATAATGTTTATGTGCATTAGTCCAGGTGGATATGATATTATCCAGGTTGTAATAATTGTTTATTTAAAATATTAAATAATAAAAACCAAAAAAAAAAAAAAGTTATGAAGCTGCAAACAAAAATATTTATAGCTACTTTATATTACCATAAAGCGCTAAAACATAAATTGACCCACAAAAAGAGCTAAAAAATAAAGATTTTTTTTTTTTTGTTGGTATGACACTAGACACTAGACAATTTCAATTTTTTTATTTCAATTTAACTTTGTTAAGTTGCACCTTTAGGCACCTTTAATTCGCTATATTCAACGCGACAATCATATTGCTGGGATATCTGCACATCACAATTTTTAATAATCAACATGTTTACCAGATTGTTATTATGAATTTATTGTTATGCCAACAACCAAGTATAATAATGGGAATAACAATATTGCGGTTAATCTTTTACACTTATTTCATTGCTTTCTATTCTTATCTATTTTCAACAATGATTGTTTATTTTTCAATTATTTTTTAATTTTATTCGGGATAATAATTTACACACCTAAATTTCACAATAAAAACAAAATTATGGATTGCTAGAATTTCAATTTCTACAATAGAAAAACAATTGAACGGAAAACAATTCACTGAAACTCAATTCACAGAATAATATTTCCTCCCTTTAGAAAACCAGTTAATCGAGAAATATTTTGTAGAGCGAAGAATAATAAAAATTGAATGTTGACCATGAAAATTTAATAATTGCTCACAATCTCAGTTCATCGAATTCGCTCGACGAATTTCTTCCTTCTGCTGAATTTGTTATAATATATTTACCCAGCACACTTTGTAATAAAAACAACTTAAAATTGTCATTCCACCGTCTTTAGTGCTACGGTTAAAGGTGTCTGGTTCGAATCTGCTTCAAGACAATTCACAATTATGATTTAAATTTTAATTTAATTTTTTCTATAGGTTTCCAAGATTATAAAATTAAGTATTGCCTAACAAGAAATATTTAAAACCATATTCAAAAACACAAAAGATTGTAGGTAGGTACGCATTTTTCAAAATTTATATAAAAAATAATAAAGTAAGCCATATGCTATACGGATAAGGAGAATTTAGTATTTTTGTTTTTTTTTTTGTATATTTGCAAAGAGTGGCCAAAAATGTAAATGAAATAAAGGATAGATACAAACGTTTTTAGGAAATTCAGGTGCCATTAGGCACTGCTCAGGTGACAATATATATCAAATATAATTGCCAAATAAAATTCAAACTTTTACAGTTTGCTAAGATTGCAGTACGCTCCTGCGATTTAGGTTAGATCCTCTTGGTTTGCACCGTGGGTCCATTGTGGCATTGACGAACCTCATTGATTGAACCTCAGTAGATTCCAACCGTTATAATAACAAAAAAAAAAATAAAATTGCTCCAAATTCTCGGTTTAAGTGCATGAAATCGGATATTGTATGAAAACTGAGTTTAAACATTCTCAATAAGTATTGTTTTCTAATTTATTGGTAAGATTAATTGAATACAATTTCGTTAGACATTTGATATGTTCACCGATTCAAAAGTACATTTTTCAGTATCGGCTTGGAACACTTCTTCATCAAATTGATAAACCATTACAAATTATATTTTGATGTGCACATTTCGTTACGCTGTTCAGATGTAATCAAGAGCACTTATAATTCCACCTCTTTAGCCTTCTCACTATATTATGTATATGTATATATGCATATTTTTTTCATGTTATATTTTTTGGAAAAAGCTCGTTTTAATTAAAACCAATTTATTATAACAACTTAACATTTTATATACATATACATATATACATATTTATTAAGAGTATAACTGACATCAAAATTTATGATTGTACGTACATATGTACATTTAATGTTTCCCTTTTCATCTACATAAATATTATATAAAACGAATAAAAATTAATTTTATTATTTATCCAGCCTATTCAATTGTCAGTGAGCAAAAAAAAAATTTTTTTTTTAAAAGTCATACTCCATAAGATGTGAAAATAACAACAATAACAAAAACTGTATGAATATGAATTTGTATATCCTATAAGGTATTAGGTACATACATACATACGTACGTATAAAAGTTAAGATGTTATAACCGAACTAAAAAAAATAAAAAACGTAAAGATAGTATTTTTATTTCTTTCTTTCCACATCTTAACAACTTAATTGTGTCAACAATGTTAAAAACTGTTAAATAGTTTTGTTACAATAGATAATTTTGTAAATGATTAATGGTTGTTTATCGTATAATTTTTCATTGATCTCACAAGAGTTTCTGTATATGTACATATAAAGTTTAGAATCCAATATAAAATTGATTAATTATTGTTGTGAGATTTATGGTTTAAAATAAGGAAACCTGTCTAGTACGAATATAAAAAATAAAATCATTGGTACGCACGTATAGTTGCACGGTGAAATTAATGTGTGTTTTTAAAGACCGATTATTATTTAAAATTAGCAACAAATAGAAATGATACAGGTACGATTGTTAAATACGATTAATGTCCAGGAAGTGATAAGTGCGCCTCAAACACTGATTTTATTTTAATCTATACAGTCTCACTAATTTTACACAATTTAACTCAATTTACATATTTCCACTTTAATTCACTCGACAAAAAAGATTATTCAGTGGAAGCAAACGATGTTTGATGAAAAGTTATTTGTCGATATGCTGGAGGACATTACTTTGTTCGGAACTGCGGATAGCAAATTGAATCAAATCGTAAACCATATATCACAAGAGCTTGTGATGCAGCAATGCCACGGAAATCGTAGGTAAATCGGAAAAAAGATGTGTTGATAATAAATAAATAAATAGCCCAGCTTCGTAGAGAATACCTTCGAGGTAGACGTTTATACCAACGTGCAAGGTTGGAAACTAGGGACGACCTACGCAAACAGTACTGTGTCGCCCGCTCTATACTCAAGTGTGCAATTAGAGCAAGCAAACATAGATGTTTTCAAGAAATGTGTGAAGAAGTGGATCGGGACCCCTGAGGCAGACCTAATAAAATGGTTTTGAATAAGGTTAAGGGTGCATATGTACCATGCCCATCGTGACCACGAGCGTTGGAAAATATCGTCACGTCACTATATACATGGTTAATGTCGAAACAACAGGCGGCGGAGAAATATTCCCATTAATTACAACGGGGGAGGTGCTTAAAGCATGTAGCAAGTTGAAGAATAACAAGGCTCCGGAGATTGATTACTGATAAAATTCACAATATTTCAATTAAATCAGCGGTCCGCTCATACCCAGAGTTGTTTGTAAACTTATTCAACTCATGCATAGAGGAAGAAGTATTCCCAGAGCAATGGAAATTACAGCGGTTGGCACTATTGCCTCTTACCGGCCAATCTGCTTGCTAGATACTGCAGATAAATTATTTGAGAGAATCATATGTGAGAGACTACAAGAAGCCATTAAAAACAAAGTGGACTTGGCGAAGAACCAATATGGGCTCCGTAAAGCTCGCTCTACCTTTGAAGCGATTAAACTCGTAGCGGATACGGCACCAGAGGCAATATCTGGTGATAGATGGAAGGGGGGGTTCTAAAAAGTATTGTGCGATAGTTACATTATATGTGAAAAATGCATTTAACTCGGCGAGTTGGGATTGCGTATTAAACACGGTAATCAATACAGAGGTCCCTCTGTATTTACTGAAAATGGTGGCTAATTGTTTTATGCAACGTGTTTTGAAGTATGAAACCGATGAAGGTACTAAATACTATCACATTTCTGGAGGTGTACCACAGGGGTCTGTGCTGGCACTCACATTGTGCAATGCCATATACGATAACTTTTTTAGACTGCCGATACCAGAAGAACCAATGGTGGTTGGTTTTGCTGATGATCTTGCGATTGTAGTTGTTGCAAAGTACAAAGAAGAGGTGGAAGAAATCTGCTATTCTGCTTCTATTTATGCCACGTATTTTCATAAGTTTTTTGCCCAATGTGCAAAGGAAAATTGGAGAACGTGGAGCACGTATTTTTTGACTGCCTGCGCTTCGAGGAAGAAAGATTGAAACTATATAGGTCTGTGGGAAATGACTTATCACCGTTAACAGAGGTGGTGTGTAAAATAGACAAAGACAATAAAGTTAGATGGCAGCTAAAGCTGAGTCTGTTCTCGCGAAGTAATACATAGCAGTTGTTCCACGAGACAACTATAGGCATAAGAATTTGGGGGTTAGGGTTTAGTCAGCAAGAATCCGACAATCTTACATGTTTATGGATTAGGTCCACATGTGCGGTCTTATGCAGATTCCCCCCTCCACCACAAAAAAAAATACACACACACACACTTGTTATTTGCAGATAAGATTTAAGCGATATTAACATCCTTTTTGTTTTCTCTAATATTCTCATTATTCTCCTTCCATCCATCGAAACGTACGGTAGAGCTTTACACATTGCGGTAATTTAAAATCAAATGTTTCATCCTTTCATACCATCATGTCAAGTTAGACATTAGGCTCTGTCATAAAATCCATAAAACTTCACTAAAAATGGTAAGCTTCCAATCTGTATTTCTATCTCCCATTTGCCACCAAACTTCCTCTAACATCACTGTTCAATATTTCAACATTTTCAGTGCGGATGAAATTTGTACTAATTTTGTACTAAATTTGTCATTTTTAGTAAAAAAATTCACTAAATTCACTCCTTCATACAATAAGGCAGTTTTAACTAAATCTGTATTAACTTTTTATTAAATGTATAAGCACAAAAACCAGAATCCTATTATCTTTGATTTTTAACTTGGCTATTATTCCATAAACTGTCCATTTCTTACGAAATTCGTACTTTTCCGGACATTTTTACATATTTCAATATGAAATATCATATAATGATGTATGGGTTTGAAACATAGAGACACACACAGAAGATCACAAATAGACTCCAGGTGTTTGTGAACAATTGCCTGAGAAGACTGATAAAATGCTTCTCGCCGAACACCTTCAGCAACATAGAACTACTGCGGCAAACAAAGCAAACAAACATTGAGACCGAAATAAGAAAGCGCCAGTGGAGATCGATCAGGCACACATTGAGGAAAAATCCGAATGACATAACACGGATTCCATTAGAGTGAACTCGATAAAACATGGGGAGAGCTGAAAGCAATAGCCCTCAATAGAGTCAGATGGTCCAGCCTAGTATACGCTATTGAACGGCCAAAAAATGGAAAACACAATGAAGCCTAACCAAAAAAATATCAGTCCAAATTAGGTCCGGCCAATTTCATTAATAATTATTCCATAAACTGCCCACTTCTTACGATATTCGCACTTTTTTGGGTATTTTTACATACTCGTATTGTATATGAAATATCCAAGTTAAAAATCTGTAAAATCTGTTGTCAGATTAACACAATGGCCTAACAAATATACATATAAGCCCAAGTGCGGTCATCATGACATGCATACTAAATTTTAATTATTTTGTATAATTTAAAATTGACTTCAATAAAAAATTTATTTATTATATTTATTAATTGAACAGTCGAAATTTTAAATAATTAATTAAATTTAAAACATAAAGTAAAATATTTCCAATATTAGCCAATGGAATTAATGTTTTATCTTCAAACAATCCTAATAAATATTTAAATTAATAAATAGTTAAAGATGAAATTCAAGTTTACTAGTTCGATTTTGCTGTAAAAATAATTTAATTTTGTGGCCCTGAACTTGAGAAACCATCCCAATTTTCTGTTGTAAATCCGGCTTATATATGTTAAATTTCTATTTGAATTAAAATCACAAACATGATTTGCCCTACCAAAAATTTAAGAATTATTTAAACATCAGTCAAAAAGTCAAATCGCACCTTTTTTTTTAAAAACATGAATGCAATAATATTGCGAAACCTCTACTAACCGTACCAATTACATCATTTCACCAGGTCGAATTGAATAATAATAAACCTCAAGCCTGTCCAAAACGGAAATTATTACAAAATTCATAAATAAATCACCCGGAAATTATACATAAAAAAAAATATACAAAAACAAAATTAATAATAATAAAAAATAAATAATAATTTTTATCTTAAAATCAATTTATTAAAAGGAATAACAAAGTAATGAACTTAAATAATCTCCTCCTCTTCATCATCTCGTCTTTATACATACATATTTATATGTACATATGTACACATATTTAAAAGAAAAGAAGATTTTTTTTTGTTTTTTGTTGTGTTCATTTCCAATCTTATAAATATCAATAAGAAATACAATTTTTATTATTATTATTATTTCTTATAACAAAACAGCACACACAAAAAAAAAACTGAAATAAATAATGAAAACAAATAAAACATGCAATAAGACAAATGACTAAACAATAAATTTGGATTATAAACAAAAAAAAATAAAAAAATAATAAAAATAAAAAATTGAAAATAAGAAATAAAGATCAATAATAAGACGGTTATTTTATATCTTATAACTTAATTTTAGTTGTATAAATAAAATATAAATTTAATATTAAAATGAATATAACGTAACGTAAAAATTCTTACGAAAATATTTTCAAATTCCTTTTTAAGGTAAGAGGTGTTGAGTATTTTATTTTTATGTGGTTGCTACCAAATTTTGCCAAACGATTTAAAAACAAAAAAATCATTTTAGTTGGAGTTTTTATTGGGTGTCGTATCAAGATTTTAGATCGTAATCTTTGTAAAATTTTCTCATGCTTTTCGATAAACAATTAATTAATTTTCAATATATGTACATACATTTGGTTAGTCTGCTGCGGTTCAAAGTTTTTTTTATAAATTGGGGGTGTAATCTGTTTTTACTCAGTGCCGAAGAACAACTATTTATTAAAAATATAGTTGTGATTGCGAGTATCACATCACATAGAAGTAGTCCTTAGCTCCGATAAAAATTGTAATTCTGAAACTATTACTCATAACTGAACTGAATTAGATAGAGAGTGTACTTTTCGATACCACAAAATTCTAGTCTTAACACATTTTTGTATCACAGAAAAACCACATTTTTATTCAAAAGTTAAAAAATTACAATCCATTGCTCTTCGATTAACGCCATGTTTGTGACTAAATTTGAAAAATAAAAAACAAAATATAACCGATAAATTTAAATCGAGTACTAGATGAAAAAAAATTAGTTTTATTGAAATAGTAACGGTTCTGTCAGAAATTTGAATTTATATTCAGTTCAACGGTAAATTATACTTCGTGTCGCAACTGTAATACTAATTCAATAAAAAAAAAATCGAATCACAACTGCATACATATGTAGTATGTAAGGAACTTCATTTAATTTATCACTCAGCTGGACGATTTAGTGTTTCCTTTTACAGACTTCATTCTTTATGTGCAGCTTTAATATGTAGGCAAAAACTAAATAAAATATCATTTAGCAGTCGTTTAATTTGACTCTCCGCGTGCGATTACAAAATACATACCAAAGACTTACAAGAAATTTTAGCATCATACAATTCTACCATAATTCGATATTCAAAATATTGGCGTTTGTAAATTAGGTAATTTGCCTGTGAATGAAATGAACCAGAAAGAAGAAATATTATAATTAATACAATTTATATAAGGCAAATCAATGTCTATGGAACATTAATTCTAATTTATTCAAAAGAACCGACAAAACAAATAATGCGTATAAAAAAACCGCAACAGAGATGAAGAAGATATAATAAAAACAAAAATCTACGCACCACGCGTGCATGGCGAAACGACAAAAGGAGTAACAGTGTCCGTTTGAGATCCATGTATTGTTTTACTATACATAAAAAAAAAAATAATTTAAATAAATAAATGAAAGTTCATATAACTCTTATTTGGGATAGCGGATTCGCCGTTTTCTGCTTTCAAAACCTTATTTGGGTTTGACCCCATCCGAATTTAATGCTTGACTGTTTATATGAAACGGAAAACTTTTATTAAACGAGTTATTTGCTGTCTAATTTTCAATTCCTGCTCTTTCTTAGTTTGCGTATATTCTTGGTTGCTGATTTTTGAACCTTTACATAAAAATAACATTTAAAACCATATTTTAATCGAATTTTTCAAGCAGTCACATAGTAAAACACACAAAACTGTCAAAATTGTCTTGCATCAGTATTAAATAATTTTTCGGTGTTTTACCATAGAGAAGGATATATCCTTCTCTATGGTTTTACTATATAGACATGCTAAAAATAATGGTATCAAGTAATTAGTATTATTGTATGTTATTCTGGCTACCAATTTACTTTTCATAAGGCGATAGTCAAAGCAGAACAGTTTTAAATTTAAAGCCGAAAACAAAAGAAAATCGAAACGTGTTTAAGTTTGTATGGATGCTTTAAAGAACAATTGAATTCTTAAAATACTAGATTGCATAATATTAAATAATTGAAACGCAACACGAAAACAAAGTGATCGAATACATTTTTGGCGTATGTTCAGTGATTTGGTACTGTGAAGTTCATTGGTGTTTTTGAAAAAATTACGATAAGTGTTCCAGAGAACTCGAAAAAAATCATTTTTTTATTCTTGTGTTAGGGAAAATAAACGTTTGAAGTCAAAATGATATTTTTACAGTTAAAACTTTGAAATATTGAACGCACCTCTGTTTTGTTGTTCTTTTTCATATTACTGATGTTTCAATGTTGTATCTCATTTTGTCGGACAAAGTATAGTGACCAGATATACTCTTTGCAAGAGTATTGGTACTCTTTTGTTTAGGTTTACTCTTTACTCTTTTGTTAGACAAACATCATGTATACTCTATTTGCGGTTATATTCACTTTCTTTTAAACCAACAATATTATATGCTTTCATGCCACAAAGTTATAAAAGTACAAACGAATACAATTATGCGAGGCAAACTTCCAATCAATACTAGAGATGTATTACCACTTCGTCGTATCCCAGTCTTAACATAAAGCTAGACAAAGTACCTCGACCATTGAAGATATGATCATGGTTTTGAAGGAATGTTATTGTTTTAATAATTAAAAGAAACATTAACTAGTCAGAGGTTCCAATTTGAACTGAGTGGGGTTGGGTAGCATTAGCCAGTTGATCAGTTGGCTGTATATGAACTGCATCAACTATTTAAAAATTGTTTGTTGCTTGGTTGGAACGTCTTCAAATATTTAAATTTTGTAAAGCCTTCTTTTTTGCGTTCGAAAATATCTGGTCAGTCTAGGACGATTTTGAACGTCACTGAACGTAGTAAATGGCATAAATTGGCAAACAACTTGTTATTTTTTGTCTTCAGTTGACGTATCACAAAAGTAAATCACCATAAGCATATAAGGCATTCTGAGATTAATTTTTTTTTAAAATGAAGGAAACATCAAAAAATTGTATTTCCAAATTCCAAATGAGGTGTAAAAAATGTAATACAAAAGCACAAAGGGGTCAAATACATTTCGATGATTAAATCGGAAGCGATCATGTCAAACTTGTTCGATTTTATTATTATTTAAATTGATCCTTTACAGTTTTATAGTAAGACTGCCGATTGTTAATGTCACTTTACCAACTCTGTTATTTTTGGTAATGATGAAAAATATGGAAACAATACTTTTACTACCGTTATCGCTTAAATTTTATTATTCAAAATCTTATCGACTTTATTATATCAGCTCTTGTGGCTGAACTCATTGATTGGAGCATTCACATCGATGATGACATCTTTATAGTGCGGTGGGATTGATTTGCTTAATAGAGCCAATAATAGGGAATCCGAGTTCACAAAATTTTTAGTAGCGACTGTAGGTATAATTCCTGTATTGTCAATCAATCTTGTAGCATACTCAGCAATATAATAAGCAAAATATTTCAGTCCAAACAGCTCTTTTATAATTTTATCATTTTAACAAATAGTTTGATGTTCAACATAGTAAATTCAGTTCTGGCTGCGATTAGACTAAAATCACTTCAGAGAATTCGCCAGGACCCAAAGTATTTTAACAATGTGGCTTATTGATATGGCTCACTGCCACATGAAATGTGTAAGTGAATAACCAAGTTTTTCGGATTTGAGGTTCATAAAATTCTAGACTTATGTTTTCATTTGAGCTTAAATAAGGGTACAACTTTTTACTAATTCCCGTATAAAAACTAATGTAAATATGAACTCACGGTGTAAACATTTTATACTAAGCACCGTTACAGCACAATTGCTGAGTGTCTAACACCGAAGCTGGCGAATAATAATTAATTAAAAATCTAGCACAAAAACCCTCTGTTTCACAATTTTCAATGATTCTGTCAAACTCTAAACAGTATAAATATTAATTGCTGAATTGCTAGCAAAATTAAAGTATATTAATATATTTTCATATAAATATAAGGCAAGAAAAAGCAGCGCGTTTTTTCTATTATTTTTTTACAACATATCGGATCATAAAATGAGGTTTAATCAACATTTTAAGTTAAAATAATTTGTTTTCAAATAGATTCACAATAGACAAAAAAGTCTTATTTTGTTTTTATGTTTACCATAGATGTCTCTAAAGAGATTGGTACGAGGTAAAAAAAAGGAAACCTGATACTTCACATTAATCTTTTTAAAAGGCATTGTTTTCGGTGCTACCTTGGTGAAGAAAATTTTCCATCATATAATTTTTAAAATTATTGAAAAGTTCAAAAGGATTTGCAGGATTACAGTGACACAATATTGTTACAAAAAACGATCTCAATGAACCGGGTAATATATGATTGCTCGCTTCTAATAAACAGTTATGCCACTCTTTAAAACTAGGATGTGTCAAGCTATTAAAAGTGTTTAAACATTCGTAAGATATTGCTTCGGCCCCTTTAACAACAAAGGAGTAGTTATCTGAGATGGTACGGCTCAGTACCTTTTGGAGAAACTGATATGATTCTGCCGATAGTTATTTCTTCAAAATGTGAATTTGGCGATTAGCAATTGGTATATTTGAGCGTGATAGTGGCAGAGTCTCAGAAATCTGTGGAGGGCGCCGTTTGTATTTTGGATAAATCCATAGATATGTCAGTTGCAGTGCAAAACATTTTAGGAAACTGTTTAGAATATTTTCCTTCCATCATACAAACACAGTTGGGATTTAGTGTTCCACGTGGACATGAATGTTGTGTTTGAGAATTATTTCATGCAGAGCTAAATTTTCAGTCTTAGAAGGCATCTCAGCAGAAATTATTCTGTCAACATCATGAGATGTGTTAAACTTATCTGATTTGGTCATTGCAAAGAAAGAGTGAGCATGAGGAAATCGTTTTTAATGCTCGATTATGTAAACGTAACAGACAGCAGTTCCGAAAATATGCTTATTTGATAGTCATTTTAAAATTCTTTTAATTTTAGATTGAAAACGCGGGTTACCATATTCGGACGATCAGATGGGTTTGTAGTTCGGATTTGATTTCTTTCCATGAAGGGTTACACGTGAATGTAATAAACAAATCAGAACGATCGAATTTCCTTACCATCGCCATGTTGTCTTGATACAATTTTGACATGAAAAGCGGGCCGCGCACAAGCACTATTATCACGCCCTATGTTATTTAGATAGTCTAGGAGACTTTTATAAAAATCTACCCGTATCGCTTTCTGATTTGACCGGATAAAATTTAACCTATTCGATTCTCTGGGTGCGTAGGCGTAAACTAAATACTGCTGAAATAATTTACCACCATAATATAAAGGATTAAAAGTTGTTCGACGAATTGCGATTTTATGTGAATAGAACTGTAACGTTGTAATTTTGTTTCGAACGGCGGTAGCATGATCAGCAACGAGTAATCAATAATGATATCTTATTTATAGTGTGATCATTTCTGATGGTATTTGCAACCTCGCATTCATGTACATCTCGCGGTTTCTTGTAACTTTGTGCATATGGAGAAATAGTTTGAAGTACTGTTGATATAGTATGCATAATGCGTTTATTACATTTATGATTGGCCGGGTTGTGTCATACATAAACAATTCGGCGTAAGATAAACTGAAACCATACGTTCTTGGTAATTATCGCCATTTAATGATAAATCGATCGGAATATTTTCTGAAAAACGATGATATACCTCTCTAGATATTTTAAATGAATATACGCCTTGTATATTGTCGTATATACTGCTTAAAATTTTTGCTTTTACTGTCTATACCAACAAAGAGTTCCTTTATTTCATTCTGGAAGTTCGTGCTTATCGGTCAATTTGACAATTTGCCTTGATGACAAAAACTACTTTTATTTTCAGATTTAAAAAAAACTGCGTCACAATAGAGGCACTTATTACATAAATCACCGCAGATTTAAAGAAAATATTATTTTGCTGTCTGGTTCAAGATTTTATTTTATTTTCGATCCGCCGTTGTCGCCTGCGTGCATTTATTTCGTCTCGGACTAAAGAAATTTGCAGACGTGCTCGATTTTATGCGCTATCCATTCTTGATTATGATCGCGATTATACAAAATATAAAATTTCTATTTACGCAAACCAAATCAATTTATAAAAATAAAAATATTAGTTACACGTATTTTTGACAGCAATTTAAATGTTTGGTTTTCAAATGTTATACGTCTGTTCACTTTTATAGTTTTTTTTTCTCAAAAATTTTGTTTATTATTTACAAAAACAAATTCCATGATTTGGTTTTCTGTTTCGGTTACTATTTTATCGTCAAGCTAATGCAAACTATTGTAAGTTCATTAGTTTATTGCATTTTACATTTACGAAAGTTTTATTTTGCAACAGGGACATCTATTAGACGTCTTTGGAAATTACGAAAGTTTTATTGTACCATTTTGTATATTATATCAGCGAAAATGCTGAAAGTCGGAAATCAGTTATCGCGAAAACTTGTGAGAGGCGAAAAAACTATTAAAATATATCCCTTTTAAAATAATTTCCAAGAAAATATAACCTTTAAAACGAAAAATTCCAAGACGCGGAC
Source organism: Tipula unca (assembly GCA_951394425.1). Lineage (NCBI taxonomy): Eukaryota > Metazoa > Arthropoda > Insecta > Diptera > Tipulidae > Tipula > Tipula unca. The sequence continues at coordinate 93,801,402 of OX596382.1, forward strand.
GAAATTTCGTCACTCAGTACAAATTAAAAGTTTTGGAATCCTCAGGGGCGAAAATTAAATAAAAAGATATGTCAAAAAATGAAAATAAATGTGTTCGTCTATTAATTATATTATGTGCTCGTCTATTACTCATATATTGCTCGTCTATTATACTCGTATGTACATAATTTAAAAATGAGTATTAAACAAAAAATAAAAAATTTAAATTTAAAAGAAAAATATCAAGCAATAGAAATGAAAAAAATAGAGTGACAGTGGAGGACATTGCCAAAAAATTCGTTTGCGGAGAAACACAAATTTATAGTGCAATAATAAATAAAGGCATCATAACCGAAAGGTATCTCAAAAGTCGCGAGAGTCAATTGATGACCAAAAAAAGCGTACTACAGAATAGGCTAAAATTGACGAACCTTTATTTGAGTGGTTCGGCGTTGCACGTGGCAAACATTTCAACAGGCAACAATTTTTCAACCACTGATTATCTGGGAAAGTTTAAAGCCAAAGTGCTTCTAAAATAAAAATAATCAAAAAGTGCAGTGAGTGTAGTTTCTTTTTAATTATTTTATGTATGTACATATTGAACATAGTGAAAAAAAAAATTAAAATTGCAGTGTTAGCTTTTTTTTTAAATTTATTTTATATACACTCCCGGCCAAAATTATTGGGTCGATGGGGAACATCAAATCCGGTCGGTAAAATGAGTGAGGACGAGGAACCATTTTCTTTCCATAGGCGCTCTAATCAGAAAAAATCCCAAGATACGTTGAGGAATTGTAATATACGAATGAGTGAAGCAGAAATGGATAATATAGATCCTTTCCAAAAGAGTCAGGTTCTACCGAGGTCTCCTACGAGAGCCTGTAGCACGTTCACCACGAAGATTAACAAAATAATACCTACAGAACTTGTGGAGTTACCGAGAAATGCTTTTCCATAGGATAACAATTGTTCTAAAAAAGAATAAATGCTGTATCAGAAATGCTGAATTGCGTAAGGCCAATGCTGCATTGGATGAATCTAATAATTTAAATAAGCAATTAAATGATAAAATTGCTTGGATGCAGGAACATATAAGGATTCTTGAAAACGAAGTTAAAGCCCTTAAAGCAAAGGAAAACGTTGATTCTTCTCCTACCCAAAAAGTAATGGAACTAGAATACCATACAGATGAAGATGAATTAGCTCACGAAACTGAGTGGATTAGAGTCAAAAGCCAGAGAAAAAAAAGGAGAAGGAATGATACACCTACTCCTCCTCAACTAAAAGAGACAATTCCTAAAATAATCCAAAACAATCCAAAAAAATTACATCCACCACCCCCAATAGTTATAGATGGAGTTAAAAACTATGATCTACTGTATGAGAAAATTAAAACAATAACTAAAACAGATAAGTTTAATACAAAATTGATGAGTGGAAACAACATCAAAATAAACTTAGCAGATGGTGAAACCTACAGAGAAATGACAAAAATATTAAGCGAAGAGGGACATTCCTGGCATACGTTTGAAAACAAACAAATCAGACCAATTAGGGTAATGGTTAAAAATCTGCACTCTACATGTAAACCAGAAAAAATAATTGAGGACCTGAAAGGAAAAGGTTTTAATGCAACTGAAGCATCAATTAAGCTAAAACGAAGAAGTAAGGAGCCTCTGAACATGTATATGCTGACATTCAGCGCAGATGATGATATTGAAAAAATACATCAAATCAAGTACATCTTGGGATGCAAAGTCAATATTGAGCCCCTAAGAAGATCTAGGCTTATACCACAATGTAAAAAATGTCAAGCATATGGACATACTCAAAAATACTGTAACAAAGAACCCAGGTGTGTCAAATGTACAGGTAAACACCATACTAGAGATTGTATCAAACCCACAGATGTACAGCCTAGATGCGTACATTGTGGAGAAAACCATCCAGCTAACTACAGAGGATGCAGTGTTGCTATTGAATTGCAAAACATCAAAAATAAAAACATACATGCTAAAAATACAAATGTAATAAAGAAGCAAACTGTTGGAATAAACAGGCCTGAATCATTTAAAGGAGACATAAGGCGTAAAGTGTCGATAGCCTCTCAAGCAGAAGTGGGCAAAAAAACTTACGCTCAAGTAATGATGAGTAACGAAAACAAACAAAAAACTCCTCAAACAGACGACATAAATCAAACGCTTAAGCTGATATTGGGCAAACTTAATACTTTTGATCAGCGATTACAGAAACTAAAATACAGTACCAAGGGAGCCATCCCTGAACAAAACCATGTCTAACGACTTAAGAATTTTATGCTGGAATGCCAATGGACTCCAGCAACACCAACAGGAATTGCAAATGGTTCTGGACGCAGAGAAAATCGATGTCTGTCTCATTTCTGAAACTCACTTCACTAGGCAATCAATTATCAAATTTAGAAATTATAAAACATATCACACTATTCACCCGGGAAATACTGCCAAGGGAGGTAGTGCTGTTATAATTAGAAATAGTAATAATCACTTCGAGGAATTAAAATATGAAACAGAACAAATACAAGCAACAGCTGTTAATATCAAGACCAAAAATAACTCTATTAGTGTTATTGGAATTTACTGCCCACCGAAACACTCTCTAAAAGAAAAAGATTATCTTAAATTTTTCAGTAAACTAGGGAAAAGATTTTTAATTGGAGGAGATTTTAATGCAAAAAATATTCACTGGGGTTCTAGACTAACAACAACCAAAGGGAAAGAACTCCTCAATGCTATCAGAAAATACGGTTGTGAAGCCTTATCCAATGGTAAACCGACCTACTGGCCAACTGATCCAAATAAAATACCAGATCTGATTGATTTCTTTATAGTGAAAAATATATCTGTAAATTATATACATATAGATGAAAGTCTTGACTTAAGCTCTGATCACTCCCCAATACTTTTCACATTAAGTGAAAGGATCATTCAAAAAAAAATCTATCCTAGTTTAGTAAATAAACACACAAATTGGGAATACTTTAGACTGTCTTTAGAAAGAAAAATTAACTTAATGGTTCCGCTAAGGAGTGAGGAGCAATTAGAAAAAGAAGTTCACAAGTTCATATGTGACATACAGCAGTCAGCTTGGGAAAACACTCCTGAAGTTAAAAAGAAAATTAAGGGAGACAACTACCCTAGAGAAATTAGAGAGCTTTTGGCAGAAAAAAGAAGGGCAAGGAGAATATGGCAACAAACTAGAGCCCCTCAATATAAAACTAAGCTAAACAATCTGACTCAGCTACTTAAAAGGGAAATCAAAGATTTGAAAGACGAATCTATCAGTAACTACCTCAGAAAATTATCTAATGATACTAGTACTGATTATTCTCTCTGGAGAGCAACCAGAAGAATTAAAAGGCCAATAATGCAGATTCCTCCAATCAGAACAGAAGATAACAAATGGGCCAGAAATAACGAAGATAAAGTACGAAATTTTGCTGAATACCTGGAAAAAATATTTGAACCACATGATGACCAATCATTGGAAGCCGAAATAATAACTGGAAAGGTTGTACAGGAAAGTGAAGAAATCCTACGAGCAACACCAAAAGAAGTCATGTATGAGATAAAAACAAATATGAATCCGGGAAAAGCGCCGGGTTATGACCTTATTACAGCAGAAATTTTAAAAGAACTACCAAGGAAAGCATTATTAAAGCTCACCAATATTATAAATGCCGCCTTTCGATTGAAATATGTACCCAGCCTTTGGAAAATTGCAGAAGTAATTATGATTCCTAAACCTGGGAAACCACCACACAAAACTGGATCATACAGGCCAACATCACTATTACCAGTTATGTCTAAACTCTTTGAGAAGTTATTAGTAAAAAGATTAAATCCGATAATTGAGAGGAAAAACCTGATTCCAAATCATCAGTTCGGTTTTCGCAACCAACACTCAACATTAGATCAAGTACACAGAATAACTAATATTATTGAAAGAGCATTAGAGGAGAAAGAAGTCTGCTCAACGATATTCTTAGACGTTGCACAGGCCTTTGATAAAGTTTGGCACGAAGGACTTAACTATAAGTTAAGAACTGTACTACCAATGCAATTCACTACAATATTAGAATCATACTTGAAAGATAGATTCTTTAGAGTAAAATTAGACGATTCCTATTCTGAATTGAAAGAAATCAAGGCAGGAGTACCGCAGGGCAGTGTATTAGATCCTGTCCTATACCTATTGTACACTAATGATCTCCCTGTATTAGAAAACAACACTGTGGCGACATTTGCTGATGACACGGCAATCTTAGCTGTTGGAGATAGCAACGAAGAATCAACTCATAGTTTACAGTTAGCTATTACTCAAATACATAACTGGACCAAAAGATGGCGAATTAAACTTAACGAAACTAAATCAGTTCACATCAATTTTACAAACAAACGACTCGAACATATTCCGGTTACAATTAATCAAGAAATAATACCGTATGCCAACACGGCTAAGTATAGATGCTAAACTACGATGGAAAGCACACGTCAAAAAGAAAAGTGAAGAACTGGGGCTTAAATATAGAAAGATGTATTGGCTGATAGGAAGGAGCTCCGCTCTATCAACATACAACAAACTTCTATTATATAAACAAATATTAAAACCGGTTTGGACTTATGGTATACAACTTTGGGATTGTACCAAACAGAGCAACGTGGAAATCATCCAAAGATTTCAAAACAAAGTATTAAGGAACATCGTTGATGCACCATGGTATGTTAGAAACAGAGACCTCCATAGGGACCTTAAAGTGGACACAGTTTCAAAGGAATACCAAAAAAATGCACTGAGACATAGGCAAAGGCTCGAACAACATGTTAACACTGAGGCAACTAAGCTGTTAAACAACACAGATATTGTACGCAGGCTCAAACGAACTAAACCTTTTGAGCTGGTGTAATTGCTAGTGTAAACAGCGTAATGCTGATGTAAAATCCACAATGTGGTTTAATTCAATTTATCAGACACTATGGAACACCAGTGGGAAGAAGCCATAGATTAATACAACATAGTAAATTAAATTAGAATAAAATTGCTCATTAGTCCAGGTGACTAGATTGTAATAATTGTTTATTTAAAATATTTAAATAAAATTGAAAAAAAAAAAAAATTTTTTTGATCAAATTGCTGTGAAATTGTGAAATTAAATGTTGTATAACCCTATATGAATAGGCCCGCGCATTGAGATTTAAAACCATATTATTTCACTAACCGGGGCATTAGTTTAACATCTTTTATCTTTCGCCAACAACACCTTTTAATCTAAAAGTTATAACAAAAACCAATAGGAAAGTAATTATTGGGAAACCCTACTATATAAGACCAAGTACTGAATACTTCGTTGGATAGCCTTGAATTCCTACTGAACTAATTTAAAGTTTTAATAATCCCACACTCGTGTTAAACAATTTTATTTTTATTTTAATTGTATTTCAATTTTTATGAGACCACCCAATTATTATTTAATTTTGTCATTAAACAATATCGCATTTGCTGAAATATTAACCAGACCAGTAATAAACATTTATTAACACGATAATTATTATTAAAATTAAAGATTATAAAAAAGATTATATCTTAATGCTGCAATACGATATACATTTACTAAAGTTATTTTTATGAATAATTATTTGTTATTGGTTTATCATGTAAACGGACTAGTATTACATGAATAAAACCAAAGTTTATTTGCAATTTGGCTAATTGTCAGTCAATCAATATGTATATATGTGTATAGGTATGTTAAAAGACTTTTAAATTAATTTTATAATAATCATTAAATTATAATTTCACAAGAAAACTTGTTTCAAGATCAAAAATATTTTTATTGCTTTGCTTCATTTCTTCGCTACAAAAGATTTTTGCCGTTTTTTTTTTGTTTGTAAGTAGGAGATATTAGCAATAACTACATATATATAAATACGGCATACAACGTATCCGATATAATAAATGCGGCATCGTTTTTCTTGTGTGCCCACAAACAAAAAAATGTTAAAAGGTGCTAATCATTTTATATCGTCTCTGTGTTATATTCTATTATTTATAGTTAATAACAAAAAAATGTTTTATTAATTTTTTAATTAGAAATTAATTGTAAATGCTTGATTTTCTCTGCGTTCGATTTATTTTCTTGTGCCGCTTCTTTTTATATAAACAAATGCATGCGTTAGAGGTATGTGCATTACAGTATATATACATACATACATATGTATATAATAGGCCCACGCAATCATAATGTGTTAAATTACCATACATATATGTAGTCATGTTGTTTCGTATGCAATAAATAATTTTCAGTTTTGTTTCTGTGCTACCATTACGCTTTTCTATATGCGCGATCTCTAAACTATGTATAACTCTATATAGAGACATTATACACAAAAAATCGTTATAAATTTATTATTGTTGATTGGATTTATTGTTATATAAAATAAAATTGAAAGGTTATTATTTTTTGTTGTTGTTTTTATTTTAAACTTTATTTCGTTTGACGTTTCTGTGATGATGGTGGTAAAACACGCTATCAAAACCAATTTTTCCATTAATTTTATAGTTTTCCCACGCAAGATAAGAAAAAAAAATGTAATTTCCACTTTACATGAAAATTGTCCTAAATTATTTATATATCGATATATAAAATGTCAACGCAAGAACAAAGTGTCAAATGTATTATGAACGTACTTTCAGGGCACATCACATTATATTTTTATTTAATTTGGTTATACAGCGCGCACACCTTTATATACATGGTGAAAGTATATTGCGCGATATCCATCAAAATTATTTTTTATGTTTTTATTTTTTTTAACGAAAATCGCCGCACATCTTTTTTAAAATACAAGAAGAACGGCGGCCGACTAAAAAATTCCTCCAAACAAGAATATAATTGGACATTCCATCAAATGAGAATATAATTTAAATATCCAATTAATAAGAAGCAGGTTTTAAATACAATGCCTTGTACATGTTCGCGCATACATATATAACCGACGAAACTGAAAAATTTCTTCTTATCTTTCTGACATCTTTTTGTTGGCCATTATCTCATCACAGGTTTTTTTTTTTTTTTTTTGTATATTTTTGACCAAATGTACAAATATACACACAAAAAATAACGTGAAGAAAACAAAATTTATGATTTATTGTATATCTGTTTTATCACAATTTTTTGATCTTAAAGAAAATATGATAATGTAACAACATAACCGCGCGTACCATATTATATGTGTATATGTATTATACAGTCATGTCAATTCGATTAATAACATTTTGTTGTTTTATCGCGCACACACCTATATACATATAATATTGTTATAAGATTTGATGTTGATATCACTTATTTATATATATAAACATACGTTTAGTCGTATATGTACTTATATACATATATGTTAAATAATTTTTTCGAGATTAGATTTTCGCGTGTTTAACGCAATGCCATATACATATTTTAGATTAGGCATTAGTCATTACTTATATAGCAGAGTAGTCATGTATGTTTTGTACAGCATTTATGAAAAAATATTAAGAACGTAAGTTAAAGAAAGTGATAACAAGTGTTTTTATATATTGATCATAAATTTTACACGCGAGTCTGTTAAATTCTGGAATACATATACATATATATACGCTTGGTTGGGCAGTTTAACCTTTTAACATTGTATTCATATGTGGTATTTCATATAGAGATTTTATGTGGAAAAACATGTTCTGCCCAATCTCATTAACTTCTAAAGAATTAGAGAGTATAGATATACAATTTATCGGAGAACAGTTTTTGTCTCATTTTGCCTCTATTCATCGTACAGCGTTATCGAGCTATTAAGTAACATAAGTAGTTTAAAGATATGTCGTCGGTCGCGAACATTTACAATACGCGAACGTATTGCTACACAAGATACGTGTGTCTACGATTATTGTTGACTCGTCATGTCCCACATTATGTTGTTATCTTAACTCTTGCCCCCTAAAAGATCCACGTTCCGTGGGTCAAAAGTTTGATCTAATTGGTTGGATTCCTTGCTGGTTGCTGGAATTCTCTTCCTGGTGGGTTGGTTGGTTTATGAACAGCATTCCTCTTTATCTCCTTTATCTTGTCCTGTTGACAAGAAAATATTTGCTGGAGTTGTTACTAAAACAGTTCCATTAAAGTTGATCAGAAGTATTGTCGTTCAATGCTTTGGTAATTTGGTATAATTATAATTAGGTATAATTATTGTATTAATTTTTGATCTGGGCTTTATGAATTTTTTTTCCGATGTTTGTATTTTGCCTGGAACCTCGGTTTGTTTGTTGCCTGGATTTGCTTAGTTGCTGTAAAGATCGTATCACCAGGTTCCCCCGTTTTAGGTATTTTTTTCTTTGAATTTCCTCTTATAATTTTAGTTTCTTGAGCTTTCTTGATTCTTTCGATTAAATCCTCATTTAATTTGGTTTTAAAATCGGTTAGATTTTGGTAGTTAATCCGACGGAATGTATAGAATTGTTGTAGCGATCCACCTCTATGTTGATCAACTCATTCATTGTCAATTCCTTTAGTTCGTTTTGCAAGCATCTGAAGATTTCAATTATTGTTAAATGCACTCACTCAACAGTCCCATTTACTTCACTCCTCTGTGACAGTGTTAGATACATTTCGACTCCTAAGGTTTTCAGGTAGTCTGTGATAATAAGGTCATGAAGCCCCTCTCTTTGTCCATTACAGCCATCTTGCGTATATTTCTTTATTAAACTAGCCATTCGCGGAAAATAGTATTTCTCCAAGATTTGTTTCCTGTTCTCCGTATGATTTTGGTGTGCCCTTTTGTGTTCCTCTTTTATAATCAAAATTTTGTTTTCTTCATTGCAGATATCCGTAACCATTCTTTGAGTTAGGTGAATTTTGTAACTGGAGAAGTGTTCCTCAAAGATTTCCTGATTCCTGAACGCATCAATTGGTGCTTTGCAGTATTTTATTAGGCTTTTAGAATTCTCCTCGGCGCTGTGAATTGTTCCTTCAGTGGGCAACGTGTTTATTTATAGTTCCAACTTAATTAGTGCAACCAGGTTTGTAGACAAGTTCGTAGTTGTACTATTCCACGCGCGCTTTCCATCTTTTCAACTTGGCGTTGTTATTTCTGTTGCTAAGAGGAAATGTTAAAGGTTGGTGGTCTGTAAGGATTCTAATTTTATTGGCTCCATATAAGTAGTTTCTCAAGTTGTCCAAAGCCCAAATTATTGCCAACATTTCTTTTTCGTTGACTGCATAATTTTCTTTTATTTTGTTTATAGGAATCTGAAAATACACGTGATTGGTCTGTCCTTCCCAATGTCCCCTTATGATAGTACGGCCCCCATTGCTGTATCCGAGGCGTCGGTAGTCAGGTTGAATGGTTTGCAGAAGTTGGAAAATATCAATATTTTCGATACTGGTTTGCTTTAATCTGGCCGTTTTCGTCCCTTGTAAGGTTTATTAAGGGTTTTGCTATCTTCGCCAAATTCTTAATCAAGCGCCTGTAGTATGATGCTAACCCGAGAAATGATTTTAGTTCTTCGATCGTACTTAATCCCTTGGTTCATGATGATATTACCTTGGAATTCGGTTTCCGTTCTTAAGAATTCCGTTTTATCTAAATTCCTTAGGTTGGCCTTTTCAGATTTTCAACACGTCATCGATCATCCTCTGGAAGATAGCCGGTGCATTTTTAAGTTCAAAACTTGGAATTCCCAAAATTCGCGAGATGGCGTTAGAGATGTCCGGGATCGGATGAGTATCTGAGATGATGACGGCATTTAATCGCTTAAAATCAATAACCATCCTGTATTTTTGTGTACCCGAAGCGTCAGATTTTTTGTTCACTATCCAGATCGGTGAGTTATATGGGCTTCTCGAAGGCCGTATGATCCCATCCTTCTTCGTTCCTCATATTGATTCGATAAGGATACATCGATAAGGATGTATCGATCGGTGTTTTGTCATTTACTGGACCAAACCTGTGTTTTATATTTTGAAATTGTTAGTTGAATTTTCTGTTTTAATTGGGAAGAGAGCTGGCTGTCTCGTAAAGGGTGAGTTGCCTTAAATTTATATTCATGTATTCTAAAACTTAGAAAATCGTGGCTGGCCGTTGTACTCCTTAGTTACATCGCGTCAAGCTGCGCATCAATGATCGTATATAACGCATTTGTTCTTATTGCCCGAAAGCATTCTACAGACAGATAGTAAAAGGTTTTGAAGAAAAACTCAAAACACGGTGTGGTATTTTTTTTTTTTTTAACTTTTAAGCCTAACATATATGTAGATTACATACGAAAGACATCGTAGATTAAAACAAAAATTCTTAAGCGATTGCTCGATGGATTGGGTGACAGTTGCGTGCGTAAAACATTTAAAAACTACCAGTTCTGTTCAACAGTCTCTGTGAAAAGTATATATTTGTTAATGGTTATTAATGGTTTTCTCTAGCTACACTACACTTACACTAGCTTTTCTGTCAAATTAACGAGACTCTCTCCCATTATGAATCCTAGGAAGTTCTGAAATAAAGAAGAGGGGATTGTTCCTAGCGAACACCTTCGCTAATAATATGTCAAAAAACTACGGCAACTAAAAAAAGGATAATGCTGTTATCGTCTCAGATTTAATGATGAAATTCTTTGTTTGTTAGAATTAGAAAGTGAGTCCTGGAAATTCCCGGCACTCGTTTCCCGAGATTTTTATGATGACGAGAATGATGACATTGTCACAATATCGGAGCTTCTTTAACCTTTCGAAGTATCAACTGATGTTGTTCAATTTTGCATTCAAATAGAAGACTATCATAAAATTTTACAAACAGAAATTCATTTATTTATGACTTCTAGAAAGAACAAAAATTTGGAAAAATTATTTGAGTCTTTGGAAACTATTCAGCCAATTCCAGTTGAATGTGATCGAAGATTTTTCAATTCTTTAAATTTTTTACTAAAAACTGGTGAATCCTTAGCGCAATAAAATATCACTAAGCTCGTTAGATCAGTTACACATGTGATGTGTAAGTGATGTTAGCTTACATGGCAATGCGAAGACCATTCGAGTGCCGCGAAAACAAGTAGATTCGTTTCCATTTTTTATATTACGATTTACGTTTCACTATACGAGTAGCACAATTTCCATGAATTAATAATTATTCGAATAAGTTATATTTAATTGTTTTATGTGAATCCCGAGTCCCATTGCTAATTTGTCGGGTATTCGCACCCCCTATCTAGAGTACCCTATAGGTAAAATGCTGTAATGATGAATTTAGAAACCCATATTTTGGATATATCACTTTATACGCAAGAATTATTTTAAAATCTCATGTACGATAAATTATTACGTCACAGATAGATATTGTTGTACTAGCAAGAAAAGAAAGTTGCATCTACGATAAATTATTTATATGGTAAATTGTTTTACGATAAATTGGCTTCGTTAAACTGTTTACGATAAACTGCCTTAGTATAAATATTGAACTGATAGATAAAATTTACAAAGGTGTGTTTGAAACTATCACGATACTATCGCATTACTATAAAAAGGGGAAAATGTATAAAAATATTATATTTGAGCCTAAATTACCTTTTTAGTGAACATTTTTAGAAATTGTATACTTATGACGTATCACTGGGGCTTTCCAATTTTAATAGATATTTTTATTAGGAATCTGTAGGCGAATAAATTATGTTATTTAAAATAGTGGGAGACACTCAGATATAGATACCAATTCGAAAACAACTTGTTGGCAAAGCTAAACTTTTGGATTTTTGGAATCTATTTATGTATAGATGTTGTAGGTGCAATCTGTTCATCAATTTGATAAATGAATAGTACCAGTAGTACACTAGTACAGACAGACATGAAGCTGTATGCAAAGTACAGACGGCCAATTAAAATGGAGCTGTAACCGTGCCTCGCCTGCTTTGTTGATAACAATTAAATTTTAAAATAAAAAATAAAACTTCAAATTCCAACAAAATAATTTGCACGTAAATTTTTTGTCAATCACATTATCTTAGTTTTTGTTTCATTTAATGTTTTTTAAAACAATTTCTTTTAGTTGTTACGAAAATTTTCTTTAGTTGGGTCAATTAAAAGAAATGAGGAAATTATAATCTAAAATATATATTAAATATAATTGGAAATAGTGATATTTTAATTCGGGTTATAAAAATAAATACTTAAATAAAAATATCCTACATATTTTGTGTGGGTATTATTAAACGTAGTATATTATGTATGTACATAATAAGTATGTGTTTTTTGTGTTCAGTTCATAAAACCGTAAAGAATATTTTTGTAATGTATATAATATGTATATGTATGTACATAATAAAAATTAAATTTAAAATAACAAATATATGAATATAAATACAGTTTATTTTAGATGTGATTTTTATATGAATTTTTGAAGGTCTAAGAACATAAATTTAGAATTTCATATTCGAAAATCTTAAGGTACCTGTAAATTTACCTATATTCAAAATTTAAAATTTTGAAAAATAATATTTGAATTTCGTTATTATATTACCTATATTTAGTAAAATTACAAATTAAAAATCAACCTTGAAATCAATTGAAAACTGAAAATTTGCCAAAATTCTTAAAAGTTTTCGTATTTAAAATTTTTCTAAATATTGACAAAAAATATTGAATTTAAACTCCAAAATTCTTAGAAATCAGTAAATTCTTGTAAATGAAAATTATTAAAACTTGTAGTATTCTTGTAATCATTATAATCCTAACAGGTTTTTACAAATTTTAATTTATGAATTTATTAAAAAATCGAATTAATAAAATTATTTTTAAACTTCTGAAACAAATGAAAATTATGTAAATAAATGGTAAATAAATTTTAAACTTATATAATAAATATATAAATTCTAAAAAATTGTAAATTTTTAAACATAATTAAACAGTTCCGTATAAATTTATAAAATTTGATTTTCTTTTAAAAATCGTATTGTTTTATAAATTAAAAAAATTTGCTTCAAACTAAACCTTATTAAATTTGTGCCTAATAAAATTTACTGAAAATTTTAAAATTTCTTATAATGGATTGATTGAAAAAATCTATCGAATTCAAAAATCAAATTTTTAAAATTGTTGGGTTCTTAGAACTAATATTATTGTGAAAATTTAAATTTGTTTAATTAAATTAAATGTAAACGCTGTCTGGATGTAAGGCTCAGCACCAACGCCCGCTTCTAAACAGACCTTAAAATTTCTAGAACAGAACATCAAAACCATCGATCGGCTTAAAAAGTTTATAAAGCGTGCGATCATATGACACAAATATTTTAGGAATAGGGAAATAAGTGTTGGCGACCAATCTTGGATAAATAAATGTTATACACTTTTTATTTTTTATTAAAAACTTTCATAAATTTCATTGTTTTTTTTGCTTTATCTGTCAATTGAGAAACATGACAGATGAAAACCGCATAATTTTACAGAATTCACCCATTTTTAGTTAGTCCTTATTATAAGTGATTCAAAATTGAAAATCAAATTTAAAATAACTTTCACTTTTTGTTACAGTCACATACATTTGTACATACGTAAATCATCTCAAGCTAATTTATACTCGTATATTTTGTAATAATATGTAGTTGATTCCACAAATATAAAATTATTTTTTAAATATCAAAATTAACAACCAAATAAAAATACCAAAGTATATAAATAAACCTTAAAATGTGGGTTTATGGTATGATTTCGATTTTCTTCTTATAGACCTGCGAGAGTTGATTGGATTTTTTTTTTGTGTATACATATTTATTTATTTTTGTCTTAAATCTTTTACAAAATACAAACCAAAAAAAAAAAACTAATTGATTTTATAAGTTCAAAAAAGATTTTTATCATAAAAAATAAAATAAACATTTTTTTTAATTTATTTATTTTTGTTAAAATTTAAGATTTGTGTAATTTATTGGAATTTTTACAATATATTCCTTGGTAGATTTATATCGGAATTAAATTAATCCATTTATTCTTCTTGTATCACACACACAGACAAAAAATGTACAAAAACGATGTATTTATTAATTAATAAATAACACAAAATAGTGTTACCAATGCAAAAAATTCAATGTATATAATAAATATTAAATAGATTATCTAAAATTTATTAGTTTTTAGTACGTTTATGCAGAAGTTTACATATATACATAGTTTTAATTCCAGTGGTGGTATATGTATTTTTTTAGTTTTGTGTTAAATATTTTTAAAACATATTATTCATACATAAAGCCATTTCTCAAGGAATTCATCAAAAACAAATTCCATCTAACGGATATAAATGCTCATAGAATGATTCCTAAGGCCTGCAGGACTATGGAGGCCACTAGAACTATGTATCATATCGCCTCAGTGTTGATGATGAATCGTTTTCATTGTTGAATTCAAAATCATGGCCACCGGCAATTTTCATAAAGGTTTTACATAAAAAAAAACTTTTTTTCGGAATACCAGGGACACCATTGCGGAAGCTTAACTAAATTAAACAGAAAAACAGAATTAGCCGAATTTAATAATCGTATCACCCCTAAAACCGTTGATGTAGTGAAGTCGATGGCGTAAATAGTGGCTTGATGTACTTTTCATGTCCTGAAAATCTCACCAAGATACCAAGAATAATTGAAATTCAAATATTTCAACAGTTCCAAGTATTGACTGCTGATGAAGTCAGATTTGTATACCTTCAATAGTAACAGCTGGTTTTTATGGAGTTAATATAAACAATAACAAAATTTGTGATGCAATTTGGGACACAAATAGAGGCTTGCTGTATTTTTCTTGTTCCGAAAACTACAACAAGACGCCTAGGCTGTCAAATATTTTTGAATATCAGCATTGTGAAACGCAGACTGTCGATGATATTAGGTCAACTCCAACCAAAACTAAATCATTCATCTCAACTTTAAAATCTATGTTGCAAAAGAGTGGCTTTGGCGGTGATTACTCTGAAAACTACTTAAATGGGTATGACTTTTTAAAGTTTATTCCGATTCAACAGATTATGTATGCTGAACCTCAGCATGCTGACGCTCAACATTCCTTTCGTTTAAGGGTGCAAAACTAAGCAATTTTGACATGAAATCAATAAACAGTGTCACCAAAGTTTATCAAATTGAGGATAAGTTTGTATTGGTGATTACAAATCAAGCCAAAACTGATTGCAGTAATCTAAATTGAGGATAAATTGAGGATTAATTTGTATTGGTGATTACAAATCAAGCCAAAACTGATTGCAGTAATCTAATCTATGCGTTTAACACCTTAACGTCTTACTTACAACTTCGGGAAGAAGAATCTTTTACCTTCACTTTGGATAGTAACTGTCCAGTAAATAAATTAAAAGTGTGTTTAGATTATATCACAAACTGTCCATGTCGTAACATCAAATGGATCTTAAATATTTCATTCAATATGGCACTGCAACATGAAAGTTTTCTATCCTCACGTTGGATAACTGGCGAACCTTCCCAATTTTTAAAATCTAATTCTGTGGATTAGTTTCCAGTAGCATCTCCGACATTCTATAAGGTTTCATCTGCCGAGTACTACTACAAAAACTCAATAATCGAAATAATGTTTTATTTGAAGCTTGAATAGCTTGCTTGAATAGCAATCTTATAAGAACCCACCTGCATAAATATTACAACAAGCATATCCACCTATTGCCTTATGTAGCTTCTTCATTGCGGTCGCTAAATATATTTGTATTCGACAATCATACCAAACATTATATAGAAGAGCTTATTAATAAACGTCAATTTGGCTTTCACGGTGAATACCTGGTTAAATTCTGTGAGGACTCCAATAACTATTTAACATCACACATACACATATTCTGTTCATCGGGCACGGAAATCATGTTGGATCTCCTGACGTACAACCATATGTAGAAAAAGGAAAATATCAAGAATGTTCAAGGAGTTCCTGGTTGTGGTAAATCTACCTGGATTATAAACAGTTATAAACTAGGTAATGATCTTGTTCTATGCGCCACTAAATGCGCCGTTCTACATCTTAAATTAAAAGTTGCTTCTCGTTGTGTTAAAGAAAATATGGATTTCAACAAAGTTACAGGTAACTACAAAACAATTGCTTCTTATCTGATAAATGGTTGCCTCGAGTATGAAACGGTATTCCTTGATGAGTACTTCATGGTGCATGCTAGTGGTTATTTTAAGCAAATGTACAATGGTTTTCCTTGTGCGGGAGATAAAAAATCAAATACCGTACATTGACAGATTACACCATGTCAATATGCAGTTTTCCGATGCAAATTCATTCTTAACAAACGTAGAACCGTTAAATGTCACATATATAAATGTCCTGTAGATGTTACGTTTGCTCTGAAGAAATTTTATCCTAATATCAGCACTAAAAATTCCGTGGAAACCTCGTTCGAGTTTCCTAATTTGCCATCACCAAGGTGAATAAACTAGCTGATGCATATGGAATCTGTTCGAAAAATGTTGCCATATTTCCATTCTGGTCATAACTTAAATTCAAAATCTGCTCATTTATATTTACAGGAAATGAAGGAGTTGCGAGCCAAGCTGACCGATGAAGAGTACAAAAAATGTGCAGAGAAATACTTTTCGATAAGAAGAAAAAATGTGCAATGGAGCGGTATTTGGAAAGACATGTGCATAGAACAATCAGTTATGCGATCAATGAAGATGATTGGATGATTATCTCGAGGGTATGAGGCATTACCGATGACACCATTTTAAAATGGATTAGCATGCTTGATATCCGCGATGGATACTTTTACAGAATAATCATCAATTACTTCCGAACGACATGTTGAACTACGATGCAGTAGAAAAGCAAGAGATAATCTGGATAAAACAAATTTATTTCATGGCTTTAACAACAACCCATTTGGGAATCGGGCTGGTGATCTTATCAGTTTGTCAACTGGACTTGTTGCTCATTCCAACATCAACTGTGTTAGTGCTTTGGATAACTGTGGAATGCTGCTTCATAATACATTGGGTAAGAGTTTTGCGGACGTTGTTTACGCAAGAAGATACAAAGTTATTCCAATTGCAGGTCAGATTCAGGGAATAAAAATAAATAACGAGAGGCCCCGGTTCGAATTCGGTACGTATCGACCATCGATCCGACTTATCTAGTCGATAATAATCGCTTTCACAATAAACTGAAAATTTTGAATATACCAATCAGTATAATTATATACGCGAACATTGCGGGCAAACGTGCTTGGATTATGTTGTTTAAACTTAAAAACGAAACCGAAACGAGATTAGTTTATTTGATCTCCTATACATATGTATACTTTGCATAATTCACATGAAATAATTTTTTTTTACTATATCGTCAATTATAATAATCTCTGTGATTTAGATAACATTGTAAAAAAAATTAATCCAATTTCAATACTTATGACACCATAAATGTTTTTATTAGTGTCTATTTATATGTTGATTCAATAATCCAATTAAAGCATTTGGTGCGGATTTATCCAAAAAAGGAACGAAAAAACATCTGAGATACTTTGAATATTTAAAGATGACATTAATCTTAAGATTATAACCATAAATAATGTGTAATATACGTATATATATTATATATGTATATACCAAAATTAGTGCTAGGAATAAAATTTATTTATCGCAACAACAATATAAAAAGTCGCGGTTTTTTAAAACACAATTTGATGAAAGATAAAATGATGGTGATCGGTATTACCGACAAATGAAAATGAATCTTAATAAATCACAATAAATCTTTTTTTTTACTACTTGTGTAGTTTTACAAAACATTATTTATTGTCGTTCGAACGTTTCTTAACAGTCAGTCAATCAATCAATCAATCAAACGATCGGTGTATAAGGTGTTTATTATAATATAATATGTGATTAATTGATTGCTTTTATTAACTTATAATATATGGATTACCAGAAGCAAGATATTTACATTATATGAACGTAATGAATTAATCAAGAAATTATTTATAAAAAAAAAAAATTGTCCTTCTGGGTAGTAAAATAACCCATATAAATTTATTTGTGTTGGCGCGATTTGTTAATTTAATTTGTAAAGTATTTTTTTAATCTTTTTGAATTACCATCACCGAACAAAACAATCAAACTAAAAAAAACTCACCTACGATTACAACATGTCCAAATACATCTTTTTTCCATACTTGTGAACAATTCCATCGGTAGCCTGTGGAGATAATAATTAATTAAGATAACAAAATAATTAATTAATTGATTAGTTCGACCTTAAAACGAGTATAAATATTATTTTATTTACCTTTGAATTGATATTGACATTCTTGTGAACCTAATAAATGACCAGCGCCCAATGCAACAAATGCATCAGGCGAATCTGTACATAAACTACGTTGAATTTGTGATAATCCTGGTATTCGATTGCAAAGTATTGATGATGCAAAACTGTAGACTAATCTGAAAGGAATGTAGAATAAACTGGTTTTAATAAATGCTAATTATTTGCAATTTAATATTAAAGCTAACGAAGAATGGATTTTCCAATAAATCTCCTGTTTTAACCGGGTTCTGTTTAAGAGATCAGTTAACTAAATCTTTCTTGCTAAATAGTATGTGTGTATTATATAACTTCACAAATATAATAAGTACAAATATAGTACCTACTCAGTTCGATTTCGTGTAAAACTATTCGATTTGACTAAAATTAAAAACGAAAAAAATCGTTTGCTTTTTCTCTAAGGTAGGTAGTACTCAGTTCCGACATTTATTTTCATGCGGCAAAAATGTTTTAAATATTGTTTTCGTGTGAAATTTAAATATTTACCATTTTGGCGACAACTATTAAATTTTTTTAAAAATCAACAATTATTATTGTCAGATTGTTTAAAAAGTTTTAAACACGTCGTTTTCATCGTAGCAAAATGGACGGTAACTATTTGAACCATATTATGAAACATTTTTAAAATGATCACAAAACTTAACCCAACCTGCAAATTTTTTCAGAAAGCATCAGTTAAGACGAAATTGACAAAACGCGTCGGTGATTCACTCTCTTGTGAATCTTTATTGTAGTGGTACATCAATACATAGTGGAACATATTATGTAATAATTTAAGGGAAGTGAAAGGCGAGCGGAATTTTATGTCAAATATCCTAGGGTATTGGTGAATTTGGATAGAATGTTTTTATTTAATAAAGGTAGAAGAACCAGCAATAGAATAGCATCATGTCATGCTTAGATAAAATTTATGGAAATATATTTACTAATGAAAACCAACAGCGAAAAATTAAATGGTTTTATTTTATTTTAAACACATTTTCATGTGGTACAAAAATAGCATAATTATGATCACTCGCTTTACAAAAATATTAAATCACGTGAGTAGAAGTAATCAAGGAATATCAACCACGTGACCTACTCGTAAGAATATTTCATGTAATAAAAGAACGTAATAGAATAAGCATTTGCCATCATCGCATTTTTGTTATATATTTTACTATTTCTTATAATTATTCATTAAATAAATAATCACTAGCAATATTCTCCATTTTCAAATAAAGTTTATTCATCAACAAAAAATAACACAATTTTAAATTGTATATTGTATTGATGCAGATCAAAAAGAGTGAATTCTTACAATTCAGAATGGATAAAATAACATACAATAATAATTTGTATATATGTAGAATGGATAAAGCCTCTATTCCATTGTGAAGAATTTGCTGTCAGCAAAACCAAAATGGGATAAAAATATAGATTTGCTGGTGGTGCGAAAGAAACAAAAAGTTTCATCAGCAAAATTTTACTGGAGAGAAAAATGTGTTTGTGTTGGTGTGTTGCCATAATTTATTATAGAAAAGTATCAAGTTGAGTATTTTTTATGGCAACATTTACACACATCGACATAAAAATTGTGTGCGGATACGAAATTTTTTTCACACACACATGTTTGGATATTTTTATGGTCAAATGTTATTTTTTTGTACATTTTTTTTTTAATATTTCAGACGTTATGATAACAAATTATTATTATTATTATTATTAATTATATTACAATAAACTATTTATTATGTAATAACATATGAATAAATGAATAAAATTATGTTCGCACTCTAGACATAAAAAAAATTATGAAATTTGTTGGTTATGTTACAGAAGATGTCAAAACGTAACCATAAAAGTTTCGCTATAAAATAAAAAATAAAAAAACTACTATCTCTGTCACACTAATGGAGTTTTTTCTTTTCTTTCTCCTTTCATTATGGCAACAAAAAATGTTGGCAGTAAATTTTTCACAATGGAATAGAGGCTTAAAAGTCATTTTCTAAATGTTCGGATTATTCGGAATGAATAAAAAAAAACATCCAAACCCACAGTATTTAACGTCAAAAATATCTACGAAAAATTCTATTTTATCGAAAATTAGAATACGATTTATCAATATTTCGGAATTATAAATATTATAAAACATAATTCGGAATAACCATTCCACTAAAAAATTATAAAATGGTAGTTCTATGAGCATTTTTTGGCGTTCGTTTTATACATTAATTCGTTTGTTTATTTTGCCATTTTCTTCTAAATTCTAGTTTATACAAAATGTCGAACGACTTCGATAAAAAAATTTGAAAACAAAGTTGCAAGATTTAAATGGATTTAGTTTAATAGATAATTATTTCCGGAACAAATTTGTTCATAATATTTAATTTTAATAAACATTAAAATGTGAGAATCTCAAGTTTTATTGATCAAAGATATTGTGCAAGAATAAATCTGAAATCTTATTGTTTTGTTTATTGCTACATAATTTGTCGGTATGTATAGGGATTCGTACTCGAATCATAAATTGTTACGAGCTCGATCTTAATAAGTTACGGATGCCCAGCAATTGTGTCTTTTACTAAACATAAAGTGGCTTAAAAAATTAAATACGATTAGTTGTTCAAGCACTATACTTTTATTGACAGTTCTCATGGACTTCTTACAAATAAAAGTAATCTATGCATTGAGCCCTGTCTTTATAAAAAAGCTCACTCACGTGATTGATATAAGTCATTCCCAAATACCATTAATTTGCTCGAGGGAAAATACGAAATTATGTGACACGAATTTTGAGTTTACTGTACGAGGGAAAATCAGGTTAACGGAATGTCAAATCGGCAGAGTTGGAAAGTTTTCTTATTCGGTAGCATTGTATAGCAATCGAAAATAGGATTTGATGCGCTACCAAGTTTATAAAATACATCTGTTCGAACGGCAATATGGACAAGGAAAGAATTGTTGGAAATAAAAATTTAAGGAAAAATAAATCAAGTTTAGAATTTTCAAATCGGAAGGTATATCAGTAGCAATAATATCGTCTAGAAATATTTCTAGAAATGTCTGTTTAAAAGCCTGTAGAATAAGTTGAAGCAAACCTCAATAGTTTCTTTCATTTTTTTAAATCCTAACCCTTAAAGGTTGTTTGAAATAGCAATATTAGCTCAAATGAATTATGAAATATATTCTAAACGTTTAATAAAAATATCCTAAAATCTTCGAATAAACCATACAATTATCTACTAAAATTCCACGAATTTCGAAATTTCCAAGTGAATTTTGTCATAATGCGAAATTCTAAAACACTTTCACAAATTTTTCAATATTGTAGGTTTTTTTATAAAATTCATAACAAATTCTAAAATTTTGGCAACCATACATATTGTATTTTAAAATTTGGCAATTTTTCAGAACTAAGGAAAATATTTCAAAATGTTTATAATATTATCACAAATAATTAAGTAATTATTTGTGATATTATGTTAAGAAATGTATTTAAATTGTATTATGCGATCGTCATTTACAGAATTTGGTAAACCCACTGCTATTATATTGATGGAAGCGATCGATCCGGCCGGGCCAGTCAAGTATTTATAGGAATACTGTTGGATTGGAATGGTAAAATCGATGTGATCTTTTTTAGCAATGCCTTACTTTAAGCAAGGTTTTTTGAAGCTCAGTACATAACTGCGGGAGTGCGGGAGTCGAGTAAGAAAATTTTCTCGAGTGTGATTAAAAAGGAGGAGCTTATGTCAAATTGGCGTACCTTGATTGGTAGAGAGTGAAGTGTGATTATTTTTTCGACTGACTCCCGCAGTTGACTCCCTGAGCTTGAAAACAGTATCGTTGAAATTCGTACATGCCTAGACAAAGAGTCGAAATAAAATACAAAAGTTGTATTAAGATAATCTCAGCCCGCTTCACACAACACATGACATGAACTATAAATTTATAAAAGGTGCGGTGCGTCATTCAAATTTTTCAATGATGTTTTGTTTCTCATAAAAACTACAGATGTATGCTCATTTTTAAGTACATTATATATATTAAGCACGTACTTTGATAAATTAAGGATCGACAAAATTAATAATTTTATCGAAGTTTAGCTGAGCTTGTCCTAAGCCACTTGACTTATATAAAAAGTGAGACGAAAACAACTGAACGGAGCTATTTCACACGCCAACCAAAATACATAATACAATTTTGCTATTGATGTAAGCAGTAATTGAAACACATGAAATAGACCTTAATCTTGATCTTTGCAATGGCCGCGGGGGACCATAATGCGCTTCGCCGCCAGTTAAATTGCACCAAATTAAAAACCTTTACAATTTAAACTTCGAATTATACACAACCTCTTTGCATCAAATTTCCCTCACCATTCCAACAAAAGATATGTAGGCATACCAATCAATTGCGTCCACTTAATTTTAGTAAAACAATTAATAATTGTGGTAATAACAAAATGTTTTTTAATAAACAATAAACTACTGTGCAATAAAATTCACAACGTAAAAGTAAATAAAAATTTAAAATAAAATAAAAATTAACGCCCCCTATGAAGACCCAGGTAATCATAAGTTTCCATATTTTAAACAAATTTTAATTTTTTTTTGCTGTTTTATTATTTGTTTGTTTGTTTTTTTTTAACAGACACAACACGCGGTATGTGGTCGATATAAAAATGACTCAATTATAAGATTGTTTAATCCTTATATATACATAAGTACATATGTATGCATGTATATTTGATTATTGATTAGGTAATCCGCATATAAAATTTCGTTTATACATCGATTGGTTTACGCGGTTTCCAAAAATGTCTGAGATCATCGAAATATATATGCGCGCGGTGCGATTAGATTTGGTTTTTTGGTTTTAGTATATAAAGGTATATCTGGTTTCTATAAATAATTTTTTTTGTTTTATATTTATCTCTGTAATCCAATTCATAAATCATCGTATGATTTCTAATTATTTGATTTGATTAATATAAATGTCAATCTTTTTTTTTTTTTTAGTTTTTTCGAAATATAAAAATATCAGATTTCGTATATATAGAGTTTAGTCGTAAAATTTTTATTGCCACTGTTTCCATCATAAATAATATATTTAAGATTTATGACATGAGGGTTAATACGCGGACATTATATAAAATTGTTGGTGACACTTATATTTAAGAACATGGTCATCGCGGAAAAGATTATCATATGTAGATAATGTTATCGTGTAGGTGTTTCAAGTAACGAATCAATTTAGCGATTAGTCATATTATGCCCGCACCAGTAGCTAGATGGAATTATATATGTATATAGCTTGTATATATAGTGGAAATTTATCGATTTAGGCTTTATATACAATCCACATTAATTTTAAACAGCAATATGATTTTTTTTTAATTCCATAATATTTATGCGCCCCGGTTTATCCAAAACATTAAAAATATTAAATGATTTATACAAGATTATCTTTAGATTTTTTTCTTTCCATTTTTAGTAAAAACATAAGAATTTTATTTTTCATCTTAAGTTATGTTACTTGTAACAATAAATTATTTAAAAAATAAAAATGAAATGTAAGAGTATAACATTTCTTCCATTCAGTCAGACAATATATATCTGCATAGCCAAAACAGCAACAACAAAAATAATGACAATGCAACGAATATGAACAATTTCAGTTCATAAAATATATGTATACATATACATGTACATACAAATACTGACAAAAGCAACAACAATAATCGGAAAAATATTTTAATACAAAACAAAACAAAAAATAGTTTCAGATTGCAAAAAAATAAAAAAATTATAAATTAAATTTATATGTCTAATTTGTAACAAACAAATGGATCAAATTACAGTTTCGGGGTAATTTTAACTCAAGATCCACGTTCTATATATCCATCCATCTGTCAGTGTAAATCCGCAATGTGAAACAAACTAACATAACATAAAATATTAGAAATTAGTTGGAATCATTGTTAAAATCAGGTTCGTGTCTTTTTCATATTCTATTTTCCGATTTGTTAGCATTGAAATCTTTTAAAAATATTTTTTTAGTTAGTACAGTTGTCTTTATGAATTACACCTGTTAATTTCATCAATTTATTATCTTCCTTAATTAAACTTAATTAAAATGATCTTCCGGTAATTATAAAATTTATATGATGTATTTTGTTTTTTTAATAACTTACTGGTCTTTTTCAAATCATGTATAACAAGCTTTGAACTAAAATAATTTTGTAGTAAACATGACGTTCATACAAGAAGACCACATTACTATTTTACAAGTTTTAGATAGTGGATCTTATGCTCGTTTAGAGTATTAAAGTGTTTAATATGAAAATTAGTTAATTTCGAAATCTTAGCTCACTATCGGTAAACTGCATTAACATTGCTCAGTATTAGGAAAATAGTAGTCAAATAACAAACCAGTCTACTCAAATACGATAATTCACTGAAAACTATAATTCACCGAAATCGACAAGTCACCAGAAACGACTATTCACCGAAAATGACTATTCACCGATAAAGAAAATACATGGGAACTACTATACGAAATGGGATTGTGATACAAAAAATAAAAATTCTGATGCACAAAAATTCACCATGAAGTTAGCTGTATGAGTTGAAACATTCACTACTCGAAATATAATTTCAGTATAGCCTTTCTTAATATCGAAAATATTATGACTTTTGAGTGAAAACTTTTGATTAACTATACTCAAAATCACAATTCTTTGTTTATTTACAAATAAACGAGCAACAAAACAAGTTTATTTTTGGATTTCTGGAAATAGCAACACAAGTATAATTTTCAGTTTTGTTAATATGGCTATCCTGGTGAAATTTTATACGAGTTGAGAATATTTCAACTCAGATAGCTAACTTCGTGGAACTGAGCTAGGCCAATCTTTGACCGATTACGATAGAACTTGACAAATTGAATGAAAATGAGGTTGGAAAATGATTTTTGGATAAAATTCTGAAATTTCTGGAAAAGAACTAGGTCAATCTTTAACAGATTATCATGAAATTTGACAAGTTGAATGGAAATGGGATTGTTAAATGATTTTTGGATAAAATTCAGGAATATGGCCATTTAGGACGGGACTAGGCCAACTCATGACCGATTATCATGAACCTTGACCGGTTAAAGGGAAAATGGGATTGTAAAATAATTTTTGGATAAAACTCTGGATTATGGACATCTTGAACAGAACTAGACCAGTCCTTGCCCGAATATGATGAAATGACGTGTGGGATAAAAAGGGAATGCATGTATAGTTGTTGAATATGGTCAATTGGAACAGAACTAGGCTGTTTCTGGATTATATGAATGTTAGCTTAAAATAGTACTTGTATATGGTTTAATATAAATATGAATAATAATTTGAAAAAAAATTGTTATATTATGAAGAAACTCTGTATGTTCTGCAGAAACGGGACTTTGCTAAAAATATTAGTTCTGGACGATTAAAACAATTATAAAAAACGTTGCTTGTGTATCAACTCATAATTGAATTACTCTGAAACGAGTAAAATTTAATTAAATTTTATCTCTATACAAAGATTACTGCTTAGAGAATTTTTTATGAATAAAGTTTTTGTGGAAATGAAATTATAGAACCGGTGTGATATATGTTTGTTGACAGTTTAATTGAATTTTAATATTATTCTATATTTAATTTTTTCTTTATTACAAAATTTAAAATTAATATATAGTACATATTTGTAATTTATGTATAAAACTCAAATTAAACACAAAAGTTCACAAGACTTATTCACCATTTTATTTAACTAAGTAGCCTAGTCCTAGTTCTACTCTGAATTCTATAGTTTATGTATTAATTAGGGGTGCGTTCAAATACCGAACTTTTCGATAATTTTAACGTAAGATAAAAATAATGAAAATCAGACAATTTTTAAAATTGAATGCACGGAAATAATTATAGATACATATATGTATAAATTTGAAGAATATAAAATGGCGAATTTCATTCAACATGTCAAGTTTTATGATAATCGGTCAAAGATTGGCCTAGTTCAGAACTTTATCCCAATATTTTATAATTCCATTTCCACTCAACTTGACAAGTTTCATGATGATCGGTCAATGATTGGCTAGATCCGTTCCAGATTGGCATACCCCTGAATTTTATTTAAAAATCATTTTACAATCACATTTTCCATTCAACTTGTAAAGTTTCATGATAATCGGTTATAGGTTGGCCTAGTTCCATTCCAAATGGCCATGTTCCTGAATTTTATCCATAAATCATTTTCCAATCTCATCTACATTCAACTTGTCAAGTTCCTTGATAATCGATGAAGGATTGGCCTAGTTCTGTTCCGGTTGGCCATAATCATTTAACAATTCAATTTACATTCAACTTGTCAAGTTGCATGATAATCTGTGAAAGATTATCCTAGTTCCGTTCCAGGGACAATTTTTTTTTTCCACGGGTATCAAATTACAAATTTTACCACGGGTGCCAAATTACAAATTTTCCCACACCAAACCGCAACAATACCCATATTTCAGAATTGTATCCAAAAATCATTTTCCAATTCCATTTATATTCAATTTGTCAAGTTCCATGATAATCGGTCAACGATTGGCCTAGTTCCGATCCAGATGGCCATATTCCAGAACATTATCCAAAAATCATTTTACAATCCCATTTCCAATCCCATTCGAATTCATTATAATTGTTATAGCAGTTCCCATGTATTTTTCGGTGAATTGTCGTTTTCGGTGAATGGCCGATTTCGATGAATTTTCGTTTTCGAAGAATTGCCATTTCGGTGAATTGTTGTTTTCGGTGAATTGTCGTTTTCGGTGAATTGTTTTTCGGGAATTGTCGTTTCCGGTGAATTGTTTTTCTGTGAATTGTCGTGGAACCATTTATATATACCTATTTTAGACAAATATGTACATGTATTTATTAATTATTAAAAAAGTTAAAAGACGAATTAGAATTGTTTGCACATTTTAAGATTTTTATGTTTAGAAATATGTATAAAATTAATAATATTTTTGTAATTTTTCGAAATAACAGAAAGAAGATTGTTAATGTCTAAAATTAAAAAAAAAATTATTTTTAGGTAAAATTTTCAGAATTCCTATTGTAGATTGTTAATAAATGACTAACCATTTTAAAAATGTAGTAGCCAAGAATATTAAATTGTTATTGAGAAATTTTGAGATTTACAAAATTTTAAATTAACGGAAGATTAGAAATTCAATTTTATTTGTATCGAGAAACGCGATAAAAACGCGATGTAGAATTTAAATATTTCGGTCAATATTCGAATATTTATAAATTATTGCCCTAAGTAAAATATTTAATTTTATTTAGGGCAATACTAATACTGTCGGGATGAAATTTCTACCCAACACACAAGTGAGTTGTGGTGACTTCAAGTTCCAAATTAATAATATTGACCGTTACAATGTTTTCAAGTATATAAAAATAAACCTATATAAAATTTATTAATGGCTATATTAAATTTAAAAATTATTGGTTTTTTGTACAGTGTGGAATCGCACAAATACCAAAACATGCAAATAGTTCATATTGCTTTCAGTTACTTCAACCTAAAAAATTTCTATCAAAATTATAAACAATATATTCAGAATGATCAAGTAATATTAACCCAAATTTCACGATATTCAAATTCAAATTCTTATATCAGGTATTCACGTGATGTTGTCGATCATCAATGCATCATAGTTCACTTGTTTATTTAGAGCAGCTTGTTATACATTTTTCTCATTTTTGTTCCTTTAGAGCTGAAGGCTATCAGAAAATTCCAGGTTTAAACCAGTAGAAATAGCCGACTTCAAAAATAAACAAGGATGAAAATGTATAGTATTTATGCCCCTATAATGAATCTCACCGACGTCACCGTATTTCAATTTTGGTATTATGGTCCTCGCCGTGAGTGAGTCTAATGTCACATATCCTCACCTACAATTTGGTGGCGAGACTGAGCGAGAAAATAATTTTTGATATTGATTTACATAGTATTTTTTACGTTAGACAAAATGGAAGGCAAATCGTAAGTTTTTATATTTGTTTATGTATTACAAAAATTAATAATGTAATAAATATTAGTTGTTGCATTATAATAAATAATATTATTGTTGTATGTATTATAAAAAAAAATTATTTTTCATAACTAGAAATAAACCGCAAAACTCGTCGAGGAGATGGAGAAAATCCCAGATCTTGCCCGTGGAGGAATACTGGATGAGTAATAATAAGATGGGTTGAATTTTCCTTCTAGTTTGTCCAATAGATACGAAAGTCCATCTTCATTTATATACGAAAAATGCTTGTAAATCAAGAAATTTATAACTCCATGCTTTAGAATATGTTAAAAATACAGTTAAATATCAATTGATAAGCACTAGTCATAAGGTAGTGTGAAAGGATGAGATTTGAATTTGACCAAATGTCAAAAATTCTCAAAACAATAACAACTACTAGCTTAAAGAAACTAAAATATCATAAATACGCAATGCGCTGCGTACGTCACTCACCCAAATAAAAACGAGAATCATAATACCAAAATTTGACTCGCGGTTGTACAAGTCACGGTGAGAGGTGAGGTGAGGTAAGAATAATAATATGGTTTTAAATATAAATTAATGAAATGATTTTCAAACATACCTAATATTACGTTTTCGTTCTTTAAATCGGTTGCGGATATACAGTTGTACACAAAACGTAATTCAATTTAAATTTAAATAACTCCGCAGAGTAAATCTTTTATAGATACGGGAGTAAATATGTATATTGCTAAAATCATATTGAAAGTGCGAAAACAGTTTAAATATAAATTGCACATATAGACAATTCAGATATATCAGCTTTAAAAAAACGTTCAAAATGTTTGTGTATCAAATTTATAATATTCAGAAAATTTCTTCATCCTCCATTAAGAGTAATGTGATTAAAAATTTAACAAATATGCTGTCCAAATATTATGGTCGAGACACACCGGTATAGTAAAAACAAAACAAGAACACGGAACAAATTGAATTTTAAATTTCTTCTTGTATACTTGCTATAGAAAAGATTTTTTGATTTTTTTAATAACGGAAATTTTTAAAATCATGTTTTGAACCACAACGAACAAAGGAATAATAATTTAGTATTAAACAAACTGTTCAAAAAAGAAGACCTGATAGATACATATTTTAAAAGCTTTAGAATGCGATTTATCGGTAGTATCACAGCCAGCTATATATACAGAGCCCTAAGGTTAAAAATTGAGCTTTTTATAGAGGAACTAAAATTGACGAAAAAAACATTTTTTCCATACAAAATATATGAAAAATTAAATTTTTTTTGGTGCGATATTTTTCAATGAAAATGTCGATGGATTAAGTATTTTAACATTGAAATAGAATCTACAATTATCATTTTATAATTAATTAAAAACCTGACCAAAGAAGTTGTTTAATTTTTGTTATATTTATTAATAAAATTAATTGAAAAAAAAGCATTTCTCCATTAAATTGATATAAATACACACAAATACCAACGCAATAAAATTAAACTGCAAGACGAAAAGAGAAAACATTAAAGTGTGGTTATGTTTCCTTAATTCCTTTTGAATTATATTTTTGTGAACAAAATAAAATACTTAAAGGGTATTTCAATAAAAGCTGCATGATTTTGTTGGAGTAAATCTCAAACTAATTTCACTTCAATTTCAACGTAAATTTTGGATTTTAGATTATAAATGGAACACCGTGACTATCACAGTTCTTCTGGAATTCTTTTTTATTTTGGTAAAGTTTTGTTACGCATTTGTGCATAATTATGGTTCTAAACAAATAGTGCAGCTGTTATTGGAACTCCCTATGACACGTTGTAAATTGTCAACATCATAATTTTTTTTCTATCGATCGATGTTTATATTCTCTTTTTAAATTTTTAAATTTTACGCTATTTCGTGAATCCAACTTTGATTTTTTTCTATTGCGATCTCGGCCTATTAGAATAATTTTGTACTCTATCCCTTTTTCCGATTTCGCTACAAGGTAACGAAATAGAAATATGTGGTGATACATTTTCAAATGTATAAAATGAAATAGAATAATGCTTTATTCGAGCATGCTGCGATCGCAATAGAAAAAGCGAAATACAGAAAAGAAAAAGTGTGAGGTTTAATTGTTAAAAAAGAGACAAAATCATCGATCGAAAGGATGACAATATATGTTTTATTTATTTATTTTACCTACACATTCAAATAAATTCTTGTTTACACAAATATGATAAATTCATATTTAATTTTGATTTAATGTTTATTAAATTAATAGAAGATTTAAGGTTCTGACTTTCAGATATGTTATGATTCAATATAGAATAAATTCAACAAAGTGTTTATCGAAATGAAAGAATTAACTTTTCATTGCTGAAAAGTAATTCGAAAATGGTCATTTTTACATTGATTCTTATGGGATAATGCAAAAAGTAGTTCCTCTAGAAAAAGCTCGACAAAAAACATGGCTGATCCTTACAGCTCTGTATATATAGGTGGCTCTGGTAGTATACAAAAGTGTTTAAAAAAGCGAAGTATTATATTTTCTAAATTTTAGGTATCTGCACTATCGCAAAACAAGATTAACCTTGAAATTAGAAGCTTAGATTATTATTAAAAAAAAGAATGTAGTTTACATTAATTCGAAATGCTTAGGTGCTGCATCTCGATAATAACTGGAAGTTGGAGTATACACCGCACACTAGTATAGATTTCGTGAAGCCACATATGTAAATAACCTCGATATTAGAGTGAATTAGGGTGAGGTTCAAGAAATTGCGTTGAAAATGATTCGTTGCGTGATTTTTAAATCTTAATTGAAACAATGTTTTCAAGTTTATATAAAATAAAGGCTATCATTTAAGAACAAATTCCGAACGATGACAGTAATAGAGAACCGTTTCGGATATTTAAACCTCCCACAAATCCGTCTGTTCAATTTGTATATATATATATATATATATATATATATATATATATATATATATATATATATATATATATATATATATATATATATATATATATGTATGTATATATATATATATATATATATATATATATATATATATATATATATATATATATATATATATATATATATATATATAAAATAGATTTGTATCCTTCAAGTACTTAAAAAGTATAAACAACGATATACAGTAAAGTATATCTTTAGTTATTTGATGACTCATAAATGTCTCATCTGAGAAAAGACGGCGCCATAAATCGACAACCGAAAAATAAAGGACAATTTCCATTAAAACAAGACCATTCAAATTTTCTTATCATCAAAATTTCATCTGGCTATAGATACGTACATACATTAAAAATTTATTTACGAATAAAGGACACTATCCTATTTTAATATCATCTCTTATTTCTTCTTTATGTTCTTATATTTTCTTTTGAAATTTTTGTCACGCAACTTACTTAAAAAACCGTATAAAAAAAATTAAGAATATAAAACAAAACCAAAAAAAAACAAGGTGTGAGAGTTTTTAAGATAAGGCAATGTATTTTTTAATCTAAATAATTGAAATAAGAACACAAAATATAAGAAAAAATATAAAACAAAAAGGATCATATCATAACCTATATGTAGGTTATATAATTTATCTGCCTGGCGCTTTAAGTATATATTGTATATCATGCATGGTATGCGCTTCCAAATGATTGAAAGGAATTTAAGTTAAATTTGACAGTTTAAGCAATGACGTTGATGGTGAGTTATAACAATAAACTATGTATATGTACAAATTGACTACACGTACTTGCTGATGGGAAAAGGGCGGTATTTAATGTTTTTAATTTTATTATAGACTTATATACTTATATATATATATATCTATATATATATATATATATATATATATATATATATATATATATATATATATATATATATATACCGGTAGACTTTTAAAGTTTTATTTGTTTGTGCAGTTCTTAATTTTCTTCGCCTCTTTATGCACACTCATATATATTATATGTAGTTAATAACTTGAAAGATGTTATAAGACATGAAGGAATGAAAACGTTTCTTTTTTGCATCTCCTCCAGTAGTTTTTAGTTTTTTTCCGTCTCAGTGTTTATGTGTTTTATTGTTGATGTTGATGATGCGAGGAGATCAAAGAAAAGAAAATGCAGATGTTGTTTACACTCATATGTGAATAAAAAAAATGATTTCCATGCTACTGTTACGTTACTGTACATTGGATAAACTAAGGTAAACAACATCTGAAATAAATCCAAGTTTTTCACTTTTTTTTTATTACTGCGTATATACGATCATTATTATTTACTTTATCTTTAATTTTAAGGAATCCTTGCAATTATTAATAAAAAAAACGTGACTTTTATTCATCACAGAAACAATTTGATTTCATTCGTCGTTCTTTTGAATTTCTTTCGAAAAAACTCCAATTAATATATAAAGACGTTTTGGCTTATTGTAACACAACCAGCTTTACATTTGTCATTAATATTTTGTTTAAAAAAAAAAGAAACTAATAAAAATGTAAAACATGACACATAAAAAATAAAAATCGGTCAATTTATATGTGGGATGATCCATAACAGCGGTAATAATATGTTATTTGATGTGTTGAAAAATCTATATATTGTATGTATATATATATATATATATATATATATATATATACGTCGTTAAAAAAAGTATAAACAAAAAAAAAATTACTAAATTATTATTGTACGATCGACGAACAGACAGATCGCAATAAGACCCAAAAATCGACCCACCACCACAACGACTCCCTGCGATAGATTTGGGATCAGGATCATCACATTAATAAATATATGTTTGTATATATGGTGATCTACATAAATGATATATAGACTGCCTACCGTTAATTAACTGCTTGTCATTTGAAATTGATCGAATTATTAACAAAATTAATTCAAGGTATATTGACCAAACTCCTTATTAAGGTAAGCCGTATATTTATTGGATTGTCAACTTGCTATATGAAATGTGTGTATATACGAGAATACAATACAATAACAAAGATAATCAGAATTAATGAGTTCTAGCTGATTACGAAGGTACGCACGCCTATAATGTTATATTGTTATATGTTTTGGTTGTTAAATATATTTGAAACGTGTTTGTTTGATTCTGTTCTTTTCAAAATGATAACAATCGTTAATTTGTTATGATAAAGGTTCTGTTGCAGTAGTGCGTAGACGTAATATAATTACCACAAAAAATTAAATATTCTATAGAGGCTCGTAAAACTTGCAGCAGTTATTTGACAATTTCTATATATTGGTGTACTTTGTGTAAGTGCATTCTGAATTATTTTCAACTATTAATAAGTTACATTGATTGGCACGGCAAACCTTAATACACGTCGTTTACTATATGTGGGCTGTGTTACCTCCACAGATCATCATCAAATACGCCGTATAATTCAACGCAATGTTGCCGTGTGAGGTTATAGCGTTTCTCAAATATGTGGCGTTACACCGTGCATCATGTTAAAAAATCTTAGGAAGTGAAATTTCGTCAAACCCTATTAAATTTCTCAAGACAAGCTAGAAAAGAAACTAACTCAGCAGCATTTCATTCAGCGCCTAGATGAACATGAATTGACAGCTGCTTATTTTTCCGTAGAGCCAGGTGTGTAGGTATGTCCCTATTCGGCGATTGTCTATACATACCAATGTCAATTGGTTTTGGCAAACAATAATTTTGAAAGTAGACAATTTCGAAGTAAACAATGTGAAATAATATATTTTTTGTTTCACGTCCACTGAGGCACTTAGGCAACTACACCAAAACATTGAAATTCCGGTTATATTGAGCTTAGAACTTTTAATAGAATATGTGTTATAAACGGTTACTGTCAAAAATAAATAATTTAAAATAAAAACAACCATAGGTAGCAGCATCTCATCACAATGAGTACAGTTTAGGAGCGTCCTTTATAGATGAACTTTCAAAATGATAAAATAATTTCGACAAAACGTTACTGGCGTCGATGATTATATCTTGAAATCCGTTTTATATTCGTAGCCGATTTCTACAATTATGAATTTTTGATTCGAAAAATTTGCAGTGCCATACCAAAGTTCTGTGACAGTGTCATGGGAAAGCTTAATAAAGCAACGAGAGAGGCCGCGGTAATATCGTTCACAGCAATACCATGTTCAAATGAATATGGCAGGGATCCAAGTATAATCGTAGGCACAACAGCTCAAGATCATAATTTCCATCCATTTGGTTTAATGGTGTCTTGTTTCCAGAAGGCATTACATTTCAAATTTGCCTTTGAAAACAAAAAATGATTCGATAGAACTGTATCAACACCACTTTAAACCAAACTTTTCAGTTGCCGATGCAGTGAGGGCGATTCACCTGGCTATGAAAAATGTTGCTTCCTATAGAAAAATGTCCGTAATGACATGAGAGCACTCCTCCGTCATACCAAATTGGTATCATTTCTTTCAATAAAATCAACCAAATCGGCTCATTTTAGTGCACTTTATAACAACTGCTATATGGACATGGTAAAGAATTGGTCAGATGAATACAAACACAGACTAAGAGCGCATTCATAGTATGAACACGACAATTACTTTACAAGTGGATGCTATAATGGGCCAAATTATACAAAAATATTTCTTAGGTCTCCTTAGAAACTGATAACCACCAAGTTTTTATTCCTGTGAACAATGCGGAACTAATTTATCTGGTAGCACCGGTGATGCGTTTGCCGACTTTGAATCTTTCAAAATTTAATTTTTTAACTATTGAACAGTTGTTTTACTGTAAAATCGAGAAGAATCAATATTTAAAAAAAAATCATCTGCAAGCACATTATATAGGGTTATCAATTCAGGTAAAATGTATTGTAACATATATATATATACTATATATATATATATATATATATATATATATATATATATATATATATATATATATATATATATATATATATATATATATATATATATATATATATATATATATATATATATATATTTATATATATATATATGTATATATATATATTATATATGTATATATGTTTTGGTTGTATATAGATAATTTATGCATACGTTACATAAAAAATTGTTTTTTTTAACTATTTCCTCAAATTTTTACAAAGCAGAAAATTATTATCAACGTGCAATGCAGTTGGATCAAATAAAGGTGTCATGGTCTTGTTTCAAAGGTACATGAAAAGATAAGACTCAAACCACAGTTATGTAACATTAGTCGTGTTTTTTAATTCAAAAATTTTCTTATTGGAAGGAAGTTCTGGATAAGAATTTTCTCATTTTTACAGTAAAATCCAAATGAATTTAATTTTTTATCAATAAATAAGATACATTTAATGTTGAACTACACATTTTAATTCACTATTATCGAAATAAAATAAAATTTAACTTTATTTTTCAATGTTCTGGATAAAACAATGGTTTTTTCAAGTCCGCGATAAATTCATAGTACACGAACTCGAAAAAAAAGGGAAATTTTAAAAGGAAATATTTTAAACAAATATTTTTCATTGTTTTATGCTTAATACCTGTATTATTTCACAATAGACGTCTGAAAATATAGTTAGAAGTTGAAGTTTATTCAAATAAATAGAACTTAAATTAAATATATTGGTTAAACTAAATAAAATTTCCTAGTATTATTCCCGATGTTCTTATAGAACTTGAAGTTCTGTTAATAAAAAAACACACCTATTGTAACCTGAGAAATCAAAATACGCTCATTTTTCTACTTTCCGAGAATTAATTTTGAAAAAACAGTCACATATTTGTGATTTGATATACAGTAACTTTTTCCGTAGGCAAGATAAGGATCAAATGTTGCGGTAACCATCTTTATTGGTTAAAAGTTTGTTCTATGCTCGTTATAATTATTGTCTATACAATCATTAGTTGAGTAATAAATAGAAGAAACTACCTGCCACAAAAGGCAGTAAAATGTAACTTTCGTGCTTGACAATTTAAGTGTATTGTTTTCGTTTAAAACGTATTTAGGTATTTTGACGTACAGAATAATTCTTTCAACTTAGCTACTATATGATTCCATATTACAAAGAGTTAATAGATAAAGTTTAAGAGAATTTATTCCTCAGCATGTGGTAAGTCCGAGGTTGTAGGATGAGCATTGAACACTTCATATAGTGTTCACATTGGATGAAGAACGTGGATCTATACTTGCGTGGTTGATTTATGTATTCTTTCATCAAAATTCTCAGATATTATTGGTCTTGACATTTTCTGTCTATAAATTGTATTAATTAAAATAATTTACGTATTTTAACATTTTTAATTTTTTATGTTTTTGTAGGACATTGCACACATAGCACATACTTGACCTTCATATCACTCATAAAATTCTAATTAGTTATCCATTATTTACCATTAGAATAGCGATTTTGTTTTAATCTATATATAAAAGGGACCGATGAGAATTATTTTACATATTTAAACTATTCTACGTGATAACTATAAATTTACTACAATGAATGAAAAAACATGCACATCTAGATTTAATAGCCTTAGCCACTCAGAAATTGACCGGTTTAAACATAACGTCCATTATAATGTGCAGGTTTGAACAATTATAAACTGCTGATGACAAAAATATAGATCGTTGTTTTTGTTTCATTTATCATAGTATAGTACTAAAATAACAAAAATTACCATTTAACAATGCTT
Source organism: Tipula unca (assembly GCA_951394425.1). Taxonomy (NCBI): domain Eukaryota; kingdom Metazoa; phylum Arthropoda; class Insecta; order Diptera; family Tipulidae; genus Tipula; species Tipula unca. The sequence goes on from OX596382.1 coordinate 93,838,512, forward strand.
TATAGCTATATTAAAAACCAGTGCAAGCACATTGTTATGTCATTAATATATTGATTTAAAAATTAATACAAATTTTGTTTGGTACGTATAAACAACGTGCTATTTTTTTTTGGTTAGTGTGATTGGTCAAAGCAATATAAGAAAAATGATCCAAATTTAGGTTTAATTTTTGTTCCATGTGTTTAAAACGATTTTCTGTTCACTTTATTAATGTCGAGAGTGACAAAACTAACAAACAAATAATAAAAGTATTAAAAATATACAAGACAAAAGTTTTAATTTAGTACATAGTTAATAGTTCCTTTATAATTGTATTTTCTTTTATACTGCACGCATAAAAGAGTTTAGAACAGAACATAAATAAGTAAACTCTTAGGTATGCCATGTTTTGTGGAAGCCCATACATATTTAAATGTTGCCATCAAACATAATTTTGTATTTTGTGTTTTTTAAAGAGTCGGGTATTTTTCTAAATGTGATGAAATGCCAATTAGTATAGGTAAGGTGGTATATGGCATACTTTGGCAAACACAATTTTTAAATATTCGACTCTTGTGCCACTGTGCCAGGTATTAAAACTAAACATTTGGATAAGATATATTTTAACCATAATTGTTTTTTTTGGGTTTAGCTAAACCAGTAGTTAGTCGTCCATATAGAATTAAATACTGGAAATGAATTCGTTATGGAGTTTAATTGAGCACACTAATTGGAGATACATTTCGATATTCCTGTTTCTTAGCATAAAACTAAGAAAATGTATCATTATCGTCCGTATATGTGTATTAAAATTGAAAAAAATTCCAAATTCGGTATTTTTTTAACCAACGTCCATCGCAGAGACCTGAAATCTGTTATAATATATGTATAGCTTTATCTTGATTGGTCGATTTTATTTATTTAAATTTTTTCAAAATAATTGGCTCTATGTTCCGTGTTTATATATTAGTTTTTGGAACACCGTTTGACATTTTTAATCAAAATCGATACTTCTTAGTAATACAAAATGATTTATTACAATAACAAAGTGATCGGGCTCGGGGTTCAAGTGACTCCATGTACAAACTATTGAGCTGTTGCAGCTAACTAACTTTTACAAATTATGGTTAGTTAATATACTTGTTTGTAGCAGTATTTTTGAAAAGAATTGCTTTATTTGAGAATTTTTATATTGGTGTACATTCTGATATATTGTTTCAAAAATATATAAAATACATTCGTTATTAAAATTCCTCTGTCTCTCCTTTGCCTTTTTTGACGGAAAAACAATTTTCATCAACAAACTTCAAATTAGAGGTAAAATATCCAATCATATCGTAAGTCATACCGTATAATACAGAGGTCTATGTGCGTAAGTGTGTGACTCAAGTGGAAACTCACTTAAACCCAAATCCAATGAAAAATGACAATATGTAATAGTTAGTGTTTTGTAAAAGAGCGATAAATCTATCAAAAAATCACGATTTGTAAATAATGATATGCGATAAAAAAATTCGCGCTACTGATTGATTTTTTTTTTACATATCGAACAAGACAAAACTCAATCTTTTTCAGTACCGAAATTCGTTTTTAAATTTCTTTTACTGGTAACTGTTACACAGGCACAGAGTTTCCAAATCGGTGAACCGAAGAGTAAGGTGCATATGTGCCTTATATTCTGTTTCAGTATTATTTCAAAGCGGCTTCACAGTTGCAAGAGAATTTCAAAAAATTTCAACTTAATCCAGAAAGATTTGCAATGGATTTCCAATGGTAATCCTGTTATGTTTTTAGGTTTACCTTATGTTTTAAATACAAAATAATTCATAATTTTGGTGGCTTGCTTGTTTGAAAAAACACTTAGTTTTTTCTCTGCGTGTATAAAAATAAAATAAAAAATTAAAACTGAGCGGATTACTCCAGCACTTAATGCCACTAACGGGCTCACGGTGCAAAAGCCGGACAAACACATATACTTACACATTAAAAACATCCAACCGTGATTTTTGGTCACCACCGAGAATCGAACCCGAGACCCTCGAATAACAAAGCAAGCACGTTACTTACTGTGCTAACGAAGGCGATGACGGCGGTCCCCGTGTATAATCAATTATATTATTATAACCAATTATTGAAAGCGATAGTACATTTTGTATGAAAATATTTTTGATTATAAAACATAAAATTACTCAAATCCTATATATGTATATAATTGTACAAATTATGATACAATTCTTATGGGTCACAAAACAATAAACACATGTGACCTATATAATTATACAATAATAATAATAAATAAACATACCTATATCAAACATAAAACACGATAACAAAAATAAACGATAAATTAACTGAACAAACATAAATTTTAAAATCAGGTTCGTCGCTTACTAAAAATTTGCCCATGCATATTCAAATGAAGTCTTTCGATTAAATAAAAAATAAAAATAAATAAAATTATATATAAAAATGATTACCTTAAATTATAAACAATTATTAATAATATAACAAACACTAAATATTTTTTAAAAATGTTTTTCATTTTTTGATTATATTCATATATATTAATATAAATAAATAAATTAATTAAACAAGATTATAATTACAATAATGATAATAAATAAATAAATATATACACTTAATATTTTTTTAAGTCATTTTTATTTTAAAAAAATATATAATTTTTTTTATGTATAAATCACATTTCAATAAAACACTATAATTATGTGGTAAAATAAACTTTTATTATTAAATTTTTTTGTAACTTATTCGCTTTTTTTTTATAATTTTTACTTTATTATTTAATTTTAATTTGTTGAGTAATTCACATTTTTTATTATTTTATGATACTGTTAAATTTTTAAATAATTAATTAAATGATTTTTTAACACATAATTTAATTACTCATATGTATATTTATATAACGCTAGAAAATTTGTTTTGGAATAATTAATTTGTTTTATATATATTTATACACTTTTCAGTTTAGGTTTAACTAAGCGCGCGAGATAAATTAAAAATGCAAAGTTTATTTTTTATCTATTTTTAGACGTTTTTTTTTGTTTTTTTGGTTAATTTAATCAATGTGTGTCTTCCTTCAATATACCTGTTTTTTACAAGCAATTTAATTTTATCTTGTCTTGTTAGACTTTTTATTATCTCTGCATACAGTTGAAACTATAAACGATACCAATAAATTAAGCACACATATATTTGTATGTATATATACGCGATTGTTAATGAATTGTAGATAGTGTATCTTTGAAAAAAAAAATCTGATACCAATAATTTTTTTCACAGCAACATGACTGTCAAATTAATTTCAAGAGGCTAATAATTTTAAGTGTGTGTGTACACATAAATAAAACGTCATTACAAAATAATTTACTGAAGGCCAATCAGTATAACTATACATTTATACTGAAATTCAATCCGCATAGTGCCAACAAAAAAAAAATACATAAAACCGATACAAATATGTGTACATTAAATTTACATGTTCGTAATGACATAAAACAAATTCTAGAGATTTGCATGAATATTACACGAATCAATATTTATATTATATAGTAACAGGGTTGTCCCAGTTTGAGAACACCAATCCCATTTTAAGAAGACAATGAACGCGTCTCTCCATTTATTCCCATGGGTATACAATATAATATTTCATAATCGCGATTTTGAGATAATAAAATAAATCGCGAACCACATGTATTTAACTGTATGTATATATGTATATATATATATGTATACACATGTTTAAAAGATGAACTATGCGCGCATTTAGAGATCATATGTGATCTTGTTTGATTTTTTGTGTGTATATATTTTTTACATATCTGTTTTCATCTCTTGTAAGCTTTTTGTCTAAAATGCATGAGATAATGATCAAATAATCATCGAATTAGAATCTCGTATATTTGTTTGTTTTTTTTCGTATTTTTATTTTTTTTCAGTTAATTAAAATAGAAAGATCAAGTTTGATCAATTTTGTTATGCGTACAGTACAGTTCTAAGAAGTATATCTCAGGAATCCATATATATATATTTATATATATATATATATATATATATATATATATATATATATATATATATATATATATATATTTATATATATATATATATATATATATATATATATATATATATATATATATATATATATATATATATATATTTATATATATATATATATATATATATATATATATATATATATATATATATATATATATATATATATATATATATATATAAACCGAAAATGAGAAGGTGATAAAAAGAAGAACAAAATTAAAAAAAAAGATTTTAATCAAATTTATAATTTACTAAATGATTTACTGCAAAAATTTAATTTTTAGAGAACGTAACGTAATATAATCAACAAAAAAAATTGTTGAAAGATTTTTGTATACAATATGTGTGTGAATCTTGTACATACTACCTTTTATATATAATCATCATCGGCATACACAGCATCATCATTATCATCTTGATATTTCTCATCGCATCTTCTTTTATATTTATGTTATTTCCGTTTCGCTTTGTTATATTAAACTAAGCGTTTTGTGGAGTTTTATATGCACTTATGAGAATCATTTATTTATTTTACAATAAACTACTAATCTCATTAGTGATAAGATGTGAGTGATGACAAATTGTTGTAAATATTTTACAGATGAATATTATATTTCTTAGAATTTTAATTGGTTTTCGGACAGTTGGAATTATTGTATTTATATATATATATATATATATATATATATATATATATTTTAAATAAATAATGAATAAAATGTTGTCAACTATACAGTATACAGAGTGTCCCAAAAGTGGACGATCAAATGAGAGGAAATGATAGAGGAGGTCAAATAAGCGCACTGTACTATTAAAAATAAATCCGGGCCGAAGCATAACAACAGTCATTCAGATAACTGCTTGCATGTAGCAGTGTCATTATACTGTTCCAATTAGAAACAATTGTGTTTTTTTTTATTTGTTAACTAGCTGCAAAAATATTATTTTGGTGCATTTAAAACAAACTAACTTGAACTTAAATAATCTAGAAATATTTATGATTTTAATCATATTCTCAATTTAAGAAGGTGGCAGAACTCCCCTTACATAAACATATTATAGAAAAAAAATATTATTATGCTGTAATTTGAAAATATGTATATCAGATATTCTGTTGTGGTGTAACAGAATTGAATGCACAAAGTTGATATTCTACAGATAGTTAGTTTAATTAACAAACCAAGGGCACTTTGTTAATTGGTGTTAATCTATTAAAAAATTAATTCATTTATATCCGCATTATCACACAACCACTTAGAACAACCCGTAATCCCGGTCAAATCTCGAATTCAATTTCTGTATCAATTTTCATTTTTGTACTCTCAGTATCTTGTACCCCGCCATTTACTAATGTGAAGCTTCTGGTACAAAATTCTGACAAAATTTAAGCATATCTATGAGTTACTAATGATGTAACCTGACAACTTCTAATATTGGAAAATTAATTATAAAATAACCCAAAATCCTAAAATCAAATGCAAATCAAACATTGACCTTTTACTCTTACAAAATTGCCCTATATGCACTGGATTTGCGTATGGCCATCTCTACGATAGATGTATTGCTTTATATCCAGAAAAATATTATTGGGTAAATCGAATTTTTTTTTTATTTATAAATCGTGATTGGATTTTTAGTTTTAATGCCGAAGTCGATACTAGTAGTCGATTCCTTTTTAGCACATTACACAAATAACTATATCAAAAAATAATTACAAAGCTGTTGCTTTGTTAAAATGTAAATCGAAAGCTAAATCTAATCTTGATTTAATAAAGCAAACCTTTGATTACTTGTGATTTGGCCTTTGATTACCATCCTACGTTTTTGGTATTGTATATAGCGCCGTTTTGTATGGAATCATTTGACAATAACGAATCCATACTCGAAATAATTGAAAAATGATTTTTTATTTAAAACTAATAAATGGACCAACAAGACAACACATTTCTGAACGAAATATTACGAAAATTTAATTAGTGAAATGTGATAAATGGACAAATTATATCACAGTCGATAAAGCATGGTTCCATCTAATAAATGCCAATGACCAATATGTCCTTTTAACATCTTGTTGAGAATTGAATATTTTTACTTTTAAGAAGAGAAATTATGTTTAATTCTTGCGGAGTCCATTTATTCTACTTATTTACATTTTCAATTTATTTTAAATATCGTTTATAATTGAGTGCTTTGAAATTGCACCAGCCAAATTAGCCCGCCCAACACCAATCGAAACTGGAAAGAAAATTCCTTACCTAATATGTACATATATTTTAAGTCATTGAACTTTCTTAACAATTAATGTTGGGCCGTACCGCACCTATTAAATTGAACGTTTTAAAATTGAGACTTGATGTAAATCGTATTGAATCCAAAACCCAATTTTCAAAAAAGTAACCGGGAAGCTATCTATATAGATGAAACCGCAAACTAGTAGCAATATAGCATTAGAAGAAACTGGTTTGGCGAAAGAATGATTTTTATTTGTTTGGATAATGTGATTGCATTTGGAGATGAAAGATGACTTATACCAGATCCGGATACACATGAAAACAATTTTAGAATTTCGAATGCCGCAGAGTATAAAGAGGACGCCCACAGCTTCTTTGGTTTGGTTACGTATCTTGTGAAATTTGGATTGCAAGCACTTATAATAAAACACAAAAAATTATCATGCATCAGGGCTAGACAATTTTTAATGTACCTTTCTAGTGTATCTATGTGCGTGCTTTAACAAGCTCAACGAAAATTTGGTATCGAGAATTCATCTTTTTGAAATAAATAAATGGAAATTTATAAAATATCATTCGTACATTCTATCTGATCAATCATATCTAATCAAGTTGTATACATTCTATATGATTCGTGCGATTGAATCTTACAAAGTCCATGTGGAAAATTTATCGTGCAGCTTATAGACTTGGTTGATGTCGATGGATTCATGTTTTATCAATATATAAACTTCTTTGAATGTTGAAATGAACTGTGTGTGTACAACTGTTGAAATGAACTGTGTGTGTACAATGTTGAAATGAACTGTGTGTGTAAATTAAGGATGTGGGCACTATGACTGCATCACCGATTCACAATTTGTGTTTTTTACTTAAACATTAAAAACAAATTTTTATCGGCGCTAGGTTATACGTTTCGCCATAGCACCAAATGGCGTATTTATCAGAAAATTTATAAAAAACCAAAAATTTGTTCGTCCGTATAGGGTAGAACCACTAATTTTAGATTGCAATACCGCAGGTGGAATAACTTGTTAGGGCAGTATTGTAAAGACTTTTTTAGGTTAATGGGCATATGTGAGTAAAATCATATTGGACAATTTATCATTTTTAAAAATTTGATGTTCTAGCTGTGGAATAATTAAGTTCGGAGGATTCATATATTACTGAGAATTGATATTTTGCTTGAGCTAATAGTGAACTATTATTAATACTGTGAGTGAACTATCCATTAAAGTATGCAGTTCAACACAGAAATAAAAACTAAATTAAGTTTTTGAATAAAACAATAACATTCTGGCTATTCAGAATCCACCATACATCTTGCACACAGCCCCTATACATTTTGCATACATTATGTTAATCGTAATAAGTTCTTATATAAAAACAAAACTTTTTTTAACTCTTGTTAACTCCGATATAAATATCACGTTTACGAGTGCTTACAGATTTGGCAATAAAAAATTTATCAACAAATTCTGCAGGTGGCTAGCTGAACTAACACCATCATTCGAACTATTAAAGAAATTGCACGAAGTAACCAAAGGCTAAGTAATCATACCGGTGCGTATACCAGATCTTTTTATTGAGTAAATCTACAAGTGTAGAATTCGAAAGTCTGCATATGATATCTGAACTAGTTAAAATAGTTAGCGTATATGTTTTTTAATTCAGAAATTTGTTATAAATATACAAGATTTCACCAATTGTAATAAATTTTCGGTTTACAGGTGATTAACATCCCAATTGTTTTTCCGTTTACCGGTAAATTAGTTTCGGCAAATTTGTGGTCCCTATTCGTCTGATTGCCACGGTTTGTATGGTAATAGGGGTCCACAACATGTCCTAGCACATAGTATAAACTAGGATGTTGAACAACATTTCTTCTGTTGTAATATTTCTTATAGGATGTTTCAATCTAGTTTGTGCCTCGAGTTAAACTAAATTAATATTTTCTACAGAATGTGGTTAGAAGGCATGGAACTAAGGCCTTCTCCTAAACTGTGGTTATCTTGTTTTCATTGTGCATATCCAACCGATTTCAACGATGGAAAATTTATCAAATTTGAGAAAAAAACAACATTTGCGGGAAGTTTTGTTGAGTCACTTTTTCGCAAACAAAACAGCAGCTGAAAGTCATTCGTTTGCTCGTGGATTTGTATGGTGAGCATGCTCTGGCAAAAACACAGTGCATTGAGTGATTTAGCTTCAAAAGTGGTGATTTTGACATCAAAGACAAAGAGCATCCTGGTCAGCCGAAAAAGTTTGAGGATGAAGAATTGGAGGTATTACTCGAACAAAATTCATGTGAAACGCAAGAAGAACTTGCAAAATCATTGGGAGTTGATCAAGAAACAATTTCCAGACGTTTGAAAGCCTTGGGATTCATCCAAAAGATGGGAAATTGGGTGCCATACGAGTTGAAGCCAAGGGATGTGGAAAGACGATTTTGCATGTCCGAAATGCTGCTAGAGCGCCACTAAAAGAAGTCATTTTTGCATCGTATTGTCACTGGCGATGGAAAATGGATCCATTACGATAATCCCAAGCGCAAAAAAGCGTATGTCCAGAAAGGCGAGGTCGGCCCATCGACACCAAAGCCGAATATTCACGGGGCTAAGGTCATGCTGTGCATTTAGTGGGATCAGCTAGACGTGATCCACTATGACCTGTTGCCAAGTGGCCAAACCATCAAAGCCCAACTCTATCGTCAACAATTGATCCGATTGAAGCAGAAAATCCAGGCAGAGCGGCCAACGTATGCGACCAGACACGAGTCAATCATTTTCCACCACGATAACGCTTGGCCACATATTGCGGCGCCGGTCAAAAATTACCTGGAGAATAACGGAAGGGAAATTCTGCTTCACCCGCCTTATAGTCCAGACCTTGCTCTTTCCGACTACCACCTATTTCGATCCATGCAGAATGCCCTATCAGGAATACGCTTCACTTCAGTTCAAGGTATCGAAAATTGGCTCGATTCGTTTTTGGCCGCCAAGCCGGCGCAGTTTTTCTGGGATGGAATCCATAAATTGCCAGAAATATGGGAAAAAGTAGTGGGTATCGATGGGCAATATTTTGAATAAAAAAATCTTTTAACATTATTCCACGATAAAGCTCAAATTTCATTAAAAAAATTCCGGTTTTTAATGCATATACCCAATATATGAGTGTTATTGCCTATAAGCATCGCGTCTGCTGAAAGAAATGTTTCGCAGATAAAAACATATTTAAGAAATACAATTAGCCAAGACTAATTGGCAGGCATAGCTTTATTAAAGAGGCATAGAGAGGTGGACATAAAAGTATTGACAGTATGTTAATAATAAATTCGACCAACGGTCGTGAAAATCAGATTTTATTATTAGATAACATTGAAAAAATTATAAATAATTTTATTTACACAATATGAGACTCTTACTTAGATACCAAAAATCGTGCTTCAAACGACTTCAGACATTTCGAAATTTTCGGTGCAACGTGTTATGAAAACTGAACAACTGTTACAAAGAGGAGAGTTGTGTGTAACGACCATTTTTAACATCAGTTCGGATTAAAGATGTGAGCAGAAATTATTGAGAGCATATTAATTGATCACCTGACATAAACGCCTTAGACATCTTCTTATTTGGGGCTATTTTGGTCCACTAAAGAAAATTAAACCGAGCAAGAGCTACAAAATGACGTAACATCTTTGGTGAAACAAAAAATGTTTACACAGCCATCTTTTTTATTTTACGATCGTCTATCAAGTACAAAAGATGGTTGGGGGAACATTTTTTGTTCTGTTCACAGAATTTATTAAAATGATTTTATTGGAAAGGTGAATAGGTTTCAGACCATAATTAAATTTTCTTTTAATTAATTTTTTACTGCAGACACTAGTTGATCGTCCACTTTTGAGACATCTTGTATATACTCGTAATATCATATTTTATCCATATAAGATTACTAAAAACTGTAAAAATAATTTAAAACAACCGCAGACGATACTATAAATTATTAGAGATGCCACACAACAAAAACAAATAATCTCATAGATAAAAATAAAATAAAAATTGTTCAATAAATTATACCATAGGTATATTGGAATAGTGGGTGCTAATCCTTTCATCGCCGTGTCATATACTATATATACACCAATATTATAAATATATTTTTTGTTGTTTTAAAACAACGAACAATATAGTAATACACGAAAAAAAAATCGTAAAATTCGACATTAAAATGATTTGTTGATTCACAAAACAAAAACTATATCTTATCTCGTTAATAAAAAATAAAACAAAACAAAAAAATCTATATATAAAGGAACTGTCAAAATCAAATTAATAAAATAAATCAAATCGAATTATCGTTAAAATAATCATGGCAATAAAAAAATAATAACAATAATTTAGAGTTTCAACAAACAGACAAGAACAAAAAAAATGTTTAAAACATGTCATCACTATCATAATAATAATTTTTTTTGTTATAAATAATAATAATAATAGTAATAACAATAATCATAGCAGTAATGATAGTAATCTTCATCGAGTCTCATCATTATTATTATTATATGGTTCTTTTAGTTTGTGTGTGTGTGTGTGTGTTCATGTTCAAAAACATTAATTTTTGCTTACACAAACATGTGTTTGAAAATATGATGTGATTTGGTGATCATTAAAGATAATTAAATCTTATTACAAAACCGATTGCAAAACTGTTTAAGTAATAAATAAATAAATGATCGTGTTTAAGTTCTTATATATACTTATATATCTAGATTTACAGTGCTCTGTGTGGTCTTAAATATTAAAAATTTTAATCCATCAACAGTGGATGGATTAGAATTATTTTATATTTATTTTTTATTTTCATGAAACCTGATTGTGTTTGACAGGGATTCCTCTATCTGATATATACATATAGTAAAAATAAGTTATTATTGAGTTTTGATTTTATTGGCACGATGACATTTAAAACTTCAATAAAATTATTAATTATGACGTCTTCGATGCATGTTGTGTTTCACAATAAACATTTATAGTTTTTGGAAACCAGTCAACATATAAAAAATTAAATCAAATAACTTATATTAATTGATCTACGGTATATAACTGTGTGAAATGTCTATATACAACAGTCCAACAAATAAAAAATTTATTCGAAAAAAAAAAAAAAATCGCCTCTCGCCAAAAAACAAAAAATTCAGACAATAAACTTACGTAAAAAAAAAATACAAAAAGTCAGTGATACAGAATGAAAAGAATTTGTTAACTTCTTGTCTTATAAATGTATTTTTGTTGTATTTTAGCGACACGCAAAAACACAGAAAACGTACATATATAAAATACCTCGAATTCAGATTTAATTTAGTGCAATTTTGAAGATCGTGAAACACACAAAGTAATATACATATATAACTACATGTATATGTAGTAAATGTAGGAATGTAAATGTAGGAAATGTAGGAATTTTCTAATCAGTCCACTATATCTCAAATATACATAAGGAAAATGAATAAGAAAAAGGGTTTGGTAATATAACAAGCACAAAAATTTTAATTACACAGTAGTGTTACAGTGTTACATTGTGTGGAGGCGGGTTTAGAAAACTTTTTCAAAAAAAAAATAAGAAAAACGTAAATTCAGTTGCGGTATATACATATATATATATATATATATATATATATATATATATATATATATATATATATATATATATATATATATATATATATATATACATGTATATTAATTATATACCGAAATGTGGGTGAATTAATAATCCTCAATGTATTTAAAAAAAACGACAAAATGGCGACATCATAAATAACTCGAATACAGAAAAATTGCTCTAAGCGCAAGTGAAAATCGTTTTTATTTTTTTACTATTGAATTGAAAACCTACATTTACCGGCGTACAGAGCGAATTCGGATAAAGTATATATTCAGAAATAAATCCACCTACACCGCGCGCATAAATTGTATAAAATATTTCACATCATCGCAATTCAATCAAATTTACTATATACATATATATATATATATATGCATATACAGCCGAGGATTAACAATTTTTAATTGGATTTCAACAAATCATGTTTCAAAACGACTTTGGCGGAAATAAACATCACACACTATGTCTATATCTATATACTAGACAAAAAATTTGTTAATACATGTTCACATAATTTTATGTTTATATGCATTATTATATTTGTCGATAATTATGATTCGTCAATATTGACTAAAATCCAAATTTAATGACTTTTCAAATATTATATACTCTTAAGACGTATATAAATATGTTCGAGTATACAAACTCTATAAACATACATATATGTATGTACACACTATTTAATTTACAAGTTTAACAGAAAAAAAAGCAAGACATCATCGATCGCGCTCCGTTGATCATTTCACACATATTATTTTGATTTATCTGTGTTTTATTAAATTAATCAAAAATACAAAAAAAATATCACTTTGCATTATTAATTTAAACCCGCTTAATAATATAATAATATATTATTATAATTCACTTGGCCAAATAAAATTGATCATCATAAACCAACTCAATATATTCACTTTACAACTACATACTTTTATTTTTAATTTTTTTATCGAGACACACAATTTACACCGCGCGATATTACGCTTGTACAAATATTTATTATAAAATATAAAATCAATCGCGTAAGATTTATTTAATATAATTTTTTAATATTTATATATTATCTCTAAAGACGACAACATAAGAAATATACAACTTTTGTAATTTATTAAAAAAATTTAAAATAAAGACAAAAATCGGAAAGAAAAAATTGTTTTCAATCTCGATCGTACGGTTGACAAATAAGAACTAAGCAAAATATCAAATTTTTACCTTTAGATGAGATCTGTTTTTTTGTTTTGTTTTTTTTGGTTTATATCGTTTCAATATAAAAAAATATATATAAACTATATATATATATATATATATATATATATATATATATATATATATATATATTATATATATATATATATATATATATATATATATATATATATATATATATATATATATATATATATATTTATATATATGTATACATATATATGCATATAATATACAGAAATAGTACATCAAAAACATTCATCTCGCGTGTTTTACATTCAAAATATATATCAAAATAATAATTTTATTTTATTGAAAAGATTTCTCCTTTTCTCCTCTCGATTTCTTAGTTTTTTTTTGTTGTATTTCTTTAAACAATTATATACTTTATGAATGAAAAACTGATACTTGTCTCCATTCATAAATCATAATTTGCGTGGTGATATTTTTAACGATTAGCTAACGATTTACCAATTAAAAATTTAATACTACGACATAGCTAGGTACATATTTAAAAGCTAAGTCGATTAAAAATGAAGAAACAACAAAAAAAAAGTTATATTACATGTTACAGAAGCAACATAATTTTAATAAGAGAAATACGTGCGAAACGAAAGACTTAATTGTATATATGTATAAATACAGTGAACGACGAACCCGATTTTTATTCGATATAATGTGTGTAAATATATTTTTTTTTCTTGTAAATTTACAAGAATTGAGCATTGATATTATTTTTTAAATTGGGCGGAGATGATCGGATAATTTAACTAAAGGCCGCGAACTAACGAGAGCGGATAGTATACAAAGTATGAAACATATACAAAAAGCTTTTGTGTGCGGGTGCTTTTATGCTTACCATAAATTGGAACAATTCAGAAAATCGTTTTCAATCGGTATAGATAGATCGACCGTTTAAAATTGTTAATTTTTTCAATTATTTTGATATGAAAACATGTGGTTCAACTTACCCCAATGCTCATTTCAACTTACCCCGATTACGGGGTATTAAATTTCGTGGTTTTAAACGAAGATTAATAATTTTCACTGCCGATTCTATAGAGATGTGCACGGGTACTCATACACCGCTCAGATAGCTTAGTTTTTTTATTTATTTATTTATATTGAGATATCTTCAAATATGACTTGAGAATTTAAAAAATATAAAAATTATTAGAGTTGAAAATTAAAAATTAAAAGTTACCAAAATAACAATGATAAATAGAAATAGAAATAAACTACGAGTAAAATTTTATCAGAGCATAACACTCCTTCAATCCATGCTTAAAATTATCTTTGCTTCAACAAAAATCAAATGGTCAACTTTGTTGAACTCTTGGACGTCATATATTCACTGGTTCATATACCATAATTTGTCTTGTAGAGGAAATCACGATATTTTAACTGTCGACTGGGAGCATTTATTTTAATTGATTCCAGAATATAGGGTGCATCAATTTGACAATTTTATCTTTACAGTAGAAGAATACCAATAAAAGAACACTTTAATAACTCACGCCGATTTTCCAATGTTGTCATGTTATATACATTTTATATTTCGAGATTAGAGAACAAAAACAAATATTTATTTATCGGAAATGGCTTTATTGTTTTTCAAAATATTCTCCATGAACATCAATACACTTTTGCTTGTGCTTGAACCAATTTTTAAACCACTTTTTCCACTCCGTTTGAGGTAACCCCAAAACATGCATTTTGAACGCTTTAATTGCTTCTTCAAGTGTCGAAAAACGTTGACCTCGGAATTTATTTTGATATGCAGCAATTGTTTGGGGGAAGTGGTTGTGGGACATATCAGGAATATAAGGCGAATGACCCATTAATTCGATATTTTGACCGCTCAAATATTCAGTTGTTTGTGCTGATGTGTGAAAGATTCCATAGTCGTGGCGAAGAATAATCCATCGTTGGCGATTTTTATCCTTATTTCGCCGAAGACGCTTGGCAAACAAATGGTTGTGTACCATTTAGAATTGACCATTCTATATACTTGCACCAATGATACGATGGCGATATATCCAGTTTTTCTGCAAAAACGGGCTACCATTTGCTTCGTGCCATGTTTTGAAGCACCGTGATCATATTTTTTGAGTACTTCTTTCAACCAATTGGCACGAGTCTGTTTATAAGCGATTTTCAAGTTATGTGGGATCCAACGTGAACAAATCTTTTTAACACCCAAATATTTATACCACATAGAATGTATCATGCTGTACAAGTTAATATTTGTGTCTGTACATTGCATATA
Source organism: Tipula unca (assembly GCA_951394425.1). Lineage (NCBI taxonomy): Eukaryota > Metazoa > Arthropoda > Insecta > Diptera > Tipulidae > Tipula > Tipula unca. The sequence continues at coordinate 93,853,941 of OX596382.1, forward strand.
TTGTATAACATCTAGTACAAAATATTTGAAACGTATCCAAACCATTGTCCCAATTGGGCACGTATTGTGCTATTGTTAGCTGGGCGAAGGAGTCACATCTATAGGAAATTAATATACTCCGAACATTTTTCAACAATAAATAAAAATTCTGAATGAGGAAAAATGTTAGTTTTAACACTGTTTATACGAACATTCTTAATTTTATATTCGCAAGTCCACAGTAGACGCAAAATGCATCAATATAGTGGTTTGTTGTAAAAACTTATTTTCTCCTTGTGCAACCAAAATTTCGCCCGAAAGGCGAAATATGTAGTTGAATTTATTGGCCAAAATATTTAGTTGAATTTCTTGTCATATTGTATATAAATTGCAATATCTCAGCAAGCAGTTGTCACACATAAATTTCTACAGCATCACATGATTTTAATATTAGCATTTAAAAAGTCATAAAAAACAAAATTAAAAACTACTATTGATTTTTTTTGAAAGACACAAGCCTTTAAGTAACGAGTATGTTCTCTAAAAATAATTCTGTGTTGATTTTTTGGCGCCTTGTATATGCTATAGAGATGTATTATTTTAAACCCAGGTATTCAATCACTTACTGAAAGTAATTATCTGACTGAAATTTTGGATTGTTAGTTAGAATGGGATTATGATGTACAATTCATCCTTCCGTACATGGGATGTATTTGATTCCTGTGCAAGTCAGTTTTATGATAATGAGATGTCGTTTGAAAGAGGAAAACTCAAATATTAAAACAGTTTGGGCAGAATTAAAGACCTCTGGATCACAAAATACAAAGGGTCAAAGTTGCTAAATGCTAGTAAGTGAACATGCTACATTCCTGATACAAATCAAGATCCAGTGCCAAGTGCAAGTACTTTTATAACTCACGTAAATCTGTATTTATATATAATATATTTCCAAGGGCCGTATTTTAATTAGTTAAGAAAATAAATAAAAATTAGAAGTTTAACAGAAATATAAACGAAAAATTTGTCTGCTCTGTCAAAATTATAATTTTAAACTATTTTTTTAATTAATTGAGACAAGGCCTAAAAAATTATTTTCATCATTGTTTTTGTATTAAAAATAAATAATTTAAAAATTTGGTCGGCCCTTTATCAAGCATCCCTGTGCCAAGGGATTACCGTACAAACATCATCTGAAATTCTGCATTTCAGCACCAACCAAACAAAACTCCCATTTACATAATTTTTGGAATTTCGATGTATATATATAAATAGTTACATGTATTACAATTGTGATTAAGTGATTTATAATTTTCTTTATTTAAATCTTTTTAATTAAACACGTGCGGACCGCGGATTAACTAATTATAGCTCTTTGTGTCATGAAAAATTTAATACTTAATACTTGAGAAGTCGATTAAAAATGAAAAAACCAAAAAGGTTAGGTTATATATTACAGAAGCATCGTAATTTTAAAACAATAATTACGATAGATTTGATTGTGGATACAGGGCACGACGAACCCGATTTCATTATAAATTATTCGTTAAATATGTTTTTTAATTCATTTTTCTTGTCTTGTTTATATAGATAAACTTAAATTTATAAGAATTGTGCATTAAAATTATTCTTTGTTATTTATTAAATCGGCCGATGGTTATATAGTTTAACGAAAGGTTGCTAAAAACCAACGAGGATATTGAATTAAATGATCATAAATTTAAATGAAAATTATAGATGAACATTTGATAATATTATATGGAATAAGTATACATACATAAGATACTGGATCAAATATTTTATTTTAACAACCTCATTGGTAATTAAAACACAAACAGAACATATAATTTATTTTATGATCTAAGTACCTGGACATTTTGATTTATTACCCCATGGTCATTGCAATATGCCAGCTATCTGATTGTATGAAATTTAACTGCTGATAAAGTTATATTTTCTGATAAACTAGCAGGATTTAAGATTTCCCCTCATCCATGTTTTTATTTATGCCGAAGTTAACTGTAATTTAAAATATTTCTGAGTGTAATTTTTAACTTTTTAGTCGATTAGATTTAAACGAAATGAATGATCCATTTAATTCACTTGTGCTGGTAAATTATATACGTTTTTATGACTGTTTTTTTAAGTTTGACAAATTAAATTTAATTAAATGACCGCGCAGTAAGATTTTGCTTTCAACATCTTTCAATAATTTGTATATAATAGAAGCGGACAAAATTAATTTTGAATTCGGATGGCAAATATCTATATGCAAACGTTGTGTCACATTTCTGTGAAACTTCAATGTTTGGTCAGTGAAAGCCTTCCAAACATCTTGTTAGATATATTGATTGAATTACCTTATTATAGCCCACAAGAACTAAACTATATATTTATATATACGGTTTCGTATTTCGGCCACTTTGATATCCAATTAAAAATCTTCGGATTATTGAGCTGGTGCAGTACATCGAGATCCAAAGTCGGTGACTGTATTCGAATGAGTTTGAGATGAATTTGAATAATAACGAAGATTATATATATCCTGTTAATCTGAGGAAAACTTCTCATCCATCTTTGCCGTACATGTCAATGAGAGCTTATGGATCGTGAAAATGGTGCAAAATCGAAAAAATAAAAATATGCCTTCGGATAATCGTTTGACTAACAATTTCATAAAAAATAATAATATAATATGACCCATTCATATAAAAAGTCTCCGCGGTCGATGAAATTTTGCAACTGGTTTAGCAAGACCGACACGCAAGGTGTCAGGAAATAGCGGAGGCATTAAACGTCAACCACATGACAGTTTGGAATAATTTGAAAAGAGCAGGCTACAAAAAGAAACTCGATGTTTGTGTGCCACATGAGTTAACGCAAAGAAATTTGTTGAACTGAATTGACATCAGTGAAATGCTGCTGAAACGCAACGAAATCGAACCATTTTTGAAGTAAATCCACAAATAACTTCAAAGCCTGGATTGACGGCAAACTATAGGTTATGTTGAGTGTTTGGTAGGATTGGAAGGGAACTGTACATTATGAGCTGCTGCAACGTGGCGAAACCATCAATTCAGTCCTGTACTCTGCACAATTCGACTGTTTGAACGAAGCAATCCAGAAAGAGGGACCAGAATTGCCTAACAGATATAAAGTTGTGTTTCATCATGACAATGCGCGGCCACACACATCTTTGATGACTCGGAACAAATTGACGAAATTGGTTGGGAAGTTTTGATGAATCCACCGTATAGCCCGGACCTTGCACCGTTTGACTACCATTTGTTTCGGTCTTCACTTGGCCAAGTGAAGTTCTACACCAATGGAATTATGAAGCTACGCGAAAAATGGGAAAAGGTCATAGATAATAATGGTCAATCAGTACATTATTAAAATTTATTTTCAATTAAAAAAATTTCAAAAAAGTACCAAAAAACCGCGGGGACTTTTTATATGACCGTATACATATATGAAATTGTAAGTAACTACACATTGTGGTAAATAACGACACTGAGAAGTTCCATTAAATATTGAACATTTCGATAAATGGTTTGCTGTAACATTTATGACTATACTTTTTCAATTCTTTATCTGTAATTTATTTCCTCACGATTATTAAGGTAATTTTTATCGAACGTTATCTTAGTTTTTAAGGATGATAACATGATGTTATTCAAAATGTCAATCCAGATGATGGTACATATAAGTACGAAAGAACGAACCATATTGCATTATAAAAACATAAATCAAATTTTCTTGGCCCTCAACGCAATTTAAAACATTTGGCCTTCATTTCATATTACCTTGCTTATATATCTGTCACTCGCAGACAAACTAACAAAGTACACAATCATATAACTTGTTTAATGGAATCTCTCTATATAAAAAGAATTATTCTGAAATCTATGTACAAAAACAAATACACAAACAAACAAAAATCGTTGTAAATCAACTATCCGGAAGAATCATTGTGTTATGAAACAGCGGATAGACTAGAAAAAAGCAAAACACAAAAATAGAAAAAAGCAAAAAAATGTATTTATTTATTTTATTTAATTATTTATTTATTTATAGCATTTTTTCAATTTTTTCATTTTTTATTATTTTTATTTCATTTTAATTAATAAAGACATGATAATAAATTTTAATTATGTCATTTTATTGTTGGCTGTTGATTATTTGTGGTTTGGTCATATTGTTGTTGTTTAATAGTTACTCGTATGTACATAGTTATATACATATAGTAATAAATAAGGTCGATTCGAATCATCTGAGCAAAACACTAAAAAAATCTGTATGTATATTTATATAATACAAAATACATAAAAAAAAACTAACAATTCATTTTAATTTTAATGTCCGGCCACCGGTAATGAATCAATTGTATAGATTAGAATTTTTTAGAATGAAACTGCGATTTTTTTATTTCGGATTTTATTTGCTTTTAACATTTTCATTATGAATGAATGAGTTAAATAGTTTAAAGTAGTTAGACTGGAACAGAATCGTATGTAACTGGAAACACAAGATGAAAATAATGGATTTTTCGCTTTTGCTCTCCTCCGGTTATATACATATATTTGAAATTTTTAACTTGATCACATTGATCTTTACAGTCGTATAATTTTGTTTGCGATGGAATTATATATTTATCTGACAACGAAATGAGAATTCATTTTATACATTTGGTTCTAAATAAATTACACACATAAAGTGTATTAAAAACAAATAAGTCTATTATATATTTGTTTATAATCAAACCCACGGTAAATTTTAGGTTAAGCAAGGTAAACTTTCGATGATTATATATGTCTATTACCTTCATCTTATCTTAGCTAATTGGAAACTCACGATCACGACTAATTAGTTTTTGTTCATTTAATCTTAAATAACTGTATCACAACAGAGTATGTGCACGCATGACAGCGTTGTTGACGTATGTAGTGTGGAATTATAGGGTTTGTATTGTTTCTTTTTCTAGTATTCGTTTCTGTAATCATTTTTCAATTCGGATTTATGGACGATTGGTTTCTCTGAATACTCACCAATTTCTATAGTCTTGTATAAGACGAAAGTCGGCCCAAACTTCAACATATCAGTCGTTAATAGGACGGTGACATTGGTAATATAGTGAGTCCATGATATGATTGTTGCCTACTTATAACAGTTATAAAGAGAAGGCACAGTTTTCGAATCCGACCTCTCCCGAGGTCCAAACCCGGTACCTTTCCATACAAAGATCACACAGCGTTAATCACTGAGTTAGAGCTCAAATAAAGTTTTAAAAATTCGCAACATGCTTAGAAAATATTCACACTTCCGTGGTTTATAGAAGTTAATGTGTTGTCTATTTTGCTACTATTATCGCTAGAGAAAATAGATTTGTACCGATGGAGAATTAAAAAAATGTGTACTTGCATTTGTTGAGAAACAGTGTGTCCAGAACCAGTAGAAAAGTTAGTCAGTGTTAGCTTATCCTCGAGCACGATAACCAAACGATTAAACGATTTAGGTGCTAATATGCTTGATCAAAAAACACTTGGTTCAACAATATCTACATGTTTAGTTGCAATCAGACAAAATTTTAAATCAGTTATAGTCTGTTTAAGCACAATAATTTTCAGAAGTACTAAGTCTTCGGAACGGAATACCCAGTTTCGGTTTTTAAAAAAATGGATGATTTGGAATTCCTTCTTTTAATTGTTCTTTACATTAACATTACAAAAAAAACAGTTGATTTAGGCTGCGGACCAATTCACGGGTAAAAGTCGATTTTTACTTCAATTTTCGGTAAATTCATTTACCCTATCAAAAATTAGGGTAAATCGAGTACGTAAAAGTAAATGTTTATCGTTTAGATTGTTAATTTTTTAGTGATAAACAAAAGCACGTATTTCAATAAAACAAAAATACGAACAATCGACTTTTACCTAAGTAATTGATTTACCCGACAATTGGTCCTCAGCTTTAGAAACAGTTTGCGTTCCTTATTTATACCCTAGCTATTAACACCCTAGCTATACCCTAGCTATTATTATTTTGATTTACCGAGCAAATAGCGCAGTGGTTAAAGCTGTGACGTTTGGATCGGGAGGTACCGGATTCGAATCCCAACGGGATGCAAAAAGGGTTTTTCATCTCCCGATTACGATCGGTGATTAAATTGAAAAAAACATCTATGACCCTCTGTTGGAATGTAGAACTCATGGGCCGACCCGTCGTTCATGTTAGTACAGGCTAGCATGGAGCTATGCAGTGTGCAGATGGCCAATTAAAAGACGGACCTGTAGCCGTGTACAAATAGGGATATACTGTTCAGAAGCTTTCAAAGGACATTAAATCCACTAGCCGAACAGTCTCTAAATAATGTATGTATGTGTTGGTACTTATTTTTTAATACTGGTGCCTGCAGTTAGGGGCAATCGTAATGAGAAAATATTAGTTTTACATTTTAATTGAGAAAATTTCAATTCGATGTTAAATGTTCAGCAGGCGTATCACAGTAGCACAATTAAATATATTTTTGATAAAGTTTGGTAGTATATAGTATATACTTCTTTTCTTTTTATTGCCAAAAATCATAGTTAATTAAATTTATAAAATTACGAAATTGGATAATTCAATGCCCGCTTTATTCTCATGATACAAAATCGTTCCTTGATATTTTAACAAACCAATACCAGCTTCTGTGAGTGAAAGCTTGTTAGTATATGTTTGCATTCTTCTTTCTATTGGAGTACCTGCACCGAGTGACAAAAGTAAAGACGTTTTGGTTAACTACAGTTTGAATGTTGATTGATTTTACTATACATAATCTAAATTCACTGTAAGTGTTGTAATAATTATTTGTCATATTTTCTTTTCAAAAATCTTGTTAGATATACATATCTAGCTCAATATATTTGTCTCTATAGAAAAAAAACGCATCAGAAGAAATATGAACAATATATGATATCATATGATCAGTATATGATAACAAGTTCGTTGTAAAGTTGCCACGCATTATGTTACTAGAATATTTATCTTATGACAACGTGATTAAGCAAAAGCTTCGACGATTTTTTTTTGCATTTTTTATAACTAAACCAAATTTTTGTGCTATCCATTTATATTATCGTGTATCTTGTTACGGATCTTTCGGAAGCTGCACACGTTTTATTGGATAGCTTACGCGGCTGGGGGGTTTGTTGCTCCCGAACTCTTATTTATATTTTTTTTTTTTGATCCCACAAATCATAACATAAAGTTATAAAAAGTTATAAAGTTAACCCTCAATCCACATATGGCCAGATTAATTCAACGTCATCAATAAAAAGAAATTAATTCATATTTTTTTTTTATTACTATATTCTTTTAAATAAATTAAATGAAATTATAATAGTAAATTAACAAATAAATTATTTTGTAAATTTTATGAGAGAGCCGTGTTGTTTAGGTTATTAATATAAAATCAAATAAACGCTTACCAAATTAATTTAGATCCGAAGAGCGCTCCTGGAAGTGTATTGGCACAGCTGTAAAAAAATTGTTACCGAACGCTTTACTCGCTCTCTCACTCACTTACAATTACACAACTATATATAATATTTATTTCTATAATATTTTTTTTTTTATATACTTAAGCACTTTATACGAAAAAAAATTAAAGATAAAATAACTCGAAAACTATTGGTTTTAAACACTTTTATATATTTATGTATATTTTAAATACTATAACTTTTTTTGTTTTTAGTTTTTAACACACACAACATCCGTTATACTTATGACCCTAGAGGTCATATTGAGTAGGTCCGCAAATGTTATCCCAAAAAAAAAAAGGTGGCGTATATAACAAAAACCAGCAAAAAACCGCCACACTTGATGATAGTTGATAGTATGCACAAAATTGGTATACTTTACATATATTTTTGTTTGTTTTTATTTTTGATTTTATTTGAAATTGGTTGTGAGCCCCCTAAAAAAATTATGCGAATAAAAAAAAAACACCATTTTAGCAAAATGTATACCATCATATTGAGGTTCCATGACTCACCCGCTCATACACTAACAGCGTTTATTGAATAGAATTCATTCTAGCACAAATACTTTAGCTTGGCTTCTATGAATCCAAAATACCAGACAGATGCAGATTGCAAACAAGACCACAAAAATTTAGAAGTATAGTCATTCTAAAGAAATTATTCTGAGTATTCTTACCACTTGAGAAATTGTATTTCTTTTCCTTTTTTATTATATTGGTTTTGGGTACTATGTACACCAAAATCATTATCACTGGCGGAGGCCTCAACAACACTAACCAAAAAGAATAAATTTGATTTATTAAGCAATATGAAAATTTACCACTCTTTGTCACACCGATAGACGATAATATTATCTCTCAGTCACCCTCACTGATGCAATATCTTCCAATACGATATTAGGATGGACATTGTGTTTGACCCAAATACAACCAAAATAAATGATAATATGCAACATACATATAGTATAAGCTTCCAGAATTTCCCCATCACACAGCTGATTTAAAACATTAACACAAAAATAAAGTTCATTGCGCTTTATTCTAGACGATGGAAATCTCTACGCTATACCAATACAAAATTAATTAATTATGTACCAGGGCAGAAAAACCTTTTTTTTTTTTTTTTTTTATAATACAACCGTAACAATCTGGTTTTGGAAACCACAAAAGAAATTCAAATTACTAAAGTAATAGTGCTCTCACAATGCAAATCATTTTACTTTTTACTTACAAGTATGTATGAATTTAATTTTGAGGAAAAAAAAATTTTTGTTCGTTATGTTGGTGAAAACCGTATAGAAAAAGTTAACAAACTGCAATCTTTTGCCTTAAGAATTTAAAAGAAAAAGTTAGCAACATTTTAAAACAGGTGACAAAAATTATTTTTCGATAAATGTCAACATAACGTAACCCTACAAATAAATAATTTCTAATTTTCTATTTAGTACACTGTTTAAACAATATTATCTTTAATTGTACTACAATTTTTTATTAGAAAATCAATTCTTTTTAAGAAATACGAGGTCAAGAAAAATCTTATTAACTACAGAAAGGTTAAAAAATAAAACAATTTGTAAACAATTTTTAATAATAATGAAGTTGGCTTCAGTTTAATTTTTTGTTTCATTGCGCGAGATAAAGAAATTTTTAACTATGTATTTTGAAACATATAAGCCGCAAAAATAAAATAAAATATCAAATTACATAAAATATAACGGTTAAATATTCTGAATTGAAAATTTAATAGTTTAGATGTAATTTGATTGCATAAATAAATAAAATGTTTATACATATGTATTTATAAAATTGATTTATTAAGATCGTTTCAAAATGTTCATTTTCTTTCAAATGTATGCATTTACCCAGGACACATCAAAAACTGCATCCGATACAGTTTTTGCGCATTTTGAAAAAATTATTGTTGTTTTCCATTTTCTATTATAATTAATTATATTTATTCGTACAGTAATTTTTCGATTTTCTGGTATTTGTTTCAATTAAATTTTTACTTTTTAAAATTTTGGAAAAAGCACATTTTTGGAATATGCATATTTAAATTCATTTCATACACACCCTATATCGAACAAAACACAATTTTACAATTCGCTTAAACGTATGGAACGCCATTTACAGTAGTTTAATTTTGTTGCGACTACATGTAAAACTGGCCGCATTTTAAAATTAACTCATTTCTTTTGTTTAGTTTTTGACATTTGTGTGCACCACAAGAAAGTGCTCACGTTCACGACACCGGACACAATCATTAATGATGATAAGTTGATAAGTTGAATGATGATAAGTTGATGAATTTATTTCAATTAGTGTTAATTAATTAATATATTTATATAAAAATTTCAGCGCATTATGAAAAAATGTATGTTGTAAATTGTGTTTTGTATAGAACTAGAAAATGTGATTTCATTCATATCGACCAAATAACTTATACTACGTATTATAAGTTATTTGATAACCCATTATCGAAATCGTTCTACGTAAGAATTACGTATGCAGCATAGTAAAGCTACATATATATATAATTATGAAAATTGTGAACAAAAATACATTTTTCCAAAATACGCACATTTCGAATTCACTTTAAGGCTAATAATTATGTATGCGTATATTGCTAAACAGTGTGTTGGCTTTACCGATAAAGTAGTTCATGTTGGGTTGAAAACTCTCCATTGTACGACTCGATCAATCCTAAGAATTTATTCAATGAGTTAATGATAATAACGCAGTTATGTAAAAGGTGGATTCGAAATGTTTATTTTCATTCAAATGTGTACATTTAGCCAAGACACATTTCAACACAGATTTTAGTCACTGTTTAGGGTACTATGGCATTAAACAACCAAACAGTCGATATATTTTAGCAAGAATAACTCAATCCTGAATATACAATACACGTTATATATCGATATTCAAGATTTGCAACAGCATTTGAAAAAAGACTTTCGCTTTATAACTACATATATTCTAAATATTTAATCTTCATGCACATTCGCAATTCTTAAGAACTATCCTTTCACTTCAAACCAACAAACATAATGATCAGTTGAAATTTATTCCATAAACAAATAATCGATTTTACATGATCTTTTGGTGCAAAACGTGTTAAAAATGTTCATTTAGCGCAATTCCATTTATACATGCATTTTTTAACGATTTATAATTATTCAATCGTGAAATATTAATTAACATAATGTTAATTCGAATGTAATAAAAAATCTTTACAAGCAGTTATTACAATATGTAACAAAAAAAATAAAAAAATTAATTTCGTCTTGACAGCGTAAATATAATTGTTAATGTTTTTTTTTTCTTAAATTTATAGAGTCTCTGATAGCAAAGTAATTAAGGTGATTTGATTGTGATGCAAAATTGTATGTAAAACAATATTATACTTTACCAGTGCATTGATGATAGTATGTAATTAATTCGAATATTAATGAGTTTTGTCTTAATGGTAAAAGTCGCGAAGGCTGCGTGAAATCATAATGAAAAGAAAATTATTTTAATTAATATTTATAAGTTATAACCTCTTCGGATAATGATTGATTAGTGTATAGTTTTACGACCATGTAGGCTTAGACACCAATTAAAAATATTAATATAGGGTCTTCTGACTACAGGGTTAGTTCTATATACTTTTTAATGAATTCTTTTTGTAAGCTTACTATACAACCAAATTACCTATAATATACATTGATACTTCTTAACGATTAAATTGTTCATAAGAATCGTATAGAAAATCCTTTTCGAACTGGGTGGTGTACGTAAATGATTTTCATTAAACGCACGATGATCAAACGCAATCATTATAATACGCCATTATTGCCCATTAAAGACACATAATATTACTAAAAATAATCACACCAACGTCTTTTTAATTATTATTTTTCCTTTCCCATATCATTAATTTAATTTTACATCTTCTTACACATTGTAAAAAAAATTAAAAATAAGATCTTTTTTACTTTTTTTTTTTTAATAAATACATTAAAAATAAAAATACACAAAAAAACCACGCCTTCATTTCATACTTCTTGTAAAAGAAAATAATCATTTGTTTTATTTCTTGTCTTCTTACTTCATTCTTAAATAAATAAATACAATAAATTAATTAAGTTATATATTGTATGACAAATGATTTACTTTTTGTGTTGGTTCGTTTTTCTTACCGTAAACAAATGAAAACGATTCTGCTAAGAAAAAAAAATGTATTTTTGACATTTGATTGATTTGTCTTTTATTCTGTTTGAAGTTCAATAGAAGGTTGGTTAGAAAATTGTATATACGTATATAAAAGTTATTTGGAAGGTGTTAACATTTTATTTTTTTCATATTTAAGTGACTGTTTAGGAATTTAATTGGTAGCATGTGGGTGATCGTAAACTTTATAACAAATCAACATTATAATAATGGTATATAAGACATAAGTGTTCATTATGTACACAAATAAAATTAAAATAATCAATCAACACATGAATATTTTTATTTATATTGTATTTATAGTAGTACATAAAAGTTTAACAATATAAAAATTAACTGTTTTATTAATTTTTAATTTGTCTAATCACCGAACTGTTTGCGGACACTTTAAAAATCTAAAATTTTGATAACACTAATTTCGAAGTGGTAATAGAGAAATCATAGTTTGGCATGTATTCTTGGACGTTACTGAATAGTTAATTGTAAAACAGTTTAATATTTGCCACATAGAAATATAATTATCAAATATCAACAACTAATTGGTTCACATTTTAAAGCCTAGTATCGACGATTGACGTATATGAATGTTCAGCAAACAAGCAAGTTTTTTTTATCACAGGATTCGTCGAATGTGTACTTACGTCTAATGTATATGTATACATCCGTCATTCTGTCAATGTCTCCTGCAGTCCACACAACTCGTCATTTGTACGAATGCTGACAAAATTGAACCGATTTTATTTCTCTTCAATGTAAAAATTTTAAAATGTAACTTTACAGAAATTGTTTAACAATAAAAAGTTACAGTGTAAATATATACGTAATTCGCCTCTTTAATTCAAAACAGAAGGGTTAATTGTATAGTAAATAGTAAAGCAAATCGAAGGTGACTGTCAGTCATTCAATACAAAATAAAAGTTTTCAAAATCACAGACATTAACTTTCGAAAATAAATCACAAAAGTTTTGCAGTTAAAAAGATCGAAAAAATCGTAAACAAAAATACCATCAATACAATAATAATAAAAAACAATAATTAAAATTTTCCGATACTAAATTTTAGACACTTTTCGAAACACTTACATAGTAAAACACACGAGAAATTGTCTTGTACCAGTGCTAGATAATCTTTTACTAGGTGGGTACTGTGCAAGGTCGTTTAAAATTTGGTATCGACATTTTATTTATTTATGATATTCTATTTACTATAAATTACCAATAATAATAATATAAAATAATGGTCACTAGATGCAAGACTGCCAGAATAGGGACGACAACAACAATACACTAAAATTTAAAAGAAATTATCTTTTTGTTTTACTTTGACATTGATTCGATTTCGAACATTTTCGTTATAGTTTGTAATAATATACTGCCCTATCCTTCAATAAATATTAGTGCTCGTCTATTGAAAATAGTTTATGTACTACTAGGAACTTACTTGTGAGTACACATATTCAATGGAACGCAAAGTTGAGTGATAAAAGTGAAACATAATCTCTTTATTTAGAATTGTTGAAATATATTACATAAAAACTAAAATGGATTAGATTAAATTGAATTGCATCTAAAGTTTAAATGATGAAAAATTAATCTTACTACAAAGGGAAAGCTCGGGTCAATGCATACGAATAGGAGGATATGTATATATAAATTTAATATGTATAACATAAGAATTTATGAAACAATGTCCGGATTTGGGATCCTCAAAAATTTTGATAAATTTATTTGTATTTTTAAAGGTGAGTTCGCGAGGCCAGATATATACCCTAGCTATTTACATCCGACCTCTAAACCAATGAAATCATTCAAAATGACAAACAAAAGTCTATTTCCCCTTATAGAAGATGAAATATTTTTGTCTTTGAGCAAAATATTCGACTGGCGTACCAACTATATAAATAAAAAACAAAAATAATAAGCAAAATTTTGCCCAATAAGTTGTTTTGCTTTCCGTCATTTTGTTTATATACATATATATATATATATATATATATATATATATATATATATATATATATATATATATATATATATATACATATATATATATATATATATATATATATATATATATATATATATATATATATATATATATATATATATATATATATATATATATATTATATATTTATATATATATATATATATATATATATATATATATATATATATATATATATATAATCATATATGTATATATATATATATATATATATATATATATATATATACATATATATATACTCGTATATATTTATTATACTTATATATAAAATGGAAAAATTTGTGTTACTCATATGCAAACTATGTTGTATGTATATGGGATTTCATTTGGGATTTTGTATACAGTGAAGAAATCCGTGGAATCACGTAAAATAAAACGAATTATTCAAATTATCGAATTATTCATCTCATTTCAAATTATGTATTTTATAAAATTCATTCGCATTACGAAACAGCACAATACAAAAACGCATTATTAACGTAAAATTAAAATCCTTACATATCTAATTCCATACAATTATTTAAATCTATATATTCGATGAGTTATTATTATACATAATCTCTTCAATTTGTAATATATTTACCGCCCCCCCCCCCCACTCATTTTCCTCATCAGTAGGCGCTCGATACGTGTTTGATTTCCTTGTATAAATATTATTCCTATTTTGATATGCATACAAAGATTTCCATTGATTATTTTCTCGAATCATATTATAAAACACAGAATGTAAATTTTTTGGCGGTTTTTTGACTAAAACTGATTAGAAATCACAAAATTAAAAAAATTATTTGGTGTAATCACAGCCAAGCGCAAATCGAAATTAAAAATAAAGTTTGATAACTCATCCGAACTCATCCGGCCTCGCGAACTCACCTTAAAGGGTTTCCCAACAAAGGCTGCGAACGTGAAGATGAAATGGTGCAGTCTATATACCGGACATATAAAAATGCGAGAAATGAAATTTATTGACATGTATGAGATGGATGAAATTGAATGTAATAAGCTCAGACGACATTCTGTCCTGTTGACTCGTTGTTGAACATTAATCCGTAATTGTTTAAAAACTATTGGTTGCCTTATATTATTTTAAATTTAAGTCACTAAAGTTTTTTGTACCTTAAATATTACATTATGAAATATGTGTATAATATGTGTATATACCAATATGGAATAAAAACAACGCCCTAATTTTTTTCATTAATTTTTAAATACATATAATTTTTTATGAAAATTCAAATTTATAATCAAAATTTAGAAAAATCTTTAATTTTCAGTTTCATATTAAATATGATTGCTTAAACTTCGCACCTTGAATTTATTTTTTACATGATTGCTGCATTGACTGCAAATATAAATTGTTGGCTGAACTGCAGTAGAAACTGCGTAGCGCCTGAATTCTTGACCGTAGCTTTTTTGCAATTTGGATTTAAAATTAACCATGAAAATATCGTAAGACGATACAATACGTGGTATATTAATCAAGAATAATAATAAGTAATAATTTATTTGCAGGAGAGGTACTACAAAACATCATCATCAAGCGATACTAAAAATAAAAGAAACCTATGGGAAAATTTACAATCGTATCTACGTAAATTCAATATTTAAACGTAAAAAGTACGATACAATTTTTAGAGGCTCAACGGCTGAATGAAATGACAGTATTCAAGAAACCGAATGGATGTATACTTTATCAGGTACGAGATAAATTTAGTATTTTTCAATTTTCTTAATTAATTTTAGAGAAATTTAATGAATTAAAAATTTAGTTAAATTGCGGTTATTGGGAAACGACTGCAAGCAATCGAATGAACCTCCTTATGACGCCCGATTGTAAAATAACTGATTTTTTGAATGTATGGCCATTATGTACACTGAAACGCTTGGCTATCAACTCGTAAGTAACAAGCACACAAGCCAAATAGTATTTGGTTATAACATCAAATTATTTTTTTTTCATGTTTCAGTTTGAAAAAGATTTTAATTATTTACATCCGGGGAGAAGACATATTCTTTTGAAAAATATAAATCATTAGGTAAACCATTTTATTAAAAATTATGAATTTAATATTAAAGATCAGGCTATTTTAAATATATTGTCAAAATTAAAAGCAACAAACATTGATAAAAGTATAAACCTATTTGTTTCTGAAAATTGTTCATATTAATTCGATTAATTTATTTTTCAGATTCGAAAGATTATATTTAACGCTTATTCTTCATGCAATTATTCAACCAAGTTGAATCTCTCAAACATACAAACCAACAACTAGTGATTCTCAAAATAATTTAGTGCTCCATGTATCATCGATAAATGACGTTAACCCGCAAATTAAAAAACGGCAAAAAGAATATTATAAAACAAAAATGAAACTTCAGCCAACAGTAATTCTTGTTGGATCAGATATCACCAATGTTATAAATTGTTTTTCTTACAGCGGCTGCCTAAACTATACAAAAATTTAATTTGACAACATGTTGGAAGACCTGAAAGCGCCCAATTGTCTTTAAACTGATATTTGTATTTAATTTGAAATATTTAATAATAAGTAAACACGTAATGAAACGATAAACACATTGATTAAAATTAAAGAGTTCAATAGAACATCGGATGCAGACATTTACATATCTTAATTTGTTATTATTATTAGGTTAAGTTTTAAATGCTTTTTTATGTGGTACTATTTTTGCAATTTAAGTTATTTATATTGCTTTTTTTAATAGATTTTAACAAAGGACCAATTTTTCAGTTTAAATGTCCAACATTTATGTTTGTCCGATATTTATTCTTTTAAGATTAATTTTAAAAAACACAACAAATATCCAACACTCAAATTCGAAGCAAATGATACAGATTTGACCATGTCATACACAAAATGTATTGCGAATAATATTGATACAGACTAAAATGAAACTTTGCTCGAAAGTAGTTCTTTTTTATTTTCAACGTCCGCAACTACAATAGAAATAGCATTTCTCATTATTATCATTATTATCATCATTAGTTATCATTTTAAACCCAGACAAGAAAGATATAAGACAGAAAGCACACTATTATCGATTTCATTTCAAATAAGAAAATATTTTGAGTCTCCAGGAATATTAGACGCTACTCTTGAAAATAAGAACGATTTTTCTCTTAAGGGAAAATGTTTAAACTATATTAACTGTCTATTTCTTATACATTGATGATCTTGGTATAGATAGGGTGACCAGATATACTCTTCAAGAGTATTAGTACACTTTTCGTTTCGTTTTGCTCTTAACTCTTTTGTTAGGCAAAATCATCAGAATATACTCTTTTTGAGTTAATTTTAATTATTTAAATTAAATTTGTCATAAAATCAGAATTTGAATATGAAATACAAAATTGAAAATTTAACAAATTTAAAAATATTTTAGAATTGAAAAATTTTAAGAAAAAATTACGGAATGTTTAAAATTTTTATTAAATTCCTGAAATTTTTCAAACTAGTAAAATTTAGAATATTGTCAGCTTTTTAACTTTGAATTTAATCCAAATTGTGTTAACTAAAATGTAAATTCAAATTTCCTACAAATATGAATACAGTTGAATTCAAGTTTGCAAAATTTGGTTAAAAATTGAAAAATTCGAATCGAATTTACAAATTCTGAATTTCGTAATTTTGATTAATTCTGAATGTATCGAATTGAGTATGAAACCTTAACTGAACATAAACTTCAAAGTGAATTAAAATATTTTTAAAAATTTTAGTGAAAATTACAAAAAATTCTTATAACTTTATTCGAAAATAACAATAATTAATTTCAATTGGAATTTCGTGTAAAATTTTAATTATCAAACCGAACATTGAATTCGAAATTGCAGCTTTAATTATTAAACTTTGAAAATTTGGTAGATCAAAATCACAAATTTCGATATAGTTAAAGGAAATCCCAATTTAAGTTTTATAATTCCAAATTTTAATTTTAATGATGTCTTCAACATTTTAAAAGTTTAAATATTTTCAAGTGTTTTTTTGAATGTTTTAAAAATTCAACATTTTCGTTTAAATGAATATATCGATTCGATTTGAAATTTCGAATTCATAGTGCGAGAGATGACTCCTTACATTTCAGAGCAGAATCATGCTTATGTGATTTACGGCCCAAAACGCGAAATAGATGGTACATACCGAGCTGTGTACAATGTCGAGATCAGAGATCTGATGAAGATCCCCGATACTTTACATGAAATAAGATCGCAGCGAGTACGCTGGCTCGGTCTCGTTCTGCATGCTGATCCGGAACGAATTGTGCAACGATCTCTGAATGGAGAGCCATATAGTACGCGCAGAGATCGTTGCAGGCGACGATGGCTCCACGATGTAGAGAACGACTTGGCCTCTTCAGATTGTCTTAGACAGTATGAAAACCATGCTCAGGATCGAAACCGTTGGAGCCAAATAGTTGACTCAGTAAGGGGCCAGTAATGGACTTTTGAAAACCTGATTATTATTAATTAAAAATTCAATTATCCTGCAACAAATTTAGTGTTTATCCAACAATTTCAAAGACAGATAATTAAAATTGAAATTTCGTATTCAGAATTAAATACTCAATTCCAATTCTGATATTCTAGTACAAAACTATCAATTTTAGAAATTTTTATTAAATTTAGCAAATTTGAACTTATTCTTCAATTTGAATTACAGGCAGACCTCTTAAAACGCTGTATATGGGTTCCAGCAAACTGAGTGCAGTTTGAAATAGCCTTGTGGAAGGCTTGAAATCCATACAAATATGTGTTCCAGTAGGGATTTGAAATCAATAAAATCACATAAAATTTAAATTTCATTTCATTATTAAAACAAATGTAAATTAAAACAATTCAATAATATAATAAAATAATAAAACTTATAGGATAAATCACAATTTCAATAAAAATAAATAGGATCAAGTTCAAAAAATAACAAACTGATAATAAATTCATTTTTTTTAAAATATGTATCAAGAGTTGATTGCTTGCTTTTCCTTGCTCATATCTTTTCATTTTTGAATGTAGGGTGTCAAAGCATTTAAAACTCCATTCCTTGCAATACATGCCCGTTCAAAATCAGGATCATTTTCTTGGAACACATCCAGCGCTGATTTTAATTTGACTCAAGTTCTCTTTTATTATGCTGCGAGTTAAGATTTTTTCTTGTTCTTCAAATGAATCACATTGGTCGTCTTCATCCATTTCATGTGTAGCTTCCTTCTCCATAGCTATAAGAGAATCCATCTTCGTACACATTTAAGAGCTCAATAATATTCGCACTATCTACTTCGTACATATAACTATTTTACTTAAATATGTACTCTATTTTTATAAAGAGCGTAATAGCGAAACAGCATTGTGCAAGGGCGCGTTGTATGAGGTCTGCCCTGCATTATAAAAATGTTAAGTGTATAGTACGAAAATAACAATATTCGAATTTCCCAGAGTCGAAATATGTATATAAAGTTTTAAAAATTCAAATATTTTATTTGTCTGTAATTCAGAAATACTAGTTTTAAATTTTGAATATTTTCAAAATATTATAACTCAAAATTTAAAAACGAAACTTTGCTCGCAAATTATGGAATTTTTAGTTTTTCAAGCGTTCAAATCTGAAATCGAAATTTAAATCCTAATTATCGAACAATATAAAATTCAAAGTTTCAAAATTTATAAAAAATGTTATTATTAATTTCTAAAAATTTCGACTGATCGCCTAGAAATTTTGAATTTAGAATTATAAAATTTAATATTTAAACAGTTTCAATGTCATAAATTTTAATTAGGCCAGGTACTTCGGTCGAATTGATAATGAAACCAACTTTTTAGGTATACAATTTTCAATCTGATATTACCATATCGAATTTAGGTTGATTTTTACAATTCCGAGCTATTAAACTTGAATTTTAACTACAGCATTGAAATAATTTTGAATACCACGTAGAAACATTCAAACAAATATTTAATCGAGTAAACATTTGAAAAATTTTGGCATTTTTAAGGATTTGTTGAATCTTTCCGAAAGTTCTGAATTTGAATTTAATAGATCGATGATTAGAATGGAATTTTCGGATTCACATTTAAAAATATTTTTATTTCATAATTCGTTTATTTTAACAATTAAACGAAATATTATAGCCTCAGGTTCCAATTTGTACTGGGTGGATTGGTAATTAAGCTAGAAACTCAGTCTACTTGTGTTGTGCTGTACTAAAATATTTGTAGCTGATCGCGTGCAAATGAATCTAACATAGAGAATCCAAAAGTAAAATTTATGAAACTATATGGATCAATACATAGACGTGCGTCCCGGGTGTGTAGTTTGTTAAGCCCAAAATTTTAAAACATACTAAAAAATTTAAAACGGCTTGCTGTATGAAACTTAAATCCAATTTCAAAATTCTACAGTTCGATATATAGTTGATATATTTATTACACAATTTTTTTGTATTCTCCACGGTTCTAAAATTTATAATTGCCAAATTTTTAAAATCAAATTTCGATGTGTAATTCGTTAAATTTTGAAATGGAATTTTATTAAATGTATATGTTGAACATTTGTTTAATTTAAAAAAAAATTAAATTATAAATTTTAACGAATATGAAAGTTTTGAATCAAAATCAAGGACTGATTTTATAACGAATCAAATAATTGTGTGGATTGCATGAACTGCAAAAACCGTTTGTTGATTAGTTAGAATTAGAACGTCTTTAAACATTTAAATATTTTAAAACATACTCTTAGTCGTTCGAAATTATCTGGTCAGGTTAAATAGATGATAGTTTAGGTTTACATGAATCAGACCATTCAGTAACGGGAATTTATTACAATTTTGAACAATACCAATGATTGCGATTGAAAAATATTTTTGTGGCGGGTTTTATAAATCTCACGACGATCAAATTGGTATAAGTAAATGTAGATTTTATTGAAGTGGTAAAGGTTTTCTTGTTTGAATTCTTGTTGATATAACAATCCATGAAATTTGTAGCCGGATTCGGGTCAAAAATGACAAGTTCGATGGACCCGCGTGAAAATTAATGCAGTACATACACTAGACATACTAAATAGATAGCAGTTTTGGACCTTGCTGGTAATAAACTATGATGAATAATTCACGTTTTAGATTTGTTTTTTTTTGTAATAAAAATACGATAAAAGTAAGGAGCCTTAAAAAATTTAAGAATACAAATTTATACAAATGGAAAATCTTCGACAGATAAAACTTCGACAGATGGTCACAAGTAGGACTATCAAATCAAAGGCATTAAGCTCCACAGTCATTTGGCATTTCTCAGTCGGGCATCGTTTTAGAGACAATGTCAAAAACCCGATAGAGTCTCGAGACTCTACTCGCATCCTTTAAATTACTAGGTTAAATTCGGTTAAAGTTTTGCATCTTATTTTGCAGTCTCGATTACAATAGAAAAAAAACTATTAAATTACCAAGTTTTAATATTAATATTTAACATTTACGATACAATTATAGTTATAATTTTATATCATAAATATTAATCGTGGTATAGCGTATATCGATAAATAAATAATTTATTGTATTGTGTTTTGTGTTATTGTCAATCACGTTCATGGCAAACCATTTTAACAATTTTATTTTATCTTTTACAATAAAAGAAACATTTTTAAATAAACCTTGCTTACACAGACCAAAATTGTTTCCTACAAATCATGTAATATGTCTTCTTATATACTAATTTATTAATCAAGTTTCTATTCATTGTTAGTTACTTATTATTATTATATATGTATGTATGTATGTATGTAAGTTTTAATTCGTAATCGTTAGCTAATCGATAAAAATCACCACGCAATTTATGATTTATGGCCGAAGACAAGTTTCAATTTTTCATTTTTATTATAAAGACAAAATTGAAGTGCGACGCAATTATGCTATATATACTTACATACACATTATCTGTATATAGCCAACGCACGATGATGTAAACTCGGGGTTGATGGAAGAAAAATGATTTTGAAATAAAGGCACTGGAATAAATGGTTTATTTAATAAAAGAATTGACAAATCTCTGCATATATAATATACAAATTATTATTATTGTTATATATAGCAGCATTATCTTCGATTCTGTTTACTTAGCATTGTTTATTTTTCTATAAAAAGAATTGCAAGTCAACTATTATAATATATTATTATAATTCGACGTAAATGATTGATAGCGAATCATTCTACTTATATAGTTATTGCCTTGTTTGTTACATATGTGACGTATGACATGACATTTGATTATTTTTTCACACCAGTTCGTCGCCAACATTGCATATTTGTATTGAACAAAAAAAAAACACAAATCATTGTACTTTAGATTTATTGATAAATAATAATACATCAAAATTGACTGTTTCATTTAATAAATGTAACATACATAATCGATTTTAAGAGAGATTTTGAAATGGTTTTATACAATTTGGTTTATTTATATAGATACTGCGACTGTAATTGAAAACATTTTTATCGTTATGGTAATCATGGTATTTGAAATGTTTTTATCTATTACAATTTAGTGTCCTAAATGCATTTTGGAAACATTTATTTATACCACCGATAATATTGTTAAATATTAAAACTTTATTTAATTGTACTTGTTGAGATACCGCGCAGTAATGCAATTACAACGTGTATTCGATGCCCCTATACTTTTTTACTTTATTTTTGGGATTAGAGCTTTTCCAGATTAAATTGAACATTTTCCAAGTTAAACGCAACTTTTTCCAACATAAACGAAACTATTTCCTAATTGAACACAACTTTTTCCAAATTAAATTAAACTATTTCCAAACTGATTGCACTTTTTTCCAAATTCACTGAAACTTTTGAAGTTAAATTTTTTCCAAACAGAATTAAGTCATTGATGAATATAAATTAAACTTTCATAAAATTGCATTTTTTAAATCTGCCAAGGTGTATTATGATTTTAAATAATCCAGTTTATTTTTAATGATGTTATTAGACTGACGGTGAAACAAATTAGGAAAACGGGAAAACAGTGAAAGTCAAAATAATAATATAGCTTTTCCAGGTTAATGTACTAAATAAAAAATAAATAAAAAACATAAAATTTTATTATGTCTTCCGGCTCCATATATTGAATTTGTGAGTTGACATATGTTTCACCAGTAGACAAACCACTAATGAAATGGTTTACCAGCAGAAGCAGCAGGGAATTGTATTAGCATGTCTAAAATATAATTAGAACAGTCGGTATCTGTAATTTGGTTTGCCGATTGTTCGATAACCTCAACTAGGTTATGCTGAACTGACACATCCGCCAACACCGGCCTTGCGTAGAGTTTCATTTTAGAAAAACACTTCTCTATTAAGCATTGGATATTCTCCAGGCAGGCAAAAATCATAAATTTAAATTATATGATTCGACCAGCTCTCTGACCTGCGTTGTTTTATGGATAGCTGCATTATCCATAATGAGGCACGCATTTAAATTAGTAGGCACTTGTACTAATTTTTCATTCCATTCCTGTAAAAATGTCAAAACTTACTGGAATTGCAAGTGCACAATGCCGTGGTCGTTAATTGAACACATAATGGTTGTATTTCGACCTGTTATAGATGGAACCTTTACAACAGCTTTCGTTCTTCGCTTCGATCATGCGTAACTCTGTCATAAATGTAGGTTATACCCACATTCATCGATGAAAATAAGTTTTTCTCGGTTCTGTTGAGCAAACCGAGAAAAAAGTCTATCGCGTACACCTTCCGCAATTGAATTGTATAGTATAGCCGCATTGAAGTTAACACTTTTAATCGAAGCCATTTTAAGAGTTATTTTCAGTATTCGTATCGCATTATCAATTGTTGATTTGGATATTATTAAATTATTTTTAGTTGCCAGTGTTTCTTTTATAAATTTTAAAATACAACCGGGATTGCCTTCTACGTACCGCTCATAATCAGATCATGACCTCTGGAGTAAGGTGAATGATGACGGTGATGACGGTGAATTTTTAAGGTTGAACAAAACCTAAAGTGGTGACCCCGACGACCCTTTTTAGGGGCCAAAAACCAACGAGCACACACTCCACACATTTTTAAAAAAAAAAAAAAAAAAAAGAACCACGCATAAAACACGACGAGTAAAATAAAAATAGCACGTAATACAAACAAAATAAAAATATATAAATTACAAAACAAACACGACACGCGGTGCCACATTGATCATCGGCAACAACAACAACAATCAACAGCGATATAAACCAGCAGGACCAGCAACATCATCAGCAGCAGCAACATCAACAGCAGCAGCAACAGTAACAGCAACAGCAGCAGCAACAGGAACAAGAACAAAAACCAGAGCAGCCATTTTACACCAAAAATAAGGAAAACCTTAAGCACATTTTTTTTTTATATAAAGTTAATTTTCATAACGTAGATTTTTTTCTCATATACTGTAATTTTGTGACGCCACGTATCATCATTTTTCGCTTGCTTCCCAATACATTTACATCCACATTTTGAAATTCGTTCCATCTTATACATTTTGTTGTTGTTCGGTTGTTGAATAAATAATTGGTTACCGTGGTTTTTGAAAAGTATTTATACAAAAAAAAAAATAATAAAATATAAAAAATAAATAAATAAATTTTAAAATTATGGGCTCAGACGATGAGAGCAACAAGATGGACACAAACCAAGAGGAATCGAAAACCTCACAGGCAGCGTCCATCGGACTGCAACCGTTCTGAAACCAGGCACCAAGCGCATGGTTTTTAATAGCGGAGTCACTGTTCCGCCAACAGCGCATTGTGTCGGACAGTGCAAAATATACTCATGCACTCAAGTCACTATAAGATGCGTCAACCGTCCAAATACTAAAAGATTTTTTACAGGCACCGCCAGAAAAAGATCTGTATAACACGTTGAAAGCCACGTTGTTGGAGAGATTAGAGCCATCAGAAGAGAGGCAACTTGATGCCCTCCTGGCGGGCACAGACATTGGCGACAGACGCCCATCGGAAGCGCTACGCATAATACGCGACCTAGCTGGCCACGACTTCTCAGATCGGGCCATTAAGAAAATGTGGTTGCAGCGCGTGTCCGAACCCCTCCGGATCGCATTGGCAGCCCAACCAGCATCAATCACAACTCAAGAAGTGGGAAAAATCGCGGACAATATACATGACGCTATGTTCCCAGGCCAACAACGTGTTGTTAACGAAATACATACATCCCGATCACGACAACGACCACCAGCAACCAGCGTCAATGAAGCGCGTGAAAGATACCGCAGCTCACCATCGAATACGATCGATGAACGCTTGGCAAGATTAGAAAATATGGTAAGAACACTTACCATGCGAAATCGTAGTCGCTCTGGTTGTCGTCAATCTAATCGCCCACGTTCTCGTAGCCGCAGCCAAAATTTGAATCGCACCAGATGAAATACCAAACATACCGACGGCGTATGCTGGTATCACAACACCTTCGGTGCAGGCGCGAGAAAATGTCACCCACCGTGTGGATTCAGGCAATCCACATCGGCAATGGACATACATAATACAAAAAACGATTAGAAACCGCGGTGGAGTCGGCGAAAATCACAACGCCACATACAACACGCCGACTCTTCATACACGATAAAACAAACCAACTGACATTTCTAATAGACACGGGAGCTGACCTTTCGGTGCGCCCTGTAAAACATTTTATAAAGTTAAATTCAAACTTTACAAAATCTGATCTAGTACTATCAGCCGCCAATGGCACAGTTATATAAACCTACGGCACAAAATTGCTTCAGGTAGACATCGGTCTCAGACGAAAATTCACTCACGCTTTCATCTTAGCGAACGTGAATCGACCGATCATTGGCGCTGATTTCATAAGTAAATTCCAGCTACTTGTCGATCTTAGT
This sequence comes from Tipula unca, assembly GCA_951394425.1. Lineage (NCBI taxonomy): Eukaryota > Metazoa > Arthropoda > Insecta > Diptera > Tipulidae > Tipula > Tipula unca. Next base: position 93,879,572 of record OX596382.1, read on the forward strand.
CGAAAACGGCTGATTGATTCAGCGACTCAGCTGTCAATCCATGCCACATCGGTCCTTGTAGACACACCTACACCGATTCATTTCACTATCGACAACGGCTATGGCACAATACTAAAGAAGTTTCCTTCCCTAACAGCGGAGCCAAATTACAATTTACAAGTTAAACATAACGTGGTACATCATATTATAACTGAAGGACATATTCCAGTATCAAGACCACGTCGGGTAGATCCGGTGCGTCACAAAGCAGCATTCACTGAATTCCAACACATGGTGGAATTAGGAATCTGCCGACCATCATCGTCACCAGTTTCTTGTCCATTACATATGGTCAAAAAGAAAGATCATGATTGGAGACCATGTGGGGACTATCGTAGACTCAATACGGTCACAACACCTGACCGCTATCCGATACCCCACATTCAAAACTTCTCCATGCACTTGCATGGTTGCAAAGTTTTCTCCAAACTCGATCTCATCAGAGGTTATCACCACATTCCCGTGGCACCTGAAGACGTTTTCAAAACGGCAATCACCTCTTCGAATACACCCGAATGCCATTTGGATTACGCAATGCCGCGCAAATGTTTCAGTGCTTCATGAACGAAGTCGTTCGAGATCTCGACTTCGTTTTCGTCTACATAGACGACATTCTTGTGGCATCTCAAACTGAGAAGCAACACAAACTCCATCTGGAAACACTTTTCCAACGACTTGTTGAGTTTGATGTTCATATCAAGACTTCAAAATGCGTTTTCGGCGCATCCACTCTTGATTTCCTCAGCCACAAAATCACCGCTAATGGCATCCTTCCTTCACAAGAACGAATCAATGCCATTAAAGAATTTCCAGCTCCAACCTCAATCAAGAGTATTCGGCGATTCATCGGCATGGTAAACTCTTACCATCGATTCATTCCAAAACTTGCTGAAACACTCGCTCCAATTCACTCACACTTGGCCGCTCTGCTCAAGAAGCCCAAGACTCCCAAGAATTTCTCTTGGCCTGAAGAATGCAATACCGCATTCAACAAACTAAAAACTGAATTGGAGAACGTCACTTTATTAACACATCCACTGGAAAATGCAAAATTCAGTGTGACGACTGATGCATCGAACACAGCTGTTGGAGCTGTTCTGCAACAGTATAATATCAATTGTTATAAAGAAACTCTCGGATGCTGAGAAGAAATATTCAGCATTCGACAGGGAATTACTCGCGATTTATCTGACAATCAAACATTTCAGATATTTTGTTGAGGGTCGGGACTTCACCATTTACACCGACCACAAACCTCTAACTAGAGCAATTCAGTCTACAACTGAACGAAATCCAAGGCAATCGCGCCACATGGATTACATAAGTCAATTTACCACGGACATTCAGCATGTTCAAGGAAAAAACAACGTTGTAGCTGATACACTATCACGCACAACGGATTCGGAAACTGCGGAAGTCGAGATTCACTTCGACTATCAAACAATCATCAAATCACAAAAAGCAGACTTAGAACTTCAGAATTTACTTTCTGGTTCCGGACGTCACGCTAGTTCCAACATGAAACTAGAGCTTTTTAAATTACCAGGCTTACACATTTACTGCGAAACATCAACGGGCAACAATCGCCCATACATCGCAGAGCCTTTACGCCGCACAGTTTTTGACACACTGCACAACATTTCACATCCTGGTGTTCGTGCCACTCGTAAATTGATTACTGCTCGATATTTCTGGCCAAGCATAAACAAAGACGTGACCCAATGGGCTCAATCTTGTTTAAGCTGCCAAAGATCGAAAGTTCATATAGGCATACAAAATCGCCTATTGGACGATTCGATATACCAACTGGTAGATTTGAGCATATCCATATAGATATCGTGGTGGTTCCACCATCTAATGGATACTCATACGTTCTAACTTGTGTCGATCGATTACTCGCTGGCCCGAAGCATACTGCATGACCGACATGGCTACATCCACCATTGCCACAACGTTTGTCCACAACTAACGTATCACGATTCGGCGTTCCCAACACGATCACCACAGATCAAGGAACTCAATTCGAGTCCAAGCTTTTCACTGAGTTAACGAAACTCATGGGCTCACATCGGATACGCACCACACCATATCATCCACTGGCATGGTTGAATGCAACCGGCATGGTTGAACGCTTTCACCGACAGCTAAAAGCGTCGCTCAAAGCCCGAGAAAACACAATACATTGGAGTTCGGAAATACCAATCATCTTACTTGGAATCCGAGCTACGGTAAAAGAGGATCTGAAGTGCTCACCAGCGGAAATGGTTTATGGACAAACCATCAAGCTACCCGGTGAGTTCTTCATCGAAAACCCTCTTCCGTCTTTACCCACAACCGACACAGTCATCAAACAACTACGCACCACTATGCAAAATCTCATCCCCACAGCAACACGTCAATCCAAACAAAGCGACATTTTTGTTCCAAAATCGCTGGTCAACTGCGACTTTGTTTTCGTTCGGGTAGATAAGATCGCACAGGTTTGCAATCCCCATATGAAGGCCCATAGAAGGTGATACGACGACTGCACAAAACACTACATTGTCTCAATCAAAGACAAACCGCAGTCGATATCCATTGACAGACTGAAACCAGCCTACGGTATTCTATGTTCTGCTGAACGTCACACAGCCGCTCGAACGGGGGAGTACTGTAGCGGTTCAAAATAATTTTAAAAAATAACATTTTGAATCACTACAAAAATAATCATCACACATCACCGCGCACCATCTACTCAAGAGTCAAGATCACCTACACTATAAACAAAATTCCCAAACAACAAAAAAGTCTCATACAACATAAAAGCCTCAAACAACAAAAACAACAACAAAATAACTTTTTTACGCTTCCGGCATTTTACCTTTTTTATAACCTCTTATCAAAAAAACGTCATCGCGTACATACGTGTCAATTTACGTGGCATCATAAAAATATCATCAAAATTAAAATTTAATAATATTAATTTTAATAATAAATAAAAATAAATTTATTATATCTAAAAACATTATTGTGAATTAAGTGTATATCAATTAATCCAATTAATAATAAAATAATTGTTGAAATTATACAAGTGAAATAATAAATTATCAATGTATTGTGTGTGTGTTGAGATCAACAGTGCAACAAAATATCCCACAGTGGCAACAGGGTAAAATACACAAATAGACACATATGTTGGCGAAATATGATTTAGTTCATCATATATGTGTATACAACAACAACAATATAAATATGATTTAATTCATGTGTATACAACAACAACAATATAGATGCAATGCAGCAATTCTATATCAGTGTAATTTTTTACTACAAAAATTACCGAATTGCAATTTATTTGTTGTTAGTGTCATTAGTATATAAGATTTTGTATATATACTGGAAAAATAAAATAATAAAATCAGAATAAATTTAAACCTTAACAACGTGTTTACTCTCGCTTATTTAATAGACCCCACCCGTGGTAATCTATTAAATAAATAATACAACGATTTATTCTCACCTACTTAATAGACCCCACCCGTGGTAATCTATTAAGTAAACTGATAAATCGAAGCGAACTTAATTTTAGAATTAAGGCACCACTGAGATTTTACATGGTCCTTCGAGCCGGATAAAAACAACGAGCCGGATTAAGTTGAGATTTTACATGGTCCTTCGAGCCACTAACCGGCAATTAGAAGTACGGACGGAGAGTCTATAACGTCGTCAAGCCTGACGACACCACCAGCCAAGCAACAACAGGCACAATCTTCACAATATTACCGTCGAAGGAGGAGCTGAGCAACAACCAGCACCAGTACAACCACTAGAAACCCAAACAACAACATGGATTTATTACTTCAATTACAAGAGGTAACAAGTGGAAAGATAGTCCAGATAGAGAAAAACTATCGGAAAGACGGAGAAGACAGAAAGACAAAGTCTTACCTAGAGAAGAGAATAGCGAATCTAAAAGCGCTATACAACGAATTCGTTGGAAACGACGATAAAATTCTACGAATGGTCCCGCCTCTGGGCGAGAACTACGCTTATCTCACCACGCGAATAAACACAACAGATGTTTACAATAAGCTGGTAGAAGATATGCGCCATCGCCTACATAGCGGACCACCATTGACACCAACAACGTCACAAGAAGCCCTACAACTTCCAAGTTCACTTCTCGAGGCATCATATAAACCGACGCCGTCAATTCGGGTAGATGCCGTACAAAATTTAACAACAGATTCTCAAAAAGAGGAAATCAAAGAATGTAACTCAGCTGCAAATCAACAACAACAAACGAGTACGAGTAGTTCAATAGAGGCCCTTCAAGCAGCAAAAATAGAAGGAAACAACAACACAAAATTGTTCAAAAGACAAGACGTCCTCATGCGCCAGATATATCAAAAATTGGCGTCAATAAACTATTCCTTGGAAACCAACAACATATCTAAGGAATATGTTAGTCTTAAAATAAGACAATTAGAAAAGGACATGGAGGAAATCGCAGCCCAACATACAGAATTATTAGTAGAGTTGGAAGACGACGAACAAACCTCCAACTACTTTCGGGAAGATTATTATGGCAAGCTTCAAGAAAGAGTAGAAGATGCCATGATCAAACTACAACAGTTTCGTTCACAAACAACAACCATGGCAGAATCAGCAGCGCAAGTGAAATTGCCTAAGGTAGAATTACCAATATTTTACGGTGATTATGATCGGTGGGAAACATTCAACGATATATTCACTGAGCTGATCCACCAAAACAACAAACTATCAGAAACAGTAAAGATGACGTATCTGAAATCACACCTGCAGAAGGGAGCAGCGCAAATTATTAGTCACCTAACAACAACTGGTGACAATTACCAAACCGCATGGAATATAATCCAAGCAAGGTTCAACAATGTAAGGATACTGGCAAACCATCAATTTAATGCACTGTTGTCATTGGCGACAATTCAGATATCATCCGCCCAAGCAGTGAGAAACTTGCATGATACAGCACGAGAAATATTACACAATATAAAGCGGCTAAATATGGATTCGCCATTCGAGGCACTCGTGGGTTTCATCTTAAACAAAAAATTGGACCCAGAATCCATTAGAATTTACGAAACAAATATAGAGAAGCCCAGAGAAATTCCACAACTAGAAGAATTCTTTCAATTCCTGGAGAGAAGGTTTCAATCTTTAGAAGCCATGGGCAATCATAGAGCAACAGCAACACGACCACACATGCAGTATATACCACCATTGAAACGAGTGAATACAGCCATGTTAACCAAAACATGTTGGGTGGAAGGGTGTAAGGAGCATCATGGTTTAAATCAATGCCAGCAATTCAAAAAGATGTCAACACTAAATCGGGCAAGGCTTGTTAGCTCAGCCAACTTGTGCATACGATGTTTAAGCCAGCATCAAGGAAGAAACTGCCAAGCAGAAACATGTATCGTGTGCAAAGGGGGGCACCACACACTTCTGCACTGCAACAATGCAGCATCAACTACCGGAAGTAGTGTCAAAACCGCCAAAACATTCGTGATCAACCATCAAGGACAAGTTTTATTACCAACTGCTTTAGTCAGAGCCGCAACTAGCACCGGCGATTTTTTCACACTAAGAGCTTTAATTGATCCAGGATCACAGGCCACATTAATATCCTCCAAGGCCGCAAATCTATTCAACTTTAAAAAAGAGAAAGTACACGTCACCATTTCAGGTGTAGGTGGAAAAAAGGCAGGCACCTGCAGACAAACCATCAATCTAAAAATATCGCCAAGATTTGATGGAGACTTCCAAATGGATATCAAACCCTTGATATTCGACCAACTCGACCAACAACTACCCGAGGTGGACTTTGCCACAAGCAGCTGGACGCATCTCCACCAAATACAACTGGCTGATCCCAACTACAATCAGTCACAGCCAATTGATCTTATACTTGGCGCGGACTATTATCCATCAATACTGATCAACAACATCATCAAGGGAGGTCCACTAGAGCCGATGGCACAACAAACGGAATTCGGTTGGATTATATTGGGTAGCAGGAACAACACAGGAAATCAGCACAAAACAACGATGATTGCAACCAGAAGTATAGAAGATCAGCTGCGATTACTGGTAGAAAACGAATCACCCAAGCTCTTTGATCCCGGCATATGTCAAGTTTCCCAGTATAATAATCCATTAGGATTATTAATAGTGGCCGGGGAATATGTTGCGATCTACAGGGAACATCATTATAATAATCTAACTGCCGGCCCGGGAATATGTTGCGATCAACATGGCACATCATTATAATAATCTAACTGCCGGCCCGGGAATATGTTGAGATCAACAGTGCAACAAAATATCCCACAGTGGCAACAGGGTAAAATACACAAATAGACACATATGTTGGCGAAATATGATTTAGTTCATCATATATGTGTATACAACAACAACAATATAAATATGATTTAATTCATGTGTATACAACAACAACAATATAGATGCAATGCAGCAATTCTATATCAGTGTAATTTTTTACTACAAAAATTACCGAATTGCAATTTATTTGTTGTTAGTGTCATTAGTATATAAGATTTTGTATATATACTGGAAAAATAAAATAATAAAATCAGAATAAATTTAGACCTTAACAACGTGTTTACTCTCGTTTATTTAATAGACCCCACCCGTGGTAATCTATTAAATAAATAATACAACGATTTATTCTCACCTACTTAATAGACCCCACCTGTGGTAATCTATTAAGTAAACTCATAAATTGAGATTTTACAGTGTGTGTTTCATTATTGGAGAAGTCCGAACCGGACGGTGAATTTTTAAGGGTGAACAAAACCTTAAACTTTCTTACGCCATTTCCTCCACGTTCCCATTCAACTACCACGTATTTTCATTAACATCAGCCATTGAAGACGCTTCCACTATAGAATGTCCTGGTATTTACCTAACTTACTACAATTTCAAAATTTTGCGAAAAACTATTACTTAAAAGGTTAAAATCAGTAATAGAAGAAGGAAAACTTATTCCTTCACATCAATTTGGTTTTATTCCTAGAGAGGCACTCTACTAAAGACCAAGTGCATAGAATTACCGACTTAACTGAAACTACACTGGAAAAGAAGAAAATATGTTCAAGTGTCTTCTTGGACGAAGCACTAGCCTTTGACAAAGTATGGCACCGAGGACTAGAGTATAAACTACACCGAGACATGCCAAAACAATTCTACCAGATATTAAAATCTTATCTAGCTGATCGATACTTTCGCGTTAAATTTGCAGATGAGTACTCTGATTTGAAATAAATATCGGCTGGAGTTCCACAAGGAAGCGTCTTGGGACCAATATTGTATTTACTTTATACCAAATACAAAAGAAACAAACATTGCAACATTTGCGGATGATACTGCAATCCTAGCAATTGGAGGTAGCAAAGAAGAGTCAACTGGTAAATTAAAAAATGCTAGTAATGCAATATGTAGCTGAGCAGAGAAATGGCGCATTCAACTCAACGAATCGAAATCCATACACGTCAACTTCACTAACAAAAAAATTAACTTCATACCAATCCATCTGAACTCACAGCAAATCTCGCGTGCAAATACGGCCAAATACTTAGGCATGACACTTGATGCTAAACTCAAGTGGGAAGAGCACGTGAAAAAGAAAGAAGAAGAACTAAACATCAAATACAGGAAAATGTACTTGCTCTTAGGTAGAAAATCCGAACTAACAAACAGTACATAATAAACTAATATAATATCGGCAGATACTTAAACTTATATTAAACTTATATGGACATATGGTATACAACTGTGGAGTTGTACCAAGAAGAGCAAACTTCATATAATTCAAACATTTCAAAACAAAATTTTATGTGGCATTGTGAACGCACCATGGTACATTAAAAACGAAACGACAACCTTCATAAGAAACTTGTACAGCGACTCGGTCAATCTCGGTGGATCTGCCAGTACAATTTTGGGCAGCAGCAGTATCAACGGCGAGTTACCTTCATAACTTAACACCTATTAAGAAAGAAACGAATAAAACTCTATGGAGCTATAGGGTGATAAGAAACCTTCTTTACAACACTGACGGAGATATAGAGTTAACATGCCAAATACGTCAAAATTGCAACCACGAGCAAAGAAGGGAATTTTAGTGGGTTATTCAAAAGAAAGAAAAGCATACAGAATATATGATGAATATAAACAAAGAGTATATGAAACGATAGACGTTAAGTTTGATGAGTCAAGTCCTTCAAACAACAATAATAGAACAATCGAAGATACTAACAATATATATATATATATATATAACAGTATATAGTATTAGATACAAATCAAGCACGGCCACCGGAAAGCCAAAAATTTACCGAAACACAAGATCAGAGTAATCTGGATAATGACACATGTCAGATAACTTAAAAATAGAACCGAGTGTAACACCGAACGTCGAAACTACTGAAAATAATCAGAACAGAAGAACACAACGGAAAATACAATCTCCTATATAGCTTTTCCACATTAAATTGAACTTTTTCCAAGATAAACGCAACAATTCCCAACATAAACGAAACTATTTCCAAATTGAACGCAACTTTTTCTAAATTAAGTTAAACTATTTCCAAACAGATTACACTTTTTCCAAATTCACTGAAACTTTTTCCATTTGAAATTAAATTTTTTCCAAACGGAATCCAACCATTGATGAATATAAATTAAAATTTTTCGAAATAAAATTAACAATTTTCCATTCCAAATTAACGTTTTTCCAAATGAAATTAAACTTTCATAAATTTGCATTTTTTAAACCTGCCAAGGTTTGTCGATTGTGATTTTAAATAATCCGGCTTATTTTTAATGATTTTAATAGAATCCGTTGGTTCATTGGTAAGATTGTGATAGAATTTTCTCGGTTTGCTCAATAGCACCAAGAAAAACTTATTTTCGTCGATGAATGCATGTATAACCTATATATTATACGACGGAGTCACGCGCGATGAAAGCGAGGAACAAAACCTGTGGTAAAGGTTCCATCTATTGGAGGTCGAAATAAAACAATTATATGCGCCATTAACGACCACGTCATACACTATCAAATAATTTCTAATAACACTTGCAATTCGAGTAAGTTTTGTATATTTTTCCAGGAATTGAATGAAAAATGAGTACTTGCGCCTACTAATTTAAATGCGGCCTCATTATGGATAATGCAGCTATCGAATCATTTAATCTAAATTTAAGATTTTTTTGCCTCCATATTCGAAAAAAGCGAAATCTGTTTGGAAATAGTTTAACTTAATTTGGAGAAAGTTGCGTTCAATTTGGGCATATATAGTTGCGTTTTATTTGAAAAAAGTTCAAATTAATCTGGAAAAGCTATAGTATATACATATACATTAACCTGGAAAAGGTATATCGTTATTTTGACTTTCACTGTTTTCCCGTTTTCCTAATTTGTTTCACCGTCAATCTGATAAAATCATTAACAATAAACTGGATAATTTAATATCTAAATCGACAAACCTTGGCAGATTTAAAAAATGAAATTTTATGAAAGTTTAATTTCATTTGGAAAAACGTTAATTTAAAATGGACAATTGTTAATTTAATTTCTAAAAAGTATAATTTATATTCATCAATGGTTTAATTCTACGAGCAAATAGCACAGTAGTTAAAGCAACGTTTGGATCGGGAGGTACCGGGTTCGAATCCCAACAGAGGCGGGATGCAAACGGGATTTTTCAACTCCGATTACGATCGGTGATTAAATTGAAAACATCTATGACCCTCTGTTGGAATGTAGAACTCATGAACCGACCCATCTTCCATGTCACTGTACAGGGCGACATGGAGCTATGCAAAGCGCAGGTGGTATACTGTACTTGTGTGAATGGCTTGAATGAATGTGTGTGAATGTCGGGTAAACGTAAGGCAAGGCTATGGATCAATGTGTGTCTATGCCACCGTCCTTCCTAAAAATAAAAAAAAAATGTTTTAATTCTGTTTGGAAAAAATTTAATTTCAAATGGTTAAAGTTTTCGTGAATTTGGAAACAAGTGAAATCTGTTTGGAAATAGTTTAATATAATTTGGAGAAAGTTACGTTCAATTTGGAAACAGTTTCGTTTATGTTGGAAAAAGTTGCGTTTAACTTGGAAAAAGTTCAATTTAATGTGGAAAAGCTGAAGGTAAGTTCTAAGACTATGTTGTAAATTTTATAAGTGAATCAAAACCGAATACATATGAAGACATGATAAAATCATCCGATAAGGAAAAATGGTTAGCAGCCATCGAACGTGAAATGGAAAGTATGAGGAATTTACGAGTATGGGAGGAAGTAGAACGTCCAACGAACAGTAAATTATTAAAAAGTAGATGGGTCTTTAAAATTAAGCAAATAAATAAACCAGTTGAAACATACAAAGCAAGATTAGTTGCAGCACGGCATAATCAAAAATAGGATTTGATTATGAAGAGTCTTTCAGCCCAGTAATGAGGTACGAAACTCTGAGAATCTTATTATATATTGCAGTAATCAAAAATGCAAGAAGAAAACTCTATATGATGTTAGGTCAGCATATTAAAACGCTGATCTGACAGAAACAGTATATATGGAATAACCGCCACGATACAATCATAATCAGAACAAAGTTTTCCTGTTAAAAAGAATTGTATTTATGGTTTACCACAATCAGGAAGATGTTGGTATATGAAGTTGAGCGAAATGATGGCTAAACAAGGATTTCAACGACTTAAAGCTGATCCTTGTGTATTTATTCGAATTAAGGGTAAACAGTTTACCATAGTTCGTGTGTACGTAGATAATTTTTAGGTGATCGGTGATTCCGATATTACTATCGATCAATTTATAAACAGCATTAAAACTGAAATTAAGATGGAAGAAATAAAAAACAATATATTTCTTGGGATACAAATAAAGGAAAATGGTAATGAAATGTTACCTACACAATCCAGCTATATTGAAAAACTGCTAAACAAATATGGAATGAAGGATGCAAATTCTGTAACAACACCGCAGCTTTAAGTGAATATAGACAACTATAGACAACTATCACGATTCCGATAAGATACCAAGAGACCAGTACCAAGAAGCCATAGGATCAATAATATATTTATCAAGAGGCACCCGCCCTGACATTGCTTATAGGATTACCAAACTTTCACAATTAACACAGACACCAGAGCAATTCATTGGGCCGCAATCAAGAGAGTGTTACGTTATTTAAAGGGAACTAAAAATATGTATTTAAAATTTAGTGAGAATAATGGGAGCGCCAAATGGAAAAATGGAAAATCATTTCAAATCAAACTAGACGAATCAATGGTTAACTGGAGAAAATGGTTACATTATCTACAATGGAAGCTCGACGAACAAATTTTTATCAAGAATCAAAATTTACACTGATTCAAAAGCGGTTGTGGATTGGACAATGTAATAAAGTAATAAACAAAGCCCTCGAACGAAACACATAAATAGAAAATACCACTTTATTAAGGACGAACAAGAAAAGGGAAACACAACATTAATATATAAGCGATCTGAGGAGATAGAAGCAGATATTCTTACAAAAGATATGCCACTTAACACGATGGGTATAAACACCTAGAAAATGTAAAGAAAGCATTATAAAGCAAATAAATAAAAATAATTAAAAAGAATAGTCATCTTGCATTATTCTTTATTATTAAATCGATCTACAAAACAACAAGAATAATGGCTCATAAGATTTTCAAAAGCAACACTTTGGTACCGGATTTAGTCAAAAGGAATTATTTGCCTCCCTTTATGAAGATGCTGTTGGGAAGAAGAGAACAAATACTTGATGAATGTGCGAAAAAGCTCGGGCCCCTCATTTTTATCGAGAAAACGAGTCAGCAACTTAAAAAACATTCGTAGATTAAAAACTAAAAGCCATAAAAATGCAATCAAAATGCTACTGCTGTACTCTGCAGTGCTTTACATCAAATTGATCGCTGAGTTTTAAAACTACATAAATTACCCGCACTTGCCACACCAAATAAATTTAGTTTGACTTAATAAATAAAAGTAAAAACGTAACGAATTGTTTTATTATATATTTCATATTTTTTCGTTTACGTATACTATTCGTCTTATCAACCATAAATCAATTTTGATTTAAAAAAAAAAAATAAAAATTAAGAAAATGAAAAATTATATTAAAGTAATGAAAAACAGACACCTGTAAATTGTTGTGTCGTGTTACACAAACAAAAAAAGCGTAATATGTACATAATACATAATAAATAAATAAATAAAATTTGTGTTTGTGTAATTTGCGTGCTAGATGCTGTTTATTATGATCACAAAATGATCGTTAGTTTTCTGTATATGCATATACATACATATATGTACGTAAAATAATTGTATATGAGGTTAAATTTAGCCATTTGTCGTACATGCATATATACGAGTACCTCAGTGGTAAAACCTACACAGAATAGAATTTAAGATTGGAACGATTGTCGCTATTTTTTATTTTTTATTATTATGTGCAATGATCATCGCTATCATAATCGTGTAAATAAATATAGAGTTTTACAGAGATTGTCTTATTCTCATATACCTATATATGCATACATAATTTGTATATTATGTATGCATATATACATATATCTGAGGCTCAGATCTTTTATTTTATTTTGCATATTTATATCAATTAATTTATGTTGTAAGTAATATACAACAATTTTCTTTTCAATAAATAAATCACAAATATAAAACCAAAATACATATATTTTAGATTTAATGATTCATTTACAAGAAAAAAGCAATAACAAAATGACAACATTTTTATTCGTGTGTGTTAATGGATATATGAATTGTTAAAGCAATAGATCATTCGCCTGTTTTTCTTTTTAATAACAATTTTTATGACCCAGTAGGAGGTGTATGAGAATCGCAGGTGAATTATTATAGTGACGTTTCATTGTAACTTTTAAATTTTGATGAAACATTAATGATAAAGCTATAAAACAGTTATGATGACAAATTTGATATCGGAAGTAGAATTAGCTTAAGTCATTATTTAATGTTTTAATTATTTAATATTTTTGGCTTTTGCAAAAAGTGATACCAAATTTTTGGGTGTTGGGGTGCGCTCTAATAGGGTATAAGTTGACCGTCTATAGCTAGACTTTCGTGGACTATATTCCAACTATGCAACTATGGAGAGGCCACCAAATGTGTCTAAATCGGCTAAATACTAGAGGCGAGTGGATTACACTATAAATATATAATAAGCAACGAGTAAAACAAAAAGAAGGAATACCCCAGATGGTACACCAATGGAAACAATGGGCAAGGATTCTGGGGAGGGCCGATTCTTGCATACACAAAACAACAAGAATATAGAAATAATAAGCAGTCCGTTCCAAACGAGGGTTCCTAGATCTAGTAACCCTCTTGCGCTGCCTTGCTTCCGATTGTATTAGGTCTCATGTGTTTAATTCCAGGGTATAATTCCTGAGCATCGACTATTCTCTCTGCCTTGGTTCAAACTTCTCCAATTTGCTAAGGATGCAGAACTTTTAATTTCTCATTTGAAAAATACGGAGCAATTCTAAAATAATATGGGCGCAACAGCGCATCCCAATAAGCACGCATAACAAAATCATATAATTATAGTGAAACATCTGTTCTTGAAAGTTGTACTTCAGAAAAAGAGCGAATATTATACAAACAATGGCAAAAAGTAACTGATGAGAAAAATCAGCAAAGCATTATTATTCTCAATTTACAACAACAAATTGACGAACTAAACAATAAATGATGCAATTAATAATAACAGTTTTTAAAGGCCATTAATGGCTCCTTACTGTATCAACAATTTGGCTGCAACGGTTTCGATCCTGAACATGGTCTTCATACTGTCTAAGACAATCTGAAGAAGCCAAGTCATTCTCAACACCGGTGGCTCTGCTTTCAAAGATCGCTGCATAGGTTATATTTTATGTGGTATCAGGTTAAAAATAATTGAAATCTCCACCCATCTTTTATTTGTATGAAATGGCCGTCGATATTGTCGTGTTACCTGGCTATTAGTTTGGGTTGGTAACTGTAATGGAGAACTTCTATGCTTCGTATCAGATCTTATTTTATGTGGGGTTAGATTAAAAATATTAAAAATCCCCACCCATCTTTTATAAGCATGAAAAGGCCCATATCCTAAAATCGAGTAGTTGGCACTTATAGTTTGTCGTGTAAGCTGATTATTAATTAGGATGATTAAGAACTTTTATGCCCTGTTTGGTCTTTTGACCGTGGTTTTTGGATTGGAATGGTAACCAATGGTAACCCGAAAGCACAGAAGTTCTATATTTGAATGGTGACCCAAACTATGTATGTGAAGTTAGCCCGAAAACCATCCCGAAATAAGACTTTTCAAAAATAAAATATTTGTTTCCTCACTAAATACATAAAAAGCCTCTCAGCACGAAAAACACCGTAAAACAGAGTAAAAAATCATTCCATCCCGAAAAATTAAAACTATTTTGAATTTATATCAGCAATATTTTTTACTTATTTTTCGGGCTAGAATATTATATATAATATTTTTTTAGCTAATTGCATACATTCTATTATTTTAATTTTTAAAATAAATTGGTATTAACTATTAACGTAAATTTTTCAATATAATAATGAGTAAATTAACACGGAAAAATTGTTATACTATTGTTGGTAATTCGATAAACTTTACCCACAGAGATTGCCCTCAAGGTTGGCAACTGACAAGTGATTGCTGTAACTATTGGAAATTTAATTTAAATTACCCCATGCCTATATCAGGTGGAACTAAAAGTTTATGAATTTTTGATTGGGAACTATTTCTAATTTTGATTGAAATTCGGTAATCTTATTCTGGCTATAGCGCTGATCACAGAGATTGCCCCTAAGGTTGGCGACTGACACGTGATTGCTGTAACTATTGGAAATTTAATTTAATTCACCCAATGCCTATATCAGGTGGAACTAAAAGTTTATGAATTTTTGATTGGGAACTATTTCTAATTTTGATTGAAATTCGGTAATCTTATTCTGGTTATAGCGCCGATCACACAGGTTGCCCCCAAGGTTGGCGACTGACACGTGATTGCTGTAACTATTGGAAATTTAATTTAATTCACCCAATGCCTATATCAGGTGGAACTAAAAGTTTATGAATTTTTGATTGGGAACTATTTCTAATTTTGATTGAAATTCGGTAATCTTATTCTGGTTATAGCGCCGATCACACAGGTTGCCCCCAAGGTTGGCGACTGACACGTAATTTTAATATAATTCGACATATACTTATATTAGATGGAACTATTGTGTATAATTAATTGCATTTTATCAGATTTTTTAATGAAATTCAGTAGTATTTTATTATAAATATATGTATATACGAGTATATATGTATTTATTATATATATATTATTATATCATTTTTTTATTATGGCCTTTTTTCTGGAGAATGCTCTTTTTTAGCAGCAAACACTAAAATTGCCCATCAGGTATGTGACTGACACCTGATTACTAGCAGGATTTAAGGTGGCGCTAAAGGTTTATGTTATGTGAACTACTGTAATTTTTTAGTAAGATTGCAGGGAAAACCTAAGGATAGTAACTTTTACTATTGTGTCAATTTGTGCCCCTTTGTATCCTTAAAATTATTTAAAAATGTTTTCTACAGGTAAAAAATTTATTAAAAAATGTATTTTTAAATGATTTATTTTTGGTAATGCCTATTTTCATTTTTTGTATCGCTCATTAAACCATATAAATACGCTTTACGTAGTGTCGGAATTTTTAATGTTAATGTCTATCTTTTCAACAAATTATTTATTTATTACAAATAGTTTCGTAAAATTTTCGAACGCTCTTCGACTAGCGTTATGCCACAAAAGTGATAGGACAAATGTGAAAACCAATATCCATCATAATGTTTTTTATAGTAATGAAGTGTATAGCATACGTACATGCGGTTTCAATCTGATACAATAAGGACTATTTTTGACGGCTATCGTTTTGTAATAGAAAGCAAACGAAGAAAAAGAACACCAATAGCTATTTCAATTTCTAGTGTCTTTAAGAATTTTACATATGTATTATATTTATTGTTAAATAATACTTTTTATTAATAATAAATGCACAGAAATTGTCTAATATTTGTTTTATCTGTTACTTTCTTTATTATGTATTACCAAACCAAAAGCGCTGAAAATAATCTTTATAAATAAACATTTAGAAGAAAAATAAATCATCCAACATAAATAAATGATTAATAGTTTATTAGTTTTAAATTATAGTATATTTTGGTAGTCAGTTTACAAAAATTTGTATATTATTTTATAAGAAGATACGCATATATGTAAGTATGTACATATATGTATTTTTAAATTTATATCGCATATTAAATTTTTTTAAACCTTTCGTTAATGCCACGTTCTAGATTTACTATTACAGAAGTGTCAATAAAGGTTATAACTACTTTTATTATTTAAGGACCAATGAACTATCTTCACAACAAGAAAGTATACTGCATGTTAATAAAATTACCGAATTTCAATCAAAATTAGAAATAGTTCCCACTCAAAAATTCATAAACTTTTAGTTCCACCTGGTATAGGCATGGGGTAAATTAAATTAAATTTCCAATAGGTACAGTAAACACGTGTCAATCGCCAACCTTGGGGGCAATCTCTGTTATCGGCGCTACAGCCAGAATAAGATTACCGAATTGAAACTAAAATATTTTATTGTAAATTTATTTTAATCTCAACTAAAATACTGGATGCAATAATATTTTGTATTTTAGCGGGACAAATTATTGATACTATTAATTTCATACTAGTTAGTAGCGCTAAAAAACATAATAATAAAAAGTCGCCGTCAAAATTAGTAAACAAAATTATATAAACAAAATATATCAGCCCAAAAAAAAATTATATTTTTGGTTCGATTTTTATTTTTATCTTATTTTACTTTGTTCAGTACTCTTTTCTCATCTTATTTTTCGTTTTACCATAGAAAAAAGATATCTTTTTTTTCTATGGGTTTACTATGAATTTGTATAGTACATAGTAGAGAAACACACCATTTCTTTAAAAGGCTTTTTTCTGGATGGTTTTTCGGGCTAACTTCACAACGGTACCCAAACTAATAGCCCGGTAAAACGACCAATCAAAAATGCCAAGTACCCGAACTTTTGAATATGCCATTTCATGCGAATAAAAGATGGGTGGCGATTTTAACTGCCTTTAACCTGATCCCACATTAAATATGACCTGATACGAAACATAGAAGTTCTCTATTAGGATTGTAACCCAAACTAATAGCCAGGTAACACGACAAATCAAAACTGCCAAGTTTATTTTTTCTGCTGGAAAATTTCTACTGAAATCTATACTCGATGAAAAAAAAAAATAAAACAAAACAATCTATCTTCCATGTCACTGTACAGGGTGACATGGAGCTATGCAATTCGCAGGTGATATACTGTACTTGTGTGAATGGGAAAAATGGGTTGAATGAATGTATGTATGTGAAGTTAGCCCAATTTTCATCCCAAAAAAATGCGATGGCAACACTAAATATAACTGTCGTGACAGTTTTTACTCTCAGCCCAGAAAAAATTACTGTCACGATAGTTTTTATTATTTCAGCCCAAAAAAAAACTGTCGCGATAATAAAAAAACTATCATGACATACGATTTATTACTCTCAGCGCAAAAAAAAAATCAATGAATTAAAATGAAAATTATGAGCACTCAAATAATTAGTTAAGCTTTATTCCGTTTCGAAATTATTCGAGTACTGCCGTAGAATTTATTAACGAATTTATGGAGTAGATATACCATAGAACCTATTTCAATAATCAAATATGGGGGAATCTGAATTCTGGGGAGTCTACAATACCATTAAGTACATAACTATTATCATTGTTAAATGGAATATTTATAATTCTATTCTAATTCTTTTTAATAAAATTTAACCGAATTACTATATAAGGACATTTTTTTTCATTCTATTTTCAATCTATTTTCAGACTTTGTGCTGTACAGACGTGTGTATAATTGTGTTTTATTGTATTTTCTCGTGTTGTTTATTCGCTGATTTAAAAAGTATTTTTAAAAACTAATTACTTACGCTCTCATTTAGATATTCTTTTTTACCGGTTCTAATTTTTATTGTTTTGTTTTTAGTAAAAATATTTATATTTATTTTTGCAATTGTGATTATTGTCATTGTGACTTTTATAGTGTCGCCACTATACTATCGCCTTTATTTCATTGATTAATTTTGTGACTTGGATTGATTGCGTTTTGTGTGTTTAATTTAAACATGGTCAGAAAGTATATCAAGAAGCGGCGTGGTAATTTTCCGAAATTAGACGCTACGAAATTAGTGAATTGTTCCAAAATTATATTTGGGGATTGTTTGAATGTTTCACTTAAAGATTCAAAAGAAATGAAATCATTATGTCGAGTTATGAACATTAATAATAATGTGATTAATCGAACTAGAATTTATAATTATTTTAGGCATAACAAAAACCAAACAAAATTTGAATCGCATAGCCATAGTAAAGTTTTTTGTGTGATATCTTTCATTGAATCGTTTGATAAGAGTAACATTGAAAACGAACAGAAACAATCAACTGTGAGTATCTCAGAAAATAAGGTATCTGCTTGGGAATCGTTTAGTCATGTTTCTGGAGAGTTTAAATTACCTAAATTGAAATCCGACTTATCGTCATACACAAGTATTTTAAATTCGAATGAAATTTCATTTGAAAATAACAAGTTAATTAGTATTTCGGAGTCAGAAGAAAATAAAATAAAAAATTTCTCATTTTCAAGTCCAACAGTAGCAATCAAAAATTCAACAATCGTTGCTGTAGACTCACCTCGCATAGATTTTCTTAAATTAAATAAAATTCTTGTTGTACCAGAGCAAATATGGAATGTAATATTTAATGAATCAGCACGAGAATTTAATAAATCGGTATATTCCAACGTATTTTCTGAACGCTTGTCCGATATGACAGGTTGTTTAATTAACATAAAAGATTCGACAATTAACAAATCTTCAATTGCAATTCGAGCTTACTGCGGACTTGGATATAATAAAAAAACATTAGAATGTCGTAAATATCAACTAACTAATAAGGACCAGTTGACTGCAAACACATTTTCAGTGAAATTTTCGACCAATGAAATTAGTCACCCTTTTATGAAAACGAAGTCCGTAACAAAAGGGTTCAGGTTAAATATGAAAAAAAAATTACTCAAAACTACAGTCGAACAATTAACTGAATCATTATTTAAGAAGGAAGATACCGATTTTGTTACTAATACTAATACAGTTCGGAAATGTAAAACTGTAGATGTGCTTAGAAAAATCAAATCAGTAGCAATGAAAGAGCAAGATAACGACGCCGATGACATTCAAGATATCTATGAAGAAATAAAGATACAAAATTCCACACCAAACACGCAGTACATCCAGCGACTTTCAATTTGTCCTTTTTATGTCATTTCGTTTAGTAAAATGCAGCTAGACGTATTAAAAATGGCTAAACAGCAAAGCGAGGGGAAGGACCTCGTAGTTTATATGGATGCTACAGGTGGAATTGTGCGTTCACCAAATAATGAGTCATCAACAATCTATTACTATACAATTGTTGTAGCCTTGAAATCAAATTTAAATGATCCATCTGATCCATTCTCTGTTTTAAATTTTATAAGTGGTAGCCATTCGTTTGAAACGATACTAACGGTTCTTAATATCTTCAAAATTTTTATTATTGAAGAATCAAAAAAATGGCCATTATTTAATGTCGTAGTAACTGATTTTAGTTATCCGCAAATTAATGCCGCTTTAAAAAGCTTTAATGATTTAAATATCGTGGAATACTTGAAGATATGTTATTATAACCTCACACAAAATAGTAAAAACCACAATATGTCAAAATACGTAAAAGTTCATCTTTGTTGCTCACATTTAATGAAAAATTTAATGAAGGATATTAATGACCATTTTCGGCCTTCATCAAAGCAAAGCCAGTTTGTAAAAGAGATCGTCTCCTCATTTTTTATAATTCAAAATTATACTAAATTGAAAACTTTGTTTGCTCAATTCGTGACATTGCTGAAATCAAAACACAGTAACGAAAACACTGTTTCTGCTTTCAATATTATTATGAAAAATGCAATACCGAACGAGGACATGAATTCCGAGATTAATGATAATTTAACTGACTCACCTAAATCTATAAGCCATGAACTGTTTTCTAAAACCATATTTGAACAAAGTCCGTTTTACCAAGAATTCACAGAAATATACAACAGTTTTATCCCAGAAGATGAAATGTTAAATTATCCAGTTAATTCATTTTTTAATTCTCAGTTTTTGGAAAAATTTATTAAGAAATATATCACTTATTTACCGATGTGGTCCTCCATCCTTCTTGAAAATGAAAGGCTTAGTAATAGCCATATAGAAAATTATTTTGCAATAATTAAGAGGCGATGTTGTGAGGCACCTAATTTAGGCAAGCTTCCAACAAAATGTTTGAGAGTATTGAAAGTGATTCAAAATAGAAATGAGTATATATTTGATCGATATAAATCAAAAATACCAAAACGATCTCTAAAAAAATTATCTTTAAACTCGACAAAAGGAATGTCATTGGTGGATAGTTTAAAAAAAATGAAATTTGGAAAAAGAAAACCAATAATAGCAACCGGATGTACTCTAATTTTAATTTAAATAATATATTAGATTTTAACAAAAAGACAATAGATGAACAAAAAAATCTATCGACGAAATTACTAATAAATCATTCCGAAACAAAACCAATGTCAATTGTGTCAAACAAAACCAATATGTCATCAGTGAGGAAGAAATCCGAAACTGATGAACTAATTTATAAAAAAGGATTTTTACGAAACGGATCTTTAGATGATAGAGCAGTATATAAAAATACTTGTGCATTTGATGCATTTATCCAATGTCTCTGCCAAACAGGATTCGATAAAATGAAAATTGAATGTAACGAATTACAATCGATTCATAAATTGGTTTGTGCTTTGAATGAAAAACATACATTACAACAACTAAAACAACTGAGATATGATGCTTTGTTCGAAATAAAAAAACAATTAAGGTATGATTTGGGTTTAAAGACTAACTGTGAGTGTAATATTACTCTGGTGTCAGATTACTTTTTGAAAAAACTACCTAGTCTAACAGCTGAGTTTGGTTGTGCAATATGCTGTAATGAAAATATAGAGGAACGACCATACGTTCAAATTAATACAGAACTATTTGAGCAAACAGGCATAAGAAATTTAAAAAATTGCCTTATTACTTTTCCTCCGAAGCCATGCTGTTATAAAATTATATACGCAAAAAATATTATACCAAACAAGTTTGTGGCTATAAACACGGAATATTTAAATAGCCAAAATCAACCGATGGTTTCGTTAAAAGAAATTCCTGCAGAAATATCATTGGACGGAAAAACGTTCTTATTGAACTCGCTAGTTAATTATAACGAAAACCAACAACATTACACATCCTATTGTAGACATGACAGCTATTGGGAACTATATGATGATTTAAAAAATATGATAGTTAAAATACGCAATGACAATCATAAAGTGAAACCCCACTTAATATTTTACACAGAAAATTAAAAAAAAAATTGAAATTTAATATGGATTTTAATGGAAATAAATCTACTAATATTTGAATATTGTTGAATGACATTTAAAAAGAGCCTTGTTTAATATTAAGCAAAATAATAAATATAAAAAAATCTCAATATATTTCGACTTGCTAGGTCATCTATCTATGGGAGTTAAACTAAACTGAGTATACTTAAATTCCTGAATATTAACCACCTAAAAATCGAAATATATTAATATTTATAAAATTAAATTTAAAAAATATTAAACAAGTGTTTCCGTTTTTTAGAAAAATGTTATTCAATTTATTTCCCCAAGTGCCAGCGGTCAAAAATGTTCACGTTATTGATAAATAGTGATAGTAGTTATATAATGGTATGGCAAAACTCCGATTCCCCCTTATATGATTATTGAAATAGATTCTATGGTGTATCTGCTCCTTAAATCCGTTAATAAATTCTACGGCAGTACTCGAATAATTTCGAAACGGAATAAAACTTAATTAAATATTCCATTGAACCGTGATAGTAGTTATATAATGGTATTGTAGACTCCCCAGAACTCCCCCATATTTGATTATATTTGATTATTGAAATAGATTCTTTGGTATATCTGCTTCCTAAATTCGTTAAGAATTTTACAGCAATTCTTGAATAATTTCAAATCGAAATCTAATTATTGTAACGCTTTTAAGTTTAATTTAAATTCTCTTCTTTTATTTAAAAGTAGTATTATTTTTTTTGCATTAATATTTTTGTATTTTTATTAAAAATTTTGATGGAAGTATTTTTTTCTTCATATAAATTATGTTTTTTAAATTTTATCTGTCGTGATAGTTTATTATTTCGTAATATTTTTTTTGGTAGTGCCAGTGTTTAAAATCGCTATTTTTTGGGATAGAATTTTGGGCCATCTACACATGGGTAATGTGTTTATTTAAATTAATGCAGAATATGTAAACATTTAGGCGAACATATTTTTTGATATAATTAAATCGATCGTTCTACTAGTAATTTAAATTACCAAAAGTAAAACACTGAACTCATAAAAAACTAAAAATGCTAGTTTTAAAGTTTCATGTCGAGATTTCATTATGTTAAAATTATGAATTACATATTATTAAAATTTATGTGTTTTATTTAATTATAAAATTTAGATTAAACAATAGTCCAGAATTTGCGAGGTAGACATCAATGCCACTATGTTTCACTGTTAGGTCTATCAATTGTCGATAACCAGTATTTTGTTTAGATTTTTGTTATTGATCTGAATTGGTTAAACTTGGCCACGAAACACGTGGTTATTGTTTTATTTGAATTTCTCACTTCAACTGATACTAATCCAGAATTTGCGAGGTAGACATCGGTGCCATTATGTTTCACTATTAGTTCTATCAGGTGTCAAAGAGATTTCGAATTTTTGTTTGGAAGATGCCAAAGTTGTATCTACAATTGAATTTATCTTCACGAATAAACTTTTTGTGTGGAAGTTGCCGATGTTGCCTAATTCTTAATTTTGTTTAAGAATTATGTCCTAATTTTTCCGATTTTTCGCTGTTTATAATCATCTCTTTAGGACATCGTTCAAGCTACTTTGTCATATAAAGGCTCTAATCGTGGATGGTTTCGTTGTTTTTATTTATTGAATAATTTGTTTTCGGAATAAATTTTTTTTTTTTTTTTATTTTTTATTTTTTTATATTACGACTGAGTCTTGTACCCATTTAGTAATTTACATTGCATAATACAGTATTTTGAATAGTCGGCGTAATCAAGTGATTATCCCCAGTTAGTGTAACTCCTCCATCTGATTTTTCGCCACAGTAAGTCTACTGACCTCCTGGTCGCGATAAGACCAGTGGTTTGGTTCTTTGCAGTCTTCTTGTTAGAGATGTAGTCAGCATACAGCGTATGCCCAGATTTTGATGCTGGTGCAGACGTTGTAGGTGTTTTAGCTCAATCTTGAGATCTCGATGGAGGTTGTCGTTTCGAATGTACCACGGTGCATTAACAATACATCGTAGGATTTTATTTTGAACTGTTTGTATGATTTTGATATTTGTCTTCTTGGCACATCCCCAGAGTTGGCTACCATATGTCCATACAGGCTTCAGAATTTGTTTGTATAACAGCAGTTTGTTATGGATCGCTAGTTCAGATTGTCTCCCTAGGAGCCAATGCATTTTTCTAAATTTTATGTTTAGTTCTTCTCTCTTCTTTTGTATGTGTTCCTTCCATCTAAGCTTAGCATCTAAAGTCATACCAAGATATTTGGCAGTGTTTGCATGGGGTACTACTATTGAGTTTATCATTATTGGTATATGGTTAACTTTTTGATTTGTAAAGTTCACTTGGATTGATTTTGCTTCATTTAATTTAATTCGCCATTGCTTTGTCCAATTACGTATCAGGTTAGTAGCCCTCTGTAATTTACTAGTGGAGTCATTTATGTTCTTTGCTGTTGCAAGTATTGCTGTGTCATCGGCTAAAGTCGCCATTGTTTCTTCTGTAATTGGTATATCTCTAGTATATAGGAGATATAGGATTGGCCCAAGAACACTCCCTTGTAGTACTCCGGCTGTTATTCTTTTTAGTTGGGAGTACTCATTCTCATACTTTACTCGGAAGTGCCTCTCTGATATGTATGATTTTAAAATTTGAAAAAATTGCTCCGGAAGATCTTGATGAAGTTTGAATTCTAGCCCCTGGTGCCATACTTTGTCAAATGCTTGCGCTACATCAAGGAATATAGTTGAGCATATTTGTTTGCTTTCTAGTGATTTCTCGATTACATCAGTAATTCGATGTACTTGTTCTATCGTAGAATGTTTTTCCCTAAATCCAAACTGATGTGAAGGGATAAGATTCCTTTCTTCGATAATTGGTTTTAGTCTTTTAAGAAGAACTTTTTCAAATAGTTTCGATAATGTTGGTAGCAGAGAAATTGGCCTATATGAAGCTTTATCATGCGGAGGTTTGTTCGGTTTAAGTATCATAATTACTTTTGCAACTTTCCATTGCCTTGGTACATATCTTAGTCGAAATGCTGCATTAATTATATGCACTAGTTTCCTCAACGCTTTCTCCGGTAACAGTTTTATTATCTCTTAACTTATCTGAATCTCAAACAAGTAGATTATACTAATCTTCTGAAAACGCTAGGAAGTGTCTTTTTAGTTGGAGGTGACTATAATGCAAAAAATACATATTGGGGATCTCGGTTAACGACCGCTAAAGGAAAAGAACTGTTCGCAGCAGGCAAACAACTAAAATGCGAGTTTCACTCAGGCGGTACACCAACCTATTGGCCTACGGATACCAGTAAGATTCCAGACCTTATAGACTTCTTTATTACAAAAGGGATTTCAGATAATTATATCCATATAGAGAACAGTGAAAGTCTATCATCAGATCATTCACCAGTTATTATGATACTTAGCCAAACAATTATATTGAAAGAGAGCAACCCGAAATTAACGAGCTTCAAAACCAATTGGGATCTCTTCCAAACACAGTTAACAGAAAGAATTAGTCTGCAGAACCCAATTCAGGGACCAGTCCAAATAGAAGACGAATTAGATAAGCTCATCCATAATATCCAATATGCTGCGTGGGAAAACACTCCAAATAATAGGCAGGAAATAAAGCGCAATGCTAGCTATCCAGAGGAAGTGAGAGAACTTCTTAAAAATAAAAGAAAAGCACGGAAGAATTGGCAAAAACATCGAAATGCTAAAAATAAAAGAGTATTTAATCATTTGTGTAACAAATTAAAATACCTTATAAAAGACATTAAAAATCAATCAGTTAATAAATACCTCAGCACTCTAACTGGGCAAAAAGATACTGATTATTCATTATGGAAAGCAACTATAAGAATATTAAAAGACCTAAACTTCAGATTCCTCCAATTAAAAATAATGAAAATTGGGTTCGAAATGCTAAACAAAAAGCAGATTTGTTTGCAAATCACCTTGAAGAAACATTCCAACCTTATCCAAAACAAACGGAAGAGGAAAATATTACACCAATAAATAAACAGGATGAAGTAAATATTACACCTGTAACATTGAAAGAACTGAAATGGGAAATCAAGAATAATCTGAATGCGTATAAGGCTCCAGGATATGATCTTATAACAGGTCGGAATAAATTTGATGTGTTAAATAATATCCTGATTTCGGGAAAATTCGTTTAGGGGGCTCTCCGATGTTTTTGTTTTGTGACTTTTGTTATTTCTATAGGATTCCAAAATTTGTTCCGGTTACGGGTCGAAGCTCCTGAAAACAATCAATTTGAATGAACCTAAGCCATTTCTCAAAATATTTGGATAAAACTAGTTTAATACGATAAAGTCAGAATTGCAAAATGAGTTTCGGATATGATTTTGCAAAATGGACAAATGGGATCTGGTAAATAACCAGTTTGAATGGAACCAAACCATTTTTCAAGCGACCAGGGTTAAAATCGGTTTATTATTATGAAAATGGGGTTCGCAAAGTCTGGATTTGTATTCAGTTGAAGTGAAAAAACCAAATAAAACAATAACCACATGCTTTGCTCCCAAGTTTTACCATTCCAGAGCAATGACAAAAACCTAAAAAATTTCCTGAGTATCGACAATTGATTGAACCAATAGTGAAATGTAGTGGCTCCGATGTTTAACTCGCAAATTCTGGACTATTGTTTAATCTAAATTTTATTATTAAATAAAACTCATAAATTTTAATAATATGTAATTCATAATTTTAACATAATGAAATCTCGACATGAAGCTTTAAAACTAGCATTTTTAGTTTTTTTATGAGTTCAGTGTTTTATTTTTGGTAATTTTAATTACTAGTACAACGATCGATTTAATTATATCAAAGAATATTTTTGTTGATAAATTATTATTATCGGCTGTGCAATTGAAAGGATTATTTTATTTTAGGAAATAAAAAACACGTCCTTTCTGATCAATTACACAATAGCAAGTGCATGACACACTATTTATTTAACATAGTATTATATACGAGTATAGGGCGGCGCTACAAAGTAAAATTATTTAGAACACCCTCACTCATTTAAATATTAAATTTAATTTAAATACATTTCATTTAATTTTCAGTGCATCTCTATTAACCCCATTTTTACCGAACACAGTTTCGTCTTGGGACCACTAACAGCTTTGGTTAAAATATCCGCTGCATTTTCTTCCGTAGGCACGTACTCGAGTTGAATTGTACCATCTTCAATCTTCTCACGTAGATGATGGTAACGCACATCAATATGTTTTGTACGTTGATTATAGCCATCCGTCTCTGACAATTTAATTGCACTTTGATTGTCAACCCAAATTTTGATTGACTTGGCTACCTTTTTATCAAGTTCTTGAACGAAATTTTGTAACCATATTGCTTCACGAATCGACCAGGAGACAGCAATATATTCCGCTCCGGTACTTGATAAAGCAACGGTATCTTGTCGTTTGCTATTCCATGAGATAGCGCCGTTGCTTAATTGAAAAACATATCCAGTACATGAACGTCTTTTGTCGACGTCAGATGCCCAATCAGCATCACAATAACCAAATAATTCATCGTCGACATTGGATTTCTTGAACCTTAATTTATAGTTCATCGTTCCCTTTAAATAACGAAGAATTCGTTTTACTGCATCCCAGTGAGGCCGACCGAAATTAGTGTTGAATCGGCTCACATCATTCACTGCGAATGCAATGTCAGGCCTTGTGCCCCCAGCAATAAACAATAAGCAGCCAACTAATGACTGATATGGTACCTCAGAAACTCTTGTTTTTCTTCAGCAGATACCGGACACATTGACACTGACAATTTTTGATTTGTGTCACTCGGAGTTGCACTTGGATTTGCATGTTTCATGCCAAAACGTTCGATCACCTCTGATATATAGGCTTTTTGATCAAGAGCAATACCCCCATCAAAGTATGTGATATGTAGACCAATGCATGACGTCGCAACACCCAAGTCTTTCATTTTAAATGCATTACACAACGCCACTTTCAAACTCTTCAAAGTTTCCTGATTTTTCCAAAATATTAAAAAATCGTCGACGTAGATCGTAATGATTAATGATAGATCACTTTTGAAAAATACACACGGGTCACTTGATGACTTCTTCAAACCGTATGATTTCAGCATTTGCGTTAGTTTAATGTTCCATACTCGTCCACTTTGTTTTAAACCATATATAGCCCTCTTTAAATGGCAAACCTTTTGTGAACCGTCTGTGAAACCCTCTGGCTGGACCATGTAAATGTCTTCGTTTAAATCACCCTGCAAAAATGCAGTCACAGCATCCATTTGTTCAATTTTAAGTCCATTTTTAACTGCCAACGCTACAATGAACCGAATTGACGAATATCGAACTACCGGTGAATACACTTCTTGATAATCAATTCCATAAATTTGAGAGCAACCTTTGGCTACTAATCTGGCTTTGTAACGTACAGGATTACCGGATTCATCACGTTTGATTTTGTAGACCCACTTAGACTTTATTGGTTTACGTTTTGCCGGTAATTCAACCAACTGCCAGGTTTCATTTTCCACCAAGGAATTGATTTCTTCACTCATAGCCGCCTTCCACTTTGAATTTTCTTCATGTTTAATTGCTTCATCATATGAAGACGGTTCTTCAACAGCAAGAAAACCATAGGCCTTATACATAACATACCCATCAAAATTTCGCGGCTTCGGTACTCGTTCGGATCGTCGTAATTTTTGAACTGCTTCAACATTGTCGTCTGGGACAAACGTTGTATCGTTAGCATCCTCATACGTAGTTTCAGTCTCATTTATTGTCGGATCATCATCGCTGAAATTTTCATTTTTTGACGAATCATCCCGACCTGAAGCTTTTGTTGGAGTACTCGTAACGATTTTATCGTCGTTGTTTGATAATGTTAAAACATTATCCCTCACTTCAGCTGATACAACTGATTCATCGACTGCAACTGGATCTTTCCATGAAACACTCTTCTCGAAACCATTTTCGTAAAGAAAAACAACATCACGACTGATTTGAATTTCTTTTGTCTCTGGATCAATGCAACGATAACCTTTAACGCCTTCTTGGAAACCATCGTAAATTAGGCCATATTAACTTCGCCGACATGTGTAAAATGAAAAACGGTCTCGTAAACGGTATATTTTTCAACGAACGAAATGAAATTGAAATAAAGGATTGCGAGGTTTGCAAGGAAGGAAAGCAAACGCGTCGACCATTTCCGATTAGCACAACGCGCTCCGATCATATATTGGATCTCATCCATTCTGACCTTAATGGACCCATGGAAAATCGTTCGATCGGAGGTGCTTATTGATGACTGCTCCAGAAAAATTTATGTGTATTTTTTGAAAGAAAAATCCGAAGTGTTTAATCGTTTTGTTGAATTCAAAGCGATGGTTGAAAACGAAACAGGCAGAAAGCTGAAGGCTTTACGGTCAGACAATGGCACCGAATACATAAACAAATCGTTTGAAGAGTATTTCAAAAAACACGGAATAAAACATCAAAAATCCGTTGTACATACTCCAGAACAAAATGGTATTGCGGAACGAGCCAACCGCAAGTTAGTCGAGAAAGCTAAATGTATGTTATTTGATGCAAACTTAGACATATCATATTGGGCCGAAGCTGTCAATATGGCCGCATACATCTTAAATCGCTCTGCCAATGCAACTTTGGATAATGTTACACCAGAAGAAGTTTGGTTTGGTAAGAAGGTCGAAATTGGTCATCTAGAATTGTTCGGAAGTAAAGTGATGGTCCACGTACCAAAACAAAAACGCCGTAAGTGGGACAAGAAGTCAAAGAAGATGGTCTTTGTTGGTTTCCAAGAAGGCGTTAAAGGTTATCGTTGCATTGATCCAGAGACAAAAGAAATTCAAATCAGTCGTGATGTTGTTTTTCTTTACGAAAATGGTTTCGAGAAGAGTGTTTCATGGAAAGATCCAGTTGCAGTCGATGAATCAGTTGTATCAGCTGAAGTGAGGGATAATGTTTTAACATTATCAAACAACGACGATAAAATCGTTACGAGTACTCCAACAAAAGCTTCAGGTCGGGATGATTCGTCAAAAAATGAAAATTTCAATTTCATTTCGTTCGTTGAAAAATATACCGTTTACGAGACCGTTTTTCATTTTACACATGTCGGCGAAGTTAATATGGCCTAATTTACGATGCCACATTAAACCACTCTTCGATTGAGCCATCGTCGAAAAACATTTCGAACGTTGAACGTTTAACTTGTATACACCATTTATTTCTTTGGTTTCAGCGACCAATTGTTTCTTCTCGTTGTAAATATGACAGCCTGATTGATTAAACGTGACCGTATTCCCGTTTTTAACAATTTGCGCCACTGACAATAGGTTTGCAGTCAAGTCAGGGACACACAAAACTTCTTTAAAGTCAATTTCACGTTCACCAATTACTACCGGCACATTATCGACTCCTTTGACTGCAATATTATTCGAACTTGCCGACGAAATCTGCTTAATTGGCGTTGATTTTAATTCTGCAAACAATGTTTCAAACGGTGACATATGTTGAGAAGCCCCGCTGTCAATAAACCATTCGTCCTCATGATAGTGTTTGGTGTAATACGCTGTGTTAATATTCGTTTCGGCAGTTACAATCAATGCTGATTTTTCTGTAGCATTACCTATTTTATTGTCTTTACCGTTCTTGTTAGGATTTTTACCGTTTTTCTTGGAACCGGATTTCTGTGGACACTTGTCTGCTTTATGACCACGTTTATTACACGAAAAACATTTTATGTTATTGTTCGTTTTTCCACCGTTTCCATAAAATGCCGAACCACTACCGTTTGATTTTGCGTTATACTCCGAATCAAGTAATTTAGATTTAATAAGATCTGCCGTAATCTTAGTACCACTACTTTCGAGTCCCATAATCATTGGAGCAAAGTCGTTAGGCAAACCGGCCAATAAAATACTACCGAGCCATTCATCATCAACTGGAAACCCGATACCGTTCAATTTATTTGCAGTTTCAAACATTTGAGAAATATATTGATTCATGGAGTCACTACTTTCCAATCGAATCGTCACCAATTTCCTCAATAGTCCAATACGACGCGATAAGCCTCTGTCCTGAAACAATTCTTGTAATTTTGTCCATGTTTCAGCAGCTGTTGTTGATTTTTCTATGTGAACATATACTGATGGATCAACACTCAACTCAATTCTAGCCTTCGCCCGACGTAATTTAGATTCATCAGTTTCTGCACCAGTACCGGACACAATACACTTTTCATAATCACTTAATTTTAACAAGTTTCTGATTGTGTATTGCCACGTATGATAATTTTCACTACCCTTGAGTTTTTCAATTCCATTCCACGCACTATCATTCGACATTTTTAATTAATTTTCTTGTTTTAAATCGACACAGGAATTTAGAACTATAATTAATTTCGTTGTGTTTAAATCAATTTTTGACTATTGATTTCCAAAAACGACACACGTTTATTGGTCCGAAACACAATTTCACAACTCGATTGAATGACTCAACAGAAAAAAAAAAACAAACGAACGTTCTCGAACAATGCGAATATTCACTATTTTCTTTTTTTTTTTATTTGCTTTAATGTAAAACTTATTTTACTTTTTAAACTTGCTTGAGCGTTCCTGGGCCCATAACCTGTTGATAAATTATTATTATCGGCTGTGCAATTGAAAGGATTATTTTATTTTAGGAAATAAAAAACACGTCCTTTCTGATCAATTACACAATAGCAAGTGCATGACACACTATTTATTTAACATAGTATTATATACGAGTATAGGGCGGCGCTACAAAGTAAAATTATTTAGAACAATTTTCGCCTAAATGTTTACATATTCTGAGTTAATTCCAATCCTAAACGTTGTTTTTGTATCTAGGACTGATTTAGGAAATATTTCACGCGCATTATTTTTTTGGGGTGTTTGCCAAAGTCTGATTACAAATATGTTTTTGTGTTCGGACTAAAGTGTCCGGTAAAATAAAGATCCCTAGAAATGTACATATATTATAGGAAATAATAACGATGGATATATGTATAACATCATCATGATACTAAATTAGTTATCTTCGTCTTAATAATTATGGACTTATTATAACATAAGAACCAACAAAAGAAGTATAAAAGAATAAATAAATAATTTACTTACATAAAATTTTGTATCCAACATTTCATCATAATTTAATTTTAACTTTTTTTTTCGTTGATATTTTAATTATTTTTGTTTTAAATTTAACCGAACATGTTTCTGTTTTTTTTTTGTTTTTTTTTTTGTTAAATTAAAATTGACTGAAAAAAAAATATTTGATTTATTTACCATAATTTATTCATAAATATTTTTATTAATAATAATTTAAATTTTTGTTGTTGTTTTGTTTTTTTTTTTGAATTCCGATTGTTATCCTAGGAACTTTTAACCCGACAAAAAAATAAAACAAAACACTTTGATGAATTCGATTACCTATATTTAAATATTTTTTATCTAATTTATATATTATAAGCACTAGAATAGAATAGATGAGAATACCAATCTAATAACGATCGTATTTTTCCTCTATATACATATGTACATCTCTCCTTGATGATCGTTGTTATATATCAGATCATTATAAAATTAATTAAAATATATCTTAAAGGCACAATCAATATAATATGTTTATGTATGTATATATATATATGTTATGATCCACTTATTAGTTTTGTTTTTGATCTTCATCGATCGATTCAGGAAAGCGATCGATTATAATTTTTATTTTATTTTTTTAACATTTCACATAAATTCACTTTTTTATATACGTAAACACAAACAAAATATAAATACCGCGATATAATAATTATATATATATATGTATGTAGAGTTTCTATTTCTATTTAATAAATTATAAATAATAAATAGATTTTTTTTTTTTTTTTTAATCGTCGACTAATTCTGACACAGATTGAATTTTAACTACATTTTATACAAAATTAAAAAGATTATAATCAACAATTAACATTTGTTAGTTTTTTATCTTGTTGTTTTTGTAAAACAAATATTAACATTATAATAATAATTAGAAACGATTTGTATGATGATGATCATGCGATCGTGTTGCGTGAATGAAAGAAGAAATAAATTTAAAAAAAAACAACTCCTTTCCAGAATTCGTTAAAAACTATATACGTATTATGGAAACATTTTATTTATTAAGACGCGTGTATAATATACATATCTGTTTTATAGATTGATTTGATAAAAATCGAACACAAATAAATTATTATTACTTTACCTTTTACACGTATATTGATTTGCCAAAAATACATTTATTTATTATCTTATCACATTAACCAATATAAATAATAAATATTATGGATTGATTAAACTAAATACGAGTAGCTAGAAAACCACGTTCTATGCTGATTGTATGCACATATAAGTATTTAAATACGAGTATGATGACGTAAATTGAAATGTGTAATTCTATAACGATATTTCTATATTACAAATATTCTGTTACCTGAACCGTTGGATGGTAATTTGTTTCTTATCTTACAAGTATTAATATGTCGATTGAATCATATCTAATACAATACAATTTAATTGCATTTTCTATCTTAGAAAATAACAACCAAAGATAAGAATTTATAAGAAACAAATTACCGTAATTAAAACAAACCACCTACACCTCTTTAATTACTTAATTACTCCATTCTATAATAAAAACTATACAAATGCCAAGCAACATTCGACCAACTAATCGTTGCAGACCACGGTGGTGAAACTATTATTTTACTTGAAACTCCAGCATGCAGTGGCACAGCATATTTGTACAAATTGCTAATTAGCATCGAACGAGTAGAAGGAAGCAACCTCGCTAATTCCTATAATTTAAAGTGATGCCCAGCTTATTGTGGGACTCATTAACAGATTTCTTCATAAGATTACTAAAGTAATCTTTGATTATAAAGATTTTAAAACCACTTTTCATTTTTCGATCACTAAGTTATCCGGAGTATTTTATACCAGTATCCAAACTAACTGGCCCCTGTGGTTGCGAGGTACTCATATGTCTCGTAAATCTAAATTGCACGAACATTTTTTCCAGGCGACTAAACGGTTGCATCACTGGGCTGACGACCCGCATCCTTTAAGAAATTACCTGTTTATAAAGTCAACAAAAAGAAAAATCGAACGTGTAGGCACTTAGAAAACCAGGAGCGTTCGAGCGCCTAATTATGTGCATGAAGGAGTATTGGCTGGAACTCGTTGCTCTTCAAGAAACCCGCTGGCCTAAATTGGTGACCATGTGTCCCAGGGCTATACGTTGCTCTACAGTGTAGATGACCTTGGAAATCTTGGAGTTGGATTTATTCTTGGGCCGCAGGTAAAGAAGGCTATTTTAGATTTCCAATCAGTCAATAATCGATTGTGTAAGCTTCGTTTGCGCATAAAGTTAGCCAACCTGTCGATAATTTGTGTAAAGACTCCCACAGAAGTCAGCCAGCCCCAAGATAAAGAAATATCTGTTATTAATGTAAGATTTCATTATCTGAAAGTATTCTTTTGGCAAATCTCGATGCAGTTTATATTCCAATCCAGGATGCCATACTTTGAAGGCCTGTGCTACATCCAGAAATATTTTTAACCATATTTTACTTATTTTCAAGTGCATCTTCAATAATACTTGTAATCCTGTGAATTTGCTCTATGGTGTAACATAAATGGTTAATTTCATCTTTCAATACAGGTGGTATTTCCAAAAATCCTCCTTGTGCACTGGTATTATATTTTCATTCGCTGATTGTCTAGCATATGGTTGGAACATTTCTTCAAGATGAGATGCGAACAGTGCTGCTTTCTGTTTGGGATTTGTTACCCAATTTCCCTCATCATGTTTTATTGGCTGAATTTGATAATTTGGTCTTTTTAATGCTTTTGTAGCTTTCCATATAGAGAATACTCAGTTTTTTTATTGTCTGTAAGACTACGAATATAACAGGTGACCGATTCATTTTTTAGTTCTCTAATTCTTTGGTTAAAAGCTTATTGCAGAGGCAATTTAAAATTTATTTTTCTTTGTGGTGCTCGGTTTTTCTGCCATGTTTTCCTTGCTTTCCGTTTTTCATTAACCAACTCCCTGATCTTGACTGGATAAGTGAAATTATTACGCTTCTTGTTTTGGATTACAGGGGTACTATTCCATACTGCTTGTTGTATATTATTGATTAATATGTAGTTCCATTTCAGTTTCTAATTGAACCGGATGCTTGATTGGTACAAGAAGATCGGTGTTGCGTTCAACCAATTTCCTAATAATTAATTCCCAATTGGTTTTATTATTTGTTAGTCTAGGTGGATTTTCCTTGTTAACAATCGTGGAACTAACAATCATAATGACGGGCCCGATGAAATATTCGGATATTATATATTTATATATTTCGGATATACCTCTTGTGTCAGTAGACCAGTACGTTGGTTTTCCTCCTGAAAGAAATTCACAATTGTACGCTTGACCTGCGGTGTATAGTTCTCTACCCTTTGGAGTTGTTAATCTTGACCCTCAGAAAGTATTTTTTGCATTAAAATCACCTCCAAAAAACATAGGTGATGTTTTTTAAGGCACATGGTGATTCATATATAAGTTGTATTCCTACTGTATTCTATATACCATGTGCGAAATTGTGATTTGGTAAATTTTGGTAAATTGTTGTGACTGTTACCTAAAAATTGATACTGTGAGTTCATTTATAAGTACTTAGGTCTGAATCTTGATGTAAACGTAAACTGGCGAATTCATGCACAGAAGTTGAAAGAGCAACTTAACTCTGCGGTTCGTGCTATTTGTTGCGTAAATTTTGTCCATCGCATTTATTGCTGAATTTTTATTATGCTTGTGTTGAGTCTCGACTTACGTATGGGTTGCCATGCTGGGGAAGGAGTTTATATGAATGTTTTAGAACCCATTTTGCAGAAGTATATTTTGCGTATTACATTTTTTCAACGTTGACGGGATCATACCTGGCCTATTTTTGTAAAGTTTAACATTTTACCAGTTCAACATCTTTACATATTTCGAGTGTTGAAATTATTTCATTCACGATGTGGACATCGCGGTTGCCGAGATTGAATACAGCCTATGATGTGCGCAATAACTATACAACTATAAGTTTTACAACGTACCTAGATTTGTAACTGAACTTTTCCGTAGATACTACCTAGTTGCTGCGTCAACGTTTTTGAACCGATTGCCACCACAAATACTATTCATTTTCAATAGCGTTAACTTCTTGAAATCATTAAGGGTTTGGTTATTAGAAAATAAAGACGTTAGCTGTATGTTTGCAAGATAGCTGGGTTTGGTTTTCGTTTATTAACGATGAATATTACGTAAGAATAGAGTATACTTGAGTTGTTTCCGGATCTATTACATTGCATTTGATATCTGTTAAATCTAATATATAAAAATGGTGTCTGTAATGATTGTAATAGCCTGTCTCAGGAACCAGACATCGCGGGAAGTTGAAATTTTCACCATAGATTAGGTGGTGCTGTTTCCAAGATATTACGGGTTTTCTGTTTCTTAGCAACGAAGCATCTTAGGAACTTTAAATTTTAACCATAGGTTTCGTTGCTATTTGGGTTTTTGTGAAATTCGACCCGATAGGTGGCGCTGTTGTCAAGATAGTAAGTGGTAATACTGCTATTTTTGACATTTATTTAGTTTCATTACAGCACGCGCAACAATACATAGTAATTAAATTTATAATTAATCGTTATAATTAATTGTAGAAAAACGTTATTACGTAGTGATTTTTATTAATTTACACAAAATAACTGTTAAAAACAAATTAATTAAAGTAAAATTACGATTAAAAATAAAATTTTACCAAAATAAAAGAGTACGCGAAAACATTGATCGCAGGACGCTTAAAAGTTCATACATTTTCAATTATTGATTGTGTTACCAACAACACGAAGTGACAGTTAAAGATAATTCCATTGTATTGTAAAATTAAGTGTTTCTTTCACAAAAATGCGACGCTCAGATATTGGTCGCAATACGCGAAGAAACCAAGCGACCAGTGAAATTCAACAAAAAAAATATAACCGAAATTCTCAAAGAGCAAAAGAAATGTTCGAGCTGCGGGAAGAGCATCGAACGCTCAATACGAGCGGAACAGAAGAGCATTAGTAATTGCTTAATTTCATCGTATTGCCTTTAATTATGAAGCAGACATCGATTATTACGTCCATCCTAAAGTTTTTATCGGTGAAATGGATAAAAAATACAATTATTGTATGCATTAAAATTTAAAAATGAAACTCTTGGGATGTGTTGTTCTTCAGGTAAGTTTTTTTACATTAAGCACCCTCGTCTCCCTTTTTATTCACATTTTATTCAAAAATTCATAAAATATTATCGTAAAATATTTCAGGTAAAGTTGTTTTTCCAATTTTAAATCCACCTTTAAAATCCTTGATGACAAGAGAACGATGGTGATTCAAAGCTATTTTTGTCAAAAATAAGGAAATTTAATCGATGTTTTCGAATGACATCTTTTGGCGCACAACAAATTACCAATATTGATCCTCTTGGCCGTAATTTTGCATCAACTTTTATAATTCAAGGCCAAGTTTATCACCACATTGGATCAATGTATCCAATGCCAAATGAAAATGCGAAATTTTTGCAAATATATTTTATTGGATCAAATGAACAGCAAGTACAAGAACGTTGTGAAATACATCGTATAACCGTAATACAAATCAATTAATGGAAAAAAATCAATTAATACAATTGTTCCAAAAAATACCTACAAGTATTTTTCACCGATGCACTAGGACGTCTTTACACAGTCCGTACCAGCCAAGATAGTTTTTATATACGCTTACTGTTAGTCAATGTTCGTGGTCCAACATCATTCCAACATATGCGAACTGTTAATGGTGTATTATGCGGCACATACAGAGAAGCCTGTCAACGTATGGGATTGCTACCACAGTCTCGAAGATGGTATGATTTCGTCAAATGCTAAACTAATATACGAACATTGTTTTCTATAATTTTGTCAACACCCATTGATTTATGGAACAAATATAAACATTATATGGCCGAAGATATATTGCATCAGATGCGTCTTAGAACATCGAATGCAGATTTGCAAATGAACGAAGAAATTCACAATGAAGCATTAATTTTAATTAAGAACATGTATTTAATGATTCGCAACAAAGGATTAGCACTGTTAGGAATGACAACGCCCAATTGCCCAATGCACGACGAATTTAATCAAGAGTTGTGACACGAAACCCAATACGACTCCGAAGCATTGAGAGAAACCGTTCAATGAAACGTTCCCCTTTTTTTAATTAGCAAAAACATTTTTAATATAATTGATTTTGGCAACGATTGCCAAATCTTGCACTTACTTCATCAGGTATTGCAGCTACGTTGTTGAAATGCAGTCGAACAGCTCATTCAGAACTCATGTTGCCGTTGAACATAAAAACTAATGAAACAAAATTTTTTTTTATTCGAAATATATGGCACAAATATTTGAAAATGATTTCGGGAATATGGGCTGTTCTTGAGGAAACGCATTCTGGACGTCCAATTTTGGGCCACTTTTTCGAGCACTGCTCACCGTGTGTCACGAATAACTTCAATTGTTGCTGGTTTATCAGCATAAACCAGTGACTTCACGTAGCCCCACAGAAAATAATCGAGATGTGTCAAATCGCACGACCTTGGAGACTAATTGACAGGTTCATTTCTCGAAAGCAACTTAGCGCCAAATTTTGATTTTAATAACTCGATGGTTGCGGTCGCCGTATGGCACGTAGCACCATCCTGTTGAAACCACATCTCGTCCGGATCAATGTCATTCATATTTCCGAACAAAAAATCATTGATCATGGTGCGGTAACGCTCTCTATTGACCGAAACGCGACCCCAGGCCTCATTTTCGAAGAAATAAGGTCCGATGATGCCACCAGCGTGTAAACTGCACCAAACGGTGAATTTTTCTGGATGATGTGGAGTCTGTAGGATCTAATTGAATCCTCTAGAGAATATGTGGCACGAAATCTATCCACAGTTCGATGGATGGACGATTATGTGCGCCATAAAAATCACGAAGTTGCCTATAAGTTGCGCGAATCGACGACTGGTTTTCAAAGTAAATTTTAATAATTTCGTAGCGTTGTTAAAGCGTGAGACTATCCATGATAATTTGCCAGAGTATACTGAGAACTGCCAGAGTATATTTTTCATAAAAATTTAATTGTTTGTGTTATTTTTTACAATTTCAAGTTCTAATCTATGACGGCATAGAGTAAAAACAATACATAGTTTTATGTTCTTGGTATTCGTATGTACGTCACTGTAGTATACAATTGTTATAGGTGGAAACAATATTTTTTATCATCTCCGCCATGTTGGCCCGCAGTACCGTGGCACCGCAGTATATTTCCACGAACCATGGTCATAATTGGTACGACATAGAAAAGAAAATGAAACATAATGTGTGACGTGACTTTTTCGACGACTCTTTAAGTCGATCTGTTTAAATTGATTAAAATGTATTTTAGTTGTATCTATCTCTATTTTTAAATTGATAATAGGCTAAGAAAATTTAATTTAAATTTATAATAAATAAAAGTACTTACCTACAGAGTTTACGTAATACTTTGTGTTGTGTAGTACATACGATTTTCCACATAGACGACAAAAATGAAAAATGGTTCTTACTACACAACGCAAAATATTATGTAAATTAAATAGCCAGATTAATTAGCTCAATATTTATTTTTTAAAAAACGCAATTAATATTAACGAATATTAATAAAATAATAGCCAATCAAATAATCTTAAGCGCGACTTGCATTTAATTCGCAATAAACTAAATTTTAATAAATAATTTAAATAATAGACCTAAGTATATGTACATATGTATATATGTACATATAATATAAATAGTATTTTAACTTAACCACAAAAGAATAGACATGCACGTTTTTTCCGTGGTTTTTCTTCAACTCCGTCTGTGCTACTCTTGCTACTGACATTTTTCTTACTCTTATTCTTATTCCGATTACTTTTACGATCTTCTAAAACTAAATCACCAATTCGATATTTTTTTAGCATCTGGTTCGCATCATTCGAATGTCCAAAATCATCGTACGCTTTCGTTGCATCTTTGCCAGCATATTCCGTTATAAGCTCACCGCCACCTGGATGCTGATTAATGAACGAAAACCAACATAATTAATTCAAACAAACACAATAAAATCCAATTTTTTATTTTTTATTTTTTACTTCATCCAGGTAATTTGTTAAATCATACACCACATCTCGTATCACACACCAAACTCGATCACTTTTAACACCATCATTTAAGGCGACGTCGGCTAATGAATACAATTTTACGGACATTCTGATTTTAGTCGATGTTATATAGTTTTAGATCGCAAATTTAGACTAACGAAAAAATCGAATTTCGAAACGAATTTATATTCTACGAAAAATGTTATCAATGTTGCGCACATGACCTGCAACATGACAGTCATAAAACAAAATTATTATCAACTGTAGTCGTAGGTCGTCTCCTCGTCTAGCCAACAAATACGTGCAATTTCATCGGTATAATTGATAAAAATCCACAATGTTATCATGAACATATATATATAATAGGATACTGTACGATAACGATGTACAACTGGGCGAAGATTTGATGAAAATTAAAATTTTATCGGTATAAGTAGCTAGCGGGTAATTATGGCGACTGACGGATGTCCAATTATAATTAAATTTGTTCGCCATTAGATTTATATTATCACTACCAGTACCTTGACCTGCAATATACGTGAATAATTATAGCGTCGACATAGATCACGTGTAAATTATGTATACTCGTACATATGTATATGTATATATGTAAATGCAAAACGATGTACTTGATGACATCATATATAGAGTACAGCAATAAAAATTAATAATCGATAAGAAATCTACGATAATTTAGAGAATTTTTATTGTATTCCAGCACAAAAATTTAATTTTGATTTCTAGTTTGATCATAACGACTTTATAGCCACCATAATTAAGTATGGTATATCAAAGATATCTTATCTATATTGACCTAATGTGTTTAAATTAAACTTTGATTTAATTGAAATGATGATTAATAACAAAATAATTATAGCTGTGTTTCCGGGCTATTAAAATTAGTTAAATGAAATGTTCAAGTTGTAATGATTAAATTTATTAATATAATATATTAAGTCGTTCTTGGATTAAGTTGTTAAGCACGCAGAACGTGACCGAGCCTGTGTACTCGATCCTATTTCATCCACAATATTGGGGATCTTCATCAGATCTCTGATCTCGATATTGCACAGAGCTCGGTATATGCCAGCTATTTCGCGTTTTGGGCCGTAAATCACATGCATGACTTCTCTCTCAAATGTAAGGA
This sequence comes from Tipula unca, assembly GCA_951394425.1. NCBI lineage: Eukaryota > Metazoa > Arthropoda > Insecta > Diptera > Tipulidae > Tipula > Tipula unca. The sequence continues at coordinate 93,920,839 of OX596382.1, forward strand.
GACATCTCTCGTACACATTCTTCAGCGCCTCACTTTCACATCCAAACATAACAACGGGCCTGATCAACTCTTTGTTAAGCTTCAGCTTCACGGCACTTGATAAAGGTATTTAGATTTTAGCTGTGGCCTTACAGGATACAATGCACAGCTGCCAGCTGCCAGCTGCAATTTAATATCCTCACCCACACTGTTATCGTGAGTGATAAGAGAGCCCAAATATTTGAACCTCCTCACCCTTCAAACGTGTAGTGGCCACTACTAAAATCTGGTGTGCCATTGTCCCTAACCAGAGATCTTGTATTTCGTTTTGGACTCATTGATCTGGAGTCCAACAGAAGCTGAACACTGTACTAGCGGGAAGTATTTCTTTCACTCCGTTGCTATTCAGTCCAATCACGCATATGCAAGCACCTGATTGGACTGGCGATATAAGATGTTGCGCTGTAGCGCATCTCCTTGCCAAACACACGAGTTAACTGCAAAAATTCTTGATAGCCTGTTCTCAACTTGAACACAGCATTGAGACTGTGTCACTGTCATTCTACACAATCGTACCATTTTTATTTTTTTAAGTCTCGTAATATTTAGATAGAATCATCCGCAGCGAGAAGAATCGGAAATCATCATTGATAGTCACCAGGCACTCCGCTGGAGGGGTGATTCTATCCAATACAATGTATGACAGTAACTTATATGCTGTGCAAACGAGAGCTATACCGCGATATTTCTCACATTTCAAACGGTTTCTCTTCTTGAAGATGGGGCATATCGCGGCCACTTTCCATTCGTCAGGCATTACTTCGAATTCCCTCTGAATATCAAGAGCTCCGAATTAATGCAGTCCACCCCAGGTGAGCGGTTTTGTTTTAGTCTCTGCATGGCCCTTGTGAAATCTTCATGGGATGGATCCTTAATGCAAATCTCGGCAGTCCGTATTTGAGGTGACTCAACTACAGTCTGCGATCCATGATGAACACCAAGCAGGTCGGTAAAGTGTCCATCCCATGCTTCGAGTACTGACGCAAGCCTGGAAGTATGGTGCAATGAAGTAATTCCTTAAAAGAAATTACGTGAACAGCGCTCATTGCTGAGTTGTTGTATTTTTAGAACCTCGGCCTTCCACCATTTTCGGTTTTTTCGTCTACAAATCCGCTTAGCTGCTCTCCTAGTAAGAGTAGCCTTGTTTTTCCTCGCGATGGTTATTATTTGGACCAAGTAATGATCGCTGCCTACGTATTTGGTTGCTGACCGATAAGTTCTCACATCCGGTACAACCCAAGCTCGCCCTTTTGAAATTAACACGTGGTCAATTTCGCTGCGGGAAATTTTGCAAGGATGTGTCCTTGTTTCCAAATGTATCTGTTTGTGAGAGGGAAATGTTCTTGCTACTCTAAGAACGTGAGCAAAAGCAAAGTACATCATTCTCTCACCATTATCAGTCGCAGGTTCGTGTCGGGAGTACGGACCTATGTTTTCATACAAGTCGGTCTGATTTCTGCCAGGTCCAGCATTAAAGTCTCCAATTACCATTGTAACATCGTGTTCGGGTATAGATCCCATCAGATCGTCCAAGTCATTGTAAGATGGGTCTTTATTTTGAGGCTGGCTAACTTCCGGGGTCCGGTGTTGTTTTTTTGGCAAACTTTTCATAATTTTTAGACAATTTTTTCAGAAAAAACCCCAAAATATGTGTAAAACTGGCCCTTTTCGAGCATATTTAAATATGCTCGAAAAGGACCAGTTTTACACATATTTTTGGGTTTTTTCTGAAAAATTTGTCCAAAAATGTTGAAAATTTTGTTAAAAACGAGCTCAAGTAACTCAACGAGGTCAAGTAAGCAAAGTAATGGGCGTTTGATTGGTGGACGTGAGTGAGAGCGGTATTCGGGCTAACGTTTTTTAATTTAATTTCATCTTACAAATTAGTTCAACTCAGCTGTTAAATTAAATAAATCCTCTTTTCTTCTATTAAATTCTCTTAAATTTTCAAATTTTTCCAATTAATTGCCAAGTATAAAAGAGGGATGTAGCATAGCAATGAAAATGTACGGCGATGGTCAAGTAAGCAGAGTCCAGAAATACTTTTGGCTATAAAAAAAATCGATCAGGTCAGGTATTTTTCCTGGGTTAGTTAACCAATATGTTGGTTTTACAGTTGAAATGGATTCACATTAATTTTCTTTAATGGCAAATAGTAATTCTTTTCATTTAGTTGTAGTTAAACTAGAACCCCAGTGAGTATTCTTCGCATTGAAGTCACGGCTTTTTATGAACCTTTCTCCCAGACGCTTGAAGAATTCTGAGTATTGTTTGTTTTTAATAAAATGTCTTGGTGGACAGTACAATCCTGCCACAATAATAGGAAAGTTGTTGTGTTAAATTTTATGGCACGGTTGTGTTAAATTTTTTAAGTTCCCCGGATTATTTTTAATGAAAGTTATAACCTTTTTGTCTGATTTTTTGTGATCCGTTTTTTCCGGTTTTTCTGCGAGCTGTTCTATACCGTTCCACCGTTATAAAGACGACTCCACTCTACATAATGCTGTATATCGTTATTTTGGGTAAATTTAATAATTTTGTAATGGATAAACATGACACTGAAGTAAATTCATGGTATTTGAGCACGATTAATTTTAAATTCTGCTCTTTTTGAAAAGAGATTTAAATGCATTGACGGACATTCTATAAACATGATTACCATTAAAGTATGTAAACTCCTAGTATTCAGCCCAAGATAATTAGCAATTCAAATTCAATTTCTTACAAAGCACATTGAAAGCTCCGCTAATTCGAATATTATTTCATCAATTTAGTTTAGTCGGTTATTTATTAAAAACAATGTGGGTCAGAAACATAGAATGTATTAGCTCCCATTATTCCCGCTGTAGTACATAGCTGTACGCTTTATTAAATCATGCCATTGAAATGGTGGCACTATAGTAGTATAAAGTGTTATTTATTTTAAACAAATATTATGAAATTAGAAAATGATCAATTCATCAGAGAGTGAGTGTTTTGTATAGTTAATTAATCTTTATAGAACACAAATAAAATGGGAATCAATAATAATAATTCTCAATTAATCAGATACACATATGTATATGGAAATAAATACTCCACCATTATCGAGATGGCAATTGAACAAGTTGGGGCAAAAATACTGCTAGTAAAGATATACTAATTAAACGTTACAATCGAGTGTATTGATTAAATTGTTCTTCTATTAAACAATCGTAAAACAGCGTTAGCTTCATCGGTACATGTTTGTGTTGTAATCTATCGTGGGATGTAGGTGTTGATATTATTGATGATTAATATTAATGATTCAAATGATGGCGATGGTAATGACGAAACCGATGGACCTGAGATGGCTCTCTCTATTTGTACTGCATCAGTTTTAAATGGATGCCTATGTGACTGCCTTTTCTTATCGAAAAGGACGTTAATGAAATAGTTATCTTAGTTGTATTTCATATTGCGCATTGTTCATTAATTTGTCTAACGCGAAACCGTTTCAGCATATTGTAAACATGAATTTTAAATAACCATGCAGCTTGTCAGAACTGGCCCAAGTTTAATCGTTAGAGAGTTGAGCGTGAACTCGCTTGATTTTAATAAAACCGATTTAATTATTGCAAAAATGACTTTATTGATAACGTTTAAATTGTCGTATATTTCTTCGATCAATTTCTCACTTATCACTCAAATACATAACAAATCGAAAGTAACGATTTGATCTTTACTATTGCTATATAATTATTATTATTATCTGTCTAAAATACAACTACATTCGGTAATTCACAATCAATATTATATTCAATTGGAATATTTTCATACGTTTCTCGAAGCTCAAACATATCCTCAGCATCCGAACTCCAATGCTTTTTTTTTATATGGTAATTTAATTGTGACTTTGATCGAAATGTTTTTGTGCATGCATCGAATGTACATTTGAAACTATAAAATAAACAAAAAATAACCAATTAGGTACAATAAATATAAATTTTATTTGCAAATAAGTAATAGTTACGTACTTTCGTTCACCAGAATGAATTTTAAAATGAGTTTTCATGGCATACGATCGACGAAATCTTGCACCACAGTTCGGATACGGACAATTGTATGGACGTTCATTAGTATGGGTTCTCATATGTTCATTGAGTGTTGATTGTGTACGACATTCATATGAACAAGTGGTGCATTGAAAAGGTTTTTCTTGCGTATGAATCCTTAGGTGAATATTTTTGTCGGAGATATTATAAAATCCTCTGTTGCAAAATTCGCAATAATGGTTGATTACCCGATCGTGTACCACCCTGAATAGAAACGGCAAAATTGTATTAGATATTTAGTAATAAGTAGAAGATGAGAAACTCACTTTATATGAGTTTTCAACGCGTTTATAGTTTGAAAAGTTTTTCCACATAGTTCACAATTTGTGACCTCCTCCACATAGCACTCATGCAACTGGTTTGAATTTATAATAGTTTTGCATTTTCGACATATCTTGTTAGGTTTTACTTCAGAATGTTTTTGTTTTTTATGAATGAAGTAGTCCCTCTTCTGTTGAAATTCTGCGGTGCAACCATCCACTTTACACACGAACGGCAATTTACGTGAGTGAACAGCTTTCTTGTGATATACATAATTCCATCGAAATGGAAAAGTTTTGTTACAAATTTCACATATTACTGGCTTTGCTAAATGGACCATGTTCATGTGTTGAGACAAATCAGGCCAATGAAGATATGATTTATCACAATTGTGACGACATAAAAATAATGTTTGTACAGGGAATTTATTTTGATCGTTTTTATGTTTCTCGTGTGCAATTTTATGCGTCCGTAATTTACTAAAACTATCGTATGTCGACGAACAATATTCGCATTCATATGGTTGTACAATGTCCTCGTGTATTTTTCGATGTTCATTTAAATACTTTGACGTGCGATACAATTTCGAACAATATTCACAGCAAAAGACATGGTCGGTTATTGTTTGGCTGCAAAGTTGATGGGCTTCATCATTATCGATATTATGAATACTTTTAATATGGTCCATCGCGTGATTTTCTTCAGAATATGATAAATCACAGACTTCGCACGAAAAAATGATATTGAATTTGGGTTGCTCATGTGACGCGATGTGTTTCCGTAACCGAGATGCACGATTCAATTGTTTGCCACACACATGGCACTTAAATGGTTTATTTTTCATATGACAAATTGTGTGTTCACTTAACATTTGCTCGCTGAGGAATACTTTATTACAAATTCGACAATGATGATTATTTACGTTGTGAGTCTTGTTATGGTTTTGCCGTAGTTGATTAGACTCAAATTTTCGATCGTAATTATTGTAAGATTCATGAAAGAACATAACATGAGTATAAAAATCTGTCTCCGTATTGAATTTAATCAAACAAACAAGACAAATTTTCGGTCGTGCATTTTCTAAATGAAATTGAAAATGAAAATCCATTTGGGTTTTTGTCTTGAATGCAGTATTGCATACATCACATGTTAAATTGGTATGATTAGTTAAATTGGATTCAATACATGCATGTTTGCCAAAATCTATCTTGTTTGGGAACGTTGAATTACAAGTGAGACACTTTAAATTAATAATATAACATAAGTTTTGAGCGGAATAGTGAGATGCAAGAATGTGCTCGTTTGTTTCTTTGATTGAACTGAAACGGCTGCACATTTTTTCCACATTGCATGGATAATATAAACTATCAGCATTCCCATAATCAACATGATTTTCTGTTATATGTTTAATGAGGTTTATGTGTGATTTCAGCGAAACATCGCAAATACTACATAAAACTATGTCGTCAAACACAATACCCTCAAAAACATCTTCAATCGATTCGTATTCAATTTGTTCTATATACTTTAAAGGAGCTACATTGATGTCATCTTCAAGAAAATCTTCAAGTACTTCATAATCTTCACATTCATCTAATGAACTACTCCTACTGCTATGTGGTATTTGTTCATTCTCTAAAAACACCATATCCTGGGATTCCTCCACATTATTGCCATTATTATTACGATTCTCCAAACACTTATGTTTAAACGCTTCAATTTGATTCAATTGTTGTAGACACGGATTGCAAATTACTTGCTGATTTCCATCAATAAACGTCACTTTTTTGCCAATGCAATCGAAAATTAACTTTTGTATACCGGATTCAGAATCATTTCCATGAAAAATATATTCAAATTGTAGACTTTTATCAATCGCACACGAACAACACTCACAAATTACACTACTTGTAACCGAAATACTCATATTTAAACATAAAAACACAAATTACGCTTTCACATCGGCCGACATTTTATATAAGGTCAATTACGCATTTCGATTTTGATTTATAGCTGTCAAATTAGTACTAAAATAGTTTGAATGGGTACTGTCGGTACTAAAATTGTGTTTTGAATTTGATCATCAGAGCGCTGTAATTGGGAAAAGGATTTTTTTTTGACATTTTGTTTCGTTAAATGGCATCTGTCACTGTCAAACAAAAATGTCAGAAAAGCCATCGTTTAAAAAATTTTCGGCCAAAAATAAATTTGCACGCAAGAGGCAAAAATCATCTTCGAGTGAAAGTAGTGATAACGAGCAGGAAACTGCCGTAGTACGCAAATCAAATAAATTAAATAAAACCAATCCAAATGTTTTTCGGACCTCTGTTTTGGAGATCAAAGCCAAAAAACAATTAAAGGAAAACAACGACTCCGGCAGTAGCAACAATGATGAGGAGGTTACAGTTGCATATAGATCATCCCGAACTGCAGGTCCTAGCGGACCTTCTGACCAAGGTGCTACTGCTACTGTGGAAATCGATACAGAGAGGGATCGTGACGCTCAGGCAATATTCGAGAAACGAATGGAGGTGAACAAAGAATTAGAGGGAAAAGAGGATGATAAAGTGTATCGCGGGATGAATAACTATGCTCAGTATTACAAGAAAAAAGATTCTGCCCTTGGTAATGCTAGTTCTGGGCTTGTTAGGCAAGGACCAATTCGAGCGCCAGCACACTTGCGAGCAACCGTACGTTGGGACTATCAACCAGATATTTGTAAAGACTACAAAGAAACCGGTTTCTGTGGTTTCGGTGATAGTTGTAAATTCTTACACGATCGAAGTGATTACAAAGCCGGTTGGCAACTTGAGATGGAGTACAGCGATACTAAACGCCACACGGGATCTGATGATGAAGGGGATGATGACACAAAATATGAAATTCCCTCAGATGAAGAAGAACTACCCTTCAAATGTTTTATATGTCGGGAAAGTTTTGTTGATCCCATTGTAACCAAATGTAAACATTACTTTTGTGAAAAATGTGCTCTCGAAAATTACAAAAAATCAAAACGATGTTTTAGCTGTGGAACGCAAACCAATGGAATGTTTAATCCAGCGAAAGAGCTAATCATAAAATTAAAACAGCGGGCGAAAGAAGAGGAAATTGCAAATGAAAACGAAAACTCTGAGTAGGGTTATAAAAATTAAGTTTCGAATCTTTGGTATAATGGTAAAATATACACAGCAAGCAAATTCAAGGTGGTTGTTTTATTTAAAATTTGATTATATGAAAAATGGCAAGTGGGTTGAATTGGCGGGTCACACTGATCTTGCAATTGTCCGCATCATTAGCCGACCTTGTACTTTATTGTTAATATTTAGTTTCTTTTCTAACTAACATTAGTTAGTTAATATTAGTTAGCTTCTTCTTTTCTAACTACATAACATTATTCCTATAACACTGATTGGTTGAGTTCATCGCTTTTTCGTTCTTTGCAATCATAACTTTGTTAAATTTGTTGTATAGTTTTTCGAGAGATGGGCAGTTGATGGCCTTTTAGTTGACTGACTAATTCTAAAGGTGCTCGGACTAAAGATATTGATGATGTCCATCAACATGAAGATGTTATTACAGTGCAGTTAATAAGTCGATTTTTATACTTTTTTTTTAGATTACATCGAGCCAATTAAGGGCCTTACAATTAATTTACTACATTAATTCAACCAGAGATGTTGTAACTTACATCCTGAAAAATAAAATTGGAGTAGGTAATGTTTTTTTTTGGAAATATACAATGGAGCAACGAAACCATTTCTTGTAGAACCTGAAGCCAAAATGGATTAAACGTTAGCGGATAAAAACTCTATTCAGAAATGATACGTCGCTCTCATAAATCTCGACCAAACCGATGTTGGAAGTTCATAAAAACCAGGGCTACTATTTGAAATACATTTTTTAATATTTCGTTCAAAAATAAAATTTTAATCTTTCACAATCGTCCGTTTATTTTTGCATCATACATGATACATGCATAGATGTATAAACACCTTTTGTTTATCGATATTTTGCACGTGAATGCTCAATCGACAGGTTCATTGACGGGAAAGGCCAATATGTGGTTTAAGCAGCTTAGGATGTCACACAATTGATGTAACTGGAAACAACAGTGTCCCATGGGAAATACACTTTGAATAACGCTTTGAAATCTATTATCTGAGATTACGACCTCTCAGCCGACGAATAACTTTCCTGGTGTAAACAACGCAATACCTGAGATAACGATAAATCTTCTGAGTATACAGAGCTAGTGCCTCAAGTTCATCAAAACAACCTCATTTAAACTTATAAACCTTATAACAGATCGACGATCTGATTATTTATAATTACAAGTGATTATTTACAACTACTAATGATGTATTAGAGGAAAACAAAAAATTTAAATTTGAACTGAAACTGTTACAATAGGAGAACATATAGTTATAATCCTCAAAATGAAAGCGTCATAAAGATTGGTGGTATCCAAATTAAAAAGCAAATGGTCAGTGTTATGAAGACCGAATTGGAGTTGGGAAGGGGACGATTCGATTTATTATGGCATAAACTGTAGGGACAACCGCAAACTAGGAGCTATTGTAATCATATATGGGCGTCGACGTGTTAAGGACGGAATTATGAAGGTGAGTTTGAAGAAACGATTGTATTCATAAATGATTGGAGGTCACCAAAAGCTAATAAAATACCGTATAACGCATAAATTGCATTGAATGATACGGGCTTCAAATATATTTTAAAGTTTAGTCAGGAAAACTGACTGTAGTGATATCATTAGTATCTGTAAATTTGAAGTCCTCAGTACTTTCTATAAGTGGAATTTTGTACTACCTAATTTCTTTCTTTCTTTTAGATTTAAGTGTATAAATGAAAATGTATGAAGAACTTAAATTAACTGTTGGTAAGCAATCGTACATAATCGTACGCTGTAATAATCCAATCTTTTCAATAATACATCAAAATATTAGAAGCCTAAATGCAAACGGCAACCACTTCGGTAACACACATCTATAACAATTACTATTAAGATAAAAGATAGCATGCAGTTTTGTGTTTTAGGTTTATCGTTTGCAAAGTATGATGTTAACTGTTCTATTAACGAATTTAAGGCAGTGGTTTCTGAGATCAGTACTCCTAATTTAGTCATATTATGAGACTTAATTAATTATCAACCATAAGATCAATGACCATCTTTATGTTAGAATTAAGTACAGCAAAATATTTAAATCTGAATCATTTTCTTTTAAAATCACTGACCATCCATCACCTAATCTTATTAAATATTGCTTGTGACACTTGCTTTCCTCTAAGGCAGGGCTATCGAACAATTGATTTTATTGCTCTTAATGGTTAGTTACTTAGCTAAAGAAACCTGGTAATAGTACTTTCAATTCTTTCTGGAAAGTGTCCAGACCCTTATTTAGTGTCCGAAACCTGTGATAAAAAATCGTGAATTAATTTTTTGATATTTGCTTGAAAATACCGAACACACGCAAATTATTCTAGTCAATTACTATGATAATTTTTGGCAGCTATCGAATAATTTGTCGGCGCATGTCCAACTTTTGATTTGTTTAACAAACAAATATTCAAATGTTTCAAAATTCTGTTAAAAATCAAAATTAAATTGAAATATTAATTATATAATATATTATATTAAATTAATTATATTATATTATAATTACATATATATATATATATATATATATATATATATATATATATATATATATATATATATATATATATATATATATATATATATATATATATATAATTATTATATTATATTATATACGATATAATCTAGTATCGGCTAGTTTTATGATACGATAAATCTCTGCGAAAGTTTCAATACGGAAAATCTTTAGACTGTGTAATGAAGGCGTATGTTGTAAACAAGAATCCACACATTACTGTTGCTCTAATACAGGAACTGATTAGACGCAAGGGTTTGGAGCTGACGTGACCATAAGTTTATTGCAGCATTTGTACGATTTATCAAACGGTATATAAGTGAGTCACGTTTCACAAAAATTCTACTGGATGCAATCGAGGTATTTCTAAACGTGTATGGCGAATTGTTGGGAGAATTTTCCACCGAACTGGCTAAGCAAATTCTCGATCTGGTGAACCGATTGAAGATCGAAAAACAGCTGACGATGGAATGTTTAAATGGAATGTACAATATTATTACGTTTTAGCCTTGTCAAACCAGGTTCGATCACTGGACTGCGAATAAAATAACCAATTTAATTCTAGGAAAACACTAATTTATATATTTCCGAATTATTTTACATAACTCTAATAATTGATTAATTTAACTAATTTATTTCTACAATATAATATCCCACAATATTCGAGAAGCAAGACTAAACTATACCTGAATAGTCTAGACACATATCTAATGTTCAGGAATAGCCTAGACACATTTCTCCCTCCCATGAAGGTTGCTGCTCTGGTGGTAGATTTCTTTCCGTTGTAGGTTGTGAAGCCATACTACATCACCTTCGAAATCTCTGTTATTTACTCGCTTCTCACACCGGGTTTTCATCCGGGCTTGATTAGTTTCAGTCCTATTTAAGCTGTATACGAAACGAATAGTCGGCTTAAAACCTGTCATTTAAGTGATGCTAAAGAAATAGCATCAAATGTGCCACAGCGATCGATGCTGGGACCTATAATATAAAATGTTGAGATAAATCATATGTTGGATGTACCACATTACTTAAGGTAGCTTTACATATATAAAGTGTTGAATTTAAACAATAAAGCAAAACATGTACCAACTAAGAAATAAAAGTAACTGTATAGTTCCAATAATTTAAATTGAAAAGTAATAAAATAAAATATTTGTATTCGACCTCTGCACTCTTAACCTAACATTGCCATTAGTAGTATACCTCTTATTGGGAAACCTCTTAGTATAGTAGTAGTATACCTCTTATTGTTGCATCAAACAAAAAAAAATCTAATCTAAATTCTGTGACACGAGTGGTAAAATCTATACCAAAATATACATTAATAGCAATATGACACAACTAACATCAAAGCTTTACATTTTTGTGCAGAAAGCTAATCGCTATTTTGTATATCATAACTTGTTTTGCTTTGATTATAATATATAAAACGTGTTTTTGTAATAAAATAATTATTACAAAACGTTGTTAAAATGTTTAAATGCATTTTTGCACCGCAAAAACTAAATGCAAAAAATACATTCACCTTTTTGTAAATTATGTACGTGTGTATTACTAGCTATAAATTTATTTCAGGTTTTTTAAAAAAAAAATTATATTCTGCACAGTACAATCTGTGTAGCGGTGCCTACTTCTACAGCTAAAGTGGCGATAAAGTTCAAAAACGTATTTAGTAAATCGTACGATATGCTTGTTGTATCTATGTATGTATAGTCAGAGAAATTTCGATTAGGATTTCTTTCCAGTAAATATCATGCTCCCAAATGCTAGTAAAATTTGCACTACAATTTGTAAATTAGGAAATTTTTTCCGTGAGAAATAATACAATTTAAAAGCCCGTTGGGAATCGTTAGAATTTGCAATCACATATCTGTGATTGGAAATTGCTCCCACCAAAAAATGTATTCAGACAACTCACAAAGTCACAAGAACTTTTTAATTCTTACAACTAATTAAATACAATTCATTAAGACAAATCTATGTGAGTTCTTAACATCATCTAACAATATGAGATTATTGTTAGTAATGTTACTCTAATTAAATAACTAGATCCAACGGATCTTTTTTTTCGAGGCACCGAAATCTGGGCCTTCTAAGCGATTCCCTGGCTAATCCATTGTAATTTTGACCGGTACTTTTGCTATATTGCTTTATTGTATCTGCTACTGTTTCGGTGTGAAAGCAGCCGTTAAAGTTTTATGATGAAGCACAAGCAGAACCCCACAATTGAATACCATACCACAAGATTCGCTTAAGTAACTTTTTATAAGTTTACATTTGAATGTTTTCCAATTAGCCACTTCATCTTGGAATAACTTAATTGACATTTAGTTTCACAATGTTTCTTCCATCTAAGTGTATACTTAGAATTTTGATAAGGCGGTAGCTTGATGTTATTTAACTCTTTTTGATGGCCAGGTGTGTATTCGGAGTGTTAAGGTAATATGTACCGATTTACACTCGGTGACCTTAATTCTTCATTAACTTAACCATGCCTCAATTGTATGGAAATGTTCTGAGGTCACCTTATTGGGCGCAGAGGTCGTTGCAAGCGACGATGGCTCCACGGTGTAGAGAACTAGTTGGTTTCTTCAAGTTATCTAAAACAATATGAAGACCAAGTTCAGGATCGAACCCGTTGTAGCCGTATTGTTGACTCAGTGAGGGGCCAGTAATGAATGGCCTTTAGAAAACTGTTTATGTTAAATGAACAATACGAGTTTACTTCTGTTTCGTGGTGGCTAGGGTTTAGAATCATTATGATTTGCCAAATTTTTTAGGTTTTAAGAAAGTACCCAATTATCACAATATTTTCGATAGTTCTCTGAGTCTGTTACCACCTATCAAATCATACCCAGGTGCTTTTTTTGGATTTATGTTTTCTTTGATCATTTTTTGTACATTACACAATTTGTATTTAATTCAAGAAGCGAACCTTGAAGTATATTTTTCATCATGTAGTAATTCTGGGTTTCCATTTTGTTCGTTGGGTGTAAATATACATAGCTGAGGTGTTCAGCAAATATTGCTGTGTTATCTACATCGCTTTCACAGAGAGTAATCTATTGCGACCAATGAGATAGTTCTGGACTCCTTTATCGAGATCCTTTATTATTGTGTATTTTAAATTTTTGATGGCATTATTTAGTTTTGATTTAAGTGTCGTCGATGTTGTATTTTGCCATTGTCTGACTATAGCACGTTTTAACATTAAGGGCTGTTGTATTTTTGAGCTGGTTTATGCGTCTTCTCGTGAGTGTATAGCATCCGCTGCATCTTTTTTTAAATACTTGTGTTAGGTTTTGACCCGTTCCTTCAATTTCATCTTTTGTTTTCAATGGGATGGCTAAATGTTACTATATGTTTAAATTGTGCCCAGTTGGTACGTTTATTTGTTAAGTGTAATGTGTGTGTATGTTTATTTGTTAAGTGTAATTTGTAATCATAACATGTCTGCCAATTCCTTTGGTTACACAGAAATCTAATAAATCAGAAATTGTTCTCTTCTCTGTGGCCAGTAGGTGGGATGGTCAGAAGATACGTAGGTGGTCCTTCTTCCACACATCTGAAGTTGCTTGAACACGCGCTTTACACTGCTTTTGGAGTTGAGAGGTCTTAGTCTCTCTCTTATAATGATCCACCTTCCATACAGCTAAAAGTTGAATGAGAATATTCTTATTTTGCATCATGAGAGTTATATTGGTCTCCATATGCATAAATTGGTTCATTGATTCATGAGTTTCCCTTAACTGGTTGCGAGTATGACATTTTTGAGTTTATGGTGGCAGATATTTCTCTCGCATTGATTGGAGTTTGTTGTTCTACTCATTGCCTGTCCGGATTCATTTCATTCATTCATCTAGCACGCACTTGCTAGTATTATGCAAATTTCAACATATTACACACACACAGCTGGGAGTTTGCAGTATCCTTGTGAATGCCCAAAGTCTTGACAGCTGGTGTATTGGAGAACTGATTTCCGTTTATGTGGCTTTCTGTTACACATTTTCGGTATAATAAATACCTGAAATTATAAATGTCATGCTTTCCTTTCGTTTTTGTTGGTTCAGGTTCTGGTTTAACTCTAAACATTGGTTGAGGTATTTCATCACGATTAACATTATATAATTATATTTTTTACTTCGAAGTCGTTTTGGTTAAGACTTCGCCAATTACTGCAGTTGTCACAATAGATAGACGATTCTTTCTACCATAACCGTGATTGCTGTGGCGGTCTTCATCCTGAATTTATATTGCATCCGTCATTCTTTCTAGAAGTTCAACAATTTTCTATATGAATTAATGCTTTTATCCTAGTTTCGCAAATACTACTCTGTTCAATTTGGGCAATAAAACATTCTGCATTCGACTGTTGAGTAAGCATTGCTACCATTTGTTTACTCGGCACCATTTCCTTGGACCATTTGGACATATTATTACTGTTGCATTTACTTTTGGTGGCTTCTGCCTAGCAACTAACTCCTGCAACTACTATCACTGCTGTACTGCATTATTTTTAGAATCTAAAATTCGTACTGAATAATTTAAAAGAACTAATTTCATGTTTTCCGTTAAGAATATAATATTGTCGTCGCATCGAAACTAATAGTATCGCATTATATTTTATAAATATAAAACTTCTGATAAAATTATACAACTTTGAAAAATGGACAATACCGTTATAAATCACCCATTTAACAATAAAACATACGATTTTTCTTAGCTCATGGCATCTTTATTTTACTTTATTTATTTTATGTTCTAAAATATAATTATAATATACAGATTTTTATTTTAACTATTTATTTCAATATATTTGATTTATGTATATATAGCGAAAATGTATTTCATTTAATTTAATATTTCTAAAATTATAAAACAGAAATATATATAAATATATGTATAAAATATAGGATTGGCTATAACCAAAAAGAACCATATCTTTAAATATGAATATCTCTTGAATCGGATTTTCTTTTAAAAACATGTATGGTTTTTTCAATGCTGTCGTGATTAAGTTATGCTACTTTTTTGATTATATGAATAGGTGTTTTTGTTACAAGTCTCTAGCTAGGGCAGTTGAAGAGATAATCAAAATTAAAGGTAGGGTAGGTTTTTTAGTTCTTCCTGAATATTTATAATATATATTATATACATTATATAATTTAATCATATATATAATTTATATATATATATATATATATATATATATATATATATATATATATATATATATATATATATATATATATATATATATATATATATATATATATATTACAGTAAATTGTTAGTAAAAATATAATAAAATCTTTAATATAAAATAAGTTTTGTTTTTGTACTAAAATTAAACTAAATTAATATTATTTTGATGTTTGTATATAAAGAAAAAAGAAACTAATAAAAAACAAAGAAGACTTCATTTATAATTCCTTTCCCAAATTAAGGTAGAATATCCTCTTTCTTTTTTCTCTACCGTGTATATAATATGAATTTGTGGACTTCAAGTATTTCTTTCCATATTTTATTATTCCACTAATATTCTACATTTATGAAGCCTCGAAATTATAAAATTGCCAGCTTCTTATTATTGATTGATTATTCGACCCCGCGAATCAATTCCAATAATGAAACTAGATTAAACAAAAAATAAACAAAGAAAATAATAATGCTGTATGAATTTGTATATTTTTGGGAAGACTGTATATGCATAGACAAAACTTAGTTATAAAGGTTTTATAAAAGAATTCCCTGAGCTATTTTTTTCTCTTTTGTAAAGCACAACATTTTTTTTAATTACATAATTTTTAAGTTTTAATTTTAAGACACTTTTCGGGTGGTGTGTTTATACCACACACGTGCGTAACATAACACAAAATTCAAAAAAGAAAAATGAAAGAAATATCAAACTTGACTAGGTAAACAGTAATAGTATAATATATAACTGCATTTTTAATTTTATTTGCCCATAAGCGAAGCCTATTCAATTAAATTTTACTACAAACAATCGCACTAAAAATGGAGGGATATCGTGTGTGCAAAAACTTAGAATAAAAATGTTTTTAAATATAACAATTTTCTGATACCTTCACCCAAAAAAGCAAGTTAACAGTACAAAAAAAAATTTAAACATGTACATATTATTTTAAAATCTATATTTATGCATATTAACTCTTTGAGTATATTTATGTTTTTGTATTTTTCTTATTAATTAAGATTAATTTCATTTTTATAAATTGGTTTCATTATAATTTTGCCGCCATTAAGAACGTCTAGTAAAAATAAACTTTCATCTTTTACATTTGATAATACCTCATCATTAACCAATACATGAATTCCGGAAGGTCCATTCATGAAAATTTGTAATTTTGTTGCATCATAAATATTTGTACCACTTTCAGAATATTTTGACTGGAGTTCACCACCTGAAAATAAACAAATATTAAGTTTTTTGATTTCAATGTGATAATTATTTCACAAAACTTAAATATTCTTCAAAAAGAAGTGCCTAAACCTTTAAACCATTACTTTCAGAAATTAGAGGATTCAAAATTTTAAATATTCAATTATGAATATGGAAATATACTATACCGAACTAAATAAATAACAAACTAATTTGAATTAATTCATCTATCTTAATTCAAATGCCCTTGAATGAATCAATTGATCGAGCCAACTAATTGATATTAATTAATATTATTGCTGTAATTACTAAAACACAAAAAAATAATTATTCGAACAATTACGCAAGAGGTCAGTCTCTGGAATATCAGGATTAGTTACGTACATATATTATTGAATAAGAGATAAATTGACATATTATGCTGGCTAATTCTAGAAATCATGAGTTAATAAATAACAATTCGGACTTACCCCAAAACATATTATCATTACCATTCATACTACTACTATTTCCGTTGTTATTATTACTATTATTATTGGAATTGGCATCAAATATTCCAGGAATTTTATATAATTTCTCAGATAATTCCTTTGTTGTATTGTTATGCATGTACAATGCGTGAAATGAATTAGAGTCCAAGGTGACGTAAATGGTTAATCTTGGCGTTATGGTTCTAAAATATCAACAAACAAACAAAAAATATTTAGTTAGTAAACGGGACTTTTAGGTTTCAAACAATTTTTAAACCATACTTTGCATGCAATATATTAAATAATCGTATTCCATCGGGTAATCCACATATTTGTATCAAATCATCTTTAGACATGCGCAATAAATCGGAACCTGTAAAATTGGTAAATGATCCGATATGGGCAGTCATTCTATGATAATTCATCCAATGCGCTATTTGTGTGGGCGTTGATTCTTTTGCTATTAAAGGAATCTGAAATGGATTTTATCAAGAAATTAGCTTTCAAATATTATACAATATGTCACACCGTTATAACTTACATAATCTTCCATTTCTACTTGTTGCGGCGACAACATATTTTGATCAATAATTTTACATAAGTTTGGATTTGACGTAGTCAAATTACCGAGAGCTTGAGCCGTAGTATTCTGATACGGAATCATCGAATCAAATTTGGCCATGTTCACTGGCGATGCTGGTAGCATTGGCGAAACAGTGGGACGCACTCTGAAAATACAACAAACAAATTAGATTATGTGAACCACTATTTTTGTATTATTCGAGCGAGCTTACAATTCAGGACTGTAACAATGCTGGTTTAGGAGGCTTTCACACGGAATATCCGTTAAAATGGTACATTCGCAGCTTGGTTGGTATTTCTCCTGTTCGGACGGTGGTCGTTTTTGAATCTTTTCACGATCTTGTTTGTGTTTTCGATCGGCCCCTTTTAATTTAAATACTTTTATTTGGCATGCAGCTGCGTGTATCGGCTTTAAAATCCCTTCAAATGTTTGTGTCGTCTCGTAATAAGTTTCAATTTGTATGCGAAACGGAACACCTTTTTCACCACCATGTTTTTTTGGCGTAAATTCAGTCGAAATGCAATTAAGTTTAATATAGACGCCAACCTCTTTCATTGGATCCCAGTGAACTTCTACTGTATTGACTAAATTCACATTCATTGATTGTGAAACATGACATAGGCCGTATGACAATGGTACATCCACTTCAATAATACGCTCTCCAGGACGTGATGCTAGCCACTGTTGAATTTGTTCCTTTTCCATATACTGAAGACGACGTTCGTGGAAGCAAATTTTTATGATAGATTTAAGAATTTTGCCGCGGAATGACGATAGGTCACCAATTTTTTTTAATTTTATCTCGTAACTTTGTCCCTGATTCAAATACGTAAGTGTTTCTTCGTTTGATTTTGTGGCAATTGATGTTGGTGCTGCCAAAACGTACTGGAATCTAAAAGAAGAAGGAAGATTTCTAAAACAAAAAAAAACAAATTTTCCCAAAAATTGTAAAAATTCGATTAGAGTTTATTTGAAGAATTCAGATGTTCAGCCATGCGAACTTGAACTAAATCGGTATTAAAACAAATTCGCACAGACCGTAATAAAAATTAATTGATTTTTCTCGAATGGCGTTTAACTAACGATACCCAAATGTTGCAGATGGCGATACTGAGGTTATAAAACATAAAAATCACATAATACATATGTATTATTTAGAACTATTATTGTTGTGCACTAAAATTTTTGAAAACATGGAGGAATTATCCAAACACAAAAATGAATAAAGGTACATCACAAAATGATCTCCGTTTCGTTCGCTGTCTGTCTTGTCTTCGTTAAATCTATAAATTTGAGTTTATTTGGACAAAATAGCAGAACGAAACGGACACCATTCCTTTTTAATCTTATGCCAAGATATACACTTTAAAAGATAAAAATGAATTGATTGGTATTGCTGGTTAGACGAACGAGCATCTATCCCGGTATGTATAGATGGAGAAAAACAAAAAATTCCTTGTAATAAATAATAATCGTACCTGCATTCGTCTGAATCGCTTTTTTTATAAACTGCAATCTCGTTCTGATTAGGACTGGATTGTTGTGCTGTAATTAAAAAGAAATACCACTTTTAATTTGCTTCAATTTTATTATTGAATAATAAAATTACGATCGTAACTATTTTGATGTTGAAGCATCTGATGAATGCTATTAATATTTTGCACATTCCCGCTATTCTCAATTATCCCACCTCCATTATTATTATTGTTGTTAGCCGATTGTACGATTCCAGCATTTTCATTATTTCCACCACTGGAAGAATTTTGGTTATTATTATTATTACTGTTATTGTTACTGGCGCTATTATTATTATTATTTCCGCTCGAATTACTTCCCGATTTCTCAATAATATTTTGTACTTCTCGATTCTCTGTTATTACTTGACGTTGCTGCGGTTGGCCTTGTTGTCGCTGCGTTATTTTCTGTTGATTTTCATGTGTTGGTGATGGAATCTCTTGTTTAAAAACTGTCAAATGTGAATTAAATGCTAATAATGCCTCGCTATATTGTCGATAAAAAATTAAATAAAAATTATCACAAATATGTTAAATATAAAATAATTATTGCAATCTAATGTTAATTAAATCTATGGGACCTTTATAATACCTGATATATCCATTATTTGATAGTTCACTGCTTAAATCTAAATCTATGTCATCGGCCCAGCCTAATCGACCTGCGAATAGATTAAAATTAAAAATAATTTTAGTCACTTATAGAACCAATATACGTATATATTCGTTTCATTTTATGATTTCAATTTTTAAATCAATGTTACCATTACTTGATTGAAAACGACATTGTTTTTTTGATATATTTGCTTCCATTTGCATTCCGCAAAACTTTTTAGTTTTTAGATTACACTAGATAACAACGACCTTCGGTAGTAAAACAAAACGTTTTTTTAAACTACAAACAATATTTTTATTTATTTTTTGTTAGATAAAAGAAAAAAAATAACGTTATATTGTTCCATCAGTTAACATCTAATTTAATATTGACTTAAGCCGACACATACATTTGATTTGGATTTTTTAATTTAATTTTTTTTTTGTGTAATAATATAAAAAAAATAATGACGTAACATTTATTAACACTCTTATTTATAATAAAAAAAAATACAATTTTTGCTTAAACGAAAATTTAATAAATAATAAGAATAAATTCACAATCTTTAAATTAAATTAGAAGAAATAATGAATCGGCCATTTTTACTATTTTATATTTTTCGAGTTGTTAAGATCGTTCTATGTACATATGTATAGTAAAGAGATCGCTAGAAAATTATCACTACCGCCATATTGCCCATGTCTGACCTTAAAATTCTGACCTAACGACAATAATAATAACAACAACGTACATTTTAAATAGATAAGGCAAATCTCATTATAAATAATATGCTATTTATTTATTTTAATTTAATTACATTTCTAAGCTTCGCCATTTTCATCTTTGATATTCTTACTTTGCCTAAGTAGAGTTTTAAAAACCTTAACACATGAATGTACTTTAAATAAAACAGGTACTGAAACTTTTAAAGTGTTACGCGATTTAAAAATAAAAATCGTCGCTGTTTCTCGGCTCTCATTGACCAAATGCCACATAATCTAATTGCATTTTTAAAAGATGCCGGGGTTATCACAAATTAGTTTGGCCGTGAGCAAGTTATTTGTTATCAAAAAATATGTGAACGCGGGATGATTAAACCGTGTAGTAGTATACACAACATATCGTCTCCGGATGTTTAATATTTTGTGTTTGACATATTGGATCTCTTAATCTTTGGAGACTATCCTAATTTTTTTTATTGCCAATTTAGTATACAATCTATGTCAATACATTTAATAATCGTACATTGTTTATGTTTAACCGACAACCTAAATATTTCAATCGTTATTATGTGAATTTGTTTATATAAATTTTTATGCATATTTTGACAAAATACCTACTACAAAGAACTAATTATTTAAGGAATTTAATTAATTTGCTTAAATTTATATAGTGCGATTAGACATCTCTTATCGGTCTCTTGACACCATTGTTTATTATTTATCAAGTATTTTCTACTTTGAACTTGTTTTTAAAAACAAAACCATAAAATTCGGTTTAAATTTTTAATCACTGTGTATCAAGCTAAACAATCTAAGCATAGTAAAACTCAGAAATTAAACGAGATTATCACTTGCGAGACACCTTTGTTTCTATATATGCCATTGATTTCTAACCCAAGATAAAAAATTACATGGAAACTATTTAGTGAAAAATGCGTCAACTCACAAATTTGTAAAAGTCATATTTTAATTAGGTGATTTTTGTTTAGTACTTGACCAAAGAAGTATTTTATGAAAAAAGATTTTATTAGTGTTGTTGTTGTTGCGCAAGATACAGGGTGTCAAGTATTTGAAAAAATGTGCGAACATGGTATATGTATTTGTGGCTATCAAATAAGAATTAGTTATCAGATAATTATGATAAAGAGCTCGTTTTTAGGTAAACTTATATCGACTAAAAAAAAAATATAAAAACTAAATCATCTTTAAATTCTTCCTTGTAAAAATTCCGGTAACGGTAGCGAATTTGAAAGTTTTGTAGTATTCTGTTTATTAAATAGTATTAAAAAAACGCCTTGTAAGAAAATTGAAAAATTTAATTTTGGCAGGCATTTATAGTAGGGAATTTTTATTTTACAGTCACAAATACATTACCATGTTCGCTCATTTTTCAAATACTTAATACCCTGTATCTTGCGCACAACAACAACAACGAAAAATCGTCTTCCATAAAATTTTGCAACATAAAACAAAATTTTGATATGACTTGCTTGAAGAATAAAGCAACTATGATCCTAGTTTGACCATTTTTCATACTATGTATTAATAAATTTACTAAATAAAAGAAAAAAAAGTTACTATCAACTATTTTAGTGCCTGTAACCGGTTTGTCACAACTAATTAAATCTTCGGTTTAAGAGTGTACGGCAATCCCAGCCCATTACCAAAAATACTCGCCAAGTGTTTACTTTGAAATTTAACTCTTAATAATGATGTAAATAAGGTCTTAACTATTTTTTGTGCTAGACACAAACATAAAAAGTTAGTCCAGCTGGTGCCAGGATACGCATAAATTTAAGAAATTTTAAAATTTATGACTGTAAACAGAAAACTTTGATTACTTGTAAAAGACTTTACCTCAAACTTTTTTAGAATCTTTTCAATGTTACTCTTTGATATTTCAAGTAAAAGTGTATACAAAACAAGTAGAAAACATCGTATAATATATCTTTTAAATTGAGATAATATAGGTTTTGTTTTATAGATAGGTAATTGGATTTTTTGAATTTTATTTATAAATATAACTTATATTTTACTATTCCAAAATTATTAATAATCACTATTAATGTGTAAAGTTTTTATAGTTTTTTATGTCCTATACGAATTGTTGAATGGGAGTATTTCGATGCAAATGCAACAGAAAGAAGTATGTAAGATGAAATTATGACTTAATGAACGAATTATATTAGGTTTGAGTTAATCTAAGAGAAAATCTATTTCCGTCTTGAATAAAAATATGGTGTAAAAATAGCAGTCTATCAAAACCACCACCAATATCCATATTATCTGCATTGTAATTTTTATACAGAGACTATCAAATTACTTATTAGTGATAGTGCTAAAGTACAACACAAATGTGAAAAAAAATTCCGATTTTATGTTAGATATACCAATACCAAATTTTAAAATACAAACTTTAAATTAATTCCATTTTTGATTTTCAGGAAAAACGGCACTAAATTGACTATTTTTCACAGATTATCTCAAAAAAATATCGGTTTAAAATACAAATACAGTCGTACAAAAAAATTATTCGTAGGTGTGTATAGGAATAAACAGGGGTATAGAAGGTTAGGGCAGTCTGGAGAGTTGAGAAGTAATTAATTTTGAGTATATATTAATTATAAGAATATTATTTGGGATATATTAATATCCTAAAACGCGAGTTGGTCCCATTCTGAGTGTGGAAAGAATCTGCAAGACTCAAAACAGGCTTTAGACGTATAAAAGCGAGTAAGAAAAAATTTTTTTTTAGAAAATGGTAGGATGTCATTGATAACAAAAGACTATTGATCACCAAATAATAAAACATGGAATAAATTATACTAACGGTTATTCTGTAACTCGATCCCACTTGAAAAAAAAATTCTTTGGAGAATTTGCTATTCTGGATTCCAACGCTATAGAATTTTAACTTTGTTGGAATTTTGCTTTTTTTTTTGTTATTCGATTTCATTGAAATTTCTGGTTATTTTTATATAAAAGCTTCCATAAAAAAATGTGGTGGAATTTTTATTGTTTAACAAAAAAAAATGCATTTTTTGTGGAAAAGGCAAAATACATTTTATATTTCAATTTTTATGACCTTCAACTATTTAGAAAAAAATTTGTGAAGGCGTATTTCCAAATTTGTGAAGGTTTTCCGTTGTAAATTATAAATGATCAGTGAAATTTGTTTTGGAAACTATTTTCACGGCTGACTCAGGTACAAACGCATCAAGAATTTCACGCTTGGATAATGAATCCAGTTGTTTTAGTTTAAATTTGCTTAATCCCTGTGTTTACACTTGATATCATGAAATCGATTCGATTCGATTTTGAATGAAGCGTCTTTCGACTTTACCTACGAAACCGTTTTTGTCAAAAACCTATTACGGACATTTAACTACATTAAAACATTACACGAAATGTTAGATTTCTACAGAAATCTACAGAGAAAATTATATTGTGATACGTTGCTGCATGAAAATTAATGTAAACAATCGATTTAAACCTTTGTCGGGCAATATATCATAGACGCAAACTGGGTTTGAACCGAACCAGTAAAACCACTAACTTATTGAAATTTTGTGAACCAGAACTAAATCAAACCATAAATTGAGCATTTTAAAAATCACCAAAAGTTTAATTTAAGTTTGAACCAAACCCGAATCAATTTGAAACATTTTTTGGTTTCTATCTCTGCAAATAAAATGTAAAACTCAACCAATAAATTACATCAGAAACTTTTTGATTTGCTTTGATTTAAGAAAATCCTTACATTGCCCAGGGATCCACAAAAAGAGACAAATGAAAAATAATTCTTTTTTGAGAAAACTGTGCTATAGAGATAAACAGTTTAGGACCTCCAACAAAAAATAAAACTAGTTGGACAAGCGTAAATGTAATAATTAATATAATTCACGAATTAAATCCTACCTGAAAAGTAGATCTCAGATTAGAAGCAAACGAAAACTTTACTAAAATATTATTCATTTGAATGTCTTACAAAGTAAAAACACAAAACGTATAACAAATATTAATTAATAGTTATAAAACAAAAATAGGACGATCCAACAATAATTTTAGCAAATTTCTTTTTAATAAAAATTATGTCATTTTTTTATGTCAAAAAAAAATATTCAATGGAAATTTAAATTTCACTGGAATTTTTTTTCCAGTAGAATTTTTCCAAACGAGTTACAGAATAGACATGACTATTTGCACAATTATGATTTTGTACGAATAATATTTGGTCAATATTTTGTGAAGTGCTTAATTTTCTTAATTATTGTTCAACTATAACATTAAGACAGAATAACCCGACAGAATAATTCGAAAAAAAACATTTAATCATTTTAATAATATACGAAACAATTTCTATACCACTGTATTTATATATATATGTATATACATGTACATATACATATGTATGGCTATCTATAGATAAATATGTATATGTGAATTGTTATGACTGCGTTGAAAAAGTCAGGCAATGCAACTTTATAAACATACTGTTTAGTAAGATTGGATTAAATTATGTTACGGTTATTGTACTGTTATTTATTATTGGATAGAGTTACATTTTTTTAAATGTATACTAGTAGTTAGTAATGACGTGACCTGATGTCTTTGAAATAGTTAAAACTTGAATTAAGAAGACCCGTTAGAAACTTCGATGGAAAATACTATATTGAATACATACTCGTATGTATATAGTTTTAGAGAATAGTTGATTACTTGTTTCGATTATTAATATGACTATATGCTTCTAAATTGATAAAATTGTGTTAAATAAAAATAAATACATTGTATAATATTAGTTATGTTTATTAGTTTATTAACATTTGACTTATTTAACAAATTTCTATTATGCGCTTTGAATACATTCTCGAATACTATCGTCATCAAAAATGTTCTTCTAACTTCTCTTGGCTTGTTGGTACAAGAGCATAGTTTTAAACACCCCTTACCCATGTACTTATGTATAGATCGACCAATTCTATTGCAACCATATTTCTCAGTTTTCCTCTCAATTTCTGTACCGTGCCACCTTCCTGGTTACTAAGGTGTGTATTTTCCTCAACAAAAAATCAAGTCCAACAAATTCTAATAATCGCAACGCAACCAAAAACGTTACAACCCAATTGGTACGTGTCTGTATTATAATTATTCGTATTGAATGATAATAATATTCAGCATGAAATTGTTGCAACGCATACACACATACAAAATTGATTAAATAAAAAATTTCAACACATTTTCTAATTTTCACAATCTTAAAAAAAAATTTTTTTTTTCGGCTATACAAAAAAAATTTACCATACAGCAATAAAAAAAAAAGTGACACAGTAACAACGAACGTTTTTAAAACGCAAATATGTTATGTATGTATGTATGGAATAAAATATAACACATAGAAAAATACTTACAGACAAAACACCAACAAACAAAAATTAGAGTGGCACTTTTTATTATTATTAAAACATTGATGTATCAATCAATATCACAAACAAATCTGCAGACTAAACGTAACAACATTCAGTAGCTCTAGCTAAGTAGAAGTAAATTGCGGAGTACATCAACTTATGAAAGTGAAATAAATCACACTCGCGTATACAACGTTTCAATGTAAAAATTTCGCACATAGTGATTATAGTAATCCGAGTATAGGTATGTGGATATTATGAATATGTAAATATTTGACATTTGAAAATTAGATGGACACACAGTGAACAAGCAACTCATATTTATGAGCTGGTAAATAAGCGCCGCGCGGTGGAGTAAAAAAATTGTTTTGAATATGCAAATTATTTTTTTGTGTATTTATTGCATTTGTTAATACCGAGGCTATATCACAAAATGTTTTTTGATTCTTACCCAAAAGAAATATCACGGTTTCAAGTTTAAGTTGTAATATAGATATTTTATTTAAATCAACATGTGATGAACACAAAACGCCCAGATCAAGCACATTTTTTTCGCGATCATATGTGTATGCCGTATATTTGAAGAAAACTGGCGAAAGATTTGTTATTTATTTGTTATTTCTAATAATTTTTTTTAATGTGGGTGTTATCACATTATCAGTATTGTAAATTATACATATGAATAGATATTATCATGAATAGTAAAATGTTTGTTTTAGGTAGTAATAATTTGCATTTTGATAAGCTGTACGAATTCATGGAATTAAAAATTTCATTATTTGGAATAATTTATACAAGTGGAGTAAGTAAACAGAACTGGTAGTATAGTACTGTGATATCTATTAATGTAAACAAACAAGAAAACAGTCTATAAGAACGAGTTATAATTATAATTAGTCACAACAATCATTAAGTGCCATATATAGCCCTTAGCGAGAATTAGAAACAAAACATAAAACGCTATTGGTTTAAAAGAAACATTCCTTTAATAACAAAGAAGCAGAACTAAAATTATAGTCAAACATAATTTTGGTAGCCGGAAACTAACATTTATACAGTAATCGAACTCCGAACCTCGAGAATTATCACTCTTTGCCGGTGATTTAATGAAATGAAACGACTTTATTAACAAAGGGATTTTGTAAACGTGAAAATCTTGTAAGTAGAAAAATATTTACATTTTTATTTAACGTACACTAAGAAAAAGCGATTCTGTAATCTATGTTATTTTATGACAAATACTATAGTAGAGTAAATTCAATTCTTCTATCTTTTTTTCTATTTTGTTATTATTTCTATTATGATAACTCGATACACGATTCAAACAATATTAAAATATTTGTGTTGAAATGCATAATATTGACTTTTCGGACACAAAATAGCTGAAAAAAATTGCATTGAATTTGCGAGGGACCCATACGCCTGTAAGGTCATATAATCCAACAATCACTCATTCCTCTATAAAATAGTAATAATCAGTTTTTAAATTCCATTACTGGCCCCTTACTGAGTTAACTATTTGGCTCCAACGGTTTCGATCCTGAGCATGGTCTTCATACCGTCTTAGACAATCTGAAGAAGCCTAGTCGTTCTATACATCGTGGAGCCATCGTCGCCTGCAACGACTTCTGCGTCTACCATATGGTGGCTCTCCTTTCAGAGATCGCTGCACAATTCGTTCTGGGTCAGCACGCAGAACGTGAACGAGCCGGTGTACTCGCTGAGATCTTATTTCATGTACAATTCACATCCAAACCTAACAACAGGCCTGATCAATGCTTTGTAAAGCTTCAGCTTCACGGCACTTGACAGGTGTTTAGATTTTAGCAGTGCCCTTAGAAGTCACCTCTGCCAGCTGCCAGCCGCACTTTAATATCCTCACCCACCCTGTTATCGTGAGTGATAAGAGAGTTCAAATATTTGAACCTCCTCACATCCTCAAACGTGTAGTGGCCACTACTAAAATCTGGTGTGTCATTGTCCCTGTAAGCAGAGATCATGTATTTTGGTTTGGACTCATTGTTCTGGAGTCCAACAGAAGCTGAAAACTCTACAAGCAGATCAAGTATTCCCTTCAATCACGCATATGTCAGATGCATATGCAAGCACCTGATTGGACTGGCGATATAAGATGTTGCGCTGAGGTGTTTCTGTTTTACGAAAGTTGTACTCCAACATGAGATTAAAGAGTATCGGGGACAGAGTATCTCCCTGCCGAACATCCGAGTTAACTGCAAAAATTCTCGATAGCCTCTTCTCAACTTTAACACAGCATTGAAACGGCGTCACTGCCATCCTACACAGTTGTACCAATTTTGTTGACATTCCTAGGTATTCCAGGGCAAACCACAAACTCTCTCGGTTGATCGAGTCATAGGCGATGTACGGGGATGAATGTCTCATAATATTTAGATAGAATCATACGCTGCGAAAAAACCTGATCAATGACTGACCGAGGTGATTATATCCAATATAATGTAGGACCGTAACTTGTATGCTGTGTAAAGGAGAGCTATACCGCGATAATTCTCACACTTCAAGCGGTCTCTCTTCTTGAAGATGGGGCATATCGCGCCACTATCCATTCGTCAGGCATAACGTCAGTTCGCCATAATAATCGAATAAGCTCGAAAAGAAGTTCCACAAAGTATCCCCTCCGAATATCAAGAGATCTGAATTAATGCAGTCCACCCCAGGTGAGCGGTTTCGCTTCAATCTCTACATGGCCTTAATAAATTCCTCATTGGATCCTCAGTGAAAATCTCCGCAGTCTGTATTAGAAGTAGCTCAACAACAATCTGTGACGCAGGATGAACATCAAGCATGTCGGTAGTGTGCACACCATGCGTCAAGTACTGCGTCGATGTTGACACAGAGGCTTTCATCCAGGTCTCAAATGGCGGTTGACGCAGGCCTGAAACTATGGTGCAATCCGGTAATTCCTTTAAAGAAATTACGCGAACTGCGATCATTGCTGAATTGTTGTACTTTCAGAACCTCGGCCTTCCACCATTCTCGCTTCTTCCGTCTAAAAGTCCGCTTAGCTGCCCTTCTAGCAAGAGCAGCCTTGTTTTTCCTCGTGATTGTGAGACGTTGTGGCACTTCACTATGGGCTATATTTTGTTGCCCGACTGCATGCCGACACTCGTCATCAAACCAATCATTATTGGGTCTGACTTTCACTATACCAAAAGTCTGTTGAGCAGCACTGATAACTGAAATTTTCAGTACCTCCCAAACAGAGTTCACGCAGTCAGACATAGCTTCCTCAATGTTGTCGCTGTATGCGTTTCGCTGTGTTCCCAGACTTGTACGAAAACTTCCATCGTAGCTTTGCAGCGACCAAATGATGATCGCTGCCTACGTATTTGGTTGCTGACTTCTCACATCCTGTACAACCCGAGCCCGCCCTTTAGAAACTAACACATAGTCAATTTGGCAGCTGGAAATTCCGGAAGGATTTGCCCATGTCTCTAGAAGTATCTGTTTGTGAGGGAAGAACGTGCTTGCTACTCTAAGATCGTGAGCAATTGCAAAGTACATCATTCTCTCACCATTATCGGTCGCAGTTTCGTGTCGGGAATACGGACCTATGTTCTCACACAAGTCGGCCTGATTTCTGCCAGCTCTAGGATTAAAGTCTCCAATTACCATTCTAACAACTTGGATTGGTTCTATCATTTTGTTATCATACTACTGCCGACTGTGAACTTCACATTGTTATTGAAATTAAGTTTGATTGTCTGAGGGTCAATTTTATTTATTAAATCTTTGCCCCTCAAAAACATTCACAAATTTTATTAATTGTGTCTGCGGCTTGCAGCTTGCAGAACGAATTTAATTATTATATTTCATACAATAATTAAATTTATTTGATTAAAAGAAGAAAATATAAATATTACATTTTTGGCCTGGCTTATGACAAATACGTAAAATATATTTATTAATGCGAAATATTTTCGGGCGAAAAACATGGTCTATGTTACTATACCTCATTCTTTCGGACAAAAACGATCTTCTTTTTTTCTCTGAAGGTCTAATGTACAGAAATATTAAACTTTTGAACGATTTAAACCTACTTTACTATTTATTAATGTGCTATGAAAACAGTTTAAGTTCAAAATGTCAATACATAACAGCAAAGAACAAAGAAAATAATTTAATATTCACAAACACTACAGTAATCAAATCAATCTTTCTTTCATATTTTTTCGGAAACAAAAAAAAAATCTTGACGTAAAATGTAAAATTGAATATTAAATGAATTGACTTGTTAAGTAAATCGGTTGTTGCCAACTGAGACTGCGATAACAATTAGTCAAATTTAGACAAATTAAATGTCTAGATTTTGGAATAAATAAAATCGTCTACAAATTAATTCAATTAACAAAACATTAATTATTATTAACGATCCTAATGTAAGGTGTTCGCGGGGAACATACGTCCTAAGTCTTTCAAAGCGAACCAGTGGAACAAATGTTAAATTGAATTGCTTGTTGAATAAAATACTGAAATCTTAAATACATAAATAAAAACTTTAGTACCATTGCTAAAACTTTCAAAAGATTCTCATGTTCCAAATTCTGTAACTATAAAGTAAGTTTTTGATATGCAACGCAAATTTTAGAATTTAATTATTTAAATGTATTCAAATTCTGACAATTGTTATTTATTCACATTTAAAAACACAATTCATTCCAAGAAAAAATGTTTACAACAAACAAAAGAATGGATGTTAAAAATTGTCAAAACCTGTTATATTACGCAATGAAGAAGATGGTCACGTGAACCGATTAGTTCTAAATTCATTCCACTAAAATTTACACTTTACACTACAACTTTGTTGTCTTTCGGTGTTCACGTGGCTGTTCTTAAAATACGCTACTCTATACTACGCAACACGAGAACAAGATGAGAGGTCGTATACATTAAATATACAACAACAACCGTTTTTTTCGGTTTCCATCTACTTAATCACACCTAAATGAATTAATAAATGTCAACGACATATTTCTTTAGTTTTGTAAAATCAATTATGACATAGTGCGGATTCAAAATTTTCCGATGTCCTTAAACATAATATTTACGAACCGCGAGGAACACCCTAACGTTCTCTGTATAGTGGACAGTAAAATATAGACAACTATGATTTAATATACTTATATATATTTTAGATGACCTCAACAAACCACTAATCATTTAAATATTCCCTTTGTACTTCCTTACAATTTATTTATCAGCCTACAATTTGATGCTTACTAGAATGTGAATATTACAACCAATTAATGTTATTAAATATATTCATAAGAATATCACAAAATGACATCATTTAAAATAGCGGACTTCAAATAAACGCGTAAAATATATTAATTCATGGCCAATTTCATAATATTATCATGCTAT
Organism: Tipula unca; assembly: GCA_951394425.1. Classification (NCBI taxonomy): domain Eukaryota; kingdom Metazoa; phylum Arthropoda; class Insecta; order Diptera; family Tipulidae; genus Tipula; species Tipula unca. Next base: position 93,952,006 of record OX596382.1, read on the forward strand.
CTACTCGTATTTGTCTATCTAAAAAATGGACCCAGATACTACTTTGTTTTAAATTAAATTAACAATTTTGTTATAATTCTTGTTGAAAGTACTTTAACATTATTTTTCGAGCAAATTTTATGTCATTATGCTGGGTAATCAATTTGCATGATTCTACGAAAAAAATATTATCTTACATTTAAAAGAAACACTTAGATTAACTTTCATTATTAACTCCTAAATTAGATGCTGCAACTGAAACGCAAATAGTTTGCTATAGAGTACTGAGAATCCTAATTAACATAAATTTCTAAATAAACACAAATTTCTACACGACTGGAGTTTTCAAATTCCAGTTGTACATATTTAGAACTACAACCTGTATTCATTCCTAGACAAAAGCAAAACTACTCAATTAAAGCTACAGCGACATAGATTTCATTTCGTTTCGGTCCGTTTAGTTTTCTTTAAGTTTTAGTTGAAATCCGGTCATATCGGAATTGTTTCATTTTGTTTTTTGTGACAGAATGAAATATCTAGGATACAGTTGGGGACGGAAATTGTACAGAATGATGGGAAGCACATAAATATGCGTTGCCTACCAAGAAATGGTTCCATTTTTAATAATCTAAATAAAATTTATTTCCTTTATAGTAACGCTCAGGGAATTATTTAACCTCTTCTATAAATGATTCTTAATTTATTTTTGTTAATGATTTTGAAAATTTTAAGAAAGGAACTTAACTTATATTACACAAAATGTGAAACAACATATTTTGGAGTTAATGTTTCCCTGAACATATAAAACTTAAAGGTCGGAACGAAACAAACACTATGAGCCTGTAGCTTAACTCTACTGATGTTTGACCTGATTCGAATTAGACTAAGGTTACATTGAAAATAACAACAAAAATTAATCAAACATAACTTAATCTGTATAAGATCAAACGTCAAGAAATTCGGCTGATGTAAGTATTACCGATAGGATTATTTCAGTTTTAGAGCAACCATTTATGAGAGTCGCAAAATATTTATATTCATCTTATATGTGTATTCTACCCGTAGAAAGCTCGCGCAACTTCAAATAATCGAATATTAAATTTGTACAAAACAGCGTTGAACCATGGCACAACTGATAAACTTTACAAGATAAAGAAGGAGCTGCATTAAAAATGATATCGGGATCTATGACTATAACCGTAAACATTTAATACAACCAGCTTCACGGCTCTATGACAAAGTTTTGATAAAATTTAATGGATGTATTTTGATGGACGATGAAACGTATACATGAAGGGATCAGAAACAATTGCCACAACTATAAATATAAGCACTTAAAGTTGAGTAGATTTGGAAAAAAGTTATACTTTGGCAAGCTGTTTGCAGTTGTAAAGTCAGGATACGGCTTTTCGTCACATCCCTTCACAATGACGCCAAATGTATACATAATGGAGTGTCTACAGAAACGCCATTAATTCGACGCTTAAACAGTGGTTTTGGCCTGATTAAGCTAGTTGAGGATGATGGATGCGTTAAGGATTTATGTATGTATTTCAACATAATATTTCCAAAGTTTAGTATGTTCCCGATTTTATTTGAACTATTCTTGATGTTATGATACCGAAATTTTTGCAATTCTTATTTGTTAGAATTTGGATCTGAAAGTCGGCAAAACTAAAGCTAAAGTTTGGTGATTTCAAATAATATAGAATTCCATTTATTTATTAATTCACGATTACGCATGATTAGGACACACTTAATAACTGTATAACGACACGCCAACTGAAGAAGACAGATTTCTTTTTTATTTCAAATGCTAATTATGGAAGGAGTATTTTATTTTTCCATCGGCAGTACATCGCTAAAGCTCTCAGAATTAACAAAAAAAAAATCAATAATTCCATAAAGAATGCGAGGATGATGGTAAACAGGTAAAGCATAGTATAATGCTACATATTCTCGATGATGTCAACTATAGTTAGCCATCAATCAAAAATGGGCCATTACATTAAGATTTGGTGCTAAAATAAGCATTTTGTACCGATAGGTAATAAAAAATACCAAGCATGTTTAAGCTAAGAGCACGTGGTCTGTGTCTTTCAGAGCTATAAAGCAAAATTTAATATTTACTTTGTATGAAATGGATTTGATACGTACATACTTATATTATGTATGTTGGCATATAAACATATAACAATTTTTTTATATGTTGAAAAAAGATAATAATACCAATAGAGCCAATTATTTTAAGTTATCGTTTGTTTATTTATTCTTTTTTTCGTTGTTAGTAATATTTTTTATTTTTAAAAACAAAATTAAACAAATTGTTTTGAATAAATTCAAATGTACATAAGTACCCAAAACAAAACAAAAATTAATGTTAATACATGTACCAATGCAAAAATCCTCGTTGACGTCACTAAAACACATAGGCAAGGTCACTTGTTTTGAATAAACCTCATTAAATACATATTATTTAGAACTATAGCTTTTTAATTGAGCGTGGTAATTTTTTTATATGCTGAAGAAGATGATCTCAGAATAATTTCGATTGCTCCATCAATAGCATACTTATAGATAATTTTGCGTCTGTTTTTCTTGTAACATGACTTGTCTTATTACATTTTTTTTTGTTCAAATTTCACGTGAATAAAGTAATGTGATCATTAAAGTTAATTAAAATTCATTTATCAAAGTGTTGCATATATAGTTTCGTTTTAGAAATTTAAGTTAAAAATATAATTTGTGTCGTGAGGTGAATACATAGAATATATGAACCGATCTGATAATTTATTATTATTGTTATTAATATTATAACAGAGATTAAAACTTGTTTCGCTTCTTATATACAGAGATTTTTGTTTATATGTTTGTTGTTATTATTTTGTGAGATGTCGGGGAAAACCCAGAATATCATGTACTAAACCCTCCATTTTGTATTTCTTTCTGTTTGTTGTATATAATTTTAAAAACATCTGAATAAATTAATAATCATCAATAATTACATACAGTTTACGAATGTATGTATATTTTTGTATACGTTTTTGATGATTTGGTTGCTTTCATAAACTATTATAAAGTTTAAATAAAAAAGGCATTTGTCTGTTGTTCCAAATGTTTATAATATTATATATACATAAATAGGTGATATTCGTTTGACTGAAACAAGTTTTTTTTGTTTAATTTGATGTTGTTTCATGCTTGTAATATTACTTTTGTTTTAATTGATCCTGACTAACCGTTTTCGATATAAACAAAAAAATTCCAAGAAACATAATATAATGTCATTTTTGACCTCCAATAAAATTAAGTAAATTAAATAATAAATAAATAAACCATAAAAATTATAAGACTTTCACCATATGGCTAGTTATGAATATATTGGAAAATTTGAAATATTTTTTTTTTTTTTTGGTATTCGTTAGGTTTATTGTTATTATACAAGAATTACAATGGATAAAATGATTATAAGTTTGTGTATACAACACTTTTGTACATCATCTTGGGTTTAGTTATCAAACTTGTATACATAAGGATATGTATATAAAATTTTCATATCTAAATTTGTGTTACAAATAAAGCGCATTTTTTGTACAAAAAATATTTTTATCGCAAATATAGGGTAGGTCAGATATTCTGTCGATCGTCTCTAAGTGTCTAAGTATTTAATTAAGTGAATTTATTGACGCAAAAAGTTGAAACCAGTTATATCTGATTTATATATAGGTATTGATAAGATAAGGTTTCGTCTTGCGGTTGCTATGAATCACTTGTTTTATTTTTTACATTGTGGTTTTTCAAATCAGGTTTGATGGAGACTTTATTCTATACAAGTATTTCTCTATAGGTGAATTCGAACTTATTATGAAGTTTGCATTATAATATGTATAAACATTCGTTCTACTTCTAGCGATATAATTATATATTTTATCATTAAATAACATTTCTGTTTAGCCAATCACAGAATATTACTTAATTAAAACGCCGATATATCAGGGTTGGTTCACTCAAACTATTCGAAATTGTTCTCCTCATTGGTTTATTTAATTTTAAATTTCTGATTGCTTATTGTTTGGCAGTTCATCTATTTGCTATATGTTAATTTAGCATTTGAATATAGGTATCGATTTTATTAATTGAAAAGTCTTGAGATTTACTTGTAGTTTAGCCAGTTTATTATATTCAAATTTATTTGAATACATATATTACGTGGTTTCCGCATTGCTGGGTAAAATACCATGATATTAAATAATTTTGCTCCATTCAAGGTACAATTCTAATACATATACATCCTTATACATATGTATATACATTGTACTTTCTGTTTAGTTTCTGTATTGGCCGCAAAATTATCATTGGCCACCACTCTTTATATTGAACCACATTTGAATTTAGCAACTAGCAGTATCCTTAGACTTCATAAAACATTAATTTATTTTATTTTTCAAGCATCACAAATCTTCTATCATCTTAATATTTTTTATATCACCTTAATGCAATATGATGACGCCTGGATTTGATTAACATTTTATTTAAAAATGGATCCATATATTGTATGTGTTTTAAATTATCAAAATCTTTCTAATTAAAAAAATAATTATCACTTTAATAAAAAATATTCGTACGTTTTATTTAAATTCAAATTTAATTATTCCGATCATCTTACGTGGTCATTTAATATTTATCAAAGAATTTTATTGACACCAAAATTGAGAATGATTTATTAGTTGATTTTAAATATACATTATATTGTTAATATAAATAATATAATGCAAGCGAAGTACAATTAGTACCATCATAGCCTTAAATTTTTTAAATTAAACAATACTTTGTATTATGTATATATTTCGCTTTGTCTTATAAGTATTTTATTTAAGATTATTGCAGCAACCAATAATACTTGAGTGGCAAATAACAACAGCTATTAAAACTATATGGCGAATTTGAAGTCCGATGCATTCGGTGTGTTTAACCAAACGCAATCAGTAATTTGAATCTTCTACATTCTAGCTACGTATTTGGTGTGTCTTGTCTTTTAATGAATCTGCACAATAATTACTAAAATCAATTAATAATAAATTTAAAAAATCCATATTTAAATCTAATGTGATGTGGAACGTAAATTAATGTATGCGAATTTTTATTAAAATATATTAAGCATGATTTTATTTATTTAAATTGACGAAACAATTATTTTCAATTTATATAAAACAAATATTTATTCTCTGAGCAATGTTTGTAAATATATTAACCGCACTTATTGTGAATATACCTTAATTTCAATCAAATCTACTAGATTTGGAAATTCGTTTTATTTTATCAGTAATGTTTTGTGAAAAACCGTCGGATTTTTGAACATATGTATAAAAATATTATATTTTGGTTATTGGTTTTTAATTTTGGAGTAATTGAGTCTTTGTATAATTATTTCACCTGAAATGTCATTTCAATCTAGGATTATTTTGAACCCAACAGTTCATTCACATGCAATTCCGATTAATTTGAATTAAAAAACACTTCCAGTTAGAAATGATTATGCAATATCATATTTTTTAATCAGTCTGCTTCGAAATGATTATAGAATACTGTAATTTACGTAAGATATGTGAAGACTCGAGAAAGTTTAATAATTAAAAAAATGTTTACTTTTTGATAGAAACTGACACTTCTTGGCTTTTAATAATAAATTTTCTAAATTAAAAAAAAAAACTAATCGAAACGTGTTGATAAGTGAATTAAATAAATTTAATCATGTGGAATCTGGTTGATTTTTTTTCCTCCCCATTTAGTATTTTAGAAAACGGCTTTGGTATTTCTGTGCGCAGAATTTCTATTTAAAAATGTCAATCAATGAAGTGTGATAAGATAGATTTAAAAAAATCGTAGAATTAAAATAAATTGAGCAGCTCTTACCTTGTGATCCTTTTTTACGATCCTTTTCTTTTATAACAAAATTAGTGTTATTTTTTGTTTCATTGTTGTTTGCTTGCGTTTTTTGTGGAACATCAATTGTATCCCAATCCATTCGCCGTTTGCGATTTGAAATCACACTATGATTATTATTTGGATTTTCAAGTGCAATTGGACCGTGCATTACAGCTTTATAATTACAATATATATATATATATATATAAATATATAGAACGAAAGAAAAGAATTAATTATTTAAAATGCTATAGATAAGCCAGCACAATTAAACTATAAAAATATTTACATTTTTGATATTCCGATGGCCAGCTTTCTTTGGAATCAGGTGGTGAATCAACAAAATCAATTACTTGATCAAATGTTTGATAGTTGTTACTACTATTGTTGTTATTACTGTTATTATGTTCACTTGAAATTTGTATTGTTCCACCGTAATTTAATCGTGTCGGTTCTTCGGCCAATACACCAGATTCCATGTCAAAATTAAACGCAAATGAATGAAATTTTGTGGACTCTTGCAGATTTGGTACATCAATATATGGATATGCCAACGAAATTGCCATTCGTTTTTATAATGGATTTACTCGCGGCCAAGCAGGGAGATATTAATCAAATCTGATGTAATAATAATTCGTGTTTAAGTTTTATTTTTATGTTGTTCTTAAAAGACGACTATGACATTGCAATTACATCAGGAGCGGTGAGCGGGATCGGATCTAAATAATTTAACTATATATATGTATATATATAATATGTATATAATATAATACTTTTTTGCTTTGTTTGATTATTTAATTTTTTATGAATTTTTTTTTTATCACAAATTTGTAGAATTAGCTAATATATATATTTTTTTATTTTAATATTTATTATTTAAAATAGCTTGGAATATAAAAATTGTCTAGGAAAATTAGTTTTTATTGAGTGCATTTAATTATTTTAAATTTGGAAAAGTTCGTATTTTAGCTAATTTTTTGTTTCTCTGGGAAAAACTTCAGCTTTTTATGTTTTTAAAACATTACAAAAAACGAATTATATAATTTTTTAATCCCAGTCGTTTCACGTTGTCGATGACTTCTTAATAAAGTATTTTCAATTTTCAACAGCATTTTGTTCACCATATAAAATTCAAATTTTAATACACTTTTTTGCACTTTATCCATTGAGTATAGTTATATAATTTCTATACTTTTGACAAAACTTTCAAACAAAAATATTAATAATTTTTTTTACAAATTATATCCCTTTCTTAATATAATTCCAATTATATTAAAGCACTATGTTGGTTGTTGTTTTTACGAAAACACACACACACACACACAAAATAACTCACTTAATATTTTATTAAAAAGTAACTTATATTATTATTACTTTTATGTTTTAATGATTAATTAAAATCACCAATAACTTTTTATTTTTCACTTAAGTTAGAGTAGAAAAAAAAAAAATCTTTTCTGTAAGTAGCTTGCTTAGTCTTGTTTAAATTTGAATTTAACAATAACAAATTTATTCGATTTTGAATTAAAATTTTTATTTATAAACGAAATCATTCAAATAATCAGAGAAAAAACGCGGCCAAAGAATAAAACTAAACGAAGACTTATTAAAAAAATTTTCGTTTTAAATATCTATAATACGCAATATAGTCAATTAAACCGAACTACTTGAAATAATATCAACAATTATTTTAAAAAATGCTGTTTTTTTTGTTCTGTATGATAACAGATTTTTTTTTTATATTGATAAAATAAATTTACGAAAATTCACTTTGCGTTTAAAAACATATGCGCCCGGATAAGTAATTAAATTTCTTTAAAAAAAAAAATTTCTGTAATTTTTTTATTCCGTCTGTTCAGATCACAATCAAAAATCCAACTGTAGCGTATTAATCCCGACCACTATTAGTTTTTTTATTTTATATGTTTTCTTCCAAATTACATATACAACTTTATATAAAATGTGTGTTGTATACGTAATATACACTTGACTTGTAGCGCAGCGCAATCTAAAAAAGAGAAAATAATATGTTTATATTTCATTTTTACATTTTTATTATTTTCTATATGATTTGGAATTAGTACATTTTTGTTTGAGACAAAAAAAAAGGAAAAGATTATTAGAGGTCAAGATGAAGTTCGTTTCTAAGGGCCATTACCATGATTTCCATCAAATTTTCTATTTTTGAAAAAAATCAAGAACTTAATATTTGTCGATAATTCAAACGAAAATATAAATATATTGGTAAATGTAGTTTTATTGTCTATAGAGTGTAATTTATGGAAATATAGAAAATTATAGTCCCAAAATGAATTTATCTTTTTTTTCATACTCGTAATAAGTTTGCTCTGATAAGACTTCCAATTTTATATACGTATATAGCTATGTATAGAAACGATATAATACAATATACTTCTCGCTAACAAATAATAAACTTTATCAATGAAACGTGCTTTCGCATCAATGATCAAATCAATATAACCTTGTACATCGTGATTATATCAATCATCTCATTTTATTGATATCCAAATCAAGATTAAAATTCTCCGGTTAATGTTAAACGTGAAAGTATGCCAAGCTTTTTTTTTGCACAACATTTTGTATCTAAGTTCGAAATTATGTCATTTAGTTTCAATTAAAGTATTTTATTTAAGCAAATTTTTAAATGTACAATATTATTTATTTGGTGTAAAAATGCGAAAAGAACCATATCTTTATTGATAAAATATCTTAATTGAGTTCAAATGAAAAGGTTAAATGAAGTATCATTTTTATTTATTTTTCTATTAAAATTAATTGTAATTTACAGTCGCAAACCAGTTAAACCAATCATAAAATCCTACGTCATACTCATATTCATATACATACATATTGTATATATATATATGTGTATTTGCTAGCGCAGGAACGTATTTTTTCAAATTGAATCTAAGCACGAATGAAATTTGTGTTAAATCGGTACATTTTTGTAATCGTACTATTTTGACCTCTTAGAGACTATTAATATCGAATAGGTACTACCTATATAAAATACACTTATGTATGTATACTTATCTTTTAAATCAATAATAATTCAACATTACTATCGAGAACCGGCCATAACAAAACATAACAATTCAAAATATACTATAACAAATCTCACAATTTTGGAGGCTCGTCCCGAATGTACTTTATATGTATCTATGTGCGGCTGGTCTCGAATAAATAACTATCTAATAAAAAACTATCAGTGTATATAATTAATTTACTGTGATGGAGTGTTTCTATCAAGTGTGAAGCCGCGGAACAGCTAAACTTATAAAAACTCAAATTTATTCTAAGCATTTCGAACTATCATGATGAAATTTATAAAATGTTAAGACATCGATAAAAACACAATGAGACGCATAAATAATATGTGTATAAAATTATAGGCATAAACAGTCGTGGTAATGTAGAAAAAATCGCTGAAATGAATTATATAATAAAAGAAATTTACGACGATGGTCGAAGAAAAGCTTTCTGATGTGAAACAAAAGATACATTAATCGAACACATCAAGGACAGTACGTTGTTTTATGCCGAGAGGAAAAAAACCACCATGTTAAGGGCAACAACTTAAAAGACCGAACTGTGGGTCGATTCTGCTTTGGAATTGGAAACGAAAAAAAATTACAGTTAATTTATATTAATTTTTATAAGCAGTTTCTTCCACCTTTGGAATAAGTTTATAAGATTTTTTGTGTGAATTTCGATAATTTCGCATACCAAGGCGCTTTAGTAAGCTTCCAGTTATCAACCAAAAATATTTTAATGCGGAGTTTGGTTCTAAAATTATAAAAAATAAATAATTTGTAAATTTAAATAATAGTGTTTTGCATTATGCTTAATCCTCGACTAGTGAGTGCGCTTTATAGATGATGGAGAGAACGAAAAAAAACGCAGGTTTATTATATGGAGGAAAAGATTACGGGATGCCTCTGACCCCTGCGATATAATTCACTGTTTAAGTTTTCACAACTCTTTTTAACGTTAAATGAAGAAAGATGTCCGTATATGATCGCTTTTCACGCACACCTTCACTTCCGAAGTGGAGTTAATAATCCACTGCAATGTCTTTTCACAAGTATTTTAAATAAATACAACATCAGTAAAAAAAAATAGGACAAATTCAAATGTACACTCAATTTTGAATTTTTGAGTCTGTTATCTGTCAATCTTTTTACACGACAATTCACTACCAAAGGAAGTAAAGTACAAAATACCGAATTATAAAGGATATAGTTGATAATTCACTACCGAACTTGATTTGTACATACTTTTCACAAGCTAATAACTAAGTTTGAGCTACACTCCGGTAGTGGATTATGCTGCGTGTGAAAGCAACTTACGTCTAGTAGGGGAATTTCTTTATAGATAGCTAATTACACTAAGCTTTATAGCTGAAGGTAATAAACAATTATTTCAAAAAAGCGCAACTTCCAAAATATATATGAATTAGTTAATTTAATTTTAACGGAAAAACGAATTGGTTTATATTATTCCTGAATCTCAAGCCGTTGTGAGTCAAAGTGAAGTCAAACCGTTGTGAAATAGTAAAGAAGATTGTAATCTTGGGGATAAATATACCGGGTGTTTTTTTTAAACTGAGACGATCAAATATCTCGAAAAATAGCCACTCTACGGAAAAAATGTCCATAATCAAAATTTAATCATACCGCGGGGGAAATACATTTGTGCAAAAAAAAAAGTCCCCCCACCCCCGCTTTGTAGGTGGGGCGGGGGTAACTTTTAAACTAAGATAGGAAGCCATATTTTTTATTGCAGATACGGATTCTACGACTAAAAGTACGTATGATTTGAATGAAATATTTTGTTCGGTTCATGATAGATGGCGTTGTAATCGACGAAATTCAATTTTTCAATTTCTCCTTCTTAGAACACACGCATTCGATTCTGCAATACGTTTGAAATAAAAAACATCAAGTTTTCATTGGAAATACTCGAAATTCGTCATCAAAACAATTTATTCAGTTTTGTAAATCTAAAATAAGTGTTCAAAATGATGGCCTGAATTTTGTATTTTTGAAATTTAATAATAAAACTTGAAATTAATTTTGAACACTTATTTAGATTTACAAAACTGAATAAATTGTTTTGATGACGAATTTCGAGTATTTCCAATGAAAACTTGATGTTTTTTATTTCAAACGTATTGCAGAATCGAATGCGTGTGTTCTAAGAAGGAGAAATTGAAAAATTGAATTTCGTCGATTACAACGCCATCTATCATGAACCGAACAAAATATTTCATTCAAATCATACGTACTTTTAGTCGTAGAATCCGTATCTGCAATAAAAAATATGGCTTCCTATCTTAGTTTAAAAGTTACCCCCGCCCCACCTACAAAGCGGGGGTGGGGGGACCTTTTTTTGCACTAATGTATTTCCCCCGCGGTATGATTAAATTTTGATTATGGACATTTTTTCCGTAGAGTGGCTATTTTTCGAGATATTTGATCGTCTCAGTTTAAAAAAAACACCCGGTATATCTCACAGGTATGTACGTTAAATTTCTAACGACAAATAAATAAATTGAAATTGGATTTAGAGTGGTTGCTTCAGCACACTTAGACCGATGACGGTTCGTTGTGATATGATACTTTGTTGTTAACGGATATATTTACAAGAAATTGGGGTATAACTTATTATTAATCTTACATTTATTTATAGGTCAACAATAGCTTAAATTAAAGATTCTATGAAAAGCTCGGTTTCCTTGGCGTTGTAGGGTGCGTGGACTACACACACTTTCCAATGGTAGCACCAGAAAATCAAAATAACCTGCCAATTTATCCATTAAAAAATCATGTTGTTGTTGATGTATGCACTCGTATATTTCTTCTAATAAATACATATTTAATAGATAGCCAATTTTATTGATTAATAATATTTAATTTTAATTATAAAACATCAATTTGTAAAAAAAATTTCTAGAGGAAAGTTTTTTCCGAATCATAAATAGGTATGGAATATAAATCACAAAACTACGGTAAATAGGAAAGAAAAAACTTCTATAAGACATACCACGTGGAGATTTTTCCTACATGTATATTCTGATATGTTTTATAGTAATTCTTTCCTTTAACACAGTTTGCACATTTATTTTTCCATCCCTATGCCTATTTGTGATACGAAATAGACTCTACTCTAGTGACAAATTGGCTATCTACTAATTATGTATTTAATAGAACTTATATTCCTGCGTGTGCCAGAATAAATCATTAGAACAGTAGTACAAACTGCTTGCAAAAATTATTCCAAAGGGCGAAACTCTAAATATTAATCCGGCCGAACTTGAAAAGCTGGATCCATTTTAAGTTTGGACAAACTAATATTTACAATTATTTTAGTCGCAAACCTTTTCAAACTAGTATAACCGTCTTGGTTGTTTCTAAAGTTAATCTTATGGTGCAGAAGCTCTAGAATAAGAAAATCTAACGAATGAAATCAATCTCAAAATAAACAATTCAGCATGGTTGAGAATATCGAAATTAGCAATTAGTCATTAGATGTTGACTTTAATATTATATTATTTAAGATAAGTCAAAAATTTCGTTATAAGAACAAACGAATTTCAATCAAATTTAAATATTTAAACGTAAAATTCTGTAAAAAAAATTCTGGCCGACTTTATTAAAGCGGTCGTGAAAGTTGAATTTTCGTTGTAAAAAGACGAGTAAGTACATGATAATAATAAACAGTATTAAAGGCCATTACTGGCCCCTTACTGAGTCAACAACCCGGCTCCAACGGTTTCGATCCTGAGCATGGTCTTCATACTGTCTAAGACAATCTGAAGAGGCCAAGTCGTTCTCTACATCGTGGAGCCATCGTCGCCGGCAACGACCTCTGCGCCTACCATATGGTGGCTCTCCTTTCAGAGATCGCTGCACAATTCGTTCCGGATCAGCACGCAGAACGTGACCGAGCCAGCGTACTCGCTGAGATCTTATTTCATGTACAATATCGGGGATCTTCATCAGATCTCTGATCTCGATATTGTACAGAGCTCGGTAGGTACCATCTATTTCGCGTTTTGGGCCGTAGATCACACGCATGACTCTTCTCTCAAATGTTAGGAGCCATCTCTCGTATTCATCCGTCAGCGCCCAACTTTCACATCCAAACATAACAACGGGCCTGATCAACGCTTTGTAAAGCTTCAGCTTCACGGCACTTGATAAGTGTTTAGATTTTAGCAGTGGCCTTAGAGGATACAGAGAACGACTGCCAGCTGCCAGCCGCACTTTAATATCCTCACCCACACTATTATCGTGAGTGATAAGAGAACCCAAATATTTGAACCTCCTCACTCCCTCAAACGTGTGGTGGCCACTACTAAAATCTGGTGTGCCACTGTCCCTAAAACCTGAGATCAGGTATTTCGTTTTGGACTCATTGATCTGAAGTCCAACAGAAGCTGAAAACTCTACAAGCGGATCAAGTATTTCTTTCACTCCGTTGCTATTCAGTCCAATCACGCATATGTCATCTGCATATGCAAGCACCTGATTGGACTGGCGATATAAGATGTTACGCTGCGGTGTTTCAGTTTTACGAAAGATGTACTCCAACATGAGATTAAAGAGTATCGGGGACAGAGCATCTCCCTGCCGAACACCCGAGTTAACTACAAAACTTGTCGATAGCCTGTTCTCAACTTTAACACAGCATTGAGACTGCGTCACTGTCATCCTACATAGTCGTACCAGTTTTGTTGGCATTCCTAGGTATTCCAGGGCAGACCATAGACTCTCTCGATTGATCGAGTCATAGGCCTGCCGGAAATCCAGGAACACCTGATGTACGGGGATGGATGTCTCATAATATTTAGATAGAATCATCCGCAGCGAAAAGACCTGATCGGTGACTGATCGATTCGGACGAAATCCTCCTTGATAGTCACCAACCAAGCCCTCCGCCAGAGGAGTGATTCTATCCAATACAATGTATGACAGTAACTTGTAAGCTGTGCAAAGGAGAGCTATACCGCGATAATTCTCACACTTCAAGCGGTCTCCCTTCTTGAAGATGGGGCATATCGCGGCCACTTTCCATTCGTCAGGCATAACTTCGGTTCGCCATACTAATCGAATAAGGTCGAAAAGACAGTTCAACAAAGTATCCCCTCCGAATATCAAGAGCTCCGAATTAATGCAGTCCACTCCAGGTGCACGGTTTCGTTTCAATCTCTGCATGGCTTTAGTGAATTCCTCATGGGATGGCTCCTCAGTGCAAATCTCCGCAGTCTGTATTAGAGGTGGCTCAACAACAGTCTGTGACGCATGATGGACATCAAGCAGGTCAGTAAAGTGTCCACTCCATGCGTCAAGTACTGCGTCGATGTTGACACAGAGGTTTCCATCCCGGTCCCGAATGGCGGTTGACGTAGGCCTGAAAGTATTGTTCAGTCCAGTAATTCCTTTAAAGAGATTACGCGAACTGCGCTCATTACTGAGTTGTTGTACTTTCAGAACCTCGGCCTTCCACCATTCTCGCTTCTTCCGTCTACAAATCCGCTTAGCTGCCCTTCTTGCAAGAGCAGCCTTGTTTTTCCTCGCGATTGTGAGACGTTGTTGCACTTCATTATGGGCTATATTTTGTTGCTCAACTGCAAGACGACACCCGTCATCAAACCAATCATTCTTGGGTCTGACTTTCACTATACCTAAAGTCTGTTGAGCAGCACTGACAACCGAAGTTTTCAGTACCCCCCAGACAGAGTTCACGCAGTCAGACTGGTAATTAGCTTCATTAATGTTGTCGCTGACAAGATCCTGATATCGTTTCTTTTGATCTTCATTTATCAGACCTTCACAGTCGAAACGTACCATGCGTTTCGCTGTGTTCCCTAAGTACATGATTAATTGTTTTTTAATTTTAAAATTTCAGTTTAACATTTTAATAAAAGCCTGCAATACTTATCCATAGCGCTTTTACACCAATTTCCGATGCGTTTTTTTTGGCAGTTGTCCAATATACAACTGCAGTAATGATATATTAATTCAATAGTTTAGGCAATTATATTGCATAATAAATTTAATAAATTTGTTTAATTTTATGTTCACTAGTTATTTATTTGTTAAATACAAATTAATAATAGCTATTTTCGACGAAGTTATATTGGACGATATTATCGGAAAAAAACACTAACTTCATAATAAACGCCGTTAAGGCTTAAAAGTTTTGAAAATGACAATATTACTTATACGGTTACAACAAAAAGTAAAAGTTGTGAAGTTGGTAAACAAATTATTTCTAAGAGTGATGAACTGAGAAAAAAATTGAAGTTAACTTTTACTGCAGTATCCATTGACATCAGTGCCATTATCAGTCTGGATCATTATTATCCAAGATTTTGGAGCAATCAATTGAAAATGGCTCACCCACTAGGTATAAAATAAAAGATACTTAATCTTTATATTATCAAACACATGATATTATATGTCTAAGTAATTCAAATAGCGAATTAAAATTACTGATAGAAACATTGTATGGTTGATTGAATTCATTGTATTTATACTGAAACATTCAAATAAAAGAAGGATTAATCAAATGTTTATACTTGTTTATTAGCAAATATTTATATTTGGCCTGGAACCCCATGAATGAACGTTTCATATACATATATGTATATACAACCCTGTAGTCAACTGATGAGACGAGAGCAACACGGATGACAACTTACGAGAACGGGGTGCAGCTAAACATAAATTCGTTTAGTTAGAATATTTTATAATAATGGTTTAAAAATGATAAACTGAGAGAAATGATTTGAATTATAATACGATTTTTATATGATACCTTTCGTGATCCATTTATTGAAGTGCTGAGAAATATCGACTAATTGCAAAATGACTTGCATACATAAGATATACTTGTAATAATAGTTTTGATACATTTTGTTCCCTTTAAACTAAAAGAAAACATTAATATAATAATGCTGAATAATAACATTCTTTTTAAATTTATTTATAATAATACATATTACGGTTGAATTCAAACTACAATAATCTTTACATGCTGAAATAATCACCTTATTAGTAAAACTATTTTATTGCACAGTGGAGGTATTCCAAAATTCTAATTTTTTTTGTTATGAAAGGTTTATAGGAATTTGAAATGAGGAAGATATTCTTACTATTATCACATTATACCAATTCAATTTCGATATTACAACTAATTGTTTAGCTTAAAATTAAGATTATAACTGATTATACTTACATAAACGATTAATCAAATTTCCAGAACATGAAATGTGGACACTCGGCCTGTAATAACAAAAAATAAAAAAATTAATTCAATTAGGTCTCATCCCAATTTTCATTAAGTTATAGTATCAAAAATAAGGCTTTCTGAAATTCCCAATTTTAATTTACTCTAAAACATGGAAAAAAATTCTGTAAACTTGATTAATGACTGTCAATTTAGTGACCCTAAAAAATGATCACCAATAGTGATAATTTAAAATATTTGTATTCTAAAAACTAAATTAAATTTAAATAACTTAATTAGGTACAGAGATATCAAAATAGCCATCGCCTAAATTTCTGCATCAGAAAATAATACATGATTCGCCATAATAGAATATCAAAATAGTTTTACTGGTAATAGTCAAAGTAAGAATTGAAATGTTGATTGATTAGTCATATCATCAATCGAAAACAATCTTTGACGTTAGTATTACAATCCAATAACTTACCAGGATCACAAAAAAAAAATATATTGAAAAACTCCTTCGACATACATATGTATGTAGTATGTACATACATATATTTCTAATTAATTAGATAAAAGTTTAATATAACGACTTTTATCCAATTTTCTTCGGTCCTTAGTTAAATTACTGGCAATCTTTTTAATTCCTTTAAGTTTTATGGTTAATTATAATATTTATATAGCAACTAATATTAAACCGATTATAAACATAATTTGGAAAATTCTAATTCATTATGGTGTATTTGATTACAGTAGGTATATCATAAGTAGAAAATACTCGTATTAGCAATATAAAAAAAAAATGAATTAATTTTATGTTTTGTATATAAATGATATTTTAATAATTTAAACCATTTAGATATTATGTACTGAAATTAAAACTAAATAAAACAATTAACATAAACTACGTAAACATAAATATGCTTAATTGGTCAGTGGTGACTCAACTCAAGGCGTGATGATAAATTTGGTATTTTAGAATTTTTTCCCAAATGGTAACAATTATAAATTGAAATATTTACCTAAATACGAGTAACACACAGTTTAATCCTTCTTCTGGAAGAAGGCTTATAGCTCAGTAGTTATAATCTAGCAAACGCTAGAGAATTTATAACAAAAAACCATCAATTAAATATTCCTCTAAGGCGTTTTATACACAACTGAAAGTACTTTAGAATAACTCCACGATTTAATTTATATCAATTTAAAAGATCATTGTCATTACGACGACTGACGTAAATAGATACTTATTTATACATATTCATATTCTTATCGATGTGAAAAAATATTTTCCTTGATTAAAATGGTTATTAAACGAATACTTGCTCGTATTATTAGCATTATTTTTAGGTATTTCGATCATATTATAGCTAATATTACTTACTCATGTAGTTTCTGTCGTACGGCATTCTTATCATCGCAAACGAAAGACACTTCGTTTTTTTTAAAATAAAAACAATCACATTTCAATAAACATTCTAAATTTTATTTGATAAAATATTTAAAAACATCATAATGATGATTTAATTCTTTCACAGTATGTAACTTAATTAAACTTTCAAGACCACCATTTGTCGAATTTTCTTTAAAAAATACACGCCTTACTCGGCTATGTATTAAGGCCATGGCACACATTATACACGGCTCCTGATTTAAATACACATCGTATCCGGTACACAAATAGGGTCCATATTTCTCCAGATTATCAATGCCATCAGATTTTAACATGGCAGATTCTGCACCAAATTTTAGATGGTCAAAGTATTCGCTTAACAATTCTTTGACATCTTCATTTACACCATCATCAGCGGTTCGTTCGAATTGGGTTTTCGCTACATTTTCCATTAATATCATTGGACAATGATGCACCGGATTATGCTCTATCTCTGATTTTGCAATCGCAATAATATGCTCATTTTTAGGATTAACAACAATTCCCCAACTAGTATTTTCATAAATTTCCACCAATAACATCAAAATCAGATACATTTTTTTGTGAAATTCGATTTGCTTTATGTCGAACATTCGATTACTATGTAAATTTTCAAAAATCTCATTCGGATGAAACTTGGACGGCCAAACAACTTTTATCGCTTCGTATTGACATCGCAATAGTGGTGGCGATATCGGAATTTTCACCAATTTTAAATTATCAACTAGTAAATTTACAAAATTCTCCGATATTTTTCGATATTTTAAATATGATTTTAATAAAATTGTATCTGTCTCGGTGATTGCCGGATTAAAATTTGTATCACAAATTCTCGATGCTAAAAAATGTTCAACTAAATTTTGGTCTAAATCTACAAAAATATTTATATTTTGTCGTACTATTTCGCGAAACTCTGTCAATGGCACAATTAGAACTTCCAAATGTTTAACTCGTTTTAAATGTGACACACTAATTAATGGTAAATTAATTGTAAGTTCTTTTATTAAACTAGATAACATTTTTGACTCGTAAACGGCACCAATGTAAATAAAATCGTATTTTATAGAATTTATTCCCAATTCATCAGATAAAATTGATTTTATCTGTAAATTTTCTAAATTTAAATCCAACGTCGAGGTGATAACATCCATTTTTGCTCGTTTCGATTTTAATGACATTCTTCGTGTATCTTGTATTATCATTTAAAAAAAAAGAGAGGTACGTCTACCGAATAGTGATAATATCGATTTGTTTATTATTAGAGCCTAAAATAGAAAATAGAGAAAAGGTAGAACATAAATTTATAAAATTAATAAGATTCTTGTATTAACGAAACGAATATATTTCTAATCTAAAATTTATCTACTGTAAAGATTTTTCTTTTTTTTATAAATAAAAACAATTGAAATAAATTAGGTATTCAACTAGTATCGTTAAAGATAATACTATCTTAGCTACATACGTCATTGAGCTAATTATTACCAGATTTTCAAAAATTGTATAACAAGATCTATTTTAACAAATTATTGTTGCAGTTCATGTAAATTTGGACAGGACAAGTGTAGATTATTTCTAGTTTCATATTGTACATATAAATTAAATCGCAAGCTTTCCTTATTATTTATTATATACTATAAAAATTAAAACATATTAGCGTTTTTAACTTGAAAAATGCTAGATACATAATTGCATTATTTTAAATATCAATCAGTATATTTACTGTTCCACTTACACAATCGTGTTTATTAGATGTAACTAGAACTTGTAAAGTTCGCGTTATCTATTTTCCATTATCGGAATTATTTACACATTAATGATGCAACAGGTAGACCCGTAAAATTGTTACACTCTCTCTTTTATCAAAAACCTTGTTCTCAGTAAGTTTTATTCAGCCGACGTAGCTTCAGTAATAGTTTAAGCGTCAAAGTTAACATTGATTATTTGAATTTTTTTGCTCGTAATAATATATCCGAGTTTACGTAACATCTCGGAATGACTGCATATAAGTTTGTATAGCTTATCTTAAAATCCACATGATTTTTGTTTTTGAGAATATATGTTGCTGGGAGATTATGCTTTAAATTTGAATAATAATATTGAATAATCCACGCATGCATTTTGTGTAAAAGTTTCATGGTTCGACCCTAATATGTATAAGCCTTCTCCATTTAAAATAGCATGAAAATTGTAGAAACACATAAGTTAGAACGAATTAATTCCATATAATTGACGGAAGTGTAAAATAAAATACCATGAAATTAGTCATTACATAGCATAATAACTTAACAAGAATGTAAAATAGTGATGGAAAACAATTACAATCTACAGTTGATAGATCAATTATTCAGTATCCAAAAAACGATCCAAAATATGATGCACGAGCGAGATACTCGTATCACCTAATTTTTGTACTAATGGGATAATGAAACCAGGGGATTATGAAATTTATTCCAGTCGAATTTTTTCGTTATATACAAAATCCGTGCTATTATGAAACTAAAAAATTAAACCGAATCAGATTTTTCCGAGCACATAAATCAAAATTTGACTGATTTTAGTTGTCGAATTTTGTATTCGATCGATCGTATTTAGCAAAAATTAAAATTTGCGTTTGATTTGACATTTCTATAAATTTTTTTAAATATTTAATTAATCCGTTTCTAAATAAAATATATATTTGATAATCCAAGTTTTATAATACGGTTAATTCGTGTATGTTCCGGATAATAAGGACAATAAACAATGTTAAAATTGACACTGACATTGAGTCATAGATTTAAATTTAACCTTAGATTAATTATTATGAGTTTGTGCCTGAACTTGATAATTTTAAAATTAATATGAAATGCTTTATTTTTGTTAATAAGATTTCAAACGAAACTTAAATTTAAAATATATGATTTATGTACTGATATAATTTTTGTACCTTATAAGAACTTTGGTCCTTTAAAACTTGAACTATGAAATAAATTTAGTTTTGTTTGCGCAAATAAATTTCAAAACTGTTATTAAAAGTTGTTATTAAGATTTATTAAAAGTGATATGTTCTTCGTTAAATCATTGCTCTCTTATATGGGAATCAGTTTACGGTTTATTACGGCATTCAATCAATATAAATGTCATTACCGTTCAATAATGTAATTAATCTTGTTCGTGTAAGTCGATGTAATATTGGTTACCGATAATGATGAAAATCCAGATTTTCTAATTTCAAAGCATCATTATTGATGTGCGGTGAGTATATTGAAGGTGGGTGATTATAGGGTCATAACCATGTAGGATTTGGGTATCACTCTTGCCCCAACAGTGAGAATTACAATTTGTCAATTTATATACCTACATATTTAACGAATTATATTTGAGATTAACGAAATAATTATTATAATTTGTGTTACAATTATAAATAAATTAATAATAATATCAAGTAATTAGTATTGTGTGTTGCTAGTTGTCTTTTTATAAAGGATATTAAGGATATGGACGATGAAATAAAATTTCTACGGAAATATCAGCATCATTTGCTTTGAATACCGAGTAGAAGTTCTTCGAAATTTTATGGAAAATTATGAAGCTAAGCAAAACGAAATTCAGCATTAGAGAAATTATATTAGTAATTTTATATCACTATTATATATCTATTAAACTTCTTTGAGTGGCATAAAATCTAAGTAATTTTCCCGTGTTTTTGGCCAGTTTCTCGTCCAGCGTCGACGCTTAACTTGACTTTTTGCGCCTAAAGGTATAAATAGAACCAAAGATACATATCGACAAGCGAAAACACCTGTCATATTAAAATACACAAGTATGGAATACTCACACAACAGATGTTGACAAAGACATTATCGTCGAACTATTTTTTAGAATCTATTTCTGCTGCAATGGTATCAATGTTTTCTGGCTTACTATGTTGGTACTGTATTTTTGGATGTTATTTTTTACCTACACATATTAAAACAAAATCCTTTATCGCTGAAAGTCATTGTTCTGTTTACTCAAGCATTATCGCCGGCAGATAAATTTAGTTTGTCGATGTATTTCGTCGTTGTATCTTTGGTTCTGTTTGTAGCTTAATGCTAAAATTATAGTAATGTACGCTTTTCCTGACGATTCATAATGATTTACAGAAAAGTTTACTTCTCATAGCGAGAATGTTTCAATTAATGTAATTTAAATTGGAAAATATTGAAGCAGTAATCACGCAAGACTTTTGGAAAATGCCGCATTGGTATTGATTATGTAAATTCCGCTATTGAATCAACGATAAATCGCGGGTCACATACAAAGTTAAATCCGTAGAACTGTGAGAATTTACTTGTGTAGTGAAACCACAATACATATATGTATGCAGAGCGTTAAATTGTTTCCTAAATATTATACATTGTTTGTTCCTTTCCTGCTCATGAGACAGTGAAAATGGTCTAGCCGAAATTTGTAATCATGATAGGTACAATAATGATTTAAACATTTCTAACACATTTGAGCCAAATTTTACAATTTCATAGTGTTCACGTTACATGCAATGTCAAAATTATTACAAGATTCGGACAGCAAATGAACTTAATTACCTCGCTCGTAGGCGCCAACTAAAAAGTCAATTTACGAGGTTACTATTCAATTAGTTCATCCAAACAAACAAATTTGCCATTTTATTTAGTGTAGTTTGGTGTAAAGTGAGTCACAGAAGCGTGTTCATAAACTCGACATTGTAACAATATTGTACATATAAGTACAATGGATATACTGGTAATACTAGTAAGTGATTTAATGTTGTTTAATCAGTGTTTCTGTAATTTATAAATGAAGCAAGTACTAATAATATTGATATACACGGCTTGATTTTACTTTCGACATTTACAACAATATTGTTATTAACTATATGTCAATTAAACAAAATGACAGTTGTAACTATATTGTTACAATATCGAGTTTATGAATACACTCCTGATAATGACTTTTATACTAGTGCTATCTATTTAAATATTGTATTAACTAACACGTTTCACTTAAGTTTAGTTATAGTTTAGTCGATTGAGGCACACAGCATAAATCTTCGACTTTTATGCGGCTACCAATTGTTTAATTAATTTCCCTTCTCGTGAGTTTGTTTTTTTTTAGTTACCATTTTGTTTAGATGGGATAATAAAAATTGAATATATAGCATCATAATTTATTTGGTTGATACTGTATACTAAACTAATCAGCCGAAAATATTGGCGAGATGCACATATAGCACTAGCTTAGTTAATTTAGTTGATTGAGGCACACAGCATTAGTGAAAACAACTCGGTGTCAAGCACACAGTATTAAATTCAATTTATTTACTCATTTTTCATTAATTATTAATTTTAAAAAAAACAGACATTTTTTTTGGAATTTTACATATGAGCTGGCTGCTTAAAGACTTTCACAGTTCTTATAAGCACAATTTAACAATTTAGACTGTCATATTTGTATTTTTATAAAATTACTTTTATCTTATTTAGGTTTATTATTTTTGATATTTGTTAATAAATATACGTGACACATAAAATGATTAATCAATGAATAGGAACCAATTGAAACACAATACACAAATCTATTATTTAACATTTAAACATTTAATTGAAGCTGAAATTTTTGATACAATAAAATAGTGTTATCTTAATTCTTCAAATTCTAGACGAGGCATTCTCATGTTTCGTATAACCATTTTACACTAGCATGATTTTCTTAAAATATACCCTTCTAACGAGTATCGTAAGGTCAAAAGTTCTTTAAGACTACGGTTACAGTGATTGCATGATCAAATAATGGAAAAGTAAAGAGAATGTTTACAATAGATGTAAACTGTTTGTTATCCAGATGACTAATGAACACATCATAATAATTTATTCGTTCAAACGAGTTTGATATTTGATGTGATTTTACACGAATAATATTTTGTATCGTTGTTTACAAATCGTTATTAATAAATATAACTTGATTTCAATTTATTGTTCATTATTATTTATAATGGATATAGAAAATTAAACTATAATAGATTTTTCAGATATAAGTCAATGGGACTTAAAAGACATGAATTAGCACAATGGAAACTTATGTCGCACAAAGTGAAAATAATTACTGCCAGTTCCTCTTTTACTGATATGCACACAAATTTGAGTGCTTAAATAATGTATTCTTTAATTCCATTGAGAACAAATAAAATTTCCCAGTTATATTTCTTGAACTAAACAATTTTCAAATAAAAGTTCGTCAGAATTAAAACTCGCATTCACTGCAACCATATAGCCTAATTCATTTAACAGACATATATATTAGTGTTGTATACAAAAAATTAAAAAAGTATATAGTTCAATAATATGTTCTACATACATATAATCGATTGTCACCAATGACGTCAGCACACGTGGTGGCACACGTGTGCATGCTCTTATCTTTTCTACTCATAGTATCATAGAAAACATATTATACACATAATTAATCAATTCATAAGTAAATAAAACTATAAATCACAATTTTCTCATTTTTCAGATACAAATTAGAATTAAAACAGTTATTAAAAAATAACAATTTAATTGAAAATATTGAAAATTGAAAATATCATTACACGTGATTAATTAATTTTAATTATCAAATATTGTTTGTTGGATTACATGTGTGTGACACAAAAACGTTGAGCCTTGAGAGGAAAGATCAGAAATATTTACTTTTCATATGACGGCGAAACAAAATGAGAATATGTATGTATTTTAAATTTTTTATTCCCAAAATATTAATTTTTCCATTTCGTTTTTGATGTGAATGAAATTCATCAAAATATTTGTTACAGCAATTTTTTGTATTTCTCACTGTGAAAAAAAAATATTTAAAATACATATTTATTCATTATTAAAATTAATAATTCTATTTTCTTTAATAAGTGTTTTTTTTCCTTTTTTTTACTGTACTAAAAGACGCAAATAAACATTTATTTATCAAGTTCTCTTCACACAAAAATTCTCGTTTCCATAGTAGTTAACTATAGAAAATATTTTTATTTATAATGTTAGTAGTTGTAAGTACTCGTAATCTCGTATGTATAAAATACTAATAAATTATGCCATGACATTCTTTCGTCGCGTCAAAAATATCTGAATGTGAACCTCCTTGTCAAATTTAATAAACGATTAAATAATTATTTTTCAAGTATGGTGGATATAATTTACAGATGTATCAATAAATGACGTGGTGAATGCACGATCAATTAAAAAAAATAATAATTAATGTATCAGTCATTCCATATTTACATAATGTTTAAATTATATTTATTATATATATGTATATATGTATATAATTGTATTTAATTTTTTAAATAAATAACCAAGAGTGTAGAGAATCCATTAAACGCATTAAAAATTAATTTTTCTACAAAAGTAAACAAATTTTTATATTAACTTTCTTATCAATTTCGAGCGAGATAAATAAGATTAGTGTAAGGTCTGCGCATTTTTAAAATGCTTAATAATATATAGAGGATAGTAAATCATATAAAAGTAGGCCAAATATTTGGCGATACGTTGAAATGTGAAAAGACATCGTGGCAAACCGAAAAAAGTTCACGAAATTGTAATCAAACAATACATGTTTCGAGGTGAATAAAAAAGTAATATCTACAACAAAAATACGTATACAGTATGCGAAATATACAATTATTGCCGAAAATATAATTTTTCACGATATAATTATGTGCTCACACGCGATAAATACAAATTCAAACATTTTTGTTTCTATATACATATGTATATGTATGTACATATGTATTTAAAGAAAGGAAAGGAAACAACATTTTTTATGCAAGGAGAAATTTGAATGGACGAACATTCATGTTGAAATATTTGAAATATTAAATTTAGCTAATTCCGCAATTAGTTTTTTTCACGAATAAATCCTACTGAACTAAATAGCTATGTATTTGTATTAATTATTTTTCTATTTGACGATAAATAATTCAAAGAATTCGTAACATTTTCTTAGCGCTACCTTTATGCATGGTTGTAATTCTAAGCTCTATCACAGCGTCGGCGAACCTATGGCACGCAGCAACAATTTTTTGGCACTCAAGAGACTTAAATAAAATGATCCATGATAAATTCTAACTTCATCAGTTTTAATAAACTATACAGAGCAAATCAGTTCGTCGTCACTATTATAGCCGCGTTTATCCAATCGAATATGAACTACAGAATGTATAAAAGTTAAAAGATATAAATTGATTAACAGATTGGCCTTTGTGGCCAGGGTCTTGTCTCGTAAACCTAAATTGCACGAACATGTTTTCCAAGAATACTACCACTGTATCCTTTGCATGTCGTAGGAGGTGACTAACCGGCTGGATCGCTGGGCAATGACAATTTGCATGCCACAAATTTTTTTAAACATTTTAAATTAATTTAAAAAACATTTAATGAAAAAACCAATGTGGTATTTTTGTGCATTTCGGATGCTGCAATGGACGCATTAAGCGTAAGGGAAATGGTCAAAAAACTAAACTTAAGGCGAAATAGGAACTGACTTTTTCAAATCTGTTTTTAAATATATTTGGAATGGATTTAATATCAATTATTTTAAATTGTTAATTTTTAATTACGTGTATGATTTTGACGCATTATCTTAAGAGTCGATTAAGCGTGAATTATGTTTTCACGAGAAAATAACGTTAATTTAATTTCTATTTAAATACAGATATCAATTTGACATCTTTCCTGCTAAAGACTATCGAATTAAAATTTGAGCGGATAACATGACATTTCCCACTTCATAAAAAACAATGGAGGAATTAAAATCGAATATCGGAAAATGAAAGTTAAATTAGATAGTGAATTTTAATGATAAAAGGAAAAGCCACCAAAGAGGATAATTTAAGGTGATGCCATTCATCTTTGCTATTAGCTATTATCATATATTCATATAAGATCTTGCCATTAAACTTAAATGACAGAATTAAGAAGTATGTAATAGCTTATTAAGACGACCAAACATGACCAAATTATACCTATGACCTGATGCAAATTATTGACGTAAATCAAATACCTAGGGGATGTTCTTTGTCACAGAACTGACTTGAAATCAACATACGAATCCGTTGAATTCCAGGCAATGGCGCATAGGACATAAACTCAAATGAATTTTTACTCACTTAATTGAGTAATGAAAATGAATAAACAAATAAAGATGCTCTATTGAATAATTTATAATCTAGTCAATCGTAGACTCAGCCGTGTCCACCTGCATATGAATAAAAGAAGAGTAAATAAATATTAGAGAACCAAAATTAAAAAAAATACGTCGAAAGGTATATTGCGGTAAACGGTGTAATTGACAAAATCAACCAGAAGCAATATTTGTTTTCAGAAAAAGGTTGTTAGTAACTGAAGAGTGGATGGAATAAAATAAAGCTGCATAACAAGAAGAGTATCAGTTTCCATAAGCTCTGATCCAAGGCGATTATGCACTAAATGATAGATTTAGATTAATTTAGATAATTACAAATGAATGATGATAAGAAAAGGATGCAATTACTATTTTAATAAATTTTAATTAAAACAAATATTATATAATTTTTTATTAAAAAACTCTGTACAGCAACATTTTCATAACAAGTAGGTCATAAATTCAGACTCATCTCACATATACCCACATTATTAGTATTATGGCCAATAAAATTTTCTTGAACATTTTTGTGGTTAAGGCAACTACGGTATACGCTAATATCTCTATCTCAGTATACATAGATCAAAACTAAAGACTTGCCTATTTACCGATCGATCATAACACTCATGTATATCGGGTGGAAAATTTCCACTGGGGAAAAAATCCATTGGAATTTAATTTGCTATTCTGTATCTCGTTGGACTGGAAATTTCTATTGTAATTTTTTTATAGTCACATTGACATTATGTAATACAATTATTGTTGGTTTATTTTCGTGTATCTTTGGGCAAAATTCTCCGAGAGCAAATCCAACAATTTTTGTTGTAATTTATTTGTTGCTTTCGACATAGAAGCTTTTGGTAGCAAAATAGCCGTCTTACTACACTACAAACATTAAAAACGATTAATCAAATTTTAACTAAACCCGAATTTATATTTTTCAAACGTGGACATAATTCTTGTTGAATTTACTCAATCTGAATCAACTTTGAATAGTAGTTATCCAAAAAAAATACTATTGACGACCTTACATTTTCAACGAGCAACCCCAAAATTTAAAAAAATTGTGGAGGCGTAATTTTACAAATTTAAAACTTACTAAATAAATGTACTTGAGCGGTGAGTCAAGTCTTTAAAAAATTGTAATAAAAGAACTAAAATACCGCCTATTGTTTAATGGCGAATTCAACGATAAAAATTTGCTTTTCTTTTTATTTTAATTTTTGTCATCTATTTTTACCCAGTCTAAATTTTATGTAGGTTTGTAAACATAAAAAAACATTAAAAAAACTTGAAAGCAGTAAAAAGATGACAACAATTTAGAAAGTCGTGATCACGGCTAACATATTTTACTCGATGAATACACTATGAGCCGTCTATTGGCAACTGGTAATGTAGTTTGGCGGAAAATTTTTATTGTACGTATAATGTTTATAAAATTGCCTCTGGACATATGGTCAAAACTAACTTTACTAGCCGGCAATTGACAACTAGTAAAAAATGAGTTTTGCGCTATACTTACATCTCTCGGAATATTTTTTCTTTTAAGTTTATTTTTAAAAAATATGCAAACAAACAACAATATAAGCCAAAGCAAATATTGTCATATATTGTTAAAGAAAACCATAGATTTTTCCCAAGAAATGCATTTTTTTTTAAATTTACAACAACATTCCATCCACCACAATTTTCTGACGGAAAGCTCTCTACAAAAATAATAAAAATTTTCAATGGAATCGAGTGATAATATAACAGAATTCCAAGAACATTACATCTGGTGTTAAAATTCCTCCGCATAGGAATTTCTCGAACAGCATAACCAATTTTCAATGGAATTTTTTTCCAGTGGAATCGAGTTACAGAATAGGAATGAATATCTCACAACATGTATGTTATATTTGGTGGATTACAATTTGTCGACGTACTCGTATGTAAGATGAAACATCGGAACAACAGCAAACGCTGCACAAGGTTGAGAAAACTACAAAAAAAAACTAATACATATTTTGATAAGTGTTCAATCAAGTATTTCATTTAAATAAATACTCAAAATTTCCAAGATTGTTTGAAACCAACTTATTTGCAAAGAATGAGCACAACATGCAAACAAAACTACGAACACATAAATAGTTCTAGAAGATTAATATATTCAACAAGTTTATCGAAACAAAAGTTGGCCGAATTCGTGGGTATATAAGTTATTATTTACGGATATACGTTGGACCAATATAAACTGTACAGATTTGTAATTTCACCTATAACTTAAAAATTTTCAAATTAAAGATTGTACTTTTCTCTTTAAAAAAAAAGAGAGAGTGTACTACCCTGTAGTATAATATTGATTTAAGTAAGATAACGAAATATAATAGCGGTCATTGAATATTGTATATATGTAATTATTATTATTATTATTATATTTGTAATATATGTTTGTTTTAAAACAAAAAATTTTGTATTGTTATCATGTTTGGTTCAGATGGTCATAGCGGCCAATCCATAATACGAATTGCAACGAACTCAGAGACCATCAAGTTGTGTTATTAAATATCGCTACGATTTTTTTTGGCACAACCTGGGTTAATATGTATTTGTATATATGTATATATATATACTCGTATATATATGTAAGTATATTTATATAATATAGATATATAGGGTGTTTCAACAAGAGCTGTTATTTTAAATTATTAAAAAAATACGTTTCTTAAAGAAATGCTATCTGATTATATTTCTCGAGATGTGTGGCATGTAGCGCTGTTGGAAATAAAGATTGTCTATGGCCAAAGAATCAGCTTGAGGCCAAAATAAAACGGTTAGCATCTCACGATAACGCACACTATTGCTGTGAACGTCTTCGGAGCGACAAACAAACCATCTTCTGTAACACTTTCAGCCAAAGCAGCAATATTTTCATAATTTCTATGCATTGTGCAAGCGTGTAGTGTTCCATTTTTACTAACACCTACTTTTTACTTGTCAAATGTTAAATAATTACAGAACCAACTTCGATAGATGAAAAATAGCACCCAATTAAAAATAATAGCTATTGTTAAAACATCCTTTATATACTAATTAATATTAGTAAATAGTTATACTATTTATGTATATGTCCTATATAATATTGATACATATATTCATATATTATATTTGGCGCCCGTTATTTAATATATGTAAGCCCATTTAAATTACTCATAGGCCTTCTTCTTGGTCTAATGATTTTGAAAAAACAACTTATTCTCTGTAGATTACTTGGACCGGCGTCATCTAATCTACATATAATTATTGATTTTTGTTTTCGTTGTATGTTATATTCAGTTATTTGGTAAATGTCCACTTTGAACCGGATAAAACTGGTTTGACTAGTATATTTTTATAGCAGAAAATAAAGGAACGAGCATAACAGGACGATTAAATCTTTGTTATAAAATATAGTAGTGGTGGTGTTTCTATTGAGTTTTGCCAAAGAAAAATATATAAGAGAAAAGAAAACGAAGAAATAGAAGAATCAGGAAAGGAGATAAAATATCAGTACTGTCTAGTTTATCAGGCTAGTAGACGAATTTAAATAATTAATGCTGATTAGGCTACTAAATTATTACTGTTTTTTTTTATCATAAATCAATAAAACTAGACAATTTTTGTGTGGCCAACAAACAAAATTGGAATATCATTCAATCATATAATATATTCACGTACATACATATAATATATTGAATTCAAATTATGTCGATGTCAATTATAAATGGTAGTATAAAGTGTTGCACGTTCAATAAACACTCTATTACCAGCGGCATAACTAGGAAGAAACAACACTTCACATAAACAGGAATATAACCGAACTCTTTTTTTTGTGAACTTTATTTTCACATAATATTGCTGAATACAACGCACATACAAATTTAGTGCCCATGCACTCCTTATTTTCAAACCAAGGGTAAATAAATGAGGCCAGTATAAATGGGATAGGCAAAATATTAAATACAAACTTAGACGAGAAAAATATGTATGTATGTAGTTAGTTGCCAGTGATGTTAACATCGATTTTTATTACAAATAAATAACAATTCATTCTTATATGCTGAGGCATAAATAAGTTTAATTTACAAAGTTAGTAATTGTTTACTCAAGGCGAACTATTTTTGTTTTTGTTAAATTTTAGTTCTGAGTTAACCTAAACAAACTGAGACAAATGTACATCTCCAACTACATACTCGTATAATACATAGTTAACAAGCTACCATTAAAAATACTCATTCATTAATAACAATTTCAAAACTACGAAGTTTACTAATTAAGTGGAAATATTAAATACATTTATTTTGGAATATTAAAGTTATTTATAATTTCTATCAATTTTATGCGGACATTTTATTTTTAGCTATTTTATTTGACATGAGTTTTCATATATGTGTGTATGCATAAAATAAAAATAATTAAAATATTATTCATCTATCGTTAACAACTCATTTACCACTAATAGTATACACCTCTGCGTATAACTTATTGGCGATTACATATAATGCCTATTTTAGTGATCTCTACAGGCAATGTAACAAGTTTTAAATTCTTCAAACTAACAATAAAACAGAGTATAGAATTTATTTCATATTATGACATTAAAGATTCGATTTGATCGCGACGAAATAAAATTTTTAGTGTACTAGAAAATTACTTCATTCATGGTATTATTACATACTAATTAAGCTCGAGCCAAGTAAATATGGTAAACTGACACAACAGTAAATTTAACTTTCAGTTGTTGTTATTTAACTTTTATATTTTTTACTATGTTTTAGAAAAACAAATATCGGAGATAAACCAATTCCTTCTTCAAACCTTAAAATTCTTTGAAAAAACCATCGAAATGTCGAGAAAGGCCCATGAATAAGCTTTTTATCAGAAGTATAGAGTTAGTTCTATTCCTAAAAACTGATGTAAATAAGGAAGTTTTCTAATATCTACATAATATATAATCCATCTTCAATATAGTTAGAAAATATGGTTTGGAAATCATATAAGACAACCGAATTTGTCAGTACATTCAGAGTAAGGCTGGTAATTAGCTTCAATGTTGTAACTGAAAATATCCTAATATCGGTTTTTTGTTTATCTTCATTTTCAGACAGTCGAAACGTTCCATGCGTTTCGCTATGTTCCCAGATTTGTAAGAAAACTCTCATCGTAGCTTTGCAGTGACCAAATGATGATCGCTGACCGATAGGTTCCCGAGCTCAGCCTTTAGAAATTAACACGTCGACAATTTGGCTGCGAGAAGTTTCGCGAGAATGGATTCATGTTTTATAATGTATTTGTTGCTACTCTATACTCACTGTACATCTTTCTCTCACCATATTACATTTTGCTTGTATATTTATTATTGATTATTGACATTTTATTTTTAGAAAACCAAAATTTAAAAATCAAAATATAAAAGCAAAAAATTAATAGATCATATTTTTGAGATAAAATTATTTGTTCCTATGTTGCGTATGTGAGTTTAGTTATAATTTCACAAGAACATTATTATTTTAAAGAATTAGTAAAACTAAGGAATTATCGTTACAAATTAGAGAAAGAATTAGTCCAAAAGTAAAATTTTCATTAACTTTAGAATGACCACTATAAAGCTCAGGTCTCAACTCAATAGAAAATCTGTAGCAATATGTAAAACGTGAGTAATTACAACAACCATTGGAAGAACGCCCAATAAAATGTTTGGCGATATAAAAAAACATAACGGATTAAATCCCTAAGCAAATCCTAGAAAACATCGTTCAATCTATGTATGTATGTTAAATTTGTAATTTTAGACAACTTTATACAATTTGTGCGAGACACAAATAATTTTGTCCTGGGCTGTTCTTACTTAAAAACGAATCAACTTTCTTTTATTCTCTACCGGTTTTGTGGTTCAAAGCTTTCCCGTAGTCAGCCAAATTGAAAACGCGCGGCCACAGGTCCTATTTAATTGACCATCTACACATTATATAGCAACTTACCAACCTGCACTGACATAAACGAGTGTTTGCTTTTTCTTCACGGATATAGATTGGTCATTCAAACATTAAAGGGTTGATTTTTCTTAAATATTTTTTTTTCGTTTAATGTATTTTTTTTTTGTTATTTGTCTGAGGTTAGTTTTTATGTATATGTTCTGAGGTTAGTTTTTATGTATATGTTTTTCTTTAACTATTTAAAAAGTGGTATGGCACACAAAGTTGCGGCGAAAGATTAAAAAATGTGATGTTACTATGAAAATGAAACGTTAAAATAATTTTAACTAGAAACTAGCTCTAGAGAAATAATGTAAGGCTATTAAATGTATTTGTGTAAAAACTAAAATGAATATAAACATTATTGTAGACATTTTATACGTGTCTGTGTAATGCTTGTTATAACTTTTCATAGAAAATAATTATTGTTCGATTGTGGAAACAAGAAAAACGAAGAAACAAGAAAAACCAGAAAATTGAAAACAACAAATATACAATTTGAAATAAGTGTAAACGCTAAAATTTGTTATACTGCTGTTTTAACAGTTCTTCCGGAAGAATTGCTACATAATTTCGGACGCATTAGTCAGAAATTACAATACATCATCAGGCATCAGAATTTTTAAAATAAGCACAAGTACGAATTTTAATGGCGCCAGCTCTATTTAAAAACCTCGCAAACTCTAAAAATTTATATAATTTATTGAGAGTACAATTTTTACGTTTATTCACATCCATACCAACCACATGTTAAATAAATAATATAAAAATCTTAGGTCATGGAATAAAATTTCATAACAAATTTAATTGTTTTAAAAAAGTTGTATTCTGATTCCCTCACTAAATACCCGCAACACGTGCTATAATTAATAATCGATTATATACATATTTAAAACTCGTTAAAAGCCTCGCAGCACATTCTGCAGCTAAATTTTAAATCATAAAAAATCACCGATGATAATTGCATCACTTAGTAAGTGTATTATGGATTTATGGATGATAGTAAAATTGTTTAAATTATATTATAAAATAAACAACAATATAAATCATATGTTTAATTTGAATATCAGTGATAATACGAAAAACCAATACTTTCAGTTGAAACTATGAAGATTTTATTGGAGATCAATTTAAACAGGGGGATTATGAAGATCTGCTCATAGTATAAAACAATATACAAGTATATAAGTATGTATGTATGTCAAAAATTGTTATCCCTTTAGTAATTGTAATACAATTCGTATTTCGTAGTGTTTAAAGATCGAAAATAATAAAAAATATTACCTAATTCAACTTAATAAACATCATAGAAAATACAATTCCTGCTTTGTATTCAGTCGTTACATTTTCGGCGATGGAATTCGTGATATTTTTTAAATAAAATTTTTCGATACCACATGGTATGTTATGTATTGGCAAATTGCCCCCGAAAATATACAAAAGATACATTTCTATTCAACAGTAAACTGAGATGCATTTCGTTCTAAGAATCTCTATATTAACGCTAATTTCAAGTTATCTCGATTTGTAAAATCAAAATAGTTTTATGATCATTTCTTTAAGAACCACAACAAGGTCAAAACTCATCACTAAGTACCAACCGGATAACAATCACTACTAGTTATGTTTTTTTGTGTACAAAAACTCATACACAAAACGTCGATATAAAATACAAGATAATAAAAATAAAATTGCGTTTTTCTTATTTGTTTGTATTTTATTTTTATTTTAACATACCCCAACACTAAACAACTTAAAACTTTTATTTTTATTAAACATACAGAAAAAAATTCCATACCTACACATACTAGTGTGACGTCAATCAGATGGCTGTCGCGGTCATATGACGTAATTAAATTTAACATTATAACTATTGTTAATTTTTTAAATATGATTTAAGATTGGTGAATAAAGGCATTAACATTAGTTCATATTCAAATAATAACCATGTACAATTTATAAATAAAACAAAATCGAAAAAAATATAAATAAATAATGTGGAATTTTACGTCACATTCCAATATGATTTTAAATCTATTAATTTAAATAAGATGAACAAAATACTTACAATTATTTTATAATAAAACAACACAAATTTCGTAATAATCAACAAACTATTATGAACTTTAATTAACACGAATTTGCTTTACAAATATTAAAAGTATTTCTCACATGCAAAACGAAATAGAAAGAAAAATTGATTAAAAGAGCAAAACAGTTCCGTTTAATGACGTAAAAGAATTTTAGATAAAATGGCGTTGCGCTTCGTTAAGATGTTTGATTATTACTTTTTTAGTACAAATAAAAATATAACAGTTTCATGTATAACAAAATATTAAATTATGTATGTAAGTATGTGTTCTGGTTTTGCAATGAATTTTGACGTTTTTATAAAGTCAATCAAATAATTATTTAAAATAAACTTTACTATAACTGGTTCAAATAAAAGTATATATTTTAGTTGGTTGTACAGATAAAAAATGTTTACTACACATTACAGAAACGACGGACGCAATTATAATTTATAAACGTCGGGCAGCGCAAGCGCCACGTTCCCAGCGCGGACTTCTTCAATATTTTACATAGTTCAATAATTATTGTGTTTTTCGTTATCACGAGTAATTCACCTGTCATTTTAATGCCATTTTTCAGTTCTTCTCGATTTTGAGTACCATTTTGTCAGGTGTTCACATTTCCATATATGTATGTTCTATGCTGAATTTGATAACTGACGGAATCTATCTAGCGGAATTTCATTTAACTACACTAACGTAAGACTTTAACATCAATTACATTTTTAACCACTAGAGAGAGACGTTTCGTACTTTTACAATCGACAATAGGTCAAAAATTCATACAATTTTTAAATATACATAGGACATTGGCGGTTAAACTATTTCATTCTGTCCTGTATTGTGTATAAAATATAAGTCATAATTTAAATTTTATGAATTTAATAAATGAAAAAAAATAAGATGGCAAATTTGAACTGATCATCAATAATGTACTGTTTACACTACGCAATACGAGCGAAAGATGATTGAAATGAATTTATATATGAAATTGATGTCGGGCACTGCGTTAAAAGACGATGTGTAATGTAAACTACTACTCTGTTCGATAAACAACAGCTAATTATAAAACATCGTCAATGTTATCCGTCACATTTTATTTAGTCCGGTTTTGATGGAGAAATATGTCTATTCGTTCAACAAATTAATGGTAAAAGCGAAATCCTTTTGACACTTTCTGCGACATAACTTTGTGACTGATTTTAACTCATAAGTCATAACACATATTACTCTCATAATATCTCTGAGCTTATCACTCGCATAACAAGAAAACGTATATCTTTGAACAGAACAAGGGCGATACTTTGAAGCCGTTAATGCATGATTTACACGTTCCAACAATGTTGGCTAACAAAAAATGAAGAGATTAGTATATCGCGAAATTCATTTGAAAGGCAAGAACAAACAAAATTTTGTTGGATTTGTTTTCTTTTTATTTTAAATTTGTTTCCATAAAAATAAAATTTGACTATAAAATATATTCGACCGAGTTATTTACTTGAAAACCAATTTAGTACATATATGTAGCAACAAACAACAACAAACACAATAAAAATGGATTGTTTTTTTAATTTCAAATTTTTATAGCGCAAAACAAATAAACAAACCTTAATAGCCTAATTCACTGTTTATTCACTGTTTTCGTTTTAGAAAAAGAAATATAGCTACAAGAAAGCTACATTGTGCACCAAAACTATCCGTCAAAAATTATCTTGTAAATTTTACACCACCAAAAAATTATAGCATGACGTCATTTTTGTATTATGCTTTATCTGTTTTTATCGTATATACATTTTTTCTATTGCGTGTAGCTCTGAATGTCTACAAAAAATGTTACAAAAAATTTGTTGGACTTGGAACGCATAACTGCGTTGAAGTTGACTGTTATTTTGTAAGCTGCAAAGAGCTTATTTTATATACATTTACAAGTTTACAGCAATTTGAATCGGAATTTATTCAAAATACATACATGATTCAAACCAAACTCAACCGTTTATATCGCGTTCAATATTCAACCGACAATATAATATCGATAGCAATGAATGTCGATGTGAAGGTTTACCAGTATCAAGCAACTAAATGGGTATGACTTCTGAAAACCAATTAAAAGAATTAGAACTATCACCAACTTTTCGTCTGCATTGGTGAAATTACAATAATTATGTACAACAATTTGAATCAGAATTTAATATGCCAATTTTCTCTGCCCATCATTTTAATTCTCTAAAAATCAAGATAAATTGTAAAATGTAAACGTGATAAACTTTGCACATGAAAAAATTAACATAATAATTTATCTTAGCAGCATTAAATCAAATTCTCTAAAAAATGGTTGTAGTTAAAATTAATGTCAGCAATTCAGGAATCTTAAGATACAAAAATACGTCAAAATGCCATTTTGTTTGTTATTATTTCACGGTGAGTTTCATTTTTTAATATGAAATTATCAAAAATATCTATATTTGAAGTTATAATAATTATAAAAAAAGTATCTAATAAGATGGTAATACATACTAATAGTAATAATTACAAATTGTTTCAGATTATAGTTGTGGATGGCACATATAACATTGCGCAGCGTTTAGTATTGCGATGAGAATTCCGATATTAATTAGTAAAAATCGTAAAAGAGCTTTATAGAAATACAATAGCAAAGAAGTGACCATGTAATGCAGTGCCCCACTTTTGACGACATATACTCAAAGTGTCACATGAAATACAAAAACTCCATAATACGGTGGTGGAAGCAAATATGTTGCAACGAAACTGATTATGCATCGGAAAAATGTCGAAATTACCGTCGACGATGATGGGAATATGAAATCGATTTAATTTTTCCGAATTTTTCTATTAATATAAAAGCATTATGCATAAAAGAAATTAAATAATAAATTATGTTGGTAAATAATAATAATAAATGTATTTCATTTAATTTATCGTTTCACTTTACATTTTATCTTGATGGAAAATTAGAGAATGCGAATTTTCAAAAACAGCGCGATAACTTTACGTTTACGCCATAACTTTACGTAAGTAGCTAAGCTCCTCTCGCGGAACAAATGATTATGAAAAAGAACGGTACATTTGAAGTTTGTGTTGTTGTTTTTGTATTCGACATTAGCGGTGGCTGTGTATTTTTAAACGGCAATGGAGAGATATCTATATAGAGAGATATACTATATATTTTTATTAAACGTCAAGTTTTATTTTTATTTTAAACGTCAATGGATAGATAGGTTTATTTTAGAAAAATTCCGCTACGTGGAACCCGTGATGCTCCAATCGTCAATAAAGCTTAGAGAATCAGGGTACTGAACGTTCAACCGTTCTTATCGCGTTCAATATTGAAACGATCAATAAAATACTAATAGCAATAATCGCGGATGTGATTGTTTACCATAAGAGAATTGAACGGCACTGCACGCAAAATTATTCTCAACTTTTTGTCTGAATTGAACAAATTACAATAATTATACTTACAACAACAACAGTTATAATTAGAATTAGTTCCCAATATTACTACAACTTGAACATAATTCTAATATAGCCTGAATACAGCTGGTGAGTCCACTTCAGCCGTTTCAATTTTTTATCCTGCATACTGTAATAATTCTTATGCGCTGTGTGAACGGAAAGCTATTTGATTCTGGACAAACTGGCAGTAATATAGACAACGATTTAATACAATTTAAAATTTTAGAACACATTTAGAAGAATACGAGAGATAGACTTAATTTTCCGTTAGTAAAGACGTTATATTTCAAAAACAAAAAATTCGACAATTTTCGTTAACAATGAAAATCAATAAATTCGCCTAAATGATACTATAATTATTAATATTGGATTCTCTATACGTTCAATAACTTTTTAATGAAAAATGAAAGTCAATCAAATACCCCTAAATAATACTGTGCCCCTAAATACCTAAATAATATGGACTCAGACAAGACATTATGTATTCTATAATTTCCGGATTGAACAACAAACATTCTAGAAAGCAGAAACCAATACATCTGTTTGTTCGATACTGATTTTAGACATTCAGTTGCGATATGTTATAGTAATTCACACCAACAGTTTCATTGGACCTACCTATGTACATCTCCAAATCGGCGTACATAAGCATGGATTTAAATCCTATCTCTTAAATCAACTAAAATGACAAAAACGCCCCTTTTTCTCTTCTTAAATTGATATAATTTCAAATTCATAGTACGAATTTTAAATCCTAGGATTTAAATCCATTCTCATGTACGTCGTTACAAAACCTAAATGAAATAATCAATTTTTATTATTTTTTTTAAATATATTTTAAATACACAAGTAAATTATAGTCGTATCAATAAATTAATTTAATTAATTTAAAGCAAAAAAGAAAATTATAAATTTTTGTTTCGAATAAATAATAAATTTGTTGTACTAAAATTAATATTTTAGTACACAATCTCAGATTAGACTTTTCGTTCTATTTATAGTTGTCATTTATTCTCATCCATCTTGTTTTATGATTTTACCATTTCATGATTTTGATTTTTTTACAACCGCTACAGCGACATGTTGTATCCGGTATCATCGAAATTTTCGATTCTATTATTTCTCTATTTTTTTTTTTTAATTTTAACGATTTGTCAAGTGAATCCGTATCGAAGGTTGCCCTAGTTTTTATTTGGAATATTAAAGTTCATATTGGAATATCTACTATTGAACGAAAAAATTATAGCATACCGAACATACGAACGATGATCACTATCGAATCGAATCGATACTTTACAACATGTCACCAGAGTTCATATTTCGTATATCACAATTAAAAATTAAGAAAAAAAAAATTATTGGTTTTATGTAGGTAATTTAAAAATAAAAGTATAGATTAAATTTAAAATGAACTTGTATGCAACTCTTCTGCAATACTGTTTGACCTTAATAGTTGTCTTGGAGATGGACCGGTCATAAATGAATTTGTGATTGATGCGGATTGTGTTGCTTCGTTTTGTTTCATTCCATGGTAATCCTCAGAAAATTCCTAAACAAAATTAAAATTAACCATCGTGAAATCGAAATGAAAATCAATGCAACATACTTTTAATCTGTTTCCTAAAAATACTGCACGTTCCCGTTTCTTGATCATATAGTCTGACGACATTAACCATCTATGTTCTAGTGCTTCTTCGGCATATGGCCGTTTACTGAAAATAAATAACAATTATTTAAACTCAATTATTTTGAACAAACCAATCGTGCGGTTGTTTTGACTTACTTTGGTGCTCTCTTAAACAAAAACATAATAAACCTTGTTGCCTCCTGTGTTACCTCACGATATAAATTCTCAAATCGGAATCGTGCAAATTGAATATTTTGTTTCGTTTCATTGTCATCAGCGCCACGGAATGGACTTACGCCTGATAATAATAAATAGGCTAGTACACCAACAGACCAGATGTCGGATTGTGGGAAAGCTGGTTCATCATTCAAAATTTCGGGCGCAACAAAATCTAGCCACCCATTTACGGACACGGGTGTACCCAATTTAGATACACGTGTTGTTGCTCCAAAATCAACTAATTTTATTTGAACTGACCGCACGGATGCAATCACTATGTTGTCAGGTTGAATGTCTAAATGGGCAAATCCACGCCAATGGAGGTATTGCAATGCGTCTAATAATTGTGTGATTAATGTGGCTACAACTTGTT
The DNA here is from genome assembly GCA_951394425.1 of Tipula unca. Taxonomy (NCBI): domain Eukaryota; kingdom Metazoa; phylum Arthropoda; class Insecta; order Diptera; family Tipulidae; genus Tipula; species Tipula unca. Next base: position 93,992,531 of record OX596382.1, read on the forward strand.
CATTATACTCATGTCGACTACTCAAGTATGTCAGAACATCAGCTCCTTGAAGTTTTTCTTGAATTAAAATTCCCACATTTGGACTTGGTTTGAACGCAGCTAACAATACCGGTATTCTTTCGTGTCTCAATGTACGGAACACTTCAAATTCTTTCTGTACCGCTTGCTCAGTTTCTGATGTGATTTCGAATATTTTACCAACTACAACATGATTATTACTCTTTTGAACTCCTTTTACAACAATTGAGAAACGTCCGTGTGCAATTTCGGAGATGAAACTGTATCGGTCACCAATATCGGTTATCCAATCAATTGGTTCTCTTTCAAGTTTGTAATCAATCTTAGGCCTTTGTTCATCTGATAAGATTTCCTGTCCAGAATCGGTAATTTCTTGTAGATGGCGCATCGCTTTGGTTACTTGGACTTTCGGTGCTCCAGCTTCGGCTGTTGTTACGACTTTAGTTGGAATGCCCATTTCGCTCCATCCAATACGATTTCTTGATGCCAATCTAAATTGATAATTTATTAGTGGTGTTAGTCCGCGTACTACATAAAATTCATGATCAATATTAGCTGCAATTGTTTGCCATTCATCTTGACTGGCCAATTTATATTGTAAGCTATAACATAAAACGGGTGAGTTTCCATCATCTCGTGGTATTTTCCAACGTATTAAAATTTCAGTGTCACTAACGAATGCTGCTTCAGGTGAATCTGGTGGATCCGGAAGTGTTGCACTTACAATACGGCAACGAGCAACAGCTTGTCCAACGCGATTCCTTGCGACTACTTTATAAATGCCACAGTCGATATGTGATGCTGGATCGAATTGCAATATTGATCGACCGTGATTGTCCATTAAAATTTTTACACGTCGGCTGTCTGAAATTATCATATCATTTTTAAACCATTGAACCAGCGGCTGTGGATCACCAACAGCGAAACAAGTCAACCGAGTTGTTTCATTGTCAGTGATAGCAAGATTTTGGGGTTTTTCACGGAAGAATGGAATATGGCCTTGATGTTTAGTTTGCAACATTGCTTCTGCTTCAACATACTCATCCAAACGTGTTCCCAATTCTGTTCGCAACCTTCTGAACATAAAGCTTTCACCGACTCCGTATCTACTAATTCGTGCACGACGTTCATCATCTATTTCTTCATCCATAATGTCGGTGAAACGACGACGCTCGCGAATAATTGGAAGACTCCAATCATAGTTTGTTTCTTGCAAATTGTGAACGAAACCTGGTGACCGATGTGCTGCGACCTTGATATATTCACGCAATCGGACTGGGAAATTAACATCACGAAGTTGAAGAAGATATGTGTCAGGACCATATTGGTAATGACTTTCCGATTTGAATCCAATATCAACATTATCATGTTCAGTTAACCCGAAATCTCTCCATAATGTTGGTTTAATATCTTTCTCTGCTGGTTCTGGTGTATCTTCTGGTGTATATACTTCTCCAGGCGGATACACCATTTTAGATGGATGATCAAATGCTCCAGCAAGTGGTCGCCTGCGGAAGTAATTGCGACATGATGCATTAGCATACCAACCACTCAAATGATTGTGGTATGTTCGTAAACGATCGGTAAGAATTCTGTATTCATCATCACGACGACGACTGATAATATCGAACCATGGATGTTTTAAGGCAGTTTTAATATCCATACGGCGGTCTGCGGTATAAACAAGTAGTTTTGAAATAAAATCGCGACCTTCAACTGAAATATGCTCCCAAATTGAACTCTTAAAGTCCCATGCACCTTCTCGAATTTTCGTTAAAGTTTCTCTGTCATTTTCACCACGGAACGGATTATAACCACCCAAAAGTATATAAGTAATAGTACCAACTGACCACATATCTTGCCAATAACCGACCCCTTCACCTTTTACAACTTCTGGCGCAACGAATTCAGGCATACCATAATCAAGTGACAATAAATTGGTTAAATTGATGCGTCGTGATAAACCAAAATCGCAAATTTTAATAAAATCGCTGCCTCGATGTGAGATTAGAAGATCTTTGAGCTAAAATGTAACAATAAAGACGTTGAAAATGAACAAATTTCATATTAATTGCAATTAAACTTACTGTTAGTCCCATGTGTGCGATACCAGTGCCGTGCATATGATCTAAACCTTGCAACACTTGATACATATAACCAGCAATTTCTCGCTCTGAGTACCAATCTCGTCTCAATAAATTATCTTTAATCAATTCACCACCACCTGCGAGTTCCATAATCAATGTTAATGATCTTGGAGTGTCGAAAGCCTCATGCAATCGAATCAATTTCTTGTGATGTAACGAATTCATGATGTCCAACTCATTAAACATAAATGGACGAAGATCTTGACGGCCATGCATAATTTTCGCAGCAAAGTTACGCCCTGATGATCTCTCAACAGCATGATAAGTAACACCTTGCGTACCACGACCCAGTTCATCGCCGATATCATAAAGATCTTCATATGGCCGTTGTTTAGAGCGAACATATGGTGCTCGTTGATGAGTATTGTAAATGTATTCATCTTCATCGTCATTTACGTGAAGCATTGCGGATGTACTGACTGAACCGGCGACATTTCTTGCGCTCAATGAATATAAACCTTCGTCTTTGTAAATTGCATCGTTTATATACAAAATGCATAAATCTGGTTCAAAAAATTCGGTTTTAATTCGGGCTGAATCAGCCAACGGTTGCCAATTTTTGAACCAACGAATTTCCGGATATGGAACACCAGTAACACGGGCTTCAATCTTAGCTTGGCGCCTTGTGAAAACATAACTTTCTTCAGGTCGTCTGATAAATTTGGGATACTCGGCTATTTCTAATCGTACTCTTTGACGAGCTTCACCATGCTCGTTTGTTGCAACAGCTTCATACCAACCAGCATCACGATCCAACATTCGATTTATGAATAAGGTTGCTTGACCGTTTCTTGTATAACTCGTATCAAATCGCCCTCCAGATTGAACCAATTCACCGTTAAAGTAATAGTTCATCTTTGGTTTAGGATAACCATATACAAACCAGAAGAGATCAACGTTATGACCTTTAACACCATATTGAGTCTCGTGCTCTTGTCGAAGGAATTGTGGTGCTTGTGCAATACCATCCAACGGTGGTTTCTCGATATCGAAATCTTTTGGGAAGTATGGCGAAATATCAGGACGGAAATCGCAACCGGGTCGTAGATATGGGTAGAACTTAGGTGGTGAGGGTTCTAATTTTTGGCGATATGTCTGTACATAAGGACTTGGATCACTAATTCCAAATTTATTCTCTACTCGTACCCTGAATTTATAATCTTTGAATGGTTCAAGATTGCGAATCTCGCATGTTGTATTACGATTACCAGAAAGTGTGGTAAACCAATCACCGTCAGGTAATTCAAGTTGTTCAACTTGATAGGTAACCGGGTACCGAGGCCCACTTGGAACTGATGGCTTCCATGCGAGAGTCAAATGTCGATCTGTCATGCGTGTAATAATTGGACGATCTGTAATTGGGACAGGTGCCCCGCTTCTTTTGTAACGATCATAGTCAGTGTACAAATCACTTTGATGCTTCGGACGTGATTCTAAATCGTCGTATGTTAATTGAGCATGGCATGTTTCTTCTCCGTGTGGATTGTAGATGCGACATGAATATCGCCCAACATCTTTTTCATTACAGTCGTTGACTGTAAGTCGTAATAGTCCACTAGATTCAGCATCCATTCGAATTCTGTCATTTGGAAACAATTTATCTCCATCTTTATACCATTCGATACTGGGCTCTGGAATACCAGTAGCACATGCCGTGAATTTTACCTTCATACCTGGATAAGCTTCAATGTCACCAGCCTTTTTCAAGAATGATGGTGCTTCAAAACGTGGACGCTTTTCACTAATATTAAAACAAACAAGTTAATTAGAATTTAATTAGTAACAATACCACACCGCGTAACACTTACATCTTATCAACAACCTCAAGTCGAGCCTGTGTTGAATCTTCTCCTTCACGATTACGTGCAACGCATTTATAATCTCCTGTATCATCAGGGGTACAATTTCTAACAATTAAATATGCTGTTTCACCGTCGCGCTTGATTTTAATACGATCAGAATTGGCAAGTGGTACATTATTTTTGTACCATGTCAAGTCAGGGCCTGGTAATCCTGTTATTTTAACTGGGAATTTAGCATCCAATTTAGGTAGTTGCTGCAGGTCGCTCAATCTAGAATAATATTTATTAAATTAAAGAACTTGAATATGCGGTGTGATTGTTGTTAAGCATACTTGTGTGTAAAAACTGGTTTTTGGTAGACTTTTCTAACAGCAGCGTTGCTCTTTGAGGCATCTTCGCCTAACTCATTGGCAAGCAAACATTGATAAACACCAGCATCAGATGTTTCAGCTGGGCTGATAACAAGACCAACGTTGCGTCCATCGCAAGTCATCATCACTCGTTCACTTGGAGTCAATGGTCTGTCGTCTTTGGTCCAAATTACTTCAGGCAATGGATTAGCTGTAAATGGAGCTGATATGACCAAGTCTTTACCTTCATCTATGCTTTGATTTTTGAAATCGATGACAAATTTAGGTGGAGCCTCCGGTTCTGTCTCATCCAATTTGGGTGCAACCGATAAATTAGCTTGTGTACCAGATTGACCTTTATCATTTGTAGCCACAACTTGATAGTGTCCAGCATCTTCAGGCTTGCAACGATCAATCAAAAGGCCATGTACACCGTTTGGTAATTCAATTTCTTTTATGTGCTGGCCATCTGGACGAATTTCCTCGCCATTGTGAGTCCATTTGCAAACAGCTGGTGGATGTCCGTCAACTTTAACTTCAAGCTTTATTGGGAATCCTTCGACCGCTACCATATCTTGTAATTCAGAAACAAATTCGGGTTTCTTTTCTTGTGGTTCAACTTCAACACGGGAAGTTCCAGTTGCATCTCCTAATCGATTTGAAACCTCACATGTATAAACTCCAGCATCTTCTGGTGTGGCCGAATCGATTTCCAAGCCAACAATACCGTTGGGTAAATTGATAAAATTGATTTTACTGCTTGGACGCAACTGAGTACCATCTTTAAACCATTTGACTTCGGGTGATGGAAAACCATCTACTTGTGCCTCTAAACTGATTGGCTGACCAATAATCACCTTTAAATCTTTCATTGGCTTAAGGAATACAGGTGCTTTCGGTTCCGCTAAATGTATGGAAAATACAAAATATTTTTATTATGATTTTAAAAATTTAACTAAATGTATATTCTCACGTTTTACGGCAACAGAGCATAGGGCCACATTCTTTCCTATTGGATTCTCAACTACTAGTTTATAGGCACCACAATCGAGTGGCTCAACCTGGTCAATTTCTAATCTAATAGAACCATCTGGCTGGGCAGTTGTTTTGATATGCACGTCGTTCGGTAAAACAGGTTCACTGTCTTTGTACCATTGAACTGCGGCGAGTGGGCTAGCATCAACTTTACATTTAAGTACCATGTGCTCGCCTTCATCTACCTCGAGTGTTTTAGGAAGAGCTTGTTGGAATGCTGGTGGTTTCTGAAGCATATTCAAATGGAATGGTGCTTCAGTCGCTCCCATAACATTTGATGCAACCGCTTTGTACTAAATTAAGGATTTGTAAATTTAGCATTAGAGTAAACAATTTATAAATAAAATATTAAATACTTACAAGACCAGCGTCCTTAGTTCTAAAGTGGCTTAGATTAAAATCGCTAACAACGTGAGTTTCACTTGTAATTTCAGTCTTGATTTTGGGTTTTTGAGTCGTTTCGTCTAATTCATTCTCGTCGATTTCCTTTCCATCTTTATACCATTTAATTGTTGGCCTTGGAATACCTTTACAACGTACACGATTTTCAGTGCTTGCATTATCGTGAATCGTTTGATCCTCTGGCAATTGGATAAATTCTGGTTTTTCGACATGAAGATGAATTGAAGCTTTGGATATAGTTTCACCTTGATTATTTGACGCAGTAAGAGTATAGGCACCAGCATCAGAAACGGCAATATTTGATACGACCAAGGAGTATTTTTCCTTCTCCAAATCGATAATTATTTCACAATTATCATTTGTGCTTAAATCTTCGGTACCACGTGTCCATGTAACTTTTGGTTTTGGATTGGCATGAATAACAGCATCAAATTGAACGCTATGGCCTGGTTCAGTCGATTTATCTTTAAGCCCTTCAATATCGGGCTTCAAGAGAATATCTAATCGTGCACTAGATTCGGCATAACCATATTTGTTTTTGATTTTCAAAAGGTATAATCCCGTATCGGCATGACGTCCAGCAGGAAATTTGATTGAGTATGTCACTTCCTTCAAACCATATTGCAATTCTTTTACCTCTTGCGTAATTTTAGCTTCTTCAGTCGATCGGATTTCGACGCCGTCTTTAAGCCATGTAACTTCGGGTAATGGATCAGCAGTTACAACAGCCTGTAGTACTACTGGTTTGCCCTTGGGCGATTGCGTATCTTTCAATGGGGTTAATGATATTGGTTTTCTATAGTCGGCCACAGCTGTAATTTTGTGAGATTTAAATTTAATTGGATAATTTATTCAATTGCGGACATGTAATTTCACTTACGTAAGACATTCAATTTTCCTGTTAGTGCTTGTTCACCCAATTTATTCTTTATAACGACCTTGTATTCTCCTTTATCTTCGCCCTTAACGTCGGAAATTTCTAATTTATATTTATCACCCTCTTCGGTGATTTTAATACGGTTATCGCCCTTAAGTGGTTTACCATTATGATACCATACAGCTTCTGGCTTTGGTGTACCCGTTGCTTTAACCTCGAATGTTATCGGTAATGATTCGTGTATTGTTTTTTCAGCCAAATCGCTTGAAGTAATTTCAGGAACAGCTAAATAATAAAATTCATTAAAAATGACGTCAACAATATTTTTATGATTTAAAATAAACAATTAATTTTTAAAATTCGATAATATTTACAAATGAAAATTCATCATCTATATTTTTATATTTACATATTGTATTTACAATTTTTATCAAAACACTAAGAATCAAAATGGCGTAAATATGTGCACACTATATTATAGGTTTGGCACAGTTTTCTCCATTATATAATTCATTTAAATATTAATTTTAAGTACTTACATTACCAATAATATGTGAGATTGTGTAAAATTCATGCCCGCGATTAGAAAATAGAGTCAGATGCATTACAAAAAAAAAACTAGTGCAAAACTTTAAAAATATAACTCAAACTTGCACACGCACACAGACATTCACATACATACTTAAGAACAAAAAACAAAATTTATAGAAATAATTAAATAAAATTAATATAAAAATGTAGTAGCTTATGTTGTTTCATTTCAATCACTTCAGTTGTTTTAGAGAATTTCTGTTTTATAATTTAATTGTAATTTCTACCTTCAAGTACGCTCTCCTGTTTTGTTTCTAAAATTTCGTCAAGTACGCTTCGTTGCTGTTGTATCCTCCGTATTAAATCATCCACTTCGTCGTCGCCCTCGCTGGTCTGCTCCAAAGTCATCGAGCGCATGCGCATTGGTACATCATCGCTGTCGTAATTCTCGGCATTTTTCATTCCGTCTGAAATCATATCTGATTTATCACTAAATTCACGAATTTTATTACTATTCGTTGAAGTTTTCGGTTCGATTTCCTGTTTTTCGAATTGTTTTGATTTCTCGGGTTCAACAATTGAATTCTCGATTGTCTCAGCTTTTTGAGATTCGTTTGAAATTTTATCTGATTTTTGTTTCGTAAGCAATTGAGCTTTTTTCGATGAATTTGTATCTTGTGTACCATCGATTGATTTTGGACTGGATGATAATTCGTCAACCACCTCAACCGTTTGTTTGTCTAAAAGTTGCCCTTTTTGAGATTCATTGATTTGATTTTCGGTTTCAATTGGTGTTTTCGCATCATTTGAAGATAAATCAGACTTCTCAACTTTGTCAAATTTTACGCCCTTTTGTTTTTTACTTTTGATAAATATTTCTTCAACAGGTTTAGGAGATTCATTCGTGGAATTTTCTGAAATTTGACTTTCTATCAATTTAGCTTTCTGCGCTTTATCATCGACATTTGTAACCAGGTGCTGTCCTAGTTCTAAATTAATTTTATTTTTAATTTCTTCGATATTCTGTGGTTCCTCTTCATCCACAGACGAGATTTTCCATAATGGTTTTTTAGGAACATCATTCCCTCCTAAATCCTCCATACTAAATTCACACGATTGATCAGAATTTTTAGTATGTTCGACTATCGATTCGCGTGTAAATATTTCAGCCGATTCTGATTCTGTTACTGATTGAATTGAAATACCGCGAGATGGTTTTTTTCTTCCGATAATTACATCTTCATCGGAGAGCATTTCATCGATAATCATTGCCTGTTGTTTTGATTGTTCATCACTGCCATCGTGTACAGTAAAGCTACCTTCGTGACTTTGGTATGATACACTATCAATCTCTTCAATACGTAGTGTAGTCGAATGTGGCCGATTCGGAAGAATAATTTTAACAGTTTCAGGTTCTTCGCTGGGCTCTTCTTCAAATATCACGGTTGTTGTACGTAATTTATGTATTGAATGTGATTCATCTGGCCCTAAATGATCGTATATATGGAAATGGCAAAAGTGGTTTTGTGAAAAATGTGCTAGTGTATATGTGATTTATGTTTAATTGAATTGTGTTATGTAACAAATTGCAATTTATGGCATAGTGTGTGGAGGTTGTGATTCACAATCATTTACTGTAAACCACAACCCCCCTTCTATAATATACCAATGATTACATTCTGTTTTACCTGAAATTAGTCCGACGTGCGATTCCTCACTGATTATTGAAACACTTATATTCTCTCCATTGTCACCAAGCTTAGTACATTGCGTCACTACTTGTTTTCTATCAGCAAAAGGGCTAGTCTTTTGGGCCCCTTTAAAATTTTATGATAAAAATGATAATCACAATTAATTTTTTTATGATTATTTATATGAGGACAAGTTAAAATGATGAAACTATGAACAAAAAATGAAAAGCTGGCGTTCTACATAATTTACAGTTTAATTTAATCATATAATGTGAATGATGAAATGATAAAAATAATAGTAAAACGTGTTATACCCTCTAGATCTCCTTTTTGTGCTGTTGGTGCATCTTCTTCGACCAATTTAATTTCTTCTTCTTCGTAGCGTTCGACGATTTTTATTTCATCTTTGGTGAATTCAATCTTTGTCTCCGATGCTATATCCTTGGCTGCACAATAATTTAACAAAAAATTATGTTTTAACATTTAACAAAAAAAAAAAATTAACATTCAGGATAAAAAGGAAGTAGGAATATAAAAAATAATTTCTATTAACTACTAAAAGTTTAAAACGAACGAAAGGAGTCATAATTCCTTTTTATCATCAGTAGCGGAACTATAAATAAATTCGTGGACAGAAAATAACATAAAAAAGAAAATAGAAAAATTTAAAACGTTCACAAGAAAAACACTTTGCAAAACGTCTTGATGCTTATATAACATTATACACTCTCTATGGCTGTATCCGTTTGCCTAAGAAACTAAGCCCAGCAGAAAAAAGGATAAAAGTTACATCCACTTACTTTATTTTCTTATATTAAACAATAGTTCCTATGGTTTTGGTTGAAATTTGTAATATAATATTTAATGGTTTTTGTATCACGGGTCCCTATCGATATTTTAATGTATAACCGGTACTTACTTGTAACGATAACTTTTCCTTTGGACGATGCCGAACCGTGCGTATTACTGGCACGAACTTCATATTCACCAGAATCATTTTCTTTTGTAATTGTCACCGTTAAATTATAATTTTCTAAACGCTTTGAATCACGTGAAATTTTAATTCGAGCATCGGCCCGCACCTCCTGGCCATCTTTAAACCATTGAACTTTTGGCTCGGGCACACCATAAATCTCAACTTCAAGCGTTAATGTTTCACCTTCCTTGACTTCAGTTACTTCTTTGAGTGTTTGTCGCACATATGGTTTACAATTCACCGTAACTTTGCCATCACTATCAGCCGATCCATGTTCATTTTTAATTTTGCACGAATATTTTCCCATCATATCGTGTTTGACTTCGCGTATAATTAATTTATAGTTTTCACCATCTTCGACCTTAAAGTAACCGGAACTTTTTTCTGTAATTTCTGTCTCTTGATAATACCATTGAATTGATGGTCGTGGAAATCCTTCAGCCTGAACCGATAGTTCAAAATCTTTATCGCCTTCGGTGCAAATTAAATCACGCAAACCTTTCTTGAATGTTGGTCCGCATTTTACATTGACCCGCGTTTCATCCCGTTGAACACCGTGCTCGTTTTCAAATTCGACTGTGTAATTACCGGTATCATCACGGTTAGCGTTCGCGACCGAAAGTTGATATACATTTCCGATATTTGTGATTTTGACACGTGCATCACTTGGCTTAAGTTCTTTTCCGTCTTTGTACCACTTAACTTTTGGTTGTGGATAGCCATCGACTTGAACCTCGAGGGCAATCTCTTCTTTTTCCGCGAAAATATGTTCGGTGCCCAAATGTTTTGATACTTTTGGTTTTGAGAGTACGCGCAAATTCCAGAATTCGGATTGCTGGCTTAACTCATTCGTGGCCATAATTGAATATCCACCAGTGTCGTCCAATTGAGAACTATGAAATTCAATAAAGTGAGTTTCTCCAGTAACGGTGAATTTAATTCTTGAGCTTTGCACAACTTCTTTGCCGTCTTTGTAAAATTTCACTGTTGGCACGGGGTTACCGGTTACTTCGACTTCCATTTTGAAAACTTCATCGGCCATGCATGTATAGTCTTTCGGTTTCTTGATCTTTGGCGGCGATTTTACAATCAAATTCATTTGATTTGTATCGACACCAAGTTCATTACTAGCGCAAATCTCATAAATACCTGCATCTTGTGGATCAACATCTTTAATAAGAAGTGACATGCTTTCAGCGTCTTCGTAGAGGAATCTTTAATAAAAATAAAAACAGAAAATTAATGTTACGTTGTTCAACTAAACTCCTTAAACTCCCTAAAATCCCGCTTACTTGTATTTTGTGCCCGGTTCAATGACTTTGCCCTCGTGTTTCCATAGAACTTCTGGTTTTGGATAACCTTTACATGTTAGTTCTAGCATGGCAGTACCACCAATACTTGCGTGTGGTTCACGTACGTCTATAACTAAGCTAGGCTTTTCAGGTTCTCGAGGTAACGTTTGAATAGCACCTTGTACCGTTAGCTCAGCGCTACAGGAAATATTACCGGTGGATGTTTGTGCAACACACGTATATAGACCGGCATCTTCTGGCTTAACATGTTGGAACACTAACGCAAGTGAATCCTCATCATCACCAAGAAGAACTTTAAAACGATCTTCTGGGTCAAATGGTTCACCATTACGTTTCCATGCGAATACAGATTTTTCACCCGGCTGAAGAATGGTTCCGTCCTTTTCACCAAACAAATCTTTTTCAGCGACAACTTTAATTTGAGCCTCACTTCTAGTTTCACCGAATTTATTTTTCGCAACACATACATATTCGCCTGCATCGCTCTCCAAAACTTCGGTGATTATAAGTTCGTAAAAACCAATATCACTGCCCGTTCGACTAATTTGAATTCTTTCCGAGTCGAAAATTTCACGTCCATTTTTAAAGCTAGAAAATATTTTTAAAACAAATTAATAAGTCTTATACATAATCTAAGTATAGGATTCTAATTTAGCGACGTACAATGTAACTTTTGGATTTGGATCACCTTTCACTTTTATCATAAACCGAATGAAAGTATATTCTAGTACTTCGGTGTCTTTTAATCGAACAGCAAAACTTGGTGCATTTGTTTCGGTCAATTCTTTACGTTTCTCGGCCGATACTGTATATAAATACAAAATATCGAGATTATATATATTGAAATAATCTTACTTAATTACCAACTTACATTCGTGTACAATTAGTTGCGCAGTCGATGTAGCTGTTTCGCTTCCATTAGATGCCTTTGCCACATAAACACCTGTATCAGACTCTAAACAATTTTTTATATCTAGTCGATATGTATTATTACTTTTTTCCGATGTTCGGATGCGATCAGCTAATTGATCGTCCAATGCTTTATTGTCTTTGTACCATGTGACATTGGCTTTGTCACCCAATTGTAATTCGAATGATGCACCTTCACCAGCTGCGATTTATTTAATTAAATCTGAATTAGTTTTAATTCATGATGTTGTATATGTTGCTATTAGTATGGTTAAAAATTTAGTTCTATAGATATAACATTGAAGCGTCTAGAAGCTCCTCTAATTTATAAATCTACACACGCACACAAAAATTTGATTAGTTGTAATTAATAATAAGAAATATTGGATATGTTTCTATTCTATATAATTCGCAGTGTACCAAACAAACTTACGTTCAACATGAGACCCTTTAATAGTTTTAACAAATACGGGCTTTACTGTTGTAATTGCGGCGTGCCCACCACGTGCAGATGTCGCTGATGATTCAAGTAAACGACTTTCTGAGTGACGCTCTGAACCACCACGGTCTGTGCTTGCACTATATCGTGATGATTCAATTCGTGAAGATTCATTTCTTGACGATTCATTTCTTGACGATTCATTTCTTGACGATTCGTTTCTTGATGATCCTATTTTTGACTTCATACGTGTTGACGTACCCTCATAATCGCTTTTAACTAATTTTATTATCATTAAAAAGTTAAATTTTTTTTTTTAGGTTAGAATGATAGAAAAATCAAAAATTATAATGTTTAGTAGGATTGGTTTTGTATAACAGTACAAAATAGTTGGGGAAAATTTGATTTTATAATTATATCAATAATTATTGCATAAATAGAAATGTAAGATAAGAATTATGCTCATGCGCAATATATACTGGTTTAGTTTGTCACAATGACAATACAACATACATTTTTAAACGTGCATGATATATAGGTTTTTTGTTGCGCTATACAATACATTAATGGAGCTTTCAAGTTGAATGTGAAAATAATAATTTGTTCGCCGCCTACAAATTCTAATGTCCCACCAAAAGTTGCGGTAGGTTTCAAACAAAAAACATTATTTATTAAAATATTTGTGTTTTAAATTTATGATTTATATGTACACATATAGTTTGTATATGTACATGGGTTACTCAAAACCTTTACTCTTTTAATAGTTTTAACATACGACACTTTTGAATTAGCTTTTGATGTGTAAACATTTTTGCTGGCGTATGTGTAAGAAAAATTGTATATTGGAGTAATATAGAATTTAATTAATAGTTTATCGAAAAATTGTGCAATAATTTAGTTCAAAATAACCGTTTCGTCGCTACGAACGAATAAATCGTTTCTAGAAACGAAATGTTAATTTTTCAATTAAGATTCTTAATTTTTTTCAAGATTTTTACTTTAATTATGTATTTATTTAAGTTATTTGGTATTTCCAAATCAGTTTAATCATATGTAAATGAGAAAGACATTGCCAGCAACGTAAGCGTTGTGTGACGCCTTTAATTTCAATAAAACAGAGTTCATTCAAATAAAATAATAATAATTTAAATAATTTTATGATTTTTGATTATAATTTTGGAATATGGCCAACTAGAACGGAACTATGCCATTCCTTGTTGGATTAAGTTTTGAGTAAAGTTTTGAAATATGGCCAACTGAAGCGGGGCTAGCCCAATCCTTAATCGATTATAATAAAATTTGGCATGTGCGGTGGCAATGAGATTTGTACCACCTTCTTTTAATAGTGTTTGAATTTATGAATTCCCAATTTATTTCTCGAAATTATTTTGGAGTTTTTTGGATTAATAAAATCCGGATAACTAAATTTCACCCTGAAAGAACAGGAGTCCAAGAAACAATAATAAATTTGCCATACGGTATAAAAACTGCGCCTGCATTTTTCAAAGGTTCGTCGATAAGTTCAGAGATGGTTGACCGCGTGATACACACGATATTTTAATCATATTCTTCACGTCCCATCCCTCGAAGAACATACCGATGACCTTACGCGTACGAAGCGGATATCATGAGAGAGAGAGAGAGAGAGAGAGTGAGAGAGATAGAGAGAGAGCGAAAGAGAGAGACAGAGAGAGAGACAGAGAGAGAGAGAGAGAGAGAGAGAGAGAGAGAGAGAGAGAGAGAGAGAGAGAGAGAGAGAGAGAGAGAGAGAGAGAGAGAGAGAGAGAAATGATGCTCATTTGGTTTCTATCTAAATTTCGGTGGTATCTCGATATATAAGACAGTGTACAGCCCTGGGGACAAAAATAATTTAAATGTGGACACACCGTCTCCACCTCCTTGTTCGCAAAAAATTAAAGCATGTGCCGTGTAGGTTCAATTCAAGTAGATATTAGAACTTCTGCGTCCTGATATTTAAAAAATTATATAGGTTGCTTTGAAACGCCAGACCATCCAGATCTTACTAATTGAACGGGATACCCCTATCTAATGAGTGAAGGCATTTTATTTTGTTATGGTTCTGATAATGACCAAGACGTAAAAGATAGATAAAAAAAAATTTGCAGTATTCTCATAACTCAGCTAATCTGCTATCACTGACCATTATGATGTCGCTAAGACCTACAACAATAATCAAAAAAATATTATTGGTCGCAGGCATCAATTTTTGGAAGGAAATGGAACTGAAACGGAACCATCTCTTCACCGATTTGATGAAATTGGATATGTTCGATGGAATTGGAATTGAATATATTTTTGGATACTATTCTGGAATATGGGCAACTCGAATGGAACTAGGCTTGGGAAAAGGATCATAAAATGATTTTTGGATAAATTACTTGAATATGATGAAACTCATATAATTCCATGGAAATGTTGGCCAACTGAAATGAAACTAGTCTATTTCTTCACCGATTTTGTTTTCTTGTTCGATGCGGTAATGGAATAATATTCGTAAACTGATTTTTTGATAATGTTCTGGAATATAGGTCAATAGGAACGGAACTAGACCATATCATGAAGGATTATGATGAAAATCGATTTGCTCGTTAGAGTGGGATTATAAAATAATTTTGGTCAAAGTTCTTGAATATGGCCAACTGGAACTAAGCCATTCCGATAAGTATGAAATTAAATGAAAATGAGATTTAACATTATTTTTGGATATAATTTTGGAATATAGGCAACTGGAACGGAACTAGGCCGTACCTTGACGGATTACGATGAAAATCAACTTTGGATAAAATTCTTGAATATGGCCAACTGGAACGGAACTAAGCTATTACCTAGTTCCATTCTCGTTGTTCATATTCCAGAACTTCTTTCCTCCGCAAGAAGGCCATTTCTTGACCGATTATGATTTAAACTATTAAGCTATTTCTTAACCGGTTATGACAAAATTGTATTTAATAAGTTTTATATAGGATAAATTAAATATATTTTCCAATTTTCATTCCTTTAAAAAACTATTAACTATTGCCGTAATGAAGAACATATGTTTACACATCACAGGGGTACACAGTTTTGGTAATCGAACTTTTGATAATTTTCTCGAGATTCGACGAAAAATTTATAATAATTGTTAAAAATTGGTAATAATAAAATGCATCATAACCCGCATGATTACCATTTATATTCTTTTAACACTTATAAAACAGTCGTTTGCACTTGAAAGCTCCATTTTCTATTATATAAATGTATTATTTAAAATAATTTTATCTTACCTTCAAGTCGACGACTCGACGCTCTCGATGAATAACGTGATGAAAATGATGATTCATCCATTCTTGAATATCTGTGCTCGCGATAAAGTTCTAATTCTTTGTCACTAAGGTCTGTGCATGAATCGGATGGTTCAACGATATGAACAATATCATACAAAGGTTCGCGATGCGGTAATGTCGGATTAAATATATGATTAAAATCACCTACTTTCGCTTTTGTTATAGTATCTTCTGCGTGTAACGATGTATCGTCTGATTTGACAACGGTCGATCGAATATTTCTTATTTTTTGTTTAGCCGAATGCAATGAGAAATCGACTGGATCATAATCATATCGCGTGTCCAAAAATAATTGACTCTTACGCTCTAGTTCTGCTGTATTCACAAAGAGTTTTTGTGAAATACGGGGCAGTGGCGGCGGCGGTGGTGGTGGTGGCGGTGAAGGAAAACGTTCCTTATGCAAATGTATTCCAATTGACGTTTGGTATGCAATAAATGGTGGCGGATCAAATATATCCGTAAACTGATATGGTGAACGTGGCCGCGGGTCACGCAAATCAACAATACCAAAATGTGAATTTATTTGATGTGTTTGCTCTGTGTATTGTGTGATTTGCTGTTGAGACGATTGTGATTGTTCGTACAATGAGGTTGTATTGCTGGCCGGAGTTTGACTTTTTTGTTCACGATAATAATCGTTAGCTTCGGAAGTTAAGGTTTTTTGCTCGACCGCTTCTTCGGTCTTCACCAAATCACTTGAAACTTCTTTTAAGTTGGTATCTTCTTTTATTTGACTTTTCTCTAGATTTTCACGATTTTTCTCCTCAACAAAACGTTTTCGTAATTCCTCTTGGCGTTTTTCGATTTCTTGGATTTTAGTTAGCTTTTCTGGTTCCTTTGGTGGACTTTGTTCTTGTTTTATTGGTTCTGGTGTTTTAGCCTTTATTTGTTCGACTGGTTCGGGTGATTTTAATTTAGTCTCAACTTTAGATTCGGGTACTTGTATTTCAGCTTGTTTGGGCTGTTTTATTTGGTCAGTTTTAGTATTCGAAACAGTGTTTTCTTGGTTTATTTCTGTTTTAGATTCAACTTTGGTCTCTGTAACTTGTATCGACGTAACGCTATGCGAAGATACTGTCTCAACGTGACTTTTTTGATTATCCTCTTGAACTGCTTCAAATGCAAGGTGACGCTGTAATTTTGCTTTTTGAAATGGTATATGTTCGTGTTGTTCTTGTTCGACCTGACTTTTACTTTTTGTAATTAAATAATCTGTAGCTACGTCAGACGGTCGTACACTACTGCCCTCGTACGATTCGGCACGATGTGGTAATTTCAATAATGGATTCTCGTCTTCGGGATTGATCTGGGTTGGATCGATACGTAAATCATCAGCTGTGTGTTCTTGATGTGTGATTGGATCGTTTCGATAAAATTCTATTAATTGTACCCAATTATCTTTTATTTCAACGGTATTACCAACCAATTGAATTTGATATATATGCTCTGGTGATAAAGATTCAAATTCTAATTTATTTGTTGTCGGATAATCGATTAGTTTTAGAATTGGTAATTTTAAGATTTCTTTCAAAACAAATACCGACCTATCTTCTGATATTCGACGTACTTTACAAATTAATATTCTTGATTTAAATAAAAATAAATAACGTTCTTTTGGTTTCGCTTCTTTTGGATCTATTACTGACCACCATTCGTGTCTTAGTAATCGTCCTAGTTTATGGATATTCCCTACATATGACGTGTGGATGCAATTTATTAGTAATATGGCTATAGTAAGACAAAACTACAATTACTTACCTCGATATCCCTCGATACTAGCTATAAATTTATTGTCTATTGCCCTATGAGGGACGTATCTCATCAACTCTAGGGCGCGCTGTAAATCGGTTACTTTTTCACCAAGTTCACTAGTATATTGGACCAATTCCTATTTTGAATATACATAAATTGAAATAATGTATTCGAATTAAACGGAAACCTAAATCGATAAATTATTATTTTATCAAGCTGCCATTTTGACTTGATCTGTCTTGATTTTAGTTTTTTTTTACTCGCGGCGAACATTATTTGGCAAAACTTCAAAATTTTCAATAAAAAAATATATTATTATGATTACTTTTCTTATTTAATTTGAAATGCCCCTTTTATTTTATATTTTATATAATCGGGAAGAATTTAAAATTTAGAAAACTAATTAAACAGGATAATAATCATTTAGTATGGCGCGCGCGTCATACTTGAAAATATGGCGGATTATTTAAGGCAGCTGATTGATCGGATTTTGTTTTTTTAAATTCAAAAAGTGTTTAATTGAGAAAAATATTTCTCCATTTTTTTATTTCTTTTTTTCAATGTCAATTTGGAATTTTATTTATATAATCCGATTATTTTTGGCAACGAAAATCTAAATTTAGCGATAAGAACAAAAAATTTAATATTGCGATCGCGATCAGTATATTTGTTTTATTCTTTTAAATAAAATATTATTTTTATTGAAAAATTGAAATCCATAACATTTTGGACATTTTATTTACCCTGAGTAGTAGTTGATAGTCGTTTATTCGTTGAATTGGCAGTTGAAGATGTTCTGATAAAGTTTTTTCGTCACCTAATTTTTGTGAAAGGCCCTAGAATAAAAAAAATTAGAAACATTTGATGCATTCAGCTGTGATTTATAATCAAAACTATTTATATTTTCTTTTGACTACACTATTTATTACATTATTTAGACATTTCATATGTAAACTATATGTGGCGTGAAAATGTAAGAGCACATGAGAAACACCTGTCGAGCGCATACAAACATATAAACATTCTGAACATATTATAGTTGTAATTAGATCAATGTAAAGGTCATGAAGGTTAGTTTTATTTTACAAATTTTATTTATTTTGTCGCGCATTATTTGGCCTAATTTCGTACGTCAAAGCAAATAAAAAAATAGGAAACAAAATTCCAGATCTTCGAGAAAAGTTGTATTTACGTACATACGTACATTTATATAAACTATAAATAAATTTACATAATTTCTTAATGAAGTGTTCAATACTATGGCTGATGTGATCATATTTTTTGTGTTGTTCTCGAAAATCATAATGGTTGTGCGAGAAAAAGTAAGAAAAAATTGAATTTTTATTTTTGAAATGAAAAATTAGAAAAAATAAAATTATTTTTGGGACATTACGAAATTGTTGAAAAGAAAAAATCTCATTTTCAACAAAAAAAAAAATAAAAAAAATTTGCTTAATTAAATTTGGATCAAATTTCTGAAATTGTCGAATTACTCACTTACTTTAAACTAAATACTGCCTACGATGAGTTCGTTTTAAAATAGTGTATATATAATCCAAAAAAGTGTTATCCTTATTAAGATGAATGAACAATATTATATTTTTATCTATATGTATAACACATATATATATATATATATATATATATGTAACACTAATATCCACCCACTGTTAATTTTCTTCAAACTTTTTTTTCTTTAAATTCACTATATAGCACATTTAAGTCCAAAAACAGTTAAAATTAATTTTATTTCGAATTTTGTTAGTTAATTTTTATTATTTTTTTTTGAAAACTTAAAATTATGAGTATTAAATTTTTGGATTCGATTTTTTAATTTTTTTTTTTTGCTTTTCCAAATTCTCAAACTGTATATTATTTTCTTGTACTCTACACTTGCGCGCGGACTTTTCACAGTGAAAATTTAGCAACGACTAATTTATGTTAATCTTTTAATATGAAAGATCCGAAATCTGTATTCTAAAATTAAAATATTTTTGCTATTCGAAAAAATGTAAAAAAAATAAAAGAATAAAAATGAAAATTATATAGAATACGAAAAATATATTTATTATAATACAATTTTTATTTTTTTGTACAGTGGTTAATGCGTTTACGGTGCTGAGTGTACGAAATGTTTCACATGTAATATGGATTTATTGGTTTTACTGTACATATATCTTACTTAGCGCGTTAATTATTTATTAATCTATAAATAAATATTTTATTTTAAAATATTATTTATAACTGCCGTCGATATTTTTCCAATGATATTTTTATAAAAAAAAAAGTTTAAATGACTTCTTAACATCACATGTACGTACGTGCTCTGGAGTTCATTTTAATGAGGGTGTGTAGTAACAGAAAATCGAAAGTTCTATTTTTGAGGTTTCACTGTGCAAAATTAATAATATTAATACACAAATTTAACATTCTGAATTAAATTTATTTAAATTTAACTATCGTGCCAGAAACTGATATCGCGTTTAGGCGCAGTAAATCAACAAAATATTTGGCTTATCTGCTGGCTATAGAAAACCACGTATTTTTATTATGATTATAAAGATATATATAAATAGCAGCTATCTTGATTTCGAGTCGCGGCGCTAATTAAAATTAAATAATTAATTGCAATAACATGCATAATTGTCATACACATATTTAGTAAACTTACAGTTCAAACGGTAAAACTTATACACAACCGAGTGGGCGCAGGTTTCACTCAATCAAACAAATGCATTACTTTCGCTTTATGTAAAATGACTACGATACTAAATTTAATGTCTGTCATATCGCATGTATACGAAATTTTAATTAAATAATTATTTAATGCAAAAATGTTTATGTTGTAAACTAAGTACGACAAACAACCGATTCATAATACAAAGTTGGTAAATATATGTAAACAATGTTAATATATTATGTATTATTAAAAATCTGGATCATTCATTTAGTGCCACATAGTGTATATTATTAAGTACCAAATTTTAGTCGACTTTTCCAAGCACTCCCATAGTAAGACATATGAATATTTGCCAAGCACTAATGCAAGACAATTTTTCGTGTCTTTTACTACGTGAGTCCTTGGAAAAGTCGACTAAAATTTGGTAAAATTTCGATATTATTTTTTTTTATTATTATTTATAAATTGTAATAAATAAAACTGTATAAAAATTAAAATTTTGATACTAAATTTTAATCGACCTGGTCAAGCACTCATGCAAGACACTTATTCTATTCTTCAATTTGATATTTTTTGTTATTATTTTTTCAACAGCCGCGGTTGAAAACAGCTGATATCTATATTTTTTAGTATTTTCTTTGAGCTGTAAACAACATGAATGAAACAATTACATTGCATGAGCAAAATATAGTTTAGCTTAATGATATTTAGAACGCCAAATTTTAACTGGACCAAATCAGGGTTGTTAGCAAAACTAAAACCGCTTGAAGTAGATTTTTTCCAATTTTACTTTCAAATATTTGGCAACAAGCAAAATTGACAAACCAAGCGTACAATTTGTTTTCTTTGCAATTCATTTGAGTAAGGTGGAGTTTCCTTTGCCAATCATGTTTTAATTGCTATCGCCGCTCGCGATTTTTATAAATTAATGCTAAAAATTAAACGATTTTATTACTGTTGAGCAGTTTAAAAATTTATTGTCTTGTTTCGGTATTCTATTTTTCAGTTTTTCGGCATTTTGAATTTCGATCTACTTTTATGCGATTATTCATAAAATTTAACTTTCGGTATTATGCATTTTTCATTTTCAGTGTTTTAAGTTTTGAAATTCTAATACGATTCCAGGAAAACTTTTGTGATTTATTTTTGAAAGTTAATTTCTGTGCTTTTTATTTTTTTTATTTTGTGTTAAATGAAATTTTTTGTTAACGATGTCAGTGGAAAAAATATTACCAGCGCGAAATCTGTCAGATTTTCCATGGCAAAAAATTTGACTATATTCCATTGTATGTTCTATACTAATTTATAACATGGGAAAAATTTGTATTCATGCTGTGTACATATGTTATGTTGTTGGCGTCCTCGGGTCATAATATCAACAATTATGTTCCCAGTACGTAAATGCAAAAACATCTATATTAAACAAACATTTGGTTTTCCCAATACTTGGAGTATAAAACCTCTCGAGTATGCCTTATTATTTTACCATTGTGCTCATTACTTTTTTGGTTTTGGTGAGTAGTTGGTGAGTTTATGTTTATTTACGCTTGACAATATAAAATATTAATTTAGAGACAATTCGAAAACCAGTGCAAGTGCGGTTTCTTATTGTACTCAATCGAGAAACAGAGAAAACTTACCGAAAATTGCGGATACGTGCAAGAAGTACAAATTACTAGAGGTGGAGATTGTTATGTACGAAATTTATTATGGAGGGGTTCGGAAACCCCAAACTTCGGGTCATCAACAAACATTAATAAAACGACGTTCCACACCGGATGGCTCAGTGTGGACTGGTCGCAGAAAATTGAGAGAAATGAGCTTAAATAATTTTGCATCCAAAACATGAGCTATGATTACAAACGAGAATAGGACAAACGACTATCGTTCGCCAAAAAGTATGGTTATATGACGAATCAACATTCGCCGATCAGAGAGTCTGAAAGTTAGAATCAAAAAATGTATATTTATACTTTCAACATATTATAAATCACAAACTCTTCTACATAGTATAAATTTCAAACTCTATCTGTGATTTCAATGTCTCATCGTGATAAACTTTAGACCGTAGTCTAATTGTGATGCGGTTTACACCAATGCATAGAGAATTTGTCTTGGCAGAATTTAGACTATGTTTTATCTCGTTCCGGCGCCAATCAACAAAGAAATGCAATTTTTTTTTAAATTGTCGTTAAGTGCAACGCATTTTTTCAACCCAAGCATTGAGTGCTGGAGTAAAATCCACGCAATTTAAAAAAAAAAAGAAAAAAAAGTGCAACCGCTAAATTATTCTAAAAATGTACCAAAATTATGTAGAGTGACAGTACAATGTTGCGGACGGCATCGTGAAAGCTTATATGCTTTCACCGTCCGCAACATTGTACTGCAGGACAGGACACTCAGAGGTTATCGAGAGGACCGAACGCCATATTGAGTTTAGTTACTGTGTTATTCGCAGTAAACCTCAATCCAATTCTTTAAGTCACTCCGAGAGGCATGCCTATAGGAAGACATCACGTATCTCAAATAGTGGAGGCCATGTACCCGACATCCGGGGATTTCCCCTACAATCCTTTTCCTGGTTCAGAAAGAAAGAGATAAAGAAAAGGAAAGAGGGAGAAAGAGCAATCTTGGCATCGAAAGGAACAGTCCATAATATTCACGAGCACATCCTAAAGATATTTTCGTCATACAAATCCTTAAAATTTAATAAACAATTTAGAGACAAATCTTTTTGAAAATTACATAGAAAATCCTTGCTATCGATTTCCGTCTGTATAGTATACTCTAGATCGCTGGGAACGACTGATAATTGCAATACATAAATTGAATTGTTCTTCGAATTAGATAATAAATAATCCAGAGTAAAATGCCTGCTCTCTCTCGTGCTTTTTTCTTAATACTCATGAAATCGCCGAGTCAGCTGAGTTTGACAAAACATATTCTTGTATAGATCCATGCTAGCCTGCACTAACATGAACGATGCCCCATGGTAGCCTATACTAACATGAACGAAGTGTCGGTCCCATAAGTTCTACATTCCAATAGAAGGGTCGGGCCTAGATTTTTTCAATTTAATTACCGATCATAACCGGAAGATGAAAAATGCTTATTGCATTCTGTCTCTGTTGAGATTCGAACTCGATCCAAACGGTAAGACTTACAAAAAAAACCTTCAATAGATACCATCTGCTGTTTTGGTTATAAAATATTTTTAAACCGCACTAGTTTAGATGAGCCGGTTGATAAGGTCCAATGACAAAATAAATATAAATATCGGACCATGCCGAATTTTTGCGTAAAATTCCGAAAATCAATATTTATACGTAAAGGAATTTTGAAATTTCCGAATTTCCTGATATATGTACTACGTTTCAAAATATTCCTTAAAGCCTGCATATTGAAAAATAACCTTGGAATTTGTCCATGTCACAGAACATGTGTGTGACACAACTTCGATGCGATTTTGTATAGGTGTTGTTTATTTGATAATTCTAGACTGCCCACATAAAAATTGTAGGTTTACGTGAAATAAGCATAATATACTTGTAAAATGAAATAAAATTTTAGTCAGATTGTTATACTTAAATTACACATTGTTGACATGTCGAAAAAACGTTTTTGTTGACACATTGAAATTTCGTCAAGGTTAACAATAATTCTCGACGGCGACATACTGAATAAAATTTCTCATTTTAAGTATTTCTAATTTATAGATCAATAGTTTTATCAATTAATCTTTATCGTATGATTTATGGACTAACTTTAGTTATTTTATTCAAATATAGGTTGGACACTAATGGCACTATATTATCTATACTTCTAAATTTCTAAATAGATCCATGCCAAATTAAATTGTATTATTGCCTTTACACTAAATTATAGTATAAAACCATTTGAATGAAATGTTTATGAGTATATTGGCACCGGTCCATAAATTTCGGGAACTGTATATACGTTAAAGTTAACAATTTATTAGATTTATACAGTTTTTAAAATTGTGAACAAATTTATGCTGAACCCTTCAATTTTGTATTAAAATAGTTATATTAATGATACGCACTCATAAAATGTCTGGGGACTACGTCATCGATTGTTACATATATTGTATATATGAGCAATATATTTAAAATTAGTGAACTATTTATGTTCGTATAGAAAGCAAACGAGAGCGTGGAAACGAGCAAAACAACATTTGGTCGTCATCAACATGTTTTTTTTTTGATTATGTAATAAATTGAAAAAATCGTAAATATAACCAGTATACGCTCTGAAATCGGCGAATTCATTATCGCCCGCCAAAAATACCTTGTTTAATTAGGTGCATCGACTTTTTCTATAATATGTATAAATACATTGTTGTAAAATGCTGTTAATAAAATCTTGGACACATTTGTTTTTCGATCCAATATACATTTACTATACTATCACAGAGAGAATACAAGCGAAAATATTTTGTACTAAAGAAATATGTGATCTTTTAACGACTTTCCACAGTTAAAATAATGAAAAAACAAAAAACTGTTTAATTTCTTGTTATCAACATACATCAGAGTAGACTTTTTTATTTTGATTGATATTGCCATCTGCACTGATACAAACATATTATAAGACGATATTTTATTTTGATCTTTTTATTTAAATTCATCTTTTATGAAATGAGAACCACACAACAATAAATGTTTCTTGATATATGTATTGTTTAAAACTTTAAAAAGAAACAAAATGTAAAATTCTTAAAGAATTGGGTTTTGTTGATTATCAAGCATAGTTTTAACAAACAGTGTTGGAACGTATAATAGTGTACCAGGGTGAACTGAGTTTAATATGTTTGTTTACTATGCTTTCACATTTGGAATATGTACTATCAATAATGTCAATAAAGCTCGATATTTATTAATAAATTCGTATACAAATCGCATAATAAAAAAAATTTATTACAGAAAATAATTAAAAATTCTTGGCAACCAATTGTGTTTATGGTAAAATAGGTAATGCCAAGGTTAACCGTAAGATAACAAATAAATAAAATGCAGGCCATTGAATAGAACCGAATAACAAAAATAATCAAAACGAATTTTTAAATCAATATTCAAAGATTTAATTTCACCAAGAAACATTAAGTTGAAATATATCTTTATTTAATGAGGTAGTTTACACCGTCATAATTACCCTATTACCTGCACCCGCATATTTTCTAACTGTTTCATATATGTTTTCAAATATATTTTGTATATTGAAGATTGGAAAAGCAGAGAACACGACACCCAGAGCTCATGGTACTAAAAAATGGTATAGCGGACATTTTTAGAAGTTGTTAACTCGGCGAAAACATTGTCTAAAATCACGACGATTAAGAAAAATTTAATTAACGGATTTTATCGTTTGAATACCAAAATGTGCCCAAATTTGGCAGCACTAATTGCAGCACACTATGTTGTGTGTGATTTGTTATTGTTTAGGGCCTAACAATAAATAGAAAAATTGTTGGTTTTTGTTTTCTAAAATTCACCAATAAGCGTGATCTATGTTAAAGCTTTAAAGACAAACACTTTACGCGCCTTAGTTTTAATATCTAATGTGACAGTAACACGACAAATGCTAAAGTGGTGAACCCGATGTACTAAATGATTTGGCTGTTTTCAAAAAATTTAACAGGTGCGTTTTACACAGGTCTCAGATCTAAAAGTACGTCTAGCACAAATATATCATAAAAATTATATGGCCGGATCCAGATATACAGTGCCAGCAATTGAATTAAGCATCAATGAATTCCTACGTTGACGTGTCAATAATCCATACACAACGTAGACAATGTAGATATCGTAGACAACGTAGACAATTTGTAGAAAACGCCGATAATGTAGACGATTGATAGAGGGATTTAGTGAACTTGTTTTAAATTACGATCGCAATTTAAATATTAATTAAAACTCAAACATTGATTAGAAAATAAATTTTTGTTATATTTGATTGTGATTGAGTAGAATTTGAATTATATATTTTGAGTGCAACTGTTTAAGTTAAAGTTAGGGTACAATTTGTACTATGAAATTGAGATTTATAGATTATTTGAGTGCAATGTACATAAATTATAAATATTTACTCATATTTGAGTTTGCATAGACTGCGAAGTATATATTTTTTGAGAGGATTTGCTTAAGTGAAATTCCAGAATAGAATCCTAGAATGAATTTGAGCCAAAATCTTTAATGGATTTTTAGATGAAGTGAAAGTAAAGTAATTTTTTCAATATTTAAGTACATTATAATTTTAAATTGAGTTAAAAATCAAACAATAAGTTGAAGAAAATATTTTGTGTTATTTGAGTTTG
Source organism: Tipula unca (assembly GCA_951394425.1). Taxonomy (NCBI): domain Eukaryota; kingdom Metazoa; phylum Arthropoda; class Insecta; order Diptera; family Tipulidae; genus Tipula; species Tipula unca. Next base: position 94,019,131 of record OX596382.1, read on the forward strand.
GCCCAAGATTTTGAATTATAATTTAAGATATAAGAATTTAAGTCAAGTTAGAGCGAAATTTATAAGTAAATTTAAAACAAACACATTCTTTAGTTAAATTAAACGAGTGAATATAAATTAATATTTGAACTGAATATGAACAAAAGTTGAGTGCAACTTTAAATTATGTTTAATCGTATTTGTACTTCAATAGCTTTTGACCTATGTTGAGTGGATTTGCTTAAGTATAAAGTTCAAGCGAAAATTCTAGTATGGGCTTGAATCAAGTTTTATTTAAAGAGTATTTCAACGAAAATTTGTTACGCAAAAGTATATTTAGTAATATTTGAAAAAATTAGAAATTGTGTTTGAACTTTTTAAAGGATTTACTGGACACGAATTTCGATGCATTTAGTTTTTAATATAATTCGAGGCAGAGCTATTGGGCAAGACCGTGGGGTTGACCAGTGAGATGTCTCGTGAGATGTCTCATGAGATGGTTTGTCGCTGTATATTACTGGAACGAACATCGAAAGGTATGTTGCCAATGGAGTCGTGAGCCAGTTACGATTCCACAGAATTTTTTTTACGTTCTGCATTATTTGTTTGTAAAATCTGATTTAACAAAAGCATGCGGAAAGATAAATCGGCATAACGCATGCATTATTGATTAGAAGTTAACTTTTGGTGGCCACGACAAGTTGAAAAACAACGACCTTTGACCGCGTTAATATTTGGTGTGTGATTAGAGATTACAATTTGATTTACCCTATTGCATTGCGAGTCGACATCCCTTATAGACAACAGAGACGGTATCGACAACGTAGACTAGACAGTTCATAGTGTGATTTTGTAAACTAGTTCTAAACTACGGTGATCAGATATCTGTACAGCATTTCAATCTAATTTATCCTCTCAGTAATTTAAGTTAAGTTAGAAAGGCTTAAATTTAAATTATTATTTTTCCATAATTTATCTCAAGAAATTTAAAATATTTATAATGCAATGTAATCTGAAGGGCCTATTTTATCTGTTACATACATATACGGTTTTTCGAAGCTCTGATATGATTCCATAACTACAGAGGAAATAAAATTAAAACTAAAACTAACAAATTATTATTTGTCAATTTCTAACATTGCGTAATCTACCTCGCCCATCCCTGGTAACCACACCATAGCTATTGCAAACACTTAAGCATTGGTTGGAATTTTATATTTAGAGTATTACAAAGCATCACCATTGAAGAAATTAATGTAAAAACTGCGTATTCATCATCTGCGGACAAAATCGAACCACCCACAATAAAACGGCATGATTGAAAAATGAACTATGTTCTATGTATATTTAAAATTGCAATTTTGTGTTAGGCCTGTTGTACGTCGTACAAATATCAATTTACATTTGTACGATAGTGAAATAAGGATCGTTTGCTATATTTCTGTGTTAGATTATTTAGAATTAGCCTTATGACGCTAACCATTGTAATATCTGTTTCGGCAGCTGGTCAAAACAGCCAAATTTTCAAAAACAAATAAAATCAATTGGAGAAAGCTACGTTTGGTAACTAATGGTTCCTTTATATAACTATGATGATTCATAGAAATATAGCATATTATCTAGAAATGAGATAATGTAATGCCTTAGCCAATTAGCCCAATTAATTTGGATAGCGAAATTTGCTTTGGGGAGTAATAAATTAAATCCGGCCTTAATCCCTGGTAATAATGATTGGTATACTTATTAATTTAAAGAATGTAAAGTTGGTATTACCATTTTTACATCTACGTCTACATATGTAATTAACATTTTCAATCAGATTGGAAAATCGATGATTGGAAAATTGATGATTGGAAAATGTCCAAGATAGTAAAACCGAAAAGATTTTCGACCCACTTCTATCATGTCTAATTTGTCAAAGTGTTTCGAGCATATTATGAAAATACAAATGTTGAACTTTTTGGATTATGGTAAATTGCTTTGTGGTTGTCAATTCAGTTCCACAGTTCAACGAGTGCCCTTACTTTAATATGCAATGATGTTCGCGAAAAATAGTAAAAATAAGCATATGAAACTTTACGAAAGTATTTGATTCAATTTACCATAAACTATTACTAACAAATTTGAAATGGGAATTTAAGTTTTCTAGTAGTGGTATTATTCTAGTGCAATTATTTCTAGCTAACATAATTTAGTCAGCTTATGCTAATAGTAAGTATTCAAAATTCATATCTTTATCAGCTGGTCTACTTCATGGATCGTGTGCTATAGGGCCTATTTTATTTTCATTATATATCAATCAACAGCCTTCAATCATCAATTAAAATTGACACTTGGAAATTTATCTTGTGGGTTCAATTAATAATTCGTTGGATCTCATTAATAAAACTAATAATGATTTGATATCAATTTCGATTTGGAATAGTAACAATAAATTAAATCCTTATGAAAATCTCAGTCGATTATTATTTATAAATATCCGATTGACACTGTTGATTTCTGATTTAATTGTTAACAATAGTTCAGTACTGACATTCTGCGTGCTGATCCTGAACGAACTGTGCAGCGATCTCTGAAAGGAGAGCCACCATGTGGTAGGCGCAGAGGTCGTTGCAGGCGACGATGGCTCCACGATGTAGAGAACGACTTGGCCTCTTCAGATCGTCTTAGACAGTATGAAGACCATGCTCAGGATCAAAACCGTTGGAGCCAAATAGTTGACTCAGTAAGGGGCCAGTAATGACCTTTAAAAACTGATTATTATTAGTTCCGTACTCTAAGAAAGTAAAATGTTTGTTCTTGCCTTCAGTTTCATGATAGTAAATTTTTAACCATGGAATTCATATTTTTAATAATATTTGTTTTGCCTTGAGAAAACCGGTTGGTGCAGTTCAATTCAGGAGGGAGTTTCTTTGTCGAAATATTTAAAGTAAGTTTTCCCTACGTACGAGAAATGCCTAGATATTGAAGATGCGACTTACTTTGACTATTCCAATGCATTTGACGGGCTCCTACCGCATGAAAAAGGACATGTCCAATCTAAATACCAGACGTATAGACGGCGATATACAGATTGCTATGAAAGATTCGATTCCTAATAAATTGGTGGCCTAGCCTCGACGTCATGGCTGTTCGTGTCAACGTGGTCAATTCATCGATCATTTGGGTCGCTGTGAACACTTTAATTGACTCAGCAGCTGTGATACCTGTAGTAGTATGTCCCAACGATCAACTTATCTTGGTGGGTGACTTTAATCTACCCGACATAGATTGGCTTGATGTCGATGGCACTTTTACACGGTCGAAAGAGTATTATCCGTTATCGACTACATTGTACTTCGAGGTATGTCCATATTTGGATTTCACCGTCTGCGAGAGCATCCATCATTCGCCGATCACGGTAAATGCTTTAATTATAAAAGCGACTACGCTTCGTTGAATGATTTGGAGTTTCAACAACTTGACGCGATTTCAAACGAAATTGTGCTGATGTTCAACGGCCTTCTTAAGAATGATATTAAAAGGCACGTCCAGTTAGCTAAAAATGTAAAAACTGAATTTCGGGAGCCAAGGTTCAATAACGAGTTAGTGCATCTAGAGAAAGCCCGTCATAAGCTCCATTCCTTATATGGGCGGTATGTTGTGAAATTTTACTCCGATTCCGATAGTCCGGAAAAAGCTTAAATACAAATTTTAAATTTTATACAACCAATAATATAGACTGAATTGAGGAGCAACTGGTATCGCTTCCCAAGAGAGTTTTGAAGTTCAATAAACAGCGAGTGAATCAAGTAATTTGTTCTCCGTCGTCCATGACTTACTGGAGCTCCATCGCTAATCATCCATCTACGAAAATCACATAGTTCCATTGATTTTACGAGAGTATCCAAAAACGGACCGTTTTGTACGCACTTCGATGTCAACCTTTTATGCTACAAATGGTAAAGTAATCCCAGAATATCATTTTTACAAACAACGTTTTTGATATATATTCTTGTGTTAATCGTGGCGTTCATTTTCTTACCATTAGTGGACTTCGTACAGCAGATGATAAAATCTAATTACGCCATAGTTCACGCTTGCTAAGAAAGAGGGAAAAGGAGACGATGTAGCGGTTTTTGCATTTCTTTTTTATGTTAAATGGTTTGAAACATTTCTCACTTGTGCACTGCCATACGACCTGCAACTTTTGAAAGTTCTGAATAGCGAGAGAGCGACAAAAAACTGAATTGCCGATATGCTACTCTTATGAAACTGCAAGGACAACTTATGTATTTTTTATACCAAGGCGTGCCTACCCTGAAACTAAGATAAAAATGGTTCTTGTATTACAAAGTGAATGTTATTACATTCGATATTAGGTATGTTAGTGACTACAATAAAAAACGTCAGAATATCAAGAATGAAACCTCAGTACTTCCCATATTAAAAATAGGTTCCATATTAGTATTTTTTATTGTGCGTTCATTATTCAATTGCGAGCTGAGATCATATACATATATACGTATCAATGAAATTAAAATCAATTTTAGCAACTCTTAAACATTGCTCGAATGGCCTGAAATTTATTATGCATCTGGTTTCTTCTATAGGCAGAAAAAAATTGCAGGGTGACCCATTAACATTTCTGCAAATTGACCTCCTTATAACATAAGGACCTCCTTATAACTTATGCTAGGAGGTAGTCCTGGTGGTTTTGATGATCTTTATATTATATACGAAACAGAGATTTTCTTAGTTAAACGTCCTTATTTTAAGGCTCACTGACTCTTATACTATAATGAGCACCTTTCATCAGTTCATCACTGAAATATCAGGTTGGAAACAAAAGTAGTTTTATTTAAGGAGTATAGTTTTTCGTAAAAATTTCATACTTTTTTCAAATTCATTTTTTTTATTCGAAAGTGTTGAATACCGAAGATTTTTTTGTTTAGATGTTGTTTATCCCAACATGCATTTCTGTGTATATTATTAATGTTTGCTGTGGCTGCTAGATGATCCGCCCTAGAAAGAAAATCACTTTTCGTATATACGAAAAACACTTTTCGTATAATTGTACAAATTCGGGTATGTCCTTTACGAGCGAGAAACCACTGCTCGCCCACAAAGTGTAGCTCCTCAACATTTATATACTCTACTTGAATATACGATTGTATGTAAGCTATTTGCTCATATAGTGCGAGTTTGGTATAGCGTTCAACGTTTTCCAAGATTTATTTAAATAATGTTTTCAAATTTCTGTTTTATACTAATAACTCCTACTCCCTAAATAAACCTACCATATTGGTACGACGCTGCTATATAAATTCTGAAGTATCAGTATATTTGAGATCGAAACTCCAATGAGTCGCATTCGATTGGGGCAGTGGATTTCACTTTTGTAAACGCTAGTAAGGCGGGTAGAACAGAAACATACAGGAACTATCACATATTGATTCATGCTCAATCCAGAACAAGTCAATTCCCTCAATTTCTGATGTCAAACAGCAACCGTCCTTGGACAAGGCAACTGCTTATGGTAAATCAGCCCTTCTTAAAATCCAAAGACAACTTCACCACACGCAACAACCGCAAGCTGATCTTCAACAAAGATATTCCAAAACTTCGGATCTCGGCGAAAGATCTTTATTCAGAGGAAATTTTTAAAACAGATTCAGCTCACGTTTGGGTCACCATTTATGCCGAGCATGCTATTTCTAGAATGAGAGTGAGAATGAAAACCTAATTGTCAAACTAACCTATGACTGGTTTGACTGGAGTGTGCAATGTCATTTGACCGTTGTCAAAGAAATCGTTGTACAAAAAACTAGGACCATAGAAGTAAGTGTAAGACTATTTGTCTGGAGAATCAAACCAGCTCTTGTCAACAGAGAATATAAAAATTATTTTTTATTAGATACAATTTTGTATGTCAATTAGACGATTAGACTATAGTTTATAGTAACAACATTTAATTTCCAAAAAACATGTTTTCGTGATAAAAATTGTTTGACTCCAAATATAAAGTAACGCAAATTATAAAAACTGTATATAGTTCGGAATAACTATTAGTGTACAAAAAATTAATATCATAATTCACTGTTGGTTATTTCCTATATTTAATGAATAAAATTGAAAACATATTTTCTGAAAACAAACATCAATATATATTATTTCTTTACTCGTCATTTTCCTGTCATACTCATAAGTCACAACTAATGACCTAATTTACTTAAATGTCAAAAATTAACAAACATATAAAAAAGTAAAAACATTATAACTGATCACTTCGGTGTTTCCACGGGAAAAACAAAATTAAAAATGACGTAGTCTGAGATTCAATTCAATATACATAATATCATAATTAATACATAATTAAAATTGATGTAAAAATATATTATTATTTTTTTACCATAAATACAAAAATAATAATTTTGACAAGCCTTGAAATTAATTTTAATTAAACATATTATTATAACACCAATTAAAAACTAAAAACAAAATTTCAATTAAAAATTTGTCATCTGTTGTTATAATTCTGTACATATACCTATACTATTTATATAATAAATGTAACATTTTTGTGAATGTGTGGTTTCTAAAATTAACAATTTTAATAAACAAAATAAAATCAACAAGTATTTCATCATAACTACCTAACAGAAATCTAACCGTGTATATAAATTGCATCAACACAAATAATCCAAAAGAGACTGAATTTTGATTTAGTGGCTAGACGCCACTGAAAAGAGACGAGAAACACATGCGGTTTTCTTGTTTTATTAAAAATTAATTTAAAGAAAAGTACAATAAAAAAAAATATTATCTTGATCAAAATTTGGATGCTGGCCAAATTTAAATGAATTTTTGTTTGTTAGTTGTATAGTTGAAACTATAGATGGCAGTATAATAACGAAAAGTGTGTCTTAGCTAAAATAAAATAAAAATTCAAATTATATCAACTTACATTAAAAAAATCACGAGCAATTTGATTTTGTTCCAAAAATTCGAGTGCTATCGGTGCATCACGACAAAAATTGGCGTGCTTATCAAAGTCTCGTTCAAGCCGTAAAAATGTTTTTCCAATCATATTAGGATCATTCGCTTGATACTTAACCCCTTCTATAAGTACACTAAAATAATATTAAAAGAATCGTATATGAAAGCAATTAATTAATGTGTCCATTATATGAATTATAGCTAAACTAATACTCACGTATTATGAAAATCGGCAATTTGTTTAAAATTCAAAAAGATTTGTTCTTTACTGTCACGTATGAGACGCGGGGTTGTAGCCATATCTGCCATTTTCATATAATGATCAACAACGAATTGTAAATCACGGCCAAATTCCTCTTCGGTTTCAATCAATTCACGTACCACAGCCTCACGCATATATTTCGTATTCTGTGCACTTCCAAAAAATAATGCCGATTGTGTTGGTTGACTATCTAAAATATTAGCCGGAATCCATCCTTCTTTTGCACCATCGCCACCGTCAAATAAACGGACAAGCCATCTGTGTATTATAAATGCAATAAATTAATTTTTTTTTATGTAATGACAAAATATTAAACAAACTGTCAAAAATAAGCTATAGTAGAATTTATAGCGAATTGAGATAATTAAAGTAAATCGTAAAATTTAATTCTATCTATTTTACATTGATTTTTTTTTATTTAATTTTAATTTTTTTTATAAAAATATAGGTTACATTACAACAAAAGACGAATTATATAACCGCAAGTTGAATAAACTTGTTGTTTTATTTATTATAAAATGGTGTCATATGTATAAAACAGCCTGCGCACCATTTTGTGTATGTACGGATTCAGAAATGTCATTCTTAATATCTAAAATCTTGTATACACCACTATTCATTATTCATTCACTTGACACAAATGTAAAATTTATTTCTGTAACAAAAATATAATAAAACATTTATACTGTAAATAATTTCCATTTAAATGTTTTTTTTTGTTTTGATATTTAAATGTCTGGTTCGTATGTGGAAAACTGTATACATATTGTAACGATAAAGAAAAACAAAAAACTAGTTAGGGAAATTTTTAGAAAAGCGAAACAAAAAGGTGAATAAACTGAGAAGAAAATAGTAAACTAAAAATAGGAGTTTAAGATAAATTTGGTTGATCAGCATCAGTTCGGTATAATTAATGAGGGAAACCAAAAAAAAAAAAAATGTAGACGCACCGAAAAATAAACGAAATTATTGCCTTGACATCATAACCTACACTCATCGATTTTTCGTAATCGCATATATACGCATACATGCATACATAGTTTTTTAATTGAATGATTTACTTAAATATAAACGTGGGCAACGGAAACTGCGCGATTTGCTTCACAATAAATGTACTTACTTTTCACCCTCCTTTGGTTTTGGTAATGTTGTTTTTGGTGCACCGTCACGTTGTCGCATCAATTGCGTTTTTGTTGGTCGTATCGATGCTTTATATTTAGCTGCTGTAACATCAAGTAAACTCTCACTTTGAATATCTAGTTCGGGATCAAGTTTAGCACGTTTGGCAGCAGATTCACTTGAAAATATTAAAAAACAAAAAAAAAATGTATATTAATTGTATATTTTTCTTCTAAATTTATTTATTTTTTTAATTAGTCAAACATATATATATGTATTATATTTAGCACTATGTGTTCACCTTGGTGAGTTTTCATTTTGTTGTTCATCACACACGGATTTACCAGTATTTAAAACTTCAACCAAATCGCCACATTTAAGTGTTATTGAACCAGTATCACCTTCACCCAAATGATCGCGATTTACAACCGCAATATTATATTGTAGCTGAAATTAGAAAAGAAAATAATTAATTTTCTATTTTTTAGTTTAGTTTTCGTAATTTTTTTTATATTTTTTTAAGAAACAGACGTCATGGCATCACACAACGGCGAAACCTTGAGAATATTTTGTGTTTTTTTTTTCAAATGTTCTCGAAACATTATGGATTATTAATTTAATTTTGACACTTTTCAAGTTTCTCAATTACATTTCGGATGGATATCTTTCAAAATGATCTGTCTAAAATAAATGGAAATTTGTATATAAATCCGCATCAATCGAGTGAATCATTTAGAATATTAGGTACTCTTGCGTGCGGCTTGACAACGTTTTGGTGTATATTACAAAATTTGATTTTTATTGGCATTCATTAGGATTAACCTGGTATATTCTTTGCTTCTAAATGGTAGTACAAAGTTAGTTTCCATAATAATATTATGACTAATGAGCGTATGATACATATGTTTTTTTTTAAAAATATAATTACCGGCCCGTGGGTCTTAAACCAGAGTGGGCAACATTTTAATATTGGACGTTAAAATCGTATATAATCGATATGCAAACGTTTTTCATTTTTGAATTGTAAAAAAAGTTTTGCAAAAGTAAAAATAATATAAAATAAAATTGTTCGATACCAAATTTTACCCGACCGAAGCACTCACAAATGAAAGCATCAGTGCAATACTATGTTTCGTGTGTTTTGGCTATGTGAGCGCCAGACACGATCGTCTAAAATTTGGTATCGATTTATTTTAAATTCTATTTACTATAATTTATAAATAACAATAACAAAATAAAAATATTCTCAATACCAAATTTTAATCGAAATGGCCAAGACTCACATAGTAAAACACACGAAAAATTGTCTAGTATCAGTGCTAGATAATTTTTCACATGTTTAACTATGTGAGTGCTTGGCAAGCTAAACCAAAATTTGGAATCGACATTTTAAAAATGTGTTTTTAAGGAAAAAATTAATTTCGACATGAGTTTAAAAAAAACTTTTTAATGTTATCTATCATTTTTATTATAGATTTTAAAAGAAAGAAATTAGCTTAATTTAATTTCAATAAGCCAGAAAAAGTCAGCCTGTTTTAAATTCGGCACCTCTACAGTTTATTAATAGTTGTGTGAACCAATTTTATTATAATTTTTAATAATACGAATGAACATTTTAGAAAAAAAATTAATGTTTTCAATAACAGTTATAAACTTACAATATTAATAATTTACACAATGTACTGATCTAATTCCCCATTTGAATAATAATAAAAAGACATATGCTAATGTCAATTACAACAGGTATAAGGTGGAAATATATAAAAATAATAAACAAACAATTATAATTTAAAATTCCTGTATTGTTACTTTTGACGATTTCCAGCGATAGGTCTGCCAAATATGATGAACGTGAATGTGTTGAAATATGATGATACTTCCATCTAATTCATTTACCTTTAGATTTTATCGAACTATTAATTATATTAACAGTTACAGATAATAAGAATTAAATTTATAGAGAAGAACTAGTTTGTTAGAATTTAAAAAAATGAAAACGATATGTTCACCAAGTATTCATTTTTCATTTAAATATATAACATGGATTGTTGTAGAAGGAGCAAACGTCCATTTTAGTAAAAACATTTAAAATTTGAAATTATGGATTATGATAATATAATTATATTATACCAAAATCTTATAATTGCTTCTAACTCTTTCTACATCAAGATGTCAGAAGCAATGATAAGATTTAGGCTGTTTGTAAATGAAATATGACAGTTTCCGGGTAACTAACTATTTTGACAAACACTTCAAAACATCTCCAGACACTCTACTTAGACTCTACCAGACCCCCATGAAACTTGAGAATTGGACTTAAACAATTATCAAAATATAACGATACCTATAATTGACAAAACACAGACCTAACACTTTTTGATTTTATACAAATTTTTAAATGTTATACAAATTTTACCAGCCACATGAAATTCCGTCTGCCAGTCTATATATCTCTAGTTAAACTAATCTATTGTTGAATTTTTTCCATCAAATTTTATGAAAATGTAGTTTGCTGAACCAGTCCAAGCAGTAAAATAATATTCAACAAATATTGCGTGCATGTAAATTGGGTATACTGACGAAATCGATTATGTCACGATTCATGTTGAAAAAATCAATTTTGATAAAATCTGTGAGTCGGGCTTGCAAAAATGACAAGCAAAAATAAAAATAAGATGAATTTATATTATTTTTGGTGCTAGGCTGTATTTGTATCTGAATTGATGTTGGGATTATATAGGGATAGAATTCGCTATGTTCTCGATGTTTGCTAACTTGGTTAGAACAAATCGGAGGCATTTATAGGATTAGGAGTATAAGTCGTGCCAGTTGTAATTTCATTTGATGTAAGGCCAACATTTCATATTTCGGAACATTATATCGGTCATCTCGGCTAATTTAGGCTAATTTAGTAAATTTAAAAAAAAAAATTTTTGATGGAATTTCCCGTCCCTAAATTGTTCGTTTAACACTAAAATGTTTGAAATTAAAATCTAACAATTTAATATGGAATTTTAGTTTTTTAACAAAAACAGTAAACATCCTGTAAATTTAAGTTTAAATTTTAAATTTAAATTTCTGTATAAAAAATTAGATTGCATACATATATCAAAAATTTAAATAGTTTCTCTTGACACTGCCACAGTTTTGGTATCCAGATAGTTGTAAATATTTAAAACGTACGAGTACGTAACCGTGCAAAATTTAAAAATCAGCCAATACCTTATTATTCAAATTACAAATTTTTACGTTAGTATGAGAATTAATTATTTTTCCAAATTTAGCAATTAGGTTTTGAATAAAACATTAAACTTTCAAATTACGCTACACTACAATTTTCTGTTTTCCAATCCGAATTCGACATCAATTTCGTTTAGAATTAAAAAGAAAAGAGTTAGTAGTTTTGAGAAATGACAATTACATGTTATTTATTGACTATAAATTATGGAACTTTAAAATTTTTTCTTCAAATTTATTAATTTTTCAAATAGTTTTTTTAACAATCTGCGACCTATAGGAAATTTAATTGTAATGTTATTTAACCTGAAACTTTGAAAATTCAAATTTAGTTTTGAGATATTACGTATAAAATTGTGAATTATGAAAATAATAAAACTCTTGTAATTTCGGATTTTGTATAGAGCGTGAAGACACTTGATCTCTTGGGAGGTTTGTTCGGAATAGTTAAAATATTGAGTAAGGTAACATCGTATATAGCGAATACGATTATAGAATATTATGTAAACCACTCAGAGTCAGTGGCAACCAGGTTGTGCATAAATATGAATGGGATAGTAATTGTGTTTTGACATATTCTAAAACGGATTAATTATATAGCGATTAGTATTTTGTGAGTTCTACTAGTGATCATTTAAACATCTAAGTATGTGTTGGAGATGATTTATCCATTTTACTAATTATTTGTTCCTGACATCTCCATCAAGTCTCCCTTAACTATTCGATGATGTAAAAATAATACTTTGGTGTTGTAAAAATAATAATTCGGAAATTTAGAACACTAAGCAAGAAGCATGAAAAGAAACTCTGTGCTCTATTGCCAAGACTCCCAAACTCTTAGAACAGCGCCGAAACTAGGCTAACTAGTGTCTATAAACCCAAAAAAGTTATCACTTTTAAAAGCGAGAAACAAATTGGTAAAATCAATTCTGGTATAAGAGTCCTGACTGTGGCAGTTTGTTGTGCTATCAGGCCAAATTTTGTCATTCTCTTAAAACATTTTAGAAAGCATTCAAATTCATCTAACAAATATATAACGGATAGAGAATTTCCAGGAACTAATGTAAAATAATCATTAAATTGTACATACTTCTGATACTAAATCTCAAGAATTAAAACAAAAGGATGCTTCAGAGAAAATTGCACATAGTCGAACAACAGAGCCCGCTGTTTATAATTGCTTTCAACAGTTGGAGCAACAACAGAATCAGCCAGAATAAATAAAGCAAAATCGACCAGAAATTGCAGGTGCTGCTACAAATAGCGTCGAATATTTTTTTCTTCGTTTGGCAAGTGCTTAATTCACCGTACACCAGAAGCTATACAACCGTATCTCAAAACTCCTCCTACACAAATTTCTGGTAGAGATAAAATTATGGTTTTACAAGCATAAAGGCTAAAGTACTCAGTTCGCGTGAAATCGTCATACGATTTTCGATTACAATCCTTAGTCCTAGATCGGTCGCAATTAAACAATTTGTATATAAGGATTTGTGTGAAGATGTTAAAAAAAAATAGTTATAACTTTGGTGAAATAGAAAATTTTTATGATGAAATATTTTTAACGTGGTGATCAATTTTGCAGTGTGAATCAGTTAAAATTTAGACAGTCAAAAATTAAAATGAATCGCGTCGTAAAACAATATTTTGCTTATATTTATTATTTTAATATACGAGTATTATAAAAGATATAATTTAATAAATGAAGCTATGATACGGAAATATCGAAGGAAACTTAGAGAAGTATGCAATTTATAACGGATATTTATTTAATACTATAGAATTATTTTTCTTTTCAGCCAACCGAATACATGTAAATTAAGGGTGATTTCAGACAATGTTAACGAGATTTTAAATGGATGTGAGATAAAAACTCTTGCCGAATAAACATCACGGGTGGGCTAACGAATATGAATTGAAAGTACTTTTATACTGGATGGTAGCCGGTTGTAGTTATCGTCTAACTTGCGGGTTTGTGGGCATCAGGCGGTAAGTACACAGGTATAAATGATAATAGTTTAGATATACCATAAAAAGATGTAATTTATAAATTTACTGTTAAATCGATTATCCACTAATCGATGTTAGACCATTTCACGGCACACATGCCGCACATCATAAAACCACCATCAGATGAAGACCATATGCCAATTGGGATGAATTTTTGTAGGCGACCTGTACCTCGATTTTGTTGCCTTTTTGAGACTATGAGACTGCCAAATATTTTATATACGTACACTGTGTAGAGTATTAAATATTGTTATTGTGTGTTGTCATTTTTTGTATGTGGATTTGTTTTGAGAGTGTACAATAAGCATTAAAAATTCTCGAATCGGTATAAAAAACAAAAATAATACAAACATTTTTGGTGCTTACACTCCGTTTTCTCGTGCTATTGCGACGGAGAATTGACGTTTATGTCAATAGTAAAGTACATAAATTATTATGTTTACTTATTATCCTATTATGATATTTTTGCATCCGAAAGCTTTTGAATTTTTGTCAAAACAAAATATCAACAAATTGAATAGGGCATGCGCACAAATACACACATACTCACTAATATTACTATTTTCCGGTAATTTTTACTCTCCTATTCTCATAGTCTCAAAAAGGCAACAAAATCGAGGTACTGGCAGCAACTTTGGCCCAATATCTGAAGCTAATGCTATATTGAAACACGATGATATTATGATCGACAAAAGCACCAACGCAGATGTTACAGACTCCACAGAAGCTCTGAATTTTTGAAATAGCCTTTTGGAAAAATTTGCTTAATGAAACAACAACAAAAACTTTAATTTCATTTAATTAACACATATTGCAATATTTCATATTTATAACTAAAAAATTTATGATAAATTCAATAAAAAAAATTAAATTAATCACATTACTATCTGATTTATTTAATTATTCGCGCAACGCTTAATCAGAATCGTCTGAATCCGACGATATGAGCAAACCACTAACATTAATATACTGGGGTAAACGGTTTTCACCAACTGGCCATATACTCCCATTAGAATATTTATTTATTTTTCAAGTCGTTTGTCTCGTCTTATTATCTAGAGCAGAGCTCGACCTAGACGTAGATGGCATTGAAGAATAACCTGAGATAGGCGCCGTTGGGTTATAGTTAAACGTCGAAGGCCGTGCGATGGCGAGTGGTGGTGTCGGTACATTCTCAGGAAATAAATCGTAAACTGTAATTCCGTTTTCTATGTATGTTCTAGTGGAATTCATATATTCTCCATTACTGTTGAAGATATACATTCTTACAAGAAAATTAGTAGGTTATGATTTTTTAACACATTTGTCAAAATTTGTATACGGTTCCGACCGTGATAATTTTTTTTTGTATTTTTCTGTGGTGAATACATTTAATTTTGCTGTCAAAATTTACATTTTTATCACTTTTTAACAACTTTTAATCGTTTCACACAGAGCCTAAATGAAAAAATAAACAACTTGCAACTCAATTTTTATTAGTATTCTTCTTGACTTCCTAGGTTTTATTTTCGACTCCAAAATTGTGATAGATAGCAGTCTTTTCACGATAATTGTGCAGAACACGGTACAGTTTCACACAAAATTGAGTACTAACCTTGAAATAGAGAATTAATTTCCGTTTCATTTAAAATTAAATTCTAGAGAAATAACATTTCCGTTTCAACGAGGGATTTGCCAAAAACGATTTTTGTTTCTCCCCTTGCTCGCTTCAGCGTTACTAGTATAGCTGATGGTGACAAATAAACCATTTTCGTGACAACTTCCATATACAAACATTGTTTCTAAAAGTGAAGTTTACAGTTTTGGTTTCAAATAACAGCCTACCATTCTAATTATCAAGCTCGCAAATGTATATATGGTTTAAAATAACACCGTAAAGTGTGGTAATGTTGATAGTTTAGAAAAATGACAATACATAATCAGGTAACTAGATATTTGTGAATTGTTCTTTGTACATAGTAGAATAATTTATAAATATCTAGTTACCTTATCTTCTAGTTCACATTTTACTTGTCATTTTCAGTATGCATTACAATTTATCTTCGTCATGAGATGTTTTCCAGATTTATTTGTAAAATAAATATATAATGAGCATTTTAATTGAAGAGCTCAAACTAAACAAAGTATCACTATTTGAGTTATGGATATCCATTCTTATTTTTTAATTTATATACAGCAAACAGAAAACCTTTGCATTCGCATTTGGTGGCGTAGATGTAAGAAAGTTCTCGTGTTTGCTGCAAGTAAGAGGACACGTTGATATGCCTCTGTACCATTCTAAATACTCTACTTTGTTTAATTTATATATAAATAAAACACTTATTAGTTTTTTATTTTTTGTTTTTTTTATTTTCTTCCTTTTAGTGATAATATAATTATTTGTTTTTTGAAAGATCGATTTCGGAATGACTCCTTCTTCGGTTTCTTAAAAATTACTCATTTTAATGTAAATTAATAAATTATTTAAGTAATTTTTAAGAAACCGAAGGAGTCTTTCCGAAATCGATCTTTCAAAAAACAAATATTTATATTATCACAAAAAGGAATAAAAATAAAAATAAAAAACAAAAAAATAAAAAAGTAATAAATGTTTTATTTATATATAAATTAAACAAAGTAGAGTATTTAGAATGGTGCAGAGGCATATCAACATGTCCTCTTACTTGCAGCAAACACGAGAATTTTTTTCGTCTACACCACCAAATGCGAATGCAAAGATTAACAAAATTTAGCAGTATTTGTGTGGCAGTATTTTCAAAATGTTGGCCATGGACTTAGTGAGTATACTTAGGTATGTGAAAAACCGCCTTAGTGACTAAAAGTTATACTATTCTAGAACTAAATATATAATTTTACCTGTGGATAAACAAAACCGGGCAAACCTACACAAAAATATCTACAAAATATATTATAAGTGATTCACGATTGAAAGAAAAATATTAAATTTTCAGCGCACAAACAAAAATTTATACCTGAAATGTTTACATAATAAATGTTAAGTACTATATGTCTGTATATTAAATATCGAAATAGCAAAAACACTATACACATTTTAAACTGGAATCTCTAAATATAAATAATTACAACCGGGTTTAATTTAATAAGCTGCTGCATTTATTTAATATTCGATATATTATTTATGTTTTCTTCTCCCACACCATTAGAACGGGGCGTATGGTTCTCATCATCTTTTTTTTTTAAACTAAATTTATAAACAATAATATATGTATTAGATTGTTTGTTGTCTTTCGTTTCATCTAAAATTAGAACTATTTTTTTTAAAAATAGATTTAAAGTGATTTCATTTCGGTTGTAGTTTTTATTTTGCAAACAAATTTGTATATAAAAACCACAGAAATAAGATGGATTACACATCGTGATTTTATTTCATTCATCTTATTCCTCCATGTTATACCTATACGGTTCCAGAATAATATTAGTTGGTTGCTACTGTGATCGAGTATATTTATCACAAAGTGATGATCGTCTGAATATTCATTTTATTTTTAAACGAGACAAGGCAAGACGAAGACACGTGAATTTTTTGTTTTATGTTGATTATTTTATTTTTAATTTAAATTTCTTAATTTTCATTGCTGACGTAATAGTGACAACTGAGTGGTAACCGTTCTTTTATTTTTGTTGTATATTTTTTGTCTTAGTTTTCGTAATAGATGATTAAAATATAGAACACTGGTTTATATTGATGACAGTGCGGTGTGTTACGCCACTTTAGATGGGATATTCTTGTATATCTTTAATTGGCATTAATTAGATCCTACCGGGTTCGATATTTATTTTTGTAAACTAATATCACATATGTACTTACTTCCCGTCTTATTTTGTTTCCTTATGTATACATACATTTTAACAGAAGACATAAAAAAACTACAAAGAGATTTCATTTCGTCGTCATTAAATTTCCCATAATAATTTTTCTGTCGTGTTCTTAGTTTGGCACGAAACCTATATTATGGTTGGATGATTGCAACAAATATAATAAAAAAACAATACGTCCGATAATTTTTTTTTTACTTTTTCAATTTAATTTATTTTAATTATTTGCAACAAGAAATGAAATGAAAATGGTATAATATAATTAAAAATAATAATAACAGTAAAATATAATAAAACTAAATTTATTAATTATTTATAACATCACATGAATACATTGAAAAACGGTGGTATAATAGGCCGCGATTGTGTAAATTTAACAATTTAAAAACGTGTAACGGTTCAAAATGGCGTATGCCATTGTCATCGAGTACGGTGAACGAACATTTACCGGTTATTACGTCATGGCTTAATTCGCGCGGCACCACCATTTGTAAACCATTTTTTAATATTAGGAAAGCGCCTTTTGATTTTTCGCCCGATCGAATTAAATACTCTTCCATTGCGATTAAATTATTCGACATGAATAATGATAGTGGAACGGTAACATTGTTTGCACTACTACATTCATTATTGTTATTATTTTCATCGACTTCAGTTTTGATTAAGAGTTGGCCCGATTTTCGCACCAATTCGCTTAATTTCGAATTATTTTTCAATTCGTTTATAAACATTATTTCATTATTTTTTAATTTATTCAAATTTAATTGGAGCTCTTTATTATTTTCCGCGAATTTATTCATCAAATCAACGCGACAAAGAAGTTCAATTAAATTTGCATTATCACTCGTCGCGTTGTTCGCCCCGTTCACAATTTCGTTACCGTTACAATCGTACGTAATTTGTTTTGCATCCGTTGCAAAAATATTATCTACATTAATTTTATTTAATAGTATATCGTAGAGCTTATTAATTAAATTATTGTTTAAATTTAAAATTTTACCTAAACCAATACTTTGTTGAACAATATCACGGCGATAATCATCATCATTATTTAATCTTAATACTAATTCATTTTTTATAATTTCTCTTGTGCTCTCGACAATTGAATTTTTTATAAAACTAATTAAATTATAATTATCGTTAATTAAACTAAAATCATTTTCTTTTATGTTATTTATAATTTTGTATAAAATTTTTGGATTTTTTTCGATGACTTCATGAAAATTTTGTACCATATCGTAGTCATTGTTTATCGTTAATATTTCACTAATTTCATTAATCCAATCAATTTCCGAATTATTTAATATTAATTTGTTATCTATGAAATTTTTCTTAAATAATTTAAATTTATTTTCAATTTTATTTTGTTTAATTCGATTTAAAATTTCTGCCTTGTGCAAATTTGACGTTAATATTTCCGTTATGCTGGAAATGTCAGTTAAAGAGATGGATTCGAATGTTTCGTTGAACGCTTTTATTATTTTTTCATATACCGATGACGTATTACTCGATTCGTCGTCTATTGTGTCTTGAATTATGGCCGAAATTAATTTAATCTTTTCCATCGTTCTCGTATCAATGACACATCGCTTCGCTTTTGATTTTGAAATTGGATTTATTTGTGTTTGCGATGACGTATTTTTAGTATTACCCATTTTTTGTTCATCAATTATGTTTTTCATTTCGTTGAAAATAAATTCGATTTTATTTTCGATTGCCTCACTGTTATTATTACAATTCGTATGTTCTGATATTTGAGGAAAATGTAATTTTGTAAATTGATTTATGATTTGTTTATTTTTCGTGCTCTGCAACACAAAATCTATAGCAGATGCTTCTACTTGTTGCCCAATTGACATTCCAGCGGCTGATAGTTGTCGTAACATTTTAGCATCAATACTCAATTCACCGTTGTTACCGTTGATCGTTGTCCAATTATTATTTGGTTTGAGCAGTTTTAACTCTTCGGGAGTAACCAAAAAGCTTTGTATCGAGAATTCTTCGTCACCATCAGCGTTTGGTGACAAATCAGGCGCAATAAATTTTAATCCTTCAGAAGTCTCAACCAATTGGCCCGGAACGAATGTAACTTTATCATTATTTTCGATTACACAACCGGGAACAAATCGTGGACCATATTCGGTGTCGACGACCTGGCCAGGTACGAATCGTTCCCCTTCCTCTTCGGTGTACATTATTTGGCCAGGGATAAACGTTGGTCCCGATTTTGTCTGAATAATTTGACCAGGCACAAAACGTGGACCATCTTCTGTTTGGATGGTTTGCCCTGGAACAAATTTATTTCCCGATTTGGTTTCAATGACTTGGCCCGGTACAAATTTTAATCCTTCAGACGTCTCAATAACCTGCCCGGGTACAAATTGCTCTTTATCACCCGTCCAAACCAATTGTCCGGGAATAAATCCATCTTCAGTCATCATTCCCGGAACAAATTTTGCTTCCATGTCTTGTTTTATTAATTTACCTGGAACCACTTTCCCCGTTGGTAAGTCTTCAATTTTAACTTTGTTCGGATAAAATTCAACACCATCGCTTGTCTGCACCATGTGTCCGAAAATTGACAGCGTTGTTCCAATAACGTCGTTACTGCTCGAATCGATCACATATTCGACGATTTGCGGTTCATGGAAAATCACTTCCTCCACCGATTTTGACACTTTAAACGCTGTGACGTTGGAATTTGCGTCCACAATTGTTTGGCCGGGATGAAATATTTCACCGTTTTTGGTCTTAATGATTTGCCCCTCGACGAATTTTGTTCCTTGCTTTGTCTCAATATTTATACCAGGCACAAACCTCATTTCACTGTCGATTAGTTTTGTGATACCGGGCACAAATATACCGTTAATTTCTTGGCCGGGAATAAACTTTGAGCCTTCTTCGGTCACAATTGACTTGCCCGGAATAAATTTGCCGTTCATCGTTTGCCCAGGCATAAAATATAGTTCTCCATTCGCCGATAAAATATTTTGACCGGGAATAAATTTATTTTCACCATCGGGAGCGGTTATACTTTGGCCGGGAATAAATTCGAATTTATCGTCAATTTGATAATACTGTCCGGGCACAAATTCATTTGTTTTCTCGTTTACAATGCCAGCAATAAATTTTATTCCATCCTTGGTTACAACTGTTTGACCTTCAATAAATTTCACCACTTCGACACCCTGGTGGTTGTTATTCACGATAGTTTGGCCCGGATAAAATTCTCCATTGAATTCTTGCCCTGCAATAAATGTCTTATCGTCTACTACATACCCGGGAATAAACGAATGCTCCGTTTTAATCCCAGCAATATATTTTCCATTAATGCTTTGTCCTGGAATGAATTTCTGCTGATTTTCCACTGTCACCATTTGTCCTGGCACAAAAACTTTTCGTTCTTCGCTTAGGCTGATTTTAAGTCCCAAAATTTCGGAGATCATACACAGACTACCTTTCGACAAATTCTTGATAATTTCTAAAATTTCCACTTCATTTGGATACAGCTTGGATATTTCTGCTTCAGTCATTTGTAATTTTTCCAACGTTTCTTCGTCGATTTTTTCGAATTTTTGTTCAAATATTTTTTTTACCAACTCAACACTTGGTTTACCATTTAAATTTAGTAATTTTGAAATACATGGGATGAGTTCAAAACCTTTGGTCCCATCCAAAAACGTTTGTTCAATTTGTACTATAGATTCTTTTGGTTCCAATGAAACTGGATCGATTTTGTAACATGTCGGTAAAATTTTCGATAAAATTTCATTTGGATTGATATTTTCGATTTCGGTGCCGTATCGATTCCAATCCCATGATTCAATTAAGGGTTTGATGAGATCATACGAATCGTACGACTCTGACAGTATTGCATTAATTCTATCTTTGTGTTGTTGATCAATCTCAAAGTGTTGCGAATTTTGTGTGACTTCTGCTGTGATCTTCGAACGTTTCGAATGATCCACGATTACATTGTTATTTTCATCATACATTTTCTCCTCGAAAATTTTCATCATGCCCGTTAAATTTTTTCGTCGTTTATTTGTTTTTTGTTTTTCTTGCTCGCGTTCATGCAACACTTTTTCGGTTGGTCCTTCACCCTCGAAAAGTTTTTCCAAATCATCTTCGTATTGTTGTAGGTCGATCGACAAGCTTTTCCCTTTATTAATTTTTAGTAAAACGGTATCACGATTTTTTGCCAACATAACATCACGAACATCACCATCTCGAACGGCTGCTTCAAGTGCGGCCGGAAAAACTAGGTGACACTTTCGTTCATCCACGCGATACACATAATTTCCCTCAATAGCGGATGTTTTTGTGCTCATCAACTCATTTAATAATTTAACATCGTCGTTTTTGTCATCAAATACTGGAAAAATATATCGATAATCCGTCAACACGATATGTTTTCGTTTTCCATACGATCCATCCAAATAGTAATGGTGTGGCCCCAATTCTTCCGAAACATTTGTAATACGACAGCGGTCATGATGGGTGAGTGTTGTTAATAGCACCGGGATATAATGATGTGATGGTAATCCGTATGATTTTCCTGTGATGCGACAAAATCGATTCGCATCCGCTGGTGAAATTGGTGGTAGCAATGGAAAGTAGTTGGGTTTTGGCAGCGCCTTTGAGCGGCCAGTTATACGACAAAACGACATTTTACACTTTTATTAAAAAAAATTTTTTTTTTTTGCACAAATTTATTTTATTTGCATTCTAAATTCTAATAAACACTGTTCACAACAATAATATTTTATGTGCGGTATATGTATAAGGTTTATGAACTGAACTTAATATTCATAGATGCAGAAAATGTTCACTAAAAATAACTTATTTTTATTTCCACTGTACACGGTTTAACTATAAAGAAAATGTAATATAACCCAAAATAACTTTTTAATTTAACGATTTTTATTTTTTATTTATCTAATTTGCACTCAATTTACTTTAAATAATTGTTTTCTTGTATTAACACAAAAATTTTATTTCTTATACAATTTTTTATAATGTCTTTAGGTTCTAACCGTTTAACGTTTCAAATTCAACTAAAGTTAAAACTGTAAAAATTTTCACTTTTAGGATTTTCGATCTTCTTTTATTATGTTAGTGTTTTTTTTTTCTTTTTTACATAAAAAGATTTTCCGAGGAAAATTTGACTCACAAAAAACCTTTAAGCGCATGAAAATTAAAACAACGAAAATTACAAATTTTTTTTTTTTAATTTTTAGTTCAATATTCTGAGTTTTCATTTTTAATTTTCTTGGTAATTTTACATTTATAATTTTTCTTTTTTGTTTTGTACGATTTTAGTTGCGAAAGTAAAACAAGAAGAGGAGATATCAAGTTGATTTTTAGTACTTTTATGAATAAGATTTTAATTCGTAGTATATATGTAGCTACTAGGTATATAGCGCGATACACATCTAGTATAACGAAAATGTTTGAAAGACATTTCAAAAGAAATTGGGGTATAATGAAATTGATTTATATAACTTATTGCCAAATATAAAGGTAAACAATCTGATCTAAATTTTAAAAATTACCAGGAACAATGTGAAAACTGGTCTTTGTAGTTACATATACATTTGTGTTATAATTTGACAGTGAAATGTGTAGGTAAATTATTTTATTTATACTATACAGTCAAATTTAAATTATGTGTATACATTATTACAAAGTCAAAACAGATATACGTTTGACATTTGTACAGACTTACATTTCCTTTCCCTTTCCAGCTCTGAAACTTCAAATTTTATTTCATTGCTCCCGTTTGCTATATTCATAAATGGGCGTTAGTTTATAGTTCTAGTCGCATAACTTTGAGGTATTAAAACTCGAGATCCCAATTATCTTCCGATCCGATTTGTACAGCTATTATATAGCTGTTCTCGAAAGCATCGATATACGTTTGTATCCTATTTTCTAGCATTTGTAGTGTTCGTGTTGATAAATGCACACAGACGAATTTAGATAGTAGCTTCTTTTATATTATTATGTTGACCCGTATTATTTTATGTTAGTGTGTATGCGTGGCAGAGAAAACAAAGAATATACATATAAATATTTCAATATTTCTATTACTGTTTAACAAATCTAACCAATTGTATAAGTGACCGTGGTTTAAATCATCGACAATTTATTTAATTTGTTAATGTTATATGCACCATACCAATATTATTGCACACTCACTCAAATAATTACACCCCTGTTTTCGAAGAATTAAAATAATCCTCCGATATTTTATCTCCGGTGTTGTGATATTCCCGAAAACATCTATTTACAAGCAATTAATAAAGTTCCTAGCAATTGTTGTTTTCGAATTGAAACATCCAGACTGGTTGTCTGCCCGTATCGAGGATTTTGCTTTAATTAAAAACCAGTATGAAGTTATGTACATTTATTTATTTATTTTATTTAATTATACAGTCTGGGTAAATAAGAAATGTATTTAGACCATATTGAGTTTTAACAAATGTTCAAGTCAACTGGTAGATTATTGAAGATTTGAGCTATGTATATTCGCCGATTCTATACAAATTTAGACGACTAGTCTTACACAATTACAAATAAGAATTATGTCAAATGTATATGGATACATGAAATTATATATTTAAATAAAAAAGAATAAGAATAAAAATTAGGGCGTTCATTTTATTTCATAATAATTAATGAGGTAAAAATCAAAATTTAAATAACATGGTGAAATAAATTTCAATAAACCAAAATTAAATAAGATAATAAAACAACTTAAAAATAATTTTGTTTGGTACGTAATCTACGTTATTGGTTATTATGAAATAAAAATAACGCCCTAATTTTTTTTCAATATGATTTGCTGTATTTGAAGATAATTATATCAAATCTGAAATAAAATGAATATTTATATTGCCAAATTGATGTCAGGTGATTTGTAATTGTAGAAACGGAATAAACTCAGAACAACAAACTTTTTATGTCCCATGCGAAAGTTTTGATTCACAATGGAACTTTACAAATTTTTTTTTGGTTCCATCTGCGTTCATCATTTATAAGTAGCTATAACATTAATAAATATATGTTTGTTGTAGAATTACGGTGTTTTTCGTACTAAAAAGTTCGTAAACATCACCATACTTAATGCACAGAATTGTCTGGACTATAAGGTGAGTGCTTGAGTACATCCTAACCCAATTACTCGAATTTTGCACGCGTTTGTTATGAGACAAGAGGTTTGGTGTTGTTTTGATCGAAGCGGACTCGAGCCGAATTAATTGCCGTAAACATGTAATGAAAAAAACATGCAAACGTGTAATCGTAAACATCAACCGTGGTCGCAGAAGAATTCGTTTACGCCACGTAGAAGATGCCATCTACCAAGGGCACAACATTATAACTTTATTGTGTAGATGAGGAGCATCCGTTGCAAAGCATCCAACTATGAAACAAAATGAACGCTTTATTTACACATAACAACATTTATGGGACTAAGGTATATGTCGCGGAAAGTTTATGTCGCGCCTTTTGGAATATAACCGCTAGAAATCCGATTTAGGTTTAGAAATATTTCCGACTGGGTATGAAGATATATAGAGATATGAGTAGATATATACAGATATCTCAGTGTGGAGATTTCCACCGATTTCAAGAATTGAACTACAGGTGGTAGAATTTAAAAAAAAAACAGTTTTTTCAGAACCAGGATTTTCAAAACGGGTTTTTGGAAATCAGAATATCGTTCCAAAACTACTAAATTTATACCTCAGTGAAATTGACATTTATAGTGATGTCAAGATGGTTTTATTCTATTTACGACCCTATCCACACCACAATTAAATAAGCCCCTGAAACTAGGCTATGTGTTTCCGTTCTAATTTATTTAATTTCTCATACAAATTATAATTCATTATATTGAAGTTAGCAGCTAAGCGGATTTGTAGACGGAAGAAGCGAGCATGGTGGAAGGCCGAAGTTCTGAAAGTACAACAACGCAGCAATGAGCGCATTTCGCGTAATTTCTTTAAAGGAATTACTGGACTGCACCATACTTTCAGACCTACGTCAACCGCCATTCGGGACCGGGACGGAAACCTCTGTGTCAACATTGACGCAGTACTTGACGCATGGAGTGGACACTTTACTGACCTGCTTGATGTCCATCATGCGTCACAGACTGTTGTTAAGCCACCTCTAATACAAACTGCGGAGATTTCCATTGAGGAGCCATCCCATGAGGAATTCACTAAAGCCATGCAGAGATTGAAACGAAACCGTTCACCTGGAGTGAACTGCATTAATTCGGAGCTCTTGATATTCGGAGGGGATACTTTGTGGAACTGTCTTTTCGACCTTATAAGATTAGTATAGCGAACCGAAGTAATGCCTCATGAATGGAAAGTGGCCGCGATATGCCCCATCTTCAAGAACGGAGACCGCTTGAAGTGTGAGAATTATCGCGGTATAGCTCTCCTTTGCACAGCATACAAGTTACTATCATACATTGTATTGGATAGAATCACTCCTCTAGCGGAGGAGATCGACAATTTTTGTAGTTAACTCGGGTGTTCGGCAGGGAAATGCTCTGTCCCCGATACTCTTTAATCTCATGTTGGAGTACATCTTTCGTAAAACTGGAATACCGCGGCGTAACATCTTATATCGCCAGTCCAATCAGGTGCTTGCATATCCAGATGACATATGCGTGATTGGACTGAATAGCAACGGAGTGAAAGAAATACTTGATCCACTTGTAGAGTTTTCAGCTGCAGTTGGACTTCAGATCAATGAGTCCAAAACGAAATACCTGATCTCTGGTTTTAGGGACAATGGCACACCAGATTTTAGTAGTGGCCACCACACGTTTGAGGGAGTGAGGAGGTTCAAATATTTGGGTTCTCTTATCACTCACGATAACAGTGTGGGTGAGGATAATAATGTGGGGCTGGCAGCTGGCAGTCGTTCTTTGTATCCTCTAAGGCCACTGCTAAAATCTAAACACTTATCAAGTGCCGTGAAGCTGAAGCTTTACAAAGCGTTGATCAGGCCCGTTGTTATGTTTGGATGTGAAAGTTGGGCGCTGACGGATGAGTACGAGAGATGGCTCCTAACATTTGAGAGAAGAGTCATGCGTGTGATTTACGACCCAAAACGCGAAATAGATGGTACCTACCGAGCTCTGGATGCACAATATCGAGATCAGAGATCTGATGAAGATCCCCGATATTGTATATGAAGTAAGAACTCAGCGAGTACGCTGGCTCGGGCACGTTCTGCGTGCTGAGCCGGAACGAATTGTGCATCGATCTCTGAAAGGAGAGCCACCATATGATAGGCGCAGAGGTCGTTGCAGGCGACGATGGCTCCACGGTGTGGAGAACTACTTGGCCTCTTCAGATTGTCTTAGACAGTATGAACCAAATTGTTGACTCAGTAAGGGGCCAGTAATGGCCTTTAAAACTGTTTTAATTAATATTGAAGTTAAACTACAACCTTCAAGAAATAGAATTTGAACGAGAACCGTTAGAAGGTCAAATCACATGTACTATCATACAATGATTCGTAATATAGGTAGAGTATGAATTTCATAGATATGAAACTAAATTCAAATCATACGTACTGTTAGTCGTAGAATCCGTATCTGCAATAAAAATTATGGCTTCCTATCTTAGTTTAAAAGTTACCCCCGCCCCACCTACAAAGCGGGGGTGGGGGACTATTTTTTTTGCACTAATGTATTTCCCCCGCGGTATGATTAAATTTTGATTATGGACATTTTTTCCGTAGAGTGGCTATTTTTCGAGCTATTTGATCGTCTCAGTTTAAAAGAAATACCCGGTATATATGTATATGGATAATATACGGCACCTCGTTCAACCTCCAAATTACATTTATTTTTACTATATATATATATTTTAATATACATAATATGTATATATGTATATAACACAATGTAATGCGTAAACGGACAGATTTATTTCCCTCTTTCCTCGTATGCATGCGCTAACAAGTCAAACAAATTTATTACTGTTTCCTTATACAATTTATTATAATCCCCGGCAAAAGACAAACAAAACATTTCGCTATTGAACTCGGCCAAATAATTGTTTTGTGTTTTTGTCCACAGAAAAAGATTAATTGCTGACATTATGACAATATCAATTCATAAAAACTCAAGGCGGTGCGAATTATACCTTTAGAATTTATGTGGAAATATGTATATATTCTTAAAGAATTTCTTTGTGTACAGTTTCATTTTAATTTGGCCTTATCCGATGACAACAAAATCAAAAGATTGCTTTATTATATAGATCCTAGTATGTCTCATATGTAATATTCTCCCATGACATGGGAGAATATTATGAGACATACTAGGAACAGTACTAATAATCGTACCTTTATGTTTATGTTACATCTGTACATATAGGTACAAACAATTTTTTTTTTAAAGTGTATAATACAAACTTTAAAATTTTAATCATTAATGAATAAATAAAAATTAGTTTACTTTTGGAGATGTTCCAAAAAAGATATTTATTTATAAATTTATTTTTTCACCATATATACGCGAATATACGATAGACATATGTACACTATTCTACATATAGGAGTACATATAATATGTAAACGTATACCTCCTCCCTCAAAACAAATTTAATGTACTTAGCTTTAATAATTATAATTTTAAATAATTTTTTTATTAATTTATATTTTCTTTTAACTTTTGGTTTTGTTTTTTTTTGGGTAGACCGAAAAACACGAAAATTATCTGAAACTGAATAGTATGTATGTACCTACATCATCCCATATTTTGCATGAAAATAAATGATGACGATATTGGCTATAATTTATTTACAAAAAAAAATTGTTGAATCATGATCCATTTAGTTGAAGTGTGAAATCCAGTATTCATATATGTATATATAAACGTATCCGTGTCTAACGGATTATTAATAGAAATATTTTGATACGCGGCAATAAGCGCTAATAACTTTATTCGATTGAAATATCGATATTAATTGAATAAAATTGTACAGCAAATAATTGAATCGAAATTCGTGTAATTGGAATAATCTATTTAATTTAAACATATTGACTTATTATATATGAATAATTGTATTTTGAGAATAGTCTGGCGTTACGACGTATTTTCAGTTAACTAATTGCATAAAACTCGAGCGATTTGTGTTAAATGTGTTTACACACGCGAAAATTATAAATTCTCACGAAATTACTTTAGATGGATATACATATTGTTACTTATAGCTTCACGTAGAGGTGATAATATCGGCTATTTTGAAGATTTACGAGATTTTTATATTTGTTTGAATAATTTTAATGAAATATGATGGTGCCGTATAGACAAATACAGCGGAAGTTGACTGTATTAAATTCATTAGAAATCCAAAACTCAGATAATTTCGGGAATCATTTAAATGTGGTCAGTGACCTTATCTTGATCTATACATATACCGAATTTGTATTTTTACGTTTCTTCTACGAGTTTTGGTTGCGGCATGTAGATTATTACTTTTCACAGCATGAAAATTATTTCTATATGAGAGCCCCTTGGCCTCCGGTAGCATTACTTTGAAAGTTGAATAGATCAAAGTGTTACAAAAAGGTTCAAATAGGTTAATCGAAAATGCGTTAGTAAATTAATACAATCGTTGTTTGCCGTCCTCTGAAACATGCCACCTGGATTTCTTGCCCGAATGCCCGCACTAAAGGACGGTGTAGACCGGTGCCTCTCGTCAGTAAATATTATTATTTCGGCAACGCCACTCGTACGTAAACATACAAATGTTTCATGATCTGGTTCTGACATATCGAATGAGATGCAAATAGCTGATGTTTCAAAACATCATTTAAATGCTTCCTTATTCAAACGAATTATTTATAAATCTGTGAATAGATGCATGTGTTGACATTTTAGATTTTGCATAGATATAATATTTCCAATGATCAAATTCGATGTGAAATGCTGATCTGTACGGTTAAATTGTACATGATTCTAGTTTGAAAATATTTATTCACTTAAATATATTTGTGGTTAGTCTGAGAAACCATCCCGAAAAGACATTTAAATTGTATGGTGCATATCCATGCTAAATTCTATTTCAACCCGAACAAAGAGTTTGTGTATATAACCATGCTCAATTTTAGCGGAACATCGCTGAGATCACCCCAACTGAAATCCAAAACTACCTAATTTTGTGATTAGTGTTTTCAAATAAAATTGTAAGTATGTATAAAAATTGCTTAAAAAGTTATGGACAAGAAGGTGACTAATGAGGTAACAAGGTTTATGAATTTTAATTTTTTTTGTTCTAATTCTAATCGTTTTTTAAAGATATATGCTGCTTTCTATTGAACGTTGCAAAATACAAATAAGTACTTATGTGTAGACACGAAGAGTATCGAATAATAGCAAATACTTATCAAATAGCTTGAGAAGCTGGGTGTCGTTAGAATTGTTTGGGAGTAATTTGCAACGTTAAATATGGAACGCAGCAATTCTCGTATCATATTTAATCTCTATAAATATACTAAGTTAAAACATTTCTACAATAAATTGTAAATTTAGTGAAAACACATACAAAAACCTATTCCAGCTAGCTAAGTAACTTCACGTAATAGTCCTCAAGGTGCTTTTATACACTATGCGATTCGAATATATATTTATTGTACAATATTTTGTTGTCTGACAGTCTCAAATCGAGTTACTCATGTAAACCAAAGCCGTCTTAATAAATCTATAATATAATATATTAAGATGACTTTGTGTAAACTAATCACTTTGCGCCGAATAACAATTTTTATTCTTCTTGTGTTAACGATCTGGAAATTTTGTGTATTTGAAAACTTTTAAATTTTGTGAATTACATATATCAAATAATCTAATAAAAGATGAACTGCTAGATAAATTCATTAAAACAGATGATGTTCATTTCAATGATTTGAATGCCTCTAATTCAAATTTAAGATAGGTTTCTAATACTAGGGGTCAAATTCGGAAGTTCATTTTATTTCAAAAGTGCACATTAAGCCAAGACATAACACACCAAACTCAGTTTTATGCACATTTTGAAAAAACTATTTTTGTTAAACATTTTTCCTAAATTTTTAATTTTTTGTTATGTTTACCTTTAAACTTTTTGAAATTTTTAAAATGTATAGTTCATTTTAAATTTTGTATGCATTCAATGCTTCTATAAATAATATTTGTTCTTTACATAAAAGTCAACAAAAAGAAAAGACGCAAACCTCCAAAAAACAACTGAAATGTGAACAAGAATGTTTGCACGAAAATATGAGTTAACCGGCCGTTAGCTAACCAACGGTTAACTTTTCCATATATGAAATTGCATTTTGACAACATTTCTGACAATCTGATTACATTTCTCTTTCTATATAGAAATATTCAACCGACGAATAAATATTTAACCGGCTAAATATTTCTATATAAACAGAGAAATGTAAGCAGATTGAATTGCCAGAAATGTTGTCAAAAATGCAATTTTCTATATGGAAAAGTTGACCGTTGGTTAGTTAACAGCCGGTTAGCTAATATTTTCCTGCAACCGGGCATTAGCCTCACAAATTGAGACTCTTGAGAGTGCCCACTTGCACGAAATGTTTAACTACCCAGTTCTACAGTTAAAGTTAACCGGCCGATTTTATAGAGTTAAATATTTCACCGGCTGTTAATATTTTGCAAGTGCAAAAAAAAAATTGGATTGAATTTCGGTTATGAAATGAAAAATAATTTTAGCATTTAACCGCTGGCTAACCTCTAGTTAAATATTTTCTTGCAACCGGGCATATATGTTTTCCAAAAAGAAATACCGGTCCAAATAGAAAATGCGCATTTAGCGAAGACACATTTCAGAAACCAAATTTCTAAAGTCATTTTTCTAATCTCAAAGTATAATAACTTTAAAATTTCTGAATTATCAAATTTTAAATGTGTTCAACCCAACCTAAAACATAAATCTTCAAGTTGAAAATTTCATCAAAGGGGTAACTGCAGAGAAAACCTACTTTCATTCGGCTCACCTTTTTCAAATAGGTTTTTTAAATGCATTCAAATTTGTCCCCTTTTTTTGTTCTTGTAAAACACATATTATTCTAAACGTCAGAACAATAAAAGACTTATTCTCTTGGTTTGATGACTAGAGATCAGTATCACGTCAAATGCGTTATGATCTTTGTATAAGAAACCACTCGTTGTCGTTCTATCCACAACTGAAAATTTCCAAAACTTCCTGAGAAGGAATATGCACCTTGATTTGCTGCAGCTTCTACAATATGCAATTCGGTTTGAAGGAGGGGTCCTATACAACGATGATTTTTTTTTAACTATCTTATAATGTGCGACAAAGCGTATTTTTATCTGAATAGATTAAAAATTCATATTAACAAAAGATTTAAAGTTGCGATACGGTTCATTCTCTGATGTGGTAGTAGTAAAAGCTGGTGTTCTTCACGGTTCGGTATTGTCACCTACTTTATTTTTTGGGTCATTTCTCTATTCATAGTACGTGGACGACAGCACTCTTCACTCTTTTTACCAATCAAACTAGAATGGAATATCGTTGTAATCTTGTTTTAATGCTGTATAAAGACTTGGAAACAATCCGCCTATGGAGTGAAAAATATTTTGTAATTTTTAATAGCACTAAAAGTAAATTTTGTAAAATATCTTGACTCGAAGCATCCTGTTGAACAACCAATTGTATTCAACGGCATTTCAATTGAAAAAGTTTATTGTGAGAAAGTACGATTGCTGAGTTTAAATATATCCGCTAAGTAATTTGTGCACAGCAAATAGCGCAGTGGGTAAAGTTGCGACGTTTCTATCGGCAGGTACCGGGTTCGAATACCATCAGGGACGGGAAGCAAAAAGGAATTTGTTTATTCTGTAGATGGTTCATGAACCCATCGTTCATGTTAGTACATGCTTCATATGCAGTGTACAGATGGCCAATTAAAATAGGGCTACTGTTCAGCTGTCAAGAGACAATTAATCCACTACCCGAAGAGCCTCTAATTAATGTATGTTGATATTCAATTTTTAATTTCGAACGATTACACAATGGATCTAATGGAAACCTGTCCTGCTTTAACTGATAACCTTGACTCAACATTTTCTGAACATAGAAACATGTCAAATTAAACGCATCTTGATTTTAAAATATGGAATATATTGCCAGATATTCTTAAATTTGTTTTTGTTGTTTCATAATGGTTTAAATAAAAAATAAACGCAAATGATTATTGTGTTAAAGTCACTATAGCTTGTCGTCATAATTCGCACTGGTTGAGTTAATTTTAAATAAGGTTTTGGTAATCCAAGATCTTCAAATGAAAAAAGCAACATAATTCTATAATTTAAATCTTTAAACTAACATTATTATTAGCAGGTTATATTAGATGAACCGTACGCCATAGCACAACAATAAATTAGGCTTACGAGCTTAATCCTTTGTGCTACGATTTAAATGAATTTTATAATTTTATTTATAAACTATAGTAGATACAATTTTTTTTAACAAAAGTAAATCTCGATACTAAATTTTAGTAGACCTTGATCGAGGAGCCATCGTTCTCGACAATATCCACTTTCAGTGACCTTATCCATTTCTAAAATTTGTTGTACCTTTTTGAACTCATTAATTTAATCAAACCAAATAGTTTATCGCAAGTTCAATGCCACATATCATTTGGGCCTGAACTAAACAAAACAATTAAAATGAATAAAGGTTTGCAATTATGAAGGTTATTTCACGAAAATGTACTTCAGTACATCTGTTTTTTCATTATTTCAAAATTGTACTGCAGTTTGATGTTGGTACGATAAACAAAGGAAAATTATATTTTTGTTTTCCGCGGTATTGCAGTACAATTTCGTGAAGCACGTCAAACCGAATGGAAAATCCATTACTCCCCTAAATAAGATCAAAATTAAGTAAATATTGTGCACTATATTATATACATTCATATTAACTATAACAATAATTAATTTACTAATTTACGGAAACGTGCGATGAGAGTCGAGCAAGACCATTCATAAAATTCATGAAACTCATAAAATTATAAACCGCAAATTCATGAATTATAGTAGCTTATTGTAAAAACTGGCTTGGGTCCAAAAGATTTGTTGTCTTATTATTAATTTTGTGGTGTATAGTTTTAAAGATTTAAAATTATAGTATAAATATATATATATATATATATATATATATATATATATATATATATATATATATATATATATATATATATATATATATATATATATATATATATATATATATATATATATATATATATATATATGTACATATACTCGTATGTATATGTAGTTTGAGTTAACATGAAAAATTATTTTATTTATTCATTTTTAGATTATGTTTATGAACTTAAGGATTTTATTTCATAAAATTTTTTACGACTTTCTGTTATTTATTATTTTCTCGGACATTTATATGTTTGTGAAAAAACCTATTTTTTGCACTTTGAAAAACATTACACTGTATAGTATAATATTATAGTTATTTTAATTTTCTTTAAATATGGCAGTTTCCAAATTTAAATTAGTTGCCAAATCTAATATAATACGTTAAACATTAACCTGCCGTATATAAGCTGATCACGTTCTGCGTGCTGATCCGGAACGAATTGTGCAGCGATCTCTGAAAGGAGAGCCACCATATGGTAGGCCCAGAGGTCGTTGCAGGCGACGATGGCTCCACGGTGTAGAGAACGACTTGGCCTCTTCAGATTGTCTTAGACAGTATGAAGACCATGCTCGGGATCGAAACCGCTGGAGCCGAATTGTTGACTCAGTAAGGGGCCAGTAATGGCCTTTAAAACTGTTTTAATTTAATTAATATAAGCTGATCATCACAGGTGGAAATTTAAATTTTACCCCTCTGTGTAAATATATTTCACAAGATTCCTCTAGGATCCCTGCAATATTGAAAGTTATATCGGTAAAGAGTTTGTATCAAAATGCATTCATTCCACCAAATAATTAATATCTAAATATTAGTTTTTTCAATGTATAACGTTCAGCCAACAAATTTATTGTTACGCTAAGAGTTGTCTCGTTGATCAGATGACACATTTTGGAATAATACAAAAAATTACGACATGAAATTGGACGATAATAATTATTAATTTACGATCCAAAAATGTACAATACTACGAAAACTAAATAAACAATTGACGTAGGCATCAATTCTAAGAGAGTAGGCCGAGAAAATTATTTTTTGAAAACAATTGAAAGGTATATACATACTAACATAGATTATTGTATATTTAATTAATTTGCTATCATAGTTGCACGTGTTCAGATGAATTTGGTCTTAAAAGTCAAATTTCTGTAAAAACAATAAAACCAATTTTCCGCGAACCTTAATTACAATCACTCGTACTACGACGCTCCACATTATTTAAACACATTTGTGAATAAGTGAAACGGGTTTACCTGGTGCATTTTTACTCGGGGGTGAAGCCTATTCAAAAACTTATTCGTGGTTAGTCCCACCGTATTAAACCAATGAAGAAACCAGCGAAAAGAAGCAATTCAACAAGCTGCATTCGTCGATCAGAATAGTATACTGGAACAAGCATTTGGTCTTTTGAAAACACGATTCAAAAGTTTGGAAATTCCAATAAAAGATGTGTGATTTTACTAGTTTTGAGGGATTGTGAATTACATACATAATTTATGTATTGACAATGATGATGAAGAAATAGATGGTTTATGGTAGAGCTGATTGAGAGGGATGTTATAAAAACAAATTAATGTAATTTAAGTATATTTAATATGAAATAATGAATGATGTATTGGGTGTATCCAACACATTGAGGCCTCACCAAAACAAAGTATACATCACACATACAATACTGTATATGGCAAGCAATTAATTGAGCTGTCAATTTATAGTCGATTTTAACAAATTGGTAAGACCCGATGTATAGTAGTTACAAGTGACACTATTTACAATGCGAGTTTAAAAGGACCATCTAAAGCATTTTGGAAGCATCTTAAGGCTACAACTGCGGCTGGGCTGTCTAAAAGATAAATTAGATACCGATTGTTTTGTTAAATAATTATGACAGGCAGTGGAAAGTAGTGGAACTAATAATGATTCAGCAACCGGACAAGGAGTGTGTTCACAAACTCGACATTGTAACAATATTGTTACGACTGTCATTGTTTAAATGACGTATATAGTTAACAACGATATTGTTGTAAACGTCAAAAGAAAAATCCATATTGCAATAATTTAATACATAATTACAAAATTTTTACAAAAAAGACTGGTGAATTTAGTAATTTTAATAAACGAAGATGAATTGGATGATGAAGAGGAAGATATGACAATTATTGCAAGATTATTGTACTAAATCACTACGATGACCCATATAGTTAGCCGGAATTATTCATTTTAGCACATAACAAATGCTTTTGACGTATAGAAAGGCAGTACCGAGTAGAGTTGGTAATGACGTTTCCAACAGTAAGGGGAAATTTTGGTTAGGGTTTATGAACAACAACAATCACATGGCTGCTGTTACAATCGCAGTTTATGAACGCTTTAGTACTGTCATTGTTAACAATATTGTTACAATGTCGAGTTTATGAACACACTCAAGCCGTCGAATGATATAAATCTTACCGACAAAATACTGTAGTGAAATCCAGTAATACCGAAATTCTTTGAAAAGCAATTATACTTAAAAGACTGAAACTTATTATACAGCAAAGAAATATCATCCCACATCATCAGTTCGAATTTAGAGAGAAGCAATCAAACATAGAATTACTGATGTGATAGAGAAAAAGTAACATTCTGGTATCTTTCTAGATGTAGAGAAGACATAAAGTAAACTAAAGTAAACTACAGGGCGATCTACCAACACTATTTTATAGGATCTTAACTCATATATAAGGAGAACCCACACTTTCAAGTGAAATGCGAAGGTAGTGGTGTTGGGACCGATATTCTAACTGCTTTACACCAGCGACTTACCTCGCATGGACGTTACTGTCGCAACATTTGCTGATTCTGGCGGTTGGGGACAATATTGAGGAATCCGCAACTAAACTACATAAAAATTGTGAAAAAATAAGCATATATACTAAAATGTGGCGGATGAAAGCTTAACGAATGAAAATACACGCTGTAAATTTCATAAATTTAAAAATCTGTTGGAGACCTGGACAGCAGATTCTATTTTCAAATACTGCTAATTACCTATGGTAATGGCAATAGATGCCAGCTTTAGATGGAAAGAGAATTGCTCAACATGTGAATCTGGAGGTACATATAGTATGTTGGACACACCAGATAGTGAGACGGTTGTATAGAGAAAGAAACCAACTGACTTCAGCTCGAATCAATACAATTTGTACATGGGACTGGTCACTGGGCTTTACCTCACTAAAAGTGTCAATTATGAAAGTAAAATTACTTGATTAAATATATTCGGTTGTATATAACAAAAAAAATTTTTAAAAATAAAAAAACATTCTAAAAAGAAAAAGGCCATCTATACCCTCTGATAC
Source organism: Tipula unca (assembly GCA_951394425.1). Lineage (NCBI taxonomy): Eukaryota > Metazoa > Arthropoda > Insecta > Diptera > Tipulidae > Tipula > Tipula unca. The sequence goes on from OX596382.1 coordinate 94,056,120, forward strand.
GGTCGACTTTACTGAAGATGGAGACATGGGTTTTAGTATTAAGCACCTTAATTGTTTTGATTAAAAACTTATTTAATTATCTATTTAATTTAATAAATTATTAATATTTAATCTCAAAATCGCAATAAGAGTAGATTTTCTCTTTGGCCGTGGCAGGGCACTTCACCGTCGAAATTCAATGTGATCGGATTTGTATACATTATCGCACGTGATTTTGTTCATGTAAATTTTATGAAATGTCTGTATAAATTATACAATCTATTAAATCATATATACATATGTACTCAAATTATAGTATTTCAGTCAATTTAATTATATAATTTAAAATTCAAATGTGTTCCATTTAAATTTAATAAATGAAAAATGTAAACACAAAATTTATATTATGTATATATATATAAATGAATCCATTTAAATCCCATTTTAACATAAATATATAAATAAAATAAAATCAACACATTTGAGATTAAAAAATATAAAATAAAATTTATTGAAATACAATTTGAGTATGATTTAAAATTAAATTAAATATATTTTAGTTTTGTTTAATTTATACGTAATTTTAAATTAGCTAACGCGTAAAAATATATAAAAAGAATGTTTCAAAAATCATAATTAGAATTATGTATTATTTTTTTTATACTCTATAATTAAAAAAAATAATTTGTATGCCATATTAATTTATAAGACATACATATATTAAAAATAGTAACGAAAATTAAAAATATAAAACATTGTCCATATGATTTGTATGAAATGATGTTTTTTGTTTACATTTTCCGATTCACACTAAGTCAGTTTTTTTTATATGATTTCACGGTCTTATATATTTATAGGCATTGGCTCGCAATGATTTATTTGTTTTCGAACCTTGGCTATACGTAGAACGAAACAATTCTACTATGACGTTAAAAGTTAATAAAAGACAACAATATAATTTTATTGGAGCGTTTAAACTTCTTGAAATTTGTTTATTTTTATAGTTTCGGCGCTTAAGACAAACAACATGCCATATGAACTGAATATTAGCAGTCCCACCAGCCTGCGGTAAAACTATAGTTTTCATATTTCCCTTTCGGTTTTAATATTTTATTTGGACAATGCATGCTTTTGGGCCGTTTTTCAATTTAAGTTGGAGTACTGCTTTGACCTAGACTATTTGACGAAATACTTTTGTTACATATTATAAGTTTTGGAAAATTCAAAATTAAAGCATAAACGAATATATAAATATATATTTCTATATATATATATATATATATATATATATATATATATATATATATATATATATATATATAAATAAATATATATATATATATGTATATATATATATATATATATATATATATATATATATATATATATATATATATATACATATATATATATAAATATATATATATATATATATATATATATATATATATATATATATATATATATATATATATATATATATATAATATATATATATATATATATATATATATATATATATATATATATATATATATATACATATATATATATATAATATATATATATATATATATATGTATATATGTATACATATATGTAATTATATAATTTATAATATATAATTAATAATAAATATATATTAAAAAACCTTTGAACGATCCGAACGTGCAGAAAGCAGATTGACTTGTGTAAATGAAGGCGTAAAATTCATAAGGTACCTTCTTAGACGCAAGTCACTCAATTACATATATTTGCAACGAAAGACTTGCGTCGTTAAAAGTTTAAAATCAGGCTCACAGAGATGATAAAATCAAAACAGTAGATTAAGGTAGCACGGAAACTATACTAAGGTAATCCAGTTAAAACTATTAAATTTGAACCATAAGTTATAAAGAACATAATCTAACAATGTATCTACAAGTTGAGTTACAAAACGACAGGGAAAAATTGAATGCACGCAAGAAATAATGAAACAACTTTTAAATCTTCTGCACAAAATTAAATGCTTCAACGACAAATTTGCCACTATTTCAACGTTTAATGAAAACAACAATAATGATCCCACTATACTATTCGAACTCTATAATAAAACCATATTTTCATTGTCAACGCAAATGAAATAATTATATACAATTTATATACAATTATATATCTATTATTGAGATAGGAAATTTAAATGAACAAAACTGGTGCAAACTGTATTGGAGAACTGCGCAATTATAGATAGCAAAACTATAAAGCGTCAAGATTACCTATCAGTAACACATTTTCTAGTATGGAGGTGGATTGCAAGAAGAACGAAGCGATCACATTTACTGCATCGCAAAATTACCATCACATTTACTGCATCACAAAATTACTATTGAGGGAGTAAGCAGTTTATCAAATGGCAAAAATATGGCCACACGAAAGCCTATACTGCGCATGTTGAGTTATTTCCGTTATTTGTGGTGTACTTCATGACTCGAAAATGTGGGATAACGAATCCACAGTCAACCATACATGTCGACCTGGAGAATATTGTAAACAGTTTTACAAGAGGAGGAGTTTATTGTGCAAACTTTTTAATTATCAAATTTTAGGTTCCACAACAACAAAAGTTCACCTCAATCTAGAAGAATTAAATATTCACGAACCCGTAAAGCGAGCCAAAGTTAGCTCATGATCACGATGGAAAAGCAAATGAGCATGATGCAATGATGGAAAAACAAAGTCATCAATGCAAATTATCGTTAAAACCTAAAAATGACGGATAATGCAACGGTTATGGCCGCACCAAAAATTACAATTAAATTACTAAAATGAAAATTAAATAGGAATGCTAGAACCCCTGAAACAACTATTTAACCAAGGAATTCAGAGTTACCATAGATCATAGAATTACCTGACAAATATATAAAAGTCAAATAAATACTGTTCGACTGCTCTGTTTCTCTAGACGATAAACATAAAATTAATACTGGTCTGGCAAAAAGTGGATCATAACCCCATATCGGTTTAGAAAATCATATCCATATCACCGTATAAAACTAATAAGTAGTTACTTGATATTGGAGTAGATGGAATTTCGTTAACTAAAAGTTCGAAAGGCATGTTAGTACAAGCTAGCATGGAGCTATGCAGTGTGCCGATGGCCAATTAAAAGACGGACCTGTAGCCGTGTACAAATAGGGATTCTGTTCAGCTTTCAAAGGACAGTAAATATACTAGCCGAACAGTCTCTAAATAATGTATGTATGTGTTGGTATTTATTTAAAAAAAAAAAAAAAAAAAAAAGGCCAACTATGGCCTAAACTGGCTAATGTTGTTTCCCGCATAAGGAGGTGTTTATTGTTGGTATTTACCACGGCTACAATAATCGTATTCTGCCGATGAATTCTTGGGAGCATTTATTAAAGAATTCAGGGTTCTGCTCGAATATAATATTAAACACAATAGCTGAATTTTTATCGTAAAAATCAGTGCGTTTATATGGTATGCACTGGCGAGAGCTTTCCTGTTGGGTAAGAAGAATTATATATTGCTTTATTCTTTTATTGACTCTTGCGTATATTGTAGTTGAACTTAGTTGTTTGACAGAATCATCCTATATAACACAGAATCTGTTTCCATAGAATTAACCAACCATTAAAAACAGATGAACAGTTTCGTATATAGTAAAAAATATATACCGGAAATCACATTAATTAAACATTGCCTTAGATAATCTTCCAATTGGCTGTATCAGTCAATTTCCAAACTGATCACATGCATGGTTTATGACGCTATACGCCAAATCCAACATCTATTAGTAAAACATAAGAAAAAGATGTTCTCCTTAAAACATAATGCGATAGAAGATATTAATAATAAGCTGGAAATTCACGACCTTGAAAACAGGACAGCATCAGAGATTACAACATTTTTCTAACTATACTGGAATGGTTGGTGTTTCTTAACGTTTTGGAAAAAAATATTATGATAATTTATGATTTTAATGTGTTCTATCCGAATTTTGGCTCAGATAATTGCGTACGGAATAATGAATGTGCTGCAGAAATGCTAAATTCGTTTTGTAAATTATTTTGTACATTATTTGGAATTGAAAATATATCATATAATGTTCACAACCAATTGCATTTACCTTAACAGACACCTTAAAAACTATAGCGCATAAAGTCGAACATTATATGCAGCACATAAAAAATTAACTCAAAAAGCGTCACAACAATATAATACTACCTCCAATGCATCAACATTTGAGCAGAGTAACACCAAATATATGAAGATACAGAAAAATTTGAAACAGGCTCATAATATGAAAATAGTAGTCTATCGACACGATAACCATGTTGCAATCATGAAGCAGTAATAAACATATCTAACTCATCTTCATTTACAGAAAGCACGGCTCATTCACAAATTAGTTCCTCTATAAGACCGATTAAAAAACAATCTTTCAAAAGACCTGCGGCTGCGCCATACACTATAATAACTGTTATTGCACCATGTTTTATATAGTACTAGCCGGGTACCCGGCTTCGCCCAGGTTTATTTTTAGTCAGCTTATCGTAGTTGGGCAACTTAACTTTTACGTTGGAACAACATAAACCGGGTGTTTCTTCTTTAAATTTGAGTGCTCCACAGAAATTACACTTATTCATCTTACCAATAAGAAATTGCGGAAAATTCATGTATTCCAATGACGGATCATAATGAAATGCTTCTTCTTTCAGGTAAAGCAAATTGTTTATACAACTTGTTTTGTTTAGACAACCTGTAAAGACACAAATTATACCATTCCAATGTTATAGTTTTTCTAGTGACATCTATTAGCGGAAAGCAGATTTAAGAAATGTTATTTTAAAAATAATTGGATTATATTGTTACGATCGTGGCGACATCTATGTTTGAATAGCGACACTATCGATAATGTAAAATTGTTATAAAGTAGAACAGTAGAGGTGTCTAGACTTATCTAGACTAATCGAATATTCTGGACATTTCTAGAATGGTTAGAATATTTGGTATAAATACGCGACAGACATTTGGGATTAGATCAGTTGTGTTTTAACCGTGAGAGTGCTAATAGTAATTAAAAGGAAAGTGTTTATAAAGTAAAATAAAGTGTTATTAAAGTGTAATATAGTGTTGTTAGAGTGTAGAAAATAATTATTGTGAAGTGAAATAATTAATTTAAATAAGTGAAATAATTAAATTAGTGTTTAATCGGAAATAAATAAATTTAGAGTGTTCTAGAATTTACATCGTTTGTTTTATTCACAATCCAGTGATCGAACCTTGATTTTGACAAGGCAAAAACGTAACAATTGGTGACAGCGGTGGGATTGTGAATTAAAAGATGATTCTAGATGAATTGAAGATTTCCGATTTAAAAGAAGAGTTAGAGCGACGTGGTTTGTAAACGGTCGGCCAGAAAAATGGAAGGTGGATCGGTACCTTCTGGAAATTTCGATATGGCGCAGTTAATGGCAGTTATGATGAGAATGGAACAGTCCAATTTGGAAATGAAACAGTCTATTGAAACATCAGTAGAAAAGACAGTTGAAAAGTCTGTTGAAAAATTAAACCATAAAATGGAACAATCTAGTAATCAATTAGATCAGAAAATTGAATTGGCATTTGATCGATCAAATGAAGAAATGAAAGAAATTAAGCAGTCGGTGGGCGAGATCAATAACAAAATGGATGAGAAATTCAATGAAATGTATACCAATTTACATGAAGAAGTAGAGCAAATTGAACAAAAATTACAAAAGGACATCCAAGGGTTGGAGCAGAAAGTTATGAATGGGAGTGAACAAGTGGAAGAGTTACAAGAGAAAGTTCTAGGCTTCGAAAAAGAACTTCTTTACCTCAAAGTTAACGGAACAACGTCGCCAGTAGCTCAGCCAAGTCAAGCAATGAAATTTAAGCCACCGATATTTGATGGCACAACATCGTTTGCGGTTTTCAAATTTCAATTTGAGACAACGGTTAACCAAAATGGGTGGAATCACGCAAATCGGGGAACAGCATTAATAGTGGCTCTAAAAGGAGAAGCGGCTGAAACACTGCAGACTATTCCGCAGTATGACCGTAGTAATTACAACGAAATAATGAAGGCGCTGGATCGAAAGTATGGAATGGAGATGTATCGTATGGAGCTGAAGAGCCGATGTCAAAAGATCGGAGAGACTCTTCAAGAATATTCCGCAGCAGTCGAGCGGCTAGTGCATTTGGCACATGTGAATACATCTCCCGATTACATGGAGAGGATTAAGATGGACGCATTCATCGATGGAATACGGGATCCGGAAACACGTAAAGCAGTGATGTTATCACCTAAGGCTACTTTTGCCGAGACCATCGCGTGTGCCTTAATAAATGAAACTGCGCAGGCTATCATAAAACCGTCGCTTAAGGTACGACGAGTAGAAATGGATAGCAGCACCAACGTCGCGCGGTCGGTTCCAAGATACAGAGAAGGTGGTAGCAAAATAAAATGTTTGACATGTGACAAAATGGGTCATATGTCGAGAGACTGTAAAGAAGGAAAATGGAGGCGTACAAGATCACGATCTCCTATGCAACGATCAACAAGCAGAGACCGGACGTTGGTCAAGGAAGATGGCCAAGAACGAAAGGAGTCGTTAAACTACAACGAGTCAGCAAAGGGGCAGAAGCTGACTCCCACCACCAATTGCCCCATAACCTCCATCCCTATTTCGAGATTGGGACGAGTCGGTGACAGCTTAACAATTAAAGGAAGCATTGACGGAAAGAGCTGTGTTATTACCCTAGATACAGGAGTGGTGCGCACGTTTGTCCGTGAGGATCTAGTAAAGGGAAGAGTACTACCAGCCAATGAGTTGAAATTACGTACAGCCACAGGAGAGAGCGCAGACATAAAGGGCAGGAAGCTTGTGAGAATTAAGATAGGCAATGCTCAATTCCAACACGAAGTGCTGGTCGCAAAGATAGTGGATGAAGTCATTTTGGGGATGGACTTCATGAGGGCGAATGGCTTCGTGGTAGATGTTGGAAGAAATGGACTGGGGATCTTACCATGAACCAGAAAAATTCAGCACGACAACTGTTCGAACAGTATAAGTCAATATTTTGCAGTACACCGGATAATAATGGAAGGGCTAACATGGTGAAACATCGAATTGATACCGGAACGGAGACACCTATACGCCAAGCGCCGAGAAGGCTATCTTTAGCAAAACGAGAAGAGGTGGATCGAATGGTAACGGACATGCAGGCAGCTGGAGTGATTGAATCATCAAACAGTCCATGGAGTTCACCTGTAGTATTAGTCCAAAGGAAGGATGGGAAAATGCGCTTTTGTGTTGATTACCGAAAGCTAAATTCAGTAACGAAGAAGGATAGCTACCCATTACCAAGGATCGATGACACGTTAGACACATTGTCAGGTGCTAGAATGTTTTCAACATTGGACCTGCAAAGCGGGTATTGGCAGGTGGAAGTCCAAGAGCAAGATCGTGAAAAAACGGCGTTCAGTGTGGGTAATGGGCTATGGCAGTTTAACGTGATGCCATTTGGATTATGTAAAGGCGCGGCAACTTTTGAATGACTTATGGAGCGCGTGTTAAAGGGACTGCACTGGAAGTCTTGCCTCGTGTATTTGGATGACATCATAGTTATGGGAAAGGATTTCGAAGAACACTTAAGAAATTTGTCAGAGGTATGGAAGCGATTACAATCAGCCGGTTTAAAGTTAAATCCGAAGAAGTGTTCATTATTCAGAACGGAGGTAAAAATTTTGGGGCACAAGGTAACGACCAATGGAATCCACACCGATGAGGAAAAGATATCAGCGGTAAAGGACTGGCTAAGACCTAAACATTTACGGGAATTACGGAGCTTCCTCGGATTGTGCACTTATTATAGGCGATTTGTGCCAGGATTTGCCAATGTGGCAAAGAGCTTACATGATTTGACCCGGAAGAACAGAGCATTTGAATGGAGTGACGAGCAAGAGGAGTCATTCAATGAATTGAGAAGGCGATTATGTACGGCACCATTGTTGGCATACCCTATACCTGGTGTTAAGTTTATTCTTGATACCGATGCAAGTAATGATGGCATCGGAGGGGTGTTGTCGCAAGAAATTGAAGGGCAAGAAAGAGTAATAGCTTATTACTCGAAGGTGTTATCTAAACCAGAACGTAACTATTGTGTAACTCGTAAGGAATTGTTGGCTATAGTGGAATGTGTGAAACATTTTCATAAGTACCTCTATGGCCAAGAATTTCATATACGAACGGACCATGGAGCATTACGTTGGCTACTGCAGTTCAAGAATCCAGAAGGACAGGTAGCGCGTTGGATTGAGCGACTACAGAGCTATCATTATCAGATCGAACATCGGAAAGGGAGTGCACATGGAAATGCTGATGCATTGTCAAGACGACCATGTCAAGTGGAATGTAAGCACTGCGGGCGTATAGAAGCAAAGGAAGACGTTATCGACATCAGGCTTATGCAAATACTACCCGATAAGGAATGGACGGATGAAACGGTTAGGGACGAGCAGTTAGCAGATCCAGATTTGGCAATAATCATGCAACTTAAGGAGACAGGAAATCGTCCAACTTGGTGTGAAATTGCGGATAAGAGTCCCACAGTAAAGGCTTACTGGGCACAATGGGACAGCCTCCAAATCGAGAACGGATGCTTAAAACGAATATGGGAAAGCTCGGACGGTAATGTGAAACAATCGGTAAAAGTGGTGCCGAAGTCTAGGATTGCCGAGATATTGAAGGAGTATCACGGAGGGGCAAGTAAGGGTCATCTGGGAATTAATAAAACACTTGCCAAAATACGTCAACCATAAGGAAGTAATTTTGAGTCAGTTGTATTTCAGGAAGTCTGTCAGTTGCTCGGTATAAATAAAACAAGAACAACGCCTCTGGATCCACAGTCGGATGGTATGGTGGAAAAGATTCAACGGGACGTTGGAGAAATATTTAGCAAAGGTCGTGGATAATGATCAACGCAACTGGGATCGACATATTCCGATGTTCCTGATGGCGTATCGATCAGCAGTACATGACTCAACGGGAATGACACCAGCGAGAATCCTTTTTGGAAATAATCTGCGATTACCCGGAGATCTAAAGTTTGGAGCTGTTCCATCATCAGCTTTAGATAGACAAAATTATGTTGACCAGATGAGAGGAGAACTCGACCAGGTACACCAGTTTGTACGAGAGAAGATACGAGTATCAAGTGACCGGATGAAGGCTCGATATGACATACGAGCAAATAATAATGGTTTCGAAGAAGGAGATTTAGTAATGGCTTTACAACCCACAACGGAAGAAGGGTTTATCACCAAAGCTGCAACCTTCATGGGAAGGGCCGTACACCATCATCACCAAAATAAATGACGTGGTCTACCGGATCAAGAAAGGGCAGCGAGGAAAGTTGAAGGTGGTGCATATAGAGCGATTAGCGATCTACAGGGGTAGTGAGTTGGATCCTGTTCGGGACGAATCAGGATTAGGTAGGGGGTAATGTTACGATCGTGGCGACATCTATGTTTGAATAGCGACACTATCGATAATGTAAAATTGTTATAAAGTAGAACAGTAGAGGTGTCTAGACTTATCTAGACTAATCGAATATTCTGGACATTTCTAGAATGGTTGGAATATTTGGTATAAATACGCGACAGACATTTGGGATTAGATCAGTTGTGTTTTAACCGTGAGAGTGCTAATAGTAATTAAAAGGAAAGTGTTTATAAAGTAAAATAAAGTGTTATTAAAGTGTAATATAGTGTTGTTAGAGTGTAGAAAATAATTATTGTGAAGTGAAATAATTAATTTAAATAAGTGAAATAATTAAATTAGTGTTTAATCGGAAATAAATAAATTTAGAGTGTTCTAGAATTTACATCGTTTGTTTTATTCACAATCCAGTGATCGAACCTTGAATTTGACAAGGCAAAAACGAAACAATATCTTTTGTATAAAAGTGACAATTTAGAGGTGACAGCACCTCGCTTAGGGAACTCTTGAGTATAGTAATATTCAAAGACTCGTGTACATCGTATTCTGAAATAGGATTTGTTTTGTAGGTTTCGAATATTCCTATCGAAGCTGGTTTTGCTATCTATTCTAATGGATTATATTTTATAATGGAAATATTATTAATTTTTGGTGGGACAATTTGTAATTATTTGGTGAGTGGCCTTAATTCAATGATAATTGTCAGTTAAATGTACAGTTTGTTAATTCGAATCGTTCATAGCAGTTTTTTTAGAATTTAATTTATAAAGCGTACATTTAAACTAGTTCGGGCATGACATTGTTTTGATATATAGAAAACACGATAAAATAAACTAAATTGAAGACGTTACCAATAATTTGAGTTCGACACAAACTTTAATATTTTTCTCACAAACACTTGAGTTGTTATTATAGAACATATAATGGAATATAACAAGACATTGTCCAGAAAGAAAACAAAATTCAAAATTATCACGTAAAAATGGCGTGTGCGTTCGTTGAATTTTGTTCGCTGTGATATTTTGCAACAATTTTTTCGAGAATCTATCTTAATTGTGTACATCGTTTTTTTTAAATTTATTATTATAGTAAAATTAAGAAAACTCTCTATGGTTTAATGGCTAATTTAAAATATGTATACATATGTATGTAGATACATATATTATAACAATATTGAGTTTTTATTTTAAAATGGTTCGGTGAATTTCTAATTACCCATTAAAGGATTTATGACCAAATAATTTCCGACCTAGTTTTTGATGGGATATTATTTATGTTCCCGCGCCGGTATATTTAATTCGCATACATTTCATTTATTCTTAAAATGTATGTATATATTATATAGTATACATTTATTTAAATAAACAGAACTATATAAGAAAGATGTGTACGGTTATACGGATTGGTTATATACTACTATGTACTAAATTTCAAAAACAAATTAAATGTCAAAGTCATCACTCAAAAAAGTGCAATTTTGGCGATTTTTCAGCTCATCTATTAATATTAAGTACTCACGATAGGTAAACATTCTTATCCTATTCGTAATTGTTGTTTTTGGCTCAATACGGAACTTTTCTGTATAATCAAACAATAAATCATAGCACCATTTTGCAATGCAGCCTGTATTTATTCAATATACATATTTTGTCGTTTTAATTACTTATTATTTGTATACGTACTTATAGTGAAAATACGTAACAAACACTTTATACATTTTAAGTTCAAATTAATCAACTTATTTAATAGGGGAAAAATTTATATATTCGTTTTGTTTATACTAATTAAGATTTTGGCGAATTTGGCGAAGATTTGCAATTAATTTAAATAGAATTTAAAAGCAAAACAACAAAGTTTGTATTTTTAGCGCAGACTTGCTTCCGGATTTTCATTAAAATTATTACAATCATTTTACATTATTGTGTTGTATAACACTCTGCATACTTATATGTATGTATATATATAGGAGGTCAGTAAAAAAATAGTTCATGGTATATATCCTTTAATGCTTAATTACACAATTATTCGACCATTGTATGATATATGTAATTGTTTAATTAATGATGCTCGTATTGAAGTTATACGAGTAGGTATATTCATTGTAAATTGACCATTTTGTTGTTAAAATTTATAAATTTTAATAAAATTAATTCGATCGCAATGGATTGCCAAAAAGACGAGTAAAATAAGCGATGTACATACGTACAAGACTATTGAACTTGAGTTAGGTAAAAAATGTTGTTGTAAAATTAATTTAGCCTTAAACTAAACCGGAACTACACATTACGAGTATATGTGTATTTAAAAATACTTCTTTTCTGGCCTGAGAAACTCGTTTTTCTCTATTCTAATAATCGTAGTCGTGTGCGCTTTATTAGCGAATTTTGGCTATTGCACGATATTATAGTCTAAGAGTTTCCTCTTTAGAAAAGGTATTACAAGTAATTACATAAATTTCATTATTTATAAAAACGAAATGAATGGTCCAAATTTTGATATCAAGAATGAGTAAACATTTGATCAGAAATTACAGTTTTGCTCAACAAAATCTTAATTTAATATTTGGATGACCTTTCATTTGTTTGACGTCTCTTAAGCAACCGCACACTTCCCATTTTAAATTAGTTATATAGACTACTGCGGGTACTGTGCATTTTCTAACTCCTTGTACAATTCTTCCCACACAGATGCTCAATGAGATTGAGTTCTAGAGATTGAGGAGGTATTATTATCTTAAGCCTTAGGCTTTTTTTTTCCTATATGAAAATGTTTATGTACATTAAGCATTCCTTTACGATGTACGTTAACTATTGTATAATTTTTTAGAATTGGCCCTAAATTTCATTAGAATACATACGATTTCTTACGATGTTTAAATATTACGATGAATTGCTTTCAATGAAGGCCAGATTATCGATCCACCGCCATGTTTTACGATTGAAACAAACTTTTGAAGCTGCATTTCACTAATGATGGTACGCCAGCATTAGTGAAATGTTTTCTTGCAGTGCAACCATGTAAACCGTCTTACAACCATTACTTACACTAATGGAAATTCCATTACTGGCGAAAATATCCTCTGTAATTTTAACGGCATGAAAACTTACACTTTTTTATGTCTGGTTCGAGGTATATCCTTCATAGTTCTTGTTTCTGACTATGCAATCAATGGTTTCTGCTAACCAGTTTCCCGATTTCTTGTAGACGTTTTTCCTCTAAATGGAATTTGAATGAGTTTATTATCAAAAAACTTTTAATAAACCAACTTATGCGAATTTGTTTACATCACTCAAATACACCTTTGCATTTGTTGATAATCAAAGAAACACTACTAATTAATCAAGACATCGTTTTGTTTTAAAATATTTTTGAAAATCATTGCATTCTATATTGTTTACCTACTCATTTTTGACATGAAAAATTGGGTCCATGATCATGTGTATACTCATCAACAAAATTGTTTTTATAGCATTAATGATTACATTTGTCGATAGTGTTTCCTCAACTTTGACGCCGACTATATGTTCCCATCATCAACATAACACAGTTCATACTGTGTCGTCTTTCATTTGATTTGACAAGCTACATTATACTTTTAACCACCAGGCGGCCCTAATTAGCCTACCCGCTTTTTGTTTCAATTTTATATTGAAAATAACAGCGGTGCAATTTACTTTTATTGTCTTTAGCAAGTAAAACTTTAGTCATCTTCGAATGAGTGTAATAAACTAATTAACAATAATTTAGAAAGAACCATGAATTACTCAAAATTTTAAATAATTGCAATCATGTATATGTACACAGTTACATATTAGTAAACACTTAGTCAGCAGTTTATCGTTTGTTATTATTTAAAACCGGGTTTATTAAGTTCGTAGTTAATATACGGTTATATTAGTGTCTAATTTAGTGTATGATCTCACACAGTTCATATGTTTACATGTTTTTGAAATAAATCGTATTTTATAATTTGTGTCTGTAGTTTATGTAAAATATTGAGGTAAAGGTAAACATTAAACAAGTCCCCCTTGAAATTCTGGTTTGTAAAATCTTGGTTATAGCCAAATCCTGGTTTTCCAATTTTTATTTGTTTTGTTACCAGTTTTCTTTTTATTTTTGATGGTATACATCTTGATGGTATTGCTAAAACTATTCCTAACAATTTATCCTTTGCATAACAGTAACTATCATTACTCCTTCGGAAAGATTCACTCTTTCTCTCCCGGCGTCCAGGCGGGTTTTGCTCAGCCCGCACCTAGCATTTCTGTTTCCCTTTATTTGACGTAACAAGATTTAAATTCATACTGAAAAAGAAAATTCTTATAGACAAATTCTTTTAGGAATTAACGTTTGGCACACGGGGCCGATTCATATTAGGCTTCAAAATGACCCGGGCCACAGGGCCCGTTTAATTGTAGAGCACGGATATTAAATTGATTTAATGTAAAATTTGATGAAAATTTATATACACAATATGAATGTATTAAGTTTTCTTCTGGAACAAAAATGGGTAGCTAGATTTTTGTCCAGTTTTAAACAGTTTTAAATATTTTTTCACGAAACGAGCATATATGTACATACGTCTGCTAAATACTTACATAGGTTATCATAAAGATGCATACGTATTTATAATTCAGACGTGGTTGATCGTGGTTACAAGTTATAAAAAAAATTATTATGTAAATCAACATCTTACCAAATTCTGAAAATTCTTTGAGATGGAAATTTTACGTTTACAATTCTAAATTTTAACTTGAAATATTAACACGGTTTTGAAAAATCAAAATTGTTTAAAGCTTTTAAATTAAAACAAAATTTTGGAGATTTGACAAAAATTTCCATGTATTTTTAAAAATCACCAAAATTTTCCGAAAAGTTTTCTCAAAATTTTGAAGCGTTAAATTTTTATAACACTTTTATAATTTGAATATTACATATATATGATTTAAAATTGATTGAATTATACGAGTAGTTTATGATTTTTAATTTTTTTTTAATTTTAAGTTGCCAAGTTTGTTTCGTTAACTATAAGAAAGGTCTTAAGGCTGTCATTAAATATCTTATTCAACATCCTCATTTTAATTGACAATGATGCTACAGTTTAGATGTGAAGGATTCTAGCTACATATATACCACGCTTGGGAAATAAGGTATACTTTCAAAAATTATTTTCATTTCTTTTCCTAATAAGCTAATCATAGGGATCTGTTGTTGTCATAGGGACAACTAGGCTTGCCACCTTTAGAAAAAGCCAGAGGAGGACAGTACAATTAATGTTTTTCACTTGATATTTAGAAAGTCTAAATCCCTGAATTAATGCGACCGCTGTAAAAATCAGAGAGCTTTTCAGCGCTAAAATGCATTTAATTTAATCATTCAGCTTTTTTAAGATTATTATTGTTGTGTCGAAAAATTTGTCTTATAGCAGTTTCTCAAAATGGTCTACTCCATTTTGAATGCATTTTAGTGCTCTTTTTTTCACCTACCTCAGTAGTAATTAAGGATAATATGAATGAAAGTATTCTATCTCAAATTACTTGTCTTTATTGTACTGTATCGCAGTAGATTTTGAAAATGGACATTCTCCTGAAGGACGATCTTTTGCTAAAAATTAATCACCTCTTGAAATATTTACACTCAAGTACATAACTTCATTTATAACTTTTCAAGGATGTACACACTTATTTATAATAAAATAAATAAATGATTTCATTATCTGAAAAGTGGTATGCTATTTTTGTAGCGTCGACAAAATTAAAATAAATAAATCGTTGAATCTAATTTTATATAACGAGTAAATAAACTTCCCATACATGTATTGAGATTATCCTTAAATACATATGTGTTATTTAAAAATATTTTTGGTTTAGTATATAGCTTAACAACCAAAAGAAGAGGGATTTATCACCGAAACTGCAATCTTCGAGGAATGGACCGGTCATCGTTTTCAAAAAGATAAACGAAGTGGTTTACCGGATTAGCAAAGGACAGCGAGGAAAACTGAAGACGGTTTCTTAGAGCGAATAGCGCTTACAGGCGAGGTGAATTTTTAGGGTAGTGATCCGATCGTGGCAACATCTTTATTTGAGTAGAGACACTACCGTAAATGTAAACTGTAGTAAATTAGATGTGTCTAAACTATTCAGGAATAGTCTAGACACTCTCGAATATTATAGGATGTTCTAGTAGGTTAGAATATGTGCTATAAATACGAGATGAAATTTTAGGAGTTAGTTAGTTGGATTTTAACAGTAACAAGTAAAATGTGAAACAGTTAGTTGTGTGTTAATCGTGATAGTGCTAGTAGTAATAAAAAGAAAAAAGTGAAAGTTGAATTAGTGAATTAATTAAATTAGTGTTTGGTGTAATAATTAGGAAATAAATAAATTTAGTGTTATCTAGAATTTAAATTGGTTGTTTTATTCACAATCCAGTCATCGAACCTTGTTTGACAAGGCTAAAACGTAATATTAATTTAACCTCTTCGTGGAGGTTTCTTTTCGTTTTAATCATAATTTTAGAAAATCAAATTCTGCTGAAAACCGAACACAGACACTTTTCATCAAACATAATTTAAATTCTTAAATTTTCAAAGGCTCAGTTATTTAAATTATTATAGTCTATAGACGTGTGATGTTTCTAAATTATATAATTTAAATAGAGGGAATTCGAATTTAACATGCCGTGCGGTTTAGACTTGAAATCAATGAACGTGATAAAATTTAAATAAAATAGTGAAAAAGTACTGTGTTTGCTTCTTATTTATGCAAAATATGATTATGCTTTCTTCAACTAAAGAAAATCGAACATTAATTACAATCTTCACGTGAATTTTAACCTAAATCTGTTGTAAAAAAAAGTTTAGGATTTTTTAAAAATATAATTCACAATTCGATATAGACGGGTGAAGATGGTTCTAAATCCCGATTATGTGGATTTTTTATAATTCATATATGTCGTATAAATAAGTTCCAAATTTTCTTGGGAAACCCCTTAGAAGCTAACACCATAATGACGTATATTTCAAGATGTCATTGGATCTAACCTATCCGAAAAATATTTCAATTTGGGAAAAAGTAGTGGATTTTGACGTTTCGGACAAACATGTTTGCTATGACCTCGTACAGAAATATATCAAATAGATGTTTTTCTCGGTTAGCTGAAACCGAAAGACATCTTAGGTTCCTAGGAAATCCTAGAAATCCCTACAAAACTCAGAAAATCATGTCGTAACAAATTTTGTTGTCCCAATGATAAAATTCCTTATATCGAGACAGTTTGCTTTGCACACCAACGCATATAAGCAGAAATTGATTTTGTTGCTTTTTATAGGACCGATTTGGGAGAAATGAGAAATTTTGAATACGTATCACAATCAACGTTAAACTTAAGCCAATATAGGAGAGAAAAGAAGTGTAAATCTCATAATACCAACGACCTCTGAAGTCTGAACAAGCTAATAAAGTGCTATACATTTCCCCAAATGCACAGCTGCCTGTGGGGGAGATTCAGATAAATGGTAGTTGTGCTTACGGAACAATCGAACGAAAAATATTTTATTGCCCAAATGAAACGGCCTAATACTTACCAGACTAGGACAAGCCAAAACCATTGATGCCTACAGGAAAATTGTAGAGGTTCTGGGAACATTGATAGTAGGCTAATTTCTGATAAATATTTTACTCATATGAGCTGTCTTAATTTGAAAAGTTACTTTTACAATACGAAGCACCTCATAGCACAAAATCTCAAGGTGTATCATTCTTACTATATCGCTAAGATTTTTAAATATTTTCTCCATCGTCTTTTTTTTTAATTATCTTAAATTCATATAGATATGATCTTAAAAATTACAAAATCCATCTAATTCTAATTTAAAATTGTGTAAATCATTGTCATTTTCAAAATTGTTTAAATACTCTGAAAGCGACTACAAGTTTAATCCATAGTTGATATGTATTCGATCAAATAATTTCAACTCTCCAAATTATCTCAAAACTGATACGTCCATGATTTACTTTCCTGATGGAGGACATTTTTGTCCCCGTGGAGGATGGAGGAAATTTCTTACGAAAGGAGGACTTTCCTCCACATTTCTGTTTGAATAAACTTCAAAAGTACATTACGATATGGAATTTATATAAAAAACGTTCTAAACCTCGTCAATTTGAAAACTTTCCTAAATTTCGAAAAAATTTAATGATTTATAGAAACGTAGCGTGCCTGTCTTATTCTCATATTTGAAAGATATCTTTTCTCTTGCAAACTTTTTATGTTGTACAAATCAAAAATAGACCTGAATTTTTTCAGGTTCTAAGGTTTCTAGGTAAACATATTTGTTAACTACGTATTTTCTAGTTACACAGTCCATTGAATATTGCACCTATACCATAGAAATGGATACACAGAACAATTACCTCTTAACGAGTGTAATTGAAACGTGTATGTTATATTAACAGTAGATGAAATGATTTGTATAGTTGCTTGTACCAGAACGGAATTGCCAAACTTTATTTTGAAAGAAATACAGTGAAATGAATCAGTGGGAGCATGATTGGGCACATTTATTACCTCCTGTTGGAATCAGTATTACAGGCTGGCATTAATTGAATTCCACATACATATATATCTTTATGTTCGTATAACATTTATCATAGTAATAACATTTATGTATAATTTTACACTGGCGAATTTGTCATTACAATTAATGACCATAAGCAATGCCAAATCACATATGTATAATTTAGTGCAGGTATATACATATGTACATATCTATCGTTAAGTTTGGTTTTATATGCATATTATATAGGAATATGATTTAACGTACCTAAGTTTTTATTATAAATTGAATACAATTTATTAATGAACTTATAAATTAAATACAATTTATTAATGAAAGTTATAAACAAAAATTATATCATTTTAATGAAATCTCTCATAGTTACAGTAATATTATTGTATGACATTTTTATTGCACATCTTTTTCACGCCTATTACTAAATCTGTATTTTTCAAAAGAAATAACAAGAAGTAATTTTTTTAATACTTTCAAAATGTGCCAACCAATAAATTACACCATAACACTATCATTTTCGTAGTTTTTTTTTTTTGTTTACAAAAATCCAAGCCAAATTTAAAATTAAACCCCGCGCACCACACTTTATACATATATACATATACAATCTAAAAGTACAATTTTTAATAATCGCATAAATTTATGATCGCGATTAAAAAATAATCAAAATTATGATTGATCCTTACCTTTAAACCTCCTGTTTGTTGTGTAGATTGTATTTGAACATTTGATTGATGTCCTAACAATTCTGTAACAAAATAAAAAACAAAATCAATTTAAATTTACGTTTTGCATAATTTTGTCAGTGGCGTCATTCTACATTTCATTTTCATTTAAACCAATATACATATACACATATCATGAAAGATCAAACTATAAGATCAGCCAAAAAATGTATGATATTTTTATTTCTGTTGATTTTGTGTTATTTGCAATTGCATACATTTAGGCCAATCTTGTCTCGTTAAAAATTGTGTATTTTTTTGTTAATTATTTTATTTTGTTCACGTGAAAATTGTTCAGTAATATAGTTTTTGTTGAGTATTAGAAGTTGAATTTTGCCAAAAATATCAAATATTTTGTACTTTGAGTATGAGTATGTTCCAAAACATTTGTTTCGGTTAATTTCTTAACACCTTGTGTATTATAAGTGTATGGTAACCATGATTTGCCTGAGATAAATACTGTTGGGACGATTAATTGTTGCTTTTCAAAATTATATTTTCCATTTTCAATGAATTAGTTTATATCGAAATTTACCAAAATCTTCCATGTAAATTAAGTTTGAGATCAAACAATCTTTGCCTTTGAACAACTTGCATAAATGAATTTTTATGACCTTCGATAGAATTTGAGGTGGAATTACCTATTACAGTTGTATATTTTGTACATAAACAATATATTGTGGCATCTTTCAATCGACAGGAAAATTGATTCCAGGACCTTGAAAATTTAGTATGTCAATATTGTACGAATATGTGTCCGAGTTTGGGATAATAATCCGTTAACATGTGATTCATTGGTTGCTTCTGAGAAAAAACTCGTAACGGTGTGAGGAATCAATTTTTCATATCCACTGAGTTACAGGGTGTTGAAAAAATGAAGTTCACATTAAAAATGCACCTAAATATTAAATTATAACTATTTAACGGGGGCAACCAACTTAAACTTGTTTGGCTGGCAATTGATTAAGCTTTATTTAAGATAAAAGTGATTATATCGTATCCATTTGAGAGCTAGAATGCTCTTTAGGGACTAATCACACCAAGCGCGAATGCGAGTAAGCTTTTTTTTAGAAAATTATGACATAAAAGTGATTTACTTATTTAATTTTTTTATATTAATTACACTGGAATGATCTTTTCAATCAAATATAACTAAATTTTGACGAAAAAATACTTTAAAATAAGATGAAGTTGAAAATTCGCATATAATTGTATGACGTCACAACATTATGTGCAAATGCCCAGTTTCTGCTTATTTTAAGCTATTTTTGTGCCATAGTTTGGTATTATTTGATTGAAAAGATAATTCCAGTGTAATTAATATAAAAAATTAAATAAATAAATCCCTTTTATATTATAATTTTCTAAAAAAAGTATACTCGCATTTGCAATTCGCCCTTGGTGTGATTAGTCTCTAAGAGAACAATAATTAGTAACAAAAAAAAAAAGTTTTTAATGTATTTTTCTGTAAAACAAATTTAAGTTTTTATTCCTACAATCTTTAATATCTTAAAAAAACTGTTAGTACTCTCCAAATCCTTAGTTACATTATCAATACAAATTACCACTATAAATAGCATTTTTTGCAATTTAATGTCATACAAGTCCCTTTAGTAGTAATCTTTTATTTAATTCATGTTACCAGATGGAAGGAAAATATGTAGTATATAGGTATAAAATTTTACATGAATTTTTAGCGGTCAACGTTTGAACTTCCAAATGTGATACAGTATTGAAAGATGATAGCCATAAAGTCTAGAAAATTTGGCAAATTGAAAATGTACGCGCAAAAGTTGTACTTAAAATATATGTAGCTATTTGCTGAAGATAATTATCCTTAGCAACCAACAGTAGCCGTATTTGAGCAATATTTATTACAAATGGGCTGCATCATCATGCCATGCAAGCCGACTTTTTAAGGTATGAATTGGAGGCTGACATTCATCGATCCTTATATCTAGGAAGATGGCACTATACCAACCCCTATACATATTGCGACGCAATTGGGCCTGAGAAATTTCCCGATCACGTTATTTAATGGAATGGAAACATAAATTAGTCAAGACTCAAGATCGTGTGATTTCAAGAATTGAAAGACAACATTCGAGCTGCTATGCGTGCTATTAAGCCAAAAATATCAGCAAACCGCTTACATTTTATTTCCCAAATTTCTTGTCGAAGCAGGTCAATTTCTAATTGTTGAATTAAAAATGCAGTTTCACTTATCAAACATAATTTAACAAAGACTTCTCAACCATACAGTTATCTGTACAATAGTAGATTTGCTATATTATCACGAAACTATCGTCGTATTATAGGTATCACTAATATTTGTTCTATTGAAAAATGAAAAATGGCAAAAGATTTTATTTATATATTTCACCTAAATTTACGCAAACCACAACTTTTCGTTGATAATATGAGTAGGTCATTGACTTTTAAAATTTATTCAGAGAGAAGCAGATACCACTTTGAAACTATACTGATTCTAACTCATTCACCAAAACGGAAATACCCGAAGTGATAAAACATTCATGATAATATAATTTCTTATATTGTGTATGAAAAAGTAGCGTGCTATTCAATCATTATTGAATCATTAAGAAAATGTAATCAAAAATGGAAAAAACAGGTTGAGACCAATTTGCATAACTGAACAAGAAGTAAACCATCAATATCGTCAATTCCAAAATGATTTCGTCTGGTAACGAAATTCAAAAGATCTAATTAATTCAGCACATATAGTTATATTTATATGGCAAACAGATCAGCTTCACCCAACCCTGAATGAAGTTACCATCAACAACATTATAAATTGAAAACAAAAAGAATTGCGGTGTTTATACACTTCGACTCTATTAACTTATATAGTAATTGTGAAACAAAGACACATTAACATAAATGTAGGTTCTCTAATTACTTTGTTGTTTCGTTTAAAATATAAATCGTACCCGAGTAACTGCATACAATACATTGATAACTTGAAAATAAATGATTTGAGTTAATTATCTATATATCTAGACTAGAGTATTTCAAGGTTCCCATGTCGACAGTTTGATCTTCATAATTTTCATGAACGAGATCACTGAAGTAACACAATGTTGTCAAGAACTGTAGAGAACGGTCGAGGCACCAATCACAAACAAACTATACAAGAAGACAACAGCTAATTGTATGTTTGGAGACAGAGCTAAAATTATAACAGCAATAAAACAAACAAACTAATGAGTATTCTACATCATTGCGTATCCGCCATATTTGTTACCTGTCAATTTGCAACGATAAAATAATCTCAGTGGGGTGGACATAATTTTTACAATTATACTTAAAGTTTTGATATGCTGATTTACAATCAAAAAATCATTAATGAAAGACCATTACCATGCCAGTTGTCATTAGTATCATTATATATAACTATGTACTTACTCGGGAATCGGGATCAACCAATAAAGTCAAATCTCAAAAGATACATTTTTGGTGGCTTTATTGAAAATAGAAAAAGAACTTTTGCTAATTTAATGCTAATGTTATTATTGAGACTATGTACATATGTAGATCCAGTATTGCCGCTATTGTGTTTGACTAGCCTTAGGTTTCCGAGACTAGATCTTCAGGCCTCGATCATTAGTCCTTCACAAAATAATATTTTTAACAAAACTCTAACAATAAAAACAAACATAAATCTTAAAAACGGATGGAATTCTAAGACTAAATTAGTACAAAACATATGTACTCAAATTTACACCGTCCAAAAATAGTTCAATTCAAATACATATTTGGTAGCATTATTGGAAAATTAATTCATTTTTGTTCGGCTCATTGAAATTTATAGTTAACCTGAAAAAAGATTTTCATTTCGAAAAAAAAAATTTCAGAATATTTCCTTACTAAATCAAAAGTGTCTTAGCTCTTAGCACCAAAATAATAGAAAGCAAATTTTATTTGACCATACGCGGTATTCATTTCGAAATCCTATATACCGAATAAATTAAATTTATTTGTAAAATTCTACCAAGAATCATAGATGGCAGTGTAATTTGAGTTTTAAATGTCCGATCTGTATCGAGTTATGTATTGTATATATGACGTTTTCTCGCAAAATCCTATATAACCTTACAGATTTAATATGCTTCCATGAACAAGGTTGGAATTAGGCTGAATTGCAATTAGAAAAGTGTTTGTATTGATAGAGTATATTTGTGTTTATTAAAATGTTCTTATTAAGTTGTATGATAGATCCCCTTCGATTAATAATTATGAACGTATGAATATTAATCACGTCATTCGACAAAACCAAACAACGAGTTGTCATTTTGGACTTAACTTAATAATTTTAACTCCATTGAATTCCACTATACCATACATAGCTTCGAAGAGTTCAAAATAATTTAGCGAAAACTCAACTCTACTCTGATTCAATTATTGTCAATTCCAACTCAAACCGACAGCCGACATATGGAAATATTATAGTAGTCGTTATAAATAATAATATATTATGCACGTGGATGGACGTGGAATGACGTGGGAAAATATATTTCTTCGCTCGGGTATTTCCTGTTAAGATTATGGATTTTTTCTCGCTAACAAAATGAATGATAAACTAATTTCCGACACAATATAATCATCAATGAGCTGTGAATGTAAGCAATTAATCAATAAACTAATTTGTTATGAAACCAAATCCATATATATGGATTAGCTATGGTGTACAATGCTGTTATATAGATGCAACAATAATTATCAAAATAAATATCAAATTTTAGTTCGATTGTTCGAACGAGACAAAGTGAAAGTATTATAGATTTGATGATTTTATGTTCAATAATTGTGCGTGCAGATGATAAACAAAATTATCGATTTGTATGCAGGTAATTTGGAAACTTTGGATTTAATGTCAAAATATCTTACATTACCACTACCTTTAGCATAGAATTATGAGAAAACAAATTCGGTATTTCAAAAAATAAAAACTAATTGTAATTGTCACGTGATAATGCGATTAAAACGCCTTGAATGATCACGACGAAATATTTGTGCCAAGCAGGTGGTTATGTCTAACGGATTCTAAGGCAGTTAATCTTATAGTTTTTCGATAAACCATACCTACATTATATAGAAATCGAAAAGTTCATTTTTCGCCTACTGTTTTTCCATAATTGTGTTTCTTATATTATACAAAATTAAGGAAAAACAGTAGGCTAACCACAAACACAGTTCGAACCAAAAGTCTCTAGAAACAAAAATCCATATGGTTCAAACAATCTGTAGGAATTAATAAGTTACTAATCATTTTCCAAACGAAAACTAAATTTCTTATTTGTATGTTCGTGTGTGTTTGTGTGTGTGTGTGTGTGTGTATCTCATCAGTAAAATAATGATATTTGATAGAGTAAAAAATTGTTTCACTTACCTCGACTAGTTGCTTCCGCCATAATAATGTAATGTATTTTATATTTCCATAAATCCAAACATATTTTTTATTGTATTAAAATTCAAATATTAAAATTTTCAAATTTTCTGCAATTAAAATAGAGAAAAGAAAAAAAATCGTATAAAATTAAATGTTACACAGCTATATGCACATATTATGCAATTTGTTGTGAAAATGTTAAAAATTTCCGCATTTTCTTTCAGTTCAAATTAAATTAAAATTAAAATAAATGATCGAGTTGTAAGAGATCGACGTAAATTGGCAAAAATAGATGTTTTCATTTGACCGATTTGATGGTTGATTGAAAGTGAATAATCTCTAGTAAATTCGATAATTTTTTATTTTATTTAAATGTCATGTTCTACAATTCTACATAATATAATATATAGTTCTTATAATGTATAATTTTAATGGACACAAGGTGGTGCTTTGAAAAATTTAATGGAAAATTAATTTTTTTTTCCAGTAGCCGTTTACTCACTTAATATACCACTCACTATATACTGTCCTTTTGTTTTAAATATTACTATACTAAAAGTTCGCAAATAACAACTTTTATTTATTTAAATTTTTTGTTATGTAATATGTAGTTAAATAACATTTTTTTTATACTTGAAATTCTCTGATTCAAACTTTAATTAAAAGACGTAAAAATTAAATTACAATTTTAGTTATGGGAAGTGAAATTTTTATTTGGTTTCCGGTTTATTTCCGCATTTTATTTGAAGTTTAAAACTATAGTAAACTAAAAAAAACTACTTTACACCCAGTTATAATGTGATTCTTAATTTAACTTTTCACAAATTTTCTATTTTAATTTTAATTGATGACTTTAATTAACGACAGTTAAATTAGAACTGATTATTTGTACCGATAATTTACTATAATTTTTTTTATTTGCAAATCGATATACTACTAGACAATTATTTTCTGCTGTAGTTTAATTTGCTACATTGACATATTTAATTTTTGACAGAGATGAATTTAAAACTATTTATGCTTAAATACACTAAAATATATCATAATTTGACAGTTTTTAGTACTATAATTAATTATAACTATGCAGCCATAATTAATTAGCCTAAATGTTTATTTCAGTCAAATTCATACAAATGTATGCTATTTTAAAATCATTACGTTGATAGTAAACTCAATTTATGATTATACATATTTAGTTTTTTAGTCCTACAATTAATTATAGAGTAAAGACATAGCAAATAATATTCGACGTGTTTAAACAATATTTGGCGCCATATTTTTATTTATCTCTAAGGAAGAACCGGTAAAAAATTAAATTTGCTATTTTTCTAGCAACATTTTTTTCATACTCAAATCACATTTTTACCGCACAAAATACAATTCCCTTAAACGCATGGGTCGCCAGCTACAAAAGTTTAATTTAGCTGCCGATGCATGTAAAACTGGCCTCATTTAAAATTTAATACATTTTGTTTGTTTAGTGTTTGTCCTATACTGTTGACGCTATCATATAAATGTAAGTTGATTAATTTATTTTAATTATAGTTTAATTCAATTATTTATACAATTTATATTATCAGATTTTTATTCTGTATAGTTTAGTAGGTACTCAGTTTGATTTCGAGTGCAATTTTGCCACGATCTCCAAAACGTATACGTCACATGAAATAGAATTTTATAAAACTGTCGCAATGATTTACTTAATTTAAATTTCATTTTTTCTTCCTTTTTTTCTAGTAGCGTAGTATAAAACATGAACAGATTACAATCAAACAACCTTAAGAAAACAAGAAGAATACTAAAGATAAAAATTGATTTGCAACTCGTATGTTCATATAGAATATGTCCCTTTAAGTCGTCATGTTTTAGCGATTTTTGTTTGTTTCTATAAAAGTTTCTAACTTGGGGCCATTGAAAGATGTGTTGCTGTTTCCTGAAAACCTTCTTGTGGGTAAAACTACACTGAATTTTTATGTTACCAACAATGCATTCTTCTTCAATAAAATGATTATGACGCCATATATGACAACGAAACCAGCTATAGGCTAACCGATGAAGAAAGGATATTCAATTATCGACTAAGCAGAGCTAAGAGATGTGTTGAAAACGCATTTGGTATTTTGAGTTTTATTTGGCTCCGTTTACCATACAGAAAATCATAAGTTTACTATTTGCAATTACCTTATTGAAAACATAAGAAAAGCTACTGCTCATCGAACTTTGTTGATAAATATAACAGAAGTTAGGTTATAACTAAAAGTGTTTAGCGGTAAACTTTACCAGGAGATGTTATACATACATAACCAATATATCTTGGGCGCTTATGTATGTATACATACATAACCAATATTTCTAATTTCAGTTTAGTAAAATCGTATGAAGATTTCACGCGGAATCTATAATTGAGTACTAAGCTTTTGGTAGTAAATCGAACATTTTGTCTACAGAAAATCACAGATTGCATACATAACCACGTATTATTGCTCGCAATACTCGGTACTCGGTATTGTTGAGTTGTCGGTAATCCAATTACACAATATTACCGATGCTCTTATTCTTTATCTCGTCCATGTTTTTGAGAATTTCTACACCTAACCGAATTGGGAATTTATAAATAAAAACATTAAATTTTGCACAATTTTGAAATTTGGTAGATTGAGATTCAATAATTTAGAAATTTGAAAATTAATAAATAAAAAGAATATTTTAACAATGTCGCCACTGAAGAGTGCAGCTATGTACCAAAACTGTATCTCTCTTTAATTTAAAGTTAATTTGAAACAGAATTGACAGTTGGATTTGAGTCCTTGGAACTCAGAAGCCTGTTTGAATGCTTGTTTGGCGCACCCAGAAACATGACATTCGGATTCGTTCTGAATGTTGGCTTTAATACACATATGCTTAATGTATGTATATCCAGTTAGAGAGAAGTTTTTGGTAGCTTTGTTAAAAAGTTGAAGGCAGAAAGTTTTGGACGAATTAAGCACAATATTACATTATACGCACGTCATATTATACATGGCCATAGCTCTATTATTATAGAACAATGCAATGTTTACAGTTCTTGAAAACTTTTGATCCGCGATCATAATCCGCGATCAGAATACAAGATATTTTAGATAAGTTTCAGAACATTTCCATATATATATATATATATATATACAGGTATATATATATATATATATATATATATATATATATATATATATATATATATATATATATATATATATATATATATATATATATATATATATATATATATATATATATATATATATATATATATATATATATATATATATATATATATATACATATATATATATATATATATATATATATATATATATATATATATATATATATATATATAAATATATATATATGTATATATATAAATATGTATACATATATATATATACAAAGAAAAGCAATTATTGAGATCTTACGTATAAATTTCAAAATTTCAAATTTCAAAATAGAATTAAACAGAAATTCTGGATTTTTAATTTTTCAGTGTTATTAAATTTTAGGACATTTTAAATTTTGTAATAAAATTTTTCGAAACCAAATCTTTCAATTCTGAATTGTAAATTTTAATTTTCGAAATTTGGAAAATTTTGTATTTTTACAAATATTATATTTCAACGTAGCTTGATAGTTTTTAATTTGACCCAATATTTACAGCTTACAGGTCACTCTAAAAAATTTAGGAATTTTATTATATAGATGTTTGAAATTTGTATATGTTAGAATGATCAATTTAAATATCGTTGTACTTTATCGAGTTTTAAAACTAATCGTTGCTTATGGTAGTTTGAACTTAACCAACTTTTTAAATTTCAATGTAATAAAATTTCAAAATGTTTAATTTACAAAATGTTGCTCGCAGTCGTATGGTAAAATTTAAAAAAACTGTATTTAAATGTAGGATGACTAGCCCGGCTAATTTTGGGTTATCGAAATTATACAAATTTAAACCAATTTCAAAAATTATTATCAAATTAATTTTACCCCTACTTCTTTTTGATGATCATTTGAATTAAAGTATGGTTGGGTCGTAACAATTGTTCTTTTAAGAATGGAGTTGTAGTAGCAAATAGTTGGCGCCTCGTTGCTTTATATACCTATATTACAATACATTTGAAGTTTAAACTATATATAGGATTGTCTGGTGGGTGTTAATATTATTATTATCATGAACACAGAACTATTTAAACGTTCACTCAAGTGTTATCATTAGACAAAGACCCCATTTCTTCGAGTCTGTTGTTGGCATACCTATAGATATTCCAGTGCATACCAAAAATTCTCTCGATTGATCGAGTCATAGGCCTGCCGAAAATCCAGGAACACCTGATGTACGGGGATGGATGTCTCATAATATTTAGATAAAATCATCCGCAGTGAAAAGATGAGGTCAGTGACTGATTGATTCGGACGAAATCCTCCTTGATAGTCACCAACCAGACCCTCCGCTAGAGGGGTTATTCTACCCAATATAATGTAGGACAGTAACTTGTATGCTATATCCTGCTGCCGTAAAATGTCCATTCTATCCGTCGAGTACTGCGTGGATGTTGACACAGAGATTTCCATCCCGGTCCCGAATGGCAGTTGACGCAGGCCTGAAAGTATTGTACAATCAAGTAAATCCTTTAAAGAAATTACGTGAACTGCGCTAATTGCTGAGTTGTTATACTCGTACTTTCATAACCTCACTTTTCACAACCTTCCCCCATTCTCGCTTTTTCCGTCTACAAATCCGCTTAGCTGCCCTTCTAGTAAGAGTAGCCTTGATTTCATCATTATGTGACGTTGTTGCACTTCACTATGGGCTATATTTTGTTGCTCAACTGCAAGACGACACCCGTCATCAAACCAATCATTCTTGGGTCTGACTTTTACTATACCTAAAGTCTGTTGAGCAGAACTGACAATAGTTTTCAGTGCTTCCCAGACAGAGTTCACACAGTCAGACTGGTAATTGTGTTCCCGGACCTGTACGAAAACTTCCATCGTAGCTTTGCAGCGACCAAATAATGATCGCTGCCTACGTATTTTTGGTTGCTGACCGATAAGTTCCAAACCCTGCACAACACGAGCTCGCCCGTTTGAAATTAACACGTGGTCAATTTGGCTGTGGGAAATTTTGCGAGGATGTGTCCATGTTTCCAAATGTATCTGTTTGTGAGGGGGAAATGTGCTTGCTACTCTAAGATCGTGAGCAATTGCAAAGTACATCATTCTCTCACCATTATCGGTCGCAGTTTTTTGTCGGGAGTACGGACCTATATGTTTTCACACAGGTCGGTCTGATTTCTGCCAGCTCTAGCATAAAAGTCCCCAATTACCATTCTAACATCGTGTTCGGGTATATATCCCACCAGATCGTCCAAGTCATTGTAAAATGAGTCTTTATTTTGGGGCTGCCTGACTCCTGTGGGCGCATGTACACAAATTATCGACAGGTTAGCTAAGTTCATGCGCAAGCGAAACTTACACAATTATTGATTGCTTTGAAATCCAAAACAGCCTTCTTTACTTGCGGCCCAAAAAAAAATCTAGCTCCAAGATTTCCGAGGTCATCTCCACTGTATAACAACGTATAGCCCTGGGACACATGGTCTCTACTTTTAGGCCAGCGAGTTTTTTGAATAGCAACGAGTTCCAACCGATACTCCTTCATGCACGTGATTAGGCCCTATAACGCTCCTGGTTTCTTAAGTGACTACACGTTCCCCGTGCCGGTCCTAAATCTCGTGTCCGAGTACTTGAGCGGGGGTCCGGTGTTGTTTTGGCGGTATCCATTTTTCGTTTTGTTGACTTATAAACAGGTAATTTTTTTACGGATGCAGGTCGTGATCCAAGCGATCCAACCGTTTAATCCCCCCCTACGACAAGCAAAGGATACTGTGGTGGTATTCTTGGAAAACATGTTCGTGTAATTTAGGTATACGAGACATGTGTACCCCCGACCACAGGCGCCATTAACTTTTATACCTTGTTTAAATTAAAACTAATGACTTGTTGATGGTTACAAGGTCAACCCAAAACACAGTACCCAAACTAAACCAATATTCTAGCGAAACAAAAATCCGTAAATTTCCGGTTATCTGCAATAACTCACTATTTTTAAATTACTAATCATAAATAACTCGTACATATTTGTTTTGAAAAGTGTGTCAGACATTTAGAATAAAAAATAGTTTAATAAACATTTTTCTTCTTTGCAATTCATCCAACTCTGTCAAAACACCAAAAACGAAAAGACAAAAATTATTTCATTTTTGCCAAAAAATTTCTCATATTAGAATAAAAAAAGAAAAAAGAAAAATAAATAAATAAAAATCAAATTAAAATTAAAAATAAAATGTATAACTTTGCATTTTTTATTGCACCAATATTTGTTTTAAATTAAAACGATTTATCTTTGTACACATTAAATTGTTTCACTTTTATTTTGGGGACATATACACACACACATACACACACACCCACCATGCAAGTATAATTTGAAAAATTGTTTAAAACCTGGGAAATTTCTGTATAATATTGACAGATGGAAGTGATTCACATTTGCATATATATAAATGTACACAGAAAATTTTCACTAACCGTCAAATGACAACAAAACACAAGATCGGAAGTTCTTATAATAAAAACCGCGGACTTTCTTTTTTTATTAACTTTATAATCGCGAATCGAAACCAAACAAAAAACTCACTTAAAGTTAAAAAATATTCAAAAATGAAAATTGGTTTTGTAATTTCTTAATTCAAAATTCAAATCAAACGAACTTGAATGTAAGTCGATCGTCGTTCATATACTAACATTTCGCGCTGAAACTGAACATGAATTTACATGTGTTACTACATATATGTGTACTCGAGAGATAATGTTGAAACACATCTAAATTTTTTTTTTAAATACATACTCACATCTCATTATTTACTAATACCAAATTATATGCACATACGGATTCTATTTAAAGTATATTTTGTGAATTTTCTTCTGTTTTCGTATTTATTGTTTTCGATTTTTAATTTTCATCTGTGTGTGAAAAATGATTTCATTTCATACAGAAAACAGGTAATACACAAACGCCCAATATGGTTGGATGAGGCTATCAATGCCGCAGTTCAATATTCAATAGTTCAATGAAATTATGGTTCAATCAAATTTCGGCTGAAATCGGAAATTTTGTTGTTTTGAATTGAATCCACATTCATTTAGGTATAGAAAAGAGGAAAATACAATATTTTTTTTACTTTATTTATATATTCACCTAATATTCTGGAATGATAGAATTCATGTTACGTCCAATACTGAAAAAATAAAAAGCAATATGATTATTTACAATGTGTAAACATAGAATATAAAAAGAAACCAAGCAAAAATGTTAGTGATAAAATAAATCAACATAATTTCTTCTAACCTGTTAGAAAAATGTATAATTTAAAATTTTCTTTTAATTCACATTTCGCGTCATTCAGATAAACTCAGTGACGTTTTAACATTAATCATTTTTTTCACCTTTCAACCGCATAGTTTGATAGCGCTAACATCATCTTAATGGTCTAAATAGTCCCTGAATATTTGGAAATGCTATAACGTCAACAATGACATTACTTAGCCGTCATTTTAGTGTTCTGAAATTCTAAATGGTTTTTTCTTAAGTTAACTAAGTATCGCTATAAAAGTTGGGTATTTTTAATTAATCGAAATATAGTAGATTCATTAGCTCTAATACCATGTTTACAACTTTATTTTGGAGCTATATAGCGACTCGATTTGACTCCAGAGCGATAGACACTAGAAGCAATATTTCCCATTTTTAAAACTTTTATCACCACAAACTATATATTTCGTTAGATATAATTTTTTAGCACAATCCAACTTCCAAAATAATTGTGATGCAACTAAAAATTATAACTCCAACAAGTTATATGAGACTTTGAATTTAAACAAATGACGCGAAATAAAAAACAAAACTCTAGTTTTTGTTTGTAAATACATAGAATGTTTTTTACTTACATTTTCGGCTAGTAAAGAAATTTTCTTCAACTATAGCGGTCTTTACACGATCAATATTAATGTCATCACAGGTGTCCCTCGAATTATGCAGTAGTTCCGGAGAAATAGCTGAAAAATCAAAACCGCATAATTCAAGACTTTGTAATTTGAATTATAAGTTTTATTAGTTAAATAAAGTTTAATTCAGTTTTATTTACGGGGATGAAGTTTGTACTAAGTGTGTCGTCATTTTGTCTTAAAACAAAATAAAACTAATTTTATGCGTATATTCGTTAGTGTGAAAGTCTCGTTACGACGAATTTTTTCAGTTCCGTAGTAAAATTAGGAAAATTGTATTTAAGTTGGTATTTAAATGTAATATTTGCCTCCAATCTAGTGTGTATCAATTTTTGTTTCACGAAAATGTACTGTGGTACATCTGTACAGAACATTGTCGTGAAGCTAGTCTTTGTGAACGACGGTTTTAAATAGAATTCCGTCTATTCTGAAAGAATATCACTTAGATTTTAGATCTCACTTGTAGATCACTAGTTTGCGTTTGTGTTTTAGATTATTTATTAAAATCTTAAAAAAAGTGAAGACAAACCAAAATATATGTATCCAATTGTAGAACTTCAGTTTTGCACTAAACAACGAAACATACATATTTTTAGAGAGGTACACATTTTATATCATAAACATAAATTAAAATTACATCATAACCATAATATGTGTGATATAAATTGTGATGGAAATAAAATGGGTTACTTGAATATAAATTGATAAGGTTTAGTAAAGTGTAAAAATTAAATAAAAATTCATTTTTTTATTAATTTTGTTAAATATTTTTCGTACGCATATTTCAAAAGTACGCATCCCAATAGAATGGAACTAGGCTATTTCTTAACCGACTATATAATGAAACTCAACATGTAAATGAGTTTCTATAAAGAATGGTTTTTCGAAGAACTTCTAGAGTCCGGTCAACTGGAGCAGAACTATATAGGCTATTTTTAACCGTTACTGTTGAATTCAACAAGTTGTAAGTATGTGAGATTGTGAAATGGCGTTTACAATTTTATCATTTACTAGATTTTCATTTTACTACAAATACTAATTTGTAATAAAATGAAATTGGGAAATTGAAAAATATAAATATTTATCTTTGCAGAAGATGAGCCAATGCGAGCGGTAAATGCAACTTGAATTACGAAATTAGAAATTTGACCACAAAATACTCACGTATTTCCACTTCTGTAACAATTGTAGCACTGGGAAAAACGTGGCCTTATATAATGTTTTGAAAAAATATTTGTTATTCTTTTATTAAAATATTCTTTAAAATAAAACAAAGACGGTAGTCTAAGACATCTAACTTTCATATTCAAATGTAGAAGATTTGTATTTGATCGCAAAAATTAAAAAAAAAAGTATTTCCTTTTGCTTTTACAAGCATTTAAGAAGAGTGCGATTTTTGTTTTTAGATATATATAAAACTATATACATTTCTGTTCTATTTTTAACATTTTCCATTATAAATTACAATTAAAAGATATATTTTTAAAACAAATAGAAAACAAATTTATTTGAGGAGAAAGCATTTTATTTAAAATGTGCCAACAGGTTATAAATACATACTTAATCGAGTTGTGAATAAGTGTAGTGGTTGTTGTGCTGCAAACAGAGGAAAAAATGAATAATAATTTAAAAAAAAAAGAAAATTTGTTAAAATAAAATAAATTGTATCATAAATTTAATACATAAAGATATCCAAATCCACTTTGTGGAACTGTCTTTTCGACCTTATTCGATTAGTATGGCAAACCGAAGTTATACCTGATGAATGGAAAGTGGCCGCGATATGCCCCATCTTCAAGAACGGAGACCGCTTGAAGTGTGAGAATTATCGCGGTATAGCTCTCCTTTGCACAGCATACAAGTTACTGTCATACATTGCATTGGATAGAATCACTCCTCCAGCGGAGGGCTTGGTTGGTGATTATCAAGGAGGATTTCGTCCGAATCGATCAGTCACCGATCAGGTCTTTTCGCTACGGATGATTCTATCTAAATATAATGAGACATCCATCCCCGTACATCAGGTGTTCCTGGATTTCCGGCAGGCCTATGACTCGATCAATCGAGAGAGTTTGTGGTCTGCCCTGGAATACCTAGGAATGCCAACAAAACTGGTACGACTATGTAGGATGACAGTGACGCAGACTCAATGCTGTGTTAAAGTTGAGCACAGGCTAACGACAATTTTTGTAGTTAACTCGGGTGTTCGGCAGGGAGATTCTCTGTCCCCGATACTCTTTAATCTCATGTTGGAGTACATCTTTCGTAAAACTGAAACACCGCAGCGTAACATCTTATATCGCCAGTCCAATCAGGTGCTTGCATATGCAGATGACATATGCGTGATTGGACTGAATAGCAACGGAGTGAAAGAAATACTTGATCCGCTTGTAGAGTTTTCAGCTTCAGTTGGACCTGTGTGGGTGAGGATATTAAAGTGCGGCTGGCAGCTGGCAGTCGTTCTTTGTATCCTCTAAGGCCACTGCTAAAATCTAAACACTTATCAAGTGCCGTGAAGCTGAAGCTTTACAAAGCGTTGATCAGGCCCGTTGTTATGTTTGGATGTGAAAGTTGGGCGCTGACGGATGAGTACGAGAGATGGCTCCTAACATTTGAAAGATGAGTCATGCGTGTGACTTATGACCCAAAACGCGAAATAGATGGTACCTACCGAGCTCTGTACAATATCGAGATTAGAGATCTGATGAAGATCCCCGATATTGTACATGAAGTAAGATCTCAGCGAGTACGCTGGCTCGGGCACGCTCTGCGTGCTGATCCGGAACAAATTGAGCAGCGATCTCTGAAAGGAGAGCCACCATATGGTAGGCGCAGAGGTCGTTGCAGGCGACGATGGCTCCACGGTATAGAGAACGACTTGGCCTCTTCAGATTATCTGAGGCAGTATGAAGACCATGTTCGGGATCGAAACCGCTGGAGCCAAATTGTTGACTCAGTAAGGGGCCAGTAATGGCCTTTAAAACTGTTTTAATTAATTAATCCAAATCCATAGAACGTTTTATTCTACAGCATTATTGGTAGGATTATTAGGTAAGATTTTCACAATCTTAAACTTCAATTTTTGTTAAATAAAAAGAATTAAAGATCTTATAAATTCCAAGATATCTATTTAAAATTCTTAGATCTCCAAAAATTCACAAAACTTTCACGTAATGGTTTCAAAAATTTTAAAAAACAATATTTTTTTAAATTTATTCAATTCAAATAAACAATATTAATTTAAAAAAAAATTAAATTCATTTAAAAAAAATATTAAAATTTAATTAATTATCGCTAGTTAATTTTTTTTTGAAAATATTAGAAATATTTAAATTTCTCGACTCCTACTTGGGAGTCTTTAAACTTAATCTACTTAACAAATTAAACAAAAATTTATAAATGTTAAAATTAAACCAAATTAATTCTGTAAGGAAAACTTAAAAAATATCTTGATTATTACAAATTAAATTATTAATTATTAATTATTACAAAACTGTTAATGGAATTCTAAAAATAAACAAATTTATATTTAGCCCTGAAGGTCTAAAAATAAAATAACTACAAAATAACTTTGAAGTTCTAAAAATAAAAATTTTAAATTCTTAAATTTCGTAACATAAAAATATCTTAACGTCTCATGTAAAAAAATGTCATATCTTCTTAGATGACAGGTCTCCTGTAAATTAAACTTAATTCAAACTTTTGAAATTCTGAAAAAATTCTGGGAAATTGTCAAAACTGTTTTTGTTTATAACAATTATAAATATTCGAAAAATGTTTAAAAATTATTTAAAATCTAGAAATAAAAACATCTTTTAAAAAACTGAAAATTGTGTATCGTAAATTTTCAAATCTTATTAAATATAAAATACATACAACATATTTAAAAGTTTACATTAAATTTTTAGAAATCTAGCATTCCAACATTTTATATATAAATAATAAATAAATATAAAATTGTTGAAATTATTTAAAATAACTGTATAATCCTAACTGGATAATACTAAAACTTTACGAATTGATTATAAATTTTTTAAGCAATTTTATTAAAAAATCGAATTAATAAAATTATTTCTAAAATTCTGAAAATAAAATTAAACTATAAATGAATAATAAAATAATTTTAAACTTGTAAAAGGAATAAATACTTAAAATATTAAATTTGCCAGCCTTTTAAAATTGTACAGTTATACAGGTTTTTTTTATCATAAAGTAAAAATCAAAAAATATCTGGTAAATTTCAAATTTCTTTCCAAAAGAAATCTTTTTTGTTACAGACAAAAAATAACGAACGACAAATTTTAGTTTTTTTGTATGCAAATGGTTTAATTTAATTTGACTCATGTTGTTAAAATTCTGTGTAAAATCAAAGCACGGAACAAAGGCAGCGTGGCGATTTTGAAATCATGTACTTGATTTATTTTTTGAACATGTGAGTGTTTTTACCATGATAATTCTGACAGATTCCGCGCATGTAAATCCCATTCACTGACGCCGTTAATATTTATTCGTGTTTATATTTTACGAGAATTTTTGTATTTTTATAAAAATCTTAAATAGTTTAATGTCTTTTTCGTAATTTTTTGCATGTAATTTTTCAAATAGAAAAAACAGTTCATGCCATAAAAATATATCTATAGTTCACTTGGCAAATGACATTATCACCCCATTATACAAATATATCATTACATTTATTGAAAAATTGACGAGATTGATCAAAACCACCATATAAAATTTTATTTAAAAAATTAAAGTTTTATGTTTTGAAGGCCAACAAGCTAAAATTCCACCTTAAACCTGGTTTAAATTATAAAATTTTATTTAAAAAATTAAAGTTTTATGTTTTGACGGCCAACAAACTAAAATTCCAGTGAATGATTTGTATAATATGTACGTATATATACTTATATGGTTTACGAACGCACTATTAATAATAACTTCTTTTTTGGCTCAATTTTGCGGACAAATTATTGTTCATAAAACAAACGAATTTTCATGGTGCAATTGCTTATATCACCAAGAAATTTATCTTGAAAACCCAAACCAAATTCATTTAGTTTACAAAAATTGAACTTCGATTGAATGCTGTACTTCTTTATCGGCCATCGTCACAAATAAAATAGTTTTTTGTTATTTATTTTTCTTGTGATAAGCAAATTTAATATTCGTATGATTCATTTCTTTACTAATCGCACAAACTTTTTTTTTTTTTCCATTTTATTTAAATATTTTAAATAAACAATCATTACAATCTAGTGACCTGGACTAATGAGCAATTTTATTCTAACTTAATTTACTATGTTGTATTAATCTATATGACTTCTTCCCACTGGTGTTCCATAGTGTCTGATAAATTGAATTAAACCACATCGTTATTGTGAATTTTAGATCAGGATTTTTGTTTACACTAGCAATTACACCAGCTCAAAAGGATTAGTTCGTTTGAGCCTGCGTACAATATCTGTGTTGTTTAACAACTTAGTTGCCTCAATGTTAACATGTTGTTCGAGCCTTTGCCTATGTCTCACTGCATTTTTTTGGATTTCCTTTGAAACAGTGTCCACTTTAAGGTCCCTATGGAGGTCTCTGTTTCTAACATACCATGGTGCATCAACGATGTTCCTTAATACTTTGTTTTGAAATCTTTGGATGATTTCCACGTTGCTCTGTTTGGTACCCCAAAGTTGGATACCATAAGTCCAAACCGGTTTTTATATTTGTTTATATAATAGAAGTTTGTTGTATATTGATAGAGCGGAGCTCCTTCCTATCAGCCAATACATCTTTCTATATTTAAGCCCCAGTTCTTTACTTTTGACGTGTGCTTTCCATCGTAATTTTGCATCTAGTGTCATGCCAAAATACTTAGCCGTGTTGGCATACGGTATTATTTCTTGATTAATTGTAACCGGAATATGTTCGAGTCGTTTGTTTGTAAAATTGATGTGAACTGATTTAAGCACTTAACATATTACCGCCTCGCCTCGACTTTTTCATATTCCACAAATACGAAGCCTATCACTCATTCATATTAGAGCGACGCTTCGTCGTTTTATTTTTGCAGCTGTCTATCTATTAGATATACATATATAAAACGGAAAACATTCAAATTAGCTGTAAGGTTGACAAATGACAGCGCCTTGCGCGACTTTGATTTGTTGAAGTCAAGTGTGGATCGCAGTGTGGAACGCATTGCGTACGCCTCGTAACTAATTTCATTGCATCAAATATTTTAGTTTTCAAAATTATCAATTATAATTTAATTATTTGATAATTATTTTTATTAATTTTTATATAACTTAACATTTTTAACCAAATAAATCTAATTTATAAAGTTAAATACTATAAATAAAAAAATAAAAATTTCGCAGCGCAAAGCCGAGGCGTTAATATGAAAAGTGCTTTAGTTTCGTTAAGTTTAATTCGCCATCTTTTGGTCCAGTTATGTATTTGAGTAATAGCTAACTGTAAATTCTGAGTTGATTCTTCGTTGCTATCTCCAACAGCTAAGATTGCCGTGTCATCAGCAAATGTCGCCACAGTGTCGTTTTCTAATACAGGTAGATCATTAGTGTACAATAGGTATAGGACCGGACCTAATACACTGCCCTGCGGTACTCCTGCCTTGATTTCTTTCAATTCAGAATAGGAATCGCCTAATTTTACTCTAAAGAATCTATCTTTCAAGTATGATTCTAATATTGTAGTGAATTGCATTGGTAGTACAATTCTTAACTTATAGTTAAGTCCTTCGTGCCAAACTTTAGCAAAGGCCTGTGCAACGTCTAAGAATATCGTTGAGCAGACTTTTTTCTCCTCTAATGCTCTTTCAATAATATTAGTTATTCTGTGTACTTGATCTAATGTTGAGTGTTGGTTGCGATGATTTGGAATCAGGTTTTTCCTCTCAATTATCGGATTTAGCCTTTTTACTAATAACTGCTCAAAGAGTTTAGACATAACTGGTAATAGTGATATTGGCCAGTATGATCCAGTTTTGTGTGGTGGTTTCCCAGGTTTAGGAATCATAATTACTTCTGCAATTCTCCAGAGACTGGGTACATATTTCAATCGACAGGCGGCATTTATAATATTGGTGAGCTTAAATAAAGCTTTCCTTGGTTATAGTTCTTTTAAAAGTTCTGCTATGATAAGGTCATAACCCGGCGCTTTTCTCGGATTCATATTTGTTTTTATCTCATACATGACTTCTTTTGGTGTTGCTCGTAGGATTTCTTCACTTTCTTTCTAAAGACAGTCTAAAGTATTCCCAATTTTTGTGGTTATTTATACTAAACTAGGATAGCTTTCTTTTTGAATGATCCTTTCACTTAATGTCAAAAGTATTGGGGAGTGATCAGAGCTTAAGTCAAAACTTTCATCTATATGTATATAATTTACAGATATATTTTTCACTATAAAGAAATCAATCAGATGTGGTATTTTATTTGGATCAGTTGGGCAGTAGGTCGGTTTACCATTTGATAAGGCTTCACAACCGTATTTTCTGATAGCATTGAGGGGTTCTTTCCCTTTGGTTGTTGTTAGTCTAGAACCCCAGTGGATATTTATTGCATTAAAATCTCCTCCAATTACAAATCTTTTCCCTAGTTTACTGAATAATTCAAGATAATCTTTTTCTTTTAGAGAGTATTTCGGTGGGCAATAAATTCCAATAATACTAATAGAGTTATTTTTGGTGATGATATTAACAGCTGTTGCTTGTATTTGTTCTGTTTCATATTTTAATTCCTCGAAGTGATTAATACTATTTCTAATTATAACAGCACTACCTCCCTTGGCAGTATTTCCCGGGTGAATTTGATAATTGATTGCCTAGTGAAGTGAGTTTCAGAGATGAGGCAGACATCGATTTTCTCTGCGTCCAGAACCATTTGCAATTCCTGTTGGTGTTGCTGGAGTCCATTGGCATTCCAGCATAAAATTCATAAAATTCATAAGTCGTTAGACATGGTTTTGTTTAGGGATGGCTCCCTTAGTCCTTTATTCTAGGTTCTGTAATCGCTGATCAAAAATATTAAGTTTGTTTAATATCAGTTTAAGCGTTTGATTTATGTCGTCTGTTTGAGGAGTTTTTTGTTTGTTTTCGTTACTCATCATTACTTGAGCGTAAGTTTTTTTGCCCACTTCTGCTTGGGATGCTATCAACGCTTTACGCCTTAACTCTCCTTTAAATGATTCAGGCCTGTTTATTCCAACAGTTTGCTTCTTTATTACATTTGTATTTTTGGCATGTATGTTTTTATTTTTGATGTTTTGCATTTCAATAGCAACACTGCATCCTCTGTAGTTAGCTGGGTGGTTTTCTCCACAATGTACGCATCTAGGCTGTACATCTGTGGGTTTGACACAATCTCTAGTATGGTATTTACCTGGACATTTGACACACCTGGGTTCTTTGTTACAGTATTTTTGAGTATGTCCATATGCTTGACCTTTTTTACATTGTGGTATAAGCCGAGATCTTCTTAGGGGCTCAATATTGACTTTGCATCCCAAGATGTACTTGATTTGATGTATTTTTTCAATATCATCATCTGCGCTGAATGTCAGCATATACATGTTCAGAGGCTCCTTACTTCTCCGTTTTGGCTTAATTGATGCTTCAGCTGCGCATTAAAACCTTTTTCTTTCAGGTCCTCAATTATTTTTTCTTGTTTACATGAATAGAGTACAGATTTTTAGCCATTACTCTAATTGGTCTGATTTGTTTATTTTCATACAGTAGATTTTCTCATACAGTAGATCATAGTTTTTATCGCACATACTTAAATACATACTTTCATATCGCACATACTTAAATTTGAATAGATAATGTTAATCTTCAGTCGCC
This sequence comes from Tipula unca, assembly GCA_951394425.1. Lineage (NCBI taxonomy): Eukaryota > Metazoa > Arthropoda > Insecta > Diptera > Tipulidae > Tipula > Tipula unca. Next base: position 94,097,284 of record OX596382.1, read on the forward strand.
AATTTTAGTATTAATTTATTTTAATTGTGATTATTTGCAAGAAAGTTGAAAATTTGTCAATACCACAAACATTACACTAAGGCTCGTTTTTCCCATTAGCACCTACAATTTTACTGAAGACAAGACCTCTTTAGTCGATATTATAAAGGAAATATCTAAAAGGCCAGTTGTATCATGAAGTAGCTGGTCAATTGTGTCAGAATCTATATCTCACCGAATTCGCATGACTCAATGCGTATAAACACTAATCATGATGTGAAAAAACGATGTCAAAATGATTTGAGGGCAGCTAAGAATATGATACTTAAATACTTAAACAAGATCTTAATGACCATACGGCTATGATCAGGCAAAAAAATCACTCAGATATTATTCTTGATCACAATAATATTTGAGTTTTGAATCCTATGAAAGAGGAGTTTATTGCTTTATTCATGTCTTTTGGATTTGATCTTGTTAATTATGTAAATGACTGAGCTAATATGTTGTGCGCCATTCCTCTATCTAAATAGAGCCTCAAAGTCCTGATGGAGTTCCGGCGTGTGTATTACGTGAATGTGTGCATTGCATTCTCTATTGCGTATGTAATAGTTCATTGGAAATTAGACAATTTCCTAAATTCTCGTTATATACTACTATGGTGCGGAATATAAGTTTAAAAGATTATTATTTCTTGACAGAATTGTTCTTGGTCGATAAACTGCAATTTGCAATAAACCTATCTGAATTTATTTATTAAACTAATTTGAGGATGGGTTGCTAGTTGATGTTTTGTTCACCGATTTTAAAACAGTGACTATTTATCTATAAAACTGCTCTAACTGCGATAAAACTGCTGTAAAAAAATATCACTCTTGGTGCAACTTGTCAAACTGGAAGTTTATATTTCTAATCTATATTAATGTTTTTATACTTCAAGTTAGCCGTTCTGGTGCAGCTTTGTTCTAACTCTGCATATATGATGCCCAGAATTTGTTTGTAAATTACTCCTAATGTTTATTTCAAGCTCTTGACATGAATATTTTTCGTCAAATTTATGGCCCATGAAATGATAGTGTCATATGTTGCTGTAATATGACTAATTCCGCATTCATGAGGTGTTGTATATGGTAATATTTTGTAACTAAATATAAATAAATGTGGATATCATGTCTTTCATTAACCGAAAAAAAAATTCGTTTTGACCATCGATAAAATGTTTCATCATTGTTTCATTGATCATTCTATAAATGTATACCCAACTATATTTATAAATTAAATATATGAACATATATACATAAGAAATTATATTATTTCAAAAAGACTCATGTTTTAGATTTTAATTTTAACGGTAATACTTGTCTTGTTTGCTTATTATTAATTATTTATATTATGCCGCCATTTATATTATGTAAAAATTTTGATTTTGGTCGGCAGGCTTCAGTAAGATGCATATTAATTGGTAGATGGTATCGGCATTTTCTAACGATTTGATAAAGCAAATAAAGATTGTCCATAATCATAACTTTCTACCAAGACAGTACAATTTATGGTTTTTAGATTACGATTAAATTTGGTATTGGAATAAATTTAATTGTCTGTGAACTTTTTGAAATGTTAAACGGCCTTATAGCTGCATCCTCTATAGAGCGCTGACAGCCATCGTGTTAATTTCAAACTAATCACTTACGTGTTCAACCCTAGCTAAAATAAACACATATCTTATATGTACTAAAATATTTTGTTTAGTTAACGTACTGGCCACTTACCACCTAGTCGCTAGTAATATTTATTTAGTATGTCATGGAGTCACTTTTGATGTGCTAATTCGTAAAAATTTATAAAAATATATATCAAACTATTTGAAAGTAGAATATTAATTTATAAAATAGTTTTCTGTGTTATTATAATTTTTTTGTAAATGTTTAGTGGTAAGGAATAATATTAATTGTGTTTTAAGGAAGAATGAAGTGATTGATTTTTTGTTCGTGTGCTAAAAAAATGATTTCTGTGGTCTTTTAATTTTTTTTTTCATTTGCTTTCGAAGCGAAAACCAACGACGTCTACGATACATATAAAATTCATGTTATTTTGTTTTTTATTTAAATTTTTTAGTACTAATTTTTATTTCATGAACCAGCAACGCCTCTTCTCAATTAAAAGAAAAACTACTAAAAAATGTCAATTTCGATTTCTCGTGAAAATAAAATATATTTAATACGATAACTAATATTATGTTTAAAATAAATTAATGTTACAATACAATATGTATATAATATATTGAGTACTTCTTGCTGTGATAAATATTAATATTATATAAAATAGTTTTGTTTTTGTATTGTTTTAATGATAATTCCAATGTTATCATTTTTTCTTTCCGATAGTTTTATATGAATGACTTTAATAAGATTTTCTATTTCCTTGTGATTAATTCATTCTATTTTTATAAACAATAAAATAATAAAACAAAAATTATGATTAAGAAAATTATCAAAATTTTAGTGTGATGACGATATTACTTTTCTTGTAAAAAATTTTTAAAAAATCAAAAAAATCGACTAAAGTTAAATAGAGTGCGAGTGGTGTTGTGTCTCTTAAATGGTAGATTTTTATCTAATTTGTGATATCTAAAAATTATCAGGAAAAGATAACCAAGTTTAATAAGCCACCCACATTTGTAAACAAAACATATTTCCAATTTCCCAGGTATTATCAATCAATATGTATATGTTTAGTTATTGTGAATTTTTTTTAATTTTTAAATTACGAACCAGTGTCGGTGACTTAACAAGGAATTTATTGTGCTACAATTGTTTATGTATTAAAATAGTATAAATGTATGTATTTTATGTATATTCAATTCAATGTCAATTTACAGATTACATAAGCTGTGCAATGTGTAGTTGCTTGTGGGTTAAGAAATGATAAAATCATGTTTATATAGTTCATAGCAACAACATATTGTATTCATCTAAATAAAATACAAAAAGGTTAAAGTTTTCAAATGTCCACTGGACCCTTTAGTTTAAACCGAACGACAGTGAGAGTATAAGTTATTCCTTATCCCCAACCGGCTTTTTCGCTCAAGGGAACTTTTAAATGGATTTCGGAGTTCTCAACTCCGACACGGTAATTGTAGGACTATTTTCCCCAACTCTGGAGTTCTATAAAGTTTAATTACACTTCAAACCAACGGTTAAAGCACGAGTAAATTTAATAATCGTTAAAACTCCATTTTAGGCAAATGTTTATCTACTAATTCGATTGAGTGATTTTAAAAATTAAATCAGGTCAGTTCTTAAAATATTTTCATGTTTTAAACCGATAAACTACGGCATTTAAAGGATTAACAAATATGATAGCGAAGGGTTATAATTAGATAGAACGTTCCAAATGATTTGAAAAGATTATGATATTTCGTTAAAAAATCATGGTTAATAATTCTAAAAGAAAACATATTTGGTTTCAGCAATAAATTTTATATAATAAAAACATAAAAAAGAGAATAAACCGTAAAAACTAAAGATATTGGAGCGATACGAGGGAAGCTTATTGTATTTACTTAAATGCATTGAACCAATAAATTGAAACATCACTATTAACATTCATTACTCTGCCATATGAAATTATTTGATTGGCAGGCGAGCATTTAAAAAGTGAGTCTCCTTTTTATTTAATAGAACTCTGTAAAGGGAAGTAGTTGCACAGAAATAATTGAATGCATATTTTTAATTATCGCATTAGAACATATTTTGATATGAAATACACAATGATTGGAAAAAAATACAAAATTGTGTAAATAGAGTATGACATCATAAAATAGAGTTTTGATAGTTTTTAAATTCTTATGGTTTAGTTAAAAATAAAAAAAAAATATTATCGAAAATATCTGTATCGAAAAGCTCTCATAAATTGCACAATTCGATGATGTCTGTTTGAATCGATAATACTTTTTCTAACAATTTTTAAAAATTATTTTTATGTCCAGAATTATATATTCCACAAATGAAATTATGTATGTCAGCACAGGCCGTCTCCAAGCATTATGTGGCTTATATGTCGTAGTATTATGGACTACACAATGCACTAACAAGAAATAATACCATAGATGAATCACACATTTTGGCATCGAACAAAAGTAGAATACCACCAAAAACAAAAAAATAAAAATTCCAGTTGTTTTTTTTGTAAAAATAGTAAACAAAAACGATGAAAAAGAAGATGAAAAATTCTCCATTCCCGGAACTAAGATGCATAAACATTAACTACTTTTTACAAGAATTTTCATTGCGTGACTCACATGGAAAAAATAAAAATTGAAAAAAAGTTTCGAGAAAATAATAATTACATAATAATATCTGAAAAAAATTAATTTTTGTTTCTCTTGCGATAAGAAAATATGTACAACATGAAAAAACTATTTTCTTCGGTTTTACTATTCCTTCTCTTCTTTTACCGATGTGTACCTATCGTATCGTCATTATTTTTTTTATATCATTTTGTTCGGACGATCTTCTCATCTACTGTCATAGTATCAACACAAGTAACATTTTAAAAGTTAATTATAAATCATGTTTTCGCTCTATAATTTAATTGTGGTTTATTTTGAAAGTTATTCTGTGGAGAAATTATATTATTATTTTCAAAATATCCTTTAAAATTAAAAAAATATACGCATACATTTTATAATTTAATTTATGCAAATAATTTTACTCTAAGTACTTACACAACTAAAAATAGTTTAAGAAGTCATACATGTATGTAGGTATTTTTATATGAGTTAATTAGACACCAGGGACAGAATTTAGATAGAATTGATTATAAAAAAATTTTTTTCACTAGTTTTTTAATTAATTTTTTACCAAATTAATTTATTAATTTTTTGCCAAATTACTTTATTAATTGGTCACACCCAATTATAAACCCAATTGTATTTGAAATAACAATAAAAAAAATTTGGTTGTCTATCCCTATATACATATGATTAAATTATTTGTTAATAGTCTGACAATTATGTTTTAGTAACTTGGATATTATTAGCTGTCACATAAAGAAACTTTATAAAATTGCTTTAATTGTAAGCGAAATTCATGATTTTGGTAATTAATATGCAAAGCCTGGCAAGGCAATATCTACTTCTATTTCACTCGAAATACAATACAATTATGAGATGTATTTCGTAAAAAACTTACAGTTCGTAAGCGTATAATAAATATGGCCGGTTCGAGGTTCGTAATAAGCACCAGTTTGCAAAATACATAAATAAATGAATATACATTACGCACACAATTACATGTAAATTTTATATTTTATAAAATATTAAAAATATTTATGATTTTCTATAGAAATTCAAATAAAATCGTAAAACAATGTATAGTACGATGTAATGGGAAAAATTTACGATTGCAAAAAATGCTCATTCTCATTAATTTAATCGCACATTAAACGTAAATTATTTCAATTCTCTGAATTTTGTTACACAAAAACTCAAGTGTTTTCACAATGATTTTATAATACCAATTACATCTCTAAATAATTGTATGGCACACTATAGAAATATAGCGATACAAAATTAGCGAAATCTGTTAAAAATTAATAACCTAACAAAAGTATTAGAAACATTGATTGTGTTAGGTAGCTGTCCATATTGATCTGTTTCTGATGCAATAATTGAACATCAAGACCAAACTAAACATATTGTTTCTAACAAGATTCCTATCGACCGGCTTTAAGACCTAGTTCCTAGTTTTACTAACTTTTTTTTTATTTTTCTCCTCAATGTGGAATAAATTATTTTTACAATTTGTGATAATTTATGGAATATTTAAATGAATTTATTCATTGAATATATAACTAAAACACAAGTTTTAAACCAGAAAAGCCGTTTGTTTTATCGTATGTGTAGAGTAGTTCATTTAATATTTGTGTTAATATTTTTGGCGTCCCGATCGTCATGATTGCTAAATTTTAGAACTCTCACTATTCCTCAAATAATTGCCCATTTTTGACTAGGTTAGTCCTAAATTTATTTGTAAGTTTTTATCAAATAAATATTTTTTTATACAAAATCTTAAGTTATAATCGTATACATATTTCCTTTCGAATGAAATCATTTTTATGATTTTAAATAATTAAACATATTCTTGTTCATATTTTAGACATAATCAGTTAAAAAGTAATTAAAATTTTGTCAGCATAATTTAATATCTTTTTATTGATTCACCACAAAAAAATATATTTAAAGAGGTAGAGACTGCTTTTGAAGTTTGACAAGTGATTACCTTAACGAAAACCTTAACGTTTAACCTAATCTCTGTTGATGAATAATAAAGCTGCATTTAGTTCACATGATACATTAGTGAAATATAAATTTACTTTACTCGTATACATAGTTGACAGACTTGTCAGCAGTAAATTAATATTTCACTTTCATATGTTGATTAAGCATATTACACGTCTCAAATGCCCGTCAACTTTTATTGTAAAAACTTTAAAATATAGCAACAATGTTATCCGACACGTCAAGTATATTTGATTGAAAACATTTGTTTTAGTTGTTCTTTGAATATGTTTTGATCAGTTACAGTTCTCGCAGAATATGAACAGAACATTTACTTTGAAATATTTTTTTTTGCACAGCGTCACAGTAAATAAATTGATAAAAGTTGTAGGTTTTGGAATAAATACTTAACTAGAATTTTTTTATTTAAAAGATATAAAATATTAAAACTATGATTTTACATAGTTTATTTTATATAAAATGTATACTATGTACAATTAGTTCGTGTGAAAAATAAAAATAGTAACGATTTTACCACACAATGGAAACATTTTTTATTTTAGGTATACAAAATAAAGAAAAATTAAAATATCAATCATAAATACATCACTATCATAGTGATTCCGCCATATTTTTCATGTGCGAGTCACTTCCAATAGTTTCAGGCTAAATAAATTATATACTATTGTCACAGATTACTATACTAGTATAGTAATCTGTGCTATTGTACTAGACAATTTTATTTAAAATTTTGAAATAGTCTGCAAGTGAGAGTATTCTACATAGAGAATATTTTAATGTAGAGCTACATACATATTTATAAATAAATAGTTTTTGATCATAAATAACAAATTTTGATTATTAAAAAAAATTTCTCTTATTTAACCAAAAGCGTGAACAGCAGTCGAAGTCGAACCTATTTTATTATCAAGCACTACACTTAAATAGAAGATTTGCAAAAAGGAAACAAGTTGAATTAGATTATTGTTGAATTAAAATACCGTAAAAGCAAGCATACATCAGTTCTGATTTGATTGTGTATGATTTATGTGTGTGATTTATTTTGTTGTAATTTTAACTTAGTTATAAATCTTTTAAGTAAAATTGAATCTATACTCTTTTATTTGTTTCGTAATTGAAGCTCTTGTGATCTATTAGCTTTTATGTATCATAATTATTTAATGAAGAAAAAAACATGTAACACAAATCAGTAGCTATTCTGATTTACCAGTTTTAATTTAAATTGATGTATAAATAAATTAGAGAGCATTAATGTACTTTAAATGAAAATGTGTGCCATTCAACTGGCACCAGGCGCAAATATGTATATAATATATACTAGTTTCAGTTAAATATCTGATAGTAATGAAAAATTGAGTGCGGATTTTATTTGGCCAAACGTAAATTGATATTTATTTCCAAGCGTGCATAACATCGGAATGACATCACTCAAAAATTTCATATATATGTTGATTTTGTTCAAAATATTTGTCTATTTTTTATGACTTAAATTTTTATGGCTGTAGTATTAAAGCGCGTTCGAAATAGAAGCTATATCTGAGGTAACTGAAGTAAAAGACCGCTCGATTCGAAATTGAGCAACTGAATTATCTGTAGTGATATTTTACTTGTGTAAATACTTCAAATTAGTTATTAAAAAGACAATTTGTGATAGAAATTATTAAATATAAAATTAGTTTTTGAAGTGAAGGAGTATAGTCCGATTTAGATGTAGAAAAATGTTGCCATGCAAAAAATCAGGAGACTAGAATAATATAAACATGCAAAATTTTAAAGAAATGTTTGTCTTTTTTTTAAGCAAATGTTATTATAAACATAAAAATGTTACCATAAATTATATTCAACCCGAGAATTGCATAAATTAATTAATAGATGTTGAAAAATTCAAAATTTTATAGTATTTACGTTCAAAACTTATTTTTTAAATAACGGCCGACATGCATTGTAATTACATATTAATCAATTTTTAAAATTTACATAAACATACATACATACATTAATTTTAATTTATATGATCGTATTTCTTTTTAACTAATGAGTATTTTAAATTGCGTGCATCTATAAAGTTTATGCAAAAATTGTGCACGGCAAACCTTTTTACATTTTCTAAATCGAACAAATCAATTTTCTTCAGTAGCTCACTTAAGTGGAGAAAAACTCAATAATGTAAGTGAAAAGTTGCGCCCGTCAGTTCAAATGAACGCTCCTTTAATATCAATTATTTTTATAGTTTTGGGCTTAATAGCTGTTGTAATTTATTTATAAAAATAAACATTTTTTTTTAATTTTGAATTGTAAACAACACCAAATAATACATGGCAATTTGATTAATTATTTGTTAAAATGTATCCTTGAATTTTTTCGTTCTAACGAACGCATTCAACATATTTTTTAATTTTTTGTATCGCCTTGGTAACTTGTAGCAATTTTGCTATCATCATAACAAAATCAAATATTACTATGAAGTTACTATGGTAAATTTCTGAAAACGGCTATTGTCAGTTTTAAATTTTATTTATTTTTTCTTATATTTGTGTCGAGTTATTGTATCGTTTTCAACTTTTTTTTTTGCTTGCTTTTCAATTTATTTTAAGTATCAGATTGTTCGTTATAAATGTTTTTAATTTTTGCCTATATAGTATAAAGATAAACATTTGTCGAGTGCCCGATTCTGATGCAAAAAATCAAAATATACGTATGTATAAAATTTTAGATTTACATAATAAAATTTTGAGTTGGATGAAAACCTAACATTTTTTGCTATTATCACACTCTTATTATATATACACTGCAATGTAACACATATTTATTTTTTACAGAAGATACAAAATTAATTTAATTTTAACTAAATAATTCAATTCATCACCAAAACACGATGCTTTAAAAAATTGCATGGCCGTGAAATAAAACAGCAAACAATTTAAGGCAATTACTCTATCCTATGGACAATTCCATGGGAAAATTTTACTGAGTTTATTAAGAGGATGATACAAACAAAACTCCATTAGAATGACAAAGGTTAAACTATTCTAGTTAAAATTTTAACAGCGTAGCGACATAACCATTGGTGTTATATGTACATATATATGTATGCAGATCAAATATTTTAATTTGACTCGAACAAATCACGGGGTTTTCTTTAAATTTGCTTGAAAACAATGTAATAAAATATTCCATTTTCAAAAGCTCGTCACCTACTTAGTCATCGACAAACGAAATGAATGACAATGTACTACAAAAAAAATCTTTCAACTGAAAGTAATATTGTGTTTACTGAGATAGATTTACAAATTTTTTTGGCAGTAACGCTATTAAAAACGCTCAGTATTTTTTTACTGAGATGATTTTTTGTTTCATCTCATGCTCAGTAATATATATTTTTTCTTACTTTAATTTTACTGAGCAGCAAGATTTTTCCATGGAATTCAGATTGAAGCCGGGATTTATAATTTCAGGTGATTTTCATAGTAAATTTTTCCCCATGTAAATTGTCAGACAATAGAAAATGATTTTCGAAAGAGGCAGCACGATCAAAGTACAATAACACTAGACATTTGGCACTTGTTGTCACTAGACATAAAAGAATATTATCAAGAGAAAGGCAGCATCCTGAGTCAAGAATAAATTGTTAATATATAGAGTTTTGCATTGCAAAGTATGGCGTATTTTAATAATACCAAACAATTTTTATATTTTATAGTATTTAGTATCAATAAAAATGGAATTTTCAAATTAGACAACATTATGATGCGATTAATTGTTTTTAATGGATAATCTATTATTTTCTTGTAACAATCTAATTATTAAATCTTGTATAAAATATAAACATTAAAAATTTAATATGCAATAGTTATTCGAATAAAAAATCGAAAACATAACATTTTAAATAAGTATTTATATGTCCTAAATATTGCAAAAAAAGGTGTATTTTAGAATTAATTTCATTTAAAAAACTAATTAAACTAAATTTCCTATAGAATAAAAACAAAGTCCCAAATTTTTCAACTAATTTTGTTGTTTTAATATGACGAAATGAATATTTACTTGTCATATTTCTTATTTAAGCTCTTATTAATTAAGTTAAAAACATTTTGAAATATTAAAATTGTAACACTTAATTTAAAATCGATATATAACTTGTGTATAATATATACAAAATTTCATTCTTTGTTTAACGCTATTGCGATCTAGTCGCTAGAATAGAAATAAATTCCATTGTCGAATAGTAAAGTTGGAAAAGTGCCATAAGCAGATCAAAATGAAAAATGTGACTCCATGTAACAAATATTTACTATATGAAGACTAATTAATTTTAATTATAATTTATTACAATTGTAATGTTTGTAAGATCCAGTTAATTCGATATTTTATTTAAAGTGAGATTTTTATGTATTTATGTCATTTGGTGTAGTTTTATAATTTTAAATCCTTGAAAATATTCCTTAAAAATTACAGAAACTTAATAGTTTTTTTTAATATATTAAAATTAAATAGACAGTTTTTCTATATAACTTCATATACAATATATTATACTTATGTTACATGGAGTCACATATTTAATTTTTTTCCGCTAGAGCACATCCTCTATTCGTCGATTTCGTTTTGTTCGTCGCTGATTTGGTTGATATATTTTGAATTTACTTAATAGTAGTGACGACTAGCGGCATCATGATTGTATTACACGGTATTTAGTGATATCTAGTGATATGATCTGAATCAATGCGTTCCGAAAGACGGTAATGAAAGCTTTTGAAATATACTATTGACAGTGTGACCTACATACTCTATTGAAAACAATATCAAAAAACCATAGTATAGATAGCTTTAAAAAAAATTTAAATACAATTTAGCAAAAATTCAATGAGCCTGGTGTTCAACACAATAACCAAAAAATAGTATTAGATTTACCACGTACACAATAAGTAATAATGAATACCACGTACACAATAAGCATTGATGAATACCAAAATGGTACTGAATACATAGCATTGTGGTTGTGAATGGTCAAATGGAATGTATGCCTTTAAGTATGTTTCTGAATAACGACAGAATCAATTAAAATTAATATAGTATACTGCCTCGAAATAAAGAGAATAAATCTATTAAATTTAACTTATACTAATCTAACATTTTTATTTATTTATTCTATTCTGACTCTTTATATATTCACATTTTTCAGAAAATTGCTCAGATAAATAATCGTTGCACTCGCCAAGAAACAATTACTTACATAAATAATTAACCATATAGCTGCAAGTCTGTATGTTGTGTAGGTTTTTATTTAACAGAAAATAATGTCATTAAATTTACGATAACGTAACCTACTAAGCAGTCAAATCTATTATCTCTTTATTTGCAAAATTAATAATATCAACTCGTTACTATTTTATTTTAAACCATTATCACAAAATGATCAATTAAAATTCATTCAGCATACATAAAATTAATTGTATAGTACGAAAAGGTCACAAAAATAGAATGTAAACAATATATTATGTATAAAAGCAATACAAGTTTATACAATCGGTATCGTAACCTAAACACAAACACTCTTATTACACATTTGTCATCAACTTGTCACAATTGTAAAACCTAAATAAAAATGCCTATACTATAACTGAGAAAAGGTGAAGACAAAATAAAGAATTTTAATTAAATTTTATAACATGTCCTTTATATGCCTATCCCTTTATGCAAAAAGTGTAAAACTAATTCAACATTATACAAAAAATAATAACTGAATAGTATTATTGTATATTTCGTTCTTATAGAAATTCCCTAGTATGCAGTTATGCACACTTTATGTCTCTTGCGATCTTATCACTGTGTGTAATTCATTTTGTTTTCTTATTATTTTTTATTCATTATGTTAATGCTATTATTATTTAATTTAATTAATTTAGTACTTGGTATGCATGTATATGCGATGACAGATTATTATGTGTAAATTATAACAAGGATACCATATTCTTCATAATAATTGTTTAACATGTGATATCTAATACCAACACGTGCTAATTATTATAATTATTTAACTGTTAATTTGATTTATCGTGCGTTTCGCATATTAAATTGACATTATTTATCTACCATTTATGGTTTATAAGCAACATTCTTAATACTATGTCATAGATTTCGTTTATTATATATGGTCATATGTTATCTATACACACATAAACACATAGTTTTAAATCGATTTATCAATTTCGAAACATTTATAGTGAACCTAAAAATACGCTACATCGTTGAATGTAAAACAAATCACTGAGCGATAACAATTTAATTGTATAATCATATTTTTTTTGTTATGAATTTTTCATTTTGGTTTTAATAAATATTAAATGAAAATTAAAATAATCAATATACATATAAAATATGAAAACAAAAAAAAAATGTTTCTTTTTGCTTTGAATCAACACAACTTAAATGAAAACTGTTATTGGAAAATTTTGTATTTTTATGTACTTATGTATATTTTTATGTTTCTCGTTTGTTTGTAGTTTTATTTATTATTTAATTTGTCTGCATAATGATAATAAATAATTAATGTTGATTTAATTAAATTTTGCGTGTTGTTCTGTTACCAATGTTAGTAGAATTATATATTAACATTGTGTATCATAATCTATTTATGTGCATGATAGAAGTAATAGTGGGATTTTGTTTTTTTTAATTGGGTACTATATTTACAAACAAATTTGTCTCTCCAGCCTTAATCACTTCTCCTGATCTGTAGAACACGTAACAGGTGATCTCAGGCGCTGGCTGAGATATATTAAATATGTATTTAATATATGTTCCAGAAAATACAAAATTTAGGTTGCTTCAATATATTATACGATTTAGGTTGCTTCAATATATTATACGATTATACAATATATTTTTATAAAGGATAAAGATATCCTTGGATCTTTTTAAATTTTAAATTTTTACAAAAATATATTTTTGTCATTCCCAAAACAATATTTAGTTATAAGTTGATGTTGCAAGCCACCTTCCTGTACACAAAGTCCAGTGAACTTAAGCAATTCGCAGCCAATATTAGCATTGGGAGCAGCACCATTTGGCTTCAACTAAATGTTGCGTTGAATTTCATGTAAGAAATCGTACAATAATATTGGCAATTCTCTTTACTATGAGGCATAGTCTTCCTTAGTTTGACCCGCCAAGAAACACTAAATGGTATTAGGTTGATCATTACGGATAGAGCGAATTATCTTGGGCTGATTTTGGACAGCAGAGGGCAGTAAAAAAACCAAACATCTTCGAAAGAGTAAAGAATTCTATTATAATCATTTTACTCCTGTAAAATGTCATTGGGAAGAGGTGGGAACTGGAACCCCACATAGTACTATGGTTCTACGCTTAAGTGGGCAGCGTGTACAGCCATAAGGCTCAAATCCATACGTGAGGTTCCTAACTCAGATTTCTACCAGAAAGGCCTGAAAAAAAGGGATGGGAGGGTCGGGTGTGGGGTATTTTGAAATACACTAACCTCTCTTTTTATTATCCTGAGTTTTACAGTGTGGTTCAGGCTGAACTTACCGCGATAATGAAAGTCATACACTTGTTGAGGTATATTGTAATATCTGTAAGGTATATTGTAATATCTATAAGGTATATTCGCATTTTTGTGGACACTTAATCTGCTAATAAAACGCTAATATCACACTTTCTTACGTCGAAGCTAGGTCAGAATTGTCTTTCATCTATAAATGAGATGTGTGACCGATTCATCATCTGCTTGACGTGGGGGCCTGGGTATTTCAACATTGCAAGGAATGTAAAAGCAGATGAGCTTGCCCGTCAAGGCACAACATGCCTCATCGCATAAACCAGGTTGGATATTGAAATACCGCTCACATAATGTAAACTACTGCGTCAGGAGGCAGCTATGAGAGAAACGAACGACAGATGCAGTAGTGCCAACTCGTGCGTAATTACTAGGCAGATTTGGTTCGAACTGGTCCGGCCAGCTGATATGGCTTCGGCGGCACCATATTAGTATGGTCGTGATAGCTATAACGGGACATTGTCTCATAGATAAACATATGGGCGTGCCCGCTTTTGATTACTGCCGTATCTGCAAAGACAGTATTCCACCTGTTTGGCACCAGTCCTCGTCTAGCGGCATGCAGAATGCAATGAATGGGATCTCCCCATCTGGATAACCTAACGGGTCTTAGTAAAATCGACGTCCGGAATAGTCAATGCTTCGTGTCTATGCTAGGGACAGCCATCCTAACCTTGGCAATTTTGTTTGAAGAAATGTCAGGTATGCCCTGGCTGGAAGTTATCTTCAAAGGCAGCCTGGAACTCTGTCACATTCCTAGGAAGTGGACTGAAATAAAAGTAATATTTATACCTAAGGCGGGAAAAAGCTCTCACTGCTATCCCAAAGACTTTAGGCCTATAAGCTTATCTTCTTTTCTGTTGAAAACACTGGAAAGACTAATAGAGGCTCACATTAGAGGCTCAATCAAGCCGGGCGAGCTGTCGGAATCTCAACACGCATACCGTAAGGGACGATCGGTGGAAACAGCTCTCCACTCCCTTATTGGCCCGATTGAGAAATCACTTGAATATAAAGAATATTCAATGGTAACCTTCTTGGATATAGAGGGGGCCTTTAGCAACGTCAGGCCGGGGGCAATCACTGGGGCCCTTGCGTGTCTGGGGGTAGACGGGTCACTCAGAGGCTGGATAGATCATATGCTTAGAGGCAGGATCGTGACAGCTTATCTGGGTGGGACGTCTGCCTATCACGTGAGCAGAGGGACACCTCAAGGTGGGGTTCTATCCCCCCTTTTTTGGAACTTGGTCATAAATGACCTGTTACTAAACCTGGAAGGGCAAGGCTTCAAGGTGGTTGCTTACGCGGATGACGTTGCTATTGCGGTCTTCGGTAAATATCCTAGTACGCTGAGTGAGCGCATGCAGTGCACGCTTGGCTACCTTTCTGAGTGGGCACGCGGCTGCGGACTGAACGCAAACCCACAGAAAACAGAGCTGGTCCTCTTTACCAGGAAGCACAAGCTTCCTCAGTGTGACCCGCCAACATTAAATGGTACTCGCTTGATCTTTACGGATAGAGCAAAATACCTCGGACTTCTTTTGGATAGTAAGCTAAGCAGGAAACCAAACATCGTAGAGAGAGTAAAGAAAGCTACTATAGCGCTCTACTCCTGCAAAAATGCCACTGGAAAGAGATGGGGTATGGAGCCCCACATAGTACACTGGCTCTACGTTTCAGTGGTCAAACCTATACTGCTGTAAGGGGTTGTCGTCTGGTGGCCAGCGTTAAAAATTATGGCCAACCTTAAACTATTGATGAAAGTCCAAAGAACGGCCTGCTTGTGTATAAGTGGGGCTCTCAGGAGCACACACAGATTCTCTTTCATCTTACTCCATTGGATATTGCGGCCGAGCAGCTTGCATCTTGCACAGCCGTTCGGCTCAAATCCATATCTATGTGGACCTGTAACAATGCAGGGCACTCGTCTATCCTATGCAACAGGGGTATTCCGGAAGCTACCGACTACGCTATTCCCTTGCCATCTGCTGAGGTGAGATTCCAAACTGAGTTTTCCACCAGAGAGGACTGGGTGAACGAAACGGTTATGGACAATGAGGCGCTAAGCTTCTTCACGGATGGCTCAAAAAGGGATAGAGGGGTTGGCTGCGGGGTATTCTGTGAGGCACTAGGGGTTAACCTCTCTTTTCGTCTTCCCGACTTTTGCAGCGTTTTTCAAGCTGAACTGATCGCGATACTGGAAGTCATGGACTGGTTGAAGTATAATGTAATATCTACGAGGGACATTTTTACGGACAGCATGGCTGCTATTAAAACGCTACAATCATACTCCCTGACGTCGAAAGTAGCCCAGAACTGTCTGGCATCTTTAAATGAGATGGCTGATCAGTTCAACATCCGCTTGACGTGGGTGCCAGGGCATTTCAATATCGCAGGGAATGTAAAGGCAGATGAGTTGGCCCGCAAGAGTACAGCACGCCTAATAACCCAAAGCAGGCGGGATATAAAGATACCGCTTGCTTCATGTAAACTGTTGCTTCTGGAAGAAGCTATAAAAGAAACGAACGTCAGATGGTCTAACGCCAGTTCGTGTGTAATAACCAGGCAGATCTGGCCTGGTCTTGACCGGTCTAGATCAGACCAACTGATATCGCTTCGACGACACCATATTGGTATGGTCGTGGGAGCTATAACGGGACATTGTCTCATTGGGATACATGCGCGCAGACTGGGTGTCCCAGCCCACGATTTCTGCCGCAGCTGTGGTGATGAGGAGGAGGAGGAAAATGTGCTCCATCTGCTCTGCACCTGTCCTGGTCTAGCGTACAGCAGAACAAAATTTATGGGGACTTCCCCTTTGAACGACCTCACGGATCTTAGTAAGATCGGGATCCGGGACTTTAAACGCTTCTTGGTAAGCTCACGATGGTTCAGCGAGTGAAGAGGAGAAAACTCGAATGTGGTACAGCTACGGACCAATTTTGTGTCTATGCTAGTCCTTTAGGACGGCCACCCTTACCTAACCAATGTCAGGTATTCTAGCAAATTTTATATCCCGTCGTAAAAATGTGATCCAATTAATTTGTTTCGTAATATTCTGTTTGTTCACAACTCTTTTTGAATAATTGTGAAAACTTGAATGGGTTTTAAAGACTAAAATGATGTGTTGCTATCATGCATATCATATAACCTTGCTAAGAAATCTAAATACTGATTACTAGTTCTTGCAAATGGTGCACTAACGTTTGTAGAATTTCATATTTTTACCGTCCTGATTTTTCCAATATAAATATCACAGATCTGAAGATGCCATTCCGATGGAACTTCCTTTGTGGGCTTCAAATGAGAATGCACCAAAATAGTATGTAACTACGGTGTCCGTATCTTTCATTTGATGAATAATTAGGTCACGTTGTCCATCAAAGCGTACAAAATCTTGTACAAAATGTGCAATTCGAATCGCAAAATAATTGAATACTGTGTAATAATTTAATTAATACACAAATTCGATTGTTTCCTTTTAAATTTGTATCTGGCCTATACTGTGGGACACAATATGTATAAACATTTAATTAGTCAAGCGTGTAAAGTACATAATATACTTTTGGTAATACATAATGCCTTAATCACTTGATCGATTTTAAAAAGGTTGACGCTGGTTTGTTAATCTTTAATTTGAGATGTCAAAACCTATATGAAGCAATACTTTTACGTTTAAACTTTATCCTTTGCGTTTTTGAAGCAAGTTAAATTTTGTATTTTCATTTACTCTACCTTTTTACATAATTAAAATATCTCACCTACAGCCAGAAATATCGCCTGTTAATTGTTCATCATATCATTGGTATTCATCTCAATACTAATTATCCAAGAATCTTCAGTAATGTTATATTAATATACCTTTCGTATCTAATAAATAAATATCAACGATTTTTGATCTTCTTTAATATTAAAAGGTGATTATTCAGATCAGTTGAAAATAGTAAATAGGGTGCCGCACAAAAAATGTACAATTGGAACTGGGCCCTTATTATGAAATTTTTCGATTTCGGATTTTTTCGATATCTAAAAAATTCGCCCCATTATGAAACTAAAAAAAAAAAATTCGACTTTTCCGACCGCACATGTTATCGAAAAAATCCACCATATTATGAAACTAAAAAAACATCAAATCTAATTTTTCCGAAAGCACATGGCATAATTAGACTGCTATTTTTGTTGACGAGTTTCAAATTCGAACGTTGTTTAGTTAATGCTATCGTGAAATAAAAACATTTACAATGTAAGTTTTATTATAAATATATTTATATATTTAAACATATGTTGCAATTTTTAAAATCAAAATAAAATCAAAATAAAAATTTAATTGTTTTAATAAATTATTTTCATGAGAATAACGCTTTCTTATAGTCATCGGCGTCACTTCATCTTGAGAATCCTCATCACTCGAACGGGCAAAAAAACCAATAACGTGGCCATTTAAAGACGAATATTTTAAATTTATTTTTATTTAAAATTATTAATGTTATACGTATATTTATTATAAAATAATTTTTAATCCACATGAGACGCTTTAAAGCAACGTATAATACTAACCCATCGGAAAATAAAAAACATCTGCTGTCAAATTAGTGGTTGTTGTGATTTGCTGTGCAAATTCGATTTCGGAAAAATTCGATAACAAGTTTCATAATAAGACAAATCCGCGGCGGATCGAATTTTTTAGATATCGAAAAAATCCGAAATCGAAAAATTTCATAATAAGGGCTCTGTTATGGGAAGGCCCCATCGCTCCTTCATCAAGTATGTAACACTCGCAGGGTTATTATTTTTTAACTTTTATTAATGACGGGATGAAATTTTGCTGTACACTGAATATTTTAAATCGCATGAACTCCAGCAGTTGCTTAAGAAAAAAAAAATAATCGAATTGATTAATAATTCATGTCAACAATATTTTGAATTTTTTTGATAGCGAATTTAATAATTTACTTTCAAAAAAAGTACGCGTATAATCGACAATTGTAAAATTTCTTAAATAAACCTCAGTTTAATAAATCCTCAATTTTCATGATATAAATAGCTTTTTCTTTAAAATTGTGTAAACATTTTCGAAATGTTACTGCAATTACAAGATTTTGTATTTTTCGTCTTAAGCTTTTACCTGTAAAATTAATTAAACCAGAATTTTGTAATTGCGTTTGTCTGGCAAGTATATAATAGACTGCGATTTAATAAAACGGATTTTTCACACGAAAAAATAATCAAAGCAAACGAAAAAGTGTGAAACAACAAGAAATTGTCTTTCTCTTATGTCGTTTTCGTTTGATTTTTTCCCCTCATTGGCAGAGTACACTGATTTTGTGCGTTAATCGAACATGAAACCGATTTACCCTCATTTATATTTGTGTTTCTGTGTTCTGAAAAAAACAAAAATGAATATTCACAAAGAAACCCGTCTATAGATAGGCGGGTTTGTTCACAAAAGTCAAAATGGCAGCACAGTGACAGATAAAATTATAGTATTGGTGTAAAATAGGGGTAACTCGGTCGAAAAAACCAGAGTAGACAAAATTACACTGAGTTCAAAAAATTTAGCTGTCAGGCAATTATTTTTGGTTCAAACGAACGGTTTTCGTGTAATTTTTTGCACTCAGTGCAAGTTTTTATGTTCAAACGAAAACGACATAAGAAATCGGTTTTATTAAACTTGTAAGGTTGACTTCCTAGTGCAAAATGGCAGATCTAAAGTCACCTTCATTTTGATCAAAGATCCAACGATAACCATCCGTGTCAGTGAATATTGGAACATCCTTTATATCGGCGTCCAATTTTGCATATCTTCAATTACAAACTGGTTTTTTGAAAATTCTTTTTCTATATTAATTGCCCAAGTGTATTTATTGCCTAAACCTACTTATATTAAGTAACACATGATTTTTATAATTCCGTACCGCCGATCCTAGAGATGAACCCGGTGTTCGCGACTATATGTTCGGATAGTTTAGAGTAAGTAAAATTTTTGTGATCAAACAAATTAAATTTTGATGAACTTTACTATTTTTACAAAATTTCAAATTTCAGTGATTTTGTATGAGATTTTATTCGAAACTGGGTATTCGTCAATATGGTTGAGACATATGGTTGGGTCACCTGTGAATAAGGCTTCATCTTTGGAAAAAAAATTAATTAAAATTAAATCAAAATTAAATCTTAATTTTTAAGCAAACGGTCATAGAACGTTGCTTATTCAGTAAATTTTTTTAATTGGACGGAAGCGTAATCGACCTACGCCATTTTGTTTTCATTATCAGGGCATTCGTTGCTTTGTCTCGTTATCGAACCGTGATTAATATAAGCACCATATTAATACAGGAAAATGTATTGTAAATGACTTGCTTATCTTTAGTGGCGTCCATCAGAAATTGTATTGCTATCCTATTGCAAAAATTCAACATCGTTCTTTGCTGTAATGCATTATTGGCATTCGCAGACATGTGATGCCTGCAAAACAATTGGCACACAACATTGAAAAATCTATTAAATTTTTTTTATAAAAAACTGGCATTTGATAACAAACGTATTGTAATAAAATCGAAATTTTATAGCGTAGGACCGGCTGATATCGTTTTAGTACAGAAGACAGTGTAATATACAACATCCATACATGTACATAAAAATCGAGATTTTAAATAATAAATATATATTTCAAGGAATCAGTTGAGCAGAACTTCGAGGCGCGCGACTTACACTCGCACATGACCGGTATTTTATTTATTATGCAGTAAATTACTCCTATTAAAAATTTTTATTATTAAGTACTTAAACTTATATTTAAGTCATTAAAAAAAATAGTTATGATAACAAACCTTAAATTTCGATATCCGGACTAAAATTAAATAAATGAGATAAGGAAAAATTCATTCAATAAAATAACAGCACGTGAACACAATAGGATTATAGAATAGATGAAATAAACTTTTGACAGCATAATATTCGTGTGATGGGTCAAACGAATAGAACCTACTAATCCATAATTAATTGACGAAACAGTGTAAAATTTGAAAAGAATTTC
Source organism: Tipula unca (assembly GCA_951394425.1). NCBI lineage: Eukaryota > Metazoa > Arthropoda > Insecta > Diptera > Tipulidae > Tipula > Tipula unca. The sequence goes on from OX596382.1 coordinate 94,118,173, forward strand.
CGGTAGTGGTAGTTAGATGTTTGTGTGTAGGCGTAGAGGTTCAAATAACTGTGCTCGCTTATCACAATAAAATGATAAGGATAATGCGATCAGCACTAAAACATAAAATCTTAAAAATGCGGATAAGGTGAAGTTCTACAGTGTTAATCAAGTCAGTTGTCATATACGGACGTGAGAAAAGGATGTTGCCGGATGAGTGCAATCATTTGATATAATTCAATTCTAGTTATAAATTATTTTAATTTTCTCACACAAAATATAGTATATCAGTTCTTTCTGAGAAATGTTTTTTTTAATACTGACAACATAAAGCAAACTATGGTCTTGACGCTACTACTTGGAACATGAAGCAAATTATGGCCCTGCTATATTTTGACGCTACAATTAATTATATGCTACGTCTTGACGGTACTGAATGTCTAAATATAAAAATTGAATTGTTTGTCTCGAAGGCGCATACATGAAACAATATGTAAAATTGCAACATAGCGTCGAGACAAGCAATATCAATTTATTACAGATGGCAACAAATACTCTACCTAGTTAATTTTTTTCTATCTTACACAATGGTCATTTCAATTTTAAGATTTTTGCTTAAGTGTCACAATCTTTGTTTTCGGAAACATCATACTTCACTTGACTTAAATTATGTTAACTAAACTGAATCAACTAAACTTAATTTAATTATTTTAATTCGGTTAGTAGTAGTAAGAGAATGTAAATGAAATGAAGTGCAAATGTGGTAGACAATATTTTTTAAATTGTTAAGTATGTGAAACAATCCGGAAAGGATGTACTCCAGCACGGTATCAGCTTATAAGAAACATCAGACTCCGCTAATTTAGTTACTAAAACTAAATAAATACACCTAATCCTGTTTTTACACGGTCTTTTTTTACACGGTTTTGAAATAACACGATAGAAAAAAATAAACTAAACCTTTTTTTACACGATCGAATTTTTTTACACGGCAAAAAAGTTCTTTTTTTTCCCGTAAATTCGTGTTTTTATTATTTTCTGTAGTTTGTTTGTTATATTTAGGGGAATACACCAACTAAAACATTTCGTTTAATTTCCCAATAACAAGATATACATATTTACTTTATTTTCTACTCAAAAAACAGTTTTTGAACACATCAATTATTTTACCACATTTCCTGTCTTTTTTTACACGTTTTTTTTTTTGCACGACCAAGTCTGGAACGCATCTACCGTGTAAAAAAAGGATTAGGTGTACCAGTATTACGCGTAATTCTAATAAATCTGTTCGCTAAAGTATTTTTTCTAATTAAACATAAGTATTAGAGGTCTACTCTACACTGGACATATAAACAGGATTTCTGAAAAATAAAATTTTGACTCCAGAATTAAATTGTTAATGCAATTGAAAATGTTTGGAGATGATTGTCTAGGAAGGCAATTTTAAAAAATTAATTTGTTAAGATTTTTACAAACAATTTGTATTTTCATTCAATTTTTAGATGGATTTAGTTAACTCTCAGTTCAATCAAGTGAAAGACATAATAAGTCAGTGTTCAGTAATTAAGTTATAAATGCGTTATTTTAGTTTTGTTGTTTTTGTAACTAAATGTTCTATCAACCAGAGTATAAAACAAAGAGTACGTAATGGAAAATCACGAAATTTGGGTTAATTCCTTTCAAAAATATGAATAATTTAACTAGAAAAATACTATTTTTCAAACACAATCTTGTTTTTTGCGTATATATTTCGTTAATTTTAAAATTAAAAATGAACTAACAAAATAGTGTGACAAAATTGATTTGATTTAAATACCTACTCTTTCGTTCTAACACTAACATATGAACAGAACAAATCGTTTTTAGATGGATGATCCTTTAGTTTCCATAGAAGTATTTCATTCCATTAAATGTCTAAAATCGGAAATAGTTAATTTGTCGCATTTTACTTTATATACGCACTCCATAAATCTATCGTACCAAACCAAATCGATCTACTGGTGATGGTGACATTTAAAAGAAGCATCAGGAAATTAATAACAACGATAAAAAGAACATATCCATATTGCTATTTATTTGAAGAAATATTTGTATCGTGTTTTGTACTATATACATAATATCTAATAAAATGTACTTTGATTCAAATACAAAACACGTTCTGGTGAACATGTTTAGCTTGTAATTTATGGATCAGTATGTATTTATTATCTTATATTTAAATTTGGCTCCCACTGATAAATCTAACAGTTGGCCTCATACAAAATTGGTCTGCAAATGGTATATACATATGTATGTAGTTCGAAAATAAGAACACTGTGCAGTGCAATCCATCCATTTTTTTTTTTAAATTCAGCCTCTATCGCACGTCTCGTCTGCATCTTTGACACAGATCAGAATTAGTAAATAATACTGTACACCAATTTTAGTCTCACACCTATTAAATGTTAAAAAACGATACTACATTTTGGAATAGTTCAAAAATCATACAGGTTTCCTGGTACATAGTTAATCATAAAATCAAAAACGTTAAATTCCATTTTAAAATGTCTTATAATTTATGTTTAAACATGTCTCATTGTATAGAGATTTTAACCTTAACACTACAGATAAGCCACATGTGACAGATAAGCTTTATCTGCATTTTTTTTCAATGAAATACGTAATACTGATAAATTGTCCTCACATTTAATTTATCTTCATTAGTTGCCCAAATTACTTCAGCGAAATATAATAAATCAGAACGGAGTAATAATAATAAACTCCATAGCATCTATTTTGTCACTAGCGCACATACACATATAATTAAACATTAATTTATATTTAACAGTTACCTAAAAATCGATAATTTGATATGTTAAACTATAATACATATTTGGTTTATATTGTAATCGAATTTTTTTATACATAATTCTCGTGCCATTTTTAAGTAGAAAACGCCATAATTTCGAATGAAATAAACACTTTGCCTACTTTAGAAAACCGATATGTATATAGTGTCGGCCATATTAATTTTAATGTCGTCATTAATCCGTATAATTTAAAGTAAACTTTAACCAAATAATAATGTTGATAAAAAATAAAATAAAAAAACAAAATTAATTTTATCTTATATGTTTTATGTACAAATATAAATATTCGCTTAACGGAAATTTGATAAGATTTAGCTTTGTAACCTTGTAACTTATTCTTAAGTTGTAGTTTAAAAAGAAATATGTACTAATTTTTGTTTTTTCTGTTTTTTTTATAGTTGCCCCAATTGGGGTAGTATATTATATAATTACAATATGGGTAAACTATTGTCAAAAATTTTTGGAAACAAGGAGATGAGAATATTGATGCTTGGCCTAGATGCTGCTGGTAAAACAACAATATTATATAAATTAAAATTAGGACAATCTGTGACAACAATACCAACAGTTGGTTTTAATGTAGAAACAGTTACATATAAAAATGTTAAATTTAATGTATGGGATGTGGGTGGACAAGATAAAATTAGACCATTATGGCGACATTATTACACTGGTAACTATTTCTTAGAATTCTACGGCCATAATCGTTCGTTTCTTAATATGTAACTTAATTTATAATTGCAGGCACGCAGGGTTTAATATTCGTAGTGGATTGCGCTGATCGGGATCGAATAGATGAAGCGAGACAAGAATTACATAGGATTATTAACGATAGGGAAATGAGAGATGCAATTATATTAATATTTGCTAATAAACAAGACCTTCCAGATGGTATGTACTTTCGATCTATATTGTGTAGCTTACAATTTAAATATTTTTTTATTTTAGCTATGAAACCGCATGAAATACAAGAAAAATTAGGATTAACACGTATTAGAGATAGAAATTGGTATGTTCAGCCGTCGTGTGCTACATCTGGTGATGGTTTGTATGAAGGTCTAACATGGCTAACATCGAATCATAAATTATGAGAATAAATCAATTTTTTTCTTCATTTCCTTTATTTTTTATTTTTATTTAATTTTATTTTATTTTCCCCATAATTGTCTTCTTGAAACTAAAATTAATATTTTATTGGTTGTATAAAATTAAGTGAAACTTTTCTAATTCACCATCTTTCCATTTATTCTAATAACCTCCCTCCAACCTTCATGCCATGCATCCTTGCGAATGAAGAATTAATATATATACACAAACATATATATTTTTTATGTCTCAATTTTGTTAATTAATTTGCCTTGTGCCCCAATTCTTTTATTATACATACATACATACATATTATTATCGGTGATAAATATCATGTGATTGAGACGAAAAAAAAGAACTACTAAAACAAGTTTTAAATTAATAATTTAATTTATTAATTTTAAAAATTTAAATACACAAAACAAGATAAAGTTATTTTAGATAATTATTATAAATAAATAATATTATTATTATAATTATAATACATAGGAATATAAATCCAAAATTATTATTATTATTATCAATGATTAGTTTAAAAATTATAATTTTTTTAAATTAAAATTTAGATAATATCACACAAGTAACAATTTAATAATAATAATAATTCAAAAAAAAAGATATGAATAAATCGACGTGCCTATTTTTATGACATGTCAATCAAATCAATTACGTTTTAATTTTATTATGGTTATTAATTATTAAACAGAATAGAGTTGTCACGAAATATAATTAATGCTTTAATTATTAAAAGATTGTTTTTTGCCTAAAAATAAAAAATATATAAATTAGTTTAAAAAACATCGATAATATTATTTTATTTTTTATAAAATCTCAGCCGAACTAAAATGAAAATTTGTATATTTTTATGTTATAAAATTAATTTAAATTTAATTATTAAAAAAAAATAAACATTTAAAAACAAAACAAACGCACATATTATTTTTATTATGATTACTATATATTATTAACTACATATATTATTAAATTCCAGTGTAATATATTTATAAAATAAATGAATATAAAAAAATTAATAAATATCTAAAAAAAATATAATATTGTGTATGAGTTTACGTTTATTTAATTTAAAGAGAAAAAAACTAGCCAAATTATTCTAGTTTTTAATTATTATTTTTTAATGACACATTCCGTGCGGCTTTTATATTTTAATATAGTTTTTGTTTGTAATTAATTTTTTTTTAACTTTCAAAAAAAAAATAACTAAAAAACACAATAAAATAATAAAAATTCAATGTTTATATTTATAAATAAATAAATGATAAAAAATATATATGTCATAATTTAATATAATGAAAAAAGAGAACAAGCAAAAAATTTAAAATAAATTTAATTAATAAGAAAATTTAAATTAAATTTACAAGTGGTTTTATTTTTTTGACTCTTGTTTTAAAATGTTGGTTAAAATATTTTGTAAACATTAAATATAATTTAAATTCAAAACCAAAAACGGGCGTCAAATTTTCTGTCACATTCACTTCCTATCTAACTTGTTCAAACGAGGTTTCGGTTTTATTTTCTACATGTACAGACATCTCTATTTTGGTATTTGTACCAACAATTGAAACGATTTTGTGAAATTGGTAAGTTTCTTTGATATAATTTTTGAAGACTTTCTCGCTTTGAAGTAATAATATGAATCATAAATTTTACACTAAAAAACAAAATTAAAAATGTGTTAATAAATTTGGTAATACAAGATGAATTGTGATTATGACTAAATCAACTACCTAGTGATTATGACTAAATCAACTACATATTAATAAGAAAATTGAAAAACACTGCGTAGACAATGTGAAAGTGTGCATTTTCTGATTAGCGATTCTAAATTCGGTTTCAGAAAATTCTCCAGAATTTCCGAATTGCATATTTAGTTTTTTCGCGAAATCGGTGGAAATTGTTCAGAAACTTCAAACACGTTTGTTAATTTTGATTCACGTGTTCTTGATTCCATTCGGGTTTTTCAAATTTTGAATTACCTACCTACTAATCACAAAAATTAGTAACATTTAAATTTTGTCAGTATTATGATTGTGGCTATAATAATATTAAATATTTTTCCAAATCAATTATTAATAAGTTCTCCGATTAGTTAAGAGATGGCTGTGTATTACTATGTTTTGTATAAAAACTGCGGTAGGATGTTGTAACATCACCATTTTCGATATTCGATAGACGTTTGTATCTCTTTATTTAAGAACAAATTTGTGAGCTATTTCATTTATTGGAAATAATTTACAGCTGCCTCAAAACAAAATCATACCACAAAGCAATATTTTTCCCCGCTATTCACAACTACATACTAGAAGTTAAAAACAAGAAACTGATTAGTTAAAAATACCATTCGACAATGGTCTTTAAGATATAATATATTAATTGCGAGGCTGGCCTAACGTTAATCTGTTTATTTATTATTTTTATTTATTTATTGGAGTAAGGTCGGGGGGCACTCACATGTGTCGTAAATACCCCTGTGGTCGGGGGGTACTCACATGTCTCGTAAATCTAAATTGCACGAACATGTTTCCCAAGAATACAACCACAGTATCCTTTGCCTGTCGTTAGAGGCGACTAAACGGTTGGATCGCTGGGCCGACGACCCGCGTCTGTAAAAAAATCAACTGTTTATAAAGTCAACAAAAAGAAAAATGGATACCGCCAAAACAACATCGGACCTGCTCAAGTACCCGGACACGAGATTAAGGATCGGCACGTGGAACGTGCAATCACTTAGAAAACCAGGAGCGTTAGAGGGCCTAATCACGTGCATGAAGGAGTATCGGCTGGAACTCGTTGCTCTTCAAGAAACTCGCTGGCCTAAAAGTGGAGACCATGTGTCCCGGGGCTATACGTTGCTCTATAATGGAGATGATCTCGGAAATCTTGGAGCTGGATTTCTTCTTGAGCAGCAGGTAAAGAACGCTGTTTTGGATTTCAAAGCAGTCAATAACCGATTGTCTAAGCTTCGCTTGCGCATGAAGTTAGCCAACCTGTCGATAATTTGTGTACATGCGCCCACAGAAGTCAGCTAGCCCCAAGATAAAGACTCATTTTACAATGACTTGGAATGATGTACTTTGCGGTTCCCCACGATCTTAGAGTAGCAAGTACATTCTTCCCTCACAAACACATACATCTACAGACATGGACACATCCTCGCGGAACTTCCCGCAGCCAAATTTACCATGTGTTAGTTTCTAAAGGACGGGCTCAGGTTGTGCAGGATGTGAGAACTTATCGGTCAACAACCAAATACGTATGCAGCGATCATCATTTGGTCGCTGGAAAGCTCCAAGTCTGGGAACACAGTGAAAGCTCGTACAAGTCTGGGAACACAGCGAAACACATGGTACGTTTCGACTGTGAAGGTCTGATAAATGAAGATCAAAATAAACGATATCAGTATCTTGTCAGCGACAACATTGATGAAGCTATTTACCAATCTGACTGCGTGAACTCTGTCTGGGAGGTACTGAAAACTTCGGTTGTCAGTGCTGCTCAACAGACTTTAGGCATAGTGAAAATCAGACCCAAGAATGATTGGTTTGATGACGTGTGTCGTCTTGCAGTTGAACAACAAAATATAGCCCATAATGAAGTGCATCAACGTCTCACAATCGCGAGGAAAAACAAGGCTGCACTTGCAAGAAGGGCAGCTAAACGGATTTGTAGACGGAAGAAGCGGGAATGGTGGAAGGGCGAGGTTCTGAAAGTACAACAACTCAGCAATGAGCGCAGTTCGCGTAATTTCTTTAAAGGAATTACTGAACTGCACCATACTTTCAGGCCTACGTCAACCGCCATTCGGGACCGGGATGGAAACCTCTGTGTCAACATCGACGCAGTACTTGACGCATGGAGTGGACACTTTAGTGTCCTGATCATGACTGTTGTTGTCACAGACTATTGTTGAGCCACCTCTAATACAGACTGCGGAGATTTGCACTGAGGACCCATCCCATGAGGAATTCACTAAAGCCATGCAGAGATTGAAACGAAACCGCTCACCTGGAGTGGACTGCATTAATTCGGAGCTCTTGATATTCGAAGGGGATACTTTGTGGAACTGTCTTTCCGACAATTATTCGATTATTATTCGATTAGTATGGCGAACCGAAGTTATGCCTGACGAATGGAAAGTGGCCGCGATATGCCCCATCTTCAAGAAGGTAGACCGCTTGAAGTGTTAGAATTATCGCAGGTGTTTATCAGGTGTTCCTGGATTTCCGGCAGCCCTATGACTCGATTAATCGAGAGAGTTTGTGGTCTGCCCTGGAATACCTAGCAATGCCAACAAAACTGGTACGACTATGTAGGATGACAGTGACACAGTCTCAATGCTGTGTTAAAGTTGAGGACAGGCTATCGAAAAGTTTTGTAGTTAACTCGGGTGTTCGGCAGAGAGATGCTCTGTCCCCGATACTCTTTAATCTCATGTTGGAGTACATCTTTCGTAAAACTGAAACACCGCAGCGTAACATCTTATATCGTCAGTCCAATCAGGGGCTTGCATATGCAGATGACATATGCGTGATTGGACTGAATAACAACGGAGTGAAAGAAATACTTGATCCGCTTGTAGAGTTTTCAGCTTCAGTTGGACTTCAGATCAATGAGTCCAAAACGAAATACCTGATCTCTGGTTTTAGGGACAATGGCACACCAGATTTTAGTAGTGGCCACCACACGTTTGAGTGAGTGAGGAGGTTAAAATATTTGGGTTCTCTTATCACTCACGATAACAGTGTGGGTGAGGATATTAAAGTGCGGCTGGCAGCTGGCAGTCGTGCTTTGTATCCTCTAAGGCCACTGCTAAAATCTAAACACTTATCAAGTGCCGTGAAGCTTTACAAAGCGTTGATCAGGCCCGTTGTTATGTTTGGATGTGAAACTTGGGCGGATGAGTACGAGAGATGGCCCCTAACATTTGAGAGAAGAGTAATGCGTGTGATTTACGACCAAAAACGCGAAATAGATGGTACCTACCGAGCTCTGTACAATATCAGAGATCTGATGAAGATTCCCGATACTCGCAGAAAAATCGAAAAAAAAGGCTCACAAAATATCAGATAGAAAGGTTACAACTTTCATTAAAAATAATCCGGGGAACTTTAACTATGACCGTGCCATAAAATTTAACACACCCCCTTCATGGTAAAACGAATACGAAATCAGAAAGGCTATAAGTGCTAACAAGTTATTAAAAAGGCAAATCGTTGAAATAACCAACACTTGTTGATGTATATAAAAACCAACAACTTTCCTATTATTATAGCAGGATTGTACTGTCCGCCAAGACATTTTATTAAAAACAAACAATGCGAAGATTACTCACTGGGGTTCTAGATTAACTGCAACTAAAGGAAAAGAATTAGTGATTGCCATTATATAAAATGCCATCATTCCAACTGGAAAACCAACATATTGGCCAACTGACCCAGGAAAAATACCTGACCTGATCGATTTTTTTATAACCAAAAGTATTTCTGGACTCTGCTTATTTGACCATCGCCGTACATCTTCATTGCTGCTACATCTCTCTTTTAAACTTGGCAATTAATTGGAAAAATTTGAAAATTTTAATAGAAGCTAAGTTGAACTAATTTGTAAGATGAAATTAAATTAAAAAAACCTTAGCCCGAATGTCGCTGGAACTCCCGTCCACTAATCAAACGCCCATTACTTTGCTTACTTCACCACTGCACTTCACAACTTACTTCCATCTTTTATACTCACCATTTGAATAGAGAAAAATGAAAATTTAACAGAATCTGAATTGAATTAATTTGTGAGAAATTAAATTAAATTTGATTTTAGTTTTAATCGAGACTTAAACTGATCTATTTGGTATACTTTCAGTTTGTATAGGGAAATTTTTTATTTGGACGTTTATTTAAACTTATAACTTGTATGGTCAGTGGTCAATATTGTGGCCCGCCTAGAAAATCACATCAAACATCATTGACTGGAACGGAAGTTTTGTAATTTTTAAGAACATAAGGAGGAATAGCTTGTCAGATTTTTAACTTCTTCGAAATACACTGCTTGGAATGTCCGCATTAAATGTTGCACCTGGCACTATACAGTTCAGTTCAGTTTAACGATATTAATGTTGGGACATTTTTGGTTCAACTCAGCTTCTGTTAAAAAATTTCCCAAGTTTCTCTATTCAATTGAAACGTATAAATAATTTGCATAACACCAAATATATACGGTGGTGGGCGAGGTAGTAGAATGATTGACTTTGTAGTCGTGGAGCAAGGTTCGAGTTTCATTAGCAACGACGATATTATTTTAATTTAATTTCTCCTGTCAAATTGGTGATGGAAAAAATTGAAATAAAATTACTCAAATCCAACTCAGCTTCTGTTCAAAACTCCAATATTCTCCATGTAAAAGTGGCAACTATAAAATATGGATATGGGTATAGAGCGGTAATAAAAATTGCACGGCGATGGTCAAATAAGCAGAGTCCATTGCTGTTGCTAAAATTTTCAATTTAGCTATAAACGATAGGAATATCACTATTTATATGTGTGGCGGTGGCTCGGTGGTAAAAGAAGATGTGTGATTGGATTGTAATCATGACTAGTTCAAGCCTCAATAATATATATTTTTAAATTAATTTGCAAATTGGTAATTTTTAAATCAAAAAGCGAATTTTTTTAAATTTAATGAGAAATGTGTGGATGCCCCGCTAATATTTTTTACCGTTAATTGAGGTTCGAACACTGCACAACATCCACGATTCCAAAACATATGACACCGCTTACTTAACCACCTCACCATTTCCATATATAGATTTCCCCCGCTATACTCATCCTTTATATTTGCCAATTGAAGAGAGAAATTAAATTAAAAATTATTTAATGCCAAACCGATGCTTGAACTCAAGTTCACAATTCCAAATGCAACGACTCTGTTTACTGGACCACCGGCGTATATAAATTTGGTGCTATACAAATCTTTTATGTTTGCCAATTCAATAGAGAAAATTGAAAGTTTTAGCAACAGGAATAGATTATGCTTATTTGACCATTACCGTATATGTTCATTACGGTCATGCACAAGAGATGGCTCTTACTCGTATACTTGCAGAAATTGAATGTAGTTTCAACAGAAGCTGTGTTGAACCAATTTTTGCAGCAGAAATTAAATTAAAAAAGTATTAGCGTTGACGAGTCTTGAACTCGAGTACACGATTTCAAGAACATTGACTCTGCTTACTCGACCATCGGTGTATTAAAAATTGATGCTGAACAACGATAGAAATCTTTACATGACACAACTGATAGAGATCTTTATAAAAAGGTTATAACCTTCATAAAAAATAATAAATTCAACTATGACTATGGAAGGCTATGGGTGCTACCGAGTTATTAAAAAGCCGAATCGTTGAGATAACCAGCACTTGTTCGATAAAATATATGCCTGATGACAAAATTTACACAAAATTTAGTGGATGTGTTTTGATGGATGACGAAACGTACATGAAATTGGTTATGAAACACTTCAAGGTAGATATAGGCCCTTCAAAGAGGTGCGAAAGGAGCACATGATCATGGCAGTCGTTGATAGTGCTCAAGAAGATAGAAACATTACGGCCCTTAACTGGAAGAAGATGGAGAAGGCCTTAGCCCCCACCTTCCTAAGCTTCATGAGGGAGAATCCGGGATATACCCCGTCTTACCGAGATGGAGGGTGGCACCGGGGTCACGTTAAACTGACTGCCTGTGCCGACGAAAGGTCTGTGACCCTCTATAAAAAGGCGATCGGCAGCCTGGGTGAAATCTGGCCGGGGGCCAAATTGGAAGTGGTGACTAGGGAAGAAATTCCCTGCAGGCCTAGGGTACGAGCCTGGATCCCTGCGGAGCCAAGCAAACCAAAGGAGATCCTGGAAATGCTGAAAATCCGGATCTATCAACGGCCACCTGGAAGCTTGCCAGGCTAGAGGAGGTGAAGGTGGAAGCAGATCACAGATCAGCCGTTATTATCATCAACAGAGAATCCTTTGGTGCCCTGGAAAATCTGGAGGCCTAATCAGCTATAAATTTGAATCGATTACGCTCAAAGTTTATAAGCGTGATGATGCCGACAGTTTTGGGGCATCTGTTACAGGTGGGGATACCACTTGTGTTATCCCGCCTGGTGTTGGTGACCCAGAAGTCCGAAGCATCCCGGAAGATGCTCAGAAGACACTATCCGTGGACTCGGAGATGTCGAGATCGTTGAGCTGCACTGTGCGCTCTGAATGGACGAATCGCTGTCAGAGGCGGCGTCTGACTCAACAGTGGTGGAAGTAAGCACTCTCTAATGCTTAAGATCCTTCATCAACCTCCATCACTATTAAGCCGCCTTGGCGACACTTCTGCTCAAAATGGAATCTGAGTCCATTGATGTGGTTCTGGTCCAGGAACCTTGGGTCAGTGATGACCGGATACTGGGGCTCGGAACTCTCAAGTATAAAATAGTACATGCGAAAAATAAAGGTAAGATACGTTCCTGTATTCTCGCTAGAAATAATTTGAATATGTTTATACTACTAAATTATAGCAACGCTGATGTAGTGGTGGCTAGCATCAAGATGGGTGGGCAAAATGGGTATTGACCTGGAAGGAAAGTGTTATCTCCAGTACGAAGTGGACACAAAACACACTAGCAAACCATCCTTCAGGAATAGGAAGAAAATCGGCCTTTGCGTAAGTCTCGGTCACCCTGGTGGCCGAGAGAACTCCAAGGTACTCGTATGAAACGCAGGAGACTGTTCAAGAAATCGGGGACCACAAATGCTGCTGCAGATTGGGTCTGTTATAAGGAAGTCCTCAAACCCTACAAGTACGAGCTAAGAGCAGCCAACACAAGGGCCTGGAGGCTCTACTGTAGTAATATACTGGAATCCTCCGAGGCGGCCAGGCTACACAAAGTACTAAATTCTAGTACTTCCATCCCGAGTTATCTACAACGACCGGATGGTTCATGGATTATGCGTAGTGAGGAATCCCTAGAGCTATGACTAGAAAAGCATTTCCCGGAGCGCTCGGTACTAGCTCCGTAGAGACCCCTGATAAATAGTGGTAGCTATATGACTTATTCCGTAAGAGTAAGTCATATAGGAAATAGGCGGACTATCCGATGGGCAATAAACAGTTTTAAGGCATACAAGTCGGTAGGACCTGATGGCATTATCACTGCGGATATCCAGCGAACTATTGACTTAACTCTACCCTGGCTGAAAGTTATCTACAAAGGCAGCCTAGAACTCTGTCACATTCCTAGAAAAGGGACCGAAGTAAAAGTAATATAAATACCTAAGGCGGGAAAAAGCTCTCACTAAATTATAGGCTCAATCAAGCCGGGCGAGCTGTCGGGATCTCAACACGCATACTGCAAATATCCATTGTAATACACTGGCTCTACGTCTCAGTGGTCAAACCTATACTGCTATAATGTGTATAAGTGGGGCTTCCAGGAGAGGGGCTTCCTTCGACATTGCGGCCGAGCAGCTTGCATCTTGAACAGCCATTCGACTCAAATCCATATATGTACATATATGTGGACCTGTATCAATATATAGGGCACTCATCCATCCTATGCAACAGAGGTATTCCGGAAACTGCCGACTACGCCATCTGTTGAGGTGAGGTTCCAAACTGAGTTTCTCACCAGACCTCTCTGGATGAACGAAACGGTTAAGGATAATGAGGTGCTAAGCTTCTTCACGGATGGTTCAAAAAGGGATAGAGCAGTTGGCTGCGGGGTATTCTGTGAGGCACTAGGAGTCAACCTCTCTTTTTGTCTTCCCGACTTTTGCAGTGTTTTTCAAGCTGAACTTATCGCGATAATGGAAGTCATGGACTGGTTGAAGTATAATGTAAAAACTACGAGGTATATTCACATTTTTTCGGTCAGCCAGGCTGCTATTAAAACGCTACAATCATACTCTCTGACGTCGAAGGTAGCCCAGAACTATCTGCCATCTTTAAATGAGATAGGTGATCAGTTCAACATCCGCTGGACGTGGGCACTTCAATATGGCAGGGAATGTCAAGGCAGATGAGCTGGCCCGCACTACATCCCAAAGCAGGCGGGATATAAAAATTCCGCTGACTTCATGTAAACTGCTGCTTCAGGAAGAAGCCATAAAAGAAACGAGCGTCCGATGGTCTAACGCTAGTTTGTGTGTAATAACCAGGCAGATCTGGCCTAGAATTGACCGGTCCAGATCAGGCCAACTGATATCGCTTCGACGGCACCATATTGGTATGGTCGTCGGAGCTATAACAGGACGTTGTCTAATTGGGGTACATGCGAGCAGACTGGGTGCCCCTGCCCATGATTTCCGACGCAGCTGCGGTGAGGAGGAGGAGGAAGAAACTGTGCTCCATCTGCTCTGCACCTGTCCTAGTCTAACGTACAGCAGAACAAAATTTATGAGAACATCCTCTTTGGACGACCTCACGACCTTAGTAAGATCGAGGTTCGCGACTTTCTACGCTTCTTGGTAAGCTCAGGATGGTTTAACGAGTCAAGAGGAGATGGCTCGAATGTGGTGCAGCTACGGACCAGATTTGTGTCTATGCTAGTTCTTTAGGATGGATCCTCTTACCTAACCTAACCTAACCTAGTTTGTTCCCATTCGTTTTTGTTATGCCGAAAAGTTAAAATGTTTAATATTTGTGGGTTTACATGGGTGAAGATACGCTCGGTTCACACTTTTGCTCATGATAAAAGAATTTTATCATAACTTCATAACAAGATTGGTCGTCCAAAACAGTATACAAATAAGAAATATTTATCGGTTTTTGTCGCGATGCCATGAATTTTGCCAATTCACATAGTTATTGTATTTGCGGCATCATAACGTGAACATTCCAATATATACTCAGAGCACTATATTTGCACGCAAAATCAAATATTTCTAAATCATAAAAACAAAATGTGATTCAACTTTAAATCATTTCGAATAAAGCATTATGTCGCAACAATATAATTAATATAGGCTGTTGATTTACATTCCTATTTACATTACATTTAATTTGTATATATGGGATTTTCTTATATGCACATATATAAATTTGCTTTGTCGCAAGACCGATTACTTGATATCAAAATTTAATGTACACAAGCGTAAATGCGAAAATTCCAATACTCGCACTATTCGTAAAATCGCATTTCTAATTAAATCATAAAAACTAAAAACAAAAGGTGAATCACCCCTGAGATCATTCCTAATAAAACATTATGTCGTATAATATATTATTTAATGTCTGTTGTTTTGATTAAGTTGATTTACATTCTTATTTACTTTTGGTATCCATTTATGTATCTAAGTATGTATACGAAATTACGAATATACAAGAGAATATAATCAATTTTTCTTAATTACATTACGTCATGAATATACCTAATATGTGTATACTTTAAAATATCCTTGATAATTTTTCGCTGATTGTTTAATTATAGAAAAGACGGTTTTTACTTTGGGCTGGGTTAAATTTCATGTATTTCATTGAAATACATGATAATTAAATATTAATTAAAAATCACCAAACGATGGATGAATATTTATAATTTATGTAAAATAATTAGTGGTTTTATTTGAAGAAATACTATATAATGTACGAGTATACGTGTGCTTATATCATTTATTTGTAGACTATTTAAGACGCACAATTTGTGCACTGAAAATACACTAAACAACACTAAATTGAACACTCATTGTATAATTATTTGGTTCAATTAGGATCCCGCAGTATTAAATTCCCAGATGGCAATCAAAGATTGTCGATGAAGTGACTAGGTATAGTGAAAGTGATCCTCAAAAGTTTCCAAACAATGACAAATGAACGATTTTCAAATTTACTAAACATAAGTGAGCCTTGTATTTTGTATTTATCTTTTATTGGGAAATACCTTAAAAATCAGTAACAGATTCAAAGATGATGGTGTCCAAACAATTGACACATCAGAAGAGAGAATATGTATATGATGTTTGTTTAAGGAATAAGAACGTTTTATTGGAAGAAACTCATTGAAATATTGACGTATAAAGTTTACAAATATTGTTGGCCTACAAATGTCATTTTGTTAAAATGTGAAACATATATTTCATATAGCACATGTATATTTGTGCCATTGTACATATTATGTACAACATTATGTATATTTGTGCCATTATGTATATTTGTGCCATTTGTACATATTTGTGCCATTGGACTTTCGATAACCGGGCGATTAATGGAATTTTAACAGTAAGTTTTCATGAATTAAATCATTTTTTAAGAACGGTGTAACAAATAAAGTAAACGCAGCAACAGTATTTTGAATTACATAATAACACATGTAGATACATTTTTAAAGAAACTTACCATCTATGGGGAAGCAGTTATTTTTGTAAGTTATGTTTCTTTTTCCAACTGAAGAGGGAAACTAAACAAATTTGAACTTTTGAAGTTCTGGTTTTTTGTTAGGTATAGAATGTAAAACACCAAATATAGAATTAAATGTAAAAAGAAAAGAAAAGTTTAATTTTCATTTTCATAAACAAAAAATTAATAAATATAATGTCGTTTTCGTTTGATTTTTTTCCCCTCATTGGCAGAGTACGCTGATTTTGTGCGTCAATCGAACATAAAACCGTTTTACCCTCATTTATATTTGTGTTTTCTGAAAAAAAAAATGAATATTCACAAACAAAACCGTTTATAGATAGACGGTTTTGTTCACAAAAGTCAAAATGGCAGCACAGTGACAGATAAAATTATAGTATTGGTGTAAAATAGGGGTAACTCGGTCGAAAAAACCAGAGTAGACAAAATTGCACTGAGTGCAAAATATTTAGCTGTCAGGCAATTTTTTTTGGTTCAAACGAACGGTTTTCGTGTAATTTTTTGCACTCAGTGCAAGTTTGTATGTTCAAACGAAAACGACATAAGTCTTTTACAAAAGTGGCAGCCTAATAATTAACTACTCATAAATAAAAATAAAAAACTAGAAAATGAAAAATATGACGGCGTGTACCTGTCCAAAAAATTAATTTGCTAGGCCTACTTGTGGAGTCTAAAGAGAGGTGATTGATACGATTTTTTCGACTAAATTAGTGACTAAACTAAATTGATGGTTAGTTGACAGCAGGAGTGTGTTCATAAACTCGACATTGTAACAATATTGTTACAATATTGTTACGACAGGAGTGTGTTCATAAACTCGACATTGTAACAATAAAATTTCCCCTTATTGTTACAAACGTCATTACCAACTCTAGCCGGTACTGCCTTTCTATACGTCAAAATGACAGTCGTAACAATATTGTAACAATATTGTTACAATGTCGAGTTTATGAACACACTCCTGTCCTTTTGACGTATAGAAAGGCAGTATCGAGTAGAGATGGTAATGACGTTTGTAACAATAAGGGGAAATTTTATTGTTACTATGTCGACTTTATGAACACACTCCAGTTATTAACAGATGGCAACAGTATTTATGATTCAAGCTGTGCCTGGAGTGTGTTCATAAACTCGACATTGTAACAATATTGTTACGACTGTCATTTTGACGTATAGAAAGGCAGTACCGAGTAGAGTTGGTAATGACGTTTGTAACAATAAGGGGAAATTTTATTGTTACAATGTCGAGTTTATGAACACACTCCAGACTATTGACGATTGTAAAAGTAGGCTGAGCTCCTCTCGTGGAAAAAATGATTATTAAAAAGAACGATCCATTTGAAGTTTGTGTTGTTGTTTTTGTATTCGAAATTAGGTGGCTGTGTGTTTTTAAACCTTAATGGATAGATAATTTTATTTTTAATTTAGCCGTCAATGAATAGATAGTTTTATTTTAGAAAAATTCCGTTACGTGGAATCCGTGAGTAATATAATGATGTTTTGAAATGAAAAATCTGTAATTTAGTCGAAAATGTTAGTCGAAACACAGCATGATAATCGAAGATCTAGCTGCCAAATAGATGGAATTGCATCGCTTAGAATCCATCACTGCAAACGTATGTCCATACGAATTTCCAAAACCTCTTTTTCGATCTACACTTTTGCTAAATTTTTGTCAACCCCTTTATGGCTAATACTATGGGCAGATTATTTTGTAGCACATAGCTGCATTTTTGTTAACATTTGTATAATACAAGCAATTTTAGAAACAAAATTGGTTGTATTTATCGTTCCTCAAACCAGCATTAATATTTTTTTTCAATTCTCAGGTTAATTTATTAAAGCCTATTTTATGTTCGATAGATTTACGAGAAATTGTATAGAACAATGTATACGACTATACATGTTCGTTTTTTTACCATCTTGTACATTGCATAGCCTGTACTGACAGTTGGGTCGAGTTCCGCCTACTAATCGTAATTGGGAGATGAAAAATCCATTTTGTGTCCTGCGTCTTGGTTGAGATTCGAAACCGGTACCTTAACGTACAGCTTTAACCACCGCACTATCTGCTCAATAATTAGCAATTATTTAAAAACAATTTTTGGTCACACGAACCTTCAAGACTGAGAACAATTCAACGAGCAAATAACGCAGTGGTTAAAGTTGCGACATTTGGATCGGGAGGTACCGGGTTCGAATCCCATAACAGAAGCAAAAACGATTTTTATTTCCTCCCGATTACGATCGGTGATTAAATTGAAAACATATGTGACCCTCTGTTGGAATGTAAAACTGATCGTTCATGTTAGTACAGACTATAGCATGGAGCTATGTAGTGTGCAGATGGCCAATTAAAAGATGGCCCATGAATTCTACATTCCAACAGAGTCACAGTTGTTTGTGCAACAGTGTCTCGTGCAACGGTGTCTTTCCCGAATCACGGTTTTTTCGTGATATTTATAGCCACGTCAAGTAGCTTCTATAATTTATTCCAGCTCTTTAGTCGTCGCGTAATTTTTCTACACCGAGACTATTTTGGCTCTTAATCATCCGCATTTATTTGACTTGTGCAATCGTCAAAGTGGTCGAACTGGACCTGTTGCGTAGGCAATTGCACAGCGAAATTTTTGAATTTCTTCAGCTAGAACCGATTGCATCTTAATATTAAGAAAGTGACTACCTGAATTTCAGTTAAATTCTCTTCAACACCGTGGCTTCTGTGAAAAAATTGAACAAATAAATAAAATAGAAAAAGAGGGAAAATGCATTGCTAATAAGTGGTGTTATGTTCGCCATTTTGTAGGATTATATCTAATTCTTACCAAGAATCGCTTTGTAATTTTTATAAACCGACATTTGTTTCGTCTTGTGAATGTGTTTGGTTATAAATTATAATATAACGATACTTAAAAATAATAAAATTGGCGAGAACAAAATGATTTTTGACATTTTCAGTAAATTAATCACTTGTAAAATCGTGCTACATTAATTAAATAGTTTAATTGAAATAATAATCTTATTCGTGTCTACATGTGACTGCAATTGCCATCGTGATCTGCAAAAATATTTCAGAATTGATGCAAAAGCAAGGAGAGGAGATGGTAGGTGTGCTCATAATTTAGTATCAAAAATGAGACGAGACTTTTTTTAATTATCTTTGGCCAGGTATATAGTTTTAATTTTTCTACAAATCGAGAAACGAACTAGCGGAGCACTGCATGACGGATGGGTCGATATCATGGCAATAGGAATTAGCAAATAAAAAATCATAAGTTTCAAAATTTATACATATTTATGGATAACTTTATTTAATTTTTGTATTTTTATTTCATTTTAAATTTATTATTTATTACACATGCCACTATTCGCCTATCCTAATGTATATATTGTGTCACTCACTTCTCCTGTCGGGAAAGCCCAAGTTTTCGTGTTTGAACATACACGCGATAAAGAGGTCCAGAAGTTTGTATAAATTATGTTTTGATATCTCCATATTTTCTGACTCTAAATTTTTATTCGACTGATGCAGGTGCGCGTTGTTCTGCTTCTTTAAATTTTCTAGCTCAAGTTCGGCCGACGTTAATTTTGTAGTAAAATCACTAAAAAAAATTTACTTATTATTTAAATCTTACTTATTCTGTAATTTATAATTTTTTTTAGGGAAAGAGATGACAATAAAAGCGCTTGAGCATACCTATTTAATTAGTTTATCGTGATGTAGGGCTGCTCAATAAATTTCCTTCAGGAAATTTTATATTCTAGCACTAATGTAAAAAATACAGTTGACGACATAACTGGTAATGCCAAACTACCAAATTATTTACTCATTTTATGTTTCCAGTTATCATGTCTAAATAATTTCACTATTATCACTCTTACACAGTCCTCAAAGCGATAAAACTGGGAGTTAAGTAGTTCGGACTGTCCAAGAATAGGTCGTCCACGCACCTTCAACACTCCACAGCCCCTCAACATCAACACTCCATGTTCCTGCAGTATCATCAAATGTCGGATTCACCGAAGCCCACAAAATGCATCATCTATAGCCAGAATCCTTCAGGTAAACCGCGAAACTGTTAGAAAAATGGTATCGAGGGCGACAAACTATTATACCGATGAGACCGTATTAGTTGAAAGTACCTACAGCGGAGAAGCTCAAAAACCTTAATCCTTCATGCAGATAACTCGTTTTGTATTGCTGCAGTTACGTAAGCAAACCTACATACAATAATTCGCATACATATACTGATCTACTATTGAAAATCTATTAGTTTTAAATTTATTAGTTCAAAAACAAAAAAACTCACTAATACGGCAAACCATTAATTGAGCTGTCTTGAAATAATCTAAAACACAAACCTAAACTAATAAAATATGAGGGTACATGTTGCAACCAGTGATTATTGTAGCAGTCTACAAGTAAGTCTATTCTGCATTTAAGAACATCTCAAAGTAGGTCTCAGTGTGTTAAATACATGTAATGATACGAGAGAAAAAGAGTTAAATATATTCAATCTATCTGCATTTAGGCTTAAAACAATTGTTGTCTTCAGTTATTTTTTGTTTGCACCTTATTCGCCAGTCAAAATCAACGTTCTGATTTAAAAATTTAAAAATCAACCAGTATGAGGCACTATCTAGTTATTTGTAACTAAAATTGATTTAAATTTGCCAAAGAAACAAGACGCGTGGTAGCGTAGGAAAAATATTGTAATTAAAATATTGTAGGTATCATGGTTGCTATCGTCCAAAAACTTATTTGTTAACTAAAGAGTCAACCATAGAAAAATTATGAACTTAAAAAAAATTAAGAATTTTAACGAAACCAATTATTTTTGTTTTTTTTTGACATTCAAACCATAGAAACTTAATAATTCTTAAGTGACAGCATTTTGTTTACATTTTGCATAACTAGTAATTTTTTGTGTATTACATTATATGTTTAATATATTTAGAGTAATATGTAGAAAATAGCAGATACAATTATTATTATAGTTAATAAATAAAACTAATAAGTGTTTCAATCCATAAATAAAAAATAAATTGAAAATATTAGTATACTAGCACTGCAAAATGGCGAATTTGTTAAAATTATTTGTATTCAAAGATTTTACCTGCCAACGATAAAATTTCCTCGAACTATTTATTTTTACGTATAAAAATATAAATTAATTTCACTAGAAAGCACTAAATCACAGATATATCTGAAAAAAATAAAATAAAATTATAGAAATATAATTGAATACGAAAAAAATAAAATTTAATGAGAAAATTAAAAATGGCACCTACCGCATCAAAATACTATTCACGTTTGTTTACCAAAAAATATTTGTTTTTTTCTATTCCCTTTTAATTTTTCTTAAGTTTGACCGAAAAATTTCGCATCCCTAATTTTTTTTAAGTGACAGATGAAATTTAACGAGGTTTCGTTGAATTTTTTACGTTACGTTATTTTTTCCATGGGCGAATACACAGAAATGCCATTTATCGCACTCTTAATTTTTTTTACGTTAATTTCCTAATTTTTTTTAAGTCATCCCTGGTTACCACTTTACCCGTTTAAAAAAAAACATAAAGAGGCATTGGTATGGCCGATACATTAATTATTTTAATGTACAACATGCAGTTGAAGCTGTGTGTGTGTGTGTGTTTTTATTATTTATACATTTTTATTTATTATACATTTATTATGGCATTCTTATCAATGGAGTATTTATCAGACATTATGATAGAGTTAAAGAATTAATATTCGAGATTCAGGGATTTCTACGAACTATAATAAATAAAACTTTTTTTTCTTCTATTTTTATAATGTTACAACTGACTTTATTCTAAGTCATTTATCAGCTTTCCTATTTGTTGGGATATAGCACAACGGCTAGTCCCAGAAATTAAAATTATTTATTTATATAAATATTTCCAATAATAGTAATTTTATGTTCCATTTACTAGATCAATTGGTTTGGTCTTTTGGAGACGTCTTACAGGCAACGGTTTGTTCCGCATACAGCGTATCTCGATGTTTTCGTGCTATGTCATGCTTGAGAGCATGATCCGTAATATCTTCATCGATGTATTCCATCTTTAAATCTCGATGGAGGTCTTCATTTCTAACGTACACCATGGAGCATTTACAATATTCCGAAGTACTTTGTTTTAAAACGTCTGTATCATCTTGATGCTCGTTTTCTTGGTACAACCCCAAAGCTGTATACCATAGGTCCATACTGGTTTCAGTATTTGCCGGTATAAATGCAATTTATTGTGTATGGATAGTTCAAAATATCTATACCTAAGAGCCAATACATCTTCCTATACTTCATGTTCAGCTCTTCCTTTTTCTTTTCACATTTTCTTCCCACCTTAACTTGGCATCCAGCGTCATACATAGATATTTCGCCGTATCTGCTTAGGCAACTTGTTCAGAGTTGATTATGATTGGGATTCTATTGGAAATATTTTTATTAGTAAAGTTCACATGCACAGATTTAGTTTCGTTCAGTTTTATTCTCCATTTTTTCATCCAATTTTTTGATTGAATTTGTCGACTTTTGCAATTTGCTAGTAGCTTCTTCGTATTGTTCCCAACAGCCAAAGTCGCAGTATCATCACAGTATTCTTCCATTGGTGTTATATCCCGAGTATACAGGAGGTACAAGACAGTGCCCAATACGCCCTTGTGATCCTCCAGCTGAAATTTTCATTAGCTCCAAGTATTCGTCTATATTTTACACGGAAGTTCCTATCAGTTATGTAGGATTTCAGAGTTTCATAATATTATTTGGGAAGGTCCCGCTTGAGTATTTTAGTCTAAACGCAGCATTGATGATATGGTGATTGATACTTTATTTGGTAGTTCTTTAATGGTTTGTCCAGTTTAAATTTTGAATCACCTCTTTTAGCTCTTGTAGTGAAACAATTTGTATTTCAATCTCATCAGATCGTTTCAGTAGGTTAACATTTTCACCCGCAGTTTGCCTGGGTAATGGCTGAAACGTCTGTTCTATAGGTATCTCGTAAACAAGTCAACTTTTTGTTCATCTCGTCGAGCCCAGCTTCCATCCTCATTTGTAATTGGTGCCGTCGAATATGTTGGTCTCTTAAGTACTTTCGTTGCTTCATATAAGGAACATTCGGTATCTTTTTGGCTAGTAAGTGACGACAAATATGTACTTATTGGTTCATTCTTAACTGTTCTGATCAGAGATTTTAACTTGTTTCTTTGGCTCGATTTATTTGCCAAGTCTTTCGAGCATTACGTTTCTTTGCCACAAGCCGTCTTACTTGTGGATAATTTTTACAGTTGATGTTATTTGCGTATTTGAAAAATGCACTTTGCCACGCAGCTTGTTGTATGTTTTCTATAAGCCTTTCTCTTTGACTTGTATGATGTTCCTTATTGGTACTTGAAGATTGATGTTTGGTTCTAATAATTTTCGAAAAAATTTCTAATTGGTATTCTTATTAGACACCGACCGTCATAATAACAGGAGAGTGGTCCGAAGTAAGCTCTTCAATATTTTCCAAACGAATATAGTTATCTGATATACCTTTTGTTACATAAAAGTGGTCACCTGTGAATATGATTCTATTCCTCGTAATTTATATGATTTGGCTGTCGATTAACGAGACGGGGCTTCACTAGCAAGGTTTCTACGGTTTAGCTCAAACTTTCTAGCGCGATTTCTTATATTTTGTAATTCTTTAGCTAGCCACGGAAATTAGCTTGTTAGGAAATTAGATGTTGACCCTTTTAATTAATGCATTTTGCAGCTGAGTGCCCATCTAACGTGAACGTGCTCGTAAGGTGATTAACGCATCCTGCGATACTCCCACAGCATCTCTGAGTATGATTGAAGCCCTGCCATTTTTCGCATTGTACTATCATTGGCCCCTTTGGTCGGGGGGCACTCACATATCTCGTAAATCAAAATTGCACGAACATGTTTCCCAAGAATACCACCACAGTATTCTTTGCTTGTCGTAGGAGGCGACTAAACGGTTGGATCGCTGGGCTGACGACCCGCATCCGTAAAAAAAAAATAGAATGTTTATAAAGTCAACAAAAAGAAAAATGGATACCGCCAAAACAACACCGGACCCCCGCTCAAGTACCCGTACACGAGATTTAGGATCGGCAATCACGTGCAATCACTAAGGAAACCAGGAGCGTTAGAGGGCCTAATCAGGTGCATGAAGGAGTATCGGCTGGAACTCGTTGCTCTTCAAGAAACTCGCTGGCCTAAAAGTGGAGACCATGTGTCCCAGGGCTATACGTTGTTCTACAGTGGAGATGACCTCGGAAATCTTGGAGCTGGATTTCTCCTTGGGCCGCAGGTAAAAAACGCTGTTTTGGATTTCCAAGCAGTCAATAACCGATTGTGTAAACTTCGCTTGCGCATGAAGTTAGCTAACCTGTCGATAATTTGTCTACATCCGCCCACAGAAGTCAGCCAGCCCCAAGATAAAGACTCATCTGATGGGATCTATACCCGAACACGATGTTAGAATGGTAATTGGGGACTTTAATGCTTGAGCTGGCAGAAATCAGACCGACTTGTGTGAAAACATAGGTCCGTACTCCCGACACGAAACTGCGACCGATAATGGTGAGAGAATGATGTACTTTGCGGTTGCTCATGATCTTAGAGTAGCAAGCACATTCTTCCCTCACAAACACATACATCTTGAGACATGGACACATCCTCTCGGAACTTCCCGCAGCCAAATTGACCATGTGTTAGTTTCTAAAGGACGGGCTCAGGTTGTGCAGGATGTGAGAACTTATCGGTCAGCAACCAAATACGTAGGCAGCGATCATCATTTGGTCGCTGCAAAGCTACGATGGAAGTTTTCGTACAAGTCTGGGAACACAGCGAAACGCATGGTACGTTTCGATTGTGAAGGTCTGATAAATGAAGATCAAAAGAAACGATTTCAGGATCTTGTCAGCGACAACATTAATGAAGCTAATTACCAGTCTGACTGCGTGAACTCTGTCTGGGAGGTACTGAAAACTTCGGTTGTCAGTGCTGCTCAACAGACTTTAGGTATAGTGAAAGTCAGACTCAAGAATGATTGGTTTGATGACGAGTGTCGTCTTGCAGTTGAGCAACAAAATATAGCCCATAATGAAGTGCAACAACGTCTCACAATCGCGAGGAAAAACAAGGCTGCTCTTGCAAGAAGTAGATTTGTAGACGGAAGAAGCGAGAATGGTGGAAGGCCGAGGTTCTGAAAGTACAACAACTCAGCAATGAGCGCAGTTCGCGTAATTTCTTTAAAGGAATTACTGGACTGCACCATACTTTCAGGCCTATGTCAACCGCCATTCGGGACCGGGATGGAAACCTCTGTGTCAACATCGACGCAGTACTTGACGCATGGAGTGGACACTTTACTGACCTACTTGATGTCCATCATGCGTCACAGACTGTTGTTGAGCCACCTCTAATACAGACTGCGGAGTATTGCACTGAGGAGCCATCCCATGAGGAATTCACTAAAGCCATGCAGAGATTGAAACGAAACCGTGCACCTGGAGTGGACTGCATTAATTCGGAGCTCTTGATATTCGAAGGGGATACTTTGTTGAACTGTCTTTTCGACCTTATTCGATTAGTATGGCGAACCGAAGTTATGCTTGACGAATGGAAAGTGGCCGCGATATGCCCCATCTTCAAGAAGGGAGACCGCACAGCGTACAAGTTACTGTCATACATTGTATTGGATAGAATCACTCCTCTAGCGGAGGGTTTGGTTGGTGATTATCAAGGAGGATTTCGTCCGAATCGATCAGTCACCGATCAGGTCTTTTCGCTGCGGATGATTCTATCTAAATACCGTACATCAGGTGTTCCTGGATTTCCGGCAGGCCTATGACTCGATCAATCGAGAGAGTTTATGGTCTGCTCTGGAATACCTAGGAATGCCAACAAAACTGGTACGACTATGTAGGATGACAGTGACGCAGTCCCAATGCTGTGTTAAAGTTGAGAACAGGCTATCGAAAAGTTTTGTAGTTAACTCGGGTGTTCGGCAGGGAGATGCTCTGTCCTCGATACTCTTTAATCTCATGTTGGAGTACATCTTTCGTAAAACTGAAACACCGCAGCGTAACATCTTATACCGCCAGTCCAATCAGGTGCTTGCATATGCAGATGACATATGCGTGATTGGACTGAATAGCAACGGAGTGAAAGAAATACTTGATCCGCTTGTAGAGTTTTCAGCTTCAGTTGGACTTCAGATCAATGAGTTCAAAACGAAATACCTGATCTCTGGTTTTAGGGACAATGGCACACCAGATTTTAGTAGTGGCCACCACACGTTTGAGGGAGTGAGGAGGTTAAAATATTTGGGTTCTCTTATCACTCACGATAACAGTGTGGGTGAGGATATTAAAGTGCGGTTGGCAGCTGGCAGTCGTTCTTTGTATCCTCTAAGGCCACTGCTAAAATCTAAACACTTATCAAGTGCCGTGAAGCTGAAGCTTTACAAAGCGTTGATCAGGCCCGTTGTTATGTTTGGATGTGAAAGTTGGGCGCTGACGGATGAGTACGAGAGATGGCTCCTAACATTTGAGAGAAGAGTCATGCGTGTGATTTACGGCCCAAAACGCGAAATAGATGATACCTACCGAGCTCTGTACAATATCGAGATCAGAGATCTGATGAAGATCCCCGATATTGTACATGAAATAAGATCTCAGCGAGTACGCTGGGCACGTTCTGCGTGCTGATCCGGAACGAATTGTGCAGCGATCTCTGAAAGGAGAGCCACTGAATTTTTTTTTGGAATATTTTGTTCCTTGCCAAACGTTGGCATGAAAAGCGGTAGCCCGTATTTGTGACGACGCTGTTGCCTTTATCATCTACCTTTCTCTCCTTTTTAATGATGTTTGCAGCATCCTTAATGTTGAATCCTTTACTCTGCAGCTCAGCAATTATATCTTCACTCTCGCATGTTTAATGTAGTCCTCAAGCCATAACCTTAATGGGTCTTTCCTGCTTGTCCTCATATGTATTATACTGAACTTTCTCCTCATTAAATTTCATAGGGAGATTTCTATACGTATCTGAGTCTGGAACAGTCTACTTCCAAACATCATTATTTAGTGCTATACTAGAGTTTGAAGTTCTTGTCCGTAATTGATGTTATCAGAGCCTTGACAGCCGGGTAGTCTTGCTGGAGGTTGTTTTTTTTCTCTGTGTTAGGAATTTCATCGCTGCGCTGAGTAGTTGGTTTACTCGATGTTGATGTTTGCTTTCCCTGCTCAACTTCTGGCGATGCTTCTGCTTTTGTTTTCTTTCTGGGCTTGTTTTTTCACGATCCAATCAGATTTTCTTGCCACTTCAACTGCATCGGAAACTTTCAACATGGAAGTGGTGGTTTCCATTATCCTAGTATCCACTGCGAATGTTTTCGTATTGCTCTTCCAAGTTCTTCTTCGTCTGTGTAGTATTCATTACAGACTTGTTTTTTTCTTTACCTGATTCGATGATCCTTTTCAAGTCTTCATTGTCTCTCTTAAATAGGGTAATTTCATTACTCAGCTTTCAGACCACCTCTTCTTGGGTTTTTAATTGGTTATGAAGTGTGCTTTGTTGTTGGTGAAGACAAAGTCATATTAATATCTCCTATAAAACTCGCTTTTAATATAGTATGTGATCTTAAGATTTTGTTACCCCTACAAAAAAGATACTCATCATCCCTTGTTAAGCTTGTATTAATATCTGTCCCAGCAGCCAAGTATACAACACTGCGGAGAAATTATGTGGTTATTTGATTTCGACGACTGGGAGCCCACTTGCTCACTCCCGAACTTCGCCTGTTTCAGACTGTTTCCTGTATTCAGGCTCATCGTTGGTGTTTTGTTCAAGGTGTCGTTCCTCTAGCATTTTATACCAGACGCTTGTTGAAAGTTTTGGTTCGCGAGTGGTATTTTATTTCCCACTTACCCGCCGGTGTGCCGGTGTAGGCATCCCCCTATCCGTCATCCTGTTCAAAATTGTTAGTTTTAGTTTATGTCTTAATTTCCAAATCTTATATGTAACTTAAACCGCGCAAACATTTCCTAATAAACACAAAATACAACCTTTGTGTCCGATTAAAATATAGTCTGAATACTTTTGTGGCATATACAAAAACAAATTAAAGATAAAATGCTTCCCGTATAAGATAACGTTTTGGAAATACATATCAAAAACCGCTAAACCACTATTACAGATGACTACTAATGATGTCGTATATTATGAATACCTATATTGTACCTATAATGCTGTGTGATTTTTCTAAATTCACGTTTTGTTATGCAATTAGGCGGCTACTAATTGGCAAATTAATTTAGTCGCATAGCGAGGTTACTTTTCATTTTG
Organism: Tipula unca; assembly: GCA_951394425.1. Classification (NCBI taxonomy): domain Eukaryota; kingdom Metazoa; phylum Arthropoda; class Insecta; order Diptera; family Tipulidae; genus Tipula; species Tipula unca. Next base: position 94,146,871 of record OX596382.1, read on the forward strand.
TTTGGTTTGGAAAACAGAAATTGGAATATTTTTAATTTATTTCATTGATACTAGTGTTATCTATGAATAACTGGCTAATCTAATCAACCATTTAGAAAAGTCGGTGATTTAGACGAAAATTTTGGTATAAGCCATTTTATCAAACCCTTAAAAATATTATTATCTGTAATCAAGACAAATGAACACTATATTATACATACATATGTATACCAGTATTCACAACACAGTAGTAATCTAACTAATTGATTAATAATAAATAACGTTATTAACCAACCCATTTCTTTTGTTTTTTTTTTGTTTTTGTTTTTTGTGCTTATGTTCATTTCGCGAAATAAATGGATACAAAATAAAAAATTCCACCGTCAAAATTAAAACTCGAATATAATAATCATGAAGGTAAATAAACAAAATATATAACCAAGAACTCACGTAATCAAATCTATCAAAATTTAGCATATAATTATTAGTTCTTAGGAAATTACCTAAATTAATTAGATAGTGATTTTGTTTTATATTTTATTTAAGGATATGAGAACTTACCTAAATATTCATTAATTTTTGTATTTTTTTTTTGTTAAAAACGATACAAGACTTTTAAAACAAAAATGAAAAGTAGTAATTTCCAATAACGCATAGCCAAATTTGTATTCTAAACGCGGTTTATGTATGATTACACGATAACTTGATGGACGATGATATCAATCAACGCAATACAATGATAGTTATTTGTTATATTGTGTACACACGCATATACATTGTTATTGGATTCGTTCGGATTACCTACACTTGTATATGTGTGTGCGAACAATATGTGAAGTTTAAAGCATGTCGCATACATAAGTAACCGAATTTAATTTGTATCATACTTTTCTTTTTATTTAAAATTAGTTGTTGTTACTACAACATATCAGTCTTCTGCTTTATATCAGTAAAGTAAACTCGAATAATTTTCAGGCTGATTAATTATTCAAACAACTAAACGAAATTAGAATATTTCTTTACGTTTGTGAAATTTGTCCTAAATCTGTCCTAAAAGCAACAACAACAAATTACTATGCATGTGTGTGAGTGTGAAGATCAAATAAATGTTTCGTTATAACGAATTTTTATATTTTTATTGTGAATTATTAAATTAATAGAAATTAGTCAAATTACTAGCTTACCGGATTCACTTTTAAATTAAATTTAATGTATATTAGAGATCTACTGATATCTAAACAAAATAATTAGAATACGTCGAAACATGGCAAACATATAAGGAATTCTATAATTGTCGGTAGTATTTGAATTAAAAAATATTAAGCTTTAGCTTATTAAAAATAATAGGCACACTTAAAAAAAAGTAGGAAGTTTTAATAAGAGATTGTTCGTGTCCACTAAAAATGTTCACATAATAGAAAAACTCCATAAAATTCGGATACTTCGACATATGTATTTCAGTTTTGTTACTATGAACCAAAATTGTTCAATCCTAAGTACCTGAAAGCCTATATTTTGGAAAACCTGAACGGTTTTCCATTAGACCAGACCCACACCTACTCAAACATTTTTCGGCTATGATGGCCCCTTATTAGAAACACTCGAAAAAATTCGGACACTTCGATATATGTATTTCAGTTTTGTTACTATGAACCTAAAGTGTTCAATCCTAAGTACCTGAAAGCCTATATTTGGGAAAACCTGAATGGTTTTCCATTAGACCAGACCCACACCTACTCAAACATTTTTCGGCTATGATGGCCCCTTATTAGAAACACTCGAAAAAATTCGGACACTTCGATATATGTATTTCAGTTTTGTTACTATGAACCTAAAGTGTTCAATCCTAAGTACCTGAAAGCCTATATTTTGGAAAACCTGAATGGTTTTCCATTAGACCAGACCCACACCTACTCAAACATTTTTCGGCTATGATGGCCCCTTATTAGAAACACTCGAAAAAATTCGGACACTTCGATATATGTATTTCAGTTTTGTTACTATGAACCAAAAGTGTTCAATCCTAAGTACCTGAAAGCCTATATTTGGGAAAACCTGAATGGTTTTCCATTAGACCAGACCCACACCTACTCAAACATTTTTCGGCTATGATGGCCCCTTATTAGAAACACTCGAAAAAATTCGGACACTTCGATATATGTATTTCAGTTTTGTTACTATGAACCTAAAGTGTTCAATCCTAAGTACCTGAAAGCCTATATTTTGGAAAACCTGAATGGTTTTCCATTAGACCAGACCCACACCTACTCAAACATTTTTCGGCTATGATGGCCCCTTATTAGAAACACTCGAAAAAATTCGGACACTTCGATATATGTATTTCAGTTTTGTTACTATGAACCAAAAGTGTTCAATCCTAAGTACCTGAAAGCCTATATTTGGGAAAACCTGAATGGTTTTCCATTAGACCAGACCCACACCTACTCAAACATTTTTCGGCTATGATGGCCCCTTATTAGAAACACTCGAAAAAATTCGGACACTTCGATATATGTATTTCAGTTTTGTTACTATGAACCTAAAGTGTTCAATCCTAAGTACTTGAAAGCCTATATTTTGGAAAACCTGAATGGTTTTCCATTAGACCAGACCCACACCTACTCAAACATTTTTCGGCTATGATGGCCCCTTATTAAAAACACTCGAAAAAATTCGGACACTTCGATATATGTATTTCAGTTTTGTTACTATGAACCAAAAGTGTTCAATCCTAAGTACCTGAAAGCCTATATTTTGGAAAACCTGAATGGTTTTCCATTAGACCAGACCCACACCTACTCAAACATTTTTCGGCTATGATGGCCCCTTATTAGAAACACTCGAAAAAATTCGGACACTTCGATATATGTATTTCAGTTTTGTTACTATGAACCAAAAGTGTTCAATCCTAAGTACCTGAAAGCCTATATTTGGGAAAACCTGAATGGTTTTCCATTAGACCAGACCCACACCTACTCAAACATTTTTCGGCTATGATGGCCCCTTATTAGAAACACTCGAAAAAAATCGAATACTTCGATATATGTATTTCAGTTTTGTTACTATGAACCTAAAGTGTTCAATCCTAAGTACCTGAAAGCCTATATTTTGGAAAACCTGAATGGTTTTCCATTAGACCAGACCCACATCTACTCAAACATTTTTCGGCTATGATGGCCCCTTATTAGAAACACTCGAAAAAAATCGGATACTTCGATATATGTATTTCAGTTTTGTTACTATGAACCAAAATTGTTCAATCCTAAGTACCTGAAAGCCAAAATTTTGGAAAACCTGAATGGTTTTCCATTAGACCAGACCTACACCTACTCAAACATTTTTCGGCTATGATGGCCCCTTATTAGAAACACTCGAAAAAAATCGGATACTTCGATATATGTATTTCAGTTTTGTTACTATGAACCAAAATTGTTCAATCCTAAGTACCTGAAAGCCTATATTTTGGAAAACCTGAATGGTTTTCCATTAGACCAGACCCACACCTACTCAAACATTTTTCGGCTATGATGGCCCCTTATTAGAAACACTCGAAAAAATTCGGACACTTCGATATATGTATTTCAGTTTTGTTACTATGAACCAAAAGTGTTCAATCCTAAGTACCTGAAAGCCTATATTTGGGAAAACCTGAATGGTTTTCCATTAGACCAGACCCACACCTACTCAAACATTTTTCGGCTATGATGGCCCCTTATTAGAAACACTCGAAAAAAATCGGATACTTCGATATATGTATTTCAGTTTTGTTACTATGAACCAAAATTGTTCAATCCTAAGTACCTGAAAGCCTATATTTTGGAAAACCTGAATGGTTTTCCATTAGACCAAACCCACACCTACTCAAACATTTTTCGGCTATGATGGCCCCTTATTAGAAACACTCGAAAAAATTCGGACACTTCGATATATGTATTTCAGTTTTGTTACTATGAACCAAAAGTGTTCAATCCTAAGTACCTGAAAGCCTATATTTGGGAAAACCTGAATGGTTTTCCATTAGACCAGACCCACACCTACTCAAACATTTTTCGGCTATGATGGCCCCTTATTAGAAACACTCGAAAAAAATCGGATACTTCGATATATGTATTTCAGTTTTGTTACTATGAACCAAAATTGTTCAATCCTAAGTACCTGAAAGCCTATATTTTGGAAAACCTGAATGGTTTTCCATTAGACCAGACCCACACCTACTCAAACATTTTTCGGCTATGATGGCCCCTTATTAGAAACACTCGAAAAAATTCGGACACTTCGATATATGTATTTAAGTTTTGTTACTATGAACCTAAAGTGTTCAATCCTAAGTACCTGAAAGCCTATATTTTGGAAAACCTGAATGGTTTTCCATTAGACCAGACCCACACCTACTCAAACATTTTTCGGCTATGATGGCCCCTTATTAGAAACACTCGAAAAAATTCGGACACTTCGATATATGTATTTCAGTTTTGTTACTATGAACCAAAAGTGTTCAATCCTAAGTACCTGAAAGCCTATATTTGGGAAAACCTGAATGGTTTTCCATTAGACCAGACCCACACCTACTCAAAAATTTTTCGGCTATGATGGCCCCTTATTAGAAACACTCGAAAAAAATCGGATACTTCGATATATGTATTTCAGTTTTGTTACTATGAACCAAAATTGTTCAATCCTAAGTACCTGAAAGCCTATATTTTGGAAAACCTGAATGGTTTTCCATTAGACCAGACCCACACCTACTCAAACATTTTTCGGCTATGATGGCCCCTTATTAGAAACACTCGAAAAAATTCGGACACTTCGATATATGTATTTCAGTTTTGTTACTATGAACCAAAAGTGTTCAATCCTAAGTACCTGAAAGCCTATATTTGGGAAAACCTGAATGGTTTTCCATTAGACCAGACCCACACCTACTCAAACATTTTTCGGCTATGATGGCCCCTTATTAGAAACACTCGAAAAAAATCGGATACTTCGATATATGTATTTCAGTTTTGTTACTATGAACCAAAATTGTTCAATCCTAAGTACCTGAAAGCCTATATTTTGGAAAACCTGAATGGTTTTCCATTAGACCAGACCCACACCTACTCAAACATTTTTCGGCTATGATGGCCCCTTATTAGAAACACTCGAAAAAAATCGAATACTTCGATATATGTATTTCAGTTTTGTTACTATGAACCTAAAGTGTTCAATCCTAAGTACCTGAAAGCCTATATTTGGGAAAACCTGAATGGTTTTCCATTAGACCAGACCCACATCTACTCAAACATTTTTCGGCTATGATGGCCCCTTATTAGAAACACTCGAAAAAAATCGGATACTTCGATATATGTATTTCAGTTTTGTTACTATGAACCAAAAGTGTTCAATCCTAAGTACCTGAAAGCCTAAATTTTGGAAAACCTGAATGGTTTTCCATTAGACCAGACCTACACCTACTCAAACATTTTTCGGCTATGATGGCCCCTTATTAGAAACACTCGAAAAAAATCGGATACTTCGATATATGTATTTCAGTTTTGTTACTATGAACCAAAATTGTTCAATCCTAAGTACCTGAAAGCCTATATTTTGGAAAACCTGAATGGTTTTCCATTAGACCAGACCCACACCTACTCAAACATTTTTCGGCTATGATGGCCCCTTATTAGAAACACTCGAAAAAATTCGGACACTTCGATATATGTATTTCAGTTTTGTTACTATGAACCAAAAGTGTTCAATCCTAAGTACCTGAAAGCCTATATTTGGGAAAACCTGAATGGTTTTCCATTAGACCAGACCCACACCTACTCAAACATTTTTCGGCTATGATGGCCCCTTATTAGAAACACTCGAAAAAAATCGGATACTTCGATATATGTATTTCAGTTTTGTTACTATGAACCAAAATTGTTCAATCCTAAGTACCTGAAAGCCTATATTTTGGAAAACCTGAATGGTTTTCCATTAGACCAGACCCACACCTACTCAAACATTTTTCGGCTATGATGGCCCCTTATTAGAAACACTCGAAAAAATTCGGACACTTCGATATATGTATTTCAGTTTTGTTACTATGAACCAAAAGTGTTCAATCCTAAGTACCTGAAAGCCTATATTTGGGAAAACCTGAATGGTTTTCCATTAGACCAGACCCACACCTACTCAAACATTTTTCGGCTATGATGGCCCCTTATTAGAAACACTCGAAAAAAATCGGATACTTCGATATATGTATTTCAGTTTTGTTACTATGAACCAAAATTGTTCAATCCTAAGTACCTGAAAGCCTATATTTTGGAAAACCTGAATGGTTTTCCATTAGACCAGACCCACACCTACTCAAACATTTTTCGGTTATGATGGCCCCTTATTAGAAACACTCGAAAAAATTCGGACACTTCGATATATGTATTTCAGTTTTGTTACTATGAACCTAAAGTGTTCAATCCTAAGTACCTGAAAGCCTATATTTTGGAAAACCTGAATGGTTTTCCATTAGACCAGACCCACACCTACTCAAACATTTTTCGGCTATGATGGCCCCTTATTAGAAACACTCGAAAAAATTCGGACACTTCGATATATGTATTTCAGTTTTGTTACTATGAACCAAAAGTGTTCAATCCTAAGTACCTGAAAGCCTATATTTTGGAAAACCTGAATGGTTTTCCATTAGACCAGACCCACACCTACTCAAACATTTTTCGGCTATGATGGCCCCTTATTAGAAACACTCGAAAAAATTCGGATACTTCGATATATGTATTTCAGTTTTGTTACTATGAACCAAAAGTGTTCAATCCTAAGTACCTGAAAGCCTATATTTGGGAAAACCTGAATGGTTTTCCATTAGACCAGACCCACACCTACTCAAACATTTTTCGGCTATGATGGCCCCTTATTAGAAACACTCGAAAAAAATCGGATACTTCGATATATGTATTTCAGTTTTGTTACTATGAACCAAAATTGTTCAATCCTAAGTACCTGAAAGCCTATATTTTGGAAAACCTGAATGGTTTTCCATTAGACCAGACCCACACCTACTCAAACATTTTTCGGCTATGATGGCCCCTTATTAGAAACACTCGAAAAAAATCGGATACTTCGATATATGTATTTCAGGTTTGTTACTATGAACCAAAATTGTTCAATCCTAAGTACCTGAAAGCCTATGTTTTGGAAAACCTGAACGGTTTTCAATGCTAAGAATTGTTCAATCCTAAATACCTGAAAGCCTATATTTCAGCAAATTTGAGTGGTTTCCTGTTAGACCTCATTCATACCTATTCAAATAGTAGAAACACTTGTAAAAATACTGATACTTTGAGATATGTAACGCAGCTTTGTTTCTTTCCCGTGAAGCCAAAAATATCCAGTCATAAATATACCTGAAAGCCTATATTTAATCTACATAATATAATAGCCTTATAGAAAAGCTTCATTAAACGCTTCTTGAAGAATGTATAATACATAAGTATGATGTTCTATAATCATAGACTAGTAAAATATAAGCTTCTTAGATAGCTCTATTGTAATTTATATATGTACATACTAAATCGTATTTATTATCAGCATAAAATAAAAATAAAATTATAATTTAATACTACCATGCATTTTATACCATATATTCTGTAAAATATATTTTCACTTTAGGGGTGTCATCTAAACGAAATTAAAATCTAATTATTTGTTAGTGTTATTTATATTTCAATAGATGGCAGGCGAGCTTCTAAAGCAAAGATAATTTTTTCTGTAAAATTTACTATAATAGCAGAGCCATCTATATATACAGAGCCGTAAGGATCAGCCATGTTTTTTGTCGAGCATTTTTTAGAGGAACTAATTTTTCCATTATCCCATAAGAATCAATCTAAAAACGACCATTTTTGAATGGTTGAGATCGCAATAGAAAAAATTCAAAATTAAATACACGAAATAGCGTAAAATGTGAAAAGAGAACATAAACATACAACATGTCCGCAGGGAGTTCCAATAACAGCTGCACAATTTGTTACCAACCATAATTATGCACAAATGCGTAGCAAAACTTTACCAAAATAAAATAGAAACTTGCCAGAAGAACTGTGATAGTCACGGTGTTCCATTTACAATGTAAAATCCAAAGTTCAAATTGAAATGAAATTAATATGTAATTTATTCAAACAAAATCATGCAGCTTTTATTGGAATACCCTTTATGTATTTTATTTTATTCACAAAAATATATGTACATATGTAGTTCAAAAAGAAACATAACCACATTTTTAGTGTTTTCTCTTTTCGTCTTGCGTTTAATGTTATTGCGATGGTATTTGTGTGTATGTATTGTATATTATACATATCAATTTATTGGAGAAATGATTTTTTTTCTATAAATTTTATTAATAAATATATCAAAAATTAAACAACTTCTTTGATCAGGCTTTGAATCAATTATAAAATGATAATTGTGGATCCTGTTTCACTGTTAAAATACTTAATCCATCGACATTTTCATTGAAAAAAGTCGAGCCAAAAAAAATTAATTTTTCATATGTTTTTTTATATACTTATGTCACTTTTAGTTCCTCTAGAAAAAGCTCAATTTTTCACCTTAGGGCTCTGTATATGTATATTAGGTGGGTCTGATAATAGTCAAAAGAATAATAAATAAATAGTATAGTAAACAAATAAACGCATTATATTAAATAGTATATACACTTTTGACAACATCAGTTTTGGTGGCTCTGATAATATTCGTTGAGAGTTTTTACTTTACTAATAGACACACGGCCTAAAGCTTCTACATGAAATCCAATTTTTTTTTTAAATTAAGTTTTTTAGTAGTCAATATTTCGGATTACGTTAAGTATTAAACATGTTTTGAAAGGTTTTGTAAAATAAGCTATCAAATGTATCATTGTGTTATTCTATTATTATTTTATAATATTGAAATACCATTATTATGTCTGGTGTTAAAGATAACACAAATAATTCAACACGGTGTGCATCGTCGAGCAAATTTAACATGATTGTAAATACATTATAAAACAATTCAATTATAATATTAAAAAATAAAATAAAAAATTCAATAATCAGTAATATACATACATATTATAAATAAATAATACAATAGTATGTATATATTTCGATAAATTTAGGTGTGTATGTATTTTACTCATTAGCCTAATCTTCTATTTAAAATTTAAATACCAACATGATGCATAGAAAGAGGACAACACGAATTATGATCATATGATTTATTTTTATTCTTTCCTTCGCTCGCCTTGATGCGAACACATATATACATTTGTTATTACTTGATCACGTGAATACAATTTAAAATGTAATGTAAACAAATTAATTCGTCTTGGGCATGCCCGCAAATATGAAATTTCATTTTCGCTAACTTTGCGTGTCCGCAAATACATGTTTTATTACATTAAGCGATGATTAAGTTCACGTATACGCCAACAAATAAAAATAAAAAACAATATAAAGTTTGAAAATTTCACTGCTTCCAATTTTATTAGGTTGGATCAATTCCCGGGTTTACAATAATTATAACTCTTCCTGTGTTGTAGTGGTATTTAGATATATTTATTTATAAATCAAAAACATTGTCAGCAAAAATATTTATTTACACAACATCATTTGATACAAATGTAATTTTATCATTCATGTAATGAACGAGAGGAGAAAATAATAAGGAATTGTAACTAATTGCATATTATTATATTAATTATTTGCTCTTCGCGTGTATTCTCGTGTGTGATAATTGCGTGATTTTGATTACTTTTGATATTCAATTTATGTTTATGTTGTCTTTTAATATTAATTTCAAGTTTTATTATTAAATTTCAAAAATACAAAATTCAGGCCATCATTTTGAACACTTATTTAGATTTACAAAACTGAATAAATTGTTTTGATGACGAATTTCGAGTATTTCCAATGAAAACGTGATGTTTTTTATTTCAAACGTATTGCAGAATCGAATGCGTGTGTTCTAAGAAGGAGAAATTGAAAAAATTGAATTTCGTCGATTGCAACGCCATCTATCATGAACCGAACAAAATATTTTATTCAAATCATACGTACTTTTAGTCGTAGAATCCGTATCTGCAATAAAAAATATGGCTTCCTATCTTAGTTTAAAAGTTACCCCCGCCCCACCTACAAAGCGGGGGTGGGGGGACTTTTTTTTTTGCACTAATGTATTTCCCCCGCGGTATGATTAAATTTTGATTATGGACATTTTTTCTGTAGAGTGGCTATTTTTCGAGATATTTGATCGTCTGTTTAAAAAAAACACCCGGTATATTTATATTTAACTGAGCAAATTGACGGAAACAGCTTAGATATTATTGTTATGGTAGGAGGACTGTTCGACAAATCGACAATTTATCGCAGAGATGAGAAAAGAATAATATCCGTTTCTCTTTCTAATATATAATATTTATTTACATTATTACTTATTAGTCACAAACTCACACACATTTCCGACTCATGAGTTCACACTTATTGCGAACGAGCGAGCGAACAACAGGATATTGATGCGAATGACAAAGACAACATAAACATAAATTGAATATCAAAAGTAATCAAAATCACGCAATTATCACACACGAGAATACACGCGAAGAGCAAATAATTAATATAATAATATGCAATTAGTTACAATTCCTTATTATTTTCTCCTCTCGTTCATTACATGAATGATAAAATTACATTTGTATCAAATGATGTTGTGTAAATAAATATTTTTGCTGACAATGTTTTTGATTTATAAATAAATATATCTAAATACCACTACAACACAGGAAGAGTTATAATTATTGTAAACCCGGGAATTGATCCAACCTAATAAAATTGGAAGCAGTGAAATTTTCAAACTTTATATTGTTTTTTATTTTTATTTGTTGGCGTATACGTGAACTTAATCATCGCTTAATGTAATAAAACATGTATTTGCGGACACGCAAAGTTAGCGAAAATGAAATTTCATATTTGCGGGCATGCCCAAGACGAATTAATTTGTTTACATTACATTTTAAATTGTATTCACGTGATCAAGTAATAACAAATGTATATATGTATTCGCATCAAGGCGAGCGAAGGAAAGAATAAAAATAAATCATATGATCATAATTCGTGTTGTCCTCTTTCTATGCATCATGTTGGTATTTAAATTTTAAATAGAAGATTAGGCTAATGAGTAAAATACATACACACCTAAATTAATCGAAATATATACATACTATTGTATTATTTATTTATAATATGTATGTATATTACCAAAATCTTCTATATTAACAAGTCCAACTATCTACATAGGCACACACAGATTATTGCCAAAACCGACTTTTTTCGACCTCAGTATTGGTGCAATAGACGGCAATGATGTGTTCCATTGTGATCTATTTGTGCATAAAGCCTCTATTCCATTGTGAAAAATTTGCTGTCAGCAAAACCAAAATGGGATAAAAATATAGATTTGCTGGTGGTGCGAAAGAAACAAAAAGTTTCATCAGCAAAATTTTACTGGAGAGAAAAATGTGTTTGTGTTGGTGTGTTGCCATAATTTATTATAGAAAAGTATCAAGTTGAGTATTTTTTATGGCAACATTTACACACATCGACATAAAAATTGTGTGCGGATACGAAATTTTTTTCACACACACATGTTTGGATATTTTTATGGTCAAATGTTATTTTTTTGTACATTTTTTTTTTAATATTTCAGACGTTATATAGATTTGCTGGTGGTGCGAAAGAAACAAAAAGTTTCATCAGGGGGTCGATTATGTATCTCTCGTATTACGAGTTACGAGTTACGATAACTCGTAATCCATGAAGTCGTAATTGCGACATCGCGCGATTATGTAAGCAAGTACGAGATACAATTTTTTCGAAAAAAAGGAGTTGCCCGATATGCTCATTTTCGGACACATATTTTGTTTTGGTTTTTATTTTGTTTACAAATATTTTGTGGTTATGTCAAAATAAAATTGGCGCGCTTGAAAATTGTTTGTGTTTTAATCAATATTATTTGTTTTAAACAAAAAAAAATTAAATTAAAATAAAATAAATAAAAATAAAATTATTTTGTGTCTTTAAAACTTTATTTGAAAGTAAGTAATCTTTTGGTGTTTTAATATTATAACCAAGCTAATTTGACATATCATAATTCTATTTAAAGGAAAACATTGTAATGGATCCTGTTGTTGAATTCATTCATCCTTGGCAAAATCGGGATGGTCTGCCATCATTTGTTCGGTTGGCCCTAAATAATAGTTTTTGAACACAAAATAAAAATTATATTAATTATTTATTTATATTTAAAATACAAAATAAAGTATTAAATTATGATTAGTATAAACACATATATTTTCATTTTATGTAATAGATTGGAAATTTTTATTATTTTTATTAAAAAAATTGTAATCACTTCTTCAACAACACTTAAACGATTTTTGACAATTAAATCGTTCTTCGCAAAATCACCACACTACTATGGTTGTTGCACTTTTCAAAATGAACATAGCAATAAATCACACTATTAAATTCAAATTTAATAGTAATTTATTAATAAAAAATCATATGTTCGACTATTGAATTACTACTAAATATCTAAAAACATTATTTCAACAGTTATTTTGACAAATTTTCCTTTAAAACAATCATTTCAACCATTACGAGTTGCTTGTCGTACTCAAAAACTTGTACGAGTAAAACAACAACAACATGTCGCAATTACGAGAACTCGAAATGTCTTACATAATCGCGTTTGGTCGTAATTTCGAAAAAAAACTCGTAACTCGTAACTCGTAATGCTTACATAATCGACCCCCAGCAAAATTTTACTGGAGAGAAAAATGTGTTTGTGTTGGTGTGTTGCCATAATTTATTATAGAAAAGTATCAAGTTGAGTATTTTTTATGGCAACATTTACACACATCGACATAAAAATTGTGTGCGGATACAATTATAATATTAAAAAATAAAATAAAAAAAACAAATTATTATTATTATTATTATTAATTATATTACAATAAACTATTTATTATGTAATAACATATGAATAAATGGATAAAATTATGTTCGCACTCTAGACATAAAAAAAATTATGAAATTTGTTGGTTATGTTACAGAAGATGTCAAAACGTAACCATAAAAGTTTCGCTATAAAATAAAAAATAAAAAAACTACTATCTCTGTCACACTAATGGAGTTTTTTCTTTTCTTTCTCCTTTCATTATGGCAACAAAAAAATGTTGGCAGTAAATTTTTCACAATGGAATAGAGGCTTAACAAAATAGTCAAAAAATGAAAAAAGTCGTCGTTTTTTGTATGTATTAGTGTTGGTTGATATATTTTATTCAAATAGATATTCATATTATTATACAACGTTGCAGTTTGTCATATTCCATAGTAAAATGCAAAACATAGTATATTTGTGTTTGTTAATTTTTCAAATTTTAGGCATGTACGTACACAACTAACACTAATATAAAAAAGTCGGTTTGTCTCTTTAAATTTTGTATAGTTGGACTTGTATAATATAGAAGATTTTGATATTACTGATTATTGAATTTTTTATTTTATTTTTTAATATTATAATTGAATTGTTTTATAATGTATTTACAATCATGTTAAGTTTGCTCGACGATGCACACCGTGTTGAATTATTTGTGTTATCTTTAACACCAGACATAATAATGGTATTTCAATATTATAAAATAATAATAGAATAACACAATGATACATTTGATAGCTTATTTTACAAAACCTATCAAAACATGTTTAATACTTAACGTAATCCGAAATATTGACTACTAAAAAACTTAATTTAAAAAAAAAATTGGATTTCATGTAGAAGCTTTAGGCCGTGTGTCTATTAGTAAAGTAAAAACTCTCAACGAATATTATCAGAGCCACCAAAACTGATGTTGTCAAAAGTGTATATACTATTTAATATAATGCGTTTATTTGTTTACTATACTATTTATTTATTATTCTTTTGACTATTATCAGACCCACCTAATATACATATACAGAGCCCTAAGGTGAAAAATTGAGCTTTTTCTAGAGGAACTAAAAGTGACATAAGTATATAAAAAAACATATGAAAAATTAATTTTTTTTGGCTCGACTTTTTTCAATGAAAATGTCGATGGATTAAGTATTTTAACAGTGAAACAGGATCCACAATTATCATTTTATAATTGATTCAAAGCCTGATCAAAGAAGTTGTTTAATTTTTGATATATTTATTAATAAAATTTATAGAAAAAAAATCATTTCTCCAATAAATTGATATGTATAATATACAATACATACACACAAATACCATCGCAATAACATTAAACGCAAGACGAAAAGAGAAAACACTAAAAATGTGGTTATGTTTCTTTTTGAACTACATATGTACATATATTTTTGTGAATAAAATAAAATACATAAAGGGTATTCCAATAAAAGCTGCATGATTTTGTTTGAATAAATTACATATTAATTTCATTTCAATTTGAACTTTGGATTTTACATTGTAAATGGAACACCGTGACTATCACAGTTCTTCTGGCAAGTTTCTATTTTATTTTGGTAAAGTTTTGCTACGCATTTGTGCATAATTATGGTTGGTAACAAATTGTGCAGCTGTTATTGGAACTCCCTGCGGACATGTTGTATGTTTATGTTCTCTTTTCACATTTTACGCTATTTCGTGTATTTAATTTTGAATTTTTTCTATTGCGATCTCAACCATTCAAAAATGGTCGTTTTTAGATTGATTCTTATGGGATAATGGAAAAAGTAGTTCCTCTAAAAAATGCTCGACAAAAAACATGGCTGATCCTTACGGCTCTGTATATATAGATGGCTCTGCTATTATAGTAAATTTTACAGAAAAAATTATCTTTGCTTTAGAAGCTCGCCTGCCATCTATTGAAATATAAATAACACTAACAAATAATTAGATTTTAATTTCGTTTAGATGACACCCCTAAAGTGAAAATATATTTTACAGAATATATGGTATAAAATGCATGGTAGTATTAAATTATAATTTTATTTTTATTTTATGCTGATAATAAATACGATTTAGTATGTACATATATAAATTACAATAGAGCTATCTAAGAAGCTTATATTTTACTAGTCTATGATTATAGAACATCATACTTATGTATTATACATTCTTCAAGAAGCGTTTAATGAAGCTTTTCTATAAGGCTATTATATTATGTAGATTAAATATAGGCTTTCAGGTATATTTATGACTGGATATTTTTGGCTTCACGGGAAAGAAACAAAGCTGCGTTACATATCTCAAAGTATCAGTATTTTTACAAGTGTTTCTACTATTTGAATAGGTATGAATGAGGTCTAACAGGAAACCACTCAAATTTGCTGAAATATAGGCTTTCAGGTATTTAGGATTGAACAATTCTTAGCATTGAAAACCGTTCAGGTTTTCCAAAACATAGGGTTTCAGGTACTTAGGATTGAACACTTTTGGTTCATAGTAACAAAACTGAAATACATATATCGAAGTGTCCGAATTTTTTCGAGTGTTTCTAATAAGGGGCCATCATAGCCGAAAAATGTTTGAGTAGGTGTGGGTCTGGTCTAATGGAAAACCATTCAGGTTTTCCAAAATATAGGCTTTCAGGTACTTAGGATTGAACAATTTTGGTTCATAGTAACAAAACTGAAATACATATATCGAAGTGTCCGAATTTTTTCGAGTGTTTCTAATAAGGGGCCATCATAGCCGAAAAATGTTTGAGTAGGTGTGGGTCTGGTCTAATGGAAAACCATTCAGGTTTTCCCAAATATAGGCTTTCAGGTACTTAGGATTGAACAATTTTGGTTCATAGTAACAAAACTGAAATACATATATCGAAGTATCCGATTTTTTTCGAGTGTTTCTAATAAGGGGCCATCATAGCCGAAAAATGTTTGAGTAGATGTGGGTCTGGTCTAATGGAAAACCATTTAGGTTTTCCAAAATATAGGCTTTCAGGTACTTAGGATTGAACAATTTTGGTTCATAGTAACAAAACTGAAATACATATATCGAAGTATCCGATTTTTTTCGAGTGTTTCTAATAAGGGGCCATCATAGCCGAAAAATGTTTGAGTAGGTGTGGGTCTGGTCTAATGGAAAACCATTCAGGTTTTCCCAAATATAGGCTTTCAGGTACTTAGGATTGAACACTTTTGGTTCATAGTAACAAAACTGAAATACATATATCGAAGTGTCCGAATTTTTTCGAGTGTTTCTAATAAGGGGCCATCATAGCCGAAAAATGTTTGAGTAGGTGTGGGTCTGGTCTAATGGAAAACCATTCAGGTTTTCCAAAATATAGGCTTTCAGGTACTTAGGATTGAACAATTTTGGTTCATAGTAACAAAACTGAAATACATATATCGAAGTATCCGATTTTTTCGAGTGTTTCTAATAAGGGGCCATCATAGCCGAAAAATGTTTGAGTAGGTGTGGGTCTGGTCTAATGGAAAACCATTCAGGTTTTCCAAAATATAGGCTTTCAGGTACTTAGGATTGAACAATTTTGGTTCATAGTAACAAAACTGAAATACATATATCGAAGTATCCGATTTTTTTCGAGTGTTTCTAATAAGGGGCCATCATAGCCGAAAAATGTTTGAGTAGGTGTGGGTCTGGTCTAATGGAAAACCATTCAGGTTTTCCCAAATATAGGCTTTCAGGTACTTAGGATTGAACACTTTTGGTTCATAGTAACAAAACTGAAATACATATATCGAAGTGTCCGAATTTTTTCGAGTGTTTCTAATAAGGGGCCATCATAGCCGAAAAATGTTTGAGTAGGTGTGGGTCTGGTCTAATGGAAAACCATTCAGGTTTTCCAAAATATAGGCTTTCAGGTACTTAGGATTGAACAATTTTGGTTTATAGTAACAAAACTGAAATACATATATCGAAGTATCCGAATTGTTTCGAGTGTTTCTAATAAGGGGCCATCATAGCCGAAAAATGTTTGAGTAGGTGTGGGTCTGGTCTAATGGAAAACCATTCAGGTTTTCCCAAATATAGGCTTTCAGGTACTTAGGATTGAACACTTTTGGTTCATAGTAACAAAACTGAAATACATATATTGAAGTGTCCGAATTTTTTCGAGTGTTTCTAATAAGGGGCCATCATAGCCGAAAAATGTTTGAGTAGGTGTGGGTCTGGTCTAATGGAAAACCATTCAGGTTTTCCCAAATATAGGCTTTCAGGTACTTAGGATTGAACACTTTTGGTTCATAGTAACAAAACTGAAATACATATATCGAAGTGTCCGAATTTTTTCGAATGTTTCTAATAAGGGGCCATCATAGCCGAAAAATGTTTGAGTAGGTGTGGGTCTGGTCTAATGGAAAACCATTCAGGTTTTCCAAAATATAGGCTTTCAGGTACTTAGGATTGAACAATTTTGGTTCATAGTAACAAAACTGAAATACATATATCGAAGTATCCGATTTTTTTCGAGTGTTTCTAATAAGGGGCCATCATAGCCGAAAAATGTTTGAGTAGGTGTGGGTCTGGTCTAATGGAAAACCATTCAGGTTTTCCCAAATATAGGCTTTCAGGTACTTAGGATTGAACACTTTTGGTTCATAGTAACAAAACTGAAATACATATATTGAAGTGTCCGAATTTTTTCGAGTGTTTCTAATAAGGGGCCATCATAGCCGAAAAATGTTTGTGTAGGTGTGGGTCTGGTCTAATGGAAAACCATTCAGGTTTTCCCAAATATAGGCTTTCAGGTACTTAGGATTGAACACTTTTGGTTCATAGTAACAAAACTGAAATACATATATCGAAGTGTCCGAATTTTTTCGAGTGTTTCTAATAAGGGGCCATCATAGCCGAAAAATGTTTGAGTAGGTGTGGGTCTGGTCTAATGGAAAACCATTCAGGTTTTCCAAAATATAGGCTTTCAGGTACTTAGGATTGAACAATTTTGGTTCATAGTAACAAAACTGAAATACATATATCGAAGTGTCCGAATTTTTTCGAGTGTTTCTAATAAGGGGCCATCATAGCCGAAAAATGTTTGAGTAGGTGTGGGTCTGGTCTAATGGAAAACCATTCAGGTTTTCCAAAATATAGGCTTTCAGGTACTTAGGATTGAACAATTTTGGTTCATAGTAACAAAACTGAAATACATATATCGAAGTATCCGATTTTTTTCGAGTGTTTCTAATAAGGGGCCATCATAGCCGAAAAATGTTTGAGTAGGTGTGGGTCTGGTCTAATGGAAAACCATTCAGGTTTTCCAAAATATAGGCTTTCAGGTACTTAGGATTGAACACTTTTGGTTCATAGTAACAAAACTGAAATACATATATCGAAGTGTCCGAATTTTTTCGAGTGTTTCTAATAAGGGGCCATCATAGCCGAAAAATGTTTGAGTAGGTGTGGATCTGGTCTAATGGAAAACCATTCAGGTTTTCCAAAATATAGGCTTTCAGGTACTTAGGATTGAACAATTTTGGTTCATAGTAACAAAACTGAAATACATATATCGAAGTATCCGATTTTTTTCGAGTGTTTCTAATAAGGGGCCATCATAGCCGAAAAATGTTTGAGTAGGTGTGGGTCTGGTCTAATGGAAAACCATTCAGGTTTTCCCAAATATAGGCTTTCAGGTACTTAGGATTGAACACTTTTGGTTCATAGTAACAAAACTGAAATACATATATCGAAGTGTCCGAATTTTTTCGAGTGTTTCTAATAAGGGGCCATCATAGCCGAAAAATGTTTGAGTAGGTGTGGGTCTGGTCTAATGGAAAACCATTCAGGTTTTCCAAAATATAGGCTTTCAGGTACTTAGGATTGAACAATTTTGGTTCATAGTAACAAAACTGAAATACATATATCGAAGTGTCCGAATTTTTTCGAGTGTTTCTAATAAGGGGCCATCATAGCCGAAAAATGTTTGAGTAGGTGTGGGTCTGGTCTAATGGAAAACCATTCAGGTTTTCCAAAATATAGGCTTTCAGGTACTTAGGATTGAACAATTTTGGTTCATAGTAACAAAACTGAAATACATATATCGAAGTATCCGATTTTTTTCGAGTGTTTCTAATAAGGGGCCATCATAGCCGAAAAATGTTTGAGTAGGTGTGGGTCTGGTCTAATGGAAAACCATTCAGGTTTTCCAAAATATAGGCTTTCAGGTACTTAGGATTGAACACTTTTATTTCATAGTAACAAAACTGAAATACATATATCGAAGTGTCCGAATTTTTTCGAGTGTTTCTAATAAGGGGCCATCATAGCCGAAAAATGTTTGAGTAGGTGTGGGTCTGCTCTAATGGAAAACCATTCAGGTTTTCCAAAATATAGGCTTTCAGGTACTTAGGATTGAACAATTTTGGTTCATAGTAACAAAACTGAAATACATATATCGAAGTATCCGATTTTTTTCGAGTGTTTCTAATAAGGGGCCATCATAGCCGAAAAATGTTTGAGTAGGTGTGGGTCTGGTCTAATGGAAAACCATTCAGGTTTTCCCAAATATAGGCTTTCAGGTACTTAGGATTGAACACTTTTGGTTCATAGTAACAAAACTGAAATACATATATCGAAGTGTCCGAATTTTTTCGAGTGTTTCTAATAAGGGGCCATCATAGCCGAAAAATGTTTGAGTAGGTGTGGGTCTGGTCTAATGGAAAACCATTCAGGTTTTCCCAAATATAGGCTTTCAGGTACTTAGGATTGAACACTTTTGGTTCATAGTAACAAAACTGAAATACATATATCGAAGTATCCGATTTTTTTCGAGTGTTTCTAATAAGGGGCCATCATAGCCGAAAAATGTTTGAGTAGGTGTGGGTCTGGTCTAATGGAAAACCATTCAGGTTTTCCAAAATATAGGCTTTCAGGTACTTAGGATTGAACAATTTTGGTTCATAGTAACAAAACTGAAATACATATATCGAAGTGTCCGAATTTTTTCGAGTGTTTCTAATAAGGGGCCATCATAGCCGAAAAATGTTTGAGTAGGTGTGGGTCTGGTCTAATGGAAAACCATTCAGGTTTTCCAAAATATAGGCTTTCAGGTACTTAGGATTGAACAATTTTGGTTCATAGTAACAAAACTGAAATACATATATCGAAGTATCCGATTTTTTTCGAGTGTTTCTAATAAGGGGCCATCATAGCCGAAAAATGTTTGAGTAGGTGTGGGTCTGGTCTAATGGAAAACCATTCAGGTTTTCCAAAATATAGGCTTTCAGGTACTTAGGATTGAACACTTTTATTTCATAGTAACAAAACTGAAATACATATATCGAAGTGTCCGAATTTTTTCGAGTGTTTCTAATAAGGGGCCATCATAGCCGAAAAATGTTTGAGTAGGTGTGGGTCTGGTCTAATGGAAAACCATTCAGGTTTTCCAAAATATAGGCTTTCAGGTACTTAGGATTGAACAATTTTGGTTCATAGTAACAAAACTGAAATACATATATCGAAGTATCCGATTTTTTTCGAGTGTTTCTAATAAGGGGCCATCATAGCCGAAAAATGTTTGAGTAGGTGTGGGTCTGGTCTAATGGAAAACCATTCAGGTTTTCCCAAATATAGGCTTTCAGGTACTTAGGATTGAACACTTTTGGTTCATAGTAACAAAACTGAAATACATATATCGAAGTATCCGATTTTTTTCGAGTGTTTCTAATAAGGGGCCATCATAGCCGAAAAATGTTTGAGTAGGTGTGGGTCTGGTCTAATGGAAAACCATTCAGGTTTTCCAAAATATAGGCTTTCAGGTACTTAGGATTGAACAATTTTGGTTCATAGTAACAAAACTGAAATACATATATCGAAGTGTCCGAATTTTTTCGAGTGTTTCTAATAAGGGGCCATCATAGCCGAAAAATGTTTGAGTAGGTGTGGGTCTGGTCTAATGGAAAACCATTCAGGTTTTCCAAAATATAGGCTTTCAGGTACTTAGGATTGAACAATTTTGGTTCATAGTAACAAAACTGAAATACATATATCGAAGTATCCGATTTTTTTCGAGTGTTTCTAATAAGGGGCCATCATAGCCGAAAAATGTTTGAGTAGGTGTGGGTCTGGTCTAATGGAAAACCATTCAGGTTTTCCAAAATATAGGCTTTCAGGTACTTAGGATTGAACACTTTTATTTCATAGTAGCAAAACTGAAATACATATATCGAAGTGTCCGAATTTTTTCGAGTGTTTCTAATAAGGGGCCATCATAGCCGAAAAATGTTTGAGTAGGTGTGGGTCTGGTCTAATGGAAAACCATTCAGGTTTTCCAAAATATAGGCTTTCAGGTACTTAGGATTGAACAATTTTGGTTCATAGTAACAAAACTGAAATACAATTATCGAAGTATCCGATTTTTTTCGAGTGTTTCTAATAAGGGGCCATCATAGCCGAAAAATGTTTGAGTAGGTGTGGGTCTGGTCTAATGGAAAACCATTCAGGTTTTCCCAAATATAGGCTTTCAGGTACTTAGGATTGAACACTTTTGGTTCATAGTAACAAAACTGAAATACATATATCGAAGTGTCCGAATTTTTTCGAGTGTTTCTAATAAGGGGCCATCATAGCCGAAAAATGTTTGAGAAGGTGTGGGTCTAATAAGGGGCTTATTGGATTGGGAACAAGAAGCGCTTAAATCTTAGTAAAAACTACTACTTATTTAATTTTTTTTTTAAATAGAAAATTCAAATACAAAAACAGACGCATATGTACATATAAATAGAATTCGTTACTTGTTTACCTTACGTGTTATTTTGAGGAAGGCTCCTGATTATGGTTACATTAGTAGCAAATCTCTGATTAAATGTGAATCCGTATAGTTATTTTAAAAAAAAACCGAATTTAAATAATTCACAATAAAAATTTAAAAATTCGTTATATCGAGACTTTCATTATACTCACACATGTACACATTTATTTGTTGTTGTTGCTTTTAGGACAGGTTTAGGATAAATTTCACGTGAATTATTTCTTTCACGTTAACGTTGGTCTGCATCAGCCTGCGTGTTCCCCTGATATTAACCCATAAACAATTAGGATACGTTTAAGATAAGATAATTTCAATACTCCTCTTCAATTGTATAATACAATTCCCAGCCAGTAAGGGCTAGGTTATCAGGTATCTCACGTAATTCTTTACAAGATCTGGTTCAAATGTATTTGCATCGAATAGACAATTTTTCATCTTCAATCAATTTTAGATCAAAATCAGCAACCATTTTGTTTATGTAAGTTGACTTGCATATGTGTGGTAACTGCCCATTTCATCTTTGGTAATCTTTTGTCCGACATAATACCTAAATTACGGATTTTAAATTAAGTTTTCACCACCTATACTCGCAATTAACCAGCATACTCTGTCTTCTACCTCCAACGACTAAATCATCATCGGCTCTGCCGGAATTTGGCATCAGCTATTAAGTCAATATTAATTGCATAATTCCAAATTCTGACTGACTGGCTTTTTTTTTTGCTTCCACGAAAGCAGTTTTGGCGTCAAAATGTAACACTTTTATAACACCGTTTGGATGCGATGAAGAACCCAACATGTTGTTTATTTTACGGAAATACTGGAACATAGTTAGTAACATATTTTGAACGTATTGGCCTTTTAATATTTGGGTTCTCTGAAAGTTTAGATGGAACAGAATACCATACCATTTCCACGAGTACAGCTTTTCTTTCAACGATACTAATTTGTTGAGAATGACCAGATATACCTATACTTCCGGCTGGAGTAAATGAGAAAAAATGGGTACATGGGTAAGTAAGTTTTTACCTAAATAAATTACTATATCTATCCCCAGCAGCAACTTTCGTGATCGCATCACTTAATTAATACAAAACCTTTATCGGTTAGGCGGCTCATATATAGAGGTACTCGGATATTTTCTAATTTTTTGAGTACCCTAATACCCGGATAATTGCGGTGAATACTCTCGAAAATTTGAACAAAAATAGGCTTACCATCAACTGGAGAAGAATCTTCGGCTAAAATAGAAAATATAAATGTTAAGATAGCATGGTTATATAGGGAACAAAATAATTACGTGGTAAGCGAAATCAAATATTGAACCATCTATAGTTTCCTCATGATAAATCCTATATCAATGGCTCGTGTACTGGTACTTTCAGTAGCAAAAAATATTTTTACAACAATTAGTAGTTGCTTAGCCGTTTCTGCTATAGCATATATGAGCAGCTTGTTATTTTTAAAATAGTATTTTAAAAATGAACAAAATTAACAAATTATTTTATTTGAACTAATTTACTAAGCGATCAGTCTGATTGATCGGAAATATAAGAAGATTTTAGAAATGACAAACAATGGCTCATCAGAACCATCAAATCCGAACGAAATGAAATGCTTAAATTTTATTCAGATCGCATCTAACAGCATAATAGCCCATCTATCGCTTCTTTACGCCGGAATTATGTAAATAATTGAGAAAACTGTTTTATTGGGAAAAGTAGAACTTCCCAATAATTGTGAATGTGGATGCGCCAATTCCCACTACCATCTTTGGAATTTAATTGACACAACTCGTAAAGAGAAACAGCTCAGCGACTAGCGTTTGATCTAGGCTTAGGCGAAAAGTCATTGGCTTAGGCGAAAAGTATACATACGGAGATGTAGGGAAAACCATGATTGGAAGCAGGATAAGTCTATAGGAGGTGATTCAGCAAAGTGCACAATATCAAAGTTGCACGATATTCTCTCAGATGTTTTATGCTTTACTTTTAAGGCTGCCAGATATTAACGCTCGCAGAAAAGGACGTTTTCGATATTTTTTGTATCCAGAAAAGGACAAGAAAAGTCAATTTATATAAGGAATAAATTATAAAAAATACTATAAAACGTTTACAATCATACAGAGCCTTGCAGAGCCACGAAGCTCTGTATATGCTTGTAAACGTTTTATAGTATTTGAGGCCTGGATATTGAAAATTACTAGCAATTTACTTAAAATTACAAAGATATCTATAAAACTGAATTTTATGAGTTTAAAATAATCGTATATGATTCTAAAAATAGAATTTCCCTTTTCGAGGCCTCTAAAATTACAAACGAATTACTCAAAAGTTCTGCACAAGAAAATTTAAATTGATTGCTTCACATAACAAACTTAAAAATTGCTTTAAATAACAAACTTTATTTGTTTAAATTTCAATAGATGTTCAACTTAATCCCAAAAAATTTCATTTTCTGGATTTCCAAGATAACAACTGCTTCAAAGAGAGAAAATTCTCTGAATGTTGAGGTCTCACAGTTGCGAGTAGATTTACTGGAAAGATGAACTTAACTCGGTACATTTCCATTTGCTAAGTATTCAACACGATTATCGGGTTAATGAATAAAATGTTTTGTGTTTGTTTATGCTTCATTCCATTTCCGGGCATAATAAACCTAAAATAGTTCTCATGAGAAGGTTGTTCCTTTTTAATCTACTCAAAAATATTGCTACTCATTTTCGGTCTGTAGTTCTATGGTACATGGGTAATATTAAAATATTTCTCCAATTTTTCCAGAAATAAATCCTTCAATATTTGTTTGTTTGAAAAATTTAGTTATGTTTCATGGTTTTTGGGAACATACATATTTTCCAAAGTTATAAATCGTTGTTTTAATTTGAGTACAGTTTTGAAATTATTTTAAAAAGGACAGGGAAGGACATTACTATCAGGAAGGATAAATTGTCCCAAAGAAGGGTGTTCTTTCCAAATACAACAATCTCTTAAAATGCAAGAAAATGTGATAATTCGAAGCACAAAAAGGACAGGGAAGGACATTATTATCAGGGAGGATAAATTGTCCCAAAGAAGGGTGTCCTTTCCAAACACAATATGCGAATCTCTTAAAATGCAAGGAAATGTGATAATGGGAATGTCGGGACTAATTCTTCGAAACAGTAATGTCTCTACAGTATAGATGAGCTGTGCACTATTCACGCTTATGTATAGAGTCTATACATACGCGTGAAACATATATACATAGGGCACAGCGAATGACAGGTTAAATTTGTGAGCAAGCTGAAGAGTGAACAAGCACAGCTATATATGATGAACTATTTCAAATATACATTAACATTATTTTTGTACGACTCGCAGCTTGTTGTCAAATTAAATGTCACATCATGATTAACACATTTGGAGGCTTTCTCCGGAAGGGTTGCATTATTTTTACACCATACACAGCTATAAGGTCAATGCTTGCATATCCATCTATTGTAATAAACATCAAAGGCAATGTTAACCAAGCAGAATTGATTCAAACCAAGCAGAATTGAAACAAAGCACTATAATCACAACACCGCCTGATGGGCTATTATTCCTCTCCGATAAATCTATTAACCTGTATCTTCCATCTGTCCATCTTCCAAAAAATGTAACGGGTTCTTTAACGTGTTTACTGGAGCAGAATAATATAGTGAAATTTCCAATTATGATAGTGATTCAGCACCTTAGTTTGTAAACTTGTAAACAATATACGTTATATATTTATAGTTCGAATTAATTTTAGACCAAACAAATAGAACCAAATATCTTTGGTCATAAAGCTCGATGTTATCGTTTCTCAATCGAATCCAGTGGTTTCTTTATCAACTTTGGCCCAATTTTTTTATTCAGTGTACATTTCTTAATACAACATTATACTGAAAGAATTGCTACAGTTAACCGATTTTTTGATTTGACATTGTTCAGTTTCGGCCACCCCTATTTCATTAACTGATATTTCTGAGCATTATTCCGGTTTTCCTCTGCGAAGGTTCATACTAAATCTAAATCATTCCATTGTTTTTGTCCAAAACTAGATTAAAAACTACATTTGTCCGATTTTTTGTTTCACCATACCTTATTTTAACTTATTCAAACTACTGACCGTATTGTAATATAATATACAACACAACAAGCTGATAAGAATTGTTTTAGTAACTCATAGTGTGTTAACTGTTAAATAACAGTAATGCGTCACCTATAGAAGCAACAATCAAGTGCAATAGTCGTAGGCCCTTAACGAATTCCCCGTGAATTTTATTGGGAATTGGGCACTATATATGGGAATATTTGGATAATGATAAAGAAATCGAGTTAATAATCACCAAGCTACCAATTAGTCGAATAATGACAAGTGACATATTTCTCTAGATTTAAAAAACAAACAAACAAACTTTACATTGAACCACGACTGCTATAATGAATATTCAATGTGGACATATTTGTTAAACGTCGAAGACTATTAAATCAACCTTATCTGTATTTCAAAAACATGACATTATTTAAATTTACATACTATGTATAGTTTAACTACATAACTGTAGTCGCCTAACTGTTATCGCGGTTTTAAACAAACGTTTAATTTTAAAAATCGCATCACTTAACATAAAATATATCCGGTATATAGGTTATACGGAAATTTAAAATTCATATACGCTAAACACGAATGATGAAACTATCGATAACGTCGGATATATTATTTATCCATGTTTGTCAAATTTTTCATTTAATGAACTTCCAATTCAAATTTAAAACCAAAACCGGTAATAAAAGATTTCATTTATTTAATGCGCCTAAATGTATATAAACAGTTACAGAAAAATTTTTTTTTAATAAGTAGGCGTATTCTAAATATTTTTTGGCTTATGTAAGGTTGATTCAGGGATGTTCAAACCGAATTCTTACTAAATTGAAGTATCAAGAGGTTGATTGGTATAGGTATATGGTTCCGTATAGTTAGGGATGAAATAAGTGATACTCAACTACTGAAAGAGTTAAATATTTTCAAATATTTAAATATTTGAAAAATTATTTACTATATTTCCAACGTATGTATGCCAAATAAAAGCCTTTGTCCGAGAAAACAACGTGAAGTATGTATGTTTATGCGATTTCTTTTAAAAACCTTGTCTTCATTGTGTAGTGCGGGTGGTTGAGAAAATATTGTTCCAATCCACAATTTGCAGGGATAACCACAATCACTAATCAACCAAATGTATTTGCAGCTATATTGTGTTGCCAAATCAGGTGTATTCTTGCCTATGTTATCCATTGCAATTGTTGTTTGTAAATAGTAGTATGCGCGCTTGAAAGTTATAAATATTTATTTAAAATAATAAAAATTTGATCTTATTATCTCTATTCTATAAATTGTAGGTTATGTTTATTTTTAAGGAAAACGATAAACAACAAAATATTTTATTTTAAATACTGTAAATAATTATTTTTTGTAAATTTAAATTAAATACTATTATTATAAATCAATGAAACTTACCAGATTATTTATTTATTGATATACAATTTATAAAATTATTTATTTATATGTATATATATGTACGTACATATTACTATACATACCGTACATACATGCATACATATAAATAAATAATTTCGTTTTATGCTTTACTATAATTGCCGATTTTCAGAAGAAAAAAATTAATGATATTTTTTGTTTCTCATTGTTCAGCGGATTCAGACCACCCGCCTTAATGAGACAAGGAGTACTGACAAATCAAATGCAGAAATTGCCAAAAACAATATGGAAGCAGAATTATAGATGATGAAGACAAAAAAATAGGGTATTCACAAAGAGGACGCAGAGGGTAAAGCGAAGAAGCGGCTAGCATAGCATTTTATTTGTTTATTCACAGATGCACTTGGTATTACTCGTTTAAGGTAGTTGAGATGGGCTATTTTCATTACAGAAAGCAAATTTTCAAACTTTTGTAAGTTTCACAGTTTTTTAGATTTTTCGATAGTTCGCTTGTAGAAAGGTTACCAAACAATACGATGGCCCGGTTGGCATAAATGTCCTCAAATTCAATGATATAAAAATAAATGAATGCATGTTTATACCACCAGCGTTCCATGCTTACTACAGCAAATACGTTATTATTCAGGTTCAACAAACTGAAGTTAAATCGGAAGAAATTGCAGTAGATTTTGCGAAAATATTTAATATAATTAATTGAATTAATATACGAGTATGTATTGTTTTTTGATGTAACATTTTACTCCTTTTGATATGAAAAATCAATCCCATTTAACACAAAGTGATTTGTGTGTTATAAACAAGATCAATTATTGGTAGAGTTAATTAATACGAATGTTACAAAATCAAATGAAAGTATAATCAAAATAATAAATTACAAACCCAAATATTGTTTTAAAATTAATAAATACCTATTAAAAATATTAAATTCATCTTTTATAATATAAAAGGTTGTCCTAAACTCCCTGATAGCACTAGCTAGTGTCCCATTTGTTACTTATAGATGAAACTTCTGCAGTGATTCCAAAGATTCAAAATCAATTCGTTCGATTCGAAGGGACTGTCGTCAACCGAACTTAATATGTGATTGAAATGTTCATTATAACATATTCCTTATCAACCCGGGCAGAATCTTCACTCTGTACGGTCATCCTGAGCCGGTCTATCAAAGAATATGTTATCAAAATTGTTGAAATATTGGATTGTCGAATGTGAGACTATACAAATTTATAAAATTAGCAATAAATATTTTTTAATATTCAGTCAAAGTCGAGATTTTTGTCTTAGGAATATTTCCCTGGAGTTCATATTTTTGATACGCCTTAATCAAGATTCCAATCGCATTCCTCGACCACATAATTTCATAAAAAATATCACAAAAACAAAACACAACGGAACATTTTGCTGAAATTCAAATACTTATTTTGACAGCTACAGCCAAAACAATTCTTTTGTTATTTTCATTTGTGATAAATGAGTGCGTTTTATGGTAAAAAGTGATGAAAATCTCATGATATGTTTATAATTTTTGTCCAATGAAACTAATAAGTATGAATGAAAAATAAGTATGTACCTACATAGATATACACCACTTTCTTAAAAATATCAATTTATATTGTTTAGTTGATAATACCGAATTTTCCAGATTAGTGATAGATTTAGGCCATGTGTCAATTAGTTAAAAATATAATCAAAAATTTAAATTTTTACTGGAAAATCAAATTTTTCGATTTATCTGTTCATTTTATGATGAACAAACAAAACTAAATTTAAGTTTTCTGTCAAAATTTTAATTTTTAATAAATATATAATAAATATAACTAATTGACGCCCGGCCTTAATATGATATTCTGATGTTATGATCGGCTTACGTTTTGTAATAATAGGCAAAGGAAGAACTAAAACAATCGTAAACTCGTTACAAATTAATTTCCTTTATTTTAATAATTACTACTCATAATAATTTCATTATAAAGGGTTTTCCAATAAGAGGTTTCATTTTGAATAGCCTTCTATGTGGGTAGCTGTCAATTTTGAAGCTGTCATCTTTTGACATTAGACAGGTTAAAACTACGCCATTACTAAAAATGGTACGATACACGCTTCGATCATCGCATTGAATTTGTTACAATTCACTACAAAAATGGTGAAAATTTTGCAGTCAGTGAAACTTGGGATAAGTTGGGATAAGTTAGTGATGTGAAGGATCGAAACCGTGTGCCTCGCTCAAGAACAACTGACAATATTGTCGCTGTAGCCCGTAGTGTTGAAAAAAACCAGGTTTATCGATTCCTCGTCGATCTTTGGAATAAGACATTCCACAAACTATATTACACCGTATTTTGCATAAAGTTAGGTCTTAGTGCTTACCACAAGTTTGAATAAAGACTTAGGTCTTAGGGCTTAACACAGTTAACACAAGAACTCAAGCCGGTCGATCACCATAAACGTCGTATCTTCGCTGATTGGGTCCTTCAAATACATCAAATGATCCGGATTTTCATCGAAAAATCATATTCAGTGATGAGGCCCATTTTCACCTCAGAGGCTACGTTAATAAGCAGAATTGTCGCATTTGGGGCTCAGAAAATCCAAGAATGATTGTTGAAAAGAGGCTAGTGCAAATGTTAGGATGAATGGATTGCGCTGCCAAGCCATGATTAATGATTTTTTATGGCCGGAATTGAAAAATATTGATCTGGACGACATTTATTTTCAGCAAGACGGCGCTACGTGCCACACAAGCAACGAAATAATCGCAATTTTGCAAGAAATCCTGGCCGTGTTATTTTTTGAAGAAGGAATCACAATTGGCCACCGAGATCTTGTGATTTAACACCTTTAGACTTTTTTCTTTTGAAAGATGGAATTCGTGAAGTTATCGAGGACATACAGCCGCAAATATGCGAATTGGTCATGGAAAATTTCATGAAAAGTTTATGGTGCTGCAAGCGTAGCCGTGGCGGCCATTTGCCGATATCGTCTTCAAATGTTAATGGCATACCTTCCTCATTACAAAGAAATAAACATTCATTGATTTCTCTTAAGAAATACTCGTTTTATTTAATATCAAAATGATACCTCTAATTGGAAAACCCTTTATTTACGCTCGGATATGTACGGATAATATTTTAAGTTGTTGCTTTTAGGAAACGTTTAGGACAAACTTCACACCAACAATGTCAAGTTTTTGATTTTAAGTGAAATCAGATAACTTGTTTTGAAACGTGCCAGAATGAATGCTTTCTTGCATTTGACATTTTCAAAAATGGCACCGTTTTTCATCAAATGTCTTCATACAATTCCCATCTCATAAAACAAAATTGTTGCGGTTGTTTTGGGTCTAAGCAACGTAAAATTTATTTTACCAAAGCATTACTCCTATTAATAGAAAAATGTAGTTACACAAATTAATAAAAAATACTAAACCCAGATGAAAATGATCTTTTTAAAATTCGGATTTTTAATCATTATATAAAATCAATAAAAAAATATAAATGAAAATTCATAATTTTCCATAAAATAATGGCCGAAACTAATCGAAATTTGATTGTACTCGGCCATTTTACCAAATCACACAAATCTCAGACGATTCGCCATATAGTGACTAACTAGTCGGTGTTAATCGATAAAACAGAGTTGGGCTCTGAAGGCAAATATTCAAAAATTAACCGCTTCAATGATTACTGAAGTGGTTTTACTTTGCCAAATAACAGGAATCTCAGAGATGGATGATATATAATGATTCCGTGTTGAGTGAAAAATCATAAGCACCTACGAAATAAATTACCGGCCTCTCTCCGCAACTGTGAAAAAATTACTGACAAACAATCAAATTAGATTATGATTGATCGAAATGTCACCATAATTCATCTTATCGATTTAGAGGCCAACGAAAATATCATTTCAATTCAACAGCAGATATACTATATAAGCTTATTAAGAAGTATGTATAATAAATTAAAATATCAAATTCCTTTTGGCGAAAGTCGTTCTTAGTAAATGAAATAATAATTTCAGAATATTCACGTCACGATAACATTCACAAAAACAAATGATGCGCGTCCAGTGTTGACATATTTTGAAATCCAAAATCAATTATGAATAACAAAAAAAATCAAAACAATTTAAAAGGAATCGTAAAGATGCATAGTATGCGAATAATCTTACAAGGTGTTACCAAAAAATGAACAGGTAAATTTATATCCACAAGATTAGCTTATGAACAAAAAAAGTACTAACATTGTCGTTATTATTATCATTATTAATATATTTTCTACCATTTCGTTATGTAGTATTTTTGTTATTCGTTTTATTATTTTTATTTTTGTTTTTTTTTCCAACACGCTGCTACTTGAGTGGGGGAAAATAATAATATAAAAGCACAAATTTTAATTATTTAAAAGATATTTGTCCGTTGAACAATTCACAACGTGTTTCATTTTCGATTGTTGGCAAATTTAAACAATCCGTTTTTTTTGTGTTTGGTATCTTGGTGTTATTTTTTTTTTTGTTTGATTTGCATTCACAATATATATAGATAATATATTATATAGAGCAAGGAAAATTAATTATTGTGCATTGTATTAAAAATTATCTAAATTAAATTAGATAAACAGTGATTATAACAGACCAGTTAAAAAAAAAAAGTGTTATTTAATTATAAAATAATAAATATTAAATTTTAATGTGACCATCACGATTTTTCTTAAAATAAATAAAATATTGAAACACGAACTTCAGACAACACAATCCATAATAAGAAGCAAGGATTAATTAAGTTAATTTGTTATATATTACGAAAAAATAAAAATAAATCAATCTCGATTATTGAACTTAGAATTAAATATAGGTGAGTCTTAAGTTTGTTTTTGTGTTTTTTTTTGTTTTAAAGCAGTTATATGTGCTCGTAATTTCGTATATAAACAAAATAAATGAAATAACCATTTTATTTGCATGATAACTAGATATATGTGTGTACAAGTTAAATTCGATTCGAACAAATGTTCAATTTTTGTGTTTCGGTAAATTGTTTATATTTATCATCTAATAACCTATTATTTATGTATATTTACAATATATATTGTTGTACTTACATGCAGGCACCTTGTATATATATATATATATACATGTATATAGAAAATAGATAACAAAATTTAATTAACGTTTTTAGTGTAATTACATTGGGAAAAAAAATTTGAATATCAAAAATAAAACAACTGAAATTTCTAAATAGGTAAGAGAAGATTTTCCGAAAGGCGCAGCTTAAAAACAAAACAATTTATATAAACAATTGCATTGTGGTAACATAATAAAATTGTATTGATCTAGTGAGCTTTGTCCTTATAAGTCGGCTACTATATATAGACAAACAATTTGTATATATATATATATATATATATATATATATATATATAAATATATATATATATATATATATATATATATATATATATATATATATATATATATATATATATATATATTATATATATGTAGTTTAAACAAAACTATCTTTACTTCGTACATATAGTTATATTCTTAGATTTAGAACTAGTTTTTCAATATTGTATTTTGTTCAGGATTTTACAATCAGTTCAAAGTTTAAAAAGTAAAATATATACCTTACCGCCCCCAACATTTTGCATATTGACGAAAAACAGAGATAAAATCATTCCTGTTGGTGGATATGCGTCGATTTTAAAAATCGAATGTGATCAAAGATCATCCTACGTAAGTAATGTATATACTTTTTTAGTTTAAATTAAGTATGTATAACCAATCGGTTTATAATATACATATATAAGAAGGGTACATATGAACACAAAAATAAATAAAATAAAAAACATCACAAAGATCATAAAATAAATTGTTGATCTTTATTGAAATCCTAATAATCTAATAAAATTTAAAAATACATAAATTTTTCTATTTTCTATACCATCTTTCACTATTTATACATAATGTATCTTCAGTGTGAAAACACTCTTATTTTTAGATAACAAATTTATTTTCATTTTTAATTGTTTTGAAAAACTTAATTAAAAATTACACAAATGTTTCGTGATTTTTATTCCATACAATAAAAAAAATAAAAATAAAACTTAATTTATAATACTCTTGGTCCAAGTATACATACATACATAATATATACATATATACGAGAACTTATAAATTATATCAACGTTTATAAATAGTGACTGAAGATAGATTAATCAATACACAGAGTCAAGTAGTGCAATCTTCTATGGAATGTCAAAAATTTGAAAATAGACTGTCAGCGAGATAAACAATTAAAAAATTTTGAAAATTTGTTGTAATGAGAAATTACATTCACGCAGGTATGCAAAAGTAAATGTACATATGTACATATACTAACTTGTCAAGAGGTTTTCATTTTTAACATTTAATATTCTTTCTGATAAGATAATATGAGTGTATACTCGTATGTATAATGTTTGTTTAGCTTATAATGGTAATTGAAATTAACTGTCTAGCAGTGTTTTATTATAATACATTTAATATGTAGAGCAAAAAAAAACACTTTGATTTATTGATATATTTTTTAATGGTTTTCGATAAATATCTACTGTAGTAGTAAATGGTTCCTTGTATGAAATTATCGCGACATTTAGATTATCGTAAGTAATTCAGCAATCTACGAGTACATACAATACTGTGTTTATGTTTTTTTTAAATATTTGTTATATTTATAGCCTGGCATTAAGTTATAATTCGTTAGGCCCGGCATAATACGAATTTTTTTAAACTTGTATATTAATGCATATCACGCTCTGATACTACATTTTGTATGCTTTATCGTGTTAAAGCGTTTTGCAAACAAATATTATTATTTACCCAAATTGATTTCTTTTATAAACCAATCTCCGCACAATAGAATGTTGTAAAATAAGAGATGACATATTATTATTATGCTTTCTAGCTATTGTTTACTTGTTTATATTTTGGTTAGAAAAAATTCCATCAATTTTGATTTTATATTTCTGGCTCTAGGTATGCTATACAGAGCTAAACTTTTGTACAGAAGTGTATTTGACAAAAGGGGCCAATTTGAGTCCAATGTGGTTAATTATATTAACCAAAAAATTGAAGCGAAATTTATAATAATACAGATAAAATGTGGGCGGCTAAGAATGAAATAAAATATACCTATTAGCTTAAGGAGTAGTATTAAAAAAAATAATGAATTTCATCTATTCTTTAAATAATTTATTTCATGCATAAACTGATCGTTAGAGCAAACTTGAAAACAAGGCTGAGAAGTATTCGGGAACTGAAAATTTGTTATGTCGTGCTATACCAGCATCAAACGGCGTACACGCAGATATATAAGCATATAGGTCATTTACCCAACTACGATCGAGATTATTCTCAGATTCGTTTAGTTCTGCAATGTCATGACACTTTTAATATTAAAAATGATGAAGTCATCTACAATCAGATAGTCATTGACATTACGTCATTGGTGATCGCTAAAGTTGTTTTTTTTATAGACATATAAAATCGTGGGAGGCAGTTCATTATTATTAATATAGCATACGGGCTATAAAACAAACGCGCTTTTTTAAGCGTAACAATTTTTATATACAACTGATTTATTTGTTTGTTGTATTTTTATGCTACTGCGATAACCGTGTCAATACATACGATATCTATAGCTAAATTAATTTATGACGAAATATATCAAAGTCATGGCATGCTTGATATTGTTCTGCTTGTTTCTATATAATATCAGTGGGTAAAGGCACGAATTCATTTGATTTGACGATTAAAAAATCAAGGTCTACTACAAAATTTTTTTTTAGGACTATGAGTATTTGTTATATACAATTTTACCAGTATGTACGGCTAAGTCGAATTAATCATTCCTATTTATATACTTATGTGTGTATATATAGGAAATAAAAAACCTTTCGGTGACTTAATTTATTTTACTTATTTATAAATGTATTTATGTCGTTTAATCCTAATTGGTGGGATTCTGATTTCTATTCCAATAATACATATTGATGATTAGTTATTAATGTTCATTTAGGATTTATTTAATTTTCTGATTAAATTGGCCAAAAATACATGATTATTTTACCGGTATCCGATTTCATTTTAATAATGGGAATAGTAAATTATAAATTTTCACAGTTTGGGGTTATACACCATTCATAAAATATTTTAGATTTAGTAAAACAAAATATGTTTTTAGTTCAAAAACATTTCTAGAAAATTGTAAAATTATTTTTAAAAATACAAAAATTTGTTTATACTGTACGCCGCTTTAAAATTTATACAAAACAAAAACATAACTTGAATAAATACTGAAGTGTTCGCGGTTACGAATATCAATCAATTTATTTTTTACTGATTGATATAAATGATGGATCGATGGTATAAAAATCTTCGCCATGTGGTACCTGTGTATCATAGCATCAAAATTGGATGTTTCTGTAATAGATCGTTCGAAAATTCATATTTGTGAAAATCAGTCACGAATTTACACTAGTGACGCCGTCTACGTTTGGTTGTAATTGTTTATGAATATTTGCGAGGGCAAGCGTTTTTGCCTCGACCGCTGAAGAATTGAAGAAGGTGAATTTTCAATCGATGAGCACACCAGAAATGAAACACGTGGCTGAAGTTTTATAATTTTAGTTTATTTGATGTGCCTACATCGATGGTTGCAGCAGAAGAGAAAGTAATTTATTAATTTTTAATAATTGTACAAAAAAACAGTAATAAATATAATAAATACATAAGTTAATACATAACAAATACTATGACAATTTAAAAGAACAGGAATTAATTATTATATACATTAAAATGAAAAATATAGCAATATATACTAAAAATAGGGGAATGCGGAGTATGGTTGGTATGCGTGTTCAGTTTATTTTATAAAAGAACTACTACGAATTTGAAGTGACTCAATTTTGTGGTGAATTAAACTATAATGAATTCTGTGAAACAAAAAAAAATGTTGTTGTTTAAATAGAAATCAGATATGGTCAAATTTAACAGTGTTGTTATTTAAAATTGCTATGTCGTGACGTTAGAATTAACTGTAGTACTAAAACTCAAAAAGTCAAAATATATGATTAAAAACTAGATTTTCTGTCTTGACGTTATATGAAATAGCCTACTTTGATATTTAATGTATGAATTTTGCGATGAAGTAAAAATTTAGGCCAAATTAACTGTTTTCGGATAATTAATTATAATACTAAATACTGTCAACTTTTATAAACGTGAGCTTTATGCTCCAATTAACTATGCCAATGACAAAAAAAGTTTTATTGACAAAGCCTGTTGACTCAAACGGAAATGAGCATGAATATCCGTAAAATCTACACGAACTTTATCACATTTCGGGTAACACGAATCCAGCTATAATTTATGTAACCTCGGTTTATAACATTTAATGTTTGAAAATATTTTCTTTTAAAGGTTGTCTGCGACTGGCTCTTAGATGATCCATTCTATAGGTCCAACTTTCAAACACTCTTTCGAGCATTTCGGCCGATATTCCGTTAATTACGCGTGTTATGTTCGGTTCCAATGCAGGAATCGGTTGTGGTTCATCGATATAAACAAATGATTTCAGATACTCCCATAAAAAGTAATCTAACGGCGTCGATCACAAGATCTTGGAGGCCAATTCACGGGTCCCTTTCTTGAAATCGATGATTTGGCCTGCTGTGTGGCACGTTGCACCATCCTGTTGAAACTACAAGTCGGCTACACCAATATCTTGAATTTTTGGCAATACAAATTCATTGATCATCGCTCTGTAGCTTGCTCCATTGACATTTACACGCTGTCCTTCCGCATTTTTATAGAAATACGGTCCGAATATGCCACCTGCACATAAACCGCACCAAACAGAGCATTTTTCAGGATGCATTGGAAGCTCTTGAATCTCTTCTGGCTGTTCATCAACCCAAATTCGACAATTTTGTTTATTGACGTATCCATTCAGCCAAAAATAAGCTTCATCGCTGTATTCTTTCGATAAAAAAAAACGGATCAATTTGGAGCTGTTCCAATGCCCATAAACCAAATCGATAACGCAAAGGAAGGTCAACTAGCTTCAATTCTTGAATAAGCTGTATTTTGTATGCCTTCAAACATTCAAGATCTCTCTTCAAAATACACCACAATGTGCCATATGAGAGACCCAGAGATTGAGAACGGTGACGAATTGATTGATTGCAGTCTTCACGTACACTTTCAGCTACAGAAGCAACATTCACATTAGATCGACATGTGCGCAATCTAGTCGGGTAATGAATATCCAATATTGAAAAAGTTGTTCGAAATTTATTTATTTGTTTCGCGAATAGTGCGTTTAGTTGGACGATTATGAACACCATAAAATGGACGAAGAGCACGAAAACAATTTTTCACTGAACACTGATTTTTGAAATAAATAAAGTAGCCGTGATAGAAAAAATATGGTAGAGTGGGTCAATAGAGATGTCTTAAAAGTTCTAGACCATAGTGCATTACACTCTCTCTACGGAAGATTTCTTAGACGTGATTTTTCGGTCGTTTAAACGTTTGTTGGATAATGTGGCCGTGTTTATGATGCAAATGTTTATAATCGTATAGAACTATAGAATGTCTTAATCGTATAGAACTTTAGGTATGTAGTATAGCGTGAAATTTGTTTTGCATGTTGTTCGCGCCAACGTTCCAAAGTGATATACCACTACTCAGCTATCACTCCAATTTCATCAGAAAAAAGTGATAATTTTGGTGATAATAAACTCGTGATAATAAACCATGCTCGTAATGCCATAACGAAATTACTGTGATTTGCAATTGAATTTGTAATACATGTTTCTACTATTTTGTCTGTGAAAACAACATGATCGCCTAGGGCTTCGCAGCAGTTTCACTTTTTCAAAATTCGCACCATTCCTACTCGGAATTTGGATCCTGAATAAAATTATTGTTCTTAATCATTGATAGGGCACAAACGAAGAGTACAATTAACTGTCTTCTCTGCGTGCTAAAGAATTGGGTGTATAGCAGCTACATATACTCTATATTATTGTTTTACTGTGCACTACTATTATCTATGTTTATCTTAAGAACGATAAAATCTTTGTTTAATTAGGTAAACTCTAGGAAATATTTTAGTATAGATTCATAATCGATTAATATCTTAAAACCATATTGAATCAAGTGTTACATTCTAAAAAATTACTAATCACTACTCCATTTCCGAATACGTACATTTCAAGTATATATAAAGAATTCAGTCAGCATTATGTTTGATGATCTCACACATAAGAAAAACTAAAAATTACAAACATTCTGACAATATGTAAATTTAACTCATATATGTACATACAATATAACTATACTCTAAAAAAAATGAATGAGTTTAACGAGTTGTAATAAGATCATATCTATATACATATACTATATATACAAGAAATTTAATCGTATCAAGGTAAAATTTACCAAATTAAAACAAATAAATAAAATTGAACAACAAACTGTATTGAGCTCTAATATTACCTGTCGATCGTAAATAATTACATTATTATAAAATAGTTTAATTTTTCGTTCTTGCCTTTCATCTCAACTGATGTGTAACATCCATCATGAAACAAGTGTATATAGGATATAAAGTTAAAAATAAAACGAACAAAGGTGTTCTAATATATCTTTTAAAAATATTATTAATTTTTATTCATTTTTTTTATCCATCTATCTAATTTTTATTGAAATTACTAACATTTGCTCTATAATAAACTATCTTCAACGTTTTTTTTCTTTTTTCTTTTTTTTTGAGTATTAAATTCATGCTATAAATTTTCGAATTTATGTTTTCGTTTTTTATTTCTTCTGGGTTTTGACAAAACAGTCGAAATCAACAAACAACAGCAATGAGTTCGCGTATTATGTATCCTCTATATACAGATGGTGACTATTTAAGATCAATGCGATGATCCGTTTAAATTTGAATGAGATTAAAAATTATTTAACATTAAATATTTAAAATAAAATCAAAAGAAAACAAGTTTACTTATTTATTTATTATTATTGTAATGCATAGGGCTGATAATAAGTAAAAACATTTTCTTATCAACCGCGGGCGTAAAATAAAAGAAAACCGAACTCCAGTAGTATAATATTAAACAGTAGTTTATTATACAAACAACAAAAACCGATTTTTATTTTCAATGAAGTGGCAAGATTACAAAAAAAAATGGTATAGACGCTATAAATATAATTTGAGTAAAGTGGCTTCCGACTAAATTAAGAAAATTATATAAATTGGCGGTTTTTGCTACAGACGTGGATTTAAATGTGCTAAAATAACAACA
The DNA here is from genome assembly GCA_951394425.1 of Tipula unca. NCBI lineage: Eukaryota > Metazoa > Arthropoda > Insecta > Diptera > Tipulidae > Tipula > Tipula unca. The sequence continues at coordinate 94,186,501 of OX596382.1, forward strand.
ATCATTTTTATTTTGAAGGTTAGACATTTTATGGTTTGACAATATTATTGTTTTTGTGGATATTATGTGCGGTTTAACGGTTTTGCACCAGCGCTCCAACTTATTTCTATAATAGTTATATCCGATCGATAGTTTCGGGTATAGGAATAATGCATTAATATTTACGATACACGACCCCAAATTGAATGTTTAAACATCGTATCTTATCTATATATCAGCTCTATAAATATATCTTATAGCAAATCTTATAACAATATTAAGGTATAATATCGTGGATACGAGCCCCAAAATATTTATATTTGTAGTTTCGTACATTATCTTGAACTTAAACACGCATACCAAATGTGTAATAAATTTTTAATTATTAAATTGTTGATGTAAATTGGGATAGTAAAATTCCGACACGTAAGATAACTAGCACGTGAGAATACGATACTGACTATATGTACTTCTAATTAATTCTTATATAATAAAAATACAATTTTGACAGTAAACATAAATGGTAAACGCATCCGCACTTGGATAAAATATGTGACCTAAAAAAAATTATGATTTATTCGAAAACTTGCTTGTCATCATCAAGATTTATACTTTGACAAGAAGAATTAAAGTTTATATTTTTCTTAGAATTTGACATAGAATTCGAGAATTATTCGTACACAATTTGATTTAGATTTTAACATAAAACTGTTTTTATGAATTATTTAACCTTAGTATTTAACAGAGAATTTATGTTACTTATTTTTAAACACGTTACGTATTTACGTATACATGCATATGTAGACTTAGATTAGAGATATGACGTCATCTCTAAGAAGTACAAAGAAAATAAATTATAAAAAATAGAGACAAAAACAATAATATATTTCCCTCAATTATAGCACAGGTTAATTAAACTGAAGCTATAATCTTTTAAATTTTACGAAAATGCTATAAACATTTTTATTACCAAAACTAAATAAAATTAAAATAGCAAATTGGAAAATACCATAACAGATTTATCGTTGCTATATGGTACAAAAAAATAAAACAAAAACTCTCGATGATGCAATTTATCGTAAGTAGCTTGATTTTTGCAATTATAAATTTTCTTAGAACTGCGAATTAAACCTAGGTTCAAATCTGTCGATATGCAACTACATATAAGTATATATATATACAGTTACCGCTGTAGTCATTATTTCTTTGCTGGAATTTAGTGATTAATTGGGGTATTTTAAACCACAAAACTATGTTTTTTCCCGACAATTATTTTCTATTAACACATAATGTTATGATTAAACTGATATTATGTATTTTTTTTTGGTTAATACAAACACATAAATTTATCATTTTAATTATAAAAATCCTCGACATTAATTTAACTATAATGTATAGCTTACTATACCGGGTGTTTTTTTTAAACTGAGCCGATCAAATATCTCGAAAAATAGCCACTCTACGGAAAAAATGTCCATAATCAAAATTTAACTATACCGCGGGGGAAATACATTAGTGCAAAAAAAAAAGTCCCCCCACCCCCGCTTTGTAGGTGGGGCGGGGGTAACTTTTAAACTAAGATAGGAAGCCATATTTTTTATTGCAGATACGGATTCTACGACTAAAAGTACGTATGATTTGAATAAAATATTTTGTTCGGTTCATGATAGATGGCGTTGTAATCGACGAAATTCAATTTTTTCAATTTCTCCTTCTTCGAACAAACGCATTCGATTCTGCAATACTTTTGAAATAAAAAACATCACGTTTTCATTGGAAATACTCGAAATTCGTCATCAAAACAATTTATTCAGTTTTGTAAATCTAAATAAGTGTTCAAAATTAATTTCAAGTTTTATTATTAAATTTCAAAAATACAAAATTCAGGCCATCATTTTGAACACTTATTTTAGATTTACAAAACTGAATAAATTGTTTTGATGACGAATTTCGAGTATTTCCAATGAAAACGTGATGTTTTTTATTTCAAACGTATTGCAGAATCGAATGCGTTTGTTCTAAGAAGGAGAAATTGAAAAAATTGAATTTCGTCGATTACAACGCCATCTATCATGAACCGAACAAAATATTTTATTCAAATCATACGTACTTTTATCCGTAGAATCCGTATCTGCAATAAAAAATATGGCTTCCTATCTTAGTTTAAAAGTTACCCCCGCCCCACCTACAAAGCGGGGGTGGGGGGACTTTTTTTTTTGCACTAATGTATTTCCCCCGCGGTATAGTTAAATTTTGATTATGGACATTTTTTCCGTAGAGTGGCTATTTTTCGAGATATTTGATCGTCTCAGTTTAAAAAAAACACCCGGTATTATGTAAATACTGTGGCAAAAAAAGAGTAACTACATTGAGCAAAATTGTCTTTTGTTAAAATAATACTCAATATAGTACACAAAGTTTCATAACCTAACTGCTAAACCAAATAAAATGACGATTTCACTGAAAATTCCGCTAAAAACAATGTTAAATTAATAAATCGAATATACGATAGGAGTTCAATAAGTTCGGTAAATCTATATGAAATAACGGTAAATTTTATTCAAACCACGCTAATCCACTTATTACAACTGTCAATTAATTTCTACAAACCATCAAAATAAAATGGTTTCTCTTGTTCTTCAAAATATTCTTCTACAGCGGACATTACCTGACTGTCATTTGAAAATCTTTAACCCCTTAATTTTTTCTTCAAATATGTAAAAAGAAAATAATCACTTGGGGCCAGATCTGGACTGTAAGGTGGATGCAGTATTTCATTGAACTTGCAATCTCGTAGGGCTTGTTGTCAACATTCGCCTTATGAACTGGTCTATTGTCATTTAAAACCAATATTTTTTGCTTGATTTAACCTGGTCGTTTTTCCCTGATAGTATTTTTCAATTTATTCAAAAGCCACGTATAATAAGTTCCTGTTATAGTGGGTCTTAGGAGGTAAGTAGTCAATCATCAAATTCCATCAGCATCCCAAAAAATGATGGCCAGTATCTTACCCTCAGATGGTTGAACCTTAAACTTTTTCGGTCGTGGATTTCGATGCACTATCCATTGCATGGATTCCCGTATCCATTGTATGTATTCCCATATCCATTGCATGGATTCTCGTATCCATTGCATGGATTCACGTTTCATCACCGGTAACTATTTGGTTTATAAATTTAACCAGATCGTCTTCACTCATTTCTAAAATTACCTTACAAGCTTCCACTCGATATATTTTGGTACATAGTCAACATTCAAGGAACCCTTCTGGCACTAACTTTTGACAGCTTAAGATGATTGTGTAAAATGGTGCTAACACTACCCATAGATATATGTATTTAATATTATACTTAATTATGAAATGTTGATCCGCCGGTCTTCCAATATAAGATCGCTTGGTTAAAATGACCATTTCGTAAGTAACGGCGTCTGCCGGTCTTCCGCTGTGGCGGTCACTGAACACTTCGTTATTATTTTATAAGACGGACAAAATTCTTCGTAAACATTTTTCATTCTTCTTTCGATATCCTTAGAAGTATTATTTTCCTTCAAAAGGAATTTAATCACAGCACGAGGTTTAATATTTTCCATTTTATTAATTTTTTTTTGTCGGTAGAATAAATAGAGTACAATAAAACAAACAAAAAATTTTAAATACCTTTATTTCAGATAGATTTACCGAACTTATTGTACCCCCTCGTACCGATTATAATTTATTTTATTCACTTAATTCCATGAACGCATCAAAATCTCTTCATTTTATTGCTCAATAATCAACATAACCAAAAAGCAAATGACAAATTAATTCGCCGGTATTTTAATTCAACAAAGTTGGCGTAATTAGTTGACTTTTTGAAACAAACGTGATGTGAACGAATTTAATTACATCTAAATAGTAACAAATGCAAAATTATGTCAAAAAACAGTAAATATATACTTCCTCGGCCAATAAAATTTGCAAAATTTTTTTTGAAGCTTAGAATGAACAAGATAAATTTGCAGCCATACGCGCAGTTTAACAAAATTATTAAAGTTCTACCTATACAATGTCATTTATTAACCGTATAATGCCTTATTATCGATTATTAACCTTCAAAAAAATACCTTACTGAAGTTAGCAGAAAAATTTCAGCAGAAAAAAAATCTGCTTTATCGACGTAGTTTAATAGTATAACTTATGAAAATTAAAGTTTAACATATGAAAATTAATATTAAAATTATTTATGTAAGATTTGAAATTATAAATTTGAATTTTTTTAAACTATTAATAACATTTCAACAAATTTTAAAATGTGAACACAAGATTAATAAAAAATAATTCATCTATAATTATTATTTATATGGAATGGCCCATATTCAAAAATTCATGTAGCTGGCACTATTGATTTGTCGTGTTACCTGACTATTAATTTGGGTTACCATCCCAATAGAGAACTTCTATGCTTCGTACCAGGTCATATTTTATGTGGGATCAGGTTAAAAATAATTAAAATCCCCACTCATCTTTTATTCATATGAAATGGCCCATATTTGAAATTCGAGTAGCTGGCACTATTGGTTTGTCGTGTTACCTGACTATTAATTTGGGTTACCATTGCAATAGAGAACTTCTATGTTTCTTATCAGGTCATATTTTATGTGGGATCAGGTTGAAAATAATTAAAATCCCCACCCATCTTTTATTCATATGAAATGGCCCATATTCAAAAATTCATGTAGCTGGCACTATTGATTTGTCGTGTTACCTGACTATTAATTTGGGTTACCATCCCAATAGAGAACTTCTATGCTTTGTACCAGGTCATATTTTATGTGGGATCAGGTTAAAAATAATTAAAATCCCCACTCATCTTTTATTCATATGAAATGGCCCAAAAATTATAAATGGGCGGATTCACCAGAAAATCACAAAAATATTTTTAGTAAAAAAATTATTTTAGTTTTTAAAGTAGTGAAACCCGTTTATAAAGTACACCCAAGGGACTATGATAATGGTACGCTTTAGACCTAGTGTACGTTATTCTCATGGTGACATTGAAAAAAAGTTGTATACATAAGTATGGACATATTTTTTAATGGTTAATTAGTGTATAATTTCAAATTGTTAGGTATAAAATAGTTATAATACATAAATAAAATCACAAAAAAAGGAACTCAAGTTCCAAGACTTAAAAATTATTCATTATTAAATTATAAGAACTGTGGAAATTATAAAAAAAAAATTTATAAAAACTGTGAGGTACAGAATGATTCCAATTTATCTCACAGTTTTTCTATTTTTATTAACGAGATGAACACAAAAATTTATCAGGACATTTAAATTACGGTGTACATACATAATATATACGTACGATAAAAATTATGCGTACGTTATAGCCATAGTGAGTTAGCATACAATTGTCCTAGAGGGGCTAAATCGACGTACGTTATAACCTTATAAACGGAGTACGTTAAATCCAGCTAAAATTTCATATAAATACATGAATTTTTAGACGGGATAAGAAATTGTACTTTATTGAGGTGGTGTATGTTGTAAACAGGGTACGTTGAAAGCGGGTTTCACTGTAATTGCAATTTCAAACAAATAAATATTCAATTATGAATTATGTCGAAAATGTAAATTTTTTTTCTGCTGGAAAATTTCTACTGAAACTTTTCTACTGAAATTTTTCTACTTAACCTTAATATATGTTGATAATGCAGATTTTTGTCTGCTGAAATTTTTCTGCTAACTACAGTAGTATAAACTTTTGAAATAAATTGGATTTTTGATTTTGTCTATTTACATTTATGTGTGCCGATTTTCAATGTTTATGAAATTTGAGGATATTACTAGCACATACATACCCGTATATACAAATAAACAATTTTAATGTTTATGCATAGCCTTACTCTTAACACAGTGATCATTCTCTCGGTTCGATTGCTAATAGAAAATTCATCGTGTTAAAGCGGAGATCATTTGAGAAATTGTTCTGTCTTCAAATATTTAAATTTTTTAAAACATATTATTTTGCGTTCGAAAATATATGGTCAGCCTACATATATAGTACTACTATAAGAGTACAATGATTAAATTATATCAAATTAAAATAACATGTACTTACATTCTTTCGCCCATGTTGGAATAAATTTTTGGAAAACAAAATTATAAATTACATTAACAAAACACAATTTTTATTTTATATGAAGCGTTATTTAAATATTCCGCGTGCCTACTATACCTCTTGAATTTTTTTTGGTCTCGTACCAAGGGGTTTTGTCTCTCGTGTTTACTATATCCTTCTAACACGATCCCTTCCCAAATTACTAGCAAAAACCCCCGCGCTAACAAATAACTTTAAACAAATTTTTAAAAAAATATGTTCAGTTACAGCTTTATTCGAAAATTACAGTTAACAAGATGTAGATTCGAATTAGCGCATTTAAATTTTTGCTTTCGTTTGATTTTTTCAATGTCGTGTATCACATATTTATTGGATTTTATTGGTTTCGTATACTAGACATAATATTACTTACATTAATGAAATATACTCACGAGTCACGACTATAAATTTCATCGTCAAACTAATATTTCCAATGCCAACAATGATGTAAGCAATTATATTAAAAAATAACAAAAAAACAATAAAATTCATATTAATATCTAATTATACCATTATTTATTTATTTTATTATTGTTTAATTACATATAGGTATACATATTATATAAATTTACGATTCTACAGGTACTAAAATATGCGAGTACTACTTTTTCTCGTTTTGCAAATTTATGAAATTACCAAGTGATTGTGATCCGTGATAATATAGGTAATTATATAGTTTTTAGCTGGTTAATTAGTTATAAAACGATTACAAGGAAATCTGTAATAGAGTTATAAAAATTATTTTATCAATATTAATATTCATCACTCCTATATTTCACGTGAATCACTTAATTGATCGCCTTGGTTCAATTGACCATTTTTGGGGATACATTATAATTCGAACACCCTCTTTTGATTGATCTTGTTTATTTTACTTCCCCTGTTTCAGACATTGTCATTTTTATTCTTTGCGACAAAATATCATTTAATATTTTTATTTTTCATACATACAATGTACTCGTTGATGTCATTTTTGGTTAACGGACGTTTGGATAAACAGTATGAATGAAATTTATAAGAGTAATAAAGTAAAATTTTTTTGGACAATATAATGTGATTGTATACGATTTGTCCAATTTGGTTATATTAGATGTAAAATTGGTACGTTGGACGTATTGGCAGAAAATTTGCATACGTCCATCCAACTGGACCAATTACCAACCGACCAAATTGCCCAACCTAAAACCGTGCGTGTAAACTATACAACAGAACATAAATTGTTTTAAGAATAAATAACATTCTGTACTACTCGTATACAACAATATGAATTTTATTTTCATCTTTCCACCTATGCATTTTTTGAGTTGGCCTATGACGGTATATTTGGTGGCATGTATATCAGGTGTTTTGAATTTTTTAAACGAATTTCACTGGAATATTTCTTAAATTAATACCAATAATTGCCTAATTTCATTGAAACTTCCAATGTTTTGAATTAAGGGTTTATTATTTAAATTCGTAGATCTAGCAGAATTTGAAATCTGAAAATGGAAGCAGGTAGAAAAAGAAACATAGTTTCAGATTGATCAATCAAAACAAATAATACCTATATTCGACTGCTGAAAAGAAAAATTGTATTGATCATTGAAGCTGGTGATATTTATTGACCGAAATAAACCTGTATTTGCTCCTACATAAAAATCGTAAAAAAAACAATGCATTATCGCATTATTACAATTAGCTAAGATCATAAAGAATCTTATTTCGCTTCCATAGTAAACATGTTTATAATTTTTAATTTTATAGTTTATTTTTACTGTGATGATTTTATTTAAATTAGGAAACAAAATTAACAGAACAACAGAAATCTTTAAGCTGTGAAGTTAATTAGCATTAGCTAATGAGTGACGTGAAGTCAGTTCAACTAAAATTCAAAAAAAACGACCCAAACAATATGAAAAAAAATAAAAGGCACATAATAAAAAATGGATATCCATAATATAAAAAATAAACAACAGTAACAAAATTTCTCAGATCAATCTGAGCGGAAAAATTGAACAGCTTTTTACTTTTTTAATACATACTCATATCAATCAAATCGATCTAATTTACTATAAAATATTAAATGTTAGTAGGCTATTTTTCTTTGCTTTGTTTTGGCGAACTAATTAATTTAACAGTTTTGGTTGGATTCAGAAGTCGTGTTTTTTTATTCAAAAATGTTCGAGTTCGAATAGAGTTCTGGGTAAGAATTTTCTCGTTTTTTTCAGTAAAATCCAAATGCATTTAATTTTTTATTAATAAATATGATACATTTAATGTTAAACTACATATTTTAATTCAATGATATCAACATAAAATTATGTGGAAAAATACAAAGAAAATGATGTAGGTTTCTTCATTTAGCCGGAAAATTCAATTTTATTCTTATTGCGTCTATATAATATGCAAGATCGAGCTATTACCGATTAAATCTTTATTTCAGCATATGGCTATGCCACATTTACTGCACTTTACTAATGTGTAGCCAATTTGGAATTTTGCACTGCAAACGTCATCTATTCGGGCCAATGATTGAAGAAATCCGTGCGTAATTCTTTTACAGGCAATGGAGCTGCATTAGATTTTCTTCTTTTTATGTCTATCTGTAAAGTGAGTTCCGAAGAAGGTCGGCCATTGGATCTTTTTGGCATTCCAGACTTACATAACGCCTCACCAATATCCATTCTAAATTTGGAGAGAGACAATAGCTTGGTGGACGGATTATTAGACTCGTTGCGTATAACAGCCGTGCATTGACCACTGCTAAATCAATCAAATGGAAAAATATTCGGTCGTACCATTTTCTAGATCGTAATCTTATTTTATAGCGGCTGATATTGCTGTCCAAACACCCAACACCATGCATTATATACTTTAACAATATTTGGTCATGATGTATTGATCATACCCTGTTTCCTGTCAAATTTATCGATTATATGAATAGCATTTTGACGGACAAAATTGGAAACTAAATTCACGTTCTTTGTATCTTTATATGACACAACTACTATATCTCTGGTATCTTCTGTAGTCACATACTCAATGGATGTCCCGCGAGGTGATTTATTCATTTCTTTATCGCTTGGTAACTTACAGTTGTGCAATCGATTTTTACGGACTGTTCCCAAACAAAGATATTCTCGATTAAATAACTCTTTGACAAGAAGTATTGTCGAAAAATAATTGTCGAACACAACTGTATAATTCTGTTTATTAAGAACATACGAGTATCTTAATAATCGGATAACTACGTTCACACATACCCTCCAATTTGGCTCTGACTGTAATCTATTTTTTTCGTCATTTTCTTGACCCGTATACAACTTGAAGTTATGGCAAAATCCTGTGTACCCGAAAGAATAATTAATTTGAATCCCCATTTGTGCGTTTTTGAAGGAATTTATTGCTTCATATAGTGCCTAGATTTGGTAGCGCATAGTTCTTCATCTAGGGAGAATTTCTTTTCTACTGGGAATTTCCTGAACGAGGGTTGAAGCATATCAACTAGAGGCCCTATCTTAAAAATTCTATCGAAATCCAAATGAGTTTTTGGTAGTGCTTTCTCATTATCATTAAACTGGATGGGTTGTTTAATTATTTTAAATTATTGATAGACATAGCACTTTGAATTATCTCATTTCCAATTTTTAGTGACCAATAGTGACGGCGGTTGGAAATTTGCACTGCGAAGGTAATAACACAAATTTCAATGAATCGTTTTAACGTGACCTAATTTAAAATGTCCGTGGAGTTCGGATTTTTTTGTATTGCTTATAAGTTTGATTCATAGACAATCTTTTTCATCAAGTTCTTCGTAAAAAAATATTCGAAATAACTTCACGGACGGGAAATATTTTTAATATACTCCGGAAGCTCTTCAGAACCTTGAAGTAACATTTCCTCTTCAGGGAAATTAAATGTTTTTTTCTTCCAAAGTAGTTTTAATTTATCCTGATTTGCTCACCGAGAAGAATTAACTGGTGGTAGTTCCTCGACAAAATCTATAGGGAGACTTTCTAATTCGAGAGATAAAACATTTGCAACAGAAGTTGTTGGTTCTGTTTCTTCAATTTCACTAACTTTTTGAACTTCCATATTACCTTCGATGTTTCATTTTCATCATCATCCATATCATATTCGCTGTCTGTCCAACTTTCCACAATATGCCCCACATATACTGCATAATGCACGGGTTATATATTATGTAAGAGGATGCCACACTGATTTTCTAGCTTAAAGGAAACATCAAATTTCTCAATAGATTTTATTCTATCTTTAAATAAATGTCGATTTGTTTTAGTTTTGGCTTGGAGAATGAATTAAGTATTTGAAATCTAAAAAATTAAAAATAATATTAATTATGATTCTGGCACACAAAAAACTTAACAACTTAATTAAAATTAAGCCTTCAATTTACGAACATTTCTAATTTTCTCTTCGATATTTCTATAGATACATATTATTAGATCGATGATATAATGCTATATATACATACATGTTACATAATCTACCAAAATTAATTAGTTTAGTCATTAAACCCTTCTCCGTTAAACAAAATTAAAAACTATGAATTTTTCAACTTATATTTATTATTATTTATTTATTTAAAAAAAATAGTAATATGTCAACAATGAAGGCTATAATTGTATTTATTAATAACAGAATATTATAGATTAGTAAGTTTTTATCCATGATTTGAAAACAAAACGATAATTCAATAAAATAAAGGCACAAAAACAAAAAACGTAGACCACAACACGCTATGCTCTTCGATAAAACAGTACCAAAATTAAATGTCGATCGTTATATTCTTAAATCGCGTACACCTACACAAGAATATTTATGATCACATTGAAAATAATATAAATGTTATGTTGAAAGTGTTACCAGATGAATTTAGTATAATTAATTTTGACTTTACCAAATTTTAACATACATCCATCTATGATTGTAAATCTGTCATAACGTCTGAACAACATAACCGTTCGAATTTAAAACATTTTAGTAACAGCTAATATTTTGAAGAAAAAAAAACATGACATCACAATTATACTAAATCTTGTACATATTATATTTCCGCTTAATCACGCCTCTATATAGAATACATTTCTATATACAAACAACTAAAATTTGAATAACGAATCACGATATTGAATAATATATGTAATACATTTGATCATCTGATTGAATCATCCCTTCTTGAAAATCGAAAAGGATTGTTACCGATTTAAAAACATTATCGCTATTATAATGCAAGTATATATATATATTTGTGTATTTGAAAGAAAATACACACCTCAATTTGTTACCAACACTATATAGTAGAGAGAGCTTACCCAATATTATTGTAATACAAAAAAAAAATTATATATTTTATGGAGATTCAACAAAACGAAATGAACGGTCACAACAATATTAGGTGTGCCAATTTAATAATAATACATATCTCTAAATCAATATGAAATCAGCCTTTTTGGTAAACGGGAGAACATACACCAAACATGAAATTCCTGCACGTAATGTTATAAATGTATTTGTTTTATTCATAAATTCTATCACGATATTTTCGTTTGCATATCGAAACATGTCATGTGTTGTTCAGTTTTTAGCAATAAAACTTAATAATAATTATGCACATCACATAACTATACCTCTTCGAAAAAGAATTATCTTTATCAATTTATATGATAGTTATCCGATACTAATGCAATGCGCAGAGTATAAAACGATGATTATAATTTTTATAACATGTTGATATGTGGCCTGATCAAAAAAAAACTGTTTTTATTTCACCGCTTTGACATCCTTTGGTTAACACAGTCTTCTCATGACGAACCACCAAATATAAAATTATTACTTTTCAGCTTCATTTGCCGAAACTTTAGCTTCATTGGGGTCCAAATATTTTCTATTGGATCGCAGTCTGGGCTCTGTGGTCGCCAATCCAAAATATCTACTATACATATCTAACAAATAAAAAAAAATGTATCGAAGAAATCTATTCTGTTTATTGTAGATTAATTTGATTATTAAAAATGGCAGTTCCGAATAACATATGACTTACCACTCTAGCCCTAAACGATGAAAAGCGGTCCTCATTTACCGCGAACATATCTTGTATCAATTTTAACAGCACTATGGGCTCATCGTATTATGATTAATTCATCCACACATAACAGTCACTCGTTCCAAATTTGAGTCACAAACAGAAAAACAATTTGGTGTGAACTGGGTATTTATAGTTTTATACAAAATCTAAAAACAACTCGTAAAACAAAAGAATAAATCTATGTAGCCTACTTATAATAAGAAAAATATATCACCAATGATATTAAAAAGGGAAAGATTAAATTAATATTACAACTTGAAACAAATGACAAATATTCGACATAAATAAATATTTGTGGAAGTTATTTATGTTTCGTAATTGTATATTCAGCAAACAAAGCTTTAAAAGTTTAATTTTTACTGTTTACGACAATAAATTTGGTATTAACGAATTTTTGACAGTTAATAACTGAATTTTAGTTAATTATTGTTTAGAATCCGACAAAAATAAAAGAAATTTACTAATTTTCAATGGCAGTTGTACAGAACTGATAAGCCCAATTTAATAATAAATTTATAAATATCTAGCAGTTTTGTTAACCATCACAAACAAAATTATTATTAACTAACTTGTTATTAACTAAAACGAAACGCAACCTCACGAGAATGCTAAATTAAGCAATTGGTCACCTAGTGGTTAATAGCATAACTAATCAGGAAAATATGCGATTTAGCCGAAAATATTGGCTTAAGGCACATAAATATTTAATTTTTCCATTTATAAAAAGCAAAGAAAATCTAATGCTATAGGTATAAAATACATCATTCAGCAGTGGTGCTAATTTCTTTCTTAGGCTACAGTTTATAGCACCTATTCGAAACCTACGGTCATCTGCCATGAAATTTAACCTCCTTAACTGATATCTTTAGAGAGATATCTGTAAAGAAACTGAGAAAGATTTTACTAATTAAATGTACAAAAGTGTTTTTCAAAAATAATTCTTAATTCATATCATAATTTTTAATCCGTATAATGTCGTATCTGTAGTGTAAGGAAATAAAAATTCAGAAATTGTTGTAAAATGTATAAGTTGTACGATTTACAATGACAGTTTTAGTTAGATATACAAAGATAATTCCGGAGTTTTTCTTGCATTTTTTGATTGTTGTGACAAGATTATTCTGTTCGTGTGTGAGACTGTTCTGTATTTGAATATATGCACTATCAAAAAAATTATGTCGTCAACATTGTGCCAATCAAACAGTTTTCAGTTATTTATCATAACTTATGTACATATATATACATAAATCTATATTCAAATAGAAAAATTTGATTTCGATTGTTTTAAAATTCGATTAACATAAACCTTGATCAAACTAAATTGGACTTTACAAATTGAAATTAAATTAAGGTAACCATTTATTTTTTAGGTTTTTAATTAAAATTACATATACCAATACTTATCTCGTTATTGAACTTATTCTACTAGTATACCTTCAGGCAGCCCCTTTATAATCAGTTTAAACTTCTTGGGTATATGTATTAGGGCTTATGAGGTTGACTACGTTATTTAGAAGAAAATCCAGACAATTGGCAAAACGCGGTCTAAATGTTACAATTTATAAAATTATAGACATTTTAAATTTTTTAGAAAATCCCGAGAAATTAAAATCTAGAAAAAATATTCAAAAACGAATGAAGATAAAAATTAGGGCGTTGTTTTTAATTCATAATAGCCAATGACGTATAGAAATGATAAAAAATATGGTAACTTAAAATTGGATTTAAAAAAATAAGAAAACCGTTAATTGTTAACCTTTATGGATTTTTGATTTAAATTTCGAGTTGTAAATCGATTAACCCAAAAGCCTAGATTATCTAATTATAAAAAACACAAAACATGTTGAAATATTTTTAGTAATGTAAGTATACAAACCATTTTAATAGCACATTGTATTCGTTTTCCAAAAAAGTAGCTGACGAAAGCTGATAACAAAAATTGAACTTAATTTTACCATAGAACGAAAGGGATCAAATCAAAACTATCAAAACATTTGATTTGACAATTTTAATCCCCTTTATATACATAGACAGTAATGCCGTCTCCAGTTGATAGAAATTGCATATATAAGAGTATAGAACATTTTATTAATAAAACGGCAACATTTACGTTAAGAAAACAATTACGAAAGGTTTCGGACACAGTCCTAAACCAAACCCAATATCAAAACTTATCCCGAAAGTAACATTTTTAAAATAAACACTTAACGGGTTTAGTCCGTTTAAGCCGTCAGACGATGTTCGAGTTGTCAAGGAGCCTCGATGCCTCTTCATTAGTATGTGTTTGTAATATATTTTGTTGTCTCTTAGCACATTTACCAATTTCCTCGGCAACTGATTCAGCCTTCAAGTCCCTATGGAGGTCGCTATTTCTAACAAACCAAGGCGCTTCTACAATATCTAAATCTTTGTACTATTTAGATGTTGGTCTGTTTGGAGCAGCTCCACATTTGGATACCGTAGGTCCATAAAGGTTTTAGAATTTGCTTATATACATATATAGCAATAGTTTGTTTTAAATTAAATTTGATTGGATTACTCCAGCGCTCAATGCCACTAACTGCATTGCCTACTAGTGAAAGTGTCTGCCTATGAGCCAATACATCTTCTGATATTTTAGTCGTAGTTCCTGATTTTCCTTCTTAATATGAGCTTTCCATCGTAGTTTGGCGTCTAGAGTCACCCCTAGATACTAGGCTGTATCAGCATATGGAATCTCTTAAATCAGAATATTCTTGTTCTTATGTTATTCTCAAATACCTCTCAGTTAAGTTTGATTCTAATATATCACTGCATTGTTTTCGAAGTGAACTCCTCAGATTATAATTTAGACCTTCATGCCAAACTTTATCAAAAACCTGTGCGATATCAAGGAACACTGCAGAGCAGACCTGCTGTCTTTCGAGTGATTTTTCAATGACATTAGTGATCCTATGTAGTTGGTCAATTGTCGCGTGCTCACTTCTGAATCCAAATTGGTGGTTTGGTATACACCTTTTCCTTTCAATTATTGGTAAGAGTCTTGGCAGCAGTATCTTTTCAAATACTTTAGACTTAAGTGACATTAAGGTTGTGTATGAATTAGTTTAAAAAACAGTTGAAAATTTTAAATTTGACAGAAAACTCGAATTTAGTTTTATTTGTTTAACACAATGTGAATCAATTAATCGAAAAGTTCGATTTTTCTGTTAAAATTTCAATTTTTAACTAATTCACACGCATCCTAAGAAATCATGTTGAATTGCCAAAGTATAAATGACCTACTTCGAGATTGCATAAATTTAGTCCAATTATTTACGATATATTCATAATTAATTGGTCCATACGGCTTGATGTTGTAATTAATTGGAACATAAAGCAAGCTATGTATCCACGACCAGTAATGCGATTACAACAATGATTAGTACTCTTTTTGTTTCGATTTACTCTTTACTCTTTTGTTAGGGTAACATCATCGAAATATACTCTTTATCAGTTAATGTCCTCTGTTTTTTTAAATCAATATATTATATGCTTTTATGCCATAAAGAAATACATCAGTACAAACGAAGACAAGATTCGCAAGACAAGATACCGTTCAATATTAAGCTTACATTAACACTTCGTCGTATACAAGTCTTAGCATGATACGCTCGTGGTTTGGAAGATACTTGATTGATTTAACAATTAACAGAAACAAAAACTAGTCTGAGGTTCAAGTTTGAAAGAGTTAACTACTAACAATGGATGATCAGCATTGGAAGTTAATCTAGAAACTCAGAGTACCTCTGCTGTGCTGAACTAAAATATATGTATAGCTGAACGCGTTCAAACGAATTAAGAATGGAGAATTCAGTATAAACTGATATAACATCAGCTATCACTGTAAGAATGCTTTAACCCAATTCTAAAACGGCAACCGAAAGTTCGTCAATATGTCTAGTTTGCGAAATTTACATATATCTATAGATTTGCCTTCAATTTCATATAAAAACCGAACTGGATTTTCAATTTCATATAAAAATCGAACTGCCAACCTCTGAATTTGAAATTTGAATCCAATATCAAAATTTGACAGTTTGATGTAGTTGATCAGATATTGAATTTTTGAAAATAATTTGTTTGTATTCGCCGCGTTTATAAAATTTAAAATTACCAAAGTTTTAAAATCGAATTTCGATGTGTAATTTGTTAAATTTTGAATAGAAAATAAAATTTAAATTTTAAAAATTTATCTAATTTAAAAAATTTTTAAAACATAAAATTAACAAATCTGAAATTTTTGAACCTTTTAAAATATTTTGTATTTTTTGAAACATTTATGTAAAAGAACTAAATCAAATTTTAATTCGCGATTTAAACTTTTGTTTAACTTGCTTTTCCGTATTATTTCGTACAATTTAGCATGTATAATTCTGAAATGTCAATTCGTTTAATAAAATGTTGAATAATTTTGGATGTACGATTTAATTTCGATAATTTTTCATTAATTGCAATATTTATGACATTGTGGGCATTAACATAAGTATATAAGCAGTGTTTAAGTGTTTTTGCATAGTCCTAACACAGTGCTCACTCTATCGGTTCGAACCCCTACTGATAAAAGTAAGTGTCAAAGTTCAAATAAAATAACGATTTTTTAATCAGTTGAGGGATTTGTTTGGCTCAAACTACTCTTTTGCGTTCGAAATTCTTTTATTCTAAGTTAATTTCCTTGACTTGCCACTAACATCTAACCAATAAAACACAAAATTGAAAACAAAATAAGTTTTTTTAATTACTGAAGGAAAATTTTAAATGTATTTAATGATAGAAAGCGTAAAACTCAAATTTTAAAAACATCGTCTTTCAATGTTTGTGTAAATTTTAAATGTTGAACTGAATTTATTAGGAAAAAAATGTTTTCTTTGGTGCACGCATTTCACAGCCATATACTAAAGTCTGGAAAAAATTAAAAAGATAGAATTACCAATCAGGGACACGCATATTATTATATTTCTAGCTTAAGTTGAACCAGAAATTATCACATCATACTTTTTGTTTCATCACAAATTACATCACGCAATAATTATATCATGACACAAAAAATATCGCGAGGAGCCGATACATCTAAACTTTGTCACATTTTACATTGAAGACACAAAACTTGGACGAGTTCAAAATGTCTTCTAAATTTAGACAAATATTCATTCTATTCCTACAATACTAATATAAAAATTTTCTACATAAATTATCTAGTTTCCGTTTTGTTTTTTTGTTATTTAAATTATTAGTTTAAAAATTATTTGACACTAATATATACATTTGTGTCAGCCAACATTTATACTAATACTCGCATGCAAAGAGACAATAAATCTATTTTATGTCAATTTAAGTACTAAACGATCATATGTTGTCTAATTCTTTGAGACGAGTAGGAGATTCATGAAATTATGTTATTTTGTAGGAGTTATGACAAATAAACTCGTTGCAACTATTTCAATATAATATGATTAAATGAAATAAATTATTTAGGTTTAGTTCTAAAATTACGTACAATGGGTGGGCTATATAATAAATTTAACATTATGTAATCGAAATGATCTCGAATATTTTTATCAAATGCAACCTAAATCTACTCTACATACATACATATATGTATACGATATGAAGATACATAGTTGTATTTTGTTATTGTTGTTAAAAATTATCTATTTAAAACGATTAGCTAATCTAAATAAACTCCTTATACACAAAACAAAAATACTCTTATTATAATTAATTCAATTAGATTCTTTAACTTTAACATCTTGGTATGATATCAACATTTAACAATTGGTGTTATCATCATTGCCATCGTCATCGTCATAATTGTACATATATAAAAGAACAAAAATTATGTCATTGTGAAGAGGATGATGCGATAAATTTTAAAATATAACAATTGACTATATTATTTTATAACCTATAATCCTAACTACATAGTAGTATAGAATTTACGTTAAATTTATTGTAGTTAGTTTATAAATTGAGCCAAATACATAATCACCAGGGATATTTTAGATTAATTATTCGCAGAAACATATGGACGTAATTAATTTGGACATGTGGTATTATGAAAATATGGGCGTTGGTTATCTTGTTATATGGTTGTTTTTCTATATAATGTCGTAAATAATCGTAACTATGTATATACAACACAGGTGAATTAGGTTTAGGTTTATTTTTGGTGCGGTGTCAAGAAAATGTAAAACATTCTAAAGCGACAGGTAGGTCTATTTATATGTATATACATATATATATTAAGTCAATATTGACTAAATTCAGCGGCGTTCGATGACATTTCGGACTATAATTAGCAAGAAATATTGCTCAATCCATATGTTGAGATTTTAAATTTACTGTTGGAAACAATTACATTTAAACTATAACCACATTGCAATGAAATTGGAGAATGTGAATGTGCCCATATTATTAGTGATGCTGTCTATAGTTTATAAATTGGAGAATATTTCACGACAACTTACCGTGTAATAAATCTCTTATATTGCAGTACTATAACACTTCTAATCATTTAGAAATCTGATAGGACAAGAATGGGATTAGAAAATCGAAATACTCTTAAAAATAAAATTATTTTCCAACAACTAAAAAAACATTTATGTTATAATTTCAATTTGATACATGTTCTCGTATTTGCAACTACATAGAGGTGCTACTTAGGGTTTGTCAAAAACAGCTATTTTAAAAAAAAAAAGTAAGTTGGCTTGATACTGAGAAGTGCATCGAATAATTTTTGAAAATTTGCAGTTCTCTTTCCCGTGATTTTGAATAAGATGAATTCTTGTTTCAGCCATTTGAAATTTTCTGTTGCTGCAGTTGATTGTATTAAATTTTCTTTTTGCAGCAATAAATTCAGCTGATCTTTCAGCAAGATAATAGCTGTTGTCGGTTGACTAGCTTCAAAATTTTGTTCATTCTCTGGAACATCAACTTCGTCAACACTAAACAGACATGATGCTAATTTCCTGCGAAAGAGATTGTATTTTTAGATGGAATATTTGAAGGGTCTTTTAAACATCTTAGGAGATTCATAACATCGGTATTCCATCTTTCATTTGTGCGTTTTTTTATGTTCTCGTACAACTCCAAACTAATCCTGTTATTTAAATTGGATATCTTATTAAGCATAAATTAGACTACAGTTTCGGCAGTTAGTAATGTAGAGTCTTCACGACTTAATGTTTCCACGGCAAGCTTGATTGGTTCCATGACATTTTGCAGCATCAACAAAGCATCAAAGTCTAGTCGGTTGATAATATTTAGTAAATTGAGTTCAGAGAAAACTTTAAAGAGACAGCGTTTTGTCTTTATCAATGGGGCAATCGTAATCGGAATAGAACTCCAGCGGTGTTTCACGTCCAAATGAAGTTCGACTTCATTGCCAAATTCAGTGATTACTTTAGATTGGAAAATTTGGTTTCGGACTGTAGAATTTCTAATGAACTTCACTACATTGCGTGCATTTTGTAACGTTTCATTGAAATCATCATCAAAATTATCACTTTCATCTGAATCATTGGAATCCACTTCGTCTTCAACAACTGATTGCAAAAAACTATTATTTTTATAAAATGAATCGCAGACACCCAAATGAATAGCATGATTGAGGCAATACTGGGCAATCTCCTTCATAATTTTCATAAGCTTGTAATTAATTGCTGCACCATCTTGCGTAGAACCAACTATGTGCAGTACATAATTTATACCAAATTCTTCCAAATGAGCTTTAACGTTTGACTTTGTTTTGACAAAAAAAAATAAAAACAAAAGAAAAAATCGCTGTTTTCTGTTTCTGTTAATCGGTTTGACAAACCCTAGTGCCACTGTCATATAGCTCTGCAAGCAAGACATTTTTTTAAATGCGTCTTTAGTTAGATGACTCATTATATTATATTATGTTAAATTATAAAGCATATTGTAAATGACGAGTAAAATGAAATGAAAAGTAAAATGTCAACTATGAGTTAAGCTTTAAGGTAACTAGATATTATTAAATTATTCTACTATATACATTTTCTAAGATAACAATATAGCAACATAACCTCACGATGTGTTTACGAAATGGGTTGCTTATCCCGGTGAGCCATACTAGTGCTGCCCAAGCAAAAACGAGAGTAGTCATTGCAGTAATTTGCAATATGTTCAAATATGTAATTTTAAATATCCAATAAGTTGCTTTTTTAGAAAGCTGTCAGCTGTAGTTTTCACTGGTTTAAGTTTCCTAATAAAAATGTGGTTCATTTAGATGGTCTCCGAAACGTTAACGGATTTGAATCACCGCATAATTCAAACAAAAATCATTAGCATCGCTGAATTGTCTTTTGTCTATATGAAAATACAACTTGAAAAACTGAATTAATTTTGATTTATATTTCTTGATGATCCGTTAATTTTTTATCAGAATTCAAATATTTTCATCTAAGTAGTACTCAAGGATATTAATATCTGCACGGATAGTAAAGCCGTGCTCAATACCCTTAAAAACCCTTTGACTACATCTAAACTGGTCAAAGAGTGCAAATACTTCATTAATCTTCTTTGCTCTAATTCGAGAGTGGGTGCCTGCTCATTGTGATGTTCTGAGAAATGAGGTTGCTGAGGTTTAGCAAAAGCTGGATCGCGCAGTAAATTTTGTAGTCCCGAGCCAGCAATTCCTCTATCCTTCAACGGTGGTAAGGACACTATTAAGAAGTTCTTTACTTGAACTGATGCAGAACTGGCGTTCTACTCCTAGCTTTCGAAAGGTACAACATCATTGAACCCAACGTGAGGGTCACTAAAAGTGAAATATCCTTAACTGAATTGAAAAGAATTAAAAATGATCTTCGTTAATCGCATTTGGGCCGTATAGAAGCTGAACAATTTAAGTATTCTTGCCATAGAATCGGAAATATTGGAATCAAGTAATCGCTTTCAAACAAGCATTTGGCTATTCCTTAAACGATTTAAATTCAAATGATTTAAAATGTGTTCATGAGAAATTTAAAGTTTAAAGTTTTATATTTTTTTTTATCTAAAACTAAAAAGTTTATTAAAAGTTTAGCTTTATTGAATAAAATTTATGACTTAAATTGTTTTTGGTTTCAAATTCTTTTAAAAGTAACACTTTTGTTGTATCTATAAGAGCATTTTAAATGGACCAAAATCTCTTTTAATGTGAAGTTTTCACAATCATTTAGCAACAACTCTTATGTCAATAAAAGCTTTCTGATTAATCTATATTAACGTAGAACCTTTTGATATTCCAAGTGATATACATAAAAATTCAATCAATAATATAATTTTTAGAAGCAATTTTAAATTTTATTATTAAAAATAATTTTACAGAACTTAAAGCAAAAAGATAAGATCCATTAAAACATTTAGGAATTTTAAATCCTAAAGCTTTCGGATAAACCTTAATAATATGTTGTGGATACCATTAAGAAGCACTTAAATTTAATTCTGGTTGATGTTTAATAACTTCTTTTATAAGCTATAATTGTAATTTACGTAATTAAATCTGAAAGCTCTTAATCATTGAATACAGTTTATTAAAACTTTCTGGGATAAGCGAAATAAATAGAAAAGCTCAACTAATAAAATAATTGTTTGCAGCTACTGGTATTATAATTAGAATGAGACAGATGTTAAAGAAAAAAGTTCGCATGTACTAGTATAGTTTACAAATAAAAAGATTGCGGTTATTACAGAAAAGTCTGTTTGTCTTAGAATCTGCTTAACTGTTTGATGTAAGTTTACTAATCGGGATTGAATTTCATTTATTATGTTTATAACTAAATTAAGAAATTAAATTGTATCGTTGCTGTATTTGATATATGGAATCATTTCAACACAACTCTTCTCTTACTAAAAATATTTTGATTATAGTCCAGCCTCTTATCATGTTAACGAATAACATATTATTTAAAAGCTTAATTTAAGTCTCTCTTTTTAAATGCTGTTTGAACTTCAAGTCTTGCATATTCTCGAAACTTCCGTGGTGTCGAATATGATGGTTTCACAATAGAAGATCATATAATGTTATGGTTCTGTATACGATAAATGTATATTCTTTACTATATTGAATCCGGTGGACTATATGGTCATCGAACCTCCCACCCAGCATCTCACACAAGTTTATCTAGAAATAATACAACTATTCATAAAATGTTGGCAAAAACGGTATCTTCAAGTATTTAAGAATATTAGAGTTTGGAATCGTTCAGTTATTCAAGCAGTGGTAGTATGTTTCACTTGTCCCATAATATAGTACCTAAAATGCAAAATTTTATTCCATTATAATACATCCTTGTAAAATTGCCTGTATTCGTAATTGTATACTAAAACGAATATCCAAATAGTATTCTTAAATCGACTTGCAATTCGAAAATCAAGACAAATTTTTATTGAACATAGCCCAGAGAATTTTTTTAATCAAATGACATCATTGAAATAGTAGCATAAATGTTAATTGGCTTAAGATAACGATCAATCTATTAAACCATTTTTTGTACCACATCAAACGATAATAAAATCTAGCTGTCGCCATCTCTTGCACAATATTCATAGCAAAAAATATAGAATTAACTTGCGACAAACATAAGCTGTATTTTCTTGAGAACAATTTTTTTTTTTTTTTCACAATCTTATTTATTCACATAAAATTTTACAATGTACCTAGTCTATAGACTAACAACATTTCTTTTTTGACCTAAATTGCTAAATTGTGTTTAATTAAGGTATCTCCATTGGTTTTCCTTATGTTCTATTTACTGGTGTTACTGCCTTACGCTGACTATAGTGCTAACTCAAAAGGTTTTACTCTTTTCAGTCTTCTCACTGCTTCCCTGTGGTCGAGTAGTTGGTTGGCCTCAACGTTCGGGTGATTCTGGAGCCTCACTTCATGCTTCCGTGCAGCATTGTTTACTTCTCTGGTGACAGTTTCCACTCTAAGGTTCCTGTGGAGGTCGCTATTACGTACATATCTACCAGGGGGCATTTACAATATCCCTTAGCACTCTGTTTTGGAATCTTTGAACGATATCCATGTTGCTTGGTTTAGTACAACCCCACAGCTGAATTCCATACATCCAAATGGGCTTTAATATCTGCTTATATAGCATCAATTTATTGTTTATTGATAGATTGGAGTTCCTTCCCATCAGCCAATACATCTTTTTATATTTGAGTCTGAGTTCTTCACTTTTTTTCTTGACATGGACCTTCCATCTAAGTTTGGTATCTAGATTCATCCCTAGATATTTTGCTGAGTTAGCATGTGGTAATGGGACATTATTTAATACCACAGGCAAATGATTAATTTTTCTGTTGGTGTAGTCAACACGTATGGATTTTGTTTCATTTAACTTGACACGCCATTGCTTCGTCCATCGATAAATTTTGTTCATCGCACTTTGAAGCTTATTGGTAGCTCCTTCTATGGTATCATCTACTACCAAAATAGCAGTGTCGTCTGCAAATGTGCCAATTATGGTATTCTGAAATAATGGAATATCGCTTGTGAATAATAAATATAGAATGGGTCCTAAGACACTTCCTTGTGGTACTCCAGCTTTGATCTTTTTAATTTCTGAGTATGATTGTTCCTGTTTAACACGAAAGTGTCGCTCTGTAATGTAGGCTTTTAATATTTGGTAGAATTGTGAAGGTAGAATGTTCTGGAGTTTGTGCAGAAGACCTTCATGCCAAACTTTGTCAAACGCCTGGGCCACGTCAAGGAAGACTGCTGAGCAGATTTTCTTTTCTTCGAGTGATCTTTCTATGATATCTGTTATTCTATGAATTTGATGGATTGTAGAGTGTCTATCTCGAAATCCAAATTGATGTGTGGGGATTAATTCCTGCCTTTCAATTATTGGTTTCAATCTTTTTAAGAGAAGTCTTTCAAATAGTTTTGACATAATAGGCAGTAACGAAATCGGTCTATGGGATGTTATTTCGTTTGGTGGTTTTCCAGGCTTAGGTATCATAATCACCTCCGCGAACTTCCATACATTTGGTACATATTTCATCCTGAAAGCTGCATTGATTAGAGTTGTTCATTTTTTAATGCCCTTCTTCGATAGCTGTTTTAAAATTTTTCCTGTTATCAGGTCATAGCCTGGCGCTTTGTTCGGATTTACATTTTTTTTATTTCATTAGTCAATTTCGCAGGGGTGGTCAGAGCGGTTTCTTGATCAATAGTTTCCTTTACTTCTTGGAATTCTTCTCTCTCTCTTGTACCTCATTAGGCTGAAAAATACTTTCTAGATGGTCAGCGAAAGCTTTTGCCTTTTCTTCATTGCTTCTGGCCCAATTTCCATTGCTTGTTCTTATGGGTGGTATTTGAGTTATTGGTCTTTTCATTCGTTTGGTTGTCTTCCACAAAGAATAGTCAGTATCCTTTTCATATCTTAATGACTGTAGATATGAGTTTATTGTATCATTTTTAATGTACTGGATTTCCCTCCTGAGTCGCTGTGTCAGGTTATTCAGTTTGTTTTTATCTGCAGGCATCCTGGTGTATTGCCATTTCTTCCTGGCTCTCCTTTTTTCTTCGACAAGTTCCCTGATTTCTTTTGGGTAATTTGTACCTATTGTTCTTCTTTTGAACTCCGGCGTATGATTCCATGCTTACTATTGTACGTCATTTATGAATTTTACGATTTTTTCATCTAGTTGTTCTTCTGTTTTTAACGGTACATT
The DNA here is from genome assembly GCA_951394425.1 of Tipula unca. NCBI lineage: Eukaryota > Metazoa > Arthropoda > Insecta > Diptera > Tipulidae > Tipula > Tipula unca. The sequence continues at coordinate 94,211,425 of OX596382.1, forward strand.
AAGTTTTATTCTACTATTCAGCTCTTCTTTGAATGTCTGTATATTTATTTGTCAGAGTCGGGTTGCATTCTTTTGAGATTATTTTTTCACTGAGAGTAAGTAGTATTGAAGAGTGATCGGAGCTTGAATCATACCCCTCTTCGATTTTAACATAAGTTGCTGGAAGTTTTCTAGTTATAAAGAAATCTAGTAGATCAGGTATTTTATTATTATCTGTTGGCCAGTATGTCGGTTTGGCAGTAGAATGCCAATTATATCCAACTTCTGTCATTGCTCCAAGAAGTTCTTTACAGAGTAGTGATTATTCTTGATCCCCAATGAGTATGTTTCGCATTGAAGTCTCCGCCAATGATGTACTTATCGCCTAAGCTTTCCAGGAAGTGTACGTAGTGTACTTTTTTAAGATTACATCGTGATGGGCAATAAATTGCTGTTACGGCTAATGACTGATTTTTAGTTTTAATGCTGACGGTAGTTGCTTGTATTTCTTTTGTTTCATATTTTTTCTCTTCGTAATGTTGTATATTACTTTTTATTATTATCGCACTTCCTCCACTGGCTGTATTTTCTGGGTGTATTGTATGGTATACTTGATAACCTCTAAATTTTATAAACGATTGTTTTGTAAAGTGGGTCTCGGATATGAGACAGATATCAATTTTTTGAATGTCCAATAATAGTTGCAATTCTTGCTGATGTTGCAATAACCCATTGGGGTTCCATACTAGTATTCTAATGTCGCTATTCATTCTAAAATATGGGTGACAGGAGCAGTCCTGATGCTGTTTTCTAGTTTCGTTAGTCTTTGAATGATTGATCCAATAGCTTTCGAAACTAACTTCATCCAAATGTTTGCAACATTTCACTATAACGGTCAAAATCGTTTTTCAGTTCTGCTCCCCCTTTAGCAACTTCAGCATATGAGATACATGGTGCTTGAATTATTTGATAAGCAGAGAACAATTGAATTCAAATAATTTTGGATTTATTTTTTCACCAGAAAACGGTCTAGAAGTATGTTATAGATTTAATTTGTAATTTTTGTATTTGCAGTATGAAAACATTCATGTGGTGTCAAATAGTTAAGTAGTTCGACTTTAATATTTAAAATGTACACCTAGTGGCAGATATTAAAACTAAAATTTGTATAATACTAGATTACTTTTTTGGACTATTTAATTCTTACGAGGGTTTGTCCAATGCAATTGTTGTTGTATAAAAATACAGCTACAGACGCAATTTGCAAACAGCACTAATCGAAGTAACAAAGGCGAAGCGTGAAGAACCAGATACAAAATTCAGTTGAACATTTTGATTGTCATGGTGAATTTCCAATACTGTTAATAAATCAAAATATGAAATAAAATAATTGAAACATGTTACCTTAACGAGACGATAAATTAAAAACGTTTTGTTACATAATAGTTGTACGAAGAGATTTTTTATAATAAACTAGGATGGCAGGGCATTTAAGTAATTGTTTGGCTTGAGTGTTAAGATTATCAGACGCGCTATATTCATAAACCGAGTGGTTAAGGCTGTGACGTTTGGATCGGGAAGTACCGGGTTCGAATCCCAATAGAGGCAGGATGCAAAAGTGATTCTTCATCCATGATTTCGATCAGGATGATTAAGAACACATCTATGACCTTCTGTTGGAGTGCAGAATTCATGGGCTCGAACCATCGTTCATGTCAGTACAGGATGACATGGAGCTGTACAATGTGTATAAAACTCGGACCTGTAGCCGTTAAAATGTTAATCTCTCAATTCTCAAGTCGTACATGTAGATTTATCTCACAAACAAAAAAATTTCATAATGATTTCATTGTGATAACCATAAAAGAGTTAACATTTTGTTTGCAACATAATAATTATGTTATTCCCTACCAGTCTTTCTGTTATTTATCCTGTGTTGTAATGTTTTATTTATGTTTTTTTTTATTATTATGAATTAAATTCTATTTTCAAAATATTATTTTGTGTTTTTGTGAAGTTTTAAACACTGTGTGTAACTTGATATGTCAAATGTGAAATAAACGTTAAAAAATTATAACTTTTTTGATCATTTTTATTTTTGGTTCTAAAAATATAAACATAATTATTATGTAACACAATGAAAATCTTTTTTCGTTACATAACGAAATGTATAGCGTTATGAGTATTACAATTAGAAATTAATTTTGATTTTGTTTGTTGCCGCCGTTTATGGTTATACACATGACTTAAATCTATAATGAATTACTTCCCTGTGAAGGATTTACTGAAGTAATGATAAATCATTTATTTATTTATAAGGAGATAATTCTACAAATATGACTTGTGTAATGATACATAATAGAAAATAATAAAGATAAAAATAAAGCTATAATAAAATAAGGTTGAAGCAAAATGCTTCACAGGATTTTAATTGTCTCTAAGCACTGTTCGATGTGTTTTGTAAAGCACATATTTCCAACAAAAGTAATATCTAGGTCTTTAGTTTCGAATACTATTTATATGGTACTGTTGTTCAACAGGATTTACGTTTTGATGGAATGATATGTTCTTACATTTATTGATAATCAGATAAAGCAGGTTGGATTGACACCAGGCTACCAGATTAAACATGTCTTCTTACATTCTGACGGTATGTTGACATTTTCCAAGGTTTTGTAGATTTTGAAATCATCGAACATTAAGGACTTCGGTATAACATCAGTTACTTCATTGATGAGAATGATGAAGCTCCAATGGCCAATATGGGAACCTGGTGGTACGCCAGAAGAAACTTCAATTAATTTGGATCTTTTATTTCCGATTTCAACATATTGAATATTGCTCAGGTAATATTTAAACCATTCCACGAAAACGCCGGAAAAGCCAAATTTATACAAAAATCATAATATTTTGCAATGACTGATCAGCGGATAACCGATTTGAATAATTTGTATATTATCAGTTTAAATAATTTGGCGATTGATGGAATTGACATTTACATCTCTATAATATGAAATATCATTCCTTGATCCAATTTTGAAAATTGATGTCACTCAGGTTATTTTTCCACTTCACAATAGGGTGTCTGTATCGATACGTAATAATGACCATCACTTGGTTTGATATATATTTATCGACGTAATTGTATTTTTTAAAGTTGTATAATATCTCCTACGATACTGGTGACAGCCTATGCTGACACCGCACTTCTAATTTATTTCGATAGATTTGTGATTAAAATCGTAAATAACAAATAGCGATGATGACTCGATAGTTTTGAAGAGTTTACATCAGGTTTAACGTTCTGTCTCGGCCATTTTGTAAATATCACAAATTTGGTTCAGATGTGAATCGAACATTGTACACCGATCACTAGACACCCCATATCCGAATCAGCATTGAGAGGCATCAGTTTTTTTATTTCTGCGTCATGAGTCCAACTAATTGATGGTATAGATTAAAATTCACCGTCATTGAAATTATGCCGGTTGAGTTGGCTATGTTGTTAATTTTCACTATTGTATCACAACAGAAGTCGTGATATATTAAAGGAGACTTTTTATTTGTCGTTACTTTAACACATACTCTCGATGGATGAGCTGGACAATTGAATTAATTAATTTGATATTGCTGTATCGATAGCTATGAGTATTTTTTTATTTTATTAAAACGGTTGGAACCTACTGAGGTTCCGCACTCAATGTCACAATGGGCCCACGGTGCAAACCAAGAGGATCTATCCGTATTCGCAGGAGCGTACTGCAATCTTAGCAAACTGTAAAAGTTTGCACCAAGGAATGGATACTAACTGATCTACGTTCAAAGATCCGGAAGAGAACACTTGGGATCTAGCTCCGACAAAGGCGGGACAGCTGCAGAGGTAGTGTATGCAGTCGTCCACTTCCTCTAGGCAGTCGTCACAAAGAGCATACTGTGCTAGTCCCATGCGTTGGATATGAACCTTGAAACGTTCATGGCCGGTGATAAGTGCGACCAAAATTCTGAGCTGGTTCTTTTTTAGGGATAATATATAATTAGTGAACCTCAGGTTGAGGAGTAGAACGCCACTTCAGTCTCAGCTCAAGTAGAGCGAACTTCTTAATAGCGTCTTTTCCACCGTTGAAGGATAGAGGAATTGCTGGTTCGGGGTCAACAAAATTACTACGCGAACCAGCTTTCGCTAAAAAGTCAGCAACCTCATTTCCCTCAACACCACAATAGGCAGGCACCCACATGATCCTTACTCTCATGTTAGAGCAAAGGAGATGAATGTAGTGCTTGCAATCTTTGACTAGTTTGGACATAGTCAAAGGATTAATGAGGGTATTAAACACGGTTTTACTATCTGTGCAGACAATAATATCCCTCCCTAAAACGCTAAACTTCAACGCCTCAACCGCACAATGTGTAAGTGCAATTAATTCAGCTTGAAAAACCGTGCAGTGTTTGCCCAGACTACCCGAGAATCTTAGCTCATATTTAGGACAGTAAGATCCAAACCCTGCACTGACTTCCGAACGAGAGCCATCCGCAAAAAAAACTATTGACTCAGACAACTGTCGATAGAAATCCTGAGATAGCCACCATTCTCTCGAAGGGAAAACTACGAAGAATGAGTTGGTGAAGTTAAATTCAGGCAATAGCCTGTCATTCACCATTTCCAGCTCTGGAATATGTGACTTATACTTATTGAGAATCTGTCTATGCCCCGTACAAGTCCCGAAGGCATTCGATGCCCCAATGCACTTTAGTCAATACGAAGCAGAACACGCTGTACCCAGAATGTGGGACTGCAATTCGGACAGATGTAGAATAGACTCCATAGCAAGAAGTGGAGCAGACGACATAGCCCCGGTTATAGCCCTACAGGCTGTCCTCTGCAATCCATCCAGCCTTGCTACCGAAGATATCAGTTCCACAACCGGCCACCAAACAACTGAAGCATACGACAGTAAGGGTAAAACCAGTGATTTATAGATGAAAGACATCATCTTGGGGGTCAGACCCCAGGAATTGGCAAAGGCTCTTCTGCGTTGATCGATCTTCGTTCACTTTTATTTCATTTGCCGGTCTGCATGCAGCGAAATTATGCACACCTGTTTCTAGGATTAGTCCAGGCGCCGTATATCTAATATACATATATTACCGCGGGTTCGGGTATTCACTGAAATAATCGAGAAACTAACACAATAATGAACTAAAGAAAAATTGTTTGAAATCCCAATTACAAAAAATCTTCAAAGATCGCTGGTAGATTTGGAAATTCCAAGTCAATCAAATTTTTTGTTCTGTAATTATTATTATTTTGTTATTCCTCTCGATCATTCTAGTTGTTGAGTACATAATGTAAAACTATGTGTATATATGTACATATGTATGTATGTATTACCATTGAACAGTAACAAAAAAATTGAGTTTATTTACCTTCAAACATTGAACTTAAAAAATTGTTTTGTTTATATTATTTCAGATCGAAAAACGGAGCACAGCAGTTAAAATGGCACGATCATTAAAGGAAAAGGTGGGAATAACAGAATTAACAACAAATAGTAGCAACTTATGGCGATCGCTATTGGCTGAATTTTTAGGAATTTTCATTTTAAATTTCTTCGGCTGTGCATCATGTGCAGCTGGTAATAGTCACATCATGGTAGCATTAGCATTTGGTCTAGCTGTGTTTATGGCAGTTATGGTATGTAAAAAATTAAACATTATGTTTACGTAAGGTTTTAATATATTATTTAAGTTAGTTTAATCGTATAAATCATTGGATCCAATGAATTGAAATACATTTATAGAAATTAATGTTGCATTTACCTTAAATGAAAATTATATTATGATGTACAAGTCCAAAATATATATATATATATATATATATATATATATATATATATATATATATATATATATATATATATATATATGTATATATATATATTATATATATATATATGTATATATATATATATATATATATATATATATATATATATATATATATATATATATATATATGTATATATATATATTATATATATATATATGTATATATATATATATATATATATATATATATATATATATATATATATATATATATATATATATATATATATATTTATATGTGAATAATACTAAAATGGTATTAAGATACATAGAAATTATGTAATACACGCATATAGAATTGTTTAGTATCCAAATTTAAAATTGAAGTCGACAATGTCATAATATGACCAAGCTAAATATCGCAGAGTTCGCCATTCGATTAATAATGACCCATGTTTTGATTTTTGTCTTACTTAAATATTTTACATTAATTCTAATCATTCAATTACCTATTTAAAAACAATACACGAACAGCGGCAATTAAAATTGTATATACTCGTATACACCCCGAAACAATGATATGAACGGAAATAAACTACCTTAAATAATATTTACAATTAATTATTTCATGTAATTGATGAAGACTGATATGAATATAGATTTACAATATGATTTTATTGTATGTATAAAACATAGTTTTTTATTATTATTATTATTATTTAGACAATTGGGCATATTAGTGGTGGACACATAAATCCAGCTGTTACGTGCGGCATGATTGCGGGAGGAAAAATCAAAATTATTCGTGGCATATTATACATCATAGTACAGTGTGCAGGCGCTGCCGCTGGTACCGCATCATTCCGGGTACTAAGCATAGAAACAAGAGATGCAATTGGTCACACAACTTTAGCAATTGGCCTTAAACCGCTTCAAGCATTGGGAATCGAATTCTTCTTAGGATTTTTACTTGTTTTATGCGTTTTTGGTGTATGTGATTCGAACAAACCTGATTCAAGATTTATTGCACCATTGGCTATTGGTTTAACGGTAACACTTGGTCATTTGGGTGCTATTCGTTTGACCGGCTCAAGCATGAATCCAGCTAGATCATTTGGAACAGCCGCTGTTTATAATGAATGGGAAAATCACTGGGTAAGTGCTTTTAATTTATAATTTTAAAAAAATACATAAATTAAATCAAAATGAGTTAAATAAACATCGAAACAAGTTTTAATTCATTTCGTATACATGGCTAAACCTTTTTATATATTTTTTTAGTTATTACTTTTAAGATATAATTTATTAGAAATGAAACAAAAAAATCAACAATTCTTAGAATAACAAAAAAGTATATATACAAACAAAATTTCTTAAATCAAGGTTAAGATTAATATAATTGTTTGTTGTTATTTTTATTAATGATGAGGCGTAGGCTATGAACAATGTAACGTTATAATATATTATTTTTAGAATAAATGTAATACACTTCTTATGTATACGTAATGTTGTTCTAAAATATAAAAAAAACTATATTCGGTTTATTGGCCTTCGAACCTAAAGAATGCAATATAATACTCCGATAAACTCTTTAATTTAAAACTAAAGTAGTAATGTTAAATTATACAAATGAATTTTAAAATGCTATATAAGATAAGATCATGGACATATTTAACTTATGTGGAGTCGCTCTATCGGCTGCCCGATTTGGATAAGTGATTCATCAAATGAAAGCTACAGTACATATATGCACGGTGAACAAAAAGTACGAATACAAATGAGAAATTTTTCGATTTCATTTTTATTTTAAATAATTAACCCAACGTCTAATAATTATTCATAACATTTAGTTTAATTAATTCAATTATTCGTTAGACTGTTGGAATTATATTAGATTTCTTCGAGGTAGTATTTTGCGTTGATTTTCACTCCTTTTTCTATAAATCTTAAAGGGAATTTTGTTGTCGTCCTTATGGCGCCCCAAACCTTAATAGATAAAGCACCCTGTTGAACTGGAATGTATTTTCTGTCTTAGGGGTTTGTTTATATTCTTACTGACCAAACCCAATTATTCTGGTAACTGTGCGTCTGTTATAGCATAAATAATTTCTCATCAGAAAAGATGAATTTTAAATATTGGATAAACTGTTAAGAAGCCTATTAAGTATTGAAGATACTCCTTCACACCGTTTTTACTTTGCAGCTTGGTGAACCTCCATGAATTATATGTTTTTTTGAGGGTCTTAAAGATAAATATTTTTTTAAAATTTTCAGTATGAATAGCTGAGAAATATTCAAGTCTTTAGCTATTTTTCTTCTTCTCTGGGGATTGCGCCGAATCAGTTCCCTTACTCGGTGAACAAGCCCCATTTAAAAACTTTTATATAATGAAGTGTCTAACTTCGAATAACTGAAAACAAAAATGTGCAACAAATGTTTCATTTGGCCTATAACCTTTGTTCACCGTGTAAATTGGGCTTGTTAAAGGGATACAGAATTGAAATTGATTCGTTTTTAAATGCGTAAATTTATATGGAAAGTAGTAGAGGAAGAAATATCAAATTTTGACTATAATATTGATTTTCCATAAATAAATTATAACGGTGTGGGCATAACATTTACTCGATCTTAAAAACTGTTGATACATAACCACATTTCTAAAAATTAATTCGTTTCTAATACATGGCTGAATAACACCTAATCTTCTTTATGTTCTGTTTATATATTTACAGTTATACTGGGTTGGGCCCATTCTAGGCGGCATTGCAGCAGCACTACTCTATACACAAGCATTAAAAGCACCAGAAAATTTGATTACAATTTCAGAAAAATACCGCACAACTGCTGATGAAAAAGAGGTAACGTAGTTTTTATTTTCACGTTTTTCGTAATACATATACATATACTTTACTATAAAGTTATAACATTGTATGATTTCCGAAATAAACGTAATTATTTATTAATGTGTATCGCTGTTTTTACAATTTATTCAACTAACTTGTTATCTGGAAACCATAAATGTTTTAACTATATAAAACATAAAGAAAAATTAATTTAAAAACCGCTACTATATATTTTTGGTTTACTTAATCAGAGCTAAAATTTTAAAATGTTGGTATGAGTTCTATATTGTTTTTAACTTTCATCCGAGTTCTGATTAACTAATGGGATTTTTTGTTATGTTTTGATTTTTTGATATACAACATATTTTTTTTTACATATATTGGCATATTTTTAGGTAAAAACTATTGATTTAAAGTACATAGATGAAGAATAGATTAGTTCTAAAAGTTATAAAAACCATTTATATCTATTATTTCATATTTTTAAACTATAAAACACGTAAATTATCTTTAGATTAGGTATGTAGTTGTCCAAGTTAATTTCTATTTTAATGTTTTTGTATTATTTAAATGCTAAATATTGCTAATTTTTTTGGGCCAACTAAATTCTAATACTAACACAAAATTTTATAAAATTATTTGATGAATCATATAATTATCGAGTTAAATTAATTAAATTCATATTTTTTTAAATAAGCCAGCATCAGCTTGGAATGTAAGTGGTGGAGTAAGTAAATTAATGGTGCAAAAGTAAAACTAAACTAACAAAATCGCATGCTTTTTGAGCTACATAATTATATTGAAGAACATCGAAGAAATCGAAATTTATTTAAGATCCTTATCGATGACCTGCATAATTACAAAATTATTTCATCAAAAAATTAATCCATTCTGTTCTATTTTTAGATGAGACGATTGGATACCAAAGGAGAAGATTATCCTTAATTATTTCAAAATTTATTGTAATCAATCAATATTTAAATTAAGCAAAATAATATTTTAATAAAATAAAAAATAATTTAATTTGCGCTTAATTCAAATTTTAAATATATTTCTTTTAAATAATTTTATACATTTTTTACGACATATTTCGCTTTTTTTTTAAATATACGTGTATAATAATTTAAAATGTGTTTGTATACAAATTTGTACTAAAAATGAACAACCAACCGTAATTGTAACAAAAATACTCACCAACCATGAATCAAGCGACAGGTGCACGTACTAAAATAAATGAGCTTTCCTACTTAAAATTGTTTCAAAAACAGAATCAAATAAAAATATTTTTTGCCCAAAAAGTTTTATTAGTTAGTATTAGAATTTCACGACATCTTTCGACTGTCGCTTTATGTTTTCGTAATTCATGTTCATCAATATGATGCCGTCTTACAAGGATAAAACAGGTTTATTGATTCCAGCCTGAATTTAAAAATAACTTCGGAATACATTGACGACATAAATAAAATTAAATATTCGATCATGAAGTGCAAATGAATTAAGGGATTTTGATAATATTAAATTATTAAACAATAAAATTGAGATCAAAGATCAACTAAATTATTTTATAAACTGAACTATATAATAAGATTTAAGACATACAACTATAGACCTCTGTGTTTGATTACGATAAGTTTTATTTTTTAGTACAAATTGCTGAATTTAGTAACATAATGATCAATCAAAAATTTTAAAACCGTTTTAATTATTACTTATAAAATATATTATAATTAATTTACGATCAAATAAACATATTATATAATAAATAAATTTATTTAATATGTATGTACATTATTAATTGTAATAGAATGAAAATAAAATTAAAATAAAACTATGTGTGATGTGTTTTTAAAAACAAAAAAAGCATTTATTTACTTTGTCCATAATATTGTATACGAAGAAATTTTTCAAATTCGTAAAATAAAAAATTAAATTAATAATTGCGACTTAAAAAAAAATATTTAAATAATTTAATTATACAGTTTACTTTGCCTTTGTTTGGGGTTTATCGGGACTTGATTTCGTTGCAGTGCTGGGTCCCGGTGCCTGTGATGTTTTCTTAGTCACCTTTGATGCCATCCGAGCATCTGAGATTTTAGTAGATGCACTATTTTTTAAGATTATAGCACCATCTTTCATTTCAATTTTTCCTTCTTTTTTCATTGCATCAACTTGAGTTTTAGTCATACGTACTTTTTGAACTTTTACCATACGATCGCCAATTTTCATTTCACAGTATTTGGCGTTAGGTTCAGATGACTGCTGCGGTGTTGAAGTCGCTAATGGTTGAGTTTTATTAACAGGCTTAGCGACTACCTGTGAATTAACTCTAGGCGGAGAAATCGAACTATTACTTGAAGTAGATTGATTACGAGATTGCGAAGTTTGTGCAATTGGTTTAGATTGAGATTTTGTAACGGGTGATTTTGCTTGTGGCGACTTTGTAAGTGGTAACTTTGTAGATGGTGTTTTTGTAGGTGGCAACTTAGGTTGGACTGTAGTCTTTTTTACAGTTTCTTTAATATCATTTGTTTTTTGGACTGGAACCGTCTTAATTGGTGGTGTTTTGTTAGCAACTGTGTTCAAAATTTTTGGAGATGATTTCTCATTGTCATCGTTGTTTTTTGGCTTGGTTTCGGTTTCCTTTTCCTTTTTAAAAACAGTTACACTACGAGGTAAATTATTTAATACCTTTTGTATATCAGTTGATTTAACGCTCTTCTGTTTTTTATCGACCTCTATGGCATGTTCATTGTTTGGTTTTGATTCCGTACTTTTTCCGCTGTACTGCAGAAATTTTGTAATTTTCTCTTGTGTGGATATTTTCTGTCCCCTATTAACTGCGGGGGATTCATCTTCAACAATTTCTTCTTCAACACCTGGATCATAATTTTCATCATCTGGATCATCTCCCGCATCCATAGTAAATTCATCATCCTTATTTTCTTCATCTTCATCTTGATTATTATCTTCACCATCGCTTATTTCCGTTTTTATCATTCTAGCATAATTTTTTTGAATATTTGGTCGAGCCGAACGTCTTATTTCAAATTCGGCCAAGACTTCAACGTTTTCTTCCTTTAAATTTTCAATGTTTTCAACTTTATTTAAAATTTTTGGGGCTTTCTTTGAACTTTGACTGTAACCATATATCTTGGATTTTGCTGTTACGATTTCTTCCAAAACATTACCATTGTTACTTACAATGTCTGTAATTTCTTCATCTTCTTCCATTGAAATCGACTTATTTTGGTTTTGAATACTATCAATTATATTGACATGTTCATTGCCGCGATGATCTTCGCGATGTTCTTCCAAGCAATGAATCTCTAAATTTTCCAACACTGGGTAAATTAAATCACAATAATCACAAGGATATTGTTCCCCAGTAGCATGTAGCTTTATATGCTCTGTAACATCGTCCAATTCTTCAAACTTTTCTTTGCATAGCGGACAAACCAAATTTTGTGTTGCATGTACCGCTGAATGATAAATTAACTCATCCCGGGAATGGAATATTAATTCACAATCGGAACACTTGTATATCACTTCACCAAGTGAATGTGATCTCAAATGACGAGACAAATGATGACTCAGCAAAAATGATTTTGGACATAATTTGCATGGATATGGGCGTTCACCAGCATGGGCAGTTAAATGGCGAGCTAATTTTCCACGAGTCATAAAACTTTTGTCACAATACTCACAGGAGAATGGTTGATCGGCTGCATGGATAACTTTATGACGCTCTAGTCCCTGTTTAAAAGCAAAACTTTTGGAGCACACATCGCACTGAAATGGGCGATGTTTCCTATGCGTCACAGCATGCTTATTCAATTCGTCTAGTGATAGAAACGCCCGATCACAATGATCACACAAAAATTTCGGTTGATCTGTGTGAACTTTCTCATGTCTAAATAATAGGGTAGATCGTGAGAAACATTTCTTGCAAACAACACATTGATAGGGTTTCTCGCCTGTGTGAATGGAGACGTGTTTCCCCAAATCATATTTGCTATAGAAGCTTTTAAAGCATACGCTACACTGAAAACCACGTTCGCGGTTATGATTCGTCATATGCAATTCGAGAAGTTGTTTTAAAGGGAAAGTCCGTTCACACTGCTCACATGGAAATACATTAGTCTCTACAGGCGGTGCAAATTTCATAGGATCATCTAATTGTGCTTCGTCATCATTTTTCTCAATCAGCTCCGTAAAGATTTCGACATTGCCCATTTCATCAGTTTTAATAATTGGTTCACTCAAATATTGCTGATGTTTCTTCATTTTTGCCACAGAATTGTTTAAAATTTTCGGCATGTTGTTAAGTAATTTTTTTGGCTGTTTTGGTGGTGCATCTTCCTGTTTCACTACTCGTGTAGCGGCTTCCGGCATCTGGTAATTATTATTTGATAAATTCGGGTTTCCTTTAGGTTTTGCAGATTCAGATAATTTTGGTCGCTTCACTTGAGGTTCTCCTGTTTCAGATATCTCATATACCGTTTCCCCGCTATCATCCTTTACTCGCAATATTTTTGGTTCCTTATTAATTATGGTCTGTGTGTTTCTCGCTCTTGGTTGTTCGGCAACTACAGCAACACTGGTTGATTCTCGTTTTACAACTGGTTTTGTTTGAGGAGCTGGTTTATTTGGCTGTTGCGGCGAAACAGATTTTCCAGTGGAACGTTTAGCTTTATCATCTTTAGATGACTACAAACAAATCAAATTTTAAAACTCCAAATTATTATAAAATACAATAGTATATTACCAATAACATTTCGTTTGGGATTTTCAATGTTTCCAGTGGGTCCGGCCAAATACCGGTTAGTGGGTATTGCTTCAACTTAGTATCTGAAAATTTGCAGTTTTGCTTAAATCGATAGCAATAATCCATCAGTAAACGGCAGGAACCACATACTGTAGTTGGCATTGTATCATTGCTGAAAACCTTGAATATTATAAAACAGTAAAAATATCATCAAAACAACAAACCACCATAATGCCAGTATGTATTGCACCTAAACACCATTCTAATTTTGGCGGGATAAGAGTACAATAATATTACTTGAGAAACAAACCAAAAATGCCGTATAATAAACCGAGCAAAACTCAAAATGTAAAATTTAAAATGGCATTTTACCATCTAAAATTTTCAATAACTCACCTCAATTGATGTACATGCTAATATTTGTACAGGTAATGACACTTTCGTATTAACACGACTTTCAGCAGAGTGAATATTAGTAAGTGGTTCTTCTTGTGTCATGCAAAATCGACATATTCGCTTGACTTTTAATTCTTCTTCGCGTTCATCCATTGTTTTACACAATTTATTTGTTAATGCAATAATTTTTCAGTGTAACAATTTACCACTTAATTCTATTTATTGACAACTTATTATAATTTACTATATAATTATTAAATAGTTTAACTCAAATAAAAAGAATTTTAGAAGTACAAATTATTTTCATCTACAATTTTCCACCAAAGACAAAAAATAGAATTCAAGATGGAGATTTTCTTAGCTTCGCGTTCTTATAAAAAAAAATATGTATGTAGTAATAAAATAGGTATATAACATGATAATAGATGACTCTGAACTTCAAATCAAACATATTTTGGAAAATATTGTTATTAATAATTTTAGTATTGCTTTAAGTTTTATTAAATTGTATTTAAATAAATTAGTATGTAGGTACATATATTAATTTATATTTTTATTTATTTATTTTATTTTTATTAAATTCCCTATAAATAAAAAAGTAAATTCAGCCTAGAGTCATCTATGAAATATATATTAAACTAAGCATACTTTTTTTTATCACCTACAAAAAAATATAGGATTGGTATAAATTAAATTAATTTTTGTAAAATAGATATCGGAACAATATAACTACCGATGATTCACTTTATTTATTGAACTCACAGTACAACGAACAGAAATCTTATCCACTTATGTAAAAAAAATCATAAATTAAAGTTGAACAAACAGCGCTTTGTAAATATGCCGGCAAAATTTTCGTTTTAAAGTTTTATAACAGATTTTATTTATGTACTGCCATCTAACTATCTATTGAAGTAATGTAATAATAAACCAAAACAAACTGGAAAAAATTGTATATACGTACGTTTGTGCATACCGTATGTTCTTTAATTATAAAATTCGATTGTGTCGTTTGCACGAATTTCATATACTTTTATTAAAACTTTATCTTTGCAATACAAATATAATTATTGTCGATTATTTAAAGCATATGTGATTAAACACGCTGGCCACAAGCTACTCAAACAACAGTTATTTAAGGCCCGAATTTAATTTGATAACCAAAATCCATATCATTTCTAAAGGATGTGTACACAAAGTATTGATGGTCACACCCACGATAGACTACCCAAATCCAAATAAAAATTTCATCCTAATCAAATATCAAAAATCACAAGCAAGGTGATATACGAAGTAACTTTTGTTTGCAAAATTATTTTAAATTCCAAAATGCAAAATTATTTTTTGGAAGGAATAAAAACTACAGTGCAACGATTATTTCTGATACGTTTTTGTACAATAATGTTACTGTACATTTTGTATGGAAAATAACGAATCTATTATATCGGTGCTGGAATTCCGATTGATCGTTAACTACATAATTGCACAAGACTATTGCGTAGTGTACAAATGTATATCCTTAAAAAATTCTATTTATAATTTATGGTTAAAATTTGTTCACCAGATGTCAACTAATTCGCTGCAAATCGCTGAAAATCAAATACATACATAATCTGAAAATGTTTTTATTTTATTGATCTATTTTGTATTGCCATCTATTAGAAAATTGAAGAATCATCCTAAAAAACATTAGAATAAACCGGAAAAGATACTTTTCATATTTGAATTTTATTGACTAAAAATTTAATTTTACAAAAAAAATGTTACATTAATTAAAGTAACACTATATCGACTTAAAAACGTAATTCCGGTTTGTTTTTTATCATATATGTATCAAGCGTTTCCCAGAATGTCATCAATACTGCACGATCCAAATGGCGTTTCGTACGAGATAAACTTAATACTTTAACCGCCCATCGTGCAACGTTCGCATCAAGTTTCATTTCATCGTAACGAATATGATAAGCATTAACTAAAATTTAAATAAAATGTATTTTTGATTATAAAACAAATATTTCAAGTGAACATACTTTTTGAAAAGATTTCGACAGGATTACCATCCCATGGCCACCCTTTAAATTGCCAAGCTGGTCCCATAACAAATACAGCAACAACACGACTCCAATCTTGCGCCGTTAGTTTATTTGGATTATCAATAACTCGATATGGCACAGTCATATCCTTTGTTTTTCGTCGTTGTATTAAAAGTTCATTTTCACGTTGATATCCTTGAGATTTTTTCTCCTCAGCAGAAAGAAATCGAAGTTCTTGTAGAATGTCCTTGGCATTATACATATTGATCAAACTGGTTGGCGCCGACGGGATTACAATAATGGGTGTACGTGAGGTACGCTTATTTTGGCTTGGTGGCAACATACGGGCCTGTGCCGTCGGAATTAATTCCTTTGGTCTCCCCGGCGGTAATGGTGACATATTTGGATTCGGTTTTCGCTGTTGCGCCGACCCTTCTGTCACTGACTTTAGAGACATACCGTGATATGTTCCCAAAGTGTCAATTTTAAATCCTTCGGTTTCTTCACGTTGGCGATTGAAACGTTCTTGATCGTAACGATTGTATTGAGCCGGTTGTGGAGTTGGCCGTGTAATACGCGGTGGTTCAGGAAGCTTGATAGGTTGTTGAACAGGACGTGATCGTCCTTCTTCGCGTGCTTTAATGCCTTGTAATATAGCAAATATATTTTTAGCAAATATTTTTCCAGTACTTTGAAGTATTGTTGTCCGGGTTCGCCATTGCCGCTCACGGCTGATAATATCCTTGGTCGAATCTACATCAAAGTCTAAAATGGCTCGCAAATCTGTGCCCATTGTGTCATCATTATCATTACGTTTAATGGTCGTTCTCTTGTTGGCCAAACGTTTTGCTTTGATAGCTGCAATTTTTTCGACCGACATAGTCTCCGACAACGATTTGATATTATCAATATTCACCGAAACCTCCTTTTTATTTACATCAAGACGCGCAGCCAATTGTTCCTTAACTTTTTGTACTTGAGTATCTTCAAAGCGAGCTTTTTTCGCCATAATATCATTAAAATCTGACTCAGCTGGTCGTTTGACTTGTGTCGGTATTTCAAGTGGCGCACTTTTATCAATACTCCCACATGTTTGTATTTCTCCATTTAAATAGGCTAACAACTCTTTACGATCAGGCCGATTTACAGCAGGAATATCCTCCGCCGCGCATTGACGCACATACACAGAGTGCTGGAGTTGTACATTTTTCAAAAGGTACAACAAACATTCCAACGTATAGTATTCCTTTGATGTTCCATTTTTACCAGAACTAAAAATTGTTTCAAAATATTAGTAGATTCAAAACAATACAAACATTACACATTGAAATTACCCATATTTCAAATAATTTGTTTTCACATTTTTAGGCCACGAAAATTCACCAAAAATGATATGCCCTTCACGTTCGATTATTTCTTTCTTATTGATATTATATTGTCGCAACAAACTTAACGGATCTGCCATTTTCGTTTACTAATAGATTTACTCCAGTTTAAAATGGAAACACTTAGATATTTTATTATTATAATTTCACTTTCCACTGTAATCAACACAAACTTCTATCGCCATTATTGACGTATTGTATTGTCAAATAATTTCTTATTCATAAATGGTATAAAAAACTATACGTTTTAGAACAATCGAATATTTATTATGGCAGTACTAATAATTATAGTAAGCTTCATAATTAACTAACTCCGAATAGAAACGAGTAATAAAATGGTGGTTCAAGTTGAGTCGAACTTAGGTTATCTTTCACTAATATGTAATATATATAATACAGTATGACCTATTTTTCTATGGTTGCTAGAATTTTGACGATTCTTATGATTTAACATTTCGGAACATACATATATTAGTCATAGTTCAAAAGTAAATATCACAGAAAACTTGCTCTATTTTTAGTTGCGATTAACGTTTGTATATATGTGAAAATGCCAAGGATTTGTTTCTAGATATCGCTCTAGTTTTTATATATTTCACCAGATTTGAGACACTGCGTACTGAGATACGTAAAACAATTATTAACATATTTTCTTTTGTCTCTTGGCCTTTCAACTGTTGCTAGTGGCGCTAGTAATACATACAAGCGAGAGGTGATCAAAGTATGCTTATAATAGAAATTGCCTAAATTCCTGAAGGAGCATTTTTACAACCCCTGCGTTTATTATTTGAATTTTTATACGATGTTTATTTTTATTTTAAATTAAATGAATTAAATAACTAAAAACTTTTGGCTTTATGTTTAATAAGATTATGTTTTACAGTTGAAATTAAATTTTACTAAATGCTGCACCGTGTTGAGCCTCTCTGGTTTATTTTTAGTGCTAATTAGTAAAGAAGGTTTTAACAAACAATTAAGTTGCTACGGTCCCAATAATAACAAGCGTGTAAAATTATGAGACAGGCCCGAATACTTCTGTTAAATGTGAAAATAATTCTAATTTGTTATTATTAACAAATAACTAGCGCTGTTTTAAAATATCACGTTTGTACAACTGATGTTCTGCTTGAGTTTTAAAGAGATAAATGTATTTTTTATTTGAACACACTTTAATTTTATGGTTCTTCTAATTTATGTACATATTTTAATTATTTAAAAATATTAAAACCCATGATTTGATTACCGGAATTTATGTATGTAACATCTAGGTAGATGAAACTAGAGTTTTGGCATATTAACTAGAAGTGTTTGACATAAGGTATTTTCTAACTAGAACGAAAGGTGATCAAATGCTGCCACTATTCGCATTTTAACTGCCGCCACTGGTGCTACTTAGTAATCCATACAAAAGAGAGGTGGCCAAACTATGTTTATTCATGAAATTGCCTAGGAATTTTGAATTTTATATAGCATTCATCTTTCATTCCAGTTTGAAAATATTTCACCAGATGTTGGACACTTTGCGATAAAAGACACATACAAATAAAATTTTCGTACACAATTATTCATGTATTAACATACATACTATGATCACCTTTCGCTCGTATGAATTAACTTACGCCATAAACAAATTTTGACCACCTCGTATGAATTATTACTTAGCGCTACTACCGGCAACTTAAAAAACGAATATGGGTTGATCAGATTTGGGTCTAGTTTTATAATTGTTCACCGGATGTAAGACGCTTTACATTGCGTTAACATGACAATCAAATATATTATGTGTAGAGAAACTTTGATTGCCATCTATGAACAAGTTGCAAATATGTATATCACATTAATTTATCATTTCATTTGTATCAAAAGCGTACTTCGTTTCCAAGTTAAAGGTCAGGTACGCAGTTGAGGTTGACGTGAAATAGAATTTTCTCTGGTCTCCACATTTAGCAAGATAAATTTAGGTCTACTATAATAGGAATAGTTCTACTAACTAGCCGTAAAATTTCATCGTCCAAATATTCAACTTGTAAATAATTGAACTCAGACAAATTGATTTTAAACGCGATTGACAATTATCTAGATGATTGATTCAAAACACAACATTATTAAAATTATGAAATGTCAAAATTTCACTTCATATCTATCGTAGGTTTCCCTTAGATCATTTCAGTCGTCTCGTTGTATGCTGTCGATCTACTTTCTTTTGTACAAACAAGGTTTCAAAATATTCCGACGTAGCGCGAAACTCGCTTTACCAGTCGTTAATTATTTTTGTTGAACCATATTTGGTTTATAGCAAACTCATCAGGCAATACGAAAGAATCTATTTACATATATGTATTTGTATGTATCGTTTTATTTTTATTTTCCAAAAATGTCATTATTTTTTAGTTTTTTAATCAAGTGGTATTGTATTGGTCGTAGTTAAATAAAGTACTAAATTCCAAGTAGTTTCCATTTTTATAAATAATTTTAAGTAAATTAAAGTATATTATATTGACTATCTGTATTTCTTAAATATAATTTGATATTCTACAAATAATTATGCCGGGGCTATTGATTGGAAAATTGGCTCTTGTTACAGGTAAGCACTACCACATATCAAAAATCCTTCAATACGGTTAAGACCCGGTGAAATTTTTATGTAATAATGTCGCGTAGTCAATTCATTTCTATATTCTATTTTAGTTTTAATTTTGGCCTAACAGTTTAATTTTTATTTTCATTAGTAGCAAGCATATTGACCTTGTCACAAATTGGAGTTGATCCAACAACATTGTTTTTCAACATTGTTTTCTTATTTAAAGTAAATAATTTGTACGCACATACGTAATGTTCGTATTGAATTATATTATTAACCGACCTGACACATTATTTTGCATGCACTAATATGTTAATTAGCTTTTATCATAAAATTGCATATTCAAGAAAAGAAAAAATCAATAAATTATAGGCGCAGGATCTGGTATAGGTCGGGCGACATGTCGCGTTTTGGCGAGAGAAGGTGCAACTATAATTGCAGCTGATAAAAATGAAATAACAGCCAAGGAAACGATCGATGCTTTAGGACCAGGTGTGTAAAACTAATTTCGCGGACTAATGTATAAACAAATAATCATGTATTTTTATCACAGTTACACATACCGCAATTGGAATCGATATTGGATCCGTCGATAGTATTGCACAAGCCTTGAGCTTAGCTATTGATACATTTAAGAGACCTCCATCCGTTATTGTTAATTCGGCGGGTATCACACGTGATAACTTTTTATTAAAAATGCCCGAAACCGATTTTGATTTAGTCACCAATGTTAATTTAAAAGGAACATTTTTGGTTATGCAAACCTTTGCTCGGGCCATGGTCGAATATAAAGTAGGTGGTGTATTTGTCAATTTAGCTAGCATTGTTGGAAAAACCGGAAATATTGGACAATCAAACTATGCCCCTTCGAAAGCGGGTGTGGAAGCCATGACAAGAGTTGCTTCTAAAGAATTAGCTAGATATAATATTCGTGTAAATGCAGTTTTACCTGGATTCGTAGAATCTCCAATGACAAATAAAATACCAGATAAAGTTAAGGATATTATCAAATCAGGAATTGCGGTTAAGCGATTCGGCAAACCAGAAGGTATATAATTCTTGATAAGATAATTAATTTGTTATAGAAATCCTAAATAACATAATTTTATAATTCCAGAAATTGCTGAAGTAATTGCATTTTTAGCATCCGATCGGGCTTCATTCGTCAATGGTGCATCAATTGAGGTTACGGGAGGTTAAAGTTATATAAATTACATATATATATATATATATATACATATATATAATTTTTTCCATCCAAGTTGTTTTTAAATGAAGAGAAGAAGCAAAACTTGATTCTTAACATACTAATATTTGTATAAAATACAAAACAACAACAAAAATACATATGATATACATAAATATACTAACAATAAAATTTATTTTCTTAAACTTAAGTCATGTTATTTGATTTAAGTTTCAGACAATAAATTTTTTTATTCTCTTATTTAGCATGCTGCCTTAAATTTTTTATAACTACATTACTGATAAAGAAACGTAACATGGTATACAATATATTATTGTTATCATGAATCTTATTATATTGTTCTATGATGATAGAATATGATTATTTGTATTAGAAATTAGATAAAATTTCATATCTTATATATATTTTTCGGGAGGTATTTTGGACTATTTACATTTTTAATATTATATAATTTAAATTTAAGTACATACATAATATACAAAATTGCATTTAAAAATAACAATAACTTTGCGTCAATAATGTATTCAGCTTATTTTTTATCGTCTCTAGTCGATCTGGCTAATATAAAATTCTAGTCTCGAGAAATTTGCCAATAACAAAATTTTAAATTCACCACTCGCCTTAAAAATTTTTGTGGTGAATAAAATTGGCTTTAAAAATCAAACTACATTATAAAAATCACAATTTATGCATTTATTTGATACTTTTGTATATATTATATAAAAAATATTTTTTCATTAAAAATACATGCAAATAATAACGGTTTTAATATCTATTTTTCCCTAATAATGGAAACATGTATGTAGCGAATCTACATTTGCTGCTCGAAGTGCCAAGGTGGAATATCAACATACTAACTAAACACTTCGTTTTTCCATACTAGAAATAGAGATTTTTATTATTTTCTCTCGTGTCGTGACGCCTAGAGTTGAGTTTCGTAAAAAAACGGGGTTTCGAAGCGATCCTGAATCTGCTTCCTGTCAGAAATATTTCCTATATTTGTGAGCTCGAATCAAGGTAAAATTTGGCTTTAGATTTAAAATATAATTTTTGGAATTAATAAAATAAATATGCAAAGCGAAAAAATATTTAAAACCATAGTGCTTCTAACACTGTTAGTTTCTAGAACGAGCTTTTTCTGCCCAATATATTTAGGTTAGGTTAGGTAAGGGTGGCCGTCCTAAAGGACTAGCATAGACACAAAATTGGTCCGTAGCTGTACCACATTTGAGTTCCCTCCGTTTCACTCGTTAAACCACCTTGAGCTTACCAAGAAGCGTTGAAAGTCCCAGACCTCGAGGTCTACTAAGATCCATGAGGTCGTACAAACGGGAAGTTCCCATAATTCATTTTATCCTGCTGCATGCTAGACTAGGACAGGTGCAGAGCAGATGGAGCACAGTTTCCTCCTCCTCATCACCGCAGCTGCGGCAGAAATCATGGGCAGGGACACCCAGTCTGCTGGCATGTATTCCTATGAGACAATGTCCCGTTATAGCTCCAACGACCATACCAATATGGGCCATCGAGGCGAAATCAGTCGGCCGGATCTGGACCGGTCAAGTCTAGGCCAGATCTGCCTGGTTATTACGCACGAACTAGCGTTAGACCATCTGACGTTCGTTTCTTTTATGGCTTCTTCCTGAAGCACCAGTTTACATGAAGCAAGCGGTACCTTTTTATCTCGCCTGCTTTGGGATATTAGGCGTGCTGTGTCCTTGCAGGCCAGCTCATCTGCCTTTACATTCCGTGCGACATTGAAGTGCCCTGGCACCCACGTCAAGCAGATGTAAAATATATTTACTTATTTAAAAAAATTTGGATCTAAAAGCGAAAGGTCTAATTTAAGTTCATTCACAACGGATTATGCGGAGGCATCACGAAGTAGGGTCTCGGATAATATTTTGTGGGTTTGGAATTAATTCCATAGCTGGATTCTTCGATCTAGATCAGTACTGATCAAATCAGAAGGGCAGTAATTGGGAATATACCACATTGTGTTCATATCCCTGTTCTTTTTAGTCACGCCAAATATTTTGTTACGTTGTACCATATTAAACGATTTACCTTTGGTTTGGCTGGCAATTAATTATTCAATTAATTTTTAAATAAATTTAAAAACTGATTTTTGCATTTTTGAATTTTTTTCAAACTCGAGCTGGAACCTGAACCCGCATCATTTTTAAGATTCAAGACGAACCCCAACCGAAAATGTTAATGGTTCAAGGTTCTGGGGTCGACCATAATTTACGTAACACTAATATTATGTTTTTTAACCCATTCCTCGTAACAGACCGTAACATAAATATGAATCCCTCATTTCCCCCCGTTTATGTAATAAACTTAAAAACAATGACTCGATCTTTGGCTATACAGCTTAAATGGACTGCTAGTTACTAGCTTCATACATGTATCCCTCATCTACTACCGCTGTCGCTTATCATGAAAGCGAAATGTGAACTAGTTTGTGTTTGTTTAATGTGATGAAAGTATTTAATTAATGTAAATAAAACTGTATCCAACATATCAGCCTTCTTTTTCAGAAAATAATAAAACCATGATTCGAATTTTTAATTCGCGCTAGATGCGAATATGTACTCAATAATTTTATATTTGTGGCGTATTTTATTATTATTTATTTCGTTTATTTAACGAAATGTTGTTGAATATAGTACGTTTATGTTTGGCGTATAAGCTAGGTTGAACCTAGGGTATCTTTCACTAAAAATCGAGTCGAGTCATCTTGTAATTAACGCGAATCGACCTAAAAAATTTGTAGAGTCGAGTCGAGTTTACTCTAAATAGGTGCACTATAAACGGAGTCTAGTCGAAAAACAATAAAGCACTTTTCATATTATCGCCTCGGCTTTGAGCTGCAAAATTTTTTCTTTTTTATTTAAAGTATTTAACTTTCTAAATTAGATTTATTTGGTTAAGAATGTTAAATTTTATAGAAATTAATAAAAATAATTATCAAATAATTAAAATTTAATTGATAATTTTGAAAACTAAAAATATGATGCAACGATGTTAGCTACGAGGCGTACGCAATGCGTTCCACACTGCGATCCACACTTGACTTCAACAAATCAAAGTCGCACAAGGCGCAATCATTCACAAATAAAACAATTATATTTGACAGCTGCAAAAAAATAGCGGCGCAGCGTCGCTCTAATATGAATGAGTGATAGGCTTCGTATTTGTGGAATATGAAAAAGTCGAGGCGAGGCGGTAATATGTTAAGTACTTAACAACTAAAATATGAACGTTATTTTCTTTCTATTTTCTGCCGACTGAAGGCGCCTTCACGAAATTGTTCGGGACATTTGGCCCCCGAGCCAACATAACAAAGTTAATTTTTTTTTTATCTTTTGAAATTGTACTTCAGTGTCATACCAACGAAACAAAAAATTGGAAAAAAGGGGAAAATGTACTATGGTAAATTCTCCCGATGCGTACGCTGCATAATGGTATAAGCCCCTCCTGCTTGTGCCATACTCGAGTTAAAAATTTAAAATTTAAGCAGTGTACATAACATCGGGAGAATTTACCATAGTATTGATTTGAACTTAGACGCTGATGTTTTCGCTCAAAATTTAGTCCATTTTGTTAAACTTGCTCAATTTTACATTATCAATTTGAGATTGGCTGTGTCAATACCACTTTTACTACCAAAGTGGTTATATGTATACTACTATATTTTTTATTATTGTGCGTTTTAAGATAACATGTCTTATTTTAGATTTTTTAATTTATTGGTTCTAGCGATGTAATGTACGCTGCTTAAGGAGCTAAAACATCAATTGACCCACAAAAAGAGCTAAAATATTTTTTTTTTCGTTTTGTTGGTATAATACTAGTACACTTTCAAAATTTTGAAAAAATTTTACTTTGTTAAGTTGACCCGCTGGCCAAATGTCCCGCAGAACAATTTCGTGCAGGCACCTAGACGAAGCATTATTATCACCATTTTCAAATTTTTGTTTGTCACAGTTTGTTTATTTCCCTTCCCTACGATAACTCGGTTTCAGCCCAGTTTTGACTCGACCACCACTAGACTTCATAAGTAAAAATGTGCATCAGGTAATACTAAAATGGGGAAATCACATTCTACGATTGTGTTTGTGTCTCCTCAATTATCATATGTTTTATTTTGTCAGTTTGTCTATCAATTTATCAATTATCATATCATTCATTAAACTTCGATTTTTGCAGCCGACTGGAAGTATTTCGATTTATTAATTGAGTGCTATTTATAAATTTTATATCCAAATAACTAAATAATAGTGAAGTTTTATTAAACTCTAATTGTGATAACACTTTGAAACACAAAGAAAAGAAAATAATGTAAGTACTTTGCTCAAGAATTTCATAATTTTGTCAATGCAAGTTGTGAAATTGAGTTGGAATAGGAATTTTTTTAAAAAATTGTTTATTGTGGTTTGTGTTGCACTTACACTTATTGCACAATTAATTATAAAATAATAAAAAGCTTATGAGTCATTGAGTATGCGTCACATACATGAAATAAAATAGTACCGATGTTGATGGTGTCTAGATAACGAATTATATTGTATCATAATGGGAAACTAAATTCTGGAAAAGCATCAGACTAAAAACCAGTGGCGGGTTCTACTCGTAATATATCTCTTTGTGAAATTGTGAATGAAAAATATCTGTTATTGTTTTCGATTTGATAATACAGACGAGATACCATAGATTTTGATATTGATAATGTACGTAGAAATAATAAACATACATTTCCAAAGACGTATTGTGGAATAAAAATTCCAATGACGTAGTTGATATTACACTATAATGTAATAAAATTATAATTTATGATTTTGTCATAATTATTAATCAAAATTTCTGATACATCGTCCCCGTGCCTCATTTCCAGTGAAATTACAAAACATTATAATAGAGATTTAAAAATTGCGTCGCAGTCTACTTTTTTTTTGTTGATATTTACAACATAGATACATAATTATAACGTATATTGTAAGCATTGCTAAATTAATAAAGAGTGATTTTTTAAGCCTGATAAAAATTCAAATTGTAAAAAATATCACAAAAAATTAAATTTTTATGAAAAATATACTCTAGCAGATCTCAGTATACTCTGGCAAATCATCATGAATAGTCTCACGCTTGAACAACGTCACGAAATTATTAAAATTTACTTTGAAAATCAGTAGTTGATTCAAGCAACTTATAGACGACTTCGTGATATTTATGGCGCACATAATCGTCCATCTGAGCAGTCCATCCGTCGAACTGTGGATAGATTTCGTACCACAAACTCTCTAGAGAATGCAATAACATCACACGTCGAAGGAATGTGCGTACTGAAGAGAATATCGCCGCTGTAAACGAAAGTGTGGAAGAAGATCCAAATTTATCGATTCGTCGTCGTTCGCAATAATTGGGGCTCTCTCCGTCCACTACATGGACAATTTTGCGCGAAGATGTTGGCCTACACCCGTACAAGAACCAGCTGGTGCAGGAATTGAAGCCACGAAGACCATTATCAGCGTCGTTATTTCGCCGATTGGGCTCTAGAGCAGTTGGCAAATGACCCGTTGTTTTACCGTCAAATTGGGTTCAGCGATGAGGCTCATTTTTGGCTTAACGGGTTTGTTAATAAACAAAATTGCCGCATAGGGAGTGAGACCAATCCACAAGAGACTCCATTACATACAGAAAAATGCATCGTTTGGTGCGGTTTACACGCTGGTGGCATCATCGGACCATATTTCTTCAAAAATGAGGCCGGGGATTGCGTTACGGTCAATGGAGATCGTTACCGCACCATGATCAATGATTTTTTGTTTGATCCGAACGAGATGTGGTTTCAACAAGATGGTGCTACGTGCCATGCGGCGATCGCAACCATGGACTTATTAAAATCAAAATTTGGCGATAAGTTGTTTTCGAGAAATGGATCTGTCGATCGATTTGACACCTCGCTTATTTCCTGTGGGCCTACAGGAAGTCACTGGTTTATGCTGATAAACCAGCAACAATTGAAGCCTTGGAGGCCAGCATTGTTCGTGTTATTCGTGACATACGGCCAGCAGTGCTCGAAAAAGTGGCCCAAAATTCGACGTCTAGAATGCATTTTTTCAAGAACAGCCGCGGTGCCCATATGCCAGAAATTATTCTCAAATATTAATGCCATGTATTGATATTTCGAATAAAAAAAAATGTTTGATTACAATTTAATTTTTTGTGTTATTTTTTACAATTTCTATATATTGTGTTATTTTTTATAATTTCTTTATATTATTTAAATTTTCAGACCACAATGGCATTGTATCCATCACTTGAAGATATGAAAGTTGATCATATGATCCAACAACAACAAAGTGCTTTTGCACAAATTCAATCTCAGCCATCGGTAAATACTTCTTCATATCCAGCATTCACACAAAATCCATATCCCGAACTAGGTGCTACACATCAGACTCCATCAAATAGTGCAAATCCAGAAATGTTTCCGGATTTATATGATTTCATGGGAATGGAATTATCGAAAGCTGTCTTAGCCGCGAATATGCCTGAATACTTGAATCGTGGCAAGACTATTTCAGAGACATCCAGCATAAGAAATACTGGAATGGTAGCACCATTATCTGGAAATTCATTGGGTTTGCAACGTGCTCAAGTTACTCATGGTATACGTGAGTTAATTTTATGTAAAGGAAGCGATAAAAAAGTTGGCTTGCGAGTACAGTCAATCGATAAAGGTATATTTGTTTGTATGGTGGTAAAAGGTAGTCCAGCTGCATTGGTTGGATTACGATTTGGAGATCAAATACTACAAATTTCTGGAAAATTAGTTGCCGGAATGTCAGTCGATGATGTTCATAAAATTATCAAGAAAAGTGACGTAAACAATATTTCGATAGTTGTTCGTGATCGGCCATTTGAAAGAACAATTACATTACACAAAGATTCCCGCAATGATATTGGATTTTTATTCAAAGATGGGAAAATTACCCATTTGGTTAAAGATTCAACTTCGGCACGAAACGGTGTTTTAGTTGATCATTTTCTATTGGAGGTTGATGGCCAAAATGTAGTCGGAATGAAAGACAAGGAGATTAAAAATATAATTTTAAAAGCTCCTCAAATTATCACAATAACCGTTATCCCAGAATTCATTTATAACCATATGATGAAAAAGTAAGCTTATCTATGTTTTTTTTGTCACATTTGTTTTATTTTTAATTTCTATTCTAGATTATCAACATCATGGGTTCGTGGTCTTATGGACCATTCAATACCAGACATGTAAATTAAGTTTAATTTTCTCCACCGAGGACTGTTTGTGCCATTTTCAATTCAAAATTGTATTCGTGTCAACTCACCCCATTTTATTATTTTTGTATCGTATTATGAATAAATTTTAAATATATCTTTGTCCTTATTTTATTTTATTATTATAAATAAAATACTTTTCAATTAGATGTTACATTTTATTCATTTAAATATATAAACTTGAAGGTTTTTTTTTAAAATCAATTATATTATACCATTTTATAAATTTATATATAAATACAAATATTTGTATGTATTAAAATACAACGAAATATGCATATTATTTTGGAACACAATACACGTCAGACTACATACATTACCAGCTGGATTTCACAACTATGTCAATTTTAACCAATATTTTGGAGTATTTACACAATTCTATCTAAATAAAATACGGAAGAAGCAAAAATTGTGGAACACTGAAAGTACAACAACTCAGCAGAAGAACTCATTCTTTACATTATATTGTATAGATTCACCCCTCTAGCCGAATATTAGAGGATTTCGTCCGAATCGATCAGACCAGTCTTTTCGCTGTGAATGATTGTGCAAATATTATCAGATATCCGTTCCCATACATCAGGTTTTCCAGAATTTCAGGCAGGCTTATTGCTCGATCAATCGAGAGAGTTTGTGGTCCGCTCTGAAACAAAATTGGTTATTGTGGAGAATGACAGTGACTGTTGGAGTGCATCTTCCAAATACCTAAAACAACCAGTCCAATCGGGTTCTTGCATATGCAGATGACATGTGTGATTGAACTGAATAGCAACGGAGTGAAGGAAATACTTGATCCGCTTGTAGAGTTTTCAGCTTCTGTTGAACTCCAGATAAATGAGTCCAAAACAAAATACATGATGTCTGCTTATGAGGACAATGGCTCACCAGTTTTTAGTAGTGGCCCCTGTACGTATGACGGAGTGAGAAGGTTCAAATATTTGGGCTCTCATATCACGATAACACTGTAGGTGAGGATATAAAAGTGCGGATGGCAGTCGGCAGTCGTGTTTTGTATCCTCTAAGGCTATCCCTAATATCTAAACCTATCAAGTGCTGTGAAGCTGAAGGTTTACACAGCGGTCCGTTGTTATGTATGGATGTGAAACTTGGACGCTGACGGACGAATACGAGAGATAGCTCCTTATACATTTGAAAGAAGAATCATGCATGTGATTTACGGCCTAAAACGCGAAGAAGACGGTACATACCGAGCTCCTACATTAAAGAGATCTGATGAAGATCCCCGCTATTATTCATGAAGAAAGATCTCAGCGAGTATAATGGCTCGGTCACGTTCTGCGTGTGCTTACGGAACGAATTGTACGCCAATCTCTGAAAGGAGAGCCACCATATTGTAGGCGCAGAAGTCGTTGCGAATTTGTTGCTTTCTTTTCCCTAATCCTTTCTTTGGGAGCCGCTTTCATTCAAGCTCCAGATATTCTTTGACAACCTTCCTACGATCTTCCTTGAGTGCTAGCAGGGTATTAAATGCTGCATCCAAAAGCCCTATCTAGAAATTCTGTTAAGGTGCCACCACTCTTCAATTGTTGGGCTACCATATATCTCGAGCATGTCAGGCATTTCGTTGAAAGGCTGGACAGTATTCCCTTCATTTTAATCATTTTATGTAATATACGTAAGAAATCTAATTATGATTTTATTTTGCCCAAAAAAAGTAAAAAATTGTACATCGATCAGTCCAAACGTATCAAGAAACGTTTGAACGCTATAAAGAATGTTTTTTGCACAATATCGTTCATCTGAGCAAGTTATCCGTCGAGCTGTGACAGGGGTGGGCGTTTACGCGTCATATTTTATTTTCTACATTGACGTGTCGACAACCCGTAGATAACGTCAACAATGTCGATATTGTAGACAATTCCTAGAGTGGTTTTGTCAATTAGTTCTGAACTAAAGGATGACCAAATTTCTTTATGAACAAAGCGTTATTGGTGATAGTTTTATAGAATGTCCGTCAATGCATTTAAATCTCTTTTCAAAAAGAGCGGAATTTAAAGCTAATCGTGCTCAAATACCATGAATCTACTTCAACGGCATGTTTATCCATTACAAAATTATTAAATTGACCCAAAACAACGATATATAGAGTTATATAGAGTGGGGTCCTCTTTATAACGGTGGAACGGTATAGGCTCGCAGAAAAATCGGAATAATCGGCTCACAAAAAATCAGACAAAAAGGTTATAACTTGCATTAAAAATAATTCGGGGAACTTTAACTATGACCGTGCCATAAAATTTAACACACCCCACTCCATGGTAAAACGCATTCGAGTTCAGGAAGCCTATAAGTGCTACCGAGTTTTTAAAAAGCCAAACCGTTCAGATAACCAACACTTGTTCATGTATATAAAAACTAACAACTTTCCTATTATTGTGGGAGGATTGTACTGTCCACCAAGACATTCTATTAAAAAGAAACAATACTCAGAGTTCTTCAAGCGTCTGGGGAAAAGGTTCATAATAGGTGGTGACTTCAATGCGAAGAATACTCACTATAGATTAACTACAACTAAAGAAAATAAATGTGAATCCATTTCAACTGGAAAACCAACATATTGGCCAATTGACCCAGGAAAAATATCTGACCTGATCGATTTTTTTATAACTAAAAGTATTTCTGGACTCTGCTTATTTGACCATCGCCGTACATATTAATTGCTGCTACATTCCTCTTTTATACTTAAACTCAGCTATAGGTACCTATGGGTTATACTTTCAGTTCGTATTGGGCAATTTTTTATTTGGACGTTATTCATGTACTGACTTAAACTTAAAACTTGTGGACCGCCTAAAAAATCGCATCAAGCATCATTGACTGGAACGGAAGTTTTATAATTTTTAAGAACATAAGGAGGTATAGCTTGTTAGATTTTTAACTTCTTCGAAATACACTGCTTGGAATGTCATCGCATTAAATGTTGCTAAACGATATTAATGTTGGTACATTTTTGGTTCAACTCAGCTTCTGTTAAAAAATTTCCCCAAGTTTCTCAATTCAATTGGAAAGTATAAACCAGTATTGCATAACACCAAATATATATACGGTGGTGGGCGAGGTAGTAGAATGATTGACTTTGGATTTGTGGACCAAGGTTCGAGTCCCATTAGCCTCTGGTATGATTTTAATTTAATTTCTTCGGTATCCAAAGCGCTAGCTTTCTGTTAAACTTTTTCATATTTTTCAAGTAGTGGCATATGTATACAAGATGGGTATATAGCGATGGTGAAATAAACGCAGAGTCCATTGCCTTTGCTAAAATTTTCAATAATTTCTATTCAAATGACAGATATAACAGATTTGTATAGCATGAAATAAATATGCGACGGTGGTCCAGTAAGCAAAGTCATTGACTTTGGATTTATGTATCTAAGTTCGATTCTCGATCGAGAAAACCATTTTTTGATTTAATTTCTCCTGTCATATTGGTGATGGTAAAATAAAATTACTCAAATCCAATTCAGTCAGCTTCTGTTCAAAACTTCAATATTCTCCATGTAAAAGTGGCAAGTATAACAGATGGGTATAATGGTAAAAGTGGCGGTGGCTCAATGGTAAAAGAAGCTGTGTGATTGGATGTTAATCATGACAAGTTCAACCCTCAATATATGTTTTTAATTTAATTGCAAATTGGTCA
The DNA here is from genome assembly GCA_951394425.1 of Tipula unca. Classification (NCBI taxonomy): domain Eukaryota; kingdom Metazoa; phylum Arthropoda; class Insecta; order Diptera; family Tipulidae; genus Tipula; species Tipula unca. The sequence continues at coordinate 94,243,421 of OX596382.1, forward strand.
TTTTTAAATCAAAAAGCTACTTTTTTTTAATTTAATGAGAAATGTGTGGATCCCCCCCGCTTAATTTTTTTAACCCTTAACGAGGTTCGAACACTGCACAACCATCCACGATTCCAAATCCCATGACACCGCTTACTTTACCAGCTCACCATTTCCATACATAGATTTGCCGCTATACTCATCCTTTATATTTTCCAATTGAAGGGAGAAATTAAATAGACTAAATTAAAAATTATTTAATGCCAAACCGAGGCTTGAACTCAAGTTCACAATTTCAAATGCAACGACTCTCCTTACTGGACCACCGGCGTATATTTTTGGTGATATACAAATCTTTTATATTTGCCAATTCAATAGAGAAAATTGAAAATTTTAGCAACAGGAATAGACTATGCTTATTTGACTATTACCGTATATTTTCATTACGGTCATACACATGAGATTGCTATACTTGCAGAAATTGAATGTAGATTTCAACAGAAGCTGTGTTGAACCAATTTTACAGCAGAAATTAAATTAAAAAAGTATTGGCACTGACGAGTCTGGAACTCGAGTCTACGATTCCAAGAACATTGACTCTGTTTACTCGACCATCGGCGTATTAAACAATGGTACAACCATTGAACAACGATATAAATCTTTACAAAAAGGTTATCACCTTCATTAAAAATAATCCGGGGAAATTTAACTATGACCGTGCCATAAAATTTAACACACCCCACTCCATGGTAGAACGAATTAGAGTTCAGGGAGGCTATGAGTGGCTACCGAGTTATTAAAAAGCCAAATCTTTGAGATAACCAACACTTGTTCGATAAAATATGTGCCAGACTGATGACAAAATTTTCACAAAATTTAGTGGGTGTGTTCTGATGGATGACGAATGACGTCCATGAAATTGGTTTTGAAAAACTTAAATAAACACAAGTTAAATACATTTGCAAAATTTATTTATTTATTTCCAGCAGCTTGCAGTTGTGGAGTCAGGTTTTTGTCACATTTTTCATAACGACGAATTTTGCCGCTAATTCTTCAAAACGATTCAGCAGTAAAGTTTTGGCCATTCACACGACTCTAATACCAACAGAAGCAATAAATTTGTACGAGATTAATCAAATCAATGTTATCTCAAAGAGTCCACAAGTGGTCGAGCTATCGAAAAATTTTGGGGTATAGTGGAAAGAGTGCTGAAGTGGAAAAGTCCCACCGGCAGTTATGCAAGAAATAGGGAGCCTCAAACAACATGTGCATGATTTTATCCGTAATAACGAAATCTATATAGGTGATTTGTGCAAAAATTAAACTCAAAAAATTCAATTTAATCGTATGTAAACTTTATTATCATTCGAAAGAACATTTCTTGCAATTTATTTTTTAAAGATTAGTTCTTTCAAATGATGGCCGTAACTGCGATGGTCCTTTCTCAAAGTCAAATTTTTGATGACGCGTTCTAGAATATCGAATAGTATTTGGCGAATGACACGAGTAATGTTGGCTTACAATGCCTCAAATATAACTGGTTTGTTTACATAAAGTTTGGACTTTGCGTAGCCCTAAAGAAAAGAGTCTAGAATTATCACACGATATAAATAGCCAATTCAATGATCCGAACCGTGAAATTAATTGCTCGCCAACATGATTTTTCAATAAGTACATTGCTTCGAGTGCTATATGGCAAATATCCCCGACTTCTTGGAACCAAATGTCGTCGAGGCCGACCTCGCTTCAATGTCAGGCAGCAAATATTCCGTTTTCAAGGCGCAATAACGAGCACTATTCACAGGTACGTCCCGGCCGTCTTCTTTTTTGAAGAAATATGGACGAATGATTTCACAGGCGCATAAACCACACCAAACCGTCTATTTAGTCGCATATCATCTAATACTGTAAACTGGGATTCAAACTTTTCGATGGTTTTCCAAATAGTGGTCTCGACAGGCCGATTATCTCGACCGTATAATTTAGTCTAAGCGCACGAAACACATTCCTCACAGAACGCTGATTTTCGTAATAAAGCTGAACAATTTGTAGACGGTATGCCGGGCTCAGTCTTTCCATGATGAAATGGCAAACAATACTGAATAAATAAAAACACGTTGAAACTATTCATGCGTCATTTGTCAAAAAGAAACAAATGAAAAAATCACCTCTAGATGAACGCTTTTACAAAATACTCCCGCGAACTGGCGCATTCGATTTCAAATCGCTAAAATATCGTAGGTTGTTGACATTATTTTAATTGTCGACATTGACAAAAAACATTGCCAAGTAATTTACGTTATTTTTTACGTGTGGACAGTCGCGTAGATTACATGGCGTAATCTACCTCGACCATCCTTGAGCACAGCCCTTCGATAAAGTATGACACCCTGGATTGGAATATAAACTGCATCGAGATTTACCAAAAGAATACTTCCAGAAATTGAAATCTTATATTGTAACAGATATTTTCTTGTTAGATGTGAAGAAGAATTTTCCGAGCTAAAGAGGGTATCTGCAGGGGTCCCAGGGTAGCGTGCTGGGGCCAGTATTGTATTTACTTTACACAAGCGACTTGCCAAACGCAAGTGGGACCACAATAGTAACATTCGCGGACGATACTGCAATTTTAGGTACTGGTTATAAAGTAGACGGAGATCCAGAAAACTGCAGCGGGCTACAAACCAACTAAGTAACTGGACTAAAAAATGGCGCATTAAGCTAAATGAACAAAAATCAACGCGCGTTAACTTTACCAATCAAATAGTTAACTGGATACCAATAGAACTAAACTGCAAACTAGTTCTTATGCTAACACAGCCAAACATCTTGGCATCATTCTCGATGCTAAGTTAAAATGGAAAGAGCACGTTAAAAAGAAAGAGGAGGAACTTATGGAAGATATTCAGAGTTGTCAATACCTAATATGTTGCTACTATACCAACAAGTTTTAAAACCTATATGGATTTATGGTATTCAGCTTTGGCCGGGGCTGTACTAAAAAAACCAATATTAAAATAATACAAGCTTTTCAAAATAAAGTATTACGTGTAATAGTGAGCGCTCGTTGGAACATAAGAAACGAAAACCTATATAGGGACCTCCGGATGAAATAGGTCAGCGAAGAGATAACAATTCATGCCAAGAAACAATTTCAACGGCTTGGTCAACATCAAAATGTTTAGTTACGTGATATGCTGAGTAACACAAATGGAGTACGAAGGCTCCAAAGAAAGAAACAGCTGGAATTGGGAAGGCCACAAAAGCGCGACCAATTTTTTAGAGACTAACTAATGGGTTATATCTCTGCAAAATGAACATAAGAAAGATAGACAAATGACTAGATGATATATGTAATCAGTTGTAATATTTAAATAAAAAAAAATAAATAAAAAAAAAATAAACAAATTTATAAAATTCCATGAATTTTAGAAAAATTTTCGAATTTCCATTATATTATACAAATCTTCTCATATTCCTAAAAATATTTAAAAAATTATCAATTTTAAAACATGTATTCTGGGCTGAAAATTTGAATCTTCAAAATTAAGAATCTACATTTGATAAAATGTATTCAATTTTAGAATTTTTTGTAGAATTTTGAAGGATACGTCAATTTTTATAACACTAATTATTTGAATATGTCTCGTATAGTTGAGTATTAAAGTTTTGAACATTTATTTTTATATTAACTTGATTTTGTGATTTCCAAGACTTTTATAGAGGGAGCTTTTTTTTTATCAAAATTGCTATAATATGCCAAAAGCAATCCCTTACCAAGTTTGTTGGTTAAGCAAGAAAAGTCATAAGGCTGTCATTAAATGTGATGGATTCTAGCTATATACCACACTTATTAGAAAGGTGCTAAACGAGTGTGCTTTCAAAAAATAATTATAGGGATTACAACACACAACTGTTTCATTTTGAATAAAGTTCAAAAGAACATTGTCTTAATTATCAAATTTCTTAATATCGAAATGCAAAATACGAAATCAAATTTGGCGTTTATAATTCTGAATTTTAACTTTGTTTTGAAACATTTTTAAATCTTGAGATTATATTTTAAACTCGACAAATTTCGTAACCGGATTTCCGAAGAAAAAATTAAATTTTGAATATTTAACGCTCCTGAAAAACCTTTATAATTTACTGAGGGCATTTCTTGAATTTTAGAACATTTGTATTTGTATTTTGGTTGGTATAATTTTTAAATTTACTAATAGTACATTTTTTCGAATAAGAAGGCCTCAGATACGTATAACTGTCGGATAGTTTCACAAATGACCTAGTACTCTAATAGGTTATTGCTGTTCTTGTTATCACCCTAATCGAAATCAAGAATAAACAATCTAACTAATCTTACACAACAGAATGGTGTTATACTGTTATGAACTATTATGTTCTTATTCTTATTATGAACTATTTTGTAAGTTTTAAGATCTAACGAAATCTGATGTTAGGCTCTCCCTAAGCCGATCTTTCAGCTAAAGATCGCTACAAAGGCGCCATTCAGTACAAATCTTCTTCGCGACTGTGATAAAGACCTTAAACTCAAATCAAATGTAGTGTCATATACGCACTAATTGTAGAGCCGTTAACAGCATGCAGGTTAAAATCAGGATGTTTTTTTACGGAATATAATACCAACACAATGAATATTTGTTCATATTACGTTTCGTATTTCTATCTTCTTGACCGTAGTTCTAACTATTGCCTTGAACAGTGAGCAGACTACTCTCAATAATGTTCTGTTTACTTTATATTAATCATATTCATATATCGATTCGATGCAGACGCAATAGTTATATATACTGCTGGTACATTAAACATATCGATCACCCAAGTGGCAATCAAATTTATATTCCTGTTCTTGTGGCTGCTATGCCAAATGCATTCTATAAGCCACATTTTGCAATAATTATTTAGTTAAATACTCTATGTATTCTTATTATCAAACTGCATACGGCTTTTGATTGATGGAATGCCTAGGAATTTTGTTGAAGAGAATTAAATATTTCAAAATTTTGGCAGACGATATAAGAATGTGTCTTACAGACATAATTACATATATACATTTACATAATATATACAAACGAGAAAAATAGACAATCAACACGTAAAGATTGAAATAAAACTACACAATTTAATTTTTTATAAAAGTTGGATCTTTTATGTAGTGGTATGAAGCCTATATGGTTCTAATTGGAGTTTCACATTTTAATTCAGCAAAAGTCAAAACATTATAACTCAGTTTATCTATTATACCTTTATTTAATTCCAATAAAAAAGCTATATAATTATTATTTTTTTCTTCTTTTTTGAATTTTTTTATTTTTTCATATAATTTAAAGGAGGTCTTACACAAAATAGCTCGTGCTATTTTTTAAAGTTTAAATAAACAATTTAATATTTATTATTTTTTAAACAATAATTTTGATTGATAGAAAATTTATAAATAAAAAAAAAAGAAGTAAGACCACCACTAAAACAACAGTCTTCTATTTTTAAATAAAAAAAATATAATGATAATAAAGTATAAAACATTTGACTAATTCTCTATTCAAGAGAGAAACAGTCAAAAGTATAAAACAAAAAGGACAATAATAATGATGTAATAAAATTATTTTTAATTTCGTGATGTTTATAAATATAGAAATAGAAACAAAAAAAAATGTGTTAAACACGTGTGTAATTTTCATTTTGTTAAATGTAGAAATTATAATCTAATTTTTTATTAAATTAAACATAAAAAATTAAAATATAGATTGAAGATGAAATTTATTATTATTATTTTATATTTTTTTGTAACATTTATTGATTATTTTTCATTTTATTTAATTCACTTTATTATACGAGAAATATTTTTTTTTAAGTTTTATTGGATATCTTTTTTCTGAATATGCATATTATTTATTTTATTTTTATGTTTTTTTTCTTTAAATATTTTATGAGATAAATTAAATAGAAAATAATAAAATTAATGAAAAATACAATGAAATTGTTCTTAATCTAAAGAAATCATTGCGAATATATTTTATTTATTAAATAATAAAATTAAAAGTAATTAAATTAGAAAATAATAATAAGTAGTACCAATTTGAAAACATAAAATAAAATAAAAAGTAAAGTTAATCTTGTTTTTTTTTGTCTTCTACAAATAATGCAATGTTTAGAGAACGGTAGTTATTAAAAATCTAGATATATTATACAACCTGACAATACACTAACTTAACAAAATTCTTCAGTGAAAGAGTATGTGTTTATGTCATAATGCCAGCGGTACTCATGAAAGACCGTCTGACAGATTATTAAAATAAACAATCTAGATTTATGATTACTGCTCGACAGAACATAAGCATAAGATCAATATAATTAATTTTCTTTTTAATTTAAGAATAGATTAATTTTTGTTTTAATTTTGTAATATATAAAAAGCAATAATAATAATATAATATTAATTAAAGAATCACGCTACATTACATTAATTTTTTTTATAATTATAATTAAGCAGAGAAAAAATCATCTTAATTTGAATAGTTTACCTATCTTTTCTTATAAATTTTAAAATTATTAAAGTATTTTTTCGTTCATATGTTGATGTCAGTTTCTATTTTTTAAATGTTTTTTTTTCATTATAGGAACACAAATCAAAGTAAAAAATATATATAAATTATAACAAAAAAAAATGATTATTAAAAAAATACTTTAATAAAATTAATAAATGTATATTTTTTATATATCTATCTTTTCTTTTTATTTTATCATTCAATATTAAATTAAAATTAAAAAAAATATATAATTTAATTTAAAAAAAATATTAATCAGCTGCTGAATCTATAACAATCATTTGAGAATTATCGATTAGAGGTGGTGACATCTGATGGTCAGGTGATTCATCTTTTCTGATTATATTCTCGTTATCTTCGTTTAGTATTACATCGCCATTGCTGTCCAATATTGTGGTTCTGATTATTTCTTTTTCGGAAATAACATCACCGTTAAGAAGTTGTTTTTCGAGTTTGACAGTTGTAAGTTTTGTGGCTTTACTATCATTTGTACCGGACTTAGAAATCGTCGATGTGCCCGTCGTTTTCTTGGTAATACTTGTACGTGTAGTTGTTGTTGGTTTTCTAGTTCCACCAATTGTTGTTGATTTTGTTGTGGTTGTTGTCGTTGTAGTAGTACCTGATGACGTTCCTCCTGCTGCAGTTCTAGATTTTGCAGTTGGGCTCTACGGAGAATGATTAATGTTAATTACAAAACTTTAATAATCTAGTTCAATATTTACCTTCACTTCAGTAACTTTTCTAGTTGGTGCTGTAGTTCCTGTTCGTGATGTTGTAGTTGCTGTTTTAGAAGTATTAAGTGTGCTTGGTACTGTGCGTAATTTGTTGGTTGTGTCTTTTGATTGTTTATCTGTGACTGTGCTAGTTGATGCTGGTTTAGCTTTTGTAGGTGACAATGGAGAGCGTGCCGTTGATGTTTTTGTTGTTGATGCAGCACTTGTCGTAGAAGTGACTGGGCGGGAAGGTTTACTCGATGTTGTTGTAGGTGGTTTAGTTGCCGGAGTTGCCCTTTTGATTTTTTAAAACAAGAGAATTTGTTAGTTTGTTATGCACCAATTACACTAGACATACTATAACACTACTTAGTGATTGAATGTTCATTTCTGTTACGACATAAATATCACATTTTTCATCCTGATTAAAATTTTGTCATGACAAATTTTTGAAAAATATTACGAAGATGTAAACTAAAATAAAAATTAACCATCTTTTTCTTTAAACAATTAAAGTTTTGCAAAAATGCATGTATCAATAAATTGCACGTACAATACCCGAATGACGAAACATTGGTGAAAATAATTCAATTTTTGTTTTTGATATCTTGTTTTTAAGTAACAGAAAATAATAATTTATAATATAAATTCATTGATTTTTAAGTTAAATAAGATTTAGTTTGAACATAGTCAATATTACATCAATAGTGTGCATAGATAAACAAGAAAATTAATTGAATTTTATTAAAAAATTGAAAACTATAGTCATCTGTTCTCAGTTTTTTTGATCCAAATCCAAATTGAAAGCGTTTAGAATATAGCTTAAAAACGAAAATAAACCTGGAGAGTTCTGAGTAAATATTATTTTCTCAGACGAAGGTAAATTGAATATGTTCTGTTTAAAACAGCGAGTTATGGAATGGCGAAAATCCAACATTAAATTTGATGTGACAAATTTGCGACTGACACAGTAAAGCATGGGTTAATAGTATAGGCGTTTATTGACACCATAATGAATCAGTTTGGGTATTTAAATATTTGATAACCAGTGACAAGAAACTGGGACATGAGAAAGATTTCGTAAGTACTGTACGAGTTATTGATACACTGTACATAACAATTATCATGACTTGAGCCGTTTTTATCAAAATTATTAATGTTATAAAATCATTGATGTCTAGTGTAGTCCGCTAGTTAAATGAAATGTGATCGTAGGCGTTGAATTGCAACGTAATTAGTTTGATCTACGATTATCGATCATTAAGGTAATACAAAAACTCATGGCACACAAAAATAAAATAATCAAAAAGTGACTTACTTGAATGCTGTGGCAGTCCGAGGTGTAGCGGCAATTTTTGATGTAGCAGTTTTTGTAATTGCTGATGTTGTTGTTCTGGGTGCAGTTGATAATGGTGCACGAGTTGCTGTTGTGGTAGTTGTCGATCGAACACTCCCAGCATTGGATTTTGCAACATTTTCTGCAGTTTTTGTAGCACTTGTTGTTGTTGTCTTCCTAATCACGCTACTTGTTTTTGCCTCTCCATTAGTTAAGGGTTTCTTTGTTAATGTAACAGTTGTTTTTGTTGCAGTTTTCGCTGTAACCGGTAGTGGAGGTTTCGGTGCTGCAGTACTTAAAGGTTTTGACGAAGGTCGCGATGTAGTTGTAGTCGTTTTGGTTGCCGAAGAAGGTTTAGGAGTCGGTGTGGCCGGTTTTTTGGCTGTTCCAGTTTTTGTTGCAGCTTTTGTTGGAGTTGATGTTTTTGAAGTTGGTTTTGATGTTTTAGCTGGCTCACTAGTCTTTCCAGCAATACTTACAGTTGCAGCAATTCCAGCTGTTGCTGCTAATGTTGTAGCAGCAATAGCGGCTACTTCGATATTCTTGGTTTCTGGTTCAACCTGAATTGGCGATGTCGCTTTAACTTCTCCTACAACAGATTCATCATCTGTCTTAACATTATTTTCATTTAAAACTGGCGCAACACTTTCGACTGCAGCCAATGTGTCAAATGTTACATGATCTAATGAACCAGGGGAAAACACTTCATTGTGTGGTTTTTCTTCTGAGTCCACTGATAATCTTTCAACTGCTTCAACAATTTCATGTGGCTCTGGTGTAGTTATTCTATGTTTTACTTCAACTTTAAGAATGTTTGGAGTGGGAGGTGGTGTTTCATCATTACGAGGCAATTCAACAATAGATGATTCTTCTTGTGCTGGTGAAGCATCTGCAACTAGTTTGTCATGGGTAAATCCTGAAGATAAGTCTGGAACGGAGCTAGACTCAAGAGCAGATACATTTTTTTCAGATTTTTGTAAAAATGAACTTTCACTTTCAGCTTGTTCATTGGTTTCATGTGGAATAATTCCAGATTCCAGTTCAATTTGATCTGTAATAAGGTTACCATTATTAATTTCAAAGTTAGAATTTAATTCGTCGTAGTGATGTTCAGTTTCGACAGTTTCAAGTAAATTTTCTGATTGGAATTGTATTTTACTATGAATTTCAGTTACAACTACTTTCGAAACCCCTTCTGTTGCTTGTTCTAATGGTTCATGTGGTTTATCCTGTAAAAGTAATTCAGATTCTGGTTTATCAGATTCTAAATTGCAAACCGTATCATCTATAAGTTTATTATCACTAACAGGCGAGTACATATCATCTTCGGGCTTTGAAATCTCATCTTGTGATACTAAATTCTCTTGCATACCAAAATCATTATCTTCAATAACAAACCGTTGGCCTTGTTCACCCTCAAATACGATCTTTTGTGTATTATCTTTTTTAATGCTTGCTTCAAATTCATCATCTAAAGGCAATCTTTGCACAGAATTTAAGTCGAATGGACTAATTATATCATTGTCATTATCTTGATAGAATGACATATTCATTGGGTCGCTTTCACTTAATACTTTAGCAGTTAATTGTCCAACTACTGCATCAACATTTTCTTTTGCCTGTTCGATAAGATCTTCAACTTCTGGAGCATATTCTAATTTTTCATCACCGTGCATCGCTTCTTTTAAATTCATTTCCTGATAAGAAGCTTGAGATGATGATGAGCCTGGACGCTCTACGTTGGCTGCTTCGCCATTTTGAGCTTCTAATTCTGCTGGACGCCGTGATATTTCGATATCAAATTCAGTTTCCGCGGGTAATGTAATATCGTCCATTGGTGTGCCTTTACGTGGTGATTGTGCAATGATGTTGTCTTCCGCAAACAAATATCCTGGCTGATGTGGCATTAGCGTTGCCCCATTTTGATTTAACAAATTAAATGGACTTTGATTTGTTGATCGTACAGGTGATGTTGGAACAAATTCTTTTGCATCTGGATTTAACTGTGAACTCATTTCGTCGTCGTCTGTGTTTAAATCTTCGTTTTGTTCTTCTTTCAGAGATGCTAATTCGGGTTGTGGCGATTGCTCTTTAAATTTATCTAATTCCTTTGTAGAATTGTTTTCAATATCAATTAATTCTTGTTCTAAACCGTCGTCTGGTTCACTTGAAATTAACTAAAATATAAGAATATTATAATTTACATTTGATACGTTGATTGAGAAATATTTCTTATTACTTACATCAGAACAAGCTTCCTGTGATTCAGCAATTGCTTGCGACAGAGCATGTGACTCTTCAATTTCCTCTTGTAATTCTTTTTGTTCGTCTTCCTCGATCGTTTCAGTTGTAGTTGTTATAGATTTTTTATCACCTTTAATATAATTCCACTCGTCTTCTGAATCTTCTCCTCCACTTTCAGCTACTGCATGATGTTCTGCCGTAGCAGACGTTTCTAAAACTTTAAAAAAAATCAATTATCATTCAGAATAGTGCTAACAGTAATTTAGGACCTAATGAGATGAACATTTAATTCAATTTGATTATTTGTACAAGATACAATATTATTTTATATTTCATATGGTTGGTTGTAGTTTCCAAGCATTTATGACTGAATTAATTGTCGATTATCATCACAAAACAGTATACAACTTTCATCGATGCATTAAGTTGGATCTAAATATTGTTTGATATTTGTCTCCACTGGAGAAACAATGGTTTATAGCAAACGACTGTAAATGTTGCATTAATGGATAATCAGTTCATGAATTAAATGAAATACAAAGGGCGTTGGCTTCCGTCTACAGTTGCTTTACAAACAAGATCCTAGTTGTTAAGTTAAAAAAATAATGACAACCAAACCAATATTCAAATTTTCTATTTTTGAGTTTCTTCTAAAATAAGAAAACAGTTTCTTATACTTTTTTTCTTGCAGATCATTAACGCCTTAAAATATATGTACGAGAATAAGAGATGGAAACTATTTTTTGTATTATTTCCACTTCTAAATTTAGACAAATTTAAAATGAAAACATTGAAATGAAATAAAAAAATTCAAATGCACTTTCTTTTAGTGTTATAATCTGAACTAGAAAAATCATAAAAATTTGACTTATTTAGAACCTTGAATATGCAATAAAGAGAGTAGCTTAATATCTTAACTCACGAAATGGTCAATCTGGAGTGCGATAGAAAATAAAAAAAAAACCTTGACATTGTTATTATTTATTTTCATTGTTTTAAGATAAACGTATTTTTACCGGATATTATTTTGAAACGTGTGTTTAGTGAGGTCAATCTAAAATATTTACGCAACCAAAAGGGAAAAATTACGTAGGTACTTGTAGTAGAAAATCGATTTACAGTTGAAATATTAGAACATCGATTTAAGGACATCATGTCTGCCTAGCACAACAACAACAACAGTTCAATTTCTAACCTAACTTTTCATCAACTTGATTAATAAATTTTGTTTTACATATGAATATTAAAAAATTAAATATAAAAAAAAACTAGAAAAAAATATATTTCTAATAATAGAATGTATTTTGAATTAGAGAAGATGAATAAACGTAAATCTAAATAAAAAAATTTACTGTAATACCATTTCACTTTTTTAAATTCGTTTTTTCACGACTGTATTTTTATGGATATATTATTTTTTATTAAAATCTAAAATTTAATAAATTTATGTATTCACTTCGCACACACAACACAATAACAGAGCAAAATAAATAAAACTATTTCTTAAAATTAGAAAGAAAATAATTTTTTTGTGTGATTTATTAAACACGTAAAATGAAATTTCGCTTGCTTTTCACTAACTTGACGACATAAAACTAACCTTAAAAATATTATTTTCTCTTCGTATTGCCGGTTGAACGAAAAAAAAAAATGATATAAAAAGATTCTCGCTCTTTATATTGTCTGACTCTCTTTTTTTTACATAAATAAATTTCTATACGATTTCGATTTCTTTTTATATAATTTTCTTTTTAAATGGAATTTTAATATACAATTAAATATTATATATTCTTAATTTTAATATTTAATATACAATTCTAAAGCACCAATAACAATTAACAATATGTATATGTATAAATAAATAACTCTCCAAATAAAATATTTATTTTTCTATATAGAAATTCCAGAAAGTAGTAAAACTTAACGATAAATGAGATGACATAAAAACTGGACGAACAATTATTCTCTTCAATTTGTTTTTTGTTTTTGAAAACGCAAAATTTATGTAAATTTTTTTTTATTAGATTGGTAGCCGGTTTGATTTAAAATCAACCGGTTTAGTTAATTTTTACGCGAACAAAAATAGAAGAGATTTTAAACCTTGAAACTATGGTGTAATGGTGGTTTGTTTCCACCTACACAATATAATAATATATTCAACTATGTATATACGAAATGTATAAAAAAATAATATTTAGCTTAATAATCAATGGTAAAGAAATATAAATATGTAATTGTAAAATAAAATAAGATGGTTTACGGTATATTTACGTAACTAGAGAGCAGAGAAAATAATTTAGATAGAATGAGTTTTGGATAATATACATAATGTAATTAATTTACGTACGACACTAGAAAGCCCAAATTGAACATTTGGTCTATATTTTCCTATTAGAATTTATTATGTACAACCCGACATGAACTTTTTGTTAATACAAAATATGTACATAATATTCCTAACATTAATCTACACTCCTTATGATATTTATGAAGTTCGAAGGAGTACCTTATTTTAGTTAAACTTTGCACAAAATTAAAACAGATCTACGAAATATATTAATGAAAAACGCAAATATTTCACGTAACTAAATGTGAGTTTTTCGTGGACAATAATTGTTAGAGATAGCGATAACAATTAGTCGAATTTAGTTAAAATAAATTCACAAAATTTCATGTTTTTGAATTAGATTTTAGATAAGATAAACCTCTCAAGCACATTTATCAAAATATTTCTACACAGACATTCGTTAGTTTTATTGTGCTATCCTTAATTTATAAATATAATCTCGCTAATTGGAGAAAGAAGAAAGCACAAAAAAACTTGGGTGTTTTTGTGTGAAAATCTTTTTTTTAGATCACCTACCTTATTCTAGGCAATTCCAAATTCATGAATTTACAATATCTAAATGCGAATACTTCTAGTCTATTTGGTATGAGATAATCAGAATCAAATAATTCCCTAGAATAGGAAATGATAATTTTTACTGAAATGAAGGTACACATTACGGATATGATTCAGTTAATGTTATTTTCTAACCTAATTGTTTATACATTAGACATACATAATGGCTAAAATTGTAAAGTTTGGTGATCATGTCGTGTAGAATTTAATAATCTTGTCAGTTTGTGAATAAAAATGAATGACCATCACTCATCACTATTAGTTATAAAGACAAATTTCAATCCAGGATAACTAATTTATTAGACAAAATCATCAATTCAATTTGAATCAAATTTGAATGTCAAAATGCGTATACATAATGTGAAACTACTTAGAATGGGTGCAAGGTAAGCAAATATTTTCTTACTGATTTTTATCATAATCTTTCCTTTTATTAATATTATGTACAGATATGATTTGTTCCGAAAGAAAAATAAGCAAATTAATTTTCGCTCTTCCCCCGAATATTCTATTTTCTCTGAATTTTTGAATTTTTTAGAAAATTAACTAAATTTTATAAAAATAGATTTAACCAAAACCAAATACCAATTTAAAGATAACAATATCTTGAAGAATTGAAATTTGAAGTTGCGTTTTCTCTCACAACGAAAACTCAAAATAAGATGTTATGAATTAAGCACAACATGACCACGACAAATTCATGAATTGTTAGCCAGCTGTTAATTCACCCGTAATATTAAACAAACTGGTTATTCAATTTAATTGTGTTATCATACTACCTTAAATATACCACGTATAGCTCATTAAACTAAACAATATTCATTGTACAATACATATGTTGAGGATAAAATTGAAATTGTCACGCAACGTGTTAAATTTCATTAAATAAACAATGATATCATTCCGTCTTGTCAAAATATAAATAACAAGAATTTCAATTGTAACGCATAAAATTTTTTTGGAATAAAAAAAAATGTATCATTGATTTAACCTGCCATAGCGGCATACACTTTTATTGGGGTTGGGAACCATCACCAACTTGGTGGCAGACTTTTTTGTTATTATCACATACATATAACTTACCACACAAGGTCACATAGACTTCATTCCATCGCCGCTTCATCACACCAAGTGTGTGATCTCATTCGTTAAGAATTAAAGCTTAATATGAATTTTCGATGTTATTTTTGAATGTACATAATTGTCAAATGAAAATAAAAATAAATAACAAATTGTGTGTAAGGTGTGTGTTTATTAACGTATTTCACAAATCCATAATATGCAAACCATTTTATAACAGTTTATATCAGCCATGCTATAAAATAGATCCATTTAAACGAGACAAAATGTCTACATTATAAATATAACTGAAATGTTATGTTTTTGTGATTCATAATCATGACAACATAATAATATAGAAAACAAAACTGAACTTCACAAGCAAGTTAAATCTGTTATAAGAATATAACATACTGAATGATTAGGCATTTTTGCTAGTTGATTTAGTTTTGACCAAAATTTCTTTAATAATCATATTCATAAATATCAAATAAAAAATGTATAGATTCAAAAATCGAACGCAAGCTGTTATATTTTGTTAAATATCTGATTTAATTAATGAATTTTTTGAAATTTGCTAAACTAATTTATAGATAGATTTCTACGATTTGAACGATAGACTTTCACGGAACAATATGACAGAAACAGAACGCTGGAAAAACAGTTGTTTAACGAAAATATTATTTACTTTTCGTAGAGCGCATTTGTGAAAATAGTCGAGACTATTCTTGACTTCTGATAACAGAAAAAATTAAATTGTAATACATATTATAAAAATTAAGGTATGTACATAAACATTAAATATAGATATCATTTTCCATATTAACAGAATATGTAATTAGTTTTAAAATAAAATATATATGTATATGTTTTATAAAAGATAAATACTGTAATCTCCCGTGTAATAGCAATACATGAAAAAATACGATATTATGTATTTATTGATTGCAAATAAATTTGGCTTAGATTTGCCGAATTATTAACAAAATATAATAAAAATCTTTTGCAACTAGGAACTGTAGGTGAAATGACTGTTACTAACTCGCCAAAAAATATCTTCACTAGATTTGTAACGGGAGGTGGAGTATAGATAGTTCTAGTTTCAACTCCTATAGTTAAGTCTGTGGTTATCTTAAACAAACCAACATAATCGAATAGACCTAGGCATTTTTTTTTCATAAAACGAACTTAAAGAAAAACATGAAAAAAAAAAAATTAATTGAAATAGGTGTAGGGCATTAACACGCTCATAGTAAATAAACGAAATAAAATTAAAATTTCGTAGTGAGTTTTTATGCAGCAAAAATTACAGGTAAAAGTAGAAAAACCTAAAAATATCCGAAAAATAAAATTAGAATTTAAATGCTGGGGTGGAATTTCAGAAGGTGATGTGATTAGTGATAACGATATCCACATTCCACTTACTGAATTCCTCTTGGTGATAAAATTTCGAAATTTCGTTTTAATTTTAAGGCAAATTTATGCTGCTTAAAATAATGATTACCTAATAAACCTGTCAATTAAAATAATAATTATGAAAAATTAAAAGAACAAATATTTACATTTAATTTTAATCATTTTTGAGTGACCCTATTAAATGCAAAAAAAAAAACAACGCCAATAACCGGTCACTTTCATCAAATTGCGTTGATGTACAAACTACCTGTAGGTAGTGGGTCTTCCGTTTTCCATCCCATAGAAAACCATAGGGGAAATTGTGTATTATATTACATACTAAATATGCTCATTATTATAATACATGATTGATTGCGCTATAGTTTTTGTGGTCGAAATTCAAATCTTTGTTCCTAATTACGTTGATTTTTTTTAATTAAACGATAACTTAAACCTTTTGTTATTGTGTTAAAGCTAGAGTTTAATACTATTAAAATATTACAAAAATAAATCAAATGGGATTACATTTTCTTATGTTATTTAACCGTGTTAATAGGAATCATTTCATGTTCTACTTTGTTCGAAACTGCACATATATATGAATATCATATTTCGGTATAGCTCGAGATGCAGTGTATAAATGAAAATTTACGTGCGAAACGTCAGGCTCAATGATCATATTTCAAAAATAATAACTAATTTTTCTTTTTTATTTGGACCGTTATTACTCTACAAAATTATATATCTTATTCTAAAAATTAAGCAATATAAATTTATATAGAATATAGATTCATTAAATAATACTACAAAGAAAGTAATATGCTTACATTAATTCCACCTTCATTTACTACAACAAATATTCAAAACAAGTACAATCTTAATTGGAATAAACAATACGCTTACAAATAATCAATAAAGGGCATTCAACTGTAAATTACCCCAGATCAATTAATAAAACTAACAAATAAAATGTGTGTCCAATGATGAATGAATGCTTTAACTTAGCACGATTAAATTGAATTTTTTTTATGATCTAAATACGCTACCGATATATAAATTTCAGATTAATTAATTCAAACATATTGTTGACGCGTGCAACGATAAACAACAATACAAATAACTAAAGGAGGCATATGTATATAACACACTAAACCTTTTCCAGATGAAATGAACTGTGATGTGCCATACAACTAAATGAAAGAAATATGTACTATGCATACTTAATTTATTATTGTTTATAATCTTAACACAACATATTATAATCAATTCTACTAAACAAAACAATTGCGTGTCTATTAATTTTAAAATAATTTCAATAAAAAAAAGAAAGAAGAATTCAGTGAATTGGGCGAAAAAAACGGGCGATTTAACATAAGAGCACACTGATAAGAACGATATTTTTACACGTAGTCTAAGGTACGAATATAGACATGCGAGTATATAAATATACATAAATGTTAATGTATAAATAAAAATAATACAATAATACTATCGAGATTTCTCAGGTGGGATTTTAACACAAGATATACATTATTTTCTTACTTTGCAAAAAAAAACAAAAAAATGAAAACGATTCACATCACTAAACAACAAAACATCTATAATATAAACATACATGTGTTTACTGTTACTATTTTACTAAATTGATGCAAGTATTTTATGCAATTCATCACCTCTGCAAATTTTCTACTGTTTCATTATTATTGTACTTTATATTTTCCGGATTGCATTAAAATAATAATTGTTTTTATTGTCTTCGTTATGTTTTGTTAATGCCAAACCTCCTATATAAGAACGGTTTTTTTTATTCTTTTAAAATCAATATTTAAAGTAACAACGGCCCGGAACAGAACATCTGCTTTATGTAAATGTTTTAAAAAAAAAATCTATGTAAATATAAAAATTAAACCTACCTTGACTAATAACAGTTTCTTGGATAATATCTTCTTTCGCAGCGACAATATCATCTATATCATCTTTTTCAAAACTTTGATCTTGTTTTTCAATTGAAATGTCCCGTGTCATTAGTAATTCGTTAGTAACACGATCAACCAATTCCGATGTTACTTTCATTTCATCTACTTCGTCGTCATCGAGCAAATCACGTATTTTATTATCCTCAAATGGATTAGTACCGTCTCCTCTAATAATGTTACCAATCAAATCACTGTTTAATTCGAATTTTTTAGCTGCTTCATCTATTAATAAACTAGTGGCTTCTTCTAAGTGTTCTGTATTTATTTTAGTGGTTTCTACTTCATCAACGTCTTTACTTTCAACTTGTTGTTCCTCTTTAATTTCTTTTGGACTCATCATTAGTTCATCGAAGGCATCAACATCAGTTTCAGGCCCTAAATCTTCATCGTACTCTTCGTCGATTAAATCGTCGGCAGATCGTTTTCCGTTTGTTGAATTTGTTGTTAAAACTTCTGTTGTGGTAGTTGTGATCTTGGATTGGGTTGAATTATCTAGTACGTGATCACTGTAATCCAATAAATTTCCATTATCAGTTTCATTTTTGTAATTTTCATTATCTATATCCGATGGCAATAGTTTTCCAGTAAATTCGCCAGTTGTAGTTTTAATTTCATAATCCATATCAAATAAATTCTTTTGGGATTCCTGTAAAGATAATTAAATTATAGTAAATTCATTATACATAATACTAAAAATCAGATCCTGTATTATACAACTTAACGTGATAAAGCATTTGGTGAAATTCGAGAGTTATTATAACTTAATATTTATTGCATATTTTTATGGTGTTTTAATAAGTTTATAAATAGATTAAAATCAAACATAGCTAGAATTCAAAGAAAAATTTACCGAGCAAATAGCGCAGTGGCTGAAACTGCGACGTTCGGATCGGGAGGTACCGGGTTCGAATCCCAACAGAGACGGGAAAACATCTATTACCCTTTGTTGGAATGTAGAACTCATGGGCCGACCCATCCATCCGTTCATGTTAGTACAGGCTAGCATGGAGCTATGCAGTGTGCAGATGGCCAATTAAAATACGGGCCTGTAGCCGTGTACAAATTAGGGATACTGTTCAGCTTTCATAGTGTATGCATGTGTTGGTATTTTATATTTAAAAAAATGCACAGTTTTACGATTTACTTCTCTATTTGAAGCGTTTTTGAACTCATTTGGAAAAACTATATAAACATAATCTGTTAAATATCGTGATAAACTTGGGTAAATGAATAACATAGAAACATTTTCGAATTCGGAGGAAATCATTTGATCTCTAAGAAGAAGGAGACTTAGAAATTATATTTCGATAGGCACTGTTGTTTATGTTCATCATTCATCAGTTATCAAAATTACTTAACTTAAATTACTTACAATATTAAGTAATATGATACCTTATGATGATTGCATAACGAAATCGATATTAATAATAATATTATTAATAAAATAAGTGAAAAATGAAATTTCTTACACAAATTATGTGCTTTAACCATGATCAACATTCATCACTTTTTAAAAAAGCCACTGTAAACAAAATTTACTTCTATTTATAATGCATTTATTTTAACGAGGTGACTCCGAATGTTAAAAGAAAAATAGAATTACAAACATAATAAATATTCATAACTAGTAGGGCTTTCACACTTTGAATGTTGAATTGTTGTGCTCAGAAATTAAATCAAATGTTAATTTTAATCTTCAAAGATTTTAAAGTAAAATTCTACGTTAAATCTATCTAGTTTGAAGCATCCAATTTAAAAGTAATATCTTTTACATAGGAACTAAAAAAATATTGTTCATTCGTTTTCAGCATAAAATATGCTGTCGGTAAGCGATTGCAGAGCTTAAAGAAACATCATATCATTTTTCAATAGTTGTTTTTAGTTTGAGTATTATATTTACATTACTACATTTATACCTATTTTGGAACATAATAATTTAACACGTAAAACCACTAGCGAATTTGTTTAATTTGTCTTTAAGTGAGTTCTTTTGATATTTGAAATATAAAATAATAAAGCGCATTTTCCTCTTTTAATGTTATTCTATTGTAGGCAAATAAAAAGTTCTGCAGAAACCGATAAAACCACAAGTAATAGAAATACTGTTGCAGAATCCACCTATTGAATCCGTTTAAGGACTCCAAAAGTCGATCGTCATCCTGATGAATGCTTTGTATCGGGTAACACTGGACGAATATTGTGGATTATCCATAAGGTTTTCCTACAAGGGTAGGATGAATGTGGACAAGTACTTGACTTTTAGAAGCGCCAAGAATCGACTATAATAAAAAATGTCGCCTGCCACATAACGCCATATCTTCTATTTCATTTGAAACTCAAGAACAATTATTGGAGCTTGCCTAAAATGCGCTAGTTACAAAATTTAATCATTAAATAATGTGCAATATTAAAATCTGGAGCCTTCCAAAAAAAGATATAGCTTTAATACTTTTTTGTTTAGAAAGATAGGAAGTTCAAGGAACATATCATTCTTAAGTTAACCGAGAAATGGCTAAAAGCTATTAAAAATAATATTGTGTTCATTGTTGAACAAAGATATACAAAAGATATAAACAGAGTTCTTCATTTTAATTCTGACTAAATCGACATAGTTCATCTATTTTAAAAAATACTTTGATGTAGTAATAAATTTCTTTTATAAAAGAAATTGTAATAAAATGTTTTACAAAATACTTTGTCAAATTTCTTTTATAGTATAATAGTGTAATAATACAGTTTCTTTTGATATGTTCAATAAATGAAATCGAAAAATAAATCAAAAATGGAAAACGCGAATTTTAAAGAAATAAGTTTGGATATTTTCACCATATTTGATAAGAAACAATTTAAGTAAAATTATAAAAAACAAAAATATCTACAGTTTTTTCTGATTTTTTCCCAGAATTGTTAATAAGAAGCATACAATTTTGGTTAATTTTGAGGTGATTGTACTGTTATACAAAAAAAAACAAAAAAATATTAAAGAAAACATGTTTTGCAAATGCCGCGTAAAAAAAAGAAGTAATTTTCTTACCTGGTTTGTATCATATGCGGTATCCATATTTTCTGATAAAAACGGTATAGATTCAGATGGCCACGAGGAGGTCGCAATTATATGTGGATCTTTTAAAAATACGACAATAATAGTTATATTATCTGTAGATCCTTGGGTTTTCGATAGTCTTACCAGACGTTGTGTTACCAAATCAAGATTTTCTGTAAAGAAAATTAAAACAAAATATAATACATTAAAACTATTATTAAAAATTACAGTTATTTTTTATTGTTACATTAAAAAACTGAAACTTAGAAAATAAAATATTTTTTTCATTTTACCGTTTTTATTTCGACTAAAGCAAAATGCAATATCTTACAATTATGATCATAATTTCTTTTAAATAGAAAATTCGTTACAATAAAAATCAACCGAGTGAAAGAGAATTTTAATTAAATATGAAACAGTTATTTCTTATATACAATTAAGTTAGGTATTGTGGAGACAATCTACAGAAAACCAAAAACTGTATAGCAAAACTAGAATTTCTTTTATAAAATGATTATTTAAGGAATTTATATGATTGGAAATATAAGTATATTCTTAACTTTCACTTTAAATCAAGAAAGTAAATGCCATGAAATGATTCTATATTAAGAAAAAAACTTTTAATTCTTTGTGAATTTATATGAGTAGTAAAATAAAGATCTATATATACATACATACATGATTGATTGATTTAAATTAATTTATATCTTTAAAAAAATTTAGAGCAGAAAGAATACAGTTCATAGAATATGAACATAAATTAATTATTGATTCCATATAAATTATGTATTACTGTATTTGGTAATACGTGGTAATACTCAGAAGTTAAAAACTCAATTAATGTATTGTAGAAGTTTAATGTACGAATTACTTAAAGTTGACGAAAAGTAATAAAACTGTTATTAAATTATTATTATGCATGCCCATACCTCAGCAGAAGAATGTTAACGTTTATAAGTGAATACTTCGGTATTTTACAACCCGTGTATGGTATAAAATAAAACAAAATATGTACAAAAATTGTATGTATGTAAATGCAATTGGTAAAAACAAAAATCAATTAAATTCGTCATATCCACGATACAAATTGAATAAGAAAGAATTAATTTGAGGTCACGATCAATCAAATAATTTTCATAACATATTCATACATACATAGGTACATATATGTATGATATACACAGTTATTCCCGCAGCATTGATCAATTATTAAAAAAGTTATGACAAAAAATGTTTATTGTTTTTCATTTTTCTTCCACCTCTAGGAAATAGGGTGGTTTAATAGGCGTTTTATTTTAATTAGAAATTATTACGTTAAACAATATTTTTGAGTATCAAAACTAGAGAATAATTTTTATTTTCCTCTTTGTTATATACCAAAAAATATAATTATCTTATTTAAAAAATAATTTTTCACAAAAAGAACCAACACAACTCACACTTGTACTATTTGTATATTTATACAACTTTTAGTTGCAATTAATTTTATAATACATAATAATAATTTGAGGATCTGGAATTATTTTCATACACCTAGAACATTCCATAATATTCCGATTTGCGATTGAACAAAACCGGGTCGCACAACTTTGGAATGTAACTAGCATTAAAATCGGCATCACTTTTGACTATTCTTCTATGTGAAGCTTGTAATAGACCGTACAAGTTACAGAAATGTAATATCAATTCCAAGATGATCACATTGCTTGAGAACTTCTGATTACACTCTATGAGGTCTAAAATCTCGCATTTATGCTAGGAAAATGTTCTCTACATAATTATTCGCATACATGCTAGACTAAACCGATCTCAAATTAAAAAAAAACTATTTAAGATACAAATCAAAATGTTTTAATATCTTAATGTATGTACATATAAAAAAAACTATAAATTTCCAATATTTTTAATCGGAAACTTGCCGTAAAGTACGTAAGTACATCTCAATTCTGGCTCTAGATTCTGCTGCACCAAATTAGATCCGTGATTTTATTTTATAGAGGTTAATGGCGAAAAATCGATTCTCAAACCAATCTTGTGTCAAACAGTCTTAATAATCCAATCTTGATTTGGTTAAATCTATAACTAAAAATTGATTGCTTTGAAAAGTACGCGTCCACATTAAAATAATATTTTCACAAGAAGGAGATTCTGATGAAATGACAATTGTTTGTGACATTTCTTGTTAGTATAATATATTACCACAGCAATTCTGAGTAAATTAAACACGAGATGAGACATGACATTTATACCAGCTTCCTAGTATTTGACACTTCAGATCAGAATATAGGGCCAGACATCAGGCAATCGTCTTGGCTTTAACACAAAATCACATTGGATTTAAAACTGCGCGGCTATCCACACTTAATCAATTGACTACATTAAGTTTAAAATAACGGCGTAAATTTTTTAAATTGTTCAATTGTTCTTCAAATTTTGCTTTTAATTTTTGAAGCCAACATATATGCGTATACGATTAAATTTGATGTTTTCTCCATCGCGCAATGGGAAATGTGTGATATCTTTGTTTTTGATTTCTGATATACACAGACTTAATTTCGATACAAATGCTCGCACATATGTATGTATGTATGTACATTGTCAGATCACAAATAAATTTTGCTTTATCATGTTGCCTTGAGATCCGTAAGAAAATTAAAATCACATTGCCATTTCTCATCTATTGTAAGCATTTCCTTCTCATCAAGAAAATCGATGATTGGTGTAAACAGAACACTAAATCGTCAAAAGCTTTGCCCGATGCAATCAGCAAACATAAGCAAAATAAGTAATAACAGTATATTCAGTATTTTCAGTTTATTTCAGAATCTAGGGCCAGACATCAGGAAATTGTCTTGGCTTTCACATCTTTCATAAAAGCACATCGGATTCAAAACTGCGTGGCTAGCCGTACTTAATCAATTAACACCTTAGGTTTAAAATAAGCGCACATTTTTTAAATTGCTGAAGTGTTCATCAACTTTTTGAAGCCAACATATATGCAGTCGATTAAAGCTGATGTCTTCTTCATCGCGTTTTAGTAATGGGAAACAGATTTAATTTCGATACAAATGCTCTCACTTAATAATGTACATATCTATATGGTATATACGAGTACATTGTCAAATCACAAATAAATTTCCTTTTTCAAATTACATTGAAATCGTGAGAAAATTAAAGTCACATTACCATTTCTCACCTTTTATGAGCATTTCATTCTCATCAAGAAAATCGACGATTGTTGTTAAAAGAGCACTAAATCGTCGAAAGCTTTTCTCGACTCAATCATTAAACATAAGTAAAATAAGTCATATCGTTATATTCAGTATTTTCAGTTTATTTAAAAGCTGCACAAATTGACGATGTACGAATATAATTTTCATAAAGGTCCACGCTACGAATTCGATCTTTCAGACTGCGATTTGTTAGTATGTGCTCATAGATTATAAAATGTTTCGAAATACAAAGTATTAATCCAAAATTAAATTAAAATTAATTTAATCTAAATTTCTGATATTCTACATCAAATTAATAGACAGCAAATACGCTGACTTGATTACGTTCTACTATAAGCAACGGATGGGATGTAGTGAACTCTGAACCACATTTTGGTAGCCTTCGATTTAGAGGGACGACGGGTTGTCTAGGACAATATGAACTCGTGGAAACCATTGTAGGCGCTGCCAATTCTGGTTTTTTATGACTTAATATTATTTATTTATCAATATATGAAATCAAATCATTGACTAGACTATAAATCATGTTATGCTTATATACATTGGATTTATGAAATTGCATGTTTTAGTTTTACAATTCGTTTACCGAAGAAAATTCCACCCTTGCTACAACACTTAAATGGTTAATTTAATAATTCCTTACCCATTTTTCTCAATGCTAATTTATTATATTTGATCATGCCTTCATTTATTTTTTGGCATTTTCAATAATTCGTATTTTTTAGGTGAAACAGGAAATAATACAATAAAATTAGTTTAATTTTATGATTAGTAATACACCATTTTATATACATACATTACATACGAGTATATGTAATACATTACTGAATTTTATATATCATATTGATTTTTTAAAACAATTTGACATATTAATTAGTTACTTTGTATATTTAAGTGAAATTTTGTTTTGAATACAGACACTGAAATATACTCGTACATATACATATATTAACAATTACCATCTGATGCAAAATTGCGTTTTTATTTTGTTTGGTTTGGAAATTAATGTTAAATTTTATCCCGAGTTTTAAAAAGATAATACCTAATTTAAAATAATATTTATTTACGAAATTAATTTCTTTCTTTATATTAAACAAATATATGTATAACTTGAATAATGAAAAAATAATAATAATTTATAGTTTAATGAACTACATATATATTATTTTTAGTTTTAATATTAATTAATATTATTAGTTTTCATTTTAGATATCGTGCTGCTATGGAAAATCGACAAATTACATTTGAAATAATTTTTTAAAATTTATTTCGGCCTTATATTTATGTATGTATATACATTCGTTTGAAAAGAATGAAGAAAACATATAAATTCGATATTAAATGTTGTTTAATCCTTCCATTTTAAAAATTTATATAAAAAAAACAATCAGCCGAAAAATAATTTTGTATATGTATGTATGATAGATTTTTAATGACTAATATAAAATTGTATGAACTATATTGTATATACATATGTATACACATAGTATATTTATTGTATCAGGAAAATTCTTCGCCGATTTATCATCTTTACTAAAATTAGATGTCCATATTCCTAAATCTGTTGAGATTTTTGTGGTGGGTTTATTAAATCAAAAGCACAACAATTAATGGTTTTTGTAACACTATTCTAATCTTCATTTAAGTAAATGTTTTTGTGTATGCTTGATTGATTAAAATTAAATAAAAGAACATAGTGAATTAAAAACTATAGGCACCATATATATTATGAAATTTTTCAATACATTACCATCATTTTTAACCAGTTTTTCGGTACTATACACATTTCAATGTAAATTAAACTTGTAAGCCGGTAAAAATTGACTTATCTTTAACCATAGACTAACATAAAAATAAGACTTCAATAACAACAAAAACGAATGTTAACTGAAATACAAGAATTCCATGAGACCGAAATTATTTATTCTATATTTTATGCAATTTTGGAAGGGATTCATCATCGCTAGTTTCCAGACATTTTTTTAAATTTATAAATACAGTTTTATTATTAGGTTAGTTTATGCTTTAAGTTATCTGCACTTTTTAATGGATTATTTTGTAAGTAATGAAGAAGAATAAATTCCCTATCATGCATCCGCTTTTAATAATGTTTCTTTATTTTATTATTGCTTCATTTCTTTAATTCATAAATCTTATATATAAAATTACAGAAAAAAGTAGAAAATTACTTATTTTAATTTTAACAATATCAAATATGACGTTAACAACCTACATAGGCGCCATGAGATAATGAGATTTAGTACAAAAACAGTTGAACGCAGTTTAATCACTCCTGTAAATATTACGAGTATATAAATGTCTTAATAATAAATACATAATATATGTATAAAATTTAGAGAATATTATGTGTAATTTACATGCAAGGCAAAGAGACGAATATTTGATTAACACAGAAAAATTTAGTTTCTTGACAATTAATACAGTAATATTGTTACAATAGAATTAAGAACACAAAATATTACAATTTCGTACGACTAACCTTAATCAAATAAATAAAAAATAATATTTTCTCAAAAAGGGATTTATTAATATACTTAAGCAACATAAAACTTTGTATTTATAAAATAAACATAAACAAATAAATCAAATTAAATTGTCGGTTTGGTTTTTATTAAATGTCTATAACATAATAAAATATTATATCAAATTACAAATAATAAAAATATTTTATACTGCTTTATATGCTCAAAATAATTTAAGATAAATAAATATTTTACATAAATTAAAAATGAATTACCTCTAGGGGATCGGAAAATGTAGATGTACAAAAATGGGAAATGTTTATAGATTTTGAAAACAATAGGGAAACAATCGTATAATATGTACATAATTAGGTGTTAATACGTTTTCCTAATAATAATTTTACTCAGATGTAATTATCAGTTGATTTAGCAATAGAAAGTTAGGATAATTGCTGCAATTTATGTATTTATTATATTTTACTAACTACTTATATGATTTATTGATTCATTTGAGTCTTATAAATTATTTTTAATGAATTACATTTACATACAGACGTTCAAATTACAATTATTTTTAGAATCGTTCATTAAATAATATGCTATTACACATATGGAAATTATCTAAATAAAAATAATTAAATACTGATGAACTTTGTACAAAAGTTACAAATTTTGTTCCGATTTTAATCTGAAAAAAAACCCATCAGGATTGAGACGATGTATGAGTAGGCGGCGTTTGAAATTACAATTCTTAAATCAAAAATGATTTTTATATTGTATAAATAGTACTATCTTATAGTGCATTTTTAATTCTTAAACTACTTTTTATAAAAAATTTAAAATATGTGTATAATGTGTATTTTTGAGAAACTAGTTAACTGCAAAAACATAATTTATGGAAAATGGAATTTAAAACAAAAATTACTATAATTCAAATAATTTATTAAGATTTATTGATTTTATGCGCATTCTCAATATAAGAAGATGACAGAAATCACCTAATTTAATAATAAACATATTACATAAAAATACTTACATATTACATGCTATATAATTTGAAAATATGTCAGATCACTTGGTTTGGTGTATCAGAATTAATATATGCAGATAGTTTTAATTTTTAAGGTTAAATTTAAGGATTGTTTAATTCATCTGTGATATTGGAGTGCACAAGTCATGGACACAAGATCCAAGTGTACCATGTTAGTCGTCAAATTGTGAAGAAGCACCATGGGGCCTGACAAAACATTAAATTGGGATTGAAACTGTTTAAAAAAATATATGAAAATACATTTTTAAAACAAAAAC
Organism: Tipula unca; assembly: GCA_951394425.1. Lineage (NCBI taxonomy): Eukaryota > Metazoa > Arthropoda > Insecta > Diptera > Tipulidae > Tipula > Tipula unca. The sequence goes on from OX596382.1 coordinate 94,271,658, forward strand.
AAAATACTTTTAAATTATGTCCAAAATTCATGCACATATTAAATACCATAGAAGGTTTATATTTACTCAATCAAAATACTTGCCAATTATGTTATAATTTTAAAATTTGTCATCTTTAATGTATCATTAAACCGAAAAAGAAACATGCTTTGCGCCCTTTGTACTCTTAAATTATACATTTTGTTTAATGAAAATTAGGGGTATGATGAATAGAATCTTTTCATCTTATATGTATGAATAACACATATTTTTTTAAAAGACTATATAAATAAACTAAGTATTCAAGCGAGAATACAAATAAGATGGTGTGCTAAAAATCACTTTAAATTTAAATTTATATTTTATAAATATGTATGTATACACATTATTTGTATGTTTATATATTTTAAGCGATGGTGTAATTTTTAGTATAAATAAACTAAAAATCTAATACACTTTTGATGTACAACCCAGTTGTATACATACACAGAGTATTTTAATATCCTTGTATACAAATAAAAGCCTTCTAGGTATATCATTTTAGAAAAAATCTATTATTACTCTTTTGGAAATGGAAAGAGCTGACATGTATTTTTATATAGTTTTATACAAGTTTGCCTTTTAGCGTAATATAAAATTTGTTGCTTAGATAAAATGTTTAAATAAACCCGCAAAATATGTGCACATATAATAATAATGAAAGTACTTATTGCGTACCTCCCTCAAATATAGACATAAATGTATTAATACATTGAAAATTAAAACTATACACACACACATTTATATAAAAAATTAAATTAATCACAATTGATGATTGAAATTTAAAGCATGTTTTCTTATTTTCTTCAAAAAATTAAATTTTTTTTAATCATCTTAAAGACAAACAAAACGGGATATATAAAGATATAAACATATGGTGTTAATGTTATTATATGTCATGCTACTAATGTATATACACAAAAATGTACTCCAAAATATTTAACAAGATTTAATTTTAGGGTTAATAAACTTTACCATTTTATGATGTCTTAAATTTGAAGAAGAGCTATAGCAGCATATAAAAATATTTATACATGTATATATTTTTTATGCAATTGTAAAACCCTCATCATTTTATAGACACATATATTAAATCATAAAAATATAGCATATACCTAAGAATAAAAAACAGTGTAGGTAGGATGATTTAAGCTTATATGATGGAACCTTCGTTGTATTATGTTATTATTTTTTATTAATTAAGTGCAATTCTTCAGTTATTACTCATACATGATGAAGATTTGCATCATACATAAACAAAGTGTAATTTTTTTATTTTAAATTCATTTCAATAAGCCAAGTAAAAATGTATAGTTATTATTTTTCTTTTGAAATTTCAACTATGTAATTTGTTTGATACATAAATAGCTAGCTAGATGACAAATTTTTTTCAAATTTGTTTATTTTTATCTTTAAATGTACTCGTGTACTAGTACAACAATAAAATTGTTATAAAACATTAATCACGTTTTTATATCAAATATGCCCATGACAAAACCGAAATAATTTAAAAAATATTTATAGTCAGACCTGCATAATATCATTGTAATACGGCTAATAATTGAATGCCGCGAGTGTTACTTGAATTAGCTGTTTACAAAAAGATTATGAAGTTTCTCGACTAATACAAGTAAGAAAATTTATCAGGATGGATTTAGATTTTCATAATATTTTTGTCCATTTATTATTTATAATCGATTTGATCAAAGCTAGTGAAATAAGTTTTTATTTTATTTTGTCAGAAATCCAGTTATGTATACATATATTATGTATGTATATTAGCTGCGGAAAATATTCCTCAAACGATTATGCGCAAAATAATGCGCCAAATCCGCATATGTAACGCCTGTATATATACGCCTGAAAATATTACTTTTATTTAATTTCATGTTTTGCATAATGGTAATTGTAAGTATTTTGATACTTTAATTTTAAATGTTAGGATGAAGAATTGACTAGTTCATCTTATAGATAATTTGTTGCTCATACTTCAATAAAACCATATACTAAAATCTATTTAAATTATAAACTTACTTTTAGACAACGAACTGTTTTAAATAATTTATCCAAATTTATAACATAAATCAGATACATACATGACGGAAAGAACCCACATAGTAGGTGCCATGACTTGGTCGCCACATACACATATTTATATCTTACAGGCTGCCAATCACTCAAGTAAATTAGGACGATTCATGTATTTTTGGTATCCAGAAAAGAACAAGGAAGAACAATTTAATAAACTGAATTATAAAAAAATACTAAAACGGTTGCAGATCCTTGAGAGATCCGATGAGGTCAGGGTATTGACGGTTTTTAAAACGTTACTTAAAATACAACGAAATTTAGAAAAACGATTTTCTGGATGTCCAAAAATTATAATTTTCAAAAAATAGAATTTTTCTGAGTTTCTAGACCCTCAAAATTACGAGGGAAATACTTAAAATTTCAATTAAATCTAGAAGATAATCTTTCCGACTCTTTTCTGCACAAGAAAATGGAAATTGCTTGAAATAACCAAATTCTCTGAATTTCTACGCTTTGCAGATGTGCGAGGATTTAATTAAAAGTTCAAACGAAACTTACAATTGTTTTTGTTGCCCATGTTTTCAGGACTAGAAAATGGAAGTTGATTCGCATAACAAAATTTCTTTGAATTTCTCCAAATGTGTGAAAGGTTTAATTTATTTAATTTCTCAGATTTTCTACACTCTCCAAATGTTCGAAGCCTCTATTTAAAAGTTCAACTTAATTCAAAAAATTTTCATTTTTACATTTAATATCAGGGGGCCTATTATGGTATATTTTCGATAGCGTTTTTTCTCGATATTATCGAAAATGGCCTATTGTGACATTATTTTATAAAAATTTCACAATAGGCCATTTTCGATAATATCGAGAAAAAAACGCTATCGAAAATACCATAATACGCCCCCAGGTTGTTATTTTTCAAAAGTAATACATATATGTACAGTTGTTTAATTGGTGAAGAACTAATTTCATCTCGCTACGATCGGTGATTAAATTGATAAACATCTGTGATCCTATGTTGGAATGTAGAACCCATGGGTCGACCAATACCGTTCATATTAGTACATGGTTAGCATGAAGTATATAGAGATATGGAGTGTGCAAATGGCCAATTAAACCTGTAGCCGTACTGAAAATAGGGCTATTTATTAAAAAAATCAAACTAATGTCGATTTTCTTTGGTTTTACAAAAAATTTCAATTATTTTCTTGCCAATCGAAAACGAAAAATAATTGATTATTTTGGTCTTTGTGTTGGTATTTTGACATTTTTTTTTTCTGTCAGTTTAATGTGAATTTCATAAAGCTACAAGCGATTGTTTTTTGTGAATTTATTTGTTATTTTTTTTGTGATTAAAGTGAGCAAGCGCCAAACCATTTTAGAATTGACATTAAAATGGCGAGTCGTCTATTTGTCATATTTGACATTTCTATTTTTCAATGTAGTGGTACTAGATTATTGAAAAAATCATGATTTGAAAAAATTGATTATACATCAAAAAATAATCAATTATATTTTCGCCAAAGAACAATGAAACACTGAAAAATATCAATTATTTGTCAAAATAATCAATTATTTTTAACCAAAGAAAATCGACATAATTGCAATAATGTACTTAATTTATTCTTATTGGTTTAATTGTAAAACAATGTTTGGAAACTGGAATAAACTATAAATCGTATAAGTCAGCTTCTATGGCATAGATTTATAAACACTTTTCAAATACGTGTGTTTTATGTTTATTAGATCTCTTATTTTAGAGATTTTTACTCTTCAACATCGAATAAACATCTCGAAAACTGCAGGCAAGTGACGGTGCGGACCCATTACCGCCTTGGCTAAAACTAACTGATCTTTCGGCTTGGATTGTCCAATAATGGTATTATGAGCGATACAAACCATTAAACAATTTGGTTGTTACGGGAGAAGTTTACGGATCGTGTTACTTACGCGAAAGGCAGACATTTATTGGCCGCCTAGATTGTTCGACCTAATACCACTAGATTTTGACGTTTGAGGCTAAGCCACTCTTCTACAATCAACTGAACCGCGCAACATCAATATTACATGATATAGAAACGCAATTGTGTGAAAACGTGAGAAGCCGCTCGATTATTTATTAAATATCGTGTTGCACATTTGAAAGTGTGTGGTTTGAATTGGAATAAAAAGCAGAATTTAAAAAACATCATACTGGGAAATCATGTATACTATTATATACATATAGAAAATACTATACATATACATATATACATTTATACACATATTTATCCATTCACCCTGTTCACAATATAGAAATGCATAATACATACATACGTATTATGTATTATATTTTTATGGAGTTTGCTCACAAACTATTCTAAATATAACTTTTGTATATACTTGTGGTTTATGAGGAATAAAAGATGAAAGGGATATTCCTATATATAATATATGTACATAGGCTTTTTTCGATGATGTGTGTTTTTGGGTGTGGTTGCCTTACGCCAATTAAATTCACTAAACTAAAATTCCCCAGCAGTTGAATGTGCCCTCATTCAAGTAAGAAATAACAACCAAAACTATAAAATGAATTACAATAGTCTCACATTTTACCATAAAACTTTTGTCATTGTTTTTTCATAAATTAATAAAAAAAATTAATGTCAACTTAAATTCTCAGCACACACATACATTTCAATAATCTTAATTCTGCCATAAATGACTTCTGAATACTGTGAATCACGGTAATTTTTTGTTGAATTACTTTTTGTTTTAAAGAAGAAACTTCAGTAAACCGTGTTACAAATGATTGTTTTACTGTATTATACTTGCTAAAACAAACTTTTCAAATCATACTAATATAACCGGAAATGATCTAACAGAAGACTTACTCCACAGCTACACAAAATATATACATTAACTATTTTTAAACATGGCTATCGCGATGTTATATAAATTTGGCAATCATTATTTCTTTGTTTTTTTACGTGTACAAAAAATTTTAGAACTACGTTTGTCTATTTTTGGAGAAACAATTGCAATTGAAAACAAGAAAATAAATAATAATACATTATACAACTTATGTCACGCATATTCTATAAAAACAAAATAAAATATTTTATATTCGAAACCATATTGAGGGTAACGCAAAGAAAAAAAAATGCCAGTGACTCATGAACAGTTATACATATGGCAATCATTTTATTATTTCCTATTGATTTGTTTGCTTCATGAGTAGAATTACTCCTGCAGTACATATAGAATCAAAAAATATATTTAACAAAATGTGATATTAGTAGAATATACGAGTATGTATTTGACTTAAAGTGTTCCCACACACTGCGCTTGACGATGCATCTGAAAAATGTGACTTTAATTAATTAAATCGTGTAGTATTCGAATTTTAATTACTTAAATATTAGAAAATGCAGCTTCCAATTTATAATAACTGATTCTCCAACTCGATCAATATTTAACCATGCAAATTTTATTTTCATATTTAAATTTTTGGTAAACTTTTAACACAAAGTGTCTGGTATCTGGTAAATTCTAAGTAGACAGTTTCTCAAAAAGTTTAAAAGTACTTTACTAAGTTATTTTTGAAAATAATTCCATTATAAATATTTTTTAGAACTGATTCTATTTTGTTTATTTATATTTATACGTGCGGTTTGACGAAACTCTCGTTTCATTCGATGCCTAAAATCGCAGAGAATCCAGAAATATTCAGAAAAATAGTTGTATATGCTTTAAAGAAGGTTTAAGTATGAAGTCTAACGCCAATTTAAAATGACAATGCAGCTAGAGTGGTTTAGTGTTTTTGAAGACCGGTGAGATTTGTAAATCCCTCGATTCCCCGGACATCTTCAAAAAATTAACAGATGAGAAGATATAGAACATCAACTAACCATCACAAACTATCTGGACCAGCAATAACGGATTTAACTTAACCGCATCAGTTAAAATTCAATCTTCGATGGTTAGTCGGCATAGAAAGGACGATCTCTTTATCAATTGGAAGCCAAACATATATCCAAAGAACCAGATGGCACAACTCGAATTTTTCAAGAACCACGCAAGTTTAACTTATTCTCTTCTAATGGTATACAATGTATTCATCAACTCAAGAACAAACGAAACGATTTCGGTAGATGTTACCGACAGTAAAGCACTGGGTGATAATGACATTGTATAGGATGTGTCCCGTGGTATAATATGGCTCGTTAATTTAGATTAATAGAATAATGAATAGTAACGGTTAGGTGGTTATTATAGCTAAGCATTTTTACCTCATACCAAATCGAAAACTTCCCGTGGTTGGCTTTCTATAGTAGGACAATGACTCAAAACATCATTCGACAGTATCAAAATAATTTTTCGAAAATATGACTGTATATATATCTTGGCAATTGTACTGACCAAACTAAAGCGCTGACGGATACATCAGAACTCAAAATTATTCAAGTAAAGCACAACTGTTCAATGGCTTAAGCGATGCATGGAAGATAATAATAATTGAGAAACTATGAAAGTTGGTAGATACGATGCAGCAAGGTTTTACCGTTATTAACGCTTCAAAAGGATATCCTAACTTGTATGAATTATTTTTATTATATTACAAATCATATACCATATTTACAAATTTGTACAAAATTATACGACTAAAAATGCCGTAACCGCAACCGTGACGAAACTTTTCCGCTCAACGATTGATTTTATACACTTTATGTATTAAATAAAATAAGATACAACTTCAAATATAGATATACTAGTAAATTATATTACTATGTGGATTCGGGATATGTGTTAGCCACATTAATTATCCAAAAATACTCTTAACATAATACATACACATATAATAGGATTTGTATTCGCAAGATTTATAAATAAAGACGTAATAAGGACACAAGCTTCAATAGTGTAACTATACCATATATTAAACACATGTTTTAAACGAAGCTACATTTGATTATGCTCATGTTATTGCAATACTTAAGATTGTGAATAATTTATTTACGAAAATTTTCATAGCAATTATTCATAATACTAAATAGTTTATTTAATTCTGTGGTGATCAGCAGGTGATGGCGATGAGATTACGTGGCTTGTCATTTGTACAAACATATAGTAAACATTCTATATGGGTTTATATGTTTTATTTAAAACTCAAATCAAATTAATAAGCAAACAGTTCGACAGGTGTACATTTCAATAAATAGAAAGCACCCAAACATTCACCTCGCATAAAAATTCTCGCCAAATAACTCAAAGGTGGTGTACACAATATAAATGTAACTCATTAGTTTAATTTTTTTCATGTAAATATACAAAAGAAATTTAATACTTTTTTGTAAAATGTAAAGAGTTAAAATATAATATGTCTGTCTATTTTATGTTGCTTTAATTAGTTCACTTGCCATAAAATGAATGGTACGTAGTGTATAATGTTGACTAACATCTATATGACATCATATTTCATGTAATGAAGTAGCATTAAAATAATCTAGAATAATTTTAATATATGTATAATAATTTGTTGTAGTTTTCTGTGTGTATATAGTTTTTGGTAAATTACGATAAACTATGTATCAAAATATTATAATAATTTAAAAAAAAATGGTTGATTGTGTTGTATATGACTCGCGCCGCTGAACCAAATATGGACATATATGTACATACATATACTATTATTTTTTTTTTGTCATTAGATTTAATGATAGCAATAACTAACTATTTTTGTTTTATTACAAATTTATTGTTCGCGGTAATTTTTTTTATTTTCTATGTATTCACAAATTTGATACGTGTTCATCATTCACTTAATGACTTCAGAAAAATATATCTTTTATATACATGATAGAACAAACTTTGTCTTCTAAATGTGCCATTTATCATTCTACTTTTTGGGCGTGGACTCATCTTTTCATGTACTACTTCAATGTTAAACTTAAAATATTATTCATTGTTATTATGGGTTAATACGTATATGACGAGGCCAACTAAATTTGGGGCGCGATGTTTATACATATGTACATATATTAAATTTTGTATGCTTCGTCCCTTTTGTAATACTATATATATATTATTCATAAAATTTCCGATCCCCTAAATTATCCCGTCTATTTTGTTTACTGTTAAAAAAATCATTGACTTAAAAATATTTTTATATTTAAAAAAAAAATCGAAAAGTAAAAGTTATGACTAAGCGGTTGCGTATGACTATATTATATCGAGACTCGTATTACGTCAGTTGGAATTGTGGTTTTAATTAAATTCTTCCTTTTGTTATTAAATTTACATAAAACACCATTAATTTACTATAGTCTATAGCATATTCATACAATGACCTTATAGCGATTGCAATGTATTCACTGAGAGAATGAAAGTTTGTAATCACCACTAACTCAAAAGAGTACAATAATCGCGACGCAATTTCATACCTCCATTTGGATATAATGGCATAAATCGTTTTTATTTTATTTTTAAACAATAACAATATGTAATCATCAATATTTTTGCAATAAGATTCTACATAATATAATTTTATTGAAAGGAAGTCACGTACAATGACCGGTTAAATTTTAGTAAAGTTTTGGAATTTTAATATGTATATACATATGTTTATGTATTCAAAATGATTGAGAAAATGTGAATTACATCATTCGCACATCAATCGGAATAAATATGCTGCAAAAATTAAGAAAACTAATATTATTAAATTATGAATACAGTTCAAGTTTGGGATATTGCCAATAATGTAAATATTTTTACGTCACATGAAGGTAAATGTCAACACTTAGTGATGATTTAATTATAATCCGTCTGATGACTAACGTGATATATAAAATAAAAATATTTGCATGTTATCTAGTTTAATACTCAATATTCAAAAATCATTATTGATTCAACATTAAATTTACACGTTCATCCAATAATTATTTTTTAATTATACATAGTCTAAAATTAACTAAAGATTATTATTAAATGTATTTTTAGCGCAACGTGAATGTAAGTAAAATAAACAAAATTATATTTTTGGAATTTGAAAATAAATTTCAACTCTGAAAATCAAATAACCTCCGCTGAACTTGTATTAAATTGTAATCAATTTTGTTTTTGTTAATTTTTCTTTTTTCTTTTTTAAATTAAACACCAAACTAGCAAGAAGAAAAAACCCATAAAAATATTGTGTGTATATAAAAATGTTCTCATGCCTTAAAGAGTTTATCCAACCCAACCGCCAATAATTCTTTTATTTCTGTATTTTCTGGTTCGATAATTTCTTTAAATTTAAAATTTTTTGTTTTATATTTTTTTTTTGGATAATATATCTCGTATAATTTTTAACCTTGATATAGATTTCTATTCTATCTATATACATAAGTATTTCAATAACACAGACTTTAAACCACTCTGTAAAGTGTTTTATGTGTTTCGTTACAGCATTGACATGCAATCTAAATTTGGAATTCTTGAAAATAATTTTTTTTGGCTGATTTAGTTTGCATAAAAAAATTGCATGAATAACTTTTAATATTTTGCAAAGTATAAAATTAATTAAAAATAAATACATTTAGTTTTAGCCAGTATAACAGAATGTTAATCGACTAAGTGCACTGGTAAAAACTTGTATAAAGGTTATGAAACTGTATGCCATAAAATTGTATTTGCTCATAATTTATTCACTCGGATTAATTTGTAAAGAAAACGGATATCCGAGATATAATATCCGGGTATCTTTTATATTTCAACGATAATGTAACAAATGTATCTTTACAAAGCTCCTGTCAAATTTATTAAATGAGTTAAATAGCTGAACGATATACAATTATACAACAAATGTCAAAATATTATACGTGCAATTACAGTATGTTCTGTTCGAACTAATCGAACAAATAAAAAGATATTTCTAATATTTACAACAATTCGAACTGGTTTCAGCATATAATACTATAATTTGTTGGTAATATTGTACTCTCCCGTTCTGGATAATTGACTTCTCGATAATACTAAGTTTGACTATTAATCTTTACCTATACATAATTATATGGAACATTGAGCTTTGGATGTATGAAAAATAAATGAATTCCTGCAAAAAGGTCACTGAATGATGCTAACATTTAACTATCAAATTACATAAACATATTTATTTCTTAACAATCATATCGGAATCATAACTTTAATAAATGCAAATTATTTTTTAATTTAATGACTTAATTGTGGGTTATACATGTCCATTTCGGATCTCTTCAAAGTGCGGTGCAATTATTACTTTTCCATTTAAATGTGAATACCTTTAGGAAGTATAGAGTATGTACATATATCAGTTTGTATGTATATCATCGTTACTATTTATTATATTCCCGCAGCCCCGTCCTAAATAATATTATAAAAACTGTTGAGAACTGATAAACAAATATATAATTTAAAACATAAACATTAAATTGAATTACATTTCATTTAAAAGACTATAAAATTTTAAAAAATATTTGTGATTTTAAATTATAGAAATAAAAATATTTCATGTAAAATTTAAAAATGATAAAAACGTAAAAAAAATTTTGACCACTGGAAAATAATTTACGATGTCATTTTGGAATGAAATAAAAATAACAACATAAAAAGATAAAAACTCAGCATATAATTAAAAACAAATAACCATAAATAGAGTACATCATTATACATGTCATATACATATTTACTATATATTTATTGTGCGAAGAACTGCCAATTTCTCACAACATTTTGTACAAATCATACAACATATGCAAAAATTAGACCAAGGGTCAAATCAATAAAACATATCAATGAAAATAGTAATAATTTTTAACTACCCTGTCTTACATTTTACGTTATATTATTTTAGACATCGGTCACCTATATTCTGTCTGTATAGTTGTTTTGTATGTGTTCGTTTATTATCTTGAAATGGGTAGGTTGATTATTATTCCGAAAAAAATATTAATGATACATAATATAAGTAAACACATCTATCTGGCGAAATGTTTTAAACATTTGATTGTTAGTATAATATACTATACATGCACACATGTGATTTACACATAATAGTTGTGAGCTTTTGAATCAAACTTGAGCGAAGTTTCCATAAGAGAACAATTTCTTTTCAGAGCCCTCCAAGAAAACGAAAATAGCGAACGTTTTATTCGTTCTGCTTGTACCAAAAGTTAATAAAGTTAATAAGCAACAATAAAATTAACCTCTTTCTAAAATACCATAGGATGATGGCACGCACACATTAGCACTTCAATTATCTAAATATATTGAATAATTTATTAATTAATGAACGTTTTATGACAGTAAAACAGTTTTGTATTTTAGATTACATAAAAAATATTATGATTATTCATAAAAAAATATTAAAATGATGACGATCAAGTTTAATTAACTTAGCACGTCAAAATTTATATTCTTTTTTGGCCATCTGGTTTGTCTGAATTTTTCAAATTAATTAGTGAAACGGAAACCTCCTAATTTTTTTTGGTTTCAGTGTTTAAAAATATATAATTTTAAAAATACCCAAAAAACACGAATTAGTGAAATAGTTGTAGTGAAAATAAATTCCTTAAACAATTTTATTGACAATTGTCAATTTTACTAATTTTTGTTATTGGTTTTATTGCAAATTTAAGTATGAAGGTTTGCTGAACGTTAATTAGTTTCTTATCTTAAAATTTAATTGTCCTTTTTATAGAATAACAAATTAAATAATTAATAATCGTATTAACCGTTTATATTATTTAAAAGCAATTGACTCTTCTTTAATTCAAAGAGACTGCTGATAGTTTGAATTTCCACCGCCTATATATATTTGTGTTCCTATTCTACAAATACTTTCTGCATGCACGCGTTCCTCACGATGTTGATTTAGTATGGTTTCACACATGCGGAAACCCAGCACATTTACGATTTACCTGTGTTTTATCGGTTTTAACATTAAGAAAAACGCGTATTGAAAATTTAAATAAAACAAAACATATGCTGTATCTTATTTATATTTATCGTATCTTTTCTACTAATTAACCTATTTTTTCCATAATTTTATTAATTTTTAAGTTAAAAATAAAAAAAATGCGAAGTTATGTGCGATAATTGTAATTATCTGTTAGCTAAAAACATATAAAAACAAAACATGCAGCATTCAGATTTAATGGGCGCATCTACCGACGCATGCAATTAATAGTCTCTACATTCCTATTTGGGTTTATGTGTATTCGTTATTATGATTACCAAAGCCTCATTAATATTTAATCTAACAATAGTCGAATAACTATATTAAAGTTATAATTAAAATTATCTACAAGGAGCAATGGTGCCATTATGCATCCATTTTTATTATTTTATATTTTTGAAACGTTACAATCAATATAGCAGAGGCTCTATTCAAGAAATAATATCTACTCAAATGTAGAGACAAGAATGATGAGACTATATATCTACATTATTCACTGAGATATCATTTATATTATTATAATAGAGTATAAGGATTATAAAGTATTGATTTTGCCAAATATGGTTAGTTTAATGCGAGCATGCCAACATTTTGAAAATTAAGATAATTGTCTTAAAATAAATAAGGTTTATATTTTTATATTTACGTGACTGAAGAATAATTTTTGAGATTTTCCTTTTCGTTTATCGTAAAGTTTATTTAACATTAACTGTTTATAAGCTGATGGAAAATATGAAACATCTTTATTTAATATCAATGAATGATTTACAAAAATACCCTATTTTATTTTATTTTATAAAATTAAATATAAATTAAGTATTTATTTAGTACAGGTCGTTGCAGGTGACGCAGAGGTCGTTGCAGGTGACGCAGAGGTCGTTGCAGGCGACGATGGCTCCACGATGTAGAGAACGACTTGGCCGCTTCAGATTGTCTTAGACAGTATGAAGACCATGCTCAGGATCGAAACCGTTGGAGCCAAATATTTGACTCAGTAGGGGGCCCGTAATGGCCTTTAAAAAACTGATTATTAATATTTATTTAGTAAACCTGATAATTTTTGAACTCGAGGTTTTTGTGGATCATATAGTAATCCCTTTGTCATGAGAATTATTATTTGATCTTTTTATATAAATTGGGAGTTACCTGAGATCTGTGGCTGAAAATGGCCTTTTCCAAACGTTTTCTTTTTTCAAGACGAGTGCAGCGATTTTCTATATTATGATTTTTACATAATATAAATGTAAATATGTACGTTGTATTATTGGTATTATATTTTAAAATCTGGTTTGAGCATTACTGATATTAACTATTGCTGAATGCACTATTGCATAAAATATATTGTATCTGCAAAAGTTTGATTACATAAATATATCTAACAAACTGTCAAATCAAAAAGTAATAAAAATCGTGACCGATCTGAGGTTCTCAGTCAGTGTGGAGTTCCTCCCTCCCCAGAGAGAAATAATAGGATTTCATGGGAGGATTTGAACTACCGGAATATTGATCGTTTTACAAATAAAAAGATAAGCTAGTATCAATTCGAAGATAAATGTAATTTAGCTATTATTCGAGCCAAGCATTTCTCTACATTTACTAATTAATGTAAATTAATATATTATGTAATTAGTACAATAAATTAGTAATTTAAATTAATAAAGCAGATATATGAGATAGACCTGTCATGTGTATAACTGTGCAGTTTTAACTGTTGTCTGTTGTGCGCCCAAACCAACAGGTTAAGGTAGGAAAGGATTCGATTCATAATGTCATCGAGAAGTAATGTTTTACCGTCTGTCGGCATATTCGTGGTAGAAAATCGAATTCTATCCGATTTCGGAGCTACCCGAAATTATTGGGCATTTTACAGCATTAAACATTTGAAACCGACGAACCATATTTTCTAAGCTACAAAATTAATATTCACAAATTGATATAAATGAGATCCTTAACCGACAAGCAAATGAAATCAGTATACGCTTGCTTTACACGAAGAAGGAAATCTCCCTCACTCAGGCAATGATAATACCAGTTTCGTTGATAAGTTGCATATTTTCATTTGAGTGAAAATACCAGACTTACCAGTTCATTTAATAGAGGTTATATTTTATCAGTATTAATATTTGTAGCGCCAATTGACATTGCCTTCAAATTTTAATATTCGATATTCAACATCGCGATAATTGAACGGAAATTGTTACACACATTCAGGTTGACCAAGTAAAACCTGTATAGGTATATCGATTGTATTTTTGTATTTGCTGCCGTCTGCACAGTTTTAACATACATACACTCTGGTTGACTGGCATAAATATACCTGTGCAGATATACCTCAACGTGTGTAGCCGGTTTAAGATTCCATAAAACATAATTTTCAATATATGCAAATTACTTTGCAAACCATTTAAGTAATAACATTCGAAAGGCGGCTACACATGTTCAGGAGACCTGTTACTTGTCAGGTATGCCTGCGCAGGTATATCTGTGCAGTTTAACCTTATGTCTGTTGTGCGCCCACACACACAGGTAAACCTGATAGGATTCAGTTGTCCATGTCATCGACAATGCTATATCCGACTTCGGAGCTACCAAAAACTGTCGGGGAAAAGTGTAAATAATTGAAACCTATGGACAATTTTCTCCGAGCTATAAAATTAAAATTCACTAATTATTGTAAATGAAATCCTTAACCTACACCGACAAGTAAATGAACTCCTTAACTGATTATCCAATGATACACGAAGAAGTAAAACCTTCTCACTCAGACAATGATAATACCAGTTTCATGGATGAGTTACATAATTTCATATCAGTGATAATAACAGACTTCCAAGTTCATTTGATAGAGGTTAAATTTTATCAGTAGTAATTTTGATATCACCAATTCTCATTGCCTTCAACTTCTTATATTCGATATTCAACAACGCTTTAATTTAATTGAACAAAATTGCAGGCAAAGCCTGTGCAGGCATATCGATTGAATTGTTGTATTTCCTCCGGTGCCAGGCCAAACAACTGCACAGTTTATCATACACCAACTCTGCTCGACCTAGATAGATACACCTATACAGGCATACTTGACTTGTCTAATTGAATACATGTAGTTGTGTTTATTTATACCTTGAAATCGGTGCATGGACTAAAAAATATTGAGAGCCATTCTACTCATATGTTTAAGAAATATTAAGTAATTCAGTACCATATACGTACCATATATATATATATATATATATATATATATATATATATATATATATATATATATATATATATATATATATATATATATATATATATATATATATATATTATGTATATATATATATATATATATATATATATATATATATATATATACATATATATATATATATATATATATATATATATATATATATATATTATGTATATATATATATATATATATATATATATATATATATATATATATATATATATATATCAATACACTTGCGTAAAAAATGCATTTCAAATTAAAATATTACAAAATTTTTGGGTCTACAAATTCGTGCCAATTTTATCAATTTATATTGATTAGCAAGAACTTTACGTAAATAAATTAAATCACCCGCTAATGATATAGCACACTGCACGAAAATTTTATTTAGTCGTTGTTATCATACAATGCATTAATAATGTTTATTATATTATGTACAACAAAATAGCGATTTGCCAGAGCCGCAGACAAAATAAAATAAGTATAACATAAATCGTAATTGTTTACCGAAAGAATTTAACTTGCTAAAAAACAGAAAATTAATACTTTTCTCTATGTAATTTTTTATTTTTAGAAATCGAATTCAATTTTATTGAGGTTTTGGAAAAGATATTATAATTCATTTTTACTTCGAATAATAATAATCTTATCCTTGAAAATTGTAGAAAAGAAATCTTATTTTTTAAACTTGATTTGTGCTTACAAAGTTTGTTTGTGTAAAATACACAAATACCAAGCCATAGTATTTGGCGAATCGTCTTTTTCTTTTGGAACACAAAAAAAACACAAAAACTAAAAATACAGTATGTTTTGAATTTAAAATTATGACTAATGCCTTACGGTTTGAATCGAATTTAAGCGAATTATAATATTATATTAATATGATTTGGACGTTTTGTAGTTATGTACTTATGTATGCATTTTGAAAAAATTAATTTGAATCGGAAATTTTAATTAATATAAAATATTTGAATATTTATATTATATTTATTTATTTATAATATATTTGAATATTTATTGGGAATGTCTTCAAAATTTAATATTTATAACTTTAATTTACGAACAATATTTTAGTAAAACTATTGTTTTGAATTATTCTAATAATATTACAAGTAGCAGCCGGTATAATATATTCATAGAATTGATATGAAAAACGTATATTTTTAACAAAATTAGTTTTTATTTTTAAAAATAATCTCCTCCAATATTGTGCTGTGCATTCATCATATTTTTTCCAACCAAAATCAAACAAACGAAAGTTTTAATGGGGTTTGAAAAATATGCATACCAACAAAATTCATCACTTAAAAAACATTTGGAAATTCGCTCCTTTAATTTTTTCAAATTTGTAATAAAAATTTAGCTTAAATCTAGTCTATATAGGGTGGGTGAAGAATTACTTCAAAGTCACGGTCAAGCAATGCTGTTTGCGATCTTTGGAGTTCTTTAATCATTTAGAATAACTCTTCCTTCATCCTTTTTGTTACACCTACAGACTTAGAATGATACATTTATTTTCAATAATGAATTGATATTTTATCCCGCTATAATATTATTTACAACATTTTCAATTCTCTTTCAAAACTTCGTCACAGTACTTTGTAGCAAGCCGGCGTTCATGTCTGGAATGCCTCTCGTATTTCACGTATACCTAATTCAAATTTTATTTTTTTAAATTGAACTTTGCAATGTAAATTTGTTTTAAATAATTTAATATTCGATGTCCTTAATTACTAATTGGGAGATCGTTGCCAAAATCTATCATAAATTTTGCAAATTTAAATTCTTAATTTTATTGGATTTTTCAATTGTTGTCAAAATCGAAGGATACAAATTTCTGGATACACATTTAACTACGTATTCAGAATAACTAAATTATAACAAGTATGTATGCATTTTGAAAATGTGGCTCAGTAACTCTTAAAAATGACTGAAATTACTGTCGTTAGCTGTGATTAACATTTTTTTGACAGGTGTTTTATAATCACATGGAACTAATTTTGTTTAACAACTGAAACAATAAATTTTAGTGCAGAACACAGGAGAATTAAAACGTAATGTATCCAAAATCCTAAACCCTAATTTATTAAGTGATATTTAGTAATATAGTGTTTAAAAAAAATCATGTTATAATTCATAAATTCTACATTTACTGTGAATATAAAACAAAAGTTTAAATTCTTATCACATAATAAAAGAATTTATCTTATCTGAGATTAAGCACTTATCATTTTTAGGGTGTAGCTTCGACCAATGGAAAAAAATCTCTTACCTTTAGAAATTTCTCGTCTCACCCGTAGAAAACGAAGTTCCAAAAAATTCGATATAAAATAAAGGGAGACACAAAAAATTTATCACAATATATAATATATAAATATATTTTTAACTTATTTATTAATAATTCAAAATAAAAATATAATTTATATTTCCTATTATTATGTTATCACTTTTTAAACTTTTATCACACTAACATAGAAACTGTACTAAACAAAAAACAAAACAAATTTGTCACCAAATTATTTATTATAATAGGTATTTAGAAAATCAAAAATTTTTTTAGTACACTTATTTGTTTTTCTTATAATTTTATTTTATTTTGTTTTTAGCGTAAAATTAATATATTTTTTTCTCTTGTTTAAATAATCACAATATATAATATATATTTTTGTATATAAAAATTAATAAATAAAATAATAAAAAATTAAATCTCCATAAAATTTTTGTATCAACTTTTTTTTTTTTAATTATTTTATAAAAATAAAAAATAAATATTTAAATAATTTTTATTTTATTTTTAAAATAATTTAATTTAATTTCAATCTCAATGGTTCAAAGTATCTGGTAAGACTAACAAAAAAAATTAAAATTAAACAAAAAAAAAAAAAGTTTTCGTCTTTTTTTATTCAATGTAATTGCAAGCACAGTAAAGAAATTGGTTCGTATATAGACTACATTTTTGTATATGTAGTAGATTGATTCTCGTGTAGTTTGTAGTTAAATACAAACTGTTGTTCCACTCTAAATCTCTATGTGTTGTATATATACATATATGTATATATACTTATATATATACACATGATATGTATATGTATATAAAAATAATTTACAGGAAATATATGAAATTGTACTATAATATTAGTGTGTATATTATAATATTAAAATTATAAATGCCGGTTTTTTTCATATCCATTATTATGAATCATCGTCGACAGAAATTGTATTTAAGTTTTTGTGTTTGCGAGAGAAACTAAAAAAAAAATGTATACTAAAAAATATAATATTGACGGAAAAAGAAACACTCACAATGTAATGGTAGAAAAAAAAATATAAAGGTTCAGTCAACTTTAATATTGTTTGTGAGGGTACACATTGATGTTATTATAGTTGCCCTGAATAGTATTCGTTAGTAACTGTAGACAAAAATTCAAGTGAAAACGTGCAATGGAAATAGGTGAAATCATTCGAAATTTTCAGGGTTAAATTAATACACATAATGGAAGGAATATGAAGATATTTTGTCTGAATCTTTCATCTGTGAGTATTATAGTACGATTTCCTAAGCTTATCTAGGGCAGGGAGTTACAATAATAAAAAATATTTAATATTAAATTGGCAAAAGCATATTACTGGTCATAACAAAATTATGCTTAATAAACACTATGTACATACATACATACACAATCATACATATATGTATGTACATGTTTTGATCAAAAATCGCGTGATATTTCTCATAAAAATTGATTTTTATTTTCTTAATATGTATAGCAAATAGAATCTGTTTTGAGAAAAGAAAAATGTGTGAGTAGTAATGTTTGTTGGTTAACTGTTGGAAATATGCATCTCTCATGTTTGAAGAATGCATAAATTCAATCAAATGGAGTGAAGAGCACTGCACCTGTCATTTAAAGTGTTAAGCACAATTTAGCTGCTGTTGATATGCGTTTCATTGCAGTTTTCGTTGAAATTTATAAAAGACATATCGCATCTTAAGTTATTTAGAGCCGAATTGTTAGGTGATACAAGTTATCAATAAGCCTGAGGCATCGAATAATTCGCTTAAGAGCACCTAAAATAATAAAATCGAAACATATTTGTATGCAATTATAGAGAAAATTATAACAATAAGAAAAATGACAAGGACGGTGACTGTAGTTGCTGTATGTGACGCTATAGATGAACGAGATTTGTGTAAATTTGAACTAGTTTGTAAATTTTATCGTGATTTTGCTGCACATTCAAGATATTTAAATTGACCCAGCCGTTTCGAACTCCCTTCGTTTAAAATCTAACAATAAAAACAAACATTTATAATTGCAACCACGAGACCGACCTCATACCAAATTATAAATTAATATGTATAAGAGATTTTAGATTATTCACCAAATTACATTTATAGAAACTAAACCTAATTCATTTCGTTTTGTCATCGTTATAATGTTGTCATATATGACTATACTATATACGAATTTTGAAGGGTGTAAATATTATATTATTTTACTACCCTCTTAAGATGGGGTCAAAGTTGTATGTTACATTTATATTTATCTTAACTATTATAACACCACTAAATAAAATCGGTTTTAAGATCGAGGGACCCACATAAAAAAATATGTACATACGTATATATTTTATATACAAAACCATTGCAAATGAAAGGATATTTATATACATAGACTTATTTATTATAAATAAAGTTGATAATTTATACAGAATAGATCCTATATTATAGATTTGTCATCGATTGCAATTTTTTCCGTTCAATTTTCAAACAGAATATCACATTCTTGTTATATAGTCTAGTCTAACGAAGGCGTTGTAAAATTTAGAAACAATTTCACTGATATAAAACAACAAAAAGGGGAAGAAATATATACATACATAAATAAATATAAATTATTGTATATAGTTTTTGATTCTAAGGGTGTGCCAACCCTCCCTTTACATGCCGAGGACACGTGACACTCTTCTAAATTCCTAAATACATAATTTATTTTTATTTTTTCATACTATTTTCCAATATTATCTTTACTTAATTACATAACAATAAATCTATAGCAAACTTAATTGACTGAAAACTATAATTAATTGGAAAAAAGGAGATTTCCCTAAGGGGTTTGCAAATTTACAAACACAATATTCGTTGCGACATCTTAATTTGAGTTTATTGCAAAAAGCACGAAGTCTGTAGACGGGAAAGGTAAACGCAAAATAATAAAAAAGAATTGTATGAAAAATCAATATTGAGAAACAGCAACGCTGCAAAAAAAATTAAATCTGTATACAATTCGAATCCAATTAAACTCGACAAAAAAAAGGTAGACTATGTACCTATTTGCACAGAAGTGGATGATAGCTTCAAAGCAAAATAAAATAATTTGAATTGCTTTTGTTCGTGTGGTATGAGGTATCCACCTCCTTCGTTAAAAGCATACCTTCGTTTCGCTCCGGCCAGATTAAAAAAAAAAATATACAAAACAAAACTGTGTTTTACTATTGTTATACAAATTATAAATTATATTATCGAACAAATTACTTGTCATTATAAGTATTGCATTTTAAAAAACCTTTTATTAATTTATGTTTTTTAATTAAACAGTATGTATAGTGAAAGTATAAACATCTAAACAATATTATCAAAGCCATCTTAATAAATCAAGCCTCCATGTTCAAAACGAACTTTTATTAAGATACCTAAAATGACAAAAATAATCGCTCTCTTCATACATTTTATATGGAGAGACATGATTTTCGTTTATAGAAATATTTGAATGAAAAGTAACTCAAAATTATAATTTTTTGAAATCAATTGAAACTATAAACATTGGTTTTCACCTGACTTGAAGGATTTTTCCGTGGGGTTTTCCATTTCATTGTATTAATTAAAGGAAAATAAGATACTTTATTCTCTAATAAAGCTCAAATAGAAATAGAATAAAAATTTGTAAGAAAGGGACATTGTGTACATAACCAACAAAATAATTTATTCCCATCAAACAAATAAACCAAAAGAAGAAAACATCAATGAATTTTTAAAAAATGGAACAAACATAATGATCATAAAACAACGCAAAAAACGAGAAAAAATATGTGAACACAATTTTTTATTTCATAGCAACAACAAAAAGTAATCGCATAAAAAATAATATTGAGAGCGTGATCAAATTGTCCCTCTCCTAATCCTAATTGACATATTGTATATAAATTATGTAACGTTTTGTAACCTTCAAAACAAAACACAACATTTTATCATTTATTTGATCGATCCGATCACTATTTTTATTTTGGTTTAATGAGAAATTTCCCAGCGTTTATCCGATTAATCTCCTAAATTTTAATTTATGGTAGTTATCATAATTTTTATACATATTTTTCGATGTTTAGATTTTGAATCCAACTATTTTATTTCTGTGTTGGAGTGAATGCAGTATATTGAAAGAGAGTATTAGAATATATCAGATATATATTTGAATATACAAATTTAAAAGCGCAAATAAATTAAATTAATGACAATTTTATAATCATAAAAATTATGTTTAATTGATATAATTTCGAAAAATAACCCTGGCCATCACCTAATTCAATTCTTTATCTATTACTTTATGTAATAAAATATTAAAAGCTCTCACTATTAATAGTTGAACAATTCAAAATAAGTTTGTATGTTTTGCCATGGGATTGCATAGACTTCTTTGTAAATTACACATTTTTTGGTTAATTAAAAAAAGCTCGTTTGAAAATATCGCTCAACATGGAGGCTTTATATATTAAGATGGCTTTGATATTATACAGCAGACGGGTGGTCAAAATTTCAAATGTCAATTTCTCACCAGCCTAATTCTCAATAACATCTCAGAAAATAACAAAATATAATTGGGTACTCATTAAAAACCTAGTTTAAAATAGTCACAACCCCCTCTTTTCCCCTTTTGTTAAACTAGTCTAGCTCTCTTCATAGTAAGTGTATAAATTAGAATGTTTCAAAATTATTTGTATGCAAATTATATATCTGATGAGGTTTGCTTTTGGGATTTTTGGTTTCTGCATTGAGATCAGAGATATGAAACCTTTTTACTACACAAGGCTATTTTTCATTTCATACACTTTCGTGCAGAAGTTTTGTTTTTATTATTTCTAAAATTTTGATATAAATTTATATTTTCAAGATTTTTATTTTTGTTATAAACTTGTATATTTTATAATGAATTCGATGTTTAGACAGCCATAATAATAACTGCAGATAATCAACTAATATTCCATCGTAACTAACAACATTCATACATCGTTTGGATTTGATAACAGGTTCAAAAATTATAAATTATAGGATAAACTACGACTCACCAACTAAATAACTATGTGTTAAGATGCGGGAAACAAGGGATTCGTTTAAATTAAAATTTTGTTAATACACAAATAAATAAATAAATGCAAGTTGACGTAAATGTGGGCATTAAATTGAAGTTTTCCATATTTCAAGAGGAAATCCTCTTTTGGAATCAAAACCTGCTATTTAATCTATAAATTATAGACAATTGTAAAAAATATTCTTCAGAAAATTTTATTTGAAAGAGATGTTTTAAAATTAAAAAAATATTTTCAATAAGCAATACACCCGCAACGAAAACTTGAATATGCCTTAAGGTTTCACGTGCTCCACCCGACTTAGATTGCCGACAAAAATATAGAGTTTGTAAAGCTTTGTTATTTTTATAACTGTTTCTAGATATTATTTCTAGAGGCACAATAATATTGTCAATATTATTATCCAATGTTTTGTTGTCAATGGAATTGAAGAAAATGTTTACATTAATATAATGTTAAGTTTATAATATTCATTCCCGTTTGAAGTGCTATTCTTTTCATTTAGTTTCAAACAAACACAAACTTTATTCAATCTTTGTGCCATATTATTAATAGTAGTCTATAATGACCTATTAATATTAACAATAGTATATTGGTAGCACAACAAAAGTGACAATACATAGTATTGAGCGCCAAAAGAGCTTTAAGTCGCAATAATTTTGAAATGGGGGATGTTGATGAGCTTTTCCTATATTCATATGAATAACAGTGGTTTAGTTATATTCCGGTTCCAGACAAGATAAATATTTCGTTACTAATCTGTATATACCAACAAATATACACTAGCTACAATTTAAAATCGAAACCACGAGTAACTAAGCGTGTCTTAAAATAATTAATACTCTTATTAAAAGAACTACAAATATTATTTTATTCACAATATGATTTTTGGTGTTGTTTTCAGATTTAAAAATATGATATAAAATAAATTAGTGACAGTATAAAAATTAGTCAACAAGATCACTATTTTTCGTAAATGCTACAGTGGCAAAACAAAATAAATGTGTTTTTCTGAGAAACCATATAACCAAATCATTATTTTGGGAAAATCACATTCACAATTTATTTTATTCGTATTCTCAATTTAATACATACACGTATTAAATAAAAATACTTTGATTATGCTATACATAATTTGAAAATATGTCAGATCTTCTGTTTTGGTGTATCGGAATTTAATTCACAAAAAGTTGATATGCAGATTTTATGTTGACATATGCAGATTTTATTAAAAATGAGTGGAATTTTGTTAATTTTTAAGTAAAGATAACTAGTTTTAATAAAACGAAAATTCTTGCATAAATTAAAAACATAATTATAGAGACATCCAATCACATGGAATTTTATTATTTATTTGACGACTGTAGTTAAAAATGTTACACCATAATGATTTTGGCGTTTTTTATGTTTTTATACCAAGTCGATTACCGAACTTATTTATTAATGAAATAAAACTGTTTCAAAAAAACATTTATTGTGTTATAGTAACAATATAACAATTTAGAACGAGTTCATTTAAAAAAAAAATTATGCAAATTTAAATAATTTAGTAATAACTACAGTTATCAATTTAATTAAACAAATAATTTATTTTTTGTAGAATTTATTCACATTCAATTTTTTTTTGTGAATGTACATTTTAAAAATTTGGAAAATTTATCTGAAAATATATTTAATTTTAGGGTTATTTTCATTCATAACTCAAAATCGTCAACAATTTAGTTAACTAGTTCAAAAAAAAAACAGATGTCACCTGTAATTTTTGGTTTTTCGCCCGATATTTAATTTTCACTTCCTGCTTTTGTTTTTCGAGAGGTGTCAAATTTTACAAACAATTTCTTTTAGTTTTATTATAATTATTATTTATTTGGTCAATATTATTACTTACAATTATTTTTAAACTACATTAGTAGCAATGTTAAATAAAAAAGAATGAGCAATTACTTTTTTGAATTTAATTAAATTTAAAAAATACCGTTAAAATTGTTTTTATTATACGCCAAAATCGTTCAATTTGCAAAAACAGAAATACAATTATGTATTTGCTGTTTGCAAACAACGACCAAATGAACATATAATGTTTTAAAATGAAAATCTTGTGGTTAAAAATAAATGAAGGTATAATATAATATCGGGTATTGGTAATAATCGCAATAATGATAAAATATTATGCCTAATTGAATGCAAACAAAAAAAAACATATATACCTATACACATTATACGCAGGATAAATTATATACATTACATATCCATTATTTTATATAATTCATGATGCGTACCTTCCATATCATTAAAAAAATTAGCGACTACAAAAAGTAATTGCTAACACTATATATAGTCAAAGGGATTTTTTTTTTAAATTTTTCAATTAAATTAAAAACAAAACAATGATATCATATTATATTCTTAACCTCAAAAAAATGAATTTTATACAAACACAACTCACACATATGTATGAGACTTTAAAATATAATTACTTAAAATTTATTAACACATCACTAATAACAACAATAATAAATAAATAAAGATGGCAAAATTCTATTATCATGACTTATTTTAAAAAAAATACAACAAAAATTTATATGTAAATAATTTGGGATCATGACTGAATATATAAAAAAAAACACACAAAATGTACATAGTATGTACATACATACTTATATTTTCATTATTACCGTATATAAACCCATTAACTGACTAACTGTATTCTTTATTTTGATATAAATATATTAGAAATTTTTTCCATACTCTGTTCTTAATAATTTTCACATTTCACCGACTAGTCGAGTGTTTACAAAAGCAAACTTCTCGTTCACTTCAGTAAAAATGAAAATTAACATGTGTGCTTTTTTTTTTTTTTTTTGAATAAATGAGAAAATGTCGTAAAAAACTGTAATTATTTTTATTTTTTGAAATATGATTATTATTTCTATTATTACTATAGAGTCATGCAAAATATTTTGGTAAGTAGAAAAAAATATTAGGCAAATACTAACAAACAAGATATTTTAAAGACACATAAAAAGATGTTATAGTCATGCGGTTAAATTAAATACATAAAGATAATTTACTGGAATGAAAAAATTATAAATTACAAAAATGAAGGTCTAATATTGGTATTTTCCGTGCATACACGTAATGCATGACTAAACTCTGTACTGAAAAAATAAAACAGGAGTAAGAAAATTTTGTTTATCTCTTGCAACGTCACAGGAGACTCAATATGACAGACGTGCGTAGCACGTAATCGTACAATGCTTTCATTCATCATCTATAATTGACCATATTTGAAACACAATAATCGATCACGCTAATAAGGATACATACATATTATATTCAACTGTTTTAATACAAAATAATTTTAGTGATACGTAGAGATCGTTCAAAAAACAAACAGTTAACAAATAAATTAACTTTCTTTTTTGATATAGCTACTTTCCAATTTTGAATGCATTTAAATTAACATTTAGACCTGAACAATATGGCGAATAAGTGCGCTACGGTACATTAGAAAAATTAATAATTATTTTTTATGTATGTAGTTAGAATTGTCAATTGAGAGAATGAAAATCATAAATATTACTATATTATTCTATTTTAGAATTTTTGTTTTTTTAACAAACGAAAAAAGGTACTAAGATAAAGGTTAAGTTTACACATCACTCGTACATATGTATGTATACTGAATTTTTTTAAATTGCATTCAATTAAATGTCATTTAAAAATAAAGAGCATACATAACATAGAATAAACTATTTTTTGTTCAGAAATTATAATTTACGTAAAGCACTTTTCCAGCATTTTTGCTTTAGTTGCATATACATAAGTGTATATAGTAGAATGTACTGAGTTAAGCAAAGATTACAGCGCATCACAAACGAACGATATCGTTCTTTTTAATGTTATTCCGAATTGTTGATTTTTAATTGAAAGCCTAGCTAAATTGGACGGAAACACTTAAATTTTAATTTTGACACTACAATTAATAAAAAAAATATTATTTCACTCAAAAATACAAAATTTTAGTTTTATTCTACGATTTGCAAAAACAACAACAAAGTGATCGTTGGACAGGAAAACGTACTCACTGTATATTCATCGCGATGTTTTCTTCGCATTCGTTATAATCTCACTTTATAGTTGTCATTAAAAAGTATGACACCAACGCTTTAACCCCAAAAGCATCACTTTAAGCTGTTTAAATTCAACGGTAAAACATTAGCATGCAGGTTAACTTCGCAATTTTATGTATTCAATTAAAACAGTACAATGAAATTGCGAAACATTGGTATTTTCTTATACACAGTATGTACTCGTATAAGTGATATTTGGTCTTATTAAATTTATTTATTTATTATCATAACATATTTATAACAAGAGTTTAAAAATAATATTTACAGCATTAAATGTAAATATAATATTTTGTTGGACCAACTTTAGATTTAGTGACAATCGAAGCATCTTAAATTAGTTAAATGATCAATATTTCTCTAATGTTTTGTTTTCCCCACGTAACTTTACATATTTTTCGTATTTTAAAAGACCCTCCCTTATTTTAAAATTTAAATTTTACTGGTCTACACTATTAAATTACATTTGAAAAAATTAAGAAAGATTTAAAGGCTAAATAAATTACCGTTATTTAGCACAATAAATTGAACCAAACATTTCATAAAACAAATTTGAAAGTATAATTTTCATCAATTGTTTAGGGTTTTTGAACAAACAGAAACCTTTCTATTTTTACCAGAACGAATTTAAACAAGTTTGTGTTAATAACACATTGATTATTGCATTTGGTATGATATAAGAAGAATTCAAAAGAATAAAAAGTTGAGTAGGTCATTTTGGTTATGTTGTTTTATATCTACTTAGTACAAAACAAACCAGACACAAGAGATGAACGTTGAAATTGTAAAAACTTGTAAAAATTGTAACTTAAATATTTTCGTAAATATTTTCATTTTTAATTAGATGCATTTATTTACAAATGATTTTAAAAATTTCGTATACATATTTGTGTATTTTTGACGTGTATTCTGATTGGTTGAAATTATTTTTTAAACATTATTAAGAAAATACTTGTTTAAAAACTAATCATTTTGTAGTCTTATTTTGCTATTTACAATATAGTTTTAATTTAAACCAGTAACTAACTATCTATATACAGCCATTCCATGCGAAATCAGACAAAAAATGACATTTACGGAGGTAAGGTGTCCAATTATTTAGAAATTCGGTAATAAATGGTAAGTCTAGATAAAAAAAAAAATAATTTGAGTAAAAACTCAGTGGGATCAAAATACTCGGAGTTACGTTATAATATATTTTTGTCGGAAACTGAAATGTTGACATCTTGAAATCCGTGTATCTTAAGTATTCCTTGTCCGATTTTCACGTGTAGCTCGTTGGAAAGACAATTTTACATACTTTCAAGTAAGCGTTTTAAACTTTGGTGTTAATGTACAATATAACGTTTGAATTTCAGTTTTAAATAGTCTTTTGCTGAAAACTCGAACTGGTCCCCCTTTTATTTTTCTATTTTTATCGTAAAGCACTTGAAAATACCTTACACGATGGAGACTCAACGCGTTCGAGGTTTATAGAACAAAACGTCATAACAAGTTAGGCTGGAATTTAACATTTCAGTACAATTATTAATTCTAAACTACGAAATTCATGTTTTGCTTCTTACTTATACAGTTTTATTCAATAAAGTTAATTTATTTACAGGTATGCCAGGGTATGGCACGATCACTAGCAAAAAAATTTGATTCAGTAAAAGCCATCAGAGGAACTCACGATTATCCTGTACTATTGATTTGTACAAAATTTAAAAGTAATGCTTGATTCATTTTTTGTAGCCCAATCGAAAAGTTGTTGTGCTGTTGTTATTTGATCAACGAATGGTCACTGAAGGCCGGCTTTCGTGGCATTTCGTTTCGATTGTTAACTTCCTCTTATATAGAAATGATTAAAAATGTATAAAAATATGTAATTGTACCAAAAAGTTACGGGGAGTTAATGTATCCTAAAAGTTAATTAATAAATATTTTATTAATAAAATAGCGCAAGGACGCCATTTTATATATAATCAAACTTGATCGACAAACTCTTTAATGTATACGGGTGTTAAAAACTGTAAATTACGTAAAGTATGGTTCTATAAAAAAAAATTTTTTTTTTGAAAGTATGTAAAATTGTCTTTCCACGAGGTATTACACGTGAAAATCGGACAAGGAATACTTAAGATACACGAATTTACAGATGTTAACATTTGAGTTTTCGACAAAAACAAATTATAACGGAACTCCGAGTATTTTGACCCCACCGAGTTTTTACTCAAATTATATTTTTTTTTATCTAGACTTACCATCTCCCCGAATTTCAAAATAATTGGACTCCTTGCCTCCGGATGGGTGTCTGTTTTCGGGTGGAATGGCTGTATACGATTATACTACAGTATTAAACTAAAAAAAACAATAATAAAATTTAAACAAGAATTTAAACAAGAAGACGTCAACACGAAATACGTAAATACGAAACCTCGTGATGAAGGTAATTATTTAAATAAAATTCATTTACTATATCTAATAGAATTTAACACAAATCATAAATTAAATTAGGCACACATTTGCAATTTAGATTAAACACATATTTTCGTCTGAATTTAGAAGCTATTTATTTTTAGTAATTTATTTTGGACGAAATTTTCAAATAAAATTGGGCTTATGATTTAAATAGAATTCGACTAATAATTATTGTCTAAATTTATAAATTATTCATTTTATTTTTATCTATAAAAAGAATAGGAGAATATTTTTATTTCATTTTAATAACATCCACTATCAAAAACTATTTAAAAAAATGATTTAAATATAATTTTAGAATCATTCAGTGAGCTTTTTGGTACCTTCGTTTAATTATTAATTAATTAATTCAATTAATTTTATTCTGAAATATCTGTTTAGTTATCTGTGGATAAAATGATTTAATGTATACATCCATATATGCAAAATTTCTGGTTGCTGTCTGTATGTTTGCTACTGAACCAGTGGACTCAAATTTTTGTAATCAATTTTTTTTAATAGCAGGCGATTTTGTTTACTATACAATTGTATATGAAAATAAAATACTATGTGTTGATATTTTTCTGGCAAAAATTTATTAATTCATAGAAAGAAATATACACAAATTATTTAAAATTGCAGCAAATTTACTGTCTCTTTGGGCCCCTGTGGTCGGGGGGCACTCACATGTCTCGTAAACCTAAATTGCACGAACATGTTTCCCAAGAATACCACCACAGTATCCTTTGCTTGTCGTAGGAGGCGACTAAACGGTTGGATCGCTGGGCTGACGACCCGCATCCGTAAAAAAAATAAAATTTTTATAAAATCAACAAAAAGAAAAATGGTTACCGCCAAAAAAACACCGGACCCCCGCTCAAGTACCCGGATACGAGATTTAGGATCGGCACGTGGAACGTGCAATCACTTAGAAAACCAGGAGCGTTGGAGGGCCTAATCACGTGCATGAAAGAGTATCGGCTGGAACTCGTTGCTCTTCAAGCAACTCGCTGGCCCAAAAGTGGAGATCATGTGTCCCAGGGCTATACGTTGCTCTACAGTGGAGATGATCTCGGAAATCTTGGAGCTGGATTTCTTCTTGGGCCGCAGGTAAAGAAGGCTGTTTTGGATTTCCAAGCAGTCAATAACCGATTGTGTAAGCTTCGCTTGCGCATGAAGTTAGCCAACCTGTCGATAATTTGTGTACATGCGCCCACAGAAGTCAGCCAGCCCCAAGATAAAGACTCATTTTACAATGACTTGGACGATCTGATGGGATCTATACCCGAACACGACGTTAGAATGGTAATTGGGGACTTTAATGCTAGAGCTGGCAGAAATCACACCGACTTATGTGAAAACATAGGTCCGTACTCCCGACACGAAACTGCGACCGATAATGGTGAGAGAATGATGTACTTTGCAATTGCTCATGATCTGAGAGTAGCAAGCACATTCTTCCCTCACAAAAACATACATCTAGAGACATGGACACATCCTCGTGGAACTTCCCGCAGCCAAATTGACCATGTGTTAGTTTCTAAAGGACGGGCTCGGGTTGTGCAGGATGTGAGAACTTATCGGTCAGCAACCAAATACGTAGGTAGCGATCATCATTTGGTCGCTGCAAAGCTACGATGGAAGTTTTCGTACAAGTCTGGGAACACAGCGAACCGCATGGTACGTTTCGACTGTGAAAGTCTGGTAAATGAAGATCACAAGAAACGATATCAGGATCTTGTCAGCGACAACATTGAAGGAGCCAATTACCAGTCTGACTGCGTGAACTCTGTCTGGGAGGTACTGAAAACTTCGGTTGTCAGTGCTGCTCAACAGACTTTAGGTATAGTGAAAGTCAGACCCAAGAATGATTGGTTTGATGACGAGTGTCGTCTTGCAGTTGAGCAACAAAATATAGCCCATAGTGAAGTGCAACAACGTTTCACAATCGCGAGGAAAAACAAGGCTGCTTTGGCGAGAAGGGCAGCTAAGCGGATTTGTAGACGGAAGAAGCGAGAATGGTGGAAGGCCGAGGTTCTGAAAGTACAACAACTCAGCAATGAGCGCAGTTCACGTAATTTCTTTAAACGAATTACTGGATTGCACCTTACTTTCAGAGGCCTTCGTCAACCGCCATTCGGGACCGGGATGGAAACGTCTGTGTCAACATCGACGCAGTACTTGACGCATGGAGTGGACACTTTACAGAGCTGCTTGATGTTCGGAGGGGATACTTTGTGGAACTGTCTTTTCGACCTTATTCGATTAGTATGGCGAACCGAAGTTATGCCTGACGAATGGAAAGTGGCCGCGATATGCCCCATTTTCAAGAAGGGAGACCGCTTGAAGTGTGAGAATTATCGCGGTATAGCTCTCCTTTGCACATCATACAAGTTACTGTCATACATTGTATTGGATAGAATCACTCCTCTGGCGGAGGGCTTGGTTGGTGACTATCAAGGAGGATTTCGTCCGAATCGATCAGTCACTGATCAGGTCTTTTCGCTGCGGATGATTCTATCTAAATATTATGAGACATCCATCTCCGTACATCAGGTGTTCCTGGATTTCCGGCAGGCCTACGACTCGATCAATCGAGAGAGTTTGTGGTCTGCCCTGGAATACCTAGGAATGCCAACAAAATTGGTACGACTGTGTAGGATGACAGTGACGCAGTCTCAATGCTGTGTTAAGGTTGAGAACAGGCTATCGAAAATTTTTGCAGTTAACTCGGGTGTTCGGCAGGGAGATGCTCTGTCCCCGATACTCTTTAATCTCATGTTGGAGTACATCTTTCGTAAAACTGAAACACCTCAGCGCAACATCTTATATCGCCAGTCCAATGAAGTGCTTGCATATGCAGATGACATATGCGTGATTGGACTGAATAGCAACGGAGTGAAAGAAATACTTGATCCGCTTGTAGAGTTTTCAGCTTCAGTTGGACTCCAGATCAATGAGTCCAAAACGAAATACCTGATCTCTGGTTTTAGAGACAATGGCACTCCAGATTTTAGTAGTGGCCACCACACGTTTGAGGGAGTGAGGAGGTTCAAATATTTGGGCTCTCTTATCACTCACGATAACAGTGTGGGTGAGGATATTAAAGTGCGGCTGGCAGCTGGCAGTCGTTCTTTGTATCCTCTAAGGCAACTGCTAAAATCTAAACACTTATCAAGTGCCGTGAAGCTGAAGCTTTACAAAGCGTTGATCAGGCCCGTTGTTATGTTTGGATGTGAAAGTTGGGCGCTGACGGATGAGTACGAGAGATGGCTCCTTACATTTGAGAGAAGAATCATGCGTGTGATTTACGGCCCTAAACGCGAAATAGATGGTACATACCGAGCTCTGTACAATTTCGAGATCAGACATCTGATGAAGATCCCCGATATTGTACATGAAGTTAGAACCCAGCGAGTGCGCTGGCTCGGTCACGTTCTGCGTGCTCTCTTTGATTTTATGATTAATGTATCGCTAAAACATCTAATAACTATAATGTCTACAAATATTAACTTTTCACGGCCTTGAAAGTACCAAATAATGACCCATAGGTCATCTTAATTTAAAATATATTCGTACATATAGATATATACATACACTACAGCCAAACATGTTTGGTCGATAATTTTTTCAATTAAAATTAGATAATGCAATTGGTTTGTTGTGGTGAATATTTTTTTAAATGCTGGATCATATTGTACGTCATTATACGTATATAAAGGGTGATTTTTTAAGAGCTTGAGAACTTTTTTTTAAAAAAAAACGCATACAATTTGCAAAATCTCATCGGTTCTTTATTTGAAACGTTAGATTGGTCCATGACATTTACTTTTTGAAGATAATTTCATTTAAATGTTGACCACGGCTGCGTCTTAGGTGGTCCATTCGGAAAGTCCAATTAACAAACAGACTTTTTATAACAAACTTTTTGTTGCCAAAAATGGAAGAACTGAACTTAGTTGACATGTGGTTTCAACAAGATGGCGCTACATGCCACACAGCTCGCGATTCTATGGCCATTTTGAGGGAAAACTTCGGAGAACAATTCATCTCAAGAAATGGCCCGGTAAGTTGGCCACCAAGATCATGCGATTTGATGCCTTTAGACTATTTTTTGTGGGGCTACGTCAAGTCTAAAGTCTACAGAAATAAGCCAGCAACTATTCCAGTTTTGGAAGACAACGTTTCCGAAGAAATTCGGGCTATTCCGGCCGAAATGCTCGAAAAAGTTGCCCAAAATTGGACTTTCCGAATGGACCACCTAAGACGCAGCCGTGGTCAACATTTAAATGAAATTATCTTCAAAAAGTAAATGTCATGGACCAATCTAACGTTTCATATAAAGAACCGATGAGATTTTGCAAATTTTATGCGTTTTTTTTTAAAAAAAAGTTCTCAAGCTCTTAAAAAATCACCCTTTATATATTGATTTATATGAATGTGTCCTATTCGGGAAATCACCAAAATACTGGAAAGCCTAAATTTTTGTTCTGTGTAATTTTATTTTATTTTAAATACATATTATATGAATTATTTTTATTTTAATATATAAATTTCCCAACATATTAAGTTTTGCTGTTAACAGTAACTATTTAAATTGTATTTATAAAAAAATTTAAAATGATTTCTGATGTTAAATTAAATTAATTTTTTTATGAAAAAAGCTTTCAAAAATTATAAAAAAATGGACAAAAATTGGAAACTTCTCTATTGAATTATGTGCAGTTATTGGCACGTTACGTGACGAATGATACTCATATGCATTAATTTATAAGACCAAAAATTGCTAAGTCTACCGAGCACTACACACTACAGCAATTTAATCAAACTGAGCCGAACACACCTAAACGATTCAAATTAGGATCTAAGCCTACCTCAACAAAAAGTTGACGTACCTAAGATAGTGTCGGATATCTGTCTATATCTGTCGGATAGTGTCTATCTGAGGTGAACGGAATAATAAACATCCAATGGATTTCTACGACTATCTCGGAATATTGGAGAACAATGCTGTGCCATCTGGCATAAGATTAATAGGTCGAGGATTTACAGTACGATAATGATTCAAAGTATTTATTTAAATTTAATTGTTTAACCGGCCATTTCGATGAACGCTCAATTGACTCCTTTTTTTGATTTTTTTTTTGTTGTCGTATTGAATATGAGTTAGAAATAAATTTAATTTAATTTAATAAAAAACGAAGTTTTAGTTATAAAAATAGCGTCGAACAAAAATTTTTGGCTTGTAGTGTTGATAAAAGCAATCGATTGCGATATGTACTGTTTATATCTAATTTGTAAAAATTTCTAAAAATTAATGGTAATAGTGCTCATACTAAATTCATAAAATTTCTTTGCTAATTTGTTTGCAGACAATCAAAAATGTGTCTGTTAAATTGTAGTTTTTTTTCTCCATAGAATCACAAAAACAAATAAAACTCTAGAATTAAAATTATTTTAAATTCATATTTGCAAGATAGCATTAAACGAGTAGGTGACTTGCGATAGGCATATCATATAGAGTATACAATTTCAAAATATATCTTATTTTCAAAGCCCATGTACAAAGTACATAAAATTAAGAATTAAGGTTGATATCGTGACGTTGAAACTCAGTTGTTGTTTATTTTGAAAAATTGACAGACAATAAAACAATTTGAAATATTTTATTTTAATAATCTCGTAATTCAGATCAAGTTCACATTTTACTGTGAGCACGTTGTGAGTGTTTATAATTTTTGAAACTTTGGAAACTAAGTGCTTCGACCTTATTAAATCCATGATTAATTTACAACAAATTATCAGCAGCAGCTTGAAAATCTGAAACAAATTAGCATTACTTACAACTACACTTTTTTTGTACATAATTTATTTTCTAGAATATTTGTCATGATTTCTATATACACAATCATAAAATTGTTTTGTCGATTATCGTGCGTGATCTCATCACATTTGAAACTTAATTTATTTAAATAAAACATTAAATAAAGCAAACAGCATGATCGATTATGATCACATTTCCTTATCGATGTATATTAAATTAAAATTTAATTAAAATTATATCTGTATAAATGTATGTCTGTACCAGACGCTCCATTTAAAATTATGGATCGCCTTAATACGAGTATCTATCGTATTTTAAGTAATCATTTTATTAACTATGTGTTTAATTTACAAACTCTGATGGGGGATAGCACATTAATTTACTCGTGGGGCATGCTGCGAAAAATAAATAAAAAATTTAGTACCTGAAAAGTTATATGTATAACACGTTAACGTTTAATAATCTCTTTAAGATTTTAACTAAATTATTCAGAACTTCGAATAGTTAGCGCAGCGCGGTGACAATAATTTCCTTACTATATACTATATGGTACATATGCAATTGAAACTTGTAAAAGATATAGAATATTGAATTTTATTGTTTTCTTTATTTAATATTTAATAACAAAGAATTATTAGCATTATTAATGAAATTTGAGTATTTACTAACGCTGGGCCTAAAGAAAAAGGTTTTTAGGTTTATATCAGTTCAACAAAATTTAGTAGAGTAGAGCTAGATACTAATTATTACAACTTATTTTAATTGTTAATAACTGAGTAGTTTCATAATTTGATCGTTTTATGTAATAATTGATCAGGTGTTTTGGCCATTATGAATTAGAGTAAAAATAAAAAATTATCGTATTCACAATTTTAACCCTGCATTAATTAAATGAAGTATTTATATAATTTTCTTATCACTGTTTTGCTATTTGCAAAGATAACGAAACTCAAACATGAAAAATGAAAGCATTATATATACGTATACGTATATATATATATATATATATATATATATATATATATATATATATATATATATATATATATATATATATATATATATATATATATATATATATATATATATATATATATATATATATATATATATATATATATATATATATATATATATATATATATATATATACATATATCTACATATATATATATATATATATATATATATGTAGATATATGTATATATGCTAAAATCTAAACACTTATCAAGTGCCGTGAAGCTGAAGCTTTACAAAGCGTTGATCAGGCCCGTTGTTATGTTTGGATGTGAAAGTTGGGCGCTGACGGATGAGTACGAGAGATGGCTCCTTACATTTGAGAGAAGAATCATGCGTGTGATTTACGGCCCTAAACGCGAAATAGATGGTACATACCGAGCTCTGTACAATTTCGAGATCAGAGATCTGATGAAGATCCCCGATATTGTACATGAAGTTAGATCTCAGCGAGTACGCTGGCTCGGTCACGTTCTGCGTGCTGATCCGGAACGAATTGTGCAGCGATCTCTGAAAGGAGAGCCACCATATGGTAGGCGCAGAGGTCGTTGCAGGCGACGATGGCTCCACGATGTAGAGAACGACTTGGCATCTTCAGATTGTCTAAGACAGTATGAAGACCAAGCTCAGGATCGAAACCGTTGGAGCCAGATTGTTGATTCAGTAAGGGGCCAGTAATGGCCTTTAACACTGTTATTATTATATATATATATATATATATATATATATATATATATATATATATATATATATATATATATATATATATATATATATATATATATATATATATATATATATATATATATTTGTACAGATATATAATTATAATAAATATTTTGCACAAAATAATATGGTTGTTGCAAAATATTTATTTATTCCAGTCCTACTAAAAATGAAGCATCTCAAACGAATTTAATTGCGAAATAAATACATATTGACGAACTAAATTTGTTAACATTTTTTTAAATAATCTGCAATAATCCTCACTTGTTCTTTCTATTCAAATATTGGAAATATACGGTTTGAATTTTACAAGAAGAAATATTTATTTGATTATACCGATGTGTTTTGGTAACTTGATGGAAAATTGTTCTATTTATGTTTATGTTTACTTTAATTTCATCCTGTTTGGTATTTTGTTTAACGTTTATTTCAATATATTACCTTTGTAGATTTTTTTTGAAATACGATTTTTGTTGTATTTTTTCATAATACAAAATTTTGATTGAATTTAATTACAAAATTCTAAAAATTTTAAACTCAAATAAATCAGGATGATTTCGCAATTGATTACTATTTCGATTATAAAGAAATATTTCACGAAAAAATCACAGAAAAACTATAAGTTTTCTATGTATATAAATAAATGATATTTATTACGAACCGCCATTGTATTTATAATATTCTAACTTATGTATTTAGAAACTGCACAGAATGATCAAAACAAATTTCAAAGCTTATATAAATAATATATGTACATATTTCGAATGCACGGCTGTTGCTAATTCATGTACATATTCCACACATACATATACATATAAATTGGGTGTGGTCAATATGCATAACTAATTTGTATCATTAATACGCAAATAAATAAATATTAATTACAAACATAATTTTATAATAAAACATAGTAATAATAATATAATTAATAATACATTTTTTTCTATTTTAAAAAAATAATGGAAAGTTTTCGCTATTTGAATGTGTGCTATCTTATGTTTCGTTTGTTACTTTTTATCCGACTTTCGGGTTCGACTACCTAGGAGTATAGAAATATCATAGAACATGTGCTTAAATTAGATCGAATATGAAATTCTAAAATTTTACAAAACATCTATTGTACGAAGAAACTGTTCATAATACATCTTATGTTTACGATCGAACAAAACTGACCATTAAAGCGCGGACTTTCAATATTACATATAACCAAAAATAAATTCTTAGCTGAGTTAAACTTAAATAACCGAACCAGAGATACTTAGTTCCGAACGTGAATCAACTAATTGATTTTTTTTATTTTAAATATGTAATTTAGTTTTATGTTTTGAATAAAATTATTCTTTAAATACCCATTTGTGTAGTAACATTATAGATTTGACAATCTACATGACATCGACAACATGTCACTATATTATACAATAACCAAATCAAAATGATTAGATTTTTTGTGAATTTGTGTTGTCACAATATTTTTGTCATGGCAGGAAATATGTCAGTGTATGGCATGAAGCTAAGCTAAAATTATAAACAACAATCGAAAGAATAAGTCATTAATCGATCAAGTAAACATCAAAAATATGTTTAATAAAAGAATTGCCGAATAAGAAAGGATTAATGAAATTAAAAACAAAACGTCATCATCACGTAGAAATTAAGTTGTATTAATAATTTTCTTTAGTAAATCAACAATGTTGATTTTTTTGATTAATTTATGTTTAATTTAAATTTAATTTCGGTTATAGTAGATCGAGACCAAATTATTTGGATCATTGATCGTTATTTATTTCTATCGTGATATCGTAATAATTTTTGTTTTAAATTGATGATTACGTTAATTATTAAATGGTTTTAATTTTATTTGGATTACAACAAGAGCTGTAAAAAAAATTTCCTAGAAATTATTTTTTTCTTGATGATTAATTAAAAATATATAGCATAAGCAAATTCTAGGAAATAAAAATTTAAATTAGTTTTAGTCGTATATGATGTCACAACAACATTTATAATTACTAAATTTAAAAAGAAATCAGCTGTTTTAAGCATACAAATGTTCTTGTTATTTTAGCCCTTTGCATACAAAAATAAATTATTATTAGAAAGTAAATATCGTCCGATTAAAACTCTTCAACAAAGTTGCTATTTTTCAAAGAAAATTGATTATTATTCAAATTCTAACAACAAAAAAGTCACTAACCCAAATTTTACAAGTGCATCCATGATTTCTAGCATACAGATAAACTACTCCATAAATCAACCACATGACACTTTCACAAACTATATACTCGTATGTACATAAAACTCGAACAAACCATTCGGATACATTAAAAAACATTACTCATATGTTCAACTGTACATTACATACTCAAAAATACATAAAAAATAAAAGCAAAACAATGAGTTTTGAACAATAAGGAGAAGACAGTAGTTTATAGTTTTTAATTTAAATTAAAAAAAATAGTATTAGTAATCGTAATATCGTTACTATTAATATTGTTTCTTTTTTTATTATTATTTTATGAAAGTCTGTTAACGATACTATAAAAATAAAAACACTTGCTCTATGATTGTTAGAGCTAACAACAGAATCGAATTAGCGAACATCTTAATTATTGTAAGCTTTAGGTTTTATTCTTCAAACAAAAAAAAATAAAATTACAATAGAAATTTTGAAATGCGAATAAATCAAATACCCGTACAAAGAATAAACATTTAAAATGCAATGGAATTAGAATTTTGATTCTTCTTTTCGTAAAAATTGTTGACGGAAATAGGAATGTTAGAGTGCTTATAAATTAGATTTCTTCTATAAAAATATGACATTTAATGTTTAGCATTCGTGTCAATAACCATCTAGGAATGGCTGATGGGAGTTCATTCCGCAAACTTATATTTTAATATATATTTTTTTCTTATTTTAAATTGTTTAATTAAAAACTAATAAATCTAATTAATATTGTATTAATAATTTCTTCTTCAATTAAAATATATTTTATGTTTAAATTTGTTTTAATATATAATTTACACTTAAGTATGTATAATAATTAAAAGATTAATTTAATTTAATTAACATAAATTAAACAGTAACCATTATATAAATAACAGATCTATTATAATAATTAATATATTATAAATATATATATATGTATATATATATATATATATATATATATATATATATATCTATATATATATATATATATATATATATATCTATATATATATATATATATATATATATATATATATATTTATATATATATATATTTATATATATATATATATATATATATATATATATATATATATATATATATATATATATATATATATACATACAATATATTTATATATATATTATATGGATTCATTTATTTGAAAATATTTGATATACAAAATTATAGTTTTGCATTTTAATGGAAAATACATTTT
This sequence comes from Tipula unca, assembly GCA_951394425.1. Taxonomy (NCBI): domain Eukaryota; kingdom Metazoa; phylum Arthropoda; class Insecta; order Diptera; family Tipulidae; genus Tipula; species Tipula unca. The sequence goes on from OX596382.1 coordinate 94,311,828, forward strand.
TGTTTTAATTAAACTAATTGGGTGAATTGTGTTATGCGGTTAAGCTATATGACTAATCATCAGATTTGATGAAAATTTGTTTAGATTGCTTGGAATGACATGTATGGGTGCAGCTGTTTATATTTAAATGAAATTAATTCTAAATGATACTTTTGTCGTCCTTAATTTGGTTAAATATTTGAATAGTATAAAACTTGCATCATCGTTCTTATATTTTATTTGAGCACCGGCATTAGAGTGTGGTCGGCAGGTGTAGAGATGAAATACTATGAATTATCATTCATGTTATTGTTTAGTTATTATATTAGCCATTGAAATGAAGATACAATCTACTGCAGAAAATGATTGTATGAAATGCGTTCTGCATTTGAGATGACTGCGACCACCCAAGTTTTTTGATTACTAATATTTTTGTTAGAGTTAGTATGATATTTTTCACAACATTTTCAATAGAATCTTCCAAATTATAGATTCTCAAGAAACTTTCTACTTATAGGAAAAATAAACAAAAAATTTCGAAGGGATAATTGGGCATGTTGAAAATGGTTTGATCAGCTGAATTAATTTTAAAATTTCAAAACTGATAATCAGAAAAACTTAGCAGATATTAAAAATGATTTAGTAAATTGGAGGATTTAGCAATAGCCAATAGTACAGAGGAAACCACGTATTTGTAAATACAGTGACTGCTCGATAATCCAACCGAACAATTGCTCATAAATTGCCGGATTAAAACATGGAATTAAAAAAAGTTAACAAACCGTTTAATTATAGTAATTTGGAATTCGTTTTATTGGTAAAATAATCAAAACAAAACAATCTATAATGTACTCGAATTACCAACTGGGGCAGTTGGATCGGAGAAATTAGATTAGAATTTCATTAGCCGTATGCAAGAGGGATTTTTCCTCATCTGTGCTCGGTGATGAGAATTGATGTGTCTGCATCTATGATGATCCCTGTTGAAGTGCATTAAGGGTCCTTAGAATTAAAAGAAATACGTATTTGTTTATATATCGAATTTCTTTCTTTATTTCTTCTCGTATACCTTCCAATTCTAGTGGGACATATTATTTAACTTTCAACTCGCAATACTTGGAAATGGATATTTCAACATATATATGTAAAGGGTTTGCCAATAAGAGATTTCATTTTGGATAGCCTGCTATTTGGGAAGCTGTCAATTTTGAAGCTGTCATCTTTTAACATTTGACAAGTAAAAACTACGCAATTCCATTACTAAAAATGGTACGATACACGCTTCAACAACGCATTGAAATTGTTAAAATTCACTACAAAAATGGTGAAAATTTTGCAGTCACAGTTCGCAAAACTAAAGCACTTTTTGGTCGTCGTGAAGCACCTTTTCGGCCGGCAATAGTGAAACTGGTGGAAAAATTTGAGCTGTTGGAACAAGTTAGTGATGTGAAGAATCGAAACTGTGTGCCTCGCTCAAGAACAATTGAGAATATTGCTGCTGCCCGTAGTGTTTTTGTCGATTCCTCGTCGATCTTTGGAATTAGACAAGACTTGGGTCTTAAGGCTTTTAAAGATTAGTTAACACAAGAACCCAAGCCTGTTGATCATCAAAAACGTCGTATTTTCGCTGATTGGGTCCTTCAAATGCATCCAAATGATCCGGACCTTCATCGAAAAATCATCTTCAGTGATGGGGCCCATTTTCAGCTCGGAGGCTACGTTAATAAGCAGAATTGTCGCATTTGGGGCTCACTGGCGGTGTGATTGAACCTTACTTTTTCGAAAATGAGGCTGGTGCAACTGTTACGGTGAATGGATTGCGCTACCGAGCTATGATTAATGATTTTTTATGGCCGGAATTGGAAGATATTGATGTGGACGACGTTTATTTTCAGCAAGACTGCTACTTGCCACACAAGCAACGAAATAATCGCAATTTTGCAAGAAAAGTTTCCTGACCGTGTTATTCCTCGAAGAGATGATCACAATTGGCTACCAAGATCTTGTGAATTAACACCTTTAGACTTTTTTCTTTGGGGCCACGTGAAATATAAGGTCTATGCCAATGCTCCACAATCGATTCAAGACCTTAAAGATGGAATTCGTCAAGTTATCGAGGACCTACAGCCGCAAATGTGCGAATTGGTCATGGAACATTTCATGAAAATGATATGGTGCTGCAAGCGTAGCCGTGGCGGCCATTTGGCTGATATCGTTTTCAAATGTTAATGGCATACCTTCCACTTTACAATGAAATAAACATTCATCGATTTCTCTTACAAAATACTCGTTTTTATAAATATCAAAATGAAACCTCTTATTGGAAAACCCTTTACATAAAATGGAGGAATTCGCTAGTAATAGTTAAATCGCAGAGATTTTGCTTTCATGTACGTCTAAATTACATATTTGAAAAACAGTTGCTTAAGCTGATTTCAAACCACAAATTCGGATTTAGGCAAGAACTATCAATAATAATTTTTTACAATACAACATTTAATTGCTCCTCTCCGTGCGCTCTTACACATCTTAATGTCGATTAATAATTTAATAAACTTTCATACAATTTCAAAGAATAAACTAGATGGACACACTTCTATAACGGATATACGACATGGCTACTTTACTGAATATGAAAACAATAAAAATACAATGTATATCTTATTTTCCTCATGATTGAATTTGATATTATTGTTAAGAAAACCAAATAACAGAATCAATATAATATCTTAAATTAAATTTTTATAAAACATTTTTTTTTATCCCAATTTTACTTTAAATTTCTTTATTTTGTTTTAAACATATTGAAAAATATATAAAGATCTCTTTTGAAATAGAGTTAACACTCCACAATTGGAACGTAAAATCAGGCTAGTTACTGATTCATAACGAATGAATAAAGTAAGCGAAAAATATAAGTACACATACACAGATTATAAGATTTATTTCTACTTGTTATTTCGGTAAAAGGTAATTTTTTTTAATTTTTATGTAAAAATTTTTCTTAAATATGCGCGTGTATGATAATAAATAATAATATAACTAATGTAACAAAAAAATCCTATTAAGTTATATGCATCAAGAAAATATCTGCATTTTTTTAACACATTTATGCAAATTTAAATAAAATTAAAAATAGTTAAAAAAAAATTGCAATATGGAATGTAAAATTTATGTACATAATATGAACAAACATGCGGTTTCAGGTTGATGATCAACATTTCGAAATATGATAAATCTAGGTATGCAAAGTCATTAAATTGGTAGCTATCGAATGTTTTTAATAATTTATTTTCCAATAAAAAAAATCTGGTTATATACAAATAGAAACGACCTCGTTTGCATAATATTGCGAGTTTTTTTGGTTACATACGAGTAAAATAATAAAATCAATAATCGGTACTTATTAATTACGCAATATTTCATAAAATGTATTCACATTTTCCAGTTGTAGATATTTTGAACTACCTGCTGTATGAAAAAACTTTTTAGACAATCGAGCAAAAACATAATAAACTCGAAAATTTCTAAGAAGAAAAGAGAATAAATGCTCGGTAATTTTTTACAATAAACCATTTTGAGTGTACCAGTGCTTTTACGACTTCTTTGGTGTCCCGCTTATAATAGGTTTGACATCAAACATAATACCCATATGCCATTTTGAAATTGAAACGTATCCTTAATTTTGATTAGAGTGTAGGACGAATTCATATTTGACTTGTTCCTTAAAATTTAAATTACTCGTACAATTTTTGAATTTCAGTTCTAAGTTATTGTAACCTTAGGTTTAATTACGTTTAGTAGATTGAAGTTAACTTGATTACGAATATTATGATAAATCGAAATACAATCTAAAATCTTAAACCTGTTTGCAAGAATTTGACTGCTAATTTTAATTTGAAAAACATATTATTGTAATTCGATTGGAAATTTAAAATTAATATTAAAATTAACTTTATAATTTGATTAAAAACTTCTCTGTGAATTCGATTTTTTTGTATGAAAAAACAAACGAGTAGTTCAATTATTATCTTTAGTATTAATTGTCTTGAAACTTGATATCAACATTTTCATTTTTATTACTTAAAGTCCTTCACAATTTAAATTGCTGCTATTTATTATATTTTTTAATTATTATTCTGATAAAATACCACTAAATGTTATTTTTATTTACTCGTACATACAAAAATATTCTAGTCATTGTACTTACGAAATTTTGCTGTATCCCAAGAAACAAATTCTAATTTAATATTTTAACTCAGTTCGAATTTACTTTTGCAAGTATAGAAGCGTTGTTTCAAACAAAAATATATGTTATAAATATAAAACGTTTAAATATAAAACAAACAATTTTTTAAGTTTTTTCTTTTAAAAACAGACGGAAGCATAAACATGTTAGACATTTGTTTCGATTACACTAGAATCCGCCTATTTCACTCTTTTGTATTTATTTAATGCAACTGAAAATATAAATAATATAGAAAATATGACTTATAATTAGACAATATAATTACCATTGAACGTGTCACAAAATATAATATAAATTCATAAGAATTGATTGTAGATAATAGCACTTGATGATTTATTAGTCCATTGACCAGTCGTGCTAGAGTTTCCAGCTCGAAGCCTGATGGTGTTCAGTTTTTTCGTTTATATTTGAAATTTTTTGCTGTACATTTATTTTGTCAACATAATAATAATAAACAGTTTTAAAGGCCATTACTGGCCCCTTACTGAGTCAACCATCTGGCTCCAACGGTTTCGATCCTGAGCATGGTCTTCATACTATTTAAGACAATCTGAAGAGGCCAAGTCGTTCTCTACATCGTGGAGCCATCGCCGCCTGCAACGACCTCTGCGCCTACCATATGGTGGCTCTCCTTTCAGAGATCCCTGCACAATTCGTTCCGGATCAGCACACAGAACGTGACCGAGCCAGCGTACTCGCTGAGATCTTAGTTTGTCAACATAAGAAATAATAATAATTTTGGGAAAATAACACCCGCTCTTTTAAAGTACATTAAAAACTTTCCTCTTCAAATGTAATACTTGAAGTTTTACAAGCAATATAGAATAATAAATACATCAAGACACATTTGAGTTCGAATCTGGCTGTTCTATATATGTATATATTTTTTATTTATTTGTAAAATAGATGAATACAAATTTTAATTAGTATACAATCGTAATCAGCATACTAATCAGTTATTAACAATATAAACAATAAAATGAATTATTTTTAATTCTTTTCAATTAGTGTGAGCTTTTTTTGAAATTAAGTTGAAAATTAACTTAATTATCAAAAAAAAAAAATAATCTCCCGCATTATTTTGGAGCCAAATGAGACCAGCTATTCATTAAGCGAAAAAGGTCGATAATTCTCAATCGCTTTAGATTTCTCTATTACTGGGGTAATTATTTGACAACCTTGGCATCTACTTGAAGTACCCTATTTTATACACGATTAGCTAAACACCTTAAATTTATCTCAGGCGAAAATTAAGTAGGATAAACCGTGTCATCTGGAATCACGATTATTACGACATTGGCATAAAGTTATTTTGTAATTTGGTATACAATTTAATAATATACAACCATCCTGAATAAAGCTGAATTTTATTAAATAGTAGATTCTCTTAAATTAAAAAATATTTAATATTTCAAAATTAAATGTCCTTAAAATGATGTGTTATAAATACAAAACAAATGTTGGAAGTTCGCATTTATAAAAAATATACGTTTGAACTATCCACATTTCAGCAGCTTATTCTGTTTTGACCAAACAATATAAAATAAAATATGCGTCCAAGTTACATATTTAAATTCTTAATTGAAGTTAGATTCGAAATTAATCAAGGTAAAATTCGAATTTAATATTATTAGTACATTTGATCCTAAATTAAAAATTAATTGTTTATATCAATTTCATTTTTTTGGCATTGGGGCCCAAAACATCCTGACTGTGTGAGGTCAAAGCTTGGGATAGACGTGATAGTCAATGATATAATATCTAATATAATTTTCTTTGTCCAACATATACATACAAGTGTATTATTCAAAGAAGAATTGATGATGATGATGTTATCTGCAAAAGACTGCCATGTAAATTTAATTTTTTTCTGTAGGAATATAATACATTGAGGATGGATTTTAGTGATATCTACATAAGTTGTTCATAAGAAAAATAAAAATTTCTTTCAAGCGGATTATACGAATTATTTTTATTTTCAATTTCAATATACATATATACTTCTTTAAGTATGCGATTATTAAAAATTCTTCTAACTAATATATGTAATACAATGTTAGTGGATAAAATATTTCTATAAAAACCAATATTATTTTAATTGCAAAAACGGTTAGAGCAGCACTTAATAATTTTTACAACTTCAACCAAAAATGCATCATTTTTATTACTAGTTCATCACATTTAAAAATCTAAATACAAAATAAATCATTTTCATAATGTATACCAGTATCAACTCATCAATCTGTTAAATATACAAGACATTTATACTCCATGTTGTGTTTAAACAAAATAAATCAACGAAACAGATGGATTCTTTAGATTTCCGATATATAAAACCAATAATATATTCCGTTTTTGCATTTCCGTTATTTGACAATCAACACTGTGATTTTGATTGAAAGGTATTGATGGTTTATATTTACAATATCTAAATCTGTTATCTATATGTGCTAGATGTATCCAATTTATTGACAATATTAACGTTAAATTTAAAAATTGCAATTTGACAAAATGTACAATTAAGTAGAAACGGGTCCGTCTTATTTTAATCTTAAAAAAATATTCCCAAATATTCCACAAAACTTAAAATATAATAATAAGACTTTCATATTGAATAAAAAAAATTCTTATAAACTAATTATATGTAGGGGAATTATAATAATAAAAAATTCTCATTTTGTTTCTCGAAAAATAATTAACATATAGAGTAAAGAATTTCGATCTCACTGAATTCCACCATTCATTTTGTTTTATTTTACATGCATTTTTATGATGAACAGTTTGTTCTTTATTATTGTGTTAGTCTAAGCTTTAAGAACTTCCACTCTTGAATGCAACAATACTTCTTATTCAGATGAATTTTAAATATAAATAATCGTATTTCCCATCTTTATAAGAGCACATATGTATATATAAATATATAAAATAATAACAATAATTAAAATTATCTTCAATAATAAAATAACATAAACAAAAAAGAAGCAAATAACGAATCATTTTAAATCGATTAATCTATCTATTCATAACACTTGATCAGACAAATTGTATTTATATATATAACATAACATTTTATCATCGGATCATAGGAAAATAGCGTAGCGTATTATGCCCACCGTGACTAGTTCGATTATCGACACTGATTAATATGGATTAATGTAATGTACCACAATCATTCAATAACCATTTTTTTATCGTATCTAAATATGATTATCTTGCCATTCCATATGTACAAAAAACATATGACCGATGTATATCAACATTAGTATTGGTAGACATTCAATTTATGTTTATAAGGTCCAATCCGGCAGACATAACTACGAATTTGAATGCCTAATTTTGATCCAGAAAATCAAAAAGTAATAAATTCCCTTATTTCAAACGCGAAACCAACGAAACAAATAGTTTTAATTGATTATTAAATTTATGAACATATTTTAATAATAATAATTGACTTAACAATTAATAATATATTATCGAAATTAGCAATTCGATTCTGTTACAATTTCTAGTTGCATAGATATGATGAATACAATTAAATTTGATGTTAGATAAAACTGAAGATACATTTAATGTTTTATACATATATAGGGTTAATTGTAATTTGTGTAATATGTTAATAGGTAATACTAAGTTATTATCTTTGCAATATAATTCTTTGGTAGAAAATTACATACATCTATATACTGCTTTTAAACTTTTATTTTGCATTACTTGGAGTTTTCTTAGCCTAGTTGCAGTGGCTGTTCCATATATAAGGAGACCATAGCTGATCGTGAATGGATAAATGAAAAATAAATCATTAATAAAACCCGACTAGGAACAAAAAATGATAATTTCATGAGTGGTCCAACAAGCGGAGCCACTTTATTACAGATGATATTTATATGATCCTGCCATAACATATTAACATCAAAAGTTACACCTAAATAATTAAATGAATTAACTCTTTCAATATTATGTTATTAACTTTAAACGGAGAAAACGTAATCGAGTGGAATATCATATATTTACGAGTAGTTTTAGAAATATTTAGCGAAATTAAATTAGATTTAAAATACTCTAATAATATACCAAGATCATATTCCGTATTGTTCAATATGTCTCCGGATTTACGGTTTCATAAAACAAAGCCGTATCATCTGCAAATATTCTATTATGACCATTTAATAGTAAGTAAGAGATATCATTAAAAAAACTTAAACATAAAAGTGGCCCCAAAACACTGCCACAGAGTTAGTATGGATGGTTCCAAACATATGTATATTTCTGGCTGAATTGATAGAATGCCTTATCAGACTACCTACATTGACAAAATATTCATTAAAAATATTGACTATATCACTTAAACGCCTGCCATTAAAGAAAATATAATCAATTTGAACTGATTTATTGAACTGAATTATTTCGTTCCTTTAAAGCTTGCAAAATATCTGTGAGTAGATCATTAATGGAACCGTACTAAAGGTTGACAAACAGGAGACGATTAACAGGAGACTACTTTATTAAAATGTGTAGGAATCGCAATTATAGTATTTTTTTGTTTTAGTGTGATAATACATGTTTACAGGATTCGAGTAGAATCTGGTGTTCATTATATGTATGCAATTCTGCAAACATCTGAAATTATCACAAATAAATAAAAATAAACATCCATTGGGTAACTAAAGGGGGTTATAAATAAAAAGGCAAGATAAGCGAGTGCTCCTACATGATAGTTTTTAGTTAATAAAATGAATGACCTATCATTATTCGAGTTACCGTTTTGTAGCTACAAAGACCAATACAACGTTTAATTTCTTCAGGTAAAGTGTAAACATTTCTCGACACGAGCTTGTGCAACCAAAATATCGATTGAAGCTTCATTTGAGCTGAATAAGCAAAATACCAGCGCATGAAAAGTGACAAATCCTGTACTTTATAGTCATATCCTCGCACAAACTGGTCGTTTCGTTTTCTCCACTTGATTTGTGCCTACTCTGCATTTGCATTCGCGTTTTCCTCCTAGTTACTGTCGACATATTTTTAACATTCAATGTTTTCCAAAATTGCTTGAATTTGTATAACTATTTCTTCCAACACATTCGTACCTTCCATGAGTTTCTCTGTGTATTTTATCCTTAAATCATACCCCTAAACATACTTCAAAAATATATGAAATTAAAGAAAAGGAAATCATACAAAATTCTAGGAATTTTATGAAAAATGTATATGGCATCTTCCCTCCTCCGATTGAAAAGGCGAAGGCGAAATCCCCAAACTAACAAAATAGCAAACACTTAATTTATGAAATTTTGTTTATGCATGTATAAAAACACTTTTCAATGGTAATGTCTAGATTTTGCCTATTTTGCCAAATTATGGTAATTTATGCAATCGGGTATAATTAGTCTATTTATTCATTATTAATGATAAACATAAAATGTCCTTTAAATAGTATAATAATTGGGGTTAACTCTATTTTTAAACATGCAATTTTAAGAAATTGGTATGTGAAGTAAACAATATAACATTTAATTTACGCTTTTAACATAACTAAAGCGACGATTGAAATTACGTGAGAAATTGATCTCTAATTATCAACCCGCATAAGAGCAATAACAAGAAATGATTGGTCAAAAACATACTGCGAATTTAAACATAACTTGCGTTAACTGATTGGTGTAAAACAAAAATTATGGATTGTTTTAAACTACATAAATAATCAATATCTAAACTAAGCTCATATTATGCCTACGAGTTATAAAACAATATAAATATCAATTACTTATCCATACCAATTGTCGAACCAATACCGAGACAAATAATTTCTCTGTATACTACCAAGTCTCGACCATACTAAGATTACTGTGGGTATACCCACATTGTTTTGGAATAACTTTTGAATTATGTAGTATATAGTGTATATACCTACAAATTTTGATTGATTAATGTTGTGTAATATTGAATTAATAAAGAGAAAATTTCACAACAATTAATTCGTTTATTGTTCATTCCAGTTTAGGAAATCAGATAGATAATTTCGAGATTTCCGCTTTTTAAGCCTCTGTCTAGTTTTGATGTTTTTTTAGGTACATATTGCTAATATTTAAACATTTGGACTATGTAAATATGAAAAATCATTCGAGTAAATCGAAACCGTTAACACATACATTTCATCCACATCACATAAAATAAAAACAAAAAATAAAATACAAATTACATAACATAATAGAACAATAGAATATCTTTAATTAATCTAATATAAATCTTCCCATTCTTTTTATATTTTTCTGTACATACAAAATAATAAATCAACCTATTGTGATATAAAAAATTGCATTTAAAAAATTATTATTTATGAATTCAAATTAGCTTGTTTTAATTTTTTCACCGCTAATTAAGTCCAATTTGAATTTTTTTTTTTTTAAAGATATTTTAGATGAAAACATAATTTACTAACCTGGGTCTTCACGAACTTGACGATACACATTTATAGCAACATCATCTTCAGTGGCATAATCCCATAATCCATCACAAGCAAGAACTAAAAAATCTTCTTCACCATCCAGTGGAATGCAGCGTACATCAGGTTCACCCGTAACATATGGTTTGTATTCTGCATCACCAATCGCTCGGGCTACAGCAAGTGAACCATTAACACGCCACGATCCATTCCACTTTATTACCCAACCACCTTGGTCATGAATTCTTTTTCGTTCGGACTAAAAATAATTTTAACATAGAAACAAACCATTAAAATATATGTATGTACTAAAATAATACGAATTGGTTTGTGTATTAGGTTACCAAATATAAAATATTTTAATGTTTATAGCAAATAAAATTTACCTCATGATTCGGTTTGTGCGGGCTAACAATTTGAAATACTTTTCCTTTACGAACTAATAGGGCCTGTGAATCACCCACCCAGCCAACAAATAGACATGGTGTTATGGGACGATAAAGAACACATAATGCAGTGGTACCGCTTGTTAATTTCTAAAAATAAAATATAAAAATAATTTGTAGCTCGAATGTTTTCATAGCTAAACTTGGGTATCTTGTGTATATAATGCAACAAACAATCCAGTAAAGTTCAGCTGAGACGAGCGCAATCAAAATCACTATTAAACTTTTCTTTAATAATGTTTTTGGAATTATGAGCTGAGATGGAGTTGAATTTTATGTTGTAAATTTCGCACTTATCTTGGCTGAAGTTTATTGAACGTTTATTGTAGACATGAAAAAGCTTTTTACAAATTTCATTTCAAAACGTTGGCAAATGGGATGATTTCTAAAACTTTACCGGTAATTCTGAATAATTTACAGTACATATTTGTGATGTGATAATGATACTATACTCTATAGTCTTAGTTATTCTATTTTTATTTATTTTCTGAGAAAATAGTTTGATTTCTTCGATTATTTTATAGTAAACTGTCGATTTGAAAATTATACGTCATTCTTAAATTTTGTCTGTCATAAATTATGGTAATTTAAATAAAGACTAATTTTCGGACAACTAGTATTTATCAAATTAATTACTTTTTTACATAATATTTTTTTCTATTGAATTAACGTTTGTACCAATACAAATTATTTGTAAAATAAAAAATAAATATGAATAAAACAAAAACGCTGCTTTTGTGAAAATTAAATTAATTCCACATTTGATATAGGATAGCCTCCACCTTCGTTTTGAGTGATATTAATGAGTTTCAAAAATCTTCTTTAGGCATTTTGCTAAGGATTTTAATTTGAAAATTTTAATGATTTCAACATTCGAACTTCGAAAATAGAATAACAATGAAATTCATTAAATTTATCACTATTTGGATGTACTGGAAATCATGTAAAACTACCGGTAAACGTGATAATTTCTGAAAAATTTGTCATAGTTGTAAATATTGAATATATGACATATTCGGTCATGATGCATACTGTTTGAACTAATCACATTTACCACAACAAATATTATGTTGTACATATAGTAAAAACAATATTAATGAACTCACTTCTTTGTTACATTTATCAATAAAATTTAAATCAGTTGTACGAAATGCATCTTTTAAGGCCTCTAGCGGATTCGTTGCATAATTAGGACTTCTAGCTAAAAATGTATGTAATTGCGATGCGGTATAGGCGGAAGCTGTTGTGCCAGCATGCCCATCAAAAATACCATAAAAACTTGTCTTCTCTTCAACCTCCGTATTATGAATTCCATCATAATCATCAATACATATATATCGATCTTCCATAGCACGTCGAGTATTTTTTATAGAGCTAATTGCACATATTGGCGGGTCGTTTTTAGGCCACGTAGACGAGGGTAAAATTTTCTCTAGCATATCATTTTGAAGCGAATATTGACATATACTAAAAATATTTGTTACAACCATTTGCATTAGTTTTAGCGGGGAATATACTTGATCCTCTTTACTTTTGGCATTATTAAGTGTTACTTCATCGTTTCGAATATTTTCTAATACTTTATGGATAATCGGTGGTATCAACACTTTAGGACAATTCCTGAAAATAAAAGAAAAATAATATTAATTAAAAATTCAATATTGATAAAGTTAACTTAAGAAATATTGATTTATGAACCAAATTTACATTCCGCTTTTGGTAATTTACATGCAAAACATATTTTTTATCTTATCTAAATGAGACTAAATATATCCAAAATGACGATATTAAATCGATTAATATTGATTTACCTTTTTGAGAATTTTTTTTGTAGTTAAAATATCTTATCAATTTAATAAATACATTGGACAGAAAAAAGTTCCGCGAAACATATTTGCGTTTTGTACGAAATGCAGAATATGGTGTCACGTTATTACCACGTTACACATTCTACAACAATAACGATTAGAATTCAGCTAGAGCGCGATCACTCATCAATTTGCAAGATCTCCATGGATCTATATGATAATCAACTAATTTTAAATCGTAAACAAATCAAAAATTGTTTTAAATCAAGAGCTGTTAATTGCTGAACAACAAATTATTGAAAATGAATTTCAATCTTTGTCGAACGATAAAAAATAAAATAACGAACCCCACAATATTTAAAGTCAATATTAAGAAACGACACACTACATACACAAAAAAAGAAGCAATTAACCAAACTTATCTTATCAATAAAACGAAATAAATTAATCAAAATATTTACAAATAACAAAACTATTACGAAATACATCAGTTTATTTTGAAGTACAATTTTTAAGTGCAGCATACAAAAGTCACACAAGCAACACGTTTATTTTCTGTTTTATGTCTTGCAATTAAATTGAAGGTGAATAAATGAATCATGCTCAGAAATAATGAATATTATTATTATTTATTAATATAATACAAAACTATCTATTGCTTTATTTTAATCGATATGAAAAATAAAAATTCAAACGTTTAAAAGTGAAAAGAAAGACGAACAGATGATATTCCTCAATCTTGCAAAACAGATTTTTATAACGATGATTGATCAAAAACATGTATAAAAGAAAATAACAGAAGTAAGAAAAATGTATTGGATTACCTATGTACGTCAATCTGGTGTTTGTATAATTTTAATGTACTGGCCCCTCTTCATGTATTGCCTGTTATGTTCTGGTATCTAAACAACAAGCGCATTACGATTTTTGTATATGACATTATTAGTCATATTTGAAAGAGAGAAAAAATACAGAAATATATAATTTTTACCAGACATTTAGACTAGACCGACAATAAATTTTTGTATCAAAAACTAGTGGGCAACTATTTCGCGATTATTTTACGAGAAGCTAATCAGTTAAAGTTGTGATTCTTATGTCACGTCATAATTCATAACGTCATATGGTTATTTAAAATTACGTTTATCCATTAAATGTGAAAGCTGTAGTATTTCATTCAACTTAAGTGTATAATAATAATGTCAATCGATTTAAATGATGAAACATCGTTTGGGGCCTTGACCTCATAACGATTCTAGACAAGAAATTTACAATCACTCTCGTTTGAAAAATAGATTTATTTGTATTTTTAATTGTTATCGTGTTACGATATGTAATCAAATATTGAATTCTTTTGTGAGGCCAACGATCTTGGTACAGGTGGTAATTAGAATAGAAAGGCCAACAAATTTGGCCAAAAAACCGAATTGTTAAAAATTACTATTCATTAATTTATCCAACATTATTGTAGGCGAACATTTTTTCGAAACATTTCGGGGTGTGGTTCTCCGACATGATACATCTTTTCATAGTTACCATTCTCATCAAGGATCAAAACTAAAATAACATTTATTACGACTATAAAACTGTGAACTATAGATATGGAACTTCACAAAGTCATGTTTTTCCTAATACTGCTTGAGCACAAATTTGAGCAAAAACAAAAAATCGTTCGAAAAATTCAGGATATAACACAAATGATTTCGTGACATATTATTATGTTTTCGCATTTTCTCTTTCGATTTCAATGTGTTTGACATTAAACAACCTTGAGAGAAATACAAAATGAAAAGAAAATTTTCTTAATATTTATTTTATTTCGAAGTTTCTTCATTTTCATTTTTGTGTGTGAACATTTTTTTTGTGTACGTTATCTGGTAGGAAATATATGGGGATACTTGGATTAGTAGATGAGTTAAAGTAAGTACCTATACACGCTGTGTCAATTTTTACTTGTATTGTTTGAATCAATATTATTATTCTGTTTTGCACAGAATGGAAAATGGGTAATAAAGAAAATCGTTTTAGGCCTTTATCGAAAGTTGAATGGAGAATTATAAGTAGTCTTTATTGTATGTAGATATACCTACCTAGTTTCTAAGGTAGTTTTCTGCTGAACGGATTGATTAGGCTCCGTGTTCGGGGCAATAGAATACAAAATTTGTATGTATGTAGTTTATTCAAAATTGTTGTTTTTAAATCAACGTATTTGTAAGATTAATATGTGATTATAGGCAATATTGCCTATTTTAAGATTGTCTACATGCCGAAGTCGACAATCACATAGACCAATATTGTTTTTGGAAGAGTAGTATGTAATTGGATTACAGTTTTTGTGAGCTTAGAAATCTTGGATTTATGTTGCAGCACAACAATTGTATTTAATTAATGGCTGAATTAATTAGAATTTAAATTTACTCATTTAATTGAATGTAAATAGTAGGCCATAAAAAAAAACCACCCAAAATAATTTTGTAGTTTGAAAACCAATTAAACTGTAAATATATTAATGTAATATTTTTAAATAATCTAAAATTTTAGGATTACCGATTTATTGACTATTTTTCTTAATTACGAATTTTCAAATTTTTAGAAAATACATTTTATGGATAGGTGACATTGAAAGGGTGTGTTTTTATATTACTAGCAGATTTTGTTTTTGCATAACTTTTAAATAAAACAATTTTACCTAATTAATTTTTTATAGCTCATTTATTTAATTATTAACTTTAACTACGGTAAATGATATCGAGCTATCAAATGACTAGAGTAGCTCCAAAAAAAAATTAGGCACAGACTTAAAACATATCGAGTAGAATTTGTATAGTTTGCATCTGGCATTGCTGTAGGCCGTTGATTAACTTTAAGTAAAAAAAATTCAGTAGCATGGCACGATATCTTTACAAGAGTGTGGGCCTTCATAGATCTTACATTTTTCATATTCCAATAATTATACACTAGTATCATGACTATTATATGGTTATTTTAAGGCTATTATACACTTATATAATGACTATTAAGAAGTCCTTATAAATTGAATTTAAAGAAGTTGAAAATTTTATTCATATTACTATTGCGGTATAACATATATGTTCACTGTTGACATTGTCTACATGTAGACTACGTGGCACAACACTGATTATAAATGATTTGTTTATGCTTTGCTTAACCTTGTGCGTGCTTGCTAGTCATAAGCATTTGCACAGTATATTTTTGGAACCACTTAACCTTGTGCGTGCTTGCTAGTCATTCGCATTCGCACAGTACTCCAAAAATCACCAGAAAAATAATAGTCTGAGGATAGAATAAATGTAAGAGCATTTATGCGGTGTATAGAAATATAACAGTTTGATGGTTGATTAGAACAAATCGTAGACAAAAATTACATTTATTTTATATTCCCTTGCCCTTCTTTACAACATTTAAAAGGTGTTCATTTTCCTTTTACTATTTAGCAACTAGAATGTAAAAGTTAAACAAATGGTTCAAATTGTCAGATATACAATTGTATACCGCTGTTGAATTGACCACCATTTAACGGAGTTTGATGAAAGTTTGACATTGAAATCAATTTATTTGGACCGAATTTTAATAAACTTAATTATTATTACTTAAGTATTTACTTATTTAATGTTAGAATTTAAATAAGTTTGACAGGTGAACGATCAATCAGATCCATGCGAAGTATATTTTATCGTTTAAAAGACATAATTGTATATGAACACATACATCATTAATAGAGTTTATGATGATTCAGCTTACTACTACTACTCGTTTTACCATGAAAAAGAGATCTCTTCTAAAACCGTTTTACTGCAAGCTGGTTTTATAGAAATAAAATTTACTAATAATGATTAATAGTCTTAAAAATAATAAAGGTAATGATAAAATTTTAAAATTAATCTTGAATGTGGAAATTCGTATAATGAGACATCTGAGAATATTTTGATTTTGATGTTTGTTTTATATCATATTTTCTTTCCTAAATTAGTCGATTTACCGTGGAAAATTCGTGGAAGATCAGTGTTCCGTGAAACACAACTAAAGAACTGTTAATCTAATGCACTGTAATAGCGTACAGTTGAAAAGAAACTGAATTTAAAAATATAAAAATAATTAAGCAACCATTTGAAAGTTACAATAAGCTATATAATTCGTTATAAATACATTTAAGTGGTGCACTATTCGATATATTCACCATTTTCATTGTGATTTCTTCAAGCCTTCTCGATATGGAATTAATAACACGGAGGTTGGAAGATCACTTACGTTCATTCAAACCGCGCTTTTCAATTCATTCACATCAACGAACCGATAACACACCCGATATATGCGTATACAAAATAAATTCCGACCTGAAACTGTATACACAATCATACATATTATATAAGATTACGTCAAGCAAAACAAACATGACGAATACCTATATTATGTATTATATTAATTATAATATAATATGTATTACAATTTGTTATAATTAAACAAATAAACATTTTTTTTTTGTGTTGTTAGAAAAAAATACGAACAATATATAAACTCACAGCTTCGAACTAGACGATGATGATGAATCTAAATACCAAATACGGGATTAAGGTTTTTATTTCAGTTTCTCGTAGACTTGAATTTCCCAAAGGATAAATTTAAAAAAAAAATATGTACAAATAAAAATCGATAGGTAACACAAAAAGTACAAAAATAAAAGGGAATAAATTATTTTCCTTTCTTGTAGATTGGGAAAATCCTTCATCCTTAAAAAAATGTATTTTGTTTAAAAATTGATACAGAAGAAATACTATTACATTATTTAAAATTTTACCGATGAGCAAACCAAATTAAGCTGATAAAAAAGCAAAAATGATTTAATTTCTTGACATGAAATTTAATTTATATTTAATTCATTTATGAGAATGAATGAAAAAATACCTACACATCCTACTATGCGATTGTTAATAAGAAAGAATATAAAAAGAAAAAAAGAATCCAACATGAAAATTTGTATTCGAACGAAAATATTGTAAGTGATTTGTTGTGCTATTATTTGAAGATTTCGTGGGAAAATGAATCATCAACTATCATACATCTGGCTAAGCAAGTGTTATAATTTCACGAATTATTGCATTAAATATTGGGTTATGGTTAATTGACATGGTATAATGACCTAATTCTTATTTATTAAATAAACTGAAGTTTATTACGATTATTAATTACAGTCAGTATTATACAACCGTTTCCTCATTATTATTGAAAAATTAACATAAAACCACACCCCAAATAATCTCGAAACATCAAGCATCGACCATAATGGATGAGTTTATAAACATTATTTAATCTAATCATCAAATCGGCATTGATTTACAAGCTATTGAATATGTAATCTACATATATTTTGCAGTGTACAATTTTAAAATTAATTAATATAATCCACTCATCATCTATCATTCAAAATCTATTTTTAATTAATAACAACAAAAC
This sequence comes from Tipula unca, assembly GCA_951394425.1. NCBI lineage: Eukaryota > Metazoa > Arthropoda > Insecta > Diptera > Tipulidae > Tipula > Tipula unca. The sequence goes on from OX596382.1 coordinate 94,330,224, forward strand.
ATAAAACTAAAGTTACTCATAAAATCGCGTGTGAATATCGAATCTAACCAAGTACAATGAGAACGAAAATCGATTTACATAGGTGCCATATGGGTTTTAGTTAGGATTTTAGTGCATTTTGCATAATAACATGTGATATATGATTTAAAGACGCCACATTTTTTGACGCCTTTTGTTGACTATTAGAGTATTGGATAGATTTTCAATCAAAAAAAGAATTGACCAGATCGAAAAAGTATAATAATTGTAATGTGAATAATGTACATTTTATTTGTGATAATTCTCTTTCAGCTTAACCGATCACTTCGTCCAAATATTATTTATTAACCTTTGTACAGAATTATGCAATTCATATACATAAAATAGTCAAACCTTATAATATTATTTTGCGCTAAACTGTTTTATATTATTTAGACCTGCTACATTACGATTTAACGAACCAATAATAATTATTTTTTTTACTCCATGCCACAGATAATAATAAAAATTATTTTTAATGTCAAAAGATAAATTTTAATTGTAGTGAGAATAAAATTCCAAAACATTAAAATTAGATAGTTAAAAAAGTTTAGAAAGTTGCTGGTTGAAAAATCGACCACCGTGCGAAAATGGCTTAAATAATTGATGTACACGTATAGAGAAAAAGGACTAAGCACATCTTTACTGCATATTCTAGGTGAATATTGATTAAATTATAAAAATTGAAAGCAGCAAAGTCATTAAATGTGTAACAGACTACAGGGATATATATATATATATATATATATATATATATATATATATATATAAATACATAAGTATATTATATAGTAAGTACGTACATATTTATAATATATAGATGCTGTTAGAGCACGTACATATGTATATACAATATACATATATGTATATATATATATACATATATGTATATACACATATGTGAATTTTATATCTTTATCATTTTATTTCTTTAATGTAATTACAAAAATTGTCTTAACGTCTCGTCGTCTTGATTTTATATAAAGTTGCGTGTCACTAATAATGTCAATTGATAACATAAGGCAAGGTTTCAAATTCACGGAAACATTATTTTGTTACAATTTACACAATCATTTTTTGTCAAATTAACAATCTTATGATACATGCTGTATTTTCTATTACAAATAAAAAAATACTAAAAAAAACACTTTAAATATTTAACAAGGCGTGTGATCTCTTAATGATTCATTAATAAAAACGAATTTAATATGACAATTTTTGATATTTTTACATTTTTTGTTATATCGAAAAAAGATAACATTTTTGTAACATTGATGTCCCTTGTGATTTATGTGGATATGATTCTATGGAAATTCTGTGAGTAGGGTGTAATTCAGGTGCTTTCGCCGATGTTATGCGTATATTATTATAATTAAAGAATTTAATTGATTTCGATTTCAAGCGAATCCAGAGTGTAGTGACATCAGTGTTTTTTGGCATAAGCTCAATTATTGTTCAACTCTTAACTGAAGTTAATCCGCTAGCATCATAGATTATTTAAAAATAATCGAATCAAATATATTTTGGCTTATTCTTAAGTTGATAAATAACAAAAATAAATCTTTAATTATTTTTATATCGGAAAACTCTTGTGCAGCTAGAAAGTGAATTTGGTAAAAAAATTATTGATATTTATAGTTTCTAATGATTACATGCTGTTAATGATTTTTTGTATTTGAATTTAATTCCTTACATGCTTTAATCACCTCAGTTAGTAACTCCGCCTCATGTAAATAATTTAAGTCAAAGACGTGACGGATTTGCGGGCTATAAAACTAGTTAGCTTTGTAAATATTCCACTTTCTATCTATTCCTATACTTCGTCAAACAATTATTTACTTTGAACAATAATATAAGATTCAAATAAACGTTCTCAAAAGAACTAAAAACGCCTATATATGGAAGTATAGTAATTCAAAAAACTAGCTAGTTTGGTTCCAATATATTTCTAAAAATTATATTAATTAGGACGTTTTGTATTTATTTTAAACCCTTTCCTATCGCGAAATAAATAAAAAATATGACGTCGTTCACAACTTTGTATGCCCTTTTATAAGTTTAGATCCAATTCCATAACATTTGGGATTATAACCTAACACTAAAGGTAATTTAGACATTTTTTTAGATAGAAATTTCCTTTTGTATTTGGGTCGAACTACCTTAGGCCCAAGTTTTGAGAGAAACATTTTCAGTATTGTTTAAATTCAAAGGTTGGTACACTATTGATAAATTTTGTAATAATGACACATCAGACCGGCTGTAACTATGATTCAAAAATAATTCTTCCATTCTCAAGTATAGAGTAAATACTGTATACCAGGAGATATTAAATAAGTAGAATATTTGCCCGAATATTATAATTGGCTCCAATTTCTTAACATCTTCAAAATGATTCTTAACACATTGATAACTTTATCAATCTCTGCAACATAATCTTCAAATGTGTTTAGTTTTTCAATGGTTGTTTTTAAACTTGGAAAATTGTGTACCGTACCTGGCTATATTATTAGGCCAAAGAAAAATATTAAAAATTGTTTATATCAGAAGTTTACTATACCTGACCTGTTATAATTTTTTTATGCATGATGGAGCTCCATGCCATAAAGCTAAAAGTATATCTAAATATTTAAAGCAAAAAAAAATTAAAATTCTTGATTGGCCTGGCAACTCTCCTGATATGAATCCTTTTGAAAATGGTTGGAATTTGCTTAAAAGGCAGATCTTTAAAAAATATAACCAACAAGGTAGAGTTGCTGGAATCACTAATATACGAGTGGCCAGGATACCATCCAAGCATGTATAGAAAGCATGCCTCGTCGGGCTCGAGCACTATTAGTTGTCAAAGGGGGCCACACAAAATATTGAATTTTCATTTAATTCATTTTTTTTTTATTAGATATTTTATTGTTAAATTTTTTGTGCTTTTGAATTGAATATTATTTATATTATCGAAATATGAAGTAAAAAAATAATAAATAATAATTTAGTAATGATAAATATTTTTTTAAAGTTGTAAATATTAAAAAATGTATAAATTTCCTTTGGCCAGGAACTGTATATCTCTTGATGGTAGCAGCAACTTCAGAAGCAGTAATTTTGGCTTGAAATCATTTATGGAACTGACTACTTCAGTGATAGTTTTATCCTTTCCTTGAAGCTCAAGATTTAAGTTATTTAAATGGCTCGTAAAATCAGTTAAAAATTCCAGGCGATGAAGCCATTATTAGCCATTGTTTGTTGTGATAAAAATATAGTAAATAGCTGTTGTACGTTTTTATTAGGTTTTAAAAGTTTAAATACATATTTCATTTCAAGAAGACTGCGTATAGTTAATAAAACGTTTAAAATTGAACGAAATTAATATTTTTCGCTAGGTAGATTGAGATCGACGCAAAATTAATCCGCGATCGACCGGCACCACTGCTGTATACCGCCCCGTTTAAATTAAATTTGTTTTCATTAAAAAAACAAAACGGGTTTTTCCAGCCTATTGTTAAAGTTTTTCTTTATTAAATTCGCCCTTTTCCTAGAAAAAAAATCTGCCATAGAGCAAAAGTTTCACTTTAAAAATGTATGAGTATTTAAAATCTAATGTCGTAATTAATTAAGTTTTAAAATTCATTAGATTACCCTGACTGAGAATATTTAATATTTTCTTATAACTAGAATAGGTCGGTACCGGCGAATAAAACAAGATTTCGAACATCATTAAACACAACTTGACCTTTTCAAACTTAAATCAAATACATGAATAAATATAATTTTTGTTAGTATCAAACATATTATGATTGTTAACCTATGGAGGCTTCTTACATCAGCCCACTATTGAATTTAGTGTGAGACCAGATGAGACATTAATATAAAATTTATGTCTTTATTGTATAGGTCATCATTATACAATTATATGTAATTATAAAACTACAATGATGTCATAAATGTATACAGTAAAAACGCATTAAGAATATAAATAAGGAAATATATGGGAATTATTCTTCTTATTACGTTCACATACATAATTATTTTATAAAGACAAACAAAAATTACAAAACACTTTCATAAAAATTAAAAATAGAAATACATAAGAATATTTGTTTACTCATAATATACCGGTAACGCCTTGAACTACATGCGCTGAAGAAATTTAGTCGTAAATCAATTACACATGCTGTGGCTCATCACTAGTATATAATGCGGTGGGTGACTTTGCAAAATTATCTAATTTAGTTAGTTGGGACATATTTATGAAAACCTAAAATCGATTTATTAATTCACACCATTTAAACAATGGTATAATTTATTTCCATATACAATAACACATGTTTTATTGTCTGTTTAGTTTATAATTAATTATTAGTTAGTTAAAATCGAAATATGTATGAAGTAAATATACTGTATGTATGATTGTTTTCTTTTTTAGATATATGACGTGATTTCCATGCCGATGACAAGTTGAGCATTGGAAGTGAGAATTACAAAACAAATCATAATATACCGGAACTATTTTTTAGTATATCTAGTCCACTTATGGTCGTACACTTGATGTATTTTGTATAAATTAAGATTACATGTAATTTGGTTTCGGTGTGTACGTTTAACATTAAATTACTTTACTGTTAGATTATTTCAATACGTTGAATGTTTTTTTTAATATTATTGTTATGTGTTGACTCTTGTGTAATATCCACAAGTATACAACTCTTCATTTTATGCTTCACAAATTTTTTCTTAGTAATTATTATTATTAGTTTTATTATTACGTATTTTGAATAATAATAGAAATTTAATTAATAGAATTGTTTTTTTATTTTTCATAACGTCGCCGCCATAAAAACTAGGAAATAGGTAAATAAATTTAAATGTATGCATTTTGTGCATTGAAGTATGTTGAACATAGATTCATACATAGTACATAATATTATATAACAATTGAATTCCGTTTAACGCAATCTTGATTTGTATTCGTCATTTAATTAGTTTTGTCCTATTTTCATTCTATTTGTGATTATAGACTTGGAGAAGACTGCATGAGATCAGAACTATTGTACTTATTAATAAATTTGGTGAAAAATTGTCTAGTAAACAAGCAATAGTCAATTGAAAACATAATATATTTGCGAATCAATCATTAATTAATTGTCTTGACTTGTAAACATTATTTGCGGACTCACTATTTTATAAATTTTTTGCTGTACAAAAACCAATAACAACTAGAAATAATATACTCGTATATATGTACATATATATATCATATATTATATAATTTGAAATTACAGTTGAATGTTAAAATTGTTCTTAAATCAGCATGTGAATTACAAACTGATAAATAATGTGGGGTTCGATACTTAAGTTCGTGTTTTATATTACAGAATGAGCATAATCTTGTAGGATATCAACCGTAATATAAAAATTTGCATAGAATGGAGCCACCATCCACAATTTTGGTCAACATTTTGATTTGATATAGATTTATTTTAAATATGCAAACGCAAATCTAAGTTTCTTACATAGATTTATATTTAAAATTCTATCAGAACTGTGTGTAACACAGGGATGTCATCAGGCATGATCAATACTTTCTACAATTTAAGCTGGTCAAAATTCGTAAGGTATTACTCTTTAGTATTCAGATTTTAGTAATGTTATAGAGGAACCAATGTAAAACGATCTGTTAGAACCACGACCATAACAAGTATTAAAATTTGTATTGTCATTGTATCTAAATCTTTAGTTTTGAGACTGTACTACTGTCGATTAAGTAGTTTTATAAATATTTTCGATATTTACAGATATTCTTATTGAATTTTTTGAGAAGTAATTGAACGATTCGACATTTTCTTTAGTCATCATCGAAGATGTTCTCTGCTTGATACAATTGTACGCAAAATAACGTACTTTCAGCTCAGTTTAAATCTGCAATCAGTCAACTTTTTAAAACGGCAATCTAATACGTAATTGAATATCGCTTCCTACATAGGACAACAGAAAACAAATCCTACATGAGACATACCAGTACCCCGCCACTTCTACATGAGCCAGTCTTGATATTGTTCTGTCTTATTGTGAAATTTTATTTAAGCAAAAACAATTCATCGTAGGATTTTCATGCAATTACCAAATTCAATAAACTGGAAAGTTTTCGTTTTATATAAGAAAATATTCCGCCTTATTTTACCTTGCCTTAGAAAATTAGAGAGGTTTTCGAACATAAGTAATCAATAGAGATATTACAGAATTCATAATAATCAGAATTTCCAAATAATCATCATAATTAATATTCCATTATTATCATCGCCTTTGTATCAAAGAAACATTTAAGTAAACCAACTTATTAGAATACTGGTCGTACCCGATTCGTGATCAGCCCATTAAATGACGATAAGCGACTCTGTTACAGCACGGACGGCAATTTCCATATATGTATGTACATATCTAATTGGACATTTTGAGTCTCTCGAAAAATGCATAATTGGACATATATATACATAGTACATGTTTGACCTTCAAAAGTTCACTAGAGACCAATAAATGAGTTTCGAAACATTTCATTTCGACTATAATTTTTATACACTTGACTCTAACTCATTAGATGACTTCATCAAAGTTCAATTCTAATAACCCAAAGAGAGTACAGCACATATTTGTATAGATGATTCAAATCGGCCACGATTTATTCGATTTTGTTTAATATAGGCACATGTGCGACCTTAGTGCATGCGACCGAAGGTCAGTGTGCGAACGATGAGGTCAAACGGAAGGAATTCAAAATGGTGGGTGGTGTTTAGTGTAATAATAATTATTAGTTACTACAGCTCTTTTAATTGAACATATCGCACGAATTTCTAATTTAAATAATATGTAAACATTCACTCACGCATCTAAATACAAAAAACTAAATAAAATAGTATAATCAACTCTGTTGAAATAACCTAGCTACTTTTAAGCGGGATAATTTGACCTGTTTCATTTAATGTAAATAAATACAACATTACCGGATAAAAAAAATACAAGTAAACTAATTTACAAAAAACACGTCATTCACGGTTCTTATCAAAGAGAATAAGGTTTTTTATATCAATGGTAGTGTCACTTACTTTTCAGTTAAATACTCAATCGAAGATCTAATCACTTCGCCAGGTAATTCCGATTCTGTAATGTTATAACCACCAATTCGAATAGGTAACGGGTCCTGGGCATTATAACTTTCAATGAATGATTCAAAAAAGTTACGGTATTCACTATAATTTTTATTCGACATAATCTTTTGTAATAGATATTCTTAAATTATTACACTATTCACTTATATAATAAATTAACACTAAATGTGTGATTTATTTACTCTTTTTTATAAAACTTATGTTAATAAACAAAATTAAAAAAACAATTACTAAAAACTTCACAAACGAAAATGACTTTTGCCTTGTTTTATCGAAACTAAAATCAGTAATCACAATAAAAATAAATGACGGTATGGAAAATATATAATTCACTGAACTGAAATTATCAATAAAAAAAAATAAACAATACTAAGTAGCAGAATCCTACTACGCGTACGACAACATAAAGAAAAAAAAAACTTAATTTTCAAAATTTTAATAATTTATTAAATTACATTAGGTAATATAATTACTACTACATGATTGTACAGAAACTACCAAAATTTTCATCAAACTTCGCAACAGGTTCGCCCTTCAGTTCTTTTGCTTTAACTGCGAGATATGAATTTTCAAAATTTTTTTCCATCCAATCTGGTAATGGTTTATTCCAATCATCTGGCGGAGTTTTTCGTCGTTCCCATACGGTATTGGTGAAATGAGGTTTTAATCGTTCGACTCGCCGATTAGTTTCACTATCAATTAAAGCCTTTCCAGCATATACATCGTTTTTTTCTTCAAACCGGCAACAATTTTGGTAGTCGGTTTTCCATTGCATACAATCGATTGATTCACCAAATATGAAATACTGATGGAATCTGGCACGTATACTGGTACAATCATCATATTCCTCTTTGTACAGATGGCACGGACGAATCTTGTAATTGAGTAATGTTATTAAAAATTTGTTTTTTGTCAATTGAACATAACCTAATATTGAGCACGCCGAACGGACTCTACCTGCCATGAATCTTTTAGAACTTCATTCTTATCACCTTCATCAGTTTTATCATTTACTTGGGCAAACATTTTTATTCTTTATTTTAATAAATTAATTGATAAAATGTAAAATTATATATTTTCAATCATATGTCAACTCATTACACAATTTATCCAAGATTCAAACAATAATGTAAATGTCGAAATAAAATCATCGAACTACATTTCATAGGAGACAAGAACTAGTTCTCAATTTTAGCTGATAGAGGTCGCCATATGTGGTAAAAATGATTTATTTTTTACTTTTTGAGAAATTTTGATTAATAAATCGCGAGCGATGTTTTTAATGATTTTGAGCGACTTAATTATTAATGTACTATACTTATATATTAATGTACTATTAGCTATACATTATATCTAAATGTATCGTTCTTTGGTTTCAATTAAATTCGTTCACGATTTTACAGTTAAATATACGTTGCGGTGAAGCTCATAATGCCACCTAATGCCACAACAATAATAAACATCTTGTAATCAATTTTTATTGTATTATATGTAACATCTCACATCACTTATTATTCATATTATGTTTTTATTATCATAACATAACTGAAGCAATGGTTATGTGTACCATGATACATAGTTGTAAGAAAGACAACAGAAAAAACTGTTTATCGTTTATGGATTTTTCTATTTCTTCACAATCTCCTTTTATTATTCTGTTATTACAAAAATGGAAAATAAAGAAGAAAAACAAACCGAAAAATGTATTTTTGTAAGGTTTATATGATAAGAATAATAAAACTATTAGAATTGTCCTTGGAATATTATTTTGGAAGTCACTTTAATACAGATTTCATATTATTATATAGGATATTATGCGTATGTATGTATAATATCATGCCTAAATATGAGAAACAAATGAAACAGGATTTCCGGAGATTTAAAATCAATCGATTCTATAATAATCATAGCTTATACATATGAATAAATAGGAATTTCGTTCGATGCGGCATCGATTTGTCTGTTTGAGATTATTAACCAAACAGAGACCACAGAAGATAAGCTTGGCTGTTTCATTTTATACTATTAAACAAATTTAATGAATGATCCGATTGTATGAACAAAGTCAGTATGTTCCCAGGATCTGTTGAAATTCATTGCTTTACTTAGTCTGTCTCACCATGCGGGTCCATCATCCTCAATATTTTCAACTGGTCCACTCGTTGCCAATGCCTTTCACTGCAAATTTATGAGCCTCCAAAAACTGGCTCAGGCCCAGGACACGATTTTCTTTATCCGCGGATATTATGAATTTGGGTTAAGCTCAGCAAATTTATTATTTAATTCTCAGAGAAAAGATGCTTCTAAAACATAAACACATTTTTTTGGCGGCGCATATTCTCCATGCTAGACTTTCAGCTTCTATTGACTGCTTACAGATTTCTCTGGATAGTAATATAATCCGCCCAATTCCTAGCAGGATATCTTATTCTGGATATCAACGTTTAAACAGGACCCAATTGTTTTATAGTTCTAGTATATCACTGGCATAAACACCAAAATCTATTTAAACATTTATTTATAACTTTTTCCTCAAAAATAACACAACACTATGTTGACTTTCAGTTTTCATCTGCCTTGCAATGAGATTTTGAAAATTTAAAAATTAATGTAACATTACTAACTGGAGGACGATTTCAAGAGTTTAGCTTAGGGGAAAGTGGGGGAATTGAGTGCCTTTAAGCGAAAATCAATAGAATATTAATTTAATAAGCCACTTCAAAACAGACAAAAACAATATTACACCGAACTCATGGGTAATTCCGTGCACTAACTAATTCCGTGTTAGTTCAAAAGTAATAATATTTACAATTCATTTAAATAATTAAAAATAATTCTTTACTCAGAAGTGATGATAGACGGGGACGTGGATAAAGAACATTGCACTCATCGCACAACAAACCGTGACATTTATCCCGCGTTCCTAACTGACGGCTTTGCCAATTTGCTTTTGGCCTTTAGGGCCAATAATTCTACCTGGCTTTTGAACCGTGCTAATTCCAGTTTCATCAATATTGAAATTCGGTCAGGTTCAAATTTGAATTTTGGGTAGACTGTATCCAGATTCGTGTAGAAGCGGTTTATTTCTGTTTCATTACGCATGCTGTTATCCTATTAATGCTGGTAAGTTCAGGCTTACGTAGGCTTAATCCATAGTTCCACTTTAAAAAATTCTCATAAAAGTCTCTTCCTGCTAAACGCTTTATTTTGCTGAATCAGTTCAAAATACCGTTTTGTTCAGTATAGTCGAACACCATGCGGCAGAACTCGGTGAGCGTAATATCATAAAAAGTATTCGACATATTAAGGAGCTGATTACTGATTTTTTTTCCTGTTCTGCGTTGAATGTAGGTTTTCTACCGATATTTGTCATGTTTAGCATTGCCACCCCACTTCTATAGGCCCTCAACGTTGAAGCAGGTATTTGGTCGTTTCTATTGTCAACTAGAACTATTTCTCCTTGCTTAAGATCGGTCAAAGCTAATTTCATCCTTTCTTCAGACTAACCCACGTCTAGTGCTTTTTCTTACGTATATGTTCGAGGCATCTAAAATGTACAAAGCAGTTTTAATAACATACAACAAGCACTTAGTTTTTGATAAGGGGCAATACCGCGCAGTGTACGGTGTTTCTCCAATGGGGAAATAATAAAAATAAATAAAAACCTAAACCCAGCCAAAGAAATTTGCACTAATTTATTCTGTATATTTCACTTAAAGTATCCCAAAAATAATATGCATCTATACATAAATTATATAAAATTAAAATTAATATCACTTACCGATAATTTAGTGACACGGTAATATTATAATAAAATATACAAAAAAACTTTTGTTTACATGTCTTCTCACCAACTCTAATGTTTCGACCGGTGGTAAAATTTAATAATCGAACTCAACAAAAGGAACAGTATGATATAGCTCACGGTTGCATGAATAAGATAATTAGAAATGTTGATATTTTGATGCATTTTTTGATTTTGTAAAGCTAGCTTAACCACACCATAGTAGGAAATAGCTCTCCAGCCCATAACCCCCCTTCCCTGCCATGATACCGATTGAGAACTAGCTGTTCTTTGCGAGGGTCATGGAAATAATAGTTATTACCATCGGGCTAAATTATCCAATTTCATCCGAAAACACGACTTTATATCACTGCTTATGTCATATGTTCTTTCCCGAATTGAAGCCGAATTTTTTCTATGAACAGACCGGATGCCTTTGATCTTGTTTAACATTTTTTGTTACTCGTACCATATTATAATGAAAATCAAAAAAATGAGATTTCCAAAACCAACTGCCTCAGGCATACCTGGTCCCCGTGTAGTAATACATATATGTACCACGAGTTTATATATATGATAATAAGTAAATATTATTGTGTAGTGAATGAAATATACATACATATTGAAATGTAAGAGTAGATATTAGGTACTCTCATAAATACTTTTGTACCGTATTTATGCTTAAAACAGGAAGGTAAAATATGCTCACTCATTTCTTCTTAACTATAAGCTATAAAACTATAACGTTTTTTAAATGAATGTAAACAATTCTATTCGAAAAAAAAATTAATTAAATCATACGTCAACTACAAACATTCCCGAATATAAATGAACTTTAATCAAACGAATTACTTGATGATAAAGCTTGAATAATTAAATACCATAACTAAACATTTAATGTGAATTTTCAATTGTTATTCTTCTTAAATTTCATCTTAAATTTGATTGTCTTATGTTTAACACTATTCAAATTTCAGATTAGCATATAGGTTCGATAAAATGAAAAGGCAAATTCAAACCTATATACGGTAAATATACGATGATACAAATTTGGCTTTTTATTTATTTTTCAGAAAGTGCTCATACTTTATACAATTACCACTATTTTATAACATCGAGTGTTGCCAAAACTGAACAAATAGGAATAATTTAGATGATGATTAGTATAATCGGTTCGGTGTAAATTTACTTAAAGTTTTTTTTATAGGCAGAGAGTGTATCATTCGAAACACAAAAATGTTGATTACTATACATTTTTTGTACCATCGAAAAACTAGATTTTATTCCAGAACTTTAAAAATAATAATCTGTTGCACTTTGGTCAACGCCATTTTGTAACTGAATTTACCAAAAAAAAAAACAAAATATAAAATCGGTAAATTTAAATATCGAGTACTATGGATAAAAAGATTTGAATTTGTGAAAATGTAACGGTTCTTTGTAAAATTTCAGGTTGCATTCGTTTATATAATTTATGCTGTGTGTCACTAAACTACAGGCCTAAGTTGCTGTAACAAATCAGTATGAAACCTTGAAATTTTAACAGTTCGGGTAGATGAATTACCCCTTTTGACTTTTTTATTTTATTTCCTAACCAACAATCTTTCTGCGAATTACCTGGTTTATTACACACAAAAACCAGATTTTTTATTTCCACCTCCACGCTTATAATTGATTCGGTGCACGTTCATTTCTGTTGAAACGACATTTATGTTTTTTTGTTTCGAACGATATTAACACTTGTCGCATATTGTTATAACATCGTACTTTCTTGGCAGGCCTTCCAAAATATATAGCACCAATTCTCTGTCACTAATTGGTTTGCCTATTATTATTATTATTATTATTAAAATTGGCTGGAACTCACGAGGATTCCGCACTCAATGCCAGAAAGGCCCATGGTGCAAACCTAGGATTCTATCCCAATTCGCAAACTGCTGCCTTCGCAAACCGAACAAGTTTAGACCAAGGCAGAGAAGACAACTGATCTAAATTTAAAGACCTAAAGTTGAATATCTGAATTCGTATAGAACTGAAAGCAGGACAACTGCTGACGAAGTGAAGGCAGTCATCATCTTCCTCAAGGCAGTCCTCGCAAATAACATCATGAGCTAACCGCATATGATGTAGATGATCTTTAAAACGACCATGTCCTGTAAGAATCGCTACCAAGATTCTTAACTGGTTCTTTTTTAAAGATAAAGCATACTTCGTTGACCTCAAATTGGGCTCCTTAATGAAGTACTTTGCCTTACGACAACTAAAAGTCTCAAGCCACTGAGACCTTAGGTCTTTCAAGGCGTAGTCCTTCATCACTTTCTTCCCGTAGTTGAAAGAAACAGGAACCGCTGGTTCAGGACCAACAAAAGTCAATTGGGAGCCAGCTTTGGCTAAACAATCCGCGATCTCATTGCCTGCGATGTCACAATGAGCCGGTACCCACATGACCGTAACTTTATTGTTAGAACAAAGAAGGTTCATGAAACGTTTACATTCCTTGACGAGTTTAGAAACAGTCAAGGGATTTCTTAAAGAGTTAAGTACAGCTTTACTATCTGTACAAAGTAGAATACTTTTGTTTTTAAAAGCAAAATTTAAAGCCTCAATAACACTACGTGTCAGCGCTATAAGTTCCGCCTGAGAAACAGTACAATGCGAACCAAGACTACCGAAAAGTCTCAGATCCGTCCAAGCACAGTAGATTCCAAAACCTGCACTGAGGTTAGAACGAGAGCCATCAGAACACCGTAACTCGACTTGTCAAATTCAAATTAATTTTCTTACAAACCAAGTGTACATTTTTATAAGTTCTAAAGGGTATTTTTTAAGCCCGATAGAACTTGAAATTGTCCAATTGAATTTTGATTTTAATAAGTCGATGGTTGCGGTCGCCGTATGGCACGTAGCACCATCCTGTTGAAACCACATCTCGTCCGGATCATTGTCATCCATATTTTCAAATAAAAAATCATTGATCATGGTGCGGTAACGATCTTCATTGACCGTAACGCGATCTCCGGCCTCATTTTTGAAGAAATAAGGTCCGATGATGCCACTAGCATGTAAACTGCACCAAACGGTGTACTTTTCTGGATGTAATGGAGTCTGTATAGGGTCTTTTGTGGATTGGTCTCTCTCCATATGCAGCAATTTTGTTAATTAACAAACCCGTTAAGGCAAAAATGAGCCTCATCGCTGAACACAAGTTGACGATAAAAATCGTCTATAAGTTGCGCAAATCGACAACTGATTTTCAAAGTAAATTTTAATAATTTCGTTGCGTTGTTCAAGCGTGAGACTATTCATGATCTTTTGCCAGAGTATATTTTTCATAAAAATCTGCGAGAGTATATTTTCATAAAAATTTAATTTTCTGTTTAACTGGGTCTGTGTTGCCGTTGGTCAGCATACGGCGCATATCTGCATTTTGATGTTGATGTTGACCGTACAGCGAGTACATGTTTCTTTGCATGGTTCTTGAGTTCTTCCAGTAACGTATCCATCTTTAGATCACTATAGGTGGTCGTTTCTTATGTACGATGGTGCGTTCATAATGCCACGTAAAACTTTGTTTTGAAACGTGTGAATTATATTAACGTTGCTCTTATTGGTACAACCCTACAGTTGTATACCATATGTCCATGTAGCTTTAAGTATCTGCCGATATAATATCGGTTTATTATGTACTGTTAGCTCGGATTTTCTACCTAAACGGATTGGTATCAAGTTAACTTTTTTGTTAGTGAAGTTGACTTGTATGGATTCCGTTTCGTTGAGCTGCATGCGTCATTTCTTTGTCCAGCTACATATTGCAGTAGTGGCATTTTGTAATTTACCAGTTGACTCTTCTATGCTATCTCCAATTTCCAGAATTCCAGTATCATCCGCAAATGTTGCAATGTTTGTTCCTTTTGTATTTGGTTCATCTCTTGTATAAAGTAAATACAATATATTGGTCCCAAGACGCTTCCTTGTGGAACTCCAGCCGATGTTTGTTTTAGAGCAGAGTACTCATCTTCAAATTTAACGGGAAAGTATCGATCAGCTAGAGAAGATTTTAATATGTGTCCAAAATTGCTTTGGCAGGTCTCTGTGTAGTTTATACTCTAGTCCTCGCTGAGATACTTTGTCAAAGGCTTGTGCAACGTCTAAGAAGACACTTGAACTTATTTTCTTCTTTTCCAGTGTAGTTTCAATTAAGTCGGTAATTATATGCACTTGGTCCATAGTAGAGTGCCTCTCTATAAAGCTAAATTGATGTGAAGGAATAAGTTTTCTTTCTAATATTAATGATTTTAACCTTTTAACCTTTTTATTTTTAACCTTTTTTTTTTTTATTTAACCATTTAAATTGTAGGAAGTAGCGAAATTGGCCTATACGAGGTTTTAATGTTAGGAGGTTTATTAGGTTTTGGAATCATAATCACCTCTGCCACCTTCCACTTGTCAAGAATAATCACCTCTGCCACCTTCCACTGGTCTATGGAACGTATTTCAGTCGAAACGCCCCGTTTATTACTTGGAGCAGTTTTCGTAATCCCTTTTTGGGGAGTTCTTTAACTATTTTTCCTGAAATTAGGTGATTTTTTTGAGTTTAAGTTTTGATCTCATATTTTAGCTCATATATAATGTTACTGGTTGGATCTTTTTATGATCCATTTTTTTAACTGGGTTTATGTTTTCTTCCGCTGATTGCCTCGGAAGGGGCTCACATGTATTTTTAAGATGGGCTGCGAACAAGCCTTTTCTTAAGCACATTTTGCCCAATTTCTATAATCCTCTTTGATAGGAGGCACCTGAATGTTCGGTCGTTTAAGTCCTTTTGTTGCTTTCCAGAGCGAATAGTCTGTGTCTTTTTGGCCGGAAAGAGCGGTTAGATATTCACCAAATGAATTGTTCTTAATTTCTTTGATTAGCAACTTCAGTTTGTTGCTTAAATAATTAAGTCTCGATTTACTTTGTGGTGCTCTATTCCTCTGCCAGGTTTTACGAGCCTCCCGCTTTCATTAACCAAATGTCCCACTAGGGCGCGTACTCTGCCACGCTGCTCGCAATATATTATTAACTTAATAGTTCTAATTGGTATCGAGTTGTGCCGCAGTTTTAATTGGTACTTGAAAGACTGTATTTTCTTCGATCAGCGTTCGGAAAACATCGGTTTATTAAAGTGACAATTTTGTTATAGTAACAATTCAATTTAACGAAACTGAAACTGACAATTCTTAAAGATTTCACTGGTCAGTAAAGCCATTTAACATACGTATTACAGATGTCGATTGTCTGTCTTACCGCATGTTCACTTCATAAAAAGGGAGACCGGTTAAACTGTAACAACTACCGCGGTATAGCTTTGCTGAATACAGGCGACAAGGTTTTGGCCAAAGTATAGTCGCGGCAAAGTTATCAACATATACACTGAGAGGATCTTGGGTGATTATCAATGCGGTTTTCGCCCGAATAGATCAACAACCGATCAAACTTTCACGCTGCGGATGGTGCACAGTCTATTCGTAGACTTCCAACAGGCGTACGATAGCATTAAGAGGAATACGTTATGGAACGTCAAAATTGGTTTCTTTGTGTCAGGTTTTAATGGATGGTTCAATATGTAAGGTTCAAATAGAAGGTAAAATTTCGCATGCCTTCGAGATAACATCTGGAGTGCGGCAAGGAGACCCGATAGCTCAAATTCTCTGCAACTTATCATTAGAATATGTCATTCGTCAGATTAATAAAGCACAGCACAGCTGCCTATATTACAAATTATCCCAGTTATTAGCGTACGCTGATGACATTTTCATTCTGGGTCGCAACATTATCTCCCTGAAAGAAGTCTTCCTTCCGTTGGAAATGACAGCCCAACAAATTGGCATTCAGATCAATGAAGCGAAGATCAAATAAATGGTGATTGCCAGAAGGCTGCCACGTGGGAATTGTATTTCTGGAAACACACTGTATGAAAAAGTTGCAGAGTTCAAATATCTAGGATCCCTGATCAAAAAGCAAAACTCAGTTTCTGTCGAAATCGCATCGATAATTGCAGCAGGCTACCGAGCTTTTTACACTAACATTAAGGTCTTCAAGTCTCCCCACATATCGCGCAAAGTGAAGCTGGACATCTACAAAGCGCTGATAAGGCCAGTTATCACCTTTGGTTGCGAGTCTGGACACTAATAGCGCAAAACATCAAAAAACTTGCTGTTACTGAGCGTAAAATAATTCGTATAATTCTCGGCCCCATTCAAGAGGGTGCCACCTACAGGATCCGTATGAATCACGAGATCAGAAATGATCTCGATAAAGTTGACATCATCGGATTCATAAATTCAGCAAGGCTTAGATGGCTCGGACACTTTCTTCGTTCACAAAATCGGACCACCAAACACGCCTTACAGTCGGAACCAACGAAAGTAGGACCTCGCGGGAGACCACCTATCCGGTGGATGGATGACGTCGAAGGGGACCTGATAACACTCGGTCATCGTGCCTGGCGTTCTCTTGCAGTGGATCGAACTATTTGGAGGAGCATCGTTGAGACGATTAAATCCCTCCATATGGGATGTAACGCCAGCGAAGAAGAAGATGTCGCCTTGTTACTTAAATTTCTTACTGATTCGCTGCTTATGCTATTATAACTAAACTAAAAAAATTAAAGATACTGCTAATGTGTCATGTGCGCCAACTAAAACGTTAAATTACGAGGTTACTTTTTGATAACTTTAATAAAGATCAATCCAACCAAATTTGATTTAGCTTAGTTTGGTGAATAAGTTGAAGCACCGAGGCCTGTGTCATTTAGCTAAAAAAATGTTTTAAAAATATAAATTTTGGCAGGAAAATGAAATTTTTCGATTTATTTGTACATTTTGTGGTGAACAAACAAAAACAAATTTGAGATTTTTGTTAACATTTTTAATTTTTAACAATTTTTTTAACTAGTGGACACACAGCCTCAGTATCGAGTATAAAATAAAACAAATAATTTAGCTCAAAATGACATGTATGTTAATGTATTTTACAAGACAAACATATATAGTAGGTTTGTTGCGCGTGGACAATGGCCCGGCCCTTAAAATTAGTCATACGGGTTTCGGGAATGTTAATGTATTCAAAATGATTTTCTTTAAATACCCATCGATTTGCCTTATTTCTATATTCCCAATTGAGTTTTTACTACGAGTATTATGTATGTATATTTAATTTTGTTGTCTATTTTTTATGGTAAATGTTATTGAAAATTCAATTTTCTACATATTTTGCACCAAATAAACAAATACAAAAAATGTAGATATACATATGTATATACATAAAAAATGTTTTTTAAATCGATTCAATGGTTGTTGATGAGAACACAGGAAATTAAAATTTATCTACCAATTTTAGAGTGGGACTGCCCTTAGGGTGAACTCGTTTTGAATCGCCAAAAGATAAAATTGTAGGTGAAAATTAAAATTCATTTGATATAACTACTAGCTACTACTACATTCGTTTCGTTTATGTTGTTGTGTGTTACCCATCGTTCGCCAGTTTTTCAGTACATTTTTTTCGATGTTAAAAAAGCACATTTTTACTAAATTTTCTTGTATCATTTGGATTTAATTGTGCACTATAATTATTTCTTACAACTTTTTGTTCTCATACTAATTCTAAAAATATAATTAGCGTAGTGCAAGATACAAATTTTGAAATTAATGATTTTAATTTTCCGGAAAATTGTTATCTATGTACTATCTATTTATTTTATCGTTTTTTGTATAGCTCGAATTCTAGACACGGTGCTCCATCGAGATGAAATTCAATCATATACGACCTAACTATGTCTACATGTATGTATATACATGAAGCGAAAAAATGCAATTTCAAGATGTTCCGTCAGATGGAAATAATTAAAATTGTTTTTTATTTTTATATTTGATTACAAAAAAAGTGAAATAAAAATTGTTTGTAAAAATACATTTTCAACTTTTTTATTTTATTTCTTAAAGTAAAATAGATTTTACCTGTTAAATGATTTGAAATACATAAAACAAAACAAAATGATAATAAACTAAAACGAACTTAAAAATTCAACAAGAACTGCGATTTTCATCTGTTTTTGAATGTCATCAAACGGGTGCCTTCAAATAAATGGTTCTTCTTCTTCAATCTTATGACATCACAATGTAAACAAAAAATTGTAATGTTTAGATATTTATAGAAGTGATATGGTTGCGAATAATAAGACTGGTGATATTTTTTTATTGTACGCTTAGTAGCCACTTAGCGGTACGATCGCACATAAATCTTTAGTTCATGGATCGTCCAATACTTGTAGTTACCATTAAGTCCATGTCCTTTGCAGAACGGTTCCGACTCGGTTAAGGCAGCATGGGTCTATATGCAGAACCATATGCACTCACATGGCTATCTATCAGATATTTCAGTAGTTTGGACAGTCCTTTATCGGCATTGACAGAAAACTGTAAGAACGAGGTAAGAAAGAGTCTTCAATAAGGTAGATGTTTGCACTATTAAGGCTTAGAGCTATGCTTGTATCTTGGTGATAGGGTACAGAAAAGCTAATGGAAATCTCAGTCTGGTTGGTCTACAATTGAAAGGTATTCAGAAAGTATATGATCTGCCTCAAAATCCCAAAGGGTTCTCGATTTATAGAGTCTAAGACTTTTTGTCAAGGCCGGTTAAGCCGTGTTAAATATTTCTTTAAGTGTTTTTCTTAATTTTGTCAGCTGCTCTTCATTTTACAAATTGGTGCTCTTGACAGATGAGTCTCATTGGAAATAAATCTCTCAGTTTATAAGGGTCTCATTCTCTACAGTAGATGATCAGATAATCAGATGTTTTCAGATACATGTCAATTTTTTACTAGAGTGCTGAACCGGCAAACTCACCAGAGCTTGCCGAGCTGCAAATAATTTTTAGCGCTTCTCTATATATTTGTATGTATGTAACTGTATATATAAAATAAAGAGAAGAGTAAGAAGAAGTAAATAAGTAAGAATATTTTGCTTGTCAATAATAAAACAAACAATTGGATATTCACCATGACAATCTGCAGTAATCATTATGTACATAT
The DNA here is from genome assembly GCA_951394425.1 of Tipula unca. Taxonomy (NCBI): domain Eukaryota; kingdom Metazoa; phylum Arthropoda; class Insecta; order Diptera; family Tipulidae; genus Tipula; species Tipula unca. Next base: position 94,350,253 of record OX596382.1, read on the forward strand.
TTCAATTTTCTGTTTCACGTTTAGTGCCTCCTCTTTCTTAATTCGATTAGTGATGTTTGCAAACTGTGACTATAGTCGCTTTCACACGTAATATAGTCCACTACCGGACTTTATTTCAAACTACACAATGTTGTCAAATCGAGTTCGATAGTAACTATAAATGTATACTTTATAATTCGGTATTTTGCACTCCACTTCAGTAGTGAAGATAGATACTGTATTTCGATGCGTATCTAATAAAAACATAATATGATGGTGGATTATCGACCCCACTTCGGTAGGGGGGTAGTGAGCGTAAAAGAGACTTATGTCCTATATGTGTAAGTGACGATGTTCTATGTGTAAGAGATGACAATAGCTGAGTTTTATTATTCATTGATGTGATACGAAGCACCCGCCGAGGTTCCGTGCATCCCTAACACCCCCACTTGGCACGTTCTTCCCTAATCGAATTTAATATGGTTAGATAATACGGCAAATATACTTTACTATAGTCGTTCATTTTAGTTATTATTATATGAATATAGTTGAATCTTATCTTGAATCGAAAGGAATTCCAAGCAAAAGTAATTGTTTTCTCTAAAATGTATTTTATTGGTAAACAATCTTTTCGGAAACGCTTAATTTCAATTATGTATTATTGTTATTTAACCGTTAATCCCAATTTTCCAAAATAATTGTTTTTTATTCAGAGTCTTTGTTTGGTATTTTAAAATATGTTTTTCTTCGATGTTTCATTATACATTTTTTAATTTACCTTTGTTCTGAATAATAGTATAGTCTTTGAATAATTAATCTTCAATGTGATATAGGATTAAGGGTTTAAGAGATAAATAATGACGTTTAATACTTCTTTAACGTATGCCAAATTTCGGTATTTTGCTATACTAAATATTCGGAACACGTTTGATCGATTGCTATATTTGGTGCGTTGTTGATATGGTGGCCGTCGATTGAGGAGTTCGAATGTCGAATCATGGTACGGAAGATGATTGCTACTACTAAATTCTGTACCACAGACCATAAGTATTTAGGAAAATAGAATATAACATTAAAATAAACTTGTTATAATTATTGCCAATAACATGTGATCTGAATTTGTTGAATGCGTTACGGTTGAGAGAAGTTTCACTACCGCAAACATAAAATCTATCTGGTATGTTATTGAATAAAGCAATAATATTTTTGTCATATTCGTTGATGATGCTACAGCTACATAATTTTCATGCTGCTTCTCTTGCGAGTGTCTGTTCATATAATGGCGATGGTTATTTTTAGTGATATGCAGCCTGCAGCATACATTCGGTTATTCTATATATGTATTATGAATATATGTATGTCTACTATAAATTTCTAAAGTTAAACTTAAATTGCTTTAACGCAACTATTTTACAGTACCTGCCACAACGCGCATTAACTTATTAGGAGCGCAGTTGAACGAAATCTATATTTGCCAATATTTTCCTTAACTTTTTACATTGTCGAGTTTTGATGTAGTCGATTTAGTTGAATAATAAGAAAAACTTTTGTATATGACAATTAGAGTAACTGACTAGTTTTATATTATCAGCAGCTTTCTCGCGATGTTGAGAATTTATACTTACCTTAACATGTTACATTGGTTCTTCGAATTAGACGTCAACTTGAGGTTATACTATTGTATTTGAAACAAAAGTATTTAGCCTCATAATCTCTTAGTTCATGTAAATTTGAAACTATATAAATATATCGATGCGTAATTTATGACAATTTTATAATAACAGTTTGGATTCGTAATACCATACGATTAAATATTAGCTGTGAGAATATAATTTAAATCGTCCAAACTTATTTCTAAACATACTCATGATTATATTGTCGGTTTCCTTTAATAAGGTCAGTTGTGTCCAAGGTTGTGACTAGATGAGTGTTAATTTAATTTGTGTTTCAAAGCAACATTAAATTATGAAATAATTAAATTATTTTTTATTTGTATATGTAAAATAGCAATATAGTATAGTACATACAAATACGTGGTATAGACATGAAATGTTAGATACCCCCACTTCAAACATATATTTTGATGTCATATTGGTGTTGACTTCCAATGACATCACACTGCTTCCCAATAAAGAGACCACAAGTCTAGTCATTCGCATACTGTCTGACAATACTGCAGACATATAACAAAAATTGTAACTTGTTATATATACAACAAAACAGTTTTAGTAGGGATGAAAATGTTACACAGGATTCATATGCATTCCCACTACTTTTATTTTAAAAAATGTTGCTTAAATACACGCATGATTAATACAAAATGTTATGCTGTTCATATATTATTGCATTGTTGCTCATGCTGCAGTTAGATCATGTTACATACAATTTTACATATAGAGATAATTTTCATGAATTGTCTAATTTGTCATATGTGTGCATATATGGATGTCGTTACTTAACAACAACAAAATAAATAGAAAACAACAACAATGAAATTTAATCATATATTGATGTCATATTGCGGTATTTTATCTCGGTAATAATTTTGATTTAATCGTCATGTATGTTCTGTCAAAATATTATAATTATTTAATGTATGTGTGTATACATAACGAACTAATTGAATTTGTTTTAAATGATGAACGAAAATTAGCTATGATTTATGTATATACTTTGAGGAGGTTGTAAGAATGTCGAATCTTTCAGGAAAGTAGTATATTTGTTGAGTAAATATTAACGAGTTGGCTTTAATTTTATTCAAAGGCAATATAAATTATTACCACTGTACAAATATTCAAAGGATATTTATTCTTTACATTAGAAAACAAGATCGAGTTCTAGAATATTTACAGTTGAAATGTTTGCCATTATTGAAAATACCTTTATGGTGTAAACGTTACTGAATAGAGTACACAAACAAGCAAATTAACTTGATTAATTAGAAAACATTGATCTAATAATTAACAGTGTTAAAGACCATTACTGGCCCCTTACTGAATCAACAATTTGGCTCCAACGGTTTCGATCCTGAGCTTGGTCTTCATACTGTCTAAGACAATCAGAAGAGGCCAAGTCGTTCTCTACATCGTGGAGCCATCGTCGCCTGCAACGACCTCTGCGCCTACCATATGGTGGCTCTCCTTTCAGAGATCGCTGCACAATTCGTTCCGGATCAGCACGCAGAACGTGACCGAGCCAGCGCACTCGCTGGGATCTAACTTCATGTACAATATCGGGGTTCTTCATCAGATCTCTGATCTCGAAATTGTACAGAGCTCGGTATGTACCATCTATTTCGCGTTTAGGGCCGTAAATCACACGCATGTTTCTTCTCTCAAATGTAAGGAGCCATCTCTCGTACTCATCCGTCAGCGCCCAACTTTCACATCCAAACATAACAACGGGCCTGATCAACGCTTTGTAAAGCTTCAGCAGATCTAATCTAGGCAAATTATTACGGCTTGGAACTATAGGCCTAGACTAGATAGAAGGGGCTTCAAAACCCTCAAAATGTTCATCGCACTTCATTGTAGTCTTCAATAAAAGGTGGAGAATATTTACGATCAATATAGGCAAGCAACCAAAGCCGTATATATGTCAAGTCAATTTATTGAATGGCAATCATTCAAGATTCAAAGCGGTTATCACAGACAAAAAATTTAAAATGAGATAGTTGTTCCGCACTCCATATATATAGTTTGTATATTTTTATTTATAAAATTGTCCAATTTAAAATTTCCTTAATAAGCTTAAAATTATTAAAAACTATTTCTCAGGAGATTTAAATCGGAGCGTATACCAATTAACCACCTGCTTTAAATAAATGAATTAGACATAAGATAAGGTAAGGTAGGGTTAGCCAGTTTTAACACAAAATTTTGTGGCTTGCGATATCTCCAAAAAACGTTTTTATCCCCAAACCAAAATTACAAAATCATAATCCCAAAATAAATATCCTCAAATTCGAAATCCCTATTTATAAAATCGCGAAAATTTCCCAAAATTTTGCTAAATAAGCTTGGGTTAGGTTAAAAATCGCCGCGACTTTTAACTTAACCCGTGAACTTAAGCGTGACAGTGAAGTTCATACTGAAATAAATAATAAAAAATTACACTGTTAAATTTGGTAATTTTTCCAATTGGAATTTTATTTATACGAAAATTTGAATTTGACGGGTTTTGTAAATTGTATGCTGCCGATTGTAGAAATAATTACATAGTCGCGAGTACACATTCGGATAGCTTAGAGAAACTGCCACCTAGGAATTAAATGAGATTAAGCGGTTAGATTTTTACAGAATTTTGAAGTTTTGTGATTTTAAACCAGTTTTAATAACTTTTACTGCCTATCCTAGAGATGTCCACGGGTATATACATGTAATTGTAAAGTTCATCAGAATTTAATTTTCTTGATCATACAAATTCAAAATAGCCCAAACTATCTGAAAATGTAGAAGCACACACAAACAAATACATTTAGAAACATGGACCCATCCTCGCAACATTTCCCGCAGCCAAGTTGACCACGTGTTAATTTCAAAAGGGTGGGCTCTGGTTGTGGAGGATGTGAGAGCTTATCGGTCAGCAATGAAATACGTAGGCGGCGATCATGATTTTAAGGGAATTACTGGATTGCACCATACTTTCAGGCCTGCGTCAACCGCTATTCGGGGCAGTATCTGTCCCCGATACTTTTCAAACTCATGTTGGAGTTCATCTTTCGTAAAACTGAAACACCTCTTATATCGCCAGTCCAATCAGGTGCTTGCATATGCAGATGACCTATGCGTAATTGGACTGACTAGCAACGGAGAGAAGGAAATACTTGATCCGCTTGTAGAGTTTTCAGCTTCTGTTGGAGTCCAGATCAATGAGTCCAAAGCAAAATACATGATCTCTGGTCATATGGACAATGGCACACCAGATTTTAGTAGTGGCCACAACACGTTTGAGGGAGTGAGGAGGTTCAAATATATGGGCTCTCTTATCACTCACGATAACAGAGTGTGTAGGGATATTAAAGCGCAGCTCGCGGCTGATAGTTGTGCTTTGTGTTCTCTAAGGCCACTGCTAAAATCCAAATACTTATCAAGTGCCGTGAAGCTGAAGCTTTACTAAGCATTGATCAGGCCCGTTGTTATGTATGGATGTGAAAGTTCGGCGCTGACAGATGAGGACGAGAGATGGCTCCTTACATTTGAGAGAACAATCATGCGAGTGATTTACGGCCTAAAACGTGAAGTAGATGGTACGCACCGATCTCTGTACGATGTCGAGATAAGAGATCTGACGAAGATCCCCGAAATTATACAGGAAGTAATATCCCAGCGAGTATGCTGGCTCCTATAACGAATTGTGCAGTGATCTCTGAAAGCAGAGCCACCAAATAGTAGGCGCAGAGGTCGCTGGACGACGATGGCCCCACGGCGTAGAGAATGGCTTGGGTTCTTCAGTTTGTCAAAGACAGTTGAAGACCATGCTCAGGATCGAAACCGTTGGAGCCAAATTGTTGATAAAGTAATTGGCCAGTAATGGCCTTTAAGCTAAATATTTTCTTGTCACGATTAGACTTTTCATCCGTCTCCAAGTGAGTAATAGCGAAATGTACGGTTGAAATGAAAAGAAAATTTTGCAACAAAAATCGGCCATTTGACAAGTTGTAATACCATTTGACAAGTTGTGTTATTGTTTCGAAAGCCGACATATTAAGCTGCAAGGTTTCCTACTGATGCGCTGGTTATATTCTACACGACGCATTTTAAACGTTCGTATTTGTCAATTACTGCACCAAATACAATTCGCTTAAGCGTATGGATCGCCATCTATATATTATTAGTTTAGCTGAATCTGCATGTAAAACTGGCCTTATTTTAAATTTAGCTCATTCCGTTTGTTTTGTATTTGGTTGTCATTCACAATTTGGTATGCATCGCATTAAATTGTTTACGCGTTATCATTTAAATTAATTTTTTTATTTTAATTAATTTGAATTAACAAATAATAATAAACTTATTACAGTTCTAAAGGTGTTAGTTACATATTTGCAAACATAATTCATATTTTTGTGTTTATAAATTCGTAAAATTGAATTCACAGCAAACCTGGTAGTATGCTACCATATATGAGAAGATTTTCAACCAATCAAAAAAAACATATTTTTTAAAAACCGAGTTATAAAAACTGTTATATTTTTATATAACAGTTTTTAGTAAAAGTATTTTTTGTAAAGTTAGTTCATAAAATTTACATTATTCAATGATTACAGAAATATTTAGCTTTCAAATATATTAAAAACTTGAAAAACAATATGATTTCGATCGATATATATCTCTGTATAACTAGATAATTTGAAATTTTCAGAACTATTTGAAACTAATGATATATATTGAATGATATATGGAATAATGCAAGTATAAAAGTCACGCGGCACTCCACACCTCATAGTATTATGTATAGGTATATGTATACATACACTATAGGCCAACAATTTTTGGTCGATGTAATTTTTGTAACTGTAAATATTTGTAACTAAATTTAATTTATTTCTTTTAAATTTTAAACTCATATTATATATGACAACCAAAAAAAATCAAAACAATACCTAAATTGAGCAATCATCGAAATGGCCTTCCTTGGCTTGAGTAACTCGGCATTTTCTGTTGTAATTTATTCAATTGAACAGCTTGATCGGGTTAAGATCAGGCGAGTGTGGCGGTTAAACTATATTAAAGTTAGCTTTCGGTGGCGAAATTATTCGGACCTTTTCTCCATTGCAAAATTTGCTATTTTTCATGGTATTTTGCCCAATTGAGTCGTTTCTGGCGGTTTGTCTTCGAAAACAGTGGGTTATTCACGGTAGTTCGGCACCTTTTCTTCGTAATCAATGACAATTTATTATACCCCAGGTGAGGTTCACTTCCGACCATCTCTGAAGTATCGTCAACTTTTTGTTTCGCTTGGATAAGATTCTAATGTTATCATCCTTTTTCGGTGGTGTGTATTGCACAGTAGACTTAGCAATTCTGAGATTCCTTGCAATTTGTGCATATATAAGTCACTTCGTTACGTAACGTGATAATGGTTCCACGTAACTCGATCGCCAGTTACCAGTTTCCTTTTTGTTCCTTTTTTGGTTTCTGATAGCTTTATTTTATTTTTTAAATAAAATTTAAATATTTACTGTTAACAGCAAAACTTAAAATGTTATGAGATATTTAAATATTCAAATAGATATATGTCTTATAATATTTAAAATAAAAAATTTCCACTGAACAAAAATTTAGGGTTTTCAGTAGTTTGGTGATTTCCCGAATAGGACACGTCGAAATAAATGAAAATATACGTATAATGACGTACAATATGATTCAGCACTTAAAATAAAATGACCAACAAAACAATTGCATTACCATAATTTGAATTAATAAAAACTTATCGACCAACAACTTTTCGACCGTATAGTTCATATGTAAATGTTTAAAGATCAGTCAACACAAATTTAGATTACTATAGTTTCATCTTAGTGAAACAAGTAGTACGATTGAAGCTCGTTTAAAGGTTTAACGTTAAACTACTATTTCTTCGACAGATTCCATACGTTTATTGTGAAGGGATATTCATTCTAAAGAATAAAAGGAAGTATTTTGTGAATCATTATACCTAGAACTACAAGCCAAAATAATCTGTACGTATAATTGTAACAATTTACACTAAATTATGTTAATTTTTAAAAATGCACAATAAATTACCGGCAACCGGAAATCCATAATTTATAAATATTTTTGGTATCGATCGATTTTAAAATGTTCAAAATAGACGCAATATTTCGTCAAAATTTTAATATGATTATGATAATTTTATATGTTATAAATTACTAACAATTCAATTTTAATTAGATTATAGAAATATATAATTTGGTATGTTCAATTTGTAAACAAAAATTTATACCAAAAAAATAATTTAAATAAATCTAATTAAATTTGTTATAGTTATGTTTTTATATATTTTTGCCATTATTATAGTAGATTTACTATCGTAATTAATATGATGTTATTATCGGTTAGTATATACTATAGTCATGTTTTATATTTCCCTTGAGGTATGTGAAGTACACGTTAAAGTACATATATACATATATACCAAAAACAAATAATATAAAGAAAACATAATTTAAATTTATACATCGAATATAGTAAATAATATTATGTAATAATATGAAACCATTATTTGGTTTATAACAAACAATAGTTATTTTTTTTAATTTACTTGGCTAATCTTCTATAGTACTAAAAGTCAAGTATAAATATGTATTGTCAACTCTCAATGTAATAACTATATAAGTTAATAAAATACGATTAGTATTTTGTTCATTACAATCTGTTTTTGCAGAAAACTTATGTTGCAAAATGTTCAATCAAATTATTAAAGTCTTTTTAATTTTAACCGCTCACTTAATCCGGAATCACTTAGAAATATTTCAATATGTAGAGCAACCATTTAATGCAACTAAAGGGAACGTCCAGCCTATGCGTAAACTAAAAAATCTTGACAAAATTATTTAAGTATGTTTATCGGAGAACAGATTTGAGAATTTAGATTATAGTAAGAATGGAACATAGTAAATAAATAGCACATGTTCGATGGCCTGTGAGCTTCCGAACGAATTAGCTCGTGGGCTGATCTCATATAAGAACGGGTTATGTTAGAGTGTTTCTCGTTTGCTCCATTCAAATCGAATAATTCTGATGATATTTTCCGTATAGAGCAGTTTTATACATACCGAAAGCCGGTTAACAAATTTTGTACTGTACTTTACAATCAACTCGTAATTAAGCTTTCGATCAGTTAATAACAAAGATTTTGTAGTAAAAATGCCCTGTATTAATTTTTGTATTGATCATATACAATTGTTAAATACATCACATCAAGGCTTAAGTCTCGTATAGTTGAGCTGAGCTGAATAGCAAGTCAAAATCCGTCAAAGTTATCAAAGGTTGCTCACAAGCAGGAGTACTCTCTCATATGGTGTGACAGTTTTGACAGTTTCTTATAAATACTTAAATGTCTTATCTGATCAAACGCAGTGCGCGTCCCTAGTTTGGTAGAAGTATGGTGTCTTGAAGGGGAATTGCACGATAATCCATCTAAAACTGATTTCATTGTCTTTATACTAGATGTAGGGACATTGTTACCCTGTCGTTTTCGCTTCTTGTAGCAAGAGCGGTAACTTGGTCAGACTACCTCAAGCGATTAGGTGTTATTCTAGTAAGCTCTCTTATGGAATCTCATTTTCGATTGTTTTTCCTTACAGAGACTCATGCCGCTCTCAGAATTTTTGGGAAACAATTATCTGTGTAGCTATAGCTGTTTTTGCAGATGGCTCTAGTTTAGAGATCAATGCTGGGTATGTATTTTGTGATCGATTCCGCATACTGTTCTAAGTATAGGCTTAAATTTTTAATATTAACTTAACTCACTCATAGTGCGATTGAGGCTTTTAATTTTATTAATTTAGGAAAAATTATTTTTCTCTGACGGACAGTAAAGCCTTAACTGATCAAGGATTTTAGAAATTATTTTAATTAATTTTGCTCCAATACTATATAGTAACACAGATATTAGGTACTTGCCTATTAAGATGATGAGTGACTGAAGTTTGCCGATTTCTTATGTTAAACTGGCTCATGTACATAGGTAATGGACCAATGATGTCGAGGTGAATAATCGAAAAACGTTGAGAAGTTAATTTGTATGTGCTAAGCGGAGATTTTGTGTGACGAGAGACTTTAGCCTTTTGGCAAGCTACACAGTTTTGAGCCATTTTCTGGACGTCTTTATTAATAGATGGCCAGATGACATTCTGAGTCAAAAGTTTAAAGGAAGCTTTGACGCCAGGATGAGAAAGATTATGAAATGCATCGAAAACTTGTTTTCGGAAATTAAGCGGAATGAATGGTCTAGGTGTAGCAGTTGTAGTATCGCAATGTATTAGGGTTTTCGAATTGAATGAAATAGGGAATTTCTCAAATTTGAGAACCGAATTACTCCTTAAGATTTCTTGGAATTCTTCGTCATTAGTCTGAGCATCTGCGATGATAGCATAATCAATACTTTCAGGAATAGAAATTTGATTAATGCGTGAGAGAGTATCTGCAACGATGTTATCCAAACCAGAAATGTGTTGGATATCGGTTTTGAATTGACCAATGAAATCTAAGTGTCGAAACTGACGAGGAGATGCTTTTTCCGGATTCTGACTAAATGCGTGAACGAGTGGTTTATGATCGGTATATAGTGTAAACGTACGACCTTCGAGAAGATGACGAAAGTGTTTAACACCAGAATAAGCCGATAGAAGTTCGCGATCATAAGCACTGTATTTCTTTTGCGTATCATTGAGACGTACTGAAAAGAAACCAAGTGGTAACCCCGACGTGATTAAGAACACGCACCAATATTGTGTACCGCATCAATCACACCACATCAACAACCTTACCCATAAGCACTTATGGGTAAGGTTGTAGTTCCCCATTAAATATGATGATACTGTATATCACTTGAATCTTTACAAGTTTTCTTTTGGTTTATTTATTTACATTGTACAATTCCATATGCAGATATATTTCAAAAATGTCGAATGTTATGTTTTTATTCACAATTTTATATATCTATACTTTACAATATTAAGTGAATTAGGTTTACAATTAACTTTAATTTTATTTAATTAAATTTGGTAACACACAGCTTTTTTGGTCTGCTAACAATCGAACTCTGATTTTTTTATATTAAAAACAAAAATCAACAAAATATAAAATCAATGATTACTTATTTATAAAAATTAAATCTAATTTTGTACGCAACCATTAAAATCTAAAGTGCAAACGAAAACAATAAAAATCTAAATGGTACAAAATAAAAATGAAAAATGAAGATCAAAATGAAAACACTACAAAGTATTTGTAGTGTTTTCATTTTGATCTTCATTTTTCATTTTTATTTTGTACCATTTAGATTTTTATTGTTTTCGTTTGCACTTTAGATTTTAATGGTTGCGTACAAAATTAGATTTAATTTTTATAAATAAGTAATCATTGATTTTATATTTTGTTGATACTTATGGGTAAGGTTGTAGTTCCCCATTAAATATGATGATACTGTATATCATTTGAATCTTTACAAGTTTTCTTTTGGTTTATTTATTTACATTGTACAATTCCATATGCAGATATATTTCAAAAATGTCGAATGTTATGTTTTTATTCACAATTTTATATATCTATACTTTACAATATTAAGTGAATTAGGTTTACAATAAACTTTAATTTCATTTAATTAAATTTGGTAACACACAGCTTTTTTGGTCTGCTAACAATCGAACTCTGATTTTTTATATTAAAAACAAAAATCAACAAAATATAAAATCAATGATTACTTATTTATAAAAATTAAATCTAATTTTGTACGCAACCATTAAAATCTAAAGTGCAAACGAAAACAATAAAAATCTAAATGGTACAAAATAAAAATGAAAAATGAAGATCAAAATGAAAACACTACAAATACTCTTATGGGTATGGTTGTAGTTGCCCATTAAATACTATTAATTGTTCCGTCGATTAAATCGAGCTTGCATTCGCATGGCGGCTGAGGCATGCTTAATATTTCATGATGTTGAATATTCGACAACTTTTACAAATTGATTTGAATTTACAAAGTAATAATCGATGATTTATTAATTAATAATTAATAATTAATATTTATACGATTTAATAATCACTCAATTAATTGAACACACAAATTTTATTTAAAATGTTTTTGTCGCAATTTACACAGGCGCTGGAGGCAGCGCAGGAGCTATTCGGAATTATTCACTGAATTATACTGAACTCTTATGGTTCCGAATATATATTTTAATATAGTTTCAAATAGATATTCGACTTCAAAATGGCAACAATAAAAAGAACCTTTCTGGTCTGGTAACAATCGAACTCTCATTTTTTATATTAAAAACAAAAATCAACAAAATATAAAATCAATGATTACTTATTTATAAAAATTAAATCTAATTTTGTACGCAACCATTAAAATCTAAAGTGCAAACGAAAACAATAAAAATCTAAATGGTACAAAATAAAAATGAAAAATGAAGATCAAAATGAAAACACTACAATAAATCGTAGAGCACGAACTACCTGTTTTTCAATTGTGGTGAGAAAGTTATTAAGAATTGCCCTCTGTTTCAATTATGGCTGAAGTGACGCTGTACTGCTAGTTAAAGAAACCAACTTGAGATTCACTTAAAATAATGATTTCAAGGTTCATCTCTAATGTTTCGGGGATTAACTCAATTTGCTGTCTGGAGCAGGTGGGAGCATGTAGATACATGTTTCTTCATTCCTTGATTCAAACTCTTATAATTTGTTAAGGTTATATGTGCAGTGCGCTTCTGCTATTTACGATAGAAATTTAGGTTTGAACCATGGGTCTATTGTGGCATTGAGTATCGAACCTCCGTAGGTTACACAACCGATTTAATAAAAAAACGTAAACAACATGCTTTACTAAATAATGAAATTTATTCCAGTTTTTATGGCATCTTATATTCCTACACAATTTTAGAGTTGGATGCGTTTAAAATGAAAACCGAATTGAATATTAAAACCAACAATTATAATCAACAATTCATTTTTAATATGCCGAAATAATTTCACAAATTTTTAGTTTTTGATGATTTTCGTTATGCTATAAAACGCTTAAGTCGAAAGGGTTGCTTAGACTATTTAAAAATACAAATTTTAGATCTTTTAAATACATACATGTACATTTGAGACCATCAGGTGAGTGTTACCCGATATATGTAGGCATCAACACCATCTAGTAGGCAAAAACCGCGGAGACTTTTTATATGACCTATTATTTACATTCGGTATGTAACTGCATGAAAAAAAGCAGTTGATCGTGTTTTATTATGTGTGAAAGTTTTATAATTTCGTAAATAAATAAAAAATAAATATACATAGGGCTTTACCCGCAGAGCACCGAAAAATGTAACATTATTTTTACATTTTTTCGGTTTGCTTAGTATCGAAGAAATTATTATGTATATGGAAATAAAACAACAACGCAACGAAAAAAAATTTCGTTTGTATTTTTCGGACGAAAACTTGGAAAAAGCATTGTTTTAACTTTCTTGATAGAAATAATTAAAATCTTGATTGAAAAATTTTTAAGACATGGTAACATGGTAACCATGTTGTGGTTGGAGCCAACATAATAAAACCACTTTATTTTTGTTTTACTGTGCAAAGAGTTCAGCGATAATAGATACTATTGCCAACCGTCGTAATAACGATTGATATTTTTGATGATATATGTAGGTGAGTATATATTATGATACTGTTAAATTTCATTCGTAAATGAAACGTATATGAATCGTGTTATTTTAATAGTTTTATTAAATTCATAATTTTAGATTGAAAATTCATGATTGAATTGTTTGTATGTGGTGCAACCTAATTGGGTAAACATTTATTTAGGAGGAAAATAAATTTCCGTTTATAGTTATAACTTATAAATAATTTTGAATTGGCATTACCCTATGATATCTTACGAATTGGCATTACCCTATTTTGTTGGATTAATTGATGGCACTCATGTCCAGGTTAGTGGCTTTATTAAAAACTTTGAAGATGGAACCGAAAGAGTTTTTGCTATAATATAATTAATGTAATAATGACGTAGTAGATCCTATATAGCTTTGCGGTCAGCTTATTGATAATAATAGTTTTATAAATTGTACAATTTATACACACTATGATAGATAGAATCACTTAATCACTGAATAACTTTAACTTTATTATTTATGGTAACTTTTAATTTTTATTTATATAATTTTATGTTATTTTAGCAATAAATTTGGATATTTTACACTTTCATAATTTTGAATTCGATATTGTTGCTTGAATTTATGATTTATATTTCCTTCAAACCCACCTTGAATTTAACTGGATACGCCACTGGTTTGCACAACCGGTAACTTTATCTGGAAGGATAATTAACCTGTCAGGAGAAGAAGAAGAGCCATCCCCATTAACACCAAGAAAACTAATCACATCCCCAATATTCGCCTAAAGCGTTAAAACGGTCAATCCTTTAACGACCTTGTTATAGGAACTATAGCTTAATACCATTATAATCTAAAAATAAATGATAAATTCAATTAAAAACTACGCAACCAATCTGTGGTTAAAACTTTGGCACAATGAAAAATCGAATTCTAATCGTTCCAGTCAAAATTGCATAAGACCTACAAGGTCATACGAAATATACAGCCATCAAGCAAAGTGGTACAAAAAACCCATTACCACTCGTCAAAGTCAAACTAAGAACTAGTGAGAATTATAAAATCATGTATTTGATAACAAGATTGTGTAACGAAATAGATAACACTCTGGTGTATACTCAGTAAATTTTAGGTGGTCAATTTTTTTGCTAAAATTTCCCTAAATTTTGGTTGAGAGAGGAGAACACATTTTTATGTTAGTTGGTCAGTTGAGCTTTGAATGGCGAGGAAAGACAAATAAAAAAAATTTAAAAAAATTAATAAAAAAGAAATTAATTATCCAAAAGTGGATAAATAAAAGTAATAAAAGTAACAAAAAAAAACTTTTTTTTTTGTGTGGTGCATATCTTTAAAAAAAATAAAAAAATAAAATTATTATATAATTGTTAAAATTAAAAATATTTAAAAATAAAATTATGTAAAATACATATAAAGTTTTTAATAAAGATAATAAATATTATATGTAATCATAATAAAACTAAATAAAGACTTAATCAAATACATTAATATATGTATATGTATATGAATATTATATGTGAATTAAAATAAAAAAAAAAAATGAAAAAAATTGAAATTCGATCGTAATTAATAAATTAATTATTTTATAAACAAATTGAATGTGGTGAATGAATTTGACCATTAAATAATTTATCATAAATTACAACAACAACAAAAAAAAATTTTAAATTCATATATTTGTATGGAGTACAAAAAAAAAGGAAAGACTTGAAAGAAAGCAACCCCGGTTGTTATACAGTACGTAAAGAAGAAGGTTGCAGAAACGGAGTGTGGTCGGGCCAGATCAGGAGGTTCTGTGGCAGAGCATCGGTGACATTATTGTGTTAATTGGAATATCCTCATCGACTACGGAGGGTCGTTAGCTGAAATAGGAACCGCATCGGATTACTGAATGTAGATAAGTACAAAATACATTTACTTTAAATTTGTTAAAGCTCCACTAGATAAAAAAAAAAGAATTTTTTTTAAGTATATTTTTTTTTTACAATACGAATGAATTTCCTCGTCATTGGGATGGCTGGCTAATCGTATAAAAATAGGTGGGTGAGTGACTCAACGAACATGGCCTTGTTTATATTTTTTTTTGTTGTTTATGGATCATTAAGTTATAGGGTTAGTTTTATTGAACGGTGTCCAACTGGCGTGGTGGTAAAAGAACCCTCCAGTCCGGGAGATGCTGCCCGCGTGTTTAGAACATCACCACGCGTTGGTGTGTCACGATAAGAAAACCGTTACAATTGAAGCACGCATTCAATCAAGCACTAAATGTCAAAGATATTGACACACCAAAACTTATTGAAATCACAATCGATATGTGAAATGTACAGGTGTACATCTAACTAATCAATGTGAAAGGAAAGAGTGTGGTACGAAGATCAAATGTGTGGTATGTGGTGTCCAACTATAAAATATAGCGTGAATGGACAACAGTACAAGCTTTCCCACTAAGAGAAAAAAATAGTGGTGAAATCGTCCTCGGTTACCCAAACCCGAATCCATCGCATCAGTTAGTTGTTGAGACAACATACGAAAACTCAAATTTTCAATTGCAAACCAAACTACGAAAGGTAATCTCAACGGAGAAATCCAGTGAACGGAGAATACAAACAATCAACATAAGAGGCCGAAAAATAACGTTGGAAAAAGTAATGGCTAAAATTGATACCATTTGGGCTGAAAATCATAGTATAGATGCGCTATAATTGGTATGGTAAACGATATAATTCATAGAGTTCTAAAAGTTCCAACAATACGGTAAGAGAATTGATTAAGATTGGGAATTCCAGCGTCTCATATCACTCAAGCCTTACGATACTAAAAATCAAAATATCAAAAAATTCTAGATTTGCCAAATAGTTTTATAAATAAATTAACTTAATTTGTAAAATGTATCGAATCAATCATAGATAAAGCAATTTATATTAAGTTAATGTATGCGACATTTTTTCAAAATGGATAAAAATACTCCAATCGTGCCAGTGTAAAAGTGAAAAAATTACTGCATGTTCTCAGGGGACAGATTGAATAAAAGAAATAAAACAAAAACAGTTATTGTTAATTTACTAAACGATCGTAGCTATATAACAGAGCAACATATATGGTGGTGGAGGTTGAATTGATTGTCTTTTTATTTTGGTTGGGATGTGGCACAAGCTACCGAGCTGTGTCGAAGGCTATGATAATGCCAAAAATATTTAAATACTTTAAAAAGAATTTCGTCGACAGTGATTCAAAAATTACCACCAATTTCAGCCTTAGTTGATATTGGTGTCAAATTCGTGAATAAGGCAAGTATTGCAATCTATACGCAAATCTCGGTGGTTTATATTTAGATGTATAAAACCAACCTTAATGTATTTGTTTTCCTTTAGGCTCGTTCTACTGTATTTAATAAATCAATGGGTGCAATTGATTTCCATATTAAAATTAAATGTCCACCAAATCAGAAAGACCAATATATAAATTCCATCCAGATGCATGCCGTGTATGACCCTAACTACAAAATAATTAATATGTGTGTTGGTGATAAGGCTATAAGTGAATTTTGAGGCTCAAATATAATTGAGATACAAACGAGGTTCAATCATGCTCATTCTAAAGCTCGTATTACAATCGAGCAAACATTTGGTATGCTTAAGATTAGATGGCTTTTTCAAAACTTTGGAGTTAGAGGTCAAGAGAAGGTCAAGAGATGTGTTCAAGTGGTTTCCGCTTGTTGCGTAATGCAAAACATTTGTGTATCGGCAGATGACATAATTGAACTAGACAACATCGAAATTAATAATGAATATGAACCAATAAGTTCAAGGGATGCAGATCAATTTAGAGAAAATTTATGTATGAATTTGAAATAAAAAATACACACAATTTTTAATTCAGTTTATTTAAATATTATCACATTTTACAATCATTTACCTTTGTTACCCACTTTTTAGTACGGTATTTCAATTTACCAAACGCACGGTTAAAATTCGAGTAAAAGTAGCATTTACCCGACTATTCGTTTGCAGCCATTGTATAGTTTATTCGGATACGTGAACTTCGCCTAAATCCAAACGAAACTAAAAACGAAAAAATATATCTAACCAAAATTTGTCTTATTCAAAATTTCAAAATGCTATGGAAGTTGGGTGTAACCTAAAAAATGGTTAGTTTCTGAAAATGAAGTTCATTTTTGTATTGATTTCAAACTACTAGATTAATTCTATTTTTGGTCCTAATTCTATTTTTAGGCTGTGGGCCAATACTCGGGTAAACCATTTACTAAAGTAAAAATCGATTTGTAATATTTTACATTTACATTTAAACGCACTCAATCCGTAAATCAAAAAAAATGAATTTAAATAAATTAATTTACAAAAAATGTAAAAGTTGGCTTTAGCCGAGTATTGACCACAGCTAGTTAGTTAACTAAGCCGATTTAAAAAATAAAAATTAAAGTTGGATCACTCCAGCACTCAATGCCACAAACGGGCCCACGGTGCAATTCCCGGACAAACACAGATACTTACACTTTAAAAGTACCCAACCGTGATTTTTGGTCACCATCGGGAGTCGAACCGGAGACCCTCGAATACCATAGTAAGCACGTTATACTAACTGTGCCAACGAAGCCGATTTTTTTTTGAAATTAGGCCGAAGTTTACGTTGAAAATTTGGACTCTTTCTACGTTGCTTTTTCAATTAAATGTGATAATATCTGGTACAATTATTCAGTACACGCTTGTTAAAAATGAGCCCTAATTCACCAGATGGCTAAACACCGCCTATCTTGCCACACGGTAGCTAGGCCACTGATCGTTGGAAGTATTTTTTTTTTTTGCATTTGTCTGCAATTTAGGAGCATAAGGCGTTCATAGGCTGAACCATCTGATTCTGTTGGGGCTATTGCTTCAGCTCTCCCCATGTTTTACCGAGTTCTTTCGCTTCACATAGCATCGTTCTTTTCCAGGTTATAACTGATCTTCCCACTTTATGTTTTCCTTGAGGATTCCACTCTAATGACATCCGTGTTATGTCATTCGGATTTTTCCTCAATGTGTGCCCGATCCATCTCCACTTGCGCTTTCTTATTTCGGCCTCAATGTTTGTTTGCGCTGTTTGCCGCAGAAGTTCTGTGTTGCTAACGGTGTTCGGGCAGAAGCATTTTATCAGTCTTCTCAGTCATTTGTTCACAAACACCTGTAGTCTATTTATGATCTTCTGTGTGTGTTTCTATGTTTCACAACCATACAGCAGTACTGATTTTACACATGCATTGAACATTCGTAGTTTCTTGTTCCTTGACAGGACGGACGCATTCCAGATCTTATGGAGCATGTTGAAAGTATTTCTTGCTTTGTCTATGCGTTGACTGATGTCTTCTTCAGTGCCGTCTGTTTTTGCTATACAGTACAACCAAGGTAGACGAATTTCAAAACCTCTTCGATGATGTTGATGGTGATTGGTCTACTAATGTTCGTGTTCAGTCTTATGGCTTTTGTTTTACTGATGTTGATTTTGAGACCTACTTCATGTGCTAGGTCTAGATCATGTAAATAGTCTAGATCATTGACCCGTTTTAGTGGTCCCCATTGGATACCATTTGGTGTTGTATTGTCCAGTTTGCGCATTACGCTGTCCAGTACTATCACTCGAATGCGCGTTCAAAGTCCACGAAGAGTAGATATAGTGGGGAGTCCAATTCATTTGATTGCTCTATGATGATACGGATCGTGTTGATATGATCTGTACAGCTCCTACCTGGCCTAAACCCGTCTTGTCCATTTCTCAGGTGTTGGTTGATTGATGGAGATATTCGTTCGAGAATGATCATCGCTAATACTTTTACTGCGCTGTTGAGGAGGGATATGCCTCGCCAGTTTTTGCATTCTTTTAGGTCGTCAATAGTGGTGTTAGAGTTCCTGGTGTTGACAGTTTCGTTATAATTGCCATCTGGGAGCTCGTAATTTTCTTTGCTATCTACACAGTTGTCCTTAAAGTGTTCTTTCCATCTATTTAGTTGCGGGTGAATACTCGACAATTTTAAATTAAAGCCTCAGCTTCTATATAATTAAGACATGGTAAATGAATCTCATATATCAGAGATGGGAGATAAAATTTTAGCAAGTTTCGTAATCGCCAAGTTTCAGTTTCACTAAAAGTTTTGAATTTAAATGCAAGTATTATGGCAAAATGCGCGTTATCCATTTATTTATTTTTACTAAGACTGTGTCCGAAACCTGTGATAAAAAATCGTCAATTAATTTTTTGACATTTGACTGATAATTATTCCCCTACATTCACGATTTTTTATTATGCTGTCCGAAATGTGTAATAAATCTCCCCACCTAATAAGTTTTTTCCCCACGTAATATATGTCAATTTTAGTTTTCATAACCTCAAATTTTCTGTGACAACTAATAAATTGCGCAGAAAATTTAAAAAAATTAATATTAAAATAATGGATGCGGTAATCCTTTTAATGTCGCGTTATTATTATTATATGTATAAATAATTTTATAATATATTATTATGTATGTATAAATCATATGTTGCACATGCTTACACAAATTATGCTTACACGATAGCTGTCAAAAATGATCATAGTAATAGACTCGAATAATTTGGGTGTGTTCGGTATTATCAAGTAAATGTCAAATAATTAATTCTTGATTTTTTATCACAGGTTTCGGACACAGTCTAAGTAGTTTTTTTAATTTCAACCCCCACCGTGTTTATATGTACTTTTATTTACTACGACACTGAAAGGTTGTGCAGAATAATTGTAAAAAAAAATGTTTTCTTTAGATTTTGTTATGGCTAACCATTAGTATGTACTCCTAGTATATACATACGATTTTTTGCTATAAATCTCAATGTCATGATTAATCAGAACATAGCTTTCACACAGAATTATGTGTTATCCTTATCGCAAGTCTCTAAAATATATATATATATATATATATATATATATATATATATATATATATATATATATATATATATATATATATATATATATGTATATATATATATATATATATATATATATATATATATATATATATATATATATATATATATACATATATATATATATATATATATATATATATATATATATATATATATATATATATATATATATATATATATAATATATATATGTACATTCGTATGTATGTAAAAGAAAAATTGTTTTCCATATACGGTTCATACATCATTTAGTCTCGCCCGCCGACCATAATTTCTTCTCGTCGTATTTTCATTCATTAAAATCTGTCCATCTGTTTCTATTTCTATATTTACTTTAATTTTTTTCTTAAGTAAGTAAAATAAAAATACATCCATAGCTATGAAGTTAAAACAAACCTAAAACAAATGATATTATAAAATAAACTCACTTTCATAAGCAAGTCTCTCTTTCTTAGGCGCTGTAATTTAAAATAAAAACGTCTTACTATATAATACATCCATACAATATATATATATATATATATATATATATATATATATATATATATATATATATATATATATATATATATATATATATATATATATATATATATATATATATATATATATATATATATATATATATATATACATATATATATATATATATATATATATATATATATATATATATATATATATATATATATATATATATATATATATATATGTATATATATATATATATATATATATAGATATATATATATATATATATATATATATATATATATATATATATATATATATATATATATACGAGTATATATGTAAGTATGTAGGTATGTGTAAATAGATCCAAAAGAAAAGACAAGAAAACCAAATAACATTTTTTTAGTACAAACAATAAGATCGGGGGGAGACCGACAAACATGTACGAATATCTTTATGTATGTAAAATAAGTTGAGTAAAAACTACAAAAATATAATACCAAAGGTGGAGTAAGAAAATGAGATCATTAGTATTATAGGCTAGTACAGTACTATATAAAACTATATGGCGACGCCATTGTAATACTCGCGTGTGAAAAGAAATAAAATAAGAAGATCAAATTTAAAACCACAAAAACATAATATCATTTTAGAACTTTAAAAATTCTTAGTAGTAGTTGCATTTTAAATTTTGGGTGATCTCGATCGTAAGGCAGTCAGCTCCGAGATTCCATTGTAATAGTTTATATATTGTTTTTAGTTTTTTACTTTAATTTTATTTAAAAAAAAAATTAAAATAAGAATGTAAAATTAGTTTACGTTTTTTTTTGTTTTTTGTGGATAAAATAGAAAATTTATTTACAAGTTTTAGGTTTAAATACGTACTAGTAAATAATTAATAATATTTTCTAGTGTTTCGTTTTTTTATAGTTCTAAGAAATCTTTTTTTTTATGTTTAATTAAAAATGCATTTTTGTGTTTTCATAAACAATCATTTGGAATACAATTTGTGTGATTATTAAAAAGATAAAAAAAGAAAGAACATAAAGCGTTTTCCTTCAAGTGATCATAAAAACCAAAACAAAATATTTTATTCTGAAAAGCTTAAAGCAAAATCGTCTTTTGTTTTTTTTAAGTCATATAATATATTTTGTAGTTAAATAAGTGATGTAATTATTCATTAAATAAAAAATTGAAAAACTAACAGAATAAAAAAGTAAATATTAGAATAAATATGTGTATGTACATAATTTATAAAAAATTTAACATGTGGTGTTGATGATCTTGCGATCTTTTCCTTCGTTTATCAACATCTGGTCATGTATAAAATAAGAAAAATCAAAGATTTTAACTTTTTTTTTATTTCTAATTTGAAAAAAAAAAAAAACAAACGAAGATTTTATTTTTTGGGTTTTGATTCTGTAATCAATGTGCTATATATGTGATTTTAATTCTAAAATAACTGTAGTGTAATTTATGTTGGATTTATTATTGGGGTACACTATCAAGAGTTCAAGACTTATCTTAAAATAAATATATGTATATGTACATAATAATATTATAAAATAATTATGTATGCTATGTATATATGTAAAACATTTTTTTTCATCAATGGTGAACGTGCATAAGTTTGTGTGTGTGTGTTGATAATAGTTTAGCCGGAAATAAAAAAAATTGAGACATCCTTTTACGAGTGCGTATATGTGTTGAAGATTAGAAGGAAAAATGTTTTGCAATTATTGGTCAGCATAGGAATGTGGTATATTTATATATGAGAGGAAGAATATTATCGTACGATGCCCTGATGATGAACCCACTATGGATAGGGTTCATTCTATCAAAGTTCTAATTCGTCACGTTCTAATAAACGTCACATCAAATTTTGATTAAAATGATCATGCGAAGTTCGTTTAAATTTCGGCGACAAATATCTTAATGTTCTGAACTAAAAATACTTCACTTAAATCAGTTTATTAATTAATAATCTGAGTAATTTTATATCTATAACATGTAAAAGTTTGCTTAAACGTTTAAACTCTACAATTGATCATGAAATTAATAAATTTCATGACCAATTGTGGAGTTCACAAATAAAACTAATTAAAACTGAATTAAGATTAAATAGAGTCACAATTTTGAGGAGATAATCTCACTTACATATATAGTACTATTCTTCATCAGTATGAATTAAATAGGTCAAGGAATTAAGTTAGTTGAAATTGAACTATAAACTGAAAAATGGCCAGTGAATAAAACGTGTAACCTGTATGTTGTAATATGTTCATGACATAATAGTACATGTATCTCTCGTTTAACTTAGATTCCGGAAAATTCCGCGTTATTATAACGGAAAATATGTATAGCGATACATGCTGTTGATACTACTTACCGGAAAATAACAACAAGATAACAGATTTATATAAATTTAAAACAATACAACTAACACATAACATACACGGAGATCGACAAACAGTTGGTGAAACTAGTTAACTGAATTTTAGAATAATTTTGAGTTATGAATGAAGATAACCCTAAAATTAAATATATTTTCCAAATTTTAAAAATTTTCTGCTATTTACAAAATAAAATTGTTGAAAGTGAACAACTGCTACAAAACAAATAGTTTTTTTTTTAAATAAATTGATAATCGTAGTTCTTCCGTAGAGGAAACCTCTGTGTCAACATCGACGCAGTACTTGACGCATGGAGTGGACACTTTACTGAGCTGCTTGATGTTCATCATGCATCACAGACTGTTGTTGAGCCACCTCTAGAACAGTCTGCGGAGATTTGCACTGAGGAGCCATCCCATGAGGAATTCACTAAGGCCATGCAGAGAATGAAACGAAACCGCTCACCTGGAGTGGACTGCATTAATTCGGAGCTCTTGATATTCGGAGGGGATACTTTGTGGAACTGTCTTTTCGACCTTATTCGATTAGTATGGCGAACCGAAGTTATGCCTGATGAATGGAAAGTGGCCGCGATATGCCCCATCTTCAAGAAGGGAGACCGCTTGAAGTGTGAGAATTATCGCGGTATAGCTCTCCTTTGCACAGCATACAAGTTACTGTCATACATTTTATTGGATAGAATCACTCCTCTGGCGGAAGGCTTGGTTGGTGACTATCAGGGAGGATTTCGTCCGAATCGATCAGTCACTGATCAGGTCTTTTCGCTGCGGATGATTCTATCTAAATATTATGAGACATCCATCTCCGTACATCAGGTTTTCCTGGATTTCCGGCAGGCCTACGACTCGATCAATCGAGAGAGTTTGTGGTCTGCCCTGGAATACCTAGGAATGCCAACAAAATTGGTACGACTGTGTAGGATGACAGTGACGCAGTCTCAATGCTGTGTTAAAGTTGAGAACAGGCTATCGACAATTTTTGCAGTTAACTCGGGTGTTCGGCAGGGAGATGCTCTGTCCCCGATACTCTTTAATCTCATGTTGGAGTACATCTTTCGTAAAACTGAAACACCTCAGCGTAACATCTTATATCGCCAGTCCAATCAAGTGCTTGCATATGCAGATGACATATGCGTGATTGGACTGAATAACAATGGAGTGAAAGAAATACTTGATCCGCTTGTAGAGTTTGCAGCTTCTGTTGGACTACAGATCAATGAGTCCAAAACCAAATACCTGATCTCTGGTTTTAGAGACAATGGCACACCAGATTTTAGTAGTGGCCACCACACGTTTGAGGGAGTGAGGAGGTTCAAATATTTGGGCTCTCTTATCACTCACGATAACAGTGTGGGTGAGGATATTAAAGTGCGGCTGGCAGCTGGCAGTCGTTCTTTGTATCCTCTAAGGCCACTGCTAAAATCTAAACACTTATCAAGTGCCGTGAAGCTGAAGCTTTACAAAGCGTTGATCAGGCCCGTTGTTATGTTTGGATGTGAAAGTTGGGCGCTGACGGATGAGTACGAGAGATGGCTCCTTACATTTGAGAGAAGAATCATGCGTGTGATTTACGGCCCTAAACGCGAAATAGATGGATACATACCGAGCTCTGTACAATTTCGAGATCAGAGATCTGATGAAGATCCCCGATATTGTACATGAAGTTAGATCTCAGCGAGTACGCTGGCTCGGTCACGTTCTGCGTGCTGATCCGGAACGAATTGTGCAGCGATCTCTGAAAGGAGAGCCACCATATGGTAGGCGCAGAGGTCGTTGCAGGCGACGATGGCTCCACGATGTAGAGAACGACTTGGCCTCTTCAGATTGTCTAAGACAGTATGAAGACCAAGCTCAGGATCGAAACCGTTGGAGCCAGATTGTTGATTCAGTAAGGGGCCAGTAATGGCCTTTAACACTGTTATTATTATTATTATTATAATCGTAGTTCTTACTATATTTTTTAATGAACTTGTTATAAAAAGTTATATTGTTACTAAAAAAGAATAAATCTTCAATGAAGAGTTGAAGACCCTCCATAGACCCATATTTTAAAAAATAAGTAAGTTGTCAATTCAATAATATTCAATGGTATCAAATGCCTTTTAAATTATGCAAAAAATTTCAGTTTGTTACAGCATAATAAAACTATTTTTATGTATTACATATTATGTTTATGTAAGAAGTTGATTTATGCCATCTTCTTAATTCGAGAATACGAATAAAATCAATAAATATTTCTAAATTATTTGAATTACAGTCATTTTTGTTCTAAATGCGATTTTCCAAAAATTATATTTTTGCAGTTAACTAGTTTCTCAAAAACTAAACATATAGAGTTGGCAAACCTGAATGCGCCCATTGAAATGTTATGGTTTTCCCGATTTTGCTCTAAGTACGAGACTAAAACCACTATTTTTACTAATATGGTAATTTTATCGAACGCGTTATACAAAACCACATTAAAGGTTACATATATACAATTGTGAGAAAAATAAAAGTATCGCGTTATACGAACGATACCTGTACCCCAATACCACTCTGGTGTGAATGAACTAAATATATTATTTATATAGACTTCAATGATATATTTATTCGGAAGTACATACATATATACACATACTTACTTCCTTGTATAAGTCGTACACTGTAGTTTTTAGAATCGTACACATCCATACATATACATATATCTACTATATTGTACATATAACTTCATGTAACTTGCATTTTGGCGCGAATAGAATATTTTGTTTTTACATGATCACTTGGGTCCAACTCTGAATTTCCTTTAATTTTTTTTTATTTTTACTACTTAGTATTTACAGTTACTAAATATTATAAATTTCTTATCATTAACATAAAAATAGTAAACCAAAAATGTCTGTGTTATCTCTTATATGTATATAATATGGCTAAACTACCAAAAAGCCGTTATTGAATGAAAAGGTGATAGGGTCACAATAATTTTAAATATTTTTTTTTATTACAGAACCAAATAATACAATAAAAATAAATAAAAAGAAAATTAGTCCAAATGCGTTGCTAAAATTTGAATATCAAAAAAAAAAAAAATTGATTTTTATAAAATAAATTCATAAAAAAAAAACATTTGAAATGAATTATAATAATAGAAGTAATAATATTAATAATAGTTATATAATTTATAAATTAAAAAATTTAATTATATGGTTTTTAATATTAATCAATAATAATTTTATATTAAACACAAATGCAAATCAACAGCAAACGAATTTAAAGGAATTAGATTGCTATGATTACTACGGTCGACCGCAGGTAAATCTATTTTTGATTTTATTTAATTTATTTACTTTATACATGTACATACATACTTAAGTATAATAATATTTATGTAAACTATATTATTATGTTATGCTAATCATAATTAAAAAATTTATATGTTGAGGCATTGTCCAAGGATTTAAAAAAGAAGCATGTACGTCGTTCCAAATCTGGATATATTGTTCAAAGTAGTGAATTAGTATATTCTGAACCGAATCTACTATAAAGTTAATTCGCTAAATTGCACCAATTTTGTACGTGCATATTTATTATGTAATTAAATAAGTAATTTATTTTAAGTGTATTTATTTTGTTCAGTAAAAGAAATTTAAACTCGTCAATTGGAATTGACTTATGTAAATAAAAAATATAAAGGAATAGTTCTTTCTGCAGGAACAGAAATTGGATAAACAAATCGAGACGTGCTACCTCACATTGATCTTTTAAGCAATAAAGCAGCTCGAAAATTCACTGTTCTCGGTGCTACCCAGGTGAAGAAAATTTTCCATTATATAAGTTTTAAAAATATTGTAAAGTTTCAATGGATTTGCAGTATTACAGTGACACAATATTGTTACAAATAGTGACCTCAATGTCGCTTCTAATAAACAGCCGTGCCACTCTGCGGTATCGTTGATCAAACCTTTTGCTCGAGGTGCTTCTTTAAAACTTGGGATGTGTCAAACTATTAAAAGTTTTTAAACATTCGTAAGATATTGCTTCGGCCCCTTTAACAGAAAGAAGTAATAATTTGAGATGGTAGAAAACTGATACGATTCTGCCGATAATTTTTTCTCCAAAATGTGAATTCGACGATCACTTTACCCATTTATTATTTTTAAGTACATAGTGCATTGGTCTATCTTGGTATACAAATTGCTGAGCTTCATTACACGTTGAATTTAGATCGAAAAAAAGCAGTTAGGGTGGTTCTTTTAACAGTTTCACGTCGTAATGCGTTTGCCATATTGTCTTCTTTAAAGAAAATTGATCGTCCCTCTCTAAGGTGGATGGACAACATGACAACATTGTGCGACTGGTTATGAATGGAAAGCTCTTGAAGATGCCATGCTGCTTCTTGCAAATTTATATAACGACAATTTAGAAATTTACTAATTTCGTCATATTGAACCACATCGTGCGAGTTATTAACATCATCCACCTGAACGCCAATTCGACCAAAATCATGTTCTTTTTTTAAATATATTTATGGATATATTTAATGGCCTTTACGGTTGAGCACAACTCCACATTAGTATGTGCGTTATATTTTAAGCTCAAAAATGGATTGTAGGGAACTATAAACCGATTATCAATTGGTATATTTGTGCGTGATAGTGGCAGAGTCTCAGAACTCTGTGAAGGGCACCGTTGAATTTTGGATAACTATCCATAGATATGTCAGTTTCAGTGCAAAACATTTTTGGAATCTGTTTAGAACATTTTCCTTCCACCATACAAACACAGTTGGGATTTAGTGTGTTGTAAATGTTGTGTTTGAGAATTATTTCATGCAGAGCTAAATTTTCAGTCTTAGAAGGCATCTCAGCATAAATTATTCTGTCAACACCATGAGATGTTTTAAACTTATCTGATTTGCTCATTGTTAACAAACAGTGAGCATGAGGAAGTCCGCGTTTTTGATGTTCGATTATGTAAACATAACAGACAACAGATCCGAAAATATGCTTCGTTGATATCTCATTTACCATATCCGGACGAGCAGATGGGTTTTGAAGTTGTTGTAGTTCGGATTTGATTTGGACGTGAATGTAATAAACAAATCAGGACGACCGAATTTCCTTACCATCGCCATGTTGCCTAGATACAATTTTGACATAAAACGCGGACCGCCAACAAAAGAATAATAGATAGAATATATATATATATATATATATATATATATATATATATATATATATATATATATATATATATATATATATATATATATATATATATATATATATATATATATATATATATATATATATATACATATATATATATATATATATATATATATATATATATTGCCAACACGTGCGCTATTACCACGATCTATGTTATTTACATAGTCTAAGAGACTTTTATAAGATTCTACACGTATCGCTTTCTGATTTGACCGGATAAAATTTAACCTATTCGCTTCTATGGATGCGTAGGCGTAAACTAAATACTGCTGGAATAACTTACCACCATAATATAAAGGATTCAAATTTGTTCGACGAATTGCGATCTTATGTGAATAGAACTGTAAAGTTGTAATTTTATTTCGAACGGCGGTAACATGATCAGCACTGATACATTTTTGTGGTCCAGCGGAATTCTCCACTTGCGAAGAAAAGAGGGAAAATCGTTGGATCCAAATGTTTAGATAACTTGTTTATTCGTTTCATAGTTTTGCTGTTACTGGGATAAACGGCAAAATCTAAATTTGCAGGGATGTTACGATCTCTACTGGTACAAATACTATTGCAACGTCGTCAGTATTTCTTGGCGCATTAACATTAACAATAATGATACCTTATTTACGGTGTGATCATTTCTGATGGCATTTGCAACCTCTCATTCATGTACACCTCGCAGTTTCTTGTAACTTTGTGCATATATGGAAAAATAGTTTGAAGTAATGTTGATATAGTATAAACCACGTTCTTGGTAATTATCGGCATTTAATGATAACTCGATCGGAATATTTTCTGAAAAACGATGCTTTACCTCTCCAGATATTTTGAATGAATATACCCCTCCCGGCATATCTTGAATTTTTGCACCCATAGAGGAAAATACATTAGCATTGTTAAATTGTGGAATATATTGCTTAAAATTGTTGCTATTATATTATCAATACCAACAAAGAGTTCCTTAATGGCAATGGGAAGTTAGTGGCTACCGGTAAATTTGACAATTTGCCTTGATGACAACAACTACTTTTATTTTCAGATTTAAAAAAAACTTCGTCACAATAGAGGCACTTATTACATAAATCACCAAGGTAATAAGATTCGGTATTATTAAACTAATCGATGGCACGTACCGCAGATTTAACAAAAATATTATTTTGCTGTCTGGTATTCCTGTTCAAGTCTTTATTTTTGATTTTTTGTTTATTCATGTTTATTCACTATACACAATATAGAATTTCTATCTACACAAACCAAATCAATTTATAAAAATAAAAATACTAATTTCAACGTATTTTTGACAGAAATTAAAATTTTTAATTTTCAATTGTTTTACGTCTGTTCACTTTTATAGTTTTTTTTTTCTCAAAAATTTTGTTTATTATTTAAAAAAAACAAATTCCATGATTTGGTTTTCTGTTTCGGTTACTATTGTCGTCAAGCAAATGCAAAATTTTGAAACTTTATTAATTTATACTCAAACCTTAATGCATTTTACATTTACCAAAGTTTTATTTTGCAACAGGGACATCTATTAGATGGCTTTGGAAATTTCGAAAGTTTTATCGTACCATTTTGTATATTATATATATAGATTTCTATACTATATATGTACTTACGTTAATATTCGCAAAACTATATGATCTAATATTTCGTAATTTCATATTTTATGTTCTGCCAACGACCTTCAAATTTAATAGATTTTAATTCATTTGATTCTTCGATATAATACATATCGCAAACATATGAGTATGATGATATCAAATTTAAAAAAATATAAATTTAGACTAATCATAATACCATAGCTCTATATGTATATAAGAACACAAAATAAAGAATTAAGAATTAATTTAATATTAGATATTACAATTAGTATTTATGTACATACATACATTAAATTGTATATTTTCAAAAAAAAAACTTTTTGTAATATTAAAACTTTTCTTTTAAATATACATAGTTATATAGCGGAAACCGGGTTTTGTTTTGGCTAAAAACGAAGTACATACTGTATATATGTACATATATGAGTTGTAATAACGACCCACCGAAACCCTTTTATAATGACAGGCTCGTTATGATTTTTCCTATAGTTAATTTATAATTTTTTAAGAAATGTTTGTTGGTATTCCTTTCAACCCAAGTTTCAACACAATATAAAACCTTTTACATGTATAGGTCCATATGACTATAGATCAAGTAAGATTGGTCGGTGTCTTAAATTTGTTCATTATTTTGAGCAAGTATACTGGTGTGATTTACGGCCCAAAACGCGAAATAGATGGTACATACGGAGCTCTAATATCGAGATCAGAGATCTGATGAAGATCCCCGATATTGTGCATGAAGTAAGATCCCAGAGAGTACGCTGGCTCGGTCACGTTCTGCGTGCTGATCCGGAACGAATTGTACAGCGATCTCTGAAAGGAGAGCCACCATATGGTAGGCGCAGAGGTCGTTGCAGGCGACAATGGCTCCACGGTGTAGAGAATGACTTGGCTTCTTCAGGTTGTCTAGGACAGTATGAAGACCAAGCCCAGGATCGAAACCGTTGGAGCCAGATTGTTGACTCAGTAAGGAGCCAGTAATGGCCTTTAGACACTGTTTATTATGATTATTATTATACTGGTGGCAATGAAATATTTTCTCGAATCAACGGACCCCAATACAAATGTTAAAAATTTCCTCTTTACTGAAGCCTTCTTAATTTTTAAATTATCACTAAAGTTTCATTCAAATAAACTACATTCTTTTAGTTTCTTTCAAATTTATCTATAAACAAATTTAATCGAATTACTTACAATTTTATACTTAATTTTATTATAGTTTAAATATAATGGAAATTTTTCCTACCAATGAAACTGAAAGACCAATTGGAAACAATTTTAATGGAGTTTGACAAAATTTAATAGGAAAGAATTAAATTATCAGGATAGATTTCAATAATTATAAAATTTGATCATAATTTGAATTTATTTTGAAAAAAGCAAAGCATATTTATATAGGATAGTGAGGAGTGATGTTTAATTTTTTTTTCATTACCTCCGATTTAGAGGGGCACAGATCGTCACTAGACGGGGAAATTATTTTCAGTTCCCATATTTTACCAAGTTATTTAGGTTTTGCTAGCACCGTTTTCCTCCATATGTTCTTCTACTTCGCTTTTCCTTTGCGAATATCATTCTAATGGCGTTGTGGTTATGTCACTGTTTGATTTCTCAATGTGTGCTTGATCCATCTCCATTTGCATTTTCTAATTTCTGTCTGAATCTTTGTTTTTTTGGTTTGCCGCTTTAGTTGACGGCGTTCCTCAATTTTCTTCCATTTGTCATCTCTAATCCATGGATGATATCAGTTTTAACGTAGGCGTCTTCTTCTATCTGTTCCCATTTTCCATTTCGCAGTTTGGTAGATTGTATCTTCGTTTCTCAACCTATCGATGTTGAATTTCCTCCGATTAGTTTTTGTATGTTTCACAGCGGCTGGTTTGACTTTGAATGTTGCTATTACTGTGATCATTGTAAACAACAGCATCTTGTAAGGAGGATAGGAATTTTTTGTTAACCAGTACATGATCGATTTAGTTACTGGTTCTCCATTTGGTGATATCTAAGTGTATGTGCGCATAATTTTGTAGGCGATCTTACTCCGACCTATCAGTAATCAATGAGACTCTATTGTTATTTTGAGCAGAGTCAAATGCTTGTTTATCCACAATTGATGCTATGTTGGTGTTATTGATTGCATTTTTACATTGAAATCTCATTGAATAATTTTGATGATATTCCGGTATGTGTCGAAGATGCATAGCACTGGATTATAATAATAGTTGTATTTCTGATTTTCTAGTGAAACCTTGCTGTTCTGCTACTTATAAGTTTCCATTCGAGCATTGCTTTCTTTCTTTTAGCTGTTGTTAGTATTCCTACACCATGTTCGTGTGTGTTTGCTATACCAGAGAACTACAGATAATTGCGCATGCTCCACTATTTTGCCCGTTCTAATAATATATCGATGTTGTATCGCTTCATTTATTTCTCAACTTGTGGTAATCTTAAAGCTTTCGTTAGGATTCTAATGTTTCAGTTTCCAATTCGTGTTCGGTTACGATAGCCGAGGGTCCAAATTTGTGTTAGTGGGTTTGTATTATTTGTTTTTCTGGTATTAATTAATTATCGGGTGTATTAGCAGTTTCTAGGACTGCTTGATAACGCATACTGGTCTACCATCGGGCTCTGAAGGTATACCAGCCCATGAGATCGAGTTTCAACGAAGGGTTAAGATGTTCTTTATTTATCGTCGCGTCGGTAATGTAGTGACAGTATATTGGTAATTGTGCCTGCATTTAGGTGCAGCTGTAATGAGAAATTGCTATTCAAAGGTAACAGCTTTAATCCCTGGATCCCCTAAATTCACAAAACTCAAAAACTTATTCTCTTGTAAAAATATGGATTTTTACAGTAATGATAATTTAAAATGAAGGATCGTGATCCAATAAAGTAATCAAGAGGGATGTATTCCCATCTGCCACAGAGAGAGTCAGATGCACCGTGAACTTGGAGGTCGGGTTAGGTACAGATAAAAATAACATTTTTGGACATCAATACAGTTACGTTAATATACTATACAAAAATTTTGTGATTTGTAGGATTGGCAAACTATTATACGCAAAAAAGGGTTGTGAGAATAAATTTTTGCGAATCACTGAATTAGATCCTCATGGAAACCATTAGTTCACACATGTTTATGGGATTAGTTAACCCTGTGATATATATATGAATGAGGAGCAAAAACAGGAAAATGAAATATCCCGTCATGCTAAAATATGTTAAATTTGCTTTTCAAAATCCCGTATACAAAAAATTAAAATTTGGTTTGGCATTTTTACAACGTTTTTGAAGAAACTTGTATGGGAGGTCCTTGACATAGAAAGCAACACGCATTTCACTTTATTAGTTATCCTTTTTATGTGCATTATATTAAACGTTATTTGGAAAAAAAATGTATATGCTGAAATCCTTTGACGCCGACGCGATCACGATAGAAAGTGTACACATTTTTAGATGCCCAGCTTTCGTCTAAGATTTAAATACTAAGAAAGAAAAAAAAACTGGTGAGATACGCACGATCACAAAATTTTTTCCGAATGTGGTTTTTAGGTACAAAAATATTTTTCAAAACATTTGGAAATCACTTGTGAGTTTGCAATCCGGTAAGTGTGGGTTTCCAATGCAAATACTTTTTACTTTTGATTTTTTCCTTTTACTTATGAAATAGCGTTCCCAATGAATAAGGAAAAATTAAATTAAAGACAACTTCATTCTGTTCAAGCATAATATTTGTTTACTTGTCATTGACATTTATGTCAAAACATTAATTTTGGTATATAAAATCATAAATACATTTTTCTAATTGTTTATTCTAATCGTAAATTAATTTCGTATATATTTTAACAATTTTCAAAAATATTCTATAGTTTACACATTTTGCATTACTCATACTAATAAACAGGTAATAAAACTTTCCACTTTTTTAAGTTTTGGCTCAGGTATTTCTTAGGGTAAAAAACACAAAATAAAATCAAAACAAATTTTTGTGTCACAAGTTTTTTTTTTTCTTTTTTTACTGTCAATTTTCGAAATGTAGCTAACTTCATTCTCTATTCGACTAAGGAAAAAGTTATTAGTTAGGTAACTTTTTGAATAAGTATTTCACCAACCTAACGAGCAAAAATTTTTTTTTTCTCAAAATTGATTTTCATACTTTTCTGAATCGACTAAGGAAAAGCATTTGCATTGGAAACCCACGCTAACTTGGATACCCAAGTATCCGAATAGTTCGACGAATTTCAGCTATTCGGTTATTCGAAAAATATTCTGAAAATATCTGAATAGTGTTTAGAACTCTAATTAAATTAACTATTCAAATAATACAGCTTTGATTATGAAATGGATAATTAATAATTAGTATACGTATAAGAAGTTTACAAGATTTTGTTCATCACACTACAGTAAACTTATATCATTTATTTATTACGAATGGTAAAATTGTAACAGTTTAGTGAAAGTTCATATATGTGGTATTGCAGGTATACATTTAGCAGTATTGGAGGTTCCTGTGTTGAATTGTTCATTTTATTTTTAAAAAAATCTTCCATAAATAACCCCGGCAATGCTGGTAGATTTCCATCGACTGTATTGGACTATTTTACACTGAATATTCCCAATTGTATTGTTACCGACTGGTTGTATTGTGCATTTCTCTTGTGTTGAGGATCTTATATCATTTACATTTTAACTGAAAACGTTCTATTGTGCAATGATAATCACAATAATACCTTCGTATTTAATGTCATTTACAAAAAAAAAAATTAGTGTCGCTTGACAAATCGAAATTTATCAAATTAAATTCTTCGATAAGCTAGTTCGATAAACTAAAATTTTTTAAAATCATTCATATATAAAATTGCAATTCTGAAGATTAATTAAAATTCTGACGTTTTGAAAAATTTACTTTGGTTATGAATTTTTTTTATTGTTCTGGTTCTGTAAGTTCAGACTCCTTAAGTTCAGACACTTATTACATTTCGCAGGTACACTTTTAGTATCATTCAACTTTGTATAATTTTTTCAAAAGATTTGTATGAAACCGACTTGATTCTGAGATCAGGTAACTTTAAAATTTCAATAAATCTAATTGTTCAACGAGGTACAGAATTTCAAATTAAAAAAAAGGTGATTATATGGAATGAGCGCACTTTGGCGGAACATATTGAAATTAATTTTTATGTACCTATAAATAATAATAATCATAAACAGTTTTTAAAATGCCATTACTGGCCCCTTACTTAGCCAACAATTTGGCTGCAACGGTTTCGACCCTAAGCTTGGTCTTCATATACTGTCTTAGACAATCTGAAGAAGTCGTTCTCTACACCGCGGAGCTCAGAACATGTCCGAGGCACTCGCTGTGATCTTACATCATGTAGAATATCGAAGATCTTCATCATACCTCGATATTGTACGAAACTCGATATTCGCAAATATCTAACATAAAAAATGTTGTCTGAAAATTTGTAATAAAATATATTGAATAATTCGGAAACAGAAGTGCCACATGACTATGTAATCCCTTCAATAAATTTATTTCTATATGTGAACACTTATATTAGACACTTTCACGTCTTTTATATCAAAAATATGCATGGGAACTGCTTGACTTCACAGCAAAATTGAAATTTTAATAGAAAATGTTGTCACACTGAATTTGAAATTTCTCCTACCATTTGACTAAGTGAGTGCCAAAAATTACATTGTTGTTCAGTTCAAATTGAGGACGAATATGAGAATATAAGTATACTATGACTTAATATAAAATGGTTTTGATGTAATCATATAGTTTTTATACAAATGATATAAATGAGCACATGCTATGTTTATAGTACTAATATATTAGTAAATACAGCTGACTGATTTAAGCTAAATAGATAACATTTATTTAAGAAGAAAAAATTGTTATTCTTATACAGTCATGATATAGTATAGAAACGATCGAGGCCCAGACGAATTTCAAAAAACTATTATCCGATTTTTATGCGCGGAGCCGTGGCTGTTACATACAAAAATGAAAATAACAAAAATGATGCCAAATATAATTAGCACTCGGAACTTATGGC
Source organism: Tipula unca (assembly GCA_951394425.1). NCBI lineage: Eukaryota > Metazoa > Arthropoda > Insecta > Diptera > Tipulidae > Tipula > Tipula unca. Next base: position 94,386,312 of record OX596382.1, read on the forward strand.
CGGTGTGTTTTCAATTTTGGGGTTTCGATGTAAAGATTTTGAACCTTATGTATCTTGCCGAAATAGCTCTCAACAACGACAACAGTACTAACAATGCGAACTGATATTTTAATTGGAATATCCTCTATTCTGATACACTATGGGACACGACACCATGGGTGATATTTTCATTTTTTGATTTGCATAACTATGTGATTTTAAGTTGGCTCCATTAAAAAGAATTTCAGTCCACACATTCAGGCGAGCCACAAATTTGGTGCTTGAGCTTTAGGAAATTCAATGTTCCTCCTAAAATGCATATTCCGTAGCTGAATTCTTATGGTTACCTCGTTACAATAGAAAACGACTTAACGCACAGACTAACATATTACTTAATTCGAAAAAATATTTCAACTACTAAACTGAAACATTAAAATTATAATTATATATACGAGTACATATATAGTTGTTTTAAACCGTTTCCTATTGATTTTCAATTAAAATATGCTGCCATTAAATTAATGGGAATGTCGTTCATAGTATATCGGCGGTATTTTTGTAATCAGTGGCAATGCCTTTACACTGACTTATAATTTGGTAAAACTAAAATTTCTGTTGTTATATTGTTTGGTTTAAATAACATACCCATAAAGCACTTTTCATATTATCGCCTCGGCTTTGCGCTGCGAATTTATTATTTTTTATTTAAAGTATTTAACTTTATAAATTAGATTTATTTGGTTAAAAATGTTAAATTTTAAAGAAATTAATAAAAATAATTATCAAATAATTAAACTTTAATTGATACTTTTGAAAACTAAAAATATGAGGCATACGCAATGCGTTCCACACTGGGATCCACCCTTGACTTCAAAAAATCAAAGTCGCACAAGGCGCAGTCATTCACAAATAAAACTTAATTATATTTGACAGCTGCAGAAATTAAACAACGAAGCGTCGCTCTAATATGAATGAGTGATAGGCTTCGTATTTGTGGAATATGAAAAGGTCGAGGCGAGGCGGTAATATGTTAAGTACAATACTTAAATCTGATAAGTTTGTTCTGACTTAAAAATCACAAAGTTTTTTTTTACCGTTGTCAGTCTAGGTAGTGATTTTTTTTCGAGTTAAGTTGTAGTGTGTTAAGTTGAAGATTAGCTAATTTTAATTGGAGATTGGTGACTAATCACTTAAAATTTTGGAGATTTATTTGTTTTAGTGAGAGTACAATTGGTGTCATTAGGCGATATAGGAGGTGCATAATCAATGACATTTTAAATGAATGATTTGTACTTGTAATTATTTTTGCTGTTGTGTAGATTAAAAAGTAATCTGGAAATGAATCCGGCTGTATTTATCTACGATATATTACTAAATACATAATCTAAATGAAGAGAGTTTGGAAATGCTCATAAAAGAATCGGACGAAATGACGCTGTTCCATTTTGACTAGAACCTAAAGTTGGCGGCACTTATGTTGTCAATTAATCCGACCGAAATTTAAAATTGATACAATTGTTTAGACGAATGTCGCAAATTTATTTAGAATTGGTAGATCGACGGTGCGCGAAATTGTATTATTGTATTACAGTTTTGTCATTCGTTACATTTTTTCCAATGTTCGTTTTTATTATATTGTAATATAATATTCAATAATTGAATACGTGTTCCAATCCAAGCAAAATGTATTTATGTATGATATCTGTCTTCAAAATGATATCCACAAATCGAGACGGTTATATTGGATGAGAGAACAGCCTTACGCAACTGTAACTATAGTCCCTCGTGAAATCCCTCTTACCGATTCACTGATTGGTCCTTAAAACAAAGAAAAACCTGTTAAATTTAAATCTAGTGCTAGATGAACAAATTTCTTCCATCTCCTGAACAAAGAATTAACCGATACTTTACGTTACGATTTTACTTTAGCGTGACAATCAATTAACATTTTACTTGTTTTCATTCTGAAATTACAATTTTGGAATTTTACCAAGCCAAGTGTCTTGGATACACTAACAAAACCCGTATCGAGAATTTTCTTTAAATTTTTGATTGACCAACAGTTGTGGGTGATTATTAAATTCTACGAGTTTCATTCAAATCGGAAGTTCATTCATAACTTGACCAAAACAAACATTAAAATGTGAAACGACAGATAACAGTATGCGCTTTTTATGAATTATTCGCTTTATCTTTAGATTCAAAACTGGAAACTTGTGTTTTAAAACAGAAATACGACAAAAAATTGTTTCAATCTCATGCTCTATTGTATGGCGATGGAACGCACCATTGACTCAACCAACCCTATGTTTTGGTTCAACTGTTCAAATGAATGTCACATATTTCAATGTTTAAATAGTTGCTTTCCAATCGACCTATTGTTTTAGCTATGTGAATGAATGAGTAGACGGGATATAGTACATAGCTAAAACAGTATACAAAAATATTAAAATTTCTAGATACCAAATTTAAGACGACCTTTTCAAGCTAGTAAAATACAGAAAAAAGCGTCTTGTGGCAGTGCAACACCATTTTTTCGTGTGTTTTACTATGTGAATGCTTGGCAAGGCCGACTAAAATTTGGTATCGCAATTTTATTTTTTTATATAATTCCGTAAAAAATAGTTTTAAAAAAATTCTCAAGCCCAAATTATAATCAGCCTTTCCAAGCTCGATGGCTCTATAATCAGCCTTTCCAATCGGTTGGTCTTGGAATGAAAAATAGAAAACTTCTAATAAATAGTAAAATTTATTATTGTACCTATGGGAATAAGGATATTCAACTCTCACCATCTCTCATCCAATCTATGTTGATGAATGGACTTGACATCAACATTTTAAAATTTATTCAACGAACAAAATCGATGGTTATATAGTGTGATGGAGCATTAGTATTATTTTTTGTAACGGTCACCGAACATATATGTATATATACTAATTTAGCCAATGGATGCTTCTTCTTCTTCGCAACGATGCTCCTCCAAATAATTCGATCCACGGCAAGAGAACGCCAGGCACGATGACCGACTGTTATCAGGTCCTCCTCGACGTCGTCCATTCACCGGGTAGATGGCCTCCCGCGAGTTTCTATTTTCGTTGGTGCCGACTCTATATAGAGGCCTGATTGATGGTTCGATTTTGCGAACGAACAACATGTCCGAGCCATCTAAGCCTTGCTGATTTTATGAATCCGATGATGTCAACTTTATCGAGATCATTTCCGATCTCGTGATTCATACGGATCCTGTAGGTGGCTCCCTCTTGAATGGGACCGAGAATTAAACGAATTATTTTTCGATAAGTAACAGCAATTTTTTTGATGTTTTGCGTTGTTAGTCTCCAAGACTCGCAACCAAAGGTGATATAACTGGCCTTATCCTCGCTTTGTAGATGTCAAGTTTCACTTTGCACGATATGTAGGGAGACTTGAAAACCTTAATGATGGCCTAAAATGCTCGGTAGCCTGCTGCAGTTCTCGATGCGATGTGGACAAAAACGGAGTTTTGCTCACTGATCAGGGATCCTAGATATTTAAACTCTTCAACTTTTTCATACTGTGTGTCTCCAGAAATAAAATCCGCACGTGGCTGCCTTCTGGCAATCACCATTTATTTGGTCTTCGCTTCATTGATCTGAGGGCCAATTTGTTCGGCTGTCATTTCCAACGGAAGGTGGACTTCTTTCAGAGAGATGATGTTGCGACCCAGAATGCAAATATCATCAACGTATACACTAATAACTGGAATGACTTGAAATATGAGCTATATTAAGCTGACAAATGACATATTCTAATGATAAGTTGAAGAGAATCTGAGCTATTGGATCTCCTTGCCGCATCTATCTCACAGCCTAGAATTTTGGATGTTGGCTGTTGTTCATGCCATTCTCGTTTCTTTCGTCCGCCGATTGGAAATTTTAATATTGAAATTTTAATGTAGACGTTGTCAGATTATCTGGTTCTTTGAGATAGATTTCGTTGGCGTGCGCGATCTTTCTCCCGAATAGCACCTAGACAATCATCGTCCAACCAAAGATTTTTAGGTCTGGATAGAGTTCGGGCTATAGTGAACGTTGAGGTATCGGTTACCGCCGTTTTGATGATGTGCCACTGTTCTTGAACGGAATCAAGAAGTGGTTTATCCTCCAAGATTTCCGATAAGGAAGGTCTTGAAGGCGGTCCTGCGGTAACTTCGTTGTTCAATGTCGTTGTGTTCCAACGAGTGATACGCTGAAAACGATGACTGTACGTGGTGGAGAGGCAAATCTAAATTCAGCAACTACCTACTAGGAAGTGGTCTGAGTTTGATTCTGATATCATTGAGGCTAGGAAAATGCCTTTTGGACCAAAGGATGTGGTCGATTTGGTTGACCGTTGTCAGGTCGTTAGATTTCCTTGTGGCCTTATGGATGCGTTTACATCTACATCGTTACAATGGAATGGTCCCGTTGTTGTTTGAGGTAGGATGCAAGGAGTTTGGGCCGATGGTGATACGATAAGTGCTGCCCGCACTGCCAGTTCGAGCATTGGAATTGCCCAAAACAATTTTAATGTCGTGTTGCGGAATTTTTCTCAAGACGGTTGCAAGCTCGTCGTAGAAATCTTGTTTGATTTGATTTGGCTTCTCCTCAGTAGGAGCATGAACGTTCACAAATGTGATGTTAAAGTGACGCCCATGAGACCTGAGGGTGGAAATCCGATTGTTGACAGAGATGAAATCAGTCACGAATTGACGACATCGGTTGCAAATCAAGAAACCAACGACGAATTCGTGTTCATTCATGTTATTGCTGCGGCAGAGAGTTAGTCCGTATAGCGATTGTAATCGGCGATGCCGTTGCCGATTAATCTTGTTTCCTGCAGCACTATGAGGTCAAGCTTATACTTATATGCTTATGTCCGGAGAGTTGATCGAGGGAGAGTTAACTGCCTTACCAATTTAATCGTAATTTGATTTTTAAGAGAAATTAATCTAGCTAAATAGTATCTTATTATTCTTGAAATGACTTCATCCAATTATAGCATGTACATAATATGTACATATAAATATAAAATTTATAATCAAACACCAGAAATCTTCAACACGACTTAGAAACAAAAGAATTCTGTTAATTAACAAATTTAATTTAGTATGATCGTGTTATTCTGTTCTCAAACCAAATAGAAAATGATCGCAGACATAAAAATGAATGATAATCATAATTTGATCATAAACAGTCTTATATTCTGTATTATATAAAAAAAAAACAATTGCTTAGGATAACAAACGAATAATTACCAACGATAGCATTAATTCTTATCTATTTTGCGAGCAGGGCAGCACTTAAATCTGTATATATAGTGCCGTAAGATTAATTTCTTAATATAACACCTTTATATGTTTTATGTTTATAGTAAACAAATATTATTAAGTCGCATAAAGCATATAATTAAAGATATAATCAGTTTGTAGCCATTTTGTGTAATATTAAAACTATGAAATAAAATACAAATTTCATGTAATCGGAATTAATTTATAAAAACCGGAAGTTTCATATAAAAAAAAAAAACAAAAACAAATTTTATTTAAAACACAACGACATTATAATTGATAAAACTATAAAATTTATATAATTATATTTTTTTATTATATATTTTCAGAGATGTATTCCACCATTTGAAAATGCAGCTTATAATTTACGAATAGAGGCCACTAACACTTGCGGTGAATATAGTGACACCCATTTTTGTGTACAAACCCAAAATTCAAATAAAAAAAGTTGTGATGTTTGTGGCGCTGGATCACATAGTCCCGACTATTTGACCGATTCGCATAATCCATTGCAGCCAACATGGTGGCAATCGGAAACTATGTTTGATAATGTTCAATATCCGAATCAAGTGAATTTAACATTGCATTTAGGAAAATCATTTGATATCACATACATTCGCCTTGTATTTTATTCACCACGCCCGGAATCGTTCGCCATTTATAAGCGACAGGCGCAGAATGGTTCATGGATACCATATCAATACTATAGTGCAACATGTCGTGATACATATCGACTACCGGATTCCGTTTCGATAAAACGCAATGAAGATGAAGCACGTGCCTTATGTACGAGCGAGTACAGTGATATTTCACCACTTCGCGACGGTAATATTGCATTTTCAACTCTTGAGGGGCGTCCAAGTGCCTATAACTTCGATAATAGTACAGAACTACAGGTATATATTAACACGATTCACAGTTAAACCTTAAGTCTATACATAAGTTTATAGTTTTAAATATTTAGTTTTAATTTTTTTAAATTTTATTTAAGAATTGGGTTACAGCAACCGATATCCAAATTAGTTTAAATCGTTTAAATACATTCGGTGATGAAGTATTTGGTGACGCTCAAGTACTTCGATCCTATTTCTATGCCATTGCCGATATTGCGGTAGGAGCACGTTGCAAATGTAATGGTCATGCAAATAAATGTGTTGAAAGTATAGGCATTGATGGAAAACGGACACGAGTATGTCAATGTCGTCACAACACTGATGGGCCAGATTGTGAGAAGTGTTTACCATTCTTTAATGATGCACCATGGGGTCGTGCTACATCGACAAATGTACATGAATGTAAACGTAAGTGTAATTTACCGTTAATATTTGTTTTATAACTACTTTAATCGCGAAAAATATATAGAAAAACATAAGAAAATAGGAAAAATCGACCAGTTGATCTTACAATTTCATCCGATATTAATCTAATAAGAAAATACATATTGGTTACACACCTGTCAATCATGAATTGTAATTTAATTATTTGTATTATTTTATTTGTTCGCGAGTGTGAATCAAACTACCGTAGTTCAATTAACAATCGTAAAAAATTAATAATCTTCGACCCGAAATATAAAAACGGTAAGTGATAATAAAAGATACAAAAGTTGAATAACTCAACATATCGATTATTTGAAAAGGTCATGTGTAGACAATGCGTATATATATAAACTGTACTTCTTATATTACCATCTATGGTAACTTGCATCTAAGTACAAATATACATCTTATATTCGTTTTTATTTTATTTTATTTATCTTTTCAGAGTGTAATTGTAATGGTTTCTCCAATAAATGTTTCTTTGATCGTCATTTGTATAATTCGACTGGCCATGGTGGACACTGTGTTGATTGTTTGGCCAATCGTGATGGGCCAAATTGTGAACGATGTAGGGAAAATTTTTTTATGCGTGAAGATGGTGTTTGTGTAAATTGTAATTGTGACCCGATTGGATCACGCTCGTTGCAATGCAATGCCATTGGAAAATGTCAATGTAAGCCTGGGGTTACTGGAGACAAGTGTGATCAGTGTGAGGATAATTTCTATAATTTTGGACAACACGGTTGCCAGCCATGTAATTGTTATAAATGGGGTTCGCTTGATAATGCTCCATCGTGTGATCAAGAAACTGGTGAATGTCAGTGCAAAGAAAATGTTGAAGGGCGACGTTGTCGAGAATGTAAACCGGGATTCTTTAATTTGGATTTGGATAATAGATTTGGGTGTACACCATGCTTCTGTTATGGCCACACTTCAGAATGTCAAAGTGCAACTGGATACTCAATTGTTTCTATCGCTTCAAACTTTAATAAGCATAAAGAAAAGTGGACAGCTGTTAATGAGTATAATGAACCAGCAGATTTGAAATACAGTCAATTTAGTCAAAATGTTGCGACCGCTGTTCGTGGAAGTCCTGAAAAAATATACTTCTTAGCACCCGACCGATTTTTAGGAGACCAGAGAGCATCATATAATCGCTTACTTAAATTTAAATTACAATTATCTGGACAAGTTGGACCCGATCCATCGTCAATGGATGTAATTTTAGAAGGTGCTGGCACCAAAATATCGCTCCCAATTTTCGCTCAAAATAATCATATGCCTGATGCAACATCACGGGAATATGCGTTCCAGTTGCACGAACATTTGGAATATTCATGGCAGCCAAGTCAATCGTCACGTGGTTTCATGTCAATTTTAAGCAATTTGACCGCAATTAAAATCCGAGGTACTTTTGCAAGCCGTGGTGAGGCGTATTTAGATGATGTTGAACTACAAACCGCTCACCGCCGTGCTGCAGGCCAACCAGCAACATGGATTGAACAATGTACCTGTCCAAATGGTTATTTAGGACAATTTTGTGAATCTTGTGGTCCAGGTTATAGACATAGTCCCGCATTGGGTGGACCATTTATGCCTTGTGTTCCATGCGATTGCCATAAACATGCCGAAATTTGTGATTCAGAAACTGGACGTTGCATTTGTCAACATAATACAGCCGGTGATACTTGCGACCAATGCGCAAAAGGTTATTTCGGAAATGCACTTGGAGGAACCCCATACGATTGTAAAAAATGTCCATGCCCTGAGGATGGTGCATGTATGCAAATGGCTGATGATTCGGTAATTTGTTTGGAATGTCCAACAGGTTACTTTGGATCACGATGTGAGCTATGTTCTGACGGTTACTATGGTGATCCAACTGGATTATTAGGACGTACAGTTTTATGTAAACAATGCAATTGTAATGGAAATGTTGATCCCAATGCTGTTGGAAATTGCAATCGGACAACTGGTGAATGTTTAAAATGTATTCATAACACAGCGGGACCACATTGTGATCGATGTTTATCAGGTAAGCAATAGTTTGAATTTTACTAACAAATTGTAAAGTAGAAATATGTGTAATAAAAGTTTATCAATAATCGAATGTTATCAATTTGTTAATTGATAACACAATTGTATATAACTTTCAAAATGTCAAAATTATTTTTATTTTTTCTAATTTATTTTGTTAATTCTGAAATATTATATATTGAAAAAATTTGTCCAGACGGTATTTATAGTTGTATAACGTTTGATAAAATCGGCAATAATATCTTTTTTTAATTGGTCAGGTCATTTTGGCGATCCCCTCGGCAGTCCACATGGTAAGTGCGAAGAATGTTCATGTTATCCAGCTGGTACTGAACAAACAGACGATGGAATTTCAATGTGTGATCAAGTAACTGGCAATTGTCGCTGTAAACCAAATGTATCGGGAAAAAATTGTAACGAGTGTAAAAATGGATACTTTAATATTGCATCGGGTAACGGATGTGAAGGTTGTAATTGTGATCCAATTGGAAGTTATAATTCATCATGCGATCGTTTCTCCGGACAATGTTACTGTAAACCCGGTGTCACGGGCCTACAATGTGATCAATGTATTGCCAATTATTATGGTTACTCGAATAATGGATGCAAGGCATGTAATTGTGATCCTAGTGGATCAAAAGGATTCCAGTGTGACCAATTTGGACAGTGTCCTTGTAACGACAATGTGGAAGGTGAACGTTGTGATCGTTGTAAGGAAAATAAATATGATCGCCATCAAGGATGTATTAACTGTCCCGATTGTTATAATCTGGTTCAATATGCAGCAAATGATCATCGCGCAAAATTAAGAAATTTAACAAATGTACTTATATCAAATGATATCTACCAATTAGTTTTTGAGATTAATATTGTTTTTCTATTGACAGCTTCTTCAAGAAATCGCATCTAAGCCAACGGTCGTTGATGACGTTGAATTCGAGTTCAAGTTGAAATTTGTTCAGGAACAATTGGCTTTGTTAAAAGAGGAAGCAGAAATAGGAACTGGAGGTGAAAACAAAACTCCGAAAGAACGTTTAGATGATTTTGAGAAACGATTAGAAAAGGTTAAAGATATTTTAACTGAAACAAGCGAGCTACAAAAACAAGCTGATTATGAAGTAAACAAGGGTGAACGCAATGTAACTATCGCCAAGAAAATTATCGATGACGCAAATGTTGAGCTATCGAAGGCATCAGATATTCTCAAAAATGAAGGAAGGGTTGCGTTAAAAACGGCTAAACAGAAGAGTGACCAGCTTGGTCAACAATCAGGTGAAATTGGTGAAATTTCACAATCAGCACGTGCATTAGCTGAAGATATCATCAACGAGACAGAAGATTTAAAGAGAAAGGCCAATGAAGCTTTATCAATTGCAAATGAAGCATTTTTAGATGCAAGGGGGAATATTACACGAGCTGATGAAATAAATGAAGAGTTGAATGAAGTGATAAGTCGCGAGATTGCCATACAAAAAGATAACTTGAATTCTACTTCAAAATTAGTACAAGATGCGCAAGACAAGGCTGACCAAGTATACGATGAAGCATTAACTAAATTCGCTGGGGTTAATTCACTCTTGCCACCTGAAATAAATTTGGATGACATCAAAAGTGATCTGTCTAATGCCAAAGAACAAGAAAACGATTTAAAACAGCAGCTTGAATTGATTCATTTCGCATCGGAGAAAATATTTACCGAGTATGACGATAACATGCAATTAACAAAACTGTTATTGATTCGTGCAGAAGAGTTGAAAACGGATTCAATGCAATTACTAGCCGCTGCAAATGAAAGCTATGAAGTTGCTAAAGAAGCAGTTTCGAAAGGTGATAGTACATTGAAACAGGCTAACAATACTTACTATACCCTAGCTGGTTTCCAAAATCAAGTTCAAAAATCATCTGAAGAGGCAAAGCACGCTTTAGAAACTGTTAAAATTATCGAAGATAGAATCGCACAAGCAAATGAATTGAATCGTAATGCGGAAAAAGATTTACAAGAAGCTCTTCGAAATGCAAATGAGGCTAAACAAAATGCTGAAGATGCACAGAACAAGTATGCAGAGCCATCATCAAAAGAAGCTGAATTGATACAAAAACAGGCGAATGACACAAAATCCGAAGCCAAAAAGTTACGTGGTGAGGCCAATCAATTAGCTGGTCGTGTAGCATCGACAACAAGTCGAATTGATGAAATCGATGGTAAAATAAAACTTGACGAAGATGATGCACGCGATGCTAAAAATAAAGTTGGACAAGCCCAAGCCGATGTGCTGGCTGCCCGAAATGAAGTCGATTTAGCTCTAAATGAACTCAAACAAATCATTGAAGATCTTTCTAGTCTACAAGACATTAACATTCAGGATCTTGATGCACTTGATAAAAGACTTACAGCCGCAGAAGAAGAGTTAATCAAATCAAGTATTTCACAGAAGCTTGAAAGTTTAAAAGATCTTCGAAATATTCAAAACGATGATATTAATTTATATGCGGAGCGCATTACCATACTCGAAGCTAATGTCGATAATATTAAACAAATTGCAGAGGCGCTACCGGATGGATGCTTCAAGAATGTTCGTTTAGAAGTTTAACTGTAGTTAATATTAATTTTGTTTTTTTGTAATTGTAATCAATTTTTATTTTAACTGTAATTTTATTTGTATTTTTGTAATTTTTTGTATTATCTCCTTCTGAAACTGCCATAAATAAATAAACCTATTACTTATAACAAATTCAACATGAACGTGCCTTAAAATACTTCAGCATAAAGTACATTAATAGAATTAATAACGTTATTAATAATAATTATAAATTTAAAATATATGTTAAATATAATAATATTAATATATAAACATTTATTGTATTTGTATCTGTTAGTTTTGAAGTTAATTTTAAATAAATTTAAAAACTTCAACGACTTCGTTTAAAATTTAGGAAGTTAGTATAAATTGAGTGCAACATAGACTTACTGTGAAGTGGGAATGTTTTTACTAGACATCCTCAACGGAATCAATTTTAAAATTCAATCATCAAAAATATAAAACATTTTTCGATTGCGAGAGACCTCTTTGAAAATAATAAATTACTACTGCCAGGAAAAATATTAGAATCCATCTTTTCCATATATCACATGTCAAAACAATATTTATCTTTTATAGTTTTGTAAACGTCATTTTTGACATTCGCGTTGTACACATTATAAAATATAATATGTTTGTTTGATTTCGTTTTATCCAGAAATTATGACAGAAACTGCTCAAAAATGTTATTTAAAACCATTAAGTGAAAAAAATCAAAAAGTATTTATTACAAATGAATTAAAATTTATCGGTCGTAGCTCAGAAACTAAAATTACCGATCCGTGTTGTTCGCGCAAACAAATTTGTTTGAAAGCTAATTTAAAAGACAATTATGTATTGCTTAAAGTTGTGGGCACAAATCCGTCAGCTCTAAATGGTTTTGTATTGCAACCTCATGAACCATATGAAGCCCAACATGGTGATATAATAGAAGTAATCCATGACCGTTTCTTGTTCGAAGTGGTTTTTGATCCACCGCCAAACGCTTCAAGCATGAGTGGAGGAGAGAAAAGTACTGTGAAACGTAAATCTCTTAACGATGAAAGCATGGATAAATCACCTAAAAAGCTAAAAAATTCAAAAGACTCTGATGTTGAACCAAACAAAACCGCTAAATGGGAGAAAGTTGAAGGCGGGAAACTTTATGTTTACACATCAGAAGGTGTGAAATCCAGCTCAATAATTGCGGCATATGATATGGATGGAACGCTAATTAAAACTAAAAGTGGAAATATATTTCCGAAGGACATTAATGATTGGCAATTGAATTATGGCGATATCCCAAAGAAACTGTTAGCCCTGGAGTCTGACGGATACAAGATTGTGATTCTCACCAATCAAGCATCAATTTCCAAAGGAAAACTAAAAATTGAGGATTTCAAGCTAAAAATTGAAAAACTTGTGAAAATCTTAAAAGTACCAGTTCAAGTATTTATAGCAACAGGTACAAATTATTATCGCAAGCCTGGGATTGGAATGTGGGAAACACTTTGTAACGATAAAAATGATGGCATAACTGTGAGAGTTAACGATTCATTATATGTTGGTGATGCAGCTGGCCGGCCCGAAATAAAAACACCTATCAAACGGAAAAAGGATCATTCCATGGCCGATCGTTTGATGGCACTTAATATTGGTTTACCATTTTATACACCAGAAGAACATTTCCTCAAACAAAAACCAATGGATTGGGTTAAACCGGAATTTAATCCGAAAGAATTAGATAGATCAGCATCTTTATTAGAACCCAGTGATGCAAAAATAAAACCTTCCGATACTGAAGTAATCATTATGGTTGGTATACCGGGCTCTGGTAAAAGTCATTTCGCTCGTACACATCTCGAAAAAAATGGCTATAGAGTAATAAATCGCGATAAACTAGGTACATGGCAGAAATGTGTAGCACGGATGGAACAGGAATTGGCTTCAAAGCACAGTGTTGTTATCGATAATACGAATCCTGATATCGAAAGCCGGAAACGATATGTAGATGTTGCCAAACAACTGAAGGTAACAATTCGTTGTTTTCTGATGAACACCACGTATAAGCATGCAAAACATAATAATTTGTTTCGCGAAATTACCGATTCGTCCCATACCAAAATCAATGAGATGGTGTTCAACTCATTTAAATCGAAATATCAAGAGCCAAAACTTGATGAGGGATTTAATGAAATTGTCAAGGTGAATATTGTTCCAAAGTTCAAGGATGAGAAATTGGAAAAATTGTACAATTTGTATTTATTAGATAAATAAAAAAATAATTTTTGTATTTCATTTAACGGATTTTAGTTAGCTGATGCATCATGCTTTTACAATTTAGAATAAATTAAACGTAAATAAATGATACGCCTTATTAATATATTTGCCTAATAGGTTGTAGTTCAAAATCTTGATCATTTCGGCCACATGCATTTCATCATTTTCTCGATAATTCAAGGTTGCTTATGGAACAAGTCAATAAATTCACGACTCGACAAGCTTGCTATGAAAAATTAATTTATGCATAGACATTAAATTTAAAAACCATGCATCAAGCTGTAATTTGCGCGACAAGTCGATTTTATGTACATACATAATTCAGTTGCAAATTGCAAATTTGCACAAGTGTGCATTTATGAAAATTCGTGTGACGAACACAATATATTTTCACATAAGTATAAGAATTTCACAAGCCTAACTTCTGCAGGACTACCATCAGTGGTCCGTTTATCGACTAGTTTGATCATCCCCAAAACAGCCTTGACTACGTTCGGCCCAATATAAAATTTAACACGAAATTTACCAAAATCGTCTCCAACGAGTTTCAACCAACACTTTTCATGCGTTTAGTTAGGACTTCAAATATGTTCAGGGGGGATTCTGTATTGTTTTGGAATCAATTTTTATGAGACACAAAGTTGAAACTGCATTATGAACACGAACACAGCACCGGCTTTAACTAATGGAATTAAATTATCGTAAGAAACTAACAAAGAAGCCCGATAGTTTGTGCTACTACCAGAATGAGAAAAGAGATTGTATCGTCATCTAATTAACAATAACTTTTACTGAGTTTTTGGAACGGAAATTAAATTTTCAAAATCACGGTAGCTGCTTTTATTTCAAAAATACAAACAGAAACATATTTATAAAATGGATATCTTTAAATATTAATTTTATTTGGAATTAGTGAGATACCGAACGTTTATTAGAATTCACATGCCAAAATAATCCAAATTGATGGCAATTCCTCCAAAATGAGTTTAGTTTATGTTTTTAGTGGTTGATACACTAAAAATCTGCAGCCTGGATTCCTTTTAATATTATATTGACAGGACGACATATTTAAAATCTCGACGATAAGGAGTTCTATAATGTTCATTTGGTATATGTAGAATTTAAATTCAATCGTATTTTATGAGAGATATCATGAATGGGGGATTTTTTTAATTCAGCCTATCTTTAATAATAAATCCAGAACAAATTGGGCAATTTTGTTTATAGATATTATATCGCACTTATCGACTTTTAATAGTTTTTGTAATTTTACTTGTTCTGATGAATACATAGATTGGATACCTTTTATAATTTTATCAGTAATATTGATCTCGCATGTATATTATAGATGGAAAAGATAATTAAGTATAAATATATATATATATATATATATATATATATATATATATATATATATATATATATATATATATATATATATATATATATATATATATATATATATATATATATATATATATATATATATATACATATATATATATATATATATATATATATATATATATATATATATATATATATATATATATATATATATATATATATATATATATATATATATATATATATATATATATATATATATATATATATATATATATATATATATATATATATATATATATAGATATATATATATATATATATATATATATATATATATATATATATATATATATATATATAATATATATATACATATATATATATATATATATATATATATATATATATATATATATATATATATATATATATATATATATATATATATATATATATATATATATATATATATATATATATATATATATATATATATATATATATATATATATATATATATATATATATATATATATATATATATATATATATATGTATATATATATATATGTATACCTAATTGTTTCTTTTTTCAACATAGATATAACTTTAATATGGTTTAAATTATAATATCAATTATCATATACATACACTCAATCAAAAGGTTGTCGATCACTAATCTAATTTTAGACCGAATTCCATTCCGTCACAATACAGCAACCTTCCGATGTGCCACTCAGAGATCTTCCCTTAGCCGTTCAATTGGATTGAGTGAGATCTGGAAACTGAGAGGTATGTGACATGACGTATTGACACACCTCACATGACATATTAAAAATTTGTAGGCGGTTTTCTTCATATATTTCAAACTATACAGTTAACCAATCCTAATGCATAATAACTATTTAAAAACCCTCCAAAATAATATAAATATGTAACTGAACTGTCATTTCGATCATACTTATGTTATGCATTATTATTATTAAACAGTTTTAAAGGCCATTACGGGCCCCTTACTGAGTCAACAATTCGGCTCCAGCGGTTTCGATCCCGAGCATGGTCTTCATACTGTCTAAGACAATCTGAAGAGGCCAAGTCGTTCTCTACACCATGGAGCCATCGTCGCCTGCAACGACCTCTGCGCCTACCATATGGTGGCTCTCCTTTCAGAGATCGCTGCACAATTCGTTCCGGATCAGCACGCAGAACGTGCCCGAGCCAGCGTGCTCGCTGAGATCTTATTTCATGTACAATATCGGGGATCTTCATTAGATCTCTGATCTCGATATTGTACAGAGCTCGGTAGGTACCATCTATTTCGCGTTTTGGGCCGTAAATCACACGCATGACTCTTCTCTCAAATGTTAGGAGCCATCTCTCGTACTCATCCGTCAGCGCCCAACTTTCACATCCAAACATAACAACGGGCCTGATCAACGCTTTGATCAAAGCTTCAGCTTCACGGCACTTGATAAGTGTTTAGATTTTAGCAGTGGCCTTAGAGGATACAAAGAACGACTGCCAGCTGCCAGCCGCACTTTAATATCCTCACCCACACTGTTATCGTGAGTGATAAGAGAACCCAAATATTTGAACCTCCTCACTCCCTCAAACGTGTGGTGGCCACTACTAAAATCTGGTGTGCCATTGTCCCTAAAACCAGAGATCAGGTATTTCGTTTTGGACTCATTGATCTGAAGTCCAACTGAAGCTGAAAACTCTACAAGCGCGTCAAGTATTTCTTTCACTCCGTTGCTATTCAGTCCAATCACGCATATGTCATCTGCATATGCAAGCACCTGATTGGACTGGCGATATAAGATGTTACGCTGCGGTGTTTCAGTTTTACGAAAGATGTACTCCAACATGAGATTGAAGAGTATCGGGGACAGAGCATCTCCCTGCCGAACACCCGAGTTAACTACAAAACTTGTCGATAGCCTGTTCTCAACTTTAACACAGCATTGGGACTGCGTCACTGTCATCCTACATAGTCGTACCAGTTTTGTTGGCATTCCTAGGTATTCCAGGGCAGACCATAAACTCTCTCGATTGATCGGGTCATAGGCCTGCCGGAAATCCAGGAACACCTGATGTACGGGGATGGATGTCTCGTAATATTTAGATAGAATCATCCGCAGCGAAAAGACCTGATCGGTCACTGATCGATTCGGACGAAATCCTCCTTGATAATCACCAACCAAGCCCTCCGCTAGAGGAGTGATTCTATCTAATACAATGTATGACAGTAACTTGTACGCTGTGCAAAGGAGAGCTATACCGCGATAATTCTCACACTTCAAGCGGTCTCCCTTCTTGAAGATGGGGCATATCGCGGCCACTTTCCATTCGTCAGGCATAACTTCGGTTCGCCATACTAATCGAATAAGGTCGAAAAGACGCAGTTCAACAAAGTATCCCCTCCGAATATCAAGAGCTCCGAATTAATGCAGTCCACTCCAGGTGCACGGTTTCGTTTCAATCTCTGCATGGCTTTAGTGAATTCCTCATGGGATGGCTCCTCAGTGCAAATCTCCGCAGTCTGTATTAGAGGTGGCTCAACAACAGTCTGTGACGCATGATGGACATCAAGCAGGTCAGTAAAGTGTCCACTCCATGCGTCAAGTACTGCGTCGATGTTGACACTGAGGTTTCCATCCCGGTCCCGATTGACGTAGGCCTGAAAGTATGGTGCAGTCCAGTAATTCCTTTAAAGAAATTACGCGAACTGCGCTCATTGCTGAGTTGTTGTACTTTCAGAACCTCGGCCTTCCACCATTCTCGCTTCTTCCGTCTACAAATCCGCTTAGCTGCCCTTCTTGCAAGAGCAGCCTTGTTTTTCCTCGCGATTGTGAGACGTTGTTGCACATCATTATGGGCTATATTTTGTTGCTCAACTGCAAGACGACACTCGTCATCAAACCAATCATTCTTGGGTCTGACTTTCACTATACCTAAAGTCTGTTGAGCAGCACTGACAACCGAAGTTTTCAGGACCTCCCAGACAGAGTTCACGCAGTCAGACTGGTAATTAACTTCATTAATGTTGTCGCTGACAAGATCCTGATATCGTTTCTTTTGATCTTCATTTATCAGACCTTCACAATCGAAACGTACCATGCGTTTCGCTGTGTTCCCAGACTTGTACGAAAACTTCCATCGTAGCTTTGCTGCGACCAAATGATGATCGCTGCCTACGTATTTGGTTGCTGACCGATAAGTTCTCACATCCTTCACAACCTTAGCCCGTCCTTTAGAAACTAACACATGGTCAATTTGGTTGCGGCAAGTTCCGCGAGGATGTGTCCATGTCTCAAGATGTATGTGTTTGTGAGGGAAGAATGTGCTTGCTACTCTAAGATCATGAGCAACCGCAAAGTACATCATTCTCTCACCATTATCGGTCGCAGTTTCGTGTCGGGAGTACGGACCTATGTTTTCACACAAGTCGGTCTGATTTCTGCCAGCTCTAGCATTAAAGTCCCCAATTACCATTCTAACATCGTGTTCGGGTATAGATCCCATCAGATCGTCCAAGTCATCGTAAAATGAGTCTTTATCTTGGGGCTGGCTGACTTCTGTGGGCGCATGTACACAAATTATCGACAGGTTAGCTAACTTCATGCACAAGCGAAGCTTACACAATCGGTTATTGACTGCTTGGAAATCCAAAACAGCGTTCTTTACCTGCGGCCCAAGAAGAAATCCAGCTCCAAGATTTCCGAGGTCATCTCCACTGTAGAACAACGTATAGCCCTGGGACACATGGTCTCCACTTTTAGGCCAGCGAGTTTCTTGAAGAGCAACGAGTTCCAGCCGATACTCCTTCATACACGTGATTAGGCCCTCTAACGCTCCTGGTTTCCTTAGTGATTGCACGTTCCACGTGCCGATCCTAAATCTCGTGTCCGGGTACTTGAGCGGTGTTTTTTTGGCGGTATCCATTTTTCTTTTTGTTGACTTTATAAACATTTTATTTTTTTTACGGATGCGGGTCGCCAGCCCAGCGATCCAACCGTTTAGTCGCCTCCTACGACAAGCAAAGGATACTGTGGTGGTATTCTTGGGAAACATGTTCGTGCAGTTTTGATTTACGAGACATGTGAGTGCCCTCCGACCACAGGGGGCTATGTTATGCATAGGTCACTTAATATGAAGATTTATATAAAAAAGTTTTAATAAACATTACAAATGTTTAGAAGCCCACCTTTTGATTTGTTTACTAACATTTCTCTATTTGAAATATCCCAGCTGTAAAAAATGACATGAATGTGACAAAAAATTTGCCAAAATATGATTAAGAAACAAGGCCCTGAAAGAAATTAGTTTTAATCATAACAAAATTACTACTCGTCAATACCCTGTGGTTGGGGGGCACTCACATGTCTCGTAAATCTAAATTGCACGAACATGTTTTCCAAGAATACCACCACTGTATCCTTTGCTTGTCGTAGGAGGCAGCTAAACGGTTGGATCGCTGGACTGACGATCCGCATCCGTAAAATAAAGAATCTGTTTATAAAGACCACAAAATGAAAAATGCATACCGCCAAAACTACACCGGACCCCCGCTCAAGTACCCGGACACGAGAGTTAGGATCAGTAACTTAGAAAACCAGGAGCGTTGGAGGGCCTAATCATGTGCATGAAGGAGTATCGGCTGGAACTCGTTGCTCTTCAAGAAACTCGCTGGCCTAAAAATGGAGATCATGTGTCCCAGGGCTGTACGTTGCTTACAGTGGAGATGATCTCAGAAATGTTGGAGCTGGATTTCTTCTTGGGCCACAGGTAATGAAGGAGGTTTTGGATTTCTAAACAATCATTAACCGATTGTGTAAGCTTCGCTTGCGCATGAAGTTAGCCAACCTGTCGAAAATGTCTGTACGGTCAGCAACCAAATAAGTAGGCAGTATGCGTCAACCGCCATTCGGGACCGGGATGGAAACCTCTGTGTCAAAATCGACGCAGTACTTGACGCATGGGATGGATACTTAACCGACCTGCATGGTGTTCATCATGCGTCACAGACTGTTGCTGAGCCACCTCTAATACAGACTGCGAAGATTTGCACTGAGGATCCATCCCATGAGAAATTCACTAAGGCCATGCAGAGATTGAAACGAAACCACTTACCTGGGGTGGACAGCATTAATTCGGAGCTCTTGATATTACTTTGTGGAACTGTCTTTTCGACCTAGTATGGCGAATAGAAATAATGCTTGACGAATGGAAAGTGGCCGCGATATGCCCAATCTTCAAAAGGGGAGACCGCTTGAAGTGTGAGAAATACCGCGGTATAATTCTCCTTTGCACAGCATACAAGTTACTGCCCTACATTATATTGGATAGAATCACCCCTCTATCAAAGAAGATTTTGTTCGAATCGATCAGTCCCTGATGAGACATCCATTCCCGTACATCAGGTGTTTCTTGATTTCCGGCAGACCTATAACTCGATCAATCGAGAGACTTTGTGGTCTACGCTGGAATACCTAGGAATACCAACAAGATTTACGACTGTGTAGGATGACAGTGACGCAGTTTCAATGCTGTGTTAAAGTTGAGAACAGGCTATCGACCATTTTTACAGTTAACTCGGGTGTTCGACAGGGAGATGCTCTGTCCCCGATATACTCTTCAACCTCATGTTGGAGTACATTATTCGTAAAACTCAAACACCTTAGCGTAACATCTTATATCGCCCGTTCAATCAGGTGCTTGCATTTGCAGACGACATATGCGATATTGGACTGAATAGCAACGAAGTGGTGGAAATACTTGACGCGCTTGTAGATTTTTCAGCTTCTGTTCACTCCAGATTAAATAGTCCAAAACCAAATACATGATCTCAAGTTATAGGGACCAGATTTTAGTAGTGGCCACTACACGTTTGAGGGAGTGAGGAGGTTCAAATATTTGGGCTCGTTTATCACTCACGTTAACAGTGAGGATATTAAAGTACGGCTTGCACCTGGAAGTCGGCTTGCACCTGGAAGTCGTGCTTTGTATCCTCTAAGACCACTGCTAAAATCTAAACACCTATCAAGTGCTGTAATGCTTTACAAAGTGTTGATCAGGCCCGTTGTTATGTTTGTTTTCCCATATAAACTTAACAACGAGCTAGTACAATACGTCCAAATCCAACACTAAGGTTAGAATGAGAGCTTTGTGGAAAAAGACTATGAACTATTTTTGATTAAATTTGGCGAAATCTACAAATCTCTTGATGGCTAAGCCACCGAAAATAAGTTATTAGAAGAAGTTGAATTCAGGTAGTGATCTATCAGTAAACCATACTAATTTCTCATTGAACCAAGAAAATATAACGCACCTCAAGCGAGGTTCTACATAACGTACAATGCCTAGGATGAAGATGATCCAATGGAAGCGTAAGATAACATTGGTAGGGCCAGCTGTTTATAAATAAAAGACAAGATCCAATATAGTTAACTGTTAAAACAAGATTATTAGCTCTGTGCCATGAACCCGTATCACTGCAACTCAACAAGTAATATGGCATCACCAAAAGCTCTACCCAAGGTGGGATCACACGTCTCTGGAGTCAGACTTAAACAACTTTGATAGAAACTGCCCAGATCCGTCTTCACAATGTGCAATATAATCCATATGACAATGGTGCGTTCAATAACATGGAACAACTGGTACAGGCATGTTGGCATTCGTGGCAATCGAAGTACTATCAAAAGCTCTCGCAGTATTTACAGTTTAATAGGACTTACCACCTTTGAAAGCATGCTGCATATTACTAAGTCCGGAAGTCTATAAGTAATGGCTTCTCATTCGAATCAACCAATACATTTTTGAACATTTTATTTTTATTTGTAGACCTAACTACATACAACATCGGCTTGTTGCGAGAAAGTATAAAATTGTTTAATTTCACCGTTGGGCAGCGTGAATGCAACGTGCGCTGATTTAAAAGGCTTTTTGTTAATTCGCCATATCCTTAGTAAATCTTCAATTTTGTTTAATTGATTTTGTGATTCCCTTGAGGCAGTTTCGGTGTTTTTGTGTGTCACCAAAACGGCTGTGTAATTAGCATGAATGTTGATACTATTACTTTGTATCATGTTAGCTTGAGAATCCAAATTGATGGTCTGAATAAGATGCAGTTCTTGTTTTTTTCAAACGAAATTTGCATTTCATCTTTTGCTCATATTTTCCAGTTCACATGATCGCACTGAAGATACATTTAAGTTATTAGTTGAGTGTATTTGTCTGGTAATTCTCTAATCATTTTACCAGTCCTGTATCTTTTTCGGGTGCTATTTCTCATTGTATTCTTAACTTAATGGTCGAATCATTCACCAAATGTTCTGGTAGCACGTAATTGTTAATTTTATCGTGTATGGGAAACAATTTTTTTAGACGAGTTTAGCTCACTTAAATAATTCTGAACACCTCATAGGCATGTAATTATTGGAATCAATTTGCATTTTAGCAACGGTGATTTCCGCTTTTCCTGGATATTGTTTATAAACATTTCAGAAATAAATATTAGGCATGGCCTTTTCGCCTGCCATGTCTAGAACATCTTTTAGGATTTCTGCTGCTCCAGAAATATCTGCCGATGTGTTAAGTTGACATCCAGTTGGTAATTCTCTTCTACTAGACTTCTATATATGTATCTCATTTAGTTTTAGCTACATAATACTTTTATATGCAATACACTTAGTAACACAGAAGTCAATTAAATCGGGGTAGTTGTTGTTATACATTTATTTTATTTATAAACCCACCTCGTTCAAAATGGTATCGTAAATTTGATTCTATCAGCTTAGAACGTCAATTTTAGTTACTTAAAAAAAATTAATTTTCCTTAAGGCTCTACTTTACCTAGAACAAAAATCAAAATTGATGTCGATATTTAAATGCCAAAAATGCGTCTAAAATAAAATTTGAAATAGTGTAAATCTCCGCTATAGAAAATTACAAAATATTCCATGAAAAAATTGTTTTATTGCCACTTATGACATCTAATTAAAAAAGGATGAACTAAAAATTACACGATATTTAGTTGATTCCTAAACCATTTTTACATCGAAGATACATTTTTTTCAATAAATTTTTTTGTCAGCTTATCGATATAACATAGTTATCAATTAAATTTTCAATTTTCTCGCTTATTAGAACGAATTTTTATAAAAACGTGTGTCAATCGCTAGATAATATCTTCCTGAACGTAACCATATATAAAACTTTCACAGATTAGTGGAAAAATATTGATAAATTTGGTTTGTGAGTGAATGGTTTTTGTCACAAATTCATCAACTTTGAGGCACAATTACGAGACAACTATAGCGAATTTAAAAAAAGGCGTGTCTTACTCGCTTGCAAATATATTTAACTTTGCTATAAAATAAAATTAAGCCAATGTTTATGTATATGTGGCCATAAAACGATTTGTAAGATACACGTGTTTTCGCAAATTGAGTAAAGTAGAGCCATAAGAACGATTTTGTTCATGCCACTGCATTGTGTAAAAACAAATTCATTCAAAGTTCGGTTTTCTATTTTAATCATGTCGGTAAATATGCAATTATAATAAATAATAAATTCGACCATCACTCTTGTTGCATACTATGTTCTGCTACCAACATCGATAATTACTCCAGTTTTATAATGAAACTTTAAAGTGGGTCATAATTGGACTGTGCGATACAAAATTAAAATTAAAATACAACATTAATTATTGTGAAACATTAATATGTTTAATTAATATTTTTTAATTATAGTCCTATTCAGATCTTAAAAAAAATTTTTTTTTAATTGTTCTGCGCAGCTTTCAGTGATGTCGAAAAAAAAATTATAAAAATTTTGATGGGTCGCATTTATCTTAGGTAGTAAACTTAAATAAAATAATAAATAACCAATAAAAACAATTATATTTCAGTTCTAATACACAAAACATTCAAAATAATTATATATTTATGTTATTACAATCATATTTCAAGTGAAAATTAATAGGTCAAAAAAAAATTACACGCCTTTTGGAAACATTGTCAACATTTAATTTTGGTACGGAATAAGGAAAATAAATGACCAAATGACATTCATATCGAACAAAACCACAATAACATAAATAGCGAAATCAGTTTTAAATTTAATTCTTAGTTTATCGAATTAAATATTAATTTCAAAAGTGTCAGTAATTATAAGTTAAATTATAAAAACATTTTGTGATTAAAAACCTTCCTTTTCCATTTAAATACAAATACAACATAAAAATGTAAACAATAAACATGAATTATTGTCCTTAATACATCACTGTGTATCCGCCATATTCTTTCTGCGCGATAACTGTCAGAATTCCAGCAAGATTTGAATACTACTATACCTATAAGCTAAACAATTTTCAGTAATCGATTGAAAGTCAAAATTGGAAACAAAGATACTATTATAAAATTATTGTTCAATTGTGTATGTATTAAAAACGTAACTTATTCGAATCTCTCCACTAATCTGTCAATAATATTGTCAATCGTCCCTGCACCATGCAATCATCACTTTAAAATCTTTTGCCACATGTTACAAAATATATATTCTTTGTTCGATATGCTGTATGCCGTGGTACATAATCTGTATCAAAACATAATTGCATTAAAAAATATATCTGGCTTTTGTATGACCCTGTAATTTAACAGTAAAATAAAAACTAAAAAAATAGTCTATAAAATACGTGGATTAACTATAATACGGCCATCTCTTTTTTACATTTACGTTTTTTTTTTTATCAAATAATGAACAAAACCAACAATTACTCTTCTCAATCGTCATCACCATCATCAACCTGTTTGCAACTAAAATAAAATACAACAAACTTTTGAACACATTTGTAATAAAAGAAAATTATATTTAATAATTAAGTATTTATGATAATTTTACAACGTTACAGTTGGTAACGCCAGATAGTTGTATGTTCGTTTTAAAAATAAAATCGACTGAATTTAAAATATTTTAGGATGAAGTAGGCAATCAACGTTGATGAATGCATTTTAATTTCGATTGACGATTGGAGCATCATGTGTTCCACGTAGAAATTTAAGTAGGAATTTTTCGAAAATAAAACTGTCTATCCATTGACGTTTAAAATAAAAATAAAACTATCTATCCAATGACGTTTAAAATAAAACTATCTATCCATTGACGTTTAAAAACACACAGCCACCTAATTTCGAATACAAAAACAACTTCACAAACTTCAAATGGATTGTTCTTTTAAATAATCATTTTTTCCGCGAGAGGATCTTACCCTACTTTTACAATCGTCAATATCGGTTTCATTGGTATATTAGTTTCATCGGTTCTACAATCTACAGATATCCGAAATAAATAAAGAAATAATTTTGAATTAAAATTTCTCTATGTGTGGTTGCAAACCCAGTGTAGTATAAATACCTGCATCATACCTAAAACAGAATTAATTTTATTTATGAGATTACCTTTTATTCTTCTGTATATGCTAATTTTATTTTGTGGCACAGCACGAAACATTTATATATAGAAATATTGGCATACAATTCAATTTTAAGATAAATCGAAAAGGGAAATTTAATAAAACGATTATTTAATTTCTGTAAAATCCTTAAAATTTCTAAACTACTTAATGTTCTTAAATATCTTGGTGGTCTGGTACGAAACTGTATTGGGTTAATTAAGTTGGTATTTGTTGCCAGCTCCATATCTTGCAGCTTCCACAAGTGTGCGGGTTACCTCCGGGTTACACCATGCTTATGTGGTGTAAACAATTGGCCCGGGTTAAGATGTTAACCGTACCGTACTGATAACCGACCAAGCTGGAGGGCCCAGCCTAAAAACTAGCCCAGTCTCTAACGGTGTATCCGGATACGTGTGCGCCCTCCGAATCATGTAGTCTTACCTATGAATTGTGGATCTCTCCACAGATGAATCTCCTTTCAGCGCTACTCGTGGGACCTATTATGAAAGAGCAAAATAAAAAACAAAAATAGACCGGCAGTCTTAAAAAATCAGCTTCTAGTGTTGCAGAGATATCGGTTTAAAGCGGTCTCCAAAGCGCAAAAAGAGGCGTAAACCCAAACGAAGCTGGCCCAAAGGAGACTGTTGAAGAAAGAGAGGAACACAAATGCTGCTGCAGATTGGGACTGCTAAGGGCAGCCAAAACAAGGGCCTGGAGGCTCTACTGTGTTAATATACAGGAGTCCTCGAAGGCGGCCAGCTATGTAAAGTACTATGTTCTAGTCCTTCCATCCCGAGTTATCTACAACAACCGGACGGTTCATGGA
This sequence comes from Tipula unca, assembly GCA_951394425.1. Classification (NCBI taxonomy): domain Eukaryota; kingdom Metazoa; phylum Arthropoda; class Insecta; order Diptera; family Tipulidae; genus Tipula; species Tipula unca. The sequence goes on from OX596382.1 coordinate 94,412,429, forward strand.
CTACGTGTAGTGAGGAATCAGCTCCGGTGAGACCCATGATAAATAGGGGCGTAGACCCCGTAATTCATATAGTAAATAGGAGGAATATATTATGGGCAAGAAACAGTTTTAAGCTATAAAAGTCAGCAGCACCTGATATCAGCACCTGCGGACTATTGACTTAAGCATACTCTGCCTGGAAGTCATCTACAAAGGCAGCTTAGAACTTTGTCACATTCCTAGAAAATGGACTAAAGTAAAAGTAATATTTATACCCAAGGTGGGAAAAAGATCTCATTGCTATCCCAAAGATATTATGCCTCTACGTTTATCCTCTTTTCTATTAAAATCACTGAAAAGACAAATAGAGGTTTCCATTAGCGGCTCAATCAAGCCGGGCGAGCTGTCGGAATCTCAACACGAATCATGACAGCTCATTAGGAATGGGACACCGCAATGTATGGTTTTATCCCCCTTTTCATTGGAACTTGGTCATTAATGACCTGTTACTAAACTTGGAAGGGCAAGGCTTCAAGGAGGGTGCCTACGCAGATGATATTGCTATTGCGGTCTTCGGTAAATATCATTGTACGCTGGGTGTGCGCTTGCAGTGCGCACTCGGCTACCTCTCTGAAAGACAGTGGACAAGCAGTTGTGGACTGAACTCAAACACACAGAAAACGGAGCCGGTCCTCTTTACCAGGAAGCGCAAACTTCTTCAGTGTGACCCGCCAATATTGTACTCGCTTGATCTTTACGGATAGAGCGAAATACCTCGGACTACTTTTGGACAGCAAGGTAAGCTGGAAACCAAACATCTTAGAGAGAGTAAAGAAAGCTATACTATAACTCTCTACTCCTGTAAAAATGCCATTGGTAAGAGAAGGAGTAGGGAGCCCCACATAGTACACTGGCTCTACGTGTCAGTGGTCAACCCTATACTGCTATATGAGGTTGTCGTTTGGTGGCATGCGTTAAAAATTATGGCCAATCTTAAACTATTGATGAAAATCCAAAGAACGGCCTGCTTGTGTATAGATGAGGCTCTCAGAAGCACACCTACTCAAGCTCTGGAGATCCTCTTTCATCTCACTCCCTAGGATTGCATCTTCCGGGTATTCCGGAAACTACCGACTGCGCTATCCCTTTTTCAAGCGAAAAAAATGTTTTTCAAGCTGAGCTTATCGTAATAATGGAAGTCATGGACTGGTTGAGGTATAATGTAATAGCTACGAAGGATATTCGCATTTTTACAGACAGCCAGGCTGCTATTAAAACGCTTCAATCATATTTCCTAACGTCGAAGGTAACCCAGAACTGCCTGGAATCTTTAAATGAGATGGCTGATCAGTGGTTATATCTCAAAGCAGGCTGGACATAAAGATACCGCTCACAGCCATAAAAGAAACGAACGTCCGATGGTCTAACGATAGTTTGTGTGTAATAACCAGGCAACAATCTGGCCTTGAATTGCCGGTCCAGATCCGGCCAACTGATATCGCTTCGACGGTACCATATTGGTATGGTCGTGGGAGCTATAACGGGGCATTGTCTCATCGGGGTACATGCGAGCAGACTGGGTGACCCTGCCCATGATTTGTGCCGCAGATGCAGTGATGAGGAGGAGGAGGAGGAAACTATGTTCCATCTGCTCTGCACCTGTCCTAGTCCTAGAGATATTTTCACTTCCATTCAGGTTTTGTTGCTCAAATTATTAAAATTTCCTTTTAAAAGAATTGCATTTATTTGACAAACGTTTGCAAAGAACTTGTGTACTTTTGCCAAATCTAATTCAACTACTGGTATGTAATCGTTATTATTTGTTTTATTTGATTCATTCAATAATTAGATATTTTTCATTTTTCAGGTTGGTTTTTGGGTACGTTCATATTTTACCTCAAGTTTTTTTCAATTTTCACTCACGGTGTCCAATTTTTCTATTTGTTTGTTGTCCCATTTAATTTGATTTCATTATAGAAAGAGGAGTTTAATTTAAAGCCAAATTTTAATAATATCAACAAAAATAACAGCAAACTCGATACGAATGTCAAAACAAAGTATTTTTTACGAATTTAAATTCCAACTTGTCGAAGAACCGATATTTTTCAACAAAAATTAAAAATTTTCATCTAGTACTCCATTTAAATTTACCGTTGTTGCATTTATGTTTTACAAAACATTGTTGTAGAAGTAAAAGTACTTCTGTTGTAGAAGTACTTTTAATGTACTGATTAAGAACTACTTCTAAAGTACTTCTACGGAAGTAGTTTAGAACCACTTCTACAGAGTAGTATTAAAGTACATTTTATATGTGGAAGAATAAGTAGTTAGAAAGAGACAACAACCTTTTTTTTTGTAATAAGAGTAAAAGAGAAAGACAATTATTTTTTTTTTTTAAACTCATGAATTTTTTCCCGACGTCCTATCTTTTTTCACAAGAAAAAAAGTACTTTCTTTCACTACTTTTGCACTAGTTCTGGAAGTACTTCTACGTTTGCTGGGTGGTTTTTAATTCAGTGAGTCAGTGACAAACATGGCGTTGATCAAAGAACAATAGATTGTTTTCTGTGATATATACAAAAAAAAGTGTCAAAGGGATATTTTTAATGGAACAAACTGTACCTATAATTAAATTTGAAGAAAATGGCTACTAATCACTACCGAAAGAAGCCTCGGAGACATCATCATATTTTTGAAGTGTCTGAATTATCTAACAAAGTCCAATGGTCAATGAAAAATTCAATGCTTGAGCCACGAGAAGTTGTCAAAGGAACTAGAGATACTCACAAATCAGTTCCATAAATTATAATAATGTCCATAGGAATTTCATATTTTGGAACCACAGCACAATGCCTATTTATGTTGATCCTGGAGCCCAAATTAATTCAAAATTATTAATAGTTGTTTTGTTTAAAATGGGATACGAATTTAAAAAATGCTGGTTCTTCATAAAATAAGTGAGTTTATTTTCATTTTAAAAATAATTTAAAATCAGTGATGAAAGTGAAATAGAAAGGTGAGTTTAAAAGGTCTTAAGTAATTTTGAAAATGAATTAAGATGTACATATATTTTAAAACAAAATAAAAGGTAAAATGGGCTAACTGGGGAGATCAATATAAGTTGTGATCAGGCTCAAGGTTGAAAAAGGGCTCTCCATACAAATCAAATTATGTGTGTTTTTTCTAATTAACTTTTACCAATTATCAAAAGGCTTCCGTAGACCCATTTTGAAGACAATTACTCTGTCTGAAAATTAGGGTCTAGTTCAATTGAATTAATGAAAGTATTTGGCTATTATTAAGGATCAGAATAATAGGGTTAACATTTTAATCTAATGAAATTTTAAAGCGATCTGGCCTCAAAACGAAGTTCTCATATTTTCTTAGTTTCGATGACAACACTTTTTACTAAAATGTCATAGTGATTTTTCTAAATATTCATTGCAATTATTATCGAATCCGAGTGGCAAATATTTGTAGCGAGGCCCCAGGTATGCAATATGCAAATTAAAATCTCTCTCTCTCTCTCTCTCTCTCTCTCTCTCTCTCTCTGATAGTTTGCATTAGTTAAGTATTTTACATTGTTATGAGTTAAGTAGGTTACATTGTTATTCTACATTTTTGACAGTTCCTGTCGTATATAGCAAATCACAGACACCGTAACTATACCTTTATAATTAAAATGTCGGCTCATATACGGTGTCATCCGCAGCTGTGTTCATTATTCTATAATATACCTGAAGTAGTCAAAAATGATGAAGAAATGTCTTAGATATTACTAGAAAATGTTGAGGCTCATGATAATGCGGTAACATAACGTTGCTAGAACCAACTGGAACTAATGACAAAGCTAATGATGGGGGCTTATAATGCATATATTGATAATATAGCGTCATAATTATGCATTGTAAAATTAGCATTTTTTGTAATAGTTTTAAACTTTCAATTTATTTGGTTAATTTTATTTTTGTAAATAAACTTTCTTAGTCATTATATAAAAACTGTTGTGTATTAGTTGGTTTCGATCCTTTTAAGATTTCTAAATTTAAATTTCTAAATTTACCAATAGGGCCTTTTTGTAATAATAAAATTGCTGGGCGCATGGTTTTACAAATAATCTATGCTGTCTCAACAAAAAACAATCATTCTCTTTGTATCACAAAGGTAGTATAGATCCACGGCGCATCAACAGTCTGGTACACCAACAGATTATATTTTTTTCATTATCATACTGATCAAAATCAAGAATGAACAATTTTTTGCTTCCTCCTATTGAAATTCGAACCTTTGCTCAAAGCACCATACCTATACCAAATTGTTGGTGAGTATTTTTGACATTAGATTCACCGCACCGCGAGAAGGATAATACCAAATTTCAATGTGGTGGGTTCAAGTCACGCTTATTTTTCGGTGAAGTGAGAACCATAATAGGGGCATAAATGAAATTTCTTTTGTCGTTAATGCTAATACTTTTCAAAAAAAATTTAGTAATTTGATACCGATAGAAGATATTAAACCAATCTTCTCTCAAAATGGAAACAAATCAAACAAAAATAAAAGGGATCCGACATGTACGCTTATTTAGGTTTAGTACCACTAACCACTTTCTACTATTTTAGTTCACCAAAAAACGCTACCATCGATATGGATTTTTAGTCTAGACAAAATATTAAATCCATTAGCGACCCGTGAGTCTTAAACCAGAGCGGGAACATCCAGTAGACAAACCGACACAATTTTTCGTGTGTTTGACCTTATGAATGTTAGGCAAGGTCGATTCAAATTTGAGGTCGAAATTATGTTTTTTATAAAATCTTATTTACGATAAATAATAATAAGTTTAAATAAAAAGCCTCGACACCAAATTTTAATCGACCTTTCTATGCACTGACATAGAAACACACGAAAAATTATCTTGCATCAGGGCTGGCTAGACAATTTTTCGTGTGTTTCACTATGTGAGTATGTATTTGAAAGAGACTAAAAATTGATATCGAAATTTAATTTTCATATAAATTTTCACTGACTATAATTTATGAAGACTAATATTTGCAAATAGTTTGTGCCGTCTTCATGTGTATTTGTGTATATGTAAGGGCATGTACAACGGGGTGGATGTAAATATGTAATGGTATTGTGCTGATCAATAATAAAACATACAATTGGAAAAGGAATACTATAGTATTTGTGCTACTCCCACCATTGAATTAAACCTAGATTCACTCCAATAATAACAACCAGAGGTGGTACATCAAGTTCGGGTTGTTTACTGAACTCCTATCGGAAGTGAACAACAGCTTATAATTCAGAAAACTGTTTCAGAGAATGGTGGCATCGCACTGTGAAAGTCGCAATTATGTGTCACAATTGACCGGGTTGCGCGATTTTACCGTTATTGGGACTACTAACTGCGCACAAAGATATTATTCTAATTCCACTTCTTCTGAGATGGTTTACGGTGATACATTGATCTTCTCTGGAAATTTCAATAATCAAACTAGTACCTTTGCCAATCAATCGGGTTTCGGTAAATCAACATTTTAAAATTATTAGGCCAGTTCATTCCACACATCATAACAGGTTTCAATCCAAAAGACCTTAGGCTTATAAGCTGATCCAAGGCTCAATTAAGCCACACGAGCTGCCAGACCGGAGGCAAACACCCGGGAACTTAAATGTCTGGGGGGTAGTCGGTCAGTCACTCAGAGGCTGGATAGGTGAAATGCTTAGAGGCAGGATTGCAAAATTATGCAACCTCGTTTGACTTCTTCTACAAATATGTGAGCAATCAATAAATACAAACTATTTGATTATGTATATAGTGACGCATATTCATTATAATATTATGTACATATGTTTATTTTAGAAATGTCTTCTAACCTTATAATTGTAGTATGTATGGTTTTTCCAAAAATATTTTTTTCTTATTCATTCAAATACCTGCATTTTGTTCTCCAGTTTTTACATATATTACAAATTTATCCAAATCGAAAACCAGATGTTTATGCATTATATTTAATATATACAGGATGTGAATTCACCCACTGTTTCTTGTTTATTTAGTCGTTTCTTGTTTACCTAGCCGTAAGTTTAAGGTTTCTATGCTTCAGATACAGTTTCAAGAACTTGATTTTCTTTCCTGCCCTTTAAAATAACTGGTTCCTATTTGTTGTACAATTTGTGAGTATGTTTTCCGTTCACCTATATTTTGTTGCAGCGGTTTAGTTATACTTCGTTTTTATTAGGTTTCTTTTCTACCAATATTTCTAGCTACTTCAGATCCTCTGGAATTTGCAGGACTTTGTCCTTTTATAATTTATACCATTCGTAATATTTCTTCATATGCGGGTATGAAATGCCTTGTCAGTTTTAAATTAAGGTATCAGACAAGTTGTCATTAACTTGGAACAAGTTGTCATTAATTTGGAAATAGTTTAATTTAATTTGGAAAAGGTTGCGTTCAATTTGGAAATAGTTTCGTTTACTTTGGAATAAGTTGCGTTTAACATGGAAAAGGTTCAATTTATCCTGGAAAAGCTATAGAATAGCACAAAGTGGTACTATTGACTATTCCGCTGTTTCTCGGCCACCAGAGCCTGTATGTTGTCTAATTTGCTTGGCTCCAATATTGTAAAGAAACACTGGAACTGTGCAACCTTCCTCTACGGATTTTATAAAATCGACGTGCACTCCTTCTATATGTGACGTATTTTCATTACAATATTATGTACATATGTATATTTATTTTAGGAAAACGAGATTTTTCTTGCATATGTTGGAATTAATTTTATATTTTTAGAATTTGGAACATATTCGAAGGTTTACATAATATAATATGTATACTACACAAAACAAAATAAGAAACACCTTGTATTAGGATGTTAACTATCCTTATAAGTCTATTTTAATCACACTAATGATGCCACGTTTTGCAATAATCTATGAATGTACGTTAAACAAGATTCTTATCTCATACCTCTAAATCGCACAGACCGTATCGTAAAACAATTCCGAAAATAAAGTGTAAAATGTACGAAGTCGTAATTTGAATTTTGTGTAAATTAGGATATTTTGCTCAAAATTAATTAGTTTTACTGCAAACGGACAGCCAAATTAATTCAAAATGAATTCTTCACTACTAAATTGGCCGATATATACATAATGGCCTCAATCCCACTTTGCTCCGTAGACATCGTGCAGCAAGACTTAAATTTTGACTAAACCATAGGAATTGGCAATTGCGGCATTTGCAAGCCGTCGGCCCTCCAAGTTAGGAGCAGCTGTTATTAATACCTGGCAGTTGGTTTAAAATGCTAAACTTAAATGAAGAACTTCGTAGAACAAATATGTAAAATAGAAAAGATCACATCTCAACTTAGTATATAGAGATTGCCATACTTAAGAATGAAAATGGAAAGCTGAAACAAGCACTTCAAGCCAAAGAAAAACAGGACCAAGCTGCACCAGAATTCTTGACTGATGAAGATGAATTACGAGACGAAACCGACTGGAACTGTAAAAAAACAGAAGGAAGCGACCTTCTAGAAAAAGAAAAACTGAATCTTCCCCTGAAACTGCAGGTTCATGCCAATCCCCAAAACAAATGACATGATTGAAATTCAACAAAAGGCTGAGATAGCCAAACCCAAGGATTTGGCTCCGCCTCCAATCAATATAATGGGAATAACTGAATATGGCACTATTCAGTCTATTCTGAAATAAATTACTGATAAAGAAAACAGAAACGTGTCTCTGAACACTAATATATGGAAAATCAACACAACAGATTAGACATAGATTAAGACAAAAATGACCGACCGATAAAAGTGATGGCTAGAAATCTTCATCCTTCCTGTAAAATAGAGGATATAATAGATGATTTGAAGGGCAAGGGGTTGACGATAGAAAACGCCTCAACATAATTAAAAAAGCAAAAACAGGAAACTGATTAAGGGGTCAAAATTACATTTAATAATAAAGAAAAAGTAGGAAATGTCTTTACCATTAAAGCTATTCTCAATATGAGGGTTAGAATTGAAGCATTAAGGAAGACCACTGGTTTAATACTCCAATGTAGAAAATGCCAAGGCATTAACCATACCCAGAAATATTGTAACAGAGAGCCTTGCTCCGGAGGACATCTAGCTCAAGCCTGCCAACTTGGGTAAAGTACCATCCCTAAATGTGTAAACTGCAAAGGAGATCATCCCGCAAACTACACAGGATGCGAGATAGCTAAAGAACTGCAAACACTGAGAAATAGAAAAACTCATTTTAAGCAAAACCGTGAAATACCATTCGACAGAATACCACCGAAAAACTCAGCGAAAGCAATCCTTTGCAGCAGCGAGACCAAAGACATAATCGCAGATTGTCCAGCAGCATCAGAAGCCATTCAATAGTAAAGAAAATCAAGAAACTCCCATTCTTGAGAAATTACTTAGGCGATCGAGACTATGAACACGTAAGGGTAAAGACCTGTTTACTGGGGATAGAGACTATCAACACGTTTATGTTCAGACCACACACCAGTTATTATGACACTGAGTGCAACCATAATCAAGAAAGAAAACGTGCCTAAATTAACAAACAATAAAACAAATTGGGATGTTTTCCGAACGTTGATCGAAGAAAATACAGTCTTACAAGTACCAATTAAAACTGCGGCGCAACTCGATGACCAATTAGAACTATTAAATTATAATATATTGCAAGCAACGTGGCAGAGTACGCCCCTAGTCAATATAAAATATCGAAGTGCAATAACTATTCATTGGAAATGAGAAATTTGGTTAATGAAAAGCGAAAGGCTTGTAAAACCTGGCAGAGGAATAGAGCACCACAAAGTAAATGGAGACTTAAATATTTAAGCAACAAACTGAAGTTGCTAATCAAAGAAATTAAGAACAATTCATTTAGTGAATATCTAACCGGTCTTTCCGGCCATAACGACACAGACTATTCGCTCTGGAAAGCAACGAAAGAACTTAAACGACCGAACATTCAGGTGCCTCCTATCAAAAAGAATGATTGAACTTGGGCGAGAAGTGCTAAAGAAAAGGCTGTCTTGTTCGCAGCCCACCTTGTAAATACATTTCAGCATCTTCCGAGGCAATCAATCGGAAGAAAACATAATCCAACCAGTAACATTACAAGAGCTAAAATATGAGATTACAAAAAACTTAAGCTCAAAAAAATCAACTGGTTACGGAATCCTAACAATTGGAGATAGCATAGAAGAGTCCACTGGTGTGGTGACTGGACAAAGAAATAGCGCACTCAGCTCAACGAAACGAAATCCATACACGACAACTTCACTAACAGAAAAGTTAACTTCATACCAATCCATCTGAACTCACAGCAAATCCCGCATGCAAATACGGCCAAATAAATACTTAGGCATGAAACTTGATGCTAAACTCAAGTGGAAAGAGCACGTGAAAAAGAAAAATGAAGAGCTAAACATCAAAGACAGGAAAATGTATTGGCTCCTAGGTAGAAAATCCGAGCTGTTACAGTACATAATAAACTGATATTATATCGGCAGATACTTAAACCTATATGGACATATGGTATACAACTGTGTGATCGTATAATCAGTTTGGAGCTAACCACTGGGTGAAACTCCACTGCACATTTAGTATATATAAGTTACTAGATGAATTATAATTCAGTTGTAATAGATACTAAATAAAACAAATTTGCGAGCGTACTCTTTTCGGAAGAATCACGCTTTGGTTTAAGCACTGCAGTGACAGACGGTCTATAGGCGCATTGGAGGACGATTTAATGACTGCTATATCCAAGAAAGCAATTGTTTGGATGTAGGCTCAATAATGGTTTGAGGTGACATCAGTTCGGGAGGCGAAACAGAGCTGATAGTGATTTGTGGAGGATCGATTACGGATCAAAGGTATTGTGAACTCGATTTCAAACTTATAGGTATATAGTCCACAGTTTATTTTAACGCAGGATAATGTTAGTCCTCATAATGCCACCATATCTTACTAGTTCATTAGAACTGAAAACATTGTGTTGTCCAGCGATAAATCACATCGAGGATATATTGGATATTATGAAAAGACGGATTCGTGCGAGGGTAAACCTCGGTAATTTGTTTCTCTATTTGACAGTAATCAGTGGTATTCCGTATTTTTCAACTACGAAAAACATCAATCTGACAATACGACATTAAAAAATGTGTTACAGAATAAACGTCTTTTTAAGTTGTTTTATGTGAAATTCTATGCAAAATAATATAATTTACAGAACGGAGGACAAATTAGTATTGATGGGTAACGGGGAAAAATCGCATCTATCGGGTGACAATTCTCTCAACGAGTCAGTGGGTCTTATAGGAGAACGTCATTTGCTAAATTCTCGATGTATGCTGCCTTATTTGTTTGGCTCCAATATTGTAAGGAAACACTGGAACAGATAAATGTGCGGTTTGCAAAATTATGCAACCCTGCTCCACGGGTTTTATAAAATTGACTAAAAATATGTGATCAATCAATAAATACAAATTATTTGGTTATGTATATAGTGACGTCCAAAAATATTTTTTGCTTATTCATTACTTACGTGTTAAATGCTTGCATTTTGTTCTTCAATTTTTTGCATTTTAAATTTATCCAAATCGAAAACCAGATTTTTTTAGAATTTCGAACATATTCGAAGTTTTACATAACATATTTATGTACATTTATGAAACAATAATTTTTCTAGTTCATTACATTTATTAAAAAAAAAAAAAATATATATATTGCAAGGTAATACAATATTTACATCGCGCTCATAATTTAATTATAAGTCAGCCTATAAAATATGAAAACAACACACAACAGAAATATATGAGTATAAAAATTTATTAAAAAATATAAAAAATAAAAACTATTATAATTCCATCTCCATTAATTCTCCACCACACACCATATATTAACCAAAACAACATAGGTATTCGTCATTTTTTGTTGTTGTTGTATTAAATAAACTTTAACGTGTTTTGTATTTTGTATGATGTTGTGTATTTTATTTTGTTGTTACTATTTTCTTTCAGTTTGTTCAGTTACGGCAAGAAACTCTCTAAAGTTGGAAGCGTACGGTAGTGTTGACGCTCTTGTTAAATAAATATATTTTTGTTCGTGTAACGTTTTGTAAATCTTTTTACAAAAATAATTCGTCGCAAATAAAATTAACTTAATTGTGGTATTATTGTTATTATTATAGTCGAAGAGTATATATATTATAGTGCAGTTCTATTTTTTTTTTTTTTTTTCTAAATTTTTATTTAGAAGACGAGTGAGTGCAGTGATAATTGTATGATTTAAATTTTAAATTGAATTATAAATAATTCTTTTGTGTTAACCTTTATGAAAAGTTAAATAGAAATTTTTCGAGTTTCTTTCAAAAATTAAAATACATGAAAAAAAAAAATTGAAATAAAAAATGTAAAAGTCAAATAAAAAAATAATACTATTATATAAAAAAAAAAAAGAAAAAAAGTTGTTAGTGTTTTTATTAGTGAATGTGATTTAAAGTAGTTTTTAATTTTGCCATAAAACATATTACGGAAGTAAAAACTAAAGAAAACTAAAAAAAAAATGTAAGAGATTATCGTATATACATACATTATGTGCATTATAGATATGTATACATTTTTGTAATCATCAGGTTTTGTAGTTTTATTCATCTTGTGATCCATACACTGAGTAATTTTGTTGTTGTTGGTGTTTTGGTGGGAAATCGGAAACTTTCGCGACTTTACATTCATATAAACACATAAGAAAAAACATCCAAGAACTTTCGCTAAAAGTAAAAAATAAATAAAATTCAACAAGTAAATTATGTGTAGACTTAACATATGTACATACATACATCGCCGAGGTTATTCAATTTTTAATCGACAATTTTATGACGGGCCACGCATATTAGATCTCACAGCTGTGATTTCCCCAAGATATTTTTTGAACTTTACACGTTTCCTACATATTGTTGTTTTTTTGCATTACAATGACATAAAACGATATAATATGTACTTCATTACTATGTACTATGCTAGCTTAACATAAAAAATAAATTAAATTTCATAAACCGGTTTTTTTAGTTTTTATATACATATTACTTATTTCACAATTATATTATAGTAATTAGTGTAGTAGAGGTGTTTCAGGTATTCTCAACATTTGCAAAATTGTTTATAAAAAAATTATTGAAATTACTTAACCGTCTGGTACCTACCTCAAATTATGATTTTTTTGTTTTTGTTTTTTTTCAAATAAATTATATTTGCGTGTTACGTGATACTAACTAATACTAATTTAACAAATAAAAAATGAAAACTTATTTTCATTATGTACTTACTAAGCAACAAATTAAAAATATTTAATTGTTGCAGGTCCGGAAACTTACCTCTAATCAATTAGTCAACTTATATGGTATATTATGAATATAGTCAGTTAGAAAAAGTGCCCCTGCTTTAATCGTAAACTTTGAATCATCTTTTATATGAAACTAACAAGAAATGTGCAAAGCTTACAATCAAAAAGATATGCTATCTAAGCCGTTAACCGTTGTTAAATACTTATTGTTAGTATGTATGCATGAATTATGTAGTATTACAGTTTTTAAAGGCCTTTACTGGCTCGTTACTATGTTGACAATTTGGCTCCAACGGTTGTTTCAATCTAGAATTTGATCTTCATACTGTCTTAGAATAACTGAAGAAGCAAAGTCGTTCTCTATACCGTGAAGTCATTCGTCAAGAATTTCTTTCACTCCGTTGCTATTCAGTCCAATCACGCAGATTAAAGAGTATCGCAAACAGGACAGCCTGTTCTCAACTTTAACACAGCATTGGCACGGCGTCACTATCATTCTACAGAATCGTACTAATTTTATTGGCAATCCTATAGATATTCCAGGGCTGACCACAAAGTCTGAAATCCAGGAACAACTGATGTACGAGGCCAGAGGTTTCATAATGGTTAAATAGAATCATGTATGCAGAGAAAAGACCTGATCAGTGACTGATTGATTTGGTCGAATTCCTTCTTGATACTCACCAACCAAGTCTTCCGCTAAAGTGGAGATTCTATCTGAAGACGGTAACTTGTATGCTGTGCAAAGGAGAGCTATACCGCGTTTTTTCTCCTCTCTTTCCATTCATCAGCCATAACTTCGGTTCGCCATAATCGAATAAGGTCGAAAAGACAGTTCCACAAAGTATCCTCTACGTTTCGTTTTAATCTTTGCATGGACTTAGTAAATTGTTCATGGGATGGATCCTTAATGCAAATCTCCGCAGTTATATTTGGGGTGCCTCAACAACAGTCTGTGATGCATGATGAACATTAAGCAGGTAAAGTGTCCATTCCAAGCGTCAAGTATTGCGTCGATGTTGACATACAGATTTCCACTCCAGTGCCGAATGGCAGTTGACGCAGGCCAGAATTTATGGTGCAATCTAATAATTCCTTTAAACAATTTACGCGAACTGCACCCGTTACTGAGCTGTTGTACTTTCAGAGCCTCGACATTCCAGTAATTTTGCTTCTTCCGTCTACATATCCGAGTCCTCCTAGCAAGAGCAGCCTTACGTTCCCTCGTAATTGTGAGACGATGTTGCATTTACTATAGACTAAGTTTTGTTGGTCGACTGTAAGTCGACACTCGTTATTAAACCAATCACTCTTGGTTCTGACTGTCACTATACCTAAGGTCTGCTGCGTAGCACTGACAACCGTAGTTTTCAGTACCTTCGTTCTGAAAGAGTTCATACAGTCAGAATGGCTTCGCAAATGTTGTCGCTGACAAGATCCTGATATCGTTTCTTTTGATCTTCATTTGACAGACCTTCACAGTCAAAACGTTCTATGCGGTTCGCTGTGTTCCCAGACCTGTACGAAAACTTCCATCGTAGCTTTGCAACGACGAAATGATGATCACCTGTTTGGTTGCTAGCTCGTCCTTTACTAATGTTAACGTGGTCAATTTGCCTGCGGGAAGTTTTGGGAGGATGTTTCTAAGTGTATATGTGTGTGTGTGTGGGAAGAATGTGCTTGATACTCTAAAATAGTGAATAATAGCAAAGTACATCACACTCACCATTATTGGTCGAAGTTTCGTGGTTGGGTATAAATACCATCTGATCGCCCAAGTCATTGTAAAATGAGTCTGTATCTTGAAACTGTCTGACTGACTTCTGTGAGTGCGTGTAGACAAGGTGTCGTCAGGTTGGCTTACTTCATGCGTAAGCGATACCTGCATAATCGGTTATTGACTGCTTGGAAATTCAAAGCAGCCTTAATTCATTTCCAAGGTCATCTGTGCTATAGAGCAACGTATAGTCCTGGGACTATAAGGGCAACGAGTTCTAGAAGATACCATTTCATATATGTGATTAGGGCTTCCAACGCTCCTGGTTTCACATCGATCCCAAATCTCGTGTCCGGGTAATTGAGCGGGAGTTCGCTGTATATTTGGTGATATCCATTTTTCTTTGGTTGACATTATAAACAGATTATTTTTTTACGGATGCGGGTCGTCAGCCCAGCGATCAAATCGTTCAGTTGCCTCCTACGACAAGCAAAGGATACTTTAGTGGTATATTCTTGGAAAATATGTTCGTGCACATATGAATTACATATGTCCATATAGGGATTAGGATCGCGTTGTATAGTAGAATCTTGTATTCTAGGGAAAGTTTAGATTTTCTTCCAATCAGCCTGTACATTTAAAAAAAAAATATTTTTATTTGATTGCGCTTTGATTCAATGTGCTTTCTCCATGTCAACTTTTTATCAAGATTTTTGAAGACCCAAGTATACGTGAAATTTTTTGTTGACGAATGGTGACATTATTTAATTTTACATGTTAGGTGTGTTGATTTTTTTAGCAGGACAGTTTTTATTTTATATTTATTGGCCCTCATGCAATACTTTGTTGAAAGCTTGCTCAATGTCTAGGAAGCCGGCTAATTACGTTGAAGATATAAATTGAGTTTCATACATTTATCAGGTAATTCTCTCATCATTTTCCCGGTAACAAAATCGTGTCCTGGAGCTTTCTTTGTTTTTTTTTATAGTTTTTGATGGTATTTTTAATTTTTACCAATTAAATTTTACAGCAATTGGTTTTGAATGGTCCGCTGTAAACTCTGGTAGTCATTGTTGTTTTTCAAGTGGTTGGTTTTCTATGTCAGTTCTGGCTCAATCTCCATCTAGTTCCTATGATAGTGTTGGACTCTTTAGTTTTTTGATAGTGTTGGACTCTTTAGTTTTTTGTTACCTTCAGTAATGAATATTCTGTTTACTCGGTTGCCGAGGTTTATTAAAGTAACACTGGATTCCTGATTCTTCTTCTTCTCTCAATGCTCTTTTCAGCGCTTTATTGGCCTTATTTAATTTCCATTTGAGTAATGGAGATTTTTGCTGCTGTCATAGCCGGTGTATTAACCGTTCTTCTTGGATTAACTGCATTTTATATTAGATGAAGGCTTGTTAACTTTTTCAGAGCTATTATATGTATTAAATCATTGGTCGCCGCATCAATATCTTCTGGGGTACAGAGTTGGATATCCAATTTACAATTTTGTAAACTCGACTACATTTCTATATAGGGGCTGGCTCTATATAGAGCCCATTTACATAATTAATTTATTTGTTCGACATTGAGGTGGTTCTACTTTTATAGCTCGGGTATACTCAGAGTTACTATTATTGGTGAGTGAATGAATGACAAGTCATACCAATATTCGACCTGTACAATTGTTATATAAGAATCTATTAAATAGGGTTATTCCTTTCCACCTGATGGCCAGTAAGTTGGGGGCCCAGAAGATAAATAATCTAGATTTTTTTCTTTAATTGCTCCATATAGTTCTTTCCTTTTATATGGTCAATCTCGAACCCCATTGCAGATGTTTAGCATTGTAATCGGACTGCATAATTTGCATTAACGCGTTCATATTTTCCATTATCATGCTCATCATGCATTTGTCTTTCCATCATCATCAGGAAACTTTCGCCCTTTCCGGTCAGTTTGTTTGCGATTGCGTGAATATTTAATTCTTCTTCATTGAAAAGAACTTTCGTTTGTGGGGTGGTACCTTTTAAGATGTTTGCATATGAAACTCCTAGTTGTGCTTGTAATATTCTTCAGGTCATTGAGGTGATTTCCATTGAGTGTGCATTCGTTAGATGGGCAATTGTAATTAGTGGAAGTTATATTTCTTTGATTGTAACGTAACTTAAGGATTCGTTGCTCAGATCGCAACTTTTGGTTGGACTTACACTTCAAACCCAGCAGATATACAGATATACCACAATTACTACAGCGTGTTACAGATGGATCATTTCTCATATTATCGCATTTTTTTAATCGTGAAGTTCGCCGCAAATAACGCAAACCTCACTCAACATGCAATAAGCTTTTGTATGACCCATTGACTGGAGCTCGATTTTCACACTATAATGCATTGCATATAATTGTTCTTGGTCAGGTTTAAGTAAATTAAAAATTGTCCTCAGCAAATTGTTTCAGTAATACTTTGTGACGAACAAAACGTTTGAATTGTGATGATATATATATGAATTGGGTTGGTGCGATAATTCTAAGGAATTCGAAAACAAGTAAACATTTTCATGATTTTTGTTGAGGTTGTTACTGATTTGGCAAAGGTCTCTAGCCATAGTTTGCCTATTATAACGAAAAAATATCTGTTGAGCAATGATGTCGGTCAATAGTTCAACATGTGAAGTCGCTACAAGGTCAAAATATGTAACTTCACCCAGAGACCCGATTTTTTTCATGTGTTGCATGCCTGGATGACGTTTGTCAAATTGTTGGCGAATTTCCGAATCAAACTTATCCGATTCCATCAACCATTTTGCACACGCTAGACAGTATTGTTGCCGTTTAAGGTTTTGATTGGTTCGGGCTTGTTCAGGTTCGCCATTGTTGACATGATTAATGGCTGCACGCAACATAACATAAGTGGCTCGTCCGATAATTTTGTGTATATCACTGGAATGTTGTCCTGATTGATTTGAGATTCGTTGTCTACTCGAACTGATGCTTATAAACAAACTCTATTTCGGGTTTCACTTGAGTGTTGATAAATCTGGATACAAATCGGTACACCCAAAAACTATGTGTATAGATACGTATTCAAAATTGACAATGAATTCGTTTTGAACGAAATAATAATGACAGTATAGAGGCTTATGAACTGTTTGTAAACCAAATTTACAACCGTATATGTGTTTATGGAATTTTGTCACTACGAAGATTAAGTAATTTTTGCGGGATCAGGACGAAAACCATCCTTAAAAATGGTCCAAATAGCAAAATAATCTTGTCGCATATTTACACTTTTCGATTTTATGTGTGAAAGTGAAATTTTGGATGTGTAACAGAATTTGACCCAAATCACGATTATGCATTTAAACCAAAAGGTATATATATGATTGGGTTGCGTACTAATTGTAAGCAGCTCCAAATATGGCGATGTGATGGGGTATTACTTCGTTTTATTTTACTCATTGCTCTTGCAATGAGTAAAATAAAACGTGGTTGAGATTTTGATTAACTTTTTAACTTCTACAGTGAATGTGATAATTGAATTTAAATTTACACTTTCCGTTAAAAATATCTAACATATAAGCATATTAGTTTAGTTTTTAGATCAAAATCAAACAGTCCAGATTCCATAGAAAAATGTTTGTGTACAATGTAAATCACACGATTCCAGATAATAAGTAAGACACGTTTCTTATTGACGAACTATTCAATAAATATTTATTTAGTCATTATATTCTACGAAACATTGAATACATTAAAATATTGAATTCAGCAAACTAAAACAATTTTGTGATTTCCTGTCATCATTCAACTTACTAATATGTACATATATATGAGATCGGAAATTCAATCAATCGAGACTGTTAGTTAATTAGATTGTCAATATACAGAAAATAATTCTGCAGTAACGGAGATCGGATAAGATAAATTGAAAGTGTATTACATTGACGTTTAATAACAAGTTGTAGTTGGCCGTCCAATCACAAAATTTGTTCAGATCTATTTGCAACTTCAAACAATCCGATACGTCAGATGAATTACTCCCATTGAGTCTTTGGCATTGTTAACACTGTGAGTGGACCATATCATTGAAAAATTATTTCAATTCAAGGATTCGTTGCAGCTTAGTATTACTTCCCCGCTTTGCTTGACCTAATCTAACCCCTTTTCTGGCACGCTCAACGATTTCTTGCTTGCTTGACGTCTTGCTGCGGATCTAAAGTACTGCTTCTGTGCATTTTAATTGTTATCCTCGAACATAACCATAGTTTCGGACAAACACCTGAATGTTTTATATGATTTAACGCAACATGCCTTAACTATTTTGGAGGCATGATGCGCTGAGAAGGGTTTGCACGTCGACCCATCTAAGACTGATTTAATTGTCTTTACTAGGCGTAGGTATAGCCTGAACCAACTCGTTCCTTCACTTTTCGGAAGACTGATTACCAGATGTGATCAAGTCAAGTACCTTGGTATTATCTTTTATAGCAAACTCTCCTGGAAATATCAGCTTGATTGCAAACTCAAAGCTACTGCCATATTTTGGGCAATGTAAAAGATCTGTTGGGAAATCCTGGGGTCAAACATCCTGGATGTTGTCTTTCATACATATATAAATCTCTGATCTTACGCTTTTGTTGTGTGGTGGCCAGTGGTTAATCTAAAGCTTCTATATAGCCAAATTTAAAATACTAAAAAATATTACTTGTAGAGCTGTTTCTGGAGTTCTCGACTCCACTACTTGCTATAGAATCCATTCTTTGCATGCCTCTGTTACTCACCTTTATTTTTGGCACTGCTTGCTCTGCAGCGTTTCACTTAAACCGGATTTTGGAGGATTTTCTTAAAAAATTAAACGAGACCGTGATCTTGTTTTCGGATGGTTCTCGCTCTAATCGTGCTGGGTTTCGAATCTACTGGCTTTGGTCTGATCTGAGATGTTTTGGCAGTCTGAGTTTCTGTTAAAAATCATAATATTTTTTTGAGTACAGATAGTAAAGCTGTACTCAATTGATTAAATAATTCCTTGACCATTTCAAAACTTGTCAAGGATTGCAAACACTTCATGAACCTTCTTAGTTCCAACGATACCATTATGGTCATGTGGATATCAGCAGATTGTAGCATCGAAGGCAATGAGATTGCGGACTGTTTATCCAAAGCCAGTTCCTATTTAAATATAATTGAACCTGAATCCGTGGCTCCCTTATCTTTCAACTACGCCAAGAAAGTTATAAAAAACTACGCTATAGTGGCCTGCTTCTTCTAACTGTTGTATGGCGGACAACTTCAATAGTGAGCCTAATTCGGGGTCTATACTAAGTATGCTTTATCTTTAATGATGTAACAGCTAAGAATCTGGCATTGAGTGCGGAACGCTCATGGGTTACAACCAACTTTAATAATAATAATAATAATTGTCTTCGTATGTTGTCAGTTATCACGCTAAGAACTTGTTCCTATTTAATACCAAGGCTGGCACTTGAATTATAATTATTGTTTTTGATTAGCATTATTTACATTAGCGTTCGCTAACTAGTTATAACTCGAATCTCCATCGCGCATCAACTTTAAATAAGTTTTGCTCTTTTAGTCTCTCTGCGATCACCTATTGTAATTTCGACGGTCTTGAAGTTATCCCAGACTTTCACCCCAGAAAAATTTATAATAACCTCTAACAAGACGAGTGTAAAAATTCCAAACAAGATTTTATAAATATAGAATTTATACTGGTTCATTCCAGGATTTAGGACATTTATACCTTCCCAGACTTTTTCGTCATTTAAAAAATATACAGTTGGCCATAAAATACCCATCCTTAACATTTTTAGTATGTATAGAATTTATTTGGTTCTATAGAAAAAAATTCTTCTGGCCAAGTTGTAGTGCCGGCTATTTTTTCTTAGTGATTCAATTATGGACCCTGTTGGCCACCACTACGCCAGTGCTAATACTATTTTATTTGGAATTGTCGTTGCATACATAAATGTGTAGCCTTCGCGAACTTATCAAAGAAAAGCATAGTCGATAGTGGCTTTTATAGGGACGACAAATTTTTTAATTTTGTTATAATCGCTGAGTATATGGCCGGCCCTGTAAAACCTTGGACATGCGATTTTTCTTTCATTTATTTACACTAAGTGGAGGCCAACCAAGCCTCAAACTCAATCACCATGAAAAACCGCCCTCAACCGTTCTTTCAACAACTTGACCAGAACATTTTTTTTCTATATAGAATCAAATAAATTCTACATACATTGTGTATGAGTATTTTTTTTTACCAACTGTAAATTCGTTAAAAGACGAGAAAGTCTGGTGTGGTATAAATTATTATAGGTTATTTTAAATTTTCCTGGGATGAAAGTCTGGGATATAAGTTTAAGGGAACCGAATTTTACAAGCCATTAACACCGCACATTTCCTCTTTATCTTGGACATACCAGATAATTTCCAGCGTATCCGTTTTCGTAATTAAAATTGTTTCCTCTATACAGCTAATTTTGTTTTGTGTTATATTTTCATTATAAATGAGGTTGCTAGTGGCTACTCGTTAATAGTTAACTTTACTGAGAATGCGTGGATTAAGAAATTTTTTTTTAATTCTATGGAATAATTAATAATAATTTATGGTTTTGTTTTTTGCATAACATGCAGTAATTGAATTATAAATCAATACTGTTAGATTTATATAAATTGTTATTTAAGCGTCATACCTCAAATAACAGAAACCCACACTCCCTGAAATTTTTCCATTATAAACTATAATTAAAGAGATTACATCTAATCTAAAGACACTTTTAATATTAGAATATTGTGAATTACACAAAATATTACAAAGTTGTTCTTCTTGCATCCCAATTACGAGTTTGACTAATGGGTGTTCTCTTTAATTCATTCCAGAAACGTAATATCAAACCCATATTCTGGGTATTTACTGTCTTTATGGAAGATATTCGTATACAAAATTTCGAAAGTACTGGGTAATGAGACAATGAGACTTAATTGGTGGTCATTAACATCACGTGATCGATATTTTTTTCTTCCTATTCCTTTTGAGAAACATAGTTGGAATAAAAAAATAAGAATGCGACCAAAACAATTTTTTTATTTCGTTTTGACATTTCGGCCAAAGCTTTCTTATGCTGCATTTAATTTTAAGATTGAAGTTCGCACGTTTTTTATTTTCAGTATGGTCGAATACATACAATTCCCCTCTCTCGTACTGTCATGTTACTTTCTTATTTCCAACTATGGTTACAATGCATAATTAAATGCATCCAAACTAAAATATTTTTGTAATTAGATGGGGGAATTGCACAAAATATCGCAAAGTTGTTTTTGTAGTATCAAAATTCCGAATACGACCCATAATTACAAATGTGAAATTTCTGACAAAATTTAAACATATGTATAAATACGAATCTTGTCAACAGGTAATATTTGAAATATGAATTAAGATGTTTCCCAAAATCCTAAAAAAAAGCGATGTAAATCTTGTATTGTGTGACAATCTTGTAAGTAATGACTTGTGGTAAGTCTATCGGTCTTACAATACTGACTTTCGGTCTTACAATACTGCTCTACCCTTAAAAAGAGTTAGTTGTTAATCGAAGGCCAATGTAGACCTTGAGGTTTGATCATAAATAAAGAGGCACAAATGTAATTTGTATAGAAAAGTGAAATATAAAATATATCACTCACACAGTAAAACACAAGAAAAATATTTTTGTTTCAGTGCTAGACAATTATCCGTGAGTTTTACTATGTGAGTGCTTGGCAATGTCGACTAAAATTTGGCAACGAAATTTTATTATTAATTTAATAGTTTAGCTAAATCTATCTATGGCGTATAGGTTTACCCAATGTGAACTTATTAATAATAATGTTTATAGGCAATTTATTTTATTTGTAGATCTTGGAATTTAACACATAATAATTTTGATAGTAAAATTGTATACAAATGATATTCAAATAGTATTGAACCAATTTTGCAAATTGAACCAATTTTGCAAATCATTATTATACAGATTAAACAGATTGCAGCTCAGTTGCGATAAGATCGGTTGAGATGATGGAGTAAACCAGTAAATTTTTCCCTATCTCTTCGTAATAATTTTCATCATCAAGATTTTCACCAGTTCTTTTTCCAAAAGCAGGTTGGACTTGTTTTTGAAAGACAAAAAGAAATTGTTTTAGCTCCTCTGATATACCCGCACCGAGCGAACAAACCAGTTGGCTGTATATCGCTGTTTATAAAAAAAACAATATTTTCTCTTGATACTTCAGATAAACATACCAAAGTTTTGGGATGTAAAAATGAAAATATTTCCATTATTTTATTCTCGCTGGTAAATTAGAGTCTCGCTGGTAAATTGATGCTAATATCTAACAATGCATTGAATACTGAAATTTGAAAATCCTTAATTTTATCTTCAATGGAATCATATGACAGTCCGTCAAAAACTTTTTTGTTCGACGTAACCATTTTGGAAGTAAGCCATTTTGCTTTACTTATATTTTTTAAATAATTAGATTACACCAAATAAAATTACAATGCGAGGGGCTCCAAATTCTATTTGAAAGATGTTTCAATGCTTCAATTTACTTTTGGTATAAGGATATTCGATCATATTACTCCATATTCAAGTACTATTCTAACCAGGGTATATTCCATCTTTGACTATTTATTTTAAAATTTCTCAAGACCAAGCAGCCATTTTATCTGGTTCGGACGTTCTTGTTCAGTAGGTTTCATTCTTCTATTTATTACCAGCCCAAGAAATCACTATCATCCCAGAATTGTGTTAAATGTATGATGTAGGATTACGAATCAATAATCAAATTACCTAAATTTGTATGAGAGTGCTGCGTAATACAAAACGAATTATTACAAAATGATCCACAAAATTTTAGAGAGCCAGATTAAACGCCTTTCTATAATTCTATATAGTCAGTACGTGAGAAAATCTCTCTGATATGATTTTGGGTTATAGATATCTCTCATACAGATTTTGGTAATTTTGGCTAATTTCTCTAGCCTTGATCAACGACATTTTACAAGAAATATATTTGCAAATTATATATTGGTTTCTGATCATACGACTATGGCCAAAGTAATAAAACGAACTACACAATGTGATTAGAATTAGAGTTAACAATTGAGATAGTCTCAAATGTTGACTATTCTTCTCTTGCGCTCGATGCAATTTATCAATGACTTGTCAAATTGATGGGTTACCCAACATTTAAAATATTTACCGCCTTTGCTGTTTTATGTGTAATGTTCTAAAATAGTAATAATAATAAACAGTGTTTACAGTCCATTACTGGCCCCTTACTGTGTCAACAATCTGTCTCCAACGGTTTCGATCTTGGGCTTGGTCTTCATACTGTCTTAGGCAATCTGAAGAAGCCAAGTCTTTCTCTGATCTCGATATTGTACAGAGCTCGGTATTTGCCATCTACTTCGCGTTTTGGGCCGTAAATCACTCGCATGACTTTTTTCTGAAATGTAAGGAGCCGTCTCTCGTACTCATTCGTCAGCGCCCAAATGTTCTAAAAAATAAATTAAATTCTCGTAACTTGTATTTTAACCTTTTTGTTTTTGTTTAGGCTCAAAATCATTCAGTCAAGTCTCAAACCAAAAAAAAAATACTCCATATATTTGTTAGAAAATATTGTTTGCACCCAGTGCATGTAGAGATATGTAGAGTTTACGAATTATTGGTATAGACTAATGTTGGGTAAGGTAGTGCCCACTCCATTTATTTAGTTCCACACCGTTCATTTCACCGTCCAGGAAAAAAATTATTTATAAAAATCAGAAATTTATTGACATTTACTGTCTAGTACTGATACAAGTCCATTTTTCGTTTGTTTTACTATGTGGGTGCTTGAAAAGATCGATTAAAATTTTTTTTTTTTAATTTAATTTATGGAATTTTATAAAAACATTAAATTTTGTTACAAAAATTTTACTTGACCTTTCCAAGCATTCATATAGTAAAACTCTCGAAAACTTGTCTAGTAACCATACAAGACAATTTTTCATGTATTTTATTACATTTGTGTTGGGAAAGGTCGGCTAAAATTTGATATCACGAAATTTTAATAGTTTGGTAATCGTATTGGCTACTGTATTCCTACTACTCAGACGATAATTTAATTAGAGTAGAGCCGTTTTTAGTTTTTATGTATAAATTTTCAAACTGGTTGGTAAACTATATAATTCTCACGGTAAAGATTTGTTTGTTGAAAGTTAACTTCTGTGATTTTGAAATTTTGCATTGACGGCAAATATTTGATTATCTACAATATTTAAAAAAAAATGCCGTTTTACCATTTTTAGCCGTCTAATAACGTATAACGAAAAACTCATTTTACCCATCATGAATTGAAATTACATATTTTAATTAATTAATTTTATTATTGTGGGTGAGGATATTAAAGTGCGGCTGGCAGCTGGCAGTCGTTCTTTGTATCCTCTAAGGCCACTGCTAAAATCTAAACACTTATCAAGTGCCGTGAAGCTGAAGCTTTACAAAGCGTTGATCAGGCCCGTTGTTATGTTTGGATGTGAAAGATGGGCGCTGACGGATGAGTACGAGAGATGGCTCCTTACATTTGAGAGAAGAATCATGCGTGTGATTTACGGCCCTAAACGCGAAATAGATGGTACATACCGAGCTCTGTACAATTTCGAGATCAGAGATCTGATGAAGATCCCCGATATTGTACATGAAATAAGATCTCAGCGAGTACGCTGGCTCGGTCACGTTCTGCGTGCTGATCCGGAACGAATTGTGCAGCGATCTCTGAAAGGAGAGCCACCATATGGTAGGCGCAGAGGTCATTGCAGGCGACGATGGCTCCACGATGTAGAGAACGACTTGGCCTCTTCAGATTGTCTAAGACAGTATGAAGACCAAGCTCAGGATCGAAACCGTTGGAGCCAGATTGTTGATTCAGTAAGGGGCCAGTAATGGCCTTTAACACTGTTATTATTATTATTATTTATTATTGTATCTATGATTTTGCAATATTCTTGCGAGCCGGACCCACTTTAAATATTGAAAATGTATTGTACTTGATTTTTCAATTAGGCACGATACTCTTGAAAAGAGAAATTTCAATTTTTTTGAGAAGAAAGTCTGGGCTAACTTTTTACGTCCTAACGCATCCTTATATGTGCAATAAATAAATAAACAAATTTAATCTACTGGACATTGTGATTGAGATACGGGGCGAAGTGTTCAACCAATTTTTGTTTTTAAACATGCCAGAAGAAGCTGCTCAAACGGATGTAACATTGTGTCCTTTAGAAACGGATTCTGTTCTTAGGCGCGGTAGTTTTTTCACTTTTAGTTTTGAGGGCATCTAGAATTCTCAGACACGGTTGCTGATTACCGACTGTTCTGGATTTAGGTTAATTATATACAGTTGGTTCAACCCTTTTTGTTAATTATAAACTCCAGCAAGCAGAATTTTCTTGTAAGCTCTGTCCTTGTGGCGCTGGCTATTGCTGGTCACATTAATATTTTTAACATAGATGCAGTTGTTGCTGCATTTATGGCGTTTTATTATTCAAGTCTAATTATAAGTATACATACACTTAATCCCTGAAGTAAAAAAATGTAAGTGGTTTTTATGCCGAAAGCAACCGCATGTTTTTGGTTTTATTTCGGTTTGATTTTTAATGCATCCATAAAATATTTATAATGCTTTTACATTTTCTTGAAGTTAATATTGTAAATTTTAAGTAGGTAAATAAATCAAAATGTCCTTCAACATGTATGGCTGGATACATTTATTCCTATCATGTTATCGTTATGAAAATACTAATAATTTTTTAATTATAGTTTTCTGGAGAACTATCAACGAATATATTCCATTTTTATAACTGTAAAACGACGGTTAGTATAAATGTCAATCAAGGTCACGAAACAAATTAAAATTCTTTCTCTTATAACTTTCATATACATATACAGTTTTCCATAATATAGCTTACAAGAAAAACACATTGAGCTTTTTGACTAACTCACCGTGTAAAAAAATAAAATTAATTATAAAATGTGCATTTGTTAGCTCAACTACTTAATTAGAATACTAATATTGAATTTGCATAAATATAGTTATGTACATATATATACCGAGACTTTAAAATAAAGCTCATTTCTTGATATTGATTGATGAGTTGGGAAAAAAATTAAAAGCTGTTTTAAACTAACAGGCTGTTCCAACAATTATTGATCAAAAATATATGTTTTTTTGTAAAAGTAGAAAATAGTCTAAATAATTAAATTCCGATTCGGAACCTGATCAATATGAATGCATGACCGATCATCAAAATGCTAAAAACTAACAAAGGTGTTAGAACTTCTATCATCAACATATTATTTAGATGCACTTACTCGCATGTACATTGTACATACTAACATACGTATTTTTAGTCTAAATGAAATAGATGACCTTAGGCAACCATGGTGAAATGGAATGTAAATTGTGTAATATCTGTAAGTGTGGTCAGCGTATTTATGAACGAGTATATAATATTTTTTTACTTAAAGATTATGATCATGTCGAAATTACCAATACATTGATAGTCCCATTAATTTAATATCATAATTCAATGTTGATGACGACACCATTATCATCTTATAAATATATACTAATTAAATATGCCATAATTATTATATTAAATAATTAATTATACATCTGTATATTTTTTTTTTGTTCTTCTAGCTTGCAGTTACTTGTTAAAACTACAACACATAGGCAACCAACGTACATACTTTTAAAAATGACTATTTTTTGTGATTTTTAAAAGTAATAAGATAAAATAAGAAAAACAGCATATTTAATTAACAAACTATTAGTAACCATTTATATTTACTCAATTTAGTGGAAATTTAACCGAGTAAAATAAGTACTATACCGAGAAAATTATACGAACATCAATTCCAGGTAAGGAGAATTATATAAATGAATTGTAATATTTTTGTTATTTACTTTTCTTATTAAATGTTTATTGTAATTCAATTGTTAAATGAAATTTATGAATACATAATTAATGTATTAATGTATTCTATTGGCGCGATGACAGCTGATAGGTTAATTTATTTGAACATTAAACTTCGATTTTTCATTAACAGTTTGCGTCACTTATATGCATCAACAATTTATCACTTTATCGTACTTACAAGTGTGCTTAATGCCCTTATTTAGGGCCGATTGATTTTTCGTTGCTCAGAAGCTGATCTCGCACGATCTAATTACTTTCAATAAAAGCGAATGTATATGGATTAGTGTCGTTAAAATGCACAATTGATAATAATGGGTGATCAAATTATTTTGAAATCAATTTATTATTCAAAAATTGTATTTGTGACGTAAGTTCGGTTTATGACATTGAATATTTGAAAATAATTTCTTTTAAATGTTGTCCGCGACGCACTCTTAGATGATCCGTTAATGGCGCGTGTTATGTTCGCTTTTAATGCAGGAATAGATTGTGGTTTATTGAAATAAACAAGTGATTTCAGATACCCCCATAAAAAGATACGTTGTACCATCCTGTTGAACCCACAAGTCGGCTACACCAATATCTTGAATTTTTTGGCATACAAAATTCATTGATCATTCCTCTGTAGTTTACGCCATTGACGTTTACAGGCTGTCCTTCCGCATTTTTAAAGAAATACGGTCCAATGATGCCACCTGCCCATAAACCACACCGAACAGTGCATTTTTCAGGATGTATTGGAAGCTCTTCTGGCTGTTCATCAGCCCAAATATGATAATTTTGTTTGTTGACGTATCCCTTCAGCCAAAAATGGGCTTCATCACTGAACACAATTTTTCGATAAAAAAAACTTGAGATAGCTTGCGAACGGCGACGAATTGATTGATTGCGTTCTTCACGTACACTTTCAGCTACAACAGCAATATTCACATTAGATCGACTTGTACGCACTCTAGTTGGGTGATGAATATCGAATAATGAAAAAGTGATTCGAAATTTATTGATTGTTTCGCGGATAGTATGTTCAGTTGGACGATTATGAACAACTTAAAATGGTCGAAGAGCACGAAAACAATACTGAACACAAATGTTATATGAACATGACAGTTGTCACGCATGAATCCCAATGAGAATCCCAATTGGAAAAAGTACCTCCTATTAGATCACTCTTTATTTACTGGTGTGAAGTTTATTAGAAAAAATATGTTTTGCGTATGTAATGGTAACGAAATATCATCTTACTTTACTTTTAAATTAACAAAATTTTGCTTAATTCAATTAAAAACTAAAAAACTAAAAATTAAATTTTCCATCATGTTGCCCATACAGTTTATGATTATTTGTGCCAAACCAGATGAATAAGCGACCTCTCCCCCCCCCCCCCCAACTATGGTTTCATGAATTTTCAAAAATACTCAACACTAAAAAAAGTGACATTTTGCGTTTGATTGCCAAAAACAGATAATCGTAGGGATATAACATATAAAATAAATTCAAAGAGATTTATGGCTGGTAATAAAATAGACCGAAGTTTAATGGCCTCCAAGTAATACATCGGTTTACTTAGGTCGATGGCCTCTACGTAGAAATTTTTTGGAATTTTGTTATGATTTCTGACCAACATAAACGAATTATGCATGGTAGTGTATAATACCTATAAGTATAAACCTAATAAGTCCTAAATCCAATTCCGATTGAATTTCGTTAATTTTAATATTATACCTGGTATACTTGGGTCAACGTTGACTATGCCAAAGCAGTAATTATAATTTCGGTACTAAGGACTACAAGTGCCCATGTAGTCTAATTGAATTGCACAATATAAAAAAAATTCAACATGTTTAGAAATATTTTGGAATATTACAAACACAGCTGAATTGAATCGTGCTCAAAATGTTTGATTTATTAAAGCATGTTAAAATTAAATCTGTTTGTTTAATACATGTTGAACCATTACCACCGTATCTTATAAAATGTTTAATAAAGTTATAAAAAATGCAACTCATTTTCGTTCGCTTTAGCATTCAAATTCTCAAAATCTCTTAATACAAGAATCAAAACCACATGTGGAGAAAATATTAATTTTATTATTGCTCTCATTTTGAAAATAAAAGCCATTCGTTTAAAATTTGTAGAGTCGGTCCTACAAAGATATTAACTCTGATTAATCAAAATAAAAAAAAATTCTGCGTTTTCTCATATAAACAAACCAAAAATTCACGAATGAGTGATTTCAATGTGTAAATGTGTGTTTGCTCGACTATTGCATCCTATTATGGCATAAAAGCATCCTATTATGGCATCCACCAAAAAAGCACCCGAATTCTGAATCTATCCACCCAACGTCATGTTTTTGGTTCATATTGATTGCTAGCGCCACCAGTGGCAGTTTAAATTGCTTTTATTCATAAGTATATTAAGATCCAATTAAATATAGAGGTTTTCGTAATAACAGTAACAACTACCAAGTAAAAGCTCCTGAGTGCACTGTTAATGGAAATTTTCTTTACAAGCGATTCACGAACATTTTTGTAATATCGTTGGTTTCCAGGTACAATTTTTGATTTAATTTCTATACAATGCATCCAACGGTATGCGTGAATGCACAGGAATCGACTGTAACGAAAGGTACGGCATTACTTGAGCCAAACATATTGCTGACAATGCAGTGGTGCCATAAAATATTATTGTTATATTTTTGAACTAAATTTGTGTATGGGCCTCTAATTGGTTTGCGTCTTTGATAAGTTATGGTTCTAAATGCATTTGGTATATTTGAACTGCAGTCATTTAGGGGTAAATAGGCAAATATAACAAATGTATGCTAGATGGGAACACTATTTGTCACGGTGAGGTGATTTTATAGGTTGTGGTTCGTTTTTTTATGTGTGATATTTCGGTCTAACATTTTGTTTGGAATGGAGTAGTTTTTTGCAAGGAAGTTATGACTAAAACTGTATTAACTTTTTATTTATGTAAATATGTTAGTGTTGACAAATAAATAGATTGCCCACGTTCGGGCGGATGAATTTTACTTTATATTTTAAGCATTTAAAACTTCTGTCCATCGAATAGTAAATACTCATTATATATATAAATATAAATAAAACTTATATTAAACTATAATTAGATAAATTACATGGTAGTATAATTAAAATTTGGTTTAGAATTTTGGATATCAAACACCATTGAGTATTTAATCTTACATTAAAAAATGACTATTCTTACACATTTAAAATATTTAACTTTTTAACCGATTGGCACACACACTAAGAACTATGAACTGAAAGAAATATTAAAATGTACCTAGACCGCATCTCTTTTCGCTTTGGGTGGAGCTGTGTGTCAATTAGTTAAAAATATTATAAGATTTAAAATAGAGCGGAAATATTGACAAAACTCAAATGAATCGTATACTTGCATATCAGACCAGCAGTTTTGACAATGGTAGTTACACGTAGTATTTATTATTAACCTCGAGTATCCCATTTGAATAATTTAAAAAATAAACAAAGTGTTCACTAGCATATTGTTGTCAACCAATTTTGTTAAAAAAAAATGCAAATCGATATAGTTATCTTAAACACGTATCTATAGACGTGATATAGTTATGTAATTTTTAAATTTGTTAGCAACAGCGAAAATTTTAAAATTTCATTTCGAAATTAAGAAAGTATTATATATATTTTGATTTTAGCAAATGTATTTATAACATAATTTCACGACTTGAGTCGCGTCTTTATAAAAATTTGATCGATTTTAATAAAATTCCAAAATTTTAACAAAATTTCAAACGAACTTCAAGGTTTTTTTTTCAAATGCTTCTAAATGTTAACCGATGATGGCGAAATTTCACATGTTCGATCGAGATAGGATCAGAAATTGTTTATTAGATAATATTAAGAATTATGGCCACCAATATCACAAAAATAAAATCTGAAATTTCCTCTCAAATACAACGGAAGGTATAATTTATACTGAATTGAGCGTTGATATGGGCGTTCAAATGGCTTCATTGCCGTAAGCCACTTCTTAATTTCCTGATTTTTAATTTACAAGAGACTTCTCAAATGTCATTTTTAATCTGACCTTTCTTTAACAGTCCGAAATTTTAACAGTCGTTTATTTTTCTTAAAAATCAAGGCTAGTTCAAGGTTATTTTTGAAAAATAGTGATATGTTTATTTTAATTCAACATACTAACTCCACGATTACTAATGGAATGTAAATCTGAAAAGTGGTCTCCTCGTGTCCTATTTCAACTGATTATTTACGGCCTTTAATCGTTATTTATTTCTAGCAGGATGGCGTTACGTGCTACCATAAGTTACTGTGGCAAACGTCCCCAAAAGTGTTGCACTGACATTAATTTGCCGTCTAGATCATGCGGTGTTACACTTCTAGATGTTTTCCTTTGGGCTCTGTTAAAGATAGAGTCTATGCCAATGCTCCACATACATACTCGTATGATTCAGTACTTAAAGATGATACCCGATCTGTTACTGTAGAAATTGAGCCTCATTTATGGAAAATAGAAAATTCTGTAGGAAAGGCGATGATATTTAGAAAAAAACGATATCCAGGCATTACAAACCATGGTGCTAACAACAAAGCTAAACTTCATTACAGAAAAATAAGATTTTTTTAGCTAATTGGTTTTGGTTGGCTCCATTGGTTTTGCTCTAGAGTTAAAAATGATGTACAAATTGTATGCACAAACGGAAAAATGTAAAATCCCACGCAAGCAATAGTGGTAGTTGAACATAATTTTAATTATATACATGTTGTACATACTTACCCATGCGGGAATCAGCGGATGTGATTATTGATTTTTATGTTCTTTATTGTATTATAGTTATTACATGTAATTTGATAATATTTTAGTTATTGATTACTATATCTGTTCTAGTGCACATTAATGAAATATAATATACGATGACATTGGCCATGTAAATTTATTGCATGCGATCTCGTAAAATGCATATGAGATAATACTAAATCATGTGACTGTATCCATGTGTGTTACATCCGTTCCACGTGCAACCCTCAAATTTCAGCTATCTAGGGTGTTTCGCTCAAATATGGTAATAAGGTGTATGTATCTAACAGCTAATAAGGTGTATGTATCTAACTCTATATTGCGTGGAATAAAAACGTTTAGTACCGAATTGCTTCATAAGCTTGGTTTAACGTTTTGATCCAACAAATAGCAAGAGCAGAAGCCGTATTCTTAATAATAGCGGTAAATGGAGAAAATAAATATGATTAGGAGTGAAATTGAAGAATATGTACATGATTAATTTATTTTAGTGATATAATTCTGTACGGAATTAAACAGAACCGGATTATCTGAAAAAAAACAACAACCTATTGTGATTTTTGCTTTACGTATATATTATTGCACTATAGTTATACTTTTTATTTATATTGAATTATAGTACCAATTTTACATAAACTTGGTATGGTGCAGATATCTCATTTTTTCACATTATGGATTGCATTAATTGGATATAGATATGTGCAAAATATCTTTTTATTCGATATTTTATTTTCACCTCTATCATGACCTCCGGTGAGTGGATATTTTACCTCCACGTTGAAATTCATATTATGAGTTCCGGTGGAGTGGATACATTTTCGAAATTTTTCCACTTTAATATTTTGTATCATATGTTTTCAGTGGATTTTTTATTTTCATAGTTTCTCCGTCAAAAATGGGAAAAGGTGCATTTTTCAAATAACTTTTTATATTTATTTTCGAAACATAATTGTTTTATATTTATGCTCAAATAGGCTTTCTGATCGTAATATATGATGAGGGTGATAATTTAAATATGCGCCCCAATAATTTTGTAGCCTCAAGTACAAATTAGCGACGATGTGTATAAATATTCTGAATGTTAACTTATATGATCAGATAGCTGGTACACTACAATGATTACGGGATAAGCTCTGTGGCATTTTAGTAATGAGTTTAGTAAAAAATTATGATCGGAAATACGAAAATGTTGCAAATTCTCAGACAAAGTAATTTTTTTCAAAATGTCCTCCGTGGTAGCACTATTGGAATAGTTGTCGAAAATAACCAGCGAAATGCATTTGGTACATACAACGAATACAAATATTAACACCCTATAATTTGTATATGGGAGGCCCTTGAACCTCGATCTCGATCATTGTGTAAATAAATCATTTTGGATTACTATACGAAGTATTGAATTTGATTTAAAATGGTATAGAATGGTCGATCCAAATATAAACCGAATTTGTTCCAAAAATTGGTATGGGAACCCGGATCTCTGAGCCAACCATTTTGAAATTTAAATAAATTAAATCTTCCAGCTGTGATAAAACTATACATTTTTCAGATTTCAGCAATTTGCGGTTTGAGTACGTTGGTTAAAACAACATCAAAATGGTTCATACAGAACTATATATTGAAAGTGTAAATTAATTAAAGCAATGCTTGTTTGCCGTCCTCGAAAGTTTTTCGTCTGAATTTCTTCCGGCTAGTCATTTTTACGAAAGCAGCATATTCTGCTAAATGTATATAATATAGGGCAA
Organism: Tipula unca; assembly: GCA_951394425.1. Taxonomy (NCBI): domain Eukaryota; kingdom Metazoa; phylum Arthropoda; class Insecta; order Diptera; family Tipulidae; genus Tipula; species Tipula unca. Next base: position 94,446,077 of record OX596382.1, read on the forward strand.
AAGTCACAAGCAATACAAATTTTTCTAATGAAATAACGATGCTCATTATGAGAAGGCCGTACAATAATGATGTGTTCCATCAACACCTGGAAATCCGGTTCTATTAAAAACGTCGATTGCACCAAATATTTTTCGTCATCGGATTGTCGAAAACAAATCCACTTCGGCCATAACTCAGTAAAGCAAAAATGGTTAATTGAGAATAGCTACCAGTGGCCCTATTCTGGTTTTCCCCCTGAATTGTGGAAAAATATTTCAATAATTACCAACTACAATAATTCCCAACTTTTTATTCCATTTTTCCCCAAAGTGTATTCTGCCCAATTGGGAATAATTTTCCCATAAAAATGTCAGCAGTACAAATGTTTACCACTAAATTACAATTTGCTGCCAATTTATTATTATAAATAAAAAGAAAATTTGAAAAATAGAAAAATTGAATTAAATTTATTTAATATGTCACGATTAATTCGCCTTTTGGATGATGATCTATGTAGAAAACTTCGGTATAATTTACGCATTAGGCGTAAATATTTGCGGGATACCTCAAATCCCTTCGAGATTCACGAAGCGGAGTTTATTAATATATATAGAATGCCCCAGTATTTGGTTTTGGCATTAAAAGAAGACATTGATTCTTTTATGAAGGTCTCAACTAGGATTACCATCCGTCCTCTTTTTAGAGGACATGTTCTCTATTGTAATGTTGCACTTTTGTCCTCTTTTCATTTTAAATTGAAAACTTTTTGTCTCTTTTTCCTATTATTTAATTTATAATTAAATATTTCATAATTTGGGTGTATACAAAAATCCTTTTGTAGTTTTTAGTTCAAATTTTATTTTATTTTGACTATTTTTAGTACAAATATTGTACTGCTAGTTTAAAATAAAGTGATCCCAGTTTTTTTTTAATTAAAATAATTTTAATTTAAAACGTATAGAAAACGTTTTGTTGATTTTAACTTCTGTGTTATTTTGAATTAATTATGTCATCAAAAAAACCAATGACGAATCAATAGTTGAATGGATCAGCTGAAATAACAAAATTTCTTTCCACATTTTTAAAATATGACCCATAAATAGATAAAATTGCAGCCGTTGAGGCTACATTAGCCTATCATGTCGTGCGGCATCAACAAAGCATCATGTCAATGGATTGTACCACTTGGTTGCAATCACGACGCTATGGAAATATTTCCGGTTGTGATTACATACTTTTCACACAATTCTGAACTGATAAAGACGATGGTGGACATCAGATCTGTACCAAACGAAATGGCAGAAAACATCACTAGTGTTTTATTTGAAATTTTAGAAAAATTTCAATACACCAATAAATACATAGCGTTCGGCTGTGACAACTGCCACACGAATTTTGGGGGGATTCGAAGGACCGGTCAAGACAATATATTTGCTCTATAAAGATAAATCTTAATCTACGAAATTTAGTTGGTGTCGGATGTCCTGCCTATATATTAAATAATTGCATAAAGCATGCCACGGATTTGTGGCTGACGGATATTGAAACATTAATTGGAAAAGAAGTGTCCTCTTTTTTATTTACGTTTAGTGGTTATGCCCTTTTTTGTTACGCTCATTGTCCTCTATTCAATGCATAAACTTATGGTAACCCCATAGTCGCAACGTTTCGAGTCTCTGTACACGTTTTATGAACGTTATTTACACACAAACTAATTAAACTTTCTTCCTATATGTACATATATGTAGAGACTTTCCAAAAGGGGGTGGGTATGAATTACCTAAATTGCGTATCGCAAAGTGTGATAACTCGATGTACTCGCATAATTTTGTTAAACTTAACCGATACATAAAATTTCCACAATCGCCAACAGAAATTAATGAAGTCAAAATGCAGTAAGTGTTTGTTTTAACTTTTTAATAAGCAAGTTTTTTCAAACTCTAATAACTTTTCTTTTCAGATTCTATGAAAAGTTAAATCTTGCCGGCGTAATTGGTTGTATCGATTGTACTCTTGTATTTTTATTATTATTTTATATTTTATAATTTTAAAAGAATTTAAATGATGTTTTATTTCGATTTTGAAATATAATATTCACAATTCCCAACTAATTCCACAATCGCCAGAATTCACTTTGGTGAAAATATTTCCAAACTGTTAGAAAAACGCCAAAAATTCCCAATTCCCGGGGAAAAACCAAAATAGGGATACAGGAAATCTTAGCCAACACTGTTTTGGTAGATTACCTTGTGCACAGAAACAAAGCGTGGTACATAGCTATAGCTATTTTCAAAAAAATTGAGATCGATGTTGATACATATTGCGCTATTCAATAATCCAATTCCTCCAGTATGACAACCAAAACAAGCTTGGAAATCTAAAAGAAAATTTAACTATAAATTTATATAGATAGCAACTTTTGAAAATAAGAACCACATTGAGAAATCTTTAATTTTTTTTAGTGAATTTGAATAAAAACAGACAAAACTTTAAACAATATATTGAAACGTCAAAATAATACAAGTGGAATAATTTTAATACAGGTAGAACTATTGACCGAAACTTTCCCTATACAGCAAGGCAGGGATGGGCGAGGTAGATTACGCCGTTCTATCTACGCGCTTGTCGACACGTAAAATATTACGTAGATTACTTGGCAATATTTTTTTGTCAATGTCAACAATTAAGACAATGTCAACAACCTACGATATTTAAGCGATATGAAATAAAATACAATATTTTGTAAAATAGCGATTCAGTTAAGCCGTAAAAGAAATTAAAGAAAATGTTCAAATTAAATCGGGAACCACATACCATACTATAACTTTGGAAATATATGTTGAAATAAACAACCAAAAGGTTTAATTAAAGAAAGTTTATGCACTAAACGTTCGGATTGGTCTAAATTTCAAATTTTGTTATAATGGATAAAGTCAAGCACATGTTGTTCAATACTCCCCATGAGATTCTGCACAACTTCTGATGTGATTTATTCAGGCCAAAACTTTGGTTCTAGACTGGTTTATCACAGCCAGTTCATCGCAAACAATTAACCGTCACCTTTTCAAAACACGGTAAACAATATAAGATTAGGCTATTTCTTGATCGATTAGGATAAATCTCAACATATTGGATGGAAATGCGATTTCAAATTTATTTTTGAATAAAGTTCTGGATAACTAGTTTTGATAAAACTCAGCATGTTGAAGGGGAATGGGAGTATAGAATGATTTTAGAATGAAGTTATGGCTTACCTATATACTGTAACTTAATTAAACTATTTCTTAACCGATTCTGATGACATCCGGCATGTTGGATTGAAATGGGATGGTAAATTGATTTTTGGATAAAGTTCTAGAAAATTATTAATTGTGGGGAATAAAAAATTATTTTTGTATGATATTGTGAAATATGGCCAACTGGCATGAAACTAGGCTATTTCTGTAAAAGTTAAGTCAAGGTAAATTTAATTTAATTTAAAAATGTTTTTGTTTTTGTTTTCAAATGAAGGCAAATCTATCCCGAATAATATAAATTATATGTATTACACTAATTTTAAGGACAAATTTTCATAAAGAGGATATACTTTGTTACATTAAGCGAATGGAAATTCTTTTATAAGTGATGAAATTTAATCTTAATCAGTGAAAGCCAATTCGAAAACTATTCTAATTCATATTCCAAAACTTATCTCAATAATCATGTTAGAATTTTTATTTCAACCGGACATATTGAATAACATCATAATCGGTTATCGAATAATCTCAAAATTCATTTTTAAATCCTGTTTCTAGAGAAATGGGCCAGCTTTATACTAGTTGGACATATTCAAGAATTGTATTAAAAAAATATGTAATCCCATTTTTTTCAAATCAAAAATCACTAAAAAACCCTATTTCCTTTATTTCTTTAAAATATCATTTACATATATCCCAATGTCGAGTTCTATCATATAGAACTATAGTTAAAAAATAACTTTGTTCAGTGGCCCAGTTTCCAACATGTCAAATTTGATAATAATTTAATAATTAATTGTCGCGCTGAATTGCGATCACTATTCGCAATGAATTGCTTGAGATGAATTCCTGTCGCGATGAAATGTTATCGCGTTGATTTGATTGCGACGAATTTCTTATAATGAATTTCATACGATAAATTGCTTGCGATAAATCGACTGGTTACCAAACTTTAATCATGTTAACCAATTATACCCGTTGAATCATGTTAACCAATTATAATCAAAATACGTTTCTGTAGATATTCTTTTATGTACATATTCGACGCTACTGTTGAGAATGTCACAAAGGCCTGTGAAAGACCATGAGTCGACAACTGTAAATCGCTTGCCATCCAACTCTTTTTACAAATTTATCCTAAGTTGAAGTGGTTATATTTAGCGGGAGCGCATTGTCATTATTTTTGGCAAGATATATATTGTGACCTGCTAACCTATTTCAAATCCACTTTCACACACGTTTCGTTTTCCAACAAACCACATTCATTAAATTTTGTCAAAATTATCTACATTATTGACGTTGTCTACGTTGTCGACGTTGTCTATGGGTTGTCGACACGTCCACGTAGAAAATAATAGATGATGCGTAAACGCCCATCCCTGCAGCAAGGACACAAACCTAAAAATTAAGTACGATCGTATTCAGAAATACCCACATTTGCAGTCGTAACGTGTTTAACTTTCGTATCGTAACACGAAAGGTATCGTATTCTGAAATAGTGGCCATGGTAAGTTAAGTTAAGCCCATCCATGTCAATTATGGCGGTTGAAAATTTCATGTTTAATTTTTTTATACACAAACAAATACAAAAACCATATATAATATCACACGATATAAAAAGACCATAACTATGCAACAATTAACACTTCAATGACTAATTAACGTTTACTGGTTTGAAAAAATTATTAATTTGTACAATTACATATTCAATCAATCAATTAAAACGTAGAAATACATTTTTTATAAAAAATTTTTCCTTTCTAAATATTTAGTTACATTTTACACCACTTGTAATAGGATTAAAACTAAAAGCGATATAATTTATTTCATTATTCTGGTATTATTAATACAAATAAATAATAAATTTTTTAATTAACTAATTAAAATTTAAATCAAAATTGTATTGAAAACAAAATACCAATGTATAAAAAAATGAAAAATAATTTACAAACCATTAATTGGGTTTCGCTTGCTACACAAACAAATAATAAATTTTACTTTTCGTTGATCCCACTAGAGTAGAAATAGTTTTTACAGATATAATATTTAAAAAACATTGATTTTTTAATTTATATTTATTGTCAAATACGATTGAATACAGTTATTTAAATATTACAGATTTACTGGCCTATGAATTATTATTAAATGACACATGTGCTATGTATAAATTTAAAATTGCGGTTACGTTAAACGGAGACTACCTACAACGTGTGTTACTGTTGTTACATTTTTTCTGCTATACCCAAACCGCCATGAGTGGGTGCTTAGAAAGAATTGTGTGCATCATTTAATAGTATGTGTCGTATATGGACAGAGTGAGTCACTGTAGGTTCGGTCGTCTTGAAAACGAGCAACTGTATGAAGAAATGTACCAAGACAGGGTTGTAATGTGTTGGTGTAATTTAATTTTAAATCGTTTATTGTTTAGATGCATTTTTTAGATAAATTTCATAAACATTGACATTTGAATTATACAAATATTATAAAAACCATTTGACGTTTCAAAACAAAAATTTTGTAAAACTTTAAATTTAGTTTAATTTTAGAATTTAATTGAGAATTCATGAATTTTATTGGGGATATTTAAAAGTTTGCAAATATGCACGGATGAGATGTTTTCGTTTTTATTAATAAACAGTTTTAAGGGCCATAACTGGCTTCAACTATCAGAGTCAACTATCTGGCTCCAACTGTTTCGACCCTGATCATGGTGTTCATACTGTCAAAGACAATCTAAAGAGGCCAGGTCGTTCTCTACATCGTGGAGCCATCGACGCCTGCAACGAGCTCTGCGCCTACCATATGGTGGCTCTCCTTTCAATGTTTTCGATAAAACGATATATATATATATATATATATATATATATATATATATATATATATATATATATATATATAATTATATATATATATATATATATATATATATATATATATATATATATATATATATATATATATATATATATATATATATATATATATATATATATATATATATATATATATATATATATATATATATATATATATATATATATATATATATATATATATATATATATATATATATATATATATATATATATATATATATATATATATATATATATATATATATATATATAGATATATATATATATATATATATATATATATATATATATATATATATATATATATATATATATATATATATATATATATATATATATATTGGTGATACAGTCGGTAAACGCAATGGAAGAATAAAAGTGGAAGTTACAATATCACACCAAAACAAGAAATATTAAAAATTATCTTGGATTTTATACAATTTTGATAAATTTCAAATTGTAAATACAGTACCGATTGAATGCCATTTCAAAAATTTCTTTGAATTTATTTAGTACAGTAACTAGCACAAATTATTTAACACAGTAATTATGTTTCAATCTTATGAACATGCCGAATTCCGTCATAAGAAATGAATATTTAACAAATAGCCTACTTGTATTCTTAAAAACTAAAGTATAATTATTTGTTAGTGTTATTTAAGTCTCAATAGAATGGCAGTCGAGTTTCCAAGAAACTATTTTATCAATAAAGATGGTTTTGTTTTTCATGTTTGTTCATACATAAGTGTTTTGTTTTTAATACAATTTAGATTTGTATTTCAATTAGTTAATTGATAATATTTAATTAAACGTTGATTGGTCTTTGAAGGGTTAATATTGTCATATGTATGTGGATTTTTTGTTTTGGTTTTCGGTTTTTATATTTTTGGATTGGTGGTGATAAATGATATGATGTTATAATTTAATTATTTATCTATAGATTGCTGTTAAGAATCTTACCGAACAACAAGCTTTTTCGTTCATAAATGTAAATTTTATATGTGACTCATACTAGATTATGATATGGAACGTTGCAGGTTTTATTTATATATCGGTGGCTCTGGTTATATGTATATATGTTTACACTCATTGAAGCTTTCACATTTATTATTTATTTTTCTTAATTTTCTTAATTTAAGCAAATATTTGAATTAGATTTTATATGTGTGGTCTAGCATGAAAGGTCGTTTCATATTATTATATAATTTATTATTCCATGATGTAAGTTTTCAATTAACTGAACTAAAAGATTTCTTCTTGTTCCCAAAATAATTCTATTGTACTTCTGATAATAATGTTAAATATTCATGAACATTGATCTTTGAGCTTATCGTCCAGTTACTAGCAACTGTTGGTTTGTGCAACACAATTGAATACATACACATAACAATAGTGTTAAGAATTTGGGGCAAATAATAGATACTCTATTTTCGAAAATCTGCAGGGTGCGGCAGAATAAGGGCTTTTGCAGATATACGTTCATCGGTATAATTACATTCTATCAATAAAAAAAAAAACGTGTACCACCTTGGCATGATGGTGGATAATGAATTGTATTTTCATTACTGCTAAAGCTGAAGTCAATTCTTATTATGCACCAAGAAGAGAGTCTATTACAAATTTTAAAAATTATTCATTTTCCCATTCCAACAAAATGTGGCATTTAAGTTGAATCATAAATTTATTATTATTGTTATTCTTTAAGAACCCCGCTTTGTCTGGCCTTCTGTCCATAAATTAGCTCGAAAAATATTTATCCGATTTTGATGTGACAAAGCCAAAACTAATAGGCCTTGACGATCCTAAAAAAAAGATGCTTTACACAAGATCTATAGATGGTCTTCGGATTGTTTATTGCTAAGGTAAAGAATAATTTTTAACATTGAAACGTTTCCGCATTTTAGTATATAAATTTATATGCTTTCGACGTTGCAAGCAATCCACTTAATAAAAAATATTTCTTTAGAATTGTTTTGTTTACGATTTTTTAATTCTAGTACTGGCATTTCTTGACTAGCACATTTGCAGATTGTGTTTCCTTAATTTTTATATAATTCGTTGCTGCACAATTTGCGCAGATAATCATTGGATCTTTAACGTTTTCCGTATGGCTGCACTAATTATTTTACTTGCTGTCATCGTGTAAGCCTTGACGAATAACGACGGACTCGAAAGTTGTACTTAATTAAGTTTGATTTACAAATGGCTTCTTGGAATAAACAATGATGATGATATAACGCAAGTAACGATATTTTAGAGTTTAATACTCCGTCATTTTTGAGGCTTCTTATTTGGCCAGTTAAGTATATCCCATTTGGTCTCATGCGTGTACAAATCTTGTTTCGTTGGTTTAGCAGCCTTAAGAATTGAATTTTATGTGCCCCTCATATTTTACTGTTTTGCCACTCGACGCGGGGTGGGGATAGGTAATTTAAATATATATTAAGGTAAAATATTTGATCCTTATGTTACACACCAGGTTATTATAGCTCGTAAAATTTTCTAGCTTGCAAGAATGATGCAGATTTTTGATTTTGTTTTTTTAATCCTGAGACCTGACCCTTATCCACTCGATTTCTGTATCTAATTGAGCCTTCGTCCGTAGAGTAAATCTCTTGTTCAGCTTATGTTTGCTTTTGATTTTTAATTTCATTCTCCATATTGTTTTGAGTTTTTTTTTTATTATTTACTTTCTGTATTAGGATGTGGATTTGTAGTTGTAGTTGACTGATTAATTCATTCGTGTGAGTTTTTACATTATCGCTAGTTTGCATTGCTGCATATAACTCTTGTTCTCTCTCAGAGCTTGACTATTGGTTAGGGAACTCGTATTTATCGGTACATTTATTTGTTGATTTAATTCAACATAGCCTGATGCATTTTGTTGTAAATCTTTCTTGCTAAAGGGACTTCTGTGCCTCTAAGGAGATCTTATGGCAGTTCCTTCGAAAAAAGTTTTCGCTGCTATTATTTTGTTGATTGATTTATACCATAAATGACCTGCCCAGAGTCCATTAGGTCAGCCTCCATAGAGGATGGAGTAACCATTTCACTGACAGACCTGGGGTACTACTTCCTTTTGTTTTACTGATTGCATGATGGGCCTTGCTGGTCCGCGGGAGGTATTTTTTGTTCCTCCTGCCATCTGGAGTTATCCACTGAGTTTTAGACTAAAAATGATTTTTGAAGGAAGTTCTGGAATATGCGGCCAACTGGAACGGCACTTGACATACCTAGTTGACGGTTCAACAAAAATCAAGCGCAGCGAATTATTAATAAAAATATTTAGTGTAATTATAGATATTGTACAGAGCTCGGTATGAACCATCTACTTTGCCTTTTGGGCCGTAAAACCAAATATAATATTCAAATTAATGAAATTTAAGAAGAATTAACTTTAATGGCTTAAAACTATTTAATGGCTTAAAACTATTCACTTTGTTGTATTTTTGTAAAACATTCAAGCATAGTTGATTGCTTCATACATTTGTTCTGTATATATTCTTGCTCCAATTTTCGTTCGATAAAAATCACAACCCCTGTTAATTCTTTAGACAAATCGTTGAATACACATCGCCTACAATATCTTCTAATGTTGTTTATCGGTTAATAGTAGATTATCTACGGTTACAAAATCCCATTTTTTTATCTTGGACATATGCTGCTATGAAAGGACAACATTGTGCTAGTTCACTAAATGAAATTACACCATCTTCATCGTACAAATCAGACTCGGTGTCAGTATCACTCTCTAAAAATAATACGACATGTCTAATTCAGTTAGCTTCTGGTTGGCTACTACATCTATCAGTGTTACGACTGTATTTTGACCGCTATCTAAATTTAACAATCTAGACCAATTTTAATAAGAGATTACATCTGTAATGACCTTTAAGGCTCTTTATGACCTTGATCTATCGGCTGTAAAACGAATGATGTGTTTGGTGGCACAAATGATAACTTAATTGCTTTTAAATTGTAAATGTGAGGGTGTGAAGAACATGTGTCGACTAGTAATAAAATCTTGTTCTTTTTTTTTTTGTTCAAGCCTTTTTATTAAGTCAGCTCCTAACAAAGTTATTCTCTCCTTAGACATTTTGCCGCCTACATACTTTTCACCACAGAATTTAAACGTTTTTTCTGGTGTCATTTTATAAAATAAACTCGTTTATTCGATGTTGTAAATTTCATTTGCTGTGTACCCCACTGACATTTTAACTGACAATGTTTTTGTCGTAATAAACGAAAAATATTGACAATTGGTAGTGCAATATAGGTCGTTATATTCAAATTGTCGTAATAACCAAAGTCGTTTTAAGCGAATGTTGTTAAATAGTAAAACTGAACAAATCAATCATTACTTTGAATTTCCGACGTTATAAACGAATTGTCGTTATAACCGAAGTTGTTATAACCGAAAACTACATAAGTCCTGCATAATTAGATACGAGTATAACCAAAAAAGTATTGTTCTAAAACAACAACAAAATCCGATTTCCATCTTCAGGATTAATTTCCAATAATTATTGAACTCAAACTACACCTTTTTTTGGTATTGTAAAATTTGATAAAATAGAAACCTCACCACCTGATTGTCGCGCAAAAAATTCGTCTGGCACAAATGTTTTTATTTAAAAAAATTATATTTATGAGCTAACTAAAGATTTAAGGAAGGCCATTAAAGCTAAATCTAGATATTATCTGAAGCGTTTCTAGATATTATCTGAAGTGTCTGGGAATAGTAAGAAGCAATGGGGGTTATTAAACGAGATTTTAAATACACAAAAGTATGACAATCAAATAACCGAAATATTGGATGAACACAACAATAAACTAATTCAGGAAATTGCAAATTGTTTAATAAGTTTTTTAGCAACATTATTTTCACGGAACGTGCTGGGTGTCGATTCTCGTTTCGTGAAAAAATGAAATGAAAAAATTATTACATGTAAATGAAGCATAATGATGAATTGCACTATTGAGTAGAGAAGTATGAGAAGTATTGACAATCTTATTTACTGATATTTGTATCAAGTAATTTTCGCTAAGTTAGCAGATTTTTTCCTGAATTCTCTAAATGGCTGTTTGCAGAAGGTAAAATATTTTACTGACGGCATAATCTAACGCGTAATATTACCTAAAGTTATCAGAAAACCTTATAAAATAATAAACTGTAAAGCAAATCTAGCTGAAGTCTATACAATAGAGCTGCCATTAAATCTACATAATTGGTCATTTTCACAACAATTTCCCAAGCTAAACGTTCCACACCTTGCAAAATAATTATTTTCCATTTGAATCTTAAGATTATAGAATAATTAAATTCAATAAAATTACAATAATTTTTCTAATTATTATTGATCGAGCGTGAAAACGAATTATTTAAATTTATTATGTAAGTATCTCACGACCAAAACGCCCAATGAAATTTTTTTTTCAATTGAAAATATTTTGACGTAATTTATCATGTGTTCATAAAAATCACTTTGAATATGTCTATTTATCAGTGAAAACTATTTTCATTATACTTTTCACGGAACGGGAACCGATCGTACCGTACAAAAAGAACTGAACAATTTTGTTTTGTGATTTGAAAAACTGAAAATGGGTGACTAGATGTATATGAATTATCCTATTTTTCATGATAAAAGCTCCAGGGATAGCTTTCTTTTCCATCCAATTTCTGCTACAGAATTATTTTATATTATTAATTCTCTGGGTCAAAAAAATTCAGTGGACTTGTCTGGTTTAAGTAGTTGGATCATTAAGAGAATTTAAGAGCTGTAACATTGTTGATGTCTTGAGCACACTTTTCAATCGAAGTATCAATGATGGTAACTTTCCAGAGTCTCTCAATATTGCAACGATCATGCCGCTGTTTAAGAAGTAAGATCGGTTGGACACCAGGAATTATCGTCTAATATAACTTCTCCCCAGATGTTTGAAAAAATTTTCAAAAAGCCGTCCATTTTCTGAATAGTTTTAACGATTTTAGTAAATGTCAGTTTGGGTTTAGATGCGGTTTAAGTACAGAGGATGCTTTGATTGAAGTCATGAATCCCCTTCATGAGGGTCTTAATAACTCGGATATGGTTGCTGTCTTGTGTTTGGACATTACCAAAGCATTCGAAATGGTTGATCACAAAATTATATTCAACAAATTGTGGAATATTGGATTTCGAGGTAGTATTTTTTATTGGATTAAATCGTTTATTGTTAATCGATCCGAAAAAGTTAGATATGTAGGTTAGTAGTTCTCTGGTTCTCGAGGCTGGAGTTCCTCAGGGTTCAGTATTTGGTCCTATTTTTAATTTATATTAATTCGATCTTTAGTCAAGGTTTTAAAGGGAAGGTATTGGCATTTGCGGATGATATGGCCTTTACATATAATTGTTTCAGTAATGGTTGGCATTGTGTCTAATATTAATGAAGATCTACACATGGTAAGCAATTGGTTTGCTGCTCACAAGCTGCTATTGTGTTCTAAAACTAAAGCAATATTTTTCAGTCTGAATGATAGCAGTTCCTTCAATTATGTTGGGGCAGTACTTATTTAGAGACGATTAGAACGTTATTTGTCGCACAAAATCTCATATTACGAATAATGCACTTCAAAAATAAGTTGCATTCTTCTTGGCCATTGTTTATATCAATGTTCTACAGCTGAACCATCTTTATTTATACAAAGTCATCAGTACTTAATTTGTTAGGAGTGGAAATCGGTAGTTGAGTTACCAGAGTTATAAATTACGATTCTATTCCAAGAATCGAGGTGCTGCTCCAAAATTCTCAAGAACTCACTTTTACAATTATTTCCTAGTCACAGCACCGTCCATCTTTAATAAACTTCCATGTCTTATATGTTGCATTAGTTCTAAAGCTAATTTTTTGACATCTTTGAGATAATGGTTATTTCAGTTTTCAACAATTGATTTTTTGCTTGAGCGGGTTATTTAAATAGCTTTTTGCTTTATTTTTTATATTATTGTGGTCCCTTAGTTTTATTAATTTTTTGTTCATAAGTTCTGTTTTCGATTTTTTCAAGGTCATCTAATGACAATTTTTATATTTAATATTTGTTATTATGTTGTTAAAAATCTAAAATCTAAACACTTATCAAGTGCCGTGAAGCTGAAGCTTTACAAAGCGTTGATCAGGCCCGTTGTTATGTTTGGATGTGAAAGTTGGGCGCTGACGGATGAATACGAGAGATGGCTCCTAACATTTGAGAGAAGAGTCATGCGTGTGATCTACGGCCCAAAACGCGAAATAGATGGTACCTACCGAGCTCTGTACAATATCGAGATCAGAGATCTGATGAAGATCCCCGATATTGTACATGAAATAAGATCTCAGCGAGTACGCTGGCTCGGTCACGTTCTGCGTGCTGATCCGGAACGAATTGTGCAGCGATCACTGAAAGGAGAGCCACCATATGGTAGGCGCAGAGGTCGTTGCCGGCGACGATGGCTCCACGATGTAGAGAACGACTTGGCCTCTTCAGATTGTCTTAGACAGTATGAAGACCATGCTCAGGATCGAAACCGTTGGAGCCAGGTTGTTGACTCAGTAAGGGGCCACTAATGGCCTTTAATACTGTTTATTATTTATTATGTTGTTATTATTTGTGTTATTATTATGTATTGTTAGTTTTAATATTATTATTGTTTTTAGTATTGATTCAACCAAAGACATCTCATTATTTCTTATCTCTAGGATTATCTGTCAATGGGAATCACATTCTAAGTACACTTTTATGTTTACTCGTTTATCTGTTTGTTAGGTCTTATGCATTTATCGCCATTTTTTTTTTTGTCGGAAACTTCACTTTAGTAATTCTTTTTCGTATAAGTTTCAATTCTTCATTTTCTCTCATCATTTTATTAAATTTTAATCTGTCGCTTTTTTAGTATACGAGTACCTACACTTTTTCTAACGTTACACATATATTTTTTGGTATCTTACACTTTTTAGTGTGTATTTGCACTTTTTTTTAACGAAACTTTACTATGTTGTCGGTAGATGATTGAAATTTAAAATTTCTTGAATCCAAAAAAGTGTTAAATCATTAATCTTTTTATGTTGGGTTTAAGGTTGTGTCAAAAACATTTATAATCAGATTAATACTAATCAAATTATAACAAATTTTATTATTTGAAATTTGTAAGATTTTTTTAATCGCCTTTACCGAACTTATATATATATATATATATATATATACATATATACATATATACCCTTTCACTGTTGTTTTTGAACGCCTCTTCGTTTATTTTTTTACATAGATGATACTTTTATACAAATATTATTGTTATTATTATGTATCAATGGCTAGGTTAAAGTTCCACTTTAAATAATAATTTAATCTATCATACGCTATATACATAGATTTGAAAAGTTAAAGATTCCAAAATTAATTTTTCATCGCATAATGTTACTTCAACCAATTAGCATAGTAAAAAAAACCGCTTGTACATTTACACAAATCATTAAACTAAATAATCTAAATTGTGAAACTAATAATAATTAAACATGGGAACCAAATTTTGCGTTGTCATCTCGACGAATACCTAAGTCATTCATTTTAAATTTTCATAATTTTTATGGGACAAAAAAATCACAAAATAGTAAGTAGATAGTGACCTAAAATGCTTAATAGGCGAAGTTTAAATATATATATACATATGTATATATATATGTATATATATATATATATATATATATATATATACACATATATATATATATATATATATATATATATATATATATATATATATATATATATATATATATATATATATATATATATATATATATATATATATATATATATATATATATATATATATATATATATATATATATGTATGGTACATGTTTAGTATGTTTTCCGTTTCACTTAAATCATATCAAGTAGATTATTACCTAACAATAATTATTAAACAAATAAAAATTAGAAACTATATGGTACCCATACATATCCCTACATACATATCTATAGAGTAGTTTTGCACGGTATAAATACAACTATATATATATATATATATATATATATATATATATATGCGTATTCATCGGGCATGAAATTTTATGTGTATGTAGATTATACTCGTATAAATAAATAAATAAAATTTACATTTTCCGGTAATACATCGAAAATCAATTAATTGCATATTCCTATATGAACGAACATATATACGAGTATGTATATGGTGTATAATCCAACAATACTCCACCAAGTACATATATGCTGTAATTACGCAAATCGAATGTTTGTCGTTTAAATTCGATTATTTTCTGTGTAATTACATTTTAATTATTTCGATGACCTTTTGATATGGATTGGAAAACATCTATGTATACATACACAATTTCCCCATTTCAACGATTTTCCAAATTATTATTGTGTATATAATATATGTAATTACAACACCCTGAACATTAATTTATTAATATATGCGCCCTATTGAATATCTTAATGTATGCATATAGCTCTTCTTTAAAAATCATCATCACATCTATGTATATACATATGTACATATAATGTTTTATGTAATTACATAACTTAATATAATATGTAGATATAAATTCCGGCAAAGTATAAGGTGCGGAGAATTTATCTAAAAATTTAATTTAATATTTTTGATTTCATGCAAAACTGATTAACCTAATTACGTTATCTGTATGAAATATTCTGTGTTCGCAGATGGGCTATATACGAGTATATCTGTATGGAGTTGAATAATATAAATTATCCATTCAACCATATGTAGACAAAAGAAATTGATTATACATACATACAGAGTAATTAAACTTATTATTATTGTGGAATTACCGATTTCGTTTTTCTAATTTTTTTTAAGATGATCGGTACAATTTTGTTAATTAAAAAGAAGAAGAAATGTAGAAGAATGTACTCGTGTATTATATCTCGCTCAGTCGATTTTGTATCGTTAATTGAATTTTTAACGTTAAAACTTTCACTTATCATTTCGTAATTTTATCAGTAGAAAATTGTATATTTATGGGCTTTTCAAATGAGCGTAACATGGGTTCGTATTCACAGATTTGCTTGCGTGATTGTCTTTTGCTGGAGAAAATAAAAATTAATTAAATTAAGTGGAACATGCAATCTGGCTATCTAACTTAAAAGATTTCTGTCTCTATATAGGAATGCTAAGTCCATTTGGTTTACTATTTTCTTAACTTAATTTAATCTTTATTATTCGTCTCTTCTCGCACTGAGAAAAAAACGTATTGGATCTAAGCAAAAAATGTATAGGAAATGGAATTACAGGAAGTCTCCCTAAAATATGAGAAATATGGTATATATTAGCGAAAATTCAATAATCTATTTGTTAATCTCCCTTATGTATTGGAGACAAAAGATTATTGTCCATTACTGTTCGATTTCCAAACTATTTGTACAAAATGCTAATTGGTATTGCATGTTCAACAATATATATAGATCTTCAGACTATCGATAATCTTAATTATTGATTAACTAAGGGTCTAGAATACTTAGCAACTTTTATAGGACGGTAAAATATATAAAATGGAGCACCAATTCTACCTATTTTTTTTTTTTTTGACCGATGTGTATTGGTATTTTTCCTATATAGGTATATTAAAGTAGGTAACCATATACAACAGCAATTATATACTTCGTTTTCGTAAAATTGGCTTACTGCATTCGACATTGTAAAATTAGATTGAACGGATGCTATCGGTGATTTATTGTGTAAAAGTTAATATTAAAATTTTTGAAGTGTTTTATTTCTTAATTCTAAGTTGTAAATTTAGGATATAAGTGTACATTCAATAGCGAGTATACTCATGTGAATAATTAATTGCAGTGTTAAAGTTAATCAATATTTTAATCAATCTAGAATGTAAAAAAAGTAAATTCTAAAAAATTATGAACTTGTGGAAAGATCGATTAACCGCATGGAACCTGGCGAATCTAATTGCCATTTTTGAAGGAAAGTTTATGTTTATAGATGCTAGTTTTAAGAAGTTGTTCAGTAAGACCGATATTTGATAATTTTAATTGATTTTAATAATATGTTATATTGATTTCATATTTATTTTACATTTTTTATACAATTTCGTAGTGATGTGTTGTAGCATAAAAATTGAATTATTTGTAGAAAATTTTGTTATATGCGAGTACATATGTACATTATGTATATTATAATTATATTATAATTAATAAAAATTTGAAAACTGTATTTTCCTAATGTTTTTATTCGGACAATCATGAAATAGTTTTTCTTGGTCTGTGGTATGTACTAAATTATTGGTATACCCCAAATATTAAAGTATTTTCCTCTTTAAAACTTATAGGTAATATTTCAAGAAATTTGGGATTATTATTTGTTGTACTCCTTTCATCAAAGATATATGGGCTCTAGATCAAGGCTGAGTACCTATAACGTATGGAATGATCGGCATTCTAATGTTAAAATGTTTCCAAATAGTACTGGGATACACCGAACATATAGAGCAATTGGCCTAATAGCTAATTGCAAAGCTCCCAATTTTATTATATATTGCCACAAACTTTGTTGTATTGTATCCCATACAGTGTGGGTAATTTTACAGATAAATGAGTAAGTAACACTATATTATAGAACAGCTACATGTGGTGTTTTTTTGCTCTTACTGGTAGAGTTCCAAGTAATTTTGGGATATGGCCTTTACTATGTATATTACTGATGTACTGTTCTGTACATAGGTTATGTTCCTTTAACTAATGGAATAATTAGCTATAATATGGGAATTTATCCAAACAGCATTGAGATTTATCAAAGAGAAAGAGGAGAATTCTATTCCAATTATTTGTTAAATCATCAACCCTATTGAAATTGCTCCGAATTTTAGTGTATTTTGTCCCATACAAAGAGTAGGTAAAATTACACATAATAGTATATTTTCCAATAATTAAGGTAAGTTTTCCCTGCAAACTGTTGAGATTTAACCCAAAAATGGAGGATTTAACTTAAATTTATATTATTTCGATCCTAAAAAGTATTTGCTACTCCAATAATTTAAGTGAAATTATTAGTACTGTAATGTTGAAATTCAAATGTAAATGGTTTAATAACTTTATTGAAACAAAAACTCTTACTATCCAGATAGAAACTACGTCTATTATTTTGTTTGCTAAAGTATAGTATAAGTAACCATAAATTCTTGTTGTCCCAATACAGACTATAATTATTGTTAGAAAATACGTAAAAACGATGGTATTTTACCTATACTTTTTCTCAATGCGTGCTTGGTTTCGTAACTAAACACACTAAACACTTTCGACAACTTTTAAAATTTAATCTCTGATTTTGTTAGTGGTTTTAAGCTGCACGATAATTTATTACAATTTATTTGGTGCTGTTGTCGGGGATCACTTATATATCTCGTAAGCCTAAATTGTATGAACATGTTTTCCAGGAATACCACCACAGTATCCTTTGCTTGTCGTTGGAGGCGACTAAACGGTTAACGACTCGCATTCCTAAAAAATAACCTGTTTATAATGTCAACAAAAGGAAAAATGAATACCGCCGATTGAACACTGGACCCCCGCCCAAGTAGCTGGAGACGAGATTTAGGGTCGGCCCGTGGAATGTGCAGTCACTTTGGAAACCAGGAGCATTGGAAGGTCTATTCACGTGCATGAGGGAGTATCGGCTGGAACTCGTCAGCCAGCCCCAAGATAAAGACTCATTTTACAATGAATTTGATGATCTGATGGGATCTATACCCCAACAAAATGTTAGAATGGTAATTGGGGATTTTAATGCTAGAGCTGGCAGAAATCAGACGGACTTGTGCGAAAACATAGGTCCGTACTCCCAACATGAGACTGCGACTGATAATGGTGAGAGAATGATGTACTTTACAATTGATTTACAAATTGACAACGTGTTAATTTTTAAAGGACGAGTTAGCAACCAAATACGTATAGACAGTGATCATCATTTTGTCGCTGCAACGCAACAATGGAAGTTTTCGTACAGGTCTGGAAACACAGTGAAAGGCATAGAACGCTTTCACTGTGCAGGTCTGATAAATGAAGATCAAAAGAAACCATATCAGGATCTTGTCAACGACAATATTGAGGAAGCTAATTAGTCTGACTGTGTAAACTCTCTCTGAGAGGTATTGACAAATTCGGTTGTCAGTGCTGCTTAACAGATTTTAGGTGTAGTGAAAGTCAGACCTTCGAATGATTGGTTTGATGACGAGTGTCGTCTTGCAGTCGAGTAACAAAATATAGGCCAGAGCGAAGTGATAGGAAGGCAGCTAAGCGGATTAGTATAGACGAAAAAATTGAAAATGGTGGAAGGCCGAGGTTCTGAAGGTACAAGAACTCTGCAATGAGCCCTGTTCGCTTAATTACTTTAAAGGAATTACTGGATTGTACCATACTTTCAGGCCTGCGTTAAACGCCATTCAGGACCGCGATGGAAACCTCTGTGTGAACATCGATGCAGTACTCGACTGACCTGCTTGGTTTCCATTGAAGATACATCCCATAAGGAATTCACTAAGGCTATGCAGAGATTAAAACGAAACCGCTCACCTCCGGTTTACTGCATTAATTCGGTGCTCTTGATATTTGGAGGGGATACTTTGTGGTCTTAACTGCCTTTTCGACCTTATTCGATTAGTATGGCGAACCCAAATAATGCCTGATGAATGGAAAGTGCCGGGATATGGTACATCAAGAAAGGAGACCACTTGAAATGTGAGAATTATCGCCGTATAGTTCTCTTTTGCACATCATCCACTGTCCTACATTATATTGGATAGAATAAACTCTTTAGCGGAGGACTTAGTTGGTGACCTTACCACTGATCAAGTCTTTTCACTGCGAATGATTTTATCTAAATATTATAAGACGTCCATCGCCTTACATCAGGTATTCCTGGATTTCCATCCTCGGAAAACTTCCCGCGGCCAAATTGATGACTTGTTAATTTGTAAAGGACGAGTTAGCAATCAAATATATAGGCAGTCCCATCATACTCTTTAATCTCCTGTTGGAGTACAACTTTCGTTTAACTGAAGCACCTCGGCGCAACATCATATATCGGTGGTCGAATTAGGTGCTTGTATTATGCGCAGACGACATATACGTGATTGGACTGAGTAGCATTGGAGCGAAAGAAATGCTTGATCTGCTAGTAGAGTTTTCAGTCTGTTGGACTCCAGATCAATGATTCCAAAAGAAATATATGATCTCCGGTTATATAGGGACAGTGGCACATCAGATTTTAGTACAGGTCACTACACGTTTGAGGATGTGAGGAGGTTCAAATATTTGGGTTCTCTTATCACTCATGATATAACAGTGTCCGGATGAGGATATTACAGTGCGGCTGTATCCTCTAAGACCACTGCTAAAATCTAAACACCTATCAAGTGCCGTGGAGCTGTAGCTTTACAAAGCGTTGATCAGGGCCGTTGTTATGTATGAGTATGAGAGATGGCCCCTTACATCTGAGTGAAAATTATGCTTGTGGAGGATTATTATGGCTCAAAACACGAAGTAGATGGTACATACCGAGCTCTGTACAACATCGAGTTCAGAGATCTGATGAAAATCCCAGATATTATGCATTTAGTAAGATCTTAGCGAGTACGCTAACTCCATCACGTTCTGCGTGCTGATCTGGAACATGCAGCGATCTGTGAAAGAAGAGCCACCATATGGTAAGCGCAGAGGTCGTTGCAGGCGACGATGACTCCATGTTGTATAGAAAGACTTGGCTTATGCAAACTGTTTTA
This sequence comes from Tipula unca, assembly GCA_951394425.1. Lineage (NCBI taxonomy): Eukaryota > Metazoa > Arthropoda > Insecta > Diptera > Tipulidae > Tipula > Tipula unca. Next base: position 94,466,965 of record OX596382.1, read on the forward strand.
GGCACTATGAAGAACCTCAGGATCGAAACCCAAATTGTTGACACAGTTAAGGGGCAGTAATGGCCTTTAAGCACTGTTTATTATTATTACGATGTATTACATCAGGTCGCAATTTTAATTCACTTACCGTTCGACCGAGTAACGCATGGTCGGATATTCAACTTACAACGCCACCTTATAACTTTTGATATGATTGCGATATCGAAATGGCACTTCAAAATGTCGATTTTATCACCTGTAATAATTTATTTATTGTCATTTGTACCGACAGTTTAATTTTGGTATTCATTAAGTCAATGAAATAATTTTGAATTTTTGAATAGTTTTCAATAAGCTTAAACACACCAAATAAATAATATGACAAACATAAAACTGACAATTCATGTGTATTTCAAACGTCAATATTCTGTCAAAAATCAGGAAATTATTGGAGCTGCCAGATAATTCTATTTGTCGTGTCACGTCACTGCGATCGACTAAGAGAATACAAATTTATATTTGAAGTGACGTGACAGTTGTCGTGTCGAATGAAGTGATACGACTAAGGGAATAGGGGTGTTAAATGGAATGGAATGTGTGCATCTGTTCTGCTCGCTATGAATAATTTGGCTGAATAGCAGTAGGCTACACTACATAAAAAAAACCAATCTAGTACACTATTCTACTTTTTCTTAATTTTCGAAGACATTTTTTTTTAAATCTTAATCAAAGTCGTTTGTGCCAATAATATGACATAACTCAATCACGTTTTGTATAGCCTAAATGTCAAATAATTCTCCACTTAGATTGTTTATAACAATAATTCATTTATTCCAAAAATATTTCAATAAAATTATTTGACATATTTACTTTTATTCCACAATAATCCCAAATACACATTTAATAGCACTTCGATTTTAAATCAATCGCTTTTTAGTTACAACTAATGGCTGGTTTACATTCAATCTTTAATCTTTTTTCTAATTCTATTCCTAAGAAGATAGCTTATTAGCTATACGCTTCTAATTGGAAAAAATTAATGGGTGTGGAAAAGACAACTATGTCATAAAAAATCACAATTTGGCTGCAAACTTTACAAAAAATACCAAAATAATCAAAAAAAGACGAACCTGTTCATCTTTTTTTTTTGAAAAACACAAAGTTTATTTGACTATGCCTACTTTATTATTTCATGCAAATCATATGAATGTACTTGTTTCTCTACGTCCATTTTATGGAATAGAGAAAAAGATTGAATGTAAATCAGCCTTAACTATCTTGTTCTCGTAATTATACCAAAATGTTGACTACGTGAACATTACCTACGTAGTACCTAATACGGCTTACTTATGCAGTGTGTCTCACACCAAACATTTTTAAATCATTGACTTTTCTAAGTTAGTTATGCTATCAGCCACTAGGCGGCTACCAAACGGGTAATTAATTTGGCCTCCTCGAGAGGTTGATTTTCGTTTTAGTTACAGTTATAAAATCAATTAAGCTAACTAAACCAAAAACAAAAATTTAACTTCTGCTAATGTCTCATAGGCGCCACCTGTAAAATCAATTTACGAGATAACTTTTCGATTACTCTTCATTACGATTATTGTAACATAAGATGAAACATCAACCAATTTTTATTTTTATTTTAGTTTAGTTTGGTGTAAGTTGAAATAGTGACTTTCATACTAGTGTTAAAGTGTCTGTTTAAATATTACTACCTCGTTTGACTTTAGTTTAGTCAATTACGGCACACAGCATTACACATTTCTTTCGTATGCGGTAGTACATGCAGTAGTTAGCCTACTTAAATAGAAATGGCGCCGCAATCGCAACAACACAAATTAATAAACTTAATCTATTGGTTAATAGATGGCATTTTTTTTTTAAATTAGAACTTTAAATTTTTGATGACGTGTAACAGCAGTTCGCATAAATTGAACCAAATAAATTTCCACTAAACAATAAAAATTATAATAAAAAAATAAATAAACATAACAATAAGATTCGAACTCAACATTATGTGAGCCAAAGGCTGTTACAGAATTCTCGGTTACATTATTGGTCAGAAGAACTTGATTAATGTATGGTTGAAATATGATACTTGTTTAGCAAAGTATTCACTTAATTCCAGTTGCCCATATGTTTCCCAGAAGGCAGTATCCAATGGTAACTCCCTATAACAGTTTAGGTCTAACCACTGAGATATATAGCCAGTGTACGATATGGAGCTTCGGCCCCCACCTTTTCTAGCAGTTTCCTGTGGATTCGCATTTAATCCAAAACTGGTGGCCCACTTAGACTGGTCTCTTTATCTAGGAAAGTTACCATAGAGTATTATATTCAAACCAATAAGTGAGAGATCGTTTCTACAGATTTTCCCTTACAGTATATGTATGCATATTAAGATATGGACTTGATTGAGCCCCTAATGTGAGCTTCTTTTTCTAATGTTTTTAATAGAAAAGAGGATACGCTATAGATCTAAGATCTTTGGGATTACAATTAATGGGAGATTTTTCCCACCTTAGGTATAAGTATAAGATATCACTTTTACAATAGCCCATATTCCAAGCTTTTATGTTCTTAGCATTTTTGAAAATTCTTCTGAATTTTGAACGTGTGTTTTAGAGTTCTTTCGACCACCAACTTTGTTAAAATCATCAAGCAACTTGGCTACTGATCCATCAAGCTCTTGGTGTTGATATACAGGTGAATTTGAAACTGATACCGGTAATGAGTTACACAGAATGGTTCTAAAGGTATCCCAGTCAATTTTTCTTCTGTTTCTGAAAATTGTTTTGTAACTGATTCTTACTGGAGGTAACAATATTCGAAAAGAAATGGTCTGACCACACTTGCCAATGCAGAACACTATCAGTAATGTCTAGCACTTCTTGTCTATTTTTAGGTATAAAGGCTGGCATATGCGCAATATTACATATGTGTGTAGGTTAGTACTTATAATAAAATCAAGGAGTAACTCACTCTCGATGAGTACTAGCCCTCCTTACTAGAAGCAGTCCAGTACTAGTTTGATTAGTAAGCAGAATCTTCCTATGGCTAATCATCCTTTTGTCACAGAAAAGCCTCCAAGACTTCCTATGTGCCTTCCTTAGTTCCTTTTTATATAGTCTTATAGGTCTTCCTTATATGAGTTCTAATCTCGAGCCTCTCTCGTGCTTTTGGCTTTATTAAAGGTTTTCCTACAAGCCTTTCGGTAGGTTCCCACATCAGTAGACCACCATGTTGGTTTTTATGCTTGCCCTTAGGCAGCATTAAAGAACTGGTTGCATGTGCTTGTGATAGCCTCCACTATGTAATTCAGTTCCTTTCCTGTCGCTGGGGGCTCAGACATCTCCTGCGAGAAGTATCGTTTTAACATTTCCCTATATCTGCTCCAGTTTGTCCTTCTAGGATTCCTGAAGGACCTCCAGGTGGCAGAAAGAATGTTTAGGCTATAAGTTTCATATCGATCAGAAAAGGAGTGTTTCCTTGCCACTCTTCATACCCTGACCATATGATAAATATTTTCTGAAGCGAAGGTTTCATTTAGAACCTCTTGCCTATTCCTAATAATAATTGTGGGTTCTCGCCCAATATTACACACCAAAAGGTTGGTAATTAATAATAAGTAATAAAAAATAATAACTCACCTCTTTCGTTGATTTCTGTACTTCCCCAAATTGTGTGATTTATCACACTAATCCTCCTTATTTCTGTTTCGAAGACCAGTTCCGCCAGGTTATCCGGTGGAATCTTCTAGTCCCGGCCCATATATGCTGGTACCAGCCAAATTTGACTGCTGCTAAACTCCAGGTTTCTCTACCACTACTTCAGCGTTGCTGTAGTTTAGCAGTATAGCAACGTTTAGGTTATTTTTTTAGTCAGAACGCATAAACAAGTCTTGCTTTTTTTCTATTAAAGAATAAAGTTTGCTGGAATATTGATGTAGAAAAGTGGTTATGTACTATTGAATCTTGTAAAGAACATTTTAATAACAATTTTATACAATACAAAAATTACATAAAACGCATATCTTATGTTTATTGTTTTAAATATTTCTGAGAATAATTTAGTTTTTTTTTTTACTAAGAATCAGAATCTATAAGAAAAATACAAGTTACTAAAACAAAAAGAAGTTGACCTCCAAAATGACCTTAAAGATTGAGACAATTTCAAAAAAAAAAAAAATTGAATTATGCAGTTTTATTACTCTTTTGAGATCAAACAACATTTGTATATAACTTTTTTTGCTAAACCGCTTATTTTAATGTACAAATACATCAGTTTTGAAATTGAATTGTATTTGCATTTTATTAAAATGACATTACTTATGTCACATCTAATTGTATTATATTTAAGTCAAGACTAATCAAGACTATCAATTTTACACTTATACATATGTATATATAATTATTATATCGTATGGTCGTGCTAAAATGTTTATACAAGAAGTTATAATTTTTATTAGTTAGCAATGTATACTGTAATGTATTGGTGAATAGTTTAAATCATGGCCATGATGAATTTATGCATTGAGAATAGTTATAATCTGTAAAATATTTTATAATTTATCTTTAATTTACATGCCATTATATTATATGAGTGCACATACTATAGTTAATTGAATGTCATGAAAATCATTATATATGGTATGTAGGTATATGAGTTCTTTAATTTATCTAAACATTGCTATGCGGTTTCATGTTTGTGTGTTATCTCAAGAATCTTGAAACTCTCTGTTGATTTGATTATTTCCGAAATAAAAATCAATCAAACTATTATAATATATATGTATATGTATATTGTTAGTTGCCATTCCCCTATGCTATTGCAATCATTTTAGTTTCCGGGTTTCACAAGAAAGTAATATTATGGTGAAGATGCGAAAGAAGAAAAAAGAAATTTTATTATTCAACAGCACACAAAAAACATCTTATTATTTTTATTTTAATTGGAAATCTAATTTATTATGATTATAAATGTTTTACCAAGCCAATAATTAAAATACCGATATGATTAATGACTGTTAAAGCCAGGATGATAATATTTGCAAACGAAATTAGAAATACACAAAATGTTAAAATAAAAGTAGGGTATCGCTCCACCTGATACCGTGTTTTCATTCGAATATTTTATACCATTGAATTGGTTGTGTAATAGTTGTGTATAAACTGTAAATCAATATACTTAATTAATTATTTTGTAATGGCTAATTAATTGATTTAATGTGAAAAGAATGATTCATGTAGTTCACAGTTAAATGCATACCGATCAAATGTGACAATGAATTTATAATTACATATGTATAATTTTATCAAGAATTAATAATAGACAATATCTAGCGGATTACTTAAGATTTAAGCCTACTTATATATATATATATATATATATATATATATATATATATATATATATATATATATATATATATATATATATATATATATATATATAAATATATATATATATATGTATATATAGTATAGTCTTACGAACGTATAGCATGAAGGCGTGTCCAATTCGCATCACTGGCCAAAATATATTTAAATGTTGCCCAAACGATCGAATATTACTATTTTTCTACATCTAAATACAATATTATGGTCAACATTGACATATAATTCTTTTTAGCTGTGGTCTAGATTGTCAATTGTATTACGTAACATGGACAAGAAATTACGTAATATTGAGGGTAACAAAAGTTGTAATTAAATTCTTGAAATGACCTGAAAATAATAGACATATATACGTATTCAAATACAAAATATACTTACACCGAACATTCATACTGCTATCGAATTAATAAGAGAACAATTGATCGAAACGTTCACCGACACCTACATCCATTTATAAATCAACGATTTTTTATAGTTTGGTCCCATATTTTATAGGCAATATTGTGCGACCCAAATTTGTAAATTGAATCAAGGCTAGAGATTTAGTGAATAACCTAATTCGAATTCAAGTGTGTTCATCATAAAGACATGCATAGCGGTGACCTAAATCGGAAATTTTTGTATTATATTGTGTAATGCAGACAGCGCTGACACCATCAAATTATTTTGTTTCATGTAGCAATAATATTTCACAATTTTCGGCATTCTTTGTGTTGTAAGGTATGCAAGTGACGATACTACCACTCTTCAATTTTTGTGGTACCATATATCTCGAGCATGTCAGGCATTTCGTTAAAAGGTTGGACAGTATTCACTTCATTTTAATCATTTTATATAATACACGTAAGAAATCTAATTATGATTTTATTTTGTCCAAAAAAATAATTTTTTTTACATCGATCAGTTCAAATGTATCAAAAAACGTTTGAACGCTATAAAGGATGTGTTTTGCATAGTATCGTCCATTGCAACTTAAAATAAAGATCAACGCCTATGTGTCAGCAGTACTACTATTACTTGCTTCTCTGAGAAACTGGAAATCGATTCAAAATGAATTCCGCACTTTAGCATTGGAGAGCCATTTTCTGTTTGCTGTATCGAAAAAATTGATTATTTGGTGAAGGTTTAATAATGGTTTGGGAGTCTCTAAAAACTTCAGTAGAACCAAAAACATTGTGGCTATAGAGCTGGCCAGCGAATAGTCCAGACGTAAATCCCAAGATCCAGAGGAGATCATACAAGTTATTGAATTCGGTTGTATTGCAGTACTACAGAAAATACAAATTATAATTTTTAAAATTACTCTACCGGTTTCCACTTTATTTTCGCTATTGTCTTACAACAAGGTCTGCTACCAGTTACGTTTATGACACACGATTCTTCTTTTAGATACACACATAGTTTTGGACATCATTAATTTTAGTTTAGAGCAAACTTATATGAAAACAACATGGAAAACATATTGAAAATAAATGTTCACCAATTAAGATAATTCTAAAATGGATAATTGGAACACATTTAAATTTTAGTCTTTTAACTACTTCACAACGACATTCCAACGCCTTGGTCAGGGAATTCAAGAATAAAGTAAAGAACGCGTAGCACGCACCTTTGCGCATTTGCACAAAACGCTATATTATTGGTATATTTCACTGTGTACACTACATTATCTGTAACAGTAAGAGCATTTTCTATTTTCCCTTGACGTGGTATTTCCAAAACTTGTAATTTTAAAGATTCCGATTTCGCAGTTCTAGAAAATGCTATGTAAAGTTGACTCATCGTGTAAAACATTGTTCAGGAAGATACAGGCCCACTCTTTCGAAAGTTTAGGGCTGTGATTTATTTATTGTTAATTTGTAATTGCATAAGACAGGCGTACTGGAAAAAGATTTAAACGGAATTGAAAGGTAAAGATGCCATGCATTATGATAACAATGAATTTTGTCCTCATTACTAAAAACAAGGCATCGCAGCGACGACATGTGGCAGACCACGACCGCAAAAAAAAGTTTCTGGAACAATAAAAATATCACTACCACGAACACCACCTTTAAATAATGATTGTCTTGAACAGGTGTATTTCTGTTCTCTAGACGTTGAGTAGTAGTTTTCAATTGTTTGATTTCCGAAGTTCCTAAAGTTTGTGTAGAGTTATGGACTAAATAATAACAACTTTAAATTAATATTTGAAGTTATTTCTTTATTGGTTTATTCTTATTATCCCCATTACCCTACAGTAACATTTCATATACATATATATATTTTAGAGGTACCATAGTAACATCCCATGTAAACCATTACATCTCTTTTCTTGTTTTAAGACTTACGGCAGCACAGTATGGAACTGATTTCTTTTTAATTTTATGTTTTGGTATTGGCGGTTATCTATATCTTGGCCACTACTCTGCGACACTTCAGGTTGGTCACAGTTGTCAACAGATGCTGACGGCTTGCTTGATTGACGGTACATTGTTGTATCAATGTCTTCTTCATCTGACAACGTTACATTACCGGGATCAGTTGGAGGGCACAATTATAAATGAGCGATATTTCTCCGAATGATGTTTTCCATTTTAGTTGATTGAAGTGTAACATCACCATTGTGTTTATTGAGTACTTTGTATTTCTCATTACTGTATGGAGCACTTAACTTGTCTGTCCGTTCCCTTTTAGTCGACACCACCATCACCTATATGTACATATCTCGAGAAAGCCTGGCTTTACGTTTTATGTCTGTGTATTCTTTGTATCATTCCCTACTTGCAAACCTTCAGTGATTGATGGAAGCTTGGTTCGAGTCGGTCTTCCAAACAGCAATTCCGTGGGCGACACCCCTGTTGCCAGATGCGGCGTGTTTCTACCCATTAAAAGATATAGGTTTGTAAGTCTTTTCACTATTTTGAGAGTTCGCGCTAATTCGCAATATTTCCAGAATTGATTAATTTTGTATCTCAACAAGGCCATTGGCTGGTGGCCAGTACGGTGCGTGGCCAATTTTCAGCAACTGCATTCTGATAACGGAAGGAACAACAATCTTTGTACCTCGAAGTAATATGTTTTCATAGAAACATTCTTTCATTTTGAATGGTCGATACTGTTGAATAGATGGTTCGTTTTCCCATCTTTTATCGTCAATTAAACATTTTCTTATTGGATGAATTTTGGAATCATCCCGGGAAAATTTATCAATTTCGGAGATCGATATTGCTTTGGACTGCACTTGAACAATAATCGTGTTAATGAAACATAACGTATGTTCATCAAAAAGGTCTTTTGATTTTATCGAAGACACTGACAAACGTGAAAGAGGATCCGTTATATTGTATTTCCCAGGTTTGTATACGACTCGAAAATCATAAACCTGCAACCTATCTGTCCAGTCTTGCACAGGGTTTAAACTCGCACAGGTAATCAAATCAAATTTTCTTCCGCACAAGTACATCGCTTCTTTTTCTGTTATGTGATATTTTCGTTCGCGATCACTTAAACTGCGATTCTAGGACCGCTAAAATCAGTTTGACACAGAACCGCTCCTAGTCCTACTATAAGCTGGCGTCACCTATTACATGAACTTCATCTTCCAGAGCATAGAAACCTAGTATAGAGTCACTTGTGAGTCCTTCTTTTAGAATTTTGAATGACTTTGATTGTGATTCTGTCCACTCAAATTTATTTGAATTGATAAAAGAAGTGGGAAAGTTTTTGTTGCAACGTCGGGTATGCATCTAGAGACATAGTTAATCAATCCCAAGGAGCTTCCAATTTCCAATGTTCGCTTTCGGTAGTTCCGTATAACATAATATCGTTAATATAAATAAAAATTCCATCACATCCGTGCAGAATATTTTCGATCGTTTTCTGAAACAGTTCCGGTGCACAGGTGATACCGAACATCAGGCCTTTTTAATGGAAGAGCCCTCTGTTGGTCACAAACCTTGTAATGTGTCATGAAGCTGGTTTTATACCCATTCCGACTAACCCGTCGATATTGCTTCTCATCCAACTTTTGTATATTTTCGGTGTTGGGTTGGGAGGCCCATTTTCCAACTGTAACTGCTTCTAGGGCTCTCGCGTGTGCTAAAACATATCGTCAAGACTAAGTTCATCAGTCTTCAAGATATGGATTCGCAATTTTTTATTATTATATTTATTGATGTTATTTTATCTCGAATATACTCATTGATGTTATTCTTAAATTTACATTTGTTAGCTTTAAGTCGTTCTCTACACCGTGGAGCCGTTGTCGTCTACAACGACCTGTGCGACTACCATATGGTGGCTCTCCTTTCAGTACAATATCTTCATCAGATCTCTGATTTCGATATTGTACAGAGCTTAGTATGTACCATCTACTTTGCGTTTTGGGCCGCAAATCACACGAATAATTATTCTCTCAAATGTAAGGTGCCATCCCTCGTACTCATTCGTCAGCGCCCAACTTCACATCCATACATAACAACGGGCCTGATCAACGCTTTGTAAAGCTTCAGCTTCACACCACTTGATAGGTGTTTAGATTTTAGCAGTGGTTTTAGAAGATACAAAGCACGGCTGCCAGCTGCTAGTCTCACTTTAATATCCTCACCCATACTGTTATCGTGAGTGATAAGAGAGCCCAAAAATTTGAACCTCCTCACTCCTTCAAACGTGTAGTGGCCACTACTAAAATCTGGTGTGCCATTGTCCCTATATAACCAGAGATCATGTATTTTGTTTTGGACTCATTGATCTGGAGTCCAACAGAAGCTGAACACTCTACAAGCGGATCAAGTATTTCTTTCACTCCATTGCATATGTCATCTGCAAGCACCTGATAGGAGTGATGATATAATATGTTACGCTTAGGTGTTTCAGTTTTACGAAAAATGTACTCCAACTGCGTCACTGTCATTCTACACAGTCGTACCAGTTTTGTTGGTATTCCTAGGTATTCCAGGGCAGACCACAAACTTTCTCGATTGATCGATTTATAGGCCTTCCGGAAATCCAGGAACATCTGGCCTGCCGGAAATCCACGAAAAGACCTGATCAATGACTGATCGATTCGGACGAAATAATCCTTGATTTTCACCAACAAAGCCCTCCGCTAGAGGGGTGATTCTATATCCAATATTTTCAGATCCAGAACAGTAACTTGTATGCTATGCAAAGGAGAGCTATATCGCGTTAATTCCCACACTTCAAGCGGTCTCCCGACTTGAAGATGGGGCATATCGCGGCCACTTTCCATTCGTCTGGCATAATTTCGGTTCGCCATACTAATCGAATAAGGCCGAAAAGACAGTTCCACAAAGTATTCTCTCCAAATATCAAGAGCTCCGAATTAATGCAGTCCACCCCAGGTGAGCGGTTAACTCCTCATGGGATGGCTCCTCAGTGCAAATCTCCGCAGTCTGCATTAGAGGTGGCTCAATAACAGTCTGTGACGCATGATGAACATCAAGCTGGTCAGTAAAGTGTCCACTCTATGCGTCAAGTACCACGTCGATGTAAACACAGAGGTTTCCATCCTGATCCCAAATGGCGGTTAACGCAGGGCTGAATGTATGGTGCAGTCCAGTAGTTCCTTTAAAGAAATTACGCGAACTGCGCTCATTGCTAAGTTGTTTTACTTTCAGAACCTCGGCCTTCCACCATTCTCGCTTTTTCCGTCTACAAATCCACTTAGCTGCTTAATGCTAATGCATTATTATAGTACATATGAATATACTCAAATTCATGTGAAAACAACAAAAAAATTTTTTGTATTTAATAAATCGCTAGAATCAAAGGTTGATAATTAATCAAAGGTTGATTTTTAATCTTGCAGAAATGATATAATAAATACACTCCTGGACAACATTAACCCATATATTTTTATAATGATAAAAAACAAACGCGGTTCTAATGAGTTAGAGGGGTTTAAATTCGTGACACTGTATCACGAAGATACCAATTACAAACCAACCAGAACGGCTCGCCTCAAATTATGCCGTTTAGAGTTTGCTTGTACTCACACAAAATGGAGTGATGATCAGTGAATCACTGTTCTGTTTTCAGATGAGATTAAACACCAATTTATGGAAACCTGATGGACGTAGTCCGTTTTATACAGAAGGGTTATGCACCTCTTCATACATTTTGACAGCTTTTTGTAAATGCATGATAGCTTTCCAACCCACATATCTGTAACGGTACGCCAATACCTTCAACAGATCGAAATTATATTTCTTATGTGCGGGATATTCTAAAACGCGTTCGTTCACTGTGTGATGGCGCTGCGGATCGTACTGTGCATTTTTCAATTTCTGGGATTGCTTGTTTATTTTTTAACTCAACCGACGTGGTACATCATCTTAGTTGTATATATACACCAATCATCTTCGAGCACTCCCATTTCTATTTAATGTTGGAATGAAAATCTCTACCAATAAATGTAAATAAAAGCGCGATACCAATTTGTAGTATAAAATAAGTTTTAAGACTGCTTTAGTAGATAGCTCATACTCACACAATTTTCTCAGACATTTTATTTGGCAAACATGAAGGCCTCATGCAAATCACTGTCCCTGACGCTTCACGATTTAATGTGACTAATACTGGCTCTGTAACTGCTACGTCCTATTTGTAATGCTTTAGTCTTAGAGTCATAATAATGCTACAGCATTAAAATTGGTCCCTAAAAAGGACAAACACTCGTTGATTTGAATTTGTATGCTCTAAAGTCGGGGTGGACTATGGTCTAAAGAGGCCGAGTACCTAATATATCGTTTACAACCAGCTTCAACAACTTATCATGGCATCAATCAATAGGGCCGGCGTAGCCTCACTATCCAATCATTTCAATATTTTACCATTAATATTCGTGGTACAGAAAGCGAAAGAATTACGTAAGGAATATTTAACATCTGATTACGTGGTTCATAGAAAAGACAGGCATATGATTTTGTCACCAGCTTCAGGGCTGAACTTAATGGAAGTTAGCACGAAAACTTCAGCAGAATAAAAATCGACCTTTTATACGTATGAAATGGCCCATATTGGAAAATAGTCTACATGCATCCCGTTAAAAATGATTTACAATTTCTTTTCTGTATAAACAATGTTATTTTACATTTCCTTGTAGTTTGTTCAAAAAGTGAAAAAGCCACTGTACCTCAGAGTACCACAACCTTATAGAATTTTTTAGAGACATTTTTTTTCAATGGAACTAAAAATGTGTAATTTTAAGGTTACAAAATGTGACAAACTAGCTTTAGCTTAGGGGGCATTTCCAAGTTATCTTTTAATTTTCGAATATGGGTCATTTGATACGAATAAAGTTATATTATTATAACGTATGTCGATAAAGCAGTTTCTTCTGACCGTTGCTATACAAAATTATGTTTCGCAAGGGCTGACATTTAACGCACCCACATCTTGATGTATCATTGCTATATTCGAGTAAAACTCTTCAATTCATCTATTCTTTTACAATACTACTCAGTATTTGTTATATTCCTAAAGGGTCTAACCTCGAGTATTATGTCAAAACTAGAGTCTATGTTCCAAGACTCTAATCTTTCAGATAAGATGTGAGTTAATGGCCGATCATCTTGACGTCCTCTAATGACAATAACGAATGGGCTTTAGTTGTTAATGATTACGCAACGACGCAGGTCAATTATTGTTTCATCTAAAATATCTGCTCATAGCAAATTCACAAATTTCTCAAAATACTTTGATAAAATTGATTGTTTAATCCTTTATTCAATGGTTTTGCAGACTTTCATCTCTGAACGGAAATTAGTTGCGACTATTAGTAACAGTTTTGATAATAAACCGAAATTATTCCGATTATTAACTAATATTTCATCCTCGCAGCACTTCCCGCAGCCAAATTGACCATGTGTTAGTTTCTAAAAGAAACGATATTAGGATCTGGTCAGCGACAACATTAATGAAGCTAATTACCAGTCTCACTGCGTGAACTCTGTCTGGGAGGTACTGAAAACTTCGGTTGTCAGTGCTGCTCAACAGACTTTAGGTATAGTGAAAGTCAGACCCAAGAATGATTGGTTTGATGACGAGTGTCGTCTTGCAGTTGAGCAACAAAATATAGCCCATAATGAAGTGCAACAACGTCTCACAATCGCGAGGAAAAAAAGGCTGCTCTTGCAAGAAGAGCAGCTAAGCGGATTTGTAGACGGAAGAAGCCAGACTGGTGGAAAGGCCGAGGTTCTGAAAGTACAACAACTCAGCAATGAGCGCAGTTCGCGTAATTTCTTTAAAGGAATTTCTGGACTGCACCATACTTTTAGGCCTACGTCAACCGCCAATCAGGACCAGGATGGAAACCTCTGTGTCAACATCGACGCAGTACTTGACGCATGGAGTGGACACTTTACTTACCTGCTTGATGTCTATCATGCGTCACAGACTGTTGTTGAGCCACCTCTAATACAGACTGCGGAGATTTGCACTGAGGAGCCATCCCATGAGGAATTCACTAAAGCCATGCAGAGATTGAAACGAAGCCGTGCACCTGGAGTGGACTGCATTAATTCGGAGCTCTTGATATTCGGAGGGGATACTTTGTGGAACTGTCTTTTGGACCTTATTCGATTAGTATGGCGAACCGAAGTTATGCCTGACGAATGGAAATTGGCCGCGATATGCCCCATCTTCAAGAAGGGAAACCGCTTGAAGTGTGACAATTATCGCGGTATAGCTCTCCTTTGCACAGCGTACAAGTTACTGTCATACATTGTATTAAATAGAATCACTCCTCTAGCGGAGGGCTTGGTTGGTGACTATCAAGGAGAATTTCGTCCGAATCGATTAGTCACCGATCAGGTCTTTTCGCTGCGGATTCTATCTAAATATTATGAGACATCCATCCCCGTACATCAGGTGTTCCTGGATTTCCGCCAGGCCTATGACTCGATCAATCAAGAAAGTTTGTGGTCTGCCCTGGAATACCTAGGAATGCCAACAAAACTGGTACGACTATGTAGGATGACAGTGACGCAGTCTCAATGCTGTGTTAAAGTTGAGAACAAGCTATCGACAATTTTTGCAGTTAACTTGGGTGTTCGGCAGGGAGATGCTCTGTCCCCGATACTCTTTAATCACATGTTGGAGTACATCTTTCGTAAAACTGAAACACCGCAGCGTAACATCTTATATCGCCAGTCCAATCAGGTGCTTGCATATGCAGATGACATATGCGTGATTGGACTGAATAGGAACGGAGTGAAAGAAATACTTGATCCGCTTGTAGAGTTTTCAGCTTCAGTTGGACTTCAGATCAATGAGTCCAAAACGAAATACCTGATCTTTGGTTTTAGAGACAATGGCACACCAGATTTTAGTAGTGGCCACTACACGTTTAAGGGAGTGAGGAGGTTCAAATATTTGGGCTCTCTTATCACTCACGATAACAGTTGTTCTTTGTATCCTCTAAGGCCACTGCTAAAATCAAAACACTTATCAAGTGCCGTGAAACTGAAGCTTTACAAAGCGTTGATCAGGCCCGTTGTTATGTTTGGATGTGAAAGTTGGGCGCTGACGGATGAGTAGGAGAGATGGCTCCTAACATTTGAGAGAAGAGTCATGCGTGTGATTTACGGCCCAAAACGCGAAATAGATGGTACCTACCGAGCTCTGTACAATATCGAGATCAGAGATCTGATGAAGATCCCCGATATTGTACATGAAGTAAGATCTCAGCGAGTAAGCTGGCTCGGGCACGTTCTGCGTGCTGATCCGGAACGAATTGTGCAGCGATCTCTGAAAGGAGAGCCACCATATGGTAGGCGCAGAGGTCGTTGCAGACGACGATGGTTCCACGGTGTAGAGAACGACTTGGCCTCTTCAGATTGTCTTAGACAGTATGAAGACCATGCTCGGGATCGAAACCGCTGGAGCCGAATTGTTGACTCAGTAAGGGGCCAGTAATGGCCTTTAAAACTGTTTTAATTTAATTAATTAATTAATAGTTTTAATTTGTATGATTTCGATAAATTTAATAAACTATACAGTTATTTCACAAGAAATCGACGAACTTTTGACTTGACTCCCTATTGGTATGAATAAAAATCACCAAACTTATTAATCATTCAAAAAAATTTGACTCGAGTTATGGGAAATAGGGTATACATAGCTCAAAAGTTAAAGGACTTATAGATTGTTTGATTAATTTCTTTTAAATATTAAGTCAAACCTAATCTGAAATAAAATATATTTTAATATCAATACCTGAAACAATTTTCTTAAAAAAATAAATTGAATTTTAATTTTTTTTATAATTATATAATTTATGACATAAATAGCGATAAACTATTATTAACAAAATATTATACAACTATAATATAAACAGAGATAATTGACCATCATAATCACCTGGGATGGAGGTCAATTAGTTTATAAATAATAATTATTTGTCGTTTAGTTTTTTTTTTACCTACAAATTTATAGTTTTTATTTTGTGGTTTTAAATACAAATTAAAAAATTTACATATTTCAAACAATAAAACAAAAAGCTTTTGCAAAACTTTTTTTTTCTACAAAAAAGTGAAATTAATGCTTTTGTTCGTCATACAAAAAAAAATCATATAAACAAAATACTGTACTTTAAACTTACCTAACAATTGACGTTAATACGTTGAATAAATATATGTAAATAACTAAATAGAAAAAAAAATGCTTAATGGATGGATCATCCATTGACGTTCATAAGTGTTTGTTGCTTATGATTTTAAGACATTTTTTTATTAAATACTGCGGGCACCACCTTGCGTTATTATGTAGTGTACTATGGTGTTAGTGAAGTTGATAAATGGTATTTTGGACATACAATAAGTTTACAGGTCCATAAATGAAATTGGAAACTCGTTCTGTTAACAGCTGTAAACGACTCACCTATTTTTTTTTTTTTTTTTTTTTAAATGCTGCCAATGGCTTTATTCTTGAATCTTTCTACAAAAGAAACTAACAAGAAGTATTCAAATCTTAAGCTAAAATTATTACATATTTTAAGTCTTAACCAATGTTAATACTTGTTATTGTGCTCACTATTTAATTAATTTAGATTACATTTATATGTAAAACCTAAACATTTAATATATTTACATGTTCATCAGTCCAAGTGGATCTGCTCTTTTAAGTCGCCTAAATCGCGGCTGTTTTAATATATCCCTGGCCAATTCATTGGGATGTGTCTCTAGTTTTGAGTAATATTTCGAACTGAATTCTTTAATGGTTTCTTTGATAGTTTTAATTCCAAGATCATCGTGTATATTACTATTTCGAATGTACCACGGAGCATTGGTAATACTACGAAGTATTTTTGCTTGGGTTCGTTGCAGGAGTTCTCTGTTTGACGCGCTGGTGGATCCCCATAACTGAATACCATATGTCCATATGGGTTTGATTATCACTTTGTACAATAAAACTTTATTGGCTAATGACAGCTGAGATTTTCTTCCCATCAACCAATACATTTTGGAAAATTTTATTTTTATTTGTTTTCGCTTTGCTTCGATATGATGTTTCCACGTTAGCCTTCTATCCAGGTGCATTCCTAAGTATTTGACCTTGGTTTGTTGAGGAATATTTATATTGTTTAATTCCACTGGTGGGCAAGTGCGTTTGTTAAGCGTGAATGTGACGTGAGTCGATTTGTTTTCGTTCACTTTTATGCGCCATGTCTTCAGCCAGTTTTCGATTTTGTTTAGATGATTCTGTAATTCCTTTGAGGCAGTTTCGGGATTACCGTGTGACACCAGGACGGCCGTATCATCGGCAAAGGTTGATATGACTACCTTGTTGGTTACAGGTAGGTCAGCTGTGTACAGCAAGTATAATATTGGACCTAGAACGCTGCCTTGTGGAACACCTGCGTTGATATCATTTAAACAAGTAGTTGCATTATTTTGTTTAACCAGGTACTGCCTTTGAAGGAGATAGTTTCCCAGAACTGAGTGAAATTTCTTCGGTAGAAGTCCTTTAATTTTGTATATTAGCCCATCATGCCAAACTTTATCAAAGGCTTGTGCAATGTCCAAGAAGGCAGCAGAACAATATTTCTTTTCCTCAAAGGTGTTTTTGATTGCATTTACGATTCTGTGTACTTGTTCTGTGGTACCATGTTGGTTTCGGAACCCAAATTGATGGTCTGGAATAATATGCCGTTCTTCTAATACTGGTTTCAATTTCGTTAGTAACATTTTTTCAAATAGTTTTGAGATTGTAGGCAGCATGCTTATTGGACGATATGATGAAATCTGTGTTTCATTTTTTCCAGCTTTATGTATCATTGTGATCAAAGATATCTTCCATTTTTGAGGAATATAACCAGTCCGCATGATTGCGTTGAATATGAATGTTATTAGTTTTATGCATTTGTCTGGCAATTCCCTTATCATTTTTCCAGTAATAAGATCATGCCCTGGTGCCTTTTTTGGACTTATACAATTTTTAATTGTATTCTTAACTTTCTTCCACTTATATTGTATGGGTTTGAAGAATAAACCATCATCCATTTGGTCGGGTAACACGAAGTTATTAGTTTCTTCGTGTGGTGCGAATACTGTTGTTAGATGAGCAGCGAAAGCATTGGCTTTTTCTTCATCGCTTCTCGCCCAGTTTCCAGTTGGTAGTCTAATCGGGTGATTCGAGTTTGTTGGCCTTTTTAACTTTTTTGTTGCCTTCCACAAAGAATAATCTGTCCTCTCGGTTGCCGAGAGTTCATTTAAGTAATTCTGGACGCTCTGGTTTTCTTCTTCCCGCAATGCAAATCTTAGAGTCTTAATAGCTCGATTTAATTTCCATTTTAACAACGGTGATTTTGTTTCTTGCCATCGGCGGCGAATTTTCCGCTTTTCCTGGATTAGTTCCTGTATATTTTGTGACAGTTTATTAACTTTTTCTGTACTATTTAAGATGGGTGTGACCTTTTCAGCTGATAATGATAAGACATCTTTTAAATTTGCTTCCGCCGCATCAATATCTGCTGGTGTGTTAAGAGGGATATTCAGTACACAATTTTGTTCGACTAGCCTCTTATATTGATCCCAATCAGTTTGTTTGTTTGTAAGCCGTTTTGGCGTTTCTATTCTTAGGACGCCGGTGCTCACTCTTACAATTACAGGTGAGTGATCAGAAGACAGATCATAGCAATCGGAGGCCTTAGCATATGTGCGTGGAATGCTTTTAGTTACACAGAAGTCAATTAAATCAGGAACTTTATTTTTATCTGTGGGCCAGTACGTTGGGTGACCGGCAGATAAGTAATCCAGGGACTGTTCTTCTATAGCTTCATAAAGTTGTTTGCCTTTCGGCGATGTTAATCTGGAACCCCATTGGGTGTGTTTGGCGTTGAAATCACCCCCCGCAAGAAATTTATTACCTAGCTGGCTGAAATAATCCATGAACTGCAGTTTTTTTATTGCATGTTTTGGAGGACAGTACACTGCTGATATGACACAGTTTCCAGACCACTCTTGCAGACAGATGCTCGTTGATTGGATATGTTCCTTCTCATATTTCATAAATTCATAGTGTTTTAATCTTGTTTTTATCAGTACAGCTGTGCCTCCATGTGCTTTCCCATCTGGGTGCTTTGTATCATAAACAGAGTACCCATTAATTTTGAAATAGGTTTTTTTGGTGAAATGTGTTTCAGATATTAACATTATGTCAATATTGTGCTCAGTGAGGAATGCTTGAACCTCTGCTTTATGTTGTGCTAGGCCGTTTGCATTCCATATGGCTATTTTGAGGACAGTCATTTTTGGTTTTTAACGACTACCTGCATCAGCGTGCTCATATTCTGCATCATTAGATTCATGGTTCTCTCCATCATCGCCATGAAGCTTTGCATCATGTTAGTTAACTTGCTTAAAGCTGCTGCGATGTTTCCTTCTTCGCTTGTTTGCACTTTAGGACTCACCTATTAAAGCATCAATTGGGTACTAGTACTAGTAAATACTTTGTCGATCACACACCAAAACTACGAATATTTAATATTGAAGGTATGTATGGTTCAATACTTACAAAATTGTGATTGAAGGCGATCTTTCATTCTGCTTACCACTTTGTTTGGGCCCTAAGTAGTTTTTCAAGACGTTTTTCAACTTATGCAAAACTTAAATCAATCACAATTCGCCATGTTCGCCAATTTTGATCGAACAATAATTATCACCAATGGGTCATCTAAACACCATGCATGATTAAATAAAGTAAACAAGTATAGATGTAAGTAATTGGGAGCCTTTACCAATCTTTTCAAAATAATTTATCATTCGCAGAACGAAAATACTGGATTATGCTTTTGACGGTATAAGCTTCTTGAAATAATTGTTATCAAAATAAAAACACTAAACTCTATTAAAAATTCATATATATTTCGTAGCTTCACTAGCACCATTGAATGAACAAGCATAGATTCTTACAATTATTGATCGTTTCACTCGATTGACGGCAGCTATTTCACTTCTGTAGCAATAACTGAGTTGTCTATAAGCGTTAAATTCGGTATTCAATCATTGTAGCTTACTATCCAATCAAATGGGATTATTGATCGATTTCATTGGAGCCTTAAAAAAATCCGAATAACTTCGAGTTTGAGCTGCATTCAAGGGCGATCTCATGAGTTGCTTTACGACCGAATTAGTCTACGAAAAAACACTCAGTGTAACCGAACATTTCTTCGTACCTCCAAACCAAGGTTCAACATCACAAATTAAGCCCATTTGGTAAATTGGTGTGTGTGTGTGTGTGTGTGTGTGTACTAATCGAAATAAAAATCGCATAAAATGTTAAGTTAGCGAATATTGGGACACCCTGTATAACGAGGAAAATTTTGATTATTTTTTTGTTTGCGAACGATAATCTCTCTGAAACTATATTTCCGATTTGAATAAAACTTGCACTGATATATAGGATACATTTGCCCGAGTAACATAGGCTAAATATTAAAAGGGACATAAACTCACTTCTCGCCTTCTGTGTAAAATTCCAGCACTGATTGTTCAAAAACAAATATTCACGAACATGCTGAGCATCGCGAAATTTCAAAATTATATTTTGTTTTGATTGTCAATGCCAATATTTCTGTCATATGAATAATTAATTGTTTCATATTGCTCATAGTAAAGTGTAGCGATTTCCCTCACACTCTGCTGAATATGCTTAGTTGCAAACCGTTGAAACAATGGTAACCATGGTAACCATGCAATGCATGAAGAACGCAAATAATAAAAAATACTTTTTTGTTTTTATTTTAGTGATGCATTGTTTGTCGACGCGGATAGATAAACGTCGTATGGATGAAAAATGTGTGATCCATGTTAGTGATTTTCTTGTCCCTTGGAAGTTTTGTATTATAAATAAAAATGTCTTAAAGTGCTAGATAACCTGAATATTTAGTCTAGCCATGTTCTAATGAGCCCATTGCTGATGGGACCTTGTCAATTAACAAATCAAAGTTCAGCTAAGACTTGTGTTGGACATTAGCATAAGTCCAAAAATGCATTGTAATAAAAATGTTTTCGTACTCGTATTTCCTTTTTTGACAAATTTTGGTTTACACTTATTTAAATGTTTATCATCATTTAAATCTAAACTGATAGTATTATATTAAATACATTCTCACTATTTCTCACCAACCCCAAAAAATTACGACTCGAGTTAATACAATCTCAGATCACAAGAACAACTATTTTGTAGGTACGATATAGATTATTCGGAGTAAATTATGTAATTTACTCAAAACGTATTTTTGTGCCTAATTTATACGATATATCAAAAACTAAGCCCAACAAAAATAATGACTCGCCATATAACTGAAATGACTACATTGACAATCAATCTGGCAACACAACAAAAACTAGAAATGCCTCGAAAACTATGATAAAGTAAGAAAAAGAAAGTAAGTTGTGTTTATCTCTGTTTATTGGTTCGGCCTCATCATCATTCATTATAGTGTCGCCTGGTATTATGAACTATCTTTAACTTTACATATTTTACATCAGAAAGTCTATATGTTTCTTTTTTATCTGAAAGTGATAAACTTTGGGCCCCTGGACCAAATGTGACGGGGTTTATTAAAAATTTCTCCAAGTAGAATTTAGGCTAAAATTTATTTTAAGTTGTCGTTAAATATCTGCAGAGACCATACTGTTGCCTGCATACTGCAATCTGCAATATGCAAAACAGAGTGCGACTGCCATATTATTTGAAAAAATGTGGCGAAGTTGTAGAATGAGAGTACAATGTCGTTGAAAGCTCAGGACAGGAGACTCAGAATTCCGAGAGAACCGAGCTCTAATGACTGGCTATTATACGGGCTATTGTTCTATCAAATTCTTTCTGCCACTCTGAGAAGCATGCGTAGAAAGTCAACACGTATTTCAAATGCTAGAGTTCATTTACTGCGACACCCAGTCATCCTAAAAATCTCGAGAGAGAGAGGGAGAGAGAGAGAGAGCGAGAGAGAGGGAGAGAGAGAGGGGGAGTGAGAGAGAGAGGGAGAGCGGAAACATTCAGAAAACTGTGAAGAACAAGGTATCGTTTTCTTTCACTAATTAAGCTAGAGATGATCACAAATCATTCCATCCCATTATTTCTTTTTGATGTTCTTTTAAGTCAAGCGCCTCAAATTTCTCATATAGAGTGTGTTACACCATTACATTAAATCGGGCTCAGAATGATGCTTATTGTTTAAATAAATGTCAAAAAATGGTATCACATTTTGCTTCTTTATTTATCCTCAATTTTCAAAAGAGCTCAATATTTACCTCGTACATATATTTACCAAAGTTAATGCGAAGTAAAGATTTAGGGAAATTAAACAGACAACCAAAAGTAGCTGGCATTTAGTCTAATTTTAATTTAATGGGAGAGGTGTTAAATTTAAATAAAAAGCGTAAAAGATAATGGAAAAGTATCAGAAAGGAATTTGTACAGTCAATTCAGTTTGGTGTTTGTATTAGATCTCAGATCATTAATTAGAACCGTTTATTAGAAACACATATACCGAGTTTAACGGTTAATTTGTGATAATTTTAGTATACCTTATGTTATGCATAAGAGGTGGAATAACCCAGTTCCTTTTAATTTAATGTTGTTTACAGTTTAAGCAAAAATTTGCTAACAATATGGTTTTTAAATCTTATCCATCCTGCTATCCATGAAACTTTGTACCTATGTCCTAGTTTTTGGTTTTGTAAATATCCGTCTCGATTGTTATTATTTACCCTTTAACCATTATAACCATATTTAGTTTAAATAGCAACAAACTCATCGTTTTATTTTTAGTATAATGCAGCTCAACAATAACAACAAATGTAATTGTTTTTTAAACATAACAAATAATTGATTAAATTTTTTGTTCAAACGAACAAAATAAATATAACACAACCTTAATTGGCAATGACCTGTATCAGTGTGTGAGTGTTATGTGTATGTTTGTGTTTCTATCCATTCTACCTACAATAATTGTATTTTTTTTACAGTTAAATTAATTTTACTTTTTGCTATTATTTATTTTCAGAATGCCAGCCTTGCGACTATTTGGTCGAAAATGGTTGGCCGCATCAGATGATTTAGTATTTCCGTGTATATTTGAAATATGTTTTAGAATTGTATGGTAAGTTATTGGCTGCAATTAGTTTACTGTATACTCTTAACTAATTTACTAATTTATTTTTAATAATTGTATTTTTTCCGCAGGTTAATTATGATAAGTATAGTGTTACATAATTATTTTACAACAACGAGTGAGTGCAGTAAAGGAAATTTAGGTGTTAGAATATATTTAGGTTCAACTGTAGGTTTAATATCAATAAATATAGTTTTATTAATTGCGTTGGTGAATCGAAGCGCCCAAGGAAGTATAGCTGATACGCATAAAAGGCATTTAGTGGCACCATTATTAGTTTGCAAGTAAATATAAATGTAATTGAATTTAAATTTGATTTTACACTATTTTGTTTTCATATAGTTTTTTGTGTAATCATTTTTTAAACGATGTGAGATTCTTATCGACCATTTTGTATTTATATATTATTGTGAATTTTTTATTTCAGAATTCTATTTATTTTGCCAGAAATTGGACTAAATATTTTTGGTACGATATGGGCTTTCACCGATTTAGTTACGTGTACAGATGGTTTAAAATTTTCAAAAACGGTTATTGAAAGTAAGTATTTCTAATAATATTAATTTTATTAAACAGATCGTTTGTTAATCGAGAGTAGATCTGCCATTTTTCTGATCAACAAAACCATAGTCTAAAATACGAGAGGCCAAACGATTATCCGTGGTTATAATTATATCTGCTAATATAATAATCTACAACTTTATGTATTTTGTTAAGTAAGCCATTGACATAATAAATATAGTATTACACTCATGGAAGATTTCACTTAATGAATACTATGACATACCTCTGATTTATGGCAAAGTTTAAATGGGTTAGCCAGTGGCGACAGAATACTGGACTTAGAACGTCACCATATCTATATAGAGTGTGAAACACATAAGCACACACGCAGATACGCAGACACACACGTAATTGTACGAGGATAAAACATTGCGTGTTTGTAGAGCGTCATTTAATTATTATTTTTCCAATAATTTATTTAATTTATGCAAATAAATACTATTTCATATAGGATGGCATGTCTAATTATTTTATCTTGTGTAACACTGTATACAAAATAATATTTATATTATATTATATAAAGAGGGCGAATCAGTTAAAAAAAATCAGTGTGTTTCTCTCGAAAGGAGGAAACACATGAGGAAAACAAGTTATATATGAACATATTTTCGTCGGTTTTTATTCTCAATTCTTTAACAGTCTTGCTCCTAGGTTTGATATAAGCGTCCTAACCTTGCGCTGCCCTTACTTTACCAGTCAAAGCTACAGGTTTGTTTTAAGTAACCATCTGCGGTTCCTAATGTTACTATTTTGGTAAGACACATATGGTCCTGAAAAATAACTATTTGGCTCTGGCCCTTGGATTTTCCAAAATAAACAATTAATTTGATCTTTGTTTTTGGTGACCTTGGTTTTCAGGCAAGCCTTAGCAATTTTTTAAATCGAAAGTGTGACTGACATGTCATTTTAAAGGGCTCACTTCAACGATTCTAAAAATATGTTTTAATAGTTTTTTTGATGAATTTATGAGGGGGAATTTTATGAAAATGTAGCTAAAAATTAATGCAACACCCCTCTTATCTCTGAAAGTGGAAGGTTCAAGATTTAAAAAAAATTTGAAATGCGTATAATAAGGTGGTTAAGTTTAAACGGGCCAATTTAGGGAATTTGAAAAGTTTAATATTTGTTTAACTAGCTATCCTGGATGGGGATCAATAGCAAATGTTAGAGTCACAAGAAAGTTTCCTTTACTATATAGCAGAACCAGTTCAAATGGTAGCCATTAACAATATATCGAGGTACAGATATCGTTCTACAGACTATTTAGTTGTTCAGTGGACGCAAGTATTGATTTTCCGACATCTCTATCAGCAGTTATCTTGATGGAAGACTTTAATACAGATTTCGTTTAATTTCCTAATAACCAAATCTTTGCATAGTTTCAAAATAAAGGATTGATATCTGGATTCCATTGAATGCACAGCGAGGAACATAAGTAAAGATTGTATAGTTTCCAATATAGAGAATATTCAAGTATACATTGGAAACGGTCTTCAGTCCTCACAACCAGTTATAGTTGAGGACCAAATTTATTACTACAATTGAAAAGTATACTGCTAACGGAGGCACATGAAATTCATGCTTGGCCGAATTTTTTATTTTTGTTTTCGCTCTATCGATTAAAAATGATGATGATGATTGATGGTGGCTTTAAATTGAAATAATATTTTTTAACTAATTAGGTAAATTCTTTGTCGGTTCTAGGAAATTGTCCAAAAAAATCATCTGGTAGTTTGCTTAATTACTTCAACAAAAACATTCAAAATTAGAATAACACACTCAATCTTTGATTTATAGATCGACTGCAAAATGTGATGATTACCGTCATAGATGGATGTCTAGGTAGAAATTTAATGTATTGTTAATGTAATTTTTTTTTTTTAACGATTAATAATATTTGTCTACAGATAGATTAATATCTAAGCCGATTTTAACAATTCTAAATAATTAACACATTTGTTTACTCAACAAAGACTTAAATAAATTATAAATTTATTAAGATATATATGGCACTATTTCCATATATAACAAAATTTTTGTTCTATTGTCTCACAAATTTCAGTTTTGTTTAATTACGGCTCCTTCCCAAACCTTTTGAGGAACTCCATAAAGTCAAAGAAATTTGATTCGGACGGTTTTCTATTCCGTATTTAGTTCCGCCATTGATTACATGCCACGATATGCACACCACTTGTTAAGCGAGTGAAAATTTATTCTCGATAATGGAATCGAGAGAGCTTCATTTTCAATACAACTTCCTACGTCATATGATTTATATGTATTTACATTATAAATCACTTATATAAAACCAATTACCTAAATTAGTTACAGCTCTACAAATATTTTAGTCACTTATGCATATAATTTCTTGTGAAATCATATTTGTAAATACTTTTCATGTGACTATGTGTGTGTATTTTTTATATTTTTGTTGATTGGATAACGATGATGTGACACATTAGCCGTGTTTCTTGTCGTATGATCTGACCCGGATCAGATCATATCTGCTTTCCTTTCATTTGTATAGCCGCGTTTCATAAAATAAACATAAAAATTGTACTATTTTTTGTTTTTGTATCAAAATTTTGAACCAAAATGCTACTAGGATCAATATAATAACCTAAAAACAAAAAATAATACAATTGTGTTGATTACATGAAACGCTATATAAATGAAAGGGAAGCAGATATGATCTGATCCGGATTAGATCATACGTCAAGAAACACGGCTATTGATCAAACGTTGATATGTTGGAAGGCAGTGATTTATACATGAACGGTGTATTCAACATGTTTACTGGTGAATTATTACTAACACTAGTTGGTTCAATTACTTTTTGCATGTAATTTATCGGATCCCCGTTAGCGGTGGGAATATTACTTCGAACGAAAAGCGGCGATTGATAATTTAATGGGACGTAAATAATTACTTTTTTGCGTCGGGCATTTCGTTTAAATTTGAATGAGCAATATATTACCACAATTAACGATATCATTTGTTGTCCTAAAGAATTTGAGAATAATAATGCGGTATAATCGAATAACTTTCCGAGGACTCTCAAAATCGGATTGGTCCATGTTTTCCAACAAACTCATTATATACGTGTAAATGTATATACATATGTATGTTTATTTTTAATCACAATACATACTTTTAATTTAAATTTAATTTGGATAGTTGATCACTCGATACCACTTCTGAATTATGTAAGATGTAAGATGCTACTCATTTTATATTTAAATATAAAAGTAAATAATTACTCTTTTTATAATATATGTACATACATACATGCTTTTTTGACATTAACTTAAAAATATAACTTAAAAGGCTTTATAAATTTCTGTTGAAACTGTAAAATTGCAAAAGTATATTTATGGTAGTATATAACCTGCATTATTGAAAGCTCTTTTATGTAAGATGAACAAGCGAAATTGCGAATTAAAACACATTTAAATAAAAGATCTAGTGGCGAATAGTAGAATAATAATAGATAGAATAATAGATAGAGCCAGCACAAACATTTCGAACGAAAACTTTATTTTGCTAGTTTTTACAATAGATGCCAACACAAACATTTTATTATACATACATAGACGTAATTGACGATTGTAAAAGTAGGCTAAGCACATCTGGCGGAAAAAATTATTATTGGGAAGAACGATCCATTTGAAGTTTGTGTTGTATTCGAAAGTTGTGTTTTTAAACGTCAATGGATAGATAGTTTTATTTTAAACGTTATATTTGTATATTGACGATTGTAAAAGTAGAAAATACGCCACTAGTGGAAAAAATAAAAACAAAATACACGAGCATAATGACTTTTGTGATTTGTGTGGTATTGACTATGGAGAGAATAATAAAAAATTATACATTTATATATAATTAGTAATTCTCTTCAATACAAATCAGACACTTGGGTAAGATTTATCACAGGTCTGTTTATTTTGTATTCTAAAAATAAATCACAAACGTCAAAATGCTCGCTTCAACATTTTTCCGGTACGTGGGATCCGTGATACTCCAATCGTTAATAATGTGTTATAACTTATAAAGTTATAACCAATATAAATATATGTAGTTAATTATACATTTCGTATGCACAAATTAAATACACTGTACATTAAATGGTTAATATAATTTTTTGATAACATGCATACATATATGAAAACAAAATTGACAGTTGAGTTTTGTTTCGTTCAATTAAAAAGATCATCGTTTAAATTACTGTTCTGCCATCTAGCACTTGCTTCCAAAACTGCCCGCAGTCGTTCGATTTTTTTGAACAATTGCTCTTATTGTATTATAAGTTATTTGATTCAACTGCCGTTTCTAACTTTTGATACTATACGTGATGAATATTTCAATAAAAGCTGCTCGATTTATTTTTATGGGCCAATTAAATAAAACGCAAAATAATAGAATATTTTTTGGAATTTATATTGCAAATAAATAAATAAATTCATGATTGTATGTAAATTATGGTAAAATTCATATTTAATTTTGTTGTATGTACGAGTATGTATCTAAAATTTTAATTTTAGTTTGTGCATTTAATAACAGATGGCATTGAAGTTATCATGGATATTTTCCGTTTATTTTTGGTATTCAAAAACTAGAGAATAATCATAATGTTAACAACCGCGATTGAAAGACGAAATTATTGTAATCGTGATTATTGTATGTACTATATAATAAGGAACTATGTATTAAAAAGTGTATTCGTTTATTTTAATAAAGTTTAAATATAAAATTAAAACTGATTAAATTAATTAATATTATACATAATAAGCTCGGCAAAAATGTCAAAAAATTAGTGAAGGCACAAACCAAAAAGTATTTATTAAAATTTGAATAGAGACTCGGCTAAATGCTTGTAGATCTGTCAGCAAGCAATTTTTAAATGAAAGAATAAAAATGATTTGCGATTTAATTTTTATCTTGCGCATAATTAGCTTGTATTACTAGATTTTATTAACAACTGAAAAAATCTTGTGCAATCTTATCATGTTTTTTACTATACCAATGAGCATCTACTACCCCAAACTATACATATTTTATTTAATGAGTTTTAAGCTGTACGTGAAATGTGGTCTCAATATGCTATGGATACACCCAAAGTTTAAAAATAAAAATACCTAATTTGAAGGTTTGGCGTGGAATACTTTTCTTTTTCCAAAATCCTTACAGCAAGTTCGAAATGTAATTTACATAAATTCGAATTTTAAAATATTAAGTTTTTCTTTTTAAATATTTTTCAGCCATTGTCATTTTTAATTGGATACTATTTGCATTAATAATATTTGGTCTCGCCATTGTATTCGATCCGCTTGGTTCGACTAAATATCGAAAAACAAAAGACGCAAATGATAATGGTAATGCTGCTGGGCCCACTGAATCAGCGTTACATCGAAAAGTTTCCAAATTATGGTTACGACGTTTTCGTTGGATGTTCTGCTGTTTGCGAAAAGATGAATATGGAAATGAGGCGTTCACACAAGTGGCAAGTTTATTAAGTGCGATATTTCGCGGAACTGATTTGGTGCCGACCGATGTTATGGCCGGTTGTATATTGATGAGAGTTCGACAAAAACGTGAATTGCGTGAAATGAGACGTATACGTATGTTAAACGATGATGGGCCACGATACTCAACTGATTTAAATCGATTGTTTGCCACTTCACCATCCTGGATGACGGTTAAAAATGCCCGGCATTATATGAGATTTGCATTGGCATCATATGGTTGGCCGATGGTGTGTTATATGCACTGCTGCACCGGACCATATAATTTAATTAAAAAATCTACCTGCTGTGCATGTTTCCGGTAGGTTTGAAATAATATTGGTATAAACAAATGAAATCACTAACATTTTATAGTACATTCCAAATTTATTAATATTTAATTTATTTTAATATTTTCATTTTTTTTTAAATAGATCAAAATCACAAGTTGTGATCGATGATAATTGCTGCTTGTGCCATCATGCTGGAGTTAAATATAGTTCACGATTACGACACGAGGATGTATTACACGCATCATTTAAAAATCATGTGTTTGAGGTAAAAATAAATTATTTTTAGTAAACTAACGGCGACGTTCTTTACTACCTCCCGTTTCACCTAATCCAAAGTACGGACGTCTATTTGGGAAACCAGGACGATGAGGATGAAGTGGGCGATGTGGTTGTTTAGTGGTTTTTCTATGAGGAATATATTCTTCAGAGCTCTGGGAGTTTGGCTTATGTGGGTGAGCGACAGGACGTTTTGTTGTTTTGCGTTGTGGTCTAGATTCTTCTGAGCTTGATCGAGAATTCGACAAATTTGAATGCGAAGAATGAGGTTTTTTGGTTGATGTACAGGGTATTTTTGTTGTAGTTGTTGGATGAGGTCGTTTTGTTGTGACTTTAGTTGGATGAGGTCGCTTTGTTGTTGTAGTTGGTCGTGATTTCCTTGTTGTGGTTCTTGTCGTGGTCGGATGGGGTTTTCTTGTTGTGGATGTTGGACGTGGCCGTCTTGTGGTGGTAGTTGGCTTTGGCCGTTTCGTTGTAGTAGTGGTTGTAGTTGGTCGTGGTTTCTTTGTTGTTGTTGTCTTCGTTGTTGGATGGGGTTTTCTCGTTGTAGTTGTAGGGCGAGGTCGTCTTGTTGTTGTGGTAGTAGGATGAGGGCGTCTCGTAGTTGGTCGTGGTTTCCTTGTTGTCGTTGTAGGGCGGGGTTTTCTTGTCGTTGTTGTGGGGTGTGGTTTCCTTGTCGAATGAGGTCCCTTAGTTGTAGTGGTAGTAGTAGTAGATGGCCTTTTTGTTTGAGGTTTATATTCGATTGAATCTGATGAACTTGACGAACTTGACGAATATGAAGAATCTGACGATTCAGATGATTGATGTGGCGGCAACGGTTTTCTGGTTGTGGTTGTTGGATGAGGTCGCTTAGTTGTGGTGGTTGTAGTAACCGGAGAAGGCTTTCTTGTTGTATGTGGTTTATATTCGCTTGAATCCGACCAACTTGACGAATATGAAGAATCTGAAGATTCAGACGATTGATATGGTGGCGGTGGTATCCTGGTTGTAGTTGTTGTAGTAGGAGATGGTCTACTTGTTGGGTGAGGTCTATGTTCGCTTGAGCCCGTTGAACCTGATGAATATGAGGAATCTGACGATTCAGATGATTGATGTGGCGTCAGCGGTTTCCTGGTTGTGGTTGCTGGATTAGGTCGCTTAGTTGTGGGGGTTGTAATAACATGAGATGGCCTTCTTGTTGTATGAGGTTTATATTCGCTTGAATCCGATGAACTTGACGAATATGATGAATCTGAAGATTCAGATGATTGATATGGTCGCGACGGTTTTCTGGTTGTGGTTGTTGGATGAGGTCTCTTAGTTGTGGTAGTTGTAGTAACAGGAGATGGCTTTCTTGTTGTATGAGGTTTATATTCGTTTGAATCAGATGAACTTGACGAACTTGAAGAATCTGAAGATTCGGATGATAGGTATGGTGCCGTCGGTTTCCTGGTTGTGGTTGTTGTAGTAGTATGAGATGGTCTCCTTGTTGGGTGAGGCTTATATTCGTTTGAGTCCGATGAACTTGATGAATATGAAGAATCTGACGATTCAGATGATTGATGCGGGGGCAACGGTTTTCTGGTTGTGGTTGTAGGATGAGGTCTCTTAGTTGTGGTGGTTGTAGTAACAGGAGATGGTCTTCTTGTTGTATGAGGTTTATATTCGGTTGAACCCGATGAACTTGACGAACATGAAGAATCTGATGATTCAGATGATTGATGGGGCGGCAACGGTTTTCTGGCTGTGGTTGTTGGATGCGGTCGCTTAGTTGTGGTGGTTGTAGTAACAGAAGATGGCTTTCTTGTTGTATGAGGTTTATATTCGCTGGAATCCGACGAACTTGACGAACTGGAAGAATCTGACGATTCGGATGAATGATATGGCGGTGATGGTTTCTTAGTTGTAGTTGTTGGATACGGTCGTTTAGTTGTAGTGGTTGTAGTTTTGGGAGTGGGTTTTCTTGTTGCTTGAGGTTTAAATTCATCTGAATCCGATAAACTTGACGAATCTGAAGATCCGGATGACGGATTTGATGAATCCGATGTATTTGACGAAGATGAGGAATCTGAAGAATCGGATGACTGTACGGGTTTTCTAGTTGTTATTTGCGGTCGGTTTTCATTAGAACTTGAGGAATCTGACGTACTGGAAGAATCACTGGAACTGGAAGAATCGAATGATTCTGATGATCTATATGGTTTTCTTGTCGTAGTTGCAGTAAATATTGGTCGTTTTGTAGTTCGTGGTTGGAATTCATCAGAATCAATTGATTCTGATGAATAAGATGAACTTGACGAATCGGACGAACTTGAGGAATCGGAAGACTCTGATGGATCATTTGGATTTCTAGTTGATCGTTTTGTAGTTGTTGTGACTCTAAAAATAGGTCGTATGGTTGTTCTTGAACCAAACTCATCTGAATCTGAAGAATCTGATGAACTTGAAGAATATGAGGAACTGGAAGAATCGGAAGAGCCTGACGAATAGGAGGATTCTGATGCATCATTTGGTTTTCGGGTTGATCGTCTTGTTGTTGTTATGATTGAAGAGCCTGGTCGTTTTGTACTTCGTGAACTGAACTCATTAGAATTTGATGATCTTGACGAATCGGACGAGCTGGACGAATCAGAAGATTCAGATGATTTATTTGGTTTTCTAGTTGATCGTCTTGTCGTTGATGTGGTTGAAGAAACTGTTCGTTTCGTAGTTCTTGTATCGAATTCATCAGAATTTGACGATCCTGACGAATCGGACGAGCTTGAGGAATCGGATGATTCAGATGACTCATGTGGCTTTCTAGTTGAGCGCATTGTCGTTGTTGTGGTTGAAGGAACTGGTCGTTTCGTGGTCTTTGTACCGAATTCATCAGAATTAGACGAATCGGAAGAGCTTGAGGAATCGGATGATCCAGATGATTCATGTGGTTTTCTAGTTGTGCGCATTGTCGTTGCTATGGTTGAAGAAACTGGTCGTTTCGTAGTTCTTGTACCGAATTCATCAGAATTTGACGAGCTTGAGGAATCGGATGATTCAGATGACTCATGTGGCTTTCTAGTTGAGCGCATTGTCGTTGTTGTGGTTGAAGAAACTGGTCGTTTCGTAGTTCTTGTACCGAATTCATCAGAATTAGAGGAATCGGACGAGCTTGAGGAATCGGATGATCCAGATGATTCATTTGGTCTTCTAGTTGAGCGCCTTGTCGTTGTTGTGGTTGAAGAAACTGGTCGTTTCGTGGTCTTTGTACCGAATTCATCAGAATTAGACGAATCGGAAGAGCTTGAGGAATCGGATGATCCAGATGATTCATGTGGTTTTCTAGTTGTGCGCATTGTCGTTGCTGTGGTTGAAGAAACTGGTCGTTTCGTAGTTCTTGTACCGAATTCATCAGAATTTGACAAGCCTGACGAATCGGACGAGCTTGAGGAATCGGATGACTCAGATGACTCATGTGGCTTTCTAGTTGAGCGCATTGTCGTTGTTGTGGTTGAAGAAACTGGTCGTTTCGTAGTTCTAGTGCCGAATTCATCAGAATTAGACGAATCGGCCGAGCTTGAGGAATCGGATGATCCAGATGATTCATTTGGTCTTCTAGTTGAGTGCCTTGTCGTTGTTGTGGTTGAGGAAACTGGTCGTTTCGTAGTTCTAGTGCCGAATTCATCAGAATTAGACGAATCGGACGAGCTTGAGGAATCGGATGATCCAGATGATTCATTTGGCCTTCTAGTTGAGCGCTTTGTCGTTGTTGTGGTTGAAGAAACTGGTCGTTTCGTAGTTCTTGTACCGAATTCATCAGAATTTGACGATCCTGACGAATCGGACGAGCTTGAGGAATCGGATGATTCAGATGACTCATGTGGCTTTCTAGTTGAGCGCATTGTCGTTGTTGTGGTTAAAGAAATTGGTCGTTTCGTAGTTCTTGTGCCGAATTCATCAGAATTAGACGAATCGGCCGAGCTTGAGGAATCGGATGATCCAGATGATTCATTTGGTCTTCTAGTTGAGTGCCTTGTCGTTGGTGTGGTTGAAGAGACTGGGGGGATCGTAGTTCTTGTACCGAATTCATCAGAATTTGACGATCCTGACGAATCGGACGAGCTTGACGAATCGGATGATTCAGATGACACATGTGGCTTTCTAGTTGAGCGCATTGTTGTTGTTGTGGTTGAAGAAACTGGTCGTTTCGTAGTTCTTGTACCGAATTCATCAGAATTTGACGATTCTGACGAATCGGACGAGCTTGAGGAATCGGATGATTCAGATGACACATGTGGCTTTCTAGTTGAGCGCATTGTTGTTGTTGTGGTTGAAGAAACTGGTCGTTTCGTAGTTCTTGTACCGAATTCATCAGAATTAGAGGAATCGGACGAGCTTGAGGAATCGGACGAGCTTGAGGAATCGGATGATCCAGATGATTCATTTGGTTTTCTAGTTGACCGTCTTGTCGTTGGTGTGGTTGAAGAAACTGGTCGTTTCGTAGTTCTTGTACCGAATTCATCAGAATTTGACGATCCTGACGAATCGGACGAGCTTGAGGAATCGGATGATTCAGATGACTCATGTGGCTTTCTAGTTGAGCGCATTGTCGTTGTTGTGGTTGAAGAAACTGGTCGTTTCGTAGTTCTTGTACCGAATTCATCAGAATTAGACGAGTCGGACGAACTTGAGGAATCGGATGATCCAGATGATTCATTTGGTTTTCTAGTTGTGCGCCTTGTCGTTGTTGTGGTTGCAGAAACTGGTCGTTTCGTAGTTCGCAAACCAAATTCATCAGAATTTGACGATCCTGAAGAATCGGACGAGCTTGATGAATCAAATGACTCATGTGGCTTTCTAGTTGAGCGCATTGTCGTTGTTGTGGTTGAAGTAACTGGTCGTTTCGTAGTTCTTGTACCAAATTCATCAGAATTAGACGAATCGGAAGAGCTTGAGGAATCGGATGACCCAGATGATTCATTTGGTTTTCTAGTTGAGCGCCTTGTCGTTGGTGTGGTTGAAGAAACTGGTTGTTTCGTAGTTCTTGTACCGAATTCATCAGAATTTGACGATCCTGACGAATCGGACGAACTTGAGGAATCGGATGATCCAGATGATTCATTTGGTCTTCTAGTTGAGCGCCTTGTCGTTGTTGTGGTTGAAGAAACTGGTCGTTTCGTAGTTCGCGAACCAAATTCATCAGAATTTGACGATCCTGACGAATCGGACGAGCTTGAGGAATCGGATGATTCAGATGACTCATGTGGCTTTCTAGTTGAGCGCCTTGTCGTTGCTGTGGTTGGATTCACTGGTCGTTTCGTAGTTCTTGTACCGAATTCATCAGAATTTGACGATCCTGACGAATCGGACGAGCTTGAGAAATCGGATGATTCCGATGATTTATTTGGTTTTCTAGTTGAGCGTCTTGTCGTTGTTGTGGTTCGTTTCGTTGGCCTTGTACCGAATTCTTCAGAATTTGACAAGCCTGAGGAGTCGATCGAGCTTGAGGAATCGGATGATTCAGATGACTCATGTGGCTTTCTAGTTGAGCGCCTTGTCGTTGTGGTTGTAGAAACTGGTCGTTTCGTAGTTCTTGTACCAAATTCATCAGAATTTGACGATCCTGACGAACTTGACGAATCAGACTCTGATGAACCATTTGGCTTTCTTGTTGTCCGCTTTGTTGTGGTTGTCGTTTTGGAAGATGGTCGTCTGGTCGTTCGTGAACTGACCTCTTCCGAACTTGAAGAATCTGAGGATCTTGATGAATCTGCAGATTCAGATGACTCATGTGGTTTTCTAGTTGATCGCTTCGTAGTTGAAGAAAGTGGCCGCTTTGTTGTTCGCGGTCTGTTCTCGTCAGAGTTTGAATAATCGGACGAATCTGATGATTCAGACGACTCTGATGAATCATGCGGTTTTGTCGTAGTAGTAGTTGAATTACCGTTAGGAACTTCTGTGGTTGTTGTTGTGTTACCGCCTGATGGAATTTCGGTAGTAGTAGTTGTTGATTTTCTTGGTCGTCTTGTTGTTCTTGGTCGTCTTGTTGTTCTTGGTCTGCTTTCATCAGAGTTTGAAGAATCAGACGACTCTGATGAATCATGTGGCTTTATCGTAGTAGTAGTAGTGGCGTTTGTTGAATTACCACTTGGAACTTCTGTGGTTGTTGTGTTACCTCCTGTTGGACTTTCGGTAGTACTAGTTGTTGTATTGCCTTCATTTGGATTCGGAGTAGTTGAATTGTTTTCATTCGGATTTGAGGTAGTAGTTGTTTTCCTTGTTGTACGCGGTCTGTTCTCATCAGAGTTTGAATAATCGTCCGAATCTGATGAATCAGACTCTGATGAATCAGACTCTGATGAATCATGTGGTTTTATCGTAGTAGTAGTGTTTGTTGTTGGAGTTTCGGTAGTAGTTGTTGTGTTATCTCCAGTTGAAGTTTCGGTTGTGGTTGTTATATTATCTCCAGTTGGAACTTCTGTGGTTGTTGTTGTGTTACCGCCTGATGGAATTTCGGTAGTAGTAGTTGTTGATTTTCTTGGTCGTCTTGTTGTTCTTGGTCGTCTTGTTGTTCTTGGTCGTCTTGTTGTTCTTGGTCTGCTTTCATCAGAGTTTGAAGAATCAGACGACTCTGATGAATCATGTGGCTTTATCGTAGTAGTAGTAGTGGCGTTTGTTGAATTACCACTTGGAACTTCTGTGGTTGTTGTGTTACCTCCTGTTGGACTTTCGGTAGTACTAGTTGTTGTATTGCCTTCATTTGGATTCGGAGTAGTTGAATTGTTTTCATTCGGATTTGAGGTAGTAGTTGTTTTCCTTGTTGTACGCGGTCTGTTCTCATCAGAGTTTGAATAATCGTCCGAATCTGATGAATCAGACTCTGATGAATCAGACTCTGATGAATCATGTGGTTTTATCGTAGTAGTAGTGTTTGTTGTTGGAGTTTCGGTAGTAGTTGTTGTGTTATCTCCAGTTGAAGTTTCGGTTGTGGTTGTTGTATTATCTCCAGTTGGAACTTCGGTGGTGGTTGTTGTTGTGTTATCTCCAGTTGGAATTTCGGTAGTTGTTGTTGTTGTGTTGTCCCCAGTCGGAGCTTCGGTTGTGGTTGTATTATCCCCAGTTGGAATTTCGGTAGTGGTTGTTGTGTTATCCCCAGTTGGTGTTTCGGTAGTCGTTGTTGTTGTGTTATCTCCTGTTGGAGTTTCAGTAGTGGTTGTTGTTGTGTTATCTCCAGTTGGAATTTCGGTAGTTGTTGTTGTGTTATCTCCAGTTGGACTTTCGGTAGTACTAGTTGTTGTATTGCCTTCATTTGGATTCGGAGTAGTTGAATTGTTTTCATTCGGATTTGAGGTAGTAGTTGTTTTCCTTGTTGTACGCGGTCTGTTCTCATCAGAGTTTGAATAATCGTCCGAATCTGATGAATCAGACTCTGATGAATCAGACTCTGATGAATCATGTGGTTTTATCGTAGTAGTAGTGTTTGTTGTTGGAGTTTCGGTAGTAGTTGTTGTGTTATCTCCAGTTGAAGTTTCGGTTGTGGTTGTTATATTATCTCCAGTTGGAACTTCGGTGGTGGTTGTTGTTGTGTTATCTCCAGTTGGAGTTTCAGTAGTAGTTGTTGTTGTGTTATCTCCAGTTGGAATTTCCGTAGTTGTTGTTGTATTATCTCCAGTTGGAATTTCGGTAGTAGTTGTTGTTGTGTTATCCCCAGTTGGTGTTTCGGTAGTGGTTGTTGTTGTGTTATCTCCGGTTGGTTTTTCAGTAGTGGTTGTTGTTGTGTTATCTCCAGTTGGAATTTCGGTAGTTGTTGTTGTGTTATCTCCAGTTGGACTTTCGGTAGTACTAGTTGTTGTATTGCCTTCATTTGGATTCGGAGTAGTTGAATTGTTTTCATTCGGATTTGAGGTAGTAGTTGTTTTCCTTGTTGTACGCGGTCTGTTCTCATCCGAGTTTGAATAATCGTCCGAATCTGAGTCATCAGACTCTGATGAATCATGTGGTTTTATCGTAGTAGTAGTGTTTGTTGTTGGAGTTTCGGTAGTAGTTGTTGTGTTATCTCCAGTTGAAGTTTCGGTTGTGGTTGTTGTGTTATCCCCAGTTGGTGTTTCGGTAGTGGTTGTTGTTGTGTTATCTCCGGTTGGAGTTTCAGTAGTGGTTGTTGTTGTGTTATCTCCAGTTGGAATTTCGGTAGTTGTTGTTGTGTTATCTCCAGTTGGAATTTCGGTAGTAGTTGTTGTTGTGTTATCCCCAGTTGGTGTTTCGGTAGTTGTTGTTGTTGTGTTATCTCCGGTTGGAGTTTCAGTAGTGGTTGTTGTGTTATCTCCAGTTGGAATTTCGGTAGTTGTTGTTGTGTTATCTCCAGTTGGAATTTCGGTAGTAGTTGTTGTTGTGTTATCCCCAGTTGGTGTTTCGGTAGTGGTTGTTGTTGTGTTATCTCCGGTTGGAGTTTCAGTAGTGGTTGTTGTTGTGTTACCTCCAGTTGGAATTTCGGTAGTTGTTGTTGTGTTATCTCCAGCTGGAATTTCGGTAGTTGTTGTTGTTGTGTTATCTCCAGTTGGTGTTTCCATAGTGGTCGTTGTTGTGTTATCTCCAGTTGGAGTTTCAGTAGTGGTTGTTGTCGTGTTATCTCCAGTTGGAATTTCGGTAGTTGTTGTTGTGTTATCTCCAGTTGGTGTTTCGGTAGTTGTTGTTGTTGTGTTATCCCCAGTTGGTGTTTCGGTAGTCGTTGTTGTTGTGTTATCTCCAGTTGGAGTTTCAGTAGTGGTTGTTGTTGTGTTATCTCCAGTTGGAATTTCGGTAGTTGTTGTTGTGTTATCTCCAGGTGGAATTTCGGTAGTAGTTGTTGTTGTGTTATCCCCAGTTGGTGTTTCGGTAGTCGTTGTTGTTGTGTTATCTCCAGTTGGAGTTTCAGTAGTGGTTGTTGTTGTGTTATCTCCAGTTGGAATTTCGGTAGTTGTTGTTGTGTCATCTCCAGTTGGAATTTCGGTAGTAGTTGTTGTTGTGTTATCTCCAGTTGGAATTTCGGTAGTAGTTGTTGTTGTGTTATCCCCAGTTGGTGTTTCGGTTGTCGTTGTTGTTGTGTTATCTCCAGTTGGTTTTTCAGTAGTGGCCGTTGTAGTGTTATCCCCAGTTGGAGTTCTGGTAGTGGTTGTTGTTGTGTTATCTCCAGTTGGAGTTTTGGTAGTAGTTGTTGTTGTATTGGCCTCAATTGCAGTTTTAGTTGTGGGTGTTGGTTTTGTTGGTTTAGTTGGTTTTGTTGGTTTAGTTGGTTTGGTTGGTTTCTCCGCACTGATATTGCCTTCTGGTGCTGCAAGTATCTGATTCATGATTTCTAACGGAAATTCATCTTTTCCACTAAGTGCAATCTGTTCCATATCAAGTAATCCATCGTTTACTAGTGGAAGAAAATATTTAATATCACTATTTATTTTTCACATCGTAATTTATAATCCAAAAAATTAACCTAAATCTTCCAGAGGTTCAACACCTTTACACTTAAATTTTATTGTATCTTGTTGACTAATAACATTTTCAAATAAAAATATTAGTAAGACTATGATTAAAATAGGTTTTCCCATTTTAATAAATATTTTCGGGTAGTGTTAGCCACCGGCACAGTAAATAAATTTTATTAATTGCACAAAATTAAAGTCAAAACTCAAACTAACTATGGCTCAGTACTTTCAAAGTATTTTTATAGACGTTGAAAAAACAACAACATATGAATAGAAAAAAATATTGTCAATATAGGGTTGTTGACCTACCCAGTAAAAAACGTATGCCGCTTATCAATCTAAACATTTAATTTAAAATACTACTAATAAAGCTAAAAACTTAGATTGATTTATATCTTTGAACTAAAAACCACTAAAAAACATACCGAGCAACCTAATAATTTAGATTAGATTGCCGACAATTACTGCCACTCATGTTATATGAATAAATTAATGGTCGTAAGCAAATTTTAGCTATCGCAGTAGAATTTTTACTTTAATCCATTACCCAATTTTATATTAATTATAGTTTTGTTATGAAGTTTTAATCGAATTACAAATATATTCAATTATTTTAATTTCAGTTACCTTATTGCATCCTGGCGGACCATTCAAGGAAACATATTGTGATTTCGATACGAGGCAGCTTATCATTTCGTGATATATTTACAGATCTAACGGCAACAGCGGAAAAATTTGAAGCACCTGGATTACCGCCAGATTCATATGCTCATCGAGGTATGATTGCAGGAACCGAACAATTAATGAAAAAATTGCACGATTCGAATATAATTGAGCGTGCCTTTAATACATACCCCGAATATTCATTAGTTATAACCGGCCACAGTTTAGGTGCTGGTGTCGGCATATTATTAGGAATAAAACTACGTTCAAAATATCCTGATTTAAAGGTGTACGCATTTGGTACACCAGCCGGATTAATAAGTCGTGAAGCGGCCCGATATACTGAAACTTTTGTATTCACGGTTGGGGTGGGTGATGATTTTGTTATGCGATTAGGTGTTGAATCAATTGAGAATACAAGAACTTCGGTTATTGAAACAATTAGAGCATGTAAATTACCAAAATATCGTATTATGTTAAATGGTTTCGGTTATGCCATATTTGGTGTACCATCACGCGATTTAGAAACTACATGGCGTGATGTTACACAAATCGCACCAACCAATAATAATCAACAATCCGGACAAAGCCCATTATTAGGCGAACGCCCAGTTGCTACAATAACTAAAGTAACGGAAAATGCTGTATTATCCCAGGAAATATCAGCTAGACGTTTTTCAAAAATTCGTTTATATAATGGTGGACGGATATTGCATATTGCAAGACGAAAAAAAACCGAAATGGAAAAGTAAAATGACCTGATAATTTTTTATTTTGCTGCTATATTTTAAAAATGTTCTTTTTACTTGTTGTAGAAAATCTAAAACTGGTGGACCAACTTATGAATTGCGATGGGCCATGCCAGAGGAATTTACCGAATTTAAAATAATGCCGCGAATGCTTCTCGATCATCTGCCCAACATTATAATTAAAACACTAACAACAATACTGGAAGAACAAAAATCGGAATGTGGCTCAATACATTCGATCGATGATCCATAAATAGAACATTTATGATTTGACTTAAGTAATAAGAATATAAACTTATTATTTTTTTTATTGAATTTGTATTTAGTTTTATTTACAATAAATAGTTTTTTACATTAACAAATTAGCAACAATAATGATTGTTTCATTGATATGATTTTGTTAATACGTTCGTTTTAGTTGGTAAGATGACGTGAGACAGATCAAACATAGCATCGATTATGTCGCACTGACAGTTTTTTAAAGAAGTACGCCATCTTCTGGACACAGTTTAATTCTCTTTTTTTCAGAGAAGGAGAATTTTTTTTTATAAAATAACACCATCTTAGTGGTCCAAATAGCTCCTAAATCTTTGAAAATGCTATAATAAATTCAATATTGATTTATTTGAATTATAGCCGTTATTTTATGTGCTTTGAAATTTTAAGTCTATAGTCCATCATAATAAGAAACCACACATCATACCACATATATAAATACTATGATTGCGGTTAAAAACAATTCAGGCTTTCTTAAGTCATAAGAGTAATACTGGAACCCAACAGGACCTTCCAGATTAAATTTTTCTTCATCCGAGAAAAATGACTGTAACAATTTTTATCTGTTAATCGATTTGAAACCCTCCATCAGATTTGGTAACTTACCAACGTTGCAGAGATTGGAAACAAGCACAAAATTTCGATCAACACCAAACAAAATTCTCTTATATCGAATACAAACCACTACAAAACAGAAAAGGCAAAAAAAAAACAAAAAAATTGGTTTGGTAGTTTTTGTCTTCCAATTATCCTTTTCATTCAAACAAGTGCGAACGAGCAAACTAGAAAAAATAAATTTGTTCGTTTTTGTAAATTTTTCGGTTTACTTGCAAGCAATCAGAATTTGTTCGGATTTTCCAAAATGTTTGGAATTTTACGTTTTTTTATCCGGTTTGTGTTGTTCGGTTGTTCCTTGTTCGTCGAAGTGAAGGAGAAAAATATTTTTAAATAATTAGGTACATTTTATATTATACATTTTATGATTTGTATCCTGTTAAATGAAATAAAATGACTTATTAGTTCCTCAATTGGGCCGTATTTTATATAGGCCTAGATTATTTATCTTTTTAAATTTCATTTCAACAGTTTGTTTGAAATTCCTAAAATTTCTTTACACTTGTCAAGAATCTTTTGTTTACACAGTTTCGCTCAAATCAACCGCAGTTTTGTATGATATTTTAATTTGACGATGAAATAATCAAAATTATTAAATATTTGTCATTTTTTTATGTTTTCAAGTCAGCTCGGTACTTGCAATTTTGCAAGCGAATCAGACAAACAAAAACAAAGAACAAAACGAACGAAAAAAAGAGAAACGAAAAATTCGGGTAACAAGCAAAAACAAACAATTACTTTTTTATTTTTTTCAAAAAGAAACGAACACAAAAAAATTCAACAAAATTTTCGATTACACTCGAGTTCGCTTGTTCTATTCTCTGCGAACGTTGTAACTTATTTTGTTATTTTTGTTGTATTTAATGATTGTTTTTTGTTAAATTTGAGTCGCTTTAAATGATGGACATTTTAATAATTCATTGTTGTAATTTTGACTGGTACTTTTTGCTGTATTCCTTTATTTTGTCTGCTACTGTGCCGGTGTGTAGGTGGCAAGCAGTTATGTTGTATGTACAAAATAACTTAAATATTTTCTAATTAGGCCATCTTGGAATACGTTAATTTGATTTGTTGACATTTAGTTTCAATGTGTTTCTTCCATGCCAATGCCAGTCTTCTATGTAAGTGTCAGGGATGGGCGAGGTAGATTACACCATGTAATTTACGCGGTTGTCGACACGTAAAATATAACGTAGATTACTTGGCAGCGTTTTTCGTCAACGACGACAATTAAAAAAATGTCAACAACCTACGATATTATGCGATTTAGCGTTCATCTAGAGGTGATTTTTTCATTTGTTTCTTTTTGACAAATGACGCATGAATAGTTTCAAACTGTTATCGTGTTTATATTTATTCAGTATTGTTTGCCATTCCATCATGGAGAGACTGAACCCGGCATAGCGTCTACAAATTGTTCAGCTTTATTATAAAAATTAGCGTTCTGTGAAGAATGTGTTTCGTGCGCTTAGACCAAGTTACGGTTGACATAATCGGCCTGTTGAGACCACTATTTGGGATACCACGGAAAAGTTTAAATCCCAGTTTACAGCATTGGATGATACTCGGTTAAATAGACGGTTTGGTGTGGTTTATGCGCCTGTGAAACCATTCGTCCATATTTCTTCAAAAGAGAAGAGGGCCGGGACGTATCTGTGAATAGTGCTCGTTATTGCGTCATTATAACGGAATATTTGCTGCCTGAAATTGAAGCCCGACCTCGACGTCATTTGGTTTCAAGAAGTCGGCGCTATTTGCCATATAGCGCGCGAAGCAATGTACTTATTGAAAAATCATGTTGGCGAGCAATTAATTGTCTATTTAGATCGTGTGATACCTCTAGACTCTTTTCTTTGGGGCTACGCAAAGTTCAAAGTCTATGTGAACAAACTAGCTAGATTTGAGGCATTGGAAGCCAACATTACTCGTGTCATTCGCCAAATACCATTCGATACTCTCGCACGCGTCATCCTAAAATTCGACTTTGAGAAAGGACCATCATTTGAGAGAAGTAATCT
Organism: Tipula unca; assembly: GCA_951394425.1. Lineage (NCBI taxonomy): Eukaryota > Metazoa > Arthropoda > Insecta > Diptera > Tipulidae > Tipula > Tipula unca. The sequence goes on from OX596382.1 coordinate 94,510,340, forward strand.
TTAAAAAATAAATGGCAAGAAATGTTCTTTCGAATGATAATAAAGTTTCCCTACAATTAAATTGATTTTTTTGAGTTTTTTTAATTTTTGCACAAATCACCTCTATAGAGGTCGTTATCTTCGTTTCTGAGCTATATGGCCAAAACGTTACTGCTGAATCGTGTCGAAGAATTAGCGTTATGAAAAAGGTGATAAAAACCTTGCTCCACAACTGCAAACTGCTGGCCAAATCATACATTTTTTGTAAATGCATCTAACTTGAAGTATTTCAAAACCATTTCATATACATTTCGTCATCCATCAATATTGTGGTACATATTTTATCGAACAAGTGTTGGTTATCTCAACGATTTGACTTTTTAATAACTCGGTAGCACTCATAGCCTTCCTGAACTAGAATTCGTTTTACCATGAAGTGTTAAATTTTATGGCACGGTCATAGTTAAATTTCCCCGGATTATTTTAAATATAGGTTATAACCTTTTTGTAAAAATTTCTATCAGTTGTGCCCTGTAAAGATTTCTATCGTTGTTCAGCACCAAAAAAATCGTGGACTCGAGTTCAAGACTCGTCAGCGCCAATTATTTTTTAATTTAATTTCTTCTGTAAAATTGGTTCAACACAGCTTCTGTTGAAATCTACATTCAATTTCTGCAAGTATAAGAGCCACCTCTTGTGTACGACCGTAAGGAAAATATACGGTGATGGTCAAATAAGCATAGTCCATTCCTGTTGCTAAAATTTTCAATTTTTTCTATTGAATTGGCAAATATAAAAGATTTGTATATAGCACCAACTTTATATACGCCGGTGGTTCAGTATACAGAGTCGTTGCATTCGGAATTGTGGACTTGAGCTCAAGCCGCAGTTTGGCATTAAATAATTTTTAATTTAATTTATTTAATTTCTCCCTTCAATAGGCAAATATAAAGGATGAGGTCAGCGGCATATCTATATATGGAAATAGAGAGGTGGTAAAGTAAGCGGTGTCATAGGATTTGAAATCGCGGATGTATAAGAGTAAAGTAAAAAAATAAAGTAAATTAAAAAAAATAGCTGCCATTTGAATAAAAAAATTGAAAATTTTAGCAACGGCAATGGACTATAACTTATTTGACCATCGCCGTACAATTTCACTACCGATCTATACCCATACCCATCTTTTATACTTGCCACTTTTACATGGAGAATATTAAAGTTTTGAACAGAAGCTGAGTTGGATTTGAGTAATTTTATTTCACCATCACCAATTTGACAAGAGAAATTAAATCAAAAAATGTTTGGCTCGATCGATAATCGAACTTAGATCCATAAATCCAAATTCACCGACTTTGGTTACTGGACCACCGCCGCATATATATTTCATGCTATACAAATCTTTTATATCTGTCATTTGAATAGAAAATATTGAAAATTTTAGCAAAGGCAAATGGACTCTGCGCTTATTTCACCATCGCTATATACCCATCTTATACGAGTATACATGCCACTACTTGAAATAAGCAGAGTCCAGAAATACTTTTGGTTATAAAAAAATCGATCAGGTCTGGTATTTTTCCTGGGTCAGTTGGCCAATATGTTGGTTTTCCAGTTGAAATGGGTTCACATCCATTTATTTTAATATGGAAATTAGTAATTCTTTTTTTTTAGTTATAGTTAATCTAGAACCCCGCAGTGAATGTTTTTCGCATTGAAGTCACCACCTATTCGTTAAGGATACTTCACAGTTTTAAATTCCCTGGTCGTCGTTTGCAGGTGGATTGTATGAGTTTCCCTGAACTGCTTGTGCATATGAAACGATTACTCTAAGCCATGAAGAAGGATTATATTGATCCTGCTTGTTCCAATTTCGATGAATCAATATTTTCGAACCACGCTGAAGCACACGAAGAAAATGAAGGTGCAGTGGTTGAAGCAGTCCCAGTACAGTCAGGCAATTTCGATATGGCGCAGTTAATGGCTACAATGCTGAGAACAGTCCAGTAATCAATTAAGTCAGGGTATTAAACAGTCATTTGATCAATCAAATCAAGAAATGCAAGAAGAGATTAATCAAAATACGAACAAAAAGTTTCAAGAAATGAATATCACTATAAATCGTCATCCCAGAGTTGGAACAAAAGTTCTTGACATTAATGAAAAATTGCAAACCGAGGTGGAAGAGTTGCAAGAGAAAGATCTAGGCTTCGAAAAAGAATTTCTATACATGAAAGTAAACGGTACATCGCCGTAAGTAGCTCAGTCAATGTGCGCAATGAAATTTAAACCACCAATATTCGATGGCACAACATCTTTCGCTTTTTCAAATTTCAGTTTGAGACAACGGTCAATCAAAATGGTTGGAATGATGCCAATCGTGGAGCAGCGTTAATGGTAGCTCCAAAAGGCAAAGCGCCTGAGACTATATCGGAACCTGACCGAAATAGTTACAACGAGATAATGAAGGCGCTGGATCGAAAGTATGGAAGTGACCATAAAACGAGAGATGTGTCGTATGGAGCTAAAGAGTCGATATCAAAAGATCGGAGAGACTCTTCAAGAATATTCATCAGCGGTTGAGCGACTAGTACAGTTGGCACAAACAAATACGCCTCCCGATGACATGGATAGAATGGAGATGTACGCATTCATTGATGGAATACGGGATCCGATTACACATATAAAGCATAAATGTTGTCGCCTAAAGCGATTTTCACCGGGACCATTGCGTGTGCGTTAATAAACGAGACTGCAACGAAGATTTAGAGAAAGTGGTAGCAAAATAAAATGTTGGGCGTGAAACCGGGTGGATCATATGTCGAGAGACTGTAGAGATGTAAAGTGGAGGCGTGCAAGATAAAAATTACAAGAAGGATGGCCAAGAGCGAAAGGGGTCGTTAAACTACAACGAGTCAGCCTAAAGGGGTAGAAGCTGAATCCCACAACCAATTGCCCCATAACCATCCCTATTTCGAGATTGGGACAAGGCGATGACAGTTTAACAATTAAAGGAAGTGTTGAAAGGAAGAGCTGTGTTACTACCCTTGCTTCGTGGTGGATGTTAGACGAGGAGTATTGGGCTGTTATAATTTCGTGTTACCACTGCGAATAGACGATGTAGAAACAATAATTAGGCGGGCAGTATCATATCTTCGGAAAAAGCCGCCACCGATCTCGGAAACAATTGTGTGGGGGAAATTGGAGGGAAGTTCTGGGTCACCCAGGTTGTGGGTTGTAGAAGCCAGTGAAGAAGAAAGCGGAACCAAAGGAATTATGATAGGAAAGACATTAGTAAAATCAGATACCGAATATAGGGTATCGATTAGGACCCTGAATCTTTCGGGTAAGATGAAAACAATTAAGAAAGGAAGTATTATAGGGAAATGTGAAGAGGTATCAACAATAATGAAATGCGGGCAGAAGAATCCGATTAGAAACACCGATACGCAAGGAAAGAAACAAATAGTAGAACACCTTGTGCAGGAATGGAGTGGAGATCTAACCATGAACCACAAAAATTCAGCACGACAACTGTTCGCACAATCTAAATCGATCTTCTGCAGTACACCGGATAGTATTGGAAGGGCTAACATGGTTAAACATAGAATTGATACCGGAACGGAGACACCGAATGATTATCGAATGATAATGGACATGCAGGCAGCTGGAGTGATTGAAACATCAAGCAGTCCACAGAGTTCAGCGGTAGTGTTAGTCGAGAGGAAGGACGTGAAAATGCGTTTTTGCGTCGATTACCGAAAGCTTAATTCAGTAACGAAAAAAGATAGCTGTAATGGGTAGCTATCTTTTTTCGTTACTGAATTAAGCTTTAAGCAAGGATCGATGACACGTTAGACACAATGTCAGATGCTAAAGCATGTTTTCAACATTGGACCTGCAAAGCGCGTATTGGAATGGAAGTCCAAGGGGAAGATCGTGAAAAAACGGCGTTCAGTGTGGGTAATGGGCTATATCAGTTTAACGTAATGCCATTTATTATGTAATGATTATAATGGCGTGGCAACTTTTGAACGACTAATGGAGCGCGTGTTAAAGGGACTACATTGGAAGACATGTCTCGTATATTTGGACGACATCATAGTTATGGGAAAGGAATTCGAAGAACACTTAAGAAATTTGTCAGAGGTATAGAAGCGATTGCAAAATCAGCCGGTTTAAAGTTAAATGCAAAGAAGTGGTCCCTATTTAGAACGAAGGTAAAATTTTTGGGGCATGATAAGAAGATATCAGCGGTAAAGGACTGGCCAAAACCTAAACATTTACTGGAATTACGAAGCTTCCTAGATTCGTGCCAGGATTTGCCAACGTTGCAAGGAGCTTACATTATTTGACCCGGAAGAACAGAGCATTTGAATGGAATGACGAATTCAATGAATTGAGAAGGCGTTTATGTACAGCACCATTTTTGGCATACTCTATACCAGCTGGTGTTAAATTTATTTGACACCGACGCAAGTAATGATGTATCGGAGGAGTCTTGTTACAAGAAATTGAAGGTCAAGAAAGAGTGATAGCCTGTTACTCTGTTCCTTGAAGGTGTTATCTAAACCAGATTGTAACTATTGTGTAACTCGTAAAGAATGGTTGGCTATAGTGGAATGTGTGCAACATTTTCATAAGTACCTCTATGGCCAAGAATTTCATATACGTTGTGCAGTGGTCAGGGACGAGCAGCTAGCAGATCCGGATCTGGTAATAATCTTGCAATTTAAGGAAAAAGGAAGTCGTCCCACTTGGAATGAAATTGCTGATAAGAGTCTCACAGTAAAAGTTTACTGGGCACAATGGGACAGCCTCCAAATCGACAACGGATGCTTAAAGCGAATATGGGAAAGCTCGTCTACGTTTCTACAGGTCAGGATGTAGACAATCTGTAGTGGAGTGGTGTCAAAAATGTGATCAATGTGCGGCGGTAAAAGCTTCTGTATGGAAAAGTTGTGGAGCAATGCAGCAGAATAACGTTGGAGCGCCATGTGCAATGAATGTGCAGGACCATTTTGGACTACAGATCATGGTAACAAATATGTGCTAGTAATAATGGACTATTTCAACAAATGGCCAGAGGTGTATCCCATACCCAATCAGGAGGCAACAACGATAGCTGACACCGTGGTTATTCATTGGATTAGTCGATTTGGAATACCAATGGAGATTCACACGGGCCAAGGAAGAAACTTTTAGTCAGTTGTATTTCAGGAAGTCTGTCAGTTTTTTTTGCATCTACAGTCAGAGGTGTATCCTATACCCAATCAGGCTGCAATGGAGATTCACACGGTCAGTTTTCTTTGCATCCACACTCAGATGGTATGGTGGAGATACTCAATGAGACATTGGAAAATTATTTGGCAAAGGTCGTGTATAGTAATCAACACAACTGGGATCGACATAGTCCAATGTTCCTGATAGCATATCGATCAGCAGTACATGACTTAACGGGGGTCATCCCAGTGAGAATCCTTTTCGGAAATAATCTGCGATTATACCCGGAAAGCTAAAATTTGGAGCTGTTCCATCATCAGCTCTATCACTTCAAATGGTTCTGCGATGACTGTTTCGATATGTTCATCATGGTTTCATGGAATACTGAGGGGATATTTAAAGTTTACATGGTTTATTTGATGATATGAAGGTTATTGATCGTGATATGTCGAGTGCAATGGATAAGAGAAATATACCCGATCGACTAACCGACATTTGCTTAGCAATACTGATATTCAACCTTCCCCTTCTGAATCTCCTATACCAGCTCAGTCACCGGCTCAACATCCATCTCAACATAATAATTGTACTATGCGGGTACAGGCGTGACACTGAGAAATTAATTCACCAGTAAAGAAACTTTTGTTTGCCTCATGATTTTCTAACTCGACTTCTCCTGAAGCCTTAAAAAAGTATTTGAGTACTAAACTAAGGTATCGTTGCAGTCAATCTTGATGTGAGCCACCCTACTTTCGTCTCTTTTGGAATTGGCGTCGGTCAGGAATAGTGCAATCCAACTGCTTCGCCAAATGTTTGGCCCGCTGGAATTTAAAAATCGGAATCGATTGCTTAAGGATCGGAATAAAAAATACAATTCCGAACGAGATGTTTCCGTGCCATTCCAGCCTTGATGTGTTAGCTGCCTGTGTAAAAATTTCACGATCCTTTTAATCGTGGTGTATATATCTTCAAACCAGGAACACTACCTCGACATCTTCAGGTTCATCGATTCTGAGGTGCTGCCAGCAATACGTGACGATGAACAATTACTGATAATTGGTGATTTTAATCTTCCGCGTAATACTTGGTTGGATATCGATGGTGTTTCTACGGCATTTTCTGCCGACGATAATGCCTTGGCAACGATGGATTACTTCGCCAGCATTTCTACAACACAAGTTAAACGCACGTGTCACAGTCGAGTGAAATTTCTGATCTTGTATTCTCAGCTGATCATATGTTCTCAGAGGTTATGACATGCGAGGATTTTACTGGCTGTACGAGCATCTACCACACTCCAATAATGATAAACATATTTCACGAAGAATGCGTAATTCCCTCTCGTATACTAATAATTTGTTTTTTGATTTTACAAATGCTGACTACGTTTCTCGGAATGAATTTTTCTACAATTCGAATTGGAATTTTCTTCAAGCTGGCTAAGATCTGAATGCCATGGTTTCACGACAAGCTAGGGAAATTAAACTCCAACTTCATCCAGTCAGATGGTTGCACTCTTACTTTTCAGATCGTTTGCAATTTCTCGCTTGTTCCGTGCAACATTCCGGGTGCCTCAAGGCAGCCATTTAGAACCATTGTTGTTATCACGAAAATGATGCGGTGGACTATTTCAAATTGGCATGATGTCTGCTCTACGCTGATGTCATGAATATTTTTGCAAAGCAATCTAAACTACTTTTGTTGTTGGACTATCAGTAACAATTTGAGGTTAAATGTAAGCAAATGTAAGACATTTTCGTTTTGTAGAATCCCATCCCAATTGCTGCATCAGTATTTCTTGAATGATATGTTAATTGATCGAGTCGAATTTATAACTGATCTTGGAATGACGTTCTCTTCAGATCTAAGATTTACTAGGCACATTGACTGTGCTATTTAAAAAGCAAACCTATTATGCTGGGTTTTATTGGAGTTGTTATGAATTTGGCCACTCGGTCAAAATTTAGTCCGACGTCTACAATCCGTACCTGCTAATATATACGAACTGTCATCATATCTTCATCGTTGAAATTTACTGGGATTTTGCGTATTAATTGCTCCGAGTTACTTCCTCGCCTAAATTGGTATGCTCTCGAGCGCCGTTTGCATCGTCGTGATCGATTTTTATCATGCATCTATCGTGCATCTACGAACCTCTATGTCTAGAAATTCGTTCAGAGTTGGTTACATTTTTTATTACTACATAATTAAATTGTGTCTTGTGATCTTTTAAATTAATAATTTACATAAAAAACATAATCCCACAAATCCATCTCAATTCACACTATTATGCTAACACAATTTTAACTTTGATTCCATTGCCAATACATTTGTATTGTACACGTTAGAATTGTTTGAAATTCGTCACATTATTCGTCACTTTCGTCACACTTGAATTGTTAAAAATTTATTAAATTTTTTCGTTTCGGTTTTTGGTATTATTTCGTTACGCCTTTTCGTCACTCGTTTACGGTAGTTACTTACTTTAACCATGGTTCATGTGACGAGTTAGCATGCCTAATATATATTACCATATTCATCTATGTAGGTTAGATACCTTAATGCATGTTCAAGCTCCATAACTAATTATGTCGCGGAGAACATTTTTGAGTATTTTTGCCAAATCATAGTTGGTGGTGTGGAATCAGCTTTTCTGTTAGCACGCACTGTGTATTCTAGTAGCTTTGTAAGCACATTTGGTAACTCTTTCAAGTTTATTCTGAACAAAAACATCCCATTTGTGAGCTAGCTAACACAATTATAAGAACTCTAGAATTATTGATGAGCCACTTAATTATTCCTTACAACGGAACCGTTCAAACGACATACTCCAATGTCCCTCGTGCAACTGTTGGAAACTCAACACATAATAAATTTGCTGGAAGCTTATCTTATTATTTTGTTTTTCCTATTATCTGCTCTTATCAAAAATTATAAAAAAAAAAATGGAAATAAATAATGGACGAAAACTGTTTACGGATTCCTGTTGCTATCATTCAGTATAGTATACTGGACATTATTGGAATTCACAGAAAAATGATAAGAAAACAAAGAAACTCACAAAAACAACATAAAAGGATATGAATTTAATTTAGATTTTGTGATTTATGATTGTTTGGGACTACATACATATATACTCGTATATCGTCCATGAATTGAATCAATGGGGTGATATGATGTGTCAAAAAGACGAGAGTCCTTTAAACAAAACGAAGAAGAAAATTGGAATATGATATAAACAATTTTATACATTTATTTTTGGTGTTTTTTTATCATCTTGGGTTCGGAATTTTCTGTCCAAAACATTTGCCCAAAAAATTTTGTTTTTTTGTTCCCTTTGTCATATATACACACTACGGGTATATATGTACAAGTGCACGTATATAATGGCACATATATATAGAAACGACACCCATATACATTATTATGTAGACTCTAGCACATTCCTCCGCACTTGACATATATACACACCGGACAAAAATAAAAAGTCCATTTAAAATCCTTTCAACCGTATACAAGTTTTTCATGCGTGTAGAAAAAAAAAGTTGAATACAGAAAAATTGACCAAATGAATGTAATATGAATGGTTTTTGGACGGAAATAATGGGGCTATTATGTGGCCAAAATGAATTTTTCTGTTGTCTTGTTTTTTTTTACACATTTTCATTCGATTTAATTGAATCAATAGAAAAATGGCAATTAAATGAAAAGTCATGTTATATAACATTTATGGCATGTCACTACACAAAATGTGTATAAAATGGGATTAATTTATATATGTGTATGGGGAAGGTTTCGTATAAGATCAGCACATACATAAAGTTGGTCTGAAAACTGTTTTATGGGAATTATAAAAGAAATAAGTATATATAGTAAAGTGCCCAAGCCCAGTCTTAATGGTTTAATATCTAGCCGCGAGTCCAAATACCTCGAGTTGTACGCCTATTTTGCTCAACGGGCCATTGCGCCCCTATCAATGAAAAGGTAATGTTATTAGATATTGACGCGAATAAAAAAAATACGTTTCTCTTTTTGTTGGTTACAGAAAAGAATAACGAAGGGCAGTTTCTTAAACCTTTACAAACATACAAAGCCACGATGATTCAATGAAGCTATTTTAGAAAGGCATCGTCCTGTAGGCCTGGTCTCAAAAGCGCAAAACGGGCCATAAGCACGAACCAGGCTAGTCCCTCAAAACCAAAGGGCAAAGGGCCGAACGCTGGCCCACAAGTATCGAACTACTAGACTAGGAAGAGAGTCTGGTGCATGATCAACAACATTCCAAGACGTATCACGGAGCCGAAGCAGGAGGGTTCCGCTGAAATCCCACAGCCGAAAAGGCAGAGATCGGAGGATGACTCACCTACGAAGGCAAAAATAAAAGGAGTCTGGACACTGTCACTATAGGCCCTTCAACGAAGTGCTAAAAAAGCATCTGATTATGGCAGTCATTGACAGACCTTAGTCGCCGCATTCCTAAAAATCATGAGGGAGAACCCAGGACCTGCGCCGTCCTGCCGAGACGGAAAGTGACTTCCTGTGCTGACGAAATGTCGGTGATCCTCTACAAAAAGGCGATAGGCAGCCTGTGTGAAAAAATTCCCTGCAGGTCTAGAGCACGAGCCTGGATCCCTGCGGAACCAAGTAACCCGAAGGAGATCCTGGAAATGCTGCAAATCAGCAATCCGGATTGCCAAGTTGGAGGAGGTGAAAGCGGAAGCAGATCATCATAGCTACGGATTTGGAGTGATTACGTTCAAGGTTTACAAGCGCGATGAAGCCAACAGATCTGGGACCTCTGCAGCAGGTGTGGATACCATTTGTAGAGTCGTGCCTGGTGTTGGTGTCCCAGATGTCCAGAGCCTCCCTGAAGATGGTCAGGAGACATTATCCGTTGACTCGAAGATGTCGAGATCGATGGGCCTGCGTTGTGCTGCTCCGAATGAACGGCTCGCTATCAGATGCGGAATACGTTTTGTGGTGAGCTATCTTCCATACTTTCGACATCATCTGCGTAACCTCTGATTATTCGTACCTCAGACTCATGGTATAGTTAGAGTCGACTATACGCCTGCCATATAAACTACTTATTACGCCATCAAAGTTGTCGATTCCAATCGATACATTTTTCCCAAGCTGGTCGTATATCATATATTGGCACCTGATGACCATACTTCTTCGAGGCAGATGTTAACGAAGTTGCATATCATCGTATATGCTGTCAAACGCCAAAATAATTAATAAAGAGACGATGAATTTCAAATTGGAACTCCAGTTGTTGATTTCTAAGATCCTCTATTGTTGTTTTTGTTTGTCGCATTTCTTAATCCATTGTGCCGCTGCAACAGGACAGCCGCATCGGCATTTTTGAGTACGGTTTTGACCGCATTTTTGATTGCTTGTGTTCATTATGACCATTGGCCCTTATCAGACTCACCGAAGAGTATGAAATTGAGAGTTTCACTAATCACCTTCCAGTACATCGATAGATTGGTTGTTATCGATAATCGGGCGACACCCAAGTCGCCGGATCTATCCTGCTGTGTGGGAACTAAATACTATCCTTATCACAAGTTAGTACTATCCTTATCAAAATCAAATGTTTTTAATGACATGTTTAGGACAGTTGTTCTATGCTCCAACCAGCTTTACGTAGAATTCGTCTTTGACAATATCAGCGTCATCTTCTGTCATCATAAAACCGGTGTTTTCTAAGACAACTGAAATACACGTAATAACTCTTCCGTTTTTTAATCTCATTTCATTGCCTATCAAACTGCTTTTTCTGGATCTTCCTCAGATTGAATGGCTCAATGTATGCTCTCAATTCTCTCTCTCTGGTTTGTGATCGCCTTTTCTTTACACAAGAACGATATGTATCCTGCTTTATACTTCGAGCTTAGAAGTTTGGATTTTACGTTATATTCTTTCTAACCCTCAACTTTTATTTGATGATATGTCCAGTGCGTTCTGAACTTCATATGAAATCCGTTTTGGAGATAGTTGGGCCCATTATCGTTTGACTTATTGTGGCCATTGCTGATTAGAAAGTATATTCGTTTTCTGGCAACCGCACTCAACCTTATTTTTGGTTTCCCACTTTGAGGGCACGTCGTACCACAGCTACACAATGAACGCTGGTTTTACGATTTCCCATTTCCAAATATACGCGTTTAGGCTATTTCACATTTAAACATAAACTGTCCATTTTCTATACAAAGTAGGCGGTGTAGTTTATGACATAGAATTTGTTTTTATTTTGGGTGGCATTTTGATTAGTTTTTTGATTTTTTTTGTAGTTGTAGCTTATTTTTTTGGTTTATCATATTTAAATTAAAAATATATATAATTATTTATAATATTATGTTATAATTCTGTTGTCATGTTTATTTTAGTTGAATATTTTATAATATAATATGAGTGATAATACTGTCAATAATGAAGTAAATAATAATAATAATCGAACTGAAAATTCTTGTAATGAAAATGGTAATAGTGATAGTGAAAATGTAAATATTATCGGATCTAAATCGAATATAAATAACAGTGTTAGCCGTAATAATAATATTGATGATGGTAGGTATTTCTCAACGCATAGGCGGCACTCGCCCACATTTATTCTAACATTAAATTTATAACATATTTGTTTGCTGTTTGTTGATTTACCTATATACATACCTGCTCGTCTACTACATATATAGAAATATTTACATGGTTACCATGCTTCACATCCATACACAATATTCCTCACCATTGAGCTAATATAAATCTGATACCAATGCAACTTAACTCGAGCACAACATGGAATTTAATAAAATTCCCATTCCTTGAATTCTTTGCCGCCTATCAACCTTATATCATCATAATTCATAAACAAGATTCAATAGGCAACAAACAAAATGTTTCACTCGTTATGGTAACATGTCAAAGGAAAATGCAAATCTCATATTCCGTTGAAACTAAACACAAAAGGTTTTCGAGGAAAACATCTTCATTATTCGCTAAAGTGTTTTAGCAAATTCAATTTTATAAAATCATGTACGAACGAAGTTGACGTGACTTATTATTTTTTCGTTTCCGTATTGGGACATGTTACGTGTATCGCGGTGGTGGTAATACCATTCAATCATATGTTTTTCTTTTATTTTGTTTTTGTAGAGAACAATTTGTGTAGCAGCGCAAGAAAATCAACATCATCAAGAAATATTGCGCTATCAACATTATTAGCGACGCTCGCCAAATTAATTGAAACATCAAATAATGTTGTGGTTGATACGCCAAATGATGTTATCGAAACGAGCGTAACAAATTTTGAAAAAGTTGATGAAAAATCATCAACAAATAAATTAGGTGATCGATCATCATGTCTATTGGGCGAATCGAATACGAGTAATTTGGCATTGAATAACCATCAATCGAACGTATCAACGGGTTCAATTATTTGCCGGATATGTCACAATAATGAGAATATTGAACGGCTGATATCACCGTGTTTGTGCAAAGGATCATTGGCATATGTTCATCGGTATTGTGTTGAATATTGGTTAAGTCGATCGGGAACATTGCATTGTGAGCTGTGCATGCATCCATTTAATACTAGGAACACATTGAGGTACAATATAAAATTTATTTAATTTGATCTGAATCTGAATAAGCTTAACTACTTCTCCCACTTAGGATAGTTACCATAATTTTAATTTTAATGAAACTATGATAATGACTAATAATTATTTTTAATGACCCCATATTTTATACATGTGATTACTAATTAGCATTTATTAAATCCCAATCGGTACATGGTTATTACAAATAGCCAAACGTTCAGGAGTCATGCGCACGCAGCTGGAACAATAATAATTAGGGCGTTGTATTTTATATTTAATTATACAACAAGTTCACATGACAATAAAACTATTTTGTTATTTTATTCTTCTTTCATAAATCCAAGTATAATTCTTCTGGTTAAAATAATTTAAATATCATCAAATTTTTAAATGTTGATTATTTGTGTATACCATTGGTTATTTTGAAACTAAAATAACGCCCTTATTTTTATCTGTATCCAATTATAATTAAATATATTTTCATATATTCTTATATTTGTTTGAGTACTCACTTAATGAACGACCAGTTTTGAAGATGATGCACGTAAGTGGCGATTTGTTCGTTAGTTGGTATACTGGAACAAAATTTTGTAAAGACAATAACACAAGAGACCAATGTTTTCTGGAGCGTAGGAACAAAAAAGATTACAGATAAAAATGTCATACATTCCTTTCACTATTTTTTGTATCGAGGTAAAATTAATTCTTTTGCAATGCGTTCGTCTTGATTGTAAACTTCATTCGATCTCTCACAGGTTGCTCACCAATTTGTTGGCACTTATATGGTTTAAAATTAAATTTAACGCTGGCGTTTAGCATTTTGAAATGAGGAGTGCTTGTCTCTCGGGTTCTATTCTGCTTCGGATAATGGCATCAAAATCGAATCGGATGATGCGCTTTGAATTATAAAAATATCCATCCGAAATTGTCATAGTAGCTCGATATAAAGGGTTTCCATTTTTTATTCATCCCTGCTAACTATTTTCATAACTGGATTGTGAATCCCAACCACAATGAGAAGTCATATAGGCCAATAATCTATCTGCCTTTAACGGTTTTCAGATTAATTCTTTTTTATTTGTATTCGCTGCACTCCATTTGCAATTATTTTTAATCGACCTTCCTGGAGCCCAATATGAAAAAAATGCGATTTCGCATGTAATCCGCTCTGTATCGTACGATGCACCACATTATGAAATAAAAGGCGGATTTTTGCGAAAATATATTTGAAAAGTGCGAATGGTCAATAGATGGCGGATATCGCATTTGTAAATTTAAATTATTCATCCGTTAAAAAATCTTAATTCAGATTTTCAAACTTCTATATTGGGTTTTACATAATTTTGTTTATTAGGTATTTTAATTAAAGAGAAATTATATTTTAAAATTTTGACATCCGCGCAAAATTTCCCGCAGCGAAATTGACCACGTGTTAATCTCAACAGGACGAGCTCGGGTTGTGCAGGATGTGAGAACTTACAGGTCCGGGAACACAGCGAAACGCATGGTACATTTCGATTGTAAGGTCTGATAAATGAAGATCAAAAGAAACGATATCAGGATAATGTTAGCTCGGGTGTTTGGCAGGGAGATGTTCTGTCCCCGATCCTCTTCAATCTCATGTTGGAGTACATCTTTCGTAAAGCTGAAACATCTCAGCGCAACATCTTATATCGCCAGTCCAATCAGGTGCTTCCATATGCAGATGACAAATGCGTGATTGGACTTAGTGCAACGGAGTGAAAGAAATACTTGATCAGCTTGTAGAGTTTTCAGCTTCTGTTGGACTCCAGATCAATGAGTCCAAAACGAAATACCTGACAATCGCACACCAGATTTTAGTAGTGGCCACAACACGTTTGAAGGAGTGAGGAGTTTCAAATATTTCAGCTCTCTTATCACTCATGATAACAGTGTGGGTGAGGCATATTACAGTGCGGCTGGCAGCGGGCATCCGTATTTTGTGTCCTCTAAGGTCACTGCTAAAATCTAAACACCTATCAAGTTGCGTGAAGCTTTACAAAGCTTCGATTAAGGCCGTTGGTATGTTTGGATGTGAAAGTTGGGCGCTGACATTACATTTACATTTAATAGAAGAGTAATGCATGTACCGAGCTATGTACAATATCGAGATCTGATGAACATCCCCGATATTGTGCATGAAATAAGTTCTCAGCGAGTACGCTGGCTCGGTCACGTTCCGCGTGCTGATCCGGAACGAATTGTGCAGCGATCTCTGAAAGGAGAGCCGTCATATGGTAGGGCCAGAGTTCGTTGCAGGCGACGATGGCTCCACGGTGTATATAATGACTTGGCTTCTTCAGGTTGTCTAAGACAGTATGAAGACCAAGGCCAGGATCTTAACCGTTGGAGCCGAATTGTTTACGCAGTAAGGGACCAGCAATGGCCTTTAAACACTGTTTTATTATCTATATTTGTATTAAATTTATTCAGAAATAATTAATTTTCTAATTATACATAATTTATAATCATGCCTATTCTGTAACTCGTTTTTACAGAAAAATTTCATTAGACAATTTGGTATTCTGAATTACGTTTCGTTGGAAAAATTCCTACGCGAATTTTAACTCCGAATTTAATTTTATTAGAATTTAGCTATTCTGTTATTCGATTCCATTGGAATTTTTGTAGAAAAATCTCCGTTAGAAAATTGTGGTAGAATTTTTCTGAAATTGCATTTTTTGTGAAAATGATATGGTTTGCTTGAACCAATATTTGCTTTGGCGACTGGTATTGTCGTTTGGCTGCAAATCTTTGTTGCATAAATATGAAAATAAAACCAAACTAAAAACATTCCGACTAATGTAAGTATTGAGGAAAACCCATTTTAATTGTTTAACGACCAGTCGCCAATAGACGAAAAATTGTTGAATTTGTTGTCGGAGAATTATGACCTTGCCCAAGGATATTCGAAAAGAAGCCAAGAATAAATTGTATGTACATATTATATTTAGAAAACGAAAACTTTACTAAATTTTATTGTTATAAAACAACATTAAGACGACCCAAATATAATTGTATTATATTTTTGGCCATTTCTGTTCTTTAAATAAAAATTACCAACGGTCATTTTTCTCTATTTGACTCTATTTGGTATTGTTGTATTTTTTAACTCCGAAAAACATCAATCTGACAATACTACAAAAAAAGTCCAATAGAAATTTCCAGTCCAACGAGATACAGAAAAGCAAATTAAACTCCAAAGGGTAGGAATTTTTCGAGTGAAATTTTTTAAACCGAGTTACAGAATAGATATGAATAATGAATATCAATTTAGTGCAAACACTACAAATAACAAACAGTTTGAATTACTTAATAATTAATTTGTACGTCTAAATAAAATGGAAAATGTTTAATAGAACGAAAATGTAATGGAATAAATGTGTATCTCAATATACATACCGCCATAGCTTTTAGGCTATATTGGCCGTTCTTATTATAAAAATCCTATGATACCAGGAGAGCCAAACTTCATATATGTACATAACAATATTGTTAACATTTTGTTTGTTCCTGTTCGGCATTGGTCAAATTGTATAAATTAACCACAGAACGACCTCAAAATATTCAAAACTTTCGACATATTGTTGCTAAGAGCTATCTGCTAAAAAAATGCGCAGTTGCAGCCAATTTTAAAATTGATGGAGTACCATTTCTATTTTTAGTCGGTTTGAACTTTGAATAAATCATGTAAAATGTCACAATATTTAAATGAGTCTGAAGAAAATAGACTAACCTTTATTCAGGAATTTCTATAGAGAATGAAATATTTCTCAACAAATTTCTCGTGATTCTTGAAGTTTCATTGAATTTATCCACAATTGGCAGATAGCAATTTCCCGAAACGTATTAGCGAACAGCCGTTGCTTGAATGCTTGTAAGACCAAGTTTTTCTTAATTTTAAATCATAACCATGATTTATAGGAAAATAATCAGGATCAATCGGGTCTGAAACTACATTTTTCACTGTTTTTTGATACAATATCTGTAATGAATATGCACTGCCAATGTACAGCAGAAACATTCTGAAGTTTCTGCTGTACATTGGCATTGTCAAACATTCTCTGTTGCTTTCCAATGTTGCAGCTCTTCAAATGGTCTCTGCTTTCTAGCAAATTCCGATGGTACACATGGTGTTATTGCTCTCAAATTACTATATTGATAGCATTTATAGCATTTGCTTTTAACGAAAAATGCTTCCTTTTTATTTTAGTAAACAAATGGAGCAGCTGTTTTGTTACACCCAATAATGCACTATGCATGTAGTCAATCGGGAAATTAGTAACACATCCAATATTTAATGAATCCAATTTAGAATTTCTAACGTGATGATCATCCATTTGAGTTTTTTCATTAAACTCCCTATCCGTTCTTAATATGTTGTTTATTCCTGGAAAACATACATTATAAGATAGATATACCCCCTTTATGTTGCATTTTGGTACTATAGTACCCTGAATGCGTTTTCACTCCTGAAAAAAATATAACAATTTTCATGTATTACATTTTTATTTGGGGGTTAAACCTGATTAAACCTAGGTAGGTTATATTTCACCACAGAATAATTTTAATATTTATTCTTAGATAAATATGAATACATCCGCAGTTTAACCTGCGAATTAAATTTCATTTTAAATTTGTTAAATAAAAGAGGCATTCATTTTTATGCATGTATTCATACTTATCTAAGAATAAAAGTATTAAAAAGATTCTGACAGATGTACCATATTTTTCCAGTATCTCCTCAAAAACACTCAGTGTGTTGGATATCTTGGATAATACATACCTAATATAAACGCTCGGGCTGGAGCATCACATATAAATGCTCTTAACGAAATTTGAATAATTTTGTTCTTGTATTATATTCCCGATTCGTTTAAATAATTCAATTCATTAATAAATGGCTTCAAAAACTTATTGGCACACGATGGTTTTTTGTTGCCATGGTATATGCCGATAATAAAAACCTTCTTAAAAGAAGGAATATTACCAAGTATTGGCCACTGGCTGTTTGAGTTCTTTGCTTAAGGTACTCCGTCGATTCCGATGTCAATTTTTATATCTGATTGAACATAATCAACATTTTTTAAAAAGTTTTCCACTGAGTCTTTTAAACCAATGTGGGTATTCTCTCCATTTTCTATATTTATGATGTCACAAGGGTTTTTAGAATCCCTTTTTAATGTTCGCACATCTTCAGGGAGGTTTAAATCATATTTTTTTCGATTCCCACATTCAACAGAAATATAAAATTTTACAAGCCATTCCGATAATTCAGGTGCTAAATTATTGTCATCCGTTTCAATGCGAGAATTGAATTCAACGCATCCAAAATTCGAAGCATTGGATATAAATGAATTATTATCGGACTCGGAACTAACATTTTCCAAGTTTTCCATGTTATCATAAACGGCATTGAATAAATTATTTGTGCCGCAAATTTGTTTTATTTCGCGATTTATTTCATAGTACTGTCTTTTGTCCATCTTTGATTAGGTATTATATGCAGTTTTTAAGAAAATTTGAAACTAGTTTTTTGCAGTTATATTTATATACGGTTAATTTTAATTTATATAGATTTATATTAAAATATTCACTATAAAAAAATTATTATACTTTTAACACTAAAATTATAATTACTATTCACTATAATAAGATTATTATATTCACTACTTAGTGTGTGTGCCAATCGAAGTTAAAAAGTTAAAAAGTTAAATATTTTAACTATGTGGTGAAAATGAATTTAAAAAAATAATTTAAAATAATTTCCTCACTTTTTAACTGGTTTGCTGTGCCAATTGGAACCAGTTAAAATTTATGACGTTTAACAATTTTTGCTGTTGGTGCAATTTCATGATTTTATAACTTCATTTTAATATAAAGCTTCTTGAATTAAAATAAAGTTGAAATCTTATAAACATTCAAATGAGAAAAGGTTTTATAAATTATTTGCCTAATTTGTGCAAATTATACAAAAATTTAATTGAGATTCTGTCAAAGCACCAAAAAAACTTGTATTTTATAGCGTACAAAATATTTATAAGTTGGCGCGGTTGTAACCAAATCAAAAATTTTAACTGGTCCGAGATAAATTTTGTTTCTTTTACTTTTTATGCGCTTTTTATTTCGATTGGCACACACACTTAGAAAAATTTAATTATTTCGTAAAAAAAAACAAACAAAGTATGGCGATCGTGAAAATTCGAAAATCGAAAATTCAAAAACAAATAAATGATTCTCTATTTTCTTTAGGCTTCTCATCGAAGTATATATTTTTGTATATATTACATTTTGTTTTATTTTTTTTCAATTTTATTTAAATATTTTAAATAAACAATTATTACAATCTAGTCACCTGGACTAGTGAGCAATTTTATTCTAACAATAAGCAATTGTATTAATCTATGGCTTCTTCCCACTGGTGTTCCATAGTGTCTGATAAATAGCAATTACACCAGCTCAAAAGGTTTAGTTCGTTTGAGCCTGCTTCAATATCTGTGTTGTTTAACACCTTAGTTGCCTCAGCGTTAACATGTTGTGCGAGCCTTTGCCTATGTCTCACTGCATTTTTTTGAATTTACTTTGAAACAGTGTCCACTTCAAGGTCCCTATGGAGGTCTCTGTTTCTAACATACCATGGTGCATCAACGATGTTCCTTAATACTTTCTTTTGAAATCTTTGGATGGTTTCCACGTTGCTCTGTTTGGTACAACCCCAAAGTTAGATACAATAAGTCCAAACCGGTTTTAATATTTGTTTATATAATAGAAGTGTGTTGTATGTTGATAGAACGGAGCTCCTTCCTATATCAGCCAATACATCTTTCTATATTTAAGCCCCATGTTCGTCACTTTTTTTTTGACGTGTGCTTTCCATCGTAGTTTTGCATCTAGTGTCATGCCAAAATACTTAGCCTTGTTGGCAT
The DNA here is from genome assembly GCA_951394425.1 of Tipula unca. Classification (NCBI taxonomy): domain Eukaryota; kingdom Metazoa; phylum Arthropoda; class Insecta; order Diptera; family Tipulidae; genus Tipula; species Tipula unca. Next base: position 94,530,090 of record OX596382.1, read on the forward strand.
ACGGTATTATTTCTTGATTAATTGTAATTGGAATATGTTCGAGTCGTTTAACTGATTTAGTTTCGTTATAAGTTTAATTCGCCATCTTTTGGTCCAGTTATGTATTTGAGTAATAGCTAACTGTAAACTCTGAGTTGATTCTTCGTTACTATCTCCAACAGCTAAGATTGCCGTGTCATCAGCAAATGTCGCCACAGTGTTGTTTTCTAATACAGGGAGATCATTAGTGTACAATAGGTATAGGACCGGACCTAATACACTGCCCTGCGGTACTCCAGCCTTGATTTCTTTCAATTCAGAATAGGAATCGTCTAATTTTACTGTAAAGAATCTATCTTTCAAGTATGATTCTAATACTGTAGTGAATTGCATTAGTAGTACAATTCTTAACTTATAGTTAAGTCCTTCGTGCCAAACTTTATCAAAGGCCTGTGCAACGTCTAATAATATCGTTGAGCAGACTTTTTTCTCCTCTAATGCTCTTTCAATAATATTAGTTATTCTGTGTACTTGATCTAATGTTGAGTGTTGGTTGCGAAAACCGAACTGATGATTTGGAATCAGGTTTTTCCTCTCAATTATCGGATTTAGCCATTTTACTAATAACTTCTCAAAGAGTTTAGACATAACTGGTAATAGTGATATTGGCCTGTATGATCCAGTTTTGTGTGGTGGTTTCCCAGGTTTAGCAATCATAATTACTTCTGCAATTTTCCAGAGGCTGGGTACATATTTCAATCGAAAGGCGGCATTTATAATATTGGTGAGCTTTAATAATGCTTTCCTTGGTAGTTCTTTTAAAATTTCTGCTGTGATATGGTCATAACCCGGCGCTTTTCGCTCGGATTCATATTTGTTTTTATCTCATACATGACTTCTTTCTCTCCAGTTATTATTTCGGCTTCCAATTGCTGGTCATCATGTGGTTCAAATATTTTTTCCAGGTATTCAGCAAAATTTCGTAATTTATCTTCGTTATTTCTGACCCATTTGTTATCTTCTGTTCTGATTGGAGGAATCTGCATTATTATTGGCCTTTTAATTCTTCTGGTTGATCTCCAGAGCGAATAATCAGTACTAGTATCATTAAATAATTTTCTGAGGTACTGATAGATTCGTCTTTCAAATCTTTGATTTCCCTTTTAAGTAGCTGAGTCAGATTGTTTAGCTTAGTTTTATCTTGAGAGGTTTATCTAGTTTGTTGCCATATTCTCCTTGCTCTTCTTTTTTCTGCCAAAAGCTCTCTACTTTCTCTAGGGTAGCTGTTTCCCTTAATTTTCTTTTTAACTTCAGGAGTATTTTCCCAAGCTGACTGCTGTATGTCACATATGACCTTGTGAACTTCTTTTTCTAATAATTAAGTTAATTTTGCTTTCTAAAGATAGTCTAAAATATTCCCAATTTGTGTGCTTATTTACTAAACTAGGATAGCTTTCTTTTTGAATGATCCTTTCACTTAATGTCAAAAGTATTGGGGAGTGATCAGAGCTTAAGTCAAGACTTTCATCTATATGTATATAATTTACAGATATATTTTTCACTATAAAGAAATCAATCAGATCTGGTATTTTATTTGGATCAGTTGGCCAGTAGGTCGGTTTACCATTTGATTTGAGGCTTCACAACCGTATTTTCTGATAGCATAGAGGAGTTCTTTCCCTTTGGTTGTTGTTAGTCTAGAACCCCAGTGGATATTTTTTGCATTAAAATGTCCTCCAATCACAAATCTTTTCCTTAGTTTACTGAAAAATTCAAGATAATCCTTTTCTTTTAGAGAGCATTTCGGTGGGCAGTAAATTCCAATAACACTAATAGAGTTATTTTTGGTCTTGATATTAACAGCTGTTGCTTGTATTTGTTCTGGTTCATATTTTAATTCCTCGAAGTGATTAATACTATTTCTAATTATAACAGCACTACCTCCCTTGGCAGTATTTCCCGGGTGAATAGTGTGATATGTTTTATAATTTCTAAATTTGATAATTGATTGCCTAGTGAAGTGAGTTTCAGAGATGAGACAGACGATTTTCTTTCTGCGTCCAAAACCATTTGCAATTCCTGTTGGTGTTGCTGGAGTCCATTGGCATTCCAGCATAAAATTCTTAAGTCGTTAGACATGGTTTTGTTTAGGGATGGCTCCCTTAGTACTGTATTCTAGTTTCTGTAATCGCTGATCAAAAGTATTAAGTTTGCTTAATATCAGCTTAAGCGTTTGATTTATGTCGTTTGTTTGAGGAGTTTTTTGTTTGTTTTCGTTACTCATTATTACTTGGGCGTAAGTTTTTTTGCCCACTTCTGCTTGAGAGGCTATCAACGCTTTACGCCTTAACTCTCCTATAAATGGTTCAGGCCTGTTTATGCCAACAGTTTTTGATTACGACTAAAAACATGATACCATTTTAAATTGTACCTATAATCATGCCCAAAATCATACACAATGATAAAAAATATTTAATATTCACAAAAAACATTTTACACCCAAAAAATCTGTCAAAATTAATTATCATAAAGCTTGATATTAAAAATAGCTATTTTATGTGCCGTATATTGTGTCAAGAACGGGACGATCTATTTTGATTTTACGATCTACAATTTCCTTTCCTCATAATAATTTACATAATAGACTATCGCCTAAAATTCATAGATGGCATTAATTTTTTTTTATTGCAATTTGTGTCAATTTAATTTTATTTCATTTCAATTTTATTATCCTTTAAATATCCTATTTTTCCAGTTCCGTAGATTTGTTCGCAATTTTTATTTTTTATTTTTTATTTTCATTGAAAATTGATAAAGTTGAACTTCATTGTAGGAAATAAAATCGAGAAAAATCAATAAAATTTGACAAAATTGAAATTGACAAACAAAATAGTAAAATAAAATTACAAATTTTATTTTTATATATTTTTTATTTTATTTTATTTTTCAGATACAGTTTTCTCGAATCGTTACGGATTTGGTATCGGCATCCGAATAATCGTGGGCTATTACAGGTTTGATGATTCAAATATTTGTTTTGGCGATATTTTTGTATTTATTTATGTATTTGTTTCCAGTCAGACGTATTAACGTGTGCGCTTTTAACAATTGTATCGCTCGGACTGATTGCTATGAGTTTTCTGAGCTTGCGCTATTTTATGCTGCAAGGTGCACGCATTGGACTATCTAGATTTTGGACGCAATCATCGATTATTATGTTCTTATGTATCGTGGTTAGTAGTAAAATAATTTACATAAATATATTTTTTACATATTTCGTTTGTATTTCAGTTGTTTGCATATTCGATTAACCTATTTTTTATTGTGCGAGGCCAAATCATCCCGTGGTTTCGGTGGTGGCGTTCAGCGCGACAGGTACACTTGATTTTGGAACCTGTGTGATCAAAAATATATGTTATATACGTGGCGAGAGAGAATATTTAAAATTATGTGTTTTATTATTTTTTTTATTTAAAAAAAAAATTACGGCGTTGTTTTTATTTCAAACTATCCAATGACGAGTAATACGTACCAAACAAAACTTTTAATTGACTCTGTATATAAACACCTTTTTTAAATGAACAGGGCCAGCTGATTGGGGTATTCTACGTCAAAACATAGGAACATTGAAATTCCACAACGCAAAAATCGTCAGTCCTGCCAAAATTATTTATAATTCATACATTTTTAAAATTATTTGTACAACATGGTTAAACATCCATCGAAATCGAAAAACTCATCAAAACTAAAAAAAGGAATAAACAAATGTAAAACTACTAACAATTCGTTAAAAAATGTAACAAAAAAATGGTCAATAAAGACTGGAAAATCGTACATTTTTGATACGAAAATTATTCGAATCGAATCGAGTTCAGGAACTAATTATTACAAAAAAACCAAATACAAGCCTCGGCCTGGTGAAAAGCGCATGGTTTTAATTGACGGTGGTAATGTGGCGCATTTTGATAATAGTAATAGTTATTCGGTTGAAACAATTCATACGGCGCTCATGTTTTTTATAAACCGGGGCTATGAGTGTAAGGCGGTAGTGTCACAGTCTCGGTTACGCAAATCGGAAAGTACAAACCATTCTTTAATGCAGCAATTAGTACGAGCAGGCTATTTAATTATAACACCAGGTAAAATCCTCCCCAGCTCTCAACCAACGTCATCGTGCGAAAGATTTATTTTACAAATAGCGCTAGAATTTGATGCTGTCATAATATCGAATGATCGGTATTCCGAGTTAGTGGCACAGAATAGTGAGTTTAAAACTATAGTTGATCGTCAATTACTTGGCTATACATTTAATAATGGTATGTTTCATTTGGTAAATGCACATCATGCTGATGATTTGTTAAATCGACGTGGTTGATTTAAAATTGAGATTTTTTTATAAAATAAATAAACCGATCGGTGTTTATCGGAAAATAGTTAATGCTCAAATATTTAGAAAAATTGTTTGTAGTGAACCAACTCAGCAATAGTGTAAATTTGAAATCTGCCCGATATTCAGTTCGCAGTCCCAGTAAGATTGACTGTAGGACTCAGGCGTTAAATTTGGAATCAATTTTAATGGAAGGCTGAACTAGCGTCTTTTAGACCTTTTAATAATTTAACCGAGGATCGAATACCAGGATGCCCAAGATTATATGAAATACATCGAAAACAGTCTGCCAGCACGCTCTAGGCATCTAGCTTGATGTGACCCAAAAGTTTCCGTACCTTCCTATAAGATCCTTGATATAGAAAAGAATGTCGACAATTACGATCTCTTCCACCATTATGTGTTGAACGTCGGTCTACACTTACTCATATTGAAGGCAAGGTATCTCAGCTGGCGAGGCGACGCCTTCTGGAAATTTTGATGCGAAAATATGTTATCGTATTCAATGTAATTGAGCGTCTGTAAGCCGAATACACAGAGAAAAAACTAAACTAAGAGATGACCAAGGATCATCCACATCAAACATGATTGCCATTGCAACGTTTTAGGTGGATGTGCTAAAACAGTTTGTCTTAACTTAATTCCCAAGAAACTCTAACCAAATTCCTCTTTTGCAATCAGCAGTTCAGCCGCAGCCATAAATAATATAAAAAAAACAAAGTTAAAAATGGTGAAAATACCTTTGAGTCATATATTCAAATGTGAATGTATATGTATTCGTACGTTCTAAAATAATAATTATTAAAAGATGTTTTTGATTTTTTCTTAACCGTCACATTTTTTTCAAATTTATAGAATAACTAGAGCTTTTATATAATAATTATCCGACAGCCACAAATAAATTTCCATGTCCGCTTATTTTTCAAATATTTGCACCTTATATCTTGCACAACTACAGCAACTACAGAGTCGGTAAGTCGTGTGAAACCGCCCTACATGAACTTGTAACCAGAATTAAAAAATCTCTTAATAATAAGGAGTTTCTTGTGGGTACTTTCCTGGAGATAACGAGAGCTTTCGATAGCACTTCGTTTGCTACAATCACTACTGCCTGTACCAATTGTGGTATTGATCGCACCATTATCTTATGGATTGAATCCATACTCAAGTCTCGCATTGTGGAGGCGGAGATGGATGCGGTGTTAGTTTCTATTAAGGTTACCAAAGGCTGTCCTCAGGAAGGTGTGCTCTCACCTTTGCTGTGGCTTTTGGTCATTGACGAGTTTCTTGTAAAGCTGCAGCAATCTGACTACATTGCACAGAGTTACGCTGATGATTTTGTTTTGACAGTCTCAGGCAAACATCTCAGTGTCTTATCCAACCTTGCCTTAACTATTGTGGAGGCATGGTGTGTTGAGAAGGGTCTTCACGTCAATCCTTCTAAAACTGATTTAATTGTCTTTACAAGGAAGAGGAATATTCTTGAACTATCTGTTCCCTCCCTTTTTGGGAGAACGATCCCGAAATGCGACCACGTAAATCACCTTGGTGTTGTCTTGGATAGTAAGCTTTCCTGGAAGAATCACCTGGACTATAAGCTTCAAAAAGCAACTGCCATTTTTTGGCAATGTAGAAGAGCTTTTGGGAAATCCTGGGGTTTAAGCCCTAGGATGCTTTCTTTCATTTATAAATCACTGGTCCTACCGCTACTATTGTACGCTTGTATTGTTTGGTGACCAGTTGTTGCCCTGAATTCTTCTGTAGCCAAGCTTAATGGTCTACAAAATCTTGCTTGTAGAGCCCTAACTGAGGCTATGTCCTCGACTCCACTTCTTGCTATGGAATCCATTCATTCCTTGCCTCAGTTACGCACTTTTATTTTACGCACATCCTGTTCTGCAGTATATCGTCTGGGGTGCATTGGGGCGTGGAATGTTTTCGGTTCTATCGTGGGACATTGACAAAATTTTAAAAATGATTCTTCATGTTTACCAGAAATCGATATGGTTAATGACAGACTACTACCCGAAGTCCATGTCTCAAATCTTTTCTCGGTGGCTTATCCTTCGAGGGATTTGTGTAGTTCGCAAGATTTTTTCTCTCTCGTTCTAACCTAAGTGCAGGTTTTGGAATTTACTGTTTTCTGACACGTAGTGTTATTAAGGCTTTGAATTTTGCTGTTAAAAACAAAAGTATTCTACAATGTACAGATAGTAAAGCTGTACTTAACCCTTTAAGAAATCCCTTGACTATTTCTAAACTTGTCAAGGAATGCAAACATTTCATGAACCTTCTTTGTTCTAACAATAAAGTTATGGTACCCAAAGCTGGTTCCCAATTAACTTTTTTTTTTTTTTTTTTTTAATCGGTCCTGAACCACCGGTTCCTGTATCTTTCAACTAGGGGAAGAAAGCTATAAAGGACTACGTTTTGAAACACCTAAGGCCTCAGTGGCTTGAGAGTTTTAGCTATCTTAAGGCGAAGTACTTCATTAGGGAGCCCAAATTGAGGTCAACGAAGTATGCTTTATCTTTAAAAAAAAAAACAGTTAACAATCTTGGTAGCGATTCTTACGGAACATGGCCGTTTTAAAGATCATCTAAATCGTATGTGTTTAGCTCATGATGTTATTTGCGAGGACTGCGTTGAGAAAGATGATGACTGCCTTCATTTCGTGAGCAGTTGTCCTGCTTTCAGTTCTATTCGATTTCAGGTATTCAACTTTAGATCTTTAAATTTAGATCAGTTGTCCTAATAGTTTGTCAATTTTCGTAAAAGTTTAATGCGTCTAGCTTCATCTTGAACGGTCAGATAATTTTTGTTGTTATTGTAATAAGAACGCACATCTGTGTGATATATACTGAACGCATCCATCACCTTCTCACTCTACTGGCAGCTATAATGTACAATTAATTAGTCTGTACTAATAGAACATATAAGTGATGCACATCATGAAATGTTAATTATAAACACCATTTTGTTTTAATTTAATAAGTATGTCATAATTATTGCAGTTGTAACTTATCTGAAAAGCGACTGGCAAATTTTTTTATCAAACTTGCAACTCGACGCGGCATACTTTCGATTAAGTAAAATTTAGGTACATATTTATAATTCTACATGCGTGCTATCATTGATACAGGTGTTATTCCAGTGGCAGCATTCAACGGAAATGTGGCTGCCATATATCGTATCAGCATACAATACATGGGCAGTATTATAGACCATGTTGCTACATCAATATGTAAAACATTGGAGAATTTTTTAGAAATTTTTTTTTCACATACGAAACACAATTTACCTTGCTTGACCCACCTGAATTTTTCTTTTTTTTGTGGCCGTTTCATATTCTTTACGATGCATTCTATATAATGTATCTGATTTTATAATATTGAAAATAATTTAATATGTTTATTATTGGTGGGAAAAGTGTAGTAAAACGATTTTGATTTTCATCATAAATTTCATTACAAAATAACGAAATTCAATTAAAATATGTTGAACAAAAAAACTTACCTTTTTTAAGGAGCCAGCACCATTAACAACAAAAACAAAAGTACCAAATGACAAAAATTAGAGAATTTATATTTATGAAAAAATAAAAGGATACAAATAAGAATAATTAAGAAATTTAAAAAAGGGAATTTTTTATTATCCCATTTAACAGCCAATTATTATTCTTTTAAGTTTTTTGTTTCAAGATTTAATAGCTTTTTTCATTATACTCGTAGAACTCGCAAAAAAGTGCTTTGGATGTGAAAAGTTAAAAAGACGGGGAAAAAAAAACAACGACAAAAGTGAGATAAGGTAAAGCGCAGGCAATATACATATACAGTGGATTATAAACGTTTGCACGTTTACTGGGACATATTTAATTAATAATTTGTCACTATGTCTTCCGTTTCCTATATATATACATATATTCTCGTTTGGGATAGCAAATTATTACACAGTATGCTATCTATGCCGCTATTATTGGTTCTCGCACCTAAGCATCATTTGGCAACGCCGATACATCACATTCACTTTTTGTAAGAGAAATTTCAAATATTCTCACATAGAATTTATTGGTTACTTAAAAAGAAAATTTTGTTTTTAACGGCTAAATAAAAAATGGAGTGCGAAAGCCCGGAATCGTTTAAGGTTTTATTAAATTCGTTTTTTTTATTGTTTAGGCACAGAACTAAAATATATCAGCCAAGAATTTTCAAATTGGTTGAAGAAACAAGATGAAAAGTCTGTAGTGGCATTAACTGCAACGTAAACAATGTGGCATCATCCAGCCCGCACGCTACGGAATATTTTTATAAACAAGAAGACCATAAATCTTACCAATCTCTTACCATAAATTGGTGACCCCGATGTGATAGGGGCTAGTCAGTAAAATGAAACGCAGGAGCGCAATGCCTTAGCAAACTGTAGAAGTTTAAATCAAGAAATGGATAATAACTGATCTTCGCTCAAAATCCGTAAGAGAACACTTGGTATGTAGTTTCGACAAACGCCGGACAGCTGCAAAAGAGGTGTAGGCACTCGTTCACCTCCTCCAGACAGTGATCACAAAGCCCATTCTGAGCAAGTCCTGTGCATTGGAGATGAACCTTGAAACGTCCATGGCCAGTAATAAGTGCAACCAGAATTCTAAGTTGGCTCTATTTTAAGAATAACACATATTTAGTGAACCTCTTGTTGGGTTCGACGATGAACCGTTTCACCTATCGACAGCTAGGAGTAGAATACCACTTCAGTTCCAGCTCAAGCAAAGCTATCTTCTTAATAACGTCCTTACCACCTTTGAAGGATAGATTGCTGGCTCGAGACCAACAAATTTACTATACGCGATCCGGCTTTCACTAAAAAGTTAGCAACCTTATTTCCCACAACACCACAATGAGCAGGCATCCACATGATCCTTACTCTCGTATTATAGTAATGGAATTCAGCATGAAAACCAGTGCTGTGTATATCCAGACCTGCACTGACTTCTGAACGAGAGCCATCCGCAAAGAAAACTATCGACTCGTACAACTGCCTATCGAAATCCTGAGAGAGCCACAGTTCTCTCGAAGGGAAAACGTCGGAGAATGAATTGGTGAAGTTAAATTGGGGCAATAGCCTGTCATTCACCATTTCAACCTCCAGAATATGTGACTTAAACTTAATATGAATCTGGCTGTGCCCCGTACAATTCCCAAAGGCATTCTATGCCCCAATGCACCTCAGTCGAAACGCAGTAGACCATGCAGTACCAAGAATGTTTTGTTTTTTTTTCAATTTTATTTAAATATTTTAAATAAACAATTATTACAATCTATAGTCACCTGGACTAATGAGCAATTTTATTCTAACTTAATTTACTATGTTGTATTAATCTATGGCTTCTTCCCACTAGTGTTCCATAGTGTCTGATAAATTGAATTAAATCACATCGTTATTGTGGATTTTAGATCAGCATGACGCTGTTTACACTAGCAATTACACCAGCTCAAAAGGTTTAGTTCGTTTGAGCCTGCGTACAATATCTGTGTTGTTTAACAGCTTAGTTGCCTCAGTGTTAACATGTTGTTCGAGCCTTTGCCTATGTCTCACTGCATTTTTTTGGATTTCCTTTGAAACAGTGTCCACTTCAAGGTCCCTATGGAGGTCTCTGTTTCTAACATACCATGGTGTATCAACGATGTTCCTTAATACTTTGTTTTGAAATCTTTGGATGATTTCCACGTTGCTCTGTTTGGTACAACCCCAAACTTCGATACCATAAGTCCAAACCGGTTTTAATATTTATTTATATAATAGAAGTTTGTTGTATGTTGATAGAGCGGAGCTCTTTCCTATCACCCAATACATCTTTCTATATTTAAGCCCCATTTCTTCACTTTTTTTTTGACGTGTGCTTTCCATCTAGTGTCATGCCAAGATACTTAGCCGTGTTGGCATACGGTATTATTTCTTGATTAATTGTAACCGGAATATGTTCGAGTCGTTTGTTTGTAAAATTGATGTGAACTGATTTAGTTTCGTTAAGTTTAATTCGCCATCTTTTGGTCCAGTTATGTACTTGAGTAATAGCTAACTGTAAACTATGAGTTGATTCTTCGTTGCTATCTCCAACAGCTAAGATTGCCGTGTCATCAGCAAATGTCGCCACAGTGTTGTTTTCTAATACAGGGAGATCATTAGTGTACAATAGGTATAGGACAGGACCTAATACACTGCCCTGCGGTACTCCTGCCTTGATTTCTTTCAATCCAGAATAGGAATCGTCTAATTTTACTCTAAAGAATCTATCTTTCAAGTATGATTCTAATATTGTAGTGAATTGCATTGGTAGTACAGTTCTTAACTTATAGTTAAGTCCTTCGTGCCAAACTTTATCAAAGGCCTGTGCAACGTCTAAGAATATCGTTGAGCAGACTTTTTTCTCCTCTAATGCTCTTTCAATAATATTAGTTATTCTGTGTACTTGATCTAATGTTGAGTGTTGGTGCCGAAAACCGAACTGATGATTTGGAATCAGGTTTTTCCTCTCAATTATCGGATTTAGCCTTTTTACTAACAACCTCTCAGAGAGTTTAGACATAACTGGTAATAGTTATATTGGCCTGTATGATCCAGTTCTGTGTGGTGGTTTCCCAGGTTTAGGAATTATAATTACTTCTGCAATTTTCCAGAGGCTGGGTACATATTTCAATCGAAAGGCGGCATTTATAATATTGGTGAGCTTTTAATAATGCTTTCCTTGGTAGTTCTTTTAAAATTTCTGCTGTGATAAGGTTATAACCCGGCGCTTTTCGCTCGGATTCATATTTGTTTTTATCTCATACATGACTTCTTTTGGTGTTGCTCGTAGGATTTCTTCACTTTCCTGTACAACCTCTTCAGTTATTATTTCGGCTTCCAATGATTGGTCATCATGTGGTTCAAATATTTTTTCCAGGTATTCAGCAAAATTTCGTACTTTATCTTCGTTATTTCTGTCCCATTTGTTATTTTCTGTTCTGATTGGAGGAAGCTGCATTATTGGCCTTTTAATTCTTCTAGTTGCTCTCCAGAGAGAATAATCAGTACTAGTATCATTAGATAATTTTCTGAGGTAGTTACTGATAGATTCGTCTTTCAAATCTTTGATTGAAGTCAGATGAGTCAGATTGTTAAGCTTAGTTTTATCTTGAGGGGCTCTAGTTTGTTGCCATATTCATCAAGAATACCAAGAATGTAAGACTGAAAATCGGGCAAACATAGAATAGAATTAATAGGAAGAAGATGAGTAGACGACTTAGCTCCGGTTATAGCCCGTTAGGCTGTTCTCTGCATGCCATCCAGCCTTGCTGGAGATGTGAGTTTTACAACTGACCACCATACAACTGATACATGCGACAATACAGGTAAAACAGTAAAGGAATTGCCAAAAAATAGCAATGGCCTATTACAACTTATAATCAAGGTGAAATTTCCAGGAGAGTTTACTATCTAGAATAACACCCAGGTGCTTCACGTGCTCGATCGTTTTAATTGCTCTACCAAATAGAGGGGACAATATATATATATATATATATATATATATATATATAGGTATATATATATATATATATATATATATATATATATATATAATATATATATATATATATATATATATATAAATATATATATATATATATAATATATATATATATATATATATATATATATATATATATATATATATATATATATATATATATATATATATATATATATATATATATTAGCACTGTCTCTACGCCTGGAAAAGACAACCAGATCAATGCTCCCGCAATGTTCAGGAAGGTATCTACTATAGATAATAACAATAATATTCAGTTTTTAAAGGCCATTACTAGCATCTTACTGAGTCAACTATTTAGATCCAACGGTTTCGATCATGAGCATGGTCTTCATGCTGTCTAAGACAATCTTAAGAGGCCAAGTCGTTCTCCACATCGTGGAGCCATTGTTGCCTGCAACGACCTCTGCGTCTACCATATGGTGGTTCTCCTTTCAGAGATCGCTGCCCAATTCCCATCGTTTTGGGCCGCAAATTACTCACTCCCTCAAACGTGTGGTGGCCTCTACTAAAATCTGGTGTGCCATTGTCCCTATAATCAGAGATCATGTATATCGTTTTGGACTCATTGATCTGAAGTCCAAGTGAAGCTGAAAACTCTATAAGCGGATCAAGTATTTGTTTCACTCCGTTGCTATTCTGTCCATTCTAATCTACTAGATACTATTTGTAATTATGTGTTCTTTCGAAACTAATTACGAGTTCAGGTAGAGCAGTTTCGCTGGACTTGCCAGCTGTGTAAGCATGTTGTATGTTACTGAGGAGAGGTAGTTAAATAGTTATCCCTAATAAATCTGTCTATGATCATCTCTAAAGCTTTAAGAAAAGTAGAGGTCAGACTAATGAGCTTTAAAGCTTTTGCGCCAAATAAACCAACTTGCCAGCTTTAGGTATAAAAACTACTCTATACTGCTGCTCCATGACTTACCAAAGCTCCATCACCCCTATGAAATATGTGAATTGTTTGCTATTTTTTTAACATCACGAACCAGTAGCAGCGTCCACTATCAACTTATCAAGTCAAAAAAATCACGTAGTCCTGTTGATTTTAAGAGAGTTCACAAAAGTAATTCGTTTTGTATGCACTTCGATGTCTATATCGTCTGTGCGTCAAATGGTGAAGTTATCCCAGTATTCCATTTTTGTAATTACAACGTTTTTGATATTCATTCTTATCGTACGTTATAATTGGCACTACAGGCTCATGCATTTATTGGCCCAATATATTGAATACGGATTTAAATAATGGTTTTCAGGCACCATGAATGCAGTAAAATATCTCCTATGTTTTCGATTTATTATTAAGTTTTTAAATGCTATGATCGTTGAAGACCATCCTTATACTACATATAATGGGCTATATATGTACATATGTGCCACGTGCGCCAATTACAACGTACGGCTGGTTTTAAATGATCGGCACCGAGAACCATTAATTAAAATTCGAATTATAACGCACGATAAGAATTAACAAATTATTAGAATGATCATGATCCTGTGGAGATGTGAATGGTATTGCCTGATGATTGCTTTAATTTATTAAAACTGCAACGGTTAGATCATCAACGAGATAAAGCATCTTCAGTTTTTGTAAAGTATATTTTTAATTCGTTTATATCGATTGTTCCGAGCTCCTTGCACCGCTAAATTTGTATGCTTCCGAACGTCTCTTGCGTTAACGCCATATTTCATTAACAAACTATGGTCTTTCAAAACGAATCTTGAAGGTGTCGTGAATTTATAACTCAGTGTTTGATTCAATCTACCCATTTATAAGATTAAATGTAATCCGTGTATCGGTTGCATGTTTTAAATTAATTCAATAATTGAACGCAAATCTGTAATGCTGTGCTAGACATTTCGTCTAAATTTAGAATGATTTAATTTGACATAAGCATATTGTAAATGGAAAAAATCCTGATGACGACACAACATTAAATAAATAAATAAAATTATTAGTATGTTAGTAAGTTTATAAAAAAAAAAGTTACCTGCATTGAATGTATATTAAAATTACACAAAAAATCCATTAATTTTCATCAAACTTACAAAAAAAAAAAAAAAAAATCTCTTCCAATTTACATTATTTTCCTTTAATGAAGTTAATTTTTTGTAAGAAAATTATAAGAAATGAGATTTTGCCTTTATATTATGTACATATACATTTTAAAAATGAAAATTTAATTTATTAACAAATTTATTTATTTATTTTTTTCCCGTAAACTTGTTCTGTTGTATATCGTACGTAAATTTTTGTATTTTCTTCGTTTCGGTAACAAATAACGAAAAAATAATATTTTGAATACAATACGTTTTTGTAAAAACCTTAAAAAAGGAATATACAGAAACATAACATACATGTAGACATTTAAAGTCTACCAAAAATATGTGTCTATACAATCATGGCTATATGCGCTGAAAGCAAAATATTCAAATTAAAATTAAAATACCGTGGACTACAAAATTGCTCTGTTTAATGACAATATACTTATTAAAATTTTTATTCCAAATATAAATTCATAAAACTGGTAAAATTTAATTACCATCAGAGACTGCATTTTGAAGAACTAAAAAAAAAAATTAGGGCGTTTTTTTAATATATAATAAATAATAAATATTATTTGGCCCCTGTGGTCGGAGGACACTCACATGTCTCGTCAATCTAAATTGCACGAACATGTTTCCCTAGAATACCACCACAGTATCCTTTGCTTGTCGTTGGAGGCGACTAAACGGTTGGATCACTGGGCTGACGACCCGCATCCGTAAAAAAAAATCAACTGTTTATAAATTAAAAAAAAAAAAAAAAAATGGATACCGCCAAAACAACACCAGACCCCCGCTCAAGTATCCGGTCACGAGATTTAGGATGGGCACGTGGAGCGTGCAGTCACTTAGAAAAGCAGGAGCGTTGGAGGGTCCAATCATGTGCATGAAGGATTATCGGGTGGAACTCGTTGCTCTTCAAAAAACTCGCTGGTCTAAAACTGGAGACCATGTGTCCGAGAGCTATACGTTGCTCTACAGTGAGGATGACTTCGGAAATCTTGGAGCTGGATTTCTTCTTGGCTCGCATGTAAAGAAGGCTGTTTTGGAATACCAAGCAGTCAGTAACCGATTGTGTAAGCTTCGCTTGCCAACCTGTCGATAATTTGAGTACATGTGCCCACAGAAGTCAGCCAGCCCCAAGATAAAAACTCATTTTACAATGACTTGGACGATTTGATGGGATCTATATCCGATCACGATATTAGAATTGTAATTGGGGACTTTAATGCTAGAGCTGTCAGAAATCAGACCGACTTGTGTGAAAACATAGGTCAGTACTCCCGACACGAAACTGCGACCGATAATGGTGAGAGAATGATGTACTTCTTCCCTCACAAAAAGTTACATTTAGAGATACATGGACACATCCTCGCGGAACTTTCCGCAGCCAAATTCACCATGTATTAGTTTCTAAAGGACGGGCTCGGGTTGTGTAGGATGTGAGAACTTATTGGTCAGCAACCAAATACGTAGACAGCGATCATCATTTGGTCGCTGCAAAGCTACGTTGGAAGTTTTCGTACAAGTCTGGGAACACAGCGAAATGCATGGTACGTTTTGACTCTGAAGGTCTGATAAATGAAGATCAAAAGAATCGATATCAGGATATTGTCAGCGACAACATTGATGAAGCTAATTACCAGTCTGACTGCGTGAACTCTGTCTGGAAGATACTGAAAACTTCCGTTGTCTGTGCTGCTCAACAGACTTTAGGTATAGTGAAAGTCAGACCCAAGAATGATTAGTTTGATGACGAGTGTCGTCTTGCAGTTGAGCAACAAAATATAGCCCATAGTGAAGTGAAACAACGCCCAACAATCGCGAGGCAAAACAAGGCTGCTCTTGCAAGGAGGGCAGCTAAGTGGATTTGTAGACGGAAGAAGCGAGAATGGTGGAAGGCCGAGGTTCTGAAAGTACAACAACTCAGCAATGAGCGCAGTTCGCGTAATTTCTTTAAAGGAATTACTGGACTGGACCATACTTTCAGGGCTAAAATTGGATGGAAACCTCTGTATCAACATCGACGCAGTACTTACTGCATGGAGTAGACACTTTACTGACCTGCTTGATGTTCATCATGCGTCACAGACTGTATTTGAGTCACCTCTAATACAGACTGTGGAGATTTGTACTGAGGAGCCATCCCATGAAGAATTCACTAGGGTAAAGCAAAGATTGAAACGAAACCGCTCACCTGGAGTGGACTGCATTAATTCGGAGCTCTTGATATTTGGAGGGGATACTTTGTGGAACTGTCTTTTCGACAGTATTCGATTAGTATGGCGAAACGAAATTAACCCTGACAAATGGAAAGTGAGACCGCTTGAAGTGTGAGAATTATCGCGGTATAGCTCTACTTTGCACAGCATACAAGTTACATTCATATATTATATTGGATAGAATCACTCCTCTACGCGGAGGGCTTGGTTGGTGACTATCAAGGAGGATTTCGTCCGAATCGATCAGTCACTGATCAAGTCTTTTCGCTGCGGATGATTCTATCATAATATTATGAGACATCAACCACTGTACATCAGGGATTATTGGATTTCCGGCAGGCCTATGACTCGATCAATCGAGAGAGTTTGTGGTCTGCCCTGGAATACCTAGGAATGCCAACAAAATTGGTACGACTGTGTAGGATGATATTGACACAGTCTCAATGCTGTGTTAAAGTTGAGAACGTGCTTTAGAGAATTTTGGCAGTTAACTCGGGTGATCGGCAAGGAGATGCTTTGTCCCCGATACTCTTCAATCTTATGTTGGAGTACATCTTTCGTAAAACTGAAACACCTCAGCACAACATCTTATATCGGCAGTCCAATCAGGTGCTTGCATTTGCAGATGACATATGCGTGATAAGCCTGAACAGCAACAGAATGAAGGAAATACTTGATCCGCTAGTACAGCTTTCCGCTTCTGTTGTATTCCAGATGAATAAGTCTGAATATAGGGAGAATGGCACACCAGGTTTTAGTAGTGGCCGCCACACGTTTGATGGAGCGAGGGAGGTACAGTGTGGGGAGAACAGTGTGGGGAGGATATTAAAGTGCGACTGACAGGAGTCTGTGGCCCTTTGTATCTTCTAAGGCCACTGCTAAAATCTAAACACCTATTAAGTACCGTGAAGCTGAAGCTTTACAAAGCGTTGATCAAAATGAAGATGAGTCAGAGAAGTCTGAAACTGCTCCTAACATTTGAGAGAACATTCATGCGGGTGATTTACGGCCGACAACGCGAAGTAGATGGTACATACTGCATATTTGCGATATCATTTATAAGTAGTGTTCGATCCAAATTAAGGCTTTGCAAATTTAAATTTCAGAATGAAGTCTGAGGAGAGAGTCGCAAATTGATATAATATGATATTATACTGAACTTTCAATTTTAAATGAATGTTTAAGTTCAGGAATTTCTAATGAAAAATCTAGCCCATGATGGCAGCTGGAATAGTTATTTTATTTTACGTTCTTGTTTCTCTGGATAGTATACAGTTTTTCTACCTATCAAATTTTATATCCAAATGCGATAAAATGTTTAGAACTACCACTTTTTTGTGAATTTGGATGTTCAGGAATTACTTATGAAAAATCTAGCCAATGATGGTAACTGAAATTGTCATTTTTTTTTAGGCCATATAGTTCTTGATTTTCAAGATAGCCCACAGTTTTTCTACCTTGAAGATTTGATATCCAAATGTGATAATATGTCTAAAAGCTACCAATTTTTTATGAATTTGGAAGTCCAGGGATTTCTTATTAAAAATCTAGCCAATGATTTCAGCGATTGCTTTCATCTCCTCACCAATCAAAAAGAAATCTGTAATCTGAGAAGACGTTCTTGAAGATGCGGCATAGTGGTCTGGAATTTAGATGATGGGCACACTGCGGGATTTGACCGGTATAAATGCCACAAGGAACGTTTTGGTCGTCATATAATATAACCCTTTGTTATTTTATATCAACCTCGCCAGAACTGTTCCATCAAATATAATAGTACAGCATTGTCTCTGGCTTTGGCAAGTAACTCATTAATTGCTCGTAGCTTTTTTTTTGTTATTTTTGGAGCAAATTAGTCAATTCGCTACACAATATTTTGTAATATTTCTGTAACCGAGTTAGTAATGCTGGAACCGGGTGTAGATTTTGTTTATGACACTCGTCAATGATTAGTTTGTTCAATAGGTGTCTCTTTGGGAGTATAGTGGAATGTTCCGCGTTTAAAAAACATTTTGAATTTTCTTTTCTCGTCCCCAACTCGTAATATTCCGATATTGTCGATGAACGGTGTTAGCGGTAAACATTGATTACGTTTTGATAATATTTTGCTTAAAAACGATTCTGCTTGAGCCCATTTGGAGAATCTATAAAGCCTTTTGTTTGGTTTTGGGTATAAATCGGCAGACACAATCTATTATTTTGTAAATTGTCTTGGGCGATGAGAACCTGTGGAACAACACCGAGACTATATATTGCATATTCAACGTGGAAATTTTCATAACTGCTCCTCTCTTCTAAGTCAGATTGGTTATATATACTGAGGAAATTTTCCAATGAATTGACAGCATAGCTTTCTCGGAGGGGCCATTCCACCATAAATGATTTTGTATTAATTCAGCGATATTTTCAACCGCATAATGCCAAGTCAGCTAGATGATTCACTTTACGTTATGTCGTCTAACAGTAGATATTTTTGTAGATACCGTGGAATTTCAATTTGTTCAAGATGAGTACTGCGGAATATAAATTGCTATATTCGAATTGTAATTTATTGTTGTCTTCGTGGTGGTTTTCGCAGTGTTCTTCTTTATTCTAACATTTCCCATCTGAATTTACCCGCCTCCAACTCTCAAAATCGTTAAGCATTTTCCATTCGACATCGTTGTTTGTAATGCTAGTGTGTAATCCTGACAAAGATGCACTTTGTGAAGTTTGGTTTAATTTGCCACCGTAAGCACCCAGCCGAACAATGTACGTGAAGTATATAGGCGAACCGGTCTTCAATTTTATTTGTTTGTGGTAAGATGATTTCGTAGAATACTTCCTTTATGTCTTTTAATTTGGGCCATTGTGAGATATTTCTTTAGTAAAAACTTCACGCGAATTAATATTGAGCGGACCAAAAAAATTAAATATTGATTCCAAACGTCCAAAAATGGATGCAAAAAAAATCTTTCTGCGATGAAACATGAATCGGAGTCGTCAACAAAGTTTGTACATATTTTGGCTCAATTGTTAACAACCTTGTAATGACATTGAAATTCATTATCACAGTTTTGCCTCTAAACTTTCCTAAAAACATGAAAAATGTACAAACGAAGAATTCAAATGATAATTGATGAATTTTTTGGTGACAATCGATTTTTGTGTAAATTGAAAAATAGAAAATATTTTAAGAGAGGAATCTAATTTATATTTAATTTTCCATCAACCTATGAATGAAATATTACAAGAAAAAAGAAGAAAATTACCTTATTTTTATGCAGTCAAATTATGAGTGTATGACACATGGCCAATAATAAAACTGAAGCAGTTTCAAAATGTGATGAATGTGACATGATAATGGATAAAAAACCACTACAATTATAGTTCAATGATTTTTGTCGAGATAAAAATAGAAAATCGATTTTTATGTTATAAATTCATTCATGTACGTATATAAGTGCATTCAAATTGGTGTGTTTGTCAGATATTTTAAAAACAATCATGTAGTTTATTTTTAATTAAAATAGTGATAAGTATTTTTGAATTGGAGATTCTGTAGGTGATAACGGGTAAACCATCAATCGAATCGTTACCGAACAGTTTTATTACTACGGAAACGACTGGAATGGGCGTTTACGCGTCATCTATTATTTTCTACGTCGACATGTCGACAACCCATAGACAACGTCGACAATGTAGACAACGTCAATAATGTCGGCAATTCCTATAGAGTGATTTTGTCAATTAGTTCTAAAAACTAGGTGACCAAATTTCTTTAGGATAAATGCAAAACAGCAAGATCAATTGTTTAAAAATAGTATAAAGATGGCATCAGCGTAGAAAGTGCTGCAGCTCATAAAAATCGGAAAAGTTGCACAATTATGATAAAAAAAAATTAACTTACATTAAAATTAATTCGGAGATCTCTGACAGTAACACGAATTCGAGTTCAGGAAGGCCATGAGCTACTGAGTTATTAAATAATCAAATCGTACAGAGAAACAAACTTTGCCCGCTAAACCTGCCAGACTGCTCTATGTCCAAGTTTTGACAACATTTAATGAATGTGGTTTGATGGAAAACGAATCGTGCGTGAAAGTGGATTTCAAACAGGTTGGGTGGTCAAAATATATATCGCGAAAAACAGTGGCAATGCGCCACTTTCAAAAAGAGTTAAGATGACAAGCGATTTATAGTTGTCGACTAAAGGTGTTTGCCAGGCCTTTATGATATTCTCAACAGTAGCGACGAATGTGTACATAAAAGAATAGCTACAGAAACGTATTTTGATTATAATTAATTAAATTGATTCACAGCAGTAAACTTTGGTAACCGGTCGATTTATCGCAAGTAATTTATCGTATGAAATTCATTGTAAGAAATTCGTCGCAACAATTCAACGAGATAACAATTCATCGTGACAGGAATTCATCGCAAGCAATTCATTGCGAATCGTGATCGCAATTCAGCGCGACAATTAATTATTAAATTATTATCAAATTTGACATGTTGGATGGAAACTGGGCCACGGAACAAAGTTATTTTTTAACTATAGTTCTATATATGATAGAACTCGACACGTTGGATATAAATAATATTTTAAAGGTATGGAAAATGACCAACGGAATTAGCCTAATCCTTGGCCGATCTAATGAAACTCAATATGTTGGGTGGAAATAGGCTTTTTAAGTGATGTTTGATTTGAAAAAAGTGGGATTAAATATTTTTTGAATACAGTTCTTGAATATGTCCAACTAGTATAAAGCTAGTTCATTTTTCGACCGAATATGACGAAACTTTATCTGTTCGATAGAAACAGGATTTAAAAATGAATTTTGAGATTATTCGATAACCGATTATGACTTAATTCAACATATTCGGTAGAAATGAAATTTCTAACAAGATTATTGAGATAAGTTTTTGAATATGAATTAGAATAATTTTCGAATGTCGCTTTCACTGATTAAGATTAAATTTCATCAATTATAAAAGAATTTTCATTTGTCCTTAAAATTAGTGTAATATAATACATATTATCTGGAAGAGATTTGCCTTCAGTTGAAAACAAAAACAAAAAAATGTTTAAGTTAAATTAAATTTACCTTAAATTACCTTTCACAGAAATAGCCTAGTTGCATTCCAGTTGGCCATATTCCACAATATGATACAAAAATAATTTTTTATTTCCCACAATTAGTAATATTCCAAAACTTTATCCAAAAATCAATTTATAATCCCATTTCAATCCTACATGCCGGATATCATCAAAATCGGTTAAGAAATAGCTAAGTTAAGTTTCAGTATACAGAACTATATTCTGATGATGCCAACATGATGTTTTAGCGGTTTGGCAAACTCACTTTCAAAATCTGCTAAACAGGATTGATGAAGTGACCCCAATTCGAGCTATTGCTCCACCAGGCGAGGAGGACTTTATCTCGTAACCCACAGCGGAGGAAGTGGACGCCGCCATCGCTAGACTCAAGAATGGAAAAGCGCCAGGTCTCGATGGAATACCCGCAGAACTAGTAAAACTCGGAGGAGCAACACTGGCACCAAAGTAAATTAGTTATCATTAAGAAAACCGGACACAGGTGTCAAACCGATCCCAAATCCTATAGACTTATCATGCTCTTGCCTGTCCTTGGAAAATTATTTGAAAAATTAAATGCCGTCGGTTAATGGACATATTCCAGAAAAGTGGGACCTATAGTGACAAACAGTTTGGCTTTAGAGAAAATAGGTCCACAGAGGACGCAATGATCAAAATGATCAATATAGTCAAAGAGTCGGACCAAAATTGTCATTAAAGGATGTCCGCAAGGTTCTATCCTTGGTACACACCTTTGGAATATTGTATTCAACGGAAGCATGAACCAAGAAGTCCAAGAGGTAGCATTCGCGGACGATAAGCTAATGCTCTTAATGCTGGGAATTCAAGAGAAAGTATTCAAGAAAAAGCGCAATTAGCCACAGGATGATATCTTCTACAAAGACAGTTATAATCCTACTTTAAGGTTCAATGGAAATTAGGAGACCACCATTGGTTTCCATAAATGGCCAAAGAATTAAGATGGTGAAAACTGTTAAATAGCTGGAAGTTTACTTCAATCAACGACTTGGAGTAACTTCATATGTCAAAAGAGTCGTGGAAAACAGTAAGAAGGTTTTCGCTGTACTGAAACGAGTTGCTAAAGAGAACTGGGGTCTCACTCAGCGTAGTTTGTCAATAATATACGAGGGCGTTGTGGTATATTCATTGACATACGCTCGGCGAGGGTAGACAAAATGAACTGTCACCATTGGCGTACACTAGTTAGTGCCCAAAGAATTATCTTGCTCAGAATTAACAAGGCATATAGGACATAGTCAACTGACGCCGTTCCTGTCTTTGCCGGCATGATTCCTATTGATATACTCTTAAATGAAAAAATTGCCAACTACAAGATAAAGAAAATACAAGACGTGAGCTACGGAAACGTGATAGTAGAAGGCGGTCAAATTCGGCCAAACCCCATGGGCTCGCTTAAGAGGAAAACGAGAAAAGCGTCTGTATCAATATGGCAAGATAGATGGTCGCATTCAATGGATGGTAGAATAACGTATAGTTATCTACCAAACGTCTAGGACAGTATGAAGACCAAGCCCAGGATCAAAACCGTTGGAGCCAGATTGTTAACGCAGTCAAGGGCCAGTAATGGCCTTTAAACACTGTTTTATTATTATTATTATTTACAGACTGAGTTTAGCGGACTCAAGAACCTGTGAATGTGGACAGGGCGAGGTTACCATAGAACACATCATCTATGACTGATCTAGCTCAAGAAGCTATAGAGATCAACTTATTACAGACTCAAGAGTTGAGTGGCCGGCAAGTAAACTTACTTTAATGCTGCCAAACAACCTCAACTTTTTCAAGAAATTTTGTGATACCGTCTAGAGCGGTAGGTATATATAAGTATTAGTACACAAGATTTTTATCTTAGTACAATTTTTAAAGCTAATAAATAGTAGATGAGTATGCGCCTCCTCGTTGGCAGAGACGGTAACAGAGTAACCTGGCTAAGCATTCCAATATAGTAGTAATATTTTAAGAATTGAAAGTCCGCGTTGGATATGTTAAAGGCACGAGCACCTGGGAAAATATTCTTCGTATCAAAGCGACACCTCAAATGAAATGGAAATTAAATATCCGCTGATCTAGGGCTTCTCCTTCGCTTTGAGCTGACAGTAATATACCTGTACAGCCCTGTTTGTAATAGACTTAGACACTAACCTACATCACTATTTATTTTATTGTCATCTGTTGTCGATGCAATTTCATTGTTTTTTTTTATCGTCAAAATTTGTCGACGATGCATTTTTATTGTTCAACGCACTAAGTTTATTTCCGTTAATTTTTAGTTCACTTGATATAATTACCTGGTAAAGTAATTTTTGATGCATTTGCGATTTGTTGTCGTTTTGGACTATGTTGCACATTTTTGTTAGTCACATTTGTCAGGCCCAGTCTTTCTTATTTGAGGTGGAGAATATTTGAACATCACGGTTTCACATATTTTTCACATCAAAATGTTTTTTTTTTTTAAATTAATAACGGCTGATTCAACTCAGTAAAAAATTGTAACGTTTCGCTAGCATTAATACTGCATCATTTCAGATTATGTTCAAATGTATAATACGCCGAATACCAAATGTATGTGTACGATAAAAATAAATTAATTCCGATTCAAATGCCTCAAAAAGCATGCTGCACTGAATGGTACTTACCATCCATATGTAAAATCCAGAAAAATAATGACAGTCGTTATAAAAATATTACAGATGGCTTTTGTTTCAAAAGTAGTACATAGTAAACTGTATATATAGTATGTATGTACATATTTGAAAAATGTAGTTTTGATAGATACAGGACAACAACAACTTTAATCACTTCAAATGTATATATATGTTATAACTGCGATACGAACTATTTATCCAAGAAATGGTACAAATATTCTTCAATTTTTCTTTTCTGTATATGTACGAGTATGTATGTACATTTTTAAAGGAAAACGAAGCATTCTTATAAAATTTAAAACAACGGAATGTCGAGAAAAAATTGTCTGTCTCTCTCTCTCTTTATTATAAATGATATTGTGCAAACCACATTATTGTAAATTTGTTTGTTCTAAAACTTATTTGACACAAAATGAGTTTATATGTACATACGAGTACAGTAATGTGCTCAAACATTTTATTATCCTTTCTATAGGTCTTGGTTCCTAAATGGAAGTTCCATTTTTATTAATAACCATAGTTATTTCTATAAAGCAATTACCTCCAAGTGGGTTTTAAATTAAAAATAACGATTTGAACAATTTTTTTTGGCACATCACTGTACATATGTTCGTCAGCACTGCTAGTGCAAATTTGATTTTAAGAAAATTCTCTTGTTTTTTCGAATATCATGCTTATTTGCATATAATAAATTCACGATTTTTTTTCTTTTACGCTAATTTCATGTTTGTTCATTTAAAACTTTAGTTTTATTTTATTTAGTTAAACAAATTAAATTTATTACAATCAGAAAAGTTAAACCTCTATTTCTAAATTCGAGATGAATTTTGACATTTCCAAGTATTTTACGTAACTACCATAAATACAAAATCAAATCGTAAGTCCTTGTGTTACAATATCCAATCGTCGTAGTCTAATGAGAGGACTGGATTTTTTACATCAATCCAAAGTAACTTGTCTGTGTTGACAAGAGATCTCAGCATTGCGATAAGTGCTAGATAATAAACACTCTGTACACCAATAATTCGAATATGGGTCCCTTTTGAACCTATAGCGACCTTAAGGTGATTCTGAACCTGCTGATTGTCGGCAAGCGGAATTTAGCAGCTTGCAACTGGAAGAAGCCAGAAAAAGGAATCACTGGAAAAGACTAATGTTACTATTAACTATTTTTTTTAGTGCAGTCATACTCACGGTCTATAAGAAGGATGCTGACAAGACGAAGGCGACGTAACAGATGGAGATACTTAGGCCACCTGGGCGCTCTAGTGTCACAAGTATTCAGGTTGAGTCTGTGGAGAGTATCTCACATCTTGGAACTAATGCGAATACTCAATACTTAATACAGTTTGGAATGCGCATGGAATCTGTTAAAATTAAGATGACAGCCGAAACATGGTTTATTGGTCTTCATAAACTCAACAAATATATTATTCTGTTTATTGGGATAACTATAATAATGTCAAATTTTTTTCTTCTTTTCTCTCTTGTATTCTGTACCTCAACCGAGAAACACGTTGTTTTCTTTCTTTCTTCCTTCGCAGCTTCTGGAAAGAATAATTAAATTTTCACCAGCCGACCGGTATAAAAGAATGAAAATAACAATACATAAGTTAATTTTTATGTAAACTAAAATAAAAAAACTGTTTACTGCTTAACAGTAAAAAAAATAATAATAATTTTTTTTTTTTTTTTTGTAATATAAAGCAAACGTGTTTTTAAGCAAAACTGACGTTTTTTTAGGTTATAAAAAACAAAAAAAAAACAGGGTACCTTTGGTAAAGCAACATTTGGAAAAGCAAAAATAGTAAAATGGAAAACATTTTTTGAATTCAACGGAGCGTGAGCGTCGTCAAATTTAAAATTGGAAGAGTTGTCAGTGTCTTTATATGACATAACGGAGGGTAAGGTGGTTAAGCCGGAATCAACTGCAGAAAATGCAGCAAAACAGCAGAGTGATTAAAAATGGATGCAAACGACCATCGAGTTTTAGTTACCCGATGATCAAACAAAGTTATGTTACAAGTAATGAACTGCGAAACATCAAACTCAATTTGGAAAAAACTGCACTCATATTACGAACATCAGAAACATCGCTTCATTTGATACAACAAAAATGTTTTTCGATAAAATATCATCCAAGAGAAGAAAATATGAGCAAATAAAACAATTATGTAGCGAAATACCAGATAAAATGGTTTTAACAAAAATAATGACCTCTTTGCCTGATACATACAAACATTTTATTTCTGCTTGGGATTCAGTATCAGCTGATAAACAAAATTTGTATGAATTGACTGCAAGAATATTGACCGAGGAACAAACAATGACAAAATCGAGAAGAAGTTACAGTATTAATGTTCAAAAATATTGGAGTAAGCAATGTTCCTGAAAGGTAAAAACGAAAATAACGGTTACGGTGAAAATTTGCAAAATGCATTCTAAAAGTCATTAATGGTCAAGCTATTAAAAAAGATTGGATCGTGAATAGTTGTGCATCAGATCATATATTCTATGACAAACATTTATTCTACGAAATGCAGATGTTGTTGGAGGCTAGAAACATAGTGATTGGTGACGTTAATTTGATAAAAACAGAAGGCAAATGAAAAATAATGGTTTCTGCTTATAATGGTGAAAAGTGGATATAAACAACAATAAATAACGTATTGTATGTACCACAGCCAACTTACTCTCGGTTATAGCGGCAGTGGATAAAGGATATACAGTAAATGTGAGTAAGGAAAAATTTTATTTCATAAAAGATAACAATGTTCTAGCACTCGCGGTAAGAAAACAAAAAATTTATATTATGGTGTTCGAAGTTGTATACAAAGAGGCCTATATAGGTAAAGTGAATGAAAATTTGCTGGAGTGGCACAAAAAATTAGCTCATCAAGATATAAACCAAATTAAAAACATGGTAAAAAGAAATGGTCTTGAGTATGAAAACGGAGAAATTTTGAATTGTATATCCTGTATTAAAGGAAAAGCTGAAAAAACTGGACAATTAATACACATGGATATATGTGGTCCTATGGAGGTTCTAGATATTTTCTAGTCATGAAAGATGATTTTTCAAAATATAGAAAAGTATATTTTTTTAAAAGATAAAGGCGAAACAAAGTATAAAATAAAAGAGTTTGTAAAATTTACGAAACTAAATCCAGGTTACAGTATTGAAAAATTTAGAACGAATATCGAACATGAAACTATCGTTGAATATACTCCTGATCAAAACGGTTGTGTTGAATGTGAAATGCGAACGATAGTAGAGGCAGAAAGGACATTGTTACAAGAACTGCTACTTATGTAATAAATAGAACAGGTCCGAGTAGAGTTAAAGATAGAACTCCATATGAAATATATTTGAAAAAGGACAAATATGATATAAACTAAATAAAAGTTTTAGGTTCAAAAGTCGCGGTTCATAATCCTGATCAAAAAAGACAAAAAATGGGACTCGAAATCTGAAATATAAATTTTTGTAAGTGACGGAGAAAATATAAAAAGATATACAGTATACCTGAATGGTACCTGAAGGAAATAGCGTTTCAGTAAAAGGAGATGTGATATTTTTAAAAAACTCACAAGTACCTGAATATAGTTATACAGAAATCATGACAGTAACGCAAGCTAATGAAATAGAAAATCTAATAGACCTACAAAATCAAACAAATGTAGAAGACGAAAACCTTAACGAAGAAAATATACCACAACAAAATTTAAGTGAAGAATGTGAAATAAACGAAAAAGAAGCAACCAAGCAAAATCTTGAAGAAAATTAACAAAAGAATTAGGAAAGCACCAAGTTGGCTGAATGATTATGAAGTAAATTTTATGGGTATTTAAACCGAACCATCATGAAGGTATAAAACGCATCGAAAAAGAAAATTGGAGCAGAGCAATCAATTCTGAATTAAATAATTTAAAACAAAACAAAACATGGGACGAAATAAATAAAGATCCCGAAAATGAAAAATTAATAAGCAGTAAATGGGTTTTTAAAATCAAAGAAAATGGAAACGATGAGAAAACGTATAAAGCTCGTCTAGTGGCTAGAGGATTTGAACAAACGAACTGTGATGATGAAGTATATGCACCAGTAGCAGGATTAACAACATTTAGAATCTTTATGGCAATAGCAAATAAATTGAATTTACCACTGTATCAATTAGATGTGGTAACAGCTTTTCTGCATGGAGAAATTAATGAAGAAGTTTTTATGAAATTACCAGACGGTATAAGAAATTACCAGATGGTATAACGGAAAATTATGTAAACTAAATCGCGCAATCTATGGACTTAAGAAGTCTGCAAAATATTGAAACGAAAAATTTGATGATTTCATGAACAAAGAAAATTTTACTAGATCCAAAAATGATTTGTGTGACATCTTAATTTTTGGAGATAATAACCAAGACATTGAGAATAAATACTATTAAATAATAACTTTAAGACCAAAGATTTTGGTTTGGCAAGCCATTTTTTGGGTATAACCATAAAACAAGATCTAATCAATGGTATAACTGAAATGAATCAAAGGAAATATTTAGAAAGGGTTCTTGTTAGGTTTGGTATGGAAGATTGGAAACCGGAAAAACTCCGATTGGCCAAAATTTTGATTTTAAAATGTTAAATAGACTGATTAAAAAATGCAGACAATTAATTGGCGTCTACTTTATGCTATGAGTGGAACTCGACCGGATATAACTGTCGCCGTACATTTTTCAAGCAGATATGAATTGCGCATGATTTATAAAAAACTCATTAAATTTATGTATTGTATGTGAAAGAGGAAAGCAAAATGTTCTGGTAGGTTTTGTAGATGCTGATTATGCCAGTGAACAAAAGGATCGAAGATCAACTTTAGGGTACATTATTATGTTATATGGCTGTGTCGTTTCGTGGTCTTCAAGGAGAAGACTTCTTCTTGAGACATAATGGATGAACAAGTTGTTAGTAGATTTTGGATTAAATTATAACAAACCAGTAGTTATACATGAAGACAATCAATCTGTTATGAAAAAAATTACCGAGAAAAACGAAAACAACAAAAGGTTAAAACATGTCGATGTAAAATATAACCATATTTTGGGAAATGTGGAAAATAAAGAATTGAAATATGTACAATCAGCAGAAAATATAGCAGACTTGTTTACCAAACCGTTAGGTAAAATAAAACTGCTGCTGTAGACTGGGACTAGTGTAAGGGAGTCCCCGAAACATCTATAGTTACGAATTAAGAAGTGATAGATCCTATACTGTGGTAAAATCCAGGAGTCTTCAGTACTCTCTACTGGATCTCGTTTTCTTCAACGACCTGATTTTTTATGGACCACTACTAGTGCAGTATCTTTGCAGCTCCTGTTGAAGATCCACTTTCCGGGTATTTACAAAATTCCATCTGCTGCGTCAGAGGATAATAGGGCAAATAATAAGCTGAAGAAAAATTTATGGGGTTATTGTGTGTCCAGTCTTGGTCTTCCCAATATATAAACTAAATGCGTAAACAGTAAATTAGGTTTCTTCTTTTTTGTATTACGAGTTTTGCTTTTTTTGACGTGTCTTCGTGTGGTCGTTTTGGATGAAGGAACATATGCACCGGCGACGGTTGGATTTGGGCGTATGAAAGAGGGTGTAGTCGAATTGGTAACGCGACTTAATAATTAGCTCGGCTATTGGATGTGTGATGGGGTTAGTAAACAATTAATTCAAATAAGTTGTTTTATATTTGAATTTCACTGTTGTTTGTTGTGGCAGCCGTGTATTTGATCTGCCGTGTTGAGAATACCGTATCCTGGTTTCAATCTGTCGATGGAGATTGAATGGTGTCTGTCTTTGTTTGAGACAATGAATTGCTTGCGTAAGCGGCGCATAACTTTATATACTCCATCGTATTGAAATTGCAATTAATCGAAATTGTTGAGCGATTTAGGAACGAATATATTTGTTTGATTCGTTGGTCTTATTGTCGTGGGGATAAGATTTTGCATGGTGGAACGGAGTTGGTCGATGACTGTGTCGGTTGTAGCTGGAGACGGCAGAGGATGTTTGACGGAGAACTCACCGGGTAGCTTGATGGTTTGACCGTAAACCATTTCAGCTGGTGAGCACTTCAGATCTTCTTTAACCGTTGCTCGAATACTAAGTAATATACGATTGGTACTTCGGTACTCCAGTGTATTGTGTTGCCTCGGGCCTTGAGAGCATCTTTGAGCTGGCGGTGGAAGCGTTCAACCATGCCATTGGCTTGCTGGTGGTAAGCCGTTGTACGTATCCGATGTGAGCCGAGGAGTTTCGTTATCTCCGAAAATTGCCTCGCCCCAAATTGGGTTTCTTGATTAGTTCTAATGTCAACTGGAACGCCAAATCGTGATTCGTAGTTTTGACCGAATGTGATGGCAATGGTTGCTGCAGACATGTCGGGCATTCAGTACGCTTCTGGCCATCGAGTGAAACGATCGACACATGTGAGTAGATATATATATATATATATATATATATATATATATATATATACATAGATCCATTGGATGGAGGAAGTGGTTCTACGATATCCGAATGAATATGCTCAAATCGCAAACTTTCAAAACTTTCGTTTTTTGTGTGCCGTTGGACTTTTGACTTTTGGCAGGATAAGCAAGATTGTGCCCAATGGGTCATGTCTTTGTCTATGCTGGGCCAAAAGTATAGCGAGCAGTAATTAACAACAATTTACGGGTTGCGCAGACACCAGTATGTGAGATATACTGTGTAGTGTATCGAAAATGGTTTGACGTAGTGGCTCTGCGATGTAAGGGCGATTTGCGCCGGTATATGTTTCGCAGTAGATTTATAGGCCAGGTAGTTTGAAAAACTCTAGTTGCACTAAGAACTAGCGTGACAATCGGAACCAGAAGATACTTGTTATTGTCAAGAGGGTAAATACTGCGGGAAAATGTATCCGCGTCAACGTTGTCGATGCCTTGAACATGCTGAATTTCCGTGGTAAATCGACTTAATATAATTCAAGTAGCGTGCTTGCCTTGGATTCGACAAAATATCTGAAGTATTTTTTTTTTGCTAGATATTTTGTGAGTAATTCCCGATCGAATGATGGAGAATCGAATGATCGAGAGCTTCTTTGAGAAGAATCTCAGTGCTAACAAACACATATCGTTTAACTGTTGCATAACTGCTCCGACAGCAGTGTTTGATACATCAGTAGTAATGCTGAGCTTTGAGTCGCTCTGTGTTGTATGTGCCAATTCAGCTTTTATCAACGTGAATGCTTGTTGAAATTCGTCAGACCAAGAGAATCTTGGGCTTATGTAGTACTACTGCCAGGTGGCTGTGAACTGGTGTGAATATTTCAGTGAGCTTCGGTATGAATCGGTGGGTGTAGTTTATCGTGCCGATGAATCCCTGAATGCTCTTGATTGAGGTTGGAACTGGGAATTGTTTAATGATCTGAAAAATCTTGTGCAAGAGTGAATGCGCACGCATTTTGACCTCGACAAGGAGTTATAAACTTTTACACGGATGGTTCAAAAGAAAAATCGGTGGCGGAACGTTATGTGACGAGCATCTAACTAATATCTCCTTCCGTCTCAGCAACTGCGTTCAAGCTGCTACACCTCCTCACGTCGCAAGTAGCCCATAACTTTCTCTTAACTTTCAACGAGATGGCAGAACTGTTCAAGATCCATCTTATATCGATGTCAGGGTATTTCAGCAGAACAAGGAGTTTGAAAGCCTTGAAAAGTGTTTCTGTTCACCCTGTTTTACAGTATACCTTATTTTATTATGTTTAGATGAACAATTTGACCCTCCCTCTGCATGGAACATGATGCATATGCTCGGCTTTTATAAATTCTATGCTAACTTTAATGGATTTCATCGATTAGAAAAACATTGATAATTATTTATTATGAAAAAAAATAAACGCCCTAGTTTTTTTCAACAAATAAACTTTTTTCTTCATGATTTGACATAAGTTAAAACCTTACAACAGTAATGAGCATTGCAACCCGCCGGCGATTTTGTGCAGTAGAAACTAGACTTAAGAATTGTTCATGCGAAATTCAGTTAGAGCTTTGATTATAGTCGTCTTCAAATGGACGCTTGCTCCCGAGTCCTTGCCGTTGTCTTCCTTAAAAATCCTTAAAATCATTGAAATTTTCACGTCTCATATATTTTATTTACTTTTTAAAAAAGGATCTGCGTCATTAAATTCGTTAATCAGATTAATATGTTGTATGTGTTAACACAAATATTATCCTTTTTTTTTTTTGTGTTGTCGTACATTGAAATGTAGAAGGGTATATAGGCAAATGAAACCAAATAAATAGAAACTTTACAAAAAGGAAAATGCTTCGTTTTCATATTTTGTAAAATCCAACAAAGCCAGTTAAAAAAAGGAAATAGAGTTATTATATTTCCACTTAGAAAATATTTACACTCGACTTAACAATATTTAAAAATCATCATCTTAAGGACATTATTATTGTTATTACAACAATAAATATGATTTACAACAATAGAAAAAAATGTCCTTATTTTGGGCGCACACATATGTGTATGTACATTATATATTTTATTAATATTTAATCGATTTTTATCGAACTATGCGTAATATGTTGCTGGCCTTACAGTACCAACAAATAAAGATATTAAACGGATTTAGTTAGACAGTTGAATAAAATAAAACATAGATTAAACTGATCGTAAATATTTTGTCACTACTGTTTGCCTCAATCATGTTGCTTAAAATTTATAACACAAAAAAACATGAAAATGAAAACAAAACTGATCCCTAAATATCTCTAAGGACGTATAACTTCAAATTTTATTTTGCACTCTCGATATATACGTATCTGTACACATGTATGAGTGTACATACGAGTGGTAGAGTAGGTGGATGCGTATATGTGACTCTAATCTAATAAAATCAATCATAAACAACAACACAACAAACATTTTTTTTTCAGTGATTTGGGATTATAAAATTGAGAAGTTTGGAAAATGTTTTTTTTGCGACGAGGTAAAAAATGGGGCAAAAGCATTAACAAAATGTATTTCAAACCAAAAACAGCTATCATTTACATGTGAGAATTAGAATTATCTTTACAAGTTATTTTAATGTGTTTTAATTTAAAACGGCAGTTGCGTGTCGGAAGAGCCTTCTGAGTGAAGTGTTGTAAAAGTGTCCAAAACGATATTTGCACAAAACTACTATACCAATCAAATAAAATGTACAAATATTAAGTGATATATACCACACTTTGGTCGACCTGTCCTCACTTAGTAAAATACGCGAAAAATGTGCTGCATCACCGTTGGTCAGTTTTTTGTTTGTTTAACTATAGGTGAGTGATTGGCAAGATCTAGTAAAATTTGTTTTCGAAATTCATAATTTAATCGTACACTGAATGACCTAGACAGTGGAGAAGGGAACAGTGACGATTCAGATTCCAGTTCCAGCCCGGAATCCAATAGTACAAAGGGGCTCCGACTATTTGACCTTCAAGCAGCAAAGCACTACCGGCGATATATGAATCGGTTTAAATAACTATCTCTGGCAAGCTAACCCATCAAAAATCGAATCCGCCTATAAAACCCTTACCCGTGGTGATAGAAGAAAGACTCGCCTCATTGGGGAATCCGATAGTCTCATCATAACCATCATCCTCACATTTGCCAATCCTGTCTTCGGCTGCCAATAACATACCATCTGTCCCTCATCTATGCCACGGACATGAACACCGTGAAATTTAGCACAACCCTACTTCGTCTGCAGTAAATTGCAACCGTTGGTCCCAAATGCCAATTTAAACTATTAACGATTCCATTGGTCCACACTCAGCTATTGGAAACCCACTCAGGTGGAATATTAGTTTCCAGGGTTCCCCCAATGAAAAACATTTTTTGTCGATTTTTGTATACAGAGTTGAGCGTACAGCGGTACGATATCAGGTGTCACTGGTTAGCTTGGTGGATGAGTTGGGTTGACTGGTACTAGTTATTTTTAGAACGGCACGGATTAGTATCATGGGTACAACTGCGGAGCGCACTAGTTCAACGATTTAAGCGACATTTAACAAGTGACGATATCTTGCAGGAATTATGATTTATGATTTTTACAGCGCACTACTTAAAATAGCCATGCAACCTTCTACACCAATTCCCGAAGAAGAATTATTACGCTATGCGAAAAAGAATATGCGGCCTGGGCTTTTATTTCATCTCCAAAAGTCGGATAAAAAAATTAATTAATACATTTTGTTATGGGTGTGGGAAAGATCAGGCATATAATCAAACTACATTGCGTTAAATGTAATCCCCCTAAATCGGCAAACCAACCTCTGGGAATAACCCCCACTGGGAGAGCGCATTCTCAGCAAACCAATCCTCAAAGACCGTATTTCACGCATCCTGGTGCCCAATACCATCCAAATCCTCACTCATAAATTTCAATGTATCCACTTCCATCTCTATTCAAACTTGTATATTTAAATTTCCCTATACCTCTCGGTATTGGAGCAATAGACGAATAATGAAGGCTAAATGTATAGAAACTGTGTTGAGCGATAAAGAGGACGGAAGACCACATGCGGAAGTGCGCGTGGGAGAATGAAACATGCGCGGGACAGTGGCGCAATCATTAGCGTTTTAGGAGCTGGTGGTCAAGAAATAGTAGATACCTTGAATTTTAAATTCCATCATTTACCTACTCATGTGCCTAGGGGCCACAAATCTTCTATTCTTGGCTACCTTAATATCCCCATCACTTATTCCGATCGAACCAAGAGTATCCATCTGTACTTTGCTCCCGATCTTCAACAATATTATACCTAGGATTTTTGGAGAAAATTCGGTCTCGCAGTCATAGAAGAAATTCCTTCTTCGTTGTCCTCCACCACTGAACTTAATGAGTATAATGAACACGAGCTGTTCTAGAATTCCGCAAGTTTTTGGGTATCTCAGGGTGGTATCGAAGGGCCAACACGCGTTCGATTCACTTAAGAACGCATTAATATCAGCTCCCGTCGGTGTACAGATTGGTCTACAATCATTCTTACCGAAACGAATAAGAATTTCGGATGTGTCCTACGACTTGGCGATTGAAATTGTACGAGCAGCTCTGTCATCTCGAAGTGTTTGCACAACTCGTCGTTAGAGAAAATTACCATCCACGTATAAAAGAGCAACAAATAGCAGTTTGTATAAATACCAAAAATTTTCTTACTTGAGGAAGAGTTGAATTTTGTCCGTGCTACGGGTCAGAACCATCCGGTTTTTGGCCGTGGTACGGAACAGATAGGCGGGTAATTAAATAAAAATTAAAAATAAATACTTGGAAAAATCGTAAATTAAAAAAACGAAACATAAGTTTTTTTTCTTTGGAGTGAAACAAGCAGAATTTCTTTAAGTATAGGATTTAAAGCATAACCATTCAACTACTAACTTTAAACGGCCCAATTGGTGACGGGTCTGCCAGTGGTCCCTAACAGGACGGAAGAAAGCATAGCGTAAGCATCGTCTTCCCTTCTGCTGGCAACGCGTTACCAATATAAATACTTACTAACCACTGAGTGGGCAGACGTAGCGTCTACCACTCATGAGTGCACATAATCATGTTTTCGTTTTCTATTTTTTTTACTTTTGTCTTTTTTCTCCTCCATTACCCATCATGGTAATGGATTGGCACTAAGCTATTGAACGACAATGGTCGGATCACGTTATGGGCTCCACAAAGTACTTGTGGGTCCGAATTTTCCTCATAAACCTGTTCCCCTTTGTATGCTTTGGCCATACACACGCGGCTAATCTAGGTCTTATACTATACGTTGACACCAAAACCCACAACCAATATACGCCTACCGACCTGAGCTACAGGTTAATGCCGCGGTGATCAACGTCTAGGACAACTTCTATGTAGCTGGGGCCGGAGTAATATCCAGCCTTAGTTACAAGTGCTAGCGCAAGAGTTCTTTGAAATGTAGGTCCTAAAACTTGAAATTGTTGTCAATATGTTTTCGACGTCATGTGTAGACAATGTATCAAAAATGTGTCTATAATATCGTCAATCGAACTTAACTCTTAAGTTTGTTGTTGTGCTATGTAATTGTTTTGAGCACTGCATAATGCTCAAAGTAATATTCGTTGTTTCTATTTTTCTCTGTACACTTTCGTTATACCTTAGAACATTCGCTAGCCATTGATAAATGTCCAAGAGATGGTAAGTTTTGGTTAAAAGGAAATCGTATGACATAAGGGCCGTCAGAATTTCCCAGTAGGTTTTCATTACGTACCTTCAATGGATTCCAACCGTTGCTCTAGGAAACTGAGAAAGTTTTCGAATGTTGGTATTCATTTAGGATCCGTCATTCACGTCTCATATTGTCAGTTTTAACATTATCATTGGAATTATGATGTTATTCCATGACACCGTGAGTAAGTCTAAAAGTACGTTAACCTACGGCTAATCACGCAACGACTCTTTCCTGCTAATTCATAATTGGACGCCAGCTGCCTTTTAGTTTGGTACCGGTTAACCAAAAGTTGTGACACGTCATTAAAACTATCACCCGTATAGCTTCAATACGGCCAATTAAAATATTAATTACCCTTCGATAAGTTTACAAAAATACTAGTTTACTTGTATGTATGTATGTAAAAAAAATTGTAACGGAAATATACTCACCATATTTTACCGGATCGTTAGGACCTTATACAACTTGGTTGATTAATCATATTCTATTTGTATTTTGGAAAGTTGAAATAAGTTCACTTTATCACATCATGGGTTCAAAGGATATAATAAGTGACGTGTTTATTCATGATCAGATAGGTTCATTCTATCACACCAACTATATGGCCAATTGGCAAAATCTCTAAGATCAGCTTCACAGAATTTTATATTTAACCAAATTGTTCATTTGGTAGGATATGATTCTATAAACAGGGCATTTGTCACGACTTTCGTAGGTGTCATGTTGCATAATGTTAGAGTCCGCTATCTTGAAATTGTTTTCAATATGTTTTCAATAGATGGCAGTACAGTCACTGCTGTTGTATTGAAGTCATATACAATGAGTCTACACTGTGTATACAATTTAACACATTGCAGAAACACCAAAGACATGCGGAAACATGCAAAAGACGTGCTAATCAAAATCATTGAATCAGCTCCACAGCATTTTAGGTTTATCCAAATGACGTATTTTTTGGAATTTTCTGTAACAATTCTTTTTATAAATTCACTTTTAGAAAATTCATAAATAAAATTAAATTCCGTCTTATATGCAGGTAGCATTACTAATACATAGACAGAACAATAATTTTGCAAAAGTTTCGTACAAACCTCACTGGGTCCAAAGGTAACCCATCCCTTTATTGATGTTGATGAATTCCTGCCAAATGGTTTTAATCTTAATCCGTGCTAGTTTTTTCTGCAGGTACACTTTTGTCTTCTCGCCCTCGCCGTAATTGTTGTAATTACTTTTGTTCTTTTGAAGATGATCGAACCTTCTTTATATAAAGTTTCCATTTTGGAAGATCCCGAGACCGAAATTTGGTTAAATATTCATATTTCTATCGATACATTTAATAAAGAGGTCTTGCCGTAGGCTGTGTTGCAATCGATGTGGTACTAAGCTAACACCACATCCAGCTCGAAGGGCCGATGTTAAATTCGAGATTAGATAGATTGGTAAGCTATAGTTAGGTCGTTCATTTACGTATATGTATCTAGAACTTAATTTTAACTTAACATGATCTGATCTGGTTTGGATCAAGTGTCATGGAATGCGGCTATATTGTTCTATGTTTGGAAATTATCTGTCAAATAACCTTAAATGACTTAGTGTTTGTATATTCTAGTTTTGTGACATCAAAAATGGAAAATTAATTATTATTTATACCCTCTAACGAGGCTAGCTCAAAGAATTCTGGGATGAGCCAATCATTGTTTAAAAGCCTTCTTGTGCAACCCAACCCATTTGGACAAAAATCGAGGTTGGCAAGATCACCACCACCATTAGCTAACACCTTGAAAAGGGATAACGCAGAACTGCACAATAAGATTTACGAAATAGAAAGGGTAATGTTAAATCTAAACAAAGATCTCTAAAGCAAGGAGTTAAATGATGCTTTAAATGTAGTAATATCTGAAGAAGAAATCACTACGGTACAGCAAGAAAATGATACCAATGGATCATATAGATGAACTGCAATGGTATATTGCAACGACAACATGAAATACAACTATTTCTTTATTCAACTTAGAAAAAATAGATATATGCTTATTATCAGAAACACACCTTACTACGCAAAGTCAAATTAAAATTCGTGGCTACGAAGTTCACTCAGCAGTGCATCCTAATAATAATGCACAAGGAGGGGCAGTGCCTTGATTATAAAAAAATGAAATACAATTAGCGTTAGCATTAATACCCGCGACCACAATGTAGTGGTGGCCGCAATATATTGCCCACCTAGATATAACATCAAAGAGAATGCTTATACTCACTTCTTCAAGCAGCTAGGTGAAAAATCCATAATCGGGGGTGACTTCAACGCTAAAGATACAGACTGGGGATCAAGACTAAGAACAACTAAACGGAAAGAGCTTCATCAAGCAATAATTAAATACAACTGCAACTGGGAATCTACTGCAAAACCAACTTATTGGCCCAGAGATCAAAATAAAACACCAGACCTAATTAACTTCTTTATATCCAGAAAAATCCCGGATTATATACAAGTGCAGGAAGGATTTGAATCCACATCTGACCACTCCTCTATTTTAATGGTAATAAATGATATAATTATTAAAAATGATTCAGCCAATATTAACAAATAAATATACTGATTGGAAAAATTTTAGGAATGAACTGAACAATAGCATCATTTTAAACACACCACTTTCATCAGAAGAAACTTTAGAACCGGAGGCAGAAAAGGTCGTCAAAGATTAATGCTTCCTTCAGACTTCGCTATGTCCCTTTATCTTGGAAATTTGCGGAAGTAATAATGATACCTAAACCAGGTAAGCCACCAAGTGAATTAACCTCGTATAGGCCAATATCACTTCTTCCAAGTATGTCAAAACTGTTTGAGAGACTATTATTAAAACGAATTAAAGCAGAAATTGTAAAATCAGGACCTGTTCCGTCCCATCGGTTTGGATTTAGAGAGAAACACTCCACAATCGATCAAGTCCATAGAATAACAGATTTAATAGAAAAATTGTTAGTGGAAAACAAGATTTGTTCAGCCATATTTCTGAACATAATACAGGCATTTGACAAAGTCAGGATAGATGGTTTGATATTTAAATTGGAGAAAACTCTGCCATTTGAGTAACCATATGCTATTTGAGCGAACTGCTAAAGTCATACCTGAGAAGATGATACTTTAGAGTTAAACAGGAAGTAGTTTTACTCCAGCATAAGAGAAGCTAAAGCAGGAATCCCGCAGGGAAGTGTCTTAGGGCATTCCTTTCGTACTGTTTATAAACGACGTACCGCAGACGAACTATACAACTACCGCCACGTTTACAGATGACACTGCAATTCTAACTGTTGGTGACACAATTGGTGAAGTTCAAACTACAAATATCCATAAATAATATACAAGAATAGCTATAGCTAAGTGGAGAATTAAAGTGGATGAATCGAAGTCTACTCACATTAACTTCATTATTAGATCAATAGAGCCACTTACTGTAACTCTCAATAATATTCCTGTACCGTACTGTATATGCAAATCAAACAAAATGCCTTGGTATGAACCTTGATGCAAAGTTAAGGTGGAAAGTACACGTGGAAAAGAAAGCAAGTGCTTCAATTAAAATATAGAACAATGTACTGGTTAATTGGTAGAAATTTTCAGTTATCCATTCATAATAAACTTATATTTTATAAACAAGTGCTCAAGCCGGTCTGGATATATGGTATTTAACTATTGGGATGCACCAAACCAGCAATCAACAGATAGTTCAACGATTTCAAAATAAAATTCTCAGAGGGATTGTAAGCGCCCCTTGGTACACTCGTAATAGTGACCTTCATACAGATCAAGACTAAAACCTTTTGAGTTACCTGAATAGTCCGCATAATGCAAAATCAACCAAAACAACATTTTATGGAAAGAATACATATGAGTGCTGGATTATTATTGGAATGAAAGTTGGCTTACATAAAATTCCAAACACATTAATAATAGGTCGGGGTGAAAAAAAAGTGGGGGAAAATTTATGTTTTCCCGATTTGGCTTAAACTAGATTGGCACAGATATGCTATAGACCTTCCAATTTAGTGCTGTCGTATTGGTTTTGCCCATTGTTAACAGAAAATACCATTTATGGCGTTTTTAATCCGCTCCTTACACATTTCAATCGGTTTCATTAAATTATTGTATGTATTAATACACTGGTGAGTCCTAAAATGTTGAAAATCACCTAACGTCAATTTTCAATTTTGTTTTGGTCAGTACCTAATTTTTGGTTTGATTGATTACTAACCATTAAATCCAAAATAATAATTAACCATCATTTTGGTATACGATCTAATTCTTAGATTTGTGATCTAAAATCAAATTTTGATCAACATGTGAACGTTTGGTTTGCATCTAAAATGTGATCTGATCCTAATCAATTCGCGTGAAGTTTGTCTAAAATTTTTTCTAAATTACAAAAACAACAATTATGACAAATTTCACGTGTCTGTTTAAAAGTGTAAAGTTTAATATAATAAACAAAATTCGGGTAAACCGATCAATTGTTAAACGCTGTTTGTCTTATTAGCAAACGTAGTAAAATCACAAAAGTTCAAAACCAAGAAATCTAAATACAATAATATTCAACTACGGAGCATATTCCAATTCAACTAATAGTGCAAAATTCTACTCAAGGCATAAACACGAGTATGTTTAAATTAAGTGAACGGAAACCTTAATGTTCCGATTAATAAAAACAATATATCTAACTAGTATATCTAACTAAAAAATATTACAGCGTTCTTAAATCTAGAAGATTGAAATTTTTAAAAAATTCTCCATTATTTAGTTAGATATAGTCCTCAGGTACATAAAAATGTATATCACTACCTGGGTATGATCCTTGGTTCTGAAGCGGATTTTTTTAAATCTTAATTTTGTTAACATACAACGTGATAAAACACCCCTGTCGCTAGATGGTACTTATCTTTTAGATTTAAGAAAGCTTTAACATTTTTTAGTTCATCACTAATTTGGTACTATTTTGGTACGATTCTTTGTTCAGCAGGGTGATTTTTAAATTTTGAATTTCTACTAGCTTGTGTAAAATGCCCACTTGTTTTATGTCACTTAACTTTAGGGTTTTGAATTTCTACTAAATTTTTTTGTTCTTATAATGTAATATTCCATTTATTATAATTTACAAATAAAAAATAAATATATCTCGATATAAAATTTTGGTCGACCGTGCCACGTTCTCACATAATAAAATACACGAAAAATTGTCTTGCATCAGTGCTAGACCAATTTCCGTGTGTTTTACTATGTGAATGCTTGGAAAGGTCGAGTAAAATTTGGTATCGAAATTTTATTATTTTATAAAATTCCATTTACTGTAATTTATAAATAATATTAAAAAAATTGTATTAACGTTTTCTTGAGTCGACGGTTTTTTTTCATGGATGATGCAGAGAACAGTGTGGACACTAAATGAAGTGTGTCCAATATGACAAGCGGCTCCAGAGTTGAACCAAATTTATATTATTGTGTCAGCCGAAGAATTTAAGAAGTATTCATATACATATAATATGCTAACCCATTTAATCTTTTATATGTATTATACGAAATATAATTTATTCTTTGTTTAGTTCAAAGTTTCAAAATGCCTTACTGAATAAATGTTGGTTTAGTTGGTTCTCATTGTGCCATTCAACGTCTATAAAAAAAAACACACCCAAAGGTTAAACGGTCAAATTAATTATACAAGACGATTGTATTTGTTTTACAACACTGCACCCAAAACAATTATTTCCACTTGTTAAATCCGGGATGAATCTAATAAATGTAAACAAAAAACATTATAAATATATTATGTAGCATATGTTATCTTAAAATATTGAAATTTTACCAGGAAGCTGCCTGTTCAGACTAATCAAACGTGAAATAAAACCGTAGCTATAACAATACTATACGAAATAATAAAAAATCTTTCTAAATTGGCCTCTTTTTTTTTATGGTGAAACATGAGGAATTTTAATACCAACCGACCAAAAATAAAACGTTAAAATTGTAATGTTTGTTTGTGTGTGTTATTTTATGCTAATATATATGTTTAGGGTCTTGT
Organism: Tipula unca; assembly: GCA_951394425.1. Lineage (NCBI taxonomy): Eukaryota > Metazoa > Arthropoda > Insecta > Diptera > Tipulidae > Tipula > Tipula unca. The sequence goes on from OX596382.1 coordinate 94,572,401, forward strand.
TTGACATATAAACATAAAACTTCCAAAAATAAACATTAAAGGGCGGAATTAATGTTTATTTACATACATTTATTTTATGTTGCTTTTTGTTGTATGTTCTGTTTTTTATCAATTTATTACCGGTACCAATAAACTAATTGTTCGTAATTTTCTGTAACGAACTAACGCATGTATGTACATAAAAACATACATGTGTATATACTACTCAGAACACACAAGATGAGATATGGGAAATTAGGCTGTTTACTTTAGAAGAGTTATGAGTAGTATTATTCAGGAAATGTATATATGTGTGTGTGTACTCAGTGTAGGTAAAACGGATACATCTAATTTTTTTGGAATAACATTCAGAATGCCAAGATATTTTTTGACAATCCTACCTATACAACCTTTTTATTTTTGCCTTACTTTCATTTCGTTTTTCTAAAAATTATGCTAATTTAAGTATTTGACGTAAATAAAACAAAAGAAAATTCCCTTAAAATTTAAATAATACAATAAATTATATTAAGAAAATACCTGTTCATCTTAATAAATATTGATAAGATATGACCATAATAATATATGTTTGTATGAATATTGTAGTATAGTATATAGGTACATACATGCATATTTTTATAAGTATAATCTAAATCTTTCAAAATTATTTATGAGTCGGATATCTTCGTATAATATAATCGAATGGCCATTTTTTTAAATTAAAATCAAATCCACGCACATAAAACATAAATAACCTTGTATGCTGGATCAACATATTTTGTTTCAGTTGCGTGTTCTCCATTTATACAAGAAGCGCATAATAAAATTAGAGATTACTGGCCGCAAATTTATTATCGTCAGTTTAGTCGAAACAATTTTTCGTTCGATAAACCGAGTTATTAAGTTATTAGTCGAATACATGACGTAATCAAACAAAATCAATTTACTCGACCTTTATGTTATTCCGTTTGAGTTTAAATTCCGAGTGACAATTACTGGAACAAAAATTATTCAACAAATACCGATAACTCAGGCAAAATATCTGTTTTTTGTTATACCGGGTGTTTCTTTTAAACTGAGACGATCAAATATCTCGAAAAATAGCCACTCTACGGAAAAAATGTACATATTCAAAATTTAATCATACCGCGGGGGAAATACATTAGTGCAAAAAAAATAGTCCCCCACCTCGCTTTGTAGGTGGGGCGGGGGTAACTTTTAAACTAAGATAGGAAGCCATATTTTTTATTGCAGATACGGATTCTACGAATAAAAGTACGTATGATTTGAATGAAATATTTTGTTCGGTTCATGATAGATGGCGTTGTAATCGACGAAATTCAATTTTTTCAATTTCTCCTTCTTAGAACACACGCATTCGATTCTGCAATACGTTTGAAATAAAAAACATCACGTTTTCATTGGAAATACTCGAAATTCGTCATCAAAACAATTTATTCAGTTTTGTAAATCTAAATAAGTGTTCAAAGTGATGGGTTGCGACTTCAATGCACTTATTAATCCGCATTTCAAATAATTGTTCACAACTGAGAAGTGTGTCTGACCATTCAAGTTGCCTTCAATAATGTGGGGGCCTATGAGTTTGTTGCCAATTATTCCACACCACACGTTAACAGTCCAAGGACGCTGATGTTCAACTTGACGAACCCAGTGCGGATTTGTAACACTCCAATAATGCATGTTGTGTCGATTAACCGTTCCATGGTTTGTAAAAGACGATTCGTCGGAGAACATTACGCAACGAAAAAAATTGGGGTTTTGTTGTATTTGTTCACGTGCTCATTGGCAAAAAGTTACCCGATTTTGGAAATCAACGCCATGAAGATCTTGGTGTAAAGACACATGATATGGATGATACTTGTGCCGTTTTAAAATTCTCCAAACACTGGTGAGGGTTAATCTGGAATCGCGAACTATTTCTCGTGTACTAATATGATGATTATGAGCCACTGCTGCCAATACATCAATTTCATTATTTTATCCAGTGACTGTTGCTCTACGGGTCCTCTTTTTCGGTTGAACATATCCAATATCAGTAATAAATTGTTTGATAGTACGACCAAACGAAGCACGTGAACGAATCCTATCCGGAAAACGTTGAGCGTAAATAGCAACAGCATTTTCAAGATTTCTGCCAGCTTCTCCATAAACCAGAACTATTTCAATTTTCTCTGGCACAGTTAAACGCTTCATTCTAAAATATTTTGTCATTTATTTTGCAATTACGAAAAACATGAAGATAAGAAATAACACAAACGTTAAATGTGATTTACAAAACTGAATAAATTGTTTTGATGACAAATTTCGAGTATTTCCAATGAAAACGTGATGTTTTTTATTTCAAACGTATTGCAGAATCGAATGCGTGTGTTCTAAGAAGGAGAATTTGAAAAAATTGAATTTCGTCGATTACAACGCCATCTATCATGAACCGAACAAAATATTTCATTCAAATCATACGTACTTTTAGTCGTAGAATCCGTATCTGCAATAAAAAATATTGCTTCCTATCTTAGTTTAAAAGTTACCCCTGCCCCACCTACAAAGCGGGGTGGGGGACTATTTTTTTGCACTAATGTATTTCCCCCGCGGTATGATTAAATTTTGACTATGGAAATTTTTTCCGTAGAGTGGCTATTTTTCGAGATATTTGATCGTCTCAGTTTAAAAGAAACACCCGGTATTCTAAAAAACAATTTTCTTTAATTTTCTTCTTTTATTTTTTAATAGTTTTTAACATTCCAGAGTAACTTATGTTGTTTTGACTAGCAACGTCTGCCTAAATGAGCATTTCTGGATATTGTGCATTTTATATTGTGCGTGGCTTGAATGGTGTTACTCCGCGAGCATTGAAAAGTTATTTTATTGTGGCGTCTCGTGCAGGGGATCGTAACACCTCCTGCTGAAGCGCAGGCCATAGAAATGTAGTACGTATGGCCGGTCGTTCGTTATCGGGAACCTTCTAGATTTCTGTTGCATTACGGTATCTTCTCCAGATAAGGTAGATTACTGCTGCTACAAGATGGTAACGACAGTACCAGTGTTTTTTTTATTTATTTAAGTAAATAAATCAATTTTGTAGAAACATTTGTGATTTCTTATTAAAAAAAAATAATCACAACCAATAGATTATTAAACATGTTAAAACGTAAATTAGTGGTCTGGTGTGAAGCTGTCTTGGGGGAATCAAGTTGGTACTTGTTGCCAGCTCCGTATCTTGCAGCTTCCACAAGTGTGCATGTTACCTCCCCGTGGTGACCACCGGGCAACTAATACACCATGTTTTTATGTGGTGTACTAGGCGAAAACACGGCGCTAAATAACTGGGCCGGGTTAAGGTATCAACCGTACCGTGCTGATAAACGGCCAGGCTGGGGGCCCAGTATAAAAACTAGCCCAGCCTCTACCGGTGTATCCGGATACTTGGCGCCCTCCGGATCATGTAGCCTTACCTGTGTATTGCTAATCTCTGCACAGGTGGACCTCCTTTCTCCGCTACTCGTGGGACCTATTATGGCAGATCCAACAAACAAAAAAGAGACCGGCGCTCTTAAAAAACCGAAAACCAGCGCTGTGGAGACATCGGCCTTTAGGCCCGGTCTCCAAAGTGCAAAAAGGGGCATAAGGCCAAATGAGGCTGGCCCCTCGAAACCAAAGGGCAAAGGCACGAATGCTGGCCCTCCAGCGTCAGTGAACTACCAGACCAGGAAGAGAGCCTGGCGCATGATCTCCAAGATCAGCAACATTCCGTTGGAGCAGAGAACGGATAGGGACAGGGATACGCTTGCGTGGGCAAGGCGTATCACTGAGCCACAGCAGGAGGGTTCCGTATCTCACAGCCGAAAAGGCAGAGATCTGATGATGAACCACCTACGGAGGCTAAAAAGAAGCGGGTTCCAGGAAACGTTACCAGGCCCTTCAACGAGGTGCTAAAGGAGCACCTGCTCATGGCAGTCGTTGACAGGGCTCAAGAAGATGGGAGCATTACGGCCCTTTACTGGAGGAAGGTGGAGAAGGCCTTAGCCGCTATCTTCCTAAACATAATGAGGGAAAACCCAGGACCTGCTCCGTCCTGTCGTGACGGAGGGTGACACCGGGGTCACGTCAAACTGACTGCCTGTGCCGATGAAAGGTAGGACACTCAGGAGACACTATCCCTGGACTCGGAGATTTCGAGATCATTGGGACGAAGCTGTGCGCTCCTAACGGACGAATCAAAGTCAGAGGAGTCTGACTCAACAGTGGTGGAGGGAAGCAATATTTAATGCTTAAGATCCTTCAGATCAACCCCCATCACTGTAAATCCGCCTCGGCGGCCCTTCTGCTTAAAATGGAATCTGAGTCCATTGATGTGGTTCTGGTCCAGGAACCTTGGGTCAATGGTGACCGGGTGCTGAGCGTCAGAACTCCGAAATATAAAATACTATATGCGAAAAATGAAGGTAAGGTACGTTCCTGCATTCTCGCTAGAAATAATTTGAATATTTTTATACTACTAAATTACAGCAACGCTGATGTAGTGGTGGCTAGCATCGAGATGGATGGGCAAAATCTCTGGCTAATATCGGTCTACCTACCATACGAGGAGGAAAATATACCACCAGGTAGGTTGGGCGGTGCAATAATGGAGGCTCGAAAACGAAAGGTAGGAGTCATCATGGGTAGCGATGCTAATGCGCATCACTCAATCTGGGGAAGTACAGATATAAAGAGGCGAGGTGAGTTACTCCTTGATTTTATTTTAAGTACTAACCTAAATATATGTAATATCGGTTGCAAACCAACCTTTATTACTAAAAATAGACAAGAAGTGTTGGACATCACACTTGTCTCGGATTTTATTAAGGAGAGGGTATTGAACTGGAAAGTGTCCGAAGACCATTCCTTTTCTGACCATTGTTATCTCCAGTACGAAATGGATACTAAACCCACTAGGAAACCACCCTTCAGAAATAGGAGGAAAACTGATTGGGATTGTTTCAGGACCATTCTGGGTAACTTATTACCGGTATCGGTTCCAAACCCTCCTGCATCTACACAGGAGCTTGATGCTCTAGTAACCAAGTTTAGCTAGGTCATGTTAGGTGCATGTCCTATCAGTAGGCCCTTGGGTAAATCTCGGCTATCCTGGTGCTCGAGAGAACTCCAAGGTACTCGTATGAAATGCAGGAGACTGTTCAAGAAAGCAAGGAACACAAATGCTGCTGCAGATTGGGACTGTTATAAGAAAGTCCTCAAAACTTACAAGTATGAGCTGAGAGCAGCCAAAACGAGGGCCTGGAAGCTCTACTGGTACTAGCTCCGGAGAGACCCATGATAAATAGGGGCATAGACTCCGTAAGTCATATAGTAAAAAGGCGGAATATCCTATGGGCAATAAACAGCTTTAAGCCATACAAGTCGGCAGGACCTGATGGCATTATCCCTGCGGATATCCAGCGAACTATGACTTAACCCTATCTTGGCTGGAAGTTATCTTCAAAGGCAGCCTAGAACTCTGTCACATTCCTAGAAAATGGGCTGAAGTAAAAGTAATATTTATACATAAGGCGGGAAAAAGCTCTCACTGCTATCCCAAAGACTTTAGGCCTATAAGCTTATCTTCTTTCCGGTTGAAAATACTAGAAAGACTAATAGAGGCTAACATTAGAGGCTCAATCAAGCCGGGCGAGCTGTCGGGATCTCAACACGCTTACTGTAAGGGACGATCGGTGGAAACAGCTCTCCACTCCCTTATAGGCCCGATTGAGAAATCCCTTGAATATAAGGAATATTCAATGGTAACCTTCTTGGATATAGAGGGTGCCTTTAGCAACGTCAGACCGGGGGCAATCACTCGGGCCCTTGCGTGCCTGGGGGTAGACGCGTCACTCAGAGGCTGGATAGATCATATGCTTAGAAGCAGGATCGTGACAGCTTATCTGGGTGGGACGTCTGCCGGCAGATACGTGAGCAGAGGGACACCTCAAGGTGGGGTTCTATCCCCCCTTCTTTGGAACTTGGTCATAAATGACCTGTTACTAAACCTGGAACGGCAAGGCTACCGACTACGCTATCCCTTTGCCAGCTGTTGAGATTAAATTCCCAACTGAGTTTCCCACCAGAGAGGACTGGGTGAACGAAATGGTTATGGACAATGAGGCCGTAAGCTTCTTCACGGATGGCTCAAAAAGAGATGGTGGGGTTGGCTGCGGGGTATTCTGTGAGGCACTAGGGGTTAACCTCTCTTTTCGTCTTCCCGACTTTTGCAGCGTTTTTCAAGCTGAACTGACCGCGATAATGGAAGTCATGGACTGGTTGAAGTATAATGTAATATCTACGAGGGATATTCGCATTTTTACGGACAGCCTGGCTGCTATTAAAATGCTACAATCATACTCCCTGACGTCGAAGGTAGCCCAGAACTGTCTGGCATCTTTAAATGAGATACAGCACGCCTAATACCCCAAAGCAGGCGGGATATAAAGATACCGCTTGCTTCATGTAAACTGTTGCTTCAGGAAGAAGCTATAAAAGAAACGAACGTCAGATGGTCTAAAGCCAGTTCGTGTGTAACAACCAGTCAGATCTGGCCTGGATTTGACCGGTCCAGATCAGGCCAACTGATATCGCTTCGACGGCAACATATTGGTATGGTCGTGGGAGCTATAACGGGACATTGTCTCATTGGGATACATGCGAGCAGACTGGGTGTCCCAGCCCACGATTTCTGCCGCAGCTGTGGTGATGATGAGGAGGAGGAAAATGTGCTCCATTTGCTCTGCACCTCTGCTCTGCGTACAGCAGAACAATATTTATGGGAACTTCCCCTTTGAACGACCTCTCGGATCTTAGTAAAATCGAGATCCGGGACTTTAAACGCTTCTTGGTAAGCTCAGGATGGTTTAGCGAGTGAAGAGGAGGAAACTCGAATGTGGCACAGCTACGGACCAATTTTGTGTCTATGCTAGTCCTTTAGGACAGCCACCCTTACCTAATCTAACCTAACCTAAAACGTAAATTTAAAATTTAAAGACAAATTAAAACCAACAAAATTTAGAAACAGTGAAACAGTTAAGTCAATCTTAAAAATGTTAACTAGAGTTCCTCAAAGATGAAGCTGTCAGAAAAATTAATCATAAAGTTAAGAAATAAGTTTTTAAATTTTTTTTGAAATTGTTTTTAGATAAATTTAATAAAATTGATCCTCTGCGGTTTTAAATGATTTTGTTAATCTATTGATAGGGTTGTTATTGCCGTAGTTGGTGGAATAGTGTTCAAGCGCTAAAAACCGACGATTACGTAATGTCCTGCCTGGAACATTTATAGAGATGTTTTCTAATACATAAGTTTCATGTGTGAATCATTCTTTTGATGTGTGCATCGTAGTAAGGATTCCAAACGATTGCAGCATGTTCCACTTGAGATCTTACATAAGTGAAATATAGTGTAAATAAAGTTGGAATATCCTTGGTCCCCAGTTATCGATGTATCTGTTGAAACTAACGTATTCGACGAAGGAGACTTCCAAATCAGTAATCTCTTGTACTCATTGAACTTCATTTTCATTAATATTTATAATACGCTTTAATTATTGGATTCTTTTTACGATGAAAAGCCATAATTTTAACTGCTTAAATATGAAAACATTTGATATTTTTATGATCTGGGTTATCCGGTCAATAAAAACAATAAAGATCCAGGGTCTAATATGTCATCCTTGGAGAACACCAGATGTCACTTTGATAACGTTTTATTTCTTACTGTCAATTATTACAAATTGCAGACGGTTTGTTAAATACGGCTTAAACCATTTAATATAGTCGATTGAAAATCCGAATGCATATTGACTTTGGAGTGCTTTATGATGACATATAGAATCAAATGCCTTACTAAAGTCCGTATAAGCCACGTCCACATGATGATGTTTTCCAATCTCATTTATTACTATAGATATATGACGTATTGGGGCCCCTGTGGTCGGGGGGCACTCACATGTCTCGTAAATCTAAATTGCACGAACATGTTTCCTAAGAATACCACCACAGTATCCTTTGCTTGTCGTAGGAGGCGACTAAACGGTTGGATCGCTGGGCTGACGACCCGCATCCGTAAAAAAAATCAACTGTTTATAAAATCAACAAAAAGAAAAATGGATACCGCCAAAACAACACCGGACCCCCGCTCAAGTACCCGGATACGAGATTTAGGATCGGCACGTGGAACGTGCAATCACTTAGAAAACCAGGAGCGTTGGAGGGTCTAATCACGTGCATGACAGAGTATCGGCTGGAACTCGTTGCTCTTCAAGAAACTCGCTGGCCTCAAAGTGGAGACCATGTGTCCCAGGGCTATACGTTGTTCTACAGTGGAGATGACCTCGGAAATCTTGGAGCTGGATTTCTTCTTGGGCCGCAGGTAAAGAAGGCTGTTTTGGATTTTCAAGCAGTCAATAACCGATTGTGTATGCTTCGCCTGCGCATGAAGTTAGCCAACCTGTCGATAATTTGTGTACATGCGCCCACAGAAGTCAGCCAGCCCCAAGATAAAGACTCATTTTACAATGACTTGGACGATCTGATGGGATCTATACCCGAACACGATGTTAGAATGGTAATTGGGGACTTTAATGCTAGAGCTGGCAGAAATCAGGCCGACTTGTGTGAAAACATAGGTCAGTACTCCCGACACGAAACTGCGACCGATAATGGTGAGAGAATGATGTACTTTGCAATTGCTCATGATCTTAGAGTAGCAAGCACATTCTTCCCTCACAAACAGATACACCTAGAGACATGGACACATCCTCGAAAACATCCCGGAGCCAAATTGACCGCGTGTTAATTTCAAAAGGGCGAGCTCGGGTTGTGCAGGATGTGAGAACTTATCGGTCAGCAACCAAATACGTAGGCAGCGATCATTATTTGGTCGCTGCAAAGCTACGGTGGAAGTTTTCGTACAGGTCGGGGAACACAGCGAAACGGATGGAACGTTTCGACTGTGAAGGTCTCATAAATGAAGATCAAAAGAAACGATATCAGGATCTTGTCAGCGACAACATTGAGGGAGCTAATTACCAGTCTGACTGCGTGAACTCTGTCTGGGAGGTACTGAAAACTTCGGTTGTCAGTGCTGCTCAACAGACTTTAGGTATAGTGAAAGTCAGACCCAAGAATGATTGGTTTGATAACGAGTGACGTCTTGCAGTTGAGCAACAAAATATAGCCCATAATGAAGTGCAACAACGTCTCACAATCGCAAGGAAAAACAAGGCAGCTCTTGCAAGAAGGGCAGCTAAGCGGATTTGTAGACGGAAGAAGCGAGAATGGTGGAAGGCCGAGGTTCTGAAAGTACAACAACTCAGCAATGAGCGTAGTTCACGTAATTTCTTTAAAGGAATTACTGGATTGCACCATACTTTCAGGCCTTCGTCAACCGCCATTCGGGACCGGGATGGAAACCTCTGTGTCAACATCGACGCAGTACTTGACGCATGGAGTGGACACTTTACTGAGCTGCTTGATGTTCATCATGCGTCACAGACTGTTGTTGAGCCACCTCTAAAACAGTCTGCGGGGATTTGCACTGAGGAGCCATCCCATGAGGAATTCACTAAGGCCATGCAGAGAATGAAACGAAACCGGTCACCTGGAGTGGACTGCATTAATTCGGAGCTCTTGATATTCGGAGGGGATACTTTGTGGAACTGTCTTTTCGACCTTATTCGATTAGTATGGCGAACCGAAGTTATGCCTGATGAATGGAAAGTGGCCGCGATATGCCCCATCTTCAAGAAGGGAGACCGCTTGAAGTGTGAGAATTATCGCGGTATAGCTCTCCTTTGCACAGCATACAAGTTACTGTCATACATTTTATTGGATAGAATCACTCCTCTGGCGGAGGGCTTGGTTGGTGACTATCAGGGAGGATTTCGTCCGAATCGATCAGTCACTGATCAGGTCTTTTCGCTGCGGATGATTCTATCTAAATATTATGAGACATCCATCTCCGTACATCAGGTTTTCCTGGATTTCCGGCAGGCCTACGACTCGATCAATCGAGAGAGTTTGTGGTCTGCCCTGGAATACCTAGGAATGCCAACAAAATTGGTACGACTGTGTAGGATGACAGTGACGCAGTGCTGTGTTAAAGTTGAAAACAGGCTATCGACAATTTTTGCAGTTAACTCGGGTGTTCGGCAGGGAGATGCTCTGTCCCCGATACTCTTTAATCTCATGTTGGAGTACATCTTTCGTAAAACTGAAACACCTCAGCGCAACATCTTATATCGCCAGTCCAATCAAGTGCTTGCATATGCAGATGACATATGCGTGATTGGACTGAATAGCAACGGAGTGAAAGAAATACTTGATCCGCTTGTAGAGTTTTCAGCTTCTGTTGGACTCCAGATAAATGAGTCCAAAACGAAATACCTGATCTCTGGTTTTAGGGACAATGGCACACCAGATTTTAGTAGTGGCCACCACACGTTTGAGGGAGTGAGGAGGTTCAAATATTTGGGCTCTCTTATCACTCACGATAACAGTGTGGGTGAGGATATTAAAGTGCAGCTGGCAGTCGTTCTTTGTATCCTCTAAGGCCACTGCTAAAATCTAAACACTTATCAAGTGCCGTGAAGCTGAAGCTTTACAAAGCGTTGATCAGGCCCTTTGTTATGTTTGGATGTGAAAGTTGGGCGCTGACGGATGAGTACGAGAGATGGCTCCTTACATTTGAGAGAAGAATCATGCGTGTGATTTACGGCCCTAAACGCGAAATAGATGGTACATACCGAGCTCTGTACAATTTCGAGATCAGAGATCTGATGAAGATCCTCGATATTGTACATGAAGTTAGATCTCAGCGAGTACGCTGGCTCGGTCACGTTCTGCGTGCTGATCCGGAACGAATTGTGCAGCGATCTCTGAAAGGAGAGCCACCATATGGTAGGCGCAGAGGTCGTTGCAGGCGACGATGGCTCCACGATGTAGAGAACGGTTTGGCCTCTTCAGATTGTCTTAGACAGTATGAAGACCAAGCTCAGGATCGAAACCGTTGGAGCCAGATTGTTGATTCAGTAAGGGGCCAGTAATGGCCTTTAAAACTGTTTTAATTAATTGAAAGCTACTTGTTTCAAAGAAAATACCAGGTTAAACATAATTCAGCCATTACTAAACTAAATATAAACGCAGGAGTTCCACAAGGCAGCGTACTGAGGCCAGTATTGTATTTGCTGTTTACTGCCGATCTACCAACAACGGATAAGGTTATCACATCAACATTTGCAGATGACACTGCTAACAAGTTTTCACACAAAAATCCTCAAACTGCAGCAAGAGAATTGCAAGATCACTTATACAAAATTGAGAATTGACAAAGAGCGTGGCGGATAAAAGCGAATGACAACAAATCAACACACATAACATTTACGTTGAATAAGCTTACATGTCCAGCGGTGAAATTAAACAATTCCACCATCTCTCAACAAACAAATGTCAAATACGTGGGTCTTCATCCTGATAGAAGATTGACACAGAGAAAACTCATTGACACAAAGCGCAACCAATTAAAAATAAAATTCTCAAAAATGTACTGGCTGATTGGAAGAAAATCAAAACTTTCCCTAGAATGCAAGGTTCTACTATACAAAATGATCCTAATTTCTATATGGACATATGGAATTCAGCTATAGGGCTGTGCAAGCGCATTAAATATAGATCTTTTACAACGAACGCAATCGAAAATACTTCGCTGTATTACAAATACCCCGTGCTTTATCCGAAATTGCAACATCCATAAAGACCTTGGGATTAAAACGGTCAAAGATATGGTAGAAGCACACAGTTTGAAATACCTTTCGAAACTGGAAACTCACTCCAATGAATTTGAGCTCCATTTGTTTTAAAATAAAGTGTTTGTGATTTGAGTTTATCAATCCAACAGCTTTAATCAATATTTAAGGCCAATCAATATTTGATGAGCTTTTAAAATATTTATCAGATGACTTCCGGTGAAAATAAGTTAATATAAGTGACTTTATAAAAAACAGAATAAGACTACTCCAATCAGACTATAGCAAGCAAAAGAAAAATTAGCTAGCACGACTCTATATTGGAAGATCTTGATATAAATATGATTAAGCATCTCGTTTGCCTTAAACCACTTTTACCTTCCAAAAATGTGAATAAAATATCGGAACGACTAGCTAAATTATCAAAGAACTTTATCTTTCCTCCCGCATTTCAAAGAAACGGTATTCAGAGAACGTTTTTATTATATTGTGGGCGCCAATTGTTATAGAAGATGTGTACTGCTTGATAAATTCAACAATTTTGAATGTCTTCACACTGGAGTTTTAATTTTGTGGCACCCAGAATTTTTCAAAACTAAATCTAAAATTACAAACGATATTCTAATACATTTTACTGAGGGACTAAGATGTTTTAATGGACAATACAATTTATTCAAATGTGACAGAATTATTTGTCAAGCAACAGTAAGTAACAGTAATTTCCCTGTTGTACGATTTTATTTATTTCAGTGTAAACAAACCTTTTATTTTCAACAGATCAGTAGGTATTCAGTCATCGAAACAGCTAGTTGGGATGGTACATAAATAATGAGACGGTTGCTTGGTCAAAACAATATAACAAAGCTTTAAAACATCGCATCATCCAAACCCGCGGATTGGGAGTTGAATGTAATATTTTAAAAAGCAACATGGGCCGCTATCGTGAAGGGTGGTGAAGTATTCGAATTCAGAATTTGATGAAGAAGCAACGCTATTTTGACCAGCTATCATCTAAAGCAGTTAGGCTAGAATTAATTAATTCGTCTGTCTCAGACACTCCAATTGTACAAGTTAACTGCTGAAAAACCAAACAAGACCGTTAAGAACTGTTTTGAACACTTATGCTCCACAATGCACTATTATCCAAATATTCATAATCTGGGCAGAATTCTCTCTTAGAAACATAAACAATTAAATAATTATGTATTATTATTCAAATAATACAGATTTACTCGTATTCGATAATAGAAATAACTCAAGCTTCTTTACTTTTTTAGACAATAATAAACATCCTCAACAATTTGAAAACGACTAATGCAGTTCCCACCGAAAAAATAAAAATAACCGTGAAAAAGTTTTAAAAAAGAAACAACATGAAAAACAAATTAATAATAATAATAATTCAAGCTGCGATCAGTCAGCCTTTCGAGATCATGGCACTTATTCCTCGAATTCAGCTAAACTGAACTGAAACAATGTAAAACCTCCAAATAAGGCAATGTAAATTCTAACATCCCATTAAACTCAAAATAACAAATTGCGTTATTGCGATTAACATATTATTGTTGACATTGTTACGAATTTCGGACTCTTGTAAAATTTTGCAATAAAACACTCAAACTATTTATTAACACTGTACAATTTATTTGAGAATAATTTAACACTTGTTTTCAGCACTTTTAACTCTTTATACAATTTCACTATATGTAGTTCTTACTTGTTCCACTGATCCCACTGGTTAAATTTAAACTGATCTTACTCTGCTGCAACATCTGGTTGGGTTTATACCCCCGTTCAATGCAGCTTTCGAATTTTCCATATTGCGTCGTTTCATCAAAATTGACCTAGTATGCCTGCATTCGAGAGTAATCTGTGACGTAACCATTGCAATTTGCAATACACTAATTGAATTCTTTCTCTATCTCTCTCTCGCCTCGCCTTTTTGTTCATTTATAATATTCTATGGGTTTTTTGTCCATGGCTTTGCTTCTTGATGTATATTGCGTTTTGCTGAATAATGGTCATTCTTGCCTTTGCACCTCATCATAAAAATTACAATTGCCCACAATTCACAAGAATCTCTGTTCTAAGAAAAACAAAATTAGGATATTTTTTGCGGCTAAAACCCACAATTCTATATAGACGAGTGAAGTTTGTCCTAAATCCCAAAGTTGTTTACATGTGTAAGTAAGAATATAATATTTTATTCCGTTAAACCGATCAATCGGTAATTTAACCGATTATGTGAGTTTTTTTTATAACTCATGTATGTCAAATAAATAAATTTCAAAATTTTCTTAAGGAAATTCTAGGAAACTAACACCAACTAATCCGAAAAATATTTAAATTTTGGAAAAATACGTATAAGCAGAAATTGTTTTTATTGCTTTTTAGGACAGATTTAGGACCAATTTCACATAAAGGGTTTTCCAATAGGAATTAAAACAATTTAAAAAAACACATAAATTATTCAGTGAGACCAACATTTTTTTTTATTTGAAAGGTTACATTATGCCATTATGTATGGAAAATGACATCATTCAAATGACTACCATAACTTCTCCGTCCGTACTGCATTCTATGTGAGCCCACTTTATCATCACTTTTTCACATAAATTTGTCTGTATTTTATCAATAGCACGTTCAATGTTGATTTTAATTGCTCAATTGTTGTTCTATTATCAGCATAAACTTGTGACTCAACATATCTCCAAAGAAAGAAATCACAAGGTGTTGTATCCCACGAGATAATTTCACCACCAGGTTTTGTTTTCAATAAATCGATTGTTATAAGGTATGGCTGAGTGGCAGGTGGCACCGTCTTGTTGAAACCACATATCTTCCAAAAAAAATCATTTAACATTGTTCTGTATTGTTCTCCATTGACTGTTACTCTTCGACCAATTTCTTCAAAGAAATATGGACCAATCACTCCACCAGCATGAATTGGACACCACACAGTGACATTCTCGATTATAACCATTTAACCAAAAATGAGCTTCATCACATGAATAAAATTTTTCGATAAAAATGTGCATCGTTTACGAGTTGTTCAAGAGAAAAACCAAAAAATAAACGACGTTTATGGTGGTCTAATGGCTTCAGTTCTTGAACCATTTGAATTTTGTAAGGATGTAAACCCAAATCATTTCTTAAAATTCTCCATGTTGTTTGAAAAAATTGTTGAGCACTACCAAATCAATATTCTCTTGTGTGCATGCATTTCTTTGTCGTACTGGTGTTATTCTTGTATCGTGTAAAGGAAAATCACTTTCAAATTTGTCTACAATACGACGAATAGTGAGTCGATTAACTGAATAATGTCGTCTATGAATTCTTCTTAAATTTCTCACAGTATTCACAAATGAGCACTGATTTTGATAAAACAATTTCTAAACGTTGTTTAAGTGTGTATCTTTCCATGATTAAGTGGCATAACCCACTAAACACAAATGACATAAGAAATGTAAAAAAATAATACGCAGTGTTGCCATCATTAACATTTCAAATTTTATCATTCCTATTGAAAAACCCTTTACATAATTCAAAAATTAGCTATAAGCAAAAATTAGCTATAAGCCATTAACAATGTCTGCCAAACAGTGCCACACACGAAACGATCCTAGTATGTCAGACTGTTAGTTGCGCCTCTTAAAAATCAATATGTTTTGACTTCTTGCAACTACTATGCAAACTGTCAAATAAGTCTGCATAGACTTTTCCATACACGGTACGATTTTACTGCGACTCGACTCAATTGTACAACTAGACGTAGTACTGAGATTTTAGATTTTTTATAAGTTAATAAAATAATTTAAATTCAAAATCTCGCTACTATATTCTCCCGCTCATATCGAGCTACAAATGTTCTATATACTAAGGGTTGTTTTTCTAATTAGGGACCCGACACACAAGTTGACTATGTATGATCATTCGTCACCTGTGTATCGGGGAGGCTGCGCTCCCTAGTTAGAATAATAACCCTCAATTTATCCAAAGGTATAACTCGATTGGAGCAGGAGTTAGGCTTAGCTTGTTTATATTCTCTTAAATAACTTCAAAACCCCTCACAACGAGTTGTGATTGTTTTTCATTCGCTCATTGAGCATTTTCAATGTTTTGTTTGAACCTAATATATATCCTAAAGTGTTCAAAAACGCAATGTTTTTTTGTTTTGATACCTCAGTTAGCTAACTGGGGTAGATGGTCGACCGCCAAGCAAGCAAATAAATTGGTAGTTAACTATATAAGGCTACTCGATTTGCTCCATATACCGAATTGAATTTAAAATTAACTTGTTTTCGAATTTTTATTTAAAAGAAAAGAGTGCTATGCATTTTTGGATAAATCGGACTAAATTATCTGAAGGATCGAGTGAGAAACAATCTCGTTTAAAGACGTATAAGTGTCTTAATAGGAATATTTTACAATCGGGCAACGAAATCAATTTTTGTAAACCAACGGGGCTATGGACAACCATTCATGCGGCATGCTGTATTCCGGTTATAATTGGAAGAACCAACAGGACATTGCGCTGTTTTTGATCGTGCTCTTAGATCTTAACCGAAACCATTTGTTCAATTTGGTAAAATTAAATTTAAGACAAATTTTTTTCGTATATACGCTTGTGATAAAAAAAAATTACTAATTTCAAAATGATTCTTTTTTGTTTCAACATACCTGTATATTCACGTCAAATTCAGATATGCATAGGAAATACAAATAAATTCAATTTGAATATATAGCCAGAAACCAAAATTAATGTCAGACAAAAATAAATTATACTGACGTTACTATCGGCAACAGCTGTTATTTAAATTATACGAAAATATTTATTTTACCAAAACATTCTTACTAGAAATAATTTAAATAAAAACAAATTAGAAAATAGTTTTGTTTTTTATTATCGTTACATTGCAGTAGGCATTTGAAATAGTTTTGTTACGATCTGTTTCGAATAATGCTATTAATGGCGTAATTTACTTTAATCATTTGTTTGAGTCGATGACAGGCGGCAATCTAATGTTTATTTAATTCATGTGTCTGTAAGTATATCAACTTAAATGCCATAATAAAAGTGAATGGAATAATATAGGCCTTGCAATCTGATTAGTCTCACCGATTAATTTTGTAAAAGAAGATGAAGATTTTATGATTAGATTTGTGTGAATATTAAATTTTAAAAGTCTTTAATTACATTGCGAAAATCACCAATATTTACTATAAAAAACTAAAAATTCGTTAACGCAGTTCCAATCAATGAGATAGTTATAGACGGTGTTTACTGTCATCTTATAAAAGTTTATGTCATAATCAACCGCGCCCGTTTAATCGGAGTTATTTGACTGGATTATTTGTACAAAAATAACCGATTTACAAAATAACCAATTTTCTGTTTTTTAGAATTTTTATCACGCCTTATAGTTAGGAAACCAGCAAGCAAGACTTAAGGTACTATTCCATGGACTGATTGACTGAGTTGACTGAAAAGATGATAGCAACAAAATTACATTAGAGTAACAAAGACAACAAATAAATGTTTTCTTTTTTTTCAAAATAATTTAACAGCGTAGTTTAGTATTAGACAGACCAAATTTGAAGTTTCAAAATTGTTTTTATAAAGAAAAAATTGACATTTACAAAATCACAACTTTGATTGAAATTGATATTTACAATTTTCTTCCATTCAACAATTAATTTTATAGTGAAATTCTTTTCCATACACAAACTTTATAGTAAAATTCTCTTCCATGCGTAAATTTTGTGTACGTTGTTTGTTTGACTGCCATAAAAAGTATTCGATTTGATACTTTTTATGGCAGTTCACACTGCTAAAACTCAAATATTTTTTTACTGAGAAAATTTTTTTGTTTCATTTGTACAACAACAAAATATAATTTCTTTTCTTGCTTTAAATTGACTGAGTCAGTCAATCAGTGCATGGAATAGTACCTTAAACAACTAAAAATTAATCGCCACATTACTACTGGGGAATCAAGTATTGTTTGTGTTATATGCAAGGCACTGGATCATTCAATATTTATGTAGTATAAAACGTAGAGATTGGGCCAAAGAGAACAACAGAGGGTGCAATTGTTTGAGTAGCAGGCATCAAATATACAGATGCACCTATAATCGACGCTGTCAACAATGTAAAAGAAACAACATACGAGTCCTCTGATAATTTTAATCATCCATCAATTGCAGCGGAATCTATCTCAAAACATTGTTCGCAAACTACTGCAACTCATACGATCCTGCTTACAGCTTTAATCAATGTTCTAAACGCTTCTTGATGTACAAGTTTGTGTCGAGCTTTAGTGGATTCCGGTTCTTAGTCTTACGAAAGTTATTTCATTAAAATCGGTCTTACGGTTATTTTATTAAAAATTTCTGCAATCATGTGAAAATTTCAGCAATCATGTCAGTTCGGCTATAACCTTTAAACAATCAGCTCTAAAAAAACTCATTGTGCATTGTCATTGAGCCTGAATTTTACCACTTGTATAAAGATTTTATGCTTTAATTTCAAAAACTTAATCACATGAAAGAGGTCTCGCCATCTAATGCTGACACTGCATATTACTTATACCTTATCATGGAGTTTTAAACCCGCAAACCACTACGAAACTACGAGTTATTTTCAATGGGTTTGCTAAGACCACATCGGGCTTATCACTTGCTTAGCAATCGGATCAACAAGCAACACTATACGACATTGTGTTCAACTTTAAAGAGGGTAAATTTGTCATCTCAAATATAAAAGCAAGTAAACGTCGCAGATGAAGATACTACATCCATCTGAGCCTATTCAACATTTCCTGGCAACCAGTTCTAAAAATGATAGCAGGGATTTAATACCCGCGCCGATAACGAATCTGAACTCATTCAGCTGTAGAATTACATTGATGACTCTTATCACTCCGCACTACTATTTGCACATGTTGATATGAAATTCGAAAATCAAATCGCATGAACATAATGTCAATCACAGCGATGTCAAAACAATAAGCGATATCCTTCAAGAAGATCTACCATCTATCAAACTATTGGGCATTCATTGGAATCCAATGACATCGATTTACATTGAGATCGAAGTTGCCAGACAATACAATATTTACAAAACGAGAAGTAGTATGTAAGCCACATTTTTCACCCAACAAAATATTTGTTCAAAAATGATGGGTTATCACTCGGACGCGCTGCTTCCTGAAGAATTATCGAAGTTATGGCAAACCATTTGATCTCAATTAGTGAATGTAAAAAAACTCATTCCCATACTTCGATTTACTAAACAAACAACTAAGAGCACAAATTGCCGAGTTGAATTAGTATGCCCATTTTTAAAAATTGGGATTGATTACATTTGTTCAATTCCAATTAATTTACGTTGAGATCAGGGTGAAAGAACGTTCAAGTCATACATATGCCATTTTATTTGTCTATAAGTACAAAGGCGGTTCATATAGAACTATGGTTAGTGATATGACTCGCGATGTCTTTTAAGGAGCATTAATAAGATTCGTGGCAAGAAGGGATGTCTATGAAGAATTTATAGTGATAATGGATTAAACATGCTAGGGGCTTGAAATCAATGGAAGGAAACGTTTAACAAACTAATCCAAACATCAATAAATTAGAACTGATTATTCTTCCTGGCAATGTATTTCATGGTAGTTTAATTAACCGTCGCCCATCCCTCCCAGCGCACCTCGCTTACCACCATATGAACATAATGTTAGCGGAAATTGAAAGTATATTGAATTTCAGGCCAATATGCACATTAAATTCAACAGATATCAATAAGCCTTAACACCATCTCATTTTATCATCAGTAATTGGTTTACCAAGACGAGCAAAACCAATGTAAGCGCAATACACAAATTTCAATAGAACCAATAATAGCTATCAATAATAAGTTACACACATTCGCTATCGAACAACCAATTAAAGCCGAATTATTCAGGAAAACTTATCAAGCCGAATCCAACCATTGTAACATTCAAGATTACGATGCATCAACTCAAGGCGCAAAAATATCAACCTTGAAAAAAATTGGGCAACTTAACTCTGAAGAAAAGACAGCTATCTTAAAATTATGTCATCAATATGAAGATTTATTTCTTAAAACGGAATAACGTTTGACAAACAATGTTAAACACGAAATGAATCTTAACGATGATAAGTCTTCACAAAGAGCTATCGATAGCCCCACATTCATAAAGAAGAGGTAAAAAGGCAGATCGATAAAATGTTGCAACATGGAATCATGCGTCCAAGCTCCTTTCCTTGGTCGTCCCGGATTTGGATTATCGCAAATTAAATGAGAAGACTATTGAAGAACGGTACCCTTTACCAAACATCACCGATATTCTCGATAAGTTAGGGAAATGTACCAGATCAAAGTAAGAAAGCGAGACATACTTAAAACAGCATTTTCCGTTGACCATGGGCATTATGAGTATATCCAAATGCTTTTCGGTTTAAAGAATGCTCTTCAACATTCCAAAGGGTCATGGATAATGTATTAGGCGAACTCCAAGGAAAATCTTGTTTATGCTATATGGACGACATTATTGATTTGTCCACGTCGTCCCAGGAGTATATCGAGAGCCTGAAACAAGTGTTCAACAAACTAAGAAAGGCTATTCTCAAGGTTCAAATGGACAAATTGGAATTTCTCAATTGAGAAATTGCCTTTTTGGGGCACATTGTAACTAGCGACGGAGTTAAACCCAATCCCAATAAAATCAAAGCTATTAAGGAACTCCCCGTTTCTAAAACGCAGAAACAAATTAAAAGCATTCTGGGTCTTCTGGGATACTACCGTATATTTATAAAAAAATTCTCTTTCAAGCCCTTAACGGAATGCTTTAGGGAAAGAAATAATATTTTATACAAGGTATACGGAATGTTTTGAATATTGCAATGAGCTGTTATGAAATGAACCAACCTTGCAATATCCCGACTTTTTCAAAGAATTTATGCCAACCACAGACACGAGTAATGTTTTGGAGCTGTACTCTTACAGGGTCTCATAGGACATTTCCAAATATGAAAAATATGATAACAAGATATCAACAGTTGCAATATGTCTACAAGCCAAATATATGATAGACATCCAATGAAGATCGAATGTGATATCATAGAAACACCAAAAAGGCCAATGGAAATCTTACATATATTGACTGCTGCTTTTTCCAAAACCATATGTTCCTCACAGTTTGGACAAGTTTACTAAATTCGCGGCAGCCTTCTATATGAAGACTCGCATCAGTAAAGAAGTTCAAAAGAGGCTTATTCAATTGTTCAGTAGACATGGTAAACCTTCAAAAATCGCATCAGATAATGAGGGAAATATGAATACTTCTTTATTTAGGGCCTTTTTACTGGAGTACAACGTAGAAGTACATTTCATCTACTGGCAATTCCCTGGTCGAGCGGGTACATTCAACCTTGCAAGAGCTCATGAAAATTGCTCACATCGAAACGCCTCAAGAGAATATTAAAAATCTTATGCATAATTGCATCCTCTCTTATAATAACACAATACACATGGCGACAAAATTCACACTCTACGAACAGATCACTAAACTATTTTAGGGCGATCTATCAACCCAGCATTCAAATGCACAGGAGTATCATTTCCGCCATTCGTTATCTTATGACGAACTATGCAAACGTAACTCAACGTTGATAGAGTTAATCCTCCTAATTTAAGAACTAACCAAATAATTCACGTTCGAAATAAAAAAACATCTAAAATCAAACCAGCCTATGTAGAAAGCTACTAAAAGATAATAAAGTGACTGTTTTAACTAGAGATAGCAAATATCATAAAAACTTATCAACAAACCTTTTCAGGTTCACTCTAAACTTGGGTGAAGCCCTCTGATTCACCAATCTGGATACCAACTGGTAATTAATACTGGTCAGGCTGGGCCAAGCCCGAGAAATTAATTGCTATAAAAGAGTCATTCATTTAATCCAGATGGAACACTACGAATAAAACCTTCGTACTATTCAAGACAACGTCGAATTAGTAGAACACTCTATAAGAACTAACAAAGAGTATATACTTACGCATTTAAGAACAAAGTAGAAATCCTTAAACACAAAGCCAAGGAATCAGAGCAAAATATCACCCTTTGGAAACCATCACGGTTCAAAAAAAGACTTATTAATGGACTAGGATCATTAATCTAGGATATTGTATACTACTGAAATGGATAATGTATACTACTGCACCAATCAATCGCTACAATCAATATCGCACACTTGCATACCGAGCATAATATCACAACAACCAGCCCGATGTAACCATACCAACTACGTTGTAACGGTCCAGTATTTTCATTTGCTCTAAATGCATCATAAAAATAAAACAATTAAAATTTACATTAGTTGTAACCGTGGTTATAATGACCATTGGATTAACCACACAAACAATGTTTAAAAAAATGAGCCACAAAGGGAAATATTTATTTTTTGGTTGCGATTCATTCTTAAACCAAAATTTCCCTGAGTTTTTTTTTGTTGTTGTCCTCATGCTACGTAAGTAGATTTTACCAAACCAGAAATCCATTTGATTCAGAGCCATCAAGGAAGAACTTAATCTACCAAATTATTTATATAATAATAAATTAATTATCCATTAAAATTTTTAACTGGGCTTCAAATTAATTATTTAGAGGTAAGCTAAACACCTAAAATAATATAAATAAAAATCGCCATACGAATTTTTATATGTATTGACCTGTGCAATTAATTCTATTTCCTACAGCTGGTCAATACACATATAAGAGGCCCTTAATTCATCGCGCCATCCGAAATATTTTATTACAAAAACAGGCGCTTGGCCAGCTCAAAATTTAAAAATTAAATTTAAATTCAAAATTAAAAATTAAATTTAAATTCAAAATTAAAAATTAAATTAAAATTAAACAAAAAAAAATTAAAATTAAAATATATATACGTATATATTATTTTTTTTGTTGTTGCCCGTTGGTCGCAAAAAAAGAGTTGAAGACCACATCGTTTTGGTATAACGCTCATGTACGACAAGACAATTAGCCATTATTACGTCACACTACCATAACCGGTGGAGATAACCCGTTGGCAGAAGTATATAAAATACAAAACGAAATTGCGGCAAATTATCCATTATTGTGATAACTAATAACGTGGCTCTCGTGCTCTTGTTTTGGTGTAATTTTTTTTATTTAGTAATTAGTGATCTAAGCATATAGAATATATAAAAAAAAATATAAAAAAATATAATTTATTTAATCAAAATTAATTTATTTATAAAAATAAGATTAATTCTAAGTGTTCTGTTTAAGTGGTAAATTATTAGAAATAGTTTTCAAAAAGAAAAAAAAGGGGAATAAAAATTGCAAAAATTGTGAATGAGGTAAAATGGCCTCTTAAATACAAAAAAAAAAAAAAAAACAATCTTCCATTTTTTTAGATCAACACAGTCAACACGCCACAAGAGCTCTGGTGATTCGTGAAAAACTGGTGAGTTTTCCCTTTTATCATTTTTTTTTTTTATTCTTTTTTTGTATGCGAATTTTTCTAATTTTTTTGCAATTACCTTTTCTTTTTTTTTGTAAGTGATTATAATAATAAATTTTTTTTGGTATGGTTTATCTTTAAACCTTAATGCATTTCTTATTGTTAAATGAAAAAAAAAAAAAAAATTTAGCTACATATACTACATATATCTATATTGGTGTATATAATATGTACAAGTTCGTATATGTACAAATGATTATATGTTATATATTTAAATTGATATAAAAATATAAATTTATTATTTTTTGTGATTAAACTAAAATACCTATGTGTTATAATTTATTCAAAATGAGTTGCTAATTCCAATTGTGGAAATGGGGAAGTGATGTGCTTCTAAATGATAGTCAGCGATGGTGATTTGCGAGTCATTTGGCGTGTGAATTTTTTTATTTTGTGATTAGTGAAGTGCACATGATAATTTAGTATGTGGCAGCTATATTGGTCGCAACCAACCCTACCTACTTTAAGCACCCGGTTAAATAAATAAAAAAAACAAGCATGTGCAAACGCGACCAATGGCGGTTACAACGTATGGAAGATGAAGTTACTCATAAGCGGAAAACTATTCATAGCTACAATAAAAGAGTTAGACTTTACTTCTACATTCCATCATCAAATAAAATTTATCAAAGGTCGAACTCAAATTGAATTCGAGAATTGTGAAATTACTATTCAAGGCACCACCTACAGTATAGCAACAAATATGTCTACGAAGAGTTCCAAACCATTATATTACCTTACCAGGATGTGGTAACCCAGAATATCGAGCCCTTGTTGTCCATATCAATAATGACCAATTGGACGCTGAGACACAGAGAACATATAAATCTACTACAGACGCAAGCCTCATCCAACAATATCCGGAGCCACAATACTACCAAACTCAATGTGAATCGAAATAATGTTTTATTTGAAGCATTCAAGCAATCTGATAAAAACCCATGCTGCATAAATATTACAACAAGCATATTCACCTATTGCCTTAGCTTCTTCATTGCGGTCGGGAAATATATTTGCATTCGACAAACAAACCAAAAATTATATAGATATAGCCTATTCATAATAAACATAAATTTGGCTTTGACGGTGAAAACCTGATTAAATTCTGTAAGGACTCCAATAACTTTTAAACATCACACAGATACATATTCTGTTCATCGGGCACGGAAATCATGTTGGATCTCCTGAGTTACAAAAATTTAAACATTATGTACAAAAAGGAAAACATCACGATATCAACTCTTACAAATGTTCGAGGAGTTCCTGGTTTATAAACAACTAGGTAATGATCTTGTTCTAGGCGCCACTAAAGAAGGACTAGCTGATCTTAAATTAAAAGTTGCTTCTCGTTGTGATGGTACATGCTGGTTTTAACGGACTTGTGGTTATTTTAAGCAAATGTACAAAGATTTTCCTTCTGGGAGATCAAATACCGTACATTGACAGATTACACCATGTTAATATGCATTCTTAACAAACGAAGAACCGTTAAATGTCACATATAGTTGTCCTGTAGATGTTAGCACTAAAAATTCCGTGAAAACCTCGGTCGAAGTTTTTAATTTGCCATCAACATTATCGATGCTACCTGTCTTTGATAATACATATCACCTAACTTTCACCAACGCGGATAAACAAAAAGTCTCTCAACTCACCATACTCATGAATTATTTGACAGGCTCGATCTTACACAATTATTTATGCCACAATTAAGTTGGGTGTCCAGAAGATATATAATCTAGATTTTTTTCGTTCATTGCTTCATATAGTGGATTTGCTTTAGGTGCACCTTTAGTTGTTAATGTCGAACTCTATTGCAGATGTTTAGTAGTCGCCCCCTGCGAGAAATTTAATGCCCAACTGATTAAAATAATCGGTAAATTGCTGCTTTTTGATTGCCGTGATCTTTATCATATTTGTTGAGTTCATAATGCTTTATTCTTCGTTTGATCAAGACCGCATTTTTTGTAAAGTGTATTTCTGATATTAGCGTGATATCTATATTTTCATCGACAAGAAATGTTTGAAGCTTTGTGCTGTGAAAGACCGTTTGCATTCCATACAGCTATCTTTATGAGCGTCATTTTTGGCTTTTAAAGATAATTTGCATTAGTGAGTTCATATTTTGCATCATCATGCTCATTTGTTTTTCCATCATCATCGTGAAGCTTTGGATTGTTTCGGTCAGTTTGTTTACGGTTGCGTGAATACTTAATTCTTCTTCGTTGAAATGAAGTTTCGTGTTTGCGGCGGCACCTTTTAAGATGTTGGCATAGGAAACTCCTGGTTGTGCAAAACTGCTAGTAACATTCTCCAGGTCATTTTGTGTGGTTGAGGGTGCATTCGCTTGTTGGGCAATTGTACTTCTCGAAGACATATTTCTTTGATTGGCAGTTTGATTGGCAACCTGTGCTATGTGATTTTCACCACAATTACTACAGCGTTTTACTGATGGATCATTTCTCATCTTATCGCATTTTTTTGAATCATGAAGTTCACCACAAATAACGCAAACTTCACTCCACGAGCAATAAGCTTTTGTGTGCCCGTATTCTTGGCACTTAATGAATTGTACTGGTCCGATTCGCTTTTTAAGTTCCTCTACAGTTATTTTGCGATACAGGAAATATCTCAAGATATATATATATATATATATATATATATATATATATATATATATATATATATATATATATATATATATATATATATATATATATTGTGGTTGCCTTTATTTTTCTCCTCTGGCTTTAATTCTATCCGAAACATCGGTTCAGGAACCTTCTCCCTATTTAAAATATTTTTGGCATGGAAGCCTTGCGCGGCGCGAGCCGCATGAATGTCGGTTATCTCTACGCTGCTCTCCATTACTTTTAAAACAACAGTCAACACCTTTTGACTTTTCAGCTGGTAAGTGTAATATCGCTTTCGGGTTTGATTTAAAACCATCAATTGTCAAAGGTTGAATTTTAGTTTCTTTGATATTGCGCCTTTTAAGCGGGCGAACTTGTCGATTATATTGACGAGTTCATTATTTGACGCCACTCTTAAATAAATTGGTGGCGGCTTTTCGGTCTTTTTAGCTGTTATTCCATCAGAACCATCCAACTTCAACCTAGAAAATCTATTGCCCATAGAGTAATTTGATCAGCACCATGTTCTAATCTAGACCCTTTAATTTTTCTAGCAAACTGCGCTGATTTCGGGCTACTTTTTCGTTTAGTTTGAACAGTTATATGACTGTTCATTCCGGTTTGCACCAAATTTTCTTTATTTAAGTGACCTATCTCACTAATTAAATTAATATCATTATTCATGTTTATTGATTGCACTGAGTTCATTTGCTGTTGAAGCTTTTATTTTACAAAACAATTTTCACATGTAGTGACGAATGAAATTTTTGGAAAATTCCCGATAAAATAAAAATTAGAAAATTTTTGGTTTCAGATTGTATAAAGTTTGGATATATTACAAAACATATACGTAATCAATCGGCTTTTACTGATCAAATTAACATGACTGAATAGGTAACTTTGTAATCCATGATAAATATATAATCTCATTCGGACATAAGTAAAAGTTAAATTTTCGAATTCCCTTCTTTTCCGATTCATATAGCGTTCCAGCTTAGTGAAAAATTCAAATTCGGGAGTAACTTCAACGCTAAACATACAGACTGGGGATCAAGAATAACAACAGCTAAAAGGAAAGGGCTTCATCAAGTAATAATTAAATACAATTGCAACTGGCATTCTACTCGAAAACCAACTTACTGGCCCAGAGATGAAAATAAAACACCAGACCTAACTGACTTCTTTATAACAAGAAAAACCACTGTTGATTATATACAAATGCAGGAAGGATTATACTCCACATTTGACCACTCCTCTATTTTAATGATAATAAATGATACAATAATTACAAATGTTAAACAGCCAATGTTAACAAATAAATACATATACTGATTGGAAATTTTTTAGGAATGCACTAAACAAGCATCATTTTAAACACACCATTTTCATCAGAAGAAACATTAGAACAGGAGGTGGAAAAGCTCGTCAAATGTACAGCAAGCAGCGTGGAAAAGTACTAACACAACAAACAAAAAAATAGCTGGCAAATGCTACCCAATGTAAATTAAATCACTAGATATATAGAGAAGAGAATGTACACCGAGACCCAGCCGTCCAAAATAGATTAAATAATTTAACACAACGAATATGCAGAGAAATACCGGAATTTAAAAATAAGTATTTGAAAAGGCCAGTTATGCACATACCACCAATAAGAACAAATAATGATCGCCTGGCTTAAACCAAAGAAGAAAAAACAGAAAGTTTCGCGGATCATCTCGAGCGTACCTTTCAGCCCAATTTAACAACACTTAATCAACGGGATATACTGATTGAAAACCATACATCTATCCTGAGACAGGAAATCCCTTTAATGCTAAAGAAGTGAAACAAGAAATAAAGAACAATGTCATGTACTTAAAAAATCACCAGGGTATGACTTGATAACTGGAGAGCTACCTAATAAACGACATAATTATTGCTTCCTTCAGATTCCGTTATGTCCCTTTATCTTGGAAATTTGCGGAAGTAATAATGATACCTAGGCCAGGTAAGCCACCAAGTGAATTAACCTCGTCCAGGCTAATATCACTTCTTTCATGTATGTCAAAACTGTTTGAGAGACTATTATTAAAACGAATTAAAGCAGAAATTATAAAATCAGGACCTGTTCCGTCCCATCGGTTTGAATTTAGAGAGAAACACTCCACAATCAATCAAGTTCACAGAATAACAGATTTAATAGAAAAATCCTTAGAGGAAACCAGATTTGTTCAGCCATATTTCTGGACATAGCGCAGGCATTTGACAAAGTCTGGTTAGATGATTTTATATTTAAATAAAAAGATATTTTACAGTTAAACAGGAAGGAGTTTACTCCAGCATAAGAGAAGCTAAAGCAGGAGTCCCGCAGGGAAGTGTCTTAGGGCCATTCCTTTTCGTACTGTTTATAAACGACGTACCGCAGACGAACAATACAACTACCGCCACGTTTACAGATGACACTGCAATTCTAACTGTTCAAACTACAAGTATCCATAAATAATATACAAGAATAGCTAGCTAAGTGGAGAATTAAAGTGGATGAATCGAAGTCTACTCACATTAACTTCGTTATTAGATCAATAGAGCCACTTACTGTAACTCTCAATAATATTCCTGTACCACATGCAAATCAAGCAAAATACCTTGGTATGAACCAAAGTTAAAGTGGAAGGTACTCGTGAAAAAGAAAGCGGAAGAGCTTCAATTAAAATATAGGAAAATGTACTGGTTAATTGGTAGAAACTCTCAGTTATCCATTCATAATAAACTTATGCTTTATAAACAAGTGCTCAAGCCGGTCTGGACATATGGTATTCAAATATGGGGATGCACCAAAACCAGCAATCCACAGATAGTTCAACGATTTCAAAATAAAATTCTCAGAGGTATTGTAAACGCCCTTTGATACACTCGTAATAATGACCTTCATAGAGATCTCGGAATAGACACAGTCGTAAGTGAAATAAAGATGTGTGGTTAAAAACTACAGGAGAGGCTCCATCATCACCCTAACATCGAAACTGTAAGACTACTTCATCAAGAGGGTATCATAAGAAGACTCAAAAGGCTAAAACCTTTTGAGTTACCTGAATAGTCCGCATAATGCAAGATCAACCAAAACAACACTTTATGGAAAGAATACATAGGAGTATTTATTATTATTATTGTCAAAATCAAACGCTGTTAGTCAAAAATGACTAGTTACTTTGTACATTTTTTTTATAGTTATCATAAATAAAATATAAAAAAAAAAAAAAAAATCTAACGTTCCTATGAATGGAATCGCAAACTTGTTCCCAAATAGTTTTTTACAAAGCAGCTTATTTTTAAAAATATTAACTAAAAAGGATTATTTCCAAACTTAATTTTTATAAAACAGAAGAATAGTCAATAAAATAAAAAGGTAAAAATTGTGATTTGCAAAATATTTTATTAATTTATAGATTTTTTTTTATATTCAAACATATAACAAATCAGCTTCAAGTGTTGCTTTTTCCAATCCGTTTAATTTTAATAGATGGGTGCTTTAACTCATGGTGGTGTTGACTAAAACATCGCTAATTTCCACCTCTTAACCATAATTGATTGTGTTAGCTACTAACGCTACAATCCCAACGTTTTCTTGGAATACATGCTTTACAAATAGCTACAAAACAGAAAAATAAAATAAAATAATTTATGAACCGCTAAAAGTTCATTAAATTACCGAGAAATATTGACAAAAATAAAATTTGTTGTTGTTTTGTAATTGTGACCGAAATATTTATCGATTTAGATACTATTTACAAAGTTAAAATTTACAAAAGTTTTTATAGAGGGCAAGCTCACATTTAAAGAGTTTATAAAATGTTCAAGATTAATTTTAAAAATTATTTAATATTAAATTTAAAAATTTTCGGATTTAAAAATTTTTGTAAATATAAATGTCACCGATTTTTACATTGATTAAAACCAAAGAAAACTATTAAAAGTCTAATTGCAATTAATATAAACCTTGACATCAGTGATGAAGCTGAAAGAGAACGCCAGATTATAGAGGAAAAGCTCCGCGTTCGTACAGAGGAAAATTGTTTAAATAAGTTCCCTAAGTTCTGTGATGATATGAAATAAAACTAAATACATTTTAACACATACATTTACATATCTGAAATCCTTGTTTTAATTTCAAAAAAGGTTGATCATTTTTAACAATTTTTACATTAAATTAAACAGTTTTGAAATTATTAAAACACAACAAAATAATATTTATGTGATCCTAAATTAACTATATTTTACTTGAATTTATTTAAATGGTTTGTTGCTCCAAATCCCTAAAAAAAATCAAGGAAAAAGAAACGAACAAACTGCTGTGAAATGGAATTTTTTTTCCAAATTCAACAAAACTCCCAATTCCCAAACCAGAATAGGACCACTGATAAAAACTGACGACTATGGATGAAAATACATTCATGCAATGTCACACACTGACATTTTATTGTCGCACGGTAGTACGTGTCAAAGTTAAAAATAGTCTTAAAATTTTGGCATATAAATTTAAACAAATCCGTGATTATCACTTTACTAATTTTATTCCATTTTTCTATACATTGTCTACAAGTGTAAACAATTGATTAATTACGCCAGGCACACATTATTTGGCACAACACTTCTACTCAATTGTACTATAATTACTCCGCATGTACAAAATGAACTCTAACTTCTAATGTTGGAAAATGCATAACATAAAAATAAAACATTTGAAAAAGAACTTTTGTTTTTCTTTTTAAAATTGAACAACTAAAATAAATAAACCCGGAATTCATACATTTTGTTTGTTGCACAATTAATAAATCGCTTCAGGTGTCTCAACTTTTTTGATATTATTGTATTGTTTGCCATGTCATGTGCGTATCAAATGTTTTCGTACGACGGATGGTTCAAGTTCATCTGTTAAAAGCAAAAAACAAACATTTTTATTTTGTTGCCTCAAGATATTAATTTGTATTTTTTTCGAAAACATTTCGATTACATTCCAACCAAATGTAGAAAGCTACCGCGATCTCATTTTTCTCAAAATTAATCCCTTAATTACTTGTTACTCAAAAAACAAAAAACAAAAACAAAACAACATCAATTTAATTTCATTGTCATAATTGTACCTTTTTCGAAGCAACAATCCATATACACACACACAATAATCACATAAAGCACCCACAATTCACAAACGTGGAGCGAGAAAAAATCACATTCGAGTCGAATAATTCCGAACAATATATGTATATATAGTGGGGATTTTCATCCCCACCACATGTTTCATCGGTACAGATTCAATGTTTTTCATCTAACATTTCTCCCCACCACACATAAAACATGTAAACATCTATATGGATGCAACACAAACAGAGCAAAATATTTTCCATCTTCGGTTTTTGTATCATTTTTCCCACTTTTTTGGTTTTTCCTTTCAGTTATCAACACAATTTCGGTTGGAAAACAAGTGAACTGTTCTATTTTGTTTTTAAAAAAAAATCGGTTGGCTCACTATTTTTTTACTTCTTATGCAGTTTAAACAATTTTTTCATAATGTAACGTTTTTCGATAGTGTTTTATGTGAATTTAACATACATAACGTAGATTCGTGTGTATATAGTTTTGTAGTGAGTGAACGTGAAAAATTTGTGTTTCAGTGCAAAAAATTTTGAGTGAATTTTGTGTCGAGTGAAATATGAAAATTAAATAAAAATATTGTATTAAAAAAGTTTTAATGTGTGAAAAATGTGATATACCGAAAAGAAAGTTAATAAAAAAATAAAAAATCAGTGTTTGTTTTGTGCGAAAAGTGTGTCGTTTATGGATAAATTTAAAATTAAATAAAAACAAAGGAAACTAAAACAAACAAATTATATATTGAAAAAAAAAACAAAAGAAAAGCCGGAAAATGTTTTATCGATTTAAAATTTATATTGGATTATGTTTATTGATATTTCATACAAAAATTAAAGGTTAGAAATTCAAATTTTTAATTTATTTCACGATTTTCAAATTTTAATTACTAACAATAATATTATTATGTATAAAAGAACTAAGTCAAGAGTGAAAATTATTATAAAAAAAAAAATTGAAATTTTCCACTTTAATCATTATTCAAGTAGGCATTGACTGATTTCGCTTTTCATATATTAAGTTAGTTTGAAAAATTCCTAAGTGTTTTTCGATTTTCTCTTTGGAATGAACTATTTTTTTTATTGTTGTTGTTCGAAATTGCCTGCGTGTATCTGTTGATACTGCCGTACTGTTGTAAATACATAATACGAGTATGTATAAAGAAATCGGTAGGCATATGTTCATACATATATACATATGTTATAACGATAACATACACACGTACCTACAACAGTTTGTTTGAGTTAAATGAAGCGTTAAATTAATTATGATTTGGTTTTTCATCTCATTTTGATTTTGATGAATTACTTTTATCGATTACTCTAGAAGTCTGTGAATGTTTATAAAAAACATTATAAATCAATTATTTTAAGTTTCTAGAAAATAACTTACCTATATTAATGACGTAGAAAATGGATTTTATGATATTTCGAGACATTTAAAATTTAACGTTTAGAAATATGTGAAGTCACGATCAAAAGACTAACAACAATGTAATATCAAACTCAAGAGTTATACAGTAGTTATTGTGACAAAATTGGTAAAACATAAAGAATAGCACCTTAAAGTCATTAATTTCCGTTACAAATTTAAAAAGACATTTCTTGATAGCAAATTGTTGAGAATAGTTTTATGTAAGCTATTGAATTCTGCGCATTCATCAGTAAATCAGATTTGATTCTGCTTGCATGTACCTGATTTTATATACTGACAAAAACGTAGTGGTTGTTTAAAATAATAAAGTAACCTAACCAATGATCAATTAATGTCTTCCTTGCTATGTGTCATGAATTGAAATTTTGATAAGTGTATCTCGTATATGTATGTAATTTTGAATAGAACTAGGGAGGCTTGGTTTATATCCTAAAATAAATTTTAGTGGCTTATAACCAGATGAAGGATGGGGAGTTGAAATTAAAAATAACATAAGGACTCGAATAACATAAAGTGGTATTGATTTTGTTAGTTTTAAGGATTTTGCAAAGTTTAGTGAACATTCCGATATGAAATTGGATCCTTGGTCCGTTATATAGAATTGCTCGAATGGACCCTTGGAATGGGATTGGATATTTTGTGAGCTCGTCTTGGGATCGTTAAGATATATTTATTCCTATTATGTGAAACCATCATTGGGCCTACTATATCCATAAACACTTTAATGAAGTTTTCCAAGTTTTTCGAGATAATTGATTTTGTTGACATAAGGAAACATTCCATTATAAATAATTTGATATTCCATTGGCTTTGCTAGGTTGTAGCTTGTTGTTTACTTGTATATTTGTGTAAATCTAAACAGCTGTCAAGTGCTGTGAAGCTGAAGCTTTACAAAGCGTTGATCAGGTCCATTGTTATGTTTGGATGTGAAAGATGGACGCGACATCACATTTGAGAAAAGAATCATGCGGGTGATTTACAGCCTAAAACGCGAAGTAGATAGTACAAATAAGCTTTTACAATGTCGAGATGAGTACATGAAGTAAAATCTCAGCGAGTATGCTGGCTCGGTCACGCTTTGCGTGCTGATCCGGAACGAATTGTACAGCGATCTCTGAAAAGAGAGCCACCATATGGTAATCGCAGAGGTCGTAGTAGATGATGGTGGCTCCACGGTTTATAGAGAACGACTTGGCTTCTTCAGGTTGACTAAGACAGTTAGAAGACCAAGCGCAGGATCGAAACCGTTGGAGCCGGATTGTTGACTCAGTAAGAAGCCAGTATAATGGCCTTTATTATTATTATATATTTGTGTAGTCAATTAAACTAACCATCAAAATCAGGAACTAGTTTTAAAACGTGATCAAAATCTAATGACATGGTTGAATTTATTATTTCAGGACATAAGAAATTTGGTTTATAATCTTCCAACCACTTAGATTGATTTGAATGTAGGTGGGGCTCAGATTTTATAGAATCAGCAGAGTTAGAAGAATTTCCAGAATTGATTTGAAATATTTATTTAACTCAGAATGAGTTGTACTTTCCGAATTGCTCAGTACAGGCTTTGAAAATTTATATGTAAACTCAATTAACCTCAGTTTTGTTTGTAAGTGGATCCGATAATCGATGAGAGTGACAGCCCTAACTAAGTTTTAACTCTTTTCACCCTTTTTCACTCTTTTAACTCTTTTTTCAAAGAATTACTTAGATGTATTAAATTTATCGACGTGCTGTCAAAAATCTCAAGTGTATCTTAAATGTAATATACATTTTCAAGAAACCTTAAATATTCCAGAAATATCATCCCTTCCGTTTATTCTACAAACTTTTCAATTACAATAGCTCGATTTAATGTGTTTCT
The DNA here is from genome assembly GCA_951394425.1 of Tipula unca. Lineage (NCBI taxonomy): Eukaryota > Metazoa > Arthropoda > Insecta > Diptera > Tipulidae > Tipula > Tipula unca. The sequence goes on from OX596382.1 coordinate 94,606,806, forward strand.
TTCGATTGTATTTTACCAGTTTTACATTAAAATTGTCTAAAACTGAAAAGTAAAAAAAAAAGGATAAAGTTTTGTAAGCAAAACTTTTTTTAATACAATAAACAACTAATAGGCTTTTCTCGCAGCAAAACGAAAACTGATTTTCTTTTGTTCTGTAATTCCAACAACTACTGCTAAAAACCTCTTAAACTTGATAAAAAAGTGCTGTGGGGATGTATCTATGTACATATTAATTCTGTGCCATGGGTTTTCAAAGAAAAATAATTTTTCAATTTTTGCTGTGAGCAAAGCAAGCCGGAAAAAATTAAAAAGTCAACATTTTGTTGTTGTTGGCGTTTCTCGTTTTGCCTTGAGTAAAGTCCTTAAAAATAAAATTCCCCACTAAGGGCCCACTAAGTAATTTTTAAAAATTCGTCTTGTAAGAAGAAGGGTTGTATCTTGCTGCAATCAAATTTGTTTATCAATAATAATACAGGGTGATTTAAAAAAAATACAATGTTTTTGTCTCGACAATGGTGCTGGATAGAAGAAAAATATTAATACTAAAAATTAATGAGTGTCGAGAGGGTGCCGTCTAGTGAGGGTTTTGAATAATTTTGAAACTCATTTACTTCGTAGATATTAACAATTGTGATTCATTCAAGTAAAATAATTTACTCTTAGTGTAGCCTTCGACCGAGAATTTCGTTGCTTTTTTTATACATACACAAAAAGTCGCGTTTCGATATAAAATTTGTAACCTGAACATAAAAAAAAATACTATAGTAACCAAAAAGTTATAATGCCGAGAACTTTCCAAATAAATGGCGAGCAATTCGTTTTAACTTAGCCAAAAGAGTGCGTGTGTGATGGTTTAGGATGTTGAACTTCGAAAAGAATAACGATGATTAGAAGTCGAATATTGGAGTACAGAACAGTGAATAAAGTAAACAACGACATAATCATTTTAAATAAACAATAATGTATCTGTTAATAATATTTATTAAAATTGGTATGTTCTAAATAAATTTCTATTGCTATGGTACTGACGGGTCCATCATATGGTGCTCCGCAAGCACATTTTGAATTTAAATCGCAACTGAACTGAAGATGAATTAGGACTGTTCTCTTTTTGTCCAAAATTCTGAGTTGATACTATGACTACTGAAGCCAGTGGCAGTTTGAAGTTGAGCGAGGCCATGGGCATCATTTCAATGCAAGGCCCTTCAAGTTTGCAAGGTACAAATATTTACGTACATTTTGAGAAAAACTTACATATTACCTAACTAAGCATCTGCAGCACTCACCATTCATACTAATATTTACAATGCAAAGTTCATTTAGAAATCTGTCTCTTTCGAAGCGACCTGTGGATCTTAAACCAGTGTAAGCAACGTATCGGTATATATATATATATATATATATATATATATATATATATATATATATATATATATATATATATATAATATATATATATATATATATATATATATATATATATATATATATATATATATATATATATATATATATATATATATATTACAATCAACGAAATAATAATAAACATAAATATTAAAATTTCTTGATACCAATTTTTATTTAACCTTTTCAAGTACTCGCATATAGTAAACCGCACGAAAAAATATCTTGCATCATTGCCATACAATTTTTCGTGTGTTTTACCTTGTAAAAGCAGGGTCAGTCGACTAAAATTTAGTATCGAAATTTTGTTTTTTATATAATCTCATTTATAAATATTAATAAATAAAAATAAAAATTCTCGACAGATTTTACTCGACCTTTCCATGTACTGGCATAAAAATACACGAACAATTGTCTTCCATCAGGACTAGACAATTTTTCGTGTGTTTTACTATGTGTATGTCACTGAGACATAGGCAAAGCCTCGAACAACATGTTAACACTGAGGCAACTAAGCTGTTAAACAACACAGATATTGTACGCAGGCTTAAACGAACTAAACCTTTTGAACTGATGTAATTGCTAGTGTAAACAGCGTAATGCTGATCTAAAATCCACAATAACGATGTGGTTTAATTCAATTTATCAGACACCATGGAACACCAGTGGGAAGACGCCATAGATTAATAAAACATAGTAAATTAAGTTAGAATAAAATTGCTTATTAGTCCAGGTGACTAGATTGTAATAATTGTTTGTTTAAAATATTTAAATAAAATTGAAAAAAAAAAAAAAAAAAAACTATAATTTATGAAAACTAATATTTGCTTCATGTCGATGGATTTATGTTTTTGTAAATAAAACTTTTCTTGGGTGCTGATGAACGTTGTGGGTACTATTTAGCCCAATACGATGGGCTTTATGAATCAAAATATACAACAAAATTTATTAATAATTTTATTTGGTAATTCGTACTTAGTACTTCGTATTTGGTACTTGGTACTTGGTTCTTGGTACTTGGTACTTGGTAATTGGTACTTGGTATACTTGATAACTGGTACTTGGTACTTGGTTCTTGGTACTTGGCACTTGATACTTGGTACTTTGGTTAAAAAATGTAATTTGAAAAATAATACTTTGTAGAGGTAAAACGTAACAACAAATTTCATGAATAGTTATTTAATTTTAGTTTGAATGTTATGAAATCATATCTTAGTATTCCCTTAACTAATTTACAAATTTTATTTATTCCAAAATAATGTACCACTCTTAGCTGTATTGCTTTTATCCAAAATGAATTAGGTAGTTTTTTGGTTAACTATTGTAAAAGCAACAGAAAACACTAACCAATTTATGGTTGGCCAACTTTGACTAATATAATATTTACAAAATCGGCTTTTGTGGTAGGTATTAAAACTAAAACTTCACTATGCCACATTGTGGATAACTAAATTATTTTTTTACACTCTTCTATGACTAGAATAGGAATGTGATTCTTCATTTCTTCTCTGCTGTACCATCTTTAGGTCCCTATATGAAGGTTGTCATTTGTTATGAACCATGGAGCATTTACAATGCCGCTTAGGATTTTATTTTGAAATGATTGTATTATTTTACATTTGTCTTAATAGAACAATCACCAAACCACCATTGATTTTGGTTCGTTGCACTTAATTCACCAGCTTTTCGTCCAGTTACACACTGTGTTAGTGGCTCTATGCAGTTTGCCTACAATGTTGCTACATTTGTTTCTTCTGGATTTGGTAGATCTCTGGTGTATAAAATTTATACAATTGGTCATAGAAAGCTTCCTTGTGGTATTTCCGTTGATATTTTTTTTAATTCAGATTATTCTTTTTAATATTTTACCAGAACGTGTTGATCAGTAATTTAAGATTTAAGATCTGGTAAAACTGCCTCGGTAGATCTCGGTGTAGTTTATATTTCAGTCCTTGATGCCATACCTCGTCAAATACATGAGCTATACATCCAAGAATATACTATAGAGCGTTTATTATTTTATTTTCAAGTGTTCTTCAATTATATTTGTAATTCTGTGCATTTGCTCTATAATGGAGTCATTTTCTCTAAAGCCAAATTGGTGAAGAAGAATAAGATTTCTTTTTTTGTATTATTGGTTTGAGCCTCGTCAGCGGGAGTTTTTCGAATATTTTTGATATCGTTTCTGTCGTTAGATGGTTTATTTGGTTTTGGTATCATTAATACTCCTGATACCCATTGATCTGGGACACGTTTCAGGCTAAACACTGGCATTGATTATATGAAGCATTTTTTTGTTTTAATTTAAATTTGATACCAAGCTTTCTGCCATTTTCGAAAAGTGTTCTGCGTTCCTTTGTTTTTCGGCTTTCTTTTCTTTTTTAATATTCATTCTGTTTGACTTTCTAGTTCCTCATCGTCAGTAAAAGCTGATTGTTGTGTAAAGCCGTTTTTTAGCTTTTCGTTTTCTTAAGCATCATTACTTCATTACTTAGATGCGCGGTTAACTTCTTAATTTAACCCGCGTTAGTTTACTAACAGGGTGCACCACGAGATGATGACATTTTTGATGGTATATCGTGACCAATTGAACCGTTGCCCTTTACGTTCCTGATTGTAACTGCCAACATTTTAATATTTTGTTTTTAAAGTGCTTCAAAATAAATTATGGGTGTCTCGTATCTGCTGAATTTTTAATCAAAACTGCTCGGACCGTTAACAACAAAACCACTAACAAAATATTACACGAACAATTTACATTTAAGTGAATTTCATGAACATTTGCTTAATTTTAATTTGAATGCTACAAAATCAAATAACGTCGACCTTAGTGGCATTTCAATTAAGTTCATTAAAATGGTATACCCTTAGCTAAGCTACTTAGTCAAAGTATACCCTTAGCTAAGCTACTTAGTCAAAGTATACCCTTAGCTAAGCTACTTAGTTGAAATTACAAAGATTTATTTTAAAAGATCACCAAACTAAAATCTACTTGTAATACTTAACATAATGAAATTGATGATAATCTTGAAAATGCAAAAAATATTGATTTCTATTTTTAAGTGGATTCCTTTGAAGTATATATGACGCAATTTAGTGCGCTTATCAAGTACATATTTGATAAAAAAAAGTACAACACTGCAACCCAAGAATATCAAAAGTTAAAACACATAAACAAAAAAAACTTACGAGGAAATGTTTGTAAACAAAATGATAACATCTATCTATACTTGGCAGGATGTAATATTAATTTAATTTTTTGGCTATTTATCAGAGGTCATTACTTCTATGTCTCATTTTTGCTTGCTTATACACATATTTGCTTTTTGTTGTTGTTGTAAGACTGCAGGGCAGTAAATACCGATGTATTCGGATACCTCTTTCTAATATATTTTTTTGTGGTTGATCGATCGCACAAAGATATGTAAAATTTACACAATGTAACGCGCCATTTCTTGTTACATATATCTACGTGGTAGTAAGAAAATAAACAACAACACTAAGAAAATATGCCCTAAGACATATACACACTTATATTCCTTATATTAAAACCTTACGATTATCTTGGATACGGTATTTTTTATTTATGAAAAAGAAATCGATTTCAATCTGGGTTAGATGAATAAGCCACGTGGAAAATATGTTATGTTACTCGTGTGGGAACTGAAAATATTTATATTATATATTGTTCTCATAATACCTAACCTATATAACCTACATATATGTATAGTGTTATAGATACCATGTATTACATACATTTCAAAATATTATGACTAAACATAACTATAGATACGAGCACGAGTAGGAGGTTGGTTGTTCACATATTGTTATTTTTAACGCGAACTCATAATAATTTTGTAAATATTTATTACAATTAATATTAATGCTATTAATTTTTGGTACTAAAGTGGCATTCTGATACAACATTTATCGAAAATTGATGTCTTATATAGATGAGTCCATTTAAGAAAGTAATACGTGTTCAAACGTAATACGTTCAAACGGTACAATGTGTACTATACTTTCATATTTTACCAAATTTTAGAATTTTATATTTTGTTTAGAAAGAAATTCTGGAATTTGAACTAATGTTTGCGAGGTTAGCCCGAAAAACACGTTTTTTCCCACATCCCGGGAAGACATGAGCAAGAAAAAATGGAAAAAACGCATATATGTAAAATACGCAAATCATCTTTTTTCTTCCACATCTCTTCCAAAAGCTTATTTTCAAGGTATCGTTAACTCTATAAATTTCTGAAGATTTATTGCTTAAATCGTGGCGTCATTAAAAATTGTACCATTTAACAAGTAATTCGAGTATTCTTGGGTCTGTCTCAAATTACTCATGGTTGCAGGTTTATAAATCTTAAGCAAATTAATTTCAATTTATTCCTAAAAAGAAAATTAAGTTACCAATATTCATTCTGCTGAAAAACTAAAAAACTGTAAAATGTTTGAAAATACCCGGCTGTATATGTTTAAATTCACAGGGTATCCACGGATGATCTTTCTAAATCATCAAATTCAAATTCGCCTATCAAATCCGGGGGTGTCAGTTTTCAAATTTTACCGGAGAAGGGTAGCACATTTTGAAATCTTCCCGAGATGTTGAATTAACAACCCGTCTGTTAAAGGTCGAGTCAGCTAAGTCACGTCGTTCCACCGGAATCGCTCACCTAGAGAAAAAAGATGTTGTTAATATTAGGAACTTAGAAATAATAAAACAAAATTCTGATGTGTGCACTCTGCGTCACATAACTTTATCACCCAACCGTGTCTCAACATTTTTAGGAGTGTTAAATGCGAATTTATTAGGTCCGTTAAAACTACTGTAAATGCGAATTTCCCTCTGCAAGGTGGGTACATGATACAAAAAAAAATTCTGATGCACAAAAATTCATCACGAAGTTAGCTGTATATGAAGTTGAAATATTCACTACTCGAAATATAATTTCATCAGTATAGCCTTTGTTAATAACGAAAATATTATGACTTTTGACTGAAAACTTTTGTTTAACTATACTCAAAATGACAATTCTCTGTTTATTTACAAATAAACAAGCAACAAAACAAGTTGCTATTTTTGAATTTCTGATAAAGGAACATTGTTTTAGGCAAAATATGTTCCATGGAATGCATTGACGAAAAAATAGCAAAACAAGTATAATTTTCAGTTTTGTTAATGTGGCTATCCTGGTGAAATTTTATTCGAGTTGAGAATATTTCAAGTCAGATAGATAACTTCGTGGTGAATTTTTATGCACCAGAAATTTTTTTTTTTTGGTATTATACGATTTTATTAGAGCCGTCAAAACTAGCAATCGAGAATAATCTGGAAGTAATTTACGAAAAGCCCTTATGTTATCTTATTAAAATGTTAATTAATATTTTACGTTTCAAAACTTTCTATCCTCTAATCCTTTCCTACAAATTTCCACGAATATTTGTGAAAAAAAATTGATATGTGAATCGTTCGAGTTTTCTTGGGTATAGATTTTTACCTAAAGTCTATGAGACCAGCATTTAAACACAAGGTTGATAAATCAATAAAAATTACTTTAGGCAAATGAAGTAGATTACAAGTTTTCGTTGACAGAAAAATCAATCATATACACACATACCGACATTTTTCAAAAATGGTCAATTTAGATTCAGGGTTTATCGTTACTACGTAAATGTGATAAAGTAAAAAGGAGTAACAATTATTATTTTTTCTCCACATAAACTTTTAGTTTAATAGTCCCGAAAACTTAAAAAACCTGCCAGAATCACGCCAGAAATCACATTTTAGAAAACCCAAATATTTTATATTTATATACATGGATTTGATTGTGCTTGTATGGATGGATGATTTCTGGAAAACCCAACTTTTTATCATGGAACTAGTTGAAACAAACTATAATACAAATTTTGGCACAGTATCGTGTTTTGGAATACTCTGGCTAGAATCGGCCATAGAGTATCCAGAAAATATCAAATTTATGGTTTTCTGGAATAGTTGTATGGATGATTTCTGGAAAACCCAACTTTTATCACGGAACTAATTGAAACAAACTATAATACACATTTTAGCATATTATTGTGTTTGTGCATATTCCACATTGGCTAGAATCGGCCATAGAGTATCCAGAAATGATCAAATTTACGGTATTCTGGAATAGTTGTATGGATGATTTCTGGAAAACCCAACTTTTATCACGGAACTAGTTGAAACAAACTATAATACACATTTTGCAGCAGTATCGTGTTTGTGCATACTCTATACATTGGCTAGAACCGGCCATAGAGTACCCAGAAAATACACAATTTACGGTTTTCTGGAATAGTTCTATGGATTTCTGGAAACCCACTTTTTATCGTGAAACTAATTGAAACAAACTATAATACACATTTAATACAATACACACTGTTATCGTGAGTGATAAGACACTCCAAATATTTCAACCTCCTCGCTCCCTCAAACGTGTAGCGGCCACTACAAAAACCTCGTGGGCCATTGTCCCTATAACAAGAGATCATATATGAATCGTTTTGAACTCATTGACCTGCGGAGTCCAACAGAACATTGAAACTCTACAAGCGGATCAAGTATTTCCTTCACTCCGGTACTATTCAGGCCAATCATGCATATGTCATCTGCATATGCAAGCACCTGATTAAACTGGCAAAATAAGGTGTTGGGCTGAAGTATTTCACATGAGATTAAAAAGTATTCTACACAGTCGTAACAATTTTGTTAGCATTTCTAGGTATTTCAGGGCAGATCACAAACGTTTTTCGATTGATCGGAGGGGTGATTTTACCCAATATCATGTAGAACTGTAACTTGTATGCTGTGCAATAAGTAGTGCTATACCGCGATCATACTTCAGTCGGTCATCAAGCGTAACTTCGGTTCGCCATACTAATCGAATAACGTCGAAAAGACAATTCCACAAAGTATTCCCTCCGAATATGACGAGCTCCGAATTAATGCAGTCTACCCCAGGTTTTAATCTCGGCATGGCCTTAGTGAATTCCTCATGGGATGGATCCTTTATACTATTTTAATTTATCTAGAAAAAATATTTCGTAAAACTTTTTATCTTCACAAAAGTTGATTTTTGGAAACATAATTAACTGTTGACTAACAACGAATATTGGAAATACCAATGTTTATTTTTAAATCATGAAAGGGACATTTTAGTAAGATTTTTATGTCATTTTATGTTATTTCGTCGTTTGTATACTCGTACATATATATGCAAACAAAACAAATGAATTGTTTCAATAAAACCGATTTTAAAAGAAAGTGAAAACAAGAATATCTCAAAATCGTCACCTAATCACGTACATGACCTGAACAATAATCTCATTATTTTCTGCTCCTCCTTTGATACCGCACTATTTATTATATTTCGAATGTATTCGAATCGAAATTTTTCGTTATCGCAGATTTTACCACAGCATAATAAAAAGGGAGACGAGGAAAAATGTAAAATTGGGTTTCTCTGTTGCCGTTGCCGTATACAAATTGATTTACATTTTCGATGCAACCAAAGATACATCTCCATGTATATTTTCATATATACGAGTATGTATACATTACAATTTTTTTTTTGGTTTTCCAATCACGTGATTACCATAAATCTTCAAGTACGTATACGTTTTTTGTTCGATAGAAACAATTGAAACACAAACTAAATAGAATTATCCCATCATACCACGATGATATAGAATCAAGCCAATGCGATGTAAAAAAAAACTCATTTTGTTTTTATTAAATTACTAATAAGTAGTCGGTTTTATTTCATATCATTCACAAGTTATTACGCCAAGCCAAGAGGATTTCCAAGCCATGGGAATACGGCTGGACAATCACCACAAACACTCAAGTATCTATATTCATCACCTTTGCGTACTTCACATTGTTGCGTTTGGCATGCATTTGGTTGTGGTTTACGGCAGTTTGACCAATCGGATGATCTCATCGCTGACACTGGTATAGGATTTTTCATCCACTTTATTGCGTCAGCTGAACCCACAATAAATACATCATCAAGTTGTTGCAGATAGTCAATGAACCGAATATACGCATTAATGCGTACTGGATTCATCGAGAACCAAGCTGAATGCATGTAGAATCCCCATGGAGCCTTATTAGTATCGTATGCAGAATGGAAATTTTCTAAAATCCAATTGTAGATTTCGTTTTCCTCGGTTGGTCTATATATAGGAATAATTTCAGATATTTTTAATTCGATTACAATGTTGATATCAAAACTACTTACTGTGAACCACATCCATCAGTCATGCTGCAATGATATCCAGCCGTGTCGGTCCACATAATCATCGGAATAACCCATGGTCCGGGAATACTTGAAACGGGGCACGGTCCAATTACACAATCCTGTGTCGATCTATAATTTAACGTGTATGGCCATAAACCGGGTGAAATGTAATCTTGTGTTGGCCACGAGCAATCGTATAAAAAGTTAGCTTGTTGTAAAAATTTAAATGAATTATCACCCGACATTTGAAGGAACGGCAATCGAATGCCTTTCATATCGGCTTGTGAAATATTGGCAAATCTTGCTGTAAGTACCGTTTGTTCGCCAAATTCTCTGAATAGCATATCAACGGGCATATTTCGCCAATATTCCAAATCAACTTCATGCGTGATCGAATGAAGTGCGATTTCATGACCTTTTTGATATAATTCATGTACCTATATAGAAAAAATGTCAGTAAGTATTTATATATACGAATATAGGCTTCAATTAAAACTTACTTTATCATAATACGTATACTCATGAGATATATAAAATGTGCCAGCCACGGGACATCCATTCGAATTGGTACGATTATCGAACGCTTGGCGATAAAAGTCGATATTCAACGTTGTCACAGCATCGTCGAATGTGAAAAATACAAATTGTGGAGTTTCTGCGCGTGTTAATCCACCGGGTATATCCGTGCTGGAGCACCGACAATCAGGTAATTGACAAGTAGCTGGATAACAAATTGCTGCATCGTCAAATTCAACGGAGGCAGTTTCTATTAAACTTGTAAACACAAATAGCACTACTAAGCACAGTAAATATATTTTTCGACACATTTTGAAATGATCGATAGAACTGAAATATTACATTTTTTTTTGCGGTTTATATAGCAAAAAAAAAAATTCATTTTGATAAGTCACCAAAAACGATGTTTTAATGGAAATTAATTAAATTATATACAAATTAATAACATTATTTGATGATTGATATGATCACTAAACAGAATATGATAAACTTATATTCGATCGTGTTTGTATATGTGTGTTGAGACATCTATGAGTAATTTTCGTAAGTAAAATTAAATAATTTGAACCATCTGGCAAAGCATTGTATAGACAACATACATACATATCTGATAACGCGTATCATAATTACATTAAGATAAGGAAAGTAAATCAAAGCTATTAATATACGCGCCCCCTCTTCAAAACTAAATGACTGTCCAAAATATTTCTGTAACATATACTCGTAGATTATAGATATTTGGTAAGCTGCGTGGATACTTAATTATTGCTATCGTTAAATTATTCAATTTCCGATTCTGATAAAATAAATTTCTTTATAAAATGACGCGATTGAAAACATTTCGATTTGTATTATCTTCGCATCTAGACAATATTATCTTGTACACACTAGCCCATTAAAAATTATCGTTTTTGGATATTTTAACTCGTGTTTTTCAATATTGTATGAAAAACCTGTAATCAAAATTTTAGAATCACATTAAACAAGAATATTAATATTATTTGTCTCCGTTAGATTTAGCCTCGGTAATTACCAAATAGTTTCTAAAACACATAATCTATCTTTTGTTCATGGTCAAGTAACAAACATATTTTAATTTGAATTAATTAGAAATTAATTTGTTTTACTACAACGCAATGACGCAGGACGGCTTCAAATTTACATTAAATTGAAAAAATTTACTTTTCCATTCATACACCATTAAAGCAAGTTAGATTAGTACAAACTAAAATATACTTGTGGCGACATCTTCAGCTAAGCACTAAGGATGCAAATAATTAATTTCGTGGACATCCAGTAGCTTGCAAAACATGTCGATTAGCTCCGGACAAATTTAATATAGCAAAAAACCATTTTGATTCGATGATGGCTCAAGGGATGATACACCTATTTCGGCAAAAATGAAACCTTGCGGTGACTACCGAGCATTAAACATTGTTACCATTCCCGATCGCTACCCTGTACCCCATCTGCCCCAACAATTTCCACACCAATTGGATTATTCGAGTTTATTCGAATGACGCTTGGTTTTAAAAATGGAGCCTAATCTTTTCAACGATTGATGCATACGGTACTATTCGGTTTATCATTGGAGGAACATTTAACTCATTTAGAAATCGTATTTCAGAAATTATTGGAATTCGGTCTTATTATTAATGTAGATAAATGTGTTTTTGATAAACCAGATACATTCCTAGGACACTCAGTGAACTTCTGTGCTGTTCTGCCATCGGCAAAACGAACACAGGTTATTGCACAATTCGAACGTCCTTTAAATGCACAGCAACTTAAAAAATTTCTGGGTATATTGAATTTTTATCGACGTTGTCAAAGTATATTCTGCCAAATTGGGAATAATTTCCCTTTAAAAATGTCAGCAGTACAAATGTTTACCACTAAATTACAATTTGCTGTTAATTTATTATTCAATAAAATGTATTTAATGGGTCACGATTAACTCGCCTTTTGGATGATGACGAAGAAAACCGGCGCTATAATTTACGCATTAGGCATAATTATTTGCGAGATGCCTCAAACTTCCTCGAGATCCACGAAGCGTAGTTTATTGATATATATAGGAAGCCCTAGCATTTGATTTTGACATAAAAATAAAAAATTGATTCTTTTATGGAGCTGTCAACTATATACCAAAAGAAATTCGGGTTCTAGTTGCGCTGAGTTTCTTGGCTCATGGTAAACTGCTGTACATGTTTCATTTCCTTTATTTACACACTAACTAATTAAACTTTGTTTCTATATGTACATATATTATCGAATTTTGTAAAATTGTCAATGAAAATTTAATGCCGATACACATAAAATTTCCACAATCGCCAACGGAAATTAATAAAGTTAAAATACAGTAAGTGTTTTAACTTTTTAATAAGCAAGTTTTTCCGAACTCTAATAACTTTTCCATTTCAGATTCTATGAAAAGTTCAATCTTGCCGGCTCGGTTGGATCGCTTGTGCTCATGTTTCGATGTTCAGACGAGCAACTAGAGTCTAAAATGTATACCTTAATCGGCATTACTATCATTTAAAATATGTCCAATTCGTAAGAACACAGGTTCCATTACGTAAATTATTTATTATATACGAGTATTCAAGATTCAAATTATTTATATATTTTCGATTCTAATTTAAAAATTTTAAATGTTAATGATCCATATAATTATTGAAATTATTTTTAATTTCGATTTTGAAATATAATATTCAAAACTCCCATCTAATTCCCCCAAAAATATGCAGGGAAAAATAAACGTTAAAACTGCAATAATATGGAATTATTATTTTCCCTTTGAAAAAAATTCCCAATCGCCAGGATTCACTTTGGCGAAAACTAATTCCAAACTACTAGAAAAACATCAAAAATTCCCAATTCCCGGGGAAAACCAGAATAGGGCCGCTGGTGTTAAATCGTCGGTTAAAATATTAACCACAAATGTGATATGGCCTTCTATTAAAAAGGATGTCAAAGTAATGGCAGAAAGCTGTATTGATTGTCAAAGATCAAAAATAACTAAGCATATTAAATCACCCGCACGGGAAATTATAACCACACTTCAAGTCGTTTTACCAAAATCCACCTCGATATAATAGGACCGTTACTATAGTATCAAATAATCAACGATACTGTATCACATTGATAGATCGTTATACGCGTTGGGCTGCCACTGTAGCTTTCGATGTGTATTCAGTTTGGATTACACGGTTTGGCGTGCCAGCATGTATAGTTACTAACCAGATATCACAATTTGAATCCCAGCTATTTTCTGAATTAGCCGAAAATTGTTACTTGGCTTCGAACGGAAACGCACTACTGTCTATATGATCCGAAATGTAATGGCATGATCGAACGTTGGCACCGCACTTTAAAGGCAGCTGCATTGTGCCACAATCGTACAGTTTGGACTTTAGTACTACCAACAATTTTACTCGGACTTACGAACTACATTTCGTGATGAATTATAAGCCAGTCCGGCTGAATTAGTTTACGGTAGCTCACAGCGTGTTCCAGAACAACTATTCGAACCAAGTGAACATGAAGTTCCACAAACCGAATTTGTAAAAGCGTTAAAAGATCATATTAACCAAATTAGACCATGTATAACAACACGCCATTATAACGATAAATTACTTACGCAAAGCGCTACAGCCACCTTATACGCAACCTCACGCTGTTATTCAAAGATACGCAATTTTTTTCAATATACAAGTAAATGGTAAGCAAACAAGGGTCTCGATCGACCGTATTAAGCCTTGTTATTTAGAAAATTCTGAAGAAATTGGAAATGATTTTTCGCAAATTAGTACACCAACAGTTTAAAATACTCCAACAGTTTTAATTACACCAACGAAACAAGTTTCATTTGATATAGAACCAACCATTATTGAACAAGAAAAAGTTACAAGAGCGGGTTGAATTATAAAATTACCAGTACTACTCAAAGACTACTCTATTAATTCGTGAAATCACTTTGATTTCACTGTACGGGGAGTATGTGACGACATCTTTGGCAAAGCACGGAGAGTTCAAATAATTCAGTACTGTAGAAAATTAGAAGTAAATATATTGTTTTTATAAAGAGAATGTGAAGCAAAATTTATATTTATAAAAACAATGTATTTTTTGAAAATAAAATTAGTATGGTTAGTGAATTCGAGAAGTCGTTAAAAAAAAGAAAACTGCTATATTAAATAGCCAAATTGTAAATAAAATTTTTATTAATAAAACTAATTAATTAATTTTTAATTAAATGTATATTAACTAAATTAATAATTAAAACTCAAAATAAATTTGTAAATATCTTGTGTGCCGTATAGTTAATATCAAGATTATTTCATCTGATATAACTCAGAGAGATATAATAATCGAAAATACATATAGACCCCCAAATACGTAATACGATCAAATTTTTGAAATTTCAAATAGTTGGGATTAGTGACATCTATTATCAGTAATTTTAAGTAGATGTTAGTAAAGATTTCCATACGAATTACATAACTGGGGCTCATAGTGCTAGATGATGGGTACAAAATTTATTTTTGTGTTATACAGGGTTATATAATCAAAGGTATTGGCAACTTGACTCTACTGTAGCTTTATTGAACGGTTACAGTGTAGTAATAATCGCTGTCATTACCATTTGTTCTATAACTTGCTCTTTTTAAAGTTGAATAATATTGTTTTTTATATGTTTCATCTCAGCATTTATCAACTCATTCCCTTGTAATTAATTTGAACTTTTATGTTGTTTTATCTATAGAAGCCGGTGAATTTCTCTCAAGATTTCCATATATACCACCTAACTCGTAAAACCATACAAAAGAGAATTTATTCGTCTATGTCGTTTATAAGGGTTGTCGACGCTGCAATACAATAGGACAAACCAATTTCACCTGTAATCCTAAACCAAAAATTAACGCGGTCAAAGGTAGTTTTTTATCAACGTGTCGTAACAACCAAAAATGTATTTCTATAATCAATAATGCATTCGTTATGCCGATTTACCATTCCGTATGCTTTGTTAAATCAGATTTTCCAAACAAATAATGCAGAACGATAAACAAATTCTGTGGAATCGTAATTGCTGATGACCCCAGTAGCAATAAACCCCACGGTCTTGACTAAAAGCTATGGCTCTGATAATAATAAAAACTAATCGAAATGAATCGAAACTCGTTTACAGTAAATCCTTTAAACTTGCATACTGAAAATTGTGGACAAATACCTGAACATCAAATGTGCTCAAAATGTTCCTCCTGAATGATGAATGCATTATTATACTTTCATTGGTTGCCATGATGGTTGTGAGCCACTTTGTTCGAAATTGTATATAATATGCTGATTTGGGTCACATCTTTCATCAAACCGTTATTTCTTATTATAAGCATTATAGATATTAATTAAATGCGCATACAAGAGACATTGACTACACTGCCATAGAAATCAATATATACATACATATATATATATATATATATATATATATATATATATATATATATATATATATATATATATATATATATATATATATATATAATATATATATATATATATATATATATATATATATATATATATATATATATTTATATATATGTACTAACATTCAACTCATTATTCAAGTTCAAACACAATTTCTAGTTTTTTCAAATTTTTCTTAAACCACTTTAGATTGCGTAACAAATTAAACTTAAGAGCTTACTTAAGAAAATTCACTCAACATATTTCCAAAGCTATTTAAATTCAAATACGATTAAACATAATTAACAAATTTTAAAACTCAACTTTTGTTCATATTCCGCTGAAATATTAATTTAGATCACTCATTAAATTTAACTAAAGATTTTGTTTCAAATTTACTTAAATTTCGTTTTAAAGTGAAATTTAAACTTGACTTAAACTCTTATACCTTTAATTATAATTCAAGAACTATACGCGAACTCAAATAACACAAACTGTTATTTTCAACTTAATTTTTAATATTTAACTAAATTTTAAATGCACTCAAATTTTGTTAAAAAATAACTTTATTTTCTTATTTATCAGACAATTCATCTAAAAAATCTTTAAAAATTTTGGCTCAAATCCATACTAGGATTCTATTCTGAAATTTCACTTGCGCGAACTCAAATATAAGTAAATATTTATAATTTAAATTGCCCTCAAATAATTTATAAATCGCGTTAAAATTTTACTTCGTGGTACAAATTGTACCCTAACATTAATTTAAAAAGTTCCACTCAAAATATATATTATTCAAGTTCTACTCAATTCTAATAAATTTTTGAGTTTTAATTAATAATTAAATTGCACTCAAATTTGGTGAATTCTATCCGTTAAAAAGTCTGTTAAACGGAGTTTGTTTAAAATTTAACTCAACTCTATAGTACAAATCTCCTTTGAATTTCACTCAGAAAAATTCACTCAAAATTATCCCCACTTTCGATTTCAACCAATGTTGTTCGTTTGCTATTTTTGCTCGATATCTCTCTCTCTTTCCATGTGCTAGGTATTCTGAACAACCATTATAGAGAAAATGTATAGGCTCATGTGCATCTAGCCCTTGACACGATACCTAACGCCGTTGCTTAGGAGATGCTCATTGGTTTCCTAATATATTTTGAGTTAAATTAAGCAAATTTAAAAGTTTAGTAATATTGCTAACATCAAGCTTTATTCTAGATTTGCCGAATTATCTTGCAAAATTAGTTGTTTTAGATGCTTTCGATTTTATATAAGTTTAGGTCTTATTTCCAATCCATTCCACTTTCAATATGATTTTTAAATTAGTTTATTTCTAACTCATTCCAAATTTAAAATTTATTTAAGGAATTGCTTAAAATTTGTTGGTAAGATTGTGCCATGAATCTTGTTTTTAGTTGGAACCGATATAACTTACCTTTAATATTAGCTGGTCTAGCCAAAGTAGGAGTGGAGCTATTTTATACAATAGCAATTCCTTAGTTAAGCCATATGACAAATAATAATTTGAGGTTTCGATTTCCGGTGATGGCCAAAATTGACGGTTTTGACGGCGAGCCGGCTCTCCATGATACTAGGTTTTGGAATTGTGCGGCCAATAACAATACAAATAAAATACTGGATATGCAACAAGACTCACAAAGTAAACAACACTTTAGCGACACTGGTACCTTCGTTGAAAATTGGATCATGTTAAGTAATTAATGTTGTGATTGAAGAAGTAACTCTTTCTATACAAAAAGAGCTTTAATCGAATAAGTTGTTTCAGGAAGTAGAAAAGCAAATAATAGACCATTTTAGTAAAACCATAGGATATAATGTGTAAACAATTGCAATAAAGGAGTTGTGTGGTCTTTTGGGTGAATCTACATGATCTGCGAGAATTATTGCTTATTTTTGGTTCGTACCAACGTCGTAGAGGGAAGATTTGAACTATCTCACTTTCGATATACCTTTCTCCTGCCTTAGTTTTAACTCCAACTATTAGATTAGAAATTAGAGATGTAATGTAACCTACACGGTGGTGAGTCTTGAATAAAAACCGATAGTATGAAAACCGGGTAATCGGCCTAATTTCCATCACCGTAAACTGTTTTGTTTCCCAGAAACGTGTGGTTTATCGAAACTCCAAAGTATACAAATTTGCATAAAATTTGATTAAAAGGAACGAAAACATCTAAAATATTGAAATGTTTAAGAAATTAAACATAAATTATAAACAAATAGCATTATACAGGGTGTGCGGGTTTACGGTAGTAAATCAAACGATTCTATTATTGACGTTGGCAAAAGCGGGTTGTACAAGTACTTAATAGATAGACTCAAAACAAATTGTGATTTAGGAACAAAACGAGATGTTGAACAGGATCACGTATGAAACGAGATGTTTCAAAACAAGATAAACACAAAATAGTGGAATACGAGTAGAAATTTTGCTTAATTGATTATGATGAAATTTGACATGTTGGTTGAAATTGAAATTCAAAAATGGCTTTTGGATAAGTTCTAAAATATGGTCAACTGGAATGGAACTATATAGTCTTTGTCTTAACCGTTTATGAGGAAATTCGAAATGTCGGATGTGAATGGGATTCTTAAATGGTTTTTGAATATAGTTCTGGAATATGGGCAACTGGAAGGGAACTAGGCTTCTAAAAATTTATCATTTAAATTACCTAGCCTATAGTGATGGCCAATACGGTCCAAAACGCTATTAGAAAATAGCCATCCTTACAAAAGCATTTATCCAAAATTTCTAAAATGTATTTATGTTGACGGCTTCCCGCAATAGCTAACGCCACCACTTCGACTTGTTCACTTCTGGTGCAAGGACCAGCAGAGTCGTCTCTAATGAATAAGCTCCAATTTAAATAAACCAACAGTAATTATTTTCTCTAATGAACTTTTATATTTAGTGCTGCCAAAGTACTTTTTGGGATGCAATTTTGCCTAAAATCACTCATTTTTTATTCAATTGTTCTTCTTAAGTGATATAATGTATAACAAAAAATACTATAGAAACAATTGAATTAGGTGTGAACAGATCTTTTTTTCAAAATTAAAATAATTAATCATAAAAATTAATTAAACAATTATTATTTTAATTTATTTTGTGCTTTGCAATATTTATATATCCGATGTTTTCAAAATACTAAATCTATTTAAATAATATGTTGAATCTCGTCTAACAAGAACAAAATAATTATTCACAACATAAACATGAAGAAATAATTTGTCAGTATGATTAACGAAAATTTCGGGGATTAATTGGATAATTAATATATTAATGATGAATCATTTCCCATTCCCAAAAAAAAAAAATAAAAATAAATTAAATTTGAAATAAGAAAACTAAATGAATCTCAAATATTTGTGAATATATTTTTTAACAAGAAATCTTGAATAAATTATATTTAATGAATTAACTAGAATAACATTAATAGTGATATTCATTTAATGTTCAAAGTGGTTAAAAATATTATAAAATTGCCTAAGTGATACTAAATCTAAATTGCTAAAATATTAAAATAAATTTATTTCAGAAGTTTATGTCGTGTAAATACAAAAAACATGAATAATTATTAGCGCGTTTCATTCTGTTATAATTTACAAAATGAACATTTTTTTATTTTGCCATTCGTTTTTGTTTAAATTACGCTATCAATTACATTTCACATTGACATGAAATAAATTGCATGAGGTAGCATTTCTAAAAACATAAACGAGAAAAAGGCCCTTTATGTTATTTGTTTATAATGTCAATACTCTCTAACTATTTATTTTAAGTTTTACCATTATCTAGAGGTGAACGTAAACATTTTTTAAATAATATTCTTAAACATGTTCGATATCAAATATTTATGATTATATTTCACAGAATAATTAAGAATTTATGATGTCGGTGATATATACCAATAAAACTATGACATGGAAAGTACCAAAAGTTTATTATGACTTCAATGGCGAAACCTGACAGAAAACTTTCTGGTAAATTTAAAAGCTATTTTTGGCCAACGGTTAATCCAAGCCAGTATGTTTTTATGTTAAACCAGAAAGTTTTATTTATTTTAAAACCTTGTTGAAATAATAATAATAATCCCAAAAGATCTACCTTAGACTAAGACTTTTATACTTATTTTAGATTAGCGTTAAAACGCCTAAATGCTTACTAAAAGTTTGTAGAATATAAGTAAAACCTTTATACGCATACATATATAGTCGCATGAAGTTCCTACTAAATGCTTGTATGTATTGATTATATAATTTAATAAAAGTTAGTATAAACTTCGCACGTATAACATGATTCGTACAATGACCGTAGTAGAGTAAACACATAAAATTTTTGGTGTGGTGTTGAAAAAAAAAAAAAAAAATTACTTATTGAAAAATAATAACTTGTGCTGCAAATAATTTAAATAAATAATGATTTAGCGGTTGATTGTACAATGATTGATACATTCAATAAACTACAAAATCCGTCTCAAAAAGATTCTGCTCTTCCTGGTTGGAGTTGGATGGGAAAATTTCAAATATGAATCATTCAATTCCAACGCTTCAGAAAATTACGGATGATCATTCATCGCAATTGGATTTCTTGAAAATTAGACTGTCGAAGGTTGAAGTTCAAAGCGAATATCTCATGCAACAATTATTTTCAAAGGACATTGTAATTTCCGGTTTACCCATAACCGACTCATACAATTTTGTTGTCAATAAAATTACCAAAGTTTTTAATCTAAAAAATGATGATATCGACAGCTATTTCACAAAAACAGTTCAATCCAATGACAAAAAGAATGCCCATCTGTTAATTAAATTTAAACACCAATCAATAAAAAATGCTGTAATGTCATCTCTAATCATGAAGGGGCATAAAACGTTGCAGTAAGTTATACCAGAGCATCAAGATCCAAGTACAGCCTTAAATATCAGTAATCGCTTGAGTAAATTTTTCTCTAATCTGTTATATGAAGGCCACAAACTTGTAAAGCTTAATAAAATTAAAAAAGTGTGGTATAATGGTCACATATTTGCGAAGTTAAAAGGCAATTCTAAATCAATACTTATCACCGATTCATCGCAATTCGTAGTTGAAGAACAATAGGAACTGGACTTCATGTTTTTTCAATCACCCCATCAGAATTAACATGTATTCTAATTAAAAAATTTTGAAAATTTTTATTCATAAGTGCACTCTTTTGATTAACCATTTTTCACACTATTTAAATTATAAAATCTTGCCACACTTCGAGTTCAGTTATAGTACCTTCGATTCTTTAAACAATATCATGCACAAATTGAATAAAGGAGCAGCCAAAGGACCTGATAATATATTCATGAAATCTTTATTAAAAATCAAAAATATTATTATTCCGGACCTCGTAAAGCTATTGATAAGGGCACTTTCCCAAATACACTAAAATTAGGTAAAGTTATACCATTATTTCAAAATGGTAATAAATTGAATCCATCTAATTATAGACCTGTTTTCGTTTTAAGTTGTTTTTCCAAAATTTCATGATAAAATCATTCATGATAAATGTCTCAAAAGTTAAAACTGGTGTTCCTCAAGGGTCCTTGCTTGGTCCTCTTACGTTTATTTTTTACATTAATGATATGTTTCAAATTCTGTTAAATGGGTCTATGACTTTGTACGCCGATGATGCGGCTTTGGTCTATTCATGTGAGGATCCAGAAGAATTACTTTGCCAAATGGAGCAGGATCTAGTGAATATTAAACCATTTTCTAATGGGCTCTACTAAAATACCGCAAATAAAAGTTACGAAGTACTTAGGGCTTTATTTGGATGAATCCTTAAAATTCAGAGATCATTTGCAATAAAACGAATAACACCTTTCATAAATGAGCACATTGCATGGATGTTTTATTTTTCGTTTATTCACTCCCATCTAATATTTGACCATCAACAACTACGAATAATCTGTGAAACTTGGAAATACTTCAAAATCGTGTTATGAACTTACCGATCATATAACCTGCACCAAACTGATTTACTCCATCTCAGTTTTACCAATCAAAATCATAAATTTAATTTGGTTAATGAAGTTCATTCATATCTAACTCGTTCTCAGCAAAGAGCTGATTCTTACATTAATAGGTGCAGAACGGTAAAAGCGACAAGAAATCCATTTTATAATATGTATATTAATTTACCAAGTGACTTAAAGTCACAGAGTAAAGAACTATTTATTTCTTAAATGGAACTCACAGTTACCAGTATAAACGATTCCGATTCATTGATTCCAATTTGATTCTGTATATTGGTGGTGGTTTGGAAGTGGTGGGTGTTGAAAGATTGTAAAGTAGTAAATAAATAAATAAAGTAATTAGAATAAAAGTTAATATTATAGGTTATATTTATGTATTTATAATTATTTATATAATATTTAATTACTTATTATGTAAATTAGGTGTAAAATATTTATACAATCCAGGATACATTTTTGTTATAAAATTGTTTGGATTGCTCTCTGAAATGAATAAATAATTTAAAAAAAAAACTGTTAGATTCATCTATAAAATAAGAGAATCTGTTCGATTATTTTAAGCTAAGTTTAAATTTATAGATGGCTTCGTTTCAGGGTCATACAATTCATCGTCTGCTATCAATATCTTATCAATTTATCACACATCATAATCTAAGTAGATGTTTCAAATAAATTGAATTCATTTCACCTTTGTGTTAAGCCGATTAAATTACAAAAACAAAAAAAATTAATGATATAGAATATATAGTGAACTTTTTCATTTAAAAAGAAAGTATATATTTTAAAATCTTCTTTTGTTTTACAAATAAAAACAAAACACAATGTAAAAAATAATAAATAAGATTGAGGAACAGCAAAAAATTATCAACAAAAAAAAAAAAACTAAGTTGTTTGTACATTTTTTAGATATACATTTTTCCATTAAACAATCTAGCAACAAATACTTGTAGAGAAAAGAACTGAACAAATAAAAAAGAGGAAATTCATGAAAATTAAATAAATAAAAAAAAAATTATGTTCACAAAAAAATTCTTCTTCTCTTCAACAATAAAATAAAAATGATAATAAATTCATTCTGTTCTGTGCTGTTTTTCTTTTTAATTTAAAATTATTTTTCGAGAAAATCAAAAAAAAAAAAAAAAAAAAAAAAAAAAAAAAAAAAAAAATCGCGGTATTCTTCGCGATTTTTGTAACTCTCTTTATTCTTTCGACAATATCAACTTGTCTTTTTTTTTGTAATTTTTTTTATTTTCTTATATTCCGATGATTTATTATATTTTCATGAAAATTTTAACTTTTTTTTTATACAGAGAGGCTGTGTGGTTGGAACTTGGAATTGTGGTTTGTGTTTGGCAGATGAGAATACAAGTGGAATGAGTTTTCGGTGTTATATAGCAAGATTCGTAAATTGATATGCATAAATATATATATATATACTTCTCTTAGGTTGGGCAAAATATTTAATACAATAGCAATGTATATTAAAGATGTCAATGATAGAATGTATACAAAAGTTTCGCTGGCACGGAAATGTTTGTATTGAAATTATGATGACACTGTTAACAGGTGCAAACGGATACCGATTTAAAATTGTTGCTTCTCTTGGATAATCAAAAGGTCAGACATGCTTTTATCTAACCCAATCTTATTAAGTCAACGTGACAAAAATACTATGATAATCGAAACATTATGCTTAAAAATTACCAGCCAATTTTTAAAATGTATAAGGATTGATGACTGTCACTGGGGTGACACAAAAATGATTACTGTGGCAATTTAAATGTTTTGTCTGGTGAATAGTCCTTAATCGGTGTCTAGATATATTTTCGGTTATTTGACGAGATCACCCTTTCACGCCGAAATAGTTTTAATAGCCTTCACTAAAGATTAAGTTATTTTTCGCTTACCGACTAGGAACACAGCTTTGGTGTATATAAACATTAACAATTCTACAATTTAAAACAACAACATAAATCAATATAATTATAAATTTGAAATAAATCGCATGTATAATTTACAATTGGTGAAAACTTGGTTTATACGTCTGAACAACAAGAAAAAACAGCACGTTTTTTCTATTATATTTTACAACATATTGCAACATAAAGTTAATTTATTACGATGTTAAGGTAAAAACTTGAATTAATCAAAACTGTTATATAACAAAACATTTGATCTGTAAAACTAGCAAGTTTTGACAATAAAAATTGAAAAAAGGCCCTAAATTCTATTATTTTAATTATGTTGTATACCAAAATTTGAAACACTTCGTTCCGTTAAATTGTATTTTTGTTTTTTAACAATTAGTTAATATTATGTTATCACAGCATTTTACTGTCATCTATTGGCGAACATAGAAAATAGATTCCTGTATGCTTTGTTTTGTTTCAATTTATTTTGATCAGATTGTTTTAAAAAAAATTTTCAATGCATTCATTTTAAGTTTTTACAAAAAAGAGCGGTCATATTTAAAAACTAATTAGAGTTGGGCGGATCACTCCACGACTCATGGCCACCAATGGACCCACGATACAAGACCCGGAAAAACACATTCGTACACATTAAAAACACACAACCTTGATTTCACCATCGGGAATTGAACCCTCGAATATCAAACTAACGTCTGTCTAGTCTGCCAGAGGGTCATAACTGGCAATGTCATGGCGAACGTTCACACCGACAGATCAAATCTACTCTCAAGGTTCGAGGCAACAAAATGAATTGGATCTCAGAAGTACCAGTCGTTTTACGTGGTATCGGTAAACAAATCGACATTTTTGTTCCGAAATCACTCGACAACTGCGATAACGTCTTGGTCAAGATTAATAAAATTCGAACTGGATTAAAAACCTCATACGATGTACCATACAAGGTTAGACGCCACAAGCAATATATTGTCTGAATTAGACAAACCACAATCAATCTCGAACGATACATTGAAACCAGCATACGGTATTGTCAAATCAGGTATTCAAATATCAGTCACGAAATGATATAAAACCGTTCGATTTGTAGTATAATACCTCAAATTTTATGATTTTCCGTCTGCGAAGGGAGTGATGTACCAGCTCGAAACTGTAACAATAACCAAATTAGGTAAGTTCAGTGGCTGATTATACCTAATTTTTAATTAATTTAATCTGTGGGGTAAAAAATAATAAAAATTCCCGACACCAAAATTTTATCGAACTTGTCAAGCTCTCACATAGTAGAACACACGAAAAATTGTTCAGCGCTGGTTCGGGACAAAATTTCGTGTGATTTACTATGTGAGTATGGCGTCGAGAATTTTTTTATTTTAAATATTATTTAAATTTTATTAAGAATAACATTTTGTTACCAAGTTTTAGTCGACCTTGGTCATATAAAATACGCAAGATTATAACTTCCATTAAAAATAATCTAAGGATCTCTGATTATGACCGTACCATAAAATTGAGTACATCCCGTTCCATGCTAAGGCTAATTCGAGTTCAAGAAGGCTATAATTAATTACAATATTTTGGCAATATGTTTTGATGGATGACGAAAGGTACGTTTTGTCTCTAGTTCGTTGACACGATTCAGCAGTAAAATGTTGGCCTGATTAAGCTTTAGTTACACTATACCCTAAAGCATGGAACAGATTTTTTTTAACGTTCTGTTTTAGGAAATTGTTTTTGCTCCGGTTTAGTACCGGGACGGAACCGATTAACATTCTTAGTTATACATCTATTATTTTGCTCTTTTAAATTAAGATTAATGCAAAATTGTAACAAAACAGGTTCATTATATTGTTTTTGGAACACAAGCCTTAATAATCAACAAAAATGTTTGTGCCCGCGATAGAAAGTTAAAAAGGATGTTTCTGTTTATTAAATCTATTACGATTCGTAAATATTTCGCTTTATTACGGTTTAATGTTCCGGTTCAGTTCCTGTTCGAAGCTCTGGTCTAAAGATGCTATAAAGGAGACTAATCAAATCAATGTTATTTCAGAAGATCTAAGCTGACCGGTTTTGACCTAGTCAAAAATATTTGGAAATACAGAAAAGAAAAATGGCGGATGAGATAAGATTACAGAACATATATGCATTTTAAATGGAACAATATTGCAACCAAAGTCGGAAGCTGTGTAGAATATCATTATACGGCGTAATCTACCTCGCCCATCCCTGATTATGGCTCTACAATAATCCCCATAATTAATTTTCTACATGAAATTCCACTTCACCCTATTGATTTATAGAAACAAGCGAAAATTTTATTTCACATCTGGTTCGCTTTAAGGTGGCCCAGAAACAACCGAAAAAAGAAGAAAACTATACTATTTATATACTGATTATAAGAGACTATATGCCTGTTAGAGCCAGGTGGATGAATATCAGAAATAATGAAAAATTATATTTTGGTATCTAAACACATGAACGACACTTTATAATTATATTGTGAAATTTTCCAACCTTAACAGTTTTCACATTTTCATTTGGATAAAAGTTTTACTTTTAAATTCTAAAAAAAATACACCTGGGTGACTGGAGTTTTTTTTATGATATGTTGTTATTGCGTTTACTACATAGGATTTAGAATTTATGTGTTGGTTCAATAATTATTCAAACGTAGATCCATTTTTGTTGTTTTAAATTTTGTCATTTTATTTATTGTATGGAATGAAATACGAGCTACATATATAGTAGCGATGGTAGTTATGGGACTATACGAGTATATACATTTCAATTTTTATGTGTTATTTATAGTAGAAATATTTTCCGGATCAGATCAAAACAAGCGATTCCTAGTAAATTATTGGCAATAAAATTTACATAGTATAGGGTAACGTCTTAAACCTGTAACTAAATTGTTGCTCTATGTGTAGTGCGGCTATTCTATTTGAATGGAGAAAACAATTTGTTGTAATATTTATAACCATTTACAGACACAAAATAAATTTTGCATATTTGGATTTTTCTCCGTTTTCCTCAGGTTTGATTTTGAAGATTTTTTGACCACAAAAAAATACCACTCTTCAAAATTTTTATATATTTTGTAATTTGATTTTACAAATTTCAAAATATCAAAAGAAATTTTTTTTACTGATTTTCAAACAAAATTTTAGGTCTAAGAATTCAACAATTTTCAATTTTGAAGTGTTTGAATTTTGAGTATTGGCAGAGCCACCTATATATACAGAGCCCTAAGGTTAAAAATTGAGCTTTTTCTAGAGGAACTAAAATTGACGAAAAAAACATTTTTTTCATACAACACATATGAAAAATTATATTTTATTCGATGCGATATTTTTCAATGAAAATGTCGATGGATTAAGTATTTTAACATTGAAATAGAATCTACAATTATCATTTTATAATTGATTCAAAGCTTGATCAAAGAAGTTGTTTAATTTTTGATATATTTATTAATAAAATTTATAGAAAAAAAAAGCATTTCTCCATTGAATTGATATAAATACACACAAATACCAACGCAATAAAATTAAACTGCAAGACGAAAAGAGAAAATAGTAAAAGTGTGGTTATGTTTCCTTTTGAATTATATTTTTGTGAATAAAATAAAATACTTAAAGGGTATTTCAATAAAAGCTGCATGATTTTGTTTGAATAAATCTCAATCTAATTTCACTTCAATTTCAACGTAAATTTTGGATTTTAGATTATAAATGGAACACCATGACTATCACAGTTCTTCTGGCACGGTTCCATTTTATTTTGGTAAAGTTTTGTTACGCATTTATGCATAATTATGGTTCTAAATAAATTGTGCAGCTGTTATTGGAACTCCCTATGACATGTTGTAAGTTGTCAATATCACAATTTTTTTTCTATCGATCGATGTTTATGTTCTCTTTTTAAATTTTACACTATTTCGTGAATTCAATTTTGATTTTTTTTTATTGCGATCTCAGCCTATTGGAATAATTTTGCGCTCTATCCCTTTTCCGATTTCGCTACAAGGTAATGAAATAGAAATATGTGGTGATACATTTTCAAATGTATAAAAGGAAATAGGCATGCTGCGATCGCAATAGAAAAAGCGAAACTAAAAAAAAAATGTGAGATTTAATTCTTAAAAAAGAGACAAAATCATCGATCGCAAGGATGACAATATATGTTTTATTTGTTTATGTTACCTACACATTCAAATAAATTCATGTTTACATAAATATGATAAATTCATATTTAATTTTGATTTAATGTTTATTAAATTAATAAAAGGTTTAAGGTTCTGACTTTCAGATATGTGATGCTTCAATATAGAATCAATTCCACAAAGTGTTTATCGAAATGAAAGATTTAACTTTTCATTGATGAAAAGTAATTCGAAAATGGTCATTTTTACATTGATTCTTATGGGATAATGCAAAAAGTAGTTCCTCTAGAAAAAGCTCGACAAAAAAAATGGCTGATCCTTACGGCTCTGTATATATAGGTGGCTCTGGTATTGGTTCCAATCAGTAAATCCGGTTTATCTACAATAAGCCAATCACATTAATACAATCTGATTTTTTCAAAAATAATTTATACGGATTAGGTTAATTTGGAAATTTTAAAACTTTCAAAAATTACGTACTTTATTTAGGTAATTTTTAAAATATTTTATGGAAGAATTAAAAATTTATAAATTTAGTAAAACAGGTAAATCTAGTTTATGATTTTTTACTGTTCATTTTTACACATTTATAGAAATGTTTAGTTTTTATTATTTTTAACATTTTTTTTTTGTTTAAAGTTTAAACTATGTATATAAAATGCTTTCAACTTTAGAGATTTCATTTTAATTTTAAATTTACAGATATTTAAATTTTTGGTTTTCTAAAAAATGATTTCAAATGAAGTTGTGCGGCGAATTAAAATTAAAGCGGGTGCCGCATGAGGTAAAAGTTAAATGTAGCGGATGTCACATGAGGTAAAAGTTAAATGTAGCGAATGCCACATACTCCAGATCGATCAACGGTATCGAGCCGGTATTATTATATGTCACTTGGATCGAGGTTGATAATGGTTGGTTTTAAATTTTCAAATTTATGATGGAGATTTTGCAATACTTCGTACGGCGTCTCTTTACTGGTCGACGGATTAAAAAATTTACCCGGTAACCAGCCTTTAGTGTTCAATGAAACCGCCCTGTTGATCCAGCGCCTTCTAGTTGGTTTCTGCCATGTCAGGACGTTTAATACTTACAGGAGATTTTTTCACGTTTAATATTTGAATTTTCTCTTTTAGGTAAAGTAGAGATACACTTTACATTTCAAGCTCATCAGATTGTTTCAGTAGGTTAACATTTTCATCCGCAGTTTGCCTGGGTAATGGTTGAAACGTTTCTTCTAGGAGTCTCGCAAACAAGTCAGCTTTTTGTTTACCGCTTCGAGCCCAGCTTCTATCCTCATTTCTAATTGGTGCCGTCGAATTTGTTGGTCTCTTACGTGCGTTCGTTGCTTTCCATAAGAATTATTCGGTATCTTTTTGGCTAGTAAGTGACGACAAATATGTACTAGTTGATTCATTCTTAACTGTTTTGATCAGAGATTTCAACTTGTTACATAGGTTATTAAGGACGATTTTATTTGCCTTGGTTCGATTTATTTGCCAAGACTTCCGATCTTTACGTTTCTTTGCCGCAAGCTGACTTACTTCAAGTGGATAGTTTTTATAGTTGTTGTTATTTGCGTATTTGAAAGATGTACTTTGCCACTTAGCTTTTATGTTTTCTATTAGCCTTTCTACTTCCTCTTCGACTTGTATAATGTTCCTTATTGGTGCTTGAATATTGATGTTTTGTTCTAAAAATTCTCGAAAATTTTTCTAATTGGTATTCTTATTGGACAGTCTCGCTGTGGTTTCTTTTTCAATTATTGTTTCATTGACCGTCAAAATAACAGGAGAGTGGTCCGATGTAAGCTCTTCATTATTTTCCAAACGAATATAGTTATCTGATATACCTTTTGTCACATAAAAGTCTATAAGATCCGGTATTTTGTTTAAATCTGTTGGCCAGTAAGTTGGTGAGCCACCAGATTGAAAGTCATATTTTAATTTTCTTTTCCTGCTTCAAACAACTCTCTCCCTTTTGGTGTGTCATTTAAGTCCCCACCAATGATAAAACAACCTCCCATTGTGTTAAACAGATTCATAATCGTCTCTTTTCAAATTATGTCGTGGTGAACAGTATATTGATGATATATTTATTTTTTTGTACTTTGTGCGAGTTTTGATAGGTTTAACTTGCATAGATTCACTTTCAATTTTTAATTCTTCGTTGTGTTTTATATTCTCTTTAATAAGAATGGCAGATCCGCCTCTTGCTCTCTCTGATGGATAGATAGCATGGTAAAATCTGTACCCACGTATTCTGGCATATGAGTAGTTAATAAAATGGGTTTCAGAGATTATACAAATATCAATTTTTTGTTTAAATAGAAATATTTCCAGCTCGGGAATGTGTTGGATCAGCCCATTCGCATTCCAAATTACTATTCTGATCGTTGGCAAATTTATTTTTATTTTTATGTTCTAGTTTCTCAACTGTTCAATTATGAGTTTATTTGTCTCAGCCTGCTCATCAAGTTTTTTATTTAGAGCATCTATCACGATGCTTCACGACATCTATCAAAATTTGGCCGTCGTTGCTATCTTTTGTTTTTGCCTCTCGACCTTGGGTCACCTCTGCATATGATTCTTTTCCTCGTAAAAGATTGGTCAAGGCTTTACTAGCAGGGTTTCAACTGTTTATATCATACTTTCTAGCGCGATTTCTTATATTTTGTAACTCTTTAGCTACCTCACAGCCATGGTAATTATAGCAAGATGTTGGCCAGAGTTATTAAATTAAAAAAAACAGAATTAAGAATTAGTGTTTTAGAAATTTTTGGTTCTTGCTTGTTTTACAGTTGTATAGTTTGACGTAGAATTCTTGTAATTTATTAAATAACAGGATTTTAAAAAATACTACATTTTATAAATTTATGTAGGGTTGTATGTTAAAAAATGTATGGCTGCCAAATTTTAAATTTTAAAAATATATACAAGTTTAAAATCTCTTAACTAAGCATTTAGCGATTTACTAAGTTTGGATAATTTATATAATAATTTTTAGAATTTCTAAGAATTTTGAATATTTATGATATCAAATTAAGAATTTTTCAAAATTTTAATGGAAGACCGAAATAATTTTTTTACACATGTTAGAACTTATATTTAATTTGTTTTATTAAATATATAAAAACTTTATATAAATGTTAAATTTAACTTTAATTTTAATATTTGTTTTCCACACTTCACGATACTAAAATTACTAAATTTTACATAAATTACAATATTTGTGGAACTAATATTTTACATATTTTAGTAATTTGGATCGATTTTCAAAACCGAAATTTTGGAAAGGTTATGAAATCTAGATTTTTAACGCCTGATTAATTTATTAATAAATTATAACTAACACTAATTTCCATTAAATCAAACTTTGCAATTTTGAATATGGTGCATTAGGTATAAAGTATTTAAAGATCTTCTCGAAATTTATTTTTGGTTCGATGATCTTAAAAATTTCTTTTGCAGTCCTTGAATAAAATTATTTTATATTAAAATATTAAAATTAATTTTTATTATAAATATGTTAATAGTTTCTGAGTATTTTATGTTGAGTTAATATTTAATATTTGTTCCGATCTGGCTTTCCTGCTGTAATTTTTTAGCTACATTTTAGATTTAAAATTTGTTGTTCTTTCGTCAACGCCATGTTTGTAACTGAATTTATATAAAAACAAACTGTGTCATCGAGACATTTAAAGCGAGTACTAAATGACATTTATTGAAATTTGTAAAGAAGTAATAGGTTTTGAGAAATTTGAATTCTGATAAAAAAAGATATTTGGGAATCTAAAGTTCAAATTTAATAGATATTTTATACGTATGTACACATACCAAACTATTTCATTTAACATCATTCTAGTCATAATATTTAAAATAAGTATATGTATATATTTTGTACAATGTACTCGTACATATAGAGGCTAAAATTCTCAAAGTAATCAACAAAAAGCTTCAAAAAGAATTTAAAAAGAAAAAAAACACAAAAACAAACTTAAATGATATTCATATTTCATCTTTAATCTATCTTACTTATTTTTTTTTACATTTCTTGGAAATAAAATACAACGGGGTTCTGACAAAGTTTTCCTTTTCACTTAAGAGTAAAAAATAATTTCTAACGAAAACAAATTCAAAAGTACATTTTTCTCTCGGCTTACTCTCACTTCATGTCTATAATCATGTAAATATCTTGTAATCCTTTTTCAAGTTTTATTTCTCAAACTTTGTGTGTTATTCTAGATTTTTTGCAAATACTCGTTCATACATACGTATATACATACAGAAATAGATATTATAATAATTTTATCAGAAATCAATTTTAACAAGACACATTATGTTGGGATGATGATGATGATGATGATGAAACTTTCTTCATAAAAAACAAAAAACAAAATTAAGTAGGAAGCCTGATTTAAAAGAAAACTACATAAAAAAAGTAATAACAACAAGTAAATAAACAAACTGTAATTAAAATTCTACTTTGTATTATCTACAGCATGTATATGGTATATGTATATATATATATATGTTTATTCCGGACGTTATACATACTCGTTAAAAAAAGCCCAACAAAAATATGATGAGCTTTTTTTATATTTTGTGTAATTTGTTTATTTTATGTGATAAATAATTAATTTCAATGTTTCAAATTGAAAAATAAATTAATATTGGTACTTTTATTCCATCATCACTGTATCGTATATTCGCAACAGCCGCTTCCAATATTTCTATGCGATGTACAGATAACATAAAAATAGTTGTATATACATAGAATTGATTTAAGCTAAATGCGTACATGTAAATGATTTTCCAAACGATTAAATTTAAATAGAATTTTTTTTGTTAATTCAGAATTGACAATGAAATGTTTCGTTAAGTTAGGTTCGGTAAGTTTGAACTCGACGAAACTAGAATGGCATCAACTCCGATTGTATTCCAAAAATTTTACTAAAATTATTAAATGTTTCAATCTATTTCATGGAAACAATGGACGCCGTTTTGAAATTACCGAAAACCTTAGTTCAACTCAACCTAATCCCAATGCCATTCGTGAAAACATGGTAATATTTGAATCGATTTTAATAGCTTCTTACTTATTTGTGTTAAACATTTGGGTCAGTGAATTAAATTTTAATCAACATTTAGGATGATTTTAAATTAAAATCGTAGCAATTTGGAAACAAAAAATTAAAATTGCGCTAAATGTTGATTAGAAACAAGTCATGCACATCACCATGCCATTAGTGTTTAAATATTTTTTCGGGCATGTGGGCATCGCGGCTGATTCAAATAAAGCGCAATCTGGAAGTCCAATTTTCGACCATTTATTTAGAACATCTGGGACCGTATACATTGACCCTAACTTCCGCATTAATGTCATTCTATTGGGGAACGAAAATGCCAGTAATCAATGCTCTATATAGTGGTCTCTATTCACATTTTGACCGGCATCATTTTTGAAGAATAATGAACCCATGATTCCACCAGCAAATAAATCACACGAAACAGTGAGTTTTTATGAATGTAACGGCGTCTCAACAATAACTTGTGGATTTTATACACTTCCAATTTTGCTTTGTTGATGTAACTATTCAACAAAAATTGAGCCTCACCGATGAATAAAACTTTCTGGAAATGAGGATCAGGAGCTGGATTTTGTTAGCTCGTAATCCAACATCTTTCAGCAACAATCTTCCATTCACTCCAATTGATGTGCATGATGGTGAATCGATTCAGTGGAGCCCTACTCAATACTTCTTGGGTGTGCACTGTACGACAACACTGCAGATGCGTTTTCAACATTGCAGATGCGTATTTGCACAATTTGCAAGGGTTGTTCGGCGTAAGTCTATTTATTGACGTAAGTCTATTTCTAACAACATCCAAACTGAGCACAAATTAACCGTCAGCTGGCAAATTGACTATCGCTGGAAAAATTGTTACTAATTCGAAAAACAAACCTCTATAAAAACAACCATACCATAAATATTTACTCACTCGCTATAGTGCAGACACGAAATATTAGGAAATACAATAAATTAGACCATCTGGTTGTACCATTAGGAAAATTCGAAGTTATAAAAAAATCACAGAAATTAACCAAATTAAATAACAAAATCTTTGCTGTTAAAATTATTAACTGTTTCAGGCAGTTCGAAAATGCATTTATAAAAATCTGAATCTCCTCCACTCCGACTGTACTCTAAGATATACAAAAATGCAATCAACAAAATAATCTTTTTTTTTTCAAAATTTAGCAGTTGTTCCCCTCTCTCTCTCCAAGCACTCGCATATACAACTCACGGAAAATTAACTTGTATCGTGCTAAAGATTTTTCTGTATGTTTTACTAAATCAGTGCTTGGGAAAGTCACTAAAATTTGGTATCGCGATATTTTATACTTCGTATGTGATACTATTGATTGTTTTGTTCACCGCACATTATTAAGGAAGTTCGATAAAGACAACATGAAAACTGATAGAAGTATGGCGCTAGCTGATTTAGATAAACCTACAGAATTCATTATAGAAACGATGTCATCAATTTAAGTTATATTGCCACTGAGATCAGAGAATTAATTTAACATAATTTCAAAAATTGAGTATTGAGTTGAGCTTGGTACAAACACAACTTTAAAATATTTCCTTCTTTCAAATTAATTATTTTTTTTATGCTTTATTGGTTAAAGTATTTATACACGTTGCTTGATAGAATAAAATAAAATTTATAAACAAAATAATTTTAGGTTTTTCTTAACCCAAACTTTTTTTCAGGACTTAATGTAATATCACAGACAGAGAGGCAGCTCATATTACAGGAATAAAAATAAAAATTTTAATAAAAACTGAACATTAATAAATAAAAACAAAACATTAATAAAAATAAAAAATATTTTTTGGGCCATTATGGTAATCATGAAATAAAAACAACGCCCTAATTTTTCTTCTAATAATTATTTAACTTTTCTATTAATGAATAAATTTTTCAGTAATATATCAAGAAGATAAATAATTACGAGCAGAAAAATTAGGGTGTTTTTTTTGTTTTATAATAAACTATTTGTTACAAATTACTTTAATAAAAATGTATTAGAAAAACAGTAAGCTTATAATTATTTTCATAGTTATTGAACTCCATCACCTCCCCCCCCCCTTCCTCCTTCCCATCTCATCTCCCCTGAATGCAATGGGTCTGCAATATACATTATCAGCGGACATCCCTCCTATATTTTAGTGCTGCAATTTTCCCTTTGCTTTTATCAGGAGCTCTCTACTGGTAGCGCATATAATAGCTTTCTAATTTTGACCAATATTATCGTAATACAAAAATCGGTTCTTGATTTCTCATTATATAGTTCCCACAGAACTTTCTTCGCCCAGGTTGCTGGTTACATAATCAATTCTCTAGTATTGTTATCATCGGTGAATTACCACGGTTCCGTAAATAATTCATCCTCTCGTTGTAATGACCGCCACTAAACCCAATAACTTTTCTAGTATGACCATTGTTTTCCAGGCACGAATTCAAACCGTACCAGTGATATGATGATGCTCAGTAAAGCTTTATTTACGTGATCTTTTCATGATGTAGGCCAAATGTCCTCCCACCTTGTTCTGTTATACACTTGAGCTATCTACTGGGCATCGATCAAGTGCTGCGCCATTCCCTTAGTTCCTGGTTTCTTTCAACCGGTCATTTAGGTCAGGATTAGTGAATTTTGCCGTAAAATGAAAGAGTTGTTTGTCTTAATGTGCGGTGTAACTTTTTTCGTGCAAAGAGGGTGATCTTCTTGGTGGACTTCAATTTATTCTACCGATTAATAGATTAAAGTAGTAGGACCATTGACTGATTAATCGCTTAAATACATATATAAATAGTAAACATTATAATTGTTTGGTTTTTGAACTTTCGTACAGTTTATTTACTCACTATACTCTGATTGCAATATCGTTTAGACCGAAAAGAGCTACCGCCTAACTTGAATATAAATTTGATTGGTTTATTATAGGGTTATTCAATTTCTAATCAAATTTATTTTAAAGGTTGATAAAATTTCTAATTTCTAGCTGTCTTGTTGTTAATTATGTATAAACATACCACAAGGTTCAACAATTCACAGAATACAATCATAGGGCAGCTCAAACTGTTTATTAATGAACTCAAGTTATGTGGTTATCACTGAAGTAAATTATGATTTTGTTTACACTGTAGTTACAGTTTTCTGCCCATTGTCAGACCTATAGATTCCAAATGCACTCTTCTGGATCTTTGAACTTAGATCAGTAATACACATATAAAATTAAGAAGGTTATAGATTTTAATTAAAAATTAAGTTTGAGTGAAACTTCAGTGAAAATTAAAAAAAAATTGAACCGGTAATCAGTTTTTTAATACGTATATCACTGGTATCCACACGCTCATTTTTCACTCAAATTTCTCTGAGATTTACTTAATAGCAAAAAATAAGTAAAACACATTTTAATTTAGAACTCGAGTTCGAACTGTAATAGAATCAAATTGATCTATGAATCAAGTTTTATTCATTGAGTCAAATTCGACATTAGACTAAAGGGAAATTTTACTCAAATCAATTTAAAAAAATGCAAATCTAATAATCTGTGATTTCAAATTTTTGTTTACCCATAAACTGTTCACACACTGTCAAAATTTAAAAAAAAAGGTGAATTTGTGAGGTTTAGATCCAATTTTGTGTATAGAAGTTCCTCGAATAACACTCAAACAATTTGTTAAATAATACTCAATTATCATTGGCTAAAGCTCAATATCGATGAAATATAATATTGTCACCCCATTCTAGAATTTTGAAAATCATCCTAGAATCTCATAAGGACATTCTAAAAATGTGTAATTGTGGGTCACTTAAAGTGAGACCTAAGGACACCTTGTTTGGTTATCAGAGGGAAATATGTTGATGTAATTCATTTTTAAAGGTGACAAAATTGAAATGATTTTGACTGAACTGTGTTTTTCGGTTTCACGTAAGTAACTAAGACGAGTTTTACACCATTACCGAGTAGTGCATATTGTGACGATTGACTTGACTATCGTTGGTAAACCTTACCTCATCTGAAAATAAAACGTTTCAAAAGAAATGCTGAAAACCGACCTGGGTCGTTTGGTTACGGGAAATCAAAAGAGAACATCTTACATCGGTTACTGTTTGTTATGGAATAATTCGAATAACAGAAATTATATTTATAAAATGCATTTAGTTTCTCAAACAAAATCAGGTTTGGTACTAGAAAATATATAACCTTGAAATAACCTAGAAAATAAATTACAACAACATATTTCCTTCGTGAAACCAAACAAGTGTGTTTTGAAATCATTTTCATAATTATAAAGTTCCGCGTTTTCGAATTATTCGAATGCCTCACTGTAGGTGATCCATCCTGTATATATTAGGTGTCGTGCGTTGTAATTGGTGCTTTAAGCTCATATGTATATAGTTCAATGTATTTAATATGAATTCACATAGCACCGAAATTATAATATGCAATGGACTTCAACAGTTTAGCAAGTAGAAAACATCATAAGAAAAAATTCTCGGCACTCGTAAGTCCTAAAAATCATTAAATAAATTACCTTTGAAATCCTTTGTTTAGACATTTTTAGAATGACTTACCAGATTCTAGGATGAAATGAGAAGGTTTTCGACCTATAAAACATCGGCCTAATTCCGACCGAAATTATTTTATATGGAGAATTTTAGGCGACCCTGAGTTTATTTTATTAATTTTAGGTAAAATTGCACAAAGTAAATGAAAGAGCTAAAATACAACATACAACATTTTCAAGATCGAAGTTTCTTTTTGAATAATGCAGGTCAAAGTTCTATAGGTCTTCTGTAAATTATGTTTGTTAACGAGAATGATTGAATCTTAATTATTACCGAAATATGCTACTATAGTGTTTAACTCTATATAGAAATCAATCGGTATCGATTTTCAAGTCATCAAAATGATCAATTTGATATCGTCAAAATAATCAAGTGTTTATACAACCACCTTAACTATCTAAAGTACATCAGTACCTGAAACATTATATAACTACATAGCATCATAACTAAATATTTTGCGTTCGGAATTTCTATATTTAGATTTGATTTTCCATCATCAAAAACTCATTTAAGAAAATAAAGTGAAAAATGTAAAATTTGAAAATGGAATATTAATGGAAGAGCCAGCAATAAATTTTATTTATTTTATTATTTTGTATTCGTTTTGCTAGCTGTGTGTGCGTGTACAGTATACAAAAAAGAAAATTTATTAATTTAAATATTGAATAAATTGGGGCTGAAGCTGAACATTATAATACTCATAATCTTGGCAAAACTAAATTGAGAGCTCACACAGTAAAGTACACTTATATGTCATTCTCATACGTACATATGTTTGTGTGCCTTAGCAACATTGTGCGGTTTCGTTCCATACAGTTATGTGTGATATTTCTTTTTTTTGAGTTTGATAAAAACTTCACGAAAATGATATAGGCTTTTACTTTTACGTGCACGTGTAATATGCTGACAACTTTCTGGAATTTAAAATTTGCATACGTAAACAAAAATAATTCAATTCAAATTCAACTTCTTTCATTACATAAATGGTTAGATTTGTAATAAAAGGTGCGTATACACAATGAAAGAGTGTGTATAGTATTTTATACCTTATGCTCGAAATTATGTATGTACATATATTAAAGTGGTTAAGTGATTTTTTTTTCGGTTCTACCTATACACTACATGCGGATGAATTAAAGCTGTACTACATAGATGTATACTGGATTATTTTTTTGTATACAAACATAAACATCCTTCCGCAGTAATAAAATTCAAATTGAACCATTGTAAATTTTATAGATTTCCTTTTTGTATTTGGTATTTAGAATTTACTTATTGATCGGCAACAAAATAAATAAATAAGTGATGAGAATCGATTGGTTCATATAGCGAAATACATCCATAGATACCATTTCTTCTTCTTATATGTATGCTTACATATACTCGTATATAGACGAGCTATTAACATTTTTGTTACATGAAAAAGGATTCGATTCATGTTTGAATATGAATAGTTGGAAAACAAACAAATAATTCATCCTTTATCCTTAGATGAGCTATACATAAAATAATTTTTATTATTATATTTTTTCTATACATGAAAATAGAAAATTAATTTAAATTTGTAAGTTGATTTTCCGTCAGTTAGTTTAAATTATAATTACGATATTTACTGGCAACTTCTAATGAATTTTTCACAGAATTTTAATTTATTTATGTCAGACCTTGGCGGAACCGATCCTTTAAATAAAATCTTGACCTCGAGGTTCGATTATTTTTATACTATATGTAGACAAAAACTCAGGCCCCTAACTTCAGTCTACGATTCAAATATGTATTCATCAATTATTTTATTATTGCCAGATTAAGCGTGTGATATGCTTAAAAATTATTTAATTTTTACAGTTGGTTCATCACATACATTTTTATCATATATCAAGTATACGCAGTTGGTATAAAAAGAACTCAAATTTTTTTATCAAGCTTTATCAAAACTATATAGTTCTGGAAAAAAAATTTTTTTCTGACCAAAGTTCTGGTAGACCTAAAATTATATAAGTAAAATAAATAAAATATATGAATTAAATAAAATAAAATAAATAAATTATATAAATAAATAAATTAAATAAATTATATAAATTAAATAAATTAAATAAATTAAATGAATTGGTTACTGGAATGTAATCGTTTATCGCTATAATTAGATCGAAACTCTACATTTTGGGTATTTCAGCTATTCAACACAAGTTGTGCTGTAGTAGTGGTATCTTGAATAAATTCTAATTTGTCCTTTTTCTTTTGTGTCTGCATTTTTGACTGATCCTGTTTGTATAAGGTGTTGAAGTCGCAACGCATAACTGTGCAAAGGGTACAAAGGGTACAAAGGGTACTTGCATCGATAAAAATACTACGACTGAAACTGAAGCAGCAACGAGGTTAAGCTTGCTTGAAAATCATTTTGCGAGGTTTGAGGAAATTCAAAGGGAAATCGAAAGGCTAGTCGTTTTAGAGTTAAATAGCGAGAAACGGGAAGCCTTCGAGGAAACTTATTGCCTCAGTTCTTAGGAGAGTACAAACATTGGACCGATTTTATCAATGAATTCAATACCTATATTGATTCAGACGAGACGCTGAGTTCATTAGAGAAATTTAATTATCTTCGCAAATGTCTTAAGGGCGGGAAGGCTGAAAGTATGTTAGCAGCACTTGAGTTGACTGACGGAAATTATGTCGAGGCATTAAGTATACTGAAAAATCGTTACAGCCAATAAACGGCTCATTTATTACGCTCACATCCGAGAAAACAATGACATTCCAGCTTCTGGAAAATCGGTGTCGTTAATCTACGCACCTTGCCTCCATTAGGAAATTATGAACATCTTGCCAACATATTATATTGTTGCATATTGCCAGCATAATTAAGTTGCACTGTGTTGTTTGTGATCAATCTGACTATGTGATTTATAAATGTCCAAAATTTCTTGAACAATCGCCTCAAGCTTTATTTCGCGCTGTAAAAAACCATCGAGTTCGTTTTTGTCATGAGAGTAGATGTCGCATATGTCATCAGCCGCGTCATACAGTGTTGCACATCGAACCAGATCATCAATCAACGCCAACGCCTAACACGTCGTTTTCCATTTGTTAAATGTCGTGTGTTATTGGATTCAACATCTCAACTAAATTTCATCAACGAAAGTTTGGCAAAACTGTTGCGTGTAACAAGATGCAAAGCGAATATCTCGATTAGCGGAATAGACGACATCGCCTAGCAAGTGAAATATGAAGTAAATATTTTGTTTAAATCATTTACGAGTGACTATGTGATTTGTTTGGATATGTTAGTGCTGCCTACGGTCACATCGAATCCGCCCATCAGAATGATCGAAATTGAAGATTGGAATATTCCGTCTGATATAGTACTTTCTGATCCATCAACCAAATCGTATAGATATGCTTATCGGAGCTGAAATTTTGTTTGAAGTACCCAGAATATGCTGAAAATATGAATATGAAAATCTACCTTTGTTGAGAGAAACAAAATTCGGATGGATTGTGTCCATAAACAAATATATTTTTTACTTTAGTGGTAGAACCTAGCCACGATGAACATACAGCGTGGTTACACGAATTACTTGAACAGTTTTGGACTGTCGAAGGTTTTGGTGAAAATAAATCAATGCTTACTGTGGAGGAAGCTGAATGTGAAGCTCATTTCATTATCAATTATAGACGTTTGGAGTCCGGAAGGCTTGTCATCAAGCTATCATAAAAAGAAGATATCTCGTTACTCGGTGATTCGTACTATTCCGCTAAAAATCGTTTGTTGAACCTAGAACGCAGATTAGCGAAATATAAATACCGGACCTCCAATGTCAATACAGAAAGTTCATTCATGAATATGTTTCGTTACACCACATGGAAGCCGTCCATGCATTGAAATTATCAAGTTGCAAATATTTCATGCCGCACCATTGCGTTATTAACCCAGAAAGCTCGGCAACGAAATTCCGCGTTGTTTTCGATGCATCCTGTAAGATGTCATCTGGAAAATCACTGAATGAAATCATGAAAGTCGGACCGACAGTACAAAATGATCTGTTTTCAATTTTAATTCGTTTTCGTTTCAATCGGTTTGCAATCACGGCCGATGTCACGAAAATGTATCGCCACATACAAGTTGAGGATGCCGATTCTTACCTGCAATGCATATTGTGGCGGTATAGCCTAAATGTCAAAATTCAAGTTTTTCATCTTAAAACCGTTACATACGGTACGGCCGCCGGACCGATTCTTGCAACTCGTTGTTTATATCAAATGGGCTACGATCATTCCTCGAGTCATTCTGTTGGTTCACATGCAATTCTAAACTACTTTTGTTTCAATGATATGATTAGTGGAGGTGATACAAGAGGTGTCTGAGATTTTAAAAGGTGGCTGTTTAGAGATAGAGATTAGATTTTAAAAGGTGGCTGTCCAAACGCGCATCGCGAGACGTTCATAAATATTGAGAAAGACAAGGCGAGTAAGATTCTAGTCGACTCGTGGAAAATCGACGCAGACGAGTTCCAGTTTGTTTACAAGCAGAAACATCATGAATTCAAAATTACAAAACGCCAAGTCTTATCCGACATCGTTAGTTTATTTGATCCACTGGGAATAATCAATCCGATTATCGTCTTGGCAAATATATTTTTGCAACACATGTGGAGATTGAAAATCGAGTGGGATGCGGCATTACCAGAGCAATACGTCATACAATGGGTTAAACTTCGAAGTCAACTACCATTGATCAACAGCGTCAAAATTCCTCGTTTCGTTTTGTTGCCGAATTATAAAGTAATTGAGATATTTCGATTTTCGGATGCATCCATCACCGCGCATGGATGTTGCGTTTACATTCGTTCAATCGTGCAATCAGAAATATCGATCAAACTGTTGTGCGCCAAATCTCGTGTTGCTCCAATCAAAACCGTTTCATTGCCTCGATTGGAACTCTGAGCCGCAGTTATGTTAGCACAGCTGTTGAATCGTGTTAAGTTTAACTTTAAAATCAAAATCACAAACTCATGTTAAATTGGTTAGCTGCACATTCATCAACCGGGACCACCTTTGTCGCAAATCGTGTCGCTATCGTACAAGGTTTGACATCATTTTCAGTCTGGAATCATGTCGGGTCCAAGAATAACCCCGATGATCTGGTCTCGCATGGAGTATTATCTGAAAAATTACTTGGCAGTAAACTATGGTTTTCCGGACCGGAATTTTTGTCGAGTTCGTCATCAAATTGTCCGAAATTCTACAAATCATTTGATACAAATTTGGTGACTGAAAAAAGAAAGAACAATGATGTCGTCGTTCTCACAGTGCCCGATGATGTTGATTTAAACGTAATCAATCCTGAAGATGATGAAAATCAAATATGTCAACAACTTTTGCCCAACTCACCGAATATTTGGGTTCGTTACTCGATTTGTGAACAATACAAGATCTATGATCACGGGCAAACCAAAAACATATGGTTGCTTGACTGTCACCGAACGGCACCAATCGCTGAAATTTATCGTAAAAATCATACATCACCAGCGCTTCCGAGAAGAATTATCACTGTTGTTGGCCAACAAAGAAGTTCCATCGAAGAGTTTGATTAAGAATTTAAACCCGTTTCCCGACGATGATAAAATCATTCGAGTGGGAGGCCGATTGCAGAACTCAAATTTACGGTTCGAATCTAAACACCCAATAATATTGCCAATTAGTCATGTATTTGTTTTTACTCTTTGTAGCCATTTTCATATCAAGAATTGTCACGCTGGCCCTCAAGCATGGCTCGCTGCTGTGCGGCAACAATTCTGGATCAGTCGTGGTCATGATGTAATCAAGAAAGTGGTATACAGGTGCAACCCGTGCTTTAGAGCCAAGCCGAATTTATAAAACCAAATCATAGGAAATGCCACGACATCGAGTGGAACCTGCAAGACCATTTTTATGTAGGTGTTGATTTTTGCGGACCTGTTTTGGTTCATTATAATGGCCGTGGCCACTGCTCAGATAAGGCATACATTGCGGTATTCGTACGTTTTGCAACAGAGGCTGTCCATATTGAAGTCGTTAGCGATATGTTGTTCACGGCTTTTCTTAATGCACTTGATCGTTTCGTTAGTCGCAGAGGGATTTATCGTTACCTTTACTGTGATAATGGAACCAATTTCATAGGAGCTAGTCGGGAGCTGAATGAGCTACATGCATTATTTTTCGATCAACAAATTAGTCATGAAATAGTTCGAGTATGCGCTGAAGCAAATATTCAAATAATCAATATGTTCACATTTCGCCGCGATCACCACATTTTGGCGGTCTGTGGGAAGCTGCAGTGAAATCTGCAAAACATCATTTGTATCGAGTGTTATTCGCTGCGGCATTGACGTATGAAGAGTTGAACACTATCACCGAAAAAGATATAGAGGCATCGCTAAATTCACGGCCGTTGACGCTGCTTTCGTCGGATCCATCGGATATTGAAGCTCTCACACCGAGACACATCTTTATAGGTGGTCCGGTTATTGCGATCGTCGAGCCTGACCTCACAAATTTAAATGTTAACAAACTTGACCGTTATCAAAAACTTCGTCATCCGATCAGCATTTCTGGCAACGTTGGCAGAAAGAATATATGTCAGAATTGTAGCGACGAGGAAAATGGAAAACGACATCGAGCAACGTAACGGTCAACACGCTAGTTTAAATCGCTGAAGATGTGGTTTCTCCTGAAAAATGGATTGTGGGGCGTATTATCGTGGTTCACCCGGGACCAAACGGATTAGTACGTTAGGATATATAAAAACATCAACCGCTACTGTAAAACGAACCATTGTGAAATTGGCGCCATTACCACAGGAAGTGGATAACAAGGCAATTTGAAAGTACAGAATATACTGTCAAAGGGGGCAGTATGTTCGCTCTTTATATGTTTCTTTTTCCAATAAATGGTTTCATTTTGATATTTAAAAAAACGAGTATTGTTTAAGAGAAATCAATGAATGTTTATTTCATTGTAAAGAGGAAGGTATGCCATTAACATTTGAAAACGATATCAGCCAAATGGCCGCCACGGCTACGCTTGCAGCACCATATCCTTTTCATGAAATTTTCCAATTCGCACATTTGTGGCTGTATGTCCTCGATAACTTCACGAATTCCATCTTTAAGGTCTTGAATCGATTGTGGAGCATTGACATAGACCTTATCTTTCCTGTGGCCCCAAAGAAAATAGTCTAAAGGTATTAAATCACAAGATATCGGTGGCCAATTGTGATCACCTCTTCGAGAAATAACACGGTCAGGAAACTTGTCTTGC
The DNA here is from genome assembly GCA_951394425.1 of Tipula unca. Classification (NCBI taxonomy): domain Eukaryota; kingdom Metazoa; phylum Arthropoda; class Insecta; order Diptera; family Tipulidae; genus Tipula; species Tipula unca. Next base: position 94,651,526 of record OX596382.1, read on the forward strand.
ATAATTGCGATTGTTTCGTTGCTTGTGTGGCACGTAGTTTCGTGTTGCTGAAAATAAACCTCATCGACATCAATATCTTTCAATCTTGGTAGCGCAATCCATTCACCGTAACAGTTGCACGAGCCTCATTTTCGAAAAAGTAAGGTCCAATCACACCGCCAGCCCTAAAACCGTACCAAACAGTGACACGTTGAGAATGGAGAGACTTTTCAATCAGTCTTGGATTTTCTGAGCCTCAAATGCAACAATTCTGCTTATTAACGTAGATTCTGAGGTGAAAACACAGGGACAGGTGCCCAAATAGCAGGTTATTCAAATGAAGCCTCTTATTGGAAAACCCTTTATATGCTATATAACTTGCAATCATCCTGAAGCTAAAAGATTTGTAAACTATATAAATTTGTTAAATTGCAATTATATTTAAACATAAATTGGAGTTTCAGATGTTTTGCAAATTTTGTATTGCCGATGCTAGTTAGTTACACATGCTCTCGAATATATATTTGCATGTAAACTATCCAAAAATATTCAAGAGTACTTGTGGATATCTCTAGAATCGGCCGTCAAACATTTTAAAAATGCTCAAGAAACTTCTAGATTCGGCGCCACAAAATTAAAAAACCTTCTTAAATTTTAATTTTCGTATGAATAAGATTCCATCCAAATGCAAAAATTAAAAATTGAACAGTGTTGTTTGTTATATTTTTTAGTATTAACTTCACGGTTGTTATACTTTTTTTTTTTTTGGCTTTTCTATTGTTCGTCGTGGTCAATAATTTTTCAATTACTGCGGTCATCGCTTTTTAAATCAGCCAAGACTTTTTAGGTTTTATGATGACACTCCATACCAATCATTACTCGCTTTGAAAATAAATGTATCAACCATTCAAAATGTTTTATTTGTTAGCATTGTCTGAATCCTGTTTATTTAAGGAACAAACGTTTGATATGAATAGTTGATCATTTCATTGCGTTGTAGACTGCAGTAGCAGCCGGTGCGTCTGAAACCAGAATGGGCAACAGTTTAATATTTTACATTTTTCATTTATTGCAAACATCATAAATCTTATATTAAGAGTTTACGTTAGCGCTCACGAGACAACATAAAATGGTTTAGAAATTTTTTAAATTTTGTTATTTCTCAGAGAAATTATATTTCAAAAATTATCAATTATTTGATCAGTTTTGAAAATTCATATACAAAACTACTACAACTACAGTTGTACTATCTACTCTAACTCCTCTAACTGTAGTGTTGCCTGAGTAGAACGAATACAGTAGCCAAAACGATATTCAAAAATACTAAAAATGAGCGATACCAAATTTTAGTCAACCTTTCCAAGGACTCACATAATAAAACTCGCGAAAAATTGTCGTGCATCTGTGTTAGTGCAAAATTTGTTTGAAGTCGAAGGATTTCAGTTTTTACAAATAAATATTCGTTGGATGGTGAACGGTTGGGCACTAAATGAAAATACACTCTGTTGATCATATATTTAATTTAAAAATATTAGCTTGATCTATAACTTCCCGTGTTGTTCTAGCATGCATCAAACTCGAAACTATACAGCATCATAATCGGCATTCTTACGGGTATACCCCATCAAATTTAAATTAAATCTAATCTACATAATTATTTATCTACCGTGCAGTTGTATACATACACAAATTAAATTGGTTCTACTGAAAAATATCACAAATCAAAAAGTAACGAAAAATAAATAAAATTATAATTTTCTAATCAATTTTCTATTACACAAAAATATGTATATTATACATAAATGGAAAGTATTCGATAATAAAATATGAAGACGACGACGATGATGATGATGACATTGAATATAAAATTTACATACAAATTTTTTTTTTTTTTTTTCGAAATCAAAGATGAAAAATTTCCAATTTAAAAATACAAAGTGAACGATATAACGATCGATCGACAAAGTGTTTAGGAATGGATGGATGAACAAGTGGTGTTTTTATGATACGAGAGGGAAGTGCGAGTGGAAATACAATCTAAATTTATATTGAATATTAATATAATCATTTCGAAAGCATTTTTTTTTTTTCATATCAAAAACATAAATAATAATTTTACTTTTTAAAATTCATAGAATAATAACCATTAAGATTTTTCTGTTGTGTATGGTACATGAATTATAAACGAATGATATGAGATAGGCATGGAAAATAGGATACATTTCCCATTTGAGATTTTTCTTTTTATGTATGTATATTTATTTATTACATTGTTTTTTACTTCGGGCTGTTGTTGGTCTTTTGATTAGTTAAAGCAAATCGAAAAAAAACCAATTAATTGTTAATTATTTTATACGAGTATGTGTAAACTAATTTGGAATATTTATTTATGTATGTGCAGTTTATGTATACTAGTGATTGGAGTGATGTGTTTTCCTCGGATGATCCGAACGTTGCTTATTCGAATTTTATTGATAAATTTATTTTTATTTTAAATAAATGTAAATCAATTGTTAAGATTAAAAGAAGCAACTTCAAACTCAAGCCTTGGATGAATGATTCGTTATTAAAACTGATTAATTATCGAAATCGTCTATCCAAAAAATTATCGAAAAATCGAAATAATGAAGGGCTAAAGAAAAAACTTGGTAAACTTAATTCTAGAATTAAAACCTTGATCCCACTAAGGAAAGAATCTTATTTTAAAAATAAGTTGAATGCAGCAACAGATTTGAAATCTAAATGGAAAGTTGTTAATAATGTTCTGAATAACAAGCAAAGCCTGAATAATATTTCTGAAATCGATATTGGTAATAATACTATGATAACCGATTCAAAGGATATTGCTAACGTGTTTAATGACTTTTTTATCAATATACCTAGTTCTATTGTAAATAATAATCGTGAAAACATAGTTATTGCTGATGATGTTAAAAAAAATATGGTTTTGTCTAGGATCAGTAATTCAAACTTTTTCTTCTTTCCAATTAGCGAATCGGAAATTGTATCAGCAGCCAGTGAATTGAAAAACTCCAGTTCTTGTGGAATAGATGGGATCTCGAATTCACTAGTGAAAAAGGTTATTTTCTATATAAGTAATATTCTTGAATTTATTTTTAATTTGTGTCTCGAAAAGGGTTTATTCCCAGATAATCTAAAAACAGGTATTGTAAAGCCGCTATTTAAAAAGGACTCTCGTGTTGATCCTAACAATTATCGCCCTATTACCATTTTAAATACTTTTTCAAAGATTTTTGAAAAAATTATTAAAGGGCGTGTATTGAAGTATTTAGATAGAATACAATTTTTGGATGATAGACAGTTTGGTTTTAGACAAAATTTATCGACGGAAAAAGCGCTTATTTCTTTTCTAACTCCAGTCCATCATCATCTGAATAGCAATCTAAAAGTATCTTCTCTATTCATAGATATTACTAAAGCGTTTGATACTGTTAATCATGAAATTTTATTGGATAAATTAGAACATATAGGTATCAGAGGCTCGGCACTTTCCTTGTTTAAGTCTTACCTTCAAAATCGAGTACAAACGGTCTGCGTTAATAAAATTTTTAGTGATATAAAAGTTGTTAACGTTGGAGTCCCGCAAGGCTCCGTTTTAGGACCCTTGCTTTTTTTGATATATTGCAATTCGATTTTTGATCTTAAGCTGCATGGTGGTCCGATTGCTTTTGCTGATGATGTGGCGTTACTATACTCTAGCTTAGATATGAATTCATTAAATTGTGCCATTAAAGATGACATAAGATTGCTAAAGAAATGGTTTCACGTTCATGATTTTGTTCTTAGCAGTAAATCCAAATTGATGTATTTCAATGTGAGTTGTGCCATTCAGAATTCTAATCCATTGTTTTACCATTCACTTTCATGTAATGAGTCCAACTGTAATACTCGTTGTGTACCTATTGAATCGGTGATGACATTTAAATATTTGGGACTTACTTTAGATTATCAGCTAAATTTTAAAGAGCACGTGGCCAACTTAAAAAAGAAACTTAGACAGACTTTAAGATCATTTTATTATCTAAGAAATATCTGCAGCCCGAAATTTTTAAGATGCCTCTATTATGCACTGTTTGATTCGCATCTTCAATATGGTATATCTTGTTGGGGTGGTATTTACTTAGCAAGCATCAAACCCTTGATGACCATTCAAAAAAGAGTAGTAAGAATTATGAATTACTCTGAAAGAACCACACCATCTTTACCTTTGTTTGTGAATTTAAAAATTTTACCGTTGCGATATTTATACGTTTTCAAGGTTTTAAGAATGTACTATTTGATGAGTGGCAATCGTCTAATTAATGTTCATAACACTGTACCGTACTTGTTTCGTAACAAATTTAGAATCAAAATTCCACAACCCAATAAAGAACATTTTAAGAAATTTTTCGCATACACTGCTCCCAAGTTATTTAGTCAACTACCATCCAATATTATCAATGCAAAAACTTTTAATGAATTTTGTCGTTTATTAAAAGATTGGCTATTTTCTTTAAATGATATTGAAATTTTATTTGGAACCCAAATTTAATTTATAAAAATGTCTTGTATAAAATGTTTCAGTTTCGTTATATTAACCGAATGGTTTTGCTCAGTTTTATTATTTACTTCATAATATTATTAATCAGGAATCTTCCTTGTTGATTGTAATATCTCAAACAATGCTCGTAGTATTTACAAAAAAAAAATATATTTTTTTGTTTTTTGAATTTTTAGAATAATAACGGATTGTGTAATACCGTAACTACTGTGATTTAATTTTAATGTTTGAATCGTGACTCCATGTCATTTATTTTAAATAAGGAGTCACTAATCGTAGCTATTTATAAACTTATTTTATATTTTGTATTTTCAAAAAACTTGTTTTTTTTAGGAATACTTTTTGTAATGATTTTGATAATTTAAATAAAAAATAGCTATGTTATTAAAAAAAAAAAAAAAAAAGTTTATAATTTCACCGTAACACTATACTACCGGCAATTTGTTAGTTAGGTAAATATGTATTATCACATTATACAGCACATAGTGATAAGTTACACAATAATATAATCGACTTTTGTTAAGATAAAACAATTAACGCAAACTAATTAAAAAATTGCAAGAATATTTTGCTCCAAAAATTAATGGTAGAAATTTAAAAAGTTTGTAGTTCTAAAATCTCTAACTATTTTACTGAATATCATAAAACATTAATGTCTTTGTAAAAAATATATAGTTGCATACCATATGTTCAGACCGGCTTGTGCACTTGTTTATAAAGCATAAGTTTATTATGAATGGATAACTGAGAGTTTCCACCAATTAACCAGTCCATTGAAGCTCTTCTGCTTTCTTTTTCACGTGTACTTTCCACTGTAACTTTGCATCATGGTTCATATCAATGTATTTTGCTTGATTTGCATGTGATACAGGAATATTATTGTGCATCACAGGAAGTGGTTCTATTGATCTATTAGTGAAATTAATGTGAGTAGACTTCGATTAGAGATATATAAACAATGAGATAGAAATCCAAGTGAAAACATTTTAAAAAATATAAATATTCTATTAGCGCCCTACTAGGCTCTCTTTGACATTTATACTCTTTGTATATATTGTGGAAAAAACAAAATTCTAAAATAGAGATATTATGTATTTTATAAATCTCTTCTTTTGGATTTACATTTCATTCTCATTTTATTGTTACTTTTTGCGTATACACATTTAATTTTACCTCAATAGACCATACATGCACATTTCCGATTTTTATGTGCATTCCAAATCTTCTATATATTCATAGAAAAATTTTATTCAATACTACGACAATAGGTAAATGTCCTATTGTTAAACTTGGGAGTTAAAAATACATAATAAAATTAATTTGTTTTGTGTTTACTGATTTGTTTACTTAAAATTTTTATGAGATCAATTTATGATTTTAAAATTGACAATTTTGATGCTGCGATATTTTTTTTCACTGTCCATTTACAATGCTTCCTAAATATTCGAATTTAGGAATCAAGTCGGAAATTTACTGGAGCGTTCGTTACACCCATGAGAAATTACGTGTTCTCTAGGTCCCTTTTGGGTTGTGTGTCGCACCAGCAGTCCTCCAGCGATTTAAGTTCCATTATTGTGAAGTGTAATATTTGCGATATTATGTAGCAAACGGTAAAGTTCGACCATCTGATTCGAAGTTCAAAGCTACTTGAAATTTCCAAAGCCACTCACGGTAAAAGGAGTACCAAGCTTCTTTGGGCTCACTAAATATTTTCGGAAGTTTATTCTTAATTATTAAACAATTGCGAGATCGAACTATGAAGAAAAATATTAAACTGACATCTGCACAAAACTGAAACACGTGCATTGAGTAACACCAATATCATAAAATCTATAGACATTTTTATGGTGTTCATAGCAAGGGTGTTTATCCAAAAATCGAATTATGTTGCTGTTCTGTACTTCTAGCATTTCGTGGCATCTATTAATAATGTTGTTTCGAATATTTTATATTTGAGTCATAGGACTGAATTCGAATACCAAAGGGTTTTTACAATGACCACCTTTGTTGCGTACTGTGGAAAAGGCATTTCCAACGGGATCTTGCTTGTAACGTCCACAAAAAACAAACTCTATACATGGATATTCATCCAACAAATCTGAGGAAAGCTCTTCAATAGAATTAATGGTTATAACTCATAATTATACCATCAATGCAATAAGTGGGATTTATTTTATCAAATTTACATCCTGCGAACAATTTTGCTAATTCTTTTAGTTTTAATATGGTATTATTATTGCGAGTAATAGGTTGTTTATTATCAATTTTTGAATACATTGAGCTGCACATTACGGTAAAAACAAATTCGTCTAATTTTTTAAATACCACTGCTGAAGACAAAACTGTTGGTTTCATCGATTTCGGGAAACATCCATATTATTTGCAGTTCGTCATGCGGCTGCAACTGTTCTGCTAAACACCTCTATAGCCGGTTGTGTTCGAATTTTTTCAAAATTATTTGGGAAGATGTGAGCAGATGTTAGCTTTGGACAAAGTCTTGTAGTGTTTGTTTGCTCATTTTTATATAATTTTTTAACCACTTCCCAGGAAGAATTTCCATTTGGTGAGATCAAATTAAGGAACAATAACAATTTAAATTACGGCACCGTTGTGCATTTATATACAAAATAAACAAATAAATAGATATTTTATCATGAAGAGGGAAAAGAACAAAACTACAAATATTTACAACAACAAAATGTGTATAATCATTCTCTCTAAGGTTGCCGTTTTTATATATTAATTAAAACAGTTTTAAGGGCCATTACTGGCCCCTTACTGAGTCAACAATTCGGCTACAGCGGTTTCGATCCCGAGTATGGTCTTCATACTGTTCAGACAATCTGAAGAGGCCAAGTCGTTCTCTACACCGTGGAGCCATCGTCGCCTGCAACGACCTCTGCGCCTACCATATGGTGGCTCTCCTTTCAGAGATCGCTGCACAATTCGTTCCGGATCAGCACGCAGAACGTGCCCGAGCCAGCGTACTCGCTGATGTCTTACTTCATGCACAATATCGGGGATCTTCATCAGATCTCTGATCTCGACATTGTACAGAGCTCGGTAGGTACCATCTATTTCGCGTTTTGGGCCGTAAATCACACGCATGACTCTTCTCTCAAATGTTAGGAGCCATCTCTCGTACTCATCCGTCAGCGCCCAAGTTTCACATCCAAACATAACAACGGGCCTGATCAACGCTTTGTAAAGCTTCAGCTTCACGGCACTTGATAAGTGTTTAGATTTTAGCAGTGGCCTTAGAGAATACAAAGAACGACTGCCAGCTGCCCGTTACACTTTAATATCCTCACCCACACTGTTATCGTGAGTGATAAGAGAACCCAAATATTTGAACCTCCTCACTCCCTCAAACGTGTGGTGGCCACTACTAAAATCTGGTGTGCCATTGTCTCTAAAACCAGAGATCAGGTATTTCGTTTTGGACTCATTGATCTGAAGTCCAACTGAAGCTGAAAACTCTACAAGTGGATCAAGTATTTCTTTCACTCCGTTGCTATTCAGTCCAATCACGCATATCTCATCTGCGTATGCAAGCACCTGATTGGACTGGCGATATAAGATGTTGCGCTGCGGTGTTTCAGTTTTACGAAAGATGTACTCCAAGATAAGATTAAAGAGTATCGGGGATAGAGCATCTCCCTGCCGAACACCCGAGTTAACTACAAAAATGGTCGATAGCCTGTTCTCAACTTTAACACAGCATTAAGACTGCGTCACTGTCATCCTACACAGTCGTACCAGTTTTGTTGGCATTCCTAGGTATTCCAGGACAGACCACAAACTCTCTCGATTGATCGAGTCATAGGCCTGCCGGAAATCCAGGAACACCTGATGTACGGGGATGGATGTCTCATAATATTTAGAATCATCCGCAGCGAAAAGACCTGATCAGTGACTGATCGATTCGGACGAAATCCTCCTTGATAGTCACCAACCAAGCCCTCCGCTGGAGGAGTGATTCTATCCAATACAATGTATGACAGTAACTTGTACGCTGTGCAAAGGAGAGGCCACTTTCCATTCGTCAGGCATAACTTCGGTTCGCCATACTAATCAAATAAGGTCGAAAAAACAGTTCAACAAAGTATCCCCTCCGAATATCAAGAGCTCCGAATTAATGCAGTCCACTCCAGGTGCACGGTTTCGTTTCAATCTCTGCATGTCTTTAGTGAATTCCTCATGGGATGGCTCCTCAGTGCAAATCTCCGCAGTCTTTATTAGAGGTGGCTCAACAACAGTCTGTGACGCATGATGGACATCAAGCAGGTCAGTAAAGTGTCCACTCCATGCGTCAAGTACTGCGTCGATGTTGACACAGAGGTTTCCATCCCGGTCCCGAATGGCGGTTGACGTAGGCCTGAAAGTATGGTGCAGTCCAGTAATTCCTTTAAAGAAATTACGCGAACTGCGCTCATTGCTGAGTTGTTGTACTTTCAGAACCTCGGCCTTCCACCATTCTCGCTTCTTCCGTTTTTATTTATTAATTAATCTATTAACCAGTCCATAGAAGATTAGTCAAACTTTGGTGTATCAAGCTAAAATTGCAAACGAAAAAAATTAACAATAAAAATTTAAAAGTGAATGACATGTAAATTCAAATGTTTGACCTATTTTTGTAGTAGTGACTAGTGAATAAAATTTTTCTATGAATATATAGAAGATTTGGAATGCACATAAAAATCGGAAATGTGCATGTATGGTCTATTGAGGTAAAATTAAATGTGTATACGCAAAAAGTAACAATAAAATGAGAATGAAATGTAAATCCAAAAGAAGAGATTTATAAAATACATAATATCTCTATTTTAGAATTTTGTTTTTTCCACAATATATACAAAGAGTATAAATGTCAAAGAGAGCCTAGTAGGGCGCTAATAGAATATTTATATTTTTTAAAATGTTTTCACTTGGATTTCTATCTCATTGTTTATATATCTCTACTTCGATTCATTGACTTTAATTCTCCACTTAGCTACACAGTAAAAAAAACTCCATTGAGTGACATTCACTAGTGACATTTAGTGACTGTGAGCAAAAAATACGACTACTTTGATTGTAAATTTATATGTAGGGAAGTAAAATTACTCTATTGGTGTAAAATTCAATTATATGCCGGAATTCATACAGATTATGTAAAGTTGCATGAAAAATTTACTTTTAAACAATTTGTATTTAAAATTAAATACTTTGAAACTTTATTTTACAAATACTTTAAAGTAATTTGAAGGTTAACACAAGGATGTAACATTACATTAATTTATTTTCAACTATCTGAATGTAAAATTAAAGGGCAAAATAACAATTTTCAATAAAAAATATAGTATTTTTTTTAGTTTTTAAAATTAATTTTATTATCAAAATAATTTCAAATTTTTTGGTGCAATATAAAAATAATTTGTAAATAAATTAGATTTTTGGGTAGCTGAAGACCATATCTAACTAAAAAATATTAAAGCTTTCTTAAATCTAGAAGATAAGTATTCTGGGACAGTGATGTTTTACCCACGTTGTATGTTAATACAAAATTGAAATATTAAAACAGAAATATCACAGCAAGTGGACATTATGTCAAGTCGAAAACAAAGGAAACTTTTTCCGGGACTCATGGTTCTCGAAAACCATCAATTAACATCCGTATTTCTTATGTTTTGCCATATACATATGAGCCCATTGCGCCAATTAAAACGTACGGCTGGTGTTCACCGATTTATCACAGCAAGTGGACATCATGTCAAGTCGAAAACAGAGGAAAGTTTTTCCGGCACTCATGGTTCTCGAGAACCATCAATTAAAATCCCTATTTCTTATATTTTACCGGAATTCGACTTAATTTTGATTTTAACATTGATTGAGTCTTTAATTTCAACTTTCAATTCAACCTTGACTTTCGTTTCACTGTTTCTTATCGACTTAACTTCGAATTTGACTTTGACTGCTATTCTGTATTTGGTTTCGATTATGAACTGCATATTGAAAGGTCGAACTTTGACTTGATTCGAGATTTCATTTGTTTTCATTTTTTAAGTTGTTATTTAATTTGTTTAAATTTTTTTTTATTTTTTTTATTTTTTTGGATTTTGATTAAATTTTTTAGATTTTTGTTAAATTTTTTACATTTTTTTGTTTTTTTTTTAATTTTTTGTACATTCTTTTTTAAATTTATTTTAAGTTTTCATAATTTCATTTCTTCACTTATATCAAAATATATCAAAATTAAATTTAGTTATCTTTTTAACATACAACGTGGTAAAACACCCCTGTCCTATAAGATACTTATCTTCTGGATTTAAGAAAGCTTTAATATTTTTTAGTTAGATATGGCCCTCAGCTACCCAAAAATGTATGTCGCTATCGGGGTACGATCCCAGGCTTAGTAGGAGAATTTTTTCAAATTTCAATTTTGTACTACCAGGGGTGATAAACACCCCTGTCCTAAGATACTTATCTTCTAGATTTAAGAAAGCTTTAATATTTTTTAGCTAAATATAGTTCTCAGCTACCCTGAAATGTATATACGCTTTGTCCGAAGTCATTGAACTACTGATAGAGGATTGAACATTAAGGTTTCCGTTCATTTACTTTAAACAAGTTCATGCTCGTGTTTATACCTCGAGTAAAATTTTGCATTAGTTTTTATTTGAATTGGCATGAACTTTGTAGTTGAATATTATTATATTTAGATTTCTTGTCTTTGAGCATTGGTAATTTTTCTACGTTTTGCTGATAAGACAAATTGCTTTTAAAAATTGATCGGTTTATCCGAATTTTGTTTATTATTGTCAATAATACAAACAAATTTATTTAGCATTAGGACAAACTTCACACTTCTAAATAGACGCGTGAAATTTGTCCTAATTGTTGTTTTTGTAATTTAGGACAAATTTTGGACAAACTTCACGCGAATAATGTAGCTTCATCTTCGAGATCTGTGAAAATAAAAAATAAATTATTAATTTTGAAAGATTTTGGCCAATTACCATTATTGTTACCTATGATACCAAACCACGGTGTTGCTATCGGGGTATTACAAGGTGATTTTGTGTTGTGCTATTTCTCAATATATTGTTTTAATTAAAAACACTTCATTTAATTTTTATACTTTATATTTAAACATTGATGTAATTTTTTGTATTGGTATTATAATTTTTTATATAATTTTATTTTTGAAAATCAGATGATTTTATGGATAATAATTTCTTATGACTAACTAAATATTTTAAAGTAAAATATAATTTAGGATTTTTATGATCCAATCTAGTACTGAATTTTCGTTATTTGATGATATGTTAATTTATCATTGGTCCATTTCGCATAGTACGATTTTCGTTATGTTAAGACGGATTCTGTATTTATTCAGGGCCGCTACAGTACCCCCCTTGCATTAAGATTCCCACGCGTTGATTTATTTTGCTGGATTACCAAATGTGACATTTTTTACCTTATTATTGTTGCAATGGATCGTCGACAAAATACCATATGCTGGTTTGAGGCGATCAATTGAGATGTATTGCTGTCTCCCGTTAACGTCAACTATGAAAAATTTACGAATAACTTTGAATGCTCCTTCTTAAGGAGAAGTTAGGCTTGCTCGTGTTCTGTCGACACGAACAAAAACGAACTCACAATTATCTAAGTTTTTGGGAATGAAAATGTTGGACTGAGTCGATTTGCGAGTATCGACTGGGATTAAATGTTGCATCTTTGTGCGAAGCTGTTGTATAAAATCGTCAGTCGATGGAAGGGGTTGTAAACTTGGGGGTGAAAATATTTCGCCAGGTAGTTTGAGGCTCTGGCCGTATACTATGGTCTGCTGGGCTGCATTTAAGGTCCTCTTTGACACATGCTCTTATGCCCAGTAAAATTATAGGTAACTCGGAACTCCAATACTTAGTATTACCTCGAGCTCTAAGCGAAGTTTTTAACGTTTTGTGAAAGCGCTCTATCATTCCATTTGCTTAAGGATGGTAGGCGGTGGTGCGAAATCTATGTGAACCTAGAATTTTTCTTAACTTGGAGAAGAGTTTTGACTCAAATTGGCTGCCTTGATCTGTCGTAATTTCAAGGGGTACGCCAAACCTTGATACATACTGCTCGACGAACGTCTTAGCAATGGTGGCAGCGATAATATCTGGAATGGGATATGCATCAGGCCAACGAGTAAATCTATCAACGATAGTGAATATATAATGATTTCCTTCAGATGGTGGTAGCGGACCAACTAAATCCATGTGAATGTGTTGAAAACGAGTTTCTGGGATTTTAAATTTGCCATGTTGTGATTTTGTGTGTTGTATAATTTTGGATTTCTGGCATGACAAACAGTTTGTTACCCAATTTTTAACGTCTAGATTCAATTTTGGCCAAAAATATCGAGTGGAGAGAAGTTTCCACGAAGCGCGAATTCCTGGATGCGAAAGACCATGCAGTGAATCGAAAACTACACGTCGTATTGGTTGAGAATGTATACCCGATGATTACCAGAAGAAATTTCGCAGTATAATTCGTAGCCAGCGAATTGAACAAGTTCAAGTTTAAGGTGTCTGCGACCACATTGTTTTTGCCTGAAATGTGTTGGATATCAGTTGTAAATTGGGATATAAAATCCAAATGGCGGGTTTGCCGCGGACTGCGTTCCGTCTTTGAGTGGATTGCATTAATCAAGGGCTTATGGTCAGTGTAGACTGTAAATAATGTTGCATCAGCTAGTGCGCGCTTAACTGTGATAAATGCGTTATTGCATTCATCAGGCCAAGAGAAGTTCTTAGCTGTTTTGGGTCGTTTTGATAACGTTGCCAATTGCGCATGAATTGGTTGAAGAAGTTCGGCTAAACGTGGGACAAAGCGGTGATAATAATTCACCATCCCGACGAATTTCTGAATGGTTTTAATTGAGGTAGGTTGTGGGAACTGATTTATGGCTTCTACGCGCTGCGGTGAAGGTTTTACGCCATTTTTAGATATGTGGTGGCTGAGGAATTCAAGTGATGGAACATCAAAAACACATTTGGATGTTTTTATTTTGACATCGTATTCTGCAAGTCGTTGTAGAACTTGCCTTAAATGACATAAATGTTCCTCCTCAGTTGTGCTTGCCACCAATATGTCATCAATATAGACAATCAGAAATCAAGATCTTTTAATACTTCATTCATGAAGCGTTGAAAAGTTTGAGCTGCGTTCCGAAGACCAAAAGGCATTTGTTTATATTCGAATAACCCAAATGGAGTGGTTATTTTTCGTAAATAGAGTGCACCCTTGCAGATGTACTGAAAAATTGTGAATATGTGGTATCGGATAACGATCCGGTACCGTAATGGCATTCAGTCGACGATAATCTCCACATGGACGCCAATCTGTGCTGTCCTTCTTTTGTACCATGTGGAGTGGTGATGAAACCGGAGAGGACGACGGTTGACATATACCTAATTCGATCATATGTGCGAACTCATTATATGCTGCCTTATGTTTTGTAGGATCCATTCGGCGTGGTTTCGAAAACGGAAGTTGACCGTTTGTAAAAATATGATGAACCATATACGCTGTGTTTTACTGGAACTTTGTAATTTGGGGATTCGGTGAGGGTAGGAAATTCCTTTAGTAATTTCCCGTATCCATTTTCAACCACTAAGTGTTTTGGAGTGGGAGTATTAACGGAAACTGTCAATGCACTGACAGTTAATTTCGTGGCCGGGTCGATGATTCGTCTTCCACGCAGGTCGACGAGTAGACCGAATTTTGTTAAAAAATCAGCTCCGATAATTGGTCGGTTCACTGATGCGATCACGAAAGGATGAGTAAAGGTGCGCCGTAGCCCAATATCGACAGAAAGTAATTTTGTCCCAAAAGTATTTATTGTTGTACCATTTGCGGCCGAAAGGCACAAGACTGGATCACGAGATCGATTTCCTTGGAAATGCAATAAATTATTACAGTATTACAGAAAGATCAGCCCCAGTATCCACAAGAAAAAGAAGATTATTAATTTGATCTCTTAGAAAAAGACGGCGGTTCGCTTGTTCTCGACTATCTGCCGTATGGATAGTCGAATTTAACCGTTTAAAGAGTTTGGATTTGTGGATCCATCTTTTTGGGCTATAAACTGGCACGGTTTTTTACATTTCCGTGCTCTACTACCGTACTTATGATGATACCAGCAAAATTTGTAGTTACGTACAGAATTGCTGCGGCTTCTCGGTCTAAATCGTGGCGATCTTGAAAATCGCATACTCCTCACAATGTTCTTGTTGATGTTTATTATGGGGGAGAGTAACATTGTATTTGAGCAGTTTCTGTAAGTGCGCAAGTCTTAAACTGAAATATTCGTATACAAACTAATTATTACTAACAAAATAGTGTAGAGCTAAACTAATATCATAAGAAATAATGCCTTCATATAAATCATGTGCACTACACGGTGGCATGATGCTATTGTTTAGTTCATTCCTAAAAATTTTCGAATCAGTATATTTATTTGATAACATTGGCTGTTTATCATTTGTATTTATTGTATCATTTTTTATCATTAAAATAGAGGAGTGGTCAGATGTGGAGTCAAATCCTTCCTGCATTTGAATATAATCCACCGGGATTTTTCTTGTTATAAAGAAGTCGATTAGGTCTGGTGTTTTATTTTGATCGCTGGGCTAATAAGTTGGTTTTTCACTAGAATGCAGTTGTATTTAATTATTGCTTGATAAAGGTCTTTCCTTTTAGCTGTTGTTAGTCTTGATCCCCAGTCTGTATGTTTATCGTTGAAGTCACTCCCCGATACTTTTCTTAAGGGTATCTTTTTGATTCGTACATTCAGCGGTATGGTGTTTTCCTACACATGTCACGCATCTGGGCTCCTTATTACAAAAGTTTTGCGTGTGTCCGTAAAGCACTTTTTGCAGTGGGGAATCGGTTTAGATTTTTTAACTGCTGATTGCATAAATATTTTGAATGGAGGCGGGGTTTTGTCACCTCTTTTTAGCAGTTGCTCAATTGATTGTTTCAGTTCATCTTGCGTTTCTTATTTTTGTTGTTGAGGTCTTTGTTTAGATTTAACATTAACTTTTCTATTTCGTAAATCTTATTGCGTAGTTCTGCGTTATCCCTTTCCAAGGTGTTCGCTAATGGTGCTGGTGATCTTGCCACCCTGGGTTTCTGTCCAAATGGGTTGGGTTCCCCAAAAGGGCTTTTATATACAATGATTGGCTCATCTCAGAATCCGTTGAGCCAGCCTCGTTAGAGGGTGGAGATTGTCAACTACTTAGCAGGTTGAACCAAAATGAAGCCCAAACCAGAATTTGTTGTACTCATTGTTTGTTTTACTGGCCATGGAGCATCTACGACTTTGACATCATTTACTAAATTCTCGATAGTCGGTTATACCGCCATGTCTCGGTTGCCAGAGCCTCGTTAGTTCCCTAGCAGGGTGCACCGCATGCAGGTGAGGATGAAATTTGAGCTGTTTGTTGACTTAAGCCCCCAATATTAAAGTTTAAACCAAGTAAATGTAATTTAATAAAAAACCAAAATTTCGACAAATCTTGCCAAGCACCCTTAAAAACTTTAAAAAATTTACTTTCTTAAATTTAATGATATATTTTTAATTCTTATGGCTATTAAATTCCTAAAACCACCTGAAATATTTTTAATATAGATGTTAACTTATTTAAAATTTAATAATCATTTGTTAAAACTTAAATTTACAAAGTTCTGAAACTCATCACATTTGTAAATTGTGAAACCAAAGTAAACTCTGAAAACTGTAAATTTGGATAATAAAACCACATAAAGTTAAAAATTAGGTTTCATCCTTAAAATAAACAATTTAAAGAAATTTTACGAATTTAGAATTTGGGGATTGAAGAGAAGACAGCCTGAAAAAAATATGCTGGAATATTGATGAAACCAAAAAATTTGCACAATTTTTTAAACTTCTAGTCGTAGCCTTTTCAGCATTTTTAAGTCATTTCTCAATATACAGATACAGGGTGTCCCATAAAAGCATGAACAGACGAAAGGAAGTGATAGAAAATTTAAATTTTTCAATAAGCACTTTCATGAGCACATATTCTGTTAGATAAAATGTTTTCACCTTAAATTGAATATTGCAGAATACGTGCATATCCTCACATAACAAAAGCCTAAATAATATTAATGTAATATTTCATAATTTTCTCAAATGACAAGTTCACAATCTCACTACTGATCCTAGTTTGGGAATTGGTGCTCCATGGAATAGCTTTAAAATTCGTATAATTCGAAAGGTTGCCATATTTTTAAATTTTTTACTTTCAATAAATAAATTAAATTTGCATAACTTTAATATGTATTAATTAAAAAATATAAATAATAACTACCATTATTTAATGGTTTGAACTTGTTGATTTTTATTTATTTTCATTTTTATTTTTTATTCAAATTTATATGTAAATTCAATAAATAATATAATAACAGATTCGTATTTCCCTGAAGTGGAATTAAATACTGGTATTGATTATTCAATTTTACTTTCTGTATAATTAACAAATAAATTTCAATTAATAATAATTAATACAATGAAAATATATATATATTGAATAAATAAAAATAAATTTCAACGTATTTCTGTATGTATATATGTACGGGTACAAATATATATGTATATTCAATTAATTATTGTTGTGCAGCAATTAAATTTCAGGAACTTTTATTAGCCGGAGTGAAATAAAATTTGATATTTTTGTTCATAATACAATAATTATTGTATTGAATTAGACTGCGATATCAGATTACAGAGAAAGAACATCGCAGCCAATTACAAAAAAATTATCCAATCAACATCTCTATATCGCAGACATGGCTTTACTTGAAAGGCAAAATTGTACTTATAAGATTTGCATCATCTTCTTTTGATGGGAGTTGCAAGTCTCCTATCGGACACGTCCCCAGGTGGTGGATACGGGGATACCCACACCGGAACACCGGTGGTTAAATGGGAAATAAAATACCACTCGCGAACCAAAACTTGCCAGAAGCGTCTGGTCACCAGGAGGTGCGGCTTCAAACAGCGTCTGTTTCTCATGTAAAAGGCGGCTGATTTACTTGGCAGGAGGTATAAAATGCTAAAGGAAGGATACCTTGAACAAAAAACCAACGATGAGCCTGAATACAGGAAAATGTATGGTACAGGGACTCGGAAACCCAGTACCGGCGAAATCAAACGACCACAATGTCTCTGCAGTGGTGTACTTGGCTGCTGGGATAGATATTAATTCAAACTTAACAAGGGATGATGAGTATCCTTTTCATAGGGGTTACAATATATAATATTAATATGACTTTGTCTTCTCCAACAACTAATGTTGAAAGCAAAAAAATCACACTTCATGGTCTCAAAGCTGAGTAATGAAATTACCCTATTTCATGGTGGTCTCAAAGCTGAGTATTGAAATTACCCTATTAAACAGAGCAAATGGAGACCTGAAAAGGACCATCGAATCAGGTAAAGACAAAAAACAACTCTGTAATGAATATTATACACAGACGAAGAAGAACTCGGAAGAGAAATAGGAACCAATTCCCAGTGGATACTAGGATCAAGAAGCACAGGAAAAACCGCCAGATTCAACATGGCAGTTTCCGATGTAGAGGAAGTGGCAAGAAAATATGATTGGATCGTGAAAAAAACAAGCCCAGAAAGAAACGAAAGGCAAAATCATCGCCAGAATATGCTGAGCAGGGAAAGCAAACATCAACATCGAGTAAACCAACTACTCAGTGCAACGATGAAATTCCTAACACAGAGAAAAAAATCAACTTGCACCAATAAATATAGTTGGTATTAAAAGCTAACCGGCTGTCAAGGCTCTGATGACCTCAATTACGGACAAGGATTTCAAGCTAGTAGCACTAAATAATTATGTTTGGAAGGTAAATGTTCCAGTCTCAGATACTTATAGAAATCTCTCTATGAAGCTTAATGGTGCGAAAGTTCAGTGGAATACATATGAAGACAAGCAGGAAAGACTAATTAAGGTTATTATGGCTAGAGGACTACATCAAACATGCGAGAGTGAAGATATAATTGCCGAGCTGCAGAGTAAAGGATTCGACATTAAGGATGCTGCAAACATCAATAAAAAAGAGAGAAAGGTAGATGATAAAGGCAACAGTGTCGTCACAAAACGCGGGCTACCGCTATTAATGCTAACGTTTGGCAAGGAGGAAAATATTCAAAAAGTTAGTCAGAATTGAAAAGAAAGTCAGAATTGAACCCGTGAAAAAAAAGTCACTGCTGATAGTCCAATGCAAAAAATGTCAGGGCTTCAATCATACTCTGCACGTATGGCAGGATGCGTTAAATGTGCTGATAACCACCTTACGAGCACGTGCACATTAGATAGGAACTCAACTGCAAAATGCATTAATTGTAAGGAACAAATTTCACTTTGTAAGAGTAGCAACGACGTTCTTTGTCGAAACCTAAATTAAAAATGAAATAAACAAAAATGGATCCTTTCTCTCTATTAGAAATTAAGATTACTAGTAGGACTACCAATTCAGAAAAAGAAAATGTTTTGCTACAAATACACCAGACCCGCAAGTATATGATGAGGTCAATGTGATTTAGTCATCTAGCTACACGACTAAAGTCTTAGACCGTAGTAATAGAAACAGAAAAAGTAAAGGTGAAGCACAAATAAGTATAATCCATTATAGAAGCCAAAAACTCGAATTAATGGGAAGATACACAACGGCTATAGAGAAAATTGCTGAGCAAATGACGACAGGACATATATCTGTAATTAAATCAAAAATGAAATAAAACGCTTATTTTTTATAATTTAAATATTAATTTTATTAAATGGTTGAACTAAAATAGGTCATTTACAAGAGCCGTTGATAAATCAGCATCGGTATCTGAATCGACATCATCCGAATGTCTTAGTTTATCAAAATCATCATCTTAGGTTTCCTCGATAAATTCGTCATTAGATCCAGGATTATGTTGTAGAATATAATTATGAAGAATGCGTGAAGGTCCTATATATAATGGGCTCCTATATATAAATCGCCCTTTCAAGAGCCCAACTGCTCTTTCGATCATGACTCGGCACTTTGAATGCACAATATTGTAAGTTGTTTACCCATCAGTCAACTGTCCATTATTTTTGAATACAGGTAGGAGCCACGTCTTTAATGGGTACGCTGAATCTCCAAGGAGATGTTCATTAGCATCAACGGCAGCTTCACTTGTAATTATAATTTTATGTAAGTAACTGGGCCCATTTACTCAATAAATTTTATTCTTTACCGGATACGATTTTCGTTGCTAAATTTGACTCCAACCGTTCAGTACATACAGAGTGAAACCCCTTTCTACAAATGTAGGAGTTGGGATTATTTATAGGTGCAGTTATTGGAATTGTGGCTCCCTTCAATGGCTCCAATTTTGCCTGGAAAACATTATTGTATTAGCCAACTAATTCGGGAACAAATAATATGAAATGCCATTGTCACCTCCAAACCTATATTTTTGTTTCAAATAATGAGTGGTTCTCTTTTTTTCACCATCTGTCGGCAAACGGATAATTCCTTTGGAAACATTAATTCGCAAAAGTTTTCGTGAACATTTTTTTATCACCACCCAAGCCGCAGATTTGGCACATTTAAATTGTCCAGCTATTGATCTACAAAAACAATAATAATTGTAAAAACAACTAATGGATCAAGGTTCTAAATTAAATACCTAATTGTTTCTTTGTTTCCAAGAAACCATAATCCGATCATTACTTGTTTTTCGATATTTAACTCACTTCTTCCCGGATGGCAAATGTGGATATCCAAATAATGGATGTTTTTACATAATTTTTGAAATATCGAGATCGGCATTCTAAAATTCTCGCGGAATTGTGAATCACTGAAAGTGGGCACTATATTTCGTCGCAGAAATTCTCTATTTTCTCAGCATTGCCTTTAAGAATTTCGTCGTCACTCGGATCTGAATCGAAAACACTGTTTCCATAATTAATTGCTTAGAAAGGTCGAGCAAAATTTGATATCGAAATTTTTATTTTATTTTACCAATTTTTAGTCGACCTTGTGAAGCACTCACATAGTAAAATACACGAAAAATTCTCTAGCACTGGTGTAAGACCAATTTTTCGTGTGTTTTACTGTGTGAGTGCTTGGTAATGTCGCTAAAATTTGGTGACCAGAAATTTTAATATATTTTTATTATTATTATTGTATTGATCGAATTTTTGCATAGAGTTTTGGCTATTGTATTTCGTCTATTCAGGCGATACTGTATACAGTCAGGGTAGAGCAATTTTTCATTTTTATATTTTTATATATAAATGAATTGTCAGTCTAATTGAAACTGATAATTTTAACAGCAACGTTTTTGGGATTTAATCTTTTATTTACAATATTAACAAATTTTTGCTAAACCATATTTTGCCGCCTTCTTCCAGAAAATTTTATATTATGCTGGATACCTTGGAAGAGAATAAACTAACTAACAAATTTTTTTTTGAAACCTTCGCATTTGGCTCAGGCGACATTTAAAAAGTTAATTTACAAGATCAATTGATTAATTGATTTTTCGATGACTTTTCAGTTACACTGTTCGGTTTAATCACTTGAATTAATAAGCATCAAAGCAAGTAAGAATACGTTTTTAAAGCTAAGCTGCGAGCAACAAAAATACAAGTTTATTGTAGCTACATAATGCTTTGGCAGGACTGAGATTTTACAGAGAAGTCAATGGCCTGTAGCTGATGATTGCTCAGTAGAAGGGAAACCATCTGGCTGATTTGATAATGGTACCTCAATATTGGTTTAATCTGTGCTACAACGAGAAAGAGATTTTGAATTAAGACACTTGTGACGAAGTTAGTGTTGATGCCTTCTCCAGACTCTGATTTCGGTTTTGACAAAAATCATATTTCTTCCCATTTTCTTTATGATTTGGCCATCAATACATTTGATACCTCTTGAAGCGATGTATAGATAGATGTTTTGTAGATTTTTCAATCATTTTTGCGTTTACTATGGAAACTCTTTGATGATTTCCAGATCCATCTGATGAACGTTGTTAAGTAATTTTGATTTTGATTCATCAAAATTTGTATCGGGCCCCAAATAGGTAATACTGAACCTTTGGAAAATACCGGATCCGAAAAGCAAGCTTTGGTACTCGAACAACCTAAAAAGTCTATTGATTATACCATTAGTTTGTTCGACTTATCTGATAACTCAATTTGCAGATATGCGTCTGTTAGATAAGACTTTTCCAATCTACCCCCATAACGTTTGTTTCCATGTTGCTATATTTTCACGACCAAACGATTACCCTCGAATGATTTATTGGTTAGTGAAGCGATGAAACTCACTACTTTCAAGTCAATGACATTTCCCCCATATGATACCAAAAATTCGTTAGTCGAATCCCACGGTGACCCTAGTTTCTTAGCACCCATACTTGAAAAGTCATTGTGTACTTCGATTTTACTATATGACTCTTAGTTGATGAGTTAACTTTGACTTCAACTGAATTTATTTGATTTAACAAATTAATTGAATTAATTATCCCCTTTGGTTAGTACGAACCAGCATTATTATTCCGGTTACGACCTGGTCAAATTTGATTGCGGTCTGCTGATGCGAACGTTCAAGCTTTTTGACTTCCTTACACGATTGTTGAGTAGATTCTTACATATAGTGGCGATTTCTAGAACTTCATCTAAAGTCAGTAAATTTTTTTTAACCACACCGATACATACTTGATAATGCGGTGTATGTTTGGCATCGCCCTTTAATTCAGCCACTCAATCAGAATATCTCTGATTAGGCTTCATTATGGTTTAATTAAACTGGCATCGAGCAGCAAAGTCATTGATAGAAATGGAGACTCGTCACAGGAAAGTGATGCACACTATCACTACTATAATACTGAGTGTTTCATTTAACTTGAAACACGCGATTAACTCAAAAATATTGTTGAAAACAAAACCATCTTCATTGGAAATCCTCAATCGATGGATACATTTTTATTTCTATCTGGTGAAGGTTTTGAAGGGCAAATCAAGGTTACCTTCTTTTTTTTGTTAATGGAAACCACATTTTTTGCAGATTCGTGTTGTACATCAAAAGCTAGGAAGCTAGGATACGTTCTGGAGAGTATGTCTTTCAAGATTATCTCTGGTCCGTAGACAACTTTTATTCTCCTTTTTACCCGACTTTACAATGTCGTCCATGATTAGAATAAAACAGATCCACTTTCAACACATTAAGTCTGCTTCATTTGAAATGTGGAAGTTGCTTTCTGTAATGCATACAGTTATTTGTCTTAACCAGGAATCATATCTTCTTGATAATGCTGTCTCTGGATTGAACTTATTTAATGGCAGAATCTTCTGTATGAATTCTGTCAATAAAAATCGAACGTGCATTTTTATTGGCAATAATATTAATGCAGATCCTATTCACGAGTGTAGCTCGGCTGATGTTACGGCTGTGCTCATTACTCTGGTATCCCCTAACTCCTGCACTAAACTGGTCATCGCCTCAGTTTATTTGCCGTATGACTCTTCTTCTCCCTTTGAGGAACTCACAAATCTTGTGACATGGTGTAAGAATAAGCATATCCCATGGATGGTTGGCTGTGATGCTAATGCTCATCACTTGATCTGGGGTAGTACGAACATTAACCACAGCGATTCTTCTCGGCTTAACTATATAAGCCCTTCTGAGCTTGAAATTCTCAATACTGGAAGCGAGCCAACTTTTGTTAACTATGTCCGGCAGGAGGTGATTAACATTAGTCTATGCTCCATGTCCATCATTGATTTAATTTTAAACTGGAGGGTGACAGATGACATTTTCACCTAGGATCACAGGTGTATCTCGTTTAATATTACCCTTAATCAATCGCTTCTCAAAAACTTTACAGTATACGAAAATTAACCGATTGGGGTCTTTTGGCTCTCAACAAATTAGATGAGTCCATAGTCTTTTTTGATGGCTTTCGTTCTAACCTTAGTGCAGGTTTGGAATCCACTGTCCTTGGACGGATCTGAGACAAGCCGTTAGTCTTGGTTCGCATTGTACGGGTTTTCAGGTGGAACTATAATAGCGAAGACACGTAGTGTTATTGAGGCTTTGAATTTTACTGTAAAAAACAAAAGTATTCTACTATGTACAGATAGTAAAGCTGTACTTAACTCTTTAAGAAATCCCTTGACTGTTTCTAAACTCGTGAAGGAATGCAAACATTGCATGAACCTTCTTTGTTCTAACAATAAAGTTACGGCCATGTGGGTACCGGCTCATTATGATATCGCAGGCAATGAGATCGCGGATTATTTAGCCAAAGCTGGTTCCCAATTAACTTTAATCGGTCCTGAACCATCAATTCCTATATCTTTCAACTACGGGAAGAAAGCTATAAAGGACTACGCTTTGAAGGACCTAAAGTCTCCGTGGCTTGAAACTTTTAGTTGTCGTACGGCGAAGTACTTCATTAGGGAGCCCAATTTGAGGTCAACGAAGTATGCTATACCTTTAAATAAAACAAGTTAAGAATCTTGGTAGCGATTTTTACGGTACATGGCTGGTTTAAAGATCATCTTCATCGTATTAACATCGTTTAGCTCATGATGTTATTTGCGAGGACTGTTTTGAGGAAGGTGATGGCTGCCTTCACTTCGTGAGCAGTTGCCCTGCTTTCAGTTCTATTCGATTTCAGGTATTCAACTTTAGGTCTTTAAATTTAGATCAGTTGTCCTCTCTGCCTTGCTCTAAACTTGTTCAGTTTGCGAAGGCAGCAGTGGGCGTTTACGAATTGGGATAGAATCTTGGGTTTGCACAATCCTAGTATGTAGGTTCCAGCCAATTTTAATAATAATAATACAGTAATTACACCTGCTGTTATATAGTGTGTACCTAATTCGTCAGCCAAATTATATTTTAACTATGGTAATTATTTATTGAAAAAACTTATGTTACCATGATTTAACTTTAAAAATTATTTTAATTACAAACATTATTAAAATCCCATTATAAATTAATTCCAATTATAAAGAATTGAACAAGAAAGTTTTTTCATTTAAGAAATATTAGAAATAATTTTTAATTAATTTAAGATACGCGAAACCAAATAAAATCGTGAACTTTATTAATCTCTTGTCTAGACAATATAATTAATTTTATTTGATGTTTAAAGCTAAAAACAAAATCTAAAAAGTTTATGAAAGCTACACATAGAAAATAAACGTAATATGTACTCATGTAAGTCGCTTGGTGTTATAATATGCTTGACGATTTATATTTTTTATTCACAATTTTACATAAAATGTCTGCTCAGTTCACAATAATATAATTATGTATGTCTGGCCATGCCGTAGTGTTATGATTTGGTTTGAAGCCTCTGTTATATATTTTAGATTTTTTTTCGTATCGCCAATCTTGCAATTTTGATAATGAAACCAAATTTATAGACCAAACCAAAAATAACGTTTCACATACATTTATAACTCGTAAGTTGGTGTCTAGACAATTTTGATTACTAAGACATATCAAAGTCAAAGGCAAAACATATATTTAAATTTATAGATTACCATTGTAAACATAAAAAGCTGACATTTATGCCCATAAAATCAAAATAAATCTGAATGTACGATTTTGGGATTAAGTCTTAAATGGAGTTACTGTCACCACAATACTGATGACAAACCGACGATATTTTATATTTTTTGGGTTTAGTCTAGACTTTAGTTAAACAAACAAAAAACGAAACGCTATATGCAATAATTCAGAGAAAGTTAATTTATGAATTTAGTAAATATATTTACCATAATCAATAGGTCAACAAGTATGTTGTGGTGACGTCGCATTTTGCTATCTACGACCAATCTCTATAAATATGATTACAAAAACCATATGCCAAGCTGGATAAAAATAACAAATGTCAGCAAAATAACCTTTGGATTAATAATCCAATCTGAAAGATGACAAAATAACAAAAGCATAAACGAACAAGAAACATTTCTCCTCGTATAAAAAAAATCTTGTTGTTGTTATTATATTTCAGATATAATAAATACAGGATGAAATTTCCACCAAACAAAAAAAAAAAACGAGCGTACAACAGATATATGAAATTAAAAACAGAAATCGTAAAATGTAATGAAAAATGGCATGGCATTAAGAAAATGAAAATGAAAAAAATACTTTTTGCGTGCGGCAAAGAAAATGGAATAAGAAAAACAAAACATTTCCTAACAAAAACAGGTATTAAGTGATATAATTTTCAAGGATTTTCCATTCCTGTTCTTTGCGCTTTTATTACTCTTTTCAAATTTATATACACTTTAAGACGTCATTGCAAAGCAAACAAGCCGAAATGTAGCTGCGATACGCGCAGATAAACAAATCACGCTTTTAATGTAAACAGAAATGCTATAAAAAATATCACAAAGTTGTTGTTGGCACACAAAAATATAAACATTCGGTAGTATTGGTTTTGTCAAACATTTATTTCCTAATTAATACTCGAGTATTCGGCTTAAGTTCCTTAATCGTTAGTTTAAAAAACATAATCACCGACTGCACTAAAAGTTATACATTTTTTTTTTGAATTTTGAAATTCTTAAAAATCAAAAAAAAAATTAGGGCGTTATTTGTAGAATACGAACCAAAACAAAATTAATGTTTGTTATGTTGCTTAATTTATTGATTTCATATGTTTGGAATACCCTGGAATATCCTGGAATACCTAGGAATGCCAACAAAATTGGTACGACTGTGTAGGATGACAGTGACGCAGTCTCAATGCTGTGTTAAAGTTGAGAACAGGCTATCGACAATTTTTGCAGTTAACTCGGGTGTTCGGCAGGGAGATGCTCTGTCCCCGATACTCTTTAATCGCATGTTGGAGTACATCTTTCGTAAAACTGAAACACCTCAGCGCAACATCTTATATCGCCAGTCCAATCAAGTGCTTGCATATGCAGATGACATATGCGTGATTGGACTGAATAGCAACGGAGTGAAAGAAATACTTGATCCGCTTGTAGAGTTTTCAGCTTCTGTTGGACTCCATATCAATGAGTCCAAAACGAAATACCTAATCTCTGGTTTTAGAGACAATGGCACACCAGATTTTAGTAGTGGCCACCACACGTTTGAGGGAGTGAGGAGGTTCAAATATTTGGGCTCTCTTATCACTCACGATAACAGTGTGGGTGAGGATATTAAAGTGCGGCTGGCACCTGGCAGTCGTTCTTTGTATCCTCTAAGGCCACTGCTAAAATCTAAACACTTATCAAGTGCCGTGAAGCTGAAACTTTACAAAGCGTTGATCAGGCCCGTTGTTATGTTTGGATGTGAAAGTTGGGCGCTGACGGATGAGTACGAGAGATGGCTCCTTACATTTGGGAGAAGAATCATGCGTGTGATTTACGGCCCTAAACGCGAAATAGATGGTACATACCGAGCTCTGTACAATTTCGAGATCAGAGATTGTACATGAAGTTAGATCTCAGCGAGTACGCTGGCTCGGTCACGTTCTGCGTGCTGATCCGGAACGAATTGTGCAGCGATCTCTGAAAGGAGAGCCGCCATATGGTAGGCGCAGAGGTCGTTGCAGGCGACGATGGCTCCACGATGTAGAGAACGACTTGGCCTCTTCAGATTGTCTAAGACAGTATGAAGACCATGCTCAGGATCGAAACCGTTGGAGCCAGATTGTTGATTCAGTAAGGGGCCAGTAATGGCCTTTAACATTGTTATTATTATTATATGTTTTAAAACGTCATTAAAAGATTTGTCCTCATAGGGTGTTAATTTACTGACTGTTCAGTAAAGAAACGCCCTAATTTTTATTTTCATTTGCTATAATAATAATTTAAAAAAGCACGTCAAAAATCAAATCATTACTACGAGTTATGATTGGATAGCGAGAAATACAAAAGGTTTCTCAAGCCTGCAACTGAGTACGTTTTGATAAACAGTAGAAAGCTGCATATTTTAAAATGGGAAGTTTTCTGGGCACAGCTGGTCAACAACAAACCAATTTTTCCAATAATCCTACATACGTCGTTAGACCCCCTTGAAGTTATCCCAGGATTTCATCCCATGATTTTAAAAAAAATACCTCTGGCAACACTACCGTAAATAATCCATCCCAGACTTTTTAAAAATACATATAAAATTTATATAGTTTTTTCATCCCAGGATTTTTTACATTTTATACTATCCCACACTTTTTCGTATACAAAAAAATATGTATGTATACAGTTAGTACCAAAATACTCATCCCAGACTTTTTTAATATGTAAAATTGATTTGGTGGAAAATAAATTATTATGTGCAAGTCTTTTTAAGGACGGCTAATTTATCTTTGTGATAAGGTTCAAGACCCTGTTAGTAACCATTACGCCAGCTTTAATAATTTTGTGACCGTTGGAATTTCCACCATATAAATAAATGTAGTGCATTTGCCAACATTTCAAAGTAAAGTTAAATCGAAAAAAAATTCGTATGGCCAAACTTTTATAGAGTCGGCTTTTTTCGCATATTGATTGAGTTTGGGACCTTGTTGACTATTACTGTGCCAGCGTTGATGATGTTTTGCCCGTCAGAATTTACGCAATATAAATAAATGTGGTGCCTTTGCCAACTTTACAAAGTAAAGCCAAATCGAAAAAAATCGTATGGCCAAACTTTTATAGGGTCGGCTTTTTTCGCATATTGATTGAGTTTGGGACCTTGTTGGCTACCACTGTGCCAGCGTTGATGATGTTTTGCCCGTCAGAATTTACGCAATATAAATAAATGTGGTGCCTTTGCCAACTTTACAAAGTAAAGTAAAATCGAAAAAATCGTATGGCCAAACTTTAATAGGGTCGGCTTTTTTCGCATATTGATTGAGTTTGGGACCTTGTTGACTACCACTGTGCCAGCGTTGATGATGTTTTGCCCGTCAGAATTTACGCAATATAAATAAATGTGGTGCCTTTGCCAACTTTACAAAGTAAAGCCAAATCGAAAAAAATCGTATGGCCAAACTTTTATAGGGTCGGCTTTTTTCGCATATTGAATGAGTTTGGGA
The DNA here is from genome assembly GCA_951394425.1 of Tipula unca. Taxonomy (NCBI): domain Eukaryota; kingdom Metazoa; phylum Arthropoda; class Insecta; order Diptera; family Tipulidae; genus Tipula; species Tipula unca. The sequence goes on from OX596382.1 coordinate 94,680,172, forward strand.
CCTTGTTGGCTACCACTGTGCCAGCGTTGATGATGTTTTGCCCGTCAGAATTTACGCAATATAAATAAATGTGGTGCCTTTGCCCACTTTACAAAGTAAAGCTGAATCTAAAAAAAATTCGAATGGCCAAACTTTTATAGGGTCGGCTTTTTTCGCATATTGATTGAGTTTGGGACCTTGTTGGCTACCACTGTGCCAGCGTTGATGATATTTTGCCCGTCAGAATTTACGCAATATAAATAAATGTGGTGCCTTTGCCAACTTTACAAAGTAAAGCTAAATCGAAAAAAATCGTATGGCCAAACTTTTATAGGGTCGGCTTTTTTCGCATATTGATTGAGTTTGGGACCTTGTTGACTACCACTGTGCCAGCGTTGATGATGTTTTGCCCGTCAGAATTTACGCAATATAAATACATGTGGTGCCTTTGCCAACTTTACAAAGTAAAGTAAAATCGAAAAAATCGTATGGCCAAACTTTTATAGGGTCGGCTTTTTTCGCATATTGATTGAGTTTGGGACCTTGTTGACTACCACTGTGCCAGCGTTGATGATGTTTTGCCCGTCAGAATTTACGCAATATAAATAAATGTGGTGCCTTTGCCAACTTTACAAAGTAAAGCAAAATCGAAAAAATCGTATGGCCAAACTTTTATAGGGTCGGCTTTTTTCGCATATTGATTGAGTTTGGGACCTTGTTGGCTACCACCGTGCCAGCGTTGATGATGTTTTGCCCGTCAGAATTTACGCAATATAAATAAATGTGGTGCCTTTGCCAACTTTACAAAGTAAAGCCAAATCGAAAAAAATCGTATGGCCAAACTTTTATAGGGTCGGCTTTTTTCGCATATTGATTGAGTTTGGGACCTTATTGGCTACCACTGTGCCATCGTTGATTTTCCATTTATATAAACTGTTTGTTTATCATTTTACTAGTATTAGAGACATCTAACGGCGAGGATTAAAACAAAGAAATATCTTTTTTTAACAAATTAGTTTATTTTGCAAAATAATATAAAAATTAATAAAATATTATAAACAATGCAACTCACTTTAATACATAATATATATCTTAAGGTCCCAAACTCAATCAATATGCGAAAAAAGCCGACCCTATAAAAGTTTGGCCATACGATTTTTTTCGATTTGGCTTTACTTTGTAAAGTTGGCAAAGGCACCACATTTATTTATATTGCGTAAATTCTGACGGGCAAAACTTCATCAACGCTAGCACGGTGGTAGCCAACAACGTCCCAAACTCAATCAATATGCGAAAAAAGCCGACCCTATAAAAGTTTGGCCATACGATTTTTTTCGATTTGGCTTTACTTTGTAAAGTTGGCAAAGGCACCACATTTATTTATATTGCGTAAATTCTCACGGGCAAAACATCATCAACGCTGACACAGTGGTACCCAACAAGGTCCCAAACTCAATCAATATGCGAAAAAAGCCGAGCCTATAAAAGTTTGGCCATACGATTTTTTTCGATTTGGCTTTACTTTGTAAAGTTGGCAAAGGCACCACATTTATTTATATTGCGTAAATTCTGACGGGCAAAACATCATCAACGCTGGCACAGTGGTAGTCAACAAGGTCCCAAACTCAATTAATATGCGAAAAAAGCCGACTCTATAAAAGTTTGGCCATACGATTTTTATCGATTTGGCTTTACTTTGTAAAGTTGGCAAAGGCACCACATTTATTTATATTGCGTAAATTCTCACGGGCAAAACATCATCAACGCTGGCACAGTGGTAGTCAACAAGGTCCCAAACTCAATCAATATGCGAAAAAAGCCGACCCTATAAAAGTTTGGCCATACGATTTTTTTCGATTTGGCTTTACTTTGTAAAGTTGGCAAAGGCACCACATTTATTTATATTGCGTAAATTCTGACGGGCAAAACATCATCAACGCTGGCACAGTGGTAGCCAACAAGGTCCCAAACTCAATCAATATGCAAAAAAAGCCGACCCTATAAAAGTTTGGCCATACGATTTTTTTCGATTTGGCTTTACTTTGTAAAGTTGGCAAAGGCACCACATTTATTTATATTGCGTAAATTCTGACGGGCAAAACATCATCAACGCTGGCACGGTGGTAGCCAACAAGGTCCCAAACTCAATCAATATGCGAAAAAAGCCGACCCTATAAAAGTTTGGCCATACGATTTTTTCGATTTTGCTTTACTTTGTAAAGTTGGCAAAGGCACCACATTTATTTATATTGCGTAAATTCTGACGGGCAAAACATCATCAACGCTGGCACAGTGGTAGTCAACAAGGTCCCAAACTCAATCAATATGCGAAAAAAGCCGACCCTATTAAAGTTTGGCCATACGATTTTTTCGATTTTACTTTACTTTGTAAAGTTGGCAAAGGCACCACATTTATTTATATTGCGTAAATTCTGACGGGCAAAACATCATCAACGCTGGCACAGTGGTAGTCAACAAGGTCCTAAACTCAATCAATATGCGAAAAAAGCCGACCCTATAAAAGTTTGGCCATACGATTTTTTTCGATTTGGCTTTACTTTGTAAAGTTGGCAAAGGCACCACATTTATTTATATTGCGTAAATTCTGACGGGCAAAACATCATCAACGCTGGCACAGTGGTAGCCAACAAGGTCCCAAACTCAATCAATATGCGAAAAAAGCCGACCCTATAAAAGTTTGGCCATACGATTTTTTTCGATTTGGCTTTACTTTGTAAAGTTGGCAAAGGCACCACATTTATTTATATTGCGTAAATTCTGACGGGCAAAACATCATCAACGCTGGCACGGTGGTAGCCAACAAGGTCCCAAACTCAATCAATATGCGAAAAAAGCCGACCCTATAAAAGTTTGGCCATACGATTTTTTCGATTTTGCTTTACTTTGTAAAGTTGGCAAAGGCACCACATTTATTTATATTGCGTAAATTCTGACGGGCAAAACATCATCAACGCTGGCACAGTGGTAGTCAACAAGGTCCCAAACTCAATCAATATGCGAAAAAAGCCGACCCTATAAAAGTTTGGCCATACGATTTTTTCGATTTTACTTTACTTTGTAAAGTTGGCAAAGGCACCACATTTATTTATATTGCGTAAATTCTGACGGGCAAAACATCATCAACGCTGGCACAGTGGTAGTCAACAAGGTCCCAAACTCAATCAATATGCGAAAAAAGCCGACCCTATAAAAGTTTGGCCATACGATTTTTTCGATTTTGCTTTACTTTGTAAAGTTGGCAAAGGCACCACATTTATTTATATTGCGTAAATTCTGACGGGCAAAACATCATCAACGCTGGCACAGTGGTAGTCAACAAGGTCCCAAACTCAATCAATATGCGAAAAAAGCCGACCCTATTAAAGTTTGGCCATACGATTTTTTCGATTTTACTTTACTTTGTAAAGTTGGCAAAGGCACCACATTTATTTATATTGCGTAAATTCTGACGGGCAAAACATCATCAACGCTGGCACAGTGGTAGCCAACAAGGTCTCAAACACAATAAATATAAGAAAAAAGCCGACCCTATAAAAGTTTGGCCATACGAATTTTTTTTCGATTCAGCTTTACTTTGTAAAGTTGGCAAAGGCACCACATTTATTTATATTGCGTAAATTCTGACGGGCAAAACATCATCAACGCTGGCACAGTGGTAGTCAACAAGGTCCCAAACTCAATCAATATGCGAAAAAAGCCGACCCTATAAAAGTTTGGCCATACGATTTTTTCGATTTTGCTTTACTTTGTAAAGTTGGCAAAGGCACCACATTTATTTATATTGCGTAAATTCTGACGGGCAAAACATCATCAACGCTGGCACAGTGGTAGTCAACAAGGTCCCAAACTCAATCAATATGCGAAAAAAGCCGACCCTATAAAAGTTTGGCCATACGATTTTTTCGATTTTACTTTACTTTGTAAAGTTGGCAAAGGCACCACATTTATTTATATTGCGTAAATTCTGACGGGCAAAACATCATCAACGCTGGCACAGTGGTAGTCAACAAGGTCCCAAACTCAATCAATATGCGAAAAAAGCCGACCCTATAAAAGTTTGGCCATACGATTTTTTCGATTTTACTTTACTTTGTAAAGTTGGCAAAGGCACCACATTTATTTATATTGCGTAAATTCTGACGGGCAAAACATCATCAACGCTGGCACAGTGGTAGTCAACAAGGTCCCAAACTCAATCAATATGCGAAAAAAGCCGACTCTATAAAAGTTTGGCCATACGAATTTTTTTTCGATTTAACTTTACTTTGAAATGTTGGCAAATGCACTACATTTATTTATATGGTGGAAATTCCAACGGTCACAAAATTATTAAAGCTGGCGTAATGGTTACTAACAGGGTCTTGAACCTTATCACAAAGATAAATTAGCCGTCCTTAAAAAGACTTGCACATAATAATTTATTTTCCACCAAATCAATTTTACATATTAAAAAAGTCTGGGATGAGTATTTTGGTACTAACTGTATACATACATATTTTTTTGTATACGAAAAAGTGTGGGATAGTATAAAATGTAAAAAATCCTGGGATGAAAAAACTATATAAATTTTATATGTATTTTTAAAAAGTCTGGGATGGATTATTTACGGTAGTGTTGCCAGAGGTATTTTTTTTAAAATCATGGGATGAAATCCTGGGATAACTTCAAGGGGGTCGTCGTTAGGATAGAAGGGTCGATAATTCCAGATCATTTTACAACGGCAAGTAGACGGGATTATTTTCTAAACTACGATTTAGATTCTGATTTTTCTAAATAAATTTTATCAAATCACTTTCGACAATGCCCGACAGGTGTGAAGAGTTTCTGGACTAGATTTTGTCAATTAATGTGGATGCATAGATTTTTTAAAAGGGTGCCAGAAAAGAAGGTTTATTCCGACAGGAATATTAAATTTTAGAAAAATTTAATCCTTTAAAATAAGCAGTTTCTAAATAAAATAAAAATGTGATTAAATTTAGTTTTTAACTTAATGAATGTCAAAATAATTTTATGATTCATTATGTTGTAAAACAAAACAGAAAAAACGCGCTGATAATTTTCCGTGGTTTTGTATTTACACGATCATTCTACTTTTACGATAATAGCTAGAAATATAAATTTGTGCATGAAGAAGTTTGGACCGAGGCAGAGAGGATAGTAGATTTTAGGAGGAATTATCCTGGAATTAAGCACATGAGACCTAATACAATCGAAAGCAGAGCAGCTGCCGATGAAGTGTATGTTATTATCATCATCAACTAGTCCTATCCGATGGAGATGACTCTTAAAATTGCCATGTCCAGTAAGAATCGATACTAGTCGATTACTAGAGTTGAGCTCACTAATAAAGTATTTCGCCTTACGGTAATTAGGGGTGGATGACCACGCTTGCTTTAAGTGAAGTAAAGAAGCATTTTTTATTATTGTTTTACAATGTAAAGAGGCAACGGAGCAGCAGGTTCAGGTCTAACGAAACATGAACGTAGGCCAATTTTTGACAAATTGTCTGCCATCTCATTACATTCAATGTCACAATGCGCAGGTACCCATAAAGCCGTAATTTTATTATTACGACAGAGAACACTTAAAAAATTCTTACAAGCCTTCACCAGTTTTGAGTTGGTGAAAGGATTATTTAAGGAGTTGAGGACAGATTTACAGTCAGTAGTAAGTACCCAAACTGCCAGAAGTTTTCAGACCCAGCGAAGTGCAGCAGATACTGAAGCCAGCACCCTGTTTAGAAAGCGAGTCATCTGAAAAAAATGCTAGCGATTCAGATATTCGCTTGGGAAAGTTTGGTGAGAACCATATATCTCTCGATGAGAAAACCATCTCCAATGATTTGTAAAAGTTAAATTCAGGCAAACAGCCTGTCATTAAACATGTCAATTTCCGGCACAGCTGGTTTAAAAACACTAAGAATTAACCTTTGTCCCGATATAGTACCGAATGCGTTCCACGCCCCAACACATTTCAAGCGAAACGCCGCTGAGTAAGCTGTGCTAAGAATGAATGACTGTAGCTGGGGCAGAGATAAAATAGACTCCATAGCTAGAAGCGAGGTCGAAGACTCCAGTAATAGCCCTACATACGATATTATGCAAACTGGCCTCCAAACCACAGATGCATATGTTAGCATTGGTAGTATATAAGGCAGGACAAATACCATCAGGACCGGCAGAATTGTAAGGTAACTAATGATTTAATAATCTGCAAGTTAAATATTCTACAGTATCATAAGCATAAGTTTTCGGTATTTCGGAAGTGTAAAGAAGACATAGGAAAGGCCCTAGTACGCTACACTGAGGCACTCCTTCTATAGCTGGGTAAAATTTCGAGTGTGAATCTTCAAGTGATACTCTGAATTTTCATTTAAAGAGATACCACTAGAGCAATTGGCAGTAATTTGTTTTGTGGCACAAATTTACTTATCTTATAGATAAGACCCTCATGCCACACTCTATCGAAAGTATGTGATACATCTAAAAATACGGCAGGGCAATATTTCTTCTCTTCAAATGATTGTTCTATCTTTGCGGTCACGCGATGAACCTGATCAATGGTCGATTGTTTGTCCCTGAATTCAAACTGGAAATCAGGTATAATGATCATTGGTTTTAGTCGTTTCAAAAACATCTTCTCAAACAACTTTAAGATAGTTGATGACAACGAGATCTGCCTGTATGATGTCGTGTGCTCACCGGGTTTGTCTGTTTTTTTTATCATTACTATTTGTGTAACACTCAGGCACATATGTAAGTCGGAAGCAAGCGATATATATATATATATATATATATATATATATATATATATATATATATATATATATATATATCTATATCTATATATATATATATATCTATATATATATATCTATATATATATATCTATATATATATATATATATATATATATATATATATATATATATATATATATATATATATATATATATATATATATATATATATATATATATATATATATATATATATATGTATATATATATATATATATATATATATATATATATATATATATATATATATATTATATATATATATATATATATATATATATATATATATATATATATATATATATATATATATATATTTATATATATATGTATATATATATGGTAACATCAGTGATCTCGTTGATAACTCCTTAAACAGCCATTGCGTAATTTCATCAATTACATAGGTGACTTTTTGGAATTCAAATTCATATCATTAATTGAGATCTATGAGTATATAGACTGGTTCAGGATCAATCCTAGATTGTATATCATGTGGTTGAAATACTGATCTATCCTTACATCGCACCCATTCTCCATTTGTGTTCCTTAAAGGTGGGACTTGGGTTATTTGCCTCTTATATCTTTTAGTAGCTTTCCAAAGAGAATAGTTTTTGTCAGGTTCAGGACCCACTCCAGTCAGATATTTTTCAGTACAAACCTATTTATGATCTTTAACTAATCGGTTAACTTTATTACTTACTTGATTAAATTCTCTTTTGTCAATAACATTTTTGGTTCTACGCCATATGCGTCTTTTCCTACGCCTTTCTTGTATCAGTTCTCGAATCTCCATGGGGTAGTTGATCTCTTGTTCAATTTTCTCACCTAATAAGAGGGTGTAGCCTCTTTAGCTGCTTCACGCATAGAGTTAATAAAATATCCAGCCTGTATTTCGAGTTCTTGTTTAGTTTTGAGTTAAACCTTAAACTCTGAGATATAAAAGTCAATCAAATCAGGAACTTTGTTGATGTCTGTGTAGGCTTAAGTAGGCTTACGCAATGAGTGATATTCACAACCTGACATTTCTATTGCACTGAGGAGTTCTTTTCCTTTTCTTGGTGTTATGAGTCGTTATCCCCACGAATTGTTGTTCACGTTGTAGGCACCTCCTATAATAAACCGTGGTTATTAAAAATGTTGACATATTGATTTCTTGCGATATTATGTCTCGGTGGCCCTATACCTAGGAACGTTACAGTCATTTGTTTTGCATTTTGTTTGGTAGCTTGAAATTATCTTCCAGTTTTTCCACCCTGTTAGAGATCTGGTCATTAACTTACTAATGGTTTCGGCCTGGTTTCTTGATTTTGATTATTATTTACGGTTTTGGTCACCCGTGCGTAGGTGACCCCTTCTCTAATAGTATATCATATTGTTTGTTTGGCTATTGCTGTAGGCGCAGAACTACTCTTGTTTTTCTCGATAACTGAGCATTTACCTTATTCTGAAACAGCTGGCATCCTTTATAACTAGCCGGATGACTTTTTCTCCACACAGTGTACAGTTTCGCGGCTTTTCACGTTGTTTTATTTGATGGTTCTCTGCATATTTGACACATTTGGCTTCTCTATTGCAGAAGTTCTTCGTGGGTCCTAACTGTTGGCAATCTGTACACTGGAGTACACCTGTTACCTTTTTTGGTAGTTCAATAGACACCTTGCAATATAGCATGTTCTTAATTTCGTATACGTTTTTATTGTTTTCTCCCTGCAACAGGTCTACGTAAAACAATGGGAAGTGTCTAATCATTTTCTCATTATTAATTATTTACTTTTTATGTATGTTGATAATGTTAGTTATTTTATGACCATGGCCCTCGATTGCTGCTTTGTTCTCTTCGCGATCGGTAGAAGACGGTAAACCTTGTATTTCGACTCGATACCATCTTGTGATATTCCATATTATATAGTGTACTCTCCTTGTTATTTGATCCAGTCTCTTTTATATCACTGAGTAGTTTTTTTAGTTAACGGTAGTTTTAAGACTGCGTTGTTATTTTGATATTATTATTGGATATTGCTTTACACTGAGCAGGTCTCTCTGCCACTGACGTATATTGAAATCTTTAACATTGCTGGCATTGATTGGTAGTGACAAGGGTTCCATTGGGGGAGCAGGTTCTGGTTGTTTCGGTATTTCATTAGATTTCGGCAGAGATACCCTTGAGGATGGCGTTTTGGAGAGTCTCATCTTTTTATTTACGTTTACCTTATTTTGTATGGGCCAAGTGACTTCCTTCTCAAGCGCCTCTTCATACGTAAAATATTCATTGTTGAGATTTTGTAGGCTCTGGCTTCTGTCTTAGTAGGAATAGAATGTTTCAAGTAGTAGGCTTATATTACTATCTGCTGTAGTAGATGTCGACGACTGGAAGCCCGCTCGCTCACTTTCCGAAATCGGATTAGCATTATTCTTCTCCTGATCTTTCATGGCTGGTTTATTATTCGGAGTAACTTCACCTAGCCAGATTTGGTCCACGGGTAGTAGTATATTAGGTCTCTTGTATGGATTTTTTGCTTTGTGGAAAGGTAAAAGAAGCAGCCGATATTGATCGACCTAGTATTCGAGAAAATATTAAACAAAGAATAAGAGACGGTTTTAAAAAAAGTTCAGTTCAAGCAACTATTTTTCGTTTCACATTCAATTTCAAATCGTTGCGGGGTTTGGACGTCGATGAAGTAAGCGATAAAATAAAAATAAAATAGTCAAAAAGTGCATTGATAGTAGTTTCTTTATAATTATTTTATATAAGTACATATTGTGAAAAAATTAAAAGTGCAGTGTTAGCTTCCTTTTAATTATTTTATAATACACTCCCGACCAAAATTATTGGGTCGATGAATTTTTTTTTGTCAGTTTAAATTAAGGTCGTCAACATTGGTAAATCCACGCTCTATGGAGACTGGCCTCTATGAATTTTGAGGAGGGCCATCTGGTGCATAACCACGGAACATCAAAATAACAAAGAAAAAATAGAAGCTATCTTTAATATAAGAGCTAATTTATACATGAGGGTTACAATAGAAGCACTACCGAAATCCACTGGGCTTATAGTGCAATGCAAGAAGTGCCATGGTTTTAACCATACGCAAAAATAATACAATAGAGAGCCAAGATGTGTAAAGTGCCTTGGAAAGCACCCTACTCAGGCGTAGAACTAAATAGAAATTCCCCTCCAACATGTGGGAACTGCAAAGAGCAACATCCTGCAAACTACAGAGGCTGCATAGTAGCTAAAGAACTACAAAAAACTAGAGACAAATCACGGCAAGGTCCATCATATTATAAAACGACCTAGGCAACTTTACCACCTGCTCAATTTATTGTCCTCGAAGACATAATTTAAATAAAGAGGTTTATAAAAAGTTATTGAAGCAGCTAGGATTTAATTTTATTATTGGAGGTGATTTTAATGCAAAAAATATTTTCTGAGGATCAAGATTAACAACTTCAAAGGGTGGAGAACTATACGCCGCAGGTTGAGCTTACGATTGTGAATTTCTTTCAGGAGGAAAACCAACGTACTGGCCTACTGACACAAGGAAAACTGCGGATCTAATTAATTTCTACGTTACAAGAGGTATATCCGAAAACCACATTTTTCTAGAAAATAGTGAAAGTCTCTCATCGGACCACTCGCCCGTCATTATGACTATTAGTTCCACAATTGTTAACAAGAAAATCCACCTAGACTAACAAATAACAAAACCAATTGGGAATTATTTAGGAAATTGGTTGAAGACAACACCAATCTTCTTGTCAAATCAAGCATCCGGTTCAATTAGAAAATCAAGTGGAACTATTAATCAATAATATACAACAAGCAGCATGGAATAGCACCCCTGTAATCCAAAACAAGGAGCGTAATAATTTCACTTATCCATTCAAGATCAGTCAAAATAATTTTTAATTATCTCTGCAATAAGCGTAAGCAAACTAACAAATGAATCGGTCACCCGTTATTTTCGTAGTCTTACAGGTAATAAAGAAACTGAGTATTCTCTATGGAAAGCTACAAAAGCATTAAAAAGACCAAATTATCAAATACCGCCAATAAGAAATGATGAGGGAAATTGGGTAACAAGTGTCAAACAGAAAGCAGCACTGTTCGCATCTCATCTTGAAAACGTTCGAACCATATGCTAGAGAATCAGTGGATGAAAATATAATACCAGTGCAAAAGGAGGATTGTAGGAAAATTCCACCTGTACCTCTACGAGAGTTGAAAGATGAAATTAACCATAACATAAATACGAAAAAATCTCCTGGCTATGATTTAATTACAGGTGAAATAGTGAAGGCACTTCCTGAGAAAGGGGTGCGAAAACTTCTTCATATAACCAACGCTTCATTTCAACAGAAATATCTACCTCTGCAATAGAAAGTAGCAGAAATCTGCTTCCAGTACTTTCGAATTTTTTTTAGAAACTGTTATACAAAAGGATGAAACCTATAATACTTGAGAGAAAACTAATACAACCACATCAGTTCGGATTTAGAGAAAGCCACTCCACCATAGAGCAAATTCACAGGATTACAAGTATTATTGAAGATGAACTTGAAAATAAGAAAATATGCTCAACAATATTTCTGGATGTAGCACAGACCTTCGATAAAGTACGGCATCCTGTATTGGAATATAAATTGCATCGAGATTTGCCAAAAGAATACTTTCAGATATTAAAATCTTGCTTTGATAACAGATTTTTTCGCGTTATATGTGAAGAAGAAATTTCCGAGCTTAAGAGGGTATCTGCAGGGGTTCCCCAAGGTGGCGTGCTGGGGCCAATTCCTTATGCTAACACAGCTAAATATCTTGGCATGACTATCGATGCTAAGTTAAAATGGAAAGAGCACATTAAATATAGAAATATGTATTGGCTAATTGGAAGATATTCAGAGCTGTCAATACCTAATAAGTTGCTACTATTCAACATTCTCGGAAAAAAAAATTGTTTTGATTTAATTATGTTGTTGTCTCAGTGGCCATTGAGTTTTGACAAAGTACTTCTACACAGTAGTTGTTGAGTTTATTGAAGACTACCGACAGGATGCCTCAAAAGTACTCCAACCCATAAAATAAAATAAAATTATTGTCTTTCAAGGTCACCAAACCAATTTACTACTTCTATCTGACAATTTTAACAATGAGTATTTTCCGTGTATCTCTAAGCATTCTTGAGAAAAACGAGATAAAACTTTTATTCCGAGAATACATGTTCTATTGTGAGTTCATACTGCTTGAATTACTAATTGAAAATGGTAATCTAATACCAATCTCTATTAATTCTCTCAGATAGCAATATGTCTAATTGAAATTGATAGATTACACACTCGTACAATTTTTTTTTGTAACAATATAAATTGATTCCTATATAGAAAATGTAATCCTTTTCATTCTACATGTAATCATGTATATATCTCATCACAGATTCAACTTCAATTACAACTATTATAATGATCTAAATTTTCTTATCGCGCCTCATCACCCAAAATATTTCTCAAATTCATCTAATCGACTTCAAACTAAATATGTATGAATATATGTATGTATATAATACCAAATTAATAACGTATTAATGACAATTTCTACCCTCAAAAATATTGTACCAATCCAATTCGAAACGAGAAATAAAAAGAATTGATAAGACTTTTCTTTCATTTCTTTCATTGGGATAATAATTGTTATTTTCCTTTAAGGGAAAATATAATTTTCGTTACTTTTCTTCTTTTCTTATTTTGTTACTTATATTTTATATTGTTATGTTATTTTTTTTATGTTTGTGTGTGAAAAACTTCTTTCTGTCGATTAACAAATTGAATTTTTTCTCTTCGTCTTATTGTGTTCGTCTTATATTCTCGTTTTGATTAAATTAAATTGTAATAATATTTATTTTTTTTATTTTATTTGTTTATCGCCTCTGTGTATACACATAGAGTATGTGTGTGTGTGTGTGTGTGTGTCTGTGTGTATTTTGGCAGGCACGAGGTGGCGTGGGATTTAAGCTCGATACAATAATGATAAATTGACAAGGTGGTTGGTGTATATGTAATATGTATGTGCATACATAATATACTTGGTACAAAATGTCGTGGCAAGTTTTGCTCAGTCTCTAAATTTATAATAAAGTAAATACTTTTTAAAAAAAATCGTAGATTTAAGACATCTAGCTACGTAACCGCCCACCTGTCTGTGACCTTTTTTATGAAACAAAGGCAGACTAATAGACATTGACGGGCCTTGAAAAAATGCTATGGCTTGGAGCTGTATATATATATGTAGGTAATCGGATTTTCATAATAACAAAACGATAAAAAGTCATCTATGACATTTTGTTCCTGGTATACATGTGTTTATATATATTTTCAAACAAAGACTTGAAATTGATTATTTTTTGTGAGTTATTGTTTCAGGTTATGTCGATACGACTAATCTTATTTGTTGTGTGGCACAAGTAAATGCACGTTGGGCTTAATTGATATTCGATACGATGGTTATTTCAAAAGTACAATTTAATTTGTTTTTTCATCACATTTGATTATAAATGATGAGATTGGGTTTCAATTTAGAATGAATATGGATAATTGGAGTAGTTGTAATATGATTACATTATTCCCGATTCTTCACGTTTGCCATCTAATATATTAGTATCGTGTCTAATCTACATGATGTGTCTCATCGAATAAAGAAATCATCAACAAATTGGATTTATAATTATCGTTTGTTTCGACAATTCGTTTTTTGTTGAAGTCAGGTGGGTTTCAATCATTTAGTAAATAGATAATGGAGCAATAATGTGATTTGTCTGACAATGTTTGAGTTGTCAAGGAGCCATGATGCTTCTACATTAGTATGGGTTTGTAATCTATGTTGGTCTCTGTTAGCCCATTTACCAATTTACCGCAACTGATTCAGGCTTCAAGACCCTATTGAGGCGTATCTACAATATTTCGTAGAATTTTATTTTGAAATCTTTGTATTATATCATGTCGCTTTGTTTGGAGCAGCCCCATTCCATAGGCCCATACAGGTTTTAGAATTTGCTTATATAGCAATAGTTTGTTACTAGTAGACATTTGGGAGTGTCTGCCTATGAGCCAATTTTTTTTTTGTTTTTTTTTTTATGGGGAAGGTGAAAATGCATTTACGCACGACGTGCCGGACTTCCGTTTCTGGACTACCGACTAAAAACACCTTCCCCTACTCCTCGGCACTAGCCTCGGAGGTTTATCACATAACTTCAAGCTAGGCCGTTTTGATTTTATGCTCCGACTGAGCTTGTACATACGTTATAGACTCCTGTCTAAATCAAATTTTGGTGGGTAATCATGATCCCACCTCTTCTTCCAGCCATGTCTTTTGCTGGGCCCAATTTGCTCACGTAAAACAGGTGTGACATTCGTCATCGGTCACTCCTGCGCAGTGGAAACTTTCTGGTGACGTTACTTTACCCATTCTGTGGAGGTATGATCGGAAATATCCATCTTCAGTACCTCACTGGGTCCATCTGGACCTGGAACTTTTTTGCTTTTCATGGAGAGGATAGCCTTCTCTAGTTCCTACTCGGAGAAGGTAGGAACATTGTCAACTTAAACATAATCGGCTTCGGCTCTTTCCGGGTGTCTAGGGAACAGAATTCTGACAATGTTTTCCATCGTGATGGTGGCAATCACACCAACCAGGTCACCAACCTATGAGCCCCGAGTTTTTGGGTGACTAGCTTATATCCTAGTCCCCATAAGTCTTTGTCAATATCATCAATAAGGTATTTCCAGCAGCGCCCTTTGCTTTGGTTGATGGCCCGTCGTAGTTTCTTCCTCGCGTATTTGTGGTCTGCAGAAACCACAAGTGCCTCTGCTGCAAATTTTCCCTTTCCTTCTGGTCTCCCCGCAACTTGTGCTTCCAATCGATTCCAACCCGATTCCAAAATTAATGTACTGGTGGTCACTACCGGTATAATCCTCCATGACTCGCCATCTCTGAACTCAGAGGGTGGTGTCAGGAAAGGTCTCTGTGTAACCTGAGCGACGAAAGGTTATGATTGACCCGACGTTTAAGACCAGGAGTCCTGTTCTGGCGGCCATTTCTAATATAAGCCTGCCTCTATCTGAATGTGGTATCCCCCATTCGATAGCTCTTGCATTGAAATTCGCGGCAACCACCATTTGTCCCGTTACATTTACGATCTCATCTTCCAAGGCCTCAAGTTTTGTACGGAAATCTGCGACCGCTTCATTTAGAGTGAAGTAACAGCTGAAACACATACTTAACCCACACGAAGCCGCTGCTCGCTGCATTTTTTTTATCGTGTGCTCTTCCATCTGGGACCCAGATGGCAGCAGTGTCCAGAAGGTCTCAGTACCACAACGTAAGCTCCTTATTCCGGTATTGCTCGCTTTTGAGTAGTAGGGGAGCACCTTTCTCGATCACCAACTGGTACAACCGTACAAGAGATGGTCGGCAAATTTGCTCCGCAAAATGCCCTGGAGGATACGCATCATGAGCGCTTCTTGGCCGCTTGGAGTGCCTCTCTATACACCCTGCACTTTCCGGGTCCCGGAACGTGGGCTAGGTCCGTCCGTTCCAAACCTATCTCCGAACAGAGACCACAGCGGTCCTGCAAAGATGATGCAAATTTGTCATTCTGATTTGGATCATTGGTTAGGGTCTGTGACAAATCTATGGTGTCATCATTCATTATCGATTATCAATACTTCCGGAAAAATATCTAAATAACAGGAACTGACTGATTCTGACAATATCTGTTCTTCAACACGCTGGTTTTTGCGAAAAACCACATCACGACTAACTGTAATCCGCTAAGTATCGTGGTCATACATCCTGTAGACCTTCGATACTTCGCTATAACCAACGAAAATTATATGGCTATAACCAATTCTTCGACTTTGCGTCAATTTTTTTTCGTTTTTTTTTGTGATATACACCCAAGATACGCAACCGAACACTCGAAAACTCGACGAATCGGGTTTAACCCCTGACCACGCTTCTTCTGGTGTCATTCCATTAGTGACTACATGGTGAACGATTATTTATATATGCCGCGGTAGAAACAGCTTCTGCCAAAATTGTTTATTTTTCGGGTAGACCCGATAATAGCAACGTTCCAGTCCATTCATCCATCACGGCCAATCCTACTCCATTCTACTTATAAGCATATGTAACCATTTTATTTACGTATTCCTCTACGGAACTACAATCAGTCAATCTCATTGATATTAAACTCCTGCAGAGTAAACTTACTTGCCTGATCAAACCAGCATCTTGGAAGGCTTTCGCTAATTCATCCCACGCTTCTTTAGCCGTTTTTGCACTCTCCACATGTGGGTAAACAATTTTGTCAATCATCAAAGTCAACTTTGCGCGTGCCTTTTTAATATTTTTTTCTTCTTTGTCTTTACCTATTACTGCATCCCATAGGTCTAGGTCCTCAAAATATGCTTATACAGCGAATCTCCACGGATCATAATTAACACGCCCTTTTAATTTTTCTATTAACAAACACATAAAATAAATGTGTTTTAACAATCACCATTCTCTGTTGCACATAAATAATCGTAACGGTGAAGTTATACATAATTAGCAAACAATATAATCAAAGGTTACCAGCTGATAAAATAAAATAAAATATAATTGACGATTGACGATTGTAAAAGTAGGCTAAACTCCTCTCGCGGAAAAAATTATTATTTAAAAGAACGATCCATTTGAAGTTTGTGTTATTGTTTTTGTATTCGAAGTTAGGTGGCTGTGTGTTTTTAAACGTCAATGGATCGATAGTTTAATTTTAGAAAAATTCGGCTACGTGGAATCAGAGATCCTCCAATCGTCAATTCTCAATCTAATAATTCGTAATCGAAACAAAAATCCAAACTGTAAACAGTTCATAGCAGACGGTTAATATTAAATAAACTGATTAAAGGTCGGATACGGTAAGTTCACTGGAAATATTAGTTTCAGCTGAAATGAAAATAAAATAAATTTCGAAATCCAAGACGTAGACGTAATTGAAGTCAAGCTGGATGATTCGTGTGATATAATCACTTATTTAGCGGTATATATTGAAGCATACAACTATCAAAATACATATTTGTAGTGTAAATAATGTATTGTAGCAAGTAAAGTAAAGTAAACGCTTTGAAACCATTTTACGTTTATTAAACTTTTTTATTTGAGATTAAGTATTGAAAGTAGTATTTTTGAACACCAAATAATTTAAATATTTATAATCTATTAATAATTAAATAAAAAATTAAAATTAAGATTATAAAAATAAAAAAATAATTAACAAATTTTACTTTGTTATTGTAATTCTATGTTTTTTGTGTAGTCACTATGACGCGATATCATGATAGTATTAAAAAAATTCTTCATTTCGATAAAGTTTATTCTACGTATAATCTCACAATAACAACCAAATCTAACCATTTTATTTATTTAAGTACGAATGCTTAACCTAAATAAGAATAATTAATGTTAAATTAAATATAATTTTGATAAAAATGTTTTATCTAACCTAAGAGAATTAAAATTTTGTAAACAAATTTTTTTTGTTTTATTACAGACACATTTAGTACAATTCCATCATCAACAACAGAGCCACCACAATCAAATTTACAACCATATTTTGATTTTGATGTACAACGAAATGTTACGGTGACTGTGGGTCAAACAGGTTTTTTACATTGTCGTGTTGAGAGACTGGGTGATAAAGATGTAAGTAGTACTTTTTTCATATACGAGTATGTATAGTAAACGTAGACGTCGTAGCCATTTTGTTCAGTAAAACAAAAGTCATGGCTATACAATTATATTTTAAAATTCGCTTACAAAAAGAAAAACAAAAGAAAACTAAAAATATGAAACAAAATATACAATGTATTTCCAATTTAAAATGAATTTTTCATTTTTTCGTTCCGTGTTACAACAATATTCAACTCAAATATATCTTTTATTTTTGTGTTTATGTTTATTTTTAACAAATTTTTTTTTGTTTCGTGTATGTTTTCAAAATGGTTATGTACCCTAGCTGCATACGTACATCCACAAATACTGAAATTGAATTGCTGTTTTTCTTCTTTTTATTTTGGTTGAGATATACATACATACATAGGTATGTTTGTATGTAGCAAGCAAATTTCTATAATAAGGTTATGTTCGTACTTTTTGGTTTTGTTTCTGGTAACATTGTATTTTCATTGGTTTTACGTGTTTTTCGCAAAAAAATTTATTGGTATATTTCCGCTGGCATAAAGTATAACAATATAAATACATGCATAAATATTTTCAATACAAATTCACAGAGCATATACACAAACCGAACAATCGGGAAGAAAAGAATTCCCAATAAAATTCTACCTACATAGCTTAGTCTATAGTATACTCGAATTGCTTGAGTCAGTTGAATTTTCATATTTTTGTTTTGCGTTTTATTAAAATTTATGCTTATATTTGCTAGTTTCATTAAAATATACGATTTTTAGATGTAGTTGTGGTTGTACAGCATAGAAGATTTTTCACCATAAAAATACGACCAAAACATAAATATGAAAATTAAAATAATAATAATTTGGTCAAAAGTTGGAACTATTTAAAGGAGAAACATTTTATTTTTATCTTAAGATATTTTTGAATATTTGTTAAATAGGTTTTTGTGGTTTATACCGGAAGTCGTACATATATGTACATACATACATAGTTAGTGGTGTTGTGCATTAAAAGTCAGATAAATAAAAATACGATGTCAGTGATATTGTGCAGAATAGCTAGACCATGAAACATTATATTGTTTCACGTAATTTTCTTCCCATAAATAATTTTGTTAGGTTGGTAACTAATTGTTTTTTTTAACAAACAACAACATTTTGATGTCACCATTACCTATTTCAATAACAATGAATTTTTGCTTGAAACCACTTGAAACCTTTTTGCAGCAAATTTGGCAAAGGTGCCACATTTATTTATACATATTGTGAAAATTCCAAAGGTCAAAAAAATGTCAACGCTGGCCAAAAGGCAATCCAAACTCAATCGATATGACAAAAAAGCCGACCCTATAAAAGCTTAGTCATACGATTTTTGTCGTTTTTACTTTACTTTGAAAAATTGGCAAAGGCGCCTCATTATTTATTTTGCAGAAATTCCAAATTTCAAAAAATATCAACGCTGGCACAGTAGTGGCCGACAAGGTCTTATACTCAATCGATATGAGCAAATAGCCGATCCTACAAAAGCTTGGCCAAACGTTTTTTTCGGTTGTAGCTTTCGAAAAAAATTGGCAAAGGCGCATCGTTTATTTATGTAGTGGAAATTCCAACGGTCAAAAAATATCAACGCTGGCAGAATGATGGTCAACAAGGTCCCAAACTCAATCGATATGAGAAAATAGCCGACCCTATAAACGCTTGGTCATTCGATTTTTTTTCGATTTTACTTTACTTTGAAAAGTTGGCAAAGGCGCCACATTTATTTATATTGCGGAAATTCCAACGGTCATCAAAATATCAACGCTAGCACAATGGTGGCCAACAAATTTTCAAACTCAATCGAAATGAGAAAACAGCCGACCCTATAAAAGCTTGGTCATACGATTTTTTCCGATTTTTACTTTGGAAAGTTGGCAAAGGCGCCACTTATTTATATTGTGGAAATTCCAAATTTCCAAAAAATATCAACGCTGGCATAATGGTGGCCAACAAGGTCCCATACTCAATCGATATGAGCAAATAGCCGATCCTACAAAAGCTTGGCCAAACTAGCTTTCGATAAAAGTTGGCAAAGGCGCCTCATTTATTTATATTGCGGAAATTCCAACGGTCAAAAAATATCAACGCTGGCACAATGATGGTCAACAAGGTTCCAAACTCCATCGATATCAGAAAAAAGCCTACCCTATAAACGCTTGGTCATACGATTTTTGTTTCGATTTTACTTTACTTTGAAAAGTTGGCAATGGCGCCACATTTATTTCAAATATCAACGCTGGCACAATGGTGGCCAAAGAAGTCCAAAAACTCAATCGATATGAGAAAATAACCGACCCTACAAAAGCTTGGCCAAACTTTTTTTTCGATTGAAGCTTTTATAGAAAAGTAAACGTAATGGCGCCACATTTATTTATATTGCGGAAATTCTAACGGTCAAAAAAATATCAACGCTGGCACAATAATGGCCAACAAGGTCCAAAAACTCAATCGATATGAGAAAATAGCCAACCCTACAAAAGCTTGGCGAAAGGTTTTTTCGGTTGAAGCTTTCATATAGAAAAGTATAGGCAAAGGCGCCACATTTATTTATATTGCGGAAATTCCAAAGGTCAAGAAAATATCAATGCTGGCACAATGGTGGCCAACAAAATCCCAATCGAAATGATAATAAAGTCGATACGATTTTTTTTTTCGATTTTACTTTACTTTGAAAAGATGGCAAAGGCGCCACATTTATTTATATTGTGGAATTTTCAACGGTCCAAAAAATATCAACTCTGGCACAATGGTGGCCAACAAGGTCTCAAACTCAATCGATATGAGCTAATAGCCGACCCTGCAAAAGCTTGGCCAAGCGTTTATTTTTCGGTTGAAGCTTTCATAGAAAAGTTGGCAAAGGCACCACATTTATTTATATTGCGGAAATTCCAACGGTCATAAAAATATCAACGCTGGCACTATAGTGGCCAACAAGGTCCCAAACTTAACAGGTCATACAATGTTTTTTCCGAGTTTATTTTACTTTGAAAAGTTGGCAAAGGCGCCTTATTTATTTATATTGCAGAAATTCCAACGGTGAAAAATATCAACACTGGTACAATGATGGTCAACAAGGTCCCAAATTCAATCGATATGAGAAAAATCCGACCCTATAAACGCTTGGTCATACGATTTTTTTTTCGATTTATTTTAAAAGGCGCCACATTTATTTATATTACGGAAATAGTAAAGCTGGCGTAATGGTTGCTAACAGAGTCCTTAACCTAATCGCAAAGAGAAAATAGCCGTCCTACGACTTGCACAGAAAAATTTATATTCCTGCAAATTAATTTTGATTTATTAAAAAAGTCTGGGATGAGTATTTTGGTACTAACTGTATATTTTTTTGAAAACGAAAAAGTTTGGAATAGTATAAATGTAAGAAGATCCTATATGGGATGAAACAGCTTTATAAATTTTATATGTATTTTTAAAAAGTTTGGGATGGATTATTTACGCTTGTGTTGTCAGAGTTATTTTTAAAAAATCCTGAGATAACTTCAAGGGGGTCATCTTGAAAACCGGTGCTTGTAACATGGTATGGTCGTTGCATGGATTGTTAATTGTTAAAGTGTATATATTAATGCACAAAGCCTGCTTAACATTTCATTTTTTATTGGTTCATTTTTCCATCAATGAATTTTAGTACTAAATGTTATCTGTTCTAAAACATTCTTTGACATATAAAAAGTCAAAAATATGCCATTTATTATCATGGAGTTGTGAACAACACAACAACGCATTTTAATTGCCAAAATTTATAATGAAAATAATCGTTCAATAACAACGACATTTCGTAAATTACGTGAGAATTTTGGTCGACATAGACGTCCTACTGAGCGTGCAATTGCCAAAATTATTGATCGTTTTGATGAAACTGGTTCAGAGCAATGTCGTAGAACGTATCAACTTTTTCATCCAGTTCGTACTTCTGATGCAAAGCAGCTGTTAGTGGAAGTGTTGGTAAAGAAATAAGCACATCAACCAGGCATCGTTTACAAGAAATAAAATTTCACGAACCACATTACCACGCATTTTGCGTGTTGTTCTTCATTTGTATACAAAATTCAACTTACTCAAAAATTGAAACCACCAGGACCATTTAAATGTCGTCGTTTTGTTAATTGGATGCTTGAACGAAATGAAGGTTTTTCATCAAAAATCATCTTTAGCGATGAAGCTCATTTTATTTGCTCAATAAGCAAAATAGTCGAATTTGGGGAGCGGAGAATCCTCATGGTATTCACGAAGCAGAACTTCATTCTTCAAGACTCACTGTTGCTTGTGGTTTATGGGCTGGTGGCATCATTTAGCCGTTTTTCTTTTAAAACGAACAGGAAAATGCCCCTACAGTGAATGGGGAACGTTATCGCTACATGCTAACTGGTTTTTTGTGGCCTAAATTGAATGAATTGCGAAGCGACATGCCACGCAAATTGCAGAGCGATATGCCACGCAAATGTAGCTTCCGAGAATTATCCCAAGAAAATCCGGAAAACTACCAGAAAAGATAATTTTTCAGGATTTTCTTTTGATAATTCTAGGAAGCTAACACCATAATGCTGAATATTTCAAGATCTCATTGGGTCTAAGCTATTTGAAAAATATTTCAATTTAGGAAAAATCGACACATAAACCAACTAACCCTTTACTGTTTCCAAAACAAAAATACTTTTCGGATAGCTTACATTTCAAGACGGTCTTGGTATACGCCATTATTGTGTAAGCTTCCTATAGGATTTCCCAAGAAAATTAGGAAATTTATATATTTGCCAAAAATGAGGTCATACTAAACATGGTTGAAGGACCTCCTAGACTAGAGCGGTAGCCGAATATGTCAAGTTAGAGTCTATATAGTGGTAGCCGAATATGTCAAGTTCCTCTTCTGACATCACCGTTCATGCTACTGTTGTCTGTTGAAGATTGTATTCCAGAGTTGTGGTCCCAATCTGGATCACTCCTACAATTATTTATATTCTTTTGAAGTGTGCTATATTTTTTATTATAGTGGCAAATCTATGAAAGAAATTGTGTTTTATTATTGTTTTCCGTTGTTGATTTTAGTTTTCCCGTACTGAATTTGTACACGAAGCCTCATAGTTCGGCATTCCAATCGGTCGGTAATGATATTTTCCAAGTCCGTTTAGTTTAGTCGTTTGATTTTTTTTTTTACTTATTGGGAGTATCTACCTCCTTTTGATAAATGTTGGGTAATGTGTGAAATGTTTTCCGTTTAGTGTCTAGCTTATGAGACTTCAACCTCCAAGGGAATTTATTACTGCGAGCTCATGCTAACTGAAAAATATAAATACTTTCCAATATCTAGGTGATGAGTGACTTATAGGAATGAAGTATTTTATTACCATGTATGTTAGTACAATCTTGCAAAAACAAAATTCCAAATTCTGTTAAAACACGACCTTATCCTAAGTGACTTATCTTCTAGATTTAGGAACACTTTTATATATTTTAGTTAGATATATCCCTAAACTACCCAAAACACATGTCAGTATTATGGGTACGATCCGATTTTTAGTTTAATATAAACCAGAGCGTTTTAAAAAAACAAGCTGCCATTTCAGTTCTTCCTCGGTTGAGCAGGAGAAACTTTGAAAAACATTCTTTTTTAAACTAACAATGTAGTAAAACACAACTGCCCTATAAGACACTTAACTACTAAATTTAAGAATGTTACTAATGTTACTATATGTTACTAATCTCCTTAACCTCCTGCCATTTACTTAAAATATACATGCATATTTGAATTCAACCCTTGTGATATGGTTTATTAAATTTAATTGTGCACTAGCTACCAATTGCAATAGATCACTTATCTAATAGATTTGATAATGAAAAAGCACAGGTCAGTAAAGTATTCATTCTATGCGTCGATGTTGATACAGAGGTTTCCATCCAACCCCCGAAAGCAAGGCGCACTCCGGTATTTCCTATAAAGAAATAGGGAAATTATTGTTTTGATTTATTTTTTGCTATTTTGTTTTTTTTTGTCGACTAGCCATCGACTAACTATTTAGTTCATCTGAATCTGTTACACATTCTTTCTGGTTGTTTACCATTACCTTATTAAAGTTTTTCTTTCTGCTCTTTTCAACTTGAGAGCCCTGCATTCGATTTGTTCTTTCGCTGTGACCACATTGATCTCGGATTTTAGAATTATTTGATTTTACTTCATCGATTGGCTCCTTGGAAAGTATTTTATTTCCTTCTTACTCTTTAGAATCCGGGGAGACTGTCGAGCAGATCATCGAGCACACACAAATTTGTGTGGAAATTATAAAATATAAACAAACGTGTTTTCTTGAAAACAGTTTTGGTCAATTTGCCTTCCTCCCTCCAATGTAATTATAAAGCAATGTTTCTAAGTAATTTACAGACGTATTTTTATAAAATCCAAAAAAGTTTTGCCAAAATCTTAATTTAATTTTAACTTTGTTGATGTGGGTGCTTTCGTATACCCAAAATTCTATTTATTGTACAAAAGTTACATAAAATTTTTAAGCCATTTGGTATATTATCCCAAACTAAAATAGCATTCGTTTAAATTTGACCTTCAATCGAAACGTGTTAGCCAAATAAAAATTCAGTTATAATAAAAGCCCGTCCCCAACTCGGTGTACTAGGTTAGGTATATAATAAATTTTTTGTACTTAAATATCATCTTACATTTTGTTGGTTGCAAAAGAAAAATTAATGCTGTTGCAATAGAATATACAAAAAAAATAAAATTAAATACGATATGGCTTGGTTTGTGTACATTATCCCGTATACATTTTTTTGTGATAAAGTAATCGAGGGACGCTTCTTTTACATTCTATATTTTATATCTTTTTAAAGGTAATTTATCATTTGATTAAGGGATGAACAAAAATTATGGTTTTACACACAGTATCCTCTTTTATGCGTCCACGACGAATATAATAAATGGTTATAATATTAAGTTAAAATTTAAGCTAGATTGACCTGCTTGTCTCCTTAATCTGTTTAGAGAATAATATGATTTTGAAAAATGACTGCGCGCCCTTACATACTAAATTCTTCCTAACAAAAATATTATTCAAATGATTTGAATTTTATTTGAAAAATGACATTACATTTATATACAAAATATTATAATTTAATTACACAAATAAAAAAAAGGAACAAATAATTATTTATTTTGAACGCATACAATAATGTAACACAATAATCAGATTATTACTATAAAAACTAATTTATTACAATTATTATTTTTAACATGTTAATGCCAGACACTCATTAATTGCTATATTTTTATATACAGTCGTTGGGTGTAAACAAAATAAAAAAATATTAAATTAAGCTATTATCTAATAATTAAAATAAATCATAAAATAAACATAAAAATATGTTACAATTAAAATTAACATACAATAAAATGTAAATGATAATGAGACCCCATTTTCGTGGTAATATAGAGTATATGTACATATGTATGTGTGTGTATTTTATAATTTAAACATAATTTTATTATTGGTGTAGTCCGTGAATGGAGAAACAACAGCACTATGACTGTACGCAGTCTTTACGAAAATTTTACAAATCTTCTCAGGAGGAGGGGCCTCTTACAGCACAGAAAAAACTACACTTTCTAAGAAACGGGAAGTTTTCGAAATAATTTTCAATTTGATTGTCCTTGGCCCCACTTAAGGGAGCCGATATTTATTTATAAGGCTGTTTTCATTGTGTTCTTCTTTTTGTGGCCGGATAACTGAATTTTAGGTAGGATATTTCATATTAAAATATGTAATAATATGAAAGTTAGATTTCGGAATAACTTATAATGTAATTGATCGGGACTCCACTTAAGAGGGCCGATATATTTTTATTAGGCCATTGTATTTTCCATTTTCTGGCCGCATAACAGTATTTTAGGTGGGACATTTCATATTCAAATATCAAACACTTATGAGAAAGTACGAATTTTCTACGAAATGATTAGTTTTCGGAATAATATTTAATGTAATAGACCGTGACCCACTTAATTTTTTATTAGGCCATGGTATTCTCCATTTTCTGGCCACAAATCTGAATTTTAGCTAGGCTATTTCATATTCAAATATGGAACATTTACGAGAACGTACGAATTTTCCAAAATATGGGCAGTTTTCGCAATAATTTTTAGTTTGATTAACCGTGGCCCCACTTAAGGAAGCCGATATTTATTTATAAGGCCATTGTGTTCCTAATTTTCTGGCCGAATAACGGAATTTTAGCTAAAGGATATTTCATATTAAAATATCAAGTAATATGAAAGTTAGATTTCGGAATAACTTTTAATGTAATTGACCGGGACCCCACTTATGGGGGCCAATATATTTTTATTAGGCCATTGTGCTCTCCACTTTCTGTCTGAAACAACTGAATTTTAGGTGGGTTATTTCATATTCAAATATCAAAAATGTATGAGAAACTACGAATTTTCTACGAAATGGAAAGTTTTCGGGATAATTTTTAATGTAATAGACCGTGATCCCACTTAATTTTGTATTAGGTCATTGTATTCTCCATTTTCTGGCACACATCTGAATTTTAGCTATGATATTTCATATTCAAATATGAAAAATTTATGAAAAGTATACGAATTTTCTAAAAAATGAAAAATTGTCGGAATAGTTATTAATGTAATTAACCATTACCCCTCTTATGGCGGCCGATATTTTTTTATTAGGCCATGTTGTGTTCTCCATTTTCTGGCCGCACAATTGAATTTTAGGTAGGATATTTCATATTCAAATATTGAAAATTTACGAAAAAGTACGAAATCTCTAAGAAATGGGAAGTTTTCGGAAT
The DNA here is from genome assembly GCA_951394425.1 of Tipula unca. Lineage (NCBI taxonomy): Eukaryota > Metazoa > Arthropoda > Insecta > Diptera > Tipulidae > Tipula > Tipula unca. The sequence goes on from OX596382.1 coordinate 94,706,567, forward strand.
AAAGTTTAGTGAAACTGGTGATGGGCCTACTTGAGTCGATATTAGTTTATTAGGCCATTGAGTTCTCTTATATTTATTTTAATTTTAATATATTTTGCAATAATTTATGAAAATCGTATTAAGCAGCAAAAAAATTGTTGGGCTGCTAAATGTTTTTTTTCAGTAATGGGTTTTGACACAGTGAACTGGTCTCCTCTAATTCTTCAAGCACGTCAATCTTAAATCCCGCAGATCACTTATATATACCGCAGAAAGTTTCTAAACCGTTTTTTATTTCAAAGATCTCCTCCTAGCGTTTCTAATTATTCTCCAAACTTGAGAAACTGTGGGATAGGTTCGCCATCCCTGATTGGAGCTAAGAGAAACTCTATTTACAAAAAAAAAAAAATATGCTTAAAGATTTGTATGAACGTATCTAAGTTCGACGGTACAAAATATTAGAAATCGTTCAACATCTCGAAACTGAAAGATTTGGTGAAAAAATTAAAGCTTATCCATAATTCAGCATCCTGAACAGCATTTAATCTGATTCAGCGATCAACGTTCGTATATTGTTCTGGCCAGTCTTATAAATTATCTCCTATTTACCTAGCCTTATTTTTCATAACTCATAGGCTTTAAGTAAGGATGATTGGTTATTGAATAGCGCAATTCAGGATTTTGGTGACGGAAGGTTTTGGTAGATCGGTAGTCGGTACATTATGACTGATACAACACGAGCCCGAAAGCTAATTTTCAAAAAAGACGGATATTGTATGACTTATAAGACAAAACTTTTGTTAGTGAAATACTCGTCACAAAATTCATTCCAAATAAACGGTTCGTTATTTTTAAATAGATTGATTAAAAATTGAAAGTTTAACCGACGATAATACCCAGATAACCCTAAAAATGATTTATGTGGCCAAAATAAACTTTTTTATCTCGCAGAAACAGTAGGCGATCAAAAGTAAATTTTGTTTTTGTTTGTCACCAAGAATTTTAAGATCGTGATCAAGATAATCGAGTTTGGTATATCGATCAGATATAATTGCGATAATCTTTGAATCCTATATGGTGTAAAGGTTAACCGCCCTAATTTTTATTCTAGATTTGTTTTTTCTTAATACATCTCAAATTATCTTTATTTTCGTGAAAAAAAATTAGGATATGTTTGGGTGGCTGTACATGTGAAGTGTCAGTGGTAGTTTAGTACATATGTAGGTCCATAGAGAAAATCAAAAACGTTCATCTATAGATGTAAGGGCTACTTACACTGATATTGGTGTATACGAGTACATAGATAAAAGTTTAGATTAGATAAAAATTAGGGTGTTGTTTTGAAAAAAAAATTAATGTCGTCTAAATATAACCTCTATATAGCAAATAGAATACAAACTTAATAGCGATTATTTCTGATCGCGATTACAAACCATATTATCTTGATCATAAGTTTGATTAAAATTATTGGTGACACACATAAGGAAGAAATTATATTGCGATCTTACGGTTTTTTGTATTTCAATATTACCGTCTTGCTATACAACCATATTAGGATTAATTCTGTTTTATCATGTTGTGATGTTACATCGGAATCCAGCGATCAACCAAACCTAAGATTTTCTCTTGTTTCTTGCACGACATTAATGTTAATGATTGTAATCTGAAGTCGACGTTATTTTTGATTAGACCGAGAAAGTTCCTCAACCGATGTTTCGCATAGAATTAGAGACAGATGATGAAAACAAAAGAAACCACAGTATATATATAACTTGAGATATTTACTGCATCGCAAAATTATTGTAGAAGAACCCAAAAAGTAAACCGAACCTGAACAATGCCGAGAATACGGCCACACAAAAGCTTATTGCACGTTGAGTGAAGTTTGCGTTATCTGTGGCGAACTTCATGATTCAAAAAATTGCGATAAGACGATAAATGATCCATCATTTAGTAATTGCGGTGAAAATCATACAGCAAACTACAGAGGTTGCCCAGTATATCTGGATTTGAAGCGTTACCCTAATCCAAAGTTGCGATCCGAGCAACGAATACTTAAGTCACGTTACAATCAATTGACCAACAAGCGAATGAACAAGCAGTTTTTCACAACCTACAGTTTCCTATGTCAACATCTTAAAAGGTACGGCCCCAAAAATGAAAGTTCATTTCAACGAAGGAGAATTAAATACTCACGCAACCGTAAACAAACTAAACGAAACGAAGTTTCATGATGATGATGGAAAGACAAATGAACATGATGATGCAAAATATGGACACACTAATGTAAATTATCGTCAAAAGCCAAAAATGACGATCATAAAGATAACTGTATGGAATGCGAACGTTCTTTCACAGCACAAAGCTGAGGTTCAGTCCTTTCTAGTCGATCAAAATATAAATATCATGCTACTATCAGATACACACTTTACAAAAAATACCTTTTTTTTAAACCAACGCGGATATTCAGTTCATGACACCAAACATCCAGATGGAAGAGCTCACGGTAGCACTGCGATCTTGATCAAACGAAGAATAAAGTATTATGAACTCAACAAATATGATAAAGATCACATCCAAGAAACTAATATCTGCCTAGAAGAATGGTCTGGAAATTGTGTAATATCGGCTGTTTACTGTTCACCGAAACACGCAATCAAAAAGCAGCAATTTATCTTATAAAGGAAAGCAACTATATGATGCAATGAACGAAAAAAATCTAGATTATTTATCTTCTGGACACCCAACTTACTGGCAATCAGATAGAAATAAAATAGCACCAATGCTCAGATCGAATATTGCTATGACTTATCATCCGATCACTCACCAATAATAATAACTCTGAGTACCAGAGCTTTAAAAGCAGAACACCTCAGCGTCTAATAAATAAATTAACTAAATGGGCACTTTATCGATATATAGTCGAACCAAATTGCCAATTAGATATCCAACTTGGCACCCCGGAAGATAATGATGCGGCGGCGAATGATTTATCACATATATTGGAAATAGCAGCAAATGAGCCCACCCCTGGCCTCATATTAGCAACTTTGAAAAACTTAATAAGCCTTCACCTAATATACTGCAGTCAACCCAAGAAAAACGGACAATGCACCAGCTATGACAGCAGTAAAAATCTCCATTACTAAAAGGGAAAAATTGAATAGGGCTATATTAAAGCTCTTAAACGAGCATTGAGAGAAGAAGAAGACTCAGGAACCCAGAGCTACCTTACTGAACTCTCGGCGACCGAGAAGACAGATTATTCACTATGGAAGGCAACCAAAAAATTAAAGAGGCCAACATTATCGAATCCACCAATTAGGCAACCAGATGGGCATTGAGCCAGAAGTGACATAGAAAAAGCTATTGCTTTCTCTAACCACTTGAAAAAATTATTCCCACCAAACGAAAAAACTAACAACAGTGAACTACCAAAGTTAACGAAGGACACTTCGAAACCAATTCCTTTAAAATTACGTGGAAAAAAGTTAAAAATACCGTTAAAAATTGTATAAACCCAAAGAAAGCTCCAGGACACGATTTTATTACCGGTAAAATAATCAGAGAATTACCTGATAAATGCATAAAACTCATAACTTATATCTTCAATGCGATTATGAGATGGTATTTCCCTAAAAAATGGAAAATATCGCAAATTACAATGATTCCAAAGCCTGGAAAAGCCGACACACAAGTCCCATCGTACAGGCCAGTAATTATACTTCCGATGATTTCTAAACTTTTTCAAAAAATGGTAATACAAAAATTAAACTACAGACCACCAATTTGGGTATCGAGACCAACATGGCACTGTAGAGCAGGAGCACAGAGTTGTTAACACAGTTACATTTGCATTAGAAGAAAATAAATATTCGGCAGTTTTCCTAGACATTGCGCAAGCTTTCGACAAAGTATGGCATGAGGGCCTTATATATAAAATTAAAACTCGTCGGATAAAAAAAATTTCATGCAGTCCTTGAAAGGTCCAGCGGTTAAATTAAATAATGTCACCATCGCTCAATAAACAAATGTAAAATACTTGGGTGATTGACATGGAGAAAACACATTGAATGCGCAAAGCGCAACCAAATAAAAATTAAATTCTCAAAAAAGGAATTGGCTGATCGGAAGAAAATCAAAACTTTCCCTAAAATATAATGTTCTACTAAACAAAATGGTCCTAATTCCTATATGAACATTTAGAATTCAACTATATAAGGCTGTACAAGCGCATCAAATATAGATCTTTTACAACGAACGCAATGAAAAATATTTCGCTGTATTACAAATGCTCCGTGGTATATCCGAAATTGCAACAACCATAGAGATCTTGGGATTAAATCGGTCAAAGATATGATACAAGCACACAGTTTGAAGTACCCTTCGAAACTGGAAACTCACCCCAATGAATTAGCAAGGCAAATGATAAGGCAACCGAAATATAGACGGCTTTGCAGAGTAGATTCACTAGATGTTATGTATTGATACATTTAATTTAACTACATATTTAAGCTAACAAACATTTAAATAAGTATTTAACATAGGTTAAGGACTTAGATAATAAATTTGTTAGGTTCTTGTTAGTTTCGTTTAAATAGAGATTCAAGAATAAAGCCATTGGAAGTTTAAAAAAAAAATAAGAATTTTGATTAAAAATATGAAAACTCATTTAATTGAAAATGGATGACGAAAAAAATTAGGACGTTGTAACGAGAAACAAAATATGAAAGTCTACTAATCTGGTTATAGACTAGTTTGTATATTATCTGATATAAAAACGATATAATTTGAGGACATTATTTTTTTACTCGGAACAACGCCCTAATTTTTATCTTACATAGGATATCACTACAATGTAACCTTCATAAGGTTGGCTTTCTTATATTAAGTATAGTTCTAGAAATAATGCGTTATAAACGTTGACCTATGTACTAACATACACCACTAACACTTCATATTTATACCACCAAGCCAAATTTAACCTAAGTTTTTTGTGTTGCCGAAAATAAAGAAAACTTGAAATGTATTAAGAAAAAAATTAATCTTTTAGAAGCTTCTTCTTTCGTATCTCGTTATACGAAATGATAGAGAAAACGAAATACATATTTCTAAGCCCAGTAAAATATAACGAATAATCTAATCATTAATCACAACCGGTTATTTTCATTTAATTTTTCGTCGTTTTTCTTTCTCGAAATTCTGTTTTTGATTAGAATTTTTTATATTTTGGAAAATGTAAACTTGGAGCAAAAAAAAAACAATACGGAATATATCCAGAATAACCCTAAATCCAAAAACAGCAAGCAGTTAAATCCAAAATTCATTCGTATTTTGCGGGCAACAAAAAAATGAAGCAATATTTCATTATTTAAGTGATTTTTCGTATGTATGTTGTCGAATAATGTCTGTTACTCTTTCGAAAAAAATAAAAATGTCAGTAGAACAACGAATCGATTTAACATAAATAATGTTGATAAACATGAAAAATTATAGATATTCGGATTTTGGGGTGGCTCTTTTGAATTGATGGCTTTGTGTAATTTTCTTGTATGTAGATGTACACTGGAATGGAGGCCGAGGGTGTTTTCAAAGATAATTATTAATCATTATTGTTTTTGTTTTTTAATTTAAATTTATTTATTTGTGTTTTGTTTTAAACGGGCTATTGTCATAACCATTGTTTTTTTAATAATAAGAGGCTTGATGAATATTAATTGGGGTGTGATTTATTATGCATCATTCATATCGAAATAATGTTGATGGCTTTATTAATTATAATATGGCTATTTTATTGATGATGGAATATGTACATAGTTTAGTTGGACTTAACAGCATTCGCTGATACCCATATTTTTTGTATATGTATCTACGGATAAATCTCTGAATACAGAAGCCAATATACCAAAAATTGTATTTGAAGTAAGAAAATCAAAAACAGGAATAGAAAACAAAACAAAAAACAATTTATGTGTATATATACACATACATATACATTTTTATTTTGTGCTGATGCCCTCTGGGAAAATTTATTTTCCTATTTTCATTTCACTATGTTGTAATTTTTTAAATTAAAAATCAACTTGAAGAAAGCAAAATAACACTCCTGATGTTGATAAGGATGATCATCATCATGATACAGATTTTTATTATCATTATTACTTTTTTCTATAAAGTATGTATGAAGCCAGCTACAAACATACATAAACATATAGACACATATGTATAAGAAACCGTGAATTTGAAGAATTTATTATTTATCAACATGTTTCTAGTTCCTCGTTTCAGGTATAATCCGCATCTATCTATACATATGTATATATATACATACATTGTATGTGATGTGTTAGGTGTGGTGGATTTACCGGATATAACACAAAAAGGATATCCTCATTACTTATCACAAAAATGTGCTGTATATGGAATTATTTAAATTTATTCGTTGGATTTTTTATTTTTGGAAACCCCAATCTATGTTTATGTTATATTTTTTGTATTGGTTGGAAAATCGTAATGGAAAACCACTACTTTATGTTCAATCGATGATAAAATTAAAATGATAATTGAAAATTGAAAATATCTCTGTTTTTGGTATTTGTTTTTTCATTTTTACGATTAAGTGAAAGATTTGCGACGATAAATCTAACCATACTTTTCAGCTGCATTGAAAATAAGGTATGATTTGTACCGAAAAAATTACTGAAAAAAAGGCAGCTACCTATTTCTTTATTTATTGATGGCAGAATGCTTCTTTCAACAATTCTTATAAAGAAACATAAATTCAATGAATAACGCTTCAAACCTTAGATCTGCAATAAACAAATCTATCAAGTCAGTGAAGTTAGCTGAAAGCGTCAGCCCGAATAGTTGTGGTTTGTATCTGGACCATCCCAAAGTTCGTCCAGTTTTTTCTTAGAATTTTCCGAATTTTTTAAGAGGACATTATGCACCTATTTACATTATTACCTATTTATTTAAATGATTTTTCGACTGAATTTTTTTTCCGTGCTATTTTCAGTTTATTTTTAATTTCGAAGTGTAATCATGATAACTGGATTTTTCTTAACATAGTTTGGCAATGTTATAGTTTATGTCCATAGACCAATTCATATGGCATAAAACTGGTCGAGGTATGTGGTGTGGAATTGTAGGCAAACATTGCAAATGCGATACATTTATCCCAGTTTTGTGTCTCTGTGGTATAATATTGAAAATACTCGCCGAGTGTTCGGTGTGATCGTTCCAATGAGCCATTCGACTGGGGGTGGTACGCCATTGTATTCAATTTCCTAATGTTTAGGATTTTACAAACGTTTGCAAAAACTTGGCTCATAAAATTTGTGCTTTGATCCGTTAGAAGTGAATTTGGCTACTGTCTCAGTGTCTGCAATCGGAATTGGTACGGCAATCGAAAATTTGGTGAGATCATCATACATAGTTAAAATGTACTTGTTGTTGTCGAAGCTAGGTGGATCAAATGGCCCGACAATATCTAAAAATATTTTCTGAAAAAGAACCGATGATGTATCTGTGATTTTTATTTTGGAAGTATTACCAGATTTATTTGAATTTTCTGGTACAATTTTTGTCACAGTAGAACTACTAGATCCGTCTGGAAGCCATCATTAATTAGTTGATGTGTTCGCCTGTACAAACGAACTGTCCTGATTTGTAGAATTTTCAGTTTTCATTTTAGACTTCGTTCATTTTCTCGATATGGCGACTCAACTCAGACCATCTGCGTTAGCCTTGAACTTTCCCGATTTGTACTTAATTCTTTCTTCGGATTATAAAACTTCGGCCGTATATGTAAGGTCGGAATCGTTCAACAGTGTAAATAATCGCGAGCATCTCCTTCTCCACTATTGAGTAGTTTTGCTTGTCTTTGTTGAGAACGCGACTAGCGTATCCAATCGGCAAATCATTATCTTCTTTTTCCTGTGAAACTAATGCTCCTAAAGAAATGTCACTGGCATCTGTCGTAATAATAAATCCCTTGGAGAAGTCCGGATACTGTACAATCCTGATGTTCTTTTAAAATATGAAAATATTCGTCACAAAATGTTAAAGGTTCTGCGAGTTTAGAAAACTTATTTATAAACCTTCTATAAAATCCGCACAAGCCAAGAAATACCCTTACGTCTTTAAGGGTTTTAGAAATAGAAAAATATTTGATTGCATTAGTTTTGGACTCGTCATGCTTTATGCCTGCTGGGGTAATGAATGATGTCCGAGATATACTATCTCGCGGCGTAAAATGATACGTTTAATGTTCTATCAGGACTTACGCAGTAAGTCCTGATAGAACATTGTTCATAAGTCGTTGAAATGTACATGGTGCTCCTTTTAAACCAAACGGCATGCGATTAAAGTGAAAATGTCCGCGTCTGTACTAAACGCGGTTTTAAATTTATCTGCTGGATGCATTGGCACTTGATGATATCCATCAGCAAGATCTAATGTCGAAAAATAATTAGCTTTCCCCAACTGGTTCAATATATCGGCTATATTTAGGCAGTGGGTACATTTCGCTGAATGTGATCTCGTTAACACGACGGAAAGCCGACAACATAAATTACTTATGGCCATCATCTGATGATTATGTGAATTTAGTTCAAGTGCTGCCTGAGTCGTCATATAATCAGCTTTCAGAAAATCGCCTTTCTCGATACCAACTGGTAAGCAAACTTATTGAGTCTTCCTTGAAAAGGTATTCGTTAGAATACTTATTTAGAAACTGTTTCCAAACTCGTTCCAAGTGGACAACGGTTTCTGACAATCTTAAGCCTGGTTCCTGACAATCTGTATTCAAGCTAATTTGCCACCAACTAAATGATCGTTGTCAATTGTGGCTTCAACTATGTCAGGGACAAACGGTACGTGTGGTATGTCAGAGACAAACGATGGATTAAATTTAACATAACGATTTGAATAGTACCAATTCTATACGTTTTTAATTTTCTTATGAAAGCCAGGCCTTTCAATTGGACGTTCAGAATGGACCATCGTAATCGCAGTTGCCGCCGAAAATATATAATCCTTAAAAAATAAATGGGAATTTTTGAAAAAGTCATCAATGCTTTTCTTTTCTATTCACAATCTCGTTGTCCAGAACGTTAATAACTCAACAGCTATGCAAATTATAAGACCAATTTATTTTATCATACAACCATTAAATAAGGCCTAGGAAATAGCGTCTCAAACGGTACGTCTAGTTTCTGGCTATGTTGCCTCTCAAAAATAAAAATATCATAAGAAAGCGACTAAGTCTTACGACTAGCCGTAGCGTGTCTCGCGAGCTGTATAAGACTTATATCATTTTAGTCATTTTGAGTGTAGTCTGAGCTTTGAAATTCAATTAAATAAAGAATTATTACACAATAGCTAATAAATAAACTACTCGTCGTATTACTGGAATATTTTAAGAAGATTCATAGATTTTGAAACATATGTACATATAATAGACGTATATATAGTTCTAAAAAGCACAAACAAATATATAAATATGAAGTGAAATTAATGGAAAGGAATACATATTTCAAAAAACCAAGCAAAAATAAAAATGTGGTTTATGTTTGATACTTTCTACTCGTATATACATAAATATAACATGTTGAACGTCAAAATATTTATTTTCTGTTATGAATATTTCCACTGCGGCGACCAATGTGTTAAAAATGTATATACATATACATATTCTTGTCAACAATGAAATTAAATTATTTCGAATAATATACATCATACAAGTATGTATTTCGGTATACTTAAAATTCACCCGTGAATATAAATTTAAATGTATCTTTTCACATGCATGTATGAGCCATGTTCTCGCAAAACAATAAAACTTTTTGAATAATTTAAACTTAAAGAAATTCATAAATTCTTGTTTACAGATTCGAAGGGAAGTGTGTGTGTGTGTTTTCTTTTTTATCGGGTAAAGTGAGGAATATCTTCAAGAAGACGAAGCTGCAATGGGCAAACATCTCAGCAACAGTGACGGATTTTTACCATCTAAAACCACACACCCTTCCATCGATCCTCCATGCAGAACTTTCGTTAGCCATTACTTCGCATGGAGGTGACTAGTCCTTAAACTTTTAATTCTCTTCAGCGTCTCAACGTAAGATTGAGATTGCCATCGCTATCTACCCCCAATATGATTCTCTTCTCTGGCTCGCTCTAAGCATCTCAACTCCTTTAGTGCCACTGCTGCCATCTGGTTTATTACAGCATTCCACTTTTCTTCAGACACAAGCATTACATCTAAAATGCTTTCAGGTGTTAAGTGTACCGACTGTTCCTTCCGACTTGTTTCGAACCGTGGACATTGAACGAAAACGTGCTCCAGGTCCTCTTGTGATCCTTTGCAGGCAGGATATTCTGGAATCGACTGATGACGACTTAGCAACTGCGTCAGGTAGTAATTAACTTCGCCGTGCCGTCTATTTATCCACTTTTCGATGGATGATATAATACGATAGGTTCACCGACCCTTTTCCAAGCTATCCCAGCGAATTTACCATTCTGTTATAGTTGCAACGCGTTCTGATGCTCTGCTTCTTGGTTGTGCTCGATTTAGATACCATTTCTTCCCTTCCCTTGCAAGTACGATGGAAATCATCCCTGAAATTACGAGTGCCGCGTCATCGGATGTTGTACAAAAGCCACATATCACTCTTAGGGTACCTAAGCGGTACACCGATGCCAACTTACTACATCCGTTCGATTTCACGTCCATTGCAACGCTCCATATAGGTGATCCATATAAATAGTATAATGGATGTTACCACATTTGCCAGTAGCATCATACGACTCTGTCTCCAGTATTAGGCATAATGCGAGAGAGGGCTGCAGATACATTAGTCACTTTTCTGCTCATTATCCTTAGGTGCTCCTTGAAATTAAGGCGTTCATCAATTTCGACATCAAGATGTACTAGTGAACGCTGAGAGGGGATTATGATCCCGTCATCATCAATATTTACAGTTTTTACCACCTTTCTAGTAGTAATTAAGGCTGCTTCGGTTTTATAGTTGGCCAGTTGGAGTCCGAATGATACCAGCCACCTTATAATAATTATTATGGCCGAACCTGCATGCCTCTATTATTTTCTTTGTTTTCGCTACCACTACAATGGCAACGACGTCAGCGAAGCCCACTATTTTCACATCGTCAGGTACGTTGAGCCTCAAGAGCCATCATATACATGATGTCCCAAAGCAGGGGCCCCAATACTGATCCTTGAGGTACTTCACAGGTAACTTTGGATTCCATGATACCGTCGTCTGTATTATACATCAATATTCTATTGCGAATATAGTCGGAAATGATTCTCCGTATGTACACTGGTACTTGCAGTAAATACAGCAACACATTCTTGATGTCGAGTGTGACCACGGCGCAGTATTTGTTAGAGCCACTTCTCCATCTTCTCCCATCTGTTGCTCCCTTCGCGATTTTAACGACGTGTTGAATGGCGTCAATTGTCAATCGAGCCTTTTTAAATCCATATTGTCGATCGGCGAGGTCTCCGCCGCCTTAATACTTTACCAGCCGTATCCAACATGGACAATGGTCGGTATGAGGATGAATCTCCTAGAGGTTTGTCTTTGGCAACAGAACCAGTCGTTGTCTCTTCCATCGTTCCGGGAATACTCCCTCTCTCAAACATGAGTTGTAGATTTGTTTGAAGTCATCGGGTCTAGCTCGGATGACGGCCTTTAGTGCAATATTTGGAATATTGTCAGGTCCAGGAGCTTTTGAGTTTCCAAATCGTTGATATGCACTCATGAGGTCTTCTGGGGATAACAAGGGGCCCAGGTGTTACATCCATTTCAGGGATTAAATCATTTTCCTGCGGGAATAAGGCGGTTACAATTCTGTTTAGTGTCTCTGAGCAGGTGGAGGGCGATGCATTTCGATTTCTGAGCCTATTCATGACGATTTTATAGGGTATCCCCCATGGGTTATGGTCCACTTCACTGAACAGCTCTTGCTAGCATTGACGCTTATACTTACTTTAGCATCCAACTATATTTTATAACAAATAGCCATCCCTACCAGGCACGCTGATATTGCCTCCTCGCATGATGGCATTTCCGGCGTAATTCTGCAATCTGCTCAGTACACCAGTATACTGGTCGACGATGACTATCTAATTGTCTTTCCACCATAGTTTTACAGGTGGCATCAGTGATCACGCACTCATCATTTATGCCGCTTCGGCTCTTTATATAAGGAAGTTGTCGAGGCGTTAAAGTCACCAGCAATAACAACAGGGTTTCGCAATCAGACATCAGCGATCAATCGATCTAGGTAGTGCTTAAACTTCTTGTATTGTGGCACTAGGTGATGCATAGCAGCTGTAAATATGCAAACCAGCAACTTTCACGTGCACAAATCTCACGATCGGGATATTAGCCGTCTCCGCAATGGTCCGTCTATCACAGGCCCATACGACGGCTTTACCTGTTGCATCGATTGCCCAGTTATACCTTTCCATAGTTTTGTAAGGCTAGCACAGAGTTGCAAGATCAACTCTAGCTTCTTGCACAGATTGGATAAATACGTCCTGTGCAACCTCACAATGGTTTAAGTTGAGCTGGAGGAACTTCATAGCCGCTTTGCTTTCTTCAATGCCTCTATATACTTCAAGCACTGACCACTCCCTGCTATATGATTATGGTTCATCTTGGTCTGGCAAAACATACAATTTGCTTCTTTTTACATTCTTTTACACCATGACCCTCAAGAAAAATATAGGTTGCTATGTAAAAATTAAATTTGACCTCCAAATAACTTTGAAAATAAATTATGCCGTTTTATTACTCTTTTGAAATTAGACAACTTTTGTGTACCACATTTTTCTCTAAAATGCTTATTTTACGATATGTTGACACTTATGTCAACTAAATCGACTCATTCGCTATTTGTCATATCTGTAGCCTTGGTTGATATAACATCGAAATTGGTATGTGTATAGGCCAAAATTAAGGCCATTATATGGAACCATCAGCCATGACGATTGTGAATTATATTTTTGGCGAAAATAGCTTCATTTTGACTTTAAACGTTACTGAGAACAACTCGTTCAGTTTTGGTTAATTTAGGTGTCAATTATAAGAGGGAAAATTATCGTGCCAACTAAAGGGAATGTCAAAATGTCCAACAAAACTTTTTCGAAAACCACGCTATTCTTAAACAATATATGGTATTCAGGTTTCAACACCATTTAACAAGTTGTGTTACGCATTCGTTGGCCAATATGTCAACATATATATTTTGCTTAAGAAAATAATTATGTCCAGTTTAAGCTAATTACCATTTTCTAATTAGATACCAACAGAACAATTGTGGAGGTAGCATAACTCTTAAGCAAACAATCGCTCTTGGACAATTGTTGAAGAAACTAAACTCTATATTCCAAGTTCTCACATACGTTACGATTGAAAAGTGTATGATTGTATCGAAATTTCACATACATGAAAGATCCATACTGTGCAGAGGCAGAGCAAACGGTAATTTTAATTATTGAAACAGCTTGTCGTCTTCATAATTTTATACGAATGGCAGAGAGACATTTTTCAATTCCACAGGTAATATTTACTTGCAAAATCGTTCGTTTGCAAATGAAAATGTATTCACCCTACGAGTAGTTAAGAAAATGAATCTCGAATCTCAAAACACTGATTCAAAGTAACAACAGATTGCAATAATGTTGCGAGTTGCACTCCATGAAACTTAAATTGCAATAAAACAACGGTGTCGAAGAAGTCACAAATTTATTCTTACATAAAGAGACATTAAAACTCGCTTCATGTCTTCTGTGCAAAATGTGTTAAGTCTTATGTATTTTACGAATAACACGAAAAAAAAAAAATACTTGGCGACAATTTCCGGATTTGCTTTTTTTTATTTATTTGTTATTTTTTGGGTCAAATCGATAAAATATAGAGACGAAAATTTTTGTGAATAAAATACGGATTTACACAGAAAAATTTGGTTTACATTATACTGTACATACATAGATAAACAGATGCTGACTGATATCGGAAATGTGAAATAAAGGTTTTGGTTTAATATATTGGTTTGTGGGTGATGGCGTTTGTTTATTGAACGGACAATGCTAATGTATATATATAGCATTCATAATGCTGAATTGTGATAAAACATTACTGTGATCTATTTAAACTACATACATAGTATAAAACAAAAATTTGTATGAAATAGTGAATATTGCTCGAAGTGAGCAAGTCAAAAAATTGAAAGCATTACAATAATTAAGTTTAAAATGATTTTGGTTCTCAGTGTTGATATAAAACTATTTAGTTGGTAGAAACTTCACTCCTATGAAATTAACGATTTTACAACTCCATTCAAATAATCTGAATGTGTCTACAAATTTGAGTCAATTTTGTAAAACTGAGTGATTTCTGGAGACATAAATGTTGTCACTTAAATAGTTGTCACTATTTAATCTTTTTACAAACTATTCTTGATTCCTATTCATATCAAACCAACTCATTTTAGTATAAGTCAGGTTTGATTAAGTTTACTTTTAAAATTATTGCAATGTTAAAAAATTAATTTGTATAATCAATTTCGTTTGAATCAAACACCAGACAAAATTCTGCTCAATTTTTTGATATTTAAATTTCAGTCAACGTTGGCTTGATTGTAATTGGTATGTTAATGGCATTTATCTTCACACGTCTGTTTCAAGTTTATCAAATTCGGATCAAACTATAATTAATTATTTTTCAACTTTTACTTGACTTATTTTAGGTTTGAGTTTATAATTTGTTTTGATGTCGGTAATTCTATTCAAATTTAGCTTATATGTAATTTGAATTTTAATATATTTTGGGCTTTCAAATTCATCGCACAAATACTATAAGTAATAATCAGATCTTAAAGGCCATTACTGGCTTCTTACTGAGTCAATTATTTGGTTCCAACGGTTTGACAATCAGAAGAGGCCAAGTCGTTCTCTACATCGTGGCTTGCAACGACCTCTGCGCCTACCATACGGTAGCTCTCCTATCAGAGATCGCTGCACAATTCGTTCCGAATCAGCACGCAGAACATGACCGAGCCAGCTTACTCGCTGCGATTTCATGCTAATTTCATGTACAATATCGAGATCTTCATCAGGGGCCCTACTATGACTTTCGACTACGATTTTCGACGACGGTCGTTTTCCTATAGTAGGCAAAGGAAGAAAAAGGAAAACAATATTATAAGTTTACTATTGTTTACCTTTTTCTTCCTTTGCCTAATCTAGGATAACGACAGCTGTCGAAAATAGTAGTCGAAAGTCATAGTAGGCCCCAGATCTCTCGATCTCGATATTATACAGAGCTCGGTATGTACCATCTAAATCACACGCATGAATCTTCTCGCAAATGTAAGGAGCCATTCCTTCTACTCATCCGTCAGCGCCCAATACCTTTACATCCAACCATAACAACGGGCCTGATCAACGCTTTGTAAAGCTTCAACTTCGTGGCACTTGATATAGGTGTTTAGATTTTAGCAATGGCCTTAGAGGATACAAAGCACGGCTGCCAGATGCCAGCCGCACTTTAATATCCTCACCCACAAGCGGCGAGTGATACGAGAACCTAAATATTTGAACCTCCTCACTCCCTCAAACGTGTAGTGGCCACTACTAAAATCTGGTGCGCCACTCTCAACAGAAGCTGAAAATTCTACAAGCGGATCAAGTATTTCTTTCACTCCGTTTCTATTCAGTCCAATCACGCATATGTCATCCCATATCCACGGACCTGATTGGACTGGCGATATAAGATGTTGCGCTGAAGTCATTCAGTTAAAGATGTACTCCAACATGAGATTAAAGAGTATCGGGGACAGAGCATCTCCCTGCCGAACACCCGAGTTAACTGCAAAAATTGTCGCCTGTTCTCAACTTTAACACAGTCTCATTGAAACTGCGTCTGTATCATCCTACACAGTCGTACCAATTTTAATAGCATTACTAGGTAATTCAGAGCAGACCACAAACTCTCTCGATTGATCGAGTCATAGGCCTGCCGGAAATCCAGGATCACCTGATGTACGAGGATGGATGTCTCATAATATTTAGATAGGATCATCCTTAGCGAAAAGACCTTATCAATGACTGATCAATTAAAACGAAATCCTCCTAGATAGTCACCAACCAAGCCCTCCACTAGAGAGGTGATTCTATCCAGTTTAATGTAGCATAGTAACTTGTATGCTGTGCAAAGGAGACCTATATCGCGATAATTCTCATACTTCAAGCGGTCTGACTTCTTGAAGATGGGGCAAATCGCGGCTACTTTCCATTCGTCAGGCATAACCTTGGTTTGCCATACTAATCAAATAAAGTCAAAAAAACAGTTTCACAAAGTATCCCCTCCAAATATCAAGAGCTCCGAATTAATGCAGTCCATCTCCTGCAGGTGAGCGGTTCCGTTTCAATCTCTGCATGACCTTAGTAAATTACTCATGGGATGGATCCTCAGTGTAAACCTCCGCAGTCTGTATTAGAGGTGGCTTAACAACAGTCTGGTTCAGACTGTTCAAGCAGGTCAGTAAAGTGTCCACTCCATGCGTCAAGTACTGCGTCGATGTTGATACAGAGGTTTCCAAAGGTTTCGTCCAAGTCATTGTAAAATGAGTCTTTATCTTGGGGCTGGTTGACTTCTGTGGGTGTGTGTACACAAATTATCGACAGGTTGGCTAACTTTATGCGCAGGCGAAGCTTACACAATCGGTTATTTACTGCTTGGAAATCCAAAACAGCGCTCTTTCCTGCGGCCTAAGAAGAAATCTAGCATAAATACTATACGTATTTGAATTTTATAGAAATTTTGCCATGAATGATATCAATTCCAATACGAATTGTGCAGTATAACAGCAGAATTTGGATCAAGTTTGAGATTAACATTAGCTATAGGGCAAACATGCCTTTCTTGATTGTCAAATTTCGGGATGTCGAAAAAAGTTGTGGTCTTGTAATTAGACGAATTAACACGGATGCCTAAACTTTATTAAATCGTTATCAAGTATTCGTGTAAAAAGGGTTGGGTTGACCTGACTTAATTCTAAATATTGACAAAATCCGCGGACGCAAGAATCATGCAAATCTCAGAGATTTCTACATATCGTCGCTGGTATTGGTGAATAGTGGGCGTTTAGATTTTTTGGTAGCAAGTATGAGTATAAAAATACATGGCATCCCCTAACAAAATTCGAAATATTGTCATTTCGAATATTGTCAGAGGAGGCCAAGCCGCACAAACAAAAGAATGGTTCATGTAAGGTTAATATTAATTCGAATCTCAGAGTTTTCTACATATCCTCGCCGGTACTTCTGAATAGTGGACGCCTAAACCTCTCCAAATATGTTATATCAAATATGGGTATAGAAAGGGTTGGGCTCCTCTAAAATTAATTCGAAATATTGACAAAAAGCAGGAATAAAAGAATCGGTTACAAGTCAGTTAATAAGAATTTCAGGGTTTTCTACATATCGTCGCTAGTACTATTGTACGGGTATGAGTGGGTATGAATAGCGTCATCTGACAAAATTCGAAATATTGAAACAATTACAAATAATAATGTCGTTCAGAACGCATGCCAATTAACGCGCACATATGGTCGATAGTTCCGTAATCATTTAGCTACGCACTGGAAAATATAATACACTTGCGTAAATTTGTATATATTTTGTGTTAAAACTTCATACCGGTTGATTAACCCGAGGTATTTAAAATCTTTCACATAGTCGAAATTATAATTGTCAGCCGCATTGCTTAGAATTTTGATTTGATGGTGTTGATTTTCAAACCGAGACGTTGCGCTTCGATCTTGCGGTTCGAAACTAGCCTCATGCATGGTCTGATTTTCTTTTAAGTAGACCAGTTTTTTTTGTAAAATAGTTTCATAAGAAGATGTGTTAGGGGTTTTCGCCAGGTGATTACAGAAGTCACTGGATGGTCCTTCCTCCTTGTGAAATCCAGTGACTTATATTTTATTTTAGTGAGGAGGAGCTCAATCGTGCTGCAGCCACATGTTTCGTTGTGTTTCTTGGAGATGAAAGCTACCCATGTTGTTTTGTGAAAAACTTACTATTATTCACCGTTTTTTAACTGATGCTGAAAATGGTCATTGAATTCATGGCAAACATGGGCCCAATAGTGTAAAATGTTAGTATTGAATACCACCGCCCTTTTAAAAATAGATTCACTGCACAACGTTTTATTAAAAAATTAGGTTGTCCTGGTATGGTCAGCGGGGAAATGTACTTGTTCTCGTTGAATATACAATTGTTTGGTTTCTATTTCACGTTGCACCGAGGATCTCAGAACTTTACTTCAAAAGTTATTTTACAGTCAACTTTCATGGTAAATGGGATTTTATAAAAAATTACAATTTCACATTTGTCAAGAATCTAAGCATTTTTCATAGATAAGATCTGTTAGGTCTGTTGTAAGAGTCATAGATAAGATCTGTTTTCGAAAGGCTAAAGAAAATTGGTTGGTTTTTCTTCTCCATAGTTGCCCACTTTACTTGCCTTTGTGTGTGGTGCAGCAATAAAAATAAAAATAGAGAGGACAGATGTATAATAACAACCCAATAGTATACAGATACACTATACGACACTACGAAATTTACCTTAATGAGCGACATGACATAACGAGGTGTTATACACATTTTATACACAAAATGTGTGTGTCAAATTTACAGTGCAGATCAATATTTGTTTAATGATTATGGATTTATATTTTATAAGTAATTTTTTCTTGGATGAATGGTGTGGCACTTGCACAATGCAACCGTCCACATCTGGTGCGGGAATGTACTGCCATAGTGCCACCTATAAATAGCTGATCTTTGACGCAGCATGATTATTCTAACAGTGTTATCAGTAGTTTGATATCGTGTCTAGTCTATACCAGAAAATATGTGTTTATTGTTTATCAGAGCTACTGAATTAGGTCACTCAAAGTTATAAGCCATATGCTGCTTGTTCGTTGTTGGTATTATTACAACAAGTGGTACAGTTGACTCGCTCATTCTGCGAAGCAAGATGTTTGAAAGGTTTATGTTGAGGAAATTATTTAAACGCTACTCTATTACACTCACGTAAGTAACCTTCAACTGCCTGCGTGTTCATCGAGATGACATTTTGCTTAGTCCGTAGGGGTAATTTCTCTTTGCAAAGTCTATTGCCGGTATGAAATATCTATGTATGTTGTAATTCAATTAGACTACGAAGAATGATGTACGAAAAAGTTATCAAATTTTGTTTGGGACATTTGACGAGACTATTCGATGGAAAATTTAAACTAATAAATCAAAATGTATTGAAAATTATATTCCATTCATTTTGTCATCAAACATCTATGGTAAACAAGAATAATTTCTACTCAATTCCCTTAAGGCAATGTAGCAAATAATTTCGATCGATTTTGATGAGTTTTGAAAATATAACAAAATTCATCATTATTTTAGTAGCAACAACTGGAGTATCAAGATAAAATGGTCAAGTAGAATGGGGATACACAAGCATCGAATAAGAATTCCAATTAAAAACCAATTCCAATTAGTAACTAAAATTCAGCAATACCTATAGGTAAATGTGTAATTGAGTACATTATAGCTGCAAATTTTATTAATGTTTAGTGCGAGATTATTAATTCGTTTAATTCATTAGTAAGGGTGACATTAGTACTTATGAGATAAGCATAAACTTGTGTGGGTTTGCTGCACTAGTATCCAGTTCCCCTGAGGTATGATATTCATTCGGTTAGTTCAAGTGGTTTGGTTCGTTTGAGCCGCCTTACTTCGTTTGTACTATCCAGTAGTTGTACGGCCTCAAGGTTGGTGTGGATGAGAAGCATCTGCTCATGTTTGATGGCACATCCGTGGATGACGTCATCTATCAATTTTATTTGTAAATCATTGTGTATTTCCCTGTTTGTCTATTGGATTTATGTGTACAACCCCATAGATGCGCACCATACATCCATATTGGTTTGAAGATGGTCTGGTAAATTAGTATTTTGCAATACAGGTTCATTTTGGATTGATGCCCAATTAACCAGTGCATTTGACGTTGTTTTAATCGTATCTGTTCAGGTTTTTGTCTCACATGATGTTTTTTGGTTTAGCCTTGAGTTTAAATGCAGACCAAGGAATTTGGCCGATTCATAATGCGGTACTTCCACCCCTTTGAGGTATATGTGCTGGTTGATGTTTTTGGGTCGGAGCGTAAATAACCGCTAGCGTCGGATAAAAGCCAGAACATGTTTCTTCATGGATGACTCTGAATTTGCGATCAGAGAGGCATGATTCAAGCAGCTGGCAATAATTGTTTAGTAACATTTTGCTCATCTTGAATGTCAATCCCTCGTGCCAAACCCTATCAAAGTCCTGGGATACATCCAGAAATACAGCAGGGCAATATTTTTTTTCTTCTAACGCTTGCTCTATCACCGAGTGATTCGTTGCGCTTGATCTAGCGTGGAGTGGTTACTCCTGAATCCAAATTGAAAATCTGGAACGTTTACCATTGACTTGAGACGGTTCAGAAGTATTTTTTCAAACAGCTTTGATAAGGTCGGAAGCAGTGAGAGTGGTCTGTACGATGTTTCTTCTTCATCTGGTTTATCTGGTTTCTTAAGCATAATTATTTGGGCCGTTTTGAAGCATTTGGGTACGTACTTCAATCTCATACAGGGATTAAGTAAGTATGTGATCAAGATGATTGCTTTACGTGGTAGTTCCTTGAATAAACCTGGTGAAATTTCATTAATTCCTGGTGCCTTTTTTTGGTTAAGATTTTTGTCGATTTCTTCGGCAATTTCCATTGGAAGTGACCCTTTTAAAATCCTAACTTGGTTGATAAACAGGTGTTACGTCGATGTTGGATTGAATGTTATAGGCAAAGAGTTCCGCTTTTTCTTTGTCTTGTCTAACCCAACTACCTTGAGTTTTTCTTATGGGTGGTATACGAGCTACAAGTCGTTTGAATTGTCTCGTGACTTTCCATATCGAGTAGTCCTTATCCATTGCTGGACCTAGCCCGCTTAAGCTGTTGTCGAATCAATCTTGTTTAAAGCTTTTGATTAGCTTATTGACTTTGTTACTTATCCGATTGAAGACTGTTTAATCAATGGGATTTCTGGTGAGATGCCACATTCTCCTTGCCTTTCTTCTTTCCTTGATTTGTTCCCTGATATCAGCAGGGTATTTGACTTCCATGTTCGATTTTTCCTTTAATTCTGGAGTAGCGTGGCTGGCGGCCTTTTAAGTGTATTCAAAGAAATTCTTTGTTTGATGTTCCAATTCCTCATTACTTTTGATACTCACTTTTAATTCAACTAGCTCTTCTAACTTTTCTCTGAAGAAATGTGATCAGATGTTAAGGCGTTAATCCATTCGGCTGTAGTGTGGACTGGATTAAATACCCTTTATGATAAAGAAATCAAGTAGTTCTGGTATTTTTCCTGCATCCGTTGTACAATATGTTGACCCCCCTGGAGATAGATATTCACATTTGTTTTCATGAATGGCATTGAACAGAGCATTTCCTTTTCCATGAGAAATTAGCCTGGAACCCCAAGCTATATGTTTTATATTGTAGTCCCCTCCAATGATAAATCTTGGACCTAGTTTATTGAAGACGTTTTTAAATTGTAACTTCGGTGGTGTATGCCGTGGAGGACAGTATGCTGCCGCAATATTTAGATCTGCGCCATTATAGTGGATTGAGATAATCGTTGCTTGCATGTAGCTTTACCGAATATCCTCTTGTTGATTATGTTTGATATTAATTTTAATTAGTATAGCTGAACCTCCTCTAGCTCTTTCACTATCCCGTTATTCTAATAAAACTTTACTTGGAGAAGTACGTTTCTGAAATCAGCGCAATATCTATATTGTTTGTATGGAGAAATATTTTCAGTTCCTGGGCTCGTTGGTTGAACCTATTGGCGTTCCAAATTCTAACCCTTTCTGCTAAGTGACCTAGTGTTTGTTGAATTTTACTGGGCATTTTAATGATTTCAATGTTATTAGACTCGTTATTAACTTCTGGGTGTTTGTTGTTATGGTTTAATTCATTAGCTGATTTGGTGATTTGCGCATAATATAATCCAACACTGGATGGTGTAATTGTTGTTTAAGGTTTAGCTGCTTTGGTTTGTAATCGATGTACTATACGCTTGATCTATTACTCTGTTGACTTTTAATTTCGTTCATTCTTTATAATTTGCAGTATATCCTTCTTCATGACAAGAAGATACGCTATCTGGTTGTTTTTTGCATTCTGTTGTTTGGTGATCTTCAGCCCATTTCACGCATTTGGTTTGATAATAGCAAAAACTCTTGGTATGTCCGAGTTGTTGACAATTCGTGCATTGTGGAATGCCACTGGTCTTAGGTGGCTCAATTTTAACTGTACAGTATGCAAGTTTCTTGATGTTGAATACCTACTTCTTTATTGTTGTCTTTTTGTTTTAAATCGATGTAAAACAAAGTGTTTCCTGACTTTTACACCATCAATTGTGACCATTTTGAATATGATGGTAAGACCTGCGACTTCATGTCCCATTTTTTCTAAGTTTGCTTTAATTTCATATCATGACTGAATGGATGATGGTAAGCCTCTGCTAACCACTCTATTAGCCTTAGTTTTCACTCTTCAGCTGATATGTGTGATATTCGACATTTTCTAGTTGGTTGCTGGGTTCATTTTTTAATTCTTCCAATAGTTTTGTGACATTTCTGTAGTCATTTTCATTTTGAACGGTAATTTTAATGTCGCTGTTTGAAAGCGCCTTAAAACTAGTTGGTTCATTAGTGGTTTTTATTATTTTTTGTCGAAAAAGTTCGAAATTGTTGATGTGGCTCACGTTAATGGGTGGAAGCAGTGGTATTTTTTGGTTTTTCTGTTCAGTGTTATTGTTCACACTTTGTGTAGTATGTTTTGAAGACGTTTTCGTTTTTGTGCGCCAACGTTTTTTGGTATTTCTGTTATCAGTACTGCCATCTTCGTTTTCCAGTTCTTCCTCATCTGTGCAATATCCCTTTTGACTCAGAGCATTGAATCTATTATTCTGTTGAAGAACTCGAAATTGCCGCAGAAACAACCAGTTGAAATTATTTGAATGCTCATGTTGAATGGTTGATGGCTGATTATGGTTAGAAGACAGATTTTTAAGTCGTGCTGAATCCTCAGCTTTGGTATTTTAACCTTTTCTTTTAGTGTAGAGTTTTCTCTCAAAAAATATTTATTTGAACAAACACGTATCACAATGATGTTAAAAAAAACAAAATCAATAACATATTGTAACACAAATAAAGGATATAAAAATATTGATCCTTGTTTATGGTTTATTGTTTTATGTACGTCTTACGTATATTTATGTCTTATGTTTTTGTGGCAGTATAACAACGACCTTTCGGAATTAAATGCGCAATTTTGCGCCAATACCTTGGATTATTAATTAAAAATTAAATTTATTTTTGACTGTCAAAAGTGCCGGTCTAAAAATAAAACGCACAGCCGCAACCGCATAAATTTCAATCATAAAAGTGGTTGGCACATGAAATACGTAATGATGGTGTCTACAGAAATATATATATACATGTACTGAACAATATAATATCGGCAATCGTATATTATGTATAAAAATTGTCTCGTCATAAAATTTGGATGGTCTTCCCGTTTGCAACGGGTGGTTCATAATAATATTATGTATAAACATACATATATTCGACATAAATACGATCCATTGCCAGTTAAAACATTTTAGTAAAATATAAAAATATGTGGAATTTAGTCAAAAACTCATAAAATATTTGGTATATGGAGCTGAATTTATTCATTTCACATCGATATACAACTCGTATGTACGTTCGTATACGTACAAGGTATATACGAGTATGTATTGCAGATGTCTACATAAATAAAACGCACATAAAACTTTCAACAATAATTTTACTTTTTATATTTTATACGTATATGTATACATATGTATGCAGCTATATGGAACATAAAAATCTCGAAAATACCAAATAGGAAAATGCCATAAATTTTTATCAACAAGATGATTTTCTCCATTCGGTGGACGAATAGTTTTTTTTTTTATTTTATTTTTGGCAATGAGATTAATTTACGGCTTCTTGTCTGGCTATAAAAATAATCCTGACAACTATAAATCTCTGTTTATATGAATAAATAAGTGGCAACATTTTTGGTTGATTTTATCCTTACATACATGTGTGGTGTAAATAAAATGGTGACTTCAAAACTGTTAAAACAACGTGTGGTGGGTGAACTATAAAAAAAACGTATACTGTGTATGCGGTTTAACAAATTAGTTTTACTTTTATTCAATTTTCGAAGCCACTATTCACATTTTTGAATAATTGTCATATCAAATTATACAGTTGTGTGTAAAGTGTTAAGAGTAAAGAACCTTGTGTGAACTATATGGTGAATAAATTAAAAATAAAATCAATTTTAGTTTGTCACTAATCATGTATAACGTATCGCTAGGAAATAGATTGTATTAGTTAATCCTATTTACAAAAATAATTGTTTACTTTTATAACTAATTATCCAATCAGTATGAAAATCCTAATAGTATATCTGTAATCAGTAGCTATTGATCCTGGGGTATATTATATGGACCAATAGAACTGTTCAAAATGTTATCATTACAGACAGAGTGGTAACACATCAAAAAACTACAGACGACGTACAGATAGACTGAAAAGTTTCAATTGTAACGAGTTTGCGCACATTTCGGCAAAATGCCCCAAAAATATTAAAACAACCGGATGCGCAAGTGAGCAGAGAGAATTATCTGCAGGATGCCATATAAACAAATTAAGATTGGCAAACACTCGGTAGCTCTGATAGATAGAGGGAGTGAAGTAACATTACTAAGAGAAGATGAATGGAAAGTAATAGTTTCGCCAAAGCTCGGAAATAAAATTATTGAAATCAGCGGTATAGCAAATGGTCGTGCAGATACTATGGGATATTTTGACTCTAAAATATACATAGACGACAGTTAATTTGATGCTAAAGTTCAAATGGTTCCATCTACTGTATTACATGCCAAGATGATAGTCGGTAAGGATGTGTTAACCGGCACAGACATTTCTGTCGGACGTGACGAACTCCGAATCAAGAAAATATAGTCTAAATATAATCTAAACATTAACGATCATAAATAAGTAGCCGCAATCGAAACTCTGGTGAGCAATTATCATCGTTAGAGCAATAATGCCTCTCCTGTGAAAATGATGATTATTTTAAAAAACGAAACACAACTATACCAATCAACACGGTATGTCTCTCACCAGGAGGAAAAATTGAGGTTGAAAGACAAATAAATGATTGATTCAAAGCCGATATTATTATACCAGCAATTCGGAGTTTGCTAGTCCTATACTATTGGCAAATAAAAAAGATATTTTAAAACAACTTTGAGATGATTACCGACGTCTTAACAAACAAATTATCATTGACCCGCTCCGCTGCCTATAATCGAGGATCACATCGACCAACTATATATGATTCTTCAGTTTTTATGATTTGTTTGTTATTTTATTTGTTATGCATTGTGGACAGCTCGACTTTAAAAAGGTACCAATTGGTTATGCACCGCTCCAGCAGTGTTTCAACGATATATCAAATGTGTTTTTCGTCATATATTTGTATACTATTTTAGAAAGTTTATCACAAATTGTTCAATAATTGCCAAGCCTCTAAGTGATTTATTGCGGGGGAGGTGAAGGACAGCGGGAAATTTGGTCACGATATACCAGCTCAAATGTCAACCTCATCGGCTCGTGGTGCATCCTGTTAGTAATCTAACGAGTCTCTGGCATCCAAGAAACCTTCGTTGGAGTCTCCTGTAGGCCAACCATTGTATAACCCTTTTGAACGAAGTTTAACATCTTAAATTGATGAGGTTTTCCAGTTTGAAAAGGAATTTTTTGAATTACGCATAAAGCTAAACGAAATTGACAAGTTCACCGGCCATCTACTAAGTAATGAAGTTTTGATCGTTAAGAAAGAAAATGAACAGCTAAAACTGGCTTTACAAGTCGAAGTACCGAATAAGCCGCAGACTGTCAATCATGACGACAACAATCAGTTATTTGCTACCGAAGAAGAATTGGAATGAGAAGACCAAGCCAAATAGGGAAGGAGAACACTCACCAGAAATACCTCGCAACCAAAATTAAATGTAAAAATCAACAAAACTTAAAGAGATGATACCTACGACAATCAAGTGCGATCGATGACCGCCCATTTAACATTCTGGCCGCAGAGACACCCAACCTTCTCAAAGAAGGATATATTATAGTGGAGAACCTACAACGTAAAGGACTGCAAATAGAAGATTCGACAAATATTATAAAATAAGTTATGCTAACCTCTGGTAACAAAGTGGAAATTAATTGCAATATAAAGGCTATCAACGATTATCATTGTGGTAGCGATTTTAACGTGAAAGATACCTACTGGATATCAAGACCACTGCCAAAGGGAGAGAGCTGTTCAAAGCAGGACAAATATCCATTTATGAATTTCATTCCAGGAGTAAACTGACATACTGTCCCAACAAATAAAATATCAGATCTTTTACATTATCAAAAGAATATCCGTAAATTAAATATATCTACCAAGCACCGATGGTCTATCGTCGGATAGTCCACCTGTCATCATGATTCATTATGCAACGATTATTAATAATGAAAACCGGCTAATTGAAGGCAACACAAATTTACAAGTTCAAATTTAAACGTCGGCACAGTTAGAAGACGAACTAGACCCCACCTAAACAATAATACTTAATGCGCAGCGTGGAACAGATCAGCCATTAGCCAAACGGAAATGAACAAATATAGAAGTAAGAGAATTAGTCAAAGATAAATGGACCAATCTGGCAGCGGAATCGAGGTCCAAAAAACAAGAGAATTCTGAATAATCTATCCAATAAATTAAAATTTGTAATCAAGCAAGTTAAAAACAAATCAATAAACAATTACCTATAAGTAATCTAACTGAAAAAATTTCCAGAATATAACTTATTAAAGGACAAATAATGAAGGCACTACCTGAAAAACCCTACAAAAATATTCGAAAAACGACTGCGCAAGAAATATTAAATCTTATTCCTCCTAACCAATTTGGATTTTAGAGAAAATCACTCCACTATAAAGCACAAGTGCACAGTTGAAAATAAAAAGATGTTCAGTTTTCGAAAAAAAATATCAGTTGATAAAATTTCAATTTCAATATTACAGATAACAGGGCCAAGCAAAATCTGCTCATCAAAAATTTCATAAAGCAGATCCATTGTTTCTATGGCTATGTGACTAGTGCCACCTGTCGGGCGTAAACATAGTTATAAATCATCGTCTTGTTAACAGTTTAAACTTCATAACTCTATCAGCCATAACACCGCACCAAACTGTGCATATGGGAGAATGCAGTTGATACAGATGCAAAGCTCGTAAGTTTTCTGTACCCCAAAATCTGTTTTCATACTACAGCCAGCCATTGTTAGAGATCTTTCGGTATTAATTCTTGTGCCAGGTGAGTTTTTGTATATGAAAACAATTTAATATCCAGATGGATTTTAACGTCGTAGCAATGCTCTTGAGATGTTTAATGGGGTACCGAGCTTATGAGTAGAGACAGATCCATCTTCGTTCAACTCTGTCGAACAGTTGTTCGATCAGTTAACTTGAAAGACATTTTAATAAAAATTAAAAAAAATTAAATCTTGACACGTTGTTGCATTTTGTAGTTAACCATCATTTTTTTCATCATGTACTTTTTATTGGCCCACCATGTACGTATCGTGTGTATTTTTTCCCAATGGCTTAGATTTTTATAATAAATATAATTCGCAATCAAAACCGTAATATAGTTTAAGCGGTTGCAACTACATGGATGTATGTCGAAAGGATTATTGGATTTACTAAAGTTCATACGCTTCTTCCTATAAAAAGCTACCCGTGTAAGATAATACCAAAATCGTATTTGTTTACCCGGGGTCTACACCACGCAAAATTGCTGAAAGCTACCCGTGAAAGATAATACCAAAATCGTATTTGTTTACCCGGGGTCTACACTAGCAAAATTGCAGAGATTTTCTCTCATGAAATTTTATGTATGTGTATGTTTTTTTTCAATGTATTGATAAATATTTATTAAAAAATTATCATAACTGGGCATTCTACTCTCCTGATATTTTCTTCAAATGTCAAATAAAATTCGGTGAATACTGAAATCATAACCATAAAAGTGCATTTTAATTTGACATTTCATACAAATTTCATGATAATTTTTTCGTGAAATAGCCTCCTGATAATTTGCTGAGAATGCCAAAATTTGTATAATATACATACACACACATTGTGTGTGTATGTATATTAAACAAATACATACAAATCTCAGCAATTTTGCATAATGTAGACCCCGGGTGAAACAGAGAAGTTAAAAAACACATATCTGTACATATCATATGAACTACAAAACATGATATCTCAGTAATAATTCAAATAAATCTTTTAGCTTTAACCAAATACCAATTAACAAAACGCCTTCATTTTTATCACCCAATAAAAATGAAATATCTAAAATACATACGAGTACATAAGACGTTTTGAAAAATATTTGGAACACTTGAAAGGCAAACTTTAAATGCATTTTTCCAACATTATTGTATTTTAGCAGAAATCTAATTATTCCATAATATACCACAGAAATACTAGCAGGGGCGAAATTTTACGGTATTATCAGTGACATTTCATTTCACCAAAGAACTGGAATTCAATTTTGGTCAAAAGAAATAACCAACGAATTCCCGTAATTTATTTTTGACATGTACAAAAAGTTGGTAGTGTTTGACAAATAGGAAAACTCTGGTGACAAACACAGTAACTACAAAATAGGAATGGAATTGCAATATCATCAATTCAGCAGAAATTTGACGGTTTCCAAATTTTAATTCATTATACAGCATTGTTGTTGTAAATTGGCAAATGAAATGTCACTATCATTATTTTCACAAAATACTGTACGTGTACATAATTTAACCATAGTGTGCCATGACATAATATTATTTCATGTAAAATCAATTGTTTTATTATTGACATTGTTTCTTGTTCGTTCGACCCCAGCCGTGTCTCTTAATTTGTAATATAAAGTATTGCTATTCGAATAGGAATGAATTTATGTCGTTCAAAGTTACAGCCAAGAACGAATACGTTTTTTACTTTACTTTTAAGAGTGTGGTGGCTAACATCGAAACAAAGCAGCTTGATTGTAAAATATTTTATGTTAATTTGTGAAAAATGCGAAAGTGAATAAATAAATTTTAAATAATTAAGTGAAGTGAAATACGACTGTACGAAATTATCAGGTCTTAATTATATGACCGAAATGTCGTTTATATATACTTATGTATGTATACATAGACCTACTTTCATATTATGTTAAACTACAATAAATAAAAAATTTCGTAAATGTAAAATTTCTTATATCTAAAAGTATTTTACATACATATATGTACGTAATATATGTACATAAAAAGAGATTTCTGACGTTAAGATCACCCCAATAATCTAATATAATTCCTTAGCAAAATACACTAAAAAAAAAAATTAAAATTGGGCGGATCACTCCAGCACTCAATGTAACAAATGGGCCCACGGTGCAATACCCGGACAGACACACATACTTACACATTAAAAAAATCACCCAACCGTGATTTTTTTGGTCACCATCGGGAATCGAACCCGAGACCCTCGAATACCACAGCAAGCACGGTACTAACTGTGCCAACGAGGGCGGTATAAAATAGACTATGTTTTGGTTGAACAGTGTCACAATTCATATTGGCAAGAGTCGGCTAGATAAAACAAAACAAACGATAATACAGATTTTGGCCAGATATCAGTGGTGGATAATTTCCTAACGGAATAATCCGTCATGGAAATTCTCGAAATTATTTCAAATTTTATATTGACGATTCTGGCCTATCGAAGGTAAAGCCTAACCAGCGAGTCAGTAAGAAATTTAAGTAACAGGGCGACTTCAGCATTATATAGTTTAAAATTCTTAGACTTCGCTGGTCAACGAGTCTAAGAATTTTTCGATCAGTTTCGTTAAATTGAATTGTAACTTTAACAAAATTTTATTTTTTCAAAACAGAGCGAAAATTTTTACGGTGATCGCTCGCCGTCAAAATTTCTATATGAGAAAATTTTCATACAGACTCGCTGGTTACGTACATTTATAATCTCTAGCCATAATGTGCATTATATATTTGGTTTTAATTATTTCTTAAGGGGCATATGGAAGTTCTGGTGTTCATCCGTATGGTGGTTTGAGGAAACCAGTTGAATTTTGCAGATTTTATATATGGCCGATTCTAACCGTGGACATATTTTCAATACAAATTTATGCAAGCACACTATTTCGGAAAAGGCGATTAAAGTGATAATAATATTATTTTATCATATCTGAATAATTATTCTATCTTTCAATTACTTAAGTGTTTCCGAATTAATTCATAAACTATGCACACTTCAAATGGGGCCTCAAACAAAACCTAGCCAATTTTAATCTGGTAGAATATCTCTTTTTAAAATTTCGAAGTAATTCCACTGTATTTGGTTCAATGTACAAATTTCGCAACATTTTTGTGGTACAAAATTCGCAAAAGGCCACGCGTCTATACTACAAATTACAAAGAAATTTTCAGTTTTCTCGTACTGCGTGCAGTCTTATTCACAGTTACCTTTCTAACAGAAAATTTTGTTGTACAATGTGGTGAGACTTTTTCAGATGTTTTTACGAATTCATGTGGTGTTCCTCCCGGTTCGGTATTGGGTCCGCTTCCATTTTCTCTTTATATTAATGACCTGCCGAAAGTACTGCGAGATTGTAATTATCATTTGTTCGCTGACGATGTTCAAATTTATACCGCGTGCTCACCCAATGAAATTAATGCTGGTTTACTTAATATTAACAGTAATATCATTAAGATTGAAGATTGGGCTACCCATAATGGCTTGGTCTTAAATCCCAAGAAAACGCAATCCATTGTAATATATAAGCACAAACTTAACACACGTCATTTCCCGTCTATTTCAGTGTGCAATGAGAATATTCCGTTTGTGGATTGTGTAAATGATTTGGGTGTTCTAATTAACAACTGTTTATCTTGGGACGAACATATAAACATGATTTGTTGTAAAACCTACATGAAGCTTCGTACTTTATGGTCGGTGACTGACTTTGCATCAATTAAGTTAAGACATAAATTATTTTTATCATACATTTTTCCTTACTTTTCATATGGTGAAATGATTCTATTTGGAATGCATGAATACAATATGGATAAACTTAATAAAGCGTTTAAAGCTGGTGTTCGTTACATTTTCGCCTCCGTAAATTTGATCACATCTCTTCAGTTTTACCCAAGGTTATTGGATGTTCTCTAAATGACTATTATACATTTCGTATTTGCCTATCAATATACAAGGTGCTAGATACACGGATACCGTTATACTTATTTATGAGGTTTGAAAGGTCCAATTTGTTGCGTAATAATATATTAAAATTGCCTAGGAATAAGACCAGGCTATTAAATTCGTCGTTCTATGTCAAGGGTGTCGGTTGCTGGAATAGTTTACCATCTTCTGTTAAATTGGCAGCGTCACATGCAGGTTTCATAAAATTATATTTTGCAAATCTTTAAACTCTTTTGTTCACGAAAAACTAACTAGTATCAGGGCATTTGTAGATTATTTTAATTGAAATTATTATTATTATTATTATTATTATTATTTTTGTTATTAGTATTGTTATTATTATTATTATTATTATTTCATTATTACTTCTGTTATATTGTTGTTGCTATTATTATTATTATTATTATTGTAACAATTATTACTATATTATTTTACTTTTAGTGTTAATTTGTAATATTGCTAACTTTGTTTCAATGTACTTAACATAATGTTAATAAGCTTTAAGCTTTTTTTTTTTTATGTATTATAAATAAATGAACAAATAAATATACTACTCAGAATTACTTATGATAACTATATCCTGTTGTGAACATTTTTTTCCAAAATTTTTGTCAACATTTCGACTTTTATAAATAGGAACTCACTTTTTATATCCGTAACTGATACCAATTTAGAAATGTCCAATTGTCTACTTTTTTGAAATAGTATCGCAAGTGAAGAAATAAAATCTTGAACAAAAACTTTTCACTCCAAAAGTACCAATTTCGCCTCATTTATTGTACTTGTACAGTTCAACCAATACAATCCATCTTGCTCGACTCCTTCACTAATTTCTTTCTCGGTTGTATAGCAATACGTCTATATCACAACTTTCGAATTCCTCTGACTGACAAGAAATTATGTCTAACACATTTTCAAAACTTCTTTAGGACATGTAACTTCCGTAACTTCATATGATTTGGACATATGTGTCTCTACACATATACCCAATTATGTCTAAATTTGCACAGAAACAATTTATGCCCTTTTTTTGTAAAGGTTAAACATGCTAAACCTTTCACTATATTGAATGCCATACTTTTATTGTCTATCAGTTCTTCATTCGCTTCATTTTAGTTCAAATTTCATTAGGCGATATTTATCACTCACATTCCATTGTTTGACCCCTTCATATGGTTTAGGACAAAACTTTTCCTTTACACGATTTTCTCTTCACCAAATTTTCCTTTTCTTTTAAACATGAGAATATAATTATGCCCCTGAAGTCATTGTTTGTTTCGGATTTTCCTCACCGTGAAATCCGTTAATCATGGAACACCAAAACTTTGTGTATTATCCATTAACTATAAGATGCTCTAATATAATTATACTACGTGGAGACTTATTTTGGATTTACACCTAGTTTTTGAGGGCTTCCCTAAATTTAAACCAAACTGGACGAGACTTGCTGTATCAGAAAATGAACATGATTACAGATAACAGCAAATAAAATAGTTGATTGGCGTCGATCCAGTTGGAAGTCTTGTTTAAATCCATCTCTTGTTATATCGATGTTATTTTTATGGTGGACGCTGACATTTAGTGGACACTAGTCAACTCTAAAGTAGCCATGACCTTTAAAATGTTTTTGATTTTATATCGATGGCAGGGTAGAAAAATAGATTTTACAAGAACGATCACAATTAGCTAAAATATCACTTCCTCAACCACAGTTCAGCCAAATAAGTAAATCAATATATACTCGTACCATGCCATAAAATCAAATTAATCGAACTTTTTTATTGATGACGCGCGGTAAGTCGAGGTTTTAGAAAACAATTTTGCGCTAGAATACACCTAACGTACACGCTCTAATAAATTAACCTTTTTATACACATCTCTTTACAATTAATATACATACATAAGTCTGTTTTTTTATGCTTGATCCATTTTTTATTTCTATATATACATACATACGTATGTATGTTGAGCAGTTTTCAGTTTAATTTAATTTTTTTTTTTTTTTGCGTAACATTTTTAGAATTTATCCAATCACCTGAAAACCAACCCAAAATTTTGTTTAACACAAGACAAAAAAACAACACAACTGGAAATCGACTAAAAATCAATAAAGATTTGTGCCAAAAAACATAACATAAAAAACTTTTAAATTTTTAGAACTCATAAATTTTTCATTTAACAGACAATTATTTTTCAGTTATCACATTAGTGGCCAGGTAAGAAAAAAAAACTGTTTGGGAGAGAATTGGGTTAACAATTAATGCGGTTGGGTTGATCTAATTAAATATGTATATAGGGATGTGAAATTTGAATACTTATATAATATACGGGTATTCTTGTAACCTGGTCTTTGTTGAGGGTAGTATATATCAATAATTAAATTAAGTTTGTGGCAATGAATAAATATTTTTATTTTAAATCATTTATTAAAACGTTTTTTTAAAAAGTTTTTCAACATATCGAGTCTGTCAGGCATGGATATAAAAAAGGGAATTAAAGACAAAAATTGTTAAGCCTGAATGCAATTAATTCACCGTGAATCAGCTTAAATGATCGGCCTGAAAATTCACATCATCGATTTTTTTTGTATCGCCTCGATTTGTCGCTTCGCCATCTGATGGTCTTCTGGTTGGTCGCAAAAATTGTGCGCCGCTTCGTGCTCCAGTATTTCCTTAGCACAAGAGTCATCAGATCTTTCCTCTCAGTTATTTTCAAACATAGACTTTTAGACGTCTTCGATGGTGCGAAGGTATAATGCATCGCGTTTCGAAATTGCATACATGCACTTCACGAAATTTAACGTACGAATTTGCATTGCTCCAGTGCTCCAGACCACTGCGAATTACTGCTCAAAGAATTCACATGCTCAATACGATTTCCAATTTTTTTTCAGATGGAAATCGAACTCGTGTAATTGTATAGTATAGTATAGTACCCATCCAGATATTCTGGATATCAATATCTGGAAGCACAAATTGTTACGATCGTAAATTTCGGCCCAAGCAGGTAAACGCGGAATTTTTGCAAAACTCATTAACATTATTATTAACATGAATCCAGTGATCGGCCGCTCGAACGTGTGTTTATTAGTTGATTGAAATCCAAACTACAATTATTTACGCAGAATTACACTTAAGGGTTTAGCTATAAGTGTTCGGTTAATAAAACTTAGTAATAACTATAAAATTATTCATCGTTGATGGTTACGTCTTCGCTCAATCTCACATATTCTAGATATTCTATGTTGTTTCGTAAGAATTGAGATTTATTCCATTTTATTTGCAGACCGTTCTCCTCCACAACCATAAATATTTCTTTTAACCGCAACACAGCTCTATCTCGGTTTTGTCAGGTACAATCAGATCATAGATATATTTACACGCAAACGATTTTGCGCCATAGGGAACTTTTCTTTGACAATTCATTCCCCGGAACTGAATTGCATAGTGGACACAATCACTAGTGCCGGCAACCCTCCTTCAATCCTGCTTGCCCAATAGTCAAGCCTAGGGGCAAGCAAAAACCAGCTTGGTGGTCCAAGAAAATGGGGACCTACCGAAAGGAAGGCATGTAGGAAGGCATTTAAGAGAGCTAAAAGTACAACAGAGGCTCAAGATTGGAACTCCTATAAGGAGAACTTAAAAGTACACAAAAAAGAATTAAGGAAGGTACAAAGGAGGTCATGGAGACTCTTCTGTGATAAAATAATCCAACCAGTCCCAGTTATTTAATTAAATCGGATGAATCTTGGACTACTGCTAATGAGGAACCTTTGAAACTTCTCATCGAAACCCACTTTCCACGAAGCTTCGACGACTCGACAGAGACTAGTACTCATCGAGAAACACATTCACTGCGCATAGAAGATATCGTAACTAGAGAACGGATCCCATGGGCACTGGAAGGTTTCAAACCTTATAAATTGGCTGGTACTGACCGAATTATACCAGCGGAGATTCAAAACAACTCGTCGGTTATTCCGGAAGTAATCTTCAAAGGCTGTTTAAAATTGGTCTGTATTCCGCGGAAGTGGGCAGAGCTCAGAGTGATCTTTATTCTGAAAGCGGGTAAATGCTCACATGGCTATACCCAAAGGACTTAAGACCCATACATAAATATATCATCCTTTCTATTGTAAATCTTGGAAAGGCTGACAGATACTCGTACCTATATATGATCACAAATAAAGCCTAGTGACTGGGCCCAGTCTCAGCATGCTTACTGTAAAGGGAAATCTGTGGACACAGCTCTGCACGCCCTGATAAGTACAATTGAGAAATCAATATTCTCGCAAGAGTTTTGTATGGTGGCGTTCCTTGATATTGAGGGCGTCTATATAACAATGTAAGGACCGAGTCAATTCTGGAGGGATTGTCGTTCCTTAGGGTGGACTACACTGTAAGTGACTTAATCAATCATATGCTGGGGAGCAGGATGGTTAACTCGGAGCAATCAATGGGTTGCTGTTAGAGCTGGAGAAAGAAGAGATCGGAGTGATTGCTTATGCAGATGACGTAGCGATAGCTGTCTCTGGTAAATATTTAAACACGGTGAAGGAGGTAATCCAAAATGCCCTCCTAATCATTACGAGGGGGGCCATCACAGGTGGACTGGCAATCAACTCGTCCAAAACTGAACTGGTACTCTTTACTAAGAAAAATAAAATTCCGGTAGTAGTTCCACCTATCTTAAATGGCATGAGACTAGCTTTTACTGATAAGGCAAGATTTCTGAGCGAGATTTTGAACAGTAAGTTTAGTTGGAAGCCTAACATTTTGGAAAGAGTAAACAAGGCTAATATAGCCATGTACTCGTGCAGAAACGCCATCGGAAAGAGATGGGGCCTGAAGCCGGAGCTGGTACGCTGGCTATTCACTGCCGTAGTAATACCTATAATTATGTATGAGGTGAGCGTGTGATGGCCAGCTCTTGATAAAGTAACCTACAGGAAAGGGATCGAGAAGGTGCAAAGAACGCTCTGCATGCTTATAAGATTTACAACACCAACGTGCTTTGGAGGTGATGTTTCACCTTCTCCCGGTCGATATTTATGGTAAGCAGATGGCGGCGATTACGGCCACCCAACTATCAGCCAAATCTGGAAATGTCTTCAGACAGGACACTCGACGATAATTAGATCGCTAAGGAAGGAACTGGCGAAGCTAGACTACGTTACACCAACATTTTGCTTCAAGAAAAGATTCCGAACTACCTGCCCTTCAAGAGAATCTTGGAGGAGCTTGTCGGTTTCGGAAAGAGAAGCATTGCAGTTCTTTACGGATGGCTCCAAGCTACATGGTAAGGTACGAACTGAAGTCTTCTATGATTAATTGAAATTAGATATATGAGTTCGTCTCCCTGATCACTGACTGCAGCGTGTACCAAGCAGAGGTGATAGCGATTGAGGAGGTCTTGAATTTGTGGTTTCCTCGATTGGTATCGCAATTTATGTTGACAGTCAGGCGGCAATCAAGTCACTGGATTCAGTTTCTCTGACATCCAGTATGGCGTTGGTTTGCCACTTGTTTCTGAATGAGATGAGTGAGCTTTTCAACATTCAGATAGTATGGGTCCCCGGCCACTCGGACGTCATGGGGAACTGCAGGGCGGACGAACTAACTAGGCATGGTACAACTCTCCATACTGCTGCCGAAAAGGGCAAATTTGCGGAGGCCTTTAAGGCACTCAAAACAGTGTTTAAAAAGGAGGCAGTAGCCTCAGCGAATGAAAGGTGGACCGACTCTCTGATCTGTAAGGTGCGAGATACATATGTCACGCTACGTAAGTAGCTCAAACTGGTTCACATAAGGGTAATAGGGAGGTAAAATCCTGTTGTAACACAATGGACCGTCATCGGTCTAAGTGTGCCGTAGCAGCCACTCAACCTAACCTAACCTAACCTAACCATCCCCCATTTTGTCTACGCACAATCTGATGCATTTCTAACGCCGTTATGATGATTCTCATCCCGATTTTACTGATCACTCTTGGAACATAAAAATTGTTGGAAAATAAAGAACCACTATCCTCTGTATATTAAAAGACTTAACATTGAATACGGTCAATGGGTAAAACTTTTCCGGCACGAACTACCTCATTAAACATCATCTGGTATCAGAATTGTGACTGTTTCTCGAATCAGTTAACGTCCTATATTAATATCATATAGCAGCAATTTTACATCGAAAACATGGAACATCGTCTCGTATTCATCACTTTTCATCTCGAGTTTTGATGAAAAATATCCTTTTGAATTTAACTCGATCCAACGCCATTAAAACTTCAGAAATTATTTTCCAGATTCCCCTTATTCTATATCATCGCCACTAGTTCTTTACCAGGATCTTATGATTTTAAGGTTATTTTATTGTATATACGAATGCATTACAGCTAAACAATTTCTTTGGCTATCCTTCTTTAACCATTTTAAAGCCACATGAACAAATTTATTGTAGTTGTGGGTTTAGTCGATGTGTTCGAGTTATTTATTTTATTCTTGCACTATTTGACTTAATTCCAAACTAACTAAATTCCATTTATAAAAAATAATAATAAAACATAAAAAATGGCATTACTGAATTTCAGTCATTTTTTCAGACAATTTTCGTATGAAAATTAAATTCTCGCAACCCTAAATTATTTACTTTTGACATTTATCATGTAAATTGATTTCATATCCGAATTATTATGACACATTGCCGTGGCAGCTCATGTAACGCATACATGGCGATTTGCGCATAATCTAACTTTGTTGGCTGTAGTATTATTACCTATATTACCATGGTACACAGTATACACTTACCTTTACCACATCAGGGACTTATATCAATAATTTTATATTTTCCTTCTTTTGAGTACAATATCAACTGAAATTGCCACCGTCATCACCATCACGAACGTGTTAAGATTAGTACCATGAAGACATAAGCAAAAATCATTAACTTTTTCCATTATCTAATGGAAATCTGATATCAATTAAGATAAAAAATTATAAGTATGTATATAGTTTTACTTAAAACGTAAAATCCCAAGTAATATTTAATAATAACAGTAATGGCCTGTTTTTATAACTACATACTATAATACGTACGACCAAAAAGGTTTGGCAAAACAATATTCTTTCATATCCTTAGGTTTTACTTGCTTTTTGTATTCTACCAGAAAAATAGAACAGAAAGTTAACTTTTATATTTATTTGATTGTTTTGGGGTTTACGCCAGATTTTTTTTTTTTTTTTTTTATTGACTTACCTTCTCTCCGAACGGAATGAATTTTTTTATGTTTTTTTGCGTCATTTTAATTTATATAATATTATGATTTAGAGATAGACATGCTTTTTATCTGTCGGAGAGAGTTTATTTAGCCCCTAATTGTAAGGGTTGATTATTTTATTTGAAATTAATAAAAGTTATATTTTTAATTAAACGTTTTTTAAATGAGGAAGGACAAAAAGGCCTAAATTGAAAAAGGGTTTTATTTTTGTGCCATTGTATGGAAACGTAATTAAATGATTATTTGGTAATGAGATTTTATCATTTTTAATATTGTAAATTTACATAAACTATGTATGCATAGACACAAAAATTGGTTTTTCTCTTTATGTTAAGTGCAAAAGTTATTGTTTAGTTGTACTGGATCAAATACTTATAAAACTCTATGAATATGAAAACTCTATGTATAGGATAATGTGTAATTATGCAAAATAGGTACTCACTCATAATGATCGTATTAACGACATTTTAAATTATCACAGAACATACTCATTGTATAGCGGAAATTCGTTGTTGTCGGCAATTCGGATAGCGGTAATTCGTTGATGTTAAGTCGCATGAACTTTTAATATCATCTAATCCAGAATTTACAAAATCTAGAAACTTACTTACAAGTCAAATTAAAATTTTTAATGATTTTGTTTAAATTTTAAATACATTGTAAAATTTATAAACTTATTTAAAATCTTAATTAATTTCTTAACCGTTTAGATCCAAACTTAAAGAAATTCTGAAATTGTTCGAATTTAATTTCGTTTTGTGGCCAGTTTTGTGATATTTAAAAATTTCTAAATTTCTATTCTAACTAAATTTTTATATGTTATGATTTTTCTATTTTAATTGGTTCAACGATCTGCAATTAATTAAATTCTAAAATTAAATTTTACTATCGAATTTTGAATTTTTACCAAATTTTGACGGCTGTGAAAAATTTCTTAACTTATTCCTATGTAATTAATGCAGACTATGTAAACATTTAGGCTAAAATATTCTTTGATATAATTAAATCGATCGTATAATTCAAATTACCAAAAGTGAAACACTGAACTCATAAAACACTAAAAATGCTAGTTTTAAAGTTTCATGTCGATGTTTCAATATGTTAAAATTATGAATTACATATTGTTAAAATTTATGAGTTTTATTTTTAGAATTTTGTCATTGTTCTGGATTGGTCAAACTTGGCCTCGCAATTCGTGGTTGTATTTACAATTGAATTTATATTCACGAATAAACTCAAACAATTTCCGCCTTTTTGTGTGGATGTTGCCGATGTTGCTTAATTCTTAATTTGGTTTATGTCCTAATTTTCGGGTTTTTCGCTGTTTATATTATTTATTTTATTGTTTTCAGAATTAATCTTTATTTTTTAAATTTGATGTGTTAAATAACTTTTTTTAAATTAAAAATAACAAAAAAGTAATAATATTGAATTTAAACACACGTTGCACAGTTTTCACTCATCTTAATCATAAATTTAATATCGACCGAACTTACATATATGCTCAATTTCTGACATAACATTGTGTACATTACAAGCCATATGCATTTTTCGTAAGCACTGTGTACATTCAATATTATTTTCTGGGGTTTCAATTCAATTGGAAATACAACCACAAATTTCAAGGCCAAGTTTGGCCAATCCAGAACAATGAAACATAGTGGCATCGATGTCTACCTCGCAAATTCTGGATTAGTATTCAGTTGAACTGAGAAAATCAAATAAAACAATAATCATGTGCTTCGCTGGCAAGTTTGACCAATCCAGAACAATAACAAAAATCTAAAAAAAAATCTGAGTACCGACAATTGATAGAACTAACAGTGAAACATAGTGGCACCGATATCTACCTCACAAATTCTTGGTTTAGTAATCAGTTGAAGTGAGAAAATCAAAGATTTAGAGTAAATCAAGGATTGATTTAGGAAATATTTCACGCGCATAAATTTGCTTACTTTCAACATTGACTTTTGTGTTTTTTGGGCTGGATTAATTTAATTTATGAAGCCTTCCTGAAGTTTGAATTAAAATCCACAAATTATTTTTTTAATAGTAATTTGTGGAAATAATTTCAAATTATGCATTTGAAAGATTCCCTATTTTTTATCGAACGTTCACAAATTCAAGGAAAAAAATTAATAGAAAAGGTTAAAAATTTAAGTATTTCTAACAAAGTAAAGTAAATTCGGAAAATTTTCGAAAATAATTCTGAAATCTCTTCAAGGTTCTTCAAGTTGTTGCCGATTTCATTTATTTCTGAAATTCGAATAAATGCTCTCGATTTTTCTGAATATGTTATGAATTCTGAAATTTAATGACATCTAAGAGCTTTTTATAATTTAGTTTGTTCACCAAATTTGTAAACTTTACAATCAATTTTGTCGAGCACTGAATTCCATATTTTTTCTCTTTTTAGAATTGGTTACCAAAATAATAACAAATTTAAAAATAAACTAAATTTTATCATTCGAATTAATTAGTTTGGTTTATGATTAAATTCTAAAACTACGGCAAACAAATCGTGTACATTAAGTTTTAAAAGTTGTGTTTCCGCGGAAAGAATTATTTATTAAACATCAAATTCTGAATTTCGAATTTTCCCAAATTCTAGGAACTTCAAATTTCTTGAATCTTAGTAAAATTGTGATCTCGTATTTAAAGTTTTGAATAAATTCTGAAACTAGAAAATATATTATCTAAATTATTAATTAATTCTTAAGCGTTTAGAACTAACTAATATTCTAAAAATTTCAACTCTAATTTTTTTAGTTGTAATTCTGAATTTTTACTTCAAATTTTTTGAACACTTCTAATCAAATTCAGACGATTGATACTGTTTTAAATTTGAATGAACTCTGATTTTGCAAAAAATATTCTAATTCTTAATTGAATCCTCAAGCGTTTGTGATCAAGTAGGGTAAATGCAGAAAATATTCGAATTTAATGTTGAAATGTGTAACATTTGCCGAATATTTATCACTGTATGAAGCAGCCAAAGTCTGAAATAAATATTTTTAATTTTATTTAAAATTTTATTCTCGAATTCTGAATTACTAAATTTTTCATATTTTCAAGGTTTTAATAAATTCTGATTTAGATTTATATAAAATACAAAATTTTACCGTTATTTACTAAATTTAAACCAATTTTGAAATTAAAACCTGTCAAATGTTTATATTATATCAAATTTTTTAATTCACAAGTTCTAAAAACATTTCAAATTCCTAGAAACTTTCATTGAAATTTTAAATAAATTTTGATATTTTAAAAACGTACTAAATTCTTAATTAATTTCTATGGTAAGTTCTGGAAATTTTCGAATTTAATATTTTTCATTTCAACTGGCAACAACGTTTAATGTTATTTTAACAAATTTTTACAACAAATATCTTTTTCTAATTATTAATGATCCGCAATTTATCAAAATTTGAGATTAAATTTTTAACTTTTAGAAAAATTTATGATCGAATTCTGAACCACCAAATTTTAGATTTTTATAAATTGAAAATTTTACCAAATTTTAGATTTTCATTTTTTTTCACTGAAAATTATTTTTTTATGTTTGTGTTTTTTATCGATTTAATTAGTTTGATTTATGAAGAATTTATTAAATTAAATAAATGTGTAAAGTTAACGAATAAATTTTATCAAAGTTTGAACTGGGTGATTCTGTTTAAATTTTGAATAAAAATTCTGTTAGGAAAATTTTAACTGCCTTTTTTAAATGACATTTTAACAATTTCTGAAATTCTATAAGCTGCTCAAATAATTCCTTAAATTAAAATTAAATGACACCACCAATTAATTTAATCTATTTAATTACTAACTGCATTTAATCCAACTCTGAAACTAAAATTGCTCCTAAATTTTTAGTACTTTCAAGGTATCTTTGATTTAATTAGTTTGATTGTGACCGTGGCGACTGAATACAGAAACATCCTTATCTTCTGTGTACATAATCAAAAGGTTCGCTGAGATAGCAAATTATTTTACTAATTCACGAAATCTTTACTTTTACTTGGACTGGTATATTGGATGTTGACATGAGTTAATTCTAATGTGTAAAAAAAATTGTAACTTTTACTAAATTCTGATATGAATTTTGAAGATTTAAGAAAATTTTCAATTAGTTGTGCACCCAAAATTCACAAATTCTAAAATAATTTTTAGTAACGTAAATTTTAGCAAGTTCTGAAATTTAATGACAAATTGATAACTTTTCTAATTTAATTTGAATCTCTGCAATTAATCAAAATTTTTGACGTTTACTTTTTAAATTTTTGAACAATTCAATCGAACTCTGAATTTTTATTAAATTTTTCATAGTTTCATGATTTTACTAAATAATATTTTAGATTTTTGTCAAATTCTAAATTTTACCAATTAATGATATTTTTCCAAAATCTTGAAATTTTATCAATTTGAGAAACTGGTAAACTTTATTTTTAACGATTTAATTAGTTTGATTTATGATGAATTCTGATATTTCAATTTCAATTTTTTCCAAATATTCATCAAATGCAAATGATTAATGATAATAAATTTAAAAATTCGTGTCTTAATTATTAATTAAGTTTTATCCGTTTAGATTTTAAAACCATCTAACGAAAATTCCAAAACTGTTCTAATTTAATTCTGAAACTTGTTTAGGAATAAAATATACTATTTTGTAGCCAATTTCATGATATTTTAATATTTTCTGAATTTCTATCTTGTGCTCGAATACTCAAATGCTAGTAATTCTGGTTTTTAAAGGAATCATAAAGTCTTTTCAATTTTAATTTTATAAATGAAATATTTAAGCTTTACGAACAAGTTATTATCGGATTCTGAAATTTACCTAATTTTTCATACTTAAAAGCATAAAATCTATTTTGAATTTTTAACTAATTTTAGGATTTATGTTAATTTTATTACTAATTTTAGGAATTATGTTAGGTTAGGTTAGGTAATTATTAGTTTGATTCATAAGAAATTCGGAAATTTTAGGTAGTATTATTACAAATTTTTTATAC
This sequence comes from Tipula unca, assembly GCA_951394425.1. Lineage (NCBI taxonomy): Eukaryota > Metazoa > Arthropoda > Insecta > Diptera > Tipulidae > Tipula > Tipula unca. The sequence goes on from OX596382.1 coordinate 94,750,402, forward strand.
AAATTATTTTAAATATATTCTGGAATTTGAAAAAATATACACACTCTTAATGAAATCCTTAAACGTTTGAAACCAAGTAAGGCAAATTCTGAAAATTTCAGATTAAAATTTTTAAATTTTTAACAATTTCTGATTAGTCAACTGCTCAAGTTTTTCGTGAATATATTATGAATTCTAAAAATTTTACGACTAAGTTTTTTAGAACTTTTCTGCAATTATATATATGACATATTTTGTTATATGAAATTAAATTTTTAAAGTTAAGAACACTTTTTATGGAATTCTGAATTACCAAATTGTTGGTTCTATAAAGATTATAAGTAATTTATTTACAATTGTTTTAAATTCAAAATTTTATTAATTTTTAGTAGTCTAATAATATTTTAAATAATTTTAGAAATTTATTTTCTAAAAACATTGACTTTGATTTTGATTTATTTAAATTTGTACTAATTATTCTATCGAATTCTGAATTTTTACTTAATTTTTCAAACTTTCTAGCTTTAAATTTTGAATTTTTGCCAAATTCTAAAATTGGACTAGTTTTGAAAATTTTAACCAATTTTAGAATTTAATATTAGTTTTGTTTTTTCAATAAACTCCGAAATATTTACACACATAATTCCCAAATTCTAAAAATTTTCAAATTTGTTAAAACTTGATCAAGTTTAAATGATTATTCCGCTTAAATTTTGAATTTATTTTCTAAAATTTTTTCAGGTTGTTGCAAGTTTCTTAATATGTATTTCATTAATTTTTGAAGTTGTATCAAATATTCTTTTTTTAAATTTTCTTAAATTTTAGTAATTCTGAAATTTAATGACATCATAGAGTTAATAAGTTCTAATTTGAAATGCTCTGCAATTCATCTAAATTAAAAAAAAATATTAAAATCTACAAACAATTTTATCGAGCTGTAAATATTTAGCAGATTTTTCGAACTCACTAGATTTTAATAAATTTTATTTAGGTTTCTTAAATTTATCAATTTACCAATTTTTTTATTTTTTACCAACATTTTTTAGTTTTAGTAGTTTTATAGATTGTTTCCACAAATTCCGGAATATTTATATGATAAATTCGGAATTTCCAACATTATTTAAAATTAATAATTAATTGTGCATACAAAATTGACAGACTTCAAATTTTTTGAATTTTAATGAAATTCAGGAGATTAATCAATGAATGGATACGTCTTTAATTTTGAATAAATTCTAATATTTGACAAAAATATCAGAATTCAGTTCTTAAGCGTGTAAAATCAACCAGAAATTATTTCTGGGGTTTTTCCAAATTTTGAAATACTATTCTGTTGAAAACAGTTTCATCAAATACTTCCGAAATTCAGTCAACTACTAAAATATTTTCTAAATATTTTATGAATTCTGAAATTTTAGCAATTTTAAAATTTATTTGACTTTTATGAATTGTAAATGTTTACAAATTGTTTCGTATTTCTTATTAATTTTATTTTACAACTTTTTTCAAATTTTATAAGTTTTCCAAAATTTTACAATTTTAATTTCAATTTAAGTTTACCAAACTGAAATTGAGAGCCCAAATTCATAAAAATACTTTTTCGATACCAAGATTTTTGAAAACCAGGATTTTGTAATCAGGGTTTGATACCGGATCCGTATCCCAATAGGGCAAGATGCAAAAGAAATTGTTCATCCTGGATTTGTGTGCCGTCGATTTGACTGATACCGGCGTATTGTAAGCACCCTAAATTTAAAACATTGCATAAATTGGGAGTTATGAGCCCCGGAAGAGAATTAAATGTAATAAATAAAATTCCAAAAAGCAAAATCCCTAGAATTTTTCAAAACATTCAAATTAATTCACTAAGACGGATATTTACTCTATAGGTTTTTACATCCAAGCAAAAAATAAAAATATTTTATCTTCAAAGAGAACAAATGGATTTTTGTTGGTTATTCTGAGTGATTTTATTGACATGTTTGGAGGTTCCATGTAAATAGCTAGGATAAATCTTCTTCATCATTAACCAACCTTCAAGTATAGCATTATTAAAAGAAAGATGATAGCATTTTAAAACTATAGAAATAAGTTTATTATACCAGAAAGCATAAGGGAACCTATGTATTGGGAACCTAAAGTCCAGAAAATTTTTACTTTTTGAATAATTTCGTATGAAATGGAAATTTTGTGTATTAAGTTGAATTTTAATTAATTCAGAACAGAGTTGGCAACTCAGACAGATGTACGAGTTGGAAACGAAAAAAACTAAAACAAATTCGAATCAGTTGAAGTATTCAGTAAATCGTTGATATAATCTTTGGGGGTTTCGAAATGTAATTAGTCGAAACGTCCTTTTCTGATCGCATGAATTATGTATATAATGTGTTCGAGAATTTTGAATTTTGCAATTATTCTAAGACATTGGTTTGGGGATTTGATTTTCGAAGATTTTACAAAGTCTCTTCCAACGTATTGTTAACAAACACCAAATTTTAACTGTATACATATTTTTGTACCCGCTTGAATTTTTTGTGGAAGTATTCCTTAGCCGAGAGCTGCCACCAATCCTTCACGATTTCACTATTATTTTCTAGGCTTTGATTAATTTAAATTTCTTCAATAGACTCGTACAAGCAGGCATAAAAGTACTTTTCAATTTAAGGGGATTTAGGCCCTGGAAAATTGGAAATTGGCAATTATGGACTTTGCATAGACTTTGGATATTGGTGTTTTGGGTTTGATTTTCGTTTTTTTATAATCGAGGAGGCTTTCGTTTTTGAGAATTTCGTGTTATTCCCACTAAAATAAACTTCTAATAGGGCTAGGAACGAAACCCTGGTTTCATAATCCTTGGTTTGAACAATTATTTAACCATGAAAATTCAGCGAGTAATATTAAATCAAATTATTCTGCAACAGCGAAAGAAGAGAAATGTAAAAAGCCCAAGTCAGGTAATTTGAAAACCAGGATTTAGATACGCTCCCTCCCCTTCTAATATCATTTAATTTATTTCATTTTTAAAATTTTTAGTGACCTTATTTTGAAATTCTAATTTCAAACATACTCGTAGCTCACAAATTTAAATGGAAAAGGACAAAATGTATTAAATACACAAAATTGAAATAAAGAGTCATAATAATAAATAATAACTAAAGGTAAAGTATGTATAAGAAAATTGCACGATACACACAATTTTTTTTGTGCTCCCATATAATAATAATAAAAATAATAAAAAAAATTCTATTATCATAATTTTTGTAAAAAAATATAAAAATAATAATGGAATAGAGGAAAAACTTTTACTTCTGAGAACAATTATTATAGTTGTTCAAATAACTCGAATTTTCCTTTTTTTTTTTTTTTCATAATAAAATTTATTAACATTTTCTCTAAAGACTTTGGAAAACATAAAGTAGAAAAAATTACAGAGAATTATAACGTTAGCAAAAAAATATAGTCTTACAGAGGTAGGTTATATTTATTTTATGCCAACGTCCCGTCCCGTTCTAGTGCCGTTTTTGTGGTTTTTAGAATTTTTTTTTTATCACTTTACTACATTCACATACCTACATACACATACCTATCTTTGTGTCTTTCGAACTATTATGTGCTGTTTCCTATATAGTATATGTATACATACATAGTGTATATATTTGTATAATATAGATAGTTAAATTTATTTGATTGGATTAAAGTAGAGTCAGTCGACTATACACGTACGTACGTACATAATATACATACGAGACTATAAACTCCTTATGGTTAAGGAAACAATGTTATTAAATTATAGGAATAAAAACAAATAACTTAATATAAAATAACTATAAACTTTATGAAATTATATTAAAACTTTCAACTATGTGCTACATACTGTACATGTATATGTATGAATGTACGGTTGAAATTAATCAAATATAATAATCATAAGAGTACAATAGTGTTTGGAAAGTTGAAGAATTCTGTATACGAGTAATAAATCGTGATGCCGTTACACGATATTTTAACATCTCTTAGTTTCCTATACCCAATTTCGTTTCAAGATGATTCGTACAATATATGTACATATTTTACATCATCAAATTACCTATTTGTGAACCTTTATCAGATTTTTATTTTTATTTTTACTGGAAATACGTGTCACTTTCCATTTAATATTAATTGAATGTCACATTAAATACGTAGATACATCGTCATGAATTATTAAATCAAAAGAAATTTCTACATCCGTATAGTTTATATAACATGTAGGTTAGCAATTTAACACTTGCTTAGATGAATATAATTATACCTAGTAAATTCGATACGATTAAATGTTTATAACCTACAAATATTTTATGCTTACCATTATGTGCAACGAATGAATCGATTGACTAAATTTGAAACCATATTAAGTGGAATGTAATAATTTGAATGCACCTTAAAATTCTAAAGTTTTATAACAAATAGTGAAAAAAGTCGTCATTTTTATACAAACCTATTTACAATGTTCGCTACTAGATGTCAGTAAAATTGCAATAAAAAAAAATATAAATGGTTTTAAAGTACTTAATTTAATTGACAAAATACTCAGGAGTTTATAAAAATGTAGCTTTTCAATCAAATTTCTTGCGTACCCATTTCTTGAAAAGATACATCGGATCCAAACGACGACTGAATAAACTTCAATGTAAATTTGACTGGGACTAATCAGTGGGTCACACCACCATAAAAATGAACTAAATGAAATAGAAATCAGTTGTAATATTTAAAAAAAAACATAATAATTTAAGTCTAACGGATATTTTACTTAAAACAAACAGAGACATCTATCGTACGACATTTCAAAAATAATATTATCTACGGTATTATTTATTTCAAGTCATTGTAATGTGATTTAAGACGCAATTTTAACAAGAATAAATTTCTAAAAAAATGTTTATTTCTGTTTCGGCGCCATTTTGTAGTACATTATTGTTATTTTTTTTTAAATTATATTTAAGTTTATTACCTGATCAATTAATATTTTGGCTTAAAAAAAAAAAAAAAAAAAAAAACCTGTAACAATCGCACACTGATATTTAGATGTAGTGTAAACAACCCTTTACGGCTCAATAATTTAAGTACTACATATTTGTTTCGTCCAGTTTTAGAATGCAACCGGTTTGAAAAATAAAATTAATGAATTTTATCGATAATAGGGGAAAAAGAAAAAAATGAACGATAACGATAAATTGGTAAACAAAAATATAGGAGAAGGGCGGACAAAGTAGTATATAAACCAAGATCAAGATGGGCTCGAGGAGAATAATTGGTTTTTCGCGTGGACGTGAACTAAATAATAGCAACAAAGAAAAGAAAATATATTTATATATAAATTATCTAAAACTATTGAAAATATGATTAGACCTGTAATTTTACCTTAATCAATGGTAATATACCTAATTTTATGAATCAATATGTTGTAAAATATAAGAGAAACAGCCTATCATTTTGTAAATGTATACAAATAAATTTGTGGATTAGTTCAATATCTAAAAGGCTGCCCCCCAAAATAATTACAATAGTTGTAAAACACATAAAAGTGACCTTGAGTCACACTTAATAGTCTTAGTAGTTTTTAACAATCCCCCTTTTTTGACTTAATTAAAAATACGGGCAAATTACGTTCAAACATGTACTCATGTATTGCGGTTAAAATAACTTCTGAAGGCCATTTCAAATTGAAAATAATTTTTGAATCAAAGCTCTGCAAATCAAATTCAAATTCGATCAAAATTGAATTTAATATATTAGACGAAATATATGCCCTTCCTCACCGATTTATATTTTCAATTATCCTAACGTTTGCTAGAAAGTTAGCAGGAACATCACGCTCGTCCAATTCGGTTAATTTAAATGATTATGGAGTTTTCTAAATGTTATAGGATTTCAGAAAATGAAACTTTAAAATTGTTTGCAGTCGCAATAATATCACTCACTTTAAATGGAAGTGGTTGAAATTAGTTGAAAGGACGGCTATTTTCTCTTTGCGATTAAGTAAAGGAATCTGTAAGCAAACACTACGCCAGCGTTGATAATTTTTTGACTGTTGGAATTTCCGCAATATAAATAAATGTAGCGCCTTGTCCAACTCTTCAAAGAGAACTTAAACGAAAAGGGCTGTGATGATCCTGAACCAACTTTATAAATTACAGATTTTTTAAAATTCTGTGCTAAAGTTCTTACGCTCTATTAATCTAGAACCAATAAATATGCTTTGCATTAGGCCCGTTGTACATTTTAGCCAAGATAAGCGAGAAAACATATCCTTACTAAAGTTTAATTTCGCTCGCTAGCTCGACCCACTGCACATTTCACCTAATAAATTAGTTCACACATACATTGATGTTCCTATATCTTTTATTAGTCGTGTTTTTTAATTCAAAAATTTTTAAAAATTAAATTTTAAAAATTTTCTCAGTTTTTCAGTAAAATCCGAATGAATTTAATTTGTTATCAATAAATAAGATACATTTAATGTTAAACTACACATTTTAATTCACTATTATCGAAATAAAATAAAATTTAACTTTATTTTTCAATGTTCTGGATAAAACATTGGTTTTTTCAAGTTCGCGATAAATTCAAAATACACGAACTCGAAAAAAAAGGGAAATTTTAAAAGGAAATATTTTAAACAAATATTTTTCATTATTTTATGCTTGATACCTGTATTATTTCATAATAGACGTCAAAAATATAGTTAGAAGCTGAAACTTATTCAAATAAATAGAACTTAAATTAAATATATTGGTTAAACTAAATAAAATTTCCCAGTATTATTCCCGATGTTCTTATAGAACTTGAAGTTCTGTTAATAAAAAAACGCACCTATTTCTAATGCACATAGTATAGGTTATGAAAAAATATAGAAAAATATTAATCTATGTGTGAGCGATATAGCTGAAAATTGCATGGCGAAGACAACACGAGCTATGTTAGTTTTCATAGTTCAACACAAAAATGGATAGTTTGGATAGCTTAGCTCAAGTGTGCATCGATCTATTAAAGCTCTTTATCTACAATCGAAAGCTATGGACATAGTTCACATCGCTTAGCTTAGGTTAGCTGAAATGTACAACGGGCCTTAAATCGCCACCTCAAATTTAATATTACAATTACTTCTCTGTATTTGTATCCGTCTCAACAAAAAATTGATATATTTTGTCTATTCTCTCAAACCCATTTCACTAACTCCTCATATGCCAGAATACGTAGGTACAGATTTTATCATGGTATCCATTCATCAGAGAGAGCAAGAGGCGGATCTGCCATTCTTATTAAAGAGAATATAAAACACAGCGAAGAGTTAAAAATTGAAAGTGAAGGAATCTATGCAAGTTACAACTATCAAAACTCACACAAATAAATAAATATATCAGCAATATACTGTCCACCACGACATAATTTGAAAAGAGACGATTATGAAGAACTTTTTAACACCATGGGAGGTTCTTTTATCATTGGTGGTGACTTCAATGCGAAAAACACATACTCTGGCTCCAGAGTTACTACACCAAAAGGGAAAAGGTTGTTTGAAGCAGGAAAAAAATTAAAATGTGCCTTTCAACATGGTGACTCACCAACTTACTGGCCAGATTTAAACAAAACACCGGATCTTATAGACTTTTATGTAACAAAAGGTGTATCAGGTAACAATATTCCTCTGGAAAATAATGAACAGCTTACTTCGGACCACTCTCCTGTTATTATGACGGTCAGTGAAAAAATAATTGGAAAAAAATCACAGCAAGACTGTCTAATAAGAATACCAATGGGCAAAATTTTCGAGAATTATTAGAATAAAACATCAATCTTCAAGCACCAATAAGGAACATTATACAAGTCGAAGAGGAAGTGGGAAGGCTAATAGAAAACATACAACAAGTGGCAAAATAGTACATCTTTCAAATACGCAAATAACAACAACTGTAAAAACTATCCACATGAAGTAAGAGAGCTTGTGGTAAAGAAACTTAAAGCTCGAAAGTCTTGGCAAATAAATCGCACCAACGCAAATAAAACCGTCCTTAATAACCTATGTAACACGTTGAAATCTCTGATCAGAACTGTTACGAATGAATCAATAAGTACATATTTATCGTCACTTACTAGCCAATAAGATACCGAATATTCCTTATGGAAAGCAACGAAAGTACTTAAGAGACCAACAAATTCGACGGCACCAATTAGAAATGAGGATGGAAGCTGGGCTCAAAGCGGTAAACACAAAGCTAACTTGTTTGCGAGACACCTAGAAGAAACGTTTCAACCATTACCCAGGCAAACTGCAAAGTGTTTCTCTACAAGAGCTAAAAAAGGAAATTCAAAATTTAAACATGAAAAAATCTCCTTGGTACGACCTCATAACTGGACAAATCATTAAAGAATTACCAAATAAAGCGATACGTTATCTTCTCCATATAATAAATGCTGTGTTTAGAATACGATACGTTCCAAGGCAATGGGAGGTGGCAGAGGTAATCATGATCTTAAAACCTAACAAACAATGTAACGATAAAAAGTCCTTCAGACCGATATCCATATACTCCCAACTATAGCCAAGATTTTTGAAAAATTGCTCCTGAAGAGTTTGAAACCCATAATGGTGAACAGAAATCTCATTCCTGACCACCAGTTTGGATTCAGAGAAAACCACCTAGGGTATTACTTCCATTTTTTCTGTTCATTATAAAGAGTGATCCAATAGGAGATTATAAAGAGTGATCCAATAGGCGATTTTCATTGGGATTCATGCGTGACAACTGTCATGTTCAAATGACATTTGTGTTCAGTATTCATTGACATTTCACCATAAATGATTGATTTTATTGGTCCGCAAATGGTATTTGATTTTCCTTCTGCCATAATCCATCGAATTTTCCCCAATCCATGTCACTTGGGGACTAGACCGATTGGAGTTACAAGTACTCCTCATGGGAAATTGTTTTTCTTTAATTTATTTTGATACTGGACTCACTCGAATTTCGATTGGTTTTTATCAACATTTTGTGCAAAATGTGATCCGATCTGGTGGCTGGAGGGAAATCCGAAATTTTCCTTCGATTTTTATGTATAGGCAAGCGTCCAGTTTGGACAAGGTGAGCAGTGCCTACACTGTGCATTTCACCATCCAAAAAAAATTAATTTATTCAATAAAACATGAAATGTTGGTAGTTTTTGCCAAGCACCAACATAGTAAAATACGAAAAAATGTCTTGCACTAATGCAATACAATTTTTCGTGTGTTTTACTATGTAAGTGCTTGGCAAGGTCGACTAAAATTTGGTATTTGTTTATTGTTATTATTGTATTGATTGTTTTCTTTATCATTTTGGCTACGGTATTCCTTCTACTGTGGCGATATAATAGTCAGAGTAGAGCAGTTTTTTATTTTATGATTGAACTTTCAAACTGATTGATAAAATTGATAATTGGAACTGCAAAATTTTTGTGATTTATTTATGAAATTTATTTTCGGTGATTTTGAAAACTTTTATTTTTTATTGACAACTGGTCTGAATGATATAGTGTTAGCCGGAAAATTTTTGATTATACCTATCAAATACAAATCCGCTAAATCATTTTTAATTTTAGGTTTAACCTCTGTTTATCTTGATTTAATTAGTTTGATTTAGAGTGCCTTTTTTATTGAATAAAGCTAGAAACAATAAAATTGAGCGTGATGTTTTTGTTAACTAGAGCAAATAGCTCAGTGGCTAAAGCTGCGACGTTTGGATCGGGAGGTAGGTACCGGGTTCGAATCCCAACAGAGGCGGGATGCAAAAGGGATTTTTCATCTCCCGATTACGATCGGTGATTAAATTGAAAACAGATATGACTCTCTCTTGGAAGGTAAAACTATGGGCCGACCCATCGTTCATGTTACTACAGGCTAGCATGGAGCTATGCAGTGTGCAGATGGCTAATTAAAAGACCATTATCTAAATAATTTATGTACATATGTGTTGGTACTTACATATTAAACATAAAAAATAAAAATTTCTAGCAAACGTTACGAGTGTCAATTGTCTCATTGCAAATAGAAAATTTATTTAAATATTTTTGAATTAAATTTTAGGATCTAGTTCAGTGACCCGCAAACTACGGAGTATAATTGTAATAAGCGATCATTAGGTAACATTTGAATTTTTTTAACAGTGTTTATATATTTGTGGGATTCGTCATTTGTACACCAAACTGATAAAATTTATTTTACTAACATAGATCACGTGCGATTTCAATTGTTAAATAAAAGACATACAAATTAAACCTAAAAGTGGCCCGATTATATTACTAATTTTAAAAGTTTTAATTTAAGGCGATTACAATAATATTTATTAGTTTCTTGTAAATATTTTAAAGCTTTTTAAAAGCAAGTAAACGGTTGCAAATAAACAATTCTTAAATAAAAAAATAATAATCGAATTGACTTGCTAGGTTTTATTGAGGCTCCAAAATACTACACTTCTCTAAAAACAAATATAAATCCGAACTTGTGACTGAATCGAGCATGTACTCTAAACTAGAGCGCAAAGTTATAACAATACAAAATTTGCGTCACAGTGATGTAAGTTTTTTTTAACTATAGCATTTGCGACGAAAGTGCTAAAGAAACAAAACCAGCTCATACCCACGGTCGTCCTATAAAATTTCATTTCCGGAAATCTCTCTTTTGCCATCTCGAGTTTGAAAAGCTTTACTAATGTGATTTTTATAATACCAACAACCCCGATCAATTGTAAAGCAGAAAAAAAAATTAGGGCGTTGTTTTTGTTTCATAATAATAAATGACGCAGAATACGTACCAAACCAATATAGCTGGCATCATTGTTAAATGAAATAAAAACAACGCCCTAATTTTTATTTTAATCTTAATACAATAAATTTTTATAAAATTCATATATATGTATATACGAGTAACATAATTCTGATTTATAATCAATTTTTTTTTCATTTTTAGATATGAAATTATATACAGTGCAATATGACAGTAGGGCTTGGTTTTAAATCTTCCAATCGTTTCAATCATTTTGAATCTTCCAATAGCAATTTTAACTAGCTCTTTATATTCACTTTAGCGAGTTCGCGGATCAGTTTCACTACTAGGAAATTTTGTCGGCATGTTATAAAGGCCTAGTCCTGAAAAATCATAATACTTTACCCTGCCGTATATGGCTTTCGCATTTTTTAAAAATACCACTTTGAAATATTCAATATGAAATCAAATAACCTTTAAGGGTTTTTGGATTAGATGAAATCGCGGACTCTATATTTCTAATTGTACTGGCATTCACGTGATCTACTTCACCACTAAATTTAATTAGAAATTATTTAAATGGCATTTGACAGGTGTTTAACATTTATAACGTTTGCGAGAAACTTAGCAGAAATATCACGCTCATCAAATTCGATTAAATTAAATCATTGGAATATGGATATTTCCAATTTAAGCCAAAATTTAAGTTCTTGCGCCGTTAAAGACTACGAAAATGATTTTAACAACAATATACAAAGTTACTTGTTGTAAAATATATGCTTTTGTACGATAGCAGTATCTGTATTATGTTGGCGTATACATATATCAATCATAATTATATCAATACGATAGATACTCCCTTTAATCCATTATGATAATAATGACTACATTATATGTATGTACATATGTACACAAATGATACATATTCTGAGCTGTATTGAAATATAAAATAAATTTAAAATTATGAAGAAAGCAATACGTAGACGTATAATAAAGAAAAATTATATTTTGTGCTGAAATAGAAAAAAATGAATCCTTTTATTTCAATTTACTTATTTAATTTGAATATTCAGGATAAAAAAATGTTTTTTTCCATTTTTGGTACAAAAAAAAAAAAAAGAATTAAATTGAATATGAATTCGAGCACACCAACCAAAAAACCAAAAATTCCAATGATGTTGATTTAAATAAATTTGTATACGTACATATATGTATATACCATTATCGTTAAACGCATGTTTTTGAAAGATATACACTCGAATTTATTTATTTTGGCACCCCTGTCTGAGCAGGTATCGTATCTCAGTTTTATACATATTGTACGTGTACATACATACTATATTCCACAAGTGCTAGAATTGAGTTTAGAGCACGATCCATTTTGCCATTTCGATATAATTTTTTTGTTTTTATAGTTACGAGTACGTACGTATGTCTGTACATGTACATCTAACGTTTTATAGTTTTATTAACATGATAAAACCATAAATTTTCTATTTTTGATCAAAATCAAAATTTTGAAAAAAATTAAAATATTTCAAATACGAGACTGTATTCCATGTGAGTGAATGGGCTGCCATTTCTTAATCAATAAATTTATTTTTTATTGGAATTTATAGTTTGTATTTTTTTGTTTGTGTATTATTGTACGAGTTGAATACAATTTTTATTGTTTTTTTGTCTTCTTAGTATATAACCCAGCAGTACACGCACTCTAACTCAAATCACTTCTGGAGAATGTTATATATTTTGTATTGTATAAAACGATAAAACTAAAATCAATTACATTGAGCCATCTGGGCTATTATATCTGGTGCCATTTTTTTTTTCATCGTGGTTTAAAATTGTATATTTTTTGTGCCTATCCTAAAATAAAATAACAACAACAAAAATTATGTCGATATTATAGATATATGTATAGATAGACGGAAAGAGCTGGTGATTTTTATTTTTGCTGCCTCTCAATAAAGCGTGACAAAAAACTTTCTTCTAAACTGTAACGCTTTGGGTTGTAATAGAAATTATACGTAAACGAAAGAAAGTATGTATCTTAACTGCAGAGTGAGTATTGCTGCTAGTCAAAAACTCCTACTATCATGGTTACCATGGTGTATCTTATCTACGCCAAAATACAAACTGATTTATTAGTAAACATTTAGGACAATGTTGATTATATCATAAATTGATAAAAAGATTTTATAAAAATAAAAATAAAATAAAAATTAGGGCGTTTATTTCATAAATGAAATCGATAATTTTTTTATTTTTTGAACTATTGATTTAAGAATCCGCGCGAACCGTCGTATTAGTTTGGTACATTTGTATGTCTCCTGAAAATAATTAAAATTAGTTATTAAAACATCAACATTTATATATATATATATATATATATATATATATATATATATATATATATATATATATATATAGTCTAACCTCCCAAATGTGACCTCGCCACATTGTGACCACCTCTATATATTGACCGATCTTCTCTTTACCGTAGCACCTTTAATATAATATATTTTAATGCAGACGAATGTGTCCTTTTTTTAAAGCAATGCCTAACAAGAGCTATGTTTTCCATGGTGACCATTGCCAAAGCTGCAAGATGGCTAAAGAACGATTGAACGTACTTTTATGCACGAGTCACATGGGTGAAAACTTAAACCCCTTGTTATATGAAAATCAAAATCTCCACGAGCATTTAAAAATTTGAAAGCGGAAAATTTGCCAGTGATATGGAGATTTAATAATGAAGCGTGAATGACCGGAATAATATTTGAATAATTTTTAAACATTGTAATCGGCATTAATAATATAATTTTTACTTACACTAGATAATTGTCCAGCACATCCTCGTATTTCTATTTACCTAATTTACTAATTAACCTAATATCACACTTAAATTTCTTCCTACTAATACAACCTCAGTAATCCAGGCCCTAGACCAAGGGATAATTAAAAATTTCTAAAAACATTTTTATAGGTCACTTTTATTAAAATCGATTGTAGCTGAGACGATTGTAGAAAATGTGTCGGAATTCAGTAAACACATCGACGTGTTGGATGCACTTCAATAGATTAAGCATTGAACCATGTTAAAATCGAAACTATTATTAATTGCTTCAAAACAGCCGGGTTTATATTTGATGGTGTCCAAAACGATGGTGTGTTTGAAAATCCTGATGAGGAAGTTACGATAATCCACACACTACATTTACCACAGTTCAATAGTTAAATTTTTGAATCTATATTGATGACGAACTAAGTGTATACGAAGAACCAATCTTTGCCAAATTTACCAAACACCAATGGTTTGTAGTTTGGAATGTGATGCAGATGACATAGAACAGAAGTCGACTTTGCAAATCCTACCGTCACAGGCGAATGTTGCATCAATCTTGCATCAATTTTTGAACATTATATAGCTAGAAAGCCAAAATGTAAAAGCTAATAGATGACTAGTTTTCGAAAAATTGTTAATATTGACAACAAAAAAATGGAAAGAAATTGAAACGATCTAATGTTTTTTTCCACCATGAATTCAAATTCTCCAGTGGGTTTGTGCCGAATGGAGAATTTGAATTCAATGGAAAATTTCCAGAGATTCCTCATCTGTTGCTTGTGGAAACGTATTGAATAGTCGTCTCTGGTTATGATATTCTGATTATCCGCCCTGGATTTAAAACAATTTCCTCATATGCCATAAAGTGACTAAATATTTTTGAACTGAAGATCTATTCAACTATACTCGTTAATTAAATCTTTGATACTTTGTAATCTCAGTTTTACTGACAAATACAACACGATTTTATACTTCTAAAAATTGTATATGATGGAATATTTATTTGCTATATAGTTCAATTTTAGGCCGCCAGTAATGCCTGTGAAGTTTTTCACACTTTTTTCACATATATACGTATACAAACCTTATTGGAATATTAAAACTCTAATTGCATTCTAATTGATGTCGTTGGCGTTATTGCGTAGCGTACACTGTAAGTAGCTAAACTGTGTGTAAGTAGCTAAACTAATGATTAAGCTATAGGTAGGAAGGACTCGAATGAAATAATTAATGATTTTATTCAAAATAATAACATAGCAAATAGCGCAGTGGTTAAAGCTGATACCGGGTTCGAATTCCAACAGAGGCGGGGGATGCAAAAGGGATTTTTCATCTCCCGATTACGATCGGTGATTAAATTGAAAACATCTATGACTCTCTGTTGGAATGTAGAACTCATACCCATCTTCCATGTCACTGTACAGGCTATGCAATAATGCGCAGGTGGTATGTGTGAATGGGATGAATGAATGGATTGAATGCATGTTGTGTGATTAAGGTAAGGCTATGGACCAAAAAAGTGTAGTCCTTTTTTAAAATTAAAAAAAAAAAAAAAAAAAAAAATTGGAAATAATAACTATCATTCATTGTATCAGACCCTAATGGTATTCACATTTTTGTAAATAGTTATTGGGTGTATGCATTAAAAATCGGAATTTTTTAATGAAATTTGAGCCTTTATTGTGGAAAAATGTTACAAGATTTTTTATTCAAAATATTGCCCATCGCTACCCACTACTTTTTCCCTTCGTTCTGGCAATTTATTGGTTCCATCCATAAATTGCCAGAAAGATGGGAAAAGTAGTGGGCTTGGCGGCCAAAAACGAATCGAGCCAATTTTCAATACCTGGAACTTAAGTGAAGCGTTTTCCTGATAGGGCATTCTGCATGGATCGAAATAGGTGGTAGTCGGAAGGAGCAAGGTCTGGGCTATAAGGCGGGTGAGGTAGAATTTCCCATCCGTTATTCTCCAGGTAATTTTTGACCGGCGCCGCAATATGTGGCCGAGCGTTATCGTGGTGGAAAATGATTGACTCGTGTCTGGTCGCATACGTTGACCGCTCTGCCTGGATTTTCTGCTTCAATCGGATCAATTGTTGACGATAGAGTTGAGAATTGATGGTTTGGCCACTTGGCAATAGCTCATAGTGCATCACACCTAGCTGGTCCCACAAAATGCACAGCATGACCTTAGCCCCGTGAATATTCGGTTTTAGTGTCGATGGGCCGGCCTCCCCTTTCTTGACATACGCTTTTTTGCGCTTGGGATTATCGTAATGGTTCCATTTTTCATTGCCAGTAACAATACGATGCAAAAACGACTTCTTTTTGTGGCGCTCGAACAGCATTTCGGACATGCAAAATCGTCTTTCCACGTCTCTTGGCTTCAACTCGTATGGCACCCAATTTCCCATCTTTTGGATGAATCCCAAGGCTTTCAAACGTCTGGAAATTGTTGCTTGATCAACTCCCAATGATTCTGCAACTTCTTCTTGCGTTTGACATGAATCTTGATCGAGTAATGCCTCCAATTCCTCATCCTCAAACTTTTTCGGCTGACCAGGACGCTCTTTGTCTTTGATGTCAAAATCATCACTTTTGAAGCGACTAAACCACTCAAAGCACTGTGTTTTTGTAAGAGCATGCTCACCATACAAATCCACGAGCAAACGATGACTTTCAGCTGCTGTTTTGTTTGCGAAAAAGTGACTCAACAAAACTTCCCGCAAATGCTGGTTTTTTCTCAAATTTGATAAATTTTCCATCGTTGAAATCGGTTGGATGTGCACAATCAAAACAAAAACTTTTAGCTGATTTTGACAGGTATTGAATAGAGCTGATGACATAGATGTCATTGATGTACTATTACGCATAAACAAGTAATGACATCTAGTATCAAATTCCGGTTTTCAGTGCATACACCCAATAACTAAATTAAATCAATTTATGAAATTATATTTTTTTCTGGTAACAAATGACGCATCACAACCAAAAGCAATAATTCTAAACTCCCATGTTCAAACCACCTAAGCAAAAAGGACAACCTGTTTTAATATTCCTTTCCAGATCTTTCCAGAAAAAAAATCGTGGCCAATGTATTTCTCAGGATAATGGATACTTCTAAGTCTTGTTGGACGCGGAATTTAATGAGTTATTGCATGTACTATCGGAACCGAAGGATGTTAATGGCCATTTATCATTTTCGGCCAAACTCGAACTTTCCAGAAAAAAATTCGTGTTCAAGTTATTTCTCGGGATAATGGATTCCTTTAAGTCTTTGTGGACGAGAAATTTAATGAGCTACGAGTATTTCATGTACTATCGGAACCTGAGTCCAAAACTCTGGCAAAGGGTGTTAATGGCCAATTTTTAATCCATTATTTTAAAGAGCCTTACTTCAGATATAAAATTCGTGGCCAATTTGTTTCTCGGGATAATGGCTTCCGTTTGAACATGCGTTAGATGAGAAATCTTATGAGCTATTACATGTACTATCATATGAGAAATCTTATGAGCTATTAGATGGACCTGAGTCCAAATTGGATCCCGTTTGAACTAGTTTGACGAGGAATTTAATGAGCTATTTCATGTATTATCGGAGTTCAAATTTCTAGCAAAGGGTGTTAATGGCCGTTTATCATTTTCGGCCAAACTCGAACTTTTCAGAAAAAAAATCTTGGCCAATTTATTCCTCGAGATAATGGATTCTTTTAAGTTTTGTTGGACGCAAAATTTAATGAGCTATTTCATGTACTATTGGAACTTGAGTCCAAATCTCTGGCAAAGGGTGTTAATGGCTATTGATCATATTCGGCCAACACATATATAAATTCTGTGAATTTGTGAACTTCAAGTGCATCCGCCAGTATAATGGAACTAAAAATGTATTTTCTTTTTTTCAGGTGTCATGGATTAGAAAACGAGATATACACATATTAACGGCTGGTGTATTAACTTACACATCGGATCAACGATTTCAAGTAAGTATAAACTCTAAAAAAATGTATAATGATGGGAATGTTGTTAAGGGAATCCATGTTTTTACCTAACGCAAAATTTTGGCATTTTGGACTTCGCTCCACCACTGGTATCTGTAACGCTAGTTTGATTTTATTTGTATAACTTTTAGTATAGTTTTAGCAAATGACAGCTAATACAGCATACTGAGGTTCTGTACATCAATAATTTTCATATTTCATTTTATTTCAATCATGTTGTGAGTCAGAGATTCCATTAGCAGAAATTCTAGACAGAGGATTTGGGGTCATGGACAGTCGCGTGGGTTCCAAAGCATATACCTGGAGCTTGAATAACGGCAGTGAACAGAGGCAACTAACAGAATGGAAACATCAATGCTAAACAACACACTACGTAGGCTCTTAGCCCATAATCATCGCCATTCAAATTTTAAAACAAATCGTAAAATATAATGAACCAACGCCACCAAAAAACCGATCAATAAAGTTGTAGAATCACGGACGAGATAGAGAGTAACAGAGTGGGAGCTGAATTAAAACGACTTCACGTAGCCCCACAGGAAATAATCGAGATGTGTCAAATCGTACGACCTTGGAGGCCAATTGACAGTTTCATTTGTCAAAATCAACTTATCGCCAAATTTTGATTTTAATAAGTCGATGGTTGCGGTCGGCGTATGGTAGGTAGCACCATCCTGTTGAAACCACATCTCGTCCGGATCAATGCCATCCATATTTACAAACAAAAAATCATTGATTGAGACCCAATTCCGGCGAACGACGACGAACCGATAAATTTGGATCTTCTTCCACACAGCGTTTCGTTTCCAGCGGCGATATTCTCTTCAGTACGCACATTCCTTCGTTGTGTTGATATTATTGCATCCTCTAGAGAGTATGTGGTATACGAAATCTATCCACAGTTCGACGGATGGCGTGCTCAGATGGACGATTATGTGCGCCATACAAAAATCATGAAATCATCTATAAGTTGCGCAAATCGACGACTGATTTTCAAAGTTAATTGTAATAATTTCGTACAAATCATCATGAATTGTCTCTGGCGTTGTTCAAGCGTGAGACTATTCATGATGATTTGCCAGAGTGTACTGAGATCTGCTTGTTTTATTTTTTACAATTTTTCTTCATTCATCCATCATGACTATCCTGCTCTACAACGAGTCCGTTCGGTGCACATACAATCGTGTAATAAAATGGCATCTATGTTAATTTGTAATAAGGTACACCACAAAACCCGAGAACAAGACCTAAAAGTGAAATTAAGTGAAGATCAACACGCACATTGTGATTAAATAATTTGACATGATTAATTGCATGTTTAACCCCTTCTCGGCTGCGTGTACTGATTTGAGCGTTATATCGTGGGGATCACCCACACACCACAGAGATGTCTCATAAGCCGGGTTAAATCGGGAATTATCGATAAAAACTGTATCGCCGAATTATGGTATAGCTAAATTTAACATGACTAGAAAACGTATTTGTAATTCAAGTATACGTAATGAATTGAGCAACTTAATTCGATGTATAATTAGTAATTTATGTGTGAATATCTTTGGTATGGTAAATACCGAGAATTTTACCTGTATTATCTTCTAACTGGTACGCTACAGTTCCAATTCCGGCTTTAATAACAGCTGGTATATATGTTGGTGCTAATTTTGCCGAAAAATTAGTTATTGCGCTGCTCTGTGGAAATGTCCTAAGGAAAACGTTTTAACCGACATTAAATTCTCGATGTTGGCTCCGTGAATTATAAATTCTTTCGAAGATGTTTTAATACGGACTCACGTATCAATTCCAAGTGGAAAAATTTTGTTGACACTTGTGCATCGTTTTCGTTTTCAAAACCCAATACACGACGTATTTCATAGTCCTTATAGCATGTCCAATATAATGTTGACCGAAAACTAAATAGTATGGTGAAAATGTAGTGGACGTATGAATAACATTTCTCAAAACTGGGATAATTTCAGGTAAAACTGGATAATATTGTACAATTGGCTCTTTCCGAGGCGTTGCATTGAGGCGCATGTACCGGTGTTCTTATGTGTTTAATATACCATATGCTCCAATAAGATTATTAAGGAGATGACATAAGAATTGCTTACCATTGTCTGAAATAATGTATTCAGGAACAGAATACACAGTAAAAACTTAATTTTTCAGGAATTCACACATTCTTGCGGCTGACGCTTCTCTCATTGGTTTTAATAACAGAAATCTAGAAAACTTATCTAAATGAATTAGGATATAGCAATTCCCGTTCCGGGAACGAGGATATGGGCCTAAAAAGTCTAGACACAGTTGTTGAAATGGTCTTAAACTTGCATAGTTGGTCTGGTACTATAGTTTACAGTTTTGGACAACTTGCATAATTTGCAATTTTTAATATATAGAGTTCCGCTTCTGCGCAATATCTGATTCCGTGTGCTGGGCAAATGAGGATTTTACCATTCTCGACTTTAAAGTTGGTTTCTACATCTGGTGTGTGGTCAATCTTTCTTATTCTCTCCAAATATTCTTCATGGCGATTGATTATCGGTCAGGCTGATGGGTTCCACACAGAAGGCATCACGAAAAGCTCGTGATAAAGCATCGGGTACTACATTAAGAGAACCCCTACATTGCTCAATTTTAAAGGTAAACCCTTGCAATTTGAGACTCCACCTGGCCAAACGTCCCGATACGTCATGAAATCCCTCAATGTACGGTCGAAAGCATTTCACTCCTAGTACAGCCGAATAGTACTCCAGTTCAATGGTTGACTATTTTCGTTGTGCATCATTTAGCTTTTTTGAAAAAAAGGTGTTCTACGTTACCTGGACGCTGAAATAAGAGGAAGGATGGAAGAGAGTAAACTGGATGTATTAACACTGGTGCGGAAGTTTCTTTAATTCGAAAGCCACTTGGGTTTTTTCGGTCCATTGGATGCTTTTCTTGGTCTTTAATAATTCCGTCAAGGGTGCAGCTACGGTGGAGTGATTAGGAACAAATTGACTGTACCTCCCACTCATGGGTACCGTTTTAAGTTGGACGGTTTTGAAAACTCTTCAATAGCTTGTACATTTCCTGGATCAACTCGAATGCAGCCTTCACTTGATACGCTTCAACACAAACTTGCTTTTTTCTACGTTGATGGTAAGATTAGCACTGTGCAACCTAGCACTGTGAGTCTCAAAAGCACGATGTGATCCTCAAAATTCCGAAACGTAATCAGAAGGTCATCTAAATAGACGAATCATGAATCAGTGAGGGATCACTCGATGCAATAATCGACTCATGGTCTATGGAGCGTTACATAACCCGAAAGAACAATACAGAGGCCTATACCCGCTACCGTAAACGCAGTTTTGGGTTTGGCATCATCGTCGAGTGGAATCTTCCAGAATGCAGCCTTAAGATCCAAGCTGGAGATGTATTCGGTATTTTCCAAACGACTCAGAATTCTTTCGATTAGTGGCAACGGATAAGCATCTCCTACAGTTACTTCGTTATCTTTCCGGGCATCCAGGCATATCCTTACTTCCCGTTTGATCTAGAAACCATCGTAATTGGAGGTGAATTACAAATTTTTCGTGTATTTTACTATGTGGGTGTTTGGCAAAGTCAATTAAAACTTGGTATGGAATTTAAATTTTTTATGAAAGTCCATTTATTTCTATTGTTTTTCAATGTAATTAAATAAAATCAATAAATAAATAATATATTTGCCAGGTTTATCTCTCTGCTGCTGGTACATCTCCCATCCCTCACTCGTTACCCGTTGTAACAACACTCTGCACCAAAATTGGTAGATATTTTACCTGCTTTCCCTCGCCAGTGCTTCACATAATTTATGGCTACCCCATTACAAACAACATTAAACGAATTTATCGCTCAAACATATCTAGATCTAATCCCGCAACGTATTTTATTTAAATTCTTCTTTAATCAAAACAAGAATACACAATATATAAATTAATCTTAGTGCTGCGCTGATTGTGAACGTTCTAATTTTATTTTATTTTCTTGTAGATTATCCGATCAGATAGCACCGTGAAGTGGACATTACAAATAAAATATCCACAACCACGCGATTCTGGTGTTTATGAATGTCAAATAAATACGGAACCTAAAATGTCGTTATCGTATTATTTAGAAGTTGTAGGTAAGTTTATTTAATACTTATATACTCGTATAACGTTAACAATATTTTTTTTTGTGTGTGCATACTCTCTTTCGAAAAGTATCGCTAAGGTATCATAATTATATATTAACTATTCCCTAAAGGATATTCGAAAATAAATTCCTTTTTTTAAAAAAAAATTGTTTTTGTTGGGTTGTTTTTTAATCCTGTGACTAAAATACCAACAACTTTAAATTTTTTATTTTAACTTTCGGATTCTGATTACATATTATTATTATGTCTTAGACCGCCTAATATATAAAGCAATAATATTATATTATAAAACAACAACAACAATATTTTATTTTATTTTTTACGGAAATGATGATATAAATTTTCCGTTGGGAAATCTCAGGAAATATTTTAATGTGAAAGTTGTTTGAATTAAAATAAATAAAAAAACTGGTTTAGCAAAATACATAATGGATAAACAAACCGGTGTATGATTATAACGAAATTATAAATGATTTATGGGTAATCTATATATACACAAAGTTTTGGGACTAAAAAATAAATTTATATTAAATTGTTTGATTGATGTTTTAATTTGATTTTTACTGAGAACCCAAGCCGGATACCTACATATTATTAGAAATAATAATTCTGACCATTTGATTTTTAAAAATGTTCAATTTTTTTATATTAACTTCCACTTATTAAAGAAGTTTTAGGATTCCGTTGGTTGATATAGTCCTGCTGCACTCGTCTTCCCGAAAGTGCTTCTTTCTGCCTCTCTTCACAGCGGAACCAGCATGATTATGCAATACCAATTTTTTGCAAGGATTGTGTCCTGTTAGTGCTCCACATAAGATCCTTAGATCACTTTGCCTTGCGACCAAGAACGCGACTTTATTTTGTCCGTCAGTTTATTTAGGGCTTTGTGGCACTATAGTAAAGCGTTTTGAATCTGAAGCAATACTTGTTAAGTGCTTTTTGACTATCAAGTAACCATTTTTTTGGTTAATTTCGTTCCTGCTTTCAATGATTCTTGTTGTTAAAATATCGTAAATCTCGGTCTGGAAGATAATGGCGTCATTTGTGAGTGCCCTCGCAGCTATTATCTCTTCCATTTTTCATCCATCCGTGAACCAGTTTTGCATATCTTTCTGGAGCCATGTGGCTTTCTTATCCAAGCAATGCTTTCACACCGGCGGACACGTGGTTCTTATGTCTTCTATGGATACTGACCAGTTTTGCCATTGTGATTTTTGCATCTTTTTGTATAGATCCAGCTAAGGCTAAGGCCGTACGTCCTACCGACCATTTGTTTTCTACCCCATAGCATTTTGTTTTTCATTTTTTATTATTTTCACAAAATGTGATTCTCAATAGCATGAAGCCCAGGTTCATGACTTCCGTATTCTATTACCAACTGAGAAATTTTGATTTTTCTCTTCCTGGCGAGAGGTCAACCTCCACACAGAACAACATCTCTCCTGACCAGTGCGTCTTCAATGGCTTTTACAACTTGGTGAAATGCCGTCACCGTGGATTTATCTTTATCATAAGCAAATCGCATTTTACTAAGTGCGGTCGCCTTGTAGCACCTCCATTCTGATGTATTGATCAATCAGTTTCTCCATAGTCTTAAGCAGAAAAGAAGAAAGACTCTCACAGGTCGGTAAAAGTGTGTTTCATCTGAAAGTGTTAGACCCTCCTTTAGTATGAATGTCATCTTTACATCCCTCCATTGTTAAGGAATGTAGCCATACTTAGCTACCTATTTTAGATAAGAACACTTTTGATATCTCCCTCCCAATTGTACATTTTCCTGTATTTGATGGTTAGCTCTTCTTTTTTCTTTGTATGTGCTCTTCCCACTTGAGTTTAGGATCAAGTGTCATGCCTGAGTATTTGGCCGTATTTGCATGCGGGCTTTGCTGTGAGTTCAGATGGATTGGTATGAAGTTAACTTTTTTGTTAGTGAAGCTGACATGTATGGATTTCCATTCGCTGAGCTGAATGCGCCATTTCATTTATGCTATATCCAATTGCTAGGATTGCAAATGTTGCAATTTTTGTTCCTTTTGTATTTGGTACATCTCGACTTGCATAAAGTAAATACAATATAGGTCCCAAGATTCGGCCTTGTCGAACTCCAGCCGATATTTGTTTTAGATCAGAGTCTTCAAATTTATCGCGAAAGTATCGATCAGCTAGATAAGATTTTAATATCTGTTAAAAAAAAGAAAGTAAAATTGTTTTGGCAGGTCTCGGTGTAGTTTATACTCTAGTCCTCGGTGCCATACTTTGTCAAAGGCTTGTGCAATGTCCAAGAAGACACTTGAACATATATTCTTCTTTTCCAGTGTAGTTTCAATTAAGTCGGTAATTCTATGCACTTGGTCTATAGTAGAATGCCTCTCTATAAAACCAAGTTGATGTGAAGGATTAAGTTTTCGTCCTTCTATTACTGATTGCTTAAAAGGTTAAAGCAATAGTTTTTCGAACAATTTTGAAATTGTAGGAAGTATTGTAACAATTCTTTGGGAATTGTTAATCAGAAAAATAATAATACCACTTCAGAGGTTCCGAACTCATGGTCGATTGCACTGGCTAGGCTCAGGAGATAGGGGTGGGGTTTTCGGAACATGAAGCGATCTAGAATGACCAAATTAAAATTAAAATAATCATAAAGGTGAGACACTATTGGAACCAGCTGACAGTCAGTTTACCTACCTACTCACTTACTCACCCTACTAGTACTTCATCCTCATTTTATGCGGAATTTATCTCATCCTGAAAATGAACACTTTCGAAAGAGAAAAGTTACGACTATAGTGAATTGAGAAAAGAACCCAATAAAATCTAAACAAATACTCTTCATTGTAGAAACATTTATAATATTGTAAATTTATTAGTATCAAAAAAAATAGCGATCAAACAAATAATTAATTTAGAAAAACAAAAGAAATTGCTAACATATAATATATATAATTTAGGTTAGTTAATTAGTTCATAAAAGCTAAACAATATTTACTACTTAATCTAAATTTTATAATTATTTAGAATATTAATGAAACTATCTAATCATTAATACTAAATGAAACCATATACAAAAAAAATTAAACTTAACATTACGCGAATCGATGCGAAGATTTTTAAATGTCCGTAGTTAGCGTCACTGCTTTAAAGATTAATTGACGATCAGGTGATATACACCACATTAATTTTATTTTCAACGTAAACGACGCTAATCAAGCGTTTATTAATATTATGTTATTTATTTATTAACTGTATTAACTCAATGTAAAATGTATTGTACTAATCTCATACCTGGATTAAAATTTGGTTTTCATTTGTCTGTCCATAAATGTACAAATTTTATATTACGAATACGTCGTATCGTACGCTTTTATTCATTCACTAATTCACTATACAATGTTATTTAAATCCATGTCATTTGTATTTTTGTCAACTGGGTAGGATAATATATTTTGAGCGTACTACAACTTATGTCAAAACATATTTTTTTTTTTTATTTCTCTCATTTTTTTTTTTGTTTATTGCCACAGTCGTACATAAAATTATTTAATTTTTCATAGGGTTAAAAAAAATTGGATTTTTAGAAATTTATGAACATGTATAATGCACATAATTATGTACCACAATACAAAATTGATAAATATTTATTACAATATACTTGTAGAAAATAATTCCACCCATTTTTTTTAGATAATATAATTTAATTTTAATATTTTTTTAAAGGGATGATTAATCTTATATCCCGTTTACACGAGAAGAATAAAAGTTTTAAAATAAAAATTAAAATAAATTAAAATAAAAATTTTCACGCATTTTTACAACAGAAAAAAAAACCCTACAAAAAAAAATAGTTTCGCCGGCTATGAACGTTTTTATATAAACATCAAAAAAAGCAAAATGGCCGCGTAATTTTGTTCTATTTTTGGTATACAAACAGTTTAGTTTTAATTATTTTGATAGAAAACTAAAACTGATTTAAACTAAAATGGGTGGCCATAATAAGGATTAAATACACTTCAAAACTGCACAATTATTTTTAAATTTCATTCGTGTGAATTAAATTGCGATCGAAGGGATTAAAAAAATTTTGAAAAAATATGCACTTAACACTTACCTAAAAAAGTTAATTAAACACTTTTTATTATTGTTTTTTTTTGTATTAATTTGCTTCGTATTGGAGCAATTTGTCACACAACAATTAATTAATTTAGCCATCTTATATTTTTCACTTATAATTTTTAATTTTATTTCGATGTAAAAACACACAAACACAAAACATGAAATAAATAAAAAAAAAAAATTTTTTTTGACAGAAGTTGTAGTACGATTTTCTTATTCTCTTTTCATACATTTTAAGTTTTACACTCTCTCTATATATCTTTATGCTCGAAGATTTTTGTTCATTCGCACTTTGGTGCATTTCACCGTACCGATATTTTAACTACGTAACACGGGTTTTTATATGCACATACATTTATATTTTTATATGATTATTAGGAACTATCTATATTATTTATTATATTTATCAATATATCTATTTATTTAATTGTTTATATATTTATTAATATGATTATTTATTGTTTGTAAATTTATATATGTAAGTATGATTTATAGTTTATAAAATAAATAGAGCACACGTAGTGAAGTATGATTTTCACAATTTTTCACATCAGTTTTTCACAAGTTCTATCGTTTTA
The DNA here is from genome assembly GCA_951394425.1 of Tipula unca. NCBI lineage: Eukaryota > Metazoa > Arthropoda > Insecta > Diptera > Tipulidae > Tipula > Tipula unca. Next base: position 94,776,854 of record OX596382.1, read on the forward strand.
CAAAATATTTTCACTATACATAGTTTTATATTGTTCACTTTTGCACGTTTAACTTTATGTTTGAATTATGAAATACACTATATAATAGATATAAATTTTATAAACTTGATTGCACGAATCATTAATATTAATTTATTTATTTATTAATTATTTATTTATTATTATTTAGTAATTATATTATTATTATAGAGATATTTTTATGATTGGTTTTAATATGTTTGATTATTTTTTTTAGATGTAATATGGTATGAAAATTAACGAATTTTATAATTACTCTAACACAATTTAACAATTTGCAAGAAAACAGGTAATATAAATTAAAAAAATATAATAATGGCAATAATTTTTGTTATCAAAATTAAATATAAAGTTTACAAATAGTTTTCGTTTCCATCGTGAAACACAAAACTTTTTCTTGATCCGCAAATCACGCGATCAAAAATAATAATCTTTTTGCATGGTAACAACATTTTTCTTTAATACCCCACAACGCCCGTTATAACTTTTCTCTTTCTCATCCCATTCTCATCGTCGATAAACCCGAATTTATTTTATACCGCTAGTCATCCAGAAAAATCTATCATAACAAAAAACGTGTGCATAATTAATATTTTTGGTCCAGGGATGACCAACCGTTTGTAATTGTAGCGATGATTCGTTACAGTATCGAAATTGGTCTATACGAGGTATTAAAGTTAGGTTTATTAGGTTTTGGAATCATAATCACGTCTGCCACCTTCCACTGGTATGGAGTGTATTTCAGTCGAAACGCCTCGTTTATTACTTGGAGCAATTTTCGTAAACCCTTTTCGGGGCGTTCTTTAACTATTTGTCGTGAAATTAGGTCGTAACCAGTGCTGGGATGTTCTATCATCACTTCGATAGACGTTTGTGTCTCTTTTTTTAGAAACGAAAAATGTGCTCCATTGAGTTTTTTGAATTACGTTTTGTCTATTGCGATCTCAGCCTGTTAAAATAAATTTACAAACTATCTCTTTTTCCTCTTTTCACTTGCCATCGAAAATAAAAATATTGGTGATATTTTATCGAATGAATTTATAGAAATAGAATCGAGTAGGCTATGATCACAATATCAATTGCGAAATAGAATACAATTTTGTTCGTAAAAAAAGAGACACAAATGTCTATCGAAGCGAATCGAAGTGATGATAGAACATCCCAGCACTGGTGAGTTTTTTGAGCTTAATTTTTTAGTAATCTGTTGTAATGTTACTGGTTGGATGTTTTTATTATCCATTTTTATAACTGGGTTTCTGTTTTCTTCCGCTGATTGACTCGGAAGGGGCTGAAATATATTTTTAAGGTGGGCTGCGAATAAGACAGGAAGTGCTAAAGACTTTTCTTTAGCACTTCTTGCCCAAGTTCCATCATCCTGTCTGTGTCTTTTTGACCGGAAAAACCGGTTAGATATTCACTAAATGAACTGTTAATTAATTTAATTTCTTTGATTAGCAACTTCAGTTTGTTGCGTAAATAATTAAGTCTCGATTTACTTTGTGTTGCTCTATTCCTCTGCCGGGTTTTACGAACCTTCCGCTTTTCATTAACCAAATATCTCACTTCCAATGAACAGTTATTGCGCCTCGATATTTTATATTGACTAGGGGGCGTACTCTGCCACGCTGCTTGCAATATATATTATTATTTAATAGTTCTAATTGCGGACATAGAGTTGTATCACAGTTATATTTGTTACTTGTAAGCCTGTATTTCTTTCGATCAGCGTTCGGAAAACATCTCAATTTGTTTTATTGTTTGTTAATCTATGCAAGTTTTCTTTCTTGATTATGGTTGCACTCAGTATCATAATAACTGCAGGTGTGTGGTCTGAACATATTCCTTCATTGTTTTCTATCAGTACATAGTTTTCGGATACTCTTTTTGTTATAAAGAAGTCTACTAAGGGTCTATTTTTTAATTCAACCCGAGCGAGTAGATTTACTCAACCAGTGTACACAGAGTACAGAGTCAAATCGGTCGGTGTACTCAGAGTAAAAACAGCGTGGATAAATAAAATGTTTTTATAAAAATAAATTTGTTGTCATCTGTTTTTATAAAAATATTACAACTAAAGTTATGTTTTGCTTATTCTTGACACTTACATTCATTTCAGAGCAAAAATTTTCACTCGGTGTGTGCACCGAGTAGGCTCAGTTCATATTAAAAAATACAGTGTGTGGAGTAAAATTACACAGGTTGAATTAAAAAACGCAGTGCATATTTTTGACAGCGCACTGCTCGCTCGGTGTGAATTAAAAAATAGACCCTAAGACTGTGTCCGAAACCTGTAATAAATATTTTTTAGTACAGAATTTTGACATTTATATGCAAAAACCTCATACACCCAAATTATTATAGTCTATCGCTATCATAATTTTTGACAGATCCGTGCACATAAATTATATCATTGTTGTATATCAATGTGCTGTTGGCCGAGCAATAGAAAAAATTTGTATACATATAAAATGGCGGATGGATCGGAATTTTATGATGATTTTGCCGGGATGATAATATATATATACATTTATATGAACACACACGACACACACTGAATTAATGTAAAATGAAATAATTAAAAGATAAATAAAAATAATTAAAAGCCCAAATTTAAACTTAAATCCAATTTTTTTATTTAATTTTTCATAAACATTTTCCTCAATAACTTCGTTTAGATGTTGATGAATTACTGGTGTCGGTTTTTCCAGAGTTAACCAATCTATGGTGATATTAGCGTTTGCGGTAATACAATAATACATATACATATTGTGGAACACACAGCATGCAACCACGGTCTTTACGCAATTTTCAATTTGACGTTTCAAAAAAAAAAACATAACGTGGGGAAAAGGCAATTTAGGTGGGGAGATTTAATACAATAGGGGAATAATTCTCAAATAATGTCAAAATTCTGTACTAAAAAATATTTATTACAGGTTTCGGACACAGTCTAAGTCTGGTATTTTGTTATGATCGGTAGGCCAATATGTTGGTTTATCCCCAGAATAAAACTCACAGTTTAATTCTTGCCCTACTGCAAACAGTTCTTTACCCTTACGTGTTGATAGTCTCGATCCCTAGTATGTATTCTTATAGCATTGAAGTCTCCCCCAATTTTGAAGGTGGTTCCAAGCGATTTAAGCAACGCGACATAATTTTCTTTAGTCAGTTGGTGACGTGGTAGACAGTATATAGATGATATGCTATATTCCTTTTTATTATTTAGTCGAACGTTAATGGTTGATACTTGCATAATTTCCTTTTCTATTTTAACTCCTTCGCAGTGTTTGATATTTTCCCTTACAAATATTGCTGACCCTCCTCTCGCTTTCCTTGCTGGATGGATGGCATGTTAGCAGCGGTATCCATGAATTCTTGGGAATGGCACTTCTGTAAAATGGGATTCTGATATTAGGCATATATCTATCTTTTCTACTCGTAAGAAAATTTCTAGCTCCAGAATTCGGGGCAGTAGCCTATTTGCATTCCAGTTGGCAATTCTTAGTGTTTTGCTGTTATGCATATTAGTACAACATAGAAGTGAATTCATTAACTGCTTCTGGCTTATTTAGCCGTTTATGTACGACTTCTATGCTCCTTTCAGTTTTATATACTCCTATGTAATTTTTCAAGAATTGGAGTTTCTTGATTTTCCTTAGTTTTGAACAGCTCCTGAGTTTTTCTATTCCTCATTTTTTTCAGTTCTTTAGCTATCTTGCATCCTCTGTAGTTTGCGCGATGATCTCCTTTACATTTTACACATTTAGGTGTGGTAGTTTTCCCCAGTTGACAGGCTTGTGCTAGATGTCTTCCGGAGCATTTTACACATCTAGGCTACCTGCTACAATATGTTTAGGTTTGGTTAAAGGCTTGGCATTTTCTACATTGGGGTATTAAACTAGTGGTCTTTCTTAATGCTTCAATTCTAACCCTCATATTGAGAATAGCTTTAATGGTAAAGATGTTTTCTACTTTTTCTTTATTATTAAGCATGAATAATGGGAGTCCTCTCCTGTGAATTTTGACCCCTTAATCAGTTTCCTGTTTTTCTTTTTTAATTATGTTTGCGGCGTTTTCAATTTTGAACCCCTGGCCCTTTAAATAATCTATTATATCCACCATTTTACAGGTAGGATGAAGACCTCTAGCCTATAAGTGTACCATTCTTTCCCTTCTTCTGTAAGTTTCGTAGCTATTGCTCTATATGTGTCAACGTATGTTGTGTTGATTTTCCATATATTATTATTCAGAGACACCATTCTGTTTTCTTTATCAGTAATTGATTTCATAAGAGACTGCGAATAGTGCCATATTCAGTTATTCCCATTATATTGATTGGAGGCGGAGGCTTATTTTTGGGTTTGGTTATCTCAGCCTCTTGTTTAATTTCAATCATGTCATTTGATTTTGGGGATTGGCTTGAACCTGCAGTTTCTGGGGAAGATTCAGCTTTCTTTTTTTAGAGGGTCGCTTCTTTGTGTTTTTTATAAGGATTCAGTCTGTTTCGTCTCGTAATTCAACTTCATCCGTGAAGAATTTTGGTGCAACTTTGTCCTGTATATCTTTGGCTTGACGTGCTTGTTTCAGCTTTCCATTTTCATTCTTAAGTATGTTAATCTCTATACTAAATTAAGATGTGATCTTTTTTAATTTACTTAATTGTTTACGAAGTTCTCCGTTTTCCTTTTCATAGCTACTGACCATCCTCAATGTTAGTGATCTCGGTACTTTGGAGCTACGTCCAAAGGGGTTATCATTATTTGACTTTGCCAAATCATTGCGGCCACTGGATATCGACAACTGGAGAGCCCGCGTCGACACTCCACCTTGTCGCCGGTACTGGGGTTCCGGATCCTTGCACCGTAAGTTTTTCTTCTTCTTTATCACCCATGCTGGTTTTTTGTCGGGTAGCCTTCCTCTAGCATTTTCATCCTACTCCCAGATATTAATAACAGTCGCTCCTAACTTGCAGGACAGACGCTGACCAAGAAGCCGTCCAATGTGAGTCCATCGCGCTTGAACTTCTTGTTCATTAGTTTTAGTCCGCTGTTGGTTTTTATTTCCCACCTACCCGCCGATGAATCGGTTAGAGCATTCCCCTATCCGCCACCTAGAGACGCGCCCGATAGGAGACTAGCAACTTCCACGGGAGCCATTTAATGAACAGTAAATTAATTTTTTTTTTTTCACATCCGCCATATTGATAATTTTATTCACCATCTTGTTTATTTTATCGTTATTAAATACAACAACAAAAAAAACAGAATCTAAATGGTTTGTGCATTTGTCATTACTGTTTTTGTTGTTTTTTTTTTAATTCCGGTTCAATGAATACAATTTACTAGTCGATATAAATAAATAAATAATTCACAATATATAAAAATAAAATACAACCGAACAACAAAAAACCAAAAAAAAATATATTTAAATAACTCAATTGCATTTTCGTTTGGAGGCTTTCAATATAATATATGCATATTGCATATTCGACCATACGAGCATGTATAATTTGTAATGAATGTTGTTCAGAGAGAGAGAGGGAGAGCTAACGAACAAAACAAAAGAAAAACAAATATGGATTTTATTTAATAGTTTCATGAATATTAAACGATTTTTTAGTTTTTGTACTAAATTGCTGTTAAAACGGATTTTATATATGGAGAATACATGCATAATATACAGGTTTAGGTTCAGGTATAAATATTATTGGATTTAGAATATAGGTTATATTATGAGAGTTTATTAAACCGAAGGTTACTTTATTTTGTTAATGTGGCGTTTCTACGATTCATTACCGAAAATTGATTTTGATTAATCGTTCTTTTGTTATGGCATGAAAAATTGATGGTTCCAAAGAAACATATAGTTTTGTTTATATTTAATTTGTAACTATTGCTATAATATTCAACTTTTGCAACTTTGAAACACATACTTATACACGTATACATACAACTCCTTTAGGAGAATAAAGTGTATGTATGTATTTTGCAAGGATAAAAACAAACTTAAATTTGTTTATTTAAGTTTTTTCCAACAGTTTTCCTGTACTCGAACGTACATACCAACAACAATACTATGTTTGACTAAAATACATGTAATAAAAAATCGAATTGAAACATAAATGTTTGGTTATATAGTTTTTGGTATGTTGCTGAAAGCTTATTTTTAAAAGGTCAATAAATTCGAAAAGAAACTATATATATACATACATATGTATATAGACGACGTTCCGTGAAAAGCAATTTGCAAATGAAATTACTTTAGCATGGTTATCGATAAATTATTATATGCATATATTCAAATTAGATCCAACCAGCAATGTATGTATGTTCATGATTTTACAATCTGTAAATGTTAAATATGGAAATTGTTAGTTTCGTATATAAATAATTCAATGAAATTGAATGCACATATTCTAAATAACAGTGCTTATTGCGTGATTTATTCAATAAATAAAAAAAATGTCGATGCTATTAAATTTAATTCGTAATTCAATTGATTCGTTCATATCGTTCTCATATATAAGTTAAACATAGTCACTATTATTAAGAACTAACTGTTATCTTGTGTAAAATATGTTATCTTGTGGTTATATTGTGATTGCAACACTGAGAAAGAAAAGCGTACAAAACAATACAAGATGACTTTGAAGTAACTACTAAAAATATAACAAAATTTGACAAAATGCTACCAATTGAAATAATCACATTGGCGACTTAAATCTTTATAACAAACAATTACAAGATTTAACAGTGTACGTGTTGTTATTTTTTTATTATTAACTTCTCAGTCGTCTTGTGTGTTCTGCTAAATAAAATGTATTAAATAAGTTGTCGAACTTATTTAATACAAAGCGTTTCCAAAAACCATTTGGAAATTTTTCATTTTAATGTACAGCTTTACAATATTGTTGTAGATGTTTCCAGTTCAACCTGTCCAGCAACCAAAAAACTTATACATATAACAAAGTTACCACCAATCAAGGTTACATAAAAATCTGATTTTCGTGAAGAAAAACAAATCCAAAACTTAATTTTATTTATTATGAAAGCAAATTAAAACTTTTTGAATATTTTGTATGCAGTTTTGTATAATATTTATTAAAACGAATACGAATAAATTGAGTCATGTAAAAATATTTTATAAAATAATAAAATAAAGAGGATTAATAATTTAATATAATTGCAGAACAGAAATTAAAATTAAAATAATTCAGACATGTACCAATAAAATAATATTGCGAATAGTGATAATATTAATTATAAAAATATATGCAATTTAACATTTTTGAAACCACTCATCAATTCGACAAAATAATGTATTTTGGTGTGAAAGTAGATAATTACAATCGATGTACCTATACATTCGCAAATTTTAGTCGACCTTTCCAAGTAGCCACATAGTAAAACACACGAAAAATTGTCTAGCACTGGTGCAAGACTATTTTTCGTGTATTTGGCTATGTGAGCTCTTGACATGGTCATCTATAATTGGATACTGAAATTTTATTAAAAATTAAATAATAAAAATGTTATTTTACATTTGACATCACAAATCAATGGTGATAGCAATGGCTAAGTCACTTATGAACGTTACCTGCGCAGAAAAGTTTTTTATCATGGCCAACTCAAATTGCTCCAGCATTCGAATTATTACTCCTCGGCCTTAGATGATAGCATCGAACTAGGTTCTTTATTTACTCCACCGAGAAAAATTTAATTGAGTAACGGCATTGTTAGCTATTTCGACTAGTTTAGAAAATTTGTGTCCTCTTATTACTAGTCAAATGACTCTGAACAAATCCTTTTGGAATTTCCACTTTAAAAGAAAATCCACTAAGAAATTAAAAAACAAAGCAAAAAACTCCAATCGACACATTAATTGGGATGATTTTTAAGTGGCACAAAAAGTATATAAGAGAAGTTTAAGACTCGTTTCAAGCGCTTGGTGGTTAAACTTCTGCAACGAAATCAAAAATCTGTCTGCTCCCACTAGACTAAATAAAGCGTTGGTCAAGAATGGTGGTTGTAGACTCGATACTCTTCGTTTACTGGACAGTCAGCGTACCTCATCTCATAGAGAAGTAGCTGAGCTGCTTCAATTCCCTGGTTGTGCCATCTTCAAATCAGATGATGTTACTACCGCACTCACTAAGATTTCTTCTGTGGTTCTCGATTGACATGCTTAAGAGTTGATCAATCGCGATGTTTTGCATTGGATTCTGTTCTCCTTTGCATCTTATCACTGTTTTAAAATCCTGGAAAAGAAGTCGATTGTTTTGTTTTGAAAACTGAGAAATCCTATTATACGGACCCCAAGTCTCTTCGGTCTATTAGTCTGCCCACTCAGTAACATTCGTAATGCTTACAGAGTTGGTAAGTCCTCCGAAACCGCCATGCATGAATTTGTCACTAGGATTGAAATATACCGCAATAATCATTTAAAGAGTTTATTGTACACAGTTACTTTCCTGAATGTAGCGCGAGATTTTGATAGTACTTTTGATCCGATCCTATTTTTGGAAGACCGATTACCAGACGTGGTCAAATCATGTACCTTGGTAATATCTTAGATAGGAACCCCTTCTGGAATTATCATCTTGATTGAAAAGTGGAAAGGGCTAATGCCAGCATCATGTCTTTCTTATGTAAATCGTTGGTCTTAATCGTTGAAAGGAGAGCCACCATATGGTCGGTGCAGCGGTCGCTTCAGGTGACGATGACTCCACGGTGTAAAGAACGACTTGGCTTCGTTAGGTTGTCTAAGACAGTATGAAGACCAAGCGCAGGATCGAAACCGTTGGAGCTTGATTGTTGACTCAGTAAGGGGCCATAATGTTACGGTTATTTGGGTGCCAGCTGTACTTTGTGGCATCGAAGACAATGAAACCGCGAACTGTTTAATCAAAGTCGGTTTCCAATTAACTCTAACTGGTTCTGATCCCGCAGCTCTCTTATCTGTCAACTATGCCAAAAAAGTTATAAAGAACTAAGCATTGAAAGATGTAGCGCCAATTACAGCCCTACAGGCGGTCTACTGCAGTCCATCCAGCTTTGCTACAGAAGACATCAGTAGTAACAACTGGCCATCATACAACCGATGCCTACGACAATAAAGTTAAAACCAGTAATTTGTAGATGAATGATATCATTTTGTGGGTCAGGCCTCAGAAATTGCCAAAGGCCCTTCTGTATTGCCACAAAATACCAATGGCCTTTTGCAGCTTAGAATCAAGGTGAAATTTCCAGGAGAATTTACTATCTAGAATAACACCTTGACATGCTCTGTCCTTGTAATTGCTTTACGAAATAGAGTGATAAAGACAACCAGATGTGTTTTAGAGGGATTAACGTACAACTCCTTTTCAATACACCCAACTTCCACTATATTAACGACGTTCTGCATCAGATCAGATACGACGTTCAGGTATTTACCAGAAACTGTCAAAACGAGATCATCCGCGTATCTTTGCACGATAAACCCAGATTGCCGCAATTTAACAAGTAGTTCATCGATAACCGCATGAGCCACAGCCAATGTGAGAGTACTCCTCCTTGCGAGCAACCTTTGGCCACTTTGACGGACACTGATGAGCCATCCAGCTCAGTCTCAATTATACGGGACTTGAGCATAGAATCGATGAATCTAACAATGGTTTGATTAATATTAAAATTGGTACACTCACTCGTGATCGAAGAAAACAAAGTGTTATCAAAAGTTCCCGCAATGTCCTGAAGGTACCTACTAGAAACTCTTTGTGATTAAGTGATTTTTCGATTCTAGTTAGGAGTTCATGTAGAGTAGGTTCACAGGACTGTAAGCATGTTGCATGTTACTGAGAAGGGAGGTATAGTTAAAGTTAGTTATCCCTAATAAATCTGTCGATGTTCCAAAGCTTTAAGAAAAAGATCGAAGAAAACGAAGTGCTATCAAAAGTTCCCGCAATGTACTGAAGATACCTACTAGAAACTCTTTGTAATTAAGTGATTTTTCGATTCTATAGTTACGATTTCATGTAATGCAGTTTCACAGGACTTGCCAGCTCTGTAAGCATGTTGCATATTACTGAGAGACGAGGTAGTTAAATAGTTATCCCTAATAAATCTGTCGATGATCCTCTCTAAAGCTTTAAGAAAAGTAGAAGTCAGACTAATGGCCCTAAAAGCTTTTGGGCCAGTATAATCCGACTTGCCAGCTTTAGGTATAAAAACTACTCTATTCCTGCTCCAGAGCAGGTGAGTACCGATGGGTAGAAAACCTTGCGGTAATTCAACTGTGAAGGTCTGATAAATGAAGATCAAATGAAACGATATGAGGATCTGACTGCGTGAACTCTGTCTGGGAGGTACTGAAAACTTCGGTTGTCAGTGCTGCTCAACAGACTTTAGGTATAGTGAAAGTCAGACCCAAGAATGATTGGTTTGATGACGAGTGTCGTCTTGCAGTTGAGCAACAAAATATAGCCCATAATGAAGTGCAACAACGTCACAATCGCGAGGAAAAACAAGGCTGCTCTTGCAAGAAGGGCAGCTAAGCGGATTTGCAGACGGAAGAAGCGAGAATAGCGGAAGGCCGAGGTTCTGAAAGTACAACAACTCAGCAATGAGCGCAGTTCGCGTAATTTCTTTAAAGGAATTACTGGACTGCACCATACTTTCAGGCCTACGTCAACCGCCATTCTGGACCGAGATGGAAACCTCTGTGTCAACATCGACGCAGTACTTGACGCATCGAGTGGACACTTTACTGACCTGCTTCACGTCCATTATGCGTCACAGACTGTTGTTGAGCCACCTCTAATACAGACTGCGGAGATTTGCACTGAGGAGCCATCCCATGAGGAATTCACTAAAGCCATGCAGAGATTGAAACGAAACCGTGCACCTGGAGTGGACTGCATTAATTCGGAGCTCTTGATATTCGGAGGGGATACTTTATGGAACTGTCTTTTCGACCTTATTCGATTAGTATGGCAAACCGAAGTTATGTCTGACGAATGGACAGTGGCCGCGATATGCCCCATCTTCAAGAAGGGAGACCGCTTGAAGTGTGAGAATTATCGCGGTATAGCTCTCCTTTGCACAGCGTACAACTTACTGTCATACATTGTATTGGATAGAATCACTCCTCTAGCGGAGGGCTTGGTTGGTGACTATCAAGGAGGATTTCGTCCGAATCGATCAGTCACCGATCAGGTCTTTTCGCTGCGGATGATTCTATCTAAATATTATGAGACATCCATCCCCGTACATCAGGTGTTCCTGGATGTCCGGCAGGCCTATGACTCGATCAATCGAGAGAGTTTATGGTCTGCCCTGGAATACCTAGGAATGCCAACAAAACTGGTACGACTATGTAGGATGACAGTGACACAGTCTCAATGCTGTGTTAAAGTTGAGAACAGGCTATCGACAAGTTTGGCAGTTAACTCGGGTGTTCGGCAGGGAGATGCTCTGTCCCCGATACTCTTTAATCTCATGTTGGAGTACACCTTTCGTAAAACTGAAACACCGCAGCGTACCATCTTATATCGCCAGTCCAATCAGGTGCTTGCATATGCAGATGACATATGCGTAATTGGACTGAATAGCAACGGAGTGAAAGAAATACTTGATCCGCTTGTAGAGTTTTCAGCTTCAGTTGGACTTCAGATCAATGAGTCCAAAACGAAATACCTGATCTCTGGTTTTAGGGACAATGGCACACCAGATTTTAGTAGTGGCCACCACACGTTTGAGGGAGTGAGGAGGTTCAAATATTTGGGTTCTCTTATCACTCACGATAACAGTGTGGGTGAGGATATTAAAGTGCGGCTGGCAGCTGGCAGTCGTTCTTTGTATCCTCTAAGGCCACTGCTAAAATCTTAACACTTGTCAAGTGTCGTGAAGCTGAAGCTTTACAAAGCGTTGATCAGGCCCGTTGTTATGTTTGGATGTGAAAGCTGGGCGCTGACGGATGAGTACGAGAGATGGCTCCTAACATTTGAGAGAAGAGTCGTGCATGTGATTTACGGCCCAAAACGCGAAATAGATGGTACCTACCGAGCTCTGTACAATATCGAGATCAGAGATCTGATGAAGATCCCCGATATTGTACATGAAGTAAGCTCTCAGCGAGTACGCTGGCTCGGGCACGTTCTGCGTGCTGATCCGGAACGAATTGTGCAGCGATCTCTGAAAGGAGAGCCACCATATGGTAGGCGCAGAGGTCGTTGCAGGCGACGATGGCTCCACGGTGTAGAGAAAGACTTGGCCTATTCAGATTGTCTTAGACAGTATGAAGGCCATGCTCGGGATCGAAACCGCTGGAGCCGAATTGTTGACTCAGTAAGGGGCCAGTTTTTTAATAATTCAACAGAGAAAACTCCATCAGGTCCGCTCGATTTGAACGGTGCCAACGAGAAAACACTCCAGCGTAGAACATCAGTATAGTGATCAGTCTACGGGCTAAGTTCCAATCCGTAGTACCGACAAAAATTTCAGGAGGCTCGGAGCCAACCACACCCGAATCAACAATGTCACACAAAGATAAGTGGACAAACAACAGTACCTCACTTACTTCTCGCCTGCAGGAGGTTAGTTTGCCGGGAGGTAGGCGATGACTATCGAGTCTACAATTATCATTCTTAGCCAGAGTTTTTGTTAAATCTATAGCGAAAACAGATAAGCTATCAATTTCCTGACAGAAGTTTTTCCACGCAGCCCTGTGCGTGAATCTGAGGCTTTTTTTATAGGCTTTTTGAGCTACCAAAAATCGATTCCAATCCGAAATTGGATTCGTATTTTTGGCCACTCTTCCTTAACTTTTTAAGTTCAGAACATCAGAAGGGTTTGTTATATTTTTTCTGATTGCTAATAAGAAAGCAAGACGCTTTCGTTACAAATCAAGATCTGTGATACATCTAATCTGATTAGGCAATAGTAGTAAAACGAGCTCAGAGGAGAATGAATCCCAATTCGTAATTTTCCTATTACGATATGGTTTAACCGGTGGTCTTTTAAAGTTAATATTAAAAGAAATGCACTTATGATCAGAGGTGAGAATATCATCCGTCACCCTCCAATTTAGAATCAAGTCAACCTTTAAGTTTGGTTGATTAGTTAAATCAGTCATTCATAGATAACACTAGTATTATCTTTTCAAAATAATATGTAAGCAGCATTCCAATTTTTGTTGTCCAGCCCAAGCAAAATGATAACTAAGACGAAAAGCAATCTCACGGGGAGACTAAATTAATTAGACAATTGGTAGCCATCTAATGGTTAATAGCATAACTAATCCAGAATTTAAAAATAAAAAAATTGGCATGAGGCACACAACATCGGATGCAATATTTAAAATACACAAAAAAAATAAAAAATATATCACCATACACGTGCTGCTATCTGTTGAGCAATAGATCATAACTATAAAAATAGCAAAATTGTTTATTTTAACTATTAACCATTGCGAAGAATCTCTGTCAAGAAGTCATCCTGAAATAAAATAACAATCAGTTATATTCTGTGAATCCTTCTTAGATATTCAGGTGTTATGAAATAATACAATGTCTTCCTTGGTTTCGAATGAATAATTTGAATGATTAAATTTTACTTCAAACGAATATAACTACAAATATATAATAGAGACATCAAACCAACCTTAACGTATTCGTATAGGTACCCGTAATATGAATTCTATTCGATTTAAAATATCAACTGAATGATGCGGCGCCATAATGTATGTAGAGATTTTATTACCATTTTATCGTCTAATAAAAAAAAATGTATTAATGAAAAAATTGGATTCTAAATGTGTGGGTGGTTTTGGGTGATAAAAACTAGGTTAAGTTTCTTTGTATATATGTACAATAGTATTTTGGTGTATCAGTTTACTTGTACAGTAAATATCGTTCCTCATTATGATTGATTTGAGATTATGAATAATAAAAATATACTATTAGAACTATTATATAATAGCATGTGCTAAAAAAAATGGCGGCGACATATGCTACATACATACATAGTTATGTGAAAGACCTATAAAATTAATTTAGTCTAACACCAGAAAGTAGGAACAATTTGATAAATGTCCTTAACCTTGTTTTTTCATTTAATATTTTTTAAAGCACATTATGATGATAAACTTTACATATACAGTACATATTTATGGACTTTATAATTTGATTTTTTAAATACAATATATATTTTTTGGCAACCAAAAATAGATCCACATTTTATTATGCTGTATTATACATATAGAGATAGAGGAACGGTGGGAAATGAAAATATGATAAAACAAAAATTCTGGCAAACATTATACTGGAAATTTTTAATTTTTTTTTTTGGTGGGTATAGTAAGTGCCAAAAATTATGTACACTTGATTATACATATACTCGTACATATATTAGGGAACGAGGGATATTTGTTTATTTTTGCATTTTTTATTAAACTTTTAATGATTATGTGAAACGATAAAATTTATTGACTCAACAACAATATTAGAGCATATTCTTTTTTAGTTAGTAAATTACAAAATAATTATACACTTTCAACTCGGTTTTAGCTACATTGATATACATATTCCTAAAGTTCGAAAAATGAAACATCATTTTAGATATTTTTCATAATATATGTAATTAATTGGCCCAGTAGCCAATTTGTGTGGCCCCGAAATGCAACAAAGCGGTTTTGTTAGGAGTTGGAAATCGTTACGCTCTATTGACTTTTTTTTAAATACCTTTATTGGTTTGGCTACAACAATCTTAAACATTATTAAAGTTTACATTAGTACTTATGAGATAAGCATAAAACTTGTGTGGGTTTGCTGCACCAGTGTCCAGTTCCCCTGAGGTATGATATTCCTTCGGCTAGTTCATGTGTAGTTCAGTAGTTGTACGGCCTCAACGTTGGTGTGGATGAGAAGCCTTTTTTCATGTTTGAAGGCACATTCGCGAATGACTTCATCATCCTGGATAGAAAGACACTTGCAAGAAAGTAGGTTATCTTTAATTAATACTGAGTCGCCAACTATAATATTTTATACCAGATATTTCCATTTGCTTCTTTGTTGCAGGTTGTGAAGGGAGGAATTTTCGATTTCTCGATATGCTATAGTTGATCTCTTTAAAAAAAGAGTGTGCTTTGTGTATGCAAAATTTTGAAATGACTAATTCGTTAATTTTTGAATTGTTAAATTAATATACCTCTTTCAGCTATATCTTCAATGAAATGTATGCCGTTATTATATAACATTTCTTCTCGCTGAGAAACGTTACAATTCAGCGATAAAGGCATCTGTAGTTAGATCCGTAACAGCGTGGTATCCATGCATACAAATATTACGATGTAGCCTTTAACCGTTTTTGCCCCACGGCTTCTCTTACATGGTTAGAACGATAGATAATTTATTACGCAGTTCGAGAAAGGACTACCTGGTTATTCTAACGGACGGTAAGTTTCCCATTAGCTGCTTGGCTGCGGCTTTGCTTTATTTTTGAAGCTGATACTTTATATGAAAGAATATAATTCTCATACCAGTAAGGATATGGGGTTTGGGTGAAATAATCGGGTGTTTAAATTCACCTGAATAAATTTCACTAAATCTATGAACATAACTTAAAATTGTGATTAGTTTGGTGAATGAAAATGCGTTGTTAAAATGGTTTCATAGATTTCGCTTGATTGACTTGACAACGATATGTGTGAATAAGTATTATTTTTTCAATTCTTCTTGGTTTCTTCTTCAATCCGTATAGGGTGTCTTCATAACATACATCTCATTTCAATATTCGCAATCACAACTCTGGTTAAGCTAGCCACAATGGTTCAGACTCCATTAACAAAGTGACATATGTTTCAAAGGCAGAACCCCCCTTTAACCATAGGCGGCAAGATTATTCTCGAACCTGATGCGATCCCATGATTTCTGGGTAGTAATCCCTGAATTCCAGATACACGGTTGGCTACACGGTTGGCTATAAAAGTCTTCCATTCAGTTGGGTGGTCGGATAGTCATGCTAAAACAATAGTTGAATCTGTGTAACTATATATATACAAATACATCTGCAGTTATAATTTTCTCACTTCTGCTATCAATTTGTTCTAATTGTGCCAATAAAAATGGGCACCGCACATTAAGTTGCTCGAACTGAGGTAGTTCAGCCTTTAATTGATTCTATTATAGATATTAGTGATCGCTTGGTTGGACTAGCCCCTTCCGGCAAGCGAACTATTAAAAATAATTGATCCTTTTTAGAATATTTTCGATATCAGCTGTAACTACAATTCTGTTGTGTTGAAATTTTAACAGTATACTCCATAATGTTGGCTGAATTGTAGATTACCGGAATCTCGAGTAAATGTCCCAATGTGATATATTCTTGGATTATTTCGGTGTACTCTAATTTTTATTCCAAATTGAAGAATCTTTTCGATGCGATTGTCAGCGAACTTCCCAATGTTGCAGATGAGCTCATAGCTTGCTTTCTGGTTTTCGGCGCTTCACCTGATAAAATTCACCCAAACATCGAATTTTGCGCTATTAAATTGTCTTAGCCAATAATATAATATCCACAACCACAGCCTTATTAAAATGTGTATCGGCCAATTGCAATTCCTAGAGTTTTGAATATTGCGTTGTGTCTATTTCACAAGGCATTTGGTTAATTTTGATAAAATTAGAATATCTACGTCGATCGCTTCTGTCTCGACCAATACTGCCCTAATTGCCATCGTACCTCTCGTCCATTCAGTGCCAAGTGTGAAACCTTTAATTAAAATATTTGCATTCTTTGTGGTAAAGCAAAACGCTGAGCATATGATTTGGAGATAGGGGAAGTCTGTGCTCCAGAGTTTAATAATACTTGACATCATTGGTTTTTTTATAATGAGGTAGGTATAGCAGATCAGTTAATCGATTGGTTATTACAACTGAAGAGATGTACATTGATAGAGACTCCTGAATGTATTGATAGTCACAAATTGGCGACCGCCTTCTGCAATCAATAACAGTTAAATTATCTTCTATATTAGATAAGGGATAGTGCTCGAACTGACAATACTTATTTTATTTACCCGACAATCTATACAAATCTGAATATCACCACTTGATTTCGGTGCAATGACAATTGGAGTACACCAATCACTACTCTTAACAGGTAGTAAAATATTTTCACCACAAAATCTGCCTAACTCTTCATCGGCGTAAGCCTGATCGCGGGTGGTGGTTGGTCATATCGTTTAAGTGATGAACGCATGCAATTCTATCAATACTCTCATTATCAGAGGATGATAGTTTGTAATTTTGTAATGGCTGAATTGATTGGCTTTCTTTCTTTGGCAACTCCATATACAAGTGTTTTTTGCTGGGAGTGGAACTACATCCTCGTTTTTTGATTGTCGCCTATCTTAAAATACTCTACAAGTATGGTATCGTAGAATTCAGCTGCTATGTCCGTCCTGTTTAACTTCAATTTTGAAAGGCATGTCATAAGTAACGTTAGTTGAATTCCGGTCTATTGTTGATAGTAGGAAGCAAGAAATACTTGTTACAATGTTATCGCTGTCTCTGCAAGCTGTGTACTTGGCACTTCCTTAATGGTGGCGGTGGCAGCCCCACTCAAATCTTATGGTATGGGAACTGATCGTATTTTTAAATTTATCTGTTTTGGGATCAAGAACCAAATTTACGTAAGTGACTAAGCTGATCAAGCCATCATACTTCTGCATTATTTTCTAGATTTCTTAATGATGAGGCAGATCATTATCCAATGTTTCACAACTGTTGTAAGCGAATTTTACAATCAATTTAACCCCATGATCTTCGTTGGTTGTTAAATGTTAAAATATTTTAACTGAGGGTGACACAAAACACAATAGCATTTTACTATACACACTTAACATTTAGTGATCAAACTTCAACATACACTTAATGCCACAATTGGTACATGGTGCAAACGACACTCGCATATCCGCTCTGCTTCTTTAGCAAATAACCTGGATAAGGTTGAACCGAATTTTAATACAATCATTAAATCATTTTCGAGACATTACTCGTAAAAAGAACCAAAAGTGGCGCATCAGATCGGCCTTAACACATTTAGAGCGAAGTTCCTAGGTGGATTTTCATGCCAATCATAATTTATTATCAGCTTTGATTTATGGCTTGGCACTGAATAATTGGATTACCATTACAATCATAACCACCTTTCTCCGTATTGTTCTACAATTTCCGTTGTTTGTATTTAACTCTGTTCATCATTCCTTCGATTGGAACGCGACTTCTTGAGTGACAGTTTTATTGAAAAGTTTTGCGTAGAGTTTTTCGTAATCGTTATCGATGCACCACAAAATGTGTTTCAACCTGCCATTGCTGACTAGATTTTGGTATTGTTGTTTATTATCCACATTTTTCTCCTCTTTAAATTGAGTGCGATCGCGAATGCAGCAATTGGACAAAACTAAAATTAACAACTTGATGATGATGTCGTGTGCCAGTATAGATACCATCAAATCCTCATTTACTGTATTAAAGTTACTCTTTCATATATGTATGTATTATGGGATGTGATCAGAATTCAGGTTCGCTTTTTTTATAATTCCCTAATCCAATTGAATATCCAAATCCTTGGTTGCATGAGTTTAAACGGTAATGTAAGCTAACAGAAAGTATAATATTCACAAGGTGCAGTGCAAGATGTTTTAAATGAAACGAAACTCATTCAATGCAGCGTCAATTGACAAGATTGCATTCTTTCAAACTCTATATTTTTCTGCGCCATCTCTTACCTGAAATAATTTTTTTTTTTTCAATTTTATTTAAATATTTTAAATAAACAATTATTACCATCTATAGTCACCTGGACTAATGAGCAATTTTATTCTAACTTAATTTACTATGTTGCATTAATCTATGGCTTCTTCCCACTGGTGTTCCATAGTGTCTGATAAATTGAATTAAACCACATCGTTATTGTGGATTTTAGATCAGCAGTACGCTGTTTACACTAGCAATTACACCAGCTCAAAAGGTTTAGTTCGTTTGAGTCTGCGTACAATATCTGTGTTGTTTAACAGCTTAGTTGCCTCAGTGTTAACATGTTTTCCGAGCCTTTGCCTATGTCTCACTGCATTTTTTTGGATTTCCTTTAAAACAGTGTCCACTTTAAGGTCCCTATGGAGGTTTCTGTTTCTAACATCATACCATGGTGCATCAACGATGTTCCTTAATACTTTGTTTTGAAATCTTTGGATGATTTCCACGTTACTCTGTTTGGTGTAACCCCAAAGTTGGATACCATAAGTTCAAACCGGTTTTAATATTAGTTTATATAATAGAAGTTTGTTGTATGTTGATAGAGCGGAGCTCCTTCCTATATCAGCCAATACATCTTTCTATATTTAAGCCCCAGTTCTTCACTTTTTTTTTGACGTGTGCTTTCCATCTAGTGTCATGCCAAGATACTTAGCCGTGTTGGCATACGGTATTATTTCTTGATTAATTGTAACCGGAATTTGAACTGATTTAGTTTCGTTAAGTTTAATTCGCCATCTTTTGGTCCAGTTATGTATTTGAGTAATAGCTAACTGTAAACTCTGAGTTGATTCTTCGTTGCTATCTCCAACAGCTAAGATTGCCGTGTCATCAGCAAATTTCGCCACAGTGTTGTTTTCTAATACAGGGAGATCATTAGTGTACAATAGGTATAGGACAGGACCTAATACACTGCTCTGCGGTACTCCTGCCTTGATTTCTTTCAATTCAGAATAGGAATCGTCTAATTTTACTCTAAAGAATCTATCTTTCAAGTATGATTCCAATATTGTAGTGAATTGCATTGGTAGTACAGTTCTTAACTTATAGTTAAGTCCTTCGTGCCAAACTTTATCAAAGGCCTGTGCAACGTCTAAGAATATCGTTTAGCAGACTTTTTTCTCCTCTAATGCTCTTTCAATAATATTAATTATTCTGTGTACTTGATCTAATGTTGAGTGTTGGTTGCGAAAACCGAACTGATGATTTGGAATCAGGTTTTTCCTCTCAATTATCGGATTTAGCCTTTTTACTAATAACTTCTCAAAGAGTTTAGACATAACTGGTAATAGTGATATTGGCCTATATGATCCAGTTTTGTGTGGTGGTTTCCCAAGTTTAGGAATCATAATTACTTCTGCAATTTTCCAAAGGCTGGGTACGTATTTCAATCGAAAGGCGGCATTTATAATATTGGTGAGCTTTAATAATGCTTTCCTTGGTAGTTCTTTTAAAATTTCTGCTGTGATAAGGTCATAACCCGGCGCTTTTCTCGGATTCATGTTTGTGTTTATCTCATACATGACTTCTTTTGGTGTTGCTCGTAGGATTTCTTCACTTTCCTGTACAACCTCTCCAGTTATTATTTCGGGTTCCAATGATTGGTCATCATGTGATTCAAATATTTTTTCCAGGTATTCAGCAAAATTTCGTACTTTATCTTCGTTACTTCTGGCCCATTTGTTATCTTCTGTTCTGATTGGAGGAATCTGCATTATTGGTCTTTTAATTCTTCTGGTTGCTCTCCAGAGAGAATAATCAGTACTAGTATCATTAGATAATTTTCTGAGGTATAGTTACTGATAGATTCGTCTTTCAAATCTTTGATTTCCCTTTTAAGTAGCTGAGTCAGATTGTTTAGCTTAGTTTTATCTTGAGGGGCTCTAGTTTGTTGCCATATTCTCCTTGCCCTTCTTTTTTCTGCCAAAAGCTCTCTAATTTCTCTAGGGTAGTTGTTTCCCTTAATTTTCTTTTTAACTTCAGGAGTGTTTTCCCAAACTGACTGCTGTATGTCACTTATGAACTTGTGAACTTCTTTTTCTAATTGCTCCTCACTCCTTAGCGGAACCATTAAGTTAATTTTTCTTTCTAAAGACATGCTAAAGTATTCCCAATTTGTGTGCTTATTTACTAAACTAGGATAGCTTTCTTTTTGAATGATCATTTCACTTAATGTCAAAAATATTGGGGAGTGATCAGAGCTTAAGTCAAGACTTTCATCTATATGTATATAATTTACAGATATATTTTTCACTATAAAGAAATCCATCAGATCTGGTATTTTATTTGGATCAGTTGGCCAGTAGGTCGGTTTACCATTTGATAAGGCTTCACAACCGTATTTTCTGATAGCATTGAGGAGTTCTTTCCCTTTGGTTGTTGTTAGTCTAGAACCCCAGTGGATATTTTTTGCATTAAAATCTCCTCCAATTACAAATCTTTTCCCTAGTTTACTGAACAATTCAAGATAATCCTTTTCTTTTAGAGAGCATTTCGGTGGGCAGTAAATTCCAATAACACTAATAGAGTTATTTTTGGTCTTGATATTAACTGCTGTTGCTTGTATTTGTTCTGTTTCATATTTTAATTCCTCGCAGTGATTAATACTATTTCTAATTATAACAGCACTACCTCCCTTGGCAGTATTTCTCGGGTGAATAGTAAGATATGTTTTATAATTTCTAAAATTTGATAATTGATTGCCTAGTGAAGTGAGTTTCAGAGATGAGACAGACATCGATTTTCTCAGCGTCCAGAACCATTTGCAATTCCTGTTGGTGTTGCTGGAGTCCATTGGCATTCCAGCATAAAATTCTTAAGTCGTTAGACATGGTTTTGTTTAGGGATGGCTCCCTTGGTACTGTATTCTAGTTTCTGTAATCGCTGATCAAAAGTATTAAGTTTGCTTAATATCAGCTTAAGCGTTTGATTTATGTCGTCTGTTTGAGGAGTTTTTTTGTTTGTTTTCGTTACTCATCATTACTTGAGCGTAAGTTTTTTTGCCCACTTCTGCTTGAGAGGCTATCAACGCTTTACGCCTTAACTCTCCTTTAAATGATTCAGGCCTGTTTATTCCAACAGTTTGCTTCTTTATTACATTTGTATTTTTAGCATGTATGTTTTTATTTTTGATGTTTTGCATTTCAATAGCAACACTGCATCCTCTGTAGTTAGCTGGATGGTTTTCTCCACAATGTACGCATCTAGGCTGTACATCTGTGGGTTTGACACAATCTCTAGTATGGTGTTTACCTGGACATTTGACACACCTGGGTTCTTTGTTACAGTATTTTTGAGTATGTCCATATGCTTGACATTCTTTACATTGTGGTATAAGCCTAGATCTTCTTAGGGGCTCAATATTGACTTTGCATCCCAAGATGTACTTGATTTGTTGTATTTTTTCAATATCATCATCTGCGCTGAATGTCAGCATATACATGTTCAGAGGCTCCTTACTTCTCCGTTTTAGCTTAATTGATGCTTCAGTTGCATTAAAACCTTTTCCTTTCAGGTCCTCAATTATTTTTTCAAAGATTTTTAGCCATTACCCTAATTGGTCTGATTTGTTTGTTTTCAAACGTATGCAAGGAATATCCCCCTGCGCTTAATATTTTTGTCGTTTCTCTGTAGGTTTCACCATCTGCTAAGTTTATTTTGATGTTGTTTCCACTCATCAATTTTGTATTAAATTTATGTGTTTTAGCTATTGTTTTAATTTTCTCATACAGTAGATCATAGTTTTTAACTCCATCTATAACTATTGGGGGTGGTGGAGGTAATTTTTTTGGATTGTTTTGGATTATTTTAGGAATTGTCTCTTTTAGTTGAGGAGGAGTAGGTGTATCATTCCTTCTCCTTTTTTTTCTATGACTCTAATCCACTCAGTTTCGTGAGCTATTTCTTCTTCATCCATATGGTATTCTTGTTTTATTATTTTTTGGGTAGGAGGAGAATCAACGTTTTCCTTTGCTTTAAGGGCTTTAACTTCGTTTTCAAGAATTCTTATATGTTCCTGCATACAAGCAATTGTATCATTTAATTGCTTATTTAAATTATTAGATTCAACCAATGCAGCATTGGCCTTACGCAATTATGATACAGCATTTCTTCTTTTTTAGAACAATTATTGTCCTCTGGAAAAGCATTTCTCGGTAACTCCACAAGTTCTGTAAGTATTATTTTGTTAATCTTCGTGGTGAACGTGCTACAGGCTCTCGTAGGAGAATTCGGTAGAACCTGACTCTTTTGGAAAGGATCGACATTATCCATTTCTGCTTCACTCATTGGTGTATTACAATTCCTCAACGTATCTTGGGATTTTTTCTGATTAGAGCGCCTATGGAAAGATAATGGTTCCTCGTCGTCACTCATTTGACCGACCGGATTTGATGTTCCCCATCGACCCAATAATTTTGGCCGGGAGTGTATATAAAATAAATTTTAAAAAAAGCTAACACTGCACTTTTAATTTTTTCACTATGTTCAATATGTACTTATATAAAATAATTAAAAAGAAACTACTATCACTGCACTTTTTGATTATTTTTATCGCTTACTTTACCGATTCCACGTCCAAACCCCACAATGATTTGAAATAGAATACCTGAAATAAATAACATAAATCACACAATTGCTCTAAATAAAAAATTGGGAATACAGAATTATTACTTACAAAGACCGAAAACGTACTTCTGAGAATTCGCTGTCTGTTAAATATTACTATCGCTATACCCGAAGAAAGAAAATTTATGGATTTTCTGGTGTGATAATCACGTCAGAAAACCCTTTGTATTTCTTAAAGTATACTATGCACAAATTTTTTAGCGAAAAGCGCAAATTCACAATCAAATCCAAGTATCAAAAATATAAAATATTTGGGTTTTCTAAAATGGGATTTTACATATAGTATAAGACCAAGTATCTCCAGGAGATTTTCAAGTATGAGTCAATCTAGAGATATAAGGTTCGGGTGCTCATGGACCATTTAACGGTTAGAATTATTAAAAGCATGATCGTGCTTATAAAATGAATAGCGTTGAAATAACCCTGTTAAAGTTAGCCGATAGTTTCCAGCCGAAAAAAATCGATAACGAAGATAAATCTTTGTTTTGAATTGAACAATAAAATAGAAGTATATTTTCTCTTTCAATCATACTACTAAAATTACCGATAAATTCCAGCCGATGCACGAATGTCGATAAAGAAGATTATTAATTATTGAATAAAAGAGATACATTTTATTTCGATACATTTGTGAAATATTTTTTATCAATACTGGTAGGAAATGTATCTTGTGGTGATCCTGGGAAATTTAGATTTTCCAAAATCATATGCAAATAATTGAAAATTTATAAAAATTCTGCCTCTAGAGTGTTATGTCTGGAGATGTATTGATTTGAAGTGTTTTTCCAATAGCTATGACTAGAAAATTGTTTTGGTTCAAGTTTCATGTGGGAATCCTGGGAAATTTAGATTTTCCAAAATCATATGCAAATAATTGAAAATTTATAAAAATTCTGCTTCTAGAGTGTTATGTCTGGAGATGGCTTGATTTGAAGTGTTTTTCCAATAGCTATGACTAGAAAATTGTTTTGGTCCAAGTTTCATGTGGGAATCCTGGGAAATTTAGATTTTCCAAAATCATATGCAAATAATTGAAAATTTATAAAAATTCTGCCTCTAGAGTGTTATGTCTGGAGATGGCTTGATTTGAAGTGTTTTTCCAATAGCTATGACTAGAAAATTGTTTTGGTCCAAGTTTCATGTGGGAATCCTGGGAAATTTAGATTTTCCAAAATCATATGCAAATAATTGAAAATTTATAAAAATTCTGCCTCTAGAGTGTTATGTCTGGAGATGGCTTGATTTGAAGTGGTTTTCCAATAGCTATGACTAGAAAATTGTTTTGGTCCAAGTTTCATGTGGGAATCCTGGGAAATTTAGATTTTCCAAAATCATATGCAAATAATTGAAAATTTATAAAAATTCTGCCTCTAGAGTGTTATGTCTGGAGATGGCTTGATTTGAAGTGTTTTTCCAATAGCTATGACTAGAAAATTGTTTTGGTCCAAGTTTCATGTGGGAATCCTGGGAAATTTAGATTTTCCAAAATCATATGCAAATAATTGAAAATTTATAAAAATTCTGCCTCTAGAGTGTTATGTCTGGAGATGTATTGATTTGAAGTGTTTTTCCAATAGCTATGACTAGAAAATTGTTTTGGTTCAAGTTTCATGTGGGAATCCTGGGAAATTTAGATTTTCCAAAATCATATGCAAATAATTGAAAATTTATAAAAATTCTGCTTCTAGAGTGTTATGTCTGGAGATGGCTTGATTTGAAGTGTTTTTCCAATAGCTATGACTAGAAAATTGTTTTGGTCCAAGTTTCATGTGGGAATCCTGGGAAATTTAGATTTTCCAAAATCATATGCAAATAATTGAAAATTTATAAAAATTCTGCCTCTAGAGTGTTATGTCTGGAGATGGCTTGATTTGAAGTGTTTTTCCAATAGCTATGACTAGAAAATTGTTTTGGTCCAAGTTTCATGTGGGAATCCTGGGAAATTTAGATTTTCCAAAATCATATGCAAATAATTGAAAATTTATAAAAATTCTGCCTCTAGAGTGTTATGTCTGGAGATGGCTTGATTTGAAGTGTTTTTCCAATAGCTATGACTAGAAAATTGTTTTGGTCCAAGTTTCATGTGGGGATCCTGGGAAATTTAGATTTTCCAAAATCATATGCAAATAATTGAAAATTTATAAAAATTCTGCCTCTAGAGTGTTATGTCTGGAGATGGCTTTATTTGAAGTGTTTTTCCAATAGCTATGACTATGTTAATGTACGAGTATAAACCGAAACAATTTAATTAAATGAAAAGAATGTATTAAATATTTATGGATATAAACACATATGTACGTAGATAATGAAAAAATCGAAACACAAATGAAAAGAAACGATTTAAAAACTGTTTTAATTTTGTTCTTTTGTTCTAGGAATATTTTTTTTTCAGAAATAAAATAACTGGCAAAAATAAAAACTGAGTATTAATAAAAAAACGAACAAATTTACAAAAGAAAATAGTGACATGTGGTATAACCAATTCACAGTAACGCAGCGATCCAATTTGGCGTGCATCACGCCAAAAATCCCATTTTGGAATACCCACATTTTTTATATTTTTTATACTTGGATTTGATTGTGCCAATTTGTACCTTTAGCTAAGAATTCGTACAAAGCTTACTTTAGGAAAGCAAAGCTATTGGAAAAACACTTCAAATCAATACATCTCCAGACATAACACTCTAGAGGCAGAATTTTTATAAATTTTCAATTATTTGCATATGATTTTGGAAAATCTAAATTTCCCAGGATCCCCACATGAAACTTGGACCAAAACCATTTTCTAGTCATAGCTATTGGAAAAACACTTCAAATCAAGCCATCTCCAGACATAACACTCTAGAGGCAGAATTTTTATAAATTTTCAATTATTTGCATATGATTTTGGAAAATCTAATTTTCCCGGGATCCCCACATGAAGCTTTTCCTTAGAGTATTATTATAAATTGTCTTACAATTGTATCAAAATCCAATTTATCATATTATTTTTATCTAGAAATTAAAAATCTTCTTTATCGTCATATATCGGCTGGAAACTATCGGCTGGAAACCATCGGCTGATAACTTTCGGCTATGTGGATTTTTTACCGGCTGTCATATTAATATATAATCTGCATTATCAATTTTTATAACTTTCGGCTGGAAATTATCGGCTAACTTTAACAGTATGTTGAAATATATTAATTCAATTTGTGTGTAGTAAAGATTATTTGAATATTAACATAAGAATGTCACCAACGCGCGCATAGGATTATTTAAAATGTACTCTAAAGGAGTAATTCTTACTCCCATAATTTTTATTTTTATAAATTTCTATTGTATGATTATTCGACTCGTGCCATCAATTTTATTTGCCGGATTATTATTATAATTAAAAAAAACATAAACATATTATGTACATTGTATTCTACATATTCGAACAGTATAATATATGAGTAATGTACTTGTTAGCATGTAGAAAAAATGATAATGCTGCAATGTTGAATCAGTGATAACTGGATGATGGATGATGGTGAATATATACGACATAAATTGGTTATTGAATATAGGAAGAGATAATCTAACGTGACTATATATATACACCAGTAATTGTATGTAACGAGACTATACTCTCTGTTACAATATTTCGCGACAAATCCAAAGTCTTGTCATGATATGTCGAATTGTTAGCTGAAACATGAAAAGAAAATGATTGCATTAAGATTTGTGTATTTTTTTTTTCTGTAATAAGTTTATACTTGATTTATTTTTATCATGAAATTTCGAGTTGGTATAATGCAATTTTCACCTAAATTCTGAAAATAGACAGACAGACATGCTATAAAAAAAATGTTGTATGTACATATGTATATACATATACATATATGTTTATGGTCAGAACATAGAAATGGTATTTTTCTCATTTATGTCTGTAATTTTTTTTATTTTGTTTATTTATTTGGTTTTTCTGGATATTTTCCAAGCCACTTTGGAAAACTCTTGTGATAATGTGAAGATAAAAATAAATGTTTATAGCAATTCAAAATATTTTCTGTCCGATGGATAACAAAAAATAAAATACCAACAAAGATTCCGAATTATTATTTTGCGCTTGGATTTGTTAAGATAATTTAGAGGGTAATTTGGGATGAACAAACTATATGTACACACATATATACATATATGATAACGAATCGAACAATCAAATTGTATCATTATATTAGTGTATAATGTAGGATATATTTATGTTACATACATATATACAAATTTGGATTATATATGCTGACTATATAATTCATAAATCTTCCGGTACAAAACCACAACATGAAATAATATCCTGTGCGGACTATAAAAATACTGGTTCATTGCTTTTTTTGAATGCTTAGAGCTTAATGTATGTGCATTAAAAATAATTACTTCACATTTATCATTTTATATTTTAGTAATAACACGTCACTCCGGACAACATGTTATTATTTATTTTGTTTTGCAACTGAGGAGGTGCAACTCTTATTAGCATAGGAGAGACTTTTTGAATTCGGAGATGTTTATAACTAAATTCACATAAAAATTATCCTAAAAACCAACAACAGCAATCTAGTACCGGCTTAGGATTAATTTCATACGACAAAAATTAAAGAAAACCTTAAAGAAAAAGAATTTGTATATGGTATACAGCTGGCAACATCGTTTTAAAACCATGGGGATTTGCTTATTATATTGAATTCTGTTACATAATTTCATTAATATTACGTAACGTTAAATTTATATAAAACAATTTTTTTTTAAATGGTGCCAATGGCCTTATTCTTGAATCTTTCTACAAAAGAAACTAACAAGAAGTACTCAAATCTTAATCGAAAATTATTATATATTTTAAGTCTTAACCAATGTTAATACTTGTTATTAGTGTTCCATATTTAATTAATTCAGATTACATTTATACGTAAAACCTAAACATTTAATAATTGTACAGATTCATCAGTCCAACTGGATCTGCTCTTCTCAGTCGCCTAAATCGGTTTCTTTAATAGTTTTAATTCCAAGATCATCGTGTATATTACTATTTCGAATGTACCACGGAGCATTGGTAATACTACGAAGTATTTTCGGTTGAATTCGTTGCAGGAATTCTCTGTCTGACGCGCTGGTGGATCCCCACAACTGAATACCATATGTCTATATGGGTTTGATTATCACTTTGTACAATAAAACTTTATTGGCTAATGACAGCTGAGATTTCCTTCCCATCAACCAATATATTTTGGAAAATTTTATTTTTATTTGTTTGCTTTTTGCTTCAGTATGATTCGTCCACGTTAGCCTTCTATCCAGGTGCATGCCTAAGTATTTCACCTTGGTTTGTTGAGGAATATTTATATTGTTTAATTCCACTGGTGGGCAAGTGCGTTTGTTTAGCGTGAATATACGCCATGTCTTCCGCGGCCAGTTCTCGAATTTGTTTAGATGATTCTGTAATACCTTTGGGGCAGTTTCGGGATTATAGTAACACCAGAACCGTCGTATCATCGGCAAAGTTTGATATGACCACCTTGTTGGTTACAGGTAAGTCAGATGGGTACAGCAGGTATAATATTGGTCCTAGAACGTGGCCTTGTGGAAAACATGCGTTGATATCATTTAAACAAGCAGTTCCATTATTTTGCTTAACCATATACTGTCTTTGAATGAGATAGTTTCCCAGAGTGAAACTTCTTCGGTAGAAGTCCTTTAATTTTGTATATTACCCCATCATGCCATACTTTATCAAAAGCTTGTGCAATGTCCAAGAAGGTAACAGAGCATTATTTCTTTTCCTCGAAAAGTTACATCATCGCTTCTCACCCAATTTCCAGCTGGTAGTCTAATCGGGTGATTCGAGTTTGTTGGCCTTTTTAACTCTTTTCTTGCCTTAAACAAAGAATAATCTGTCCTTTCGGTTGCCGAGAGTTTATTTAAATATTTCTGGACACTCTGGCTTTCCTCTTCCATTTGCAATGCAAATCTTAGAGTCTTAATAGCTCGATTTAATTTCCATTCCAACAACGGTGATTTTGTTTTTACTATTTAAGTCAGGTGTAGCCTTTTCAGCTGATGCCAGGACCTCTTACAGATTTACTGCCGCCGCATCAATATCTGCTGGTGTGATAAAAGGGATATTCAGTACCCAATTTTATTCGACTAGCCTCTTATATTGATCCCAACTAGTTTGCTTGTTGGTAAGTCGTTGCGGTGTTTCTAGGACGCCAGTGCTCACTCTTACAATTACAGGTGAATGATCAGAAGACAGATCATAGAAATCAACGGCCTTTGCATATGTACGTGACGGAATGCCTTTAGTTAAACAAAAGTCAATTAAATCAGGAACTATCTTTTTATCTGTGAGCCAGTATGGTGGGTTACCGGCAGATCTGTTCTTCTATAGATTCATAAAGTTGTTTGCCTTTATGCGATGTTAATCTGGAATCCCATTGAGTGTGTTTGGCGTTGAAATCACCCCCCACAATAAATTTATTACCTAGCTGGCTGAAATAATCCATGTACTACACTTTTTTAATAGCATGTTTTGGAGGACAGTACACTGCTGATATGACAAAGTTTCCAGACCACTCCTGCAGAGACAGATGCTCGTTGATTGGATGTGTTCCTTCTCATATTTCATAAATTCATAGTGTTTTAATCTTGCTTTTATTAGTACAGCTGTGCCTCCATGTGCTTTCCCATCTGGGTGCTTCGTGTCATAAACAGAGTACCCATTAATTTTGAAACAGTTATTTTTGGTGAAGTGTGTTTTTAGAGATTAACATTATGTCAATATTGTGCTCGGTGAGGAATGTTTGAACCTCTGCTTTATGTTGTACTAGGCCGTTTGCATTCCATATGGCTATTTCAAGGACTGTCATTTTTGATTTTTAACGACTATCTGCATCAACGTGTTCATATTCTGCATCATTAGATTCATGGTTCTCTCCATCATCACCATGAAGCTTTGCATCATGTCCCATCGTGACAGTCATAACCATAAGGTATATCCAAAACTCACCAAAGATCCCAAATGTCTTTACTATGTAAGAAAGCAAACAGAGCATTCAATCATTCTTAACATAGCAAAGTATGCACAGTTTACAAAATGGCCTTGAACCTAATGATACAAAAAACAGTGTGATAAGCAAAAATGTTAATATACGTCAACTAAAGATTTTTCAATTAAACAAGCAAAACTCAAAAATTGAGAGCAAAATATTGTCATCCTGTGCATGCAAGAACCCTACGCTGTTAAAGTGAGGATAGGGGTCTGGCACTCTCTACAAGAGTAATAACCGGAAACGGCGGAAATATTAAAATAGACTTGATTAGATCATGGATGGTCTCAACAGCCATCCAATTAATGGCTTAATAAAGATACGAACGAGATAGGTGCTCTCATTGAAGATTATGTAGCTAGAATCGATCTCCGCATTATCAATGAAGATGACCAGCCAAGTACCTTATAGCCCACAAGAACTGGACTACAAGCGCCCATAGAGCCGTTGTCCTCAATATGATCCTTAATGACACCCACAACGATATAACCAGCAATCAAACAAAGTTCAGCGATACGCGATAAAACATACAAATTGGAAAATTTTTTAAAATGTACTAGAATCCAAGTAGAATAGATTGATGAGACCCGACATATTGCAAATGAAGATGTAGATAAAGTTTAGCAGAGAATAACAAGTTCACTCATTCGTGCCTGTAATGAAAGTATACCTATAAGAAACGAACACGCAAAACCAAATCATCTTGGTGGTCTTACGAGCTGACCACCAAATGTAAAAAAGTTTGAAAACTACGCAAGCTCTATCAAAAGAAAGCAGATGCTATAACATGGCAGCGCAAACGACAATTATCTATGAGAAGGGTCTCACCGCATATTTCAGAAGCATAAATGAAACAAGCCAACGCTGTTAGTAAACATGGAAATGCCGAACAAATTTTAACGGTACTCGGTACATAATAAGTGATGGTGGACAAATAACCACGTTTTGGAAAGGCACCCAAAAATGCTTACTAAAAACACTGCTATCCATCGATAATGAGGTAGATGACAAAAATATACAAAGAAAAAAACGCAAACAAAGATACTCTGCTCTGTAGTCACCACTAACGTTGATCATTTAATCAATAATGAATTCACGTCGAAGTGATACAGCGTGCGTGGTTTGTAATGGGGGATCCCAGTATCACCAGTTTCATGAATGACTGTCTGGATAAAGGATTTTTCCCAAAACCTTGAAAAATTGACAAAGTGGTAATCGTAAGGAAAGGAGCTGACAGAAACCCTACCGACCCTAAATCCTTTCGACCTATCATGACGCTATGGTTAGACTGATCAAGATAGTTAAAGTGTCAAAAGTACACTCTAGGAATTTTCCTAGATGCATCTGGAGCTTTCTATAATCTGTAATGGACAAGTATCATAAAAAAGCTAAAGAATATTAATTGCCCAGCAAATCTTTATTCGAGCATATACCTCTATTCCTCTGATAGAATTGCCTCTGTTATCACTAACCATGGTACACTTCAAAAAAGTGTAAATAAAGGTAACTCGCAGAGATCCACATTGGTGTCACGCCTCTGGAATATCGTATTAAAAAGCAGTATGAATGGTGATGTCCAAAAAATAGCATCCGTCCCTGCGCGCCATAGACTAAATGGAGCTATCCGCCGGTCATGATTTAACTTAAAGGTGCACTCGACATTAAGAGACCACCTTTGATGTACAATCATCTGACCCAGGACCAGAATTCAATAATGGAACATAGTTTCCAAGTTCATTAATAGGCTGCTTAAAGGAACTTTAAGTATTTGAAGAGAAGGGAAAATTGCAACAAAATTTAACAATAATTCTTGAACTTAACCCAATTCTTCCCAATGGCGTTCCTGCATACCCATAGGGCACATAACTATAGTAGCCTTGTTTACTCTTTCCAAAATGTTAGGCTTCCAATTGAGCTTACTATCCAAAATTACTCCTAGAAATCTTGCTTTGTCAGTTAAAACTAGCCTTATACCATTTAAGGAAGAGGGTTTACTACCGGAATTTTGTATTTGCGAGTAAAGAGTACCAGCTCAGACTTAGATTGTCGGTCCACATCTGATGATCTGGCCCATCTCGTAATGATTAAGAGGGCATTCTGGATTATCTCCTTAACTGTGCTTATGTATCTCCAAGGACAGCAATCGCTACTTCATCTTCATAAGCAATCACTCCAATCTCCTCTCTCTCTCTCTCTCTCTCTCTCTCTCCAGGTCAACCAGCAATCCTTTGATTGCTATGTTCCAGAGGAGAGCGGACAGAACAACCCCTGCTCCGAGTTAACTATTCTGCTCACAAGCATATCATTGATTAACCCGATTACTATTATTATATGATTAAGCAGTAGTGGCCGTGGTTTTTAAACCATATCCGAAGTACATACAAATTTCATTTTTAGATTTTACCATTCAGTATTAAAATTGTGCGAATGATTATTGTACATCAATATAATGATAATAAATTAATGAAAAGCGAGTTTATAGCTATACACCGGCGAGTCGCACTCTCTGATGGTTCGACAATTTCCTAATTTGTATATCGCACTTTTCAAGAACTCACATAGTAAAACACGCAAAAACTGTCTTGAATGATTATGATTTGTTGGTGTGGATGCATTAAACGTAATAATATTTGTTATTAATAAATAAACGTAAAAATTATTCTTAACATATAAATTAAATATTTTTTGTGTACAGTTCAGCTTTAACAGCTTAGAAAATCTACCATCAGAAATTACCTTTTTGGTGTTTCGGGAAACATTTCAGATTAAAACACGCGTTTCTTTACGACAATTAATCAACCCATATTTTGTCAGTGGCATATCATATAGATTTTTTATGGCCTTTGTCATAAAAAAAAAGTCTTATAACCTCACAGAATTGGGGAGTAAATTAAAACGAAATTTCTGTGCAAGACCAAATTAAATTTGTTCTAAGATAATTATCACTGCAAAAACATATCTTTAAATTACTTGTTTATACTTTGTTAATAGCACAATAAAAAATCATTTATACTTTTTGCTATTTAATTATTTAGTCAATTAACACCAAATGGCGTAATTACAGCGTAGACTGTAGCGTCTAGACTCTATATTATAGCCAGAGCATTTTAAATGGAATTAAACTGAAAACAATGAACAAAACACCCATCAACATTGCTTTTATTTTCTGTTATCCACCACTAAAATAAAATAAAACTGTGTTCTAAAAATTAATTGGTGCTGTACTATTAATTAGAATATGTACACACAAAAAACCATTTCGCACAAAAAAAGCTGTTCAATAAATTACTGGTTTAGGAATTGGTCAATTGGAATAAAGTTTAAATCGCCTCCCATTATGCTTATATTTCGGCTAAATTAAAAGTACATATATAGACGATAATTATCCACATTTAATGCTTTGCTCGTTTATAATCATGATTGGATAATTGCTGCTTTTGAATATATTTTTTTATACTCATAGACAACAGTTTTCATGTTTTCATGGATAGTATATTTTATGCCGCACCAGAAATTTATTAATTGAGCCTAAATTCAGACTGGTCTAGAGGCAAAAAAATATGCGATTTAATTAATTATTTATCTGACTATGCAATTCCGACAAGGTTTGTGAATATCAAACAAAACACATAAATGTTTGTTTTTTAGTTCTGCTACAAAAGTCGTTTTTAAACTTTTTGGAAAAATACTGTGGAACCATTTTTAGTCAGAGTTAGCTAAACAACAAGAAATACATTTATTTCTTGGTTTTTGTTTGACATTGCAACAATGTAAAAAATTGAAGATTGTGGGCTAATAAATGCCTGTTACAAATAAAAAAATTTAGCCTATTGATGTTATTAACAGAACTAAAGAGTGATGATTTTTTTTTGATGATTAGTTGCGGATGGACTACGGTCGGTAGTGACTGATAAGTTTATTATGCGAATGACTTGTTAAGTTTATTAGCCCCATTGATTTTTTAACCAAATAATCTGATGAGAAAAGCAATTACAACCGAAGACCGCTAGTTGTTATTTTGCGATTTCTAGCTATTATACTAAAATTCATGGTGTTTCTTCATCGCAATTGATGTCCAAGATAATACTCCGCTCAAAAAGCCGCTTGGTTGAACTTCTGCGAGGAAATCAACAGTCTTTCTGCTTTCGCTGGACTCAATAAAGCTTTAGCTAAGAACAGTACGTGTAAACTGGATTCTCTTCGTCTACCGGACGGACAGCTTACCTACTCCAACAAGGAAATTGGTGAGCTGCTTCTTTCGGCTCATTTTCCTGGTTGTGATATCGTCAACTTGGATGATGTTGCTGCCGATCTCACTAGGACGTCTGTTGCGAGTCCCGATTGGAGGTTGGCTCACAAGCTGATCAATCATGATGTCTTGCGATGGAGCCTATTTTCCTTTGCATATTATAAGGCTGGCGGTCCTGATGGTGTCTTTCCTGCTGAACTACAGCAGGGTTTTCCTCAAATTCAGGATCATTTGCTCCACCTTTTTCAAGCGTGTATTGCTTTTAGCACTGTTCCAAATTCTTGGAGCAGAAGTAGAGTTGTTTTTATCCCGAAAGCTGGTAAGTCCGATTATACGGATCCTAAGTCCTTTCGGCCTATTAGTCTATCCTCAACTTTTCTTAAAGCTCTGGAAAGAATTGTCGATAGATTCATTAGAGATCATTTTCTAATCACATCCCCAATCAGTAACATGCAGCATATGCTTATAGAGTCGGTAAGTCCTGTGAAACCGCCCTACATGAACTTGTAATCAGGATTGAAAAATCCCTTTATAATAAGGAGTTTCTTGTGGGTATTTTCCTGGATATTGCGGGAGCTTTCGATAGCACTTCGTTTGCTACGATCACTACTGCCTGTACCAATTTTGGTATTGATCGCACCATTATCCTATGGATTAAATCCATGCTTAAGTCTCGCACTGTGGAGGCGGAGCTGGATGGGGTGTTAGTCTCTGTTAAGGTCACCAAAGGCTGTCCTCAGGGAGGTGTGCTCTCACCTCTGTTGTGGCTTTTGGTCATTGATGAATTGCTTGTGAAGCTGCAGCAATCTGGCTACATCGCTCAGAGCTACGCTGATTATCTTGTTCTGACAGTCTCAGGCAAACATCTCAGTGTCTTATCCGACCTAACTCAACATGCTTTAACTATTGTGGAGGCATGGTGTGTTGAGAAGGGTCTTCACGTCAACCCTTCTAAAACTGATTTAATTGTCTTTACAAGGAAGAGGAATACTCTTGAATTTTCTGTTCCCTCCCTTTTTGGGAGAACGATCACAAAATGTGACCACGTCAAGCACCTTGGTGTTGTCCTGGATAGTAAACTTTCCTGGAAGAATCACCTGGACTACAAGCTTCAAAAAGCTACTGCCATTTTTTGGCAATGTAGAAGAGCCTTTGGGAAATCCTGGGGCTTAAGCCCTAGGATGCTTTCTTTTATCTATAAATCACTGGTCCTACCGCTACTATCGTATGCCTCTATTGTGTGGTGGCCAGTAGTTGACCTGAGGGCTTATGTAGCCAAGCTTAATGGTCTACAAAATCTTGCTTGCAGAACCATAACGGGGGCTATGTCCTCGACCCCCCTTCTTGTTATGGAATCCATTCTTTCCTTGCCTCAGTTACGCACCTTTATTCTAGGAACAGCCTGTTCTGCAGCTTATCGTCTGAGGTGCATTGGGGCATGGAATCTCTTCGGTTATATCGTGGGACATCGACAAATGTTTAGTAATTATTCTTCATGTTTACCAGAAATCGATATGGTTAACGACAGACTACTACCCGAATCCCATTTCTCAAATCTTTTCTCGGTGGCTTATCCCTCGAGAGATTTGCGGAGTTCGCATGTTTTTCTTAATAAATTAGATGAGTCCATTGTCTTTTATTCTGATGGCTCTCATTCTAACCTCAGTGCAGGCTTTGGAATCCACTGTCCTGGGATGGATCTGAGACTTTGCGGTAGTCTTGGTTCGCATTGTACTGTTTTTCAGGCGGAACTAATAGCGCTGACACGTAGTGTTATTGAGGCTTTGAATTTTGCTGTTAAAAACAAAAGTATTCTTCTTCTTGTACTGTGTACAGATAGTAAGGCTGTACTTAACTCTTTAAGAAATCCCATGACTGTTTCTAAACTCGTCAAGGAATGCAAACAATTCATGAACCTTCTTTGTTCTAACAATAAAGTTACGGTCATGTGGGTTCCGGCTCATTGTGACATCATAGGCAATGAGATCGGGGATTGTTTAGCCAAAGCTGGCTCCCAATCAACTTTAATTGGTCCTGAACCAGCTGCTCCTATATCTTTCAACTACGGCAAGAAAGTTATTAAGGATTACGCTTTGAAAGACTTAAGGTCTCAGTGGCTTGCGACTTTTGGTTGTCGTAAGGCGAAGTACTTCATTGGAGAGCCCAATTTGAGGTCCACGAAGTATGCTTTATCTTTAAAAAAAGAGCCAGTTAAGAGTCTTGGTAGCGATCCTTACGGGACATGGCCGTTTTAGAGATCATCTACATCGTATGCGTTTAGCTTATGATGTTATTTGTGAGGACTGCCTTGAGGAGGATGACGACTCCCTCCACTTCGTGTGCAGTTGTCCTGCGTTCAGTTCTATACGAGTTCGGGTATTCAACTTTAGGTCTTTGAATTTAGATCAGTTGTCCTCTCTGCCTTGGTCTAAACTTGTTCAGTTTGCGAAGGCAGCAGTGCGCGTTTGCGAATTGGGATAGAATCCTGGGTTTGCACCATGGGCCTTTGTGGCATTGAGTGCGGAATCCTCGTGGGTTCCAGCCAATTTTAATAATAATAAAAATACCTGAAACTTTTCCTAGCCATATATCAAGTCTTAAAAAATTTACATAAATATAGTTTGTGTTAAACTTGTAGAGTGTCATTTGATGGTATTACATCTATATTATGTTACCTGTAAACGAAAACCGAGTGATTAGAAACCACATTTTAAAATGTATGGCAGTTTAATAACTGCATAGGTGCTGTGGACGGAAAGCACGGCACCCTAAGTACCCAATTGTTCGCTGCAGTTAAGTTCGCTGCATACTAGAACTAACCGAAACGATTCAAATGGCACAGTATTAAAACACACAAAATTTTAGCAAAAATTCACTTCTGTAGATTTCAATTTATCTATCTACGTGACTTATCTATCTCGTTGGAGATAACGTTTTTGCCTTGAGCAAAATTTTGATGAAACCTTATCTCCACACAAATTTAACCAGAGAAGGTGTTCATCGAACTACCGGTTATCGATGGCCAGAAGAATTATTGCGAACGTCTTTGGAATATTTTCTTCATACGATTCAGAAACCATTTTGCAGAAACCGATCTTAATAAACGTATAGAAAATGTAGATTGGGTTGTTTTAGGGTGCTGGCGCTACACAATTATTTAAGGGAAATCTCGAATAATTATCTTACAGCAAATTTTGTACAAACGGAGGACAACAGAAACGTTTGGAATATGTTTACGGAATATTTCAATGATAAAAGCCGTGTATTTCAAGATCGCTTGATAAATGTGTTGGGGGACCGAATTAGTTTAATTAAAATATTAACAATAAAAAAATGTAAATTAACTACCAAAATTAGTACTTATTTTATTTTGGTTTATTTTTATAATTTTTGAAAATGTAATCCTCCATCAAGGATAGGGTGCTATTACAATTATTATTATTAATATTTACAAAATCGCCTACAATTTCGCCATTTGTTAGGTTCATAGTTAACCTACCATATGGTGGCTCTCCTTTCAGATATCGCTGCACAATTCGTTCCGGATCAGCACGCAGAACTGAGATCTTACTTCATGTACAATATCAGGAATCTTCATCAAATCTCTGATCTCGATATTGTACAGAGCTCGGTAGGTACCATCTATTTCGCGTTTTGGGCCGTAAATCACACGCATAACTCTTCTCTCAAATGTTAGGAGCCATCTCTCGTACTCATCCGTCAGCGCCTAACTTTTACATCCAAACATAACAACGGGCCTGATCAACTGTAAAGCTCCAGCTTCACGGCACTTGATAAGTGTTTAGATTTTAGCAATGGCCTTAGAGGATACAAAGCACGGCTGCCAGCTGCCAGCCGCACTTTAATATCCTCACCCACACTGTTATCGTGAGTGATAAGAGAACCCAAATATTTGAACCTCCTCACTCCCTCAAACGTGTGGTGGCCACTACTAAAATCTGGTGTGCCAATGTCCCTAAAACCAGAGATCAGGTATTTCGTTTTGGACTCATTGATCTGAAGTCCAACTGAAGCTGAAAACTCTACAAGCGGATCAAGTATTTCTTTCACTCCGTTGCTATTCAGTCCAATCACGCATATGTCATCTGCATATATGCAAGCACCTGATTGGACTGGCAATATAAGATGTTACGCTGCGGCGCTTCAGTTTTACGAAAGATGTACTCCAACATGAGATTAAAGAGTATCGGGGACAGATCATCTCCCTGCCGAACACCCGAGTTTCCTACAAAAATTGTCGATAGCCTGTTCTCAACTTTGACAGAGCATTGAGACTGCGTCACTGTCATCCTACATAGTCGTACCAGTTTTGTTGGCATTCCTAGGTATTCCAGGGCAGATTACAAACTCTCTCGATTGATCGAGTCATAGGCCTGCCGGAAATCCAGGAAAACCTGATGTACGGGGATGGATGTCACATAATATTTAGATAGAATCATCCGCAGCGAAAAGACCTGATCGGTGACTGATCGATTCGGACGAAATCCTCCTTGATAGTCACCAACCAAGCCCTCCGCTAGAGGAGTGATTCTATCCAATACAATGTATGACAGTAACTTGTATGCCGTTCAAAGGAGAGCTATACCGCGATAATTCTCACACTTCAAGCGGTCTCCCTTCTTGAAGATGGGGCATATCGCGGCCACTTTCCATTCGTCAGGAATAACTTCGGTTCGCCATAGTAATCGAATAAGGTCGAAAAGACAGTTCCATAAAGTATCCTCTTCGAATATCAAGAGCTCCGAATTAATGCAGTCCACTCCAGGTGAGTGGTTTCGTTTCAATCTCTGCATGGCTTTAGTGAATTCTTCATGGGATGGCTCCTCAGTGCAAATCTCCGCAGTCTGTATTAGAGGTGGCTCAACAACAGTCTATGACGCATGATGGACATCAAGCAGGTCAGTAAAGTGTCCACTCCATGCGTCAAGTACTGCGTCGATGTTGACACAGAGGTTTCCATCCCGGTCCCGAATGGCGGTTGACGTAGGCTTGAAAGTATGGTGCAGTCCAGTAATTCCTTTAAAGAAATTACGCAAACTGCGCTCATTGCTGAGTTGTTGTACTTTTAGAACCTCGGCCTTCCACCATTCTCGCTCTTCCGTCTACAAATTCGCTTAGCTGCCCTTCTTGCAAGAGCAGCCTTGTTTTTCCTCGCGATTGTGAAACGTTGTTGCACTTCATTATGGGCTATATTTTGTTGCTCAACTGCAAGACGACACTTAAGATCATTTATACAAAATTGAAAATTGGCAAAGAACGTGGCGGATCAATGAAATAATCAATCAATAGAATGATCCTAATTCCTATATGGACATATGGAATTCAACTGTGGGGATGTACAAGCGCATCAAATATAGATCTTTTACAACGAACGCAATCAAAAATACTTCGCTGTATTACAAATGCTCCGTGGTATATCCGAAATTGCAACATCCATAGAGACCTTGGGATTAAAACGGTCAAAGATATGATCCAATCGCACAGTTTGAAGTACATTTCGAAACTGGAAACTCACCCCAACGAATTAGCAAGACAACTATTAAGGCAACCGAAATATAGACGGCTTCGCAGAGTAGATCCACTAGATCTAATGTATTGATAAATTTAATTTAACTACATATTTAAGCTAACAAACATTTAAATAAGTATTTAACATATAGGTTAAGGACTTACGATAGATATAATAAATTTGTTTAGATTGTAAGCTTTGCACACTTCTTGTTGGTTTCGTATAAAGAAAGATTCAAGAATAAAGCCATTGGCAGTTTAAAAAATAAAAAAAAAATGTGTTACGGGCTCTTGAACATTTATAAGGTTTCTGAAAAAATATTAAAATAAAGTTCATAAATCAAAATTGATGGCAAAACATCACATTCACGATTTGTCATATATAAACCGCACAGAAAACACACCTGAATATGATGTCACACAATCTTGAATGCCATTATTATTATCTATTGTTTATATTCATATTGTAATGTGATGATTTTTCAATTTCGCCCAACTCATCAAAAACGAAAAGACGGGCTAACACAATAACACATAAAATACGTCATAATAAAACAAAAATTATTCGAGCAAAATCCATAAAACCACATAAAAAATGAAATAAAATTAAATCAATAAAAATTTATGTTTTATGATTGTAAACAATAAAATTCATAAGAAGTTAGAAAAGCTCTGTAATGTGTGTGTGTGTGTGTGTGTGTGAAATACAATCTCTTGTACGATATAATACATACATATGTATATGTATATAACATGGATATAGTTGGGGTAGATTTTCAATGAGGTTTACCATTTATTTTATCTTTGACAAGGAAGGAAGATTATCTCATTTTTTTTTTATTTAAAAAATATATTTTCCCCATTGGAATGTACATAAATTTTCTTGTGAAAAGGAAATTCTATTTATATTTATTTTTAAATTTTCCAACCCATCATCGTACATATGCATATACACATAGTTGATATGTATCTCACTTGTGTGATAAATGCATATACATGTACATATGTATATAGAAATACCGATAGGTACTGGAGATAAATAGAGATACCATACCGCAAGCACGTGTTTGAAAATGAACAAAAAATTAATGTTCCCTTGTTGAATGAAACTCAGATTTCAATTCATTCGTTAATTTAATTACATCCATTGAGGATCCATAATATTACTTTACAATCCGTTTGATTGTAACTATCTTTTGTTAATTGGTTCGATTAAATAAGAAACTGTGACATTTATCGATGTCATTTAGTTTATAGACTTATGTACATACAAATAAAACGAAATTAACGATGAAGTGTCTATTATTCTTTAATAAGAATGAAACTCAACGAGAAAGATAAGAATAGGTTGCTGAAAAATGGTAACGAAATACTTATAAGTGTATAAACCGAGAACAAAAAATGGATTCTTGTCAATATAAAGGATACAATGAGTGCTGTGTAAATATTTGGGGACAATTTTATCAAAAGCAATTTAAAACCAAAACATTTTCAAAACTGAAGGGTAAACTTTGAAGAGCAAATCACCAGCTGGATGAATATGATGAATCTGAGTGTAATAGGAAGATTTTCCAGAAATAGGTAAAAGGGTGGTACGCGAGTAACTAAATATTGGGCAAGCTGAGCAATGATCCACACCATTAATTCAGTGGCCACGCCATTCCAAAATAAATGTATTTT
Source organism: Tipula unca (assembly GCA_951394425.1). Taxonomy (NCBI): domain Eukaryota; kingdom Metazoa; phylum Arthropoda; class Insecta; order Diptera; family Tipulidae; genus Tipula; species Tipula unca. Next base: position 94,818,813 of record OX596382.1, read on the forward strand.
TATAAACATAAATCCATCGACATCAAACAAATATTTTTATTTCTTGATACTAAATGTTGTTCGGCCTTCGCAAGCATTCACATAGAAGAACGCCCGAAAAATTGTCTAGTACTGGTGCAAGACAATTTGTCGTGTGTTTTACTACATGAGTGCAGCGAAAGGTCGACTAAAATTTGTTATCGAGAAGCTTTTATATTTTTGTGTATCGTTTTGGCTACTATTCCTTCTACTCAGGCGATGCTACAGTCAGAGTAGAGTAGTTTTTCATTTCATGCTCATTGATAAAATTGATAATTTTAACTGTAAATTTTTTTTAATTTTTTTGTAACATTGCCGATAAATTTTTAGTGGTTTCGTCGGTACTGCATTTTGATGCGAAGAAAATATTCCCAGGAGGTCGAGCCTTTAACATATCCAACGCTGATTTTCAATTCTTTATATAGTACTACTATTTCGGTATGCTTATAGCCAGGTTACCCTGTTACCGTCTCTATCAACGAGGAGGCGCATGCTCCTCTACTATTTTACTAGCTTTAAACATTTTTACTTAAGATAAACTTCTTGTGTTCTGATACTTATATCTACCTACCGCTCAAGACGGTATCACAAAATTTCTTGAAAGAGTTGAGGTTATTTGCCGACCACTCAACTCTATGTGTTCTATGGTATCTTCGTACTGTCCACATTCACAGGTGCTTAAGTCCGCTAGACTCAGTCGGTACATATAAGGGGTTAGTCTTCCATTTTTGGGTAACGTTTGGGTAAATCATACACTTAGAGAAATCTTTGTCTCTAATTTCGCTTCAATATTTGGTAGATAACTATATGTTATTCTACCATCCATTGAATGCAACCATCTATCTTGCCATACTGCTATACAGGCTTTTCTCGTTTTCCTCTTCAATGAGTCCAAGAGGTTTGGCCGAATTTGATCGTCTTGTATTTTCCTTATTTTGTAGTTGGCAATTTTCTCATTTAAGAGTATATCAATAGGAATCTATCATGCCAGCCGAGACAGGAACGGCGTCAGTTGCCACTGTTCTGTATGCCTTGGTAATTCCGAGCAAGATACTTCTTTGTGCACTAACTAGTGTATGCCGATGCATGCGGTGACAGTTCATTTTGTCTGCCCACATAAGGCCCCCATATATTATTGACAAAGTACTTTGCTTGATACCTCAGATCTCGTTAGCAACTCGTTTCAGCACAGCGAAATCTTTCTTACTATTTTCCGCGACTCTTTTGACATATAAAGTTACTCGACCAAGTCTTTCATCGTAGTCAACTCCCACTTCCCAGCCATTTAACAGTTTTCACCGTCTTAACTGTTTGGCCATTTATGGAGAAAAATGGTGGTCTTCTATTGTCCAGTGAACCTTTAAGTTGGATCATAACTGTCTTTGTAGAGGACAGCTCAATTTTGTAAGTTTTGCTCCAATTTACCATCCGGTCTATGGCTAATCGTGCTTTTCTTTGAATATTTTGTCTTGAGTTCCCAGCAAAGAGCATTAGCTTATCGTCCGTGAATACTACTTCTTGGACTTCTTGGTTCATCCTTGGACCACGGATGGAACCTTGCGGACATCCTTTATTGACAATTTTTTCAAGTGTGCCATGACTTGAAATGATGTTACAGAGTTTGCATGGGCAATTGAATCTCTTTAGCTCCAACATTATGCTGGGCCACCACAGGCTGTCGAACGCGCCAGATACCTCTAGGAGAACTCTAAGATTGTACTTTTGGTACCGACTCCTTGACCATTTTAATCATTGCGTCCTCTGTGGACCTATTTTCTCTAAAGCCAAACTGTTTACCACTATAGGTGCTACTTGTTTGGAATATGTCCATTAACCTGACGGCAATTAACTTTTCAAATTATTTACCTAGGACAGGCTATGATAGGTCTATAGGATTTGGCATCGGTTTGACACCTATTTCCGATTTTCCTAATGATAACTAATTTACCATTTTTCCAAGCTTTGGGAAATATTCCTTTGCTAAGACAAGTATTCATAAAGTTGATGATACAGGTCCCTAGAATATAGGCCAAGCACGTTGTATCGCCTCGACCTCGATATTGTCTAGGCTTGGCGTTTTACCAACTTTCATAGACATGATAGCCAAAGTGGCCTCTTCATCACTGAAGTTTGGTGTGAGCTACTATCGGCGTGGATTCAGTTTGCATCTCAGAGTCATTTTCCTCAGAGTCGTCGGGTAGCAAGTTATTGAGCAAGCGTTTTGTAGTGTCCTCCCAACAAATAGTTGTTTGTCCACCACTGCCACTGCTCACCGGAGTACTAAGTACCACATTCGTTTTCAATTTACCTGTGCTGAACTTATAGGCAAAGCCCAACAGTTCAGCATTACCATACTCCATGATGAACTCTTTTAACTCCATCTGGCTTTTGTCTCTAATACTTTTAAAATACGCCTTTCGGTATACCACATAGCCTTTTGCTTTCCACAGTTTCGGGATTTTTATCTCTTTGATATAACTTGCGCAACTTACGAACAATTTTCTTGATTCGGTTAAGTCCGGAGCCCACCAAGACAATTTAGATTTTTGAGCACGTTTACGTGGTATAGTAGCGCTACAGACTTTTATAATTGAACTAGTTATTATTTGTTCAACTTAATCGATATCGCTATCGATCGATACCTTCACGTCTTTAGCCAGGCTTTGCCAGATGTTAGTTAGTTGGGTTGTAGGAGCACTCCCAATTGGCATGCCTTAAGGAATACCGAGGAACTTTCTTTACTGCTAGGGAATCATTATGTGTGTTCTCCGTATCCAAGATCGAGACAATAGCTCTTTGGCTACATGTTGTCCAATTTTTATGGACGGGCCAACGTAAAATTTTTCATAACAGATCGCCCATCATGAGAATGAGATCAATAATCGACTCCCCATTGTGAGAATATGTACTTGGCTGCCCATTTTCGTTGATAACGAATAGGCTACTTCTTGATATAATTTCTTCAACGAGGACTCCTCTCTCGTTTGAGTCCTTATTGTGCAAAAGTTTGGACTTAGCATTGAAGTCGCCAGTAATGGGATGGTCTTTTAGACCATCGATGATTTTATCAGATTTACTCAAATATTCCACTGGATCGCCTGGATATTATAGAAGTACATACTGACCAGATAGAAACTTCTTAAGTTAGATCTCACCTCTACACACACAGTGTGCGTTGCAGTACTGTGAAATTTTAAGAACCTCAAGATCGTTGTTGAGGACGCCAATTGCTGCTTTAATTTTTTAATTGTTTCCAATGATTATTCTTGTGAACGTGGTGATTTCACCTATAACCGGTGGGTTATAGGTGGATCTTCAATCTTCAATCGACAATTATTTAGAGTTTTAACTGTTTTGAAGTACAAACTTTACTGTGTGACGAATGGTCAAATACCCTGTTTGACTGGCGGCAAAAACCGCATTTAGCGTCTTCCGTCTTTTTCGCGCATGATATTTGATCATGCCCATTGTTGCCGCAGTGACCACAAATGTGGTGTTGTTCCTTACTGAACTTGGCAATGTGTTCAAATGTTTGGCATTTGTAGAAATTTGTCAACCTGACGAAGTCTGAGACTCTACATGAGGACCAGGCTAGATATACACGACGGTTTTTGATGAGGTTACTCCTGGCAATTGGTGATACCTCTATCACCCATTGGACTGACTTGGCCTCTTTTGGAACAGTCATGAAACTTCGTTTCAAGTCCTCGATCTTTTCTGCCCCGTCCACATCATAAATGATTATCCTAAGCAGATGCCTTTCTGGTAGTGATGCTACTAGCCCAGCATTCGAAAGTTCTTCACTGGCTAAGAAGAAATCCAGATCTTCCTTTCTTCCTGTTTCGATTAGAACGCCATCCTTGAGAGTTATGACCTTTCTAACTGAGACGTTAGCCACTGCCGGGTTTATAATTGCCCGCAGTTTATTTTTAACCACCTCACTATTTTTGAAGGTAGTTTCTCTACCAGCCATGGCTTTGACAGTGCTGGCGTAGGCTAGAAACTCACTGTACCCGCCATAAATGTAATAGCTCGATCTCAATCATCTTCTACCTATCGAAGCTCGAGATTCCATCAGGCGCCATCACTGTAACGACAAGCTCAAATTTAATGATATTCCCGATTTTTGTGATTTGATTTTTAATATTTCACCTAAAAAAATATCAATTTTCGTACTTTTCAGTTTTAAAGTAAGTTCACCCTTCATGATACGCTTTCTTATGTAACTACCTTCCCTTCATTCGTTATTATCTTGTCCGCTCCGAACATTTACTTAATTTACCTTCGTTTGTAGGGGCGAGCGTCTCTGAGAAACTTAAGAAAAATAATCTAGATTTTATAGGAAATTGCTACTCTGTATAGCGAAAGCCAAATTGTCTGAACGTAAAATTTTAATTTGATTTTCCAGAATTTCTGTGTTTCAAGTTAATTTGAAGATGAAGTTACTGAATCTTTTATTAGTTGAAGTAGACAAGTGAGTTTATTATTTGTTTGAGTATAAAATTTATTTCCATAAGACTAATCAAAAACACTAACTTCGATTCCTGAAGCTATCGAAACATTTTCATATTCGCGCAGCTTTGACGTTATCAGAGACAACTTTTTGCATTTCAAAATACAGAATTCGTGATTGGTTAAGATCAAATAACTCATGGAAATGAGATAATGAAATGATTTTTGGCAAAAGTTCTGAAATATGGGAAACAGGAACGGAACTAATCCGCCGATTATGATGAAACTCGGTCTGTTGGATGGAAATGGGATGATACGATTATCGTTGGCAAAAGTTCTGGAATACGGCCATCACAATCGGAACTAAACCATTGCTTGGCTGATTAAAATGAAACTCAGTATATTGGTTGGAAATGGAATTATAAAATGATTTTTGGATAAAGTTCTGGATAATGGGCCAACTGAAATCGGAAACCATCCCTTCACGGATCTGATAAATTTAGTTATGTTGCATGAACATTTAATTCTAAAATGATTTGTGGCAGAAATCCTTTTTTAACCCTATTTCAGCGATGGCGAACCGATGGCATGCGTGCCAACTGTGGCACGTACGTGATTGTTTTGTATAAAATGATTCAACATTTTTATTTAAGTATAAATAAATTATAAGTTGATCAGTTTTTATTAAACTATTACAGGGAAAGTCAGTTACTCAAAACTTATATTATAGTGGAAATGTTGATGACTATTAGTCACCTTGGTTTTTAATTACCGGTAAGGCTTCCCAAAAATACTTCCTTACAACGGTTATGTAAAATTTAAGAGAAGGTAACACCAACCAGACAAAAATCAGTTCGTGTCTAATGTATACATATAACAACAAAACTCTTATTATATTTAAACAATAATCACAATTAATATTTAGCATAAGTCAACCACAGTTAGCAGAATTATTGAATTAATTATATAAATGTTGTTTTTCGTTAAATAAACATAAATGATGATGTTTTTGCTATAAAATACAATGCTGCTTGTAATTTAATATATTTCACACCCATAATGAATGACAATTGGCACGCCACAAATTTTTTAATTTTTCTTTTTAATTTTTAGCACGTAAGCTTAAAAATGTCGCCCCATTTGATCAAAATCGTTGAAGCAATGGTCTAATTCAGTTGTTTGTGGCGATATTCCAGAACTTTTGCCACAAGTCATTTTAGAATTCCATTTCCCTCCAACATACCTAATTTCGTATTTATCGATCAAGCAATAAACTAGTTTCGTTCCAACTCGCCTTATTCCAGAATTGTGTGGCTTACTTCCATTCCTGCTGGCCAAATTCCAGAACTTATGCCAAAAATAATTTTATAATTCCATTTCTATACAACATACCGAGTTTAATCATAATCGGCAAAGGAATGGTCTAGTTCCGTTACTGTTATATTCCGGAATTTCTGCCAAAAATCATTTACTGTGAACTATCGTTTAATCGAAATTAAACACACCCCGTTAAGCTTGTTAAGTGCTCCAATGAGCCGTAATTGCAGATTTTGTACCAATTTATATGTACGCAAATTATTTTGGTAGCTTCTAACCATTAAATAAAATAATATTAATTAAATTTTACTGTTCGATTTTATTTTTGTTAAATTTAATTTATTTAAGTTTTATGTTAATTAGTTTTTGTTTTGTTTGTTAAAAATAGTATTTTTCACCCTCCCCAAATCATTAGGGCGTTTAAATATCAATATTATTTTTATAGTTATATACAAAAGGGTACATCAATCGTAATTTGTATTTTACAATTAATTGATAAATAAAAATATAATAAAATAATATATTTAAATTAAATGTTTACAATTTAATTGAATTTATAATACCCGGTCATGTCATGCCAGTGTTTTTTTGGTTTACAAGCGACACTTTTTGTGTTTCGCGGAAAATTGAAATGAAATTAATTTTTGGGATTTCCGCCGCGTGCCATAAACATTTTTAAAAGGATTATTTAATTGTATTATATATATACGGATGAAAAAGGAAAATGTAAAGTTATTTTCGGTGTAAATAAATAGCTCGCAAAGTAATGGCAATAATTGTAGGTTATTTCGCTGATATCCTATAACCTACACCTTTCGCATAAATCCGTTATTTAACAAAGCACAAATATATAAAGCATTTTGTGGTGGCACATCATGCACCACATAACCAAATTGTTTCCATTACTTTAAAAAAACTGCTTAGAAAGCGAACAATGTTACGAGATTCAAAATGGCATTTAAATATAACGAAACTATCAACACAAGGTCAAGCTGAAATATTCATGACTGATTCGTCCCTACCAGAAGAAATTCCAGTACCACTATTAGCTGATATATAGAGTACTGAGAAAATCCGGCATAAATGGAAGGAGATACAGGCTTGATGATTCTTTGACCATTCAAAATGCGTATACCTTGGCTGTAGTGTATATAGCAACAACAGACTGCGCCGATGAAGGCATTAATCGACGCATCAACACAGCCTGAAATACGTTCAATATGCTTCAGAAGTTCTGGAAGGCATACTGTCTGGAAATATAAAGCTATGGGAAGCACACACAGATGATAACAAGAAGATTTCAGTTGCTTGTAATCAAATTCCTGAGAAATTTGATAAAGTGTCTTTGGCCAAATTGCCATCAGCAACGAAGAACTTCTGCGGCAAATAAAGCAAAGGGCATTGAGACAAAATTGTATTAAATGTTAACAGCTGAAAGCCACTAGTAGAAAACTACTATACCTAAGCTGCTAGCCGACCATAGAATGTTCTCCGAAACTATATGGAGGACAAATGGGCTATGAGGAAACATTTCTACTATTTGAGTAAACAACAACTACGAAGTATGTATAAAGCTCGTGTTGACGAATTTGTACTCATCTCGTGAGTAGCCCAAGTTCTTTATGGTCTTGGAATGTTTTTCTGTAGATGAAACTGGTTCAATATCTTCTTTTAGTTCTAAAGTCACGAATTGAAAACCTCTTCGTTAGTGCTTTTCGCTGAGACTTGCAGAATTATTTTTGAACAGGATGACGCTCCATACCGCATACTGAGTTAGTTGTGAGTAACAACCATTTTTTCGGTTTTTGCCTCCAAACTTTCTCAATTGCAAATACAACAATTTATAAGACAATATCACGTCAAAAAGTTTCGTTACATTTTCTTGATAATTTGAAACCTCTCATAATACTGCAAAAGTACGCCATTTTTTGGATTAATGTTCTTAAAAATAGTTACCATATATGTAGTTATCATTTCCACTATTCAAAGAAGCTCAAATGTTGCCGTCATGTTACCTCCATGTATATATATATATATATATATATATATATATATATATATATATATATATATATATATATATATATATATATATATATATATATATACATACATGGCATGTAGAATGATGGCAATCGATGTATTATTAGTCGTGTTTTTTAATTCAAAAAATTTTCTTATTGGAATGAAGTTCTGGATAGAATTTTCTCATTTTTTCAGTTAAAATCCAAATGAATTTAATATTTTATCAATAAATAAGATACATTTAATGTTAAACTACACATTTTAATTCACTATTATCGAAATAAAATCAAATTTAACTTTATTTTTCAATGTTCTGGATAAAACATTGGTTTTTTCAAGTTCGCGATAAATTCATAGTACACGAACTCGAAAAAAAAGGGAAATTTTAAAAGGAAATATTTTAAACAAATATTTTTCATTGTTTTATGCTTGATACTTGAATTATTTCACAATAGACGTCAAAAAATATAGTTAGAAGTTGAAATTTATTCAAATAAATAGAACTTAAATTAAATATATTGGTTAAACTAAAAAAAAATTCCCAGTATTATTCCCGATGTTCTTATAGAACTTGAAGTTCTGTTAATAAAAAAACGCACTTTTTAATTCAAAAAATTTTCTTATTGGAATGAAGTTCTGGATAGAATTTTCTCATTTTTTCAGTTAAAATCCAAATGAATTTAATATTTTATCAATAAATAAGATACATTTAATGTTAAACTACACATTTTAATTCACTATTATCGAAATAAAATCAAATTTAACTTTATTTTTCAATGTTCTGGATAAAACATTGGTTTTTTCAAGTTCGCGATAAATTCATAGTACACGAACTCGAAAAAAAAGGGAAATTTTAAAAGGAAATATTTTAAACAAATATTTTTCATTGTTTTATGCTTGATACTTGAATTATTTCACAATAGACGTCAAAAAATATAGTTAGAAGTTGAAATTTATTCAAATAAATAGAACTTAAATTAAATATATTGGTTAAACTAAAAAAAAATTCCCAGTATTATTCCCGATGTTCTTATAGAACTTGAAGTTCTGTTAATAAAAAAACGCACTTATTGTGTGTATACCCATAAAAAATACTGTCGCATGTTTTAATCGTATCACAAGCCCTTAACTGTATACGAGTAAAATTTATTACCAGCTCATGTTAAGTCATCAAAATTTTAATTTTTTTGTTTTCCTCATTTTATAATTATAAATCATTAATTATTAAAAATCCCGCTATTGTCGTATAGCGGAAAGTTATCCCTCATTTACAAAATTCATTGGAAATAGGTTTCTCACGAAAATTAAAAATTCATTATTTTCCCGCATTTATTTACACATGATGTCTTACCATTAATGATAACGCAAAAAATAAAATATAAACCCGCCAAACGGCAATATTATCTGGATTGAGCAATATTCAGAATATCAGTTGGCATCAGTTTGTTCAACCATTCAACTGTTTCTCAATTTTTTTTTTATATAGGCTTTGACAATAGATGGCCGGAGCATCCTGGCAGGCCCCTAGTAATCAATTGTTTGTAGTTCTGTCCATATGATTAAACTAAACAAAATTATTCAACTTCGACAGAAGGTAAAAATCTGGTATCTGCAGTAAATAAAACTATATAGGAACCACCTAATTTATTTCATTTTCGATTTTATTTTCTCATTTCCGCACAACAACAGAACTTTATTTTAATGTTTACTGCAAAACCAACAAAGACAAACGATAAAGTTGTATTTCTATGTGGAGAAAAAACAGGGATTGGTCCCTATACTCGGATGTCTATTTCAAGCCGCTAAGTTTGTACCATCACCAAGATGCTGTGCGAGTTAGTACTATATGTTTGGCGCTTTCTGATTAACATCAAGAGTAACAGTGACCACATCTACCTCATATGTGTACAGATTTCATATACGTGTGATCCATCGTATATAACATGTCCATATACCATACTAAATTGAATTACTTTTACTACCAAATGAATTACACATCAGGAACAAATATTTCGCGCGTTTTGTATTTTTTTAATCACTTTCAAGCATTCTAAATCTAAATTGATATCGATGAGTTTTAAATTCAATTTTAAAGCAAAAAATAATAATAAAAGTTGATTTTTTTTTAATCAGCTAAAGTGGATGATGACGTGTATACGTATATATATAAGGAATCTATATAAATGGTGTATGGTGTGGTTCGTGAATAGAAGACATGTAAATTGAAAGAAAACAAAATTTTATTGGATTATGGTAAGAGAGAAGAGCTCCGAACGGTTTATATACGCGGATATTATGGTATTATGGCATTTATTAAAACGTGAAATTGAATAAAATAATTAACATTCCAGATCGCAAATATTTAGAAGAACACCTTACAGAATATTTTCGGACGATTGATTTTCGTTGCGTATACAGATAAATAAAAATAATTGGATAGCATACACAAAAAATGTGTAATGAGAAAGTCATCATCGTTACTTTCGGATTTCATGAAAAAAGCAACTTCGTTGAAAATCTTTGCATTTTCTCCAATCAAGGCAAAATGACTTTTCATAGATTCAGATTGTTTCTTTAATTTGTACCATAAATTACTAGGTTAATACAAATGTAGCTTAGAAGTATGTGTTTTGGGAACTATTCGCCTAAAAATTATTGTTTTCGTAGTATGCGCGATTTCGTATATTTTAACCCCAAAACTCGTTTTGCTCCGGGCTCAAAAATACTCCTTGCCTCCAATGCTTTTCATTTGCGAGTACAGCCAGTAAATTTTAAATGATTTACAATAATTTACAATCTATGGCACCCAAGAAAACTTAGCTAAAATTTAGCTTTAGAATGAAGAGGAGTGAGTTAAAACAAGGATGAACACTCCGCGCGAATTGGGTAAATGTGACATGATGGGCGGTAGTGATCCGGCAAATATATTGACAAGAAGAACTATGTACAAGTATATTTTAAAGAATATATATTTTCTTTATTCAAAAATTAATATGAATCTTCCGTTGGACTCGGTACATTTTATCCACTCCACATCACTAGAATAAACCCAGAGTTTATTTTTGTAACTTCAGCTTAATAAAACACCAAAATTGGTTTACATTTTTTTTTTTTCATTGGGTTCTTTAATGTACAGCATTTATGTATATAGAAGACGATATTCGCCAAATGCTCACCACGATTCCTCTGGCAACACAGGCGGACTGAATATTATTTATACGAATTTAGAAAAAGAATTGCAATAGGATCAAATCGCAAGATCTCGAATAATGTTTGGGTATCCTTTAATTCCCCAGCTCAACCTTCTAGAAAACCAAACATAGCGTTGGGATTAGCAATAAAAATATTAATGAGCCGATTAAATTATAGGTTAGGTTAGGTTAGGTTGAGTGGCTACTACGGCACGCTTAGACCGGTCACGGTCCATTGTGATTTCACAGGATCGTACTCCCTTGTTACCCTTATACAAACCAGTTTGGGCTACGTATGTAGCTGATGTAGCGTGATATATCTCTTATAATAATCTTACAATTCCCGAGATCAGAGAAGCTGTCCATTAAGAATCTTCCCATATATTTATGTCTCCTGTGTACCAGAGCCGGACATGAGCATAGGGAGTGGACTACCGTCTCTTCCTCCTCCTCGTCCATACAACTACTGCAAAAAAGCAATTGCTTCTAGACCTCCAAGTAGGCAGTGTTCTGTGAGTATCCTCACGATCGCTTGGTGCTCAGTCCATCATCGGTTATTTTATATTACCTAAATTTTAAATTGTTTATCGGGCAGAGTGTATCGAAAGCCCACTCCATGCTTGGCTTTATTCGCCAATGAACCACCGAGATTAAAGATCAAAATGCACTATTTGCACTATACTTTGCATATACATACGATCTCAACTATAATATGCAGCTACAGTTTGGTGCCCTCATAACGCTGAGCACATTTATAGAATTGAGGGTGTACAAATAAGCGAGTTTTACTCTATATTATGAAAAAAACAAACTGGAACTACAACTATTGTACAATTTATCATATCATGAGAACCTGGCCTTTTTACTAGCTTACACTGTACGTTGTAATGCGTATAAAATTGCGACATTAGAAAGACGCACGCAACAACATTTTATTATTATTAAGCATGATGTACCTTTTTTAGATATCATTACCCCGATGGGGTTATCTCTAGGATTTCCCCATAAAATTATGAAAATTGGTGATAATTATCCGTACTATTGAAACTATTATATATGTACGTACTAAACTACTAAGGTTTATTGATTGGTACAATTGTGTAGAATGACAGTGACACAGTCTCAATGCTGTGTTAAAGTTGAGAACAGGTTATCAAGAATTTTTGCAGTTAACTCGGGTGTTCGGCAGGGAGATGCTCTTTCTCCGATACTCTTCAATCTCATGTTGGAGTACACCGTTCGTAAAACAGAAGCACCCCAGCGCAACATCTTATATCGCCAGCTTTCATATGCAGATGAGTTATGCGTGATTGAACTGAATTGCAACAGAGTGAAGGAAATACTTGATCCGCTTGTAGAGTTTTCAGCTTCTGTTGGACTCCAGATTAATGAGTCTAAAACGAAATACATGATCTCTGGTTATAGGGACAATGGCACACCAGATTTTAGTAGTGCCCATCACATGTTTGAGGGAGTGAGGAGGTTCAAATATTTAAGCTCTCTTATCACTCACGATAACAGTGTGGGTGAGGATGTTAAAGTGCGGCTGGCAGCTTTGAATCCTCTAAGGTCACTACTAAAATCTAAACACTTATCAAGTGCCGTGAAGCTGAAGCTTGGCAATGCGTTGATAAGGCTCATTATTATGTTTGGATGTGAAAATTGAGCGCTGACGTATGAGTAGGAGAGCCAGTGTGATTTATGGCCCAAAACGCGAAATAGATGGCACATACTGAGCTACGTACAGTATCGAGATCAGAGATCTGATGAAGAAACCCGATATTGTGCATGAAATAAGGTCTCAGCGAGTACGCTGGCTCAGTCACGTTCTGCGTTCTGATCCGGAACGAATAGTGCAGCGATCTCTGAAAGAAAAGCCACCATATGGTAGGTGCAGACGATGGCTCCACGGTGTAGAGAATGACTTGGCTTCTTCAGGATGTCTAAGACAGTATGAATACTAAGCCCCGGATCGAAACCTTTGGAGCCAGATTGTTGACGCAGTAAGCGGCAAGTAATGGTTTTTAAACACTGTTTTATTATTAACTGGATTATTTACTCGATAAAATTTAACCTATTCGCATCTATGCGTGCGTATAGGCCTAAACTAAATACTGCTGGAATAATTTACCACCATAATATAAAGGATTAAAAATGGTTTGGCGAATTGCGAATAGAACTGTAAAGTTGTAATTTTATTTCGAACGGATTAGCATAATCAGCACTGTGATACATATTTGTGGTCCACCCGAATTCTCCACATGGGAAGAAAAGGGTGAAAATCATTTGATCCAAATGTTTAGATAACGTGTTTATTCGTTTCATAGTTTTGCGGCTTAGATAAACGGCAAAATCTAAATTTGCGGGGATATTACCATCTATCTATCTGGTACAAATACTATTGCAACGTTGTCAGTATTTCTTGGCGCATTATAAATACGTTGGTCGTCGTGAAAGTTCCGAGTAAACAGTAATGATACGGTGTGATCATTTCTGATGGCATTTTCAACCTTGCATTCATGTATATCTCGCAGTTTCTTGTAACTTTGTGCATAGGAGAAATAGTTTGAAGTATACTGTTGATATAGTATGCATAATACTTTTATTACATTTATGATTGGCCGGGTTGATCATGCGAATATTTACAGCTGCGTCGGTTTTATACATAAACATTTCGACGTAAGATAAACTTAAACCACGTTCTTGGCATTTAATCGAATGCATTGTCGAATGCACTGCTTAAAATTTCTGCTTTTATTGTTAATACCAACAAAGAGTTCCTTAATTTCATTTGGGAAGTTAGGAGTTATCGGTAAATTTGACAATTTGCCTTGATGACAACAACTACTTTTATTTTCAGATTTAAAAAAAACTGCATCACAATAGAGGCACTTAATAGAGGTTAATAAAATAATCGGTTCCACTTACCGCAGATTTAAAGAAAATATTATTTTGCTGTCTGCGGTATTCCTGTTTAAGTCTTTATTTTCGATCCGCCGTTGTCGCCTGCGTGCATTTATTTCGTCTCGGACTAAAGAATTTTGCAGACACGCTCGATTTTGTGGGCTTATCCATTCTCGATTATGATCGCGATAGCGATTAGCGAGCGTAATATTCATTTCTATTTACACAAACCAAATCAATTTATAAAAATAAAAATATTAGTTTCAACGTATTTTTGACAGCACGTTAAATTTTTAATTTTCAAATGTTTCACGTCTGTTCATTTTTATAGTTTTTTTTTTCTCAAAAATTTTGTTTATTATTTTAAAAAACAAATTCCAAGATTTGGTTTTCTGTTTCGGTTACTATTTTCTCGTCAAGCAAATGCAAAGTTTTGAAAGTTCATTAGTTTATACACAAACCTTAATGAATTTTACATTTACGAAAGTTTTATTTTGCAACAAGGACATCTATTAGACGGCCTTGGAAATTATGAAAGTTTTAACTTACAATTTTGTATATTAGGTGTATTTTGTTTAGAACAATTTAACTCTAATCCGTTCGGAGTTAATAACTTATTTTTGAGTTAATTTTTTTTATAAGTTAGTAGTAGTTTTGAAAATTAGTTTTGAAAACAAATTCAAATAAATATTTAGCGATTGTTAATTGGAAAAATTGGTTGTCATAATATAATGGAAAAATTTGATGAAACAAAAATAATTAAAACTTTATATATAAATTAACACATACGAAATGTCATTTAATTACCAAAATGACAACCTACGAAAGTAAAATTGAAGAAAAAAATTAAAAATGTACATTTGCTGTAAGGTATAATTAAAATCGGAATAGAGTTAAATAACTCAAGATATATTTTTGAGTTATTTAACTCATGTCAGAAGTTAATCAGTGCAATTGTTGTTATAACAACCTCAACAAAATACACCTATTATATATATAGAATATTTTTGCAGTGCGCCTAGAAAATTATGACAGAGAAAATTTCATTTTTCGGTGACAACATCAACTAAATTTCAACGTGAACATGAAAAAAAAAGTTAATTTATTTCACGACATGCTTTTAAGGGTTTAAAAAACAGGAATTATTCCTATTGAGTATTGGTCCTAAGGACTTCAGTCAAAGTTACTTAAATTCTTAATATTTTACACCGCACCGTCTGAAAATGGAGACCAACATTTTCATTAAAATCGTTTTTAGAATCTATCTTAAATGAATCAATAATTTAATTAAATATTAATTAAAAAATATACGGGCCTAATTTATATAAAATACGTTTTTAACAGTGTAACCACTAACCTACCTATAAATAGATAAAATTGAATTTTTCCAATACATCTTAGAGTTTGGTTATAAATTCACAGACATGTTATTCTTAAATTCTATATAGAAACATACGAGTAAGTCGGTACTACAAATTAACCGATTTCACAAAATAAAATAAATTATCTACTAAAAGGACGAAAAGGTTGATACAATATTAACCTGTTTTTATGGGTCACCTTATTTATTCAAAATATATATTATGTATAGGTAACAAGAAGAAGATGTAAAAGGTTAAATTACGGTTAAGACAATATAACAGCATAACACAACAAAAATGAACGGTAGTGTTTTGTTTATGTATGTACATATATAGAGAAATTGAATTTCTTATTTATTAAAGAATATATTAATCATTCTGTGCATAATTTATTTAAATATTTATTCATATATCATTTAATTTCATAAATCTTGGTTTAAAAAAAGAAAAATCTTTTATTTATGATAGATTCAATTTTTTGTTTTGTCTTGTTACAGAAGTAAAAGCACATATTCTGGGACCAACTGATTTATACGTTAAATCAGGCAGTGATATAAATATAAGTTGTAAAGTGCCAAAGGGTTCGCATGAAATGGGCAATTTGTTTTGGTACAAAGGGTCAGATATAATGGATGGTACAATACATGAAAATGAAATTTATTCAGATAGTTTACAACGAATAACGGTGGATAGTGATTGGGCAGATGGTCTGACTTCGAGGTAAGTGTTAAAATTAAAACAATATATTATAATTTAGTTTTATGTAGAATTAAATATGACAACACACACACACACAAACACACACACACACACACATAATTCTTAAACAACTCACTCTTAATTAGATAACATTAAGCCTTAAGAAATGTACACTGTACAGGGAATCGAAAGTCCTCATTTGATGATTTTCTAGCTCCGGATTCGGTTTTGAAAAGCCAGCAAAATTCCGAGAAACAAACATTTCGTTCAATATACCTAGATTCATAAAAATTAGGGCGTTGTTTTCATTTCATAAAAAATTAACCAATGCCGTAGAATAGTTTGAACGTACCTAGCCAAAATTTTTTTAATTTGTGGTTTTTGATAAAGGGTGTCCCAAAATTAACGTAAGATTTGAATTTGCCGCCATTTGTGCAGTAAAGTGTTGGCAACCCCAAAAAAAAAATTTGACAGCGGAGAGGTTCGGGTTAGTAAAAATGTGGCGTTACACGATAGAACAACGTATTTTCATTATTGAAGAATGTCTTAAAAATAATGAAAGTTTGAATTGTTTGACGGCAAAACAATTTATGATTTAAACCAAGCTACGAATTGGCTGAAAAACCCAAACTTATAAATGTGTTCCAGAGTTTTACAGTGACTGATGGAATCGAAGGCTTTTGCAAAGTTGGTGTAGATCACGTCAACTTGTTTGTGGTTTACTATTTCGTTAATCGAATAGCAGGTAAATTCGATAAGGTTGGTTGATGTTTATCTTTTGGGAAAAAATCAATGTTGATTCTCGGACACATACCGTGGCACTAAATCTCTCAATCAGCTGCATACTATACCAGTTCAAATAATTTTGGTATTCAAGATATAGATGTAATACCTGTGTAGCATGAGATATCACTTCTAGTTCCACTTTTGAAAATCGGCGTTACTCTTGTTATTTTCAATTTCCGTGGAAATGTTGCCAATTGCAATGATTGATTAAATAGCATACTTAGTGGAATTGCCAATATTGCGGCATTTGTCAAAAATGAACCAGGAATACCGTCCGGGCCACATCCTTTTCCCAAACCATCCAATGCTCGCTATAAATATTGATGCACTATAATCAGTAATTGTTGGATCTTTCTAGTTATCTACAATATATGTTCTGGTTTATAAACTGACTGGAAGCACTTAGCAAACATATTGGATATGATCAGCGGGTCGCAGGACTTCTGTTCATTAAATGTCATCCAGGCTTGGTAACCGTTAGTTTCACGTTTGGTTCTATAAAAGCCCCAAAAGTGTTTGGGATCTTTTTTTATTTTCTCCTTTAAGTCGCTAATATAGGTCTTGTATTTTAATTCAAAATAGGACTTAAAATTTTGGTTACACTTAGTGAATTTCATCTTGTTATCCCGGGAACAGAATTTAAGGTTTTCTTTATAAGCCTTGTTTTTTTTGTTTTTAAGGTTGATAAGTTGGCCATCATACCATGGAGGGTATTTGTTTGGTCTGCTCGGGGTTACGGGAATGAATAATTCAATACCTTTAAACAGTATGTCGTAAAATTTCTCCACGTTTATGAATATCTATATTTATGCTGTTGAGTTGATCTTTCCAATTTATTTGGTCAATCTATTGATGAAGATAGACTATATCGGTTTTTTTGAAGTTGTAGTAAGGTTTCCGGTTTAGGGAGTTGCTTAAATCATTATTCCCTTCACTTGCAAAAATTATTTCAATGGCTTTATGCATGGTGAACATCATTAATAATGAACGGTGTTGGTGATTCATCTATTTTAAATAAGGCTGGATCACTAGTAAAAATTAAGTCTAACATTCCATCTAATCCATTTTTAAATCACAAATTTGACTTAGATTTGAATCTAAGACAGCGTCGATGAACAGGTACCCATTATCCGAGCTCACATTTAGAGGCATAATCTCGTTTATTTCTTCGTCATATGTCCATCTAATATCTGACAGATTAAAATCCCCAGTAACTATAAAATTATGTCTGATGAATCAGTCTCATTGGTAATTTTCATAATTGTATCACAGCATGTAGTGTAAGATGATATCGGTGAATCAGGCGGGATGTATACGACGTAAATGTGTAGTGACTTTTTATTGATCTTAGTTTTTACACATAGTTGCTCTATTGATTGATCTGTTACCCCAATTAGTTCATTTGGTTTTGATGTGTCAACAGCTATGAGCACACCTCCACCAGATTTTTTCTTGCTTGTAAACAATAACTATCAACACCAGTTTTCCATTGAAAGCAAATTTAACAACCAAAATATCCAACTCGTTACTCCCTAGATCAGTAATATCCGCACGTATATCTTTCGAGGTAGCTAGCAGAAGTCGGCCACCTATTTACGTCGAGACAAGATCCGAATAAGGATCACCTCTGAAGAGACATAGTAATCGTGGAGCAAATACTCTGCAGAACTGTGCAAGCTTATCAGCCATGTTTCCGTAATACAAATGACATCATAGTCATTTTTCAATACCGATTAGTACACTTGATGCGATTTTGATCGAATCCCGCTAGAGTTGTGATAATAGACAGTGGCAGATATTGTTACAGCGTCCGAAAGCGTTTTGAAATGCTCCATCGTTTTACAGATAAATCCAAATAATTGACGTAAAGATGCCTCATAAGCATCTACTGGTGTTGGTATAAATGATGAGATCGACTAAGCAGGAGCCTTATTACTTAACGACATAACCCCCTTCCTCAATAGGTGCCTGGACGATGATCCGAGTGACGAAGCGATGGATGAAATTTCATTCATCTTCGATGGAAGCAAATCAATAAATTTCTCATATCATCTTTTATTTTGGAAATATCCGGAACAGTAGACATACCCTTTAATTTGTCAAAAAGAGAATTAAAGTTGGATTACACGATCCATTTCTAACAGCAAATGCACATAAATACAACATTAGCACGATAGCTTAAGATTTGAGCCTATTCGGTGGTAAATTAGGCCCTTCAGTTTGAACGTGGGCCTCGTCATAAAACATCGTTCTTCAACAATGCTGTCATTTGAAATCATGCGGTTGTATGTTCGATTATTGCGGTTGTATGTCCCAATTAGCATTTGCTAGTCCAACCGATCGTTCCGCTCCTCTACATTCTTCGCAGCTCTATAGACGTGGTAACTGCAACTCGTGTTCGTTCTATAGTCTCATTTCTCGCTGCCCCATTCTAACCCGGCCGAGACGCCGCATCTGCAATATAAATAATATCCAATTAGAAACGGTTCCCATTAAAATCACAGACTTTTTAAGATTTTTGTCTGCACTATGCTTTAGTGCTAAGACTTTTTTAATTATGTAATTCTATTTGTTTCTATTTCAGGTTAAAAATACGAAGAGCTTCTCAGAATGATACTGGAAATTATACATGTGTGCCAACACTTGCTAAAGCGGCAAGTGTTTTTGTTCATATTATTAATGGTAAGTACATTTTGTATATAAAAGACGTTTCACGACACAAAACATTTTTTATCCAGGTTTCTGAAATAAAACTTGTATGAGGTATGTATATATAGAAGAAACTTAAAGTAGCAAACAATAAAAACAAAAAAACCTGGGCGAACATTAAAAAAAAACAAAGTGTAAGCTCTTGTGGAGCAGAAAAAAGGTATAATTCCTCAACAACAAAAAGTGTTTCTGGTTCTGCTGTAAAAATATGTATTTCTTGTGATTTATTTTCTATTTGCCTGGGTAAAAACACACACAACGATGATTTACTTTAGAAATTTTATTTTTTCTGTTTCGTGGTAACTTGCTGGGCTCACGTTATGGATTATAATTATAATATGTTACATATGGTTTGAGCTATTTATATGTATTTATTGGCAACATTATTTTTATTGGATTTAATTTTACTTTTCTTTTTGTCGTTATACCGGTGGCATTTATTCATTCTTATTATTTTTCACTGTTTAGCTAAAAATAAGAATTGCTCCATATGACAATTTTTATAGACGTTATACCAAGTTACCCATTCTGGCAAGTTTTTTATGGCCCTATTATAATGCTTTTCTGGTTTTGTCTTTAAAGAATGAATATTAAATGTATCAATTCTTAGATATACATATGTACATATAAAAAATTTATGGGGCATATATAGAGTTTCTCAAAGCAACATAAAATTAGTTTGTGATAATTTGTGATACGCAGATGGGAATCATGCAGGGACATTATTGAAGCCATTCCATTTATTTGGGTATGTAATTAGTAAAATTAGTAATTCGTTTTTTTTATTTACATCCCATGGAGGGATTTGGCCACCTCAACGATGCTCCTCCAAATAATTCGATCCACTGCAAGAGAACGCAAAGCACGACGACCGAGTGTTATCAGGTCTCCCTCGACGTCGTTCATCCACCGGGTAGGTGGTCCTACTTTCGTTAGTGCCGACTCTAAGGCATGTTTGGTGGTCCGATTTTGCGAACGAAGAACGCGTCCGAGCCAACTAAGTCTTGCTGATTTTATGAATCCGATGATGTCAATTTTATCGAGATCATTTCTGATCTCGTAATTCATACGCATCCTGTAGGTGGCTCCCTCTTGAATGGGACCGAGAATTATTCGAATTATTTTACGCTCAGTAACATCAAGTTTTTTGATGTTTTGCGCTGCTAGTGTCCAGGACTCGCAACCAATGGTGATAACTGGCTTTATCAGCGCTTTATAGATGTCCAGTTTCACTTTGCGCTATACATATGTGGGGGACTTGAAGACCTTAATGTTGGCGTAAAATGCTCGGTAGTCTGCTGCAATCATCGATGCGATGTCGACGGAGTTTTGCTCACTGATCCTAGATATTTGAACTCTTCAACTTTTTCATACTGTATGTCTCCATAAATAAAATCGCCACGTGGCTGCCTTCTGGCAATCACCATGTATTTGGTCTTCGCTTCATTGATCTGAACACCAATTTTTTGGGCTGTCATTTTCACCGGAAGGAGGACTTCTTTCAGGGAGATTATTTGGCGATCCAGAATGCAAACATCATCAGCGTACGCTAATAAATGGGATTATTTGTAATATAAGCAGCTGCACTAGATTAAGCTGACGAATGACATATTCTAATGATAAGTTGAAGAGAATCTGAGCTATCGGGTCTCCTTGCCGCACTAACATCTGGAGTCTCGCCTCGAGGCCATCCGAAATTTTACCTTTTATTGGCTCCTTACATATTGAGCCATTCATTAAAACGTGACACAAAGAAACCATAATTTTGACGGTATGCCCAGATAGGACAAGACGTTCCATAACGTATTCCTCTTAATTCTGTCGTAGGCCTGCTGGAAGTCTACAAATAAACCGTGCGCAGGAATGTCCTTTTCATAGCATTTTTCTAGCACCATCCTCAAAGCGCAAGTTTGATCGGCTGTGGATCTATTCGGGCGAAAACCGCACCCAAGATCCTCTCGGTATCTGCTGATAACTTTGCCGCGATTACTTTGGACAAGGCCTTGTAGCATGTATTCAGCAAAGCTATACCGCTGTATTTGTTGCAGTTCAACCGTTCTCCTTTTTTATGAAGCGGACAGATAAGAGTTCCACTCTACTGGAATTTCTTCTGTAAACCAAATTACTGATATGAGCTCAAACATGCGGTAAAACAAAAGAGCGCCGCCATATTTGAGCATTTCGATGCAGATAAAATCCTCACCAGGTCATATGTTGAAGGGGGCGGTGGAGTTTATTCGATAGCCGAATGAAAGTCGGTAGCTAGTTCTCTTATGCAGCGATATCTATCTCTCAGGCTAGAATTTTGGATGTTGAGCGCCTGTTGTTCGTGCCATTCTCGTTTCTTTCGTCCGTATAGCCGATTGGAAATTTTCCTTGCAGTCATGTAGACGTTGTGAGATTGTCTGGTACTTTGAGATAGATTTCGTTGACGTGCCTGATATTTCTTCCGAATGGCACCTAGACAATCATCCTCCAACCAAAGATTTTTAGGTATGGATGGAGTTCGGCTTATGGTGGACTTTGAGGCATCGGTTACCGCCATTTTGATGACGTCCCACTGTTCTTGAACGTAGTCAGGAAGTGGTTTATCCTCCAAGATTCCTGACAAAGTATAGTCTCGAAGGCGGTCCTGGTAACTTCGTTGTTCAATGTCGCTGTGTTCCAACAAGTGATTCGCTGAAAACGATGATTGTACGTGGTGGAGAGGAGAAATTTTAATTCAGCAACTACAAGGAAGTGCTCCGAGTCGATATTAACTCCACGTGTGGTTCTGATGTCATTGAGGCTAGAAAAATGCCTTTTGGACAAGAGGATGTGGTTGATTTGGTTGACTGTTGTCCCGTTGTTAGATTTCTATTTGGCTTTGATGGATGCGTTTATGTGGAAAATATGTACTCCGTGGTGCGTGTCCCGTTATTGTTTGCGTTGTTGGGTGCAAGGAGTTTGGGGCGATGGTGCTACGATAAGTACTTCCCGCACTACCAATTTGAGCATTGAAGTCGCCCAAAACAATTTTAATGTCATGTTGCGGAATTTTGCTCAAGACGGTTTCAAGCTCGTCGTAGAAAGCGTCTTAGATTTGTTCCGGCTTCTCCTCAGTAGGAGCATGAACGTTCACAAATGTGACGTTAAAGTGACGACCATGAAACCTGAGTGTACAAATTCGATTGTTGACAAGGATAAAATCAGTCACGAATTGACGGAATCGGTTGCTAATCAAGAAACCAACGCCGAATTCATGATTCATGTTATTGGTGCGGCAGAGAGTTGCCGATTAGTCTTGTTTCCTGCAGCGCTGAGGTCGAGCTTATACTTAGATGCTTGTTCGAAGAGTTGATCGAGGCCCTCCGTTCGATTTAGGCTAAGTATGTTCCATGTTCCAAATTTAAATCGTTGTCCTTATATCGTGTCCGAGGTTGTTGTTGTGAATCCAAAAATATCCGAGCCTCATGTTGAGGTTTTATAACAATAAAATTTGACAGGTGGGGCTGTTAACTCAACGCTAACCCCCTATAGGAGGACCACAGCCCTCACACTTTAGCCTACTCCTGTAACGCTTCTGTTAAACATTTTCATATTTTTCAAGTAGTGGCATGTATACAAGATGGGGATATAGCGATGGTGAAATAAACTCAGAGTTCATTGCCTTTGCTAAAATTTTCAATATTTTCTATTGAAATTACAGATATAAAAGATTTGTATAGCATGAAATTTATATGCGGCGGTGGTCCAGTAAGCAAAGTTAATAACTTTGGATTTATGGATCTAAGTTCGATTGTCGATCGAGCCAAACATTTTTTTATTTAATTTCTCCTGTCACCAATTGATGATGAAATAAAATTACTCAAATCCAACTTAGGTTCTGTTCAAAACTTCAATATTCTCCAAGTAGCAAGCATAAAAGAAGGGTATAGAGCGATAGTGAAATTGTACGACGATGGTCAAATAAGCAGAGGCCATTGCCGTTGTTAAAATGTTCAAGTTTTTATTCAAATGGCAGCTATAAACGATAGGAATATCACTATTTATATGTATGACGGTGGCTCGCTGGTAAAAGAAGATGCCTGATTGGATTGTAATCATGATTAGTTTCAAGCCTCAATATATATTTTTAATTTAATTTGTAATTTGGTCATTTTTAAATCAAAAAGCGATATTTTTAAATTTAATAAGAAATGTCTGGATGCCCGCTAAATTTGTTTACCCTTAATCGAGGTTCGAACACTGCATAACCTCCACGATTCTAAATCCTATGACACCGCTTATTTTACCACCTCACCATTTCCATATATAGATTTGCCGCTATACCCATCCTTTATATTTGCCAATTGAAAGGAGAAATTAATTAAATTAAATTAAAAATTATTTAATGCCAAACCGAGTCTTGAGCTCAAGTTCACAATTCCAAATGCAACGACTCTGCTTACTGGACCACCGGCATATATAAATTTTGTGCTATACAAATCTTTTATGTTTGCCAATTCAATAGAGAAAATTGAAAATTTTAGTAACAGGAATGGACTATGCTTATTTGACCATCACCGTGTATATTTTCATTACGGTCATACACAAGAGATGGCTGTTATTCTTGCAGAAATTGAATGTAGATTTCAACAGACGCTGTGTTGAACCAATTTTATAGTAAAAATTAAATTAAAAAATGATTGGCGCTGACGAGTCCTGAACTCGAATCCACGATTTGTAGAGCATTGACTCTGCTTACTCGATCATCAGCGTATTAAACATTGGTGCTGAACAACGATAGAAATATTTCCAAAAAGGTTATAACCTTCCTTAAATATAATCCGGGGAAATTTAACTATGACCGTGTCATACAATTTAACATACCCCACTCCATGGTAAAACGAATTCTCGTTCAGGAAGGCTATGAGTGCTACCGAGTTATTAAAAAGCCAAAATGTTGAGATAACCAACACTTGTTCGATAAAATATGTGCCAGACTGATACAAAATTTTCACAAAATTTAGTGGATGTGTTTTGATGGATGACGAAACACACATGAAATTGATTTTGAAACACTTCAACACACACAAAAATGTGTGATTTATCCAGCAATTTGCAGTTGTGGAGCCAGGTTTTTGTCACATTTTTCATAACGACGTATTTTGCCGCTAATTCTTCAACACGATTCAGCAATAAAGTTTTGGCCATATAGATCCTTCACACGACCCTAATTCCAACAGAAGCAATAAATTTGCACGAGATTAATCAAATCAATGTTATCTCAAAGAGCACACAGGTTTTCGATGTATCGAAAAATTTTGGGGTATAGTGGAAAGGCTGAAGTGCAAAAGTCACTCCGGCAGTTATACCAGAAATAGGGAGCATCAAACAACATGTGCGTGATTTTATCCGTAAAAACGAAATCTATAGAGGTGATTTGTGATACTTTATTATAATCCGAAATAACATTTCTTGCCATTTAGTTTTTAAAGATTACTTCTTTTAAATGATGGCCGCAACTGAGATGGCTCTTTCTCAAAGTCCAATTTTCGATGAAGCATTCGAGAATATCGAATGGTATTTGGCGAATGACAAGAGTAATGTTGTCTTCCATTGCCTCAAATCTAGCTGGTTTATTCACACAGACTTTGAAATATTGGAAAGAAATTGTTGGCCCTTTCGGCGGATAATACCATTCGGATTCGGCCTCAAACGACAAGGTGTTAATAATCTATACGAAAAATTAATTGGCAAACTAAACAAGAACATTATAAGGGCCACAAATTTATTTATTTTTTAAGCGATTTACTGTCGAAGTAATAGGATTAAGAAATGTTTGTCAACAAGCTAAAATCAAAAGATTTTGGTATATTCTAAATTAAGATGGTTATCTCTAATGCCAGCTATTGAGACAATAATTAAAATGTTTGAATCTCTCAAGTCGTACTTTCCCAGTATTGTATAATGTCCAAAAATCCTAAAGTAGTTTTGGGAAAATGACATGACGGAATTAATATTATATTATGTGCATAGTGAAGCTACAATATTCCACGTTACCGTAAAAAAACAGAAAAGCATAATGTATATGCCGCAGAAGTTTCCATTACACTTAATGAGCCCAAACAACACATCCGATCGCGATCAGAGCAAAGTTTTCTTCCCATAATAGTTGAGGATAAATTAAAAATTACAGAAGAAAGCAACCCAAAAATGAGAAACAAATTTATGAACGAAGTACAAATCTTTTATGGACTATACTCGATAACATAACTAATTGGGATGATGTAGTGGAAACCATAAAATTTTTAAAGGATAATTTAAAAATAGAAATCAATGACAACGAGCTATTTGTAGAAATTAGGCGAGTAATGATTCACGTGAAATTTATCCTAATCCTGTCCTAAAAGCAACAACAACGAGAATTATTTAAATAAGGATATTTTTTTTAAATATCTATACGGATATTTAATCAGAGATCTGCTACTAATGTAACCATAATCAGGAGTCTTCCTCAAAATTGAAACAAGTAACGAATTCTATATATACATATATGTCTGTTCTTGTATTTCAATTTTCTATTTGAAATAAGTATGATTAAAAAAGTAGTAGTTTTTACTAAGATTTAAGCACTTCTTGTCCCCAATCCAATTATAGCCACTTATTAGAAATATACATATATGAAAATATTAAGAGAAATCGATATAATTCAGTTATTAAAACTTCCTACTTTTTTTTGAAGTGTGCTTTAATCGAATATTTTTAAATTCAAATATGTACTACCGACAATTATAGAATTTCTTATATATGTTTCCCATGTTTCTAGGTACATATTCTACTTATTTTGTTTAGATATCAGTAGATCTCTAAGTAACATTAAATTAAATTTAAAAGTGAATCCGGTAAGTTAGTAAATTACCAATTTCTATTAATTTAATAATTCACAATAAAAATATAAAAATTCGTTATAACGAAACTTTTATTTTACCTTGAACACGGCTCACGATACCAAAAAAAAAAATTCTGCTGCACAAAAATTCACCACGAAGTTAGCAGCTATCTGAGTTGAAATATTCTCAACTCGAATAAAATTCCACCAGGGCAGCCATATTAACAAAACTGAAAATTATACTTGTTTTGCTATTTTTTCGTCAATGCGGAATATATTTTGCCTAAAAAAATGTTCCTTTATCAGAAATTCAAAAATAGCAACTTGTTTTGTTGCTTATTTATTTGGAAATAAACAAAGAATTGCCATTTTGAGTATATAGTTAAACAAAAGTTTTCACTCAAAAGTCATAATATTTTCGATATTTACAAAGGCTATACTGATTAAATTATATTTCGAGTAGTGAATATTTCAACTCATACATAGCTAACTTCGTGGTGAATTTTTGTGCATCAGAATTTTTATTTTTTGTATCATGTACGCACCTTCACAAGTTCACACTCACACAAATGCATAATAATTGGTTGTTGTTGCTTATAGGACAGATTTAGGACATATTTCACATACGTGACTAATGCACAGATGAAATAAGGCACAATTGAAATGAAGAAGAAGCAGATCCTGGTTTAATCGTTGGATGGAAGTATTCGGCCATTTTAAACAAAAATAGATTACAAAAACTGAAATCTTTTGGTTGAAGCCGCCTTATGTTTACCCAGAACTAATGCTAGAATTTGTTTTATTAATAAATTACTTCTGGGCAGAGGATAAATCTAGAATGCAAGGAGTACAGTCTCATCCGTCTTAATGGTAAAATATAATTTGAGAGATTATAATTGCTCATCGTGTGCAGAATTATAGGAAAAAGAAGAAACATTATTAAAATAAATACATTCCGTCGAGAAATATAGTAGTAGTAAACACTAAATTGGCCCCTGTGGTCGGGGGGCACTCACATGTCTCGTAAATCTAAATTGCACGAACATGTTTCCCAAGAATGCCACCACAGTATCCTTTGATTGTCGTAGGAGGCGACTAAACTGTTTATAAAGTCAACAAAAAGAAAAATGGATACCGCCAAAACAAGACCGGAACCCCGCTCAAGTACCCGGACACGAGATTTAGGATCGGTCCGTACTCCCGACACGAAATTGCGACCGATAATGGTGAGAGAATGATGTACTTTGCGGTTGCTCATGATCTTAGAGTAGCAAGCACATTCTTCCCTCACAAACACATATATCTAGAGACATGGACACATCCTCGCGGAACTTCCCGCAGCCAAATTGACCAGGTGTTAGTTTCTAAAGGATGGGCTCAGGTTGTGCAGGATGTGAGAACTTATCGGTCAGCAACTAAATACGCAGGCAGCGATCATCATTTGGTCGCTGCAAAGCTACGGTGGAAGTTTTCGTACAAGTCTGGGAACACAGCGAAACGCATGGTACGTTTCGACTGTAAAGGTCTGATAAATGAAGATCAAAAGAAACGATATCAGGATCTTGTCAGCGACCACATTGATGACGCTAATTACCAGTCTGACTGCGTGAACTCTGTCTGGGAGGTACTGAAAACTTCGGTTGTCAGTGCAGCTCAACAGACTTTAGGTATAGTGAAAGTCAGACCCAAGAATGATTGGTTTGATGACGAGTGTCGTCTTGCAGTTGAGCAACAAAATATAGCCCATAATGAAGTGCAACAACGTCTCACAATCGCGAGGAAAAACAAGGCTGCTCTTGCAAGAAGGGCAGCTAAGCGGATTTGTGGACGGAAGAAGCGAGAATGGTGGAAGGCCAAGGTTCTGAAAGTACAACAACTCAGCAATGAGCGCAGTTCGCGTAATTTCTTTAAAGGAATTACTGGACTGCACCATACTTTCAGGCCTACGTCAACCGCCATTCTGGACCGGGATGGAAACCTCTGTGTCAACATCGACGCAATACTTGACGCATGGGGTGGACACTGACCTTCTTGATGTCCATCATGCGTCACAGACTGTTGTTGAGCCACCTCTAATACAGACTGCGGAGATTTGCACTGAGAAGACATGCCATGAGGAATTCACTAAAGCCATGCAGAGATTGAAGCGATACCGCTCACCTGGAGTGAACTGCATTAATTCAGAGCTCTTGATATTCAAAGGGGATACTTTGTGGAACTGTCTTTTCGACCTTATTCGATTAGTATGGCGAACCACAGTTATGCCTGACGAATGGAAAGTGGCCGCGATATGCCCCATCTTCAAGAAGGGAGAACGCTTGAAGTGTGGGAATTATCGCGGTATAGCTCTCCTTTGCACAGCATACAAGTTACTGTCATACATTGTATTGGATAGAATCACTCCTCTAGCGGAGGGCTTAGTTGGTGACTATCAAGGAGGATTCCGAATCGATCAGTCACCGATCAGGTCTTTTCGCTGCGGATGATTCTATCTAAATATTATGAGACATCGCTCCCCGTACATCAGGTGTTCCTGGATTTCCGGCAGGCCTATGACTCGATCAATCGAGAGAGTTTATGGTCTGCCCTGGAATACCAACATGCCAACAAAACTGGTACGACTATGTAGGATGACAGTGACCCAGTCTCAATGCTGTGTTAAAGTTGAGAACAGGCTATCGACAATTTTTGCAGTTTACTCGGGTGTTCGGCAGGGAGATGCTCTGTCCCCGATACTCTTTAATCTCATGTTGGACTCTTTCGTCAAACTGAAACACTGCAGCGTAACATCTTATATCACCAGTCCAATCAGGTGCTTGCATATGCAGATGACATAAGCGTGATTGGACTGAATAAGAACGGAGTGAAAGAAATAATTGATCCACTTGTAAAGTTTTCAGCTTCAGTTGAACTTCAGATCAATGAGTCCAAAACGAAATACCTGATCTCTGGTTTTAGGGACAATGGCACACCAGATTTTAGTAGTGGCCGCCACACGTTTGAGGGAGTGAGGAGGTTCAAGTATTTGGGTTCTGTTATCACTCACGATAACAGTGTGGGTGAGGATATTAAAGTGCGGCTGGCAGCTGGTAGTAGTTCTTTGTATCCTCTAAAGCCACTGCTAAAATCTAAACACTTATCAAGTGTCGTGAAGCTGAAGCTTTGATCAAAGCGTTGATCAGGCCCGTTGTTATGTTTGGATGTGAAAGTTGGGCGCTGACGGATGAGTACGAGAGATGGCTCCTAACATTTGAGAGAAGAGTCATGCGTGTGATTTACGGCCCAAAACGCGAAATAGATGGTACCTACCGAGCTCTGTACAATATCGAGATCAGAGATCTGATGATGATCCCCGATATTGTACATGAAGTAAGCTCTCAGCGAGTACGCTGGCTCGGGCGCGTTCTGCGTGCTGATCCGGAACGAATTGTGCAGCGATCTCTGAAAGGAGAGCCACCATATGGTAGGCGCAGAGGTCGTTGCAGGCGACGATGGCTCCACGGTGTAGAGAACGACTTGGCCTCTTCAGATTGTCTTAGACAGTATGAAGACCAGCTCGGGATCGAAACCGTTGGAGCCAAATTGTTGATTCAGTAAGGGGCCAGTAAGGGGCCAGTAATGGCCTTTAAAACTGTTTAAAAAAAGGAAACACTAAATCATAAAAATTAAGGAATGCTTTCAAATTTATTGAATTGCTTTATCTTTTTAACTTTTTTTTAAAGTTTAAATTTTTGTTTTTTATTTGATTAATTAGAGCAATGAATTTCTTCATTACAATAAATTACAACAAGGTAACAAAAAAAATGTTTTCATTCATAAATATATTTTGAAACCCATAAAGTGATGATTCTAAAAATTTTTAGAAAAGTGAGATACTAAGTTCTCGTATATACGCGTTTTTGATTTCAGAAATGTGGTCACCTTATATTAACCAAATAAATGTGTTCTCACTATAGTTAGCTAAGCCCCACCCAGTGGTACAAAAACATTTCTCAAGTTGTATCCCGGTTCAATAAATTTTTTAATTAATTTCAACACAACTTTTAAAACTAATTTTTCATTTTTCTGTTTTTTTTTGTAGGTGAACATCCCGCTGCAATGCAACATAATAATAATCAATCGAGTGTAACCATAAAAAAATTATCTAATTTAAATATAATTATGTTAGTAAATTTAATAGTTTTAATATTAATAAATTATAATTATTTAATAACACAATCATTAGACTTAAGTTAAAATTCTAAGCAATAAGCAAACAAAAAAAATTTATTTACGTATTAAAAAAAAAAAAAATCTCGTTTTATTAAGAAATAATTTTAATTATCTTTATGTAAATAAAATGTGTAAATTAAACTATAATTTATATTTTTAATATAAGACTGAAACTTTTGTGATTAATTAAATAAAAAAAAATCTTATAAAATAAGGACAAAATTAAATAGAATAATTTACAAATTATATACATACTCGTATATACATATATATATATATATATATATATATATATATATATATATATATATATATAAATATATATATATATATATATATATATATATATATATATATATATATATATATATATATACATATATATATATATATATATACATATATATATATATATATATATATATATATATATATATATATATATATATATATATATATATATATAATACCAATAAATAAAGTAAAACTAATTTGCTCATGAAAATCAATTTTTAATTAATAAAAATATAAAATGTAAAATTAAAATAAATTAAATAATCGTATTTCATTTTTAATTTGAAAATTAAAATTGTAATATATACAGAACTTTATAAAAAAAAATTAAAATAAATAAAATAGGATCTAGCATAAAATTATATATTTACATACATTACATATAAACATACACACAAGCACACTCATAAATATTAATTAAAATAGAAATAAAAATAAGAAAATTATTAATTAGTAATTATAATTATATTATATAAATCATAATGTAGGTAAAATTTAAAAATGATTATAAATAAAATTGAATAATAATAAATTTAATGTTTTCATCCAAAGCACCAAATTCTTCAGTATATTTCTCTGGAAATATTATTATTATTATTAAAGTTGGCTGGAACCCAAGCAAGTTCTGCACTAAATGTCACTCTGGGCCCATGGTGCAAACCGACGATTCTATCACAATTCGCAAATGCGCTCGGCTGCTCTGGCAAACTGTAACAGCTTAAACCAGAGTAGGGATGACAATTGACCTACATTTAAAGATCTATATGATTAAGAAATCGGGACCTAACTACCTCGAAAGCGAGACAGTCACAAACAAAGTGAATACCGCCATCGTCAGTTCACGTCAATTACATACACAAGGAATCTTGAACAAGTCCCATTCTGTGTAAGTGGAGTTTAAAACGGCCATGGCCGGACAGAATAGCGACCAGAACTCTCAGTTGGTCTTTTTGAGCATCAGATCAGGTTCACAAATGAAGTACTGAGCCACTCGGCATGTAGTGGAAGCTAGCCAATTACACTTAGCCTGCAAAAACATGTAGTTCTTAATAGCTTTCTTACCACAATTAGAGATCAGGAGCACTGCCGGTTCAGGAGCCGGAACCCACATAACCCTGACACGATTATTAGATCAAAGAACGTTAATAAAACTCACAGTCCTTGACTAGTTTGGAAGTGATCATAGGATTTCGTAATGAATTGAGCAGAGATTTACTATCACTGCAGAGAATAATGCCCTTTCCGGAATCAGCTCCGCTTGGAATACCGTGCAGTTCCGGCCTATAGACTCCCTCATGATCGTAGGTCATGTGCGGGACAATAGGTTCCGAAAACTGCATCAAAATTAGAGTGAGACCCGTCAGCGAAAAACACGACCGACTGATCGATGAAAATCCGGATCATTTTGATGCATTTGAAGGACCCAATCAGCGAAGACGACGTTTATGGTGATCGACCGGCTTGAGTTCTTGTGTTAACTGAACTTTAAAAACCTTAACACCTAAGTCTTTATACAAAATACGGTGCAATGTCGTTTGTGGAATGTCTAATTTCAAAGATCGACGAGGAATTAACAAACCTGGGTTTTCTTCAACACTACGAGGTACAGCAGCAATATTCTCAGTTGTTCTTGTGCGACGCACACGGTTTCGATTCTTGACATCACTAACTTGTCCCAACAGCTCAAAATTTTCTACCAGTTTCACTATTGCCGGCTGAGAAGGTGCTTTACGTCGACCAAAAAGTGCTTTAGTTTTAAACTGTGATTGTAAAATTTTCACCATTTTTGTAGTGATTTTTAACAATTTTCATGCGTTGTTGAAGCGTGTATATCGTATCATTTTTAGTAAGTTTTTACTTGTCAAATGTCAAAAGATGACAGCTTCAAAATTGAAAGCGGCCCAAATAGAAGGCTATTCAAAATGAAACATTTTATTGGAAAACCCTATACATATGTTTGGATCGACCTTTTGAAAATTTATACGTTGATATGTACACTCTGATCTATTAAAAGTATTTAACGATCCAACTCCGGATAGTTTCGATTCGAAATATCTGATTACACGCTAACAACCATATTTTCCGTAGTCCATTTTAGATATATGTTCGATAGTTTTCAGTCTATATGATTGTTTATGGGCTAGAGCTCCGATCTTAATTCTTTTATTTACTTACAATTTGCTAAGATAAAATTTTAAAACATAGATTCCATAAATAGTCATAATTAAGAGCGTTACACGCTTCAATACACCGCAGGCGAAAGGCAGTAATTTAGTGTAGTATTTAAAATAAGGCTGCCAGACGTGCAGCATATATACTGTGACCCGAAAGATGGTGAACTATACCTGATCAGGTTGAAGTCAGGGGAAACGCTGATGGAGGATCATAGCAGTTCTGACGTGCAAATCGACGTTATATTACGGCGCCAAAATTCATGACTCATTCAGATACCATCTGAAAGGTAAAGATAATATCTAACGTGTATCTAACAAAAATTCTTATAAAAAGTTCTGCTAGTTAATAAAATTACGGCAGAAAAATTCTCTTTATCTATAGTGCTGGCCCTGGTGGTGAGTAGAAAAAATACATTTTTCTGCTGAGGAAATTCTCCTATTTTATACAGCATGGGAATACGAGTTGGGAAACTAAGAAAACAGAAATGTAACCGCTTTGAAGTTATCCCAGACTTACATTCCGGGAAAATTTAAATTAATCTCTAACAACAGAAGCGTAAAAACCCTATCCTTCACTTTTTTTAAATATATAATTTATACAGTTGGTTCATCACAAGATTTTTCTCATCCCAGGGTCTTAAACTCACTAGCCATATGAGAAAATATCCGATAACTAACCGTTTCCTAACTTTGGGAGCTTTGAAACTCAGAGAAATTTTATTTTTGAATAATCGTAATTAAACATGCATTGTGCGGGAACTTGGAAATTTGAAGCGCCTATATCCAATCCTCTTCATGGATGTGTTAGACTTTGTTTATTTGATGTTTTATTATTTTTTTTAAACGTAGTCCTTGTAAATTGTAATAAAATTCCGAAACGCCCGTTTTTACTCGCGATTTAAAATTTATAACCATATTTAACTTTATTCAAAACCACTTGCAAAAATGATTTTTCATCTCCGGAATACGATCAGTAATTAAATTGACAACATCTGTAGGACCACAACCGCTTTGTTAGAATGTAGAACTCACGGGCCGACTCCATCTTTCATGTCAGTACACAGACTCTGACATATGGAGCATATGTAGTATGCTGATGGCTAATTACAAATGCCCAATGACGGGATATCCGTGTACAAAAAAGCGCTACCATTCAGCTATCGAATCTCAAATCTCTAATAAATATACATACATATGTATATGTATATATGTATACGTATATATATAGTGTTGGTGTTTTTAATTTTAGATGTTTTGTTAAATTATAACGCTCGACCCCAAATTTATCAAGCGACTGTGAGTAATTTGTAAAAACTACTGCCATGACATCTATGGCATGAAAAATTATCTAATGGGTATGTGGTTACACCTAGTGGTGAATAGTAATACTAGTAATACTATATTATGTGTAGTTAACTGCACAACCGACTGCAATTATTTAAGAATGATTATGTTTTGTTTAATGTACAAAAGATGGCACCTATTGTTATTAACAGGCCGTACAGCGTGGTCCAAACAAAGTGCATTTATTTTGCTAGAAAATGGTTAAATCTCCTGCCATGCCCATTTATGAAAGGAATAAACTAGAAAATTGGCTGTCCTTCTTAATGCAGCATATAAATAATGTAAAGAAACCAATTTAAATTGTTAAAGTATCTTCGAACCAGACCTGAGCCGTACAGGGCTGCGATGGAGCAACTTAATGTACACTTTTGATGTAAGGATGAACCAAAATTAGCCCTTTAACTGGTCACATTGCAGAATGCTAAAATATTAGAGGTAGAGCTTTATCTCGTTGGGCGATTTTATTTTTTCAAACTTGTTCGATGAACATATGTTTGAATCGAAAATTTGAAAATTGGTATTTTAATATATACACTCTGATCTATTAAATTTTTTTAACGATCCAACCCCAAATAGTTTCGATTCGAAATATCTGATTAGATGCTAGCAACAATATTTTCCGCCGTCCAGATTGGCTCTAGCCTGGTCAAGAAAATATTGAACCATAAAATATTGTTAATATATCCGATAGTTTTCAGTCTATTATTATTTTTAGCCTGCAGCTCCGATCTAAACTCTTTATATTCTGTGGTAAAATTTCAAATTATAGATACTATATAATCTGCATAATTTTATACATACAAAATGTAATTATGGTAAGCGCCAACGTAGATACATAATTTCTTTACATCTCTTCGACCATGAAATTGGATGACAACTAAGGCAATCATACCATATCGTTGAGAATTTCGGATAAATTCCGTTAAAAGTGAACTTTTAACTTTTAACTAAGTTGAAATTGATGTTTGAGTCTCCCCTCACTCGAAAGTGTAACCCTTCTCTAGAAATAAAAGGAGTCCTACGTCAAAAATAATTGTAATGGACCATTATTTTTCTCTAATTTTTGTTTTATTTTGCGATCAATTGGAAAAGTAATATTAAAACATGCAGTATCTCAGCAATATATTGCCCTCCAAGATACAATCTCAAACAAGTAGATTATACTAATCTTCTGAAAACGCTAGGAAGTGTCTTTTTAGTTGGAGGTGACTATAATGCAAAAAATACATATTGGGGATCTCGGTTAACGACCGCTAAAGGAAAAGAACTGTTTGCAGCAGGCAAACAACTAAAATGCGAGTTTCACTCAGGCGGTACACCAACCTATTGGCCTACGGATACCAGTAAGATTCCAGACCTTATAGACTTCTTTATTACAAAAGGGATTTCAGATAATTATATCCATATAGAGTGAAACAGATAATTATATCCATAACAGTGAAAGTCTATCATCAGATCATTCACCAGTTATTATGATACTTAGCCAAACAATTATTTTGAAAGAGAGCAACCCGAAATTAACGAGCTTCAAAACCAATTGGGATCTCTTCCAAACACAGTTAACAGAAAGAATTAGTCTGCAGAACCCAATTCAGGGACCAGTCCAAATAGAAGATGAATTAGATAAGTTCATCCATAATATCCAATATGCTGCGTGGGAAAGCACTCCAAATAATAGGCAGGAAATGAAGCGCAATGCTAGCTATCCAGAGGAAGTGAGAGAACTTCTTAAAAATAAAAGAATAGCACGGAAGAATTGGCAAAAACATCGAAATGCTGAAAATAAAAGAGTATTTAATCATTTGTGTAACAAATTAAAATACCTTATAAAAGACATTAAAAATCAATCAGTTAATAAATACCTCAGCACTCCAACTGGGCAAAAAGATACTGATTATTCATTATGGAAAGCAACTAAGAATATTAAAAGACCTAAACTTCAGATTCCTCCAATTAAAAATAATGAAAATTGGGCTCGAAATGCTAAACAAAAAGCAGATTTGTTTGCAAATCACCTTGAAGAAACATTCCAACCTTATCCAAAACAAACGGAAGAGGAAAATATTACACCAATAAATAAACAGGATGAAGTAAATATTACACCTGTAACATTGAAAGAACTAAAATGGGAAATCAAGAATAATCTGAATGCGTATAAGGCTCCAGGATATGATCTTATAACAGGTCAGATAATAAAACTGTTACCGGAGAAAGCGTTGAGGAAACTAGTGCATATAATTAATGCAGCATTTCGACTAAGATATGTACCAAGGCAATGGAAAGTTGCAGAAGTAATTATGATACTTAAACCGAACAAACCTCCGCATGATAAAGCTTCATATAGGCCAATTTCTCTGCTACCAACATTATTGAAACTATTTGAAAAAGTTCTTCTTAAAAGACTAAAACCAATTATCGAAGAAAGGAATCTTATCCCTTCACATCAGTTTGGATTTAGGGAAAAACATTCTACGATAGAGAAGTACATCGAATTACTGATGTAATCGAGAAATCACTAGAAAGCAAACAAATATGCTCAACTATATTCCTTGATGTAGCGCAAACATTTGACAAGGTATGGCACCAGGGGCTAGAATTCAAACTTCATCGAGATCTTCCGGAACAATTTTTTCAAATTTTAAAATCATACATATCAGAGAAGCACTTCCGAGTAAAGTATGAGAATGAGTACTCCCAACTAAAAAGAATAACAGCCGGAGTACCACAAGGGAGTGTTCTTGGGCCAATCCTATATCTCCTATATACTAGAGATATACCAACTACAGAAGAAACAATGGCGACTTTTGCCGATGACACGGCAATACTTGCAACAGCAAAGAACATCAATGACTCCACTAGTAAATTACAGAGGGCTACTAACCTGATATGTAATTGGACAAAGAAATGGCGAATTAAATTAAATGAAGCAAAATCAATCCAAGTGAACTTTACAAATCAAAAAGTTAACCATATACCAATAATGATAAACTCAATAGTAGTACCCCATGCAAACACTGCCAAATATCTTGGTATGACTTTAGATGCTAAGCTTAGATGGAAGGAACACATAAAAAAGAAGAGAGAAGAACTAAACATAAAATTTAGAAAAATGCACTGGCTCCTAGGGAGACAATCTGAACTAGCGATCCATAACAAACTGCTGTTGTACAAACAAATTCTGAAGCCTGTATGGACATATGGTAGCCAACTCTGGGGATGTGCCAAGAAGACAAATATCAAAATCATACAAACAGTTCAAAATAAAATCCTACGATGTATTGTTAATGCACCGTGATACATTCGAAACGACAACCTCCATCGAGATCTCAAGATTGAGCTTGTCGCGGATGAAATTAAGCATCATGCAACAAAACACCTACAACGTCTGCACCAGCATCAAAATCTGGACATACGCTGTATGCTGACTACATCTTCAACAAGAAGACTGCAAAGAACCAAACCACTGGACTTATCGCGACCAGGAGGTCAGTAGACTTACTGTGGCGAAAAATCTGAGGGAGGAGTTACACTAAAATAGGGATAATCACTTGATTACGCCGACTATTCAAAATACTGTATTATGCAATGTAAATTACTAAATGGGTACAAGACTCAGTCGTAATATAAATAAAAAAAAAAAAAAAAAGAATTAAAAAAAAAAAAAAAAAAATTGGAAAAGGCTATGGACCAAAAATGTGTCTATGCCACGTCCTTTTAAAAAACAAAAAATGAATACTAAGGATAAAAATCGAATCAAAAATATTTTGTTTCTTCAGTTAAAAATTGTTTGCTTACTATCTCAATCGAGTATCTTCACTATCTACCTCAATGTGTTCGACATAAAGTTTAGGCTCGATGAATAATAACTGCTGCAATCTCTTGGTTAATAATCCATAGAAAATTAATTTTAAATGGCTTTGTGTTGAAATAATCTATATTGCTGAATGGATGGCAATAATTACAATTCCTGTCTTCTTTTGTTAACTATAGTCAAAACAAAGTTTCATAAAGTTTTAGTACTACGATTCAACGTTAGATGAATGAAATGCCTCAAATTGTTTTCTGAGGTGGCCCTGAAGTTATTGTACAGTTAATTTTATTATTATTATTATTACCACTAGATAACACCAGCGACACATTTGTAGATACCTGATAATTAAACTATTGTGCTTCAGAGGAAGAACTCAATTAATGCATTTCATTATAGTTATAGGTTTATCGGTAGTTAAAAGTTTAATAGGGCAGGTCATTTGGTGTGTTTTATCTAATACAATAACGACTAATGGACCGCTTACCAAGACCAGGGCTGTGGAGTCTGAAAAAAAATATTTGGCTCCAGCTCCAGAAATTAATAGATTCACATAAAAATGCAACTCTGGCTCCGCCTCCTGCTCCGTCTTCAACTACCTCGTTTTAAAATTTATAATTTTTTTTCCATACGTTTAGTTCCATAGTCTTTTGAAACTGTAAAATACAATTTCTATTTCAATGTTATCTTCAATGTTTGATTGTTTGTTTCTCTCATCTTAAGTTTAGATCTATTTTGAGTGCGTTATATACTTGTTATATTCTCTCTAATTATTTATGTATAAGTAAGTGATTAAGAATTACGCTCTGTGGAGATGAGCAAAATAGAAAAAAATCGAAGTCAGTCGATTTTCTAGAGCTCCGGCTTCTTAAAAATACGAAATACGATTCTAAAGCTCTGAGCAAGACTAATTTTGGTCGTTTTGGCGCAACTTGCTTTGCTTCGCTACATGTGAGATGTGCTCATTCAGTTTAATACAGAAGAGTCCAGCTCCTACTTTGCCTAACTTGGAGCCGTTCCTTCAAGATTCTCTTGATGGAGAAATGGTCCGGAAACCGAAGCATAAAATTGGTGTAATGTAATCGAGATTCGTCAGTTTCCTTCTTAGCAATTTATTTATCATCGAGTAGCTGGTCTGAAGACATTTACACTGAGAATGAGACGTATTGCCCGTCATCTGCTAACTAAATATATCGACCGGTAGAAGGCGAAACATGAATCCTAATGCCCAAGTAGATGTCGTCCTCCAGTAATACGGTCTGTATATGCATATCATCGATCATATTCCTGTATGTTACCTTCTCAAGAGCTGACACCACTCCATACATAAGTCCTAATAAGTGCTAATGCTACGGTATTGGTACCAGTTCCGGCTTCAAATGACAAAGGTTTCGAAGAGATTTAGATGATTTGATAACCACCAACGGAGGAAAAACTAGTGACTGAAGGTGAAATATGCATAGGACCGTGACCCACCGGATTAAGAATGGGCGTCGATTAAAACCAAAAATGGTATATTTAGAACGATTAGCACTCTACAGAAGCGGTTAGTTGTATCCTGTTCGAAACTACCTCATTTACTGTACTAAAGAAGTGTCTAGAGTCTAGACTGTTCTACGAATATACTAGAATATTCTAGTAGTCAATATTAAGTATAAATAATACGAGAAAAAGTAGAACAGGGTTAATTAATTGTGATTAAGAAACAACAGAGCTAAAATCGGGTAACTATGATTATTGTGAAATAAAGTAAAGTAAGTTGAATTAAGTGTAAGTTTATTGTGGAATAGTTTTGCGATAACTAAAGTCACTAGTGTTATATAGTATCCAAATTACTTGTTTTATTCACAATCCAGCGGTCGGACCAAGATTGACAAGGTAAAAAAGTAGCTAATGTACGTATGATTGTAAATTATATTTTAATGCAGCAAAAATCATAGAAGACCACGGAAGGCACGTAGGAGACAACTTCAAATTTATTTTTTATTTAAATAGCAAAACATATATAACATAATATTTTTAGTGATGCATTAATTTTGTTCACGATTTTATTATTAAAACTATTTTATTTTTTATTGATTATCATGGCATGACGGTTGATTAATTTCTACAAAACGTCGAGTTTTAGAGAAAAATTCAAAAACACATGTTTTGAAACGCAATAATATATTGATGATTTGAAAAATATTAATTAAATATTTTATTCCAATCAATTTATTTTTATAGCGATCAAAGTGTATATTTTTTGATACGACATAGAACCAATATGACTTTATAACAAACTTTTTATGTTCCCTTCGAAAAACAATATTTTGAATTAGGTAATAATTTTCACTTGGAAATGAATGAACATTTAAATATACCTACATAAATTTAAAACAAAAAAAAACTAGTTATGTTGATAGCAACTAACTATTCAAGCGATTTATTTTCAAATGTAGCGCAATTTGAAATTTAAAAAATTGAAATTTCTTATAGGACAGAGTTATGGAATTTTAAATAAAAAAAATGCAATGCACCAGAAAAATTAAGAACAGTAAATTTTATTAATTAATAACGTTATAATTTTAAATTTTTTAGTCTAGCTAAATGGATTTTATATTACTCCAAAAATTTACCAAAAATTAAAGTTTCAAAAGTGAGTTTTTATTCGATTTAATTTGCAAACGTTTATTTTTAAAAAGCACGATAAAAATACATACATACATAATTAGAATGTAAACATTTTGATGAATACATTATTATTTCATAATATGTATTTATATTGTAAATAATTCAATGGTGAAATTGTTGTAACATGTTAAAAACAGTAATAATCATCGAAAGCATCAACAAATCGGTATGTCGTGTCGATTGTCGAATGTTGCAAGAGAATAAGACTAACCTCGGCATAATATCACATACATAATAAAATCATCCAATTAACATTGCGTTAAAGGTAATCTTACCTTCGTATTGTATTATGTGGTATTATTCCAAAATATGTTAACCCTTATTGAAAATATTATTAATTTATATTCCCATTTTTTCGGTGTTACAATATTCCACCAGAATTATTTTATATCCTGCCTTGATTCAAAAGAAAAAAATCGGAATAAAATTTAAACAATTTTTTAAAAATACTATATAATAAAAAACGATGATCACAGAATAAGTTTAAACTTTTTAAGTAATAGTTCAGTTTACATGAATTTATTTTTTAAATTTTTAAGCGTTAAATTAGTAAATATTCTAAATGCTTAGTAAGAAAATTAATAACGTTATATAATTTTAAAGGTTTTCTTTAATATTATAAATTTGTAATTCTAAAATAAATTAATATAAAATATAAAAATGAATATAATAAAATTAAAAAAATTACGTCAATTTTAATATCGCTATAGTTGAGGGATAAACTGGAAATTCGTAAGAATAATAATTGGGAACTTAAATATTAAATATTTCTCATTTAATTTTTATAATATTGCAATAAAAATTCACAAATTCGAAAAAAAAATCATGTTTTATAACAAATAAATTCATTTAATGGAAAAAACCAAAATAAAAAAAGCTGATAAATAAAATATAAATGATTGTGAATTTTTCTTTCATTTTAATTGATGCAATAAATATCAATATAAATAAAACATCAGAACTTAAAATTAGAGAGCATCTGCATCATGTCATATTTACTCCAAGAGCGCGGCTTGAATATTCATAAACTATATAACTTATTGAAACGGCTGGTAGAACTTTTATGAAATTCGGCGTTATTCCGCGATAAAGACCTGTTATACCTTCAGTTCTTACAATATTTTGAAATGTTCCTACCATTGTATATTCGGGTTTTTTTAATTGAGTAGCAGCAGTAATGACTAGAAATGACACAAAAATAAATTTATAAATAATTTTGTTTTATTGATGAATTTAAATCAAGTTAAGATCCTTACCCTGCGCTTGTAACCTTGTTCTAACTAATGCTAATGGATAAGAACAAACTTGGCCTAATGTACTCGATGCGCTACCACAAGCTAGTAACAATAGAAAGCTTGGCTGTTCTGTCTGATGGTGTTCTAAATACGTCTTTTTAAGCGTTTCATAAACCGCTAGATCAATACCCGCATATGGAATAATCCCCAACATATTTGGAATGTAACCACGATAAAAACTACGTATTCCCTCTGATAGATATATTTTATAGGCGGCATCTAATATACCAGAATATTGGCCAGTTTTTCTTAATGCTAATCTTGTTTTTAATACTTCTAATGGATAAATAGCTGTTTGACTGACACCACCTGCACAAGCGCCCGCTACAAATCTTTCATATATCGACATATTTCTTTTTTCATTTCCACGTATTAGTCTTTTCACTTGCTCGTATGCCGCAAATTTTATTGCACTTTCTGGAGCTATTTTCATTACATTTATACCATTACCACGCCATAAACTCTGAACACCGCCTTCTTTTAACATATATTTTAAACATTCTGAGATTCTCTGTTTTGATTTATTTACCTGTATTAAAAATAAATTTAAAAATTATTATTCAGTACCATCATTTAATTATAAATATAGTTGTATTTATACCTGTAGGAACACTTTTAGACGATCTAACGGTGCTGTACATGTTCTTGACACGGCTCCAGCAACACCGCCAGCAGCAAGATGTCGCCACCACATTCCAGTTTGCATTTCACTTGGCGTAAAATCATCAGGTACATTTAAATCTTCCCCAATATCTAAATACTAGAATTTTTATAAAATGAAAATAAACAAAAATTCAATTAATCTATCCTTCGACACAGTCATACTCATATATTTACAATACATTTCGTCTATTAATGGAAAGGTGTCATTGATGATTGGTAAATATATCGAAATAATTTTAGCATGCAAATTAAACCTAATTTAATGTGTAAATTAAATGAAACATATTACGATAAAATTAAATCATGTGCTTGGTCATTCACAAAATGTTAATAATTTTGGAAAGACAAAAATTAGAGGCAGCCACGATAAGTACGATTAATTTAGCGCAAATTAACAAGTTAAACAATTATAACAAGAACGTAAAATTAAACATTTTAAACATTTATTTGCGTATAAAATAATCGGTATTTCGATCCACGTTGCAAAAAATCTTTTCAAAATATGTTCAATTTCTAATTCTAACAAACTTTGTACATCACAAGGAATATTTTTGATGAATTTCACAAATTAAACAAAACGATTGTTAGTCAAAATAAAACAATACTATTTTACGTAACACTTTATCGACAATAAGTTAAAATCTAATAACTAATAGCTCTAGTTATACAATGAAAAGATGTGGTATTTTTACCTACTAGGACATCAGTATGTTCATATTGATTTATTAGAAATTCGTCACTTTCTTCCATTTCGTTACTATTTTTTTTAATAAATCCAAGTAATTTATAAATTTTCTTAGTAAAAGGCAAAAATTTTACTATACTACCGACCGAAGACAAGAAAAAATTGCACTAACATGTAATCGAAAATTCTACTTTGCGTTGTCTTTTAAGCTAAAAATAAATAAAACTTATACTCATTTTCACGGATGAATTTTTATTTTTATTTTCATTTTTGTAAGGTTGTTTCGTGACAATATTAAATTCAAAATAAAATTACATATTTTATTAATTTTAAAATTCATTTCATTATACAAATAATGTCAAAATTTGTGAAGTGTTTAAAACTGGGAATCTAATTTTATTCATTGCCCGCGAACTACCATTTGATTCATAGAAAATTTAATTTTTATTATATAATGTTGTGTATGACAAATAATGTGTTATGTTGGAAATATATATATGTAATTTTTAAA
This sequence comes from Tipula unca, assembly GCA_951394425.1. Lineage (NCBI taxonomy): Eukaryota > Metazoa > Arthropoda > Insecta > Diptera > Tipulidae > Tipula > Tipula unca. Next base: position 94,862,787 of record OX596382.1, read on the forward strand.
AATCGGGGTAAAGAGATAAGTGATTCTTGAAAAAAAAAAAATATCATTTACGAATATTCTTAATGTATTGAATATTTACTAAATGATCCAGAAAGAACATAGGCAGAATATTGGCAATATTTATTCAGCTGTATCTACGAAAATCATAAATAAACTTTACAATTTGGAAACAAAGAAAAAAACAAATGTTTTTTTAGATTCAAATATGAAGTAATATAGTCACTCGATAGATGTCTGAATCTCAGCCTATCCAGTAATAATTTAAAACTCTAATAAACGAAAAGAATATTTCCAAATACCTTTCTTCATTCATTTTAAATAATGAATTAATTATTAATTTTATAAACGAGTTACTCAATTGTCTATTAGTTTAATCTTTTAAACGTTATCAAAATTTAATTACAAAAATATTTGAAAAGATTAGATAGCTACAACCTTTTATTGTCTGTATTCAGAAACACGGGACTTTAATTGTGGGTGTGAAGCATATAATTTTATTAATGCAATAGTGTATAAAATCTAAATTTGATATTATTGGATTAAGAAATTAGAATTTTCTATAATAATCACAAAAACATTGTAGATATGAATGTAGACAGGGCATGACTTGTATAATTCAAACATCCCATTTCTATGACTCAATTTTGTTTTAATATTTTAAAATTAATTTATGTTATCGTTCGAGTATAACAATTTAAAAAAACGATTAACTTTGCCAAACTGAATTTGGAAAAAATAAAGGACGTGAACTAATAATTTGACCCACTAACTAGGTATGTATGTATTCAATAAACTAATTATTTTCTAAGAAAAAAACGCGGATATGACGATTATTTGCATTGTCTAAATTCACAATAAAGATCAAGATTTGTGTTATCATTAATTAAATATTATTACAAAAATAATTTAAACATGGATGTATTAGTTTTGGTTTAAACTAGTTTAGTTTCAAAGTGTACTACACATTAAAGTATTTAAAATTAAATTCGATTGAACTTGACAATAAAATTTAAAAAGAAAAGACACTACACTACATATTTACAAAGCACTTTTATGTTTGCTTTTATATACGTTACAATACAATACATTTGAAAAATAAACGTGATATTGTTTATTTTAAGAAAATGTTTTTTATAACTACGTTTTCTTGTAATTTCCTTATAAACAATAATAATGTATTAAAAATAATACAATTTGCAGTTTATAAGTTTAAATACTACAGCATTAAAATACCAAACTTAATTTATTAACTCGATTGCTAAAGTGCCCACGTTTTTTTTTTAAATATTATTAACGATTTTCTAGTACATACCCTATTTAACAAATCACGAAATATAATCACAAAATCGTCTATTGTATCCAAAGGAACTGGAGCGGAAGTAATTTCTACAGACATGTTGTTGTATACAAAAATGTCCAACTCTGGTACTTTACACTTTTTTAATTAATAATTTATTTTCTGTTTATCTTCACGTCATATACTTTTCCACGAAACTTCAAAATATTCACAGAAAAACATACTAATCACTATTATCTTTTTCTTGTTATAAACTTTTTATATAAATTTATAAAACACTCCTACAAAAATGTTGTTTCTCTTGCACTTAGCAACTGACTGTTCGCTTTTGATTAAATCAAAATTAAATATAACGTGAATGTGAGTAAAAAAAAATTATCAGCTGCTATTTATACTTTATTCTCACTTATACAGACATATATTTAAAATTGTATAAACGGATGACGACACACATTAGATAATTATGACGTACTGTCTACGAAGTTATGACAAATACAATAGGCGTGCAATAATAAGTAAACACACACTGCGTTACATACATAGACTCAGTGATTTTTAAAATAAATTAGTTTAAATAACATTTTTTTCTTGTTATAATTTTTTTGCAGATGAAACAATATTGCGTAGCCTGCCAAATTGGTTTTTTCGAAGTCCCTCAAAAATACTGTCCTTATTTAAGTTTATACTCACTTGAAAAACATTCATACAAAAAAAAATACATTATTTAAGCAAATTTAGATCATTTTATATTTAAATATGTGTTCCTTTATATTTGATATTCATTGACTATCCGTCAGAGTACGGAAGCCATCGTGACATTTTTGTATGGCATTGTAGTCGTTTTGGAACTTTCGAAAAACAATTACAAAAATTATTGCTCAAAATGTGTAGTAACACTTGGCACTATGGCATTCGAAATTAAAGTGGTTGTTCTTGCCGAGTGTTGGACACGTGGTCAACCATAATTTTAAGATAATGTTGACCGACCCATCAAGACATTTGATAAGCATGATCAATTCGCTGATAACTACATAGCCGGCTACAATATTGCCGACAACCAACATCGCCAATAATCACAACATTTATAAACTATTTTTTTAGATTTTCCATAATGGATCAACACGCAAATGGTAACAACAATCTCAATTTTTACTTTAATCTATTTCTAAGAAAAAAACGTAGTTGCTGCCAATGCATAACGTAATTGTTTTCTGGAGGTTTATTGAGATAAAAGATTCTGTTATTTGTTTTTGTGTCTAAAATAGAAATGTCGAGAACATGATAGTCCTCCGATAAGACATTATGTAAAAAGCAAAAAATTATTATTTTATTTTATACGAGATGTGATTGTGTCGGCCAACTTTCATTTTGGATGAAAAACAAAATTAAATTATGCAAAAGTATTCTGCCAACAAGAGAAAAAAAATTAAAGATTTTCGACATATTTCAAAAATCACTGAGTCTAAGTATGTGACGCCGAGTGTTTATATAAATATAGAGTCGCTAAAAACTTTAATTTGTGTGAAAAAAACTGGTTACAACATGTTTAAAAATCATCAGTATCATAAAAAATCTACTTACTAAAGACGTGTTTCGATTTACTTTAAATTTATTGTGATTTTTCGAACTGTTCAATAAAATGTGTATTATCAAAAAATTGGTAAGCATTAGCAACAAACAATATCACTTCTGATACACTAAGCTGATCGTTGTTCAATCGCCGGTCAAAATTTTGTACAAGAGTTCAATGCTATTATCGGCTGTCATATTATGCGCGACAGCTACTCAACATGAAACATTTTTTCATACTATCTCTAAAAATAATATACGTTTTGATGAAATTGTAGTTAAAGTTTCGGAACCAGTTTTCGGCATAGCACCTCCAAACTTTATTTTAATTTACTTTTAAAGATATACATATTTTTAATAGTTATATGTATGTACTAACTAATAATAATTACATAAATTTTGTCAAAATTTAAAAAAAAATAATAATTATTTACTTTAAAAATAATCTGTACTGACTACAAATAAATGTATTTTCCATTAAGGCATTCATTCCTCCTAAAAAAATATTTTTTAAATAAATATGTTATAGTTTACTAAATTGATAATTTAAATAAGCCAATTTTCTCTAGTTAAATATTAACCAAAATTAAAAAAATCGGAAATATAATTTTATCTAACCAAAATATTAAGTATTTGAACAAAATAAAAAATAAAATTTAAGGGCTTTTTCCATTTTAATTTTATGAAAAAAATGCTTCAAACAGATGTCTTGAAATAAATTTAAAAGAATTATAGCAGTAACATTTTACCATGTTGGAGTGCTTAGTTTTGTTTAGTAGGATTGCGCTGTATAGCAATGAAACTAGTAGGTGAAACTGAAACAATTTTTTATTAAATTAAAGGAACCGCTTCCATAAATTCAAACGGACTAGTTAAGCCGTTTTTGCCTTTAAAGCTTGTAACACATTCGCAGATATATATCCTCAATACTCAAATTGGCCAAAAATATAGTTATGTGAATAAATAAGTTTAGCACAATAGCAGTATCGACAATCATACTAAATTTCTCATTTGTACAACAAAAAAGGAACATATTATTTTTGTAAAAACTTTTGGTATTTCTGACGCACTCTATTGCGTACACATTGTATACACAATGGAATGTCATCAACACAACGATGACATGGAAAGTTTTTTTAAATATATATTTTCCGTTCTTACGCAGAGCAAATAAGAAATCTGTACACTCGTCTGTCTATTGTAACGATGGATTAAACAGGAATTTTAGAATTTAATGATACATACTTATTTTTTACAAAAAACTTAATTCTATAAAATACAAATTAATTTCAACTTTCTGATTAATTTGTTCTTATAAAAAAGCCGGTATATTTAATATCATGTTTTAACATCGATTGTCCAAGACAACTTTCACGATTTTTTCACTAAACTGAAGGCCAACATCTACAACATACCACAATACTATACAATTTTATTTTAAACGAATTACCGCGTAACATTCGTTTCTAGGAACGATTTAGTCTAAATTTGATTGAACTGAGAAATGATACAAAATAATTATACAATTTTATATATGTATTGTAGGTAATTTAATTAAAAAACTAACATAATTCATTCCCATAAATCTTGTGAATATGAATTATTTTGTATTATTAACTCATTAACTTTAGATGGCATTTTTTTTTTTTAGTGGATAATTTTTAGGATATCATATTTTTCTCTCTGACAAGATAAGCAACATTATATTGCAAAACATTCTACGAATCCCACATAAATAATGGGAGTTTAATTACAAAACAAATTGTTATTTTTATGTGAATAATTTACTTAGAATAAATGCTATTGCAAAATCTGTAATTCAGTAATTGGCAACTAATTTGTTAAGTACTTTGGCTGGATTTTTTAATATTACATCTGTGACACCAATCATATACGAAACTCGGTTTGTCGAAAAATTATAAACACGCCAAATAATTGATTTGCCAAATACTCTACCTGAAATTCGGTGGTGAATTGAAAAATTAACAGTTTTTTATTAACAAAATGTATGTATTTAATTTAACCAAATAAATTTCGAGACAATACCAGTTAATTTTTAACATCGGTTATAATCACCGATTAAACATAGTAAGATTAAGAAAAGAAAAGCAATAAGATGATAAGCTGCAAATAAAAAATCATGTAACAATCAATTGTTTAAAATCGTTGCTAAAAACTTAACATTGAAAATATAATTAAAAAAATTGCGAAAATTTTCGAAAAAATTACATTTTCATATCGACAAATCGGCACCTGGCTTTCCGAATCTATCTCTTCATTTTTGTAATCTGCGGACTATACCGTTTTTAAATTCGGAAATTTTGAAAATATTGAATTTGAAAACATTTCGGTTTGTGATTATAGCTCTGGATTATTATTATGTTTGGAGCTCTAAATGTAAAGCAAACCCTAAAATCCAATTAAAGAGAAAACTGAAAATCGACGTATAAGAAAAAATATGTGATAGAAAAATAATTACTTTTTTATCTACTCAGAATTAAAAATGTCTCCAGTTTAAGAATATGATCACACCCTAAGCCAAAATATTTGAAATATATTTGTTATAAATAAAACGTTAATCTGAAAACTTAGTATTTTAAACAAGTATTTCTAGGTGAACAATTTAATGGACAATTTAGTACATATTAAAATTATTTATTAGGCCCGTAGGACTAAAATCTGATAGGTTTCAATTAAATCACTTCTTAACATTTATAATTTATATTTTCTATTCAAACTGTTCTCTAGATAGCAGGCTCCCAATGAAGAATTAGAATCAATATTTGGAAATATAATTAGAAAATGAATCAAAATATAGAATTAAATAAGCATTTTGAATGAAATAATAACAAATATGATATATGTATACATGTATTTATTGGAAAAAATGCCTTTTGCGGATAGCTATTGAAATCCGAGTTAAAAAAAACGCAGCAAATCGTACATAAAATAAACTACGGAATAATTTTAAATATAAATATTCATCTACCTTAAAATTACTTATCGTAACTGATGGTAAATGGATTACTTTGAAATATTTTATCGGCGCACTTTCTAAAATCGAACATAATTTTGTTAAAAATTTTCCTAGTTCCCAGTCAAAAGAATTTTTATTTGTATCCGGGTAATTATATTCTAGAAATTCATCATCATTTTGTATTGTCTTTTTTAATACACAAAATAATTAAAGGAAATATAAAAAAAACAATAAATAACCATAATTATTTCATAATTACAAAAAAAAACAAATTCTATTCGAAAATTCCAATCATCAATTAATATATAATTTTAGTTTATTTTAATGCCGATCAAATCAAATTTTTAATTTTTAAGCACACTGTTTATATATTATTTATTTATATAGACTACTTACCGTCGAATGTCTCCAGAATTTAATCAGGCCGTGAATATCTGTCGATGGAGCTAATAATAAAAAATCACGCCATTCATCAAAACTTATATTTAAACTTCCATCTTGATCCATTCTAAAACAAAAATATAAAAAAATAATATCTTTATACATCTTTCGAAAAAATTTATAGAAAAATATTTTCATTATTTTTAATAGTAATTTAGTTTTCTCGCTTTCAAGTAACTGCCATATTATTATAAAAAATAATAGGCATTCACAAAAATTATCTTTATTAGTAACTAAATTATTATCATTTTCTAAATTAACAATATTTAAAATTAGAATATAACCGTGATAATAAATTGGTGGCCTCTTTTTTATCCATATCAATACCCAAATCCTTAAATGCCGATATTAATTCTTCTAAATCAACTTTGCCTAAAATAAATAAATTAATTAATTAAAATATTGGTTTGGCTCTTACACTATCAATTAGTAGTTAGTTGCTTTCGAAAAGTGAAGCGAACAATAACACCACAATAACTTTTATGATTATTTATATTGTTATAATTTTTTAATTTTCCATTAAATTTTGAACCAAAAACCTAAAAAAGCGAACTGAAGTTATCGGGAAAATGACCACAACACCTTTCGAAACCGGCAAATATTACCATCTTTATTTTTGTCCAAATGAGAAAATTGTAATCTCAAATTTTTCTCGTGTTCTCTTACATAATGTATAAACTCAGCTAACCCAACATCACCGCTTTTTGTCATATCCGATTGTTGTAAAAACTTCTGTAAATTAAATAAAGATATTTATATATTATTCAATTGAGCACAAAAAAAACATATCAATTTATATTTATTATATATTTATAGAGGCGTACTCTACAACAAAATTTATTTCCAAAACAATAATTTTAGCAGAATAAGACCGAAAATTCTATTCACTTATTTAAAACGATTTATACCTAATTAAAAGCATGTTTCAAGCCCTCGTAACAAGTTTAAACTCGGAAAAACATATATGCCAAAGCTAGACCATCCGATTAGATAATATCAGTGTTTCTTAAAAAAAAAGGAATTCAATTTAAATTGACAAATCACCTAAATGAAAATTGTGTAGCTGGCAAAATATGAGCTTTAAGAACATTTAAATAGAATTAATTATAGGCAATATAAACATTAGTAAAAAATTATATTTCCTGTTTGACAATTATAATCCAACAATTATAAATGTAACTACCGATAAGATAACGATATTAAAGCATGGTCAACGTATCTAAATAAATTCCCATACCATATTATCTAATGACCATTTACATATATACTTAAACCAGAATAATTATATAAATTGAATCACTAAGTTTTACTTCAATTAAAATGTTATACAATAAAAATGGAAAAAAAAAAATTAAGTATATACTGAAAAAACACAAATTTAACTGCTTATTATTTCAGATAATTTAGCTAATTTACCTCAATCGAAGGCGACATGTGTATAATGAAATTGTGTTTAATTAAGATTTAACGAGCTGGCAGATTTACGGCTAGTTAAAATTTGATATTATATTAATATTTTAATTGAATTCCTTGCAAAATAGTAAAAATATAGGAACGTCAAAAAAATATATCAAATAAAACGTAAAAAAAAAACGTAAACAAATATGTAATTCAAACATAAAAATCTTGGCCTTTTTGGATTTTTCATTACAGAAAATGGTTTACCAAAATGTAGTTGATTGTATACTGTATATATGTAGGTATAGAATCATGTGTATTGGATTTGTATTTCGTTTCTATAAATTATACTAGAATTAAATCTATATGTTTGTGTCAAATTCATTCTGTCGTAGAGATCAATTTCAAATTGTATCGAAACATAGAAACTGAGAAATTGCTAGTATGCAATATATGTATAATAGAAAGATTGGTTTGATAGTAAACATACTATTGAACATTTTTATAATATTTTGACTGTTAAAGCAAAAATTATGTATTGCTCTACTGCATAAGGAAATAGACAGAATGATTTATCCAACATTACCTAATAAAAAATGTTTAAATAAAGATCAAGTCTATAAAAACAAAATTATTCATTTAAAATAATAAACGTAATGTAAAATTATGTTTATTTATGTTTTTATCTAGAAATACAAATATGTATTAGATATTTAAATTACACATTAGAAAAAAATGTACAATTAAAAAAGTAATTTTATTTGATATAATATGTCTTCGAATGGAATTCTGGAACTAAGATTTTAACTATTATCGGATTTAAAAAAATATATATTAGATTATGCTTGTTATTCTGATAGCGTATCCGGTGATAGCGGTTTCTAACAATAGTTATTTATTGATAATTTATTGATGTAAGCTAATTTTAGAACATTGCTTGATTTGTTCTATTTATCCATTATTTCTATCAAATATACTTCATAAACAAAACTTAAATATAATTTAAATATGATTATATAAATAAGAAAACTATAAACAAAAAACCACTAAAGCATACAAGGAAGTATGTATTCGTATCGAGCAGACTTTACATAGAATTTTTTGTCTAAAATAATACATCTAAATTTAAAAGTTAACAAAAACTAAAAGAATTTACCTAATCTTATCTATTATTGTCGCTAATCTAAAGATTATTTTATAGACTGTTAAATCTCATTTAACGATAACTTCACAGACCGATTTAAAAATGTTAAATTGAAAATATAGAGTAAAATAAAATATCGATAGTCAAAATTCAACTAACTATTTGTTTCAATAACATTACCAATAATCAAGATTGATCAACTCGATTTCTAATGGCACGCGAAGAGATAATATATTTCGAAATAAACATTATCGATAACTATAAAATTTTAATTCGATTTTATTCGCTGTCTATTACATATATGGCTTAAAAATAGCAACAACAAAAACAGTTTAATTTAATTACGATTTTAATTTCATTTATCGATTTGAACCTTAATCTATTAATCTCTGTTGTCTATTCAGATAGTCTTATGATCAAAGATATTTTATATTGAAAAAATATTAACCAAAAATGTTTAGATTTATGTGAAGAATATTTAACTGCTGCGGGATTAGTATACTTATTAGTGACACAATACGTTGTGTATCGCGACTGGAAATTATAAATGAAGGTCGGATTAACGATAATCGCTATTATCTAAATCAACGGCATTACTCTTTCTATTATCTTCTTTTTTTTTGTTTAATTAGTTTTACTTGGGATTAGAATTGCATTTATGGAAATTTATTAGGTAACTTACTAGCTACAGTAAAGAACCTACTAAATATGTATATAGTTCGCAATGGCTTCTAATTCTATTTAATTCGTAGAAAGATGTATTGAACTCTCCCGAATTTGTATTTTTAAGGTTTCTCTTCGAATTCTTCATAATTCTTACTTTTTCGAAGGTTAATCATAATGGAGTGAAGACGATAGCAAACCTATTATTATTTCTACTATAACAATTGAATTTATCTAATTGTGCGTATCGTTTTTTAAAATCTTGGCGATTTTGAATCAAACATTTATTTTTGTGTTGGCAAGATTGTGGCGATTTCTTTACCCATCTACAATCGAGTTCATCTTATACGAATAAACTCATAGACATTTTTGAGTACGATATTGAATAAAAAATTATCTTAAATTACTGAATTTATTTGAACGAATAATGTTGTTAGTTTCTGAATGATAATCGAGGAAGATGTATTTACAATATACTAACAAAAAACAGAATCCATTGCCTCTGCCATCCTGGTGTTTTATTGATTATGTGGAAGCTTTCGTGATGTATGAAAAATCTTGTGATTTCCATAAAGTTGGAGCTATAAAGAACAACCAATGAAATGTTCCTTCTTTCAATAAGTGCTTCAACTGAAGCGATGCAACGTCGCAGTAATATTCTACATTCAATTACATTCAACATCATATTCCATGTACATAATTGCATCAGTCACTGACATGTTCTAAATTTTTAATATATATTGTATATCTATAACAAGAAAAACGACAAATTAATTTAATGTCATTTTTAATTATTGTTTAATCTTTAATTTTCTTATATCGTTGTTTAATTATGTATATTATTGTTAAATATGAATTAACATTAAGTTGATAAATAACTTAAAAATAATTAAATATAAAAACTGTGTGTTAATTATATGATTATTTTTATATTGTTTGTACTATAAATTGCGTTTTTGTTTTATCACACTTTTTCCGGTATTATTTTTATTTGTTTATATTTCGATAAAATTTGGTGATTTTTCTGGTTTAAGTTAAATATTTTTAATATGATGTTAATTATTTAAGTAATTTTAAAAAATTGGTGCTAAAATAGTTTTAAGTGTAATGTAGTGTAGTAAACAATTTGAATGAAAAGTTCAAAATGTAATAGTGATTTAAATAATATTTATTAAAAAACTGGGTTCATGCAATTTATTTGCTAAAAAAAAATTCACAATTTAAATTCATGGTATGAAGTTACGAGTCATCACAGACAAACTTTGAAATACATATGTATGTATGTACTTAAATGAAAATGGCTCATAATCAAATTCATCATAACATAAACATAAAATTATTCAAGTTAATAATACCAAAACATAATTATGTGTTTTTTTTTGAGAAACTGGTTTACTGTAAATCATCATTTTTCGAAAATCGTATTTCAAACAAAATAACTGTACTTCAAATTATTTAGAAATATTTATTGATTCTATTTTATACTCTCAATTTAACAAGATGGCAGAAATTACCATATATAAACATATTACATAAAAATAATTGTATTATGCTGTAATTTGAAAATATGTCAGATATCCTGTTTTGGTGTATCAGAAATTAATTCATATAAAGTTGATAACTGCCGATAATTAATAGTAGAGACACTTTTTAATTTTTAAGTAAAGATAACTAGTTTTAACAAAACGAAAATATTTGAATAAATTAAAATATTCCTATGAAAATCAAGAGTAAACCTACTGATAAAAATTTAATTATATCTATTAAAAATAATAAACAACGATTCTTTATTCTGATTTCAGATACTTTGATAACAACCTCTTCCTTAAACATTGGACAATGAAGAACCCGTGAAATGAAGCGAGAGAACAGAGCTTCAAATGGAAATTTACCGAACGAACAAAGATCTATTAAAGTATTTTATTTTATTGTTAGACGGCATCAAATTATTAAAATATTGTTTAAGGTATGAAAGCTCTGAAATAATATTCTTTAGACGTGCAACCTAAGAGGTTATGTTTATAATTGGGAATATGATTTGTTTAAGCGATAGACGTACGTGAGACAAGAATTAAATACCAATTTATAAAAATTTAGCGAACGCTATGTGGCTTCTGGAAAATCTGTATTAAACCGTAACTGTTGTTAACATATAATTAATTTTCCTGCATGCAAAATCAATTCTACTCCGCGAAAACCTGATATCATGTTTATATTAAAAAACAAATATATTTTACAATTAGAGTTTATTCTAGTAATGTTTTTATAGTTGTGATCAAATCATAACCAATCACAACTATAAAACCCGTAATGGATCAATAAGAAACAAAATTTAATTTAATTTTATATTATATTTTTTTAAATTCTGTACAAAATGTAAATTGATCATCGAACCGAAAATTTTTATGTTATGTTATAATTGTTTCGTTCAGTAATAGTTATTCCAATATAAACTTTAATATTCTAATTTGAAACTATGACAACCTTTGATAAATATTCCCTTGAAAATTGACATTGGCAATCGTGAAACATTTATAATCGGAAATATGAATGAACAAAATATAAATTGAGATAAACTAATCTTTAACTTTTCTAACAAGCTCGTTATGAAGTCCTATAGGAGAATACTAATAAATCCAATTAATTAATTTATTAAGGCATGACCATTTTTAATTAGATTTATTAGTGATTGTCTAATTGAGAAATCGCGAAATAATAAGACCTCCACCTTTACAGCATCCTTTATAAAGACTTTGATAAAATCGTAAAATAAAATCGTTTGGTCATCGTTTTAGGTCACGATTGATCACCATTTTTTATCGTTTGCCCTCTTTTAGTTTCAAACAATAAAAAATATTAAATTTGCTTAAAAGTTTGTTCAGGTTATTAAAAAAATCAAACAAGTTTTACTATATATTGATAGGAAACGTTAAATCATGATTGATTACCACTTTTTATCATTTAGTCATATTTATTTACCCTCTTTCAGGTTCGCGGGGTCGGATCCCAGCTATTTACATCCGAGCATAAGATAAAAAATTATAACTTGAAAGGGGAATGGATGAATTTTTTTGGTTATGGATGAACTTTTTTGATGATTTTATTGGTTTAGAGCTAGGATGTAAATATATATGGTAAATATCCAACCTCGTGAACCAACCTTGGAAAAAAAATTGTTCGTTACGTAAAACGAATTTCAGTATGAAAGCTTTTTCATTTTTCTTCATCTCGATCCGAGACTGAGTATGATCTAATAAACAAAACCAACATAATTACGCTCATCAAATTTTCCACACTATTTTCTTTTAAATACGGAATATTCAATAGTTATACAACAGGTTCGAAAACAATCGAATATACAGTTGAGAGGACGAGATGTGTTGCCTAGGAAACACAACGACACCGTAGGATTATCGAGTCCGCAAACTGTATATTCACGTTAAGACTATACAACGAATCAACCAAATATATTAAACAATGTATTTAAGTATTGAACATGAGAAAATTATTTATTTAATGTCAAAAATATTTATTGTTGGTTTATATTCATGGATGATATGATTACATATGATTTATCTGTTTGCGACCGAAACACCACTAGTTGTGTTTCGCGAAAGACAACTTAATAATGGAAATAACCGATGTTAGTTATACAGCGTAACTAAAAAAATTGAACTATCTGATTGGTCTATTTTCTGATGAGTTGTACAGACATTAATATGTATTTTTATTCGATCAATTTGAATAAATTTGCAATACCTTTAAAACGTGTTAATATAACCCATTTAATTTGTAAAGCCTGTTGATATGTAACCATATAAAAATTTGATTATTTATTATTCAAAATTGAATATAACCTGTCTTAAATACATGTCTGTAAATTAGTTATTTTGAATTTCACTCATAAGAATTACTATTTCAAAATTACTCGAATAATCATTTACTTACCGGAAATCGATTTTTTTTCGACTGAATTTTTGTGACCACATCAAAGTTTTGATATGAATCATAACTTTTATGTGGTTACAAATTACTTTTAAAACTGAAAAAGGTAAAGAATTCTATATTTTCACAAAGTAAATCGATTTTCTTTCAAAATTGTATTATTAACCTAGTTTTATATGTACTTAAATTACATACTTAATTTACAGTAAAACTACGATTATCTAAATAACGGTTCAACATAGGACAAAACATTTTAGTTTATGTGGTGAATAAAATTTTTTTTTAAATTTTTGTTGTTACAATTAATTTTAAAACTGTCAATAATTCGAACAATTTTTAAATTCGATCATTTCAATTTTTTAAAATATAATTTAAACATTTCATTTTATTATTCGGGTCATATGCAATTTTTAGGTTATGTCGTTACAATAATTTAGGAGAAAGTATGTATGCAACAATATTTAGAAAATAAATCATACAATTTTTTTTATATATATTACACAGATGTTCGAAGACCCATACATTTTATAATTAAAATCAGGTATAAATTAAAATATTTTTCAAGTTATATGAGAAGCGGTGCTGTATGCGCAGAAAAAGCCCGATACTATGAAAAACTAGATATATTTCGTATCAATACAAAAATGGTATTACCTCAGCATATTGATGGGATAAACCAAATTTTTTTATTTCTGCCGATAAATCATGAATATCAATCCGTCCGTTTCCATCCCGGTCCAAATGATTAAATATTTTTTCAAGACGTTCTTCATCAGAATGAGGTAGTTCATGCAAGTAATGTACCGGATGCGTTGGTACATTGTGACTACCCTTCGATTCGGTTAATACATTTGTTGACTTCAAAACCATTTTATATTAAATTTTACAAAAATTAAATACTGAATCTTAATTAATAAATTATTTATGGTGACGTTTAAAGTATGCAATAATAAATTTACAAAATTATATTAAACTAGACCATTAATACTTAATCCTATTTGATATTTTAATGGTTCATATTTATTTTTTCACAAGCACTCAATTCACTTAATCAATACTTTTACTTATAAAATTATGCCAATTTTAAGTAATACTTAAAACTCCAATTCTATGGATGAGATATATCATTTTTAATTTAGAAATTTTTGACTTTTCTGCCCAAAAAGCACAACAAGCCTTGAAAAATGTAGCAAAACTATAAATTCCTGCAGAAAACAATAGGTGGAAATGTTTGAAAATGAAGTAACCCGGAAAACCAAAAAATGTGATAACAAAAAAGGGAGAAAAATGCGTTCACAAACTTGTGACATATTTGACGTAATATATATTTGAAAATACAAGGAAGCGCCTCTAGTAACATTAATTTCAACTTAAAATGAATAGATCTATCAAAATATGGTTCGAGTCGTTCTAATATTAATTTTGATTCCAAGGTCTTATAATAATGTGTTATTTTTTGAATGTTTTGTTTATTAAAAAGTGTTTCTATACTAAAATCTTTACAGCGGCAAAATCTAACTAATAAAACAGGCATGGTATGTTAAATAAATTTGGGTTTTTATTTTTTCAGGTAGAACCAAAGAATATTTAATAAATTAAATTAAATATTCTTTGGTTTAACTCTCAATTCTAGATGGCAAGGCAGCGTACGCCGAGTTTACATCCTATGAAATTTGGCATTTATATTTCTATTTTGAACATTTCTGAATAGATGTTCCAAATTTAAAATTTGTGATTAAATTTTAAATTATAGAACATAAAACATTCAAACGAAAATTAATAATTGTTGGATTTTTATTATAGATTATTTATTTGATTTGTATAATTTATTGAAAATTGAATCAAAATATTGGGCCATTATTTTTATTTTATGGAAAAACCTTGAAAGTTATATCTGGAAAAAGTCAGCATAATGGATGGAGGAGAAAAAAGCGGAACGGGCACTAAACACAACTTCAAAATTTTCCGGACGACATAACCTTAAATTCAAACCATTTTGACATTATCGAAAGCAATCACGTATGTAAACGGAGCGTATATATTGTGTTTAGATTGTATTGTGTTAAGAAAACGGACGGACGGTACATTTTGGAAAGAATACTTTTTGTTTAGAACTTTACAATTCTATTAGTTATCTAAAGGATTGTTTTTAAAATTTTGTATAATATTAGAAGACATATTTCAAAATTTACTTAATACGTTTAAATGTATTTCAATTTATTTTTGGATCAAAAGAAATAAAAGTGATAAAAAGCAAAAACTAATTTTGTTTTTACAACCTCAAAATGAAATAGATAAAAATAATTTGTATTTTTATCTATTTCTAGCATAAACTAAGTAGAAACCGTGTTGTTTATATTGTTCAGGCCAATTTAAATAAGAACATGAAAAAAATGCTCTTGTTACAAACAAACAAGCCCCGCCAAAATGTAATACACAAATGAAATTGGAAAAGGCGCCTTGTTTTTGTTGATATTTACGTTTAATACTTCTATGTATTCGTGAACTTTATTAGGTTATTCTTTTTATTGAAATCTATGAAAAAATCGCGATTTTTTACAAGTGAGCTCCAAAGAACATGTAATGTCAAAGTACCACGTGTTTTTGACGGCAACATATTGGTATGGTCGTGGGAGCTATAACGGGACATTGTCTCATTGGAATACATGCGAGCAGACTGGGTGTCCCAGCCCATGATTTCTGCCGCAGCTATGGTGATGAGGAGGAGGAGGAAAATGTGCTCCATCTGCTCTGCACCTGTCCTAGTCTAGCGTACAGCAGAACAAAATTTATGCGAACTTCCACTTTGAACGACCTCTCGGATCTTAGTAAAATCGAGATCCGGGACCTAAAACGCTTCTTGGTAAGCTCAGGATGGTTTAGCTAGTGAAGAGGAGGAAACTCGAATGTGGTACAGCTACGGACCAATTTTGTGTCTATGCTAGTCCATTAGGACAGCCACCCTTACCTAACCTAACCACGTGTTTTCAGTTGTCAGAGCACTTTTTTTTGCTCTCAAGGTTATTTTTTGTTTTGCCAAAGAATATGACATAAAAGTCAATAAAAAACCACATAGGTTATGTTTTTCTTATATATCAATTTTGTGCTTATTAATATTAACCCTAAACAAACATACAATTAGGTCTCGTGAACACGGTTTTAATGTATTTATGATTTTGTAAATATGTAGAATCGCGACAGTGCTGCAATAAAAACTGTGGTGAGTATTATAAGCATGCCCCATCGTCAATAAAAACGTATAAAAAGTAAATGGTATAAAGAATGTATCTCAAGAGTTTGTTTTTTGCTGTCCATTTTTTGTTAACTGGGGACAAAATACCCTCCCAACTAAAAAATGTATACTAATTCCATGCAGAAACGTAAACTTTACGAACGCCTTTTTCAATCGAACACCAATCCACAAACAACTTTTGTCATGCTACATAATTATATACTCTTTTAAAACAGTAGCAAAATAATTTTAATATTGAGTTTAGTAGAACCAGTATTCGAGTGCGAACGCCATTTTGTTTATCAAATAATTTGTTGGTATAGTGTTTTAATAAAATGAAATTAATATTTTATACTTATATTTATATGTTTTTATGTTTTTTATATTTTATATTCTATCAATGTGAAAAAATTAAATCTTAATTCAATATCTAAATGTGAATTAATTTATGAAATAAATATTTTTAAAAAATCTACTTTTACGTCTTTTAAATTCAAAGCAAGCGTGTACAAATTCCGCTGATATTAGCCGTTCGTTAACATTACGCTAAAGCGAGGTACAATCGAAAACATGTTTGTTTTACTAATACATACACAAGTCTACGCAAAATAGTTTCACTTCTCATGTGACGGTCTGTTCGTTTTCACAACTTTTTCATTTCGTAAAAACTTTACGTTAGCGAAGACTTTAGTACCATGAAGTCCTCGAAAACTGTGTGATTACTTTACGTTATGTTTGAAGGATAATAGCGCTAGAGTGCTGCCACAAAATTTGCGGTGAGTATTGCACTATAAGCATGCCCCATCGTCAATGTGGCATGCTTATAGTTCAATCCTTGCCGCTGTTTTCGTGACAGCACCGTCGCAATTGGGTATTGTCAAACTACCGGGTGTTTTTTTTAAACTGAGACGATCAAATATCTCGAAAAATAGCCACTCTACGGAAAAAATGTCCATAATCAAAATTTAATCATACCGCGGGGGAAATACATTAGTGCAAAAAAAAAGTCCCCCCACCCCCGCTTTGTAGGTGGGGCGGGGGTAACTTTTAAACTAAGATAGGAAGCCATATTTTTTATTGCAGATACGGATTCTACGACTAAAAGTACGTATGATTTGAATAAAATATTTTGTTCGGTTCATGATAGATGGCGTTGCAATCGACGAAATTCAATTTTTTCAATTTCTCCTTCTTAGAACACACGCATTCGATTCTGCAATACGTTTGAAATAAAAAACATCACGTTTTCATTGGAAATACTCGAAATTCGTCATCAAAACAATTTATTCAGTTTTGTAAATCTAAATAAGTGTTCAAAATGGTGGCCTGAATTTTGTATTTTTGAAATTTAATAATAAAACTTGAAATTTATTTTGAACACTTATTTAGATTTACAAAACTGAATAAATTGTTTTGATGACGAATTTCGAGTATTTCCAATGAAAACGTGATGTTTTTTATTTCAAACGTATTGCAGAATCGAATGCGTGTGTTCTAAGAAGGAGAAATTGAAAAAATTGAATTTCGTCGATTGCAACGCCATCTATCATGAACCGAACAAAATATTTTATTCAAATCATACGTACTTTTAGTCGTAGAATCCGTATCTGCAATAAAAAATATGGCTTCCTATCTTAGTTTAAAAGTTACCCCCGCCCCACCTACAAAGCGGGGGTGGGGGGACTTTTTTTTTTGCACTAATGTATTTCCCCCGCGGTATGATTAAATTTTGATTATGGACATTTTTTCCGTAGAGTGGCTATTTTTCGAGATATTTGATCGTCTCAGTTTAAAAAAAACACCCGGTATATTATTATTACATACTTGGTTTTCAACAATGTATGATGAATTTAGAGACGAACAATTAACCGGATTTTGAGTATTATTTGATTAATATCATTAAAAACAAATTTGCCAAATAGTAAACACATAATATAATTAATTTTATTAAATAAGTAACTCATTAAAATATGTCTTATTTTATATACAATACAAGTTATGAAATAAATTTCTTTATCAGAAATTGCACCTCCAAACGTCTCGAAAACAAAAATAACCGTTCCGTTTTCATAGACAGCAACTAATGATCTGAAAGTTGTTCTATTTTTGAGCCTCTAGATTTCGAAACTTTCTAGATATCCGATTTGTTGCAAAGTGATGTAAATCGTCTGTGTCATAACTTTAAATATTTATCAAATCACGTTTCTGTTATTTAAAAAAATATTTTGAATGAATAGAAAATCATTGCAGTCGCAGTTTCTATACTTAAAACGCGTTTTTAAAAGTTGATCTTTAATATCGATTTCAGGATGAATTAATCTTTTACCATCAAACTAATAATAAATTAAATCGATCTGAGTCCAATCCGGTAAAATATTGTAATTGCTCGTTGATGATATTTGAAAACCGAAGAAAAGAAACGAAACTAGAAAGCGTTTGTGTCGTCCTGTTGTTTGTATTATCTTGATCTTTTATGGAAACAATGACTGTTCCATCGTTATTACTATTTTTAATTTCTACGGTGATTGCTCGGCAGGACTCGATATGTTCCGGTTCTGAAACCATCACAACACCAGCAATCCAATTTCAGTCCGATTGCAATTTCGTTCGTCCCTTCTGCTACATTGTTAATTCTCGTTATCTAAAACTTACGTAGTGGAATATTTTGGGATGGAATTGATCCAGCCTTGAGAATATTAAATGCACCTATTAAAATTGGTGTCTACAAAGCTGAGATCATTTTGATGATGTCTCACCAGTTCTCAAACATATGATTCATTTTTTTAAAATTTGTGTTCACTTGAAAAGTGGTGGAATTTAATTAACGATTTTTCTTTGCTTAAATTATTTGTGTTTTAACGTCAAGTATACCCTTCCTACGCTATTGCCACCTACGAATAAGAATTGAACTAAATTAAAAAAAAGTCGTATAGCATGCCCCATAAAAACAAATAAAAAGTAAATGGTATAAAGAATGTGTCTCAATAGATGAGTTTGTTTTTTTGACGTCCCATTTTTTGTTAACTGGGGACAAAACGCATACAAAATTCTTCATTGGTTTGAGAATTTTGTTAAGCAGAAAGAATAATTGAAAACCAGTTTTGTGTAAAAGTAATGCTTAGTAATCAGAATAAATATTAAACGTTAAATTTGTGGGTATTATTCCAACTAATTTGCTATATTAAATCGTAAGTTTGCGTTGATTTGTAAGGTTATCTTGATTTGAAATTTTTCCTTGGAACATCAAAATGCCGTACCGCCATCTTGGCATTTTAACAATTTTCTTTTTTTTTTATAATAGATTTCGTATTGTACAATGTCGTCACGAGGTAGAGGTTATCCTAGGAGTGGCCGGGGTGGTGGTTATTTTCGTGGCAGTTCGAATTCTTATCGTGGCAACAGTCGATCAGCCACTGGCTATTCTTTATCTCGCGGTGGAAGCAATCGGTACAACAGTACTTATGATTCAAGAAGCGGTAATAGCCGATATCTTTCATCAGATGAGAGATTTTCTTCAAATAGAAGCAGTGATGGATACAAAAGAATACCGGAATATCGAGTAAATATTCAGTTCTATATATTCTTAAAAAATGATATTTTATTTTTATTTAACTTATAGGGCGGTTCGTCTCGTGATAGAACTCCAGACAGAAAAAGATCCCGATACGATCAGGTAAAAAATTAACATAAACTTTACAAAAAATTAATTTGTCTTGATTTTACATTAATGCAAATTGTTAAAGAAAGAACTATATTATAATATTGCACGATCATTTAGACAGTCATTTGAATTTAATATTCTTTGTATATATAATACTTAGCCAAATTAAGAGAGCAAATCTGAGACTGTGTTTAATTCACATATCAAAAGATCGAATACTTAAAAAAGAAAAGAGAAATTTATGGAACAAAATACAATCTACATAGTTGGAAAATGTATTTACAATCCATTCTCAATTATTTATTGAAGTCGATAGAACCAGAAGTACAGTATTTAAAATGATATATGCATTTGATAAGAGTAAATGTATTAAAGACGAAATAATAGCTGTGAGCATAAATGGCTCATTATTTTGAAGAGTTATACTTTTTAAATCGGTGAAGTAGAAGTGTTATGTATAGAGAAAGATGGATTACTCAATAATTACAGTTCTGAAAATGCAAAATCTTGATACTCCTATAAAAATACCAAAAAATTAAATGCAAGTGAAAACTTTCAAACAATTAATCACAATGGTTGGATTCTCCTCCTCTTATACTTTAATAGGGCTCAAGTCGTAGCCATGAATATGGCAGTTCAGGAGATTATTCGAGTAGCCGAAATTATGAGAGCACTTATGAACATAAAAGGGACAATAGAAACAGTAGAACTCCACAATCACCTCAAACATCAAATACACGATCTACATTTCGTAATCGCCAATCATCCACTTCTGGTCGAAGAAGTCAAGAGCGTATGGGTCCGCCAAAACGATTACCACCACGGTCATCTCGAGGTGTCAGCTATCGTGGTCGATTAAGCTCAAGAGGATTACGAACATCACGTTTATTGATACGTAGAACAGATTTACGAACAATTCAACGAAAGCGTAATATTCCAAGTACAAAATCTCGTGATTATCTTAGGAGTTTAAAACTTGCACGTTTGAGGAGGTATTGTATATATAAATATAATAATAATAGAACTTTCTCAGAACTTAAAATGAATTAAGCCCATTTCCAAAACAATTCTGTAATACTTTTATTTATAATTTATTGAAACTGAGAAATATTCAATCGATTAATGCAATTAAGATAATTTATTTACATTTAAATCGGAAATTGGCAGTTTTAAGCGATTTTTAATGTGAAAATAAACATTTTTCATACATTATCCACTTTTGATTAAGTATAGCACGATTAAAAAAAAACGCAGTCTTGAGCGACATTCATCCGAAGATCGCAAAGAACGTAAGCGTGACAGTGGCGATGAGGATAAAGAAGAACGACCTGGTAAAGAAGGTGAAAAGAAAAAATCCAGTGCGTCTTCAAAAAAAAAGGAAACCAGTAATGAGGCAACTGAAAAAGATGAACTCAAAAGTGGAGATGATTTAATAGAGAAAACTACCACTCCAACTTTGAGTAAAAAAACAAATGCAAAAAGCGTTTCGGTTAAAAAGGATATTGAGAACGCAAGTGGGAATGAAGATGATAAGGTAAAAAAAGATGAAGCAAGTGGGGATGACAGCAATAACGAAGCCCCTTCAGATGACGAGAAAATCGAGAAGAAATCAAAAAACGAAGCAAGTGATTTTTCACCAAAGAATTTTTATGGGAAATCGTTTATAAAACTAACTTGCGTTCACTGTTTCGCGAAATGTCGGACTTTTAAGGTAATTTCTATTATTATTATTAAATGTATTAACATTTTTTATTGATTTATCTTTAATGTTACATAATAAGTATGTTTTAATATAATCGTATTTTAGAATTATAATAAATAGCGCAGTTTATCCAGTTTAGTAAGTCCAAAGTCAAATTTTACCCCATTAATTTTTTGTTCTTCATTTTACAATAGCGAAAGAAATTGTTTTGAATAATTTATTTGTATCAATACTATTGCTGCAATGATATAGACGCGGCGGAAGTTTTAGTTCAATCAACTAAAATGTCATTGACCCATTTTCGTGTCTGAAGTTTGGCTAATTTAGCTGTAACGCAATAAATGATATATTAAAATTGCTTTTAATATGTACATAGTTTATCATGATAAAACATTTGTTGCAATATTTATTTTGTCGTCTAAAATAATTGTTTTTAATGATTAGCCTTTCGCAATATGTAATACATACATGAAAAGACTTTCCATATTGAGTACTTACCTCGGAAGGAACAGATTACAATCAAGGCAAGGCCTCATATAGTTCTACTTAGTACATATTGCACTCTTTAAGGAATGTAGCGTAAAACATGACGTAAAATTTCAAACAAAAATCAAATTAACATAAATGATGTAATCAAAATTTTTGTGTTCACTAATTTTTCTATTACTATTCCACCAAGATTAAACTCTTAAATTGAGTTTAACAATGAGACTTTAGATATGAATTAAAACTGCTTAAATCTAGCCATAGAAAACCAAGTATTTAAAATAAAGCTCTTAATTTTTAATTTCGCTATCTATTAAATGTTAATTTGGATCAATGATTATTAATCAATTTGTAAACTATGGAATTAAATCTTACCAATATTAATTTATAATCCGAATTTTCATTGAACACACACGCCTTAAAAATTTATTAAAATCCAAAACATTCTACATACATATGTATATTCAATTTTCATAACTAAACCAAAGAAAAATTCAACTTTGATTAGTAATTGCATATGTATTTATAAAAATTTATTTGAACCTTAGTGTTAACCAATTTTTCGTTTGACCTAACGATTTATATATCAATACTAAACTTTTAGGAATACACTCAACATTTACATGAGAGAAATCATAAAATGATTATGAGCAAGTTATACATAAAACAGAAAACTAAACTATCACGAATGCGGCAACAACAAAGGAATAATCAACGTGAAATTGAAGAGAAAGGTGACAATAAATCACGCCCACAATTTTGTCCCTTATGCCGTTTGAATTATAGACAGGCAAAAGTAAAACATCAATTATCTGTTGGCCATAGAAGCATGAAGAAATTCTTAATGCCCCATTGTCGAATTTGCAATATTACATTTAAAGGACCCATGATTTATGAGGCACATCGTTGCTCATTAGAACACATAAAGGTAAATTATGGTGTTCTTTTAATTATTATAAATAAAAAATAATAATAATACCATTTCTTAACGCCAATTATATCAAAATGAAAAAATATATTTTATTCATAGAAAAAAGCGCTAGCTGAAAGTCGAAGACAAAACCAAGACAGCGGAGATGATGATAAGATTCTTGACTTGAATAACTTTATGACAGTTGATTCTGTTGGAGATGTTGATGGAAACGACGATAATGATGAAGCCAATGAAGATCCAAATGAAAAGAAAGAAGAGATAAATGTTGGCTATGAACACGTGAAAAAGGTCGAGGCATATTATTGTGATTTATGCCGTATCCATTTACCACAACAAGAGGAATATCAAACTTCTTTACATCGACATTGTTCCAGTAGTAATCATTTACGGGCATATCTTCAATACCGGGAAGATAAACAATTACGTAAAGCAGCCGAAAAAGTACATAGAAAACATCAGGAGGCGAAAGATAATAAAGGGAAAGGTATGTAATGTATTTTGGTAATTTATGAGAAAGTAGTAACTAACCATCTATACGCATTTCTTGAGACGAACTTTCAGATATAGATCTTTACTTTTATATTGTCGTGTCAACATCACAGAAACGTTGAGTTATAGAACAATTTTTGATCTTTTTTAATATTGCATTCCGTTGTAAATATTTTCTTATTGTGCCAGATTTGCGAATTTGTCAATATATAAGAATTCCTCACGGTTTTATTAATGTCATTCAATCAATAAAATGTCCGACCATTAACCAGAATTTTTAAAAAACACTCCGAAATGGTGTATTCAATATGTATTTTACATGTTGAAGCTCAAAAATTGTTCTTTTATAAGTTGTACAAACAATACTGATTTCGTAACTTTTTTAATTACAAAATTTTCTTAAATTAATTATATTCATAGAGAAAACTGAAACGAAAACATCAATTGAAAAAGCTGAAGTCGCTCCTGCAGACGAATCAGAAACCGATGACGTTGAGGAAAAAATGTGGGCAAGCGTTGATCAAGATCTTGGAGATTTGCTTCGTGAAGTTGGGCCAGAAAATGGTAATGCTAACAATGATGATGACGAAGACGAAGGATCAACTGCTCATGGTGAAAGGTAAATTTATAAACGGTTTAATCAAGATAAGTCACCAACGATTAATTTATTATTTTTGTTGTAGATATGATAGATTCAAAAATAGTGGAATTTCAAAAAACAAATCAGACGAAGGAATAAAAGTGGAAATAATTGAAGCAAAAGACGAAAAGCCAAAGGAGGGAAAGTCAGAAAAAATTGATGCTATAGAATCTAAAGAATAAAATTAATGTTTATTATGAGTTTTAAAATCAAATAATAAAAATATAAAATATCTATAGAAATTCATTATATACAAATAACTTTTTTGTTAATATAGTTTGAATTATTGGTATATAACAGATGTATCAATCCTTGTAACGATTTTTTTAAAAATGTTAATAGATAAATTCTGTGGCATTAAACAAAAAGTGGTCTACAGATAATGGTTTCTTATTTATTAGTGATAATCTATCAAGAATCTTGACTCTGAAACAGTGTAATTAATTTTTCACAATTTTCCTTGTATTTCGAGTAATTTTTCGTCAAAACTTAGATTATTTTGAATTAAACAAATTTAATTTATAAATTATACAAAATATATATTACGTGTAAATTAAAATAAATTAAAGCTATTTGTTGTTTCGTAGTTATCCACATTTTGTTAAATGCTACAGACAGAATTGTTTGTAGTACAACTTGGGCTTCACAGCGAACATTAGTTTCGTTAGAATTGAAGATTTTAAAAATTTGTTTGTTAGTTTTAAAAAACTACAAAATACAAATATGAACATTCCATTGCATAAAGCATATTAGTAAATTACCAAAATGTGCAGACTAAAATTAAAAATTGGGATAAATCATCTTTCTCTTTAATATTCATTTAATGTAATGCCCATAAATATAACTTATTTATATAAATAAATAATATACCTTAAATAAAACAAAAAACTGAAACAGCTTCTTATTATGCCATTTTTTTTTTTACTAATAACAATTTTTAGACAGTATAAAATAGTATTTTCTACTACACATGCACTCACAGATTACACAACTAGAAACGGTTATATATCTTCTAATATTTTGAAAATATTGTTTAGATCCAAAGTTTGTTTGTATATAAAGGATGTTTGTAGGATGCATATTTTCTGAGATATTTGCGGAAGTGAACATTCTAAGACAATTTTAATATACTCGGTATAAGCAACATGGCTATCATTCATCAGCGACCAACTGTCATATCCGTAAAATACTGCGAGGCAGAACTGGTAGTGATCTGCTAGTCGATTTCCATTAAAGTCGAAAAACCAGTTCCACAAAATGTCGCCCGAACTAATGTGTGCATGCAGATATTAACAGCTACCTTAATTAGGTTTGAAAAATGATGCAATCCGTTAATTTTTATAGCATTTTAACAATAGCATATAATGTAAAACATGGTTTTGTAACTTGAAGTATATAAAATATATTCGATATGTAAAATGGTATTTTAAATTTGTAAGCCATATGTATGATGATATCTGAATTTGAGGTTCAAGATGGTCTAATTCCAAGTTATTATAAACTGGGCAAAATAATTAAATTATTTTGCAAGAATTCAAATGATCCCAAATATTTGATAGTAACCAATTTGGTTATGCAATCATCTCTGGTTATGGTCATCTGAGAATTTTTCGGAAATTTCATGCATTCCGATTTTATTCCGACTAAAATAGAGTTCAGAGGGATCACTCCTTAAAAAGAGTGTCGTTATTTCAGTATACGCATGGAATTGCCCAGTAGAAATAACTGAGGGCAAGCGTTACTGTATTCTAAGAGAAGTATACACTATCTAGAACCTTAGCTACTAATTGGAAGATATTCAGAGCTGTCAATACCTAATAAGTTGCTACTATACATAATAAGTTGCTACTATACCTAATAAGTTGCTACTATACCTAATAAGTTGCTACTATACCTAATAAGTTGCTACTATACCTAATAAGTTGCTACTATACCTAATAAGTTGCTACTATACCTAATAAGTTGCTACTATACCTAATAAGTTGCTACTATACCTAATAAGTTCCTACTATACCTAATAAGTGCTACTATACCTAATAAGTGCTACTATACCTAATAAGTTGCTACTATACCTAATAAGTTGCTACTATACCTAAATAAGTTGCTACTATACCTAATAAGTTGCTACTATACCTAATAAGTTGATACTATACCAACAAGTTTTAAACCTATGTGGGACTTATGGTATTCAAAATAAACTGTTACGTGGAATAGTGAACGCTCCTTGGTACATAACGTACATAGGGACCTCCGGAGGGAAAACGTCAGCGAAGCGATAACAATGCATGCAAAGAAATACATACAACGGCTTGGTCATCATCAAAATGTTGAGTTACGTGGTATGCTGAGTAACTCAAATGGAGTACGAAGGCTCCAAAGAAAGAAACCGCTGGAATTGGGAAGACCACAATAGGCAGCCAAATTTTTAGAGACTAACTAATGGGTTATATCTCTGCAAAATGAACATAAGAAAGATAGACAAATTACTAGATGATATATGTAATCAGTTGTAATATTTAAAATAATAAAAAATAAATTGTCCACCAGGAAAATTCAAATAACTTATAGTACTATAAGGAAGATTACTACATATTTCCTTAGTAAACTCGCGTGACACATCATGTTATCGACACAAATTAATAAACCTTAATTTTACAGATGGCGCGGCTAACGTTTTTTAACAAGAATTTGTACGTTACCTGTTATTTGCAATTATTTCAGCCGGGTATTATCAATTTGGTTTTATCTATTTAATTTTTTTTTTTTTAGATTTCAAAATTTCTTTTTTTTAGGTTTAAAAAATGGTAACATTGCGTTTATTTGCCAAAGGTGCCATCTAGATAATAAAGGAATACTATGATAAACTGCCATATCTTGATACGCAAATCTGCAGCAATTTTCCTTATAGTATTATAAGTTATTTGGAAAAATTAAATAATATCAACCTGCCGCTACATCAAAATGTAAAATAACTAGGTCTACACTTCGATAGAAGGCTGACATGGAAGGAAAACATTAAAACTTAAGCCTAGACAATAAGGTTTTGTTATATAAAATGAAACTTAAGCCAATCTGGACGTATGTTATTCAATTGTGGGGCTCCGCTTGCGATTCCAACAAAATAAAAATTCAACGAATGCAGTCAAGAATATTATGAAGGATGCAATACGGATGGGCAATACGACCAGACATAACGACCTACATATCAAAATAGTAGCAGATACAATAAAGCAATACAGTAATAAGTATTAGTCAAAATTACAAGGAATTGCTTAGAATGTCCATATCTCGGCGCTTCCAATAAGAAGATCCATTGGATCTAGCTATTTAATTAGAGTTACACACTACTAACAATAATCCATTAGTGCATGATAATGTTAAGAACTAACATAGGTCACGTCTTTATTTATTTATTACTAAATAAACCAATTTAGTAAATTACATTTATCATTTTATATGATAAACAAAATTGTTTTATAAAAACAAGAAAAATTACTTTTAAAAAAGTTAAACAAAAAAAAATTAATAATTTTAAAAATTTTAAAAAGAAGTTCATCAATCTCTTTGAAACTGTAAAAACTGTCAATCTCTTTGAAACTGTTTTTTTAAAGTTAGTCTTCGATTAATTAAGATCAAATTGATTATCAGTGATGTTGAATGGTTTTGCTAATCTGTTGATTGGATTATTTTCGCCATATAGAACCTTCTTTCTCCATTGACATTCCGTAATAGTTAAGGCAAACTCAAAGCAATGATTTCCAGATATTTTTTTTAAATTTAAGTATTAGTTGTTAAATGTATTCATTAACAAAACAATTTGACAATTTACTTGCATCATTTTACATCTATACTGACCATATTGGTGGAGTGATATACTAGCGATTAAAATTGATGATTACGGAAAGCTCTGCTTTGAACATGGATTCAGATGTTTCCCAAAACTTAATTTAATTGGCTGAGCCAATGTGATCGAGAAGGACGTTACTAATAGATGCAGCTTCCAAAAGAAGTCTTCTAAAATTTATAATACTGGCACCTAGTTTTGTATGTCTAAAAATCGAGTCAAACTTTCATGGAATGGTGTATAATTCGGTCATAATCCCAATCAGATTTGTTCAACGTACAGGAATATCAAAAACTTTTTTTGAATGCTTTCGATTCTTTTGATCTGCTCATCGTAGTAAGAACTTCAGACCGTCACACCGCATTCCACTTGAGATCTCACAAAAGCAAAATACAGTGAAAATAAAGTTTGCTTATCCTTAAATTCCCCAGTTCAACGGTTTACAAAGCCAACCTTTAGCGTTTGCTAAAATAGAAATATAATCTCTGAACTCAGTGCAGTTCTATATCATTGATTTGGCATCCAGTAAATAAAGGATTCTTTTACGAAAGAACGAGTTTTGACTTCACCACTCATTTAATCTATTGCTATCTTTTTGTAGTTTTTCCGCATGGTGCGTATTCCTTCAATAGTACGATTTTTTTTTACGTCATTTACCAAAATCTTTGCATACGTTTTTAATATAGATGATGGTATATTAACTGGGCCACATCCATCGCCAAAACTCGTCAAGGCTGATAGAGATAATCGGAGGAATGATTGATATATTGTTATTATTTGTTTGATCGATATACGAAGACCATGTCAGCTATCTCTTTGGCATTCGAGGTGTTGGTATTGTTGTAAGTCATATTGGCCGTATTTCTTAAAATATTTATAATTTATTTTGGATTTACTTTGATATTCTCTTGAATGTCAGTTAAATAAGACCTGTACCTTGATTTGAAGTATAGGTCCAATTCAACGCTATATTATAGGAATGTGTTTTGTCCGCATCCATTTTAATGGTTTTTATTTAATAAGTTGTAAGATTTGAATACTTGTGAGTTTCCAAAATTGGAAAGATCCAAGAATAAAGCTGATGACATTGATAAAAAAAATATATTAAGTAGACTCAATCGCCAAAATTATATTTTGGCGGTGGTATTCTAAATACGGTAAAATGTCTACGGTGACTTGTTTACGGTAATGCGGTCGGACACCTTTTTTTTAAACAAACAAAACTCTTCAGTCTTCTTTTATAATGATTTCTCTACGTCCCTATAAGATCATTTTTACATTTTTGGTGTTTGTTTTAAGTTTAACCAACGTTAATAGAGCAAAAAGAATGATATAATACAAAAAAAAAAAGAAAAAAGAAAAATGGATCACCAACAAATCAAGAACCTGTATGCGGCAACTGTGTGTTATTCGTTTAATATAATATGTACATGCTAGTACATAATATTGAGATACATTATAATTATTTTATATCTCCATGGTAGCGCATTTTAATTTAGTTTTGAGTGTGGTAGAATGATAATGTCAACTAGAAATTTATTATTAAAATTTAGTTGGTTTTAGTTTACCTCCAGCATACGAGTAAATAAAATATTTGAAATATGAGAAGATAAAAATTAATAGATTTGAGCGCATAAACAATTTAAAATAAAATAAATAATGGAATATATCAGTTGTGTAAACAATAATAATAATAATAACTGTGAAAATAATTTATTAATAAAACCAGAATTAGATTTAATAAAGTCAAAGGGTCATCAGTGTAATTATTTTAAAAGTTCGTATGCCCGTTCATTGTCGTTTAGTAAAAATAGAGCTAAATCAATATTAAGTGTTAATTGTGAACGTGATAAAAATAATTGTGAATCAAGTGTTTATAATAATGAATTAGATAATGATAATTATAAATCTGTGAACGTGAATGATGACATAAAAACTCAGCAAAAGGTGATTATCCTCTGAATTGCACAATGCAGAAATTATGATAACATGTATATTGCAAGACCCCACCGACAAATTATATGTCATGTCATTAAATTTTGTAATGCAAACTAATGACAAATTTAACAGCCTTATACAAATTTGCGTTAAAATACATATGTATATACTTATGTACATATATACTTATGTATACCTTGGTCATTTACCTAAAGAATAGTTCATATTAGATTCATGTGCACCCTGTGTACATGTACATACCTTTATAAAAAGATTATTTCAGAAAAGTGAATGGGGGAATTTTAAAATAAATAAAATTACAAAAAGACTATACTTTTTTTCATGCAAGAGTTGTGATGCGTAACACAATATCCGTTTTAAAACCTAAAAATTCAAATAAATATGGATAACTATGTAAATTTATAGCAAACGTCAAAATGTAAAAACTCAAAAACTCGGCGGCCCTATATTGCAGGTTAATTTTCCGAAAAAAAACTATTTTGAACCTGCTGGTCAGTTTTATTTATTCACACAAATGGAACATATTCCACTTCAATTCTTTTGTCGTATACTATCTCTACACTAGTGATTTTAAAACAGTTTCTCACTTTATTTCAGCAGGATTTGCGGTTTTATTTTAAAATTTAAATAGCTCTAATAATAAAACTGATCCAAAACATAAAATTGAATCGAAATTTGTATTATTCGTTTAGTTATTTCTATATATTGCAAAATGTAATAATTTAGTTTTGTTTCGATCGATTGTATTTCCGATTCCAAGGTACCTTATACATAGTTTATAAAGTTTCTTAACCAATAATTGGTTTTTGTGTATGGCATGACTTTCGATACATAAATAATATATCTCACTAGCTATAGATACATTTCTATATTCCACAATTTAAAATCACAATCGCTGGTTGCACGAAAAAATTACTTAACCGGCTGTTATCTAGCCAACGGTTAACTTTTTCCATATCGCGAGCAATGCAATCTGGTTAAAAGAGAAATCTAATCAGATTGCATTGCCAGAAATGTTGTGAAAAATGCAATTTGATATGGAAAAGTTAACCGTTGGCTAGCTAACAGTCGGTTAACTAATATTTTCGTGCAACCAAGTACATGTTGCATAACTAATGCCCGGTTGCACGAAAATATTTAACTAGAGATTAGCTAACCAACGGTCAAATGCTAAAATTGTTTTTCATTTCACAACCGAAATTAAATTCAATTTAATTTTCTTTTGCACGTTTCTTGGAAATATTAACATTTTCCATCGATACAACAAAAACTCAAAATTAAACTAACTACCGGTTAAATATTTAACCCTAAAAAGTCGGCCGATTAACTTTAATTGGAGAACCGATTGTAAAATATTTTGTTCAACCGGACTTAAGCGTGTTATTACATAGTATTTAGCGTAACTGCTACAATTATTGGCCTTAAGGCGGTTTTATATTTAATGTTTCGTTATTTGTTTGGGGTCATTTAATCGATGGATTCTCACAGGTCCCTAATAAAATGATTAGTTGGCTTCCAAAAGTACTTATTTTTTATATAAATTAACGAACCTTTTTTTAATACAACTGCCAATGGCTTTAATCTTGACTCGTTCTATAAAAGAAACTCACAAGAAGTATGCAATTCACACAAACTAAAATACTTTAATTATTTAAGTCTTAACCTATATTAGTACTTATTATTAGTGTTCGGCGAACATTGTTCGCTATTATTTAATTTTCAGATGTGCATATATGTGTTCCGTAGTATTTCGAATATAGCACGAAGCATTTGTAATACGGCAAAATATTTTTGCTTGAGTTCGTTGCAGTAGTTCTGTATTTGATGCGCTGGTGGAACCCCTTAGTTGGATACCGTATGTTCATATGGGCATTATTGTCCAATGATAAATTTGATTTTCTTTCAATCAACAAATACATTTTATAAAATTTTATTTTTATTTCATTGCCTTTTGTTTCAATATGTTTTCTCCAAGTCAACCTTCTGTCCAGATGTAGACCTAAGTACTTTTTTTTTCTTTTTTTTTAATTGGGCGGATTACTCCAGCACTCAATGTCACTAACGGGCCACGGTGCAATACCCGAACAAACACATATACTTACACATTAAAAACACCCAACGGTGATTTTTGGTCACCACCGGGAATCGAACCCGCGACTATCGAGTAACAAAGCAAGCACGCTACTTACTGTGCTAACGAGGGCGGTGACCTAAGTACTTATTGGCTTGTTGCGTATTAGTCACATTGTTTAATTTCACCGTTGAACCGGTGCATATATTCAACGTGCGCTGATTAATTTGGTTCTCTTTAATTTGCTATGTCCTTAGCCAACCTTCAATTTTGTTTCAATGATTTTGAAATTCCCTTGAGGCAATTTGGGGGTTTTGTGGACATCAAAACGGCCGTGTCATCGGCAAATATTGATACTATTACTTTGTTACTTTGTTCGTGTGGGACGCCTGCACTAAGACGATTTAATACACTAGTTGCTGCATTTTGTTTAATCAATATCCAAAAAGTCAGCAGAACAATATTTCTTTTCCTACAAGGTGAGTTTGATAGCATTTGCAATTCTGTGCACTTGCTCTATAGTGCCATGCTGGTTTTGGAAACCAAATTGATGGTCTGGAATAAGATATCGTTCTTTTTGTATTGGTTTAAGTTTCTTTAATAAAATTTTTTCAAATGGCTTTTATATTGTGGGAAACATGCTTATTGGACGATATGACGAAATTAATGTTTCATCTTTTCCAGCCTTATGAATCATCATGATTTGAGATATCTTCCACTTTTGAGGAATACAACCAGTTCGCAGTTTTTTTGCATTTATCTGGTAATTTTTAAGTAGTTATTGATTGTATTCTTAACCCTCTTCCACTGAAATTTTATAGGTTTTATGGTCTAGTCGTTCGCCAATTATTCTGGTAGCACACAATTTTCTTAAGATGAATATCGGAAATTTTGGCGTTTGCTTCGTATCTTCTCGTCGAATTTCCACCTGGCAGTCTAACGGGTGGGGTCGAGTTTGCTAGACTTTTTACATTTTTTGTGGCTTTAAAACTCACTCAAATAATTCTGGCCACCTTATGGTTTTCTTCTTCCCTCAGAGCTTATAGTTGTAAAATGTTTCTCTAGTCATCCATCTGATGTCACTAATGAATATCGAAAATTTTGGCGTTTGCTTCGTATCTTCTCGTCGAATTTCCACCTGACAGTCTAACGGGTGGGGTCGAGTTTGCTAGACTTTTTACATTTTTTGTGGCTTTAAAACTCACTCAAATAATTCTGGCCACCTTGGTTTTCTTCTTCCCTCAGAGCTTATAGTTGTAAAATGTTTCTCTAGTCATCCATCTGTTGTCACTAATGCCCATACCCCACCCTTTGGGCAACCAAAAACTTTTTAATTTCTTCAGGCACTCTTTTAAAAAGTAAAACTAAAAATGTAAACATTACTGTCAAAGAATTGGTGCGTGCAATTCATTTTATTAGATAGAAATCTATTAAATCAGATATTTTCTTTCTACCTGATGGCCAGTAAGTGGGGTGTCCAGAAGATAAGTAATCTAGATTTTCTCGTTAATTGCTTCATACAGTAGTTTTGCCTTCTCTCTGCGAGAAATATGCTGAGCTGGTTAAAATAATCGAGAAATTGCTGTCCATAACTAAGGGACAACCGAATAATAATCCGAGCTTTAAAATGAATATTCTCGAAAATTTGTGATCAAAGAATACGTTAGTTATACGTATGTAAATCCTTTATGTAATATACAGCCATGGTGCGGTTGAATTTGAATAGCACGCTTGCTATACATGAGGGAGGAAAACTCTCATCCAAACAATGAAAACAGACGTACTTAGTATATCGAGAGACCCTAAGCACAATCTTAATTTTGTCTCATTTAAGTGTAAATTGGTTTCGTTGCCAAATTTAGCAGGAGTTCCCTAGAACTGGCCTTCTTTGGAACAATTTGTCCTTTCTGAAAATAACAGACAGCGAAGGCCCTTTGTTAAATAGCTTAAAAATTAAATTACACCATTTAAAAGAAAGCTAATTACTTTCTATAAATATGTTCCCAAAAACCAATACAATTTTCTACAATAAACAACTGTTGAGTATTTATAATTGGTTAATTGGACAAATCTTAAAAGAAGCCTTAACATTTGGTCATTTCAAAAACTAGCACATAACTCATGAGAACCTTCAAGAAATTAGAAGTTTAAAGAAAACTTCTAGAAATTAGTTCATTATAGAAATTAATTTTTTGAACAGATGGTCGAATTGGATAGAAAACGAACATTTTTGGGTTAAGTTGAACTTTTAAGTAAGTCCCCTTTTGTAGGAGATGCCTGGAAGGGTCTTATTCAAAACACCGAAAATGAATTTTTCTGTATTAAGTTGAACTATTTATTAAATCTTTTGTATATATTAAGGACAATTAAAATTGGGCAAAGAGCTGGCAACCTAGAAAAATACTAGTTGGGAACCAAGACTATTTTTTGGAATCAGTTGAAATTTTAAGAAAATTGTTAGAGCCTTGAAATTTACAGGAAAATAATTTTATGATTAATCATATTTGAACACCCAGAAAATATGGAAATTTTCTGGATTTTATATAAATTTCTTGTCACTTTGAGAGGAAGAATGAAAAACTCGAAGGAAGTGATGAGGCAAGAAATTCATTTAGTAGCCATATCGGATCCCGGCTATCCAATTCTGCTTCAGCAATTTTGTAGGAAAGTGTTGTTAAAGTAATTCCCTTCCGGCAAAGCAAAGTTCAACATTGCGATATCTGAACGAAAATTGAACACCAATCGGTGGGCATACCTGACAGGTTTAACGGAGCGTATGTTGCCGGCTTAGCTTTAATACAAACCTACTGATATTTAGAGATAATAAAGGCCATAATTTTATTAAAAAAATTTTCTACTTGATCGCCAACTTTTCTAAATTTACGATTGGTTATGCTAAGCGAATACCCATTGGCTAATTAGTTTAGTCTCTTCGTAGGGTTGCTTTTCGTTTTAGTTAACATTTTATTTTTTAAGGTGGATTCATAGTTCCGTTCATTCATTCCGATTATTTTTTCTATAATCGCTTTCTTTAAAAATGACCTTCTTGAATGAATGAAACCAGAAATCCGCCTTAATAATTATAAATAGATAACAACTGACTAAACTAATCAACCATTTAGAAAAGTTGGCGATTTAGACGAAAATATTGACGTGCCGTACAGAGCACACATTTATTTATCTTCAAAATAAGTCTACCTTGAAAACCCATCTCACATTTACATAAAAGTTTCAATTTTGACGTGTTGAATCCATTAGAATATATATGATCAGCGAAGTGGATTTGGCTGGTGCAGCTTATTTTCTGGATAACTTTCGGACAGTGGACACCTAATCTCAATCAAAATACACCCAAGGGACTTTAAATTGTTCTTCTTGGGGTTTGTACTTGGTTACCTTAGTCTATCATTTAAAAGTAGGAACATTTCATGAGAGAGATTTATTTGGTGTAGCATCATTTCATAGTCAATGAAGGCCAACATTGGTTCAAATAAACCATATATGCTTTCTAAAATAAAAAGTTCGTCTCAACAACCAGCTGATTTCATTACAAATTCGGTAAGCTTATGACAGTTTCAACAAACTATTTCATTTAGTATAGTTATTTTACAAACAGTTTGAATCATAACTAATGCGAAATTTCACAAATTACATCAACGAGTTAATGAAATGGGCAACGATGGTGATAATGGTGAACCTCATATGTTCGAGTGAAAGGTAGTGGAAATAATCTGCTTGTTAATACCAAGTAAAATTAGAAACATCAATTAATCAAATTGGTACGTTTTCATCGATTTAAGGTAACCTCAAATTCCATTACCGAATTTTAATGGCAATCAAAAGAATTGGCCGATGCTTCGTGATTCATCGTTTAGCGAATGACAATTAATGAGCGTGGATGAAAAAATAATGACGGGCGAAACAAGCAATTGTTAACATGTTGATTGTTCAGCGGATGGGTTTGGAATTGCATGGGAAACGTTAATACGAAAAATATAATAATGAAAGAGAAATTGCATCTACAAATAAACGCATGCATTCTTTAATTTGTAACCCGTCAACATTGAATCATGTTTTAAATTACAAGATTTGGTAGATAAAGCACAGATTTATATATCCAGTCATTAAAGCAATTGAGAGAAAAGATGTCTGATACTATCGCATAGTTCACATAGTCAAAAAGAAACTAAACTTAAGTATATTGATATTAAAACAAAAAACCTGTGGGAATATGAGAACACTGTAAATGAACGTCAAAGAAATGGACATAATTAAATGGATTTATACAAAGTCGAATCAAAAACTGTTGAAAATTGTAAATGAGAAAGAAAATGATAATCATAAATTTCTGAAGAAATCAAATCGAAATTCAACAATCATTCTGGTAACGTACTACGAAACAAAACCAAGTGTGGAGTATACCAATCAACATATGGAGTATATGTATAGTGATCGTCAGACGAAAGTTGATAGCCACTAGTGTTAGATGCAGAATTCCTTGACGATGGTTATTTGATGATATTATGTGCAGTCAAACTGCCAACACTCAGTTCAGTATTCTTTTATCAGAAGTAAATGGGCCAATTGTATATAAAAAATGTTATGTTTTGTAAGCTGTTATGTACCTCCAGAAATGTGTCCCGCATATGTATATATAAAAACTATAAGATGAGGCCCAAAATAATGGCATAGCTTGTTAGGTCGCCTGTTTTAACCTTGTTAATTCTTACAAATACATAATCGCATGAACTGAGTGATTGGGATACACAGGATGTTCTGTCTACAATATCCCAAAAGCATCGTTAAATTCTTGAACAACTTCGATCGAAGTGTGAGCCTTTATCTGTCTTTCTGGGAAGGTCAAACCACGAAACATATTGCGCAACGAAGGTTTTCACTACAATAGCTGGTTTTCAATCGGGTATACGCATAGGGCCATCTCTATCTATCGAACTTATCAACCATCGCAAACATGTAGGTAGTGTACCAAATCCATATTGATATGCTCAAATCGGGATGGTGGTTTGAATTTTTGGAAAAACCTGGCAATCATTCGAACCCAAAGAAAGATTTTAGATGTGGCAAATTGGGTAATCTGTCTGGTGTTGTAATGTAATTTAAGCGACGGTGGTCGTCACATTAACAGCTTTATGTCGGATGAGGTCGAATCTCGTATCTTCTTGGATAGCAAAAAGGAAGAAAACCAGTTGTCTGAATATGGTGTAATACACAATGCTTTACTGGAAGATTGTAGTTTGTAGACTCCATAAAGGTTGTGAACTCTTTTAATAACAGATTAAATTCGTTATCAATCACGAATCGGAGGGGGTCGACGTGTTATGTTGTATCGAAAATGTTTTAACGTCTAACTTGGTTTTGGTATCAATAAGACGTTTAGAGTCGTTTCTTAATTTCAGATCGGTAAATCTGTTGTATACTGCAATCCCGGTTGAAACCTGTCAGACGTTAAAATATGCCCTATAGAAACCTTTATTACTCCACTGCAAACTCTCGCTTTTCTTTGTTTAAGATAAATAGTCCTGGGGCCCTATTATGACTTTCGCCTACTAATTTCGACCGCCATCGTTTTCCTATAGTAGGAAAAGGAAGTAAAAAGAAAACAATATTAATGTTTACCTTTTTCTTCCTTTGCCTGCTACTTTAGGGTGCCTGCTTTATATAATACTGGAATGACTTTGACAGTAATTTCATTAAATGTCTGCTTTGTCTCAACGCAAATCAAGTTAATAAAACACATCATCCATTGAAAACTCGACTATATATCATTGGCTCCGGAAGTATTTCATGGAATGATATGAACCCCTCCTCCGCCCTTTTTGTTATTTAACAAAACTCTTTATTGCAGTGTAGTTTGGTGAAGTATTTTGTTCCTTAACGATTTGTGATAGTGTCTTCTAATTCTTTAATTGAATAGGGTAAGCGTCGAATGATTTTCTGTGGGCTTTGGTTCTAAGACACACTCACATTTTCTTCAACATTTATTGGATGCTGTTACCGCTGACTGATATACGTCTGTTTTTATTTAAGCAAGCTTTCTCTGATTGTTTTAAGTTGACAGATATATAGCGTGCCTAGCTATAGAATCAATTCGTGGAGTGGGTGAATTAAAAATGTTTATAGGCAAATTTAATAAACACCCTTAAGAATCTCCATATTCCGATTGAACATTGGGACTTGCACCTTGTGTTTCATATGGGAAACGTGGATAAAGTATCACGGAGAGAGTTGGAATAGAACAAACCTGTCGATGGTAGTTTTATTGTGAAACAGGTTTTAGATATTTCAACAGCCAGGATACGCGTTTTGGCAGCTTTGTAGTTAGTTCGTTGCAACCACAGAGTTTTACTTATTTTTATTGCAATGCCGATCATAGTATTTTTAAGTGAAAACTTAAATCGTTTGAATTGGTGTCATGGGATCGGCGCAATGACTGGTTAGTCAATGGGAATTTATATCGTAAGTTTTTGGGAAATGGTCGTATACTGCAGCTGTGCATTGTACAAGTTTTGTTAATCGTTTACATGGTGCAGGTACTTCAACAGATCCAAATATAAACCTTATTTCGTCTTATGACGATATTGTCCCTAATAGGGATACTGTTTATCAGAGGCAGATTATAGCTACAATATTGTTGTATACAGTATCGTTTGACCAATCGTTTGGTGAACCGCTAACCAGGGCCGGTCCCAGACATTTTGGCGCCCGGTGCAATTAAAAATAGTAACCCAAATTTAAGCCATTTCCACATCACCCTTCTTGAGGTAGACTTGCGATGCGTTTTTTTAATGAGGTTTCCCCGGTAGGCATACTCCTCTAAGTGATATATTAACATTTTTAAAATCGATGTAATTTAAAATTTAATTTTTCGAGATTTGATATTGGCAAATTGGTCAATTAAATCATCGTAATTCAGCTCGTTAACTATTTCTTTCTCTATTGAAATTGTAGCTAGGCCTACTAATCTTTCCTGTGTCATAGAAGTTCTTAAATAATTTTTAATTATTTTCAATTTAGAAAAACTACGCTCTCCCGAAGCTACGGTAACTGGTAAAGTTAATAAAATTTGAAGCGCCACTACTGTATTGGGATACAAAGTATTTAAATTTTGTTGTGCTAGGAAATCTAAAACCAATCAGATGTTTATTTTTTTTTTGTGAGAGACGCGATATTAAATTACATGCTATGACATGATATTTCAAATTAGAAGCTACGATATGACTTTGAGACCGAGAGAAATTAATTCAATAATTTATCGTTTATTTATAAAATTTTTAAATTGGCGCCCTTTGCAATTTTTGCGCCCGGTTAAGGTGCCATTTTGAACCTAAGAAGGACCGGCCCTGCCGCTAACCAAAGGGAATTAAATTGGCTGAATGTTCACATGTTATTGAGAGCGAGCTGATGTGTTTATTCAAATTATTTGTGGAGGTAGGTTATCTACCATGTCTATTGCGTGACATTGTTGTTCACAACTAAACCAATAAGTCGAACGGTCCTTGCATGCTGAAGAAATGTACCCTATGAACAATTATTTCATCGAAGAAAAGGCTTGTAAAATTCAATGATCAAAGAATGTTCAGAGAGTCATAGCGTTTCCGACTAAAGATATAATTTCGGGACTCGCAGATTCAAATCAATGTGCTGTTAAGCATATTTTATGACTAGAAAGGAAGTTAGACAAATAAAACTGAATTGAAACAGCAATATGTAGAGTTCCTTGATGAGTATATTATGTTAAAATATGTGGCACTTAGCTGATCATGGTGGCTTTAAGAATCAGAATTACACAGCCAAGGTGTGAGTAGTACTCGAACTAAAACAGCTGGAGGCAGTTCATTAAGTGATCGGAATAGAGATCTCTCTATTTACCATTTCAATATTATTGTGACTTATGGCACGGCAAGTGGGACTGTGACAACTATTCGTACATTAAAGCATTAGTAAATCATTCTGACACGTTGAGGAAACTTATCAATCACTTTTCTGTTGATAATCTCATTTCGGGCGCAGGTAGGTACCATTCATGAAAAAAGAATTGATTGAATTATTGTACATAGTTATTGGTAGTTTCAAGTTACGGAAATGGGCCTTAAATGTGGTGCAGTTGGGTTCTGGAATGGATTAGACTTGATCATTTATCACTGTACTAGGCATGAATTAGAATTTTGTATGCACGGTACTTCAAGGCCTTGTCTGGCCTCGAAGCGATATATGTTGTTTAACTTGATGCCGATGTTCGACCCTATGGGATTGAGTGCACCCATCAAATGGGTTGGATTGAAACACTGAGTTGCTACAACCTCTGTTAGCAAAATTAAAATTCTTCGTTAGTGCAATAAACGTTCTGTAAAAGTGTCGTATTATGGATACTCCGAGCCCTGAGACCAGTATTAATAAAAGGGTTCCCTAACAAATATTTGTCTTTTGGCGTATACTATGATCTACCTCATTAAACGTGTCGATTTGTTTTTTTTTCTAGGTGGTCTAAGGCTCAAGTCTTTCTCAGGTTGCTTCTATTACAGGTCCGATTTAATTGGAATCCCTTTTGTAGCCTGCCTCTATTGGGATTCTAACCCAGTATCTCCAAATCCATTCGTCACAGCTTTAACTACTGTGCTATTTGCTCGGTAAAATTCGAATGATAATATGCCAAATTTCTATAAATTATTTTAGTTTCGATTCGAAATTCAAAATTTGATTAGAAATTCAAATTTCTCTAAATTTGTGAATTTAATATATAAATTTAGAGCATTCAAAATTATATAATAATATAATTAGGAATGCTCTAAAATTCAAAAAATGTTCACCATAAATTCAAAATTTTCATGACCGTTTAATTTTTAAATTTTAAACATTTAATAATTCGAATTTTAATTTTAATCTTCAGAATTTTATACGTGAAATTCGATTCCGAAATTATTAAATTTAATTTTGAAATTTAAAAACTGCAATTTCGAAATTGTTTAGTTGTTCAAAACTCAATTGTAAACAGAAAGAAAAAGAAATTAAAGTATTTTTGAAACCTTAACTCGTTTCGCACCTAGCCGATGAGCGTGGTATCCAGATCGATCCCATCATATATCGCCTACTTGTAGAGTGATTGTCATTCATATTGCCTAATATTTAAAATGGAAGTTCGCAAATTTTTCTAAAATCCATGAAAATTTATAAATTTTGATAAACCGACCAAACTTTATTCTGGTGACATTTATTAATTTACTGGGAATATATAATTTGGAATCGGACAGGAAGGAATAATTTGGAATCGGACAGACTTTCTAGGAGTTGTTTGGTTAAATACTAAGTTACACTCAGTTAGAATTCCGTATGCCGGCTTTAGTCTGTCAATAGAAACATTTACATTCTTGCCTTTTACATCAAGAATGTAATGTTTACGAAAACGACGAATGACTTTGTAAGGTCCTTCGTTCGGAGGTGTTATATGCCCGTTCGTACTCTGTCAATACGAATGAATACGTCATCGCAATTGTTTAAGGACTTGGGAATAAAAATAGGCAGGTTAGTTGACTTGCGAGTATCAATAGGAATTATGTTGCGCGTGGATGCGCGCAGCCTTTCAACATAGTCATGTGGATAAGAACTATTCTTGGAAGTTGTCTCGAAAAATTCTCCT
The DNA here is from genome assembly GCA_951394425.1 of Tipula unca. Taxonomy (NCBI): domain Eukaryota; kingdom Metazoa; phylum Arthropoda; class Insecta; order Diptera; family Tipulidae; genus Tipula; species Tipula unca. Next base: position 94,904,894 of record OX596382.1, read on the forward strand.
GGTAATCTGAGGGCTTGACCATAAACTAGTTCAGCTGGGGAGCATTTTAATTCATCCTTTATTGTTGCTCGTATTCCCAGCAAGAAAGCGATCGACAATGGTGAGCACATACACAAAAGCTTCGGATGGTGGCAATGGTCCCGATATATCCATGTGTATATGCTCAAATCTCTCAGAAGGCAGGTTAAATTGTCAGGGTTTGGACTTTGAATATTGATGAACCTTGCTCTTCTGGCAACCGATACAGGATTTCATCCAATATGTGATGTCCGCGTTCATTTTCGGCCAAAAATACCTACTAGAAATTAATTTACGTGATGCTCGTATACTTGGATGAGATAGACCATGCAGAGCATCGAACACTACATGTCTATAAGTTGTTGATGTTTCGCAATAAATTTTTAAATTTGAAAGGATGGTGAGTTCTAATTTAAATTAGGAACTCTCATGGCGTGATGAATTATTCAATAGTTGGAGTAATTCATCGTCAGACTGTTGTGTCTGAGCTAGATTTTTAAGATCTAGATTGACGGAGTTTATTGTTGAAACGAGATTCCTAGTCCGTGACAATGTGTCAGCGACCACGTTTTGCTTACCTTCTATATATTGAATGTCCGTCGTGAACTGAGTGATATAGTCAAAGTGTCGAATCTGCCGTGGATTCTCTTCGCTCAGGGAGACTATTGCTTTGATTAAAGGCTTATGAACCGTGTAGACAGTAAATTGTCTACCTTCCAGGAAATAGCGGAAGTGTTTAATTGCTAAATAAATAGCAAGGAATTCTCTGTCAAAGGCTGCGTATTTTATCTCTGTTGTTGAGAACTTTCGTGGGAAAAATCTTAAAGGCTGCCAACAATCTTTATTCTATTGCTGTAGGACTGCTCCTACTGCATTACCAGACTCAGATAATGGAGATGCTATAGCGTAATTCACTATTGGGATGGGCCAACAATGTTAAGTTGGTAAGTGCTCTTTTAATTTGGGCGAATGACTCGTTCCACTCGTCGAGCCAAGAAAAATATTTTTTGTTCTTGGGCATTTTGTTTAACGTTGCCAAATGAGCATAAATTGGAGACAGTGATTCGGCTAGCTTTGGAATGATTCGATGGTAGTAATTGACCATTCCGACGAATCACTGAATTTGTTGAATTGAAGTTGGCGGTTCAAAATTTTCGATAGGCGTTCACACATGTTGTTTGAGATGTACTTGTGCTCTTCCGCTGTTTTGCTAGCAAACAGTATATCGTCGATGTAGACGAATATAAAATCTAATTCTTTGACAACTTCATGAAGCGTTGAAAAGTTTGCGCAGCGTTTCGAAGACCAAAGGGCATTCGTGTGAATTCGAATACCCAATGGGAGTAGTTATTACCGTTTTAGGTACGTCTTCAGGCGCAATTGGGATAAGATGATAAGCTGTAACCAAATCTATTTTTGAAAATACACCGCATCCATTTAGGTGCATTGAAAAATGTTAAATATGTGGATACGGATAACGATCCGGTGTGGTTACGGCGTTTAGTCGACGATAATCTCCACATGGGCGCCAATCGGCGCTGTCCTTCTTTACTATATGAAGAGGTGATGATACCGCAGAAGATGACGGTCGGCATATGCCTAGTTGAACCAAATACGCGAACTCGGTAAGCGCAGTTTAATGTTTAACTGGGTCCAGCCTACGTGATCATGAACAAGGAAGTCGACCTTCAGTGTAAATGTTGTAAACCACGTTATGTTTTGCTGGATTGGCGTAATCTGGTGTTTCAACCAAAGAAGGAAACATCTTCAAAAGTGAATTATATCTATTTTTAGCAGATGGATGGATTGGTGTAGGTGTTTTGTGCATTGCTGTCATTGCATTCACAGCAAGATTCGTCGTGGGATCTAAGAGGCGTCTTCCACGGAGGTCGACGAGGGGACCATATTTTGTCAAGAAGTCAGCACCGATAATCGATAAATTATTTGTAGTGCAGTCGCCAAGTATTTTACATGTTGTTGCGACCGCTACAGTATACCGATATTCGGCTTACAGTCGTCTATGTGTATTCCTCAGTTTAACATAATTCGGTAAACTATTCACAATTTGGCTCGGTTTATAATTTATACGTTGTTTACAATATCTTCTTGCAAATGTTGACAAGCTAGACAAATGTTAAACGGCTTTCCAACATTTTCCGAGTAATACACATATGTAAAATATCCCACTTTCTTGCATCTAATTCCAAAACATCTCATCATTATTTATTGTTTATCGATTCAAGTTGTTGCTTCAAAACTGTATTTTCTTTGTTTGTGTATATCAACCAATAACTACAGAAAGATTAGATGCGCGTTTATTTTAATGTATCAAAACTTTCAATATCAAGTTAAATTTAGATGACCCATTTGACTACCTAGTGTTAAAATTATGGCTATTTGTATTTTTTTTATAACGATTGTATAACGAAAACAAAATTCAATATTTTGCAATAATTTTTATTATTTAAATGAAATCTGGACTTTATGCTAGAGTGAAAATCATTTAACTCTATTTGAGTGATTTTTTTAGTTATAAACTCTTTCGAACTGAACTTCCATATAACATTATAAAATTCTAAATTGCAAAATTATTCCGGTTATAATTACTATGCGATGTGAAAGCGAAGTTCTATAGTACAATACTATATGTAATTCGGTTTCACACCGCATATATTATTATAACACATATACGTATGTGGTATCAAATACTATTTTGCTATTACCTACGATGTGAAACTAGAGTTTATTAAACATGTTGTAGCATTTTAAAGTTTATTGCTTTGATATGTGTACAAAGTAATATACGTTTATAACGATTAATAACAATTTATAAAATGTATTTCTGTTTCAGAAACCTATTACTCCAGATGAAAATCGTCATCGTAATCAAATGTGTGCAGCAGACACTTCATGTTTTGAATCAGTTTTATTACAAACTCAGGTGAATACCCTACAATGGCAGTTAAAACAGGTAGGTTGAAAGTCTGATCCTATAACCCCGGAGTTTTATGGAATTCTTACGCATTTTGCATCATAAAGAAACAAGAATATTATAAATAATATCCACATAAATATATATTACAGGTTGAATCTACTAGACAAATGTACCAAACTGTATTAGAAGAAGTAGTACGGTTTCTAAAAAAATGTTATCAACATTTAAACTTGTTGGTGGAGCCCTGGCCCCGATCGAAGAGTGAGAAACATATTATGAATATTGATAAGAATTGTGAAAATATATCCAACTTGGAACCAATGAGAGCTCAAAGCACGATAAATTTACACAACATTCCTATGCCGGAACGAGAATTTCTATTGGAAAGGGAATTTCATAAGTTAGTCAATTCATCTTTGTGTTTGCGGCACTTAAATAGTAAACATAAACTATAATATTTGTCTATTTTTTTAGGTTTTCCCGCACTGGTGACAACAACAATAATAATAATTTTAATCTCAATTTGGATACCGAAAAATTATCGAATGAAGCGTTTAGATTATATCGGACTACGGAAAATTTAATTAATATGCGTGGACCAACCTTGATACCAATACCGCAAAACAATGATGATCCTATCGAATTAAAGACCAATGAGATAATTTCGCCTGCACCAAATAAAACCAAAACTTACGATACATTTTTAAACGAATCTGAAGTATTAAATTCGTTTAATTTGCGGGAACATAAAAGTAAAAATATCGATGGCATTTCGTTGCGAAGTTGTACAACCGGTTCAATTCACTCAAACTCGTCAAAATCATCTGGAACGACCGATGAAGATAATATGCAAAATACATCCAAATTATCATCGAAAACATCAGCCATTGTTACATGTAAACATAATCCAAGTCGAAACAAAAACCTTCATACGATTTCACCGAATTGTATTGATGTTGAAAGTGGTTTTAGTTCGATGAATTCATTTCAAGAAATTGGATTACCTTTAGTCAATTCCACACAAATTTTAATGACGCCAAATTTTAATTCATTTTCATTTTCGAAAGAAGAATCAGAAGAACACGATGACCATGTAGTGTTAAATACGGCAGTACAAACAGATTGTACAATTCAACGTAAATGGAATTCATTACCAATGAGTACAAAGAAAACACCAGCTCCGCTATTTGAATTCAAATGTGATGAAACGTTAAAAGTTTTGTGGGTTTAATTTAAATACTTATAATTTTTAATACAATTTTCTTAAGAAATAACATTTTTTTACAATACTGCCCAAATAAAAATATATTGTACAGCAACATGTTTAATTTATCTATGGATTGAAATGATGTGGTAGAATGAAATAAAACCACAAAATCTTTATAGTGAATTTGAAATCCGCTGCATTACACTTACTCTTTCACCATTTCAAAAGGTTTAGGACTTTTAAGTCATCGTTGTTATTGATATCTTTGTTTCTTACTTACTAGAGAAGACTCATTCAGTTTTATCTATTGTATTTGAATAATAACTGATTGCAACTTTTGTGTGTTGATTTTTCATTGCTTTCTTCAACGGTTAAAATTGCTGTATCGTTGTTATTGATATCTTTGTTTCTTACTTACTAGAGAAGACTCATTCAGTTTTATCTATTGTATTTGAATAATAACTGATTGCAACTTTTGTGTGTTGATTTTTCATTGCTTTCTTCAACGGTTAAAATTGCTGTGTCGCTAACAAAAGTCGCCACAGTGTTGTTTTCAAACACAAGAACACCATTACAATAGATGTACCAAGTGCACTATCCTGCAGTAATCCTTTATCTCTATTTTCAATTCTTTCTGATAGATCTACTTTTTTGCTAAATAACTGGATTCATACTTGATCCAATTATCTAGCGAATTGCACTGACAGGAGAGTTGTTAGCTTATGGTTTAGTCCAAAATTCCAAACATTGTCAAAAGCCTTTTGTAATGTCTAAAAATTTCGTTGAGCAGACTTTCTTTCTTTTAGTGATTTTCCAATAATATTAATTGATTATTCTCAAAGAGTTAAGACATTACTGGTAGTAATGAAACGGCCTGGAACGAATAAATTTGATTCTAAACAAACAAAGCCACATTTTCTTCCACTTAAAGCGGTAGCATAGATTATTTCTGGATAAATCATATGTTTGTATATTCAGGTGTTTTGTCTTTGGGTTAAGGGCCCAACTCCTATTTGACTAGTAGTCAATGGCATTTTGTTGCCTTTTATTATTGATTTTGAAAGATATCTTTTCTATAGGTTAGCTATTTATCCAACGTAAGGTCATACATGACCTCCGTGTCAAAACCAAGTTCTATTCCAACTATCACGAATTGAGGAATGTTGAATTTTCTTGAGGATTGTTGTTTTGTTTGGGTTAATTCTAAGTCCTTTCGTTTTGCACCAATTCCAGGTGAGATCCAGAGCATTTTACCCCAATTCTCTCACAGTGTGATCATAATCGCCAACTATTATGGATAGGTCGTCTGTGTATCTTATTACTTTGTAATGAAGCTGGTTTAGATCTGTTATGAATCTTGTGAACAACCTTTGGTATAGCATCTATTTCATAGATTTCCTTTCCTAAGTTGGCAAATAATTCTTTGCTCACTAACAAGTTTTATCACTTGATGATTCTGTTGTGTCGGATGAAGCATTATCAAAGAGTTCTTCTTTGTTCATAACAACACATAGAACAACCATCTTCATAGTCGTTGTTTTTTTGCAATTTGATGTACTATTTTATTTGTGGATATGATAAGCCTGAATGTTGCATTTCACTAATTTCTCCATTGTCTTAATCAGAAAATATGAAAGATTTGAAGGTCGATAAAATTTATCTGGAAACACTTTTACCTTCATTTGTGTCTAGCTTCACAAGTACTATCCCTGAATTACGAAATCAACAAATATTTTATGGTGTTGCTAATTATGTAGAATGGCTGCCCCTGGGATTTGGTGCCTTGTAATCATAAAGTAGTATCGAATTTTTGATGTTGAGTACACATATGCGTCGGCCATTAATCCAGGGCTCTTGTAACAGGCCCACTCTTGTGGTGTCAAAAGCAAACCTTCTGCATAGAGCCGTATATGCGATAGTCCTCGTTTTGAAAGGCTAAACCCTACTCTCATGACCACATTGTCATAAATGGCTTGTCCCTTCTCTCATGACATTGCCATAAATGGCTTGAGGTGCAAGTAGATATGTTTATTTTTATCAGAAAAAATTAGTGACCGCCATGCCAGAGTACAGTATCATGGCATGGCTAGTTTGAAACCGATAGGCGCCTGGTACTCGGAGTTGCATAATAAGAACTGATTAACCTATCAACCATTCACCTGCGAATCCCGGTCGGGTTGTCCTTAGGACTACCTAAAACACAAACGGAACAGCCTGCACTCTAGAGAAGGTTTCAGAGTTGGTACTTAATACTAAACTTCATTAACTCTCCAGCAGACACCTTAACTATCTTCAAGATCAGTCGATCTAACATGCGGCTCACCAAACTGTACATTAATTTTACCTATTGATAATTGATCCAATCGGAACTAATATGGAGGAGATGCAACGGGTTTTAAGTTCGAGCACATACAAACATCCATACACACTTACATAAATACAGTAATATTTCAAAAATGATCAGTTTAAATTTTTTATTCAAAAGTATTCGAGTTCGAATGCAGTATTGGATAAGACTTTCTCGTTTATTCAGAAAAATGTTATTGATTTAAATTTTTTATCGATAAATATAATACATTTATTGTTAATCTACATATTTTAATCCACTAATATCGAAATAAAATAAAATATTATTTTATTTTTCCATGTAGTCGATAAAATCATAGTACACGAACTATGCACACAAAAGAAAATATTGTTAAACCAATATTTCTCAATGTTTTTAAATTTAAAAATAAAATTGTCAAGAAATGAATTGATTAGTACATAAAATCCAAGTAAATTATATTATTTAATTATAATTCGGTTTTCTAATTCCTAGTATTTTCCCAATGTTTATCTAAAATAGAACAGAATAGAAAAATGTGGCCTTATGTCTCCATGATTGAGTTAAAGTAGAGTTTCGTTAAATCCACATTAACTCAACGAAACCAGTGCGGTTGGGTAAATTCTATATATCAATGTATTTTTAAAATTCTTTTAACTAATTATATAGAAATATAAATTAAAAAAATATTATTATATGTAACACTGGTAATTGTCACTCCAAACGTCAATTTCAAACGATATAAATATTGTGATAGTCTCACCATTTACAAATTGCAGAAATGCATAATTTCTTTTCAGAATTTTTATTTTCACAAGTGAGATTATTGAGTTACTTCAAATAACATTTGAGCAAATTTATTCGCATAGACCAAAATTTAGCCAATAGAAATACAAACCTCATCTAATTAAAGCCATTACATAATAAGAAAACCAATCGAATGGTTAGTTCTCACAAAATCCGCTCTTTAAGTCCAGTTCATGAGATCCGATTCAAAATTCGTACTATGAAGTTGAAAATATTTCAACTCAAGAGAAAAATTCCTAAGATTTGATACGGCTTTAATCGCGAATGTAATTATTTAAAAACAAAAACAACGGTCGAAAAAAATCACTGTAATATATAATACTTAAAATACAAATTAATAATACGGTAATAATACATATTACGTTCATTTTACTTAATTATAATAATTTTAGTTCGTGTAAAATTATACTTTTTTAAATAACTAAAATATAATTTAACATATTTTATATTTGGCGGTGCTATTAGCGGCAGGATACACCAAATACGTTGTGGACCAATAGTCGATTGTATTTGTAGATACTATCGCCTCTATTACTTGTTGATAAATATTAAACTAATTTGTTACAAAATAGTTAAAATATCTCACATAATTTCTTTGTTGTAAACTAAGTTAAACAAATCGATTTCGTTAACTTAAATTTTAGTAAAAAGAAAATTCCATATTCCTATTACTTTCGCCACGCAATTATCGCTTTATAATACATATATATATATATATATATATATATATATATATATATATATATATATATATATATATATATATATATATATATATATATATATATATATATATATATATATATATATATATATATATATATATATATATATATATATATATATATATATATATATATATATATATATATATATATATATATATATATATATATATATATATATATATATATATATATATATATATATATATATATATATATGTATATATATATATATATATATATATATATATATATTTCTTTTATATTTTGTGAATGATAATTAATAATAAATCAAAGTTTGACGCAATCGATTTGTATTCTACCATTCTACCAAACACATGGACGTACAAAGCATTTGTTGTTTCTTGTCCACTCAGTGTAAAACCACAATGCAAACATAATAATGTTCGCTAACAATTCGTTAACGATAAAAATTGCTTAATGGGTAGTATTAAAGTTTAGTTGAAATTTGTGTCGCCATCTGAACTTATTCGCGCAAGTCAAATGTTTTCACTACTCGAAAATAAAGATAAAAACAAATTATTATAAGAACTTAAAAAATCCGTATTATAATATATATATAATAAATAATTTAATAGTTGTAGTTTAAAAGTAATTTGTACTAATTTCTTTTCAATATAGATTATAAGATAATAATATTTCTACAATGTTTAGTTTGGTGTTAAAGCAAAATGAATGTGTTGTTGTTTTCATTGAATAATATATGTGTATATGTATGTATGTGTAATAATTTTTTTTATATAAAGTAATATAATATATATAATATATATATATATATATATATATATATATATATATATATATATATATATATATATATATATATATATATATATATATATATATATATATATATATATATATATATATATATATATATATATATATATATATATATATATATATATAAATATATATATATATATATATATATATATATATATATATATATATATATATATATATATATATATATATATATATATATATATATATATATATATATATATATATATATATATATATATATATATATATATATATATATATATATATATATATATATATATATATATATATATATATATATATATATATATATATATATATATATATATATATATATATATATATATATATATATATATATATTATATATATATATATATATATATATATATATATATATATATATATATATATATATATATATATATATTTATATATATATATATATATATATATATATATATATATATATATTTATATATATATATACATATATATACATTAATTTAAAAAAATCGTTGTCAAAAGTGCAAAGTTAAGGTACAACAAGAAATTACAAAATAAAAATTGATAAAAGATAAAACTATAGTATTACTGCAATTATAAAATGTTCATTTGGTTAAAATTTGTATGAGCGTTTTTAATCAAATCGCGAAATGGAAAACCAATTCTCTCCATCAACCGCAAAAAGTAGAGTGCAAATAGTTGATAAATTAGTGCGTGTTGGTTATTACGAACTTGAAAAAACCATTGGAAAAGGAAATTTTGCTGTTGTTAAATTAGCATCTAATTTAGTTACTAAATCAAAGGTAAACCAAAAATTAATTTATTTGAAAATCGTTTACTTTAATATTTTATAATTTTTGACATTTGTGTACAAATTATTAGTCATAATTTTCCATATCCATAATAAATAAAAAAAAAAAAAGGAAATAATTTATGTTTCTTATACTTATAACTTTTCCGAGTTCTAGAAAATTTGAATTATACTTTGGCGATAAGCCCGCGGTCCATGAACTTAATACATAGTCCGAGTTCGAAAGTTATTTGCAACAAATGGTTCAGTAATTGTACTGACAGAATGTAGTTGAATATTTTTGCTGGATATTAAGAGAAAATGTTCATATAAAAAAATATTGTCATCTTACAAATATATAATGTATGTATGTATGCAAAAAAAAAAATTTTGAAAAAGGAAACACTATAATGCTTAACTGTAGCTATACAAAAAATGTTCTGAATGCATCTTGTACAATTTATATACATCTTGTACATAAAGTTATACTGACACTGATAATCTTGATATTCCTATTGATTTACATTATATTGATTCAATTAATTATAACTTTAACTTTGACAATTGATCAATCAGTTTCATGGAAAGATATCGATTCGTAATGATCATACGTTACAAGCCTTGACTTTACTTCCTAAACACACTTGAAGAAATAGCTGCTGATATGAAAATAAAATCATAAGATGTTCTTGTAAATGATAACGAAAATTATGATGAAATATATTGAATGTAGTTAATTTTGAATATTTTTACATACTTAGTTATCAATAATGCCGGTTTTTTTTATCTAAGATTTTTCTAATATGTATATTGATGTACCTACATAATTTAAAAGCATACTTAAGATAAATTAAACTTTTGTATAAATCAAGATAAGCCCAATTGTATTTTCGAGCACACCAACAAAAAAATTGTTTTAAACTCGACAATACTAACGTAATCTGTAACCATATATTATATGTCCTGGCAAATTTTTTATTAGAATTCTCACAAATCTTTAAATTAATTTTATTTATTTTAGATCCATTACTGGCTGGGTATAATATAAGTACAATTGATTCGAAAGAACTCGTAAAACCGGTCAATTGTCGTCAAAGTTTTATTTTATTTGACAAGATTATCATAATAATATCTGTATGTCAGAGTAGATGATATGAAATTTCTCTTCCCAGCTAACACAATTGACGTTATATGTAGAGCAGCATTACAACTGATAATGCAAAAGAAAACCCCGAAAGAATAAAAACTAATTAGGTGAATTACACTATATGACAATGGCCGTAATATTTAGCTAAATCTAAATCGTGGCAGATCGGAAAGGGAAGTTTAGCGCACGGACTCACGACTTGTACCATTGTGTGAATATTGATTTTAATCCAAAAACGATTTAGCATTCTCATTTCCCAAATAATAAAATAATTTATTTTTCGTAAGCTATATTTGATTAAACTTGTTTTGAATCCGTGAATTGAATTCCAAAATCGAATCAGTATTACTATTAGAGGTGGCTCTTTACAACGAGAGATCATCGTACAACGACATCTACGCCTACGGCATTGTAGCCTCGTGTGAAATATCATGATGATCAGATTCCTAGTTTTGAAGATGTACAGTACTCGATTTGTATCATCATCGTCACGTTTTCGGTCATTAGTCACTCGCATGACTTTTACCGTGTGTTATCAGTCATCTTTCGTATTTACTTATTCGTTATCTTGCAACTCTTACATGCGTACAGCTAGATCTAACCAACAAATTGTACAACTTGAGCTTGTCAACATGCCCATTTTGCTTAGATTTTATTGATTTTGGTGGTGGTCTTAAATCAAACAAAGCACTACTATCGTCAGTAATACGGTCTTGGATGTCCCTATCTACCTGAACCTTCTGATTTCAAAATGTAGTTACCGCTGCAGTTCTCAACATTCACAGAACAATTATGTATTCACATACAGATATTCCAGCGCGTACCACAACCTCTGCTTATAGTATTTAAAGTTTTTAAATCATTCGTAGCAAGTTTTATGAAATCGTGCTTGGCGATCATCGCAGATTGTGCCAAATCAAAGTAGTGATTCTTTTCAAACGAATGTAAAATGGTTTAACTTATTTTAAATAAAAAACTTTTATTTTTGATTTTATAGTTTAATTCTTCCTTATTGTGACAATATTTATTTTTGATTTTTTCGGTAAATCGATTTCGACTTGCGTCTTCCTCAGTACCTTGTTAACTATTCTTTGGTGAATAGAATAGTTAACAAGGTACTGAGGAAGGCGCAAGTCGAAATCGATTTACCGAAAAAATCAAAAATAAATATTGTCACAATAAGGAAGAATTAAACTATTAAATCAAAAATAAAAGTTTTTTATTTAAAATAAGTTATATAGTGACAAAAGATTACACAAAAACATAAAATGAACAACATTCATTTAAACTCAATTAGTAAAATGGTTACTTGCATATTGTGCAAAGAATTTTGTTACCATCAGTACCAGTTGTTTCGCGATAGTTTTCAATTTTCAAGCGGTGACTTTTATATATAAAGTATCCATAAATAACTTTACTTTCCCATGCCAATCGAATAATGTTGAAATACTCTTTCTTTTTTTTCACAAAATGTCTCCTTGTTGAAATATGGATTAAACCAATCTCGGTTATCCTAGATCTGAATGTATGATGCACGTGCAATACGTTAATTTCTTTAAATAAAGCACAAGAATTGTTGTTCATATAATCGTTAATCTTTCACTAGTCGCGCTTTGTTCCTAGCGATTGTAAATCTACTTGGGTCTCCTTTGTAAGCAATATTTAGTAGTTCAACAACAAGACGATTGGAAAACCAATATTTTTTGGATTTGTGGCATTGGAGATCAAAGGTTTTTGCTGTCGTAGCTATACACCAAACCAAATGTTATTAGGGTATTTACTGTATGAATTTTGCTGCGAACCGATAAGATATTACACCTTGCAAGACTCGAGTTCGTCTATTTGAAATTAACACGTGGCCAATTTGGCTTCGAGAAGTCTTACATGGATGTATACACGTTTCCAAATTGAATTTGTGTGGGAAAATGTGCTACATTTCTTTTAATATTAGCAATGGAAATTTCGTCGTGTTGGAGATGCGGTATCTTATTTTAATACATCCAAATGAAAGTTAAATGAGTCTTTATGCGCCAGTGAAGTTTCGCACGGTTATCGAAGGTTTCGAAAAGTAGGATTTGGCCCAGTTTACCGAAGTCAGTTCCAACCGAAACTTATTCATGGATAATTAGACCTTTGATCATTCCTTGTTTTTTATAGCGAGTGAACGTTGTAATATTGATTTATCGTGGTCTATTTGGTCAATTTTTGTTTATAAACAACAAGATTTTTTACGGATCAAATTTTTTACAAAATATAGAAATAGTTTTCGAAACATCCTTGTGCATTAAAATTGTGTGTTTAGATGCGACTGTTAATAGTACAGAAGACAACAGACTAAATTATTGAGCTCAAATTGCTTATGGAGTAGATATTAAGAGTTCATGCAGAACCAACATAATCCTGAAATGTTAAACTCTACTCGTTTATTTTCATTGGGATATTCTTGAAAATTTATAAAAAAAATGTCTATATATTTTGTTTTCATTGACGTCAATATTTAAAAGAGAGTAAAATAGTTTAATCTACATAATTTTTGGTTGCATGTTCTTGGGTTTGAAAGGTTTATGCAAATAATTTAGATAATCTTGAACTCTTTTAATACCTTTGTTATGCATGATCAATACATAATGTAAATTCTGATATTGTTACCTTCATAGAAATCTTTTGTAGTGCCAAATGATTTCGTTATTATCTTTTGTATTGCTAAATTAAAATGAAACCTATATCTTTGACTTGCAGAAATTAATTGAGCCGTCGAATGTCGAAAACAAAGAATTATTAATGTATATATTTAATAATGGAAACTTCAATTGTGCAATAATTCGGATTTAATAGGATTTAAATTTTATGCATTCAAAAATATTATGTATTTACAAACAAAGTTAAATCCAAATGACTTGTGTATTATAGTCCTGACTGAATCCACCAACCTCCAGCCTTATAATCTCATAAGATCTACTTGAGACTATTTAAGTTTCTTAATCCGGTTAGACTTTGCAAACATCAAATTACATTATAAAGGTTTATTTTAATGAATGATATAATTGATTGGTTAATACAAATTTAGTAAAATGAATTAGATCAATAAATTTTCTGTAGTTTAGAAATATCCAATATATTTTGTGATATACATACATACATAATATGTATATGTTTTCCTGTATGTATATACATATTGAAAATTGGAGTAGTAAATATATTTTGTCACCCACAACACAATACTTACTTGTGGGTCGTGAAATTTATATTTACGAAGCCAACAGTTTTAATATGTTTATTAAAGGCTTTTGCTGGAGTATAGATATAATCTGTTCCTTGCACTTCATATTATCTTAGACAATAAAATATGACAAAGCCTTCTCTACGCCGAGAAGCTATTATCGCCGCTAATGACGTTTGCGTGTACCATAAGGTTCCCCACTCTGCAGAGACCAACCCCGAATTAGACTTAGGTAGCCAACATATTCATTGTTCTTTTATTGTTACATAATTCTTCTATTATTGGGATCCAGATCTCATTCGTACAAGATAAAATGTCCGATCAACACATTGTATAACTTAGCTTGCGTTAGAGGGTACAAAGCACAATTGCCAGCAATTAATCTCCTCATCAATTTTATCGTGATTACATAGTTCGGGTATCTGAACCCCTGAATCCTTCAAATGTGCAATTTACCAATGCAAACATTTATTACTTCGCGTAAAACCAAGGATTAGATATTATTTCGTTTTGAAATCGGTTAATTCTTCCACTCCATTGCCATTCAGTTTGATCACACAGATATCACCTATGTGCTGAAATTACAATAAGCTTTACGATACATATATTCTAACATGGGATTGACTAGTCTCGTAAACAGAGCATATTAAGTGAGGAATTTCGATATAAAAATAAAAATTAGGCGGACAAATCCATCACTCAAATCAATGGAGAATTCACGGTGCATGTGCGGACAAACACAAACTCTTACATATTAAAAACTGACAATCGTGATTTTTGTTCATCACAAAATCACAAAATCATGATCGAATCTAGGCTCTTCGAATACCAAAACAGGGACGCGAGTTACTCTTCAAATGAAAGTGGTCGGATAGGTATGGGACTGCGTTTCTGTCATTTGGCATAGTTATACACATTATTAAGTATTGGCCTTGCTAATCTGCTAATTTTCTTCTTGCACAGCCGGTTCAAACTATGCCAATAAAACACGTCTGTAGTCTACTATTAATTCGAGGTTTCATGTATGTTTTTAACTTCTCGAAAGAACAGGTACATACAGATAGATAACCATCGTTAGACAGTCAGAAAATAATTTATTATATATCTAATTTTATTAAAACGCCCAAAACGCGAAATAGATGGTACCTACCGAGCTCTGTACAATGTCGACATCGGAGATCTGATGAAGATCCCCGATATTGTACATGAAGTAAGATCTCAGCGAGTACGCTGGCTCGGGCACGTTCTGCGTGCTGATCCGGAACGAATTGTGCAGCGATCTCTGAAAGGAGAGCCACCATATGGTAGGCGCAGAGGTCGTTGCAGGCGACGATGGCTCCACGGTGTAGAGAACGACGTTTAAAAAAAAAAAAAAAAAAAATCTAATTTTATAAGTGGTATCGATGAACGCTACGCAAAAAATTAAACATCGACATATACATTTTAAGAGCTTCCCAAGTAAATTGACGGACGTAAAATATTGTTGTAAAATCTTCAGCTTCATTCAACTGAGAAATGTAATAGGTTATCGTTTGATCCAAGATATGTACTGATACCAATATCGAGCATGGGCTATATATGAGATACTTCAATTCTCTAAAAAGTAAATATTCGATTAGCCTGCCATTTTCCCGAAAATCTCAAATCTTCAAGGCCGTAAGTATAGGATAAATAATATTTTAATTTAAATATTATACGTTATCTTAAGGATATTATTGTATTTTATGTTGCTTTCTGTGGGAAAAACTTAGGCAACCTAAAAAATTATAATCTTAGATTGTTATGGTTTATCGACATTAAATCGAATCCTTAAACATTTAATGATCTACGTAGCTTTATTAATATTAAATGTATTATGCATCACGAATCATTATAATACGTGTTTCTCTTGTAAACTCGTTCTCAAATTTGAGAACAAAATTAGTGTACATGATCAATTGTTGTTGATATATACATTTTTTCTTTATAGGTGGCCATAAAAATAATCGATAAAACATGTTTGGACGAGGAGAACTTAGCAAAAACATTTCGCGAAATATCAATTTTAAAATTACTACGGCATCCGCACATTACAAAATTGTACGAAGTCATGGAATCAAGAAATACTATATATTTAGTGACTGAGCATGCGGCTAGAGGTGAAATATTTGATCATCTAGTGGCAAATGGTCGGATGAAAGAAGAGGAAGCAGCAAGAGTGTTTGTCCAAATATGTTCGGCTGTAAAATATTGTCATGATAATGGAGTTGTTCATAGAGATTTAAAGGCTGAAAATGTATTACTTGATGACGACATGAATATCAAAGTATGTGGAATCTTGGGGAATAATTTTAATTCGACAGTGAAATAAGGTCAATTGAAACCTTTTGAATTGGAATTAAAGAAAACATTTTTTTCTGGTTATTGATTTTCTCTTCAAAATCCTTTAAGGGTTCAGGAAATGGAAACAAACGCAGACTCATAATTCTTAAAAAACAAAATATAATAAAATAATTATGCATACTATATATAATTGCTGGGTCATTCTTTAACTCAGAAACCACTTCGTTAGTCGTTCTAGCTTATCTCTGAGGTAGACTAACTATATAATATGCTCTTGTTACCAGTAAGGGAGAGAGCTAAGAAAGCCTCAGCAGTTTAAAATTGTTAAATTAAGAATTAGAGCCAATTACTTTTCAAAATTGTATTGAATTGACATTATTTCCTGTTTAGGTGGGAATTAGGTCAACTACTGTTTGCGACATCAATTTTTATCTCTCTAAATTTATGAAAATATTTAAATTTTAGCTGGCAGATTTTGGTTTTTGTAATACATTTGTTGAAGGTAAACCGTTACGTACATGGTGTGGTTCACCGCCATACGCAGCACCTGAAGTATTTCAAGGACTAGAATACGATGGACCTAAGGCGGATATTTGGAGCTTAGGTGTTGTTTTATATGTATTGGTGTGTGGTGCCTTACCATTTGATGGTGCTACACTACACGATTTACGAAAAGTTGTGGTTTCTGGGAAGTTTCGTATACCATTTTTTATGACCCAAGGTAATCAATCATACAGCAATTAAAATATTTTTTTATGAATACTTTGTTTATCAATAACAAAACATATTTTTACTTTTTATTTTCTTGTTAAATTTTGAGATTGCGAACATTTAATTCGTCATATGTTAATTGTTGAACCTGAACGGAGATATTCTTTAAAACAAATAACTCGACATCAGTGGATGGAACAAGGAACAATTCCTGGAATCACAACATTAGAAGATGAAACCAGTCGTATACAGTTAACGAAACCAAATTCTGAAGCAATCAATCTAGATACATTTGTTGTTAGTCACATGTTACAATTACCTGGATTAACCGCTGACATGATAGCTCAATCAGTTCATACAAGTCGTTATGATCATATACATGCCATTTACCATTTACTAGAGGATAAATTAAACAAAAAACGAAAAGAACAACAAAGGTTGCAACACCATACTAATCTCGCATTATCGCGAACTCGTAAAGCTAGTATTACTACTGGCATAGTCGAGCGTAATGCTGAGCCTATAAAATTTGAATCTGATCGATTGAGCCCTCTATCAAATTCGTCGACATCATTCAATTTAATTTCAGTTTCGGGCATTGCTGATCAACCAGTGGAATTGGAGAAATTTATCGATGCAGATATTGATATCAATGTTGGACGAGCCCATGAGACAGCGAACCATTATGCCCATCCACCGAATACTGTGATAAATTGTTCAACGTCAAATACACATCCAAATACCAGACGACACACTGTAGGACCGGGTGATGTTGCACATGAACAAGTACTGGTCCCAACAACGCCAATAAACTTTAAGTTTGGTTTCGATGTTACTGCAAATCTACCCATTAATTTGCCAATGCTACAAAATCAACCATTACATAATTTGACTATAAAAGATCAGCATTTACTAAAGCCACCGATTTTTATGGGGGCCACAGGTGTATTTGGGCGACGAGCGTCTGATGGTGGAGCTAATTTACAAATTTATTATCCAGCAACATTACCAAATGTTCAACCGGTTGATAGTTTATATAGTCAACATAACTCAAAGGAAAGTTTACGAGGTGGTAGTCAAAATCAACCAACTAGCCCAATCATTTCAAATGTCGTTGATGAAGCGGTTGAGCATCAGATAGAAATGCCCACGTATTTTGATGTGACTGATGAATCAAACGATGAAATACAGAGATATATGCATGGGCGAGGTTGTTTAAAACGACACACTGTCGGTTGTACTGATGATTTTTCATCGGAATCATCAAATGGTGGAAATTCTTTGGAACCAAATGTATCACATTCCCCAGCTCCCACGACATCGAGTGGGCGAACACGAAGAACAGGTTTATTAACAGTTATGGAAAGACCGCCAGGTAAATACATTTCTTTTTTTATGAAAGTACATACATTGTTTTTTTTATTGATGTTGTTCTAATTCGCTTGCATAAATATGCTAGTTTTTTTTTGATATTCATATTTATGTTGAAATTTAAATTAATCTATTTATTTTAACCGCTTTTTTTTAATTATTGTTGATCTATAAAATTAATTATTAAATGCATTTTATGTGAATTATTGTGCGAGCGAATATGATAAATAAAATTTCATTTACGATTGTTACTTTTTAAAGATGTTTAGAAGAGAGTTATTTTTAGTACAATCAATTTGTTCTGTGAAAATTTAATTTAATGCAACTAATTTATTTAATTTAAATCACTTTAATGTAAAACAACAAAATTGTGTTTTGTAACCTGAGATTAAATTGAATATTTTATAAGCATTCAACATTTTTATAACAAATTCTTGTTTATGTTATGTCACAGATAATGTCATTATCTGTGGTTATGTAGTAGACGAACTTGTTAAGAATTTGTATCAGTTTTATGTTGTCATTTTATTAAATTGAAATTTTTTAATTTTTCTGAAAAGCATGTGTAGTAAGCAACATAAATAACTGTTAATTTTATGAAGCTATCATAAAACAATGCATGAAATAATTTAGTATGTATATTTAATTTATGATTCTATATAATAGAATAAAATTATAATATACTTTAAGGAATTATTTTAGACGTATTATTATTTTAGATCAAACACTTTTTAGTGATATTAAATTGTACGTCAAGCGGCTTTCATCTGTTCAAACATTTATATTTAATCCAAAATTATAGCGATATTCTATGTCAATATTTGCTTTAAAGCTTAAAGAAGAATTAACGGCAGTGGTCAATTATATTGTATTCAATATTCGTTCAAACGCCATAGAGTAGAGTGGGTAGATATTTGTAGTAAAGTGTTGTAAGATTAACATTTATTGAGATACCAGCTCTTACTGTGAACTTGTTTCAAAATTGTGTTATAAGCATGGAAATTATAATGTATTTTATAGATCAGCAATACACAGAATTTTTTTTATTTAATTAATTTATTTATTTATTTTAATTTTATTTTAATTTTGCTCGATGTTGTGCTTTTATTTTTTTTATTTTATAATTTTTTATTTTCGTAAAAACAAAATTAATGTGAGTTAGTCATAAGTCCGGATTTAATACGTGAAGTAGAAGCACGAATGAATCGTAATTATTTACCGCCATCGTTGTTGTCAAATTCTATCTCAAGTATCAGTAGTCCTGGTGGACAAATTCAACAAAATCCACCATCAGCACAACAAATTACATCGCAGCAACAGGCATCAGCTTCGATACCGACTAATATACAAGGTACAAGAAGATTCGGTCGAGCTTGTAAGCTTCCTACAGTTCAAGAAATTGGTAAGTTCATTAATAAATTAGCTTTGTAACCAATAAAGAACAGGTTTGTACATTTATTTCAAACACTAATTGATGTATTTTGTATAATATTTTCCTGCTTTAGTTGAAGCGATTTAATATTCTTTAGTTTCTATGCTAAATGATTAATTTTATATTTTATTATATTTATCAAACCAAGGCCGCTATAGCCCAGTCCGTCGTGCATCAGAAGGTTCAAAGATCAATTCACAGTTTCAAGGGCCTCTACAAGAATGCCAACAATTACAAAAAGGGTTAGCACAGCATCGAGCTTTACTAGTCACTCCAAGCCCACCATTAGCAGACAATAGCGTTAGCTTACCAGGTAAGTTTAAATAATGATGTTAAATTATTTTCAATAAACGGAAATTATAAGTTTTTATAATTTATGCGGTATTATTTCTATATTGTAATCTGTATGTATTCCGCCAAAAAATACGTAAATCATGCTAAAGATTTATAATAAATTCGCACCTATCCAAAATGTAGGACACAAGAGAATTACAGTTCAATATTTGATTGAAAAACAGTTTGAATTTTCAATAAATTTTATTGAATTCACTTTTTTTATCACGTTTTTTGCAGTTCAAGGTTTTATTCAGGAGCGGTTTCTTTGTAATACTTAATAAATAATGGGATTGTTGTAGCACAAGTATTATACTCTTCTGTTCCATTTTAAATAATATTATTAAAATTGTGACGTAGTGTTTTAATACGAGATTCTTACAAAATCGTTATAATTGATAAAATAATGTTTACAAAATATTTTATACATTTCTTTGCCATACGCATATGTTAATTGTACAGTCTAATATAATCTTAAGTATTGTTTTCTATATAATATTATAGTATTGTTTTCGTATATCGTGATACAACAACAAAAACTGTATATATGGCATGGCGTAGTTATAAACAATATTAGCGGTAATTAATTAAATAGTCAATTATTCAGCCAAAAATATAAAAAACCCCATCAAAATAATATATCGTCACGAAATTATCACCTAAAATAAATTTAAACACCTCCTTATGTAATCCAGGTGATAATTAGTGTGTAGTTAATCTTGATAATTTTAAGTTTCTTGAAAAGAATTTTATTTTATTCATTCCTAGAGTTAACATTTTTTTTATTTCAAGGAAAATATTATATTTTTTGATAAAACTTATTTGTGTTTATAATTTTTGTGTTTAAAATATGAAATTTTTGATAAAATTTTTAAATTCCAACGAAAGTTGGAAGATTCTCAATTTTTTTGGTGAATATTCTTAATGTTTGGTGGTAGATTAAATACAAGCCTTTTATAAAGTCATAAAATTTGACAAAGAAATGATAACTAATAAAACCAAAAATTAATTTTATTTACTTTAATTTAGCTACGAATATTTAATTAATACAAGCTTTTAAGTTATTATACACGTCGATTTTTATAGCCTGAGGTTAAAATTTCGATCTACCAAGCATTGGAAAAAGTAGTTTAAATATACATACTGGGCCGATTACATTTCTGGGAATAATTCCAAAATTTGAGTTTAGCCTCATCATCAAATTAAAGACCTTAAATGATGTTACAATATCTGTAAATTTCGTCACCAAGAAGTGATGCTTTACAAAAAAATAATACATAAATACATTTTTAATAAAAATGGATAAAAAAGCACTCGGCTAACTTTTACAGAAAGAGTATTTAATTTTTTTTTTCATAAAACAATTGTGGTATTCTATAAGATGACTATCACCATTACTATGTTGCTATTCATTAAAATTACTATCAATATCATTTTTTTGGGGGATAAAATTTCAGTGATATTGTCGTGTCACTTCAGAAGTTTATCAAAATGAATCTTTTTCATTAGAAAATGAATTCCTACCTTTTTTAAGCGCTAACATTATTTGAAACAATCGTATTTTGACAGATTCAAATATGGTTTATGAATTCCAAATGATTTTGTTTCGAGATTCAAAATTATACGAATAATATCACAATATTTATAACTAACTATGAAATATTTATTATAAATATTTTATCTATTATACATCACACATTTTTATCATTTGATTTCATTTTTCGTACAATTTTGTACTAAATTTAATAAGCAATATTCATTGAATAAAAAAACAATAGTTTACCGAAAATTGCAATTCACCGAAAACGATAAGATCCTGCGATTCTAAACTGATTTTTGAATAAACTTCTAATTCGATTTCACCTTAGAATCATCACAACAAAATTTGAATTTTCGATCGTAGAAATCGTTTCGTTAACCTTTCAGCACAGTTCAAAGAGATTATAGGTAGAAGCACAAAATATTAAATTGTCGTTTTTTAAGAATTTCCGAGTTTTATGAATTCAGTTTTGGTAAATTGCTATTCGGTGAATTATAGTTTTGGGTTAAACGTTTAAACATAATTCTCATCATAATTTTATGATCATTATGGCTAAGATATTACCTGTTCTGAATTTTACATCTTTAAACTGCATTATATTGTACTCTATGTTGTGTTAGGGATTTGAACCCTACATTTTCGTTTTATTAATATTATTTTTTAGCTATACATACTTTCCAATCAATATTATTTGTGCAAGCTAAATTTTTATTGCAACGTAACAAAAACCGCTTCAACAACTATATAAATATGTAATAAACTTTTAATTATAATTTTAATTTAATTGACATAACTAACTATTCGACTTTATATTCCAATAAAAATAAAAATTAATTTTAATTCTAGAAAAAAATACAGTTAATTTAGTTTAATACCAAATTATTTGTGCATTTCAAAAATTATAAAAATAAATCATTTATAATATTTCAATAATTAACGTTTTAATTAAAAATAGGCAAAAACACATTAAAAAGTAAATTAATATGACGTGTTTCTTCCTTTTGTCTCTAGAATCTCGCCAAGGTGTCTAGCCATAGAATCAGTTAAATTCCTCAATAACTCAGTTCGAATGGTGCATCGATTATGGAATTCAAAATTGATTCTCCGTCATTTCAATATTACAAGGAATTTCTCTTTTTAAATACATTTTCAGTTGCATTGAGATCAGGGTTCTGAGATCTCCATTCTATTCTAATGATTGATACAAATCTTTTAAAAATGTAGAATGATTCTGTCTCTATGACTTGGAGTACAGTCTTGTTGCAGCATAAAATGTTTACCAATTAATCTACATCGAGCCACTAATGCCACATCGTTAAGAATCTCCAGATAACGGCTTTGATCAATTTTCTCTCTTAGCAAAGTAATCGACTGCACGTTTCAACTTTTCTGAAAGTTTCTAATAAAAAAAATTGTATTTATCCGGTTCTATCATGCGAGAAAATGCATCCGTCGATAAAATATTCTTACAAAACTGCAACGGCTTATTATGATGTTACCACGAAATTTTTCATCATTTTAGTTTATTGACTTTATTCGCTTTGCCAATAAATGGCTTAGTCTGAGTGGTCTTGTTTTTAAATTCATCTGTTCCTTTAATCTCCGCTTATATGTTAATTTAAAGGAATTTTTATAGTTCTGTATGTTATTTTGCGTTGTTGCTAGATTGATTTTCATAGCTCTTGCAATTAGTATGTCTTTAGACATCTTGCAGTTGTTGGTCGATTTCGGCCCCTTCCATCGACATTTCCATCAATGTTATATATTTTTTTTAGTATAAAATGGTATTTCTGTGGCAATCATATTTTTTTAGATAATTCGTTAGATGAAATACCATATTGCCGAATCATTAAGTTAATAATTTTTACAGAGATGTGAAATTCTAGTGTTTGGTTTGAGCCTGCAATATTTTGTTTTGTCATTTATTATTTTGTGTTATACTGTGACATCGAAAACAAAATAATTTTAAATATTTAATCAATTGTTATGGAACGAAGTAATTGTAATTTGTCTAAATCACGAACAAATTATAAACTATCAAAATTATAAATATGTAGATAAAATTTCATCCAGTGCATGTAAGTCTACATTTGATTTAAGTGAGACATCACTGTTGTTGTTAGTGAGACCGACATGCGCTGGATATAATAATTATCTATTCTATAAACTAAGCATATTAATTTGTTCAATAAATTTTCAATAATTTTAGGATCGCCGATTCATTGTAAACCACTGGAAGATAAAGACACAAACAGCTGTATAATATCATCAGGAATGCTAGTGACTGCAATTCCAACGCTGGAACGATTAGTTACAGAAAATCGTATCACACTTGACTTAGCGAATCAAATAATAACGACACGATGTGTTACATACGAAATTGGACAAATGCTTGGCTTAATATCGCCCTTAAATCACACTCATGTGCTTCAACAACAACCGATTATAAATGGACTGGATTTAACGCAAAATCCACAAATAACACAGATACCACAGAGCCAAAATAATATGATACCACTAAATTTTAGCAAATATCAATCAAGTGGTACAGGATTATATGGAAATCGAAGTATATCCCCAAATTTCAACCCCAATTTTAGTAATAATAATAGTACTTGTCCTTCACCCAACTATTCAAATTATAACTCGGGTTGTACTTCGCCAAATAACAGTGCTAATGGCGGCGGTGGTGCATCTCCGATGCATCAAATCACGAAAGGGCTTAGTGGATTAAATACCGGTGGTGGATCCATAACTCGTGGTACTTCGGCTATTGTAGAAAATTGTATGAATCAATCAAATTCAGGATTATATCAACCATTAGACTTAAGTATGGATGTAAACGAAACGGTTGAAAACTCGTTTCCGACTTCTTCTGGTACAGCTTGGTATGTTCCCGCTTCTTTCTATGATGTAAAACCATTAAATTTATCACCAGCTCAACCAGTTCGCATTGTTCCAACACCACCAGCATCTCCAAATTTGTGTATTATACAAGAAGAATTAAATTCATTGTCACAAAGTAATATATCATCGCCAATGTCGAATTGCACCAGTACTGTACCTACTAATGTGAGTACAACTCAACCAACGTCAAATGATGATTCAACATATGGACATCCTCATCCACAGATTTGTTTAACCGATGTGCAAGGTAGTGAAATAACATTGGTCGCATTATCTGATTCGGCATCAAGTCGTGATAGTCAAGATTCTCTTGATATAAATAATTCGTCGATGACTTTACAAGGATTGGTTATAACAGAACCCACATGTGATATGCCTTCGATAATTCGGGGTGTCGGTCGTAAAGCGAGTCTGGAAAATGAAGTAAGTAATAGTCGGTGCTTAGAAACACATTATACAAGACGTGGAAGTGATAAATCATTAGGATTTAGCGATGATAGTTTAAGTAATGATTCAAATAATTTATCGCCGTTACAAGAACCATCTGGAAGTTCTGGATTCAAAAGCGGCGGCGATTCACATTCCGAAATAGAAAGACTGAGTCCTGATTCATTATCTGAATGCCGTTTTTCAGATGAATATTATGAACTTTCTTTACCAAACGAATGTTCCAATTTAGATTCAACTCATATATTAGAATTAATTAAGAAAACAATTTATTCAAAAATGCCACCAAAAGGTTTTGTTAATAATCCAGTAAATTTGTCAAATTTAAATTTAGAATACTCGGGCGGCGTACAAATAGAATTGGAAGTCTGTGAAGCTAAGCTTAAAGATAACAGTAGTTCAGTTGGTAAAGGTATTAAATTAAGACGGATATCAGGTGATCAATTTGAATACGGAAAGTTGTGTCAACAGCTAATTAGCTCATTGAATGTCTAAATTTTATAATAATCGATCGATTTTATAGTTAAATTTGTATTAAATATTATTTTTCTCAATTAAACTATTTTAAAAAGGTGAAATATCGTAAAACTGTAGCCGCAACAATTTGACATATTTATACGTAAAATTAAATTTATTCCCATATTATATAGTATTGATAAAACCTTTAATATACTTTTTGGACGCTTTAAGCGAATTTCTTAAAGAAATTATGCTTTCGATTTTGGTTGGTGTGATGATGAGAACTATGTCCTAAATCGTAAAAATCTGGATTAAATCTGGATTTGAGAAAATGTTCTCATTGATCTTTTGAGTGAGAATCTATAAAATCATACATTAATGGTACGAGGTGTATCCCTATATCTTTCTAAGTTATGTCTTTTACTGTACAAAATGAGTAATTCAAAGAAACATAGATTGCATTCCAGTTCAATAAACATATTATATATAATTATTATTATTCCTTTAAAAAAGGATACCATTATTTTTAAGTTACACTTTGATTTAGGTTCTGTGTGTGTGTGAATAGGTTAAACATTTTGTGAAAAATATTTAGCATGGTAAAAATATGTGATTACTCAAAATTAAATTTACTGTGTGAATTAGTTAAAAATATATGAACTGAATCGTGGCACACAGAAATATTTCTAATTGTATTATTTTATAATAGATAATTGTAACATGTGAAGCTGTAATACGGAAATCTAAGAAGAAAAATTAAATATTTTCATATTGAGTTTGATGTTACACTGTTCCTTGAGTTTTTGTTGTTGTTTTGTGGTGAATACAATTTTTTTATTTTATTTGCCAAATATTTAATTTGTATCTACATAATTTTTAATTAATTTACATAGACCTTCTAACGTAACAGTCAAAACTGAAGTTGTTGTTTTTTTTAATGATTTTCTTAGGCCTGATTTCGTTTCAAATAAAATTATTGCCTGATATATGCGATTATTGTCGCTCTATTAAATGAGACTGGTCATTAAATAAGTTAAATTATTACTGATTCGCTTGTTAGCATTTAAATACTGATTTAGATTTACAAACATTTTTCTTCGGAACTTAACAGCTATACGCTGTATAAAAACCGCCTTTTAGTGAAAAAGATGAAAAATATGGAACTAGATAATGCAATATTTTAAACAATAATGGTGACTTATACAAGCAATTAGTAGCTTTACGAACAATTAAAATTAGTTATTTTGTTAAATTAATTTAAAATTGATTAATTTCTTGGTACAAGGAAAAAATATAAGAATTTCAAGAATTCATTAAAAATGTGAACAATAACAAATAATTCTGACATGAAATTCATGGTCCCTAGAGAATGTCTATAAATTACGTTACATATTTACAAAAAAGGAAAATATTTTATTGGTAACATTTTCATTGTATTTTTGTTCTTTCCCGTCATATAAAAATAACAACATCTTATTTTTGTTATGGAACAAAATGTTGGTAAATCTAAATTCATATATTCACAAAATATATATTTTTTGAAATCGGGTCTAATAATATTTGGTCTTTGGGATATAGTTATTTCTAATTTGAGATATATAATTCAGAATCACTTTTTCATTTAAACATTTAAATGCTCCTCATATTTTAATTTGAAAACTGAAATATAATTTTCGTCGATGATTTTAATCTTGTCTAAAGTTTATATTCTTAATTGAAGTTGTGTTTTAAATGGTTTCATTTTTTCGTACATATTTTATTTTTCATAGACGTCATAAAAATTCATTTGACTCTAACAACAAAATAATGCAATATACTTATTAATTACGTCACCGAAGCTGGGTAACTTCCACATATACTCCGGTTCATTTGATTAAGAGGAGACAAATTTAAAACGTTAAATTCGACTTTTATGCTATTTCGATTAATTCCACCATAATTGTTTTTAAGTGCTGAGATAACTGAGGTAGTTCTCACAAAAGTAAAATGTAAAATACACTTGGATTTTAAGTCAGTTTTTCCACATAACTGAAAAATCAGTACTTTTTTCGAGGTTCAATATATTAAAATCACTTCAACATTTATGCCTTCTCAGTCACATGAAAATTTGATTTATATTTTTAATAATTCCGAACTGCCTCTCTTTATTTTATAGCGATGACTTTCAATCTTTTATAGAATCATACAATGACTTCGGTGATGACGGTGGTCATGATATTTTTTCGTTGTGTGTATCGGGGTCGAGTAATGCTGAATCTATTTTTCAGTGCATCATGGAATGGGCCTCCATTTCCCTTTATTTTCTGAATTAAGTGTTTGGCTATTAACTTCAGCTGCAATCATGATTTTAGCCGTAGAGTGCGCCGAAATGGACGTTTTCTATCCTACCATTTTCTTCATGGGAGTTTTTCCATCCAACTATATTCTTCGTGGAATTTTTTTATAACACATGATCGGTTCTTTCTATTTTACGTGCTTCCGATTCTTCAAAACTCTAAAATACTATAAATGTTATTAAATTTAATTTTTAAGAAAATGAATTATATACCTTGATGATAAATGCAAAAACAGTAGGTGCTTCTATTCTATTCAACCGATAATATGCATTAAACGATAAAAACGATAATAAAATTAAGCTAACAAGATCGTTTTAATTTTTAGTGTCAATGTTTATGTTCTAAGTACTTATTATTCCTGCATTTAAAAGAAATATTGCGAAAAATTAACTATTACCAAAAATATCGAATTTTAAGGTTTAATTTGTACTTTTCTTAATCAAATGAATAGGACTGGTATACATATATGTATATATAGTAACTTATATTTACATGATGTGAATGTGCATTCAATACACTACATCATAGTACAATTTTCGAAAAATAATTACTTTAGAATTTTTAAGTTAAATTGGCAAAATATGATTATTTTACGCAGACTTAAGAAATTTGTGTATTTCTTTATTATCACGACATTATAATACTATGTGTTTAATATCGTCTAATACATATTTATTAAAATGTATTTGGAACTGATACTTAGATGTATAAAATTTAATTTTTTAAGCTAATCATTGATTCCTAAACAATATATAGACAACCAATTGAGATTTGAATGCGAGTTTAATCTCCCTAATTTGGTTCCCATCTCTCCAAACATCAACCGTTGATATTTAAATAAGGTGTCTATTTTTAATTTATGGTTTTTATTTTTATTTTGGCAAGTGTTCGTATGCGAAAGTGTTTACAATGTTTCATAAATCGGTATGTTGTAATCTTATCGACAATCACTTTTTCGAATAGCTATCAGTTTTCTTGCTTCACGATTGTCAAGTGAAATTTTACTAAGCGAATCACTGTGTTGTTACAACAAATCGTGTGCATACAATTTCACGTAAATTAATTTTTTTTTTATGATAATAGAAAAGTATTTTTTTGTAACAAATAAATTAAAAATTACTTTAGTAACCATAATACAAAAATTTGAAAGCGATGAGGTATCGCATGGTGAGAATCATAACATGAGTATAATTCATTAAATAACTCATAATGTCTTATATTGGTTTGGATGCTTATCAGAGCAGTTGGCCACATCACGAATATAACGAGTTAATAATACTTCAGCAATCAGGAATACCTTAGGCTGCGGACCAATTCACGGGTAAAAGTTGATTTTTACTTTAATTTTTGGTAAATTCATTTACCCTATCAAAAAGTAGGGTAAAGCGAGTACACAAAAGTAAATATTTAACGTTAAGCTTGTTCATTTTTTAATGATCTACTGATTTTGTAAGCTGGAAATAAACAAAATCACGTATTTCAATAAAATAAAAATACTAAAAATCGACTTTTACCTTAGTAATTAATTTACCCTTTGATTGGTCCGCAGCCCAAGTTTAGCAAAAAAAGTTTTCTCATATTTCAACAATATTTAAACAGCGAGTTACAAAATCATAGAAAATGTTAATATTTTTATAATAATGTATATGCCTAGTACATACATACATAATTTCGAAACGTGTGCAATAAAACTCTTAGAAATGAGAGGAATAGGACCTTTAAATACTTACATTTAATTACATATGACGATTATTACTAGGTTAAAAATTTTAATTTCTATAATAAGAATATCTTGAACTAACTTTGCATGACTACCATGCTTCATGTTAATATTGTTTAAATTCTTGTATCTGTTACTTACTGGCTACTTCAATTTATTATTAGCCAATAACTATTTTTGTGTAATACATAAATTCCAATCTTGTGTGGGAATTTCAGACACCAAATTCTTATTAAGTTATATTATGTTAGTTGTATTATGTAAACTATATTATAATTTCGGCTCTATAATATTAATGAACTGTGTAACTGGAGATTAAAGAAATTTATCGACTAACTTATGAAATTAATAAATTTCTTCAACTGTCATTATAATTTTACTTTTAATTTATATACAAACACACAATTCAATACATTCCATTCCCCAATTTTAGTGTCATTTACAAATTTAGGTTACTCAGTTAAAAATTATAATGCGACAGTGACCAGTTTAAATTAAAATTATTTTTTTTAAATATATTCCAACATTTTACTTAGCATTACATACATTACAAAGAGACTGAAACATTCTGTACTTTAAAAAATGTTATGTTTGTTTTAATACTATTTTCGGACACCGCATTCTCCCGTTATTATTAGTAGTAACTTGACCAGACGGAATGGTTTTAAAAATAATTTAAGTATACTTTAAATATAAGAAATGCCACATACTTCCAAGTTCACAAATGTTTCGAACATGTTTTGCTATTTTAGTATTGCTTTAATCTAACAACGTTCCTATATTCCGTTAATAGAATTAAATTAAATGTTACTATGCCCAAAAGTCGAAAAGGAAAAGTGCTCAGTATACCTTCAGCTGATACTGAATTGACACAATCTGTTGACTTTTGAATTTAAATGTATTTTAATTTTTAACGTTTTAAATTGAAATCGAATTTAATGAAAAAGGCCAGATAAAATAATAATTAGGTTTATTAAAATGTTTAACTTCCGATTTTTTGTAGCATTGTCTATTATTTCAAAATATTGTAATTATTTCAGTTCAGTAGTTTTAATTTTCGATCCTTAGTGAAACACAGCTGAAAAGAGATTATGCTATAGGAACAGGAAGTAAGAAACAAAGTAGCGAAAAATATATTTTACAGATTTAAAGCGATAAACTGCGGGATATTGTTTTTGTTTTTACTCCAAGCAAATATCTCCATAGAAGTTGTTTGAACCCTACACATTCCCGAAGTATATACTTACATACTTTTACATCTGGAACATCCTGTATAATATTTTGTATTATATCTGCAAATGAATTGTTCCTCATACAACGACTAACAATAAAAGTGATGCCACACGACTCATATGTATACAAACGATTTGCTTATTTATAATTAAATGAGAGCATGTTTTTAATTAAATTTAATGACAAATATTACAAAATAGCTTAAATTAATATAATTATATTAAAAAATGTACATTAATTTAATAAATTTAGTTGAAAATGTTACATTTTGCTATTATTTATCGTCCTGCGTTATTAAATTTTTTTGAATTTTATATGTAGTATTATTCATAGTTTGAGATATTTTGTATCATTCCCCTAATCAAAAATATGTTCCTATTTAATCATAAATTGTTTGTAACATGTAGCAACACTTTAAATGCCTATTTTGTTTTTGTTTTGCTATGTACATAGATGTATGGAAAACGATGTAAAATCAAAATGATCTTTCGTTATAAGAATAGAGTCAGTTTTTAAACAGAATATAAATATTATGAAAACTATAAACGGATAGACGATTGTTCTTTCTCATACATATTAGGTTATTCAGTATTAAAGCAAAAGTCAATATTTCAATTCATCATGAATGCATATTTTTTCATTTTTTTAAAAAAGATTAAATTTTGATTAATTACAGTAAAGGATTTCTTTACTAAATAATGGAATTACATACGATGAAAAAGTCTTCATTCTAGCCGAATGGGTGACAAATACTACAGAACTGCTTAGTATTAATTTAACGAAAGAAATAATAATATTTTGTTATTTTTGCCCAATTTGTAATACATACTAATACTAATTGAATGCATATATACTTTGTTTCGTTCGAACATTCGGGTCTTAATTATGATCAAATTTAAAATAAAATAAAATATTTTTATTATTATTTATATTAAGGTTAATCAATTTATTATTATATTTTAATCTATGTATATAAAATTAAAATAAAATTATTATATGAAACACATCATTTTCTTAATTTTCTTGATATACAAAATACCACGTTCCTTTGTATATAGAGGGTTATTTAGAGGTAGGTAAGTAATAAATGGCCAGGAATAAAAATAAATGTATGTATCTTCTACATTATTTGCTAGTCATTTATTTAGGTATATGTATTAACTAGGCAGTTGGTCAGATAAGTATCTAGTTAGTATAGGTATCTAAATAGGTATGTATGTATTTAGTAAGCTAAGAAATTATGTACTTCGAATTACTACACTAGGCATTTCGGTCGCAAAAGAAATTGTGTAATTATGACTCGCGACAAACCGTTCTAAGGGAGTAGGTATTTTATATTTTGTTGACATCATTGTTAATACTGGTAAGTACATTGCGATTCTAAAAAATCACCTTGTTCTTTCTATTGATATGTTTAGCGTAAATAGTTTGAACAATATTTTCGCAATTAACTGTATAATATATTTAATAGAATTGGGCTGATTTATATATGTACTGCAATTTTAGAATGCTTTAAGAAATTATCTGCGGGCTTAATAGTGTTCCCGAAAAATATGATTCTGATTCTAAATTTATTGAGCTTCCGCGTAATCATTTTCGATTGCGACACATTGCATATTTAGCATATGTAGTTTCTCATGTAACGGCCAATTTTACCACAGTCACAATTAGACACTTGCCTAAAGTCTCACTAAAATGTGATTTTAGGAGCTGCAAAATAAATAAAATTATAGCAATTTCAAATTCATGCATTTTGTTAGTGAAACAAAAACGAGGAAATAAGCACAGTGGTTTAAGCTGTGACATTTGAACCGAGTGATAATGCGTTCCAATCCCAATAAAGGCTTGATGCAAAATTATTGTTCCTTGATTTCTATCTCAATCTCTTTCCAAATTGCTAACGTGGTTAGGTACCATTACGTATATAGATACCACCGCGTGTTAAACCTCAAAGAAAATAGACCAGCGTTTTTGAGACCAATATTTACGCCAGGAACCATCCTGAGCTTACCAAGAAGCGTTTAATGTCCCGGATCCCGATCTTCCTAAGATCCGTGAGGTCGTTCAAAGGGGAAGTTCCCATAAATTGTTCTGCTGTACGCTAGACTAGGACAGGTGCAGAGCAGATGGAGCACATTTTCCTCCCCCTCCTCATCACCACAGCTGCGGCAAAAATCGTGGGCTGGGACACCCAGTCTGCACGCATGTATCTCAATGAGAATGTCCCGTTATAGCTCCCACGATCATACCAATATGGTGCCGTCGAAGCGATATCAGTTGGGCTGATCTGGACCGGTCAAGTACAGGCCAGATCTGCCTGGTTATTGCACACGAACTGGCGTTAGACCATCTGTCGTTCGTTTCTTTTGTGGCTGCTTCCTGAAGCAGCAGTTTACATGAAGCAAGCGGTATCTTTATATCCCGCCTGCCTTTGGTTATTAGGCGTGCTGTACCCTTGCGGGCCAACTCATCTGCCTTTACATTCAATGCGATATTGAAATGACCTGGCAGCCACGTCAAGCGGATGTTGAACTGATCAGCCATCTCATTTAAAGATGTCAGACAGTTCTGGGCTACCTTCGACGTCAGGGAGTATGATTGTAGCGTTTTAATAGCAGCCAGGCTGTCCGTAAAAATGTGAATATCCCTCGTAGATATTACATTATACTTCAACCAGTCCATGACTTCCATTATCGCGATCAGTTCAGCTTGAAAAACGCTGCAAAAGTCGGGAAGACGAAAAGAGAGGTTAACCCCTAGTGCCACACAGAATACCCCGCAACCAACCCGTCTATTACTTTTTGAGCCATCCGTGAAGAAGCTTACCGCCTCATTGTCCATAACCGTTTCGTTCACCCAGTCCTCTCTGGTGGGAAACTCAGTTTGGAATCTCATTTCAACAGATGGCAAAGGAATAGCGTTGTCGGTAGCTTCCGGAATACCCCTGTTGCATAGGATAGATGAGTGTCCTGCATTGTTAAAGGTCCACATAGATATGGATTTGAGCCGAATGGCTGTGCAAGATGCAAGCTGCTCGGCCGCAATATCCAAGGGACTAAGATGAAAGAGAATCTCCAGAGCTTGAGTAGGTGTGCTCCTGAGAGCCCCACTTATACACAAGCAGGCCGTTCTTTGGACTTTCATCAATAGTTTACGGTTGGCCATAATTTTTAATGCTGGCCACCAGACGACAACCCCATACAGCAGTATAGGCTTGACCACTGAGACGTAGAGCCAGTGTACTATGCGGGGCTCCATACCCCATCTCTTTCCAATGGCATTTTTGCAGGAGTAGAGCGCTATAGTAGCTTTCTTTACTCTCTACAATATTTGGTTTCCAGCTTAGCTTGCTGTCCAAAAGTAGTCCGAGGTATTTTGCTCTATCCGTAAAGATCAAGCGAGTACCATTTAATGTTGGCTTGTGAGGAGGGCTAAGCGGCACATGTATACCTTCATAAAATTTAAGGGCTATAAACTGATTACAAATAAATGTTTGTTTTACCATATTTCTCTTCACTTTAAATTGATTTGCTAACAGGCTTGCTAACTGAATTAAAAATTCCCACAGTTTATAATAGTCCCAGGAACATACGAATGAATACTACTAAACATTCCTAAAGTTGCACGAAATTTTAAATGTATTAAGGACAAAAGTTAAGCCGCAATAAATATTGTAAATATCAAACTGGTATTTTTTTGAATACAAATGTTTTTAAAGAATAACCAAAACAAGAATATTCTTATATTTGAGAGCTAACGAAAATTTTACAGGTTGAAAATTACGTTAAGGATCATTTAGGTAAATTACTGCAGTTTGCCAGGTGGATGATTCTCGCAGTTTTCGAGGTTGAAATTTATACTTTAGAAAAAAGTCATTGAGCTTGAAAACTATTTCAATCCAAATTGTTCGAGTTTAGGAATTTTTTTACAGTTTATCAGATTAATTTCGTTGAAAAATTGAGTATTGCAGAATAAGGACAGTGAAGTTCCCGGTCAGGTATTTGGAAACCCTAAACGGAAGTGCTAAGAGCGCAAATAAGATAACATTAAGGAATGGGTATAGTTTTATTTGAAACGATTATACATATAAATATATTTGTGCATGATATATCTATGTATGAACTTAGGTGTAACCAAGTGTAAAAATAAAATATATGTACATATTGATTAGAAACATTATATAAAATATTATATAAAGCAAAATTATATTATTTATTATTGTGTTAAATTTTAAGACTTTTCAGCCACACACAGATATAAAAAAAAATAACAATAATTTCGTGGCAACACGCTGGATGGTGGTGATACAGCGGAAAGTTTAAGACTGCATATTCGTTACTGGTAAATAAATAAGTAGTGTGGCTGTTCATTTCCACGTCCGTATCAATTTGTCATAAACCAGTGTTTATCCTTAATCGATGTTGGTAACATATGTAAATCATTTATACATCTATCTTATTTTCTTATAGGCTAGAATAGTCACGTGTAAAACCCAACTCGAGTCTTTTGTCAACCTAACATTGTAAGCTGGATGACGTGAGGACAGACTGGCGCTTGATTAACAAATATCGGATCATCAATTATAGTCTGCTTTGAGAGTCAGCAGTAGAGGAAATTGGTGGGACAAAATCGAGAGATCATAAAGAGAGATTCGTGTAACCCAAAATTTATTTTGGGAAAAAAATTTTGTAAAATTATTAGGAACATTCTTCCAAATTTAAGGAAAATTCTTGAAGCTAACGTCAGAAAAATTACAGGATCGAATTCCGTTGCGGAGAAGAATTTTTAGAGGTAAATTTTGAAGGAAAGAAGAATTTTTTTGTGTAGAACATTGTGGCCTCATCGAGTAATGTTTGGGATTTAATATCTTCCTACTTCGCCTTAATAAGATAAATAGTTTCTACAGTACTAGAGCAATAAAATCGGTAAATCAACCTGATAATTCCATTTAAAATTAAAATAAATAAAACACATTTTTTTCAAAACTTATAAAGGTTGGTTTAATATTACTTTTTAGAATTTTAAAATAAGGTTGGTTTTGCAAAACAAAGATTTAAGTGAGCTGAACGCCGAACTAAGGGAGTAAACCTTCTTATAATAGCGTGGAATTGGAAGACAGATGGATGGATCACCAGATTTGATAACAACTCATACCTTTTCTATATTGTACACCCATGGATTCTAATAAAACTAATGACTACTGCTGACGGATGATTTAATGTTTCAAAGATAGAATTTGGTTCTAGAACGAGGGTAACGACTCTTAGGCTAAGAAACACTGTATTATTCTAAGAAATCAACATCAGGCAGATATAACAACTAAAATTTATTAATGTAAGTATGTAATACAACAGGTTTAAATTTGCTACACATGTTTCTAAACTATTTACGATAGTCTTCTCATTTATGATTAGCAAAATTAACGTCTTTGATCTTTGAATCTTTGATCCACTACATTAATGTATTGTGCAAGCGAAATTCTGAAGCTTTAAACTCAAGCACCCTGTATGTGAGTTCTTTTTGTCTCATAATTCATTCAATAATGTTTCATATGGGATTTCGTTACAATAATTTTAGCCACTCAAGATATTCTTTAAATATTCTGGAAGTAATCTAAATTTTTTCTGTCCAGAAGATTCAGATTTTTATTTGTTTTATTATGCGAATTAGTACCAAGGACAGATAAGAATGAACTACACAGCAGCCATTTTAAACTCAGAGTGATAAAAGTCGACTTTTGCTTTAGTCAGTAAATAAATTTTACCCTTTCATAAAGTAGAGTAAACCGAGCACACAATAGTAGTTAACATGACTGGGTAAAATAAATCAGAGTGAATGCAACCATAAAATTAAATTAAATTAAAAGTTGGTTTTATCCGAGTATTATCAGTAGACAGCTCCTCAGTTAATAAAACTACATAAATATATATTTTCAATGAAATTATGTTTTAACTTAATTATTTCAATTGTGTGGTATATCCATGGCCGAATTTACTTTTCTCTTAAGGTTGTGAACCAAATATAAAAATCGAGAAATCGATAAAAATCGACTTTTATTTTAATTTTCGTTAAATTATTTTACCCTATCAGAAAGTATGGTAAACCGAGTACACAAGAGTAAATGTTCAACGTTTAGGTGTTGATTTATTATTATTCTACGTATTTTTAATAAAATTATTTGAATAAAACAAAAATACTAAAAATCGACTTTTACCTTAGTAATTGATTTAGTCGACTATTGGTTCGCAGCCTAAGGTGATAAAAGATACAACGCTATCATTTCAAATTTTACTTCAAGTGTGTGTCAAATTCAAAACAAGAGTAAGTGTTTCATGTTCAGGTTCTTTTTTTATTGAGTTACAGGTGAGTAAAAAACATAAACAAACCCTTATTTTAATAAAACACAAATACTAAATATCGAGTTTTACCGCAGTAAATGATTTACCCGAGCTTTCGAACACAGCCAATTTGCAGTTTTCCGCCTGACCTTATAAACCTTAAAACCATATCAGTTTAAGATTGTTCTATACGACTACAAGATTGGTTTTTTCAGTAAAAATAAGAACGTTAAGGCTTTAACCTTCAGCCTTGTCAGCCAGAGTATTTCTTCTCGGAATCGTTACATCAGGTGCTATAGCTTAAGTAACTAGAGAGCTATAATTGAAAGAAGAGGATGCTTGCTCACAAATTGATGTCAAAATTACCAGCCTGCGAAGATTAGAAGACTTCATTTTGGGGATATCTTAAAAGGTGTACAAGACGCCTAAAACTTGTTTGGAAGTGATATAAAAGAGCTTTGTATGGCATCTATATATAGTGCCGCAAATTTAGTGATAAAGATGATGTTGCATACAAATTTGCAATATGTTTTAATTGTGATAGCAACAGTGAAAAAAAAACAAATTGAGAGGTATAATTGTGTGTTTTTGTTTTAAATTGTCGGCCATATAAAATGGTGAATTTCATTTTTCCAAATTATTAATTTAGTTGAAAATATAATAATGAAATATTGTGAAATTAGACATCAAAAATGTATCTTTTCTTTAATCGTCTCATAAAGCCAAAGAAACTATAAAGATTCTATAATATCAAAATATATAGTCTTCTGAAACTCCTCTGAACTGAATTTACGATGGCATTTTTGAATTTCGAATTATTAATTACAAAACTTAATAAAACTTAAAATTTAGTTAACACTATGTGTCTATGATAGTATCTAGCAAATATTTTTTCCAAATCAATTATTAATAAGTTCTACGATTAGTTAATAGATGGATGTACAATCGTGTTATTTAAAAAATCGTCTAACATCGATGCATTAGTAAATAATTCAAATATAAAAAATAATTCAATTTTATTTGTTCCCATAATATTCCAATCACATTATTTAACGAAGGCTCGCGGTGTTCCAGTTGAAACCACTGATTTAGAGGTTGGCCATTCCGTTCATATTATATTCTCAAGTTTAATTAAAACAAAAATAAATTGTAAAATAAAAATCGTTTAATCATTTCTTTTTTATTTTGTTTCCGAATAATTACTGATATAAGTTGTAAACCTTCATTTATTTAGCCCTTCGTGGATCGTAAAGCATAATTACATAAAACTCGTTTTATAAATTAAAAAAAAAAACAAAACTATGACTAATTAAAAAATTCTATTGATATTTTTGGGATCTCTAAAAATTACATTTTTATATAATTAATTGAATTTTAACACACTTTCATTTATCAGATATTTTGTACTTTCTAATAATTCAATTATTATCGCCATCGTTCATTGAATTCATGTATAATATGTGCAGGGATGTCGTCTTCACGAAGGCATAAACGCGACGCATGCTGTTGTGTCACAACAATGCAAAGTAAGTTTCGTTGACTGTATAAATTGGAATAGATCGTTTAATGTACAGTACCGTCATTCTGCCTTAGATGTACTTAATTTCAAATCAGAAGTCAATGTAAGAATTCATATATCTTTGAGAGCTGCTACAACAGAGTCCATGCTTTGGTGTGGTATCTTGACTGCCCGTTGTAATGGATGAAACTTGTAGATGTCTACAAATAGAGTACAGAAGTACTTATCAATTTCAATCTGAAAAACACATCTCCTAAATTTAATTGGCTGCGGAAGAATTGTTTTTACTTGAAGTTTCTTGTTGGGGCGTACTAAGAAGCTTAAATATATCTTAAATTAATACTTAGATTTTCTGTTTTCATTATTAATCCTCACTTACATAATAAAAGTTAAATTAAACATATTGTGTAAATTGAATCCAATACTTGCTAGACAAAAATAAAAGCTACACCATTGGATTATTTGGACATGTTTGGCAAAAAAGGTGAAGGAACTTATCAACATATAATTATTTTCTCATTATAGCTCACAAGTTTTATATTAAATTTAAATTTCCATCTCTAATTACGACACTCGATTACGATTATTTTTTTTCTGTTGGGTCTGTTAAAAATGGCACCCTGAATATTCAGTGGAAATTTTGGCTATGAATCATTTTAGTTTACAAGATGCTGTCAAAAAATGTGGGATTTTAATGAGTTGGCGTTTGAGGCACCATGTAGATAGTACGCAAAACACTCAACAACCTATTGATTTAGTAATCGCAGTAGTAATCGCACTATTCAAAATAACTTCATTAAACTGCATTTTGTTTCTGACACATGATATTTATAATCAATAGTTTGATTTAAGTGCAACATTTAATAGTGTTAGTGATAATAAAAGAAATGGAGAAATTTTTGACATGTTGTTGATTTGCGGAATTTTCATGTAAATCCTTTAACACGTTTGGCGAATTGGAAACTGAGCAAATAGCGCAGTAGCTAAAGCTGTGACGTTTGAATCAGGAGGTACCGGGTTCGAATCACAACAGCGGCGGGATTCAAAAGGGATTTTTCATCTCCCGATTACGATCGGTGATTAAATTGAAAACATCTATGATCCTCTGTTGGAATGTAGAACTCATGGGCCGACCCATCGTTCATGTTAGTATAGGCTATAGCATGGAGCTATGCTGTGTATAGATGGCCAATTGAAAGACGGACCTGTAAGACGTGTACAAATAGGAATAGTATACAGATGGACCTGTAAGGCATGTACAAATATCTGCTGAATATAATATATAAAGGGGATCGTAATTTTTTCAAATTTGAATAATGGACAGTTGAAGCGCGTTTTACAGTGTTGGCATAGTTAATACACATTACGTCATAATATGCATTATTGGAGTAAGACCAATCCACAATGGATTAAAAGTGCTGACCATCAACATCATGGTGTCTTAGCGTTTGTGCTGGTATGCGTGATAGTCGTCTGATTGAACTATTTTATTTCGAGGACTCTTACAAGTAATATGTTGCTGCTAGTTATAGGGCTCGCACCTTAAATGTGGCTTTAGTTAGATGGGCCGCTTACTCATATACTTACTCATATATTGATTTGCGGAATTTTCATGTAAATCCTTTAACACGTTTGGCGAATTGGAAACTGAGCAAATAGCGCAGTAGCTAAAGCTGTGACGTTTGAATCAGGAGGTACCGGGTTCGAATCACAACAGCGGCGGGATGCAAAAGGGATTTTTCATCTCCCGATTACGATCGGTGATTAAATTGAAAACATCTATGATCCTCTGTTGGAATGTAGAACTCATGGGCCGACCCATCGTTCATGTTAGTATAGGCTATAGCATGGAGCTATGCTGTGTATAGATGGCCAATTGAAAGACGGGCCTGTAAGACGTGTACAAATAGGAATAGTATACAGATGGACCTGTAAGGCATGTACAAATATCTGCTGAATATAATATATAAAGGGTATCGTAATTTTTTCAAATTTGAATAATGGACAGTTGAAGCGCGTTTTACAGTGTTGGCATAGTTAATACCCATTACGTCATAATATGCATTATTGGAGTAAGACCAATCCACAATGGATTAAAAGTGCTGACCATCAACATCATGGTGTCTTAGCGTTTGTGCTGGTATGCGTGATAGTCGTCTGATTGAACTATTTTATTTCAAGGACTCTTACAAGTAATATGTTGCTGCTAGTTATAGGGCTCGCACCTTAAATGTGGCTTTAGTTAGATGGGCCGCTTACTCATTTTCGAATAATTTCAAGAGAAAAGCTGAACACTGTATATTTTCACAATACGGGTTCGGTAGAGGTAGCTCAGTGTCATTTCCAGTCGGCCCAGCAGATTTGGCTTGTTTGAATTTTAACCTCAAAGTAGCCTTTTGTCAAAATTTCTCTCGCACTTTGTACCAGAATCACTTCTGTGTAGGTATATGTATGTAAAAATACATTCAATTTAAAAATTAAAATCAAAACAAAACAATAAATGAATGAATCTGTAATAAAAGAATGAAATCAAGCCTGGATGATAACTTGCTTGATTACTCTGAATGA
This sequence comes from Tipula unca, assembly GCA_951394425.1. Lineage (NCBI taxonomy): Eukaryota > Metazoa > Arthropoda > Insecta > Diptera > Tipulidae > Tipula > Tipula unca. Next base: position 94,946,121 of record OX596382.1, read on the forward strand.
TGAAGAAGAAGACCAAAAGTTCACGATGTTAGGTTATATAAAAGCCATATACAATTTACTTTCGCCTCTCGAGACGAATGGAGTTGGACACAAACAACAAATTCGGACAATACAATTAGATATTCCAAATTACAATTCTAGATTTGGTGGTTGTCACTATTGGGCTAGTTCGTCTAGAATCTCATCAGCAGTGTTGCTGGTTATTATTTTTGGTTGGTGCCAGAGAGATATGAATGCCATATAAAGTGTTTTTTTCATCTAACTTTACAGAAATTGGTATTCACTAAAAATCGGTATTCACAGCAAACTGCCCAATTGCTATACTGTAAACACTCAAACATTTAGAAAATAGTAGAACTTAAAATTATCTAACATGATTTTGAATGCCATGTTTTTCGCAACGCGACGGAACTATAAAAATATTGATTTCTTAACTAACCAAAGGATTCATTCCTGTATTATATTTGACAGCTCGTTGTTTTTACGTTAAAGCACACAGTAAATTACTTCTCAAGATAAAGGTTGATATTAAGGAAGGTTTACTGTAAGCATCAAATGTAATTTCTCTGTGGTTTTGACACTCTTATTAATCCCTATAGAAGCTAATAACACACTTTGAACGTCAAGAGAAAAGTTATTTAATGTTAAATTGTAATATCGATTAAATTTAAATAGGGTTAAAAAGTGCTAGCTGGAATAGTAAAACAGTCTATTAATACGTATTTCCAATCGAATCACAATCTTTTATCCAATAAATAACTTTCTGGAACATCATATTCATTTAAAAAATTAAAAATTGAAGACCAAATTTTTGAAGAGTTGAGACATTTCGATTCAAGGGTACCATTACTATTAGCAACTGGAGCTTTACCATATGTGGTAGAGGAAGAACTGATTCATAAATTTCCGGATGGATCAGAACATATAATACATTATGCATCAAATACACTAAATGCGACACAACAATGATATTGGCAAATAGACGGAGATGCTTTCGCTGTTATATTTGAGATAAGCAAATTTGTAGTGTTAATAGCAAAAATTGTGCCTTAATTTGAAACAATATGCCTTTAGTGCATATATATTTGCACCCAAGTACTTCCAGTATAATGTCTGCCACAAGCATGCAGCACTATGCGCAATTTACCTATCGTCCGAATATTATCTATACACTATGTCAATTTACATATACTAATGTTGGTTAGAATTACATTTAATTGAAGTATTGGCTGTGCCAGTGGAATAATTGCAAAAGGCTATAAGGGCTGATAAATCATTGAAACCATTAGTCGATAATTTGAAAACGCAGGTAACATTTTAGGGCCCACTACTGCTGCTAGATGATGGTTATACTATTTATGTATGTGTTATCCATTCAGGGTTAAATAATCAAAGGAAAATCCTGTCTGTAACCACCCGAATTGTTAGTGGAAATATATTGGTTAAGATATATGTATTATGTATGACATTGGAATTTGGAATGAAGATCGAATGAACATTTAGGCGCCTTCATGGCTTATTCATTCCTTCGTTCGTTCGTTTTTTCATCACAGTTGGTTCACTTTAACATTTTAACTAAACGAACATGGAGAATAAGGGACAGTATGAGATAAATTAAAGAGAGACATGTCATAGAAATTTATTTTACATTCAGTTTATGGAAAATATCATCAAATTCAGGCAATTGAAATACTTCCGACCATGCATATATAGTTGCGTATTAACGATATCTGAGAAAAAAATTTAATTTAAAAAAAGTTTTAATTCATGTTTTTTCAAAAACTATCGTGAACAATTTCTTTTATAATAATTTATCGTTAAACCATATCGTTAAACTGCCCGGAAGAATAAAATAAATGGATAAGTCAACGAAAATCATCCTAAATGTTGATGAATAAAAATATTCGGAACAACAATAATAACCGACTTAATTTATTGTGATTGCTACCATCGAGTGTAATGAACTCAGTCAGAAGGGGTAACATGACTTATCGTATTTTTGTTCATCCACTTAAATCTCCATATTTTGTTGTACGTCGAATGTTTTCGATTCCGGTTTGCCTCCCCACCATTCGTTGTCCGCATTGGACTAATCGATGTGTTGTACGTAAAGATTTTTGTTAGAAATTCTTTCTTGTGCGGCAGTGTAATGAGAATCGTCTCATAAAGCGGAAAAGTTCCTCTATACAGAGATCACGGTATATATGATAATAATCTCTTATAATTACATACGAACAAACACACATTGGAATACGCATTTTTTTTGGGAGTCATCTTATAAATACTATAGGTAAATATTATTGTTTATAGTGTGTTAGGTGTTGATTTCTTGTATATACATTTTATTTATACCTGTATGCTTATGGTTTTCTTTTATTGGTTTTGCTAGCCGGTTGGTTCATACACAGCACAATTGCGGATCAGTTCCTTACTTATCGTCAACTGCAAATACAAAAAATTTTGTAAGATAGCCATACCCGCTATAATAAAATTTTTATTAATATTTATTCTTATTAACAAATAAATATCGGATTGTGAATCTGAAGCGACGAAACCAGGCCAGGATTTACCTACCGCACCAATTGATTTGCGTCTATCGAATTTTAAAAATCGTCAACTAATTTTAAAAATTAATCATACCTAAGTATAACATTTGTGAATAAAATTAAGTTAAATTTTTGTTTTCTTAAATTGTAACGTAAGCTCTGTAAAATTGACAAATTAAAAGAGTTTTTCCGGCCGCGTGTGAAACAAATTTTTATTGTTAGATCATGAATTTGATGATCTATATATGTATGTGATTGGTTGAGAAGATTAATTTTTCAGAAAAATACATAGTTGTTAGCATTTTCTGGATAATCCAGGTATTCAGCAACCCAGAGCGCTCCGGAGACTGTTGGTGAGTTTTTTTGTTCTTTTATTAAATTTTTGAAAATAGTTTTTGTCACCATGAAGTGAAGTGCGAGTATCAATATAATGTTATGACGTATGCAGGGATGGCCGTTTACGCGTCATCTACTATTTTCTACATTGACGTGTCGACAACCCGTAGACAACGTCGATATTGTATAAAAAATTTCTATAGAGTGGTTTTGTCAATTAGTTGTAACTAGAGTGACCAAGTTTTGTCAATTAGTTGTAAACTAGAAAATTAAAACGGATCGTTACTTTTGGCCTAACATGAATAAGTAATATTATCCATTTTTAATTTTCTAACTGCACAACGAGTGGAAACAGAAAGTTATTTCTGAAATTCCTCGCCAGGCTTTTTAATTTCGAAATAGATTTGAGATTCGGTGTTTTTTCGATAGAGGCTGTCTCGTTATCGCTTGTGCGTGACAGACAGCGACACCACTATCTGCTTAAAATATATTGAATTTTGTCCGTTGAAAACTGCGATAACTAAAAGATAACCCAAAAGTGTTGCATGAGTAAGCGCACTTTTATTTTAAGCGAATGCTTCATTACACTCTTCCAACCAAGCAAAATTTCTTGCAGTTTTTGGCTTTCTGTGGCGCTATTCTGGTTTTCCCCGGGAATTGGGAATTGGGGAAAAATATTTCAATAATTCTCAACTTTTTATTTCATTTTCCCCCAAAGTGTATTGTGCCAAATTGGGAATAATTTCCCCTTTTTTTTTTTTTTTTTTTTTTAAAAAAAGGACTTAGACACTTTCATAGCATAGACACTTTCTGGTCCATTGCCTTACCTTACATTCACACAACATTCATTCAATCCATTCATTCATCCCATTCACACAAGTACAGTATACCACCTGCGCATTGCATAGCTCCATGTCACCCTGTATAGTGACATGGAAGATGGGTCGGCCCATGAGTTCTACATTCCAACAGAGGGTCATAGATGTTTTCAATTTAATCACCGATTGTAATCGGGAGATGAAAAATCACTTTTGCATAATTTCCCTTTAAGATTATCAGCAGTACAAATAATTGTTTGTTAATAATAAAATTTGAAAAACAGAAAAATTAAATAAAATTTATTTAAAGTATCACTATTAATTCGCCTTTTGGATGATGATTGATGACGAAGAAAACCGGCTCTATAATTTACGCATTAGGCATAATTATTTGCGGGATACCTCAAACCCGTTCGAGATCCATGAAGCGGAGTTTATTAATATATTATGCCCTAGCATTTGGTTTGGCATTAAAAGAAGAAATTGACTCTTTTATGGAGGTGTCAACTATCCCAAATTAAATTCGCGTTCTAATTGCGCTGAATTTCTTCGCTCAAGGTAAACTGCTGTACACGTTTCATGAACGTTATTTATACACACACAAACTAATTAAAGTTTGTTTCTATACTGTACATATATTATCAGGTACTTTCCAAAAGAGAGTGGGTATGAATTACCTAAATTGCGTATCGCAGAGTGTGATAAATTGTCGATAAAAATTTAATGCCGATATACATAGAATTTCCACAATCGTTTTTTCGAACTCTAATAACTTTTCCAGTTCAGATTCTATGAAAAGTTCGATCTTGCCGGCGTAATCGGTTTTATCGATTGTATTTATGTCTCGATGTTCAGACGAGCCACTAGAGTCGAACATGTAGACCTTAATCGGCATTACTATATCATTCAAAGAATGTCCTATTCGTAGAACACAGGTTCCATTACGTAAATTATTTGTTATATACAAGTATTCAAGATTCAAATTATTCAGATTCTATGAAAAGTTCGATCTTGCCGGCGTAATCGGTTTTATCGATTGTATTCATGTCTCGATGTTCAGACGAGCCACTAGAGTTCATTCAAAGAATGTCCAATTCGTAGAACACAGGTTCAATTACGTAAATTGTTTGTTATATACAAGTATTCAAGATTCAAATTATTTATAGATTTTCGATACCACCATACTTTCAGGCCTTTGTCAACCGCCATTCGGGACCGGGATGGAAACCTCTGTGTCAACATCGACGCAGTACTTGACGCATGGAGTGGACACTTTACTGAGCTGCTTGATGTTCATCATGCGTCACAGACTGTTGTTGAGCCACCTCTAAAACAGTCTGCGGAGATTTGCACTGAGGAGCCATCCCATGAGGAATTCACTAAGGCCATGCAGAGAATGAAACGAAACCGCTCACCTGGAGTGGACTGCATTAATTCGGAGCTCTTGATATTCGGAGGGGATACTTTGTGGAACTGTCTTTTCGACCTTATTCGATTAGTATGGCGAACCGAAGTTATGCCTGATGAATGGAAAGTGGCCGCGATATGCCCCATCTTCAAGAAGGGAGACCGCTTGAAGTGTGAGAATTATCGCGGTATAGCTCTCCTTTGCACAGCATACAAGTTACTGTCATACATTTTATTGGATAGAATCACTCCTCTGGCGGAGGGCTTGGTTGGTGACTATCAGGGAGGATTTCGTCCGAATCGATCAGTCACTGATCAGGTCTTTTCGCTGCGGATGATTCTATCTAAATATTATGAGACATCCATCTCCGTACATCAGGTTTTCCTGGATTTCCGGCAGGCCTACGACTCGATCAATCGAGAGAGTTTGTGGTCTGCCCTGGAATACCTAGGAATGCCAACAAAATTGGTACGACTGTGTAGGATGACAGTGACGCAGTCTCAATGCTGTGTTAAAGTTGAGAACAGGCTATCGACAATTTTTGCAGTTAACTCGGGTGTTCGGCAGGGAGATGCTCTGTCCCCGATACTCTTTAATCTCATGTTGGAGTACATCTTTCGTAAAACTGAAACACCTCAGCGCAACATCTTATATCGCCAGTCCAATCAAGTGCTTGCATATGCAGATGACATATGCGTGATTGGACTGAATAGCAACGGAGTGAAAGAAATACTTGATCCGCTTGTAGAGTTTTCAGCTTCTGTTGGACTCCAGATCAATGAGTCCAAAACGAAATACCTGATCTCTGGTTTTAGAGACAATGGCACACCAGATTTTAGTAGTGGCCACCACACGTTTGAGGGAGTGAGGAGGTTCAAATATTTGGGCTCTCTTATCACTCACGATAACAGTGTGGGTGAGGATATTAAAGTGCGGCTGGCAGCTGGCAGTCGTTCTTTGTATCCTCTAAGGCCACTGCTAAAATCTAAACAATTATCAAGTGCCGTGAAGCTGAAGCTTTACAAAGCGTTGATCAGGCCCGTTGTTATGTTTGGATGTGAAAGTTGGCGCTGACGGATGAGTACGAGAGATGGCTCCTTACATTTGAGAGAAGAATCATGCGTGTGATTTACGGCCCTAAACGCGAAATAGATGGTACATACCGAGCTCTGTACAATTTCGAGATCAGAGATCTGATGAAGATCCCCGATATTGTACATGAAGTTAGATCTCAGCTAGTACGCTGGCTCGGTCACGTTCTGCGTGCTGATCCGGAACGAATTGTGCAGCGATCTCTGAAAGGAGAGCCACCATATGGTAGGCGCAGAGGTCGTTGCAGGCGACGATGGCTCCACGATGTAGAGAACGACTTGGCCTCTTCAGATTGTCTAAGACAGTATGAAGACAAAGCTCAGGATCGAAACCGTTGGAGCCAGATTGTCGATTCAGTAAGGGGCCAGTAATGGCCTTTAACACTGTTATTATTATAGATTTTCGATTCTAATTTAAAATTTTTAAATGTTGATGCTTCATATAATCATTGAAATTATTTTTTATTTCGATTTTGAAATATAATATCCAAAACTCGCATCTAATTCCCCCAAAAATATGCAAAACTCAAAACCCAAAATTCCCCCTATTGCAAAACTGCAATAATATGGAATTATTATTTCCCCATTCAAAAAAATTCCCAATCGCCAGAATTCACTTTGGGGAAAAATAATTCCAAACTACTAGAAAAACGTCAACAATTCCTAATTCCCGGGGAAAACCATAATAGCGCCGCTGAATAACAAAACTAAATGCGCATGAATCGGCGATAACCATTCAGCTAATTTTGGTACAAAGCGAAGATAATAAATAACCATGCCAATAAATTGTTGAATTTGTTAATTGTGGATGTAGGCACTGGAAATTCAACTGGATGTAGGCACTGGAAATCCCGATATAGTTTTAACTGTTTTCTCGGATGGGAATATTTCTTAGGGGTAATTTTGTGACTTAGAAAGTTACGAGCATTAACACCAACAACGAATTTTGAAGTTTTGATATTGATATCAAATTCGGCAAACCTTTTAAACAGTAGTTGCAAATGCGATTTGCGCCCTTCTTCTAATTTTGATGCTACAAGAATATCATATATGTATATGCAAACACGAAATCCAGTCCCCAAAACTACCTTGTTCATGAGCTTTTGAAATGGCATTTGCGTGAATTCGAACAAGCCAAAAGGAATGGTAATTGCTCAATATCTTTTGTAGCAACAGATATTAAATGATAAGCCCAGATTAGGTCAATTTTAGAGAATATATAGTACTACCGGTTAAGTTCATAGAGAAATGTTGCGTATGTGGGGTATAGTGTAACGGTCAAGAACGGTGTTTAATCTTCTATAATCACCACAAGGTCTACAATCAAGTTATTTCTTATAGTTGTTCCTAACCATGTATGCAAATGACTAGACACTGGAGAAAACGATGGTGGGCATGTTCCCAATTCCACCATGTATATTACAGCCTCCTTTGATTGAGACAAGACTGAATAGATTAGTTAGTCATTGAGGAGAATGTGACAAAACCAACTCTTGTGTCCACCGCTTCAAATCGCTTGCTGAAGCATAATTCTTTAATAAATTTTTACTTTTAAATCGATTTTAACGACGCTTTGCAAACAATGTATGTAGATTAAAAAGAACATTTTTTTTAAAGTGTAGATTAAAATGCATATTAAAGTCGCAATATTATAAACTTGTCGCCCTCCCGTATCACATTGATCCTAATGATATTTGGTTACCGTAGTTTTAAATTAATTTATAACATCACTCTATACGAATTGTCTATATTATTGAAGTTGTCGACGTTGTCTACGGATTGTCGACACGTCGACGTAGAAAACAATAGATCACGCGTAAATGCTCAACCCGGGCTATAAGAGGTACCGTGTTATTAAAAAGCCAAATCGTTCAGATAACCAGCACTTGTTCGCTAAAAAATGTGCCAGACTGCTGACCAATTTTTCACAAAATTTAGTGGATGTGTTTTAACGGATAACGAAACGTACGAGAAATTGGTTTTGAATCAATTAATAAGTTTTCCAATGCCTCAAGTGTAGCTGGTTTATCCACATAGTCTTTGGACTTTACGCAGTCCCAAAGAAAAAGTCTAGAAGTGTAGTATCACACGATCTATAAATAGCTGGTTAAATTAATTGCTCGCCAACGTGATTTCTCAATAAGTGCATTGTTCCACGCGCTATATGGCAAGTAACGCCGTCTTCTTGGAACCAAATGTCGTCGAGGTCGGGCTTTAATTTAAGGCAGCAAATAGTCCGTTATCATAGCGCGACATCGGTCGACATTCATAATTACGTCCCGGCCGTCCTCATTTTTGAAGTAAAATAGACGATGATTTCACAGGCCATGCATAAACCACACCAAACCATCTATTTGGTCGCGTATGCAATACTGTAAATTGGGATTCAAACTTTTCGATGGTATTCCAAATAGTAGTAACGACAGGCCAATTATGTCAACCGTAACTTGGTCTGTGCACGAAACACAATCCTCATGGACTGCTGATTTTCGTAATAAAGCTGAACAATTTCTAGACGCTGTGCCAGGCTCAGTCTTTCTAGAATGAAATGGCAAACAATACTGTATAAAAATACCATGACAGTTTGACACTACTCATACGTAATTTGTCAAAAAGAAAATGAAAAAATCACCTAATTTGAATCATTTTTTAATTTCTTCCTATACGTCTTAACTGAAATCGTGTAGATTACGTAATCTACCTCGCCCATCACTGGCACGTATGGGTGTCAGAAAAGTGTTGATGGTAGTATTTTTTCGTTTCTCCAATTTTATGATTTTTGTGCTCAGGTTAATAACAAACACCCGTAAGCATTGCAATAGCCTAGTTTCGTTCCATGTTGGTCATATTCCAGAACTGCGAATTTTATCTTAATCGGTCAAGAAGTAACCTAGTAACCATGTTTGAAACTTTATAATCAAAAATCATTTTGGAAACCCATACTATAAATCGACTTTTACCTTAGTAATTGATTTATCCGACCATTGGTCTGCAGCCCTAATAAACAAATTAAAATTCATAATTATGTCTTTAGAAACAGTATTATTCCATTACAGTCGGCCATATCCCAAAATTAAATCCAAAAATTATTTTAGAACAAACCAACTAAATTTTATCATTAAATCCGGCTTTAAACTAGTATACGTTAAATTGTTCATACGGTAAATTATTATACGATACACGGGTATAGTGCGTTCCAAATACAAATTCAGATACATTAAAATGCACATTATTGGAGAATTTTAAAAGCAAAAAAGTTATTTGAATTAACTAACAAAAATGTACATACGAGTAGTTTTCAATGTGACTTGGCTAAATATGTGTAAAATGATAGACTGACAGAGATTTTAAATTGATATTCAATTCGAAGACTTGACTTCGCTAAATTTTCGCCAAAAAAAATTATGGTAAATTTTCGATTCGAATTGTTGGCTTTTGTCTAAAATTTGATAACAGATTCAAACTGACAATAGTGAAAACTCTTCAGACAATGTCAAAACAAAATTAATATCAAAAAAGGACAGTGTCAATAGCTTTCAAGATTTGAAATTTAGTGAAGATTCAAAAGTAATATTGGGTTTTCAATATCATGTACACAGTAGGCATTTATGCACAAAAAAAAGTGACCAAATAAAATGCGACTTTGATAATGAACATTTGGAATTGACTCATATAAACTGTTTATACGATAAATTGTGTCTACGATAAATTCTTTATATAGGAAAGTGTTTTATAAAAAATTGTTTACGTTAAACTGTATAATATAGTAAATTGTTTACGATAATAGTTAATATGCCAGATTTATTCATTAAGGTGGTTTTGAACACATTCATAACCACAAATTAGTAGCTAGTATAGAATGAGCTTTGAGCTAAATATGCAAAATTAAAAGTAATACGATTTTTGTCAATTTACCTTCACAAAACCTTGGACGTTCATATATTATATTTGTACAATACTAATCGATTTCTGATTATAGTACCTGTATATAGTTTTAAAAACTATGAGTGAAGTTCAAAATATTTAATTTACAACAAGTTATTCACGGTTATAGTGATAACAAATATGATGTCATAATATAGTTTATCCGTATGGTTCAACACCTTAAATTTTGTATTAAAATAGCAATGAAGGTAACAAGTTTCCCAGAAATTAAAATCACAAGTTACTTTACTCTTTTCTGTAAATTTGCAATCATACACGCACGTGGCCCAGCTTAAATTTCACGCTACGCCACTGATTATTCGTAGATACATATTGTAACGTGTAATTATTAGTAAATACATATTTCAAAATAATTGTTAAGAAAACATAATATATGCTTTATTCAGGTACGGGTAGCACACATTCAACAAATTAATTTACAAAAGTAAAAAGAGTTAAAGCAAAAATTAAGTTTGACGGATTTCAGTTTAATTTAAATTGTTGTTGCGATTAGACCGACAAGAGTATTCCTTGTGTGTGCGCTTTAAGAATATGCGGTGTTAGTTCTGTGAGATAATAATTATATCGATATATAAGTGATTTTAATATAGTTTTAGTGAATTTAACTGTTATGAAAAAAAAGTAACCATGGGAATTTATATTATTAATGTCAATATTTACCAATTTAATTTCGATTCTTTGTAATTTAATGGAGATTTTAATTTTGGTGTTGTTGAATCGACGTACATGATTTGTTTGTTGTTGTTTCGGTCATACGTATACGTATAAACAACTTTTTATTTGTTTATATACATATGTATATACACTCGTATATAGCGAATTAATAAGTAATTTAGTGAAACATTGTAAAATGTGATATTTAAGTGAACTGGTGCGATGTGGTTTGGATTAGCATTTAATGATGTGTCAATGTTTATTACTTTTTTGGGTTTCCCCGTGTTTTTGCACTGTACGCCGCGTCATTTTTGGAAAGTTTTAAAAATATTTTATTGCAGAGTTTTAATATGGGGTAACCAGCTCAATTCTACGATGAGACCAAAAAAAAAAAAATAAACAAATAGGTTGAAAAGTTTTGATACGTAATTTTGAAAATATTTTTGTCACGGTTAGCCTTCAACTGAGTAGTTTGCTGTCCCCAAAATTAAAATCTTTATGTGTATTATATGAATTGAATTTTAGAAGAATACCTCATAAAATATTAAATGTTATTCCCAAACAAATTTATTTTCAGCGAATTTCTCATTAATGATTAATTATAATCGTATTGGACTCTTGATCGAATACAGTTATAATGCTGGTTGATCAGATGGAAACTAACATGTTGTATTAAATCGACTAATGTGAAGTTTTTAACAAAAATATTTGACGACATCTTACTCGTAATATACTTTTAAATAATTTTTTTTTTAAAACAAATCAATTTTAAAGCCGAAAAAAGTTCAATTTAGCTAAATTTAATTAAAAAACTTATAAAAAGTTAATTTTATTTCTAAAATTTCAAATTGTTTGTTAGGCACTCATCATTTTAAATTAAAATAGTTTTTCTCATTAATCAGTTCTATATTAATTGGTTGGTAATATTATTTTGCGTTTGATGGGCATTAACAGATAATCGTAGAGATGGCTCCCGAACTCTTTATTTATCGATCGTGTATCTACGATTGAATTCATATAAAATAGATTTAAAGAGATTTATGCATTGTAAATAGATCGATCTTTAATGGTCTCCAAATTTTATGGTTTTCTTTTAAACAAATAACGAAACCAGCGAATAATCCAGCAGCTCTGGAAACTGGCTAGGATTCAATGGACCAATCATTCATTAATCCGATGTCATAATGATTACAGAAACGAACACTAGAAAAATAAACACAAACTGGCAAACACAAATTTCGACCATTATCTATCGTACACGGAAACGAATCGGAAACTGGAACATCAGAACTTTAACAGAAACATCAAGGTTAGCACAAGTAGAAAAAGAAATGAGGCGGTATGACATCAAAATACTAGGCCTCAGTGAAGTAAGATGTAAAAATAGTGGAGAACTTACAACAAGCACTGGTAATTATCTGGTGTTCTCTGGTAGAACAGACACACACGAACAAGGCGTAGACATACTAACAACAGCTAATGGATTTTACGAACGAACCTTTACCATTTACTACAAGACGACAATTGTCCAAGGAGATTAAAATGCTAAAATTGGAACCGATAACATGTACGCTAGGGGCTACACGAAACAACAATGGAGATAGTCTCATCGACTGTTGTGTCACAAACCAACTATTCACCTAGACATCATCAGATGGCAGAACCATGAACCAAATCGACCATGTACTGGTTAATAAGAAATTCCTAACCTCCCTGCCAGATGTCAGAATGATGCGAGGAGCAGATGTACACAGCGACCACCAACTGGTAATATCAACTTTTAAAGTCAAACAAAAAAAAAACCACGACACAAATAATACATTCAAAGAAATGCTCCTACTCAATCTAGCAAACAATGATTTCTATAGTACCAACATCCATCAAAAATGGGAAAAACTAGAAGATGCCTACATCAAGACTGCTATCAATGTGCTCGGCTACCAAGACTACACCAGAAACCCATGGATTCGCGATGATCGAGGAACGTCCGTCAATTCAAGTTACAACTATGCCGACGGAAATCCGAAGGAAATACGAAAATATAGCCCAAGTGAAAAAGATGGCAAGAAGAGATTGCAGAAAATATACAGAATACATTCTCGTAACTGTAGAGGAAGCAGCTGCAATCAGAAACACGTGCACACTTACATCAACGTCTAAGAAGCGCCACTGGAAAATACACGAATATTCCACCCATAAAGGATCTATCTGGTCAAACCTTAACCACACATCAGCACCAACTATATAGATGAAAATAACTTTGAGGAAAACTGCTTAGATAATGAATGCAAAAACTGGCGAGGCATACCCCTCCTCAACAACACAATAAAATTATTAGCGATCATCATTCTCGAACGCATATTTCCATCAATCAACCAACACCTGAGAAATGCACAACCCGGCTTTCGGCCAGGTAAGAGCTGTAAAGATCATATCAAGACGATCCGTATCATCATAGAGCAATCAAATGAAACTCATGAATATTTACTCTTCGTGGACTTTGAACGCGCATTCGACTCCATCATCATTCGACTCCATCATCAGAGGCGCAATCTGGAAAGCACTTTGTGAAATAGGCCTACCAAAGAAAATAATTGAACTAATACAAGAAATTTATCGGGATGCCGGAAACAAGGTTCAACACAAAGGAAAGTAAAGTGACGAATACTTCAACTCACGAGGAGTAAGACAAGTATGCATACTATCTCCACTACTGTTCCTGATAGTACAGGACAGCGTAATGCGCAAACTTGACAATACAACACCAAATGGGATCCAATGGGGACCACTAAAACGGTTCAATGATCTCAGATAATAAATGCCTGCTAGCACACAAAATCAACATCAGTAAAACAAAAAGCATGAGACTGAACAGAAACATTAGTACACCAATCACCATAACAACATCACGCCAATCGAAAAGGTTGAAAAATTCGTCTACCTTGGTTGTACTGTAGCAAAAACAGGCGGAACTGAAAAAGACATCAGTCAACACACGTGTTATGGCCATCAAATTATCACTTTGACCTCTTAATGTTTTGGCCGCCCTCGTTGGCACAGGAAGTAGCGGAATTGCTTTGTTATTCGAGGGTCTCGGGTTCGATGGTGGTGACCAAAAATCATGGTTGGGTGTTTTTAATGTGTAAGTATATATGTTAGACCCGGGAATTGCACCGTGGGCCCATTAGTGGCATTGAGTGCTGGAATAATCCGCCCAACTTTAATTTTTTTAAATTTTTTTAATGTCTTATCATTTTTAACTTTATGTGTTGCTGCTGTTTATATAAAAAATGTTAAAGTATTTTTCATATTGCAATATAAATTTACTAACACATACAAATATTTTGGTATTTTTCGTATACTTCACGCTAACTTAAATCGCCATTTTTCAGGAGATGTAAATTTCGTTTGCCCCTGGGTGAGCGATGTAATTTAACCGAGTGTTCATTTACAAACACGATAATCTGTAATATTTAAAAGTTCAACAACTTTCAAGAAACAAACAAAAAGTTGGTAATAAAGTTACGATGTATGTTGTTTTTAGGTTAGATCATTTTGCAATTAAACTGTCTTCATTAAAATTAAATCATTTCTTTACACATTTTTAGAGATAAATCAAAAATTGTAGATAATTGTTAATGAATATTTTGCTTCTCATTATCAGTTAACTGATTCATCTTTTTCATAACTTCATGAACGTCATTTTCAACCAAACAATCCCAAACAAACGAAATATTGACTTTCATTCAAAAATTTGCTATTGAGTGTTTTAATTATGGAAAAATGTAACGAAGTTGGCGTGGTCCCTAGTTACATTTTGAAAAACAAATTTAGTTTGTATACGTTTAGTTGTCAAACTAAGATTGAATTTTTTGCAATAGTTTGAAGTTTATGTGGAAAAAACGGGGTAAAAATAGTTGTAAAAGTCAGTTAGTGCAAATGAAGTAATCATTAATTTGACATGCGATGCGGAAATATATGTAGAATTGAATTAAAGTTTCCGCATAAGTAAATTGTTACATGAAATTAATACATTTTATTTATTAATAATATATTCTTATAGTGATTGTAGGATACTGTCTTACCGAATGCATTAGACGTATGGCAAACCTAGAGACAATATACAATTAAAGTTGGTAGTTTAATAATTAGTTGGTAATTAAACCTGCGTTGCATAGTGCATATAGTAAATTAAATGTTTGGGATACAATGCACAAAATTATAAGTTTTAGCAGAATAGAATCCCAGCTATGACCTGGATTATAAAACTAAACTACGATGAGTTTAATATTTTCTTACTGATACACATATGTTTCTACATACGTGTATGTGTACATTAAAAAAACAATATTATTATCAGTTGTCATATATGAAACAATCACATTATCTGCAGCAATTTTTTCTTATTATATCACTTTTAAAATATTCAGAGAACGTGCCGATTATACATAATGTCATATTTTATATCTTTTCAACAAAATCATTTTTTTTTATTAAAGCAAGCAGTTTAATTTAAGTTAGCTTTGTTTAGAATTCTAAAATTACATTATTCGGGATCATTACCAGGGATGGGGGTTTACGCGTCATCTATTATTTTCTACATTGACGTGTCGACAACTCCGTAGATAACATCAACAACGTAGGCAACGTCGGTAATGTAGACAATTCCTAGAGTGGTTTTGTCAATTAGTTCTAAACTAAAGGGTGACCAAATTTCTTTAGGTACAATGCGTTATTGTTGATAGTTTTATAGAATGTCCGTCAATGCATTTAAATCTCTTTTCAAAAAGAGCGGAACTACTACTTCAGCGTCATGTTTATCCATTACAAAATTATTAAATTGACCCAAAACAACGATATATAGCGTTATGTCGAGTGGGACCCTCTTTATAACGGTGGAACGGTATAGAACAGCTCGCAGAAAAATCGGAAAAAACGGCTCACAAATATCAGACAAAAAGGTTATAACTTTCATTAAAAATAATCCGGGAAACTTTAACTATGACCGTGCCATAAAATATAACACACCCCACTCCATGGTAAAACAAATTCGAGTTGTATATGTATGAATGTATATAAAAACAAGCAACTGTCCTATTATTGTGGCGGGATTGTACTAGTCCGCCAAGACATTCTATTAAAAACAAACAATACTCAGAGTACTTCAAGCGTCTGGGAAAAGGTTCATAATATAGGTGGTGACTTCAATTCGTAAAATACTCACTGGGGTTCTAGATTAACGGAAAAGAACAACTAAAGGAAAGGACAACTAAAGGAAAAGAATTAGTGAATGCCATTAAAGAAAATAGAAGTGAATCCATTTCAACTGGAAAACCAACATATTGGCCAACTGACCCAGGAAAAATACCTGTATTGACTCTTAAACTTAAAACTTGTATGGTCAGTGGTGAATATTGTGGCCCGCCTAGAAAATCGTATTAAGCATCATTGACTGGAACGGAAGTTTTATAATTTTTAAGAGCATAAGGAGGAATTTTTAACTTCTTCGAAATACTCTGCTATGTCATCGCATTAAATTTTGCTCCTGGCACTATGCAGTTCAGTTAAGTTTCAAACGATATTAATGTTGGGACATTTTTGCTTCAACTCAGCTTCTGTTAAAAAATTTCCCCAAGTTTCTCAATTCAATTGGAAAGTATAAAAGATTAGCATAACATTAAATATACCGGGTGTTTCTTTTAAACTGAGACGATCAAATATCTCGAAAAATAGCCACTCTAAGGAAAAAATGTCCATAATCAAAATTTAATCATACCGCGGGGGAAATACATTAGTGCAAAAAATAGTCCCCCACCTCCGCTTTGTAGGTGGGGCGGGGGTAACTTTTAAACTAAGATAGGAAGCCATATTTTTTATTACAGATACGGATTCTACGACTAAAAGTACGTATGATCTGAATGAAATATTTTGTTCGGTTCATGATAGATGACGTTGTAATCGACGAAATTCAATTTTTTCAATTTCTCCTTCTTAGAACACACGCATTCGATTCTGCAATACGTTTGAAATAAAAAACATCACGTTTTCATTGGAAATACTCGAAAATCGTCATCAAAACAATTTATTCAGTTTTGTAAATCACATTTAACGTTTGTGTTATTTCTTATCTTCATGTTTTTCGTAATTGCAAAATAAACGACAAAATACTTTAGAATGGAGCGTTTAACTGTGCCAGAGAAAATTGAAATGGTTCTGGTTTATGGAGAAGCTGGCAGAAATCTTGAAAATGCTGTTGCTATTTACGCTCAACGTTTTCCGGATAGGATTCGTTCACGTGCTTCATTTGGCCGTACTATCAAACAATTTATTACTGATGGAAATGTTCAACCGAAAAAGAGGACCCGTAGAGCAACAGTCACTGGAGAAAATAATGAAATTGCTGTATTGGCAGCAGTGGCTCATAATCATCATATTAGTACACGAGAAATAGGTCGCGATTCCGGATTGCCCCTCACCAGTGTTTGGAGAATTTTAAAACGGCAGAAGTATCATCCATATCATGTGTCTTTACACCAAGATCTTCATGGCGTTGATTTCCAAAATCGGGTAAATTTTTGTCAATGGGCACGTGAACAAATACAACAAAACCCCAATTTTTTTCGTTGCGTAATGTTCTTCGACGAATCATCTTTTACAAACCATGGAACGGTTAATTGACACAACATGCATTATTGGAGTGTTACAAATCCGCACTGGCTTCGTCAAGTTGAACATCAGCGTCCTTGGACTGTCAACTTGTGGCGTGGAATAATTGGCAACAAACTCCTAGGCCCCCACATTATTGAAGGCAATTTGAATGGTCAAATGTACCGAAACATTTTTGAAAATGAACTGCCAATATTACTTGAAAATTTGAGCTTAGAAGTGAGACGGAACATGTGGTTTCAACATGATGGTTGTCCTGCACACTATTCGTTGATGGCACGTGAAATACTTGATCGTGATTTCTGGATCGGTAGAGCTGGTCCGATAAATTGGCCCGCCAGATCACCAGATCTTACTGCGCCAGTTTTTTTTTGTGGGGCTACCTCAAACACAAAGTTTACACACAAAAACCAACAACACGTGAGAACATGATTGAGCGAATCAGAAATGCGTGTGCTGAAATTCAACCAGACACACTTCTCAGTTGTGTACAATCATTTGAAATGCGGATTAATAAATGCATTAAAGTCGCAGGCCATCATTTTGAACACTTATTTTAGATTTACAAAACTGAATAAATTGTTTTGATGACGAATTTCGAGTATTTCCAATGAAAACGTGATGTTTTTTATTTCAAACGTTTTGCAGAATCGAATGCGTGTGTGCTAAGAAGGAGAAATTGAAAAAATTGAATTTCGTCGATTACAACGCAATCTATCATGAACCGAACAAAATATTTCATTCAAATCATACGTACTTTTAGTCGTAGAATCCGTATCTGCAATAAAAAATATGGCTTCCTATCTTAGTTTAAAAGTTACCCCCGCCCCATCTACAAAGCGGGGGTAGGGGACTATTTTTTTTGCACTAATGTATTTCCCCCGCGGTATGATTAAATTTTGATTATGGACATATTTTCCGTAGAGTGGCTATTTTTCGAGATATTTGATCGTCTCAGTTTAAAGGAAACACCCGGTATATACGATGATGGGCGAGGTAGTAGAGTGATTGACTATGGATTCGTGGACCTAGGTTCTCGAGTCCAATTAGCGACGGTATTATTTTAATTTAATTTCTTCTGTATTCAAATTGGTTTAACACACAGCTTCTGTTAAACATTTTCATACTTTTCAAGTAGAGGTATGTATATACAAGATGGGTATATAGCGATGGTGAAATGAACGCAGAGTTAGTTCATTGCATTTGCTAAAATTGTCAATATTTTCTATTCAAATGACAGATATAAAAGATTTGTATAGCATGAAATATATATGCGGCGATGGTCCAGTAAGCAAAGTCAGTGACTTTGGATTTATGGATCTAAGTTCGATTATCGATCGAGCCAAACATTTTTTGATTTAATTTCTCCTACCAAATTGGTGATGGTGAAATAAAATTACTCAAATCCAACTCAGCTTCTGTTCAAAACTTCAATATTCGCCATGTAAAAGTGGCAAGCATAAAAGATGGGTATAGAGCGGTAATGAAATTGTACGGCGATGGTCAAATAAGCAGAGCCCATTGTCGTTGCTAAAATTTTCAATTTTTTCATTCCAATGACAGCTATAAACGATAGGAATATCACTAATTATAGGTTTGGCGTTGGCACGGTTGTAAAAGAAGCTGTGTGATTGGATTTTACACATGACTAGTTCAAGCCTCAATATATATTTTTAATTTAATTGCAAATTGGTCATTTGTAATCAAAAAGCGATTTTTTTAATTTAATAATGATATGCGGCGATAATAAAAATTTATAGGACTTATCACTTCAAAAAATCTTGCACAAGACGTTGGCCCTGCATTTATGCATTTAGAGTTCAGTGTTTAGAATTCAGAATTAAATATTTGAGCTTAACAGACGTTAACTATAAATACAAATAATTTTATTTATGTTTTTATTTGTTACAGCAATAATCAGCCATGGCCATGATTGGACAGACAAACGAAGCTTTCTCCAATGAAGATGGACATGTATGTGAAAATATAAAATTAATGTAATGCATATTACGTAAAACAATTTTTGTATTTGAAATTTTAGGCATTGCAAGAAGTTAATAGAAATATGGGAATACAATTCGAGAATGATGTTAACGCAAATCGATTGCATAAAATAAATTCCGGAATTATAGGGCAATTTACAAACTTTTTAAATCACAATCAAATATTACAGCAAAAAATATTAATTCTTGTAGGCAATATAGTAATAATTACATATTTTGGATTTGCAACATATCATCATGTAGTTACAAGTACCTACAAATATACGCAAATATTGAATTTGCATAAATGCGAATGATATTGATTTCATTTATTTTATTGTAGAACCAAAATTTATGTGTTGGTGCAATGGTTATGGAATGCTGGTTTTAATGTTTTCATTTGTTTACATTGGTTTGTTTTATTATTACATATTTAAGCCATACTTTGGTGGCCATTTGTATGATAGGTACATAAAACCACAAACTAAATTTATCATGGAATCTTTGTCTAAGTTGTGAGTATTAATGATTTTTTTATATGCAGACATATCTTATAATTCATAAAATAAAATATTTTCAGACATGTTAAGATAATTTTATTGGTGATTGTACTGGGTGCCTTTGTAATATTTCTCATCTTTGACACGGAAGATACAAGGTTCCGATTGCGATCATTTGGTGCAATTGTAATATTATTTGCCATAGGATTTATTTTCTCCAGGCACCGATCGAGAGTAAGTAAAGACCCTGTCGAATATTTTTTTAAATATATGTTTTGTTACGTTGGACTTGAGAAGCTAGTTTACGGTTACTCTGCATAATTTAGTTGTTTAGTGATTGATTCTTGCGGTCGAGGCACTAGCATAACTCGTAAAAGCACACCGTACGAGCGTGTTATTAGATGCTGATTTATCTATTTTCAACGTCAATATAGAACAAAATACTTCACCAATTATGTATATAGTTTACCTTGTCTTATTTAAAGTATATGTTTACTAATCTCGATTATATCTCGACTGTTGTAATAATTTTTTCTTTTTTCAGATTAACTGGCGACCTGTTATTTTAGGATTCATATTTCAAATAGTTCTAGGATTGTTTTGTATTCGATGGGATATTGGACGCAATATATTCAATTGTATTGGAAATCGTGTGGAGGCTTTTCTAACATTTGCATTGGATGGTGCAGAATTTGTTTATAATAAACTTTTGGTTAGAGCCGATGGCGGTGTTTTTGCATTTGCCGTTTTATCAACAATATATTTCTTTAGCTTCTGCATTTCCATATTATACTACGTGGGCGCTATGCAATGGGTATTATTGAAATTAGGATGGATTTTACAATCGGTTATGGGAACAACCGTTTGCGAGAGTGTAATTGCTGCCGCAAATATTTTTTTAGGAATGAGTGAATCCCCTCTATTGATTAGACCGTACATTCAAAAACTTACAACAAGTGAAATACATTCGATTATGACATCAGGTTTTGCTACCGTTTCTGGAACAGTATTTGCCGCTTATATAAGTTATGGTGCGGAACCGGCACATCTGATTACGGCATGTGTTATGGCGGCCCCGGCTTCATTGTGCTATGCAAAATTATTATATCCAGAAGTTGAAGATAGCAAAACGACGTCAAATAACATAGAAATGGAGAAATCGGTGGACACGTCAGTATTAGATGCAGGATCGAATGGTGCATCTCAAGCAACATCTTTGGTTTTAAATATTATTGCAAATTTAATTGCGTTCGTATCTTTTATTGCACTACTTGACGCAATGGTTGTGTGGCTTGGCGGTCTTGTGGGTGCAAAGAATCTGAATTTAGAGGAAATATTTAGAATCGTTTTTATGCCGTTAGCATACCTGATCGGTATTCCATGGCACGAAGCTGGGTATGTTAGTGAAATTATTGCTCGAAAGGTGGTTGTAAATGAATTTGTGGCCTTTGAAAAATTAGGTGATTTTAAGAGAAGGAATTTAATTGAGGTAAGTTTATCAAGTATTTATAGATTACTTATAAAATAATAGTTATGTTATTAATTTTAGGCAAGAAGTTCTGCAATCGCAACATTTGCCATTTGTGGCTTTGCCAATCCCAGTTCAATGGGTATTATGATAGGAATTTTAAGTTCACTGGCACCAAATCGGAGAAATACAGTAACAGAAACTGCATTTAGAGCATTCATAAGTGCCACATTTGTGAACTTTATTAC
Organism: Tipula unca; assembly: GCA_951394425.1. Lineage (NCBI taxonomy): Eukaryota > Metazoa > Arthropoda > Insecta > Diptera > Tipulidae > Tipula > Tipula unca. The sequence goes on from OX596382.1 coordinate 94,967,783, forward strand.
GGCCAGTATTGCAGGCTTACTAATGACTGAAGAAATTTTTAATGATTTTGGTGGGACCAATAATTCAACCAAATCAGATGAATGTGTTTAATGTATTATATGAAAATAAATTTAATTTATAAAACATATAGGCTATGGAATCCATGAACTTCGTTGTCTATCCTTGTGTCACATCCGATTATATCAGGAATTACAAATTGCTATTGTCTTGAAATTTGACTTTTTTGAAATTTGACTATACTGAAACTTCTTTGTGCACAACTATTTAGTTCAATAGTCAGGATCATAAAAATATTTTTACTGATTTAACATTTATGGTTCGTAAAGTGACATTTCAAAATTATCTCCTCTTCTTCCCAAGCACACAAACCAACTTTCATTTCCTCTATTTTACAATAATTAAAAAGAATATTGTTCGGTTAATCTTAATAACAAAAACAACTTCGGCAAAACAATATAACCGTCCGTTTTTGAAAATACTTTTATCAGGTCTGTTATCAGTGAACTATGGTTACTCCAGTAAGCCTCCTCTACGGAGGCTGATCTAATGGATTCTGCCGGAGCGTCATTTATTGCATAAATCAATCAACGAAATTAATAGCAGCGAAATCCCTTTTCGAAGAAACTGCAGAATCATAAGATCTTCTGAGAAACCCAGAAGTCCCTTTAGATCTACAACAAACTAGATTAGGCTACGTTGAGTTAAATCAACAAATAAATGCACCGGTAAATACGAGTTCTCAAAAAGAAAACAACCAAGCTCTGCAAGAACTTACTAAAGAAAGAAGAGCAAGAAGGAAGTGGCATCAAACTAGAGGTTCACGAGACCAAACTGGACTAAACCATCCCTTAAGACACTTAAGGCATGAAATCAAACGACTGTATAATCAATTTGAAGGTGCATATTTGAGCGAGCTAACAAATGACAAAAGTTCGGAATATTCTCTCTGGAAGGCAAAACAAAAAGCGGTGAGATTCGCAGAGTATCTACAAAGTATATTTCAATTAAATCCGAGACAGAATAAAGAAGCGTACAACGATGAGCCTGTTCAATTTCATGAAAAAATTGTCTTAATCTCTTCAGCTGAAGTAGGAAAAGAAATCTGAAAAAAAGCTTCTGAATACGATTTAATAACAGGTGAAATCTTGAAAGAACTCCCAAGAAAAGCGTTGACAAAATTTACTAATTTGATTAATGCATCATTTAGGCTGAAGCTTGTATCGCAACTGTGGAAAGTGCAGATCAATATCTTTACTAACGATAATGTCAAAACTTTTCGAGCAATTGTTACTGAAAAGGTTGAAACTTATAATCGAAGTAAGGAATCTTATTCCAAATCATCAATTTACATCCCGCAGTAAACATTCTACAATCGACTAAGTACATCTGCTTGATGATTTTCTTGGATGTGACGCGGGCCTTTGACAAAGTATGACATGAGGGATTGATACACAAGCTTAAAATACTCAGAATTACAATTTAAATGCAGAAAAATGTACTGGTATTCGCAATGACGATCTACACAAGAACCTGAAAACTGATCTAGTCAAGTTCGAATTACAAAATTTGCTCAAAGTCATGGATGGAGGCTATACCAGCACGTTAACGTCGAAGCAATCCAGCTCCTGCTATATATATATATATATATATATATATATATATATATATATATATATATATATATATATATATATATATATATATATATATATATATATATATATATATATATATATATATTCGTATAGAATATGTTATGCAGTTTCTTCATAGAGTTTAGAACAGCGCAGTCGCAAAGTCAACCGAGAGGTATACTTCTTTGCAGTCTCAGCAACTTAAGCCAAATTTTCAAATTTTATGTGGATTTACGGTTATTCTAGTAATGCCTAAGTTCTCTTAGGCTCTGGACTCTTAAGTTCAGTCCACAGTTGCACTATTAGTCCTCAATTAAAATGGAAATTGCCAGCTTAGGCCTTAAGAAAGTTATGGAGGATGCCTTCTTTGCAAATTCAACTTCTTCACAGCAGCAGAATTAGTAATTATTCCAGATTAGAATGTGAACGTATTTTATAATAACTGCACCGACCATATTTAGTATTAAGTTTCCGATCAATATACGTACCTATATATACGTAGTTTAAATTCCAAAAGGAATTCTTATCATCTCTAAATATTTAAAACAGTTTGATATTCTGTTTGGCATTTATTTGATAAGCTAAATGTGTTATTGTTAAAATAATACCAAAATAAGAATTAAGTATATAGATATGGGTGTGAAATTGATTATTTATAGGTTAATTCCTGTTTATAACCACATTTTTAAATTGATAACGTTATGATTTATTATTATTTATTATTAACTATAATACTAATAAAAAAAGTCGTAACGAAAAAGCGGGTGCATCACATAAAGCTGAAGAATTCAGAAATCACTGAAACTATTAAAAGTGTAATTGTCTTATATACGGTATGATAGCATAGAAATTCACAGTTGTAAGTTTTAATGGATAACACATCTCCCATACAACAATAATATTACAACGGGATAAAGATTTGTATACCAACTATGACAAGAACCATTTAAGCTAGTTACTCATATTGGTATACATCTCATTTTCAGGAAGGCAAGGATGATACTCTTACCGCAAATTTCAGGACAAATAGTTAAAGAATTCCCCGAAAAGGGTTTACGAAAACTGCTCCAAGTAATAAACGCGGCGTTTCGACTGAAATACGTTCCATACTAGTGAAAGGTGGCAGAGTTGATTATGATTCCAAAACCTAATAAAACTCCTAACTTTAAAACTTCGTAAAGACCAATTACGCTACTCCCTACAATTTCAAAATTGTTCGAAAAACTATTCCTTAAAAGGTTAAAATCAGTAATAGAACAAAGAAAACTTATTCCTTCACATCAATTTGGCTTTATAGAGAGGAACTCTACTATAGACCAGGTGCATATAATTATCGGCTTAATTGAAACTACACTGGAAAAGAAGAATATATGTTCAAGTGTCTTCTTGGACGTAGCACAAGCCTTTGACAAAGTATCCGAGACCTGCCAAAGCAATTTTACCAGATATTAAAATCTTATCTATCTGATCGAAACTTTCGCGTTAAATTTGAAGATGAGTAATCTAATCTAAAACAAATATCGGCTGGAGTTCTACAAGGAAGCGTCTTGGGACCAATATTGTATTTACTTTATACAAGGGATGTACCAAATACACAAGGAACGAACATTGCAACACTTGCGGATGATACTGCAATCCTAGCAATTGGAGATATCATACAAGAGTCAACTGGTAAATTACAAAATGCCTCACTAATGTAATATGTAGCTGGACAAAGAAATCGCGCATGCAGCTCAACGAAACGAAATCCATACACGTCAACTTCACTAACAAAAAAGTTAAATTCATACCAATCCATCTGAATTCACAGCAAATCCCGCATGCAAATACGGCCAAATACATAGGGCATGACACTTGATGCTAAACTTAAGTGGGAAGAGCATGCGAAAAAGAAAAAGAAGAGCTAAACATCAAATACAGGAAAATGTACTGGCTCTTAGGTAGAAAATCCGAGCTAACAGTACATAATAAACTGATATTATATCGGCAGATACTTAAACCTATATGGACATATGGTATACAACTGTGGGGTTGTACCAAGAAGAGCAACGTTAATATAATTCAAACCTTTCAAAATAAAGTTTTACGTGGCATGCTACATTAGAAACGATAACCTTCAAAAAGATCTAAAGATGGAGTACGTTACCGAAGAAATCAAGAACCATGTACAGTGACTCGGTCAACATCAAAATCCAGATATATGCCATATGCCTGAACAACACAGACCCTGTCAGACGGCTTCGAAGGACGAAGCCTTTAGATTTAGGGCAGTTAATGTAATAAAAAATACTATGTAAATAAATAAAAAAGAAAAAAAAATTCAAATCTCATTGCAACCGAGATGTCACTTTGTCTTTGCTTTTGTTTCACTCACATAGCTATTTTTTGTTTAATTTTTTAGATTTATTTTCTGTGGTTTCGTTGAATAAACAAAATATGAAACATTGTGTTAAGTCGCTAGTAGTGTCATCTAACTAGCGGTAAATTATTGACTCATTTATTTAACCTTGGTTTATCGTAAGGTATAGGAAAAACCACTATGTGGTATAAAATTACGAAAAAAAACAATCAAATAGGGATTTCTGTGCATTGGGCACAATTTGTAAGGTAGAAAACAAAAATGTTTGATCGACGAATGATCTATTTATATATAAATAATATGTGATATAACAGCGTTCTACACATTTTATTTATTGACAACATTTACTACACATTTTAGTTACAAATAATATAGTGACTTCTGACTAAAAATCGGAAGGAATTAAATAAATAATTTTCTTTTATCTATATTTAAATTACTGGGAGTTATTTAGTGCTGTATTATATGTTTGTCAATGTATTAAATAATGACGGATACAAAATATAAGCAAAACATGTGGAATTAGTAACAATATTAATATTAAATATAAATATAACCCAGATATTCAGGCTGCAAGAATGGTTGTTTCGATGAACTATTTTAATTCTAACACGGTCAGTTTAGTATAAATTTAGGAACCCTTAACAGACTTTTTATATAGTTAAGTTACTCGCTGGGTCAATCAGGATTACAACTAATATCTTCTAACGTAAGGTAATAGAAAAAGACGTTGTGTCATGTGTGTATGGACATATACGAAACATGAATTTTCAAGAAAAAAATTAACGAATAATTTTGATTTAAAATTTCTCTATGTGGAGGCTGTGGCTGCTATAGCAACGATGTTTTTTGTTTGATTAATAACGGACATTATCATATGTAATTCAGTATTCAACCATCAACATGACGTTCTCAAAGGAAGACTATACAGGCATACCTCGTTAAGCGCTCATATTGCGTTCCTGAAAATTGAGCGTTAACAGAAACAGCGAAAAAAGAGCCAATTTTTTTTGGTACTGTGAACTCAAAAACAAAAAGATGGTACTTATTATTATTTTGAAATAAAATTTTTATTTCAGTTATACTTCATTTAACACCAAAAGAAGTCATGTATGAGATAAAAACAAACATGAATCCGAGAAAAACGCCGGGTTATGACCTTATCACAGCAGAAATTTTAAAAGAACTACCAAGGAAAGCATTATTAAAGCTCACCAATATTATAAATGCCGCCTTTCGATTGAAATACGTACCCAGCCTTTGGAAAATTGCAGAAGTAATTATGATTCCTAAACCTGGGAAACCACCACACAAAACTGGATCATACAGGCCAATATCACTATTACCAGTTATGTCTAAACTCTTTGAGAAGTTATTAGTAAAAAGACTAAATCCGATAATTGAGAGGAAAAACCTGATTCCAAATCATCAGTTCGGTTTTCGCAACCAACACTCAACATTAGATCAAGTACACAGAATAACTAATATTATTGAAAGAGCATTAGAGGAGAAAAAAGTCTGCTCAACGATATTCTTAGACGTTGCACAGGCCTTTGATAAAGTTTGGCACGAAGGACTTAACTATAAGTTAAGAACTGTACTACCAATGCAATTCACTACAATATTAGAATCATACTTGAAAGATAGATTCTTTAGAGTAAAATTAGACGATTCCTATTCTGGATTGAAAGAAATCAAGGCAGGAGTACCGCAGGGCAGTGTATTAGGTCCTGTCCTATACCTATTGTACACTAATGATCTCCCTGTATTAGAAAACAACACTGTGGCGACATTTGCTGATGACACGGCAACCTTAGCTGTTGGAGATAGCAACGAAGAATCGACTCATAGTTTACAGTTAGCTATTACTCAAGTACATAACTGGACCAAAAGATGGCGAATTAAACTTAACGAAACTAAATTAGTTCACATCAATTTTACAAACAAACGACTCGAACATATTCCGGTTACAATTAATCAAGAAATAATACCGGATGCAAAACTACGATGGAAAGCACACGTCAAAAAGAAAAGTGAAGAACTGGGGCTTAAATATAGAAAGATGTATTGGCTGATAGGAAGGAGCTCCGCTCTATCAACATACAACAAACTTCTATTATATAAACAAATATTAAAACCGATTTGAACTTATGGTATCCAACTTTGGGGTTGTACCAAACAGAGCAACGTGGAAATCATCCAAAGATTTCAAAACAAAGTATTAAGGAACATCGTTGATGCACCATGGTATGTTAGAAACAGAGACCTCCATAGGGACCTTAAAGTGGACACTGTTTCAAAGGAAATCCAAAAAAATGCAGTGAGACATAGGCAAAGGCTCGAACAACATGTTAACACTGAGGCAACTAAGCTGTTAAACAATACAGATATTGTACACAGGCTTAAACGAACTAAACCTTTTGAGCTGGTGTAATTGCTAGTGTAAACAGCGTAATGCTGATGTAAAATCCACAATAACGATGTGGTTTAATTCAATTTATCAGACACTATGGAACACCAGTGGGAATTAGCCATAGATTAATACAACATAGTAAATTAAGTTAGAATAAAATTGCTCATTAGTCCAGGTGACTAGATTGTAATAATTGTTTATTTAAAATATTTAAATAAAATTGAAAAAAAAAAAAAAAAAAAATTTATACTTCATTTAAAAATTAGAAAATAAATTAGACTTCAATATAACAAAACAATTTCAATAAAAACAAAAAATTAATTAATACATTGTTATATATAATAAAGGCGTAAATTCATATTTACCTAAGTATTTTTTTTATAAATGTGTCTCAGCTTGCTTGCTTAAATAGTTTTCTTGTTTCTTTTAAAATTTCCATGCACTTTATCACTCGTGTTCATTACTCCTCGTTTTATAGCGTAGGACCTTTCAAAATTGGGATCATTTTCACTTAAATCTTAATAATAAGGTTACACGATCTTTCGCGGTTTTAAAACCTGGTGCGGATTTTTCTTCTTTGGAGATGAATGTTTTTGATGGCATTTTCTTCCAAAAAAGACCCGTCTCATCAAAATTAAAAATAAGCTGCGGAGAATAATTCTTCTGTTTTATAATATTATCCAAACTGTTCTTAAATACCTCTGCAGATTCTTTATCAGCACTGGCAGATTTTCCGGAAAGACTAAAAAAAAAATTATGTTGCTATATGAAGCAATTGGGACACATGTAGGTATCATAAAAAACATTTTATTTTTGCTTTTCTAAATACATATGTACATAGTAACATTTTTGATATGAAATTAAACAAACAAAACCTTTTAAAAAATATTTTAAAGTTAAAATAATTTTTTTTCATAAAATCAAAAGAGCGCTATAAAGAAACAGCGATGAAAATGAGGTTGCGTTCATCGAGGTATGCCTGTACACCAATATTTTAAAAGTTTTATAAAGTCAGTTTAGCTATGTTTACCGGAAAAATAAATGAATCAAAACCGTTCGTTTATTTTTAGCTCATGCACTTGTAAAATATATTCTGTATTGAACTGAAAAATTATAAAATTGTATTTCATTCGTTTCTTTCATAAAATTACAGTATATGGGTACATGTTTACATAGGCGAGTTATGTACATATATTGAAAAGTGTAAATATTCTACTTGAAGGTTACAAGTGAGCATCGTTTTTGTTATCTATTAGTCATGAAACTGTAAACATTTAGTCATAAATCTAGCTGTGTTTTGGTGATTAGTTGTGTGCTTTAAATTAAATTGTGCATTGATAAAGTCATACGTAACAACAAAATAGAAAAAAATTAGATACCAAAGCTGTGTTCCTGAAACAAAACTGGCAACAAATTTTGAGATAATGGTCATCGCCATTTATGTATATATCTAGTTAAAAATCAATAAACGTTAAGAAACACTTGTGAATTTTGGAATCCTGTACAGAAATGCAAAGAAAAAAATATTTTAGTTTTTATTTAAATTTTATAAAATAAATTTTATTTTCATTAAAAAGCTGAAAAAATATAGTTTACGTCAGTCTTCTTACTATACAAATCTTATTTCTAAGAAACATATGTTGTAAATTGACTACAAACTCCAATGTTACTATAGATACGCACACACATACCATAAATATTTGATACATTATGCCAATCAATTTAGATTTTTTTGCCAGTAACCGTAAATTATTTACTATTAATATCCAGTGCCTGGAAGCTGGCAGCCGTGAAGTGCCGTGAAGCTGAACTTTATAAAGCGTTGATCAGCCCCGTTGTAATGTTTGGATGTGAAAGTTGGGCGCTGACGGATGAGTACGAGAGATGTCTCCTTACATTTGAGAGAAGAGTCATGCATGTGATTTACGGCCCAAAACGCGAAATAGATGGACTGAGCTCTGTACAATATCGAGATCAGAGATCTGATGAAGATTCCCGATATTGTGCATGAAATAAGGCTATTGTGCATGAAACCGAAACGAATTGTGATCTCTGAAAGAAAAGCCACCATATTGTAGGGGTAGCGGTAGTTGCAGGCGACAATTGCTCTACGGTGTAGAGAATGAATTTACTTCTTCAGGTTGTCTAAGACAGTATGAAAACCAAGTCCAGGATCGAAACCGTTGAAGCCAGATTGTTAACGCCAGTAATGGCCTTTAAACACTGCTTTTATTTATTATTTATACACGACTGGCATCTAATGTCTATATGAATAGGCATTCCTTAATTCGGAACCACTGCTTGTGTATACTAATTCTAATTTTTTTTAGACTGTTAATTTTTAGATAATTTATTCAGTTCAAGCTGAGTTCGTCATCGCCAGAATCAATACACTCGTTAAACGATTAACGAAACTAACACAGAGATATGTAACTATATAGCAATGCATTTTTTGAAAATGCTAGATTATTGTACTATACCGTTCAGTTATAATATATTACAATTTATTTATTCTTTTCATTCCTAGATTTATAATATTCCGCTAAGGTTCTGAGAGCACAATTTTTCAACAACATTTTATTTTTGTCAGTTCATTAAGTTCCTGGATCTTTTATCCGTAATAAAGACACTGGCACCTGGAGCGAATAAATGTGTGATTTTTGTCTACAAGAACCGTGGTGGAAAACGCGTTTAACTGATATTGATAAACCGCTTCCGAAGAATTCTACAATTCACAGAATATGTAGATTTGGTAACGGTTAAAAATATTATTATTGTTACAAATTATTTGTTTAAACAATCAGTACCATCTACAACATTATCTGCCGATATACGTAAAAGTGATGCACATACTTGGTCAGATATAACGAAGAAAAGGTTGAGTTATATACGAATCATTTCGAAAGAATTTTACAACAATATTCATCGGAAATTTGGGATATTTATATAGTGGAAGGTAAGTAAAATGTTAAAATGGTGAATGACAGGCTTTTGCCCGAAATTAACTTCACCAATTCATTCTCCGTCGTTTTCCCTTCGAGAGAACTGTGGCTCTCTCAGGATTTCTATAGACAGTTGTCGTTTCAAGGTTCATCTCCAACGCATGGGACTAGCTCAAGATGATCTTTGTGACGATTGTCTGGAGGAAGTGGACGACTGCCTACACTACCTTTGCAGCTGCCCGGCCTTTGCCGAAGCTAGAACTACGCCGAAATTTAATATTTGATACAATCCAAAATATGACTATCCATATTAAAATTCTGGGTAGTTAAAATTAAAATTTAGGATTCAGATTATAAATTTCTATTAAATTTATTCGATTTGAAATTTCAAAACTTAAAAATGGATTGACCGTCTCTCTCTCTGTGTACAGGTTCATTAGTGGCAGTTAAAAACTGCTACATACGCCTTTACTGGTGATATCTCTCTGCTTCGTTTTATAGAAATTTGTAATGGCCAAGCATAGTGCACTTCTTCCATAGAAAAACAGCGAGTTGTACCGTTCGAACAACAGCTGGTTAAAATCTCCAATTATTTGGGCTTTTGGCAATTTTAATTTAACGCTTTATCTTAACTTTATACTTAATTTACCAAAAACTGGGTATCGCACAAATTAATTTTTGGTCAATTAGATTGCATACAATAAAATTTTGTAATGCCAGTGCCTAAAATGCAACTATTTGATTTTTTTCTAATCCCGAAATTTCTAGTTTATATAAAATCCACAGATTTATTATCGGAAGTTTGTATCAAGTGGAAAAAGATTCCGTTTGCCCATCACTGACTTTTAAGTGGAAGCATTTTCTAAGGTCCTTTAGGTCGACCCAATCAATATGGACTTTGTACTTTTTTCAACGTTGGCTTCCACGATATGGTACTAATATCCATAACATAAAAATATCACATAATACGTAAATTTAATGCCCAACTTTTTAAGAAGGGCAGGTATCTCTTCAGACAAGGCCCAATCTTATTAAATCAAATTTGCTCATCGGCCGAATATGTGATCTCTAATATTTACCCAATTCTGATAATCGTTTTGCCCGTCAGAAATGTTACGATCCTCCATCAGGGTTTCCTCTGACTTCGATACAGGAATTGTCAAATAAACATAAAGCTTTTATATTTTTAAAAAGGGTTGTTTGAACCAGAAATCAGTTTGGTTTGAAAGCATGCTTTGCTCCACTAACGTAGTTTTATTACTTTTTGACCTGAAGTACGAGAAACACTGGTTATGATGTGGCGAGAATACATTGAAGACATACAGTTTTGATACCTACAGTATTTTCACTTACCTCTGAACTAATTCTGTAACATGATTCTACAACAATTCACAGAAATGTAATTCATATAGAACACCCTCCGATGTTTTTGTTTTGTGATTTTTGTTATTTTTATAGGATTCCAAAATTTGTTCCTTGATACGGGTAGCTCCTGAAAACACCCAATTTAAATGAAGTAAGCCATTATGTCTAAAAAGATTTGCATGAAACTCGTTTTGTACGATGAAAATGGAATTGCAAAATGAGTTCCGGCTATGGTTCTGCAAAATGGCCAAATGGGACCTGGTAATAACCAGTTTGAATGGAACCAAGCCAAGAATTTTTCAAGCGATTGGGATTAAAATCGGTCTATTATTATAAAAATGGGATTCGCAAATTCTGGATTAGTATTCAGTTGAAGTGAGAAAATCAAATAAAACAATAACCACGTGTTTCGTGACCAAGTTTGACCAATCCAGAACAATGCCAAAAATCTAAAAAAATTCCTGGTTATCGACAATTGATAGAACTAACAGTGAAACATAGTGGCACCGATGTCTACCTCGCAAATTCTGAACTATTGTTTAATCTAAATTTTATAATTAAATAAAGCTCATACATTTTAATATGTATTTCATAATTTTAACATAATGAAATATCGACATGAAACTAGCATTTTTAGTTTCTTATGAGGTCAGTGTTTTACTTTTGGTAATTTTAATTACTGGTAGAACGATCGATTTAATTATATCAAAGAATATGTTCGCCTAAATGTTTACATATTCTGCATTAATTTAAATACAAATACATACCCAGTTTTTTTTACTTAGGAAATTTTTCACAGCCCTGCGCAAGCATGTGAAATTTTTCCTAAACCAATCCTTAACGTTGTTTTTGTATACCTAGGATTGATTTAAGAAATATTTCGCATAAAGTATATGGCATATTCAATGGTCCATCCAATTAAATCGGACATACCATTTTTCCACTACACATGTGCCGTCCGCACAAATATTCTTACAAAGTGATCATGTAACGGTAGCAACGTTTGCCGGCGACACGGTCGTGCATTTATCACATGAGGAGAAAAGTTGAATATCATCGAAACACAGAGGGCCATCTCGTGTGTCAGACAAACATGGTATTATGTATACATAAAATAGATGTAAGTGACTAATAAAAAGTGATTCTAAAACTTAGGTACATATCATTCAAATGTAGTTTTTTTTATGTATACAGTTATACACACATGATATAAAATAGACGGGTTTTTGGCCGGAGTATTTTCAAATATGACTAGAACCTACCTCCTATAAATCTCATTCAATACTTGCTTATATATACATATATGCTATAATTTATTATAATTATTATGCGTCGTAACTCGGCGTTTTTTTTTAAGTATCAGAATTTTGACTTGTATGAGTGTTTTATTATATATACTATAATCTAAATCACAAATAAACAAATACAGCAGCCACGACAGGTAAAATAATAAATAAATTATTATCGCCATCAATGAATTTTTATTTTAAGTATACACGTTTGTATAAGTACATTATATATTATGTTGTAGATAAATTATTCAGCTTTATCATTCATTTAGAGTATAAGAGCCTCTCGGCTTTATTCAGTAACGACACGACTAATACACTTCAATTTACAATCTATATATATATGTATTGTTAACAGAAAGATATCTTAAAAAATTAATTCAAAAATATAGCTGACAAAAATATTAAAATTAAATTTGACGGATTTTAGTTTAATTAAAATTTTGTTGTGATCACACGGACACGCGAACACGTGAATAAGTAAATATCTTAAGTGTACTTTAAGAATGATTTTAGTTCTGTGAGGAATGCGTGATAATTGAATATTTAGTTTTATATATTTATAAATGTTTTAAATAGTTATTTAGAATTTAATAATTTAATAAAGTAAATATATGTGAATTAATTGGTTTTTGTGTCTATAATTTTATCAATTTAATTTCAATTTTAATTGACGGTGTCGTATTTGTATGAACAACTATATAATTTTACGCTTACAAGTAAGTAACAATTTGAAAAATCGTCGGGATTTTAAGATGCAGTGGGTTGGATTAGCATTAATGAGATGCAATGTGATGTTATAATTTGGTGTTTCCCCGGTTTTCTTGTAACACGAATTACATTTTTTGATAAGATTATGGATACATTTTATTTTAATTATATGGTTTGAATGGATATTTTACCCACGATTTCACCCAAGACAATCTTGAACCAAATAATATTGTTGTATTGTCAAATATTCTACGTGCGAATAGAGTTCAAAATATTATTGTTATAATTGTTCCCCCCCTACCAATTTACTATCGCATTTTCCGAGAATTTACTTAATATCATTAAACAAAATTCTACAAAAAATCTAAAGCGCGATTAAACTTGATGAATTGCTTACTATTCGAATCGCAATCGAATACATTACTATTTATGTACCTATATAGATATACCTTGAAGATAAAGAATTCGATAACAGTTAAACCATGTGACTCTATGATTTACTTAAACAAATTAATAACATTGTTTTATAAAGAAAATAGTTAACAAATATTATAATGATGAATGGCGATTCTAATACATTACATATATAATATAACCCGGTATAACCTTTTTTAAAAATGCAAATAAGTTTCAACTGAAATATGTATTGTACAATTCATCTATACTGACAAAATTATATGCTGAATTAATACTTGACTATTTGTGTTATCTAATCAGAATTGTTTGAAATACTATATATGACAATTAAAGTCCCATATTACAACTTTAGGAATCAAGTAAATTTCTTATCTTATCTTGATGTCTTACGTTACCATACACATATAGAAAGTTTGATTTTAGTAGTGATAACATCTTAATTCATAATTTCATATACAATATTATATATGTATATAAGGTAAACGAATTCTATAATTCAGGTAAAATGTGAATTGATCAGTTGGTTATGGTCGAATGAACATGTACTTCTATATATAATCTAACGTCCAATTAATCATCTACACTAATATTTACTTGTAATTTTGCCATATTACTTTAATAGCTTTAGAACAATAATAAATTTATACTAAATTCTAATTTTTGGTTGCTCCTAGTAAAAAATAAAATCGAACAATATTCATTGTGCGAATCTTTGCTACGCTACTTATATCATTTTGCCGGTGTTAGTGACATCTTGTGTCGTATAGCATAACTAAAAGAAATCGTTTTTTAATGAATACTACAATTATCTAAATTTAAATTGAAAATTCATTCGAAAATGTTGTTTTTTGACCAACATATTATGTAATATAGAAATTATATACGAGCATAGTATAGACATTTAAATAGTTATAACATTTGCCGATATACCAAAAGAAGCAATGCTTGCGATATAACTCGTTCAATCATTCAGTTCATACGGGTTCTAATAATATTTCATAAATTGAAATTGAATTAAAAACTTAAACTGTTCCTTAAAATGTGTTTACTGAAAAAGCAGCTTTGAAAATAATCGCACCTCTATTGAGTTTTACATTTTTCTTAACCCTATACCTTATAGTCTTTCAGAAGATGCGATATAAATTCTTTGATTTGTTGGGTAAAGTTTGTAATAATTTAACTGATTTGTATTTGAAATCAGTATTTTTTATGTTAACAACTTACTGCCATGTTTCTACATTTCAATTTCAAATTGTTGTTAAAAGTACCATATTATGCCACTACTATTTATTAGAGAAGTATAACACCAGTCGGTAATCATATTAACAGTTTCACAATTGTATGTACATCCATATATGAATACAATTTTTCTCTCTTTCTGTTTCGTGTGATTCGTTGTGGGCACACCAACATACTATACTTAGTGCTGATCAACTTTTCTGTTTATTAGTTTTAATTAAATGTTATCTAAATTTTATTGATATTATTAAGTGTGTGTTTTAGTTTAAGTGTACATATTTATACTATAGTGAATTAAGGTAAATAAAAAAAAATTGGTATGTTTACTTAAATAAATGTTAAATGACATTATAAAATATTTTAACATTTTGTAAATAAATTGTTCTAAATTTTGTATTTGTAGATGATGCCATAAAATGTTCTCACCAAATTGTGGGCTGATCATAAACATTTTTTAAATTAGGTTATCAATTTATTATATTTATTTATTAGTTAACGTACTGTTTCATTTCTTCATCTTTAAATGTGATTTTAACTTTATTATTTAATATATCGATATTATATGAATATTATTATATTATATAAAAGCTTGTTTTAGTAAATTTCAAACATGTCTTACATACATATTTTAATTTTTAAATACGAAATACATATTTTGTTTAACTTGATTAAAAACGTCAAAAATGTTTTTGTTTTGGACACAAACAACAAAATGGCAACTACATATATATTTTTCAAGGTTTAAAATTCGAACAGGTACAACCATTCAAAATAAATTTTCAAAAGATACATGCTAGTGATGCAGTATAAGATAGCAGAAAATTTTCAGCAGAAAAAATGTATTTTTTCTACTCACCACCAGGAGCAGCACAATAGATAAAGGGAATTTTTTCTGCTGTAATTTTATTAACTAGCAGAAAAATTATGAATTTGTGCATTTTTTTAAAAGAATTTTTGTAACAACTAATTACACGTTAGCAGAAAATTTGTAAACTTTTAATAAATTATTTATACCAAACAAAATATTTTATATTTTGAACTACATGCCAATTATTATATTAATAATATCTCATAAAAAACCAATATGTAACCAATATGTAGTGCTGTTTTTCATGTAGCTGAGATCATAACACACCTACAGGAGCAGTTTAAGAAAAATCAGAATTTTTTGAAATCTCGGCAATATGAAATTTTTCAGTTTTTTGACCATAATGTATGGAAATAGCCCCCTGTAACCAGTATGCCATGCTTTTTTTCTAGTAGCTGGGATCAAAACACACCTACAGGCACAGTTTAAGAAAAATCGTTCGAGTCAGAAGAGCTCCAGAATTTTTTGAAATCTCGGCCATATGAAATTTTATATAGTTATTTTTCTTATACATATTGGCTTTTATCTTTCTACATCCGATAACTTTTATACGTGATCATATCATATAATAATTAAAAAATAATTACGAACATGCCCTTTATGCGAATAAGAAACATCGCGAGCATTTATTTTGTACATATGTTTACTATTTTCCCTATTAATGATCATGATAATAAAACTGTAATTGAAATGAGGAGACAAAATTTGGTTTGCTATTAAAAGTTTTGTGTTCTATATAGAACATTCAATTTCATATTTGTAGGGATGCGCAAGAATGATTTATTTTTTACATTTGCGTTCACGTGAAGTATTAAAAAAACGAATAATAAAATGATCTCTTTCTATGCAGCATAAATGTATTTAAATTGTTTTAAATGGAAAATTAGGTTACTGAGTGAAATGCACACATAAATTTATCAAAATACATACATATACATATATGTATGTACATATTTATCAATATTAATAATAATAGTTTGTTGCCATTACTGGCTCGTTACTGTATCAACAATTTGGCTCCAACGATTTCGATCCTAAGTTTGGTTTTCATACTGCCTTAGACAATCTGGAGAAACCAAATGGTTCTCTACATTGTGGCACTTCTTTCATGAGAAGAGATTATTTCATGTACAATATCGGGGATCTTCATCAGGTCACTGATCTCGAACTTGTACAGAGCTCGGTATGTACCATCTACTTTGCGTTTTGGGACCCCCTTGAAGATATCGCAGGATTTCATCGGGATTTTTTAAAAACAACATGTGCGTAAATAATGATCCATCTTTTAAACATTTGTTTTTAGAATGAGAAGAATGTTTTTACATTTATGGATCCCAGACTATTTCGTTATCACAAAAATGTACAATTGGTACCAAAATACCCATCCCAGACTTTTTTAATATATATAAAATTTATTTGGTGGAAAATAAATTCTTCAGGAAAAGTCGTTAAAAGGATGGTTATTTTCTCTTTGTGATTAAGTTAAGGACCCTGTTAGCAACGATAACGCGAGCTTTGATAATTTTGTGACCCTTGGAATTTCGGCAATATAAATAAATATGGCACCTTTGCGAACTTTTCAAAGAGAAAAATAGACTAACTAAGATTCCTAGTAGCGGCAAGCGGAATGGGAATAGCCCAACATTAAATCCTTTAACTGATTATTGATAGAATGGAAATTCAATGTAAAGGAATATCTGTCATTTTATGCATTTTGATTATAGATTCAAGTTCATCTTGAATGGGGCCATTTACCCACAGAGGGTGTCAGACCCGTAGTAAATATAAACTTGTATAAGAAGATATCTCTAGAGAGTTGTGTTAAGCACCAAGTTGGTGGTAAACTACATCTATAGAAGACTTAATATAACCACGACACCGATAGCGAACAAGTACCGTGAGGGAAAGTTGAAAGGAACTGCGAATAGAGAGTTAAACATTACGTGAAAACACTAAGAGATTAAACCCAATGAACTCGAACTTGTAAAAAAAGAGATTCATTGATATATAAAAATTGATTTGTTATCAATATACTACATTTGTAGATGTTTGTCAATGATTTTATATGGACTCCTTTTGCATATACTTGTCTGTTTCTTAAGGAACTATAAAAATATCTGACAGTATCATGACACATGTATCTGATCGTTCGAGCATTTTTACAACGAAATTCGCAAAGGTTTATGTTAAATAAATGCAGTGTGAGTATCGATCTTATCGCCAATGAAATGATTTGGGACACCTTTGGGACCTATCTTGAAACAACTTTAAATATTGTTTTGCCAATAATTTTTAACAATTTACCAATCGATATTCGAATGTGCAGTAGCTTGTCTACTTTTTTGGCTTCACCAAACTAAAGATATCGACCATCTCTTCATTCTATTAGTTTTTATTTTTATTTTTTAATTGGTTGAAACCCATACGAATTCTGGAGCTCTGCTGACTCGAACGATTTTTCTTAAACTGCTCCTGTAGGTGTGTTTTGATCCCAGCTACCAGAAAAACAGTACGTCATATCGGTTACATATTTGTTTTTTTATGAGAAATTATTAATTTAATAATTGGCATGTAGTTCAAAATATAAAATATTTTGTTTGGTACAAATAATTTATTAAAAGTTTACAAATTTTCTGCTAACGTGTAATTAGTTGTTATAAAAATTCTTTTAAAAAATGCACAAATTCATAATTTTTCTGCTAGTTAATAAAATTACAGCAGAAAAAATTCGCTTTATCTGTTGTGCTGCTCCTGGTGGTGAGTAGAAAAAATACATTTTTTCTACTGAAAATTTTCTGCTATCTTATACTGCATATGCTAGTGTGGAAATTTTTACTGTAATAATTATGACAGCATTGTGTAAGCAATCAAATAATTACAGCGGCTATATGTGTAATAATTATGACACTTTCGAAATAATTGTCTTTAAAAGAAACGCACGTGTACATTGTTTGTTGCTAACCAACAAAAAAAAATGTACTTGATATATATAATATCTGATGCGTCCGAATATTTTGATAGATTGTTCGCCAGCGCACACGAGATAACTGAAAATAGTCTAGCCGGAATATTTAAACATTATAGGTACAATAATAATTTTCCGCCAAACCACATTTCCAGTCGCCAACATATTCGAGCCAAATTTTACGATTTCATACTGTTCACGCTACATTTTTATGTAAACAATGTCAAAATTATTATTGTGAAAATTATTACAGAATTTGGACAGCAAATAAATTTATCGCAAAAAATGAAAGTTCAAATTATTTCACTTACGTCAAGTTTATTCCAAAGAAGGTTATTATTATGGAAATCGGACATGCCCTAAGCTTATTTCAGAATAAACTATACAATTGCGTTCCATTTTATTATAAGAAATACTATGAAATTTGTCGCAAGAAACTGGAATTGGGTGGAACTCAATACAAATTATGTATACTATATAAACCATTTCAAAAAGGCGACCTTTTTAAATAAAAATTATCATTATGTCTCCGGTTATTATTTAGTTTTAGTAATTTATTTTTACATAATTTTCGTTTAATATTAACATGTTAATACTGCTTCTGCTATAATTTGTTGATATATCTGACTCTGACCTATATTATGTTGATTTCACAATGAATTGATACGTGATAGGATTTTATAATAACGTCTTTGACTATAAAATCCTAGCACTATATACTTAACTTACCAAAAATTGTGAACTATAAAACTAGTTAACTCGAAACTATCGAAATTCTCACCCCTATTCCCTTAGTCGCATCACTTCTTTCGATATGACTACTGTCACATCACTTCAAATATAAAATCGTATTCTCTTAGTCGCTCGAAGTGACGTCACACGACATATAATATCTGGCAGCACTAATTATTTCCTGATTTTTGACGGAATATTGTCGTTTGAAATACATACGAATTTTCAGTTTTGTGTTTATCATATTTTTATGTGGTGTGTTTAACGTTTAAAGTATTGAGAAATTCAAAATTATTTAGAGATTAAAAATTATTTATATATAAACTTTATATAATTTAAAAATATAATTTCAAGTGACGTTTGGTTTTTTATACGACTACTAGAATATGGCGTCAAGTGATAGTAATCACACCAACCGATAATCGTTTAACAAATTTGTTTTTATTCCTCTCAACCTATTACGATTTTTCCTATAAACAAGTTCCATCTTACCATAACATTGATGGAGCTCACAATCTGAGTTAAGATTTGTTATACTTGGGTTATTGCAGAACAAAGAATACAATTTGCATTTTTTTTTTATAATCAATGAAAAAACCATAATATTTTTGTATTTATTTGGAGTAGTGCTATCCCGTAGTAATAAGCTTACCATATTATATTAACACTCATTCAACAGGACCGGAAATGCCTGGTCGATAACAAATATATTCCATAACTCGGATTAGATTTAGTAGTATTAAAATATTAAAAAAAAAAAAAAAAAAAGACATTCTATTGAAAAGTGATAGATGCGTTCCAGTTATTAAAAATACACGTAAAACAAACCCAATTTTACTATAGATTCACACTAATAATGGGAAGAGGGTTTTCAAACTGCGTTATACGAAACCTAATTTTACAGAGTAAGGAAACCGTAAAAACACAAAAGTAATGAAAAAATTTCAAAAAAACACATTCATTTTCAATAAATAAAATAAATTCATACAAATCATTAATTCAGTTTTAATTTTATAACTCTTAAATTATTAAATGTAATTCAGAGGTCTTCTGAGCTGGTCGATAGTTTACCGGAGCTGTCGCTATAATTTCCATCAGTACGTTCTTCAACAGTAGATGTTTCAGTTATTTTGGAAAAATTTATGTTTTAAAAATCTTTTTTTATTATTTTATTTTTGGCATTCCTCACAAAAAATGTAAGCAAAACAGAAAAAAATATATTTTGTCCGTAATTGCGAATATTTTATCCGTATACCGAAATTTTGATACTTAATTAACCATGTCCGTAATATCGAATTTCCGTTAAGCGAGCGTCCGTAAAGCGGGGGATTACTGTATTTGTTTATAATAGCGTTTCTAACTGTTTCAGTCATGTTTTCCTGCAGCTGCTTCAACTGCCGAATTTAATTCTCCCATTATTACTTCTATTTGTATATCAATATTTTTACCTTGTGCTATATGAGAATTTTTTTTAGCATTTTGGAGAATTAGATGGATAAACTCCAGCGCCGGAAGTAATGGCTAACGATAAAAATCGGGTGTTACGTTTTTGCAAATTTTTTATGTACTCAACAGATACAAAGTTTTCAATAGACATTATTGTAGTTGATGAGTTTGGATATAATTATTTCTGCTCACATATCATCATCTTTGACTAGCTTGTTTAATAAATTCGTATGATATTCATTATATGCCTTCTTCAGAGGGTTGTACCAATCAGCCAGGGTTGTACTAATGAAATTTATCATGAACTAACACTCCCATTAAAATTGTTACCATAAGTAATTGAAAGTTGCCGTTTTAAGTTCTGTGCAATCAAGAATAGTTATGATAATTGTAAAGCATGAAACCATAAAGAATGGAAAATTTTCTAAATTCTTGAAATACGACACTTCCTCAAACCTTAAATTAAACATATTGCTGATTTGAATAGACTGGTTTTCCGAATTGTTACAATATTTGATGTAGGAAGATTTAAATATAGAAATACTGAATACACTAGTCTATAATTTTTTTGCATACTTTCCGGCCGCTTTTTATGAATTAATAAGTTAAACACTTTAAAGTGACAACTGCAGATTAAAAATTTTTTAGGAATTCATTTTTTTATCTATTTTTAATGTAGCTGATCAGTTCTTGCGTACAGTTTTCAAACTGTTACATATTTCGAAATAACTTGCAGAGAAATCATATCACTCGGCATACGAGATGTATTGTGGCACTCAATACCCTTCCTACAATATATATGTATATATATGTAGGCTTTGTACTTCAAATTAACGATGTTCCAAAACACTTTCAATTTTTTACATGTATTGATAAATTTTTTGTAAGACAAATTCAATTTTTACAAAGCAAAGTCACGCTTTTTTAAATTACTTTCAATATTACCTAAAGCAAATTCAAGATTTTACAATATTTAGAATATATTTAGAATAACAATATTTCCAAATTATTTTAGTAACATTTTATTTTAATTTTTGTTTAAATATAGTACAAATCATTTTTAATTTGATTTGGAAAAGCTTGAATTTGACTTGGAAATGGATCCCAATTTAATATACAAAAAGATGAACATGGCAATTTCAAAAAAAGTACAAGTAATTTCCAAAAACATGAATTAGCTTTGTAAAAAATTGAACAGTACTTGTAAAAAATTTATTGTTTTGGAGAAATAAAATTGATAATCATACTCTTCGTTCTTTTTTCTTCTATATTTGATGATAAATGTATTACTTTTGTAATTTATAGTAATCCTTACACTTCCACACTAATCATTTTGTACTATTTTCGATTTAATTTCTATTCTAAACACACTTTTAAAATTTTAATTGAAAAACCACAAAAAAAAATCCATGAAAACAGCAAACTGAAAAAAATTACAGCTTTCGCACATTTCAATTTTTTTCCGCTAGGACACAGCGTACCATTCGTCAAAATTCGGATGATATTTCATACCTATTCAAGATGGCGACAAATAAGTATCGCATTCGTAAACATCCATCGAAATTCACATCGAATTTGAATACAATTGATCAAAATGTTTTATTCAAAATTCAACATATAAATAGTCACAAGTTAAATTTGACAAATAAAATAACGGCTGCCAGACTGAAACTGAACATAACAATTAATAATTTATCGATATATTCAATACTTTAAACTAATTAAAACGCGAGCGTTTAACCGATTGTTTTTAAATTTACATTCCCCTAAAAACCATTTTTTATTTAAATATACCTATTATTGCCCTTTAAACAAGCGTGTTTGGATTTCCTACATATTTTATGAACAAAATATACATTCAACAACAAAATTGAAGGCTCTACAATTTTTTTTTAGGAAGTAGCTTAAAACCGGGTAAGCCTATCTAGTAGTATGTATTATAATAATCTGTAAAATGTATTTTATTGCTTAATTTGTAGTTGTGATTAAGGCCTGCCTAACTAACCAAAATTTTAGCTCTCACATATCATTTGTTACAGTACTGAATATAAATATCTCACTACAATAAATTAATGTGGTTTAAAGCTCCAGTTTTGTGTTTACATTTTATTTTTTTATTTTTTATAATTGGGTGTATACCACCTGCGCATTGCATAGCTCCATGTCACCCTGTACAGTAACATGGAAGATGGGTCGGCCCATGAGTTCTACATTCCAACAGAGATGTTTTCAATTTAATAACCGATCGTGTAATCGGGAGATGAAAAATCCCTTTTGCATCCTGCCTCTTTTGGGATTCGAACCCGGTACCTCCCGATTCAAACGTCGCAGCTTTAACTACTGCGCTATTTGCTCGGTTGTTTACATTTAGATAGATATGTATTTTTTGGTTTGTGTCTTCACTTTTTGTTGACGTTTTCGATTAAAAGTGTTTTATTTGGAATTAACCAACGAACATTTTATAAATACGAATTACATTTATATACTATATTATATTTAATAATTTTTTTAAATATTTTATCCATTTTATACAAAATTTATCATTTCAGTAACACAAAACTATGTCTATAGTTGTGTTTAAAAGGAGACGGTATAATTAATTATTGATGTTTTTATTTGTTACAGCATAACCAGGCGTATTAGAGATGAGTGGACGGGCAAATGAAGCTTTCACCAACGACGAAGGATCAGTATGTGAATAATTTTAATAATTTATGTTTACAAATTTAATTAAAGACAATATTTTCGTTTTGCATTTTAGGCATTGCGAGACGCTAATAGAAACTTAGGAATAGAATTCGAAAATGACGAGCCGAATCCTGCACCAAATACAAATTCTGGCATTATAGGAAAATTTACAAATTTTTTAAATAGCAATAAAATATTACAGAAAAGAATAATAATTCTTGTCTGCAATATAATTGTAGTTGTATATTTCGGATTCGCAACATACCATCATGTTGATACAAGTATACGCACATAATGTCTAAAATTGGCATGCACGTAGATGATTGGATATTAATATTGATTTCATTTAATATATTTTAGAACCAAAATATATGTGTTGGTGCAATGGTTATGGAATGCTGGTTTTACTGTTTTCATTTATTTACTTTGGTTTATTTTACTATTACATATTTAAGCCATACTTTGGTGGTAAGCTCTATGGTGCATACATAGAACCACAAAATAAATTTATCGGGCAAGTGACGTCTAAGTTGTAAGTATTAATCACTTAATCATTGTTTGGTCAAATTATAATTATTTATGTTTCATAAATGAAATTTAATTTTAGGTATGTGAAGATAATTTTGGTGTTGATTTTACTGGCTGCCTTTGTAATATTCCTTATATTTGACACAGAAGATACGAGGTTCCGATTACGATCATTTGGTGCAATAGCAATATTATTTATCATTGGATTTCTTTTCTCCAGACACCGTTCGAAAGTAAGTAAAGATAATTAATCGTTATCAAAAAATTAGATTTAAATTAATAGTTAATCTTAAAGCTGATACGAAATTGTAACTGGCATTAACGGTAGTTAATGAAGTGCACTTTTATTTTTCTGAAACTATTGTTTGCACTGTCGGTACAGCTTGGCCACCGGCTAGTCGGTTTACCGGAAAATTCCCATAATCCAGTACTGCTAAAACTGCATAATCCAGTACTGCTCTCATAACTGAGATTTACAAAAATTTCTGTATACAATTTTTTAGTTGAAATTAGCACACAGACAGATGGACGGCCGAAGTACGGAAATATACGCTTATTTTACATTTTATAATGTATAGAAGAGTTGGAAAGTTGAAAACAAAATAAAAAGATAAATCATTAACATAATTTAAACTATACTTTCAACCGTCAAGACTGTATTAAACTTAATAATAAATTTTACAATGCAATTTCTTTTAATGCGGTAATGTAGATTTACAATTAATTATTAATAACAATTTATTCAATGAAATGATTAATTAATGTATTCAAATTTGTATATCTCCGTTTACATTAAATTGTATATATTTTATTGTGGGTCTCTGCTTAAAATAGAATTCATATACATGTGTCTTTGATAATTATACCATTTATTTTCGCATTTTATTAAGATTAGTGACATCTAGTGTCGAAAAGTATGAGGTTTATGAGCACAGCTGCGATACAATTTTAAAATCCATTTAGTTAATTCTGTTGTATTAATTTGTGATTTGCTTATTTAAAAATATCGAATCTTTTTAAAATTCTATAAAAAACACAATTGATTGTAAAATGCATGGAAAGAATTTTATCGAGTTTACTTTCACAGACTTACAGACATTCTTCAAAAGTGATCAAATTTGGATTTATGGAAAAACCAAAATTTAAAATTAATTAATTTATGAGATTTTATGGAAGAACAATTATTTTTGAAAATTTTAAGATTAAACAAAGAGCGGTATATTATAATATTGATATAACGCAAATGAAACCTTTTTTATTTTTCTAGATTATTTGGCGACCGGTTATTTTAGGATTCATATTTCAAATAATTCTCGGAATATTATGTATTCGATGGGAGGTAGGGCGAAACATATTCAATTGTATTGGGAATCGTGTGGAGGCTTTTCTAACATTTGCATTGGATGGTGCAGAATTCGTTTATAATAAAATTTTAGTTAGAACCGACGGTGGTGTTTTTGCATTTGCCGTTTTATCAACAATATATTTCTTCAGTTTCTGCATTTCCATATTATACTACGTGGGTGCTATGCAATGGATATTATTAAAATTAGGATGGATTATACAATCGGTTATGGGAACAACCGTATGCGAGAGTGTAAATGCTGCAGCAAATATCTTTATAGGAATGAGTGAATCACCTCTATTGATTAAACCGTACATTCAAAAACTTACAAAAAGTGAAATACATGCGATCATGACCTCAGGTTTTGCTACGGTTTCTGGAACTGTGCTGGCTGCTTATATAAGTTATGGTGCGGAAGCATCACATCTGATTACGGCATGTGTTATGGCGGCTCCAGCTGCATTGTGCTTTTCAAAACTGTTTTATCCAGAAGTTGAAGACAGTGAAACGACAACAGATAATATAGAAATGGAAAAATCGACTGACACATCTGTATTAGATGCAGCATCGAATGGTGCATCTCAAGCTATATCTTTGGTTTTAAATATTATCGCTAATCTAATCGCATTCGTATCTTTTATTGCATTGGTTGATGCATTGATTATATGGCTTGGCGGTCTTGTGGGTGCAAACGATCTTAATTTAGAGGGAATATTTAGAGTTGTGTTCATGCCATTAGCATACATGATTGGTATCCCATGGGACGAAGCTCGCTACGTTAGTGAAATTATTGCCCGAAAGGTGGTTGTAAATGAATTTGTCGCCTTTGAAAGATTGGGACAGTTTAAGAGAGGGAATTTAATTGAGGTAAGTTTGCCAATAAATCATATGTATCACATAAAAATCATTAAATAATAATTGTTATTAACGTTATAGGCAAGAAGTGCCGCAATTGCAACATTTGCCATCTGTGGCTTTGCTAATCCCAGTTCAATGGGTATTATGATAGGTGCTTTAAGTGCACTGGCGCCAAATCGTCGAACTGCAGTTACAGAAACTGCATTTAGAGCATTTATAAGTGGCACATTTGTAAACTTTATTACGGCCAGTATTGCCGGCTTACTAATGACTGAAGATATTTTTAATAATTTTAGTGGAAACAATAATTCAACCGATACAGATGAATATTGTGTTTAATGTTCTAGAAATAATTATTTATTTATCTGTGTTCGATTTCGTTCCGTTATATAAATTTAAAAGTGTAAAGGAGTACTAAAAATAAAAAATTGGCTCGAGACCGAATTAAATCTATTAATTAAAAGAACTATTCTATTTATTCTTATATTCACAGGTTTAGAACACATTAACTAGAATTTACGTTAAATCAAGTAAAACTCGTTTAAAATTTAGCATTTTTATAACCTTTAGATGACGGAAGTGTCCCAGCTATATTATAAAATGAATGAGATCGAAACGGCCAGTGGAATAACTAAACTTTCCGATGGCAAAGTTTAAATGTCGACAATTTCTTGATGTTTGATTTAACACAATGCATATTTAGTTCCAGTAATCGGTGTTCACATTAATCCACTTCTAATTTTCTCGATATGCCCTTATATCTGGGTGTGATAGCAAATGTAGACCGTCGAAAATGTTCTTGTGGAATATATGGACGCGAGTCAGACTGCGGTTCTCATACCACAGGTTATGTTTAGATGAATGTGAATTCAGATGCATTTTTCATCATCGGCCTTTAATTTCCCAAGGTTATCAGAATCTACAACAGTATTATTTATTGCAGACAATTCATCACAATCAGAATCACTTATCGACAAAATGCATATATTAGAAACAATGTTTTCTGCACCATTAATGAGCTTATAATGATTTGTGGATTGTGCTATAAATTCGAATTAACTGATTTGCCTTTTAGGTGGTGACAAAAATTGTGACCTTCAACCAGATATCTATAAAATGCTTAACGGCTAGGTAAATACCCAATAATTCGCGATGGAAAGTGCAGTAATTTTTGATTATATAAGATGAGGGATCCGCAATTATCTCAATTCGATTATCAGACCCAAAAAATCTATACCAAATCTCTCCCAAACTGACATTTATCTGGTTATGTTCATTAATACCTTTACTGGCAACCAAATTATTATCTATACTATCTAGGTAAACATACGGTCTAGACCACTAGTCTCCTCTTATTCATAAGCCACTGAAATGTTTCAGCTGTGTTTTTCAATCCGGAAATCTGATGAGACACCCGTATACCAGATCGATTACATCAGATATACAGTTTACTTCTAAAGTCTAAAGTTGTGCTAGGAAATCTGCTCATAGAATTCGTCAATAGTTACAGATGTAATTACAAATGGATGTACCGAGTTTCTTTGTAATCCAATATTATTAGACAGCAGTTTACTTCAGAACGGTCTATTTTTAGATCCATTCTCTGCTATAAGAGACAAATAACCCTGGTTCAATGTCTTATTATATTTTGAAATTGGTATTGTGGAGGTATCGACCACAATATCAATTATGTAATTAAAAACTGTAAGTTATTTATATGATCTTTTACAAAACGATAATTGTTCTTTATACTTTGAATATCCGTCGAAGAAGGTTCCGAAGAGTTCAGCTTTCCTTATTGAATTGATGGAATAAAGAACAACACTTATAAGGAGAATTAACATCATTATTTCTACTCTTAGATCTGTGATCTACCACGAAATTTCCTATCTTTGAACCTTGAATGATTTGAAGTACGAGTAGTCAGATGATTGGGTTGCTGTTAAACTTCGTTTAGTTACGCTTCAATTGATTTTGTTTCATTCTATGATTGAAAAACGTTATTGGAACGGCTAGGGCCGTAACTTGCTTCCACCTGAGTATACAAAAGATCGAGCGTGGAGGATCAGAACTATGGTAATTTAACGTTAATGGTGAATTCTTCGCTTGAGTTGGAAGTATACAGTACATTTTGTTATTCTTATTCATTGATACCGCAGAATCCGATTTATATAGTTTACATTATCTGCGTCCATATTAATTAATAATCTAGTCAGATAATACAGTTATGAATGAGAAAATTTGTGAATAATGTAAATTTAGAACCTAAAATTAAATAAAGAAGATTATTACAAATAAATTTAGAAAAATTGGCAATAAGTTATATAAAAAAATTCTAATCTTGGTTATGTTATGCCAAACCCAATTATTACAGTTAATGTTTATGGTTGCTAATCTATAGAGATGAAACCATTTATATTGCCACCCGGAAACGTGAATATTTCAGTTACGGCCTATCCAGAATTATTGTTGAATCGACTAACTAAATTCACGGCATAACACACATCTGGTCTGGACTCTTGACCTGCAAACAATACACTTCCAAAAGCTGACTGATGTACTTCAGTCATTTCATCCCGTTCTTTTTTTGTATTTGGGCAAAACTCCGCTGACAGTTTTTGATTGATGTCTATAGGCGTCGATACCGGATTGGAATTCGCCATATTATAACATGACAGCATCTTGTTGAAATATTGTTATTGGTCAATCCAAATTAGACCATTCTTGCGCTTGCGTGTTATATTTGTAGACCTAATATATAACGCGCTTCACTCAAATCTTCCATCTTGAATGACATCAGATTTTCTTTGAGGTTCCTTTTCATTTCTTTGTCATTCGTGAATATTATCAGGTCATTCACATAAACAGCACCAAATATCATTTTACTTCCACTAACTTAGTAATAGATGCAAAGATCGACTTTGGACTTGGCTAAACCAGACTTTAACAATTCATTTAACTTTATATTCAAAATCCGGCTTGGCTGTTTTAAACCATACAATGATTTGGTAAGACTACATAGTTTGTCGCATTTTGCGTAACCTTCCGGAGGCGTCATGTAGACTCCTGATCGAGATCCCCTTGTAAAAAAGCCGTCAATGCATCTATATCGAGATCAAATTTAACGGCGATTGCGTCCTAATCGAGCTATACCTGACCACCGCGGAATAAGTTTCTGCGTAATCTATGCCCTTTTCTTGACAATAACCCTTGATTACCAGTCCCGGTTATACCTTATGATCCTTCCAGTTGCGTCCTCTTGGTTTTGAAAATTCATTTACAGTTTATCGGCTTTTGATTCGGTGGAAGATCAACAAAACTCCAAGTGTTGTTTTCTTGCAACGAATTCATTATACATGGCTCCCTAATGTATTCATTACACATGGCCTCTTTCCGCTTCTCACTATCAGCACGATTCGAATGCACGTTGTAAGTTATTAAGTCATTACATTTTACTGACTTAGGCTGCGTCTAAAAGATTGCCTAGCTTCGCCTTTATTGATCTCGACTGTTTTAGGAGGCACATAGTCCTCAGCCATTACTGCGTGTCATCATTCATTATCGATTATCGATACTTCCGAGAAAATATCTAAATAAGAGGAACTGACTGATTCTAACAATAACTATTCTGCAACAAGCTGGTTCTGCGTGAAACTCGCCTGGTCAAACCAGCGTCTTGGAAGGCTTTATCTAATTCATCCCATATTTAAAACAATGAATATTTCTATGTTTCTTCTACCATTCATCAATAATATCGTGATACTTAATTTTTGTTAAATATTAAAGTATTTACTACAAATTTGTAATTATTTATTAATACTATGTACGTTACTAATATCACGTTGGGGTCACCACTGCATTAGTGTTTTAATTTTAACATTACTGTGTTTTAACCCTTAAAATTATTTATTTTTAAAATAAAACAACTTTATACATAATTTATTATTATTATATTACCAACTAATATTTTATTATCATTTATTTTTTAATTACAATGATATTAAACCACCATTTTTTACTCTGCAATGATGGTTGACAATATTTTCATTCCAATAGTGCTAATTATGTGTCTCGGCTAGAATGGTCGATTCGAACACACACAAAATTATGACATTAAACTATTCGACAACAAAGTCAAATTTGGCGTAACTGCTTGTAGCTACTCATGATAAAGCAATTATGAGTAGTGAACTTAGCAAAGACAAAAACCATAAATGCTTGTAGGTACTTGCGGTAGTCGATAGGAAAGCAACTCTTATAGTACAGATTATCAGTTTTCTTGCACAGCGATGAGTATGTCTCTAATCAAATTGCACATAATCAGGGATGGACGAGGTAGATTGCGCCATGTAGTTTACGCGGTTGTCGACACGTAAAATATAACGTAGATTACTTGGCAGTGTTTTTAGCCAACGTCGATAATTAAAATAATGTCAACAACCTACGATATTTGAGCGATTTGAAATCGAATGCGCCAGTTCACGGGAGTATTTTGTAAAAGCGTTTATCTAGAGGTGATTTTTTCATTTGTTTCTTTTTGACAAATGACGCATGCATAGTTTTAAACTGTCATCGTGTTTTTATTTATTCAGTATTGTTTGCTATTTGATCATGGAAAGACTGAGCCCGGCATAGCGTCTACGAAATGTTGAGCTTTATTACGAAAATCAGCGTTCTGTGAGGAATGTGAGGAATGGTGGTGTGATAGCTCTAGACTCTTTTCTTTGGGGCTACGCAAAGTCCAAAATCTATGTGAATAAACCAGCTAGATTTGAGGCATTGGAAGCCAACATTACTCGTGTCATTCGCCAAATACCATTCGATATTCTCAAACTCGTCATCAAAAATTAGCGGCCATCATTTAAAAGAAGAAAGCTTTTAAAAATAAATGGCAAGAAATGTTCTTTCGAATGAAAATAAAGTTTCCATACGATTAAATTGAATTTTTTGAGTTTTTTTAATTTTTGCACAAATTACCTCTATAGATTTCGTTATTACGGATAAAATCACGCACATGTTGTTTGATGATCTCCTTATTTCTGGCATAACTACCGGTGTGACTTTTGTACTTCAGCACTCATTCCACTATACCCCAAAATTTTTCGATGCATCGAAAACCTGTGGACTGTTTGAAATAACATTGATTTGATTAATCTCGTGCAAATTTATTGCTTCTGTTGGAATTAGAGTTACGTGAACGAGCTATATGGTCCTGTACTGGTTTTACCATGGATTGCGGGGTGTCTTAGACAGTATGAAGACAATGCTCAGGGTCGAAAGCGTTGGAGGCAAATTGTTGATTCAATAAGGGTCCAGTAATGGCCTTTAAAACTGTTTATTATTATTATTATTATAGCATGAAATATATATGCGGCGGTGGTCCAGTAAGCAAAGTCAGTGACTTTGGATTTATGGATCCAAGTTCGATTCTCGATCGAGCCAAACATTTTTTGGATTAATTTCTCCTGTGTCAATTTGGCGATGGTGAAATCAAATTACTCAAATCCACCTCAGCTTCTGTTCAAAACTATAATATTCTCCATGTAAAAGGGGCAAATATGGGCAAACATGGGTATATGGGTATAGAGCGGTAATGAAATTGTACGGCGATAGTCAAATAAGTAGAGTCCATTGCCGTTGATAAAATTTTTAATTTTTTGATTCAAACGGTAGCTATAAACGATAGGAATATCACTATTAATATGTATGGCGGTGGCTCGGTGGTAAAAGAAGCTGTGTGTGATTGGATAATAATCACGACTAGTTCAAGCCTCAACATATATTTTTAATTTAATTTGTAAATTGGTCACTTTTATATCAAAAAGCGATTTTTGTTAAATTTAATGAGAAATGTGTTGATGATGACTGCTAAAATGTACCCTTAATTGAGCTTCGAACGCTGCACAACATCCACAATTCCAAATGCTATGACACCGCTTACTTTACCACCTCACCGTTTCCATATGCAGATTTGCCACTATATTCATCCTTTATATTTGCCAATTGACGGGAGAAATTAAATAAGTTAAATTAAAAATTATTTAATGCCAAACCGAGGCTTGAACTCAAATTCACAATTCCAAATGAAACGATTCTACTTACTGGACCACCGGCGTATATAAAGTTGGTTCTATAGAAATCTTTTATGTTTGACAATTCAATAGTGAAAATTGAAAATTTTAGCAACAGGAATGGACTATTCATTAGGGTCATACACAAGAGATGGCTCTTACCTTTTCATTACGGTCAAACACAAGAGATGGCTCTTATACTTGCCGAAGAAATTAAATTAAAAAAGTATTGACGCTGACGAGAATTGAACTCAAGTCCACGAATGCAAAAGCAATGACTCTGTTAACTGCACCACCGCCGAATATACATAATGCTATACAAATGTTTTATATTTGCCAATTCAATAGAGAAAATTGAAAATTTTAGCAACAGGAATGGATTATGCTTATTTGACCATCACCGTATATTTTCATTACGGTCGTACACAAGAGGTGGCTCTTATACTTACAGAAATTTTAAATAGATTTCGACAGAAGCTTTGTTGAACCAATTTTACAGCAGAAATTAAATTAAAGAATAATTGGCCCTGACGATTCTTGAACTCGAGTTCACGATTTCAAGAGCATTGACTCTGCTAACTCGACCACCGGCGTATTAAAAATTGGTGCTGAATTTCAGGCTATACAAAATCTTTTATATCTGTCATTTGAATAGAAAATATTGAAAAGTTTAGAAAAGGCAATGAACTCTGCGTTTATTTCACCATCGCTATATACCTATCTTGTATACATGCCACTACTTGAAAAATATGAAAATGTTTAGCTGTGCGTTGAACCAATTTGAATACAGAAGAAACTCTACTACCTCGCCCATCACCGTTTATATATTTGATATTATGCAAATCTTTTATATTTTCCAATTGAATTGAGAAACTTGCGAAATTTTTAAACATAAGCTGAGTTGAACCAAAAATGTCCCAAACATATCGTTTGAAACTTAACTGAACTGCATAGCGCCAGGTGCTTGATGCGATTTTCTAGGCGGGCCACAATATTCACCACTGACCATACAAGTTTTAAGTTTAACCCTGGAGATAAACTCGGCGCGACCGACGTAACTAAGAAAATAAAAAATATTAAACTATACGAATTTGCACTAAAGCAATTATACTCGACGCGACTCTGAAGTTTTTTTTTTTTTTTTTTTTTTTTTATTGTTTTAAATATTACAATTTCTCTATCTTTCTTATGTTCAATTTGCAGAGATATAACCCATTAGTTAGTCTCTAAAAATTTGGCCACCCTATTGTAGTCTTCCCAATTCCAGTGGTTTCTTTCTTTGGAGCCTTCGTACTCCATTTGTGTTACTCAGCATACCACGTAACTCAACATTTTCATGTTGACCAAGCCGTTGTATGTGTTTCTTCGCATGAATTGTTATTTCTTCGCTGACGTTTTCCATCCGGAGGTCCCTATGTAGGTTATCGTTTCTTATGTACCAAGGAGCGTTCACTATTCCACGTAACACTTTATTTTGAAAAGCTTGTATTATTTTAATATTGGTTTTCTTAGTACAGCCCCAAAGCTGAATACCATAAGTCCATATAGGTTTTAAAACTTGTTGGTATAGTAGCAACTTATTAGGTATTGACAGCTCTGAATACCTTCCAATTAGCCAATACATATTTCTATATTTAATGTGTAGTTCCTCCTTTTTGACTTAGCATCGAGAGTCATGCCAAGATACTTGGCTGTGTTAGCATAGGGAACTTGTTTGGAATTTAGTTCTATTGGTATCCAGTTAACTATTTGATTGGTGAAGTTAACGTGCGTTGATTTTTCTTCATTTAGCTTAATGCGCCATTTTTTGGTCCAGTTACTAAGTTGGTTCGTAGCCCGTTGCAGTTTTCTGGTTGCTTCGTCTACTTTATAACCAGTAGCTAAAATTGCTGTATCGTCCGCAAATGTTGCTATTGTTGTGCCGCTTGTGTTTGGTAAATCACTTGTGTAAAGTAAATACAACACTGGCCCTAGCACGCTACCTTGGGGAACCCCTGCAGATACCCTCTTTAGCTCGGAAAATTTTTCTTCACATCTAACGCGAAAATATCTGTTATCAATATAAGATTTCAATATCTGAAAGTATTCTTTTGGCAAATCTCGATGCAGTTTATATTCCAATCCAGGATGCCATACTTTATAGAGGGCCTGTGCTACATCCAGAAATATTGTTGAGCATATTTTCTTATTTTCAAGTGCGTCTTCAATAATACTTGTAATCCTGTGAATTTGCTCCATGGTGGAGTGGTTTTCTCTAAATCCGAACTGATGTGGTGGTATTGCTTTCTCTCAAGTATTATAGGTTTCATCCTTTTGAATAACAGTTTCTCAAAAATTTTCGAAAGTACTGGAAGCAGAGAAATTGGCCTATATGACTTTTTATTATTAGATGGTTTGTTCGGCTTTGGTATCATAATTATTTCTGCTACTTTCCATTGCAGAGGTACATATTTCAGTCGAAATGAAGCGTTGATTATATGAAGAAATTTTCGCACCCCTTTCTCAGGAAGTGCCTTCACTATTTCACCTGTAATTAAATCATAGCCAGGAGATTTTTTCGTATTTATGTTATGGCTAATTTCATTTTTCAACTCTCGTAGAGTTACAGGTGGTATTTTCCTACAATCCTCCTTGTGCACTGGTATTATATTTTCATCCGCTGATTGTCTAGCATATGGTTGGAACGTTTCTTCAAGATGAGATGCGAACAGTGCTGCTTTCTGTTTGGCACTCATTACCCAATTTCCCTCATCATTTTTTATTGGCGGTATTTCATAATTTGGTCTTTTTAATGCTTTTGTAGCTTTCCATAGAGAATACTCTGTTTCTTTAGTGTCTGTAAGACTACGAAGATAACGGGTGACCGATTCATTTTTTAGTTCTCTAATTCTTTGCTTAAGCTTATTGCAGAGGTAATTAAAAATTCTTTTGCTTTGTGGTGCTCGGTTTCTCTGCCATGTTTTCCTTGCTTTCCGTTTTTCACTAACCAAGTCCCTGATCTCGACTGGATAAATGAAATTATTACGCTCCTTGTTTTGGATTACAGGGGTGCTATCCCATGCTGCTTGTTGTATATTATTGATTAATAGTTCCACTTCATTTTCTAATTGAACCGGATCCTTGATTGGTACAAGACGATCGGTGTTATCTTCAACCAATTTCCTAAATAATTCCCAATTGGTTTTGTTATTTGTTAGTCTAGGTGGATTTTCCTTATTAACAATCGTGGAACTAACAGTCATAATGACGGGCGAGTGGTCCGATGAGAGACTTTCACTATTTTCTAGAAAAATGTGATTTTCGGATATACCTCTTGTAATGTAGAAATCAATTAGATCTGAAGTAAAAAAAAAAAAGTTGATTTAACTTTGACTTTTTATTCTTTTTAAGTGCTAAAGTGACATCTTACAGAAATTTTAAGAAACAATATCCCATTTTTATTTTTTTTTTATCATTTTGATGTTTGACAAACCAATATCCCGCTTTTCATAATTTTTAATTTTTTTATTCTGTCTGCCTGATTTATTTTATTATTTTAGAATAATAATTTAAAAGCGATGTAATTAAAATTTTCTTGTTCCACAAATGTCACAGAAATGTTAAAAACGTGAATACAAATAGTGAGTTTATCTTAGCATAATTGTGAGCGCGTTTTTAACCTTTTAAAACGTCTGAGTAACGTCGAGTATATCTCATCTATAAGTCAGTACATGAATAACGTCCAAATAAAATATTTCCCTTTACAAACTGAAAGTATAAGAAATAGGTATAGCTGAGTTTAAGCAAAGCCATCTTAATATATAAAGCCACCATGTTGAGCGATATTTCCAAACGAGCTTTTTTTATTTAACCAAAAAATGTGTAATTTACAAAGAAGTCTATGCAATCCCATGGCAAAACATACAAACTTATTTTGAATTGTTCAACTATTAATAGTGAGAGCTTTTAATATTTTATTACATAAAGTAATAGATAAAGAATTGAATTAGGTGATGGCCAGGGTTATTTTTCGAAATTATATTAATTAAACATAATTTTTATGATTATAAAATTGTCATTAATTTAATTTATTTGCGCTTTTAAATTTCTATATACAAATATATATCTGATATATTCTAATACTCTCTTTCAATATACTGCATTCACTCCAACACAGAAATAAAATAGTTCGATTCAAAATCTAAACATCGAAAAATATGTATAAAAATTATGATAACTACGATAAATTAAAATTTAGGAGATTAATCGGATAAACGCTGGGAAATTTCTCAATAAACCAAAATAAAAATATTGATCGTATCGATCAAATAAATGATAAAATGTTGTGTTTTGTTTTGAAGGTTACGAAAGGTTACATAATTTATATACAATATGTCAATTAGGATTAGGAGAGGGACAATTTGATCACGCTCTCAATATTATTTTTTATGCGATTACTTTTTGTTGTTGCTATGAAATAAAAAATTGTGTTCATATATTTTTTCTCGTTTTTTGCGTTGTTTTATGATCATTATGTTTGTTCCATTTTTTAAAAATTCATTGATGTTTTCTTCTTTTGGTTTATTTGTTTGATGGGAATAAATTATTTTGTTGGTTATGTACAGAATGTCCCTTTCTTACAAATTTTTATTCTATTTCTATTTGAGCTTTATTAGAGAATAAAGTATCTTATTTTCCTTTAATTAATACAATAAAATGGAAAACCCCACGGAAAAATCCTTCAAGTCAGGTGAAAACCAATGTTTATAGTTTCAATTGATTTCAAAAAATTATAATTTTGAGTTACTTTTCATTTAAATATTTCTATAAACGAAAATCATGTCTCTCCATATAAAATGTATGAAGAGAGCGATTATTTTTGTAATTTTAGGTATCTTAATAAAAGTTCGTTTTGAACATGGAGGCTTGATTTATTAAGATGGCTTTGGTTTAAGTCTCGATTAGGGATAAAAAAAAATTTAATTTATATTTTCTTACAAATTAACTCAATTCAGATTTTGTTAAATTTTTATTTTTCTCTATTCAAATGGTGAGTATAAAAGATGGATTTATATGGACTCATATAGCCTTTCTGAACTCGAATATTCGTTTTAACATGGAGTGGAGTGTGTTAAATTTTATGGCACGGTGATAGTTAAAGTTCCCCAGATTATTTTTAATGAAAGTTATAACCTTGTGAGCTGTTTTTCTCGATTTATCTGCGAGCTGTTCTATACCGTTCCACCATTATAAAGAGGGTCCCATTCTATATAACGCTATATATCGTTGTTTTGGGTCAATTGAATAATTTTAATGGATAAACATGATGCTGAAGTAGATTCATTGTATTTGAGCCCGATTAGTTTTAAATTCCACTCTTTTTGAAAAGAGATTTAAATGCATTGACGGACATTCTATAAAACTATCAACAATAACGCATTGTAACTAAAGAAATTTGGTCACCCTTTAGTTTAGAACTAATTGACAAAACCACTCTAGGAATTGTCTACATTATCAACGTTGTCTACATTGTTGACGTTATCTACGGGTTGTCGACACGTCAATGTAGAAAAAAATAGATTAACGCCCATTCCTGTACTTAATATGTAGTTCCCTGTTTTGAACTAATCTTCAAAAGTTTAATAAGTTTATTCCTCTCATTTACACGTGCATTTATATAGAGGTTAATTCTACGTACATGCGTACATATCAAACATATATATATGAACAAATAATTCAACTTAATATATAACATACTTTTTTGTTTTTATAAATTTGATTATGCAACTCGATTAATTTAAGTCACATTTTATCATTGTTCCGTCATTTGATTTTGTTTTTATTTTTCATGCACAAATTTTATAAATCAAAATTCTAACCTAGTTTACACATAGTGTCTCGTATGTAAATTAAATAAAGCAAAAAAAAAAGAAAATAAAAACTTGGTTTATAAAAAAAATAACACGCGGATAAAAACACTAGACACGAAATTGACTCGAAACTGCATTCTAAATAACATTTTGATTTTGCATAATTGGATGACAGACAATTTTGACGATGCGATATCTTGAAAAATGCAAGATTTGTTGATATGGTAAGAGCTAGTCTACGTGAAACTGCAGACTTCAGGAATAACTTAGAAATTATTTACATATTTTAATAAAATATGTGCATACGTAAAAAGAAACACAGAAGGAAAATTTCCGCAACACTAATCGAAACGAGCTATACTAATTTTTGTTAATTTATGGTTTACACTTTCATAATAATCGTATATAGTATTTGAATAATTGTATTTTTAATAAAATAGTAAAATCTTAAAAGTTTGGATGGGTTCAAGGGTGTTCATTTTCAATTGGAATTTATGCAATCTTTCCCGGATCCCAAAAGCCAATAGGCCTTCAAAGAAGCAGAGTTAATAATTTTGACAAGAGGAAGGATTTCACATAAATATTTTCCAAAATCGGTGAACACATTCCATTTTGGAATATTTGAGTTTAAATGTACTTAAAATTAAATAAGCTTGTTCAGTTTGGGATAATATAACCTATAGCCGAAAAATTATAAATACAAAACAAAGATACAACTTCATAAGCTGTGCTTATGGTATGTGAAACCATGTGATGCAGATGACAGAATTATTCCAAAGTGTAATAATTGAGTAGAGTGTAAGGGGCGTTTTAAATACTGATGAACAATCAGTCTGCCCGAATTCCTTTAGAGTAGGTTATTTAAGGGTGGGTATCCTAATAGACTAGTATAGACACAATTTGGTCCGTAGCTGTACCACATTGCTGTTACCTCCTCTTCACTCGTTGAACCATCATGAGCTTACCAAGAAGCGTTGAAGGCTATTGACATCGATGTTACTAAGATTCATCAGGTTGTCCAAATGGGAAGTTCCCATAATTGATGTAAGCTAGACTAGGGTATAGGTGCAGAACAAATGGAGCTCAGTCAAATTAACGGAGCTACGGCTGTTCGCATGTATCACAATGAGACAATTGCCCGTTATAGCTCCCACGACCATACCAATATGGTACTATCGAAGCGTTATCACTTGGCCGGATCTCGACCGGTCATTTCTAGGCCAGATTTGCCTGGGTATTACACACGAACTAGCATTAGACGATCTGTCGATTGTTTCTTTTATGGCTTGCTCCTGAAGCAACAGTTTACACAAAGCAAGCGGTATCTTTATTTCCAGCCTGCTTTGTGGAATAAGGCGAGCTGTGCCGTTACGAGTTACGAAGAGCCTCCTGAGCCTCAGCCTCAGAGCACGTAGAGAACAAAGGACTGATCCAACGATATGAAAGGAATTGAATGGGAAAAAATTGAATCAAGTCAATATAGGGAAAAATGGAACCTGGGACTAGATCCAGATTGAGTTTCCGTTTGAGTTTTCACACAAGACAAGAAAAGAGAGGAAAATAACAAGTTCTGCTATCCGTCGAAATAAGTAAACATAAATACTAAATTAAATTATTTGCCAGAAAAGTAAGCTGTGAAGTTTATTTTGACATTTCCTTCAGTTTGCGGGATAATTTTTGAACCGTTAAATATAAAATGAATTAACACCCCGATTCCCATAGTCGTGTCACTTCATTCGACACGACTACTGTCACGTCACTTCAAGTATAAATTGGTATTCTCTTAGTCATTCGCAGTGACGTGACACGAAAAATAGAATTATCTGGCAGCACCAAAAATTTCCTGTATTTTGACGGAATATTGACGTTTGAAATACACATGAATCGTCAGTTTTGTGCCTGTCATATTATTTAAGGGTGTGTTAAGCTTATTAAAAACTATTGAAAAATTCAAAATTATTTATTTATATATAGTGTAATTGTAATCTCTGTAATTTCGTGAAAGTTTTAAGAATTAAATACGTATACAAATCTTGTAGGTTAGCTAAATATTTCAATATTTTTCCATCAATGCACAAATTAGTAGATAAAATATAAAAATATAAAAATATTTTAAATTAATTATATTTTGATTCAGTAAACATAAAATACATCAAAAAAAATAAAATTAAATGTTTTGCTATCTTCCGATTTTCTGCATTTTTGCTCCTGTCGCTTAAAAATTTTACGCGTCCAGAAATGTCATTTCAGGTGACACGAAACTTTTATAACGACTACTAGAATACGATGTTTGTCACTTGAAACGACGATTGTCACTTCAATTGCCTTAGGGAATACCAAAATTTGACTGTCGGTACAAGTGACAAGTGACACGACTAACGGAATAGGGTTGTAAATGAAACTGGATGAAAAGTTCTCTGTCAATTTGGCTAAGTTTCGTTTGGCCGTTACATTCGACGCCCATATCTGGTATCAGTATAAGTTAATTTGTTACTCCCTTAAGATTTGGATGACCTTGTGTGTCTCATGCTACGTTTTTGAAAAGTTTTAAAAATTTTAAACTTGTTTATTTCTAATTATACAAAATAACTATACTGAAAATCTTCAAATAAAATGCGATTGCTACTATCACATGTGTATGTAGGTACATAAATCATATAACTATTGGCGGTGATACAATGGTAATCTTTTATTTGTATTTTCTTCTAATTTTCTATTATTGCTAGGAAAATTAAATAATAAGTTAAAAATATCTACTAATAGAAGATTATAGAAGAAATAACAAATAGAAGGTTTACATATTGAATGGACGCCATTATTTATGTTCTTTATATATGACAAGTAGATTATTTTTCCAAGATAATTTCTTCTCTTCCATTTCATAATGAAAATCCTAATTTAATCATTTTTATTGAAATATTATTATACTTCCGATAGTATCTGATATTCTGCATAAACCGATTTGTGCAATGTAATTTTCAATTGCGCTAATCATAGTTAGTTTCGTTCCATGGCCAGACGATTCTTTTCTTTTTCCAATTCATCCTTTTGTATTTCTAATTGTCGTTTGGTTTCGGGAAATTCCAGTTACATTTTTAGTTTCTCAATTTCTAACTGTTTCTTTTGGTTTTCCAACTACAATTGCATTTACAAATTCCAAATTCTTATATGTATTTCATTTCCATTGAATCGTTGTCCATTTTAAATTCAGTTACTGTTTCCCTTTCCGTTTCTTTGCAATATTCCTGAAGTTTTCTTTTTTTCGGTAGCACTTTTGCCATTGGTACGTTTTTGATCAATATTGATTGTGACTCAAGGCGAGTTTATGCATTTCTATCTTGCTGCAAAATTGTCTGTAAAACAGGGTGAAGTTAGGCGCTTTTTAGTCTAGTATGTTGGAACAGGGGCCCTATTTCTGTAAACGAATTCGTATAAAAATTGTACGAATTCGTACCATTGGTATTTTTGAATACGAATTCGAATAATTCAAATACGAATTCGTGTCTACTTGATACGTTGTAAAATTTCCCTTATTCCGCAATACGAATTCGAACCAATTTTGTTCGATTATGAACGGATTTTTGTACGTTGATGAATTAGTTGACGACTCCATATAAAAAAATTTTGGAAAGAATTTTTAGTAATTTTTTTTAATAATTACATAATTTAGTTAATTTAATTAATTGTGTTAAGGAAATAACTATAAATTTAATTAAATATTTTAATTTTTTTTATTGAATAAAACTTTGTCATACATATTGTTACGAATACAAAATAATTTTCTTATTTATACAACTGTGAAGCTGCCATTGAATCCCATTGAATTTGCAATAGTGCCGTATCGATTGTAATTGGTTGTAAGCATCAGTCACGAAATTTGATTCCAATTGAGCTATTTAGGAAGACATGAAGAGAATCTTAATAAAATCTTTCATCTAAAATTAGATGTACAAAAAATGTTGTCCAAAATACTTATCTTATTGAATTTACTGTATCGCAATTCGTTATTGAGGCGATTTATTTTTGTTGGAAACGAAAAAAATGTTTGTGTTATGACACAGACAATAAATGAAAACTAAATTATTTTTTCTATTTTCAATATTTATATTTTTTAAATGTCAAAAATTTGACAACTATTTGGTTTACACTGTCACTTTTCAAGGCTGCTTTACGTAAAAAAAATTTCCCTATGCCTACACTTCAAAAATTAAAATGCTTGGTACGATCGTATTCAGAAATACCAATTCATATTCGTATCGTATATCATTTTCGTATCGAATGAAGATTCGTATCGTATACAGAAATAGGGCCCCAGGATTTTTTGCTCAATTTGTTGTTGTCAAAAATTATGTCAGTTTGACATAATTTTGACATAATTTTAACATAATGTAAATAAATTGATGTTATTAATGTCGATTTTCTTTGGTTTTACAAAAAATATCAATTATTTTCTTGCCAATCGAAAACGAAAAATAATTGATTATTTATTGTCTTTGTGTTGGTATTTTGCCATTTTGTTTTCTGTCAGTTTAATGTGAATTTCATTTGAATGAAATAAATATATTGAATCATTTTGTGTTTTATTTATTATAATCTATCTACTATTTATAATTTATATGTAATATTTTTGATTTAAATTTTAAAAACTAGAAGCAATTCGATTGCGTTTTACTTCGCCCAAATGTTTCAACACATTGTCAGTTACATTTTCTCCAGAGTTATCAGTTGAATCATTTTGTTCTGTCGATGTTATCTGCTGATCTTGTGTACGATCTGAGGTAATGTTTGACGCCTCATCCCATAAATCGCCACTGCCAATGCCGAATATCTCGTCAACAAAATTATGGACAACTATTATGGACAAATTATTATAACCACACAGCAAGAAAACCATTGAATTGACATAAAAATGGCGAGCCGTCTATTTGTCATATTTGACATTTCTATTTTTCAATGTAGTGGTAGATTATAGAAAATATCATGATTTGAAAAAATTGATTATACATCAAAAAATAATCAATTATTTTCGCCAAAGAAAAATGAAACACTGAAAAATATCAATTATTTGTCAAAATATTCAATTATTTTTAACCAAAGAAAATCGACATTACAAAGCATGTATGATGATAATATGTATATCACACAAAATACTACTGTTGATAGATTCTTTGCATAAAACTTTTGAGAGGAAAATCAAACTCGTAACGCCACCACCAAATGTTACTAACTCAACCGTTTTTAATACTGGAAACACTGTTCCA
This sequence comes from Tipula unca, assembly GCA_951394425.1. NCBI lineage: Eukaryota > Metazoa > Arthropoda > Insecta > Diptera > Tipulidae > Tipula > Tipula unca. The sequence continues at coordinate 95,010,764 of OX596382.1, forward strand.
CCATATTTTTTTTTATATTTTACGTAACAATTGTACACTCTGTAGTTTCACAACCAAACCCACTGTAATTACTGAATCATTGTATGTATGTACGTACCTTGTAAGGATGCACCAGAAGAAGGTTACAATAATCGAATTAAGACCATCAGAAAACCACACGACCTTAGAACATATATCGAAATAAAAGTATAAAAGTACATATCAATAAAATTTTAATTAATTTAATAAATTATATAAGCGTGTAAGATACATTAAATATTACAATTTTAAAAATAAATCTAGATAAAAGTCCAAGATGTAAACATTTCTGCATACATTCAATCGTTTACCACACAGTTCGTATCCATATTGACGTTCTCCACGGTGTATATAAGTCTGTGTTGTTAAAATACTGATCCGGTGATAATAAGTTTTCTACATACATACTAGGCACTGATACGGCCGTTCACCAGTGTGGTATTTTCGAATATGATCATTCAAATAAGGGCGAATCGTAAATTTTCGAGTACATCCTTCGACACTTCAAGCAAATTTCTTAACGCCTCGGTGAAATTTTAAATGTTGCCACAAATGACTCGATTGTGTATGTGAATTACCACTATAATATAATTTAGTCTCAAATTTTTGCCAGAAATATTTACTTCCAAATCGCTGCCGCCCTCGGTAGCACAGTAAGTAGCGTCCTTGCTTTGTTATTCGAGGGTCTCGGGTTCGATTCCCGGTGGTGACCAAAAAATCACGGTTGGGTGTTTCTAATGTGTAAGTATATGTGTTTGTCCGGGTATTGCACCGTGGGCCCATGTGGCATTGAGTGCTGGAATAATCCGCCCAACTATAATTTTTTTTTTTTTACTTCCAACTGGGAGACCATCCATTACATGAATCTAGAGATATACAATCAAAATAAACAACCAAAATTTTAATAAATACAAAATCCTTTTTTTTTTATTTTATTATATTGGTTGGAACCAATACGGATTCCGCACTCAATGCCGGGACGGCCCATGGTGCAAACCCAGGATTCTATCATAGTTCGCAGAGGCGCCCTGCAGCCTTAGCAAACTGTACAAGTTTGAACCAATGTATGGAGGACAACTGATATACATTAATAGAACTACAGCTGAAAACCTGAAGCCGAATAATATTGAAAGCTGGACAACTGCACACAAAGTGCAAGCTGTCATCATCTTCCTCAAGACAGTCATCACAAATAACATCCTGAGATAAACCCATTCGGTGGAGTTGCTTCTTAAATCGACCATGACCCGTAAGAATCGCGACTAAGATTCTTAGCTGGTCCTTTTTCAAATATAGAGCATATTTAGTAGATTTAAAATTGGGCTCGCTAATGTAGTACTTCGCCAAACGACAACTAAAAGTAGCAAGCCACTGTATTCTTAGATCTTTCAAAGCGTAGTTCTTTATAACTTTCTTGACTTAGTCAAAAGATAATGGAGCCGCGGGTTCAGGTCCAGATCTCATTCCCTTCGATGACACAATATGTTGGCACCCGCATTACCCACATATTGTTGGGGTACAGGAGATTAATGAAGTGTTTGCAATCCTTGACAACTTTGGAGACAGTCAATGGATTTTTCAATGAATTGAGCACGGCTTTGCTATCAGTGCACAAAATAATGTTTTTATTTTTAACAGCAAAGTTCAAAGCTTACATAACACAATACGTCAGCGCTATGAGTTCCGCTTGGAAAACAGTGCAGTGCAAACCAAGACTGCCAAAGGATCTCTGATTGGACCATGGACAGTAGATTCCAAATCCAGTACTGAGGCTAGAACGAGAGCCATCTGAAAAAAAGACTAACGACTCGTCTAATTTTTGGAGAAAATCCTCCGAAAACCACAAATCCCTTTAAGGATAAACCACCTTGAATAAGTTGGAGAAGTTGTATTCTGGTAGTGATCTATCATTAACCATATCGATTTCTGGTAAAAATGAAGTGTAGTTTTTAAAGATTAGTCTATGTCCCACGATAGAACCGAGAACATTCCAGGCCCCAATGTACCCCAAGCGAAACGCTGCAGAACAATCAGTGCCACGAATAAAGGTGTGTAACTGGGGCAAGGAAAGAATGGACTTCATAGCAATAAGTGGTGCCGAGGACATAGCTCCAGTAACAGCCCTATACAAGCCGTGTTTTGAAGACTGTAAAGTTTAGCAGTAGACGCCTTTAGATTAGCAACTGGCCACCACACAACAGACGCGTAAGATAATATCGGTAAGACCAGCGATTTATAAATAAAAAACAACATCCTGGGCGTTAGACTACAGGATTTCCCAAAAGCCTTTCTACATTGCCAAAATATGGCAGTAGCTTTTTGTACTTTGGAGTCAAGATGAGGTTTCCAGGAAAGTTTGCTATCAAAGATAACACCAGGGTGTTTGACTTGGTTACATCTGGTAATCGGTCTCCCAAAAAGAGAAGGAATGGATAGATCCAGGCCACACCTGCGCCTAGTAAAGACAATTAAATCTGTCTTAGACGGCTTGACGTGCAGACCCTAGACCTTAAGTCGGATAAAATATTCAGGTGTTTGCCTGAAACTGTTAAGACAAGATCATCAGCAGAGCTCTGTGCAATGAAGCTAGATTGCTGCAGCTTAATCAGTAAACCGTCAATGGCCAAAAGCCACAGCAGAGGCGAGAGCACACCCCCTTGGGGACAGCCCTTGGCAACCTTGACAGAGACTGCGACACCATCCAGTTCAGTCTCTACTCTGCGTGACTTGAGCATGGATTCAATCCATTTGACAATGGTGTGGTTAATACCAAAATTATTACAGGCATTAGCAATCGAGATAAACGAGGTGCTATCAAAAGCTCCCGCTATATCGAGGGATGTACCTACAAGAAACTCCTTGTTATGAAGGGATCTTTCAATCCTAGTTACAAGTGCATGTAGGGCCGTTTCACAGGACTTACCAACTCTGTAAGCATGTTGCATCTCTAATATATCTATCGACGATTATTTCTAAGGCTTTAAGAAAAGTTGAAGACAGACTAATAGGTCGAAAAGACTTGGGATCCGTATAATCGAATAAACTACTCCTGCTCCAGGAGTTAGGAACAGCGCAGAAAGCAATACACGCCTGGAAAAGGTTTATCAGATGGTGATAGGAATGAATGATAGGAAAGCCATACTGTTATTCAGCCGGAAAAATACCATCAGGCCCACCAGCCTTATGAGGTGCAAAGGAAAATAGACTCCAGCGTAGAGTCATCCATCCATTATAAAAAAACACAATAAAATTATTTGCACCGACCGCAAAAATTTCTCTAGCCATTTTTACTGGTATGGCAGTACATATTTTCTCATGAAAAAAATGAAAACTAAACATAATTAGTAATTACAACTTAAAATTGACATTAATCTTACAATTATAAATACATACAAATACTTGTAGTTTCAGCAAATTCATGTCATTATTTTGACAACGTCAAGCCAACAATGACATTTCGGTTTCGCCAAGATATAACAAAACAAATAGAAAAAGATTTAAAATTGGCAACATGAGTAAAAATTTGAGCATATTTTAAATTTGTAGCAGTTGCCTTGCAGCCTGCTGCACATTTTGCGTCGACTAGAAATTATTTTAATTTGGAAGGGAATAGTTATTTAAGTATCAAGGTCAGTAAGTGCTTTTTACCGGTTGAGGATGATTTTGGAGATCGAGACGAAGTCGAGATCTCCAATACATCCGAAACCGGTAGGGCACTTACTGACCGCAATGCTTATTACGTTTTTTGCACGATCGGCGCAATAACGAAATTACAATTTAGAAATAATAAAATACTATTATTTTGCTTTATTTTACAAAGAACTGACAGAAAACATCTCTTGATAAATAAATAATTATCGTTTTCGTACGTCCATGACAACATAACAACGAACAATTACTTACCGCCTATGAGGCGGTAAGTAATTCACTTACCGCCCAGTAATTGTAAACAAAACCTACTGTCCTGGAGACCCTATCGGTAAACCTCAAAAAATAGTCTGATCGTGCAAAAAATTTGTTTACGGAATGGCTAGTTTTGATTGGCTAATATATGGTCGATGAATATTTTGCAGCAAGATAGAAATGCATAAACTCTCCTTCATATGACGTGTTTTCAGATGTATTCTGACCTGTTGGTTTATTTTCGGGTATGCTCTCGTCATTTTGGCTTTGTGTCTCGTAATATTTATTTCGTCAGATCTGTATAAAACAAGAAGAAAATCATTATTAGTATATTGATTTAATTCGTTTAAAAGTTGGTAATATTATATTTACATTAGTACAGTCTGCGGCACTTTTCTCCACAATTCCATTATTAAGTGTGGCCACAAATTGTATCAATTCAGGGCAAATCTAGTTGTAATTGTGGATTATTTTTCCATGAACTGATGCAAGTATTTCATTTGGTGATGGTTTCATTACATTTTCGTTTTTTTGGTACAGTTTTAATTGGCCTATTATCTTGTGAAATATTAAATCGTTTGACTGTTCACGTGCTCTTGTTTACAATTATCTCCTAAAATTTCTTGTATTATACCACACTATTAGGAGTTATGTTAGGTTTTCGCTTTCTATTATATTTATGGTTTCGCCACACTTCTCTCCACGCTTTGATAGGCTCTTTCGGGCCATCGCGGCTATTCAGATATGCCACTAATTGTTCCCACATTTCGATATATCTCTCCTTATTATTTGCAGAATTTACCTTGCCATCCCGTAAACCTGTCTTCAATAAGGCAAGATGATGTAACAATGTTATATCGTTACAAGTTGAGGGTTAGCTACTATAAAAATAATTTCCCTTTTACAATTTGTATTTTTTTTATGGATTGATTTTAATTTCAGTGGAAGAATCTATTGTTTTCAAAAGTATAAATTCGGGTCCGAATGCAAAACAGTTCTCTTTTTATCTGGTATTTTTACGTGATTTGGTAGAAAAACAAAAATTAAATTTATGTTTACCAATATTCAACACACGTGCTTTTTTGTGTGTGGGATTTAATGCCATTACAAATAAAATACTTAAAATTAAATTTTTTATTAATGATGTGAATTTGTTCTTATATTAAAAACTATTATAATTAGTGTTTAAATATTATTATAAGTATAGTTATAAAAATAAAAATAAAATAAATGGCATGTGCTAGTGCAACTATAGACAAAAATATATTTTGGTAATATGAATAAAAAATATGTGCCTATGTACCAATAAACTTAGAAAAATAAAATATTGAGTTCGATTTATTTCTGTGTCACGAACTATCAGTGCTCCGCATAATACAAAAGTGGACAAACAATAAATGTGTGATAGTGCTACTATGTGTATAGTGAACATAAGTTAAATATAAAAATAACAATTATAAATCCTTAATAAATTAATCTATAACTACAGCTAAAATCACTAAAATTTAATTTATTAGGACTACCAAATAAAACAGTTTGTGCAAAACAAGTAAATCCATAATAAATAGACAATCTTAATTTTTATAATACATAATTAGTGAATAAAAATAAACATTAATATACAAATCAATTATAAAATAAATTATGTGTAAAGATCATACGAGTGGAAATACGTATAAATAAATTAAAAACTCTGAATAAAAATATACAAAATAAAAACCGTTTAATACGTATAAAACAAAAACAAAGTTCACATAATTTTATATAAAAATAGTATCTGATGATACTATAACAAAACCAGTGTTTTGTATGATTATATACTTTCATACACTCGTAGTATAACATGAGTATAGTGAAAGAAACAAAAACATTTACGCTGCCATCAACATACAACATTTCATTGTACAATGAGTTGAGTGAGATTTTTATTTTTATTAAATTTGTAAATTATAATGGTTAGATTAATAGTTCTTATTTTTCTATTTAAATATTATTATTTATTTACTACATATATTTATCTAAATTTAAATTATAATTAGTTAAGGTAATATTCATGCTAAATATTAATTTTTATTATTAATATCTTTTGGTTTCGGGTTTAAAGTTATGATCTATTACATAATTTTCATTTTGTTTTCTAATTTTACTTTTTTTTTATTTTATTCTAAAATAATAAAAAAATTAAACATTACTATTTAGCATAAATAAATATTTCTAGTTCATAGTTTCTTTTTTACTTCTAATTCTTTAAGTTTGTGGGTATTTGATAATTTTTTTTTGTTCTACCAAAATTTTTTTAATTTTTAAATTTTTTTTTTTGAAATCGTTAAAATAAATAATTGTCTCGAATTTTGAAAACAATAGTGAATTCTTTAAATTTTTATTTATTGGGTACTAGTTCGTGTTCTTTGGTTCGCATTTTTCGCATTTCAGGGATGAGATAATTTAATAGTGAATAATGAGGATGAGGTGAGTAGTGTGCTTCAGTGATGATTACGTGATATGTGCTTGCTTGTGCTCCAGTTTAAAAATCATTTTTTTTGTTTTTGTCCAACTTTAAATTATTTTATTTTTATTTAACGGTCTAACCAGATTAATATAAACTACAGAAAATCCCACCCCAATCCCTGAGCTTTAGCCAGCCAAAGTATGACCGTTCTGTAGTCAATGTATTAAGTTTCTTTTCTGTTAACGATTGGTGTTATATTGGAATCAGGACTTAATTATTCACCTGAAACCCACTCACACTGGGCAAAAATCGTTACAATGATTTGAATCGGAGTAGCTTTGACCAGTTCCTTCGGAGACGATTTAGTAGACATTTTCTTCTCTGATGTATTATAGATGGATACTTATCATCTCAGAAGATTCCACACTTTGTAGATATCACAAAAATTAAATTTGCGTCACTAATTTTGTTTAATTTATTTTATTGTACTATTTTAATTTTATTAAAGATATTTTCAATAATTATTAATTTTGCGTATTGGCTTCAGGGTAACAAACAATTAAATATATTTAGCAAGAGGAAAACTGCAGCAATCTGTTTTTAATTCAAAAGGAGTCATTTTACAAACTGTAATGTTTTTAATTATACTCATACTGTTTTAATAATGGTATGATTTCATTAATTTTAATTTTATCGGCAGTTTTTTTCAATCATTCGCTATATATAATTTATTCAAAATATGCAAAATTTTATTTATTGAAATGATTACTACTCTTGATTTCCATCGAAATCAGAATAATTAAACCAATAAAAACCAATATCTTATAGTTAGACTATCGGAGACTAGATGTCACAAACATTATTATAACAGAAAAATTTACAAAAATTAATAACAAGCACTCAGTATTAGCATTTTGAAATAAGTAAAGGGTTTATCTACGAGGTTGAAAAGTTAATGTATCAAAAACAAAAGTGTAGTCAATTGTGATAAGGTTAATTATTAATTTTAATTAAAATATACAGTTTTTTGTAATTAGATTCAACAAAAATTGTGTATTCTAAGCATAAAACTATCTAATTATGTAGAAAATTACTCTTTATAGATCTGTTCGCATTTGAATGCAACGAAATGAGAAAAATATATGTTTCCAGAGCTCATTTCAAATTAAGTTTGAAACTATGATTAATTAAACACAATTGATTTAAATTATAACATTTCGAAATTATTATTACGGAACTATAGATGAGTGTGAGTAATTTGATTATGCGAGAATAGATTCACTCACAATATGTAGTATGATTTTAACTGACCGAATCTATTTAAAATATAAAACGTCCCTATATAGATTTTAAACTACGATTTTTTATTTTGATTTCGATCTATCACGTTATGTGTGTTCTTCCAAAATGGTGTGCTGCGATCATGAGAGTATATATGTTAGCTATACAACAACGTAAGCGTACAGACCAATGGTTATGTTTTGTGTTCTTACATAGCTATATATTATAAAGTTAATACCATTATTCAAATATCCTAATAATAAAGCACCATTTAACGCTACAAATTTAAAATAGATCCCACGGAGAACAATATAATACAAATTACGATATTTACATTAAAGTTGTTTATCACAACATGTTAAATCTATGTATGTATATGTATACACTATACATATAGTAATAGAATAAGAATTTGTGTAGTCTAAATTGAATTCATTATTTTGTAAATAAGATACGAGTAGATATTATTATTATTACCGACTGAAAATTTTGTTGTTGAAATACAACTTGTAAACAATATTTATAACCAAAATAACACGCATTATTTACCACCATATCTATAATAAACGTTAATAATACAATAATTTGAACTTGAATATTTAAAGTACAATGAAATTTGATTGATTTCCTAGACGACGAAATAAAAAAATAAAATACGAGAAATAAACTCTAATCATCAGAATAAGCAAGATAGACAAGATATACAGACCGACGATTAAGATAATTTAAATTGTATTCATATTTTGGCTAGATAATAATAATAAAAATACTTTACAAAAATGCAATAGTCTCAATGTCATTTCTATAATATACGAACTATAGAATCATATATATAACATTAGAAATTATAAAGAAAACAGCCAAAAAATAAAAAAACATGTATACATGCGTACAAATATGTACACATATATACATAACATCTAAATTCACGAAAGGAAGTGATTATTAGATTCTATTGTTGAATTCAATTATTTCTATTATTTGGTTGTCTATGACTATATGAAATCAAAAATTAACTCAAATTATATTAATGTTAGTCGTGCGGTCGATTCACAAAAATGAAGCATAGGTTTTTAACCTTTGATTAAAATTTTGAAATACTATCTTAGAAAGTCGAGATTTTAATAGAAATGTATATAAAAACCGAAATTAATAATTTCTCGAAAATATTTGCAGATATTACGTTAATATACGTTTAAAATGAAATTTTGTATTTAAAACCGAACTCATTTGGTTAAAATCGAATAATCTAAAGTGCTGCTATCGAAAATATAATTTTTCTACGACCTTTCATGTTTTAGTAAATCTGGCTGGGCCAATTGTGGGCCGATTCGACCGCTTAATTCCTGTTAAGTGAAAACTCTAAATTATGGCTGCGGACTAACACTTACCCGTGTAATTATACCCTATTCAAAAGTAAATGTTTACGTTGCTCATGTTTTAATTATCTATACAGATTGAGTCATCTTAACATAAATAAAAACACGTATTTCAATAAAACAACAATACTAAAAATCGCGTTTAACCCGTAGTAATTGATTTACCCAAGTATTGGTCCGCAGTCTAATAAATTGTGCTGAGAAAAGCTCAATTATTATTTTTCTACACAGGAAAAAATTCGGGATATATCCCCAACCGGTGCTAAAAACAATTTAAGTTCTTCCAAAATATAGTTTTATTTAACTATTTCTTAATTCTGAATTTTGCTAGATGGGAAAAATGACAAATTTTACACGAAATATCGAAATATATTGTTAAAATCGGTATGTATCCCCAACCAGCGCTAAACGTAATTTACATCCTCCCAAAACAATATTTTATTTAACTATATATTGTTTCTGAATTTAGCTAAATTATAAAAACCAAAATGTTTTCTCTTAATTCTGCAATACGTTGTTAAAATTCTAAATGCAACTCATCGGTGCTAATTTTGTATTAATAAACATGTTTAATACTTGAAAATAAAATAGCATAAACCAAATTCAACCATAAGAACGTTTAACATATGTAAAATGTCTAATTGACCTATGTATGTCTGGTAAAATAGTTTTAGTGGAAGTCGGCAATTCATCAAAACATCCCAGCTAAATTTTACACTTGAAAATTGTAAGTACGGATTAATTAATAAATAAAACATCAAATATTACAGTAAACTATCAATACCTGTAAGTACTAAAGCCCTTATAAAATTATATGTAGCTATTTAAATAAATAGCCCAACCATTAAATCATGTACTTATTTATCTTTAAAAGATATTAAATACCATCTTAAGTATACAAATTTTTGCATTCGACTTTTTGATAGTAAGATGGGGTGATAATAGAAGTGACATATATAAGTATATATAGTAAATTTTCAACATAAAATATCACTAGAAAAGCGGTCCATCTCTCCATATAACTATTTAATTGTTATCACAACAAATTTTAGGTGGACAGTATTCTATAACACTACAAAGAATTATCTGGTTTTATACTGCAATTATAGGTGTATCCAAACTTATCTGAATCATAACAATATTCATCTTGGAATTTTGAATTGAAGTTTTCAAAGACTGAAAATAAAACATAATTTGCTTTGTGTTTCAGTAAAACAAATTTTGTCTAAACAGTTTTCACTGCACTGTTTATAAAATTATCTAAAAGTTATTATATTTTTCTTCCCTCAAACACGTACTTATGTAGTTTTCTAATTACATATGTATACATAATAAATATATAGAACATTGTACTATAATGTTTGGCCAACTATATACTTGAGATAGAAATATAAGTATGCTACTTATTAATTAAGGTACGTCCGTCGTACGCACATAAAATGTTAACATTCGACGTCTTGGTGTATTCACCATTATCCAAATAAATAAAAGAAAATAAAGCCATTTTCCAAACTACATATTAGAAGTTATATTGCACAGAGTTCTATGTTCCACATTCAATGAATACTATATAAATCTTCCTGACTCAGTAAGGGGCCAGGAATGGCCTTTAAAACTGTTTTAAAAATATAAATCTGGTGAACGTTTATATACTTTAATTCGTTTTGCATCTACGTTAATAATCGGAATATGTTTACAATTTATACAAAATCAAATATTCAACAATTTTAGAGTGCTAAAAAAAGCAAACACAATTATACATTGTTGAATGAACACTTTCAAATTGATTAAAATGGCCGTTAAAAAGGACAATATCTATTAATAACTCTTAAAAAGTGTCAAAATTGGCTACACAAAATCATCAATGAACATTTTTCACTCTGCATTTTAGTTTGTTTTAAGTATGCCTAATTCTATATTTTGTGAGATGAGTTAGACTATACTACTTCTACTCTGTAATAAGGCTATCATGTTATATTTGGAAAAAGGACGACTATATGCCTCAAATGATTTTTTCTGATGCACAATAGCGCATTTTTTTAGTTCAATTTATGTGTTTAGATAGAAAGATCATTAATATTTTGAAATGCGTGCGCCTAACAATTTTTTTTTTGTGATATATCTAATATATAATAATAATATTTTATTAATGTTTTATTAATGTTTTAATATATAAAGTAATAATAAAATACTAAATAATATATTGGTATCAAATATTTGAGTGAATAGTGCAAAAAAAACAAACTTTGGATTTTTCGTTTACATGCCTTAATCGGAAAGGTAACCTCACTTATCGCCAAATGTAAGTAACGCCATATTTTCTGACAGTGTTTTAATTTGTGTAATTTTTGTGTTGCTATTTATGGAATATTCATTTTTAAATTAAGTAATGTAAACCAGCTTTAATGCTTACATTGGCAAAATCAAAAGATTACGTTCAGTGATTTCTAATGTCGTTGTGAATAAACGGCTTGATTTTTTAACGTCCTTAAGCCAAAATGCGACTTAATTATTTGTTTGTGCCTTTTAATTATTATTTTTTAAATATTATTTCAGAATTTGGTCAAGAGTTTCATGCCTTCTTTTGTTTGTTAATACTATTGCCGCCAGTTTCACTAGGAAAGGGTAAAACAAATAGATGTAAAATTGAAAATTGTTTTGACAGGATAATTCATTTCCATAAGGTAAGAATAATTTATGTTATCTAAAATTTGTAAATAAGATTTTGATTAAATTTTTAAATTATCTATAGCATTGAATTCTTGGTTTATTAAATTTCGTGATTTTAGCGTAGTTAGAAATTACTTCAATATTATTTTCAAAATTTAAATTTCAAACATAAAAATCAAAGTTCGAATTCAAAAGACTAATAAATGTATTTCACGTTTTTTCAACAGGTAAACGATCCTTTAGAGCCATCATCATTGAAAATCCAGAATCCTGAAAACGCAACAATCATTATAGCATCTGGTTCTTCGAGTGCAACAATAAGCAAATTTTATATTCTCATCGATGGAAAATTATTAAACACAGACAACTCAGTAATAGGATGCCTAGATAAATTTTTAAAAATTCATTATGTTCTAAATGTTCATTTTGAATCAAATTTGAGACAAATGCTTAAATTTATATTTAAGTATATATATAAAATTGACGTTGAATCTGTCTCAAGCCAAATGAGACTTATTAATACCGTGCTTTTTTTCTAAATTCGAATTAATTATTCTATTTTAAATAGGTTTTTTGAAAATTAATAAATTTAAACGATATTGAATTAAAACGTGAAATATGAAATATTGTATTTTTAAAAACTGGTATTTTAAGATTAAGTATAATATTACTCGTATATATCCGATCGCGGATTAATAAGTATACTAAACAGTTTTAATGAAAATTTGGAACATATTTCAGGTAAAAATTACCTATCTTCGGCTATCACAAGTATTTCAGTTGCAAATAGTGACGAAATTATCACAGACAATTTGGATTACTGGCATAAAGTTAAATTTATTGATTCCATAAATTTGAAATAAGAAAGCTAATAGCGAGTTTATGTGGGAAAAATATTCCACACTCTAAGATTAATTTAATTATTATGACTATTAAGAATTTATTAGATTCAATTTTTTTATTCGTAAGAACTAATTTTTTAAGTTCAAATGATAATTTTATACAAAATTACTTAGAGTTCATAGATTTTCAGAATTGTCTAAATGGTTAAATATTTATTTCAACAATAACCTCTCTGCTTACGAACTTAAGCAACCTGAAATAAAAAAATATTCTATTCTAAATCTTAATGATATTTATTACCCATGGCCGTTTGAAAAACATTTAGTTGATGATCGGTTTTTTATAGTTCCAAAACATAAAATCTTATAAAACAAATTTAGTTAAGTGGTTAAAAATAATTTTAAAATGTACACATGTAAATGAAGTAAGAATAAGACTTTTTATTATCAAGACATAATGTATACAATATATATTTGAAATATAATTATAAATAAAAACACAATAACATAATAATAAATAATATTTTTTGTTTAGAAATACAAACCCAATTATATATATGTATATATATATATATATATATATATATATATATATATATATATATATATATATATATATATATATATATATATATATATATATATATAATATATATATATATATATATATATATATATATATATATATATATATATATATATATATATATATATATATATATATATATATATATATACATATATATATATATATATATATATATATATATGTATATATATATATATATATCCATATATACATATATATATACTATGTATATATGTATAGGTACATAATAATATACATTTATAAAGAGTAAACTTTGACAATGTTAAATAGCATAAAAAATATTTTGAAACCGGTATCTAATCACTTAAAATTGGTTACATCAACAACTTAAATTCTTCATTTTGAACTACTGCTAATAATACTATTTACCACCATCGCGTTGTAGAAAATGCAAAATACATATGCATGTTACCTATAATTGGTTGTTTATTAGGCCTCTATTAAAATGGTTATAATATAAAACCACTTTTAAACTGGGATAATTAACTCCATTAAGTAGCCACGGAAAACATAAAAACATCATTCAACTCTTTGCAATAGGTAAGTTAAACATCGCATTTGTGATTTATAATGAACTACAACTGGCAAGAACATATTTTGGCTCTGATGAATAGCACAAATGCAAAATAAAGTAGTTAATCATACACCCTTTTGGTGCTTAATAATGCTAATGTACGTAATTCCTTGATTTTTCATTATTTTAAAATATCTAGCTATTAGAAATAGCTAAATATGTTATGCACTTATTTGGTGGTCTTTTGCAATCGGTCTCAAATTAAGACTTCAGATTTAGTAAATATATAACACGAATTTTTTCCTGTGTACTTATGCCAATACTTTGAAAATAAAATGTGCGAATTATATTACGAAATATACCTTTCGGGATGAACTGTTTTCTCAAAAAAAAAAACATCACTTTAATAAAATATCCTGATTGTATTTTTATTAGGGTTGGGTAGTGCTACTGGAAATACTGGTTACCAAGAGACTAGTTTTCAAAATCCTGGTTTTCCAAACCCTAGTTTCCAAAATCCTTTTTTTTAAACCAAAATAAACTAAGATTATAAAACATTCTTAGATAAAGATTAATGTTTCTAAAATAAAATCCAGTAAAAACTTTTCATATATAAATCATATAATGTATTCCGTGCATCCCCGGAAATTTATTATTTCCGTACTCTACAAAATTATATTATTTGGGTCTTCCCCGAAATTATGCAATGTTCCTTGTTTTAATCAAAATGTTATTACATATTTGGGTTTTCCATCCAAAATTTTTATTTGTTGCATGCAAAATAGTTTACTTATATCCTAGGTTCAATCGTTTATGAAAATATTAGTTCTGTTATAAAGTGTTTCAAAGTTTTCTATAGTGTTCCAAAGATTTGAAGTATTAGGAAAGTAGCAAATTTTAAAATTTGTTTGAAAAAGCATTTGAAAATGCTTCTTTATTATGGATATGTCCGCGTTGTCAAATATAGGTAAACCTAAATTGATTGTACATAGATATGGGTATGCTTACAATTTATAAAGAAATGATACAACGTTCAATGTGCAGAAAGGACAAAATCAAAAACGATTTACTCGACATATCTGCTTATCTCTATATGACTATAGAAAATTTCCCGAAAATCAAAGCAAAACAATAAATCGAACTAATCAAGTGCCCTATAAAACAACCTAACAACATTTGTTTCGCAATCAATCACCGCAAGTATAACGCCCGATTGAATGAAAATATTTAACTAGATAGAGATTAGTAAACCAGCTTTAGTTGGCAATATTAATATTTTCTATCAATATATAAAAAGACAAATTCAAAATATTAACTGCCGGTTAAATATTTAAGTTTAAAAAATCGGTATTTCGGGATACGGAGCATAAGCCATTTATGGTTTTTGTCTTTGCTAAATTGACTACTCATATAACTGCTCTACTACCTTTTCATCATGCGAGTAGCTACAAACAGTTAGGTCAAATTTGAGCGCTTGGTGGATTGGCGTCGAATGATTGAATGTCATAATTTTTTGTGTTTTCAAATTGATCATTTAGCCAAGACACATTATTAGCACTTATTAGTACTTATGATGGTCGATTGGAAAGCAACTATATTTTAAATATGGAGGGTTTTCCAATAAGGACTTGACAAATAGCGCAGTAGTTAAAGTTGCGACTTTGCAAAACATTCTTCATCCATGATTTCGATCGGGATGATGATGAACACATCTATGACCCTCTGTTGGGAGTGCAGAATTCATGGGCCGCGCTATCGTTCTTGTAAGTGGAGGTTGGCATGGAGCTATACAAGGTGTAGATGGTTACACAAATTGGACCTGTGGCAACGGCGTAAGGCAAGGATGCATATAAGCTAACTACGAAAGAGCCGGGAGAGCATTGAGCCCCAAGTAGAGATTAAAATATTAAGAAAAAAAATGTTAAATAAAACGCAAACTATTTGAGATATCTCGAAAATTTTATTGTTGGCTTGAAGTACAATCAAAACAACAAAATTTATGTATGGAATTCAACATCGTTCATATGGCCACCACAGGCACGTTTGCAGGTGTCGATTCATTGAACTCAATTTTCGATGACTCGGCGACATATTTCGACGGAAACGGTTGTTATCTCTTGTTCAATATTGGATTTGAGCTCCTCCAACGACGCCGGTTTGTTGGCATAGACCAATGAGTTAACATAGCACCATAAAAAACAGTCTAGAGGTGTTAAATCACACAATCTAGGCGGCCAATCGACAATACTATTTCTGGATATAACACGATCATCGAATTTAGATTTCAATAAGTTGATTGTTAGACCCACTGTAGCCTAATTCTATAACGAATAAGATAACGTGAAAATGCGAAAACGAGTACTTTACACGTTTTCATACCAAAATGGTATTCTATAACTTTACACCAAGATAAATTAAAATATCGGTAAGATATTAAACGTCAATAAACTACACATACAATTTATCTTGTGTAGTTCGTTTTCACGGATAAAAATTTTAAATTTAAAACTAAAATTTCACGAAGAAGGCGGGCTAGTGCCGAACAAAAAAACCATGTTTGTCCTTGTTACTCTTTATATTATATTATGAAACGAAACACTAACAAAACGTCAAAGTGGATTTAGACACGATAAAATTATTCAGCAAGAAACACTTTACACGCTGACTACTTTGTTTTATAGAATACCATTTAACCTAAATAAGATAGAAATTGTGTAAATTTTTTTTTGTGTAAACTTTTTCAATGTTTCGTTTTTTCACATTATCTTATTTTTACAGAATTAGACCACTGTGTGGCATGTCACATCGTCTGGTTGAAACCACTTACCATTAATGTCTAGCTCATGCAATTGACCAAAGAAATAACGTTGCAACATGTCTCTGTAGCGATCTCCATTGACTGTAACGTGACGGTCATTTTCCTTGATGAAAAAAACGGTCCAATGACACCACCAGCATGAAAACCACACCATACAATTATCTTTTTATGTCAAAGTTGTCAAGTCCCAAATGGAAACCCCGATACATGTGTCGTTGATCAAAAAATTACCCACCTTAGAACTCCGTCTTTTAAATGTTAACTTTTGAGTGTGGCTGAATGCTGGCTTTTGAAATACGTATTTTTGATTATTTGCAACAAGTAAAAGTCGACGTTTATGCGAGTATTGGTCCGCAGTCTATATAGTAGAATTGGTCATGAAGTAATACCATTACTATTTTGTGTAATCAGCAAAAAGGGTTCACCTATTTTAAACTGTTCTTTGAAATGTGCAAGATACCATGTGAAACAGGATAATATATCCGAATTCAACAAAGCCAGCGTATCAACTCTTAAACATTCACATTCGTTGAATATAAGGAATATTGATTTCAATTGTTTGCATATAATAAGTTTGCAATCCCTTTTTATTGTTATACCTGCCTTAAATGTTAAATAAAATAAATTAAAATACATTAAGTAATTGTTAAGACATAGAAGATGTTACATAATTTATTAATTTCGGCAATTCATCACTAAATCAATTTGGCGCTGTTCATAGTAAGATGCAACGCAATGAAAAAACAAATTTCCCTCCAAAACTAAACTAAAGTAAGGTTAATTAATGCAATATATGTATAGATGGCATTAGCATAAAAGTCAGTGTATGTGCCTCAACTTTAACTAAACTAAATTAAATGTCAAAATCATTCGAAAACTACATCCAAAATACATAGAGCAGCGGTTTCCAAACTTTCTGATACTGCGACCCACATAAGAAAAAAATGAAAAATTGGCGGCCCCAATAGAATAAAACTAAACTGGTACCGGCGTCATTTAAAATTGGAAACATGTCATATATGTATATCCCTTTCTAAACTGAATATCCATAACTCCAAGTTTTTAATGAATGCCGTGACTTTGTCTTTTTGAATCAGAGCATACATTTGGCGACCTTGCATTGATTTATTTAAATCGCTTAATTTTTTAAAAAGTTTCAACTATAAGCATGCTTAATAATGAAGTTGTCGTTGCGAAAGGAAGATGCCTCATCTTTGTGATATTCAGCAAGAAAGATTGCAATTTCGTATTTAAGTTCGAACACTCTTCGACTAAATTTTGAACGAGATAGCCAACGTACTTCATAATATTAAGAGTGATGTATATTCAGCTCCCATATCCTCACACAACGTTCCAAATAATCTCGATTTCAAAGGACTGTTTTTGATATAGTTTACAACTTTTGTAACAATATGAAATATGTTATGAAATTCTTCACTCATATTTTTTGAAACAAGGGCTGCTCTATGAAGCTTGCAGTGCATATATATAAGTTTATGTGATTTATTTTTAAACAATGCTTGAAGACGTGCTTTGCGTCCTGACATTGCTTATGCGCCATTTGCATTAAATAAATTGTTGTAAGTTTTTTATATAATATGTAAAACAGACATTGAGAACTTCACGACCCACTTGAGGTTATTACACAACCCCCTTGTGGGTCGCGACCCACAGTTTGAAAACCGCTGACATAGAGTAACAATTTTTTTTTTACAATTATTAAAGGATAATGATAAACAATAATAATTGTGTAATACACTTTTTGTGTATTTAAATATATTTTTATTAAGATGGATTATAAAAAATAAACGGCAACGGCGAACAAAGTAATTCACAATACAATTTGTATTTTGATTTTTAAGGTAATCCATGTAAATATAATTTACATATAATTTCTTACGTAATATAATATTGTTAAATATTATATGTACGTATTACCAGTTTTGTTGAAATTATATCGCGATACACATTACACAATAGGAATAGCTCTATTTATTTAAAAACAAAATTCTTATGACAAATGACAACCAGTTCATTTGGGAACACATTTAACTGATTTAAGAGTACCAGTAATAAACCTTAAAATAAACGAATATTAGTAGGATAATCAGTCAGACACGAAGATAAATGTTCAAATTTCTTTACATCATAATATACATTTTTGATTCACGCAATGGAAAACTGGAAAATCAACCTCTTAAATAAACACACAAGTATCTTAATTGAAAAAAATTCAGCCACCGAGGAGAGTTGTTCACAAACATACTATATGCTTTGTATTTTTATAACAATTTTAAACGTAATAATTATTTATAAATGTCATGTAAATTGTTCGACAGGGAAAAATGAGATATATTCTTGCGAAAAATAAATGACAACATTATGTAAATGAAGTTTCTCTCGAAACATGTACAAACTTAAATTGCAACTAACTTCCCAACTGAAATGAAAAGTCGACGAAAAGTAACCTCGGAAAGAGACTTTTCAGCTATAACCTGGTGTTCAATAGTGAAAGTTCAATTTATTTTAGTTTAGTCAATATTTAGTGTGTTAAGGCACACAGCATTAAACCATGATTAAACAACACATTTGATTGAAATTATAGTTAACTCGAAATTATTAAGACGGAACTATAGATTATGCATGTATATGAATGACAATAAAATACGGAAACTATTTTTAAATTTTTTTTTTTTTTCTCATATTTAGAATATTTTTATTCCTACATGTTTCTGACTACCTTGAAGCTGCACCAGCCAAATCAGCCCGCCACAACGATACCTAGCCCATAATTTATTACAATTTTATTACAATTTATTACA
The DNA here is from genome assembly GCA_951394425.1 of Tipula unca. Lineage (NCBI taxonomy): Eukaryota > Metazoa > Arthropoda > Insecta > Diptera > Tipulidae > Tipula > Tipula unca. Next base: position 95,030,070 of record OX596382.1, read on the forward strand.
CCAGGTCCCAATTTTATTACACTTGCCGTTCGCGAGAAAACCGTGGACGGTGTAACTTCAAATTGAACCTACACCGCCACTTTGTAACATTTGATGTAATTGTGATATCTTGGGCCAGAAGGATTAATTACAAATTAATTACAGTTCACTGGTAAGACGCCGAAAAATAAAATATAATTATATTTTGTGTAAACATCAACTTATTTTAATAGAATCCTACTGAAATTCAAAGAAAAATACCAAAATGTATTCGAATCGAATACATCGAATTTATCACCTGTAATAATTTATTACACCAGACCGCCACCATAATTTGGATAGAACTGGATATTGTTTCAACAAAAGTTGTGTTTTTCATTCAAGTCAAGTGTTTTTTCATTCAAAAATTTTCGAATTCGAATATGGTTCTGGATAAGAATTTTCTCGTTTTTTTAGGAAAATCCAAATTAATTTAATTTTTTATGAATAAATATGATACATTTAATTTTAAACTACATATTTTAATGCAATATTATCAGTATAAAATTAAATTAAACTTTATTTTTCAATGTTCTCAATAAAACAATGTTTTTTCAAGTTCTCGATAAAATCATAGTACACGAACTCGAGCATAAGGGAAATTTTAAAAGGAAATATTTTAAACAAATATTTTTCTTTGTATTTAGCTTAATACCTGTATTGTTTGACAATAAACGTCGACAAATATTGTTAGAAGTTGAAATTATTCAAGATAATTAGAAATTAAATACAATATATTGGTTAAATTAAACAAAATTTCCCAGTATTATTCTCGATGTTCTATATAGGCTTGAAGTTCTGCTAATAAAAAAACGCATCTATTGACTCAATAATGCATTCCGGATTTAATCAATGTTATTCAACTTTCCTGAATTATAAATCGCATACGTTTTGTATGATCTTTCTGGGCATACTTGGAGATAAAAATCAGTGCGGGGCGCAGATGGCTCGTACAAATTTGGAGGCGTTACGTGTTGCCATTGTCATTCTAGGATGAAATGCCTTCGAACTGGTGCTGATAATTTTAGATTTCATTCACTTGAATGGATGCGATTGGGAAACATTTCTAATCTGCCACTTTTCTAAATCTCTTGAATGTCATATAAACGTCGAATTCTATAATCGAACATCCTGTTAACCTTTGGTATATATTTTTGGTTCGATATATAATTCCGCATAGTTAGTAAGTTAGACGAGATGAAATCGCGTTCTCTGTAGCTATTAGCTTAGCGATGGATTAATGCCAAATGCCAACCACAAAGCAGCATTTAATTTATTGTCAGTTTATCGTAAACAATTTATCGTATAAATACCATTTATCATATGGAAATTCCTGCGAAAGTGCGAACCAGTTAACGAAAACACTCACAAATACTTCCAACTACATCCAACTGCTCATGCTTTTTAATAAGTAGTTTGCTATTAGTAGGCGCTCTCTATTCGCTTTCTAGCATTGATCTGCGAATCAGTAACGCAACCTTACAAAATTTAACGAAACGGGTTTCTTACGGAAAATTTGACAGACCGTCCAGCGTATTCGAAACGTGATTTGTCAATAAACAATTTGAGATTAAACTGAAATTAAATTATATTATATTTTTAATAATTATGTATTTAAAGTTAAAAATATAAGTAAAATATTAATTTATAAAAACATAGCAACCATACCGCCATTACATTTTACACTGTTTGACATTTACTTCAGTTTGGGTGATAATATTCACTTTTGTTAAAGAACGTTACGAGTCAATTCTTGCTGACTCGCTGGTTCAGTCTTATCATTTACACAAGCATGGTTCGCATTGTAAATAAGGCAAAGTAAAAAGAGAAAGGAATAAAAAAAATTACTTAAGAGTGAAAGATCAATACGTTGTTGTTTATATTATGTACATATATTTTTGACGTCTATACGTTTAACACTAAAGGTGCCTGCACGAAATTGTTCTGCGGGACATTTAGCCCGCGGGCCAACTTAACAAAGTTAAATTTTTAAAAAAATTTGAAATTATACTAGTATTATACCAACAAAACGAAAAAAATAATTATATTTTAGCTCTTTTTGTGGGTCAATTGATGTTTTAGCTCTTTATGGAAACAAAAAGTACCTATAAATATTTTTGTTTGTATTATCTGTGTATGTTGTGAATATTGATGTAAGTTAAAAATATTTATTTTATTTTTAATTATATTTATTAACTTCAAAAAAAAGGTCACAAATAGAGCTAAAAAATAAATTATTTTTGTTTGTTTCGTTGGTATGACACTGTAATACAATTTCAAAAGATAAAAAAAATTTAACTTTGTTAAACAATTTCCCGAACTTTGTTCCGAACAATTTCGTGAAGGCGTCTTAAGCGGCATTATTCGAATATTTTTATGGTTATTCCCTTTTTCCAACAAAAAATACAACATTAATTTAATTTTACGTAAAAATTTAAAAAACTAAACACAAACATATAAAATAAATCCCATTCACCACCAAAACACTACAGTAAATAAACGGTTTTGTTACTGTCAAATTTAAAAGAGCGAAAAATGTAAGGAAATTGTACTTACTCTATGTTTTGTTTTCATTAATTGGTACTTTTTGGTATAATTTTTTTTTTAACTCGAATAGGGAACAGAGGTGATTTGGGAAACATGCTTATACGTCTAGCAAGCAAGCAATTTTTATATGAAAATAAAAATAAATTCGCGATTCAATTTCTTGATTTACTAGATATTATTTGCGAACTCGATTAATTCAAAGCACTCTTTTCATGTTTTTTACTGTACAAGCGCGCTTTTTGCTATTTTGCAAATAAAAATTAAAAAATCAATAATTTTAAAATCCACTTTGTATGGTAAAGTAAATAAGTAAATCAAGTAGTCTTATATTGACTACAGCAATTGGTTTGCTTGCTAGTCGGCCGAGCATCAACCCCTTGATTAATAGATTGATGCGATATTAGCCGTGTTTCTTGGCGTATGATCTGATCCGGATCAGATCATATCTGCTTTCCTTTCATTTGTATAGCCGCATTTCACGAATACAACACAATGTTTATAGGTCATTTTATTGATCCTAGTAGCATTTTGCTTCAAAATTTTGATACAAAAACAAAAAATAATACAATTTTTATGTTTATTTCATGAAACGCGCCATACAAATGAAAGGAAAGCCGATATGATCTGATCCGGATCAGATTATACGCCAAGAAACACGGCTATTATGTATTCAGATTAGATGGCCTATTTTCAGAGTGCTGATTTGAAATAAAATTGGACGTCCTAATTTTTATGTCAAAGTGAAATTCTATCTCCATTGTACGGAGCGATAATTTTTGCAAACTTCTTTTAGTTTGCAAAAGTGTTGCAAACAGTTTTTTGGGTACATTTCTGGATTACGGCCAAATGCAACAGAACTAAACTATAACCCTATAATCCTATAATAATAATTCTACAATGTTTTTTAGACATATAGTATTGGAATTTGGCCAACGGAATAGAATTAGGCTTTCTTGAATGCTATTATTAAATAATTCGATTTGTTTGATAGATATGGAGTTGTAAACAGATTTGTTGATGTAGTTCTGGAATTTAAACAAACAAAATGGAACTAAAAGAATTGTTTAACATATTGACAGACTATAATGGCCGCGGTTGCACGAAAAATTAACCGCTTGTTACCTATTTCTAGTTAAACATTTTTTTGCAACCGGGTATATAGGGTAGCTAAGCGCCAATTAGTAAAATAATTGAGATCATCTATAAGATGTCAAGATCGGGATTAAGTAATCTCGTTTGACTATAGCTAAATTGGACTGAGATTTAGCTAAACTTAAAATTTCCGCATCCATATATAAATTATTCAAATGTTAAGGTTGATTTGATACAACGAAATTTTTTAGATTAGGTCACCTTGAAGCAAGATAGCACGATAAATTACTATACAGCAAGCGAGACAATATAAATTTCTCCACTGTTGTATAGCAGATTGTAGTAAAAATTAATGTCAACATATTTTAGGTTAGGTATAGATCATGATGCTAAATATATTTTGCAGCAGTTAGCGCAATTTTCTTTTATAAAATCTAAGTAACAAAAAAAAATTAAATATGTATGTATTTAAAAATCAAAAAAACTACCAAAAACATATACATATTTTCAATTCAAAATAAAGTGTTAAAAAGTGCTACAATATTAAATAGTTTTAAACGTGCGTATTTTTTAATTTAAATCAAAGCAAAAATTGTGAAAAGTGCAACGAATAAACAGTTTTGAACGTGCGTTTTTTCATCTTTACCAGCAGAAACTTGAACGTCTTGTGGTAGAAAAATAAAATCTTTTTTGGTCGTATTGACAACACGTTGTTGGTTGCATCTGATGATTTTCAACAACATGTAGTTTTGTGTCCTTTTTTCTTAAATGACTTTTTAATGGTGTTTTCCAGTTTTACAAGATCATCTTGTCGGAGAATTGGCGCTGAGTGTAAACGCGACCACATTAAATTATTTATTTTCTATCGTGAGTGTTGTTTTGGTCCAAATTATGCTGTAAACAAATATATTTTTTACACCATTATATTGAGTTACAATTTACTTATTCTCAAAATGACTAGGATGCTATTTTAATCTCTCCGCATTCCAAGCATAACGCAACTATGCCCATATTTTTGGGTATAAGTATATACCCAAACATAATCAACTCCAATTTCAACCAAACAAATCAAATTACATAATTATGATTCTTTACAGAAGCTCATATAGTTCCGGTCTCCTTGGCCATGTTCCAGAACTGTTCAAAGATTATGCTACCATCCTATTTCCGTCAAATTAACTGTAACATTTCGACACTTCTACCTCCCTAGTATACGCTAAATTTGCAAACTGTTCTATATAAACTGATCATGACAAACTAGCCGGTACCCAAAGTTCAGATAGAAAGATTTTTCACTCGCTGTATCAAATTTAATAGGCCCATGTATTTAATTTAATATTTAAAGGTTACTTATGTCTATAAACCCTAAATAGTTTTGAAGCTTAGATCGTTCACAACTAGTTTATCAATGTCACACATATTGCTAAAATCTATAACTTCAGATAACAGAAAAATAAAAGTAAAATTTTGTCTCACTTTTTTATTGTGTTAGTTTTGTGGCTCATTCAGTTCCTTCAACTTTGAAGATTGAATTTATAGCAGGATCGAGTACAGAGAAGAGTAAACCGAATTATTTGGAATTCATAAAAGTAAAAAATGGCTTTCGATATTTACTAACGTAACGCGGTATATATTATAGTCGCTGTGGTTCATAGGGCAGTTATCATTGAGTCAAAATTTTCTGTTTAGATTTAACTGCATCACATTTAGGTACAGAATATCTAAATATGTTCAATCACCTCTGAAATCTCAGATAAAACTAAGTAAAAATGTCTTACAAAAACGAAAAACAGAAAATTATAAAAAGTTTGAAATTCACTTTTCTAGTTTGATCGTCATGACATGATTACAATTTAAATTATTACACATAATATTATACGCTATTTCAGAGAAATAGAATAATTTCAATCGATAAAAATTTACAATATGTATATATAAATAAAACAATGTCATTGGTTTATCTAACTTAAACCAGAAAAATTTAAATAGCAGACGAATATTTTGAATAAAATAAAATTTCCATTTTAGTTCCTTGTAGTATAAAACGAACGTAAAAAATTTAAATTCAATATCAAAGTTTAATTTATGACCAGACGAAATATTTCGCCAATTTATGATAAAATTGTTTATAATGTAATCAAATTCAATTAGAATTTAGATAAACAAATCAAAAAAAAAAAAAAACTTTCCTGACATCAAATTAATTGACCACAGATCGAGCTTTGATATGTTATGTTATCTATGTATACATAAATGTATGTATTTACATATACATGCGACCTGTTTTAATCGACATAAATTTATTTCGTAAGATTATCACAACTGTCTATATTAGCAGATGTGTTGTTTTGTTTTGATAATTATTTTGACCGTCGCGTCGCGTCATCTCTACAAAATAAAATGAGGGCTATTTCAAAACCATGGCATTTCCATTTCGATCAAATATTCATGCAGTGACTAGACGCAATTTATATAATCAATTTTAGATCGCCTGCATTTATAAACATTTTAATTTCAATTCGAAGGTAGAAAATTTTGTTTTGGCTATAACTCAATCAACTATATTATGTAGATCATGTTCCACTATAGTATTAATCGAAAATCAAAATTTGATTAATCCATTATTTATTAATTAGGCTGTGGACAAATAACTCGGATGAAACATTTACGACTGTAAAATTTTACCCGACTCTTTGATAAGGTTAAATAATTTATGGTAAATTAAAGTAGAAAATTGAGTTTTACCCCAAGTATTGGTCCGCAACCTACTAACCAATTAGCATAAGGACAAATTATTTTTATTTTTCTAATACATATTGCAATATATTAGGATTCGTCTTAAACGATACAATATAGAATGGATTGCTAACGAAACGATTTGTCCATACATTGGCTTTGGATCGATTTTTAGTATTTTAGTATTATTGAAATGCGCATTTTAACTACTTGGGAAGAAGAACAAAACAAAGTATTCCACCAATTAAAAGAATAGCGAAGCCCAATTAGCAGGGATCTCGACACGTAAAATATAACGTAGATTAGTTGGCAGTGTTTTTTGTCAACGTCGACAATTAAAATAATGTCAACAACCTACGATATTTTAGCGATTTGAAATCGAATGCGCCATGAATCGCGGGAATATTTTGTAAAAGCGTTCATCTATAGAGGTGATTTTTTCATTTGTTTCTTTTTGACAAATGACGCATGAATAGTTTCAAACTGTCATCGTATTTTTATTTTACGGTTGACATAATTGGCCTGTCGAGACCACTATTTGGAATACCTTCGAAAAGTTTGAATCCCAGTTTACAGCATTGGATGATACGCGACTAAATAGACGGTTTGGTATGGTTTATGTGCCTGTGAAATCATTCATCAAAAAAAGAAGACGGCCGTTTTATTATTGCGCCATGGTAACGGAATATTTGCTGCCTGAAGCTGAAGCCCGACCTCGACGACATTTAGTTCCAAGAAGTCGGCGCTATTTGCCATATTTGCTATGTTGGCGAGCAATTAATTTCACGGTTCGGATCGTTGAATTGGCTATATAGATACTCTCGAACGCGTCATCAAAAATTAGACTTTGAGAAAGGACCATCGCAGTTGCGGCCATCATTTGAGAGAAGTAATCTTTAAAAATTAAATTACAAGAAATGTTCTTTCGAATAATAATAAAGTTTCCATACGATTAAATTGAATTTTATGAGTTTTTTTAATTTTTGCACTAATCACCTCTATATATTGTACAAATCACCTCTATATATAGATTTCGTTATTACGGATAAAATCACGCACATGTTGTTTGATGCTCCCTATTTCTGGCATAATTGCCGGCGTGACTTTACACTTCAGCACTCTTTCCACTACACCCCAAAAATTTTCGATACATTGAAAACATGTGGACTCTTTGAAATAACATTAGTTTGATTAATCTCGTGCAAATTTATTGCTTCTGTTGGAATTAGAGTCGTGTGAACGAGCTATATATGGCCAAAACTCTACTGCTGAATCGTGTTGAAGAAATAGCGGTAACATACGTCGTTATAAAAAATGTGCAAAAACCAGGCTCCACAACTGCAAATTGCTGGCCAAATAATACATTTGTTTGCAAATGTCTCTAACTTGAAGTGTTTCAAAACCAATTTCATGTATACGTTTCGTCATCCATCAAAACACATTCACTAAATTTTGTGAAAATTTTGTCATCAGCTGGCACATATTTTATCGAACAAGTGTTGGTTATCTCAACGATTTGGCTTTTTAATAACTCGGTAGCACTCATAGCCTTCCTGAACTCGAATTCGTTTTACCATGGAGTGGGGTGTATTAAATTGTATGGCACGGGCATAGTTAAATTTCCCCGGATTATTTTTAATGAAGGTTATAACCTTTTTGTAAAGATTTCTATCTGTTGTGCCATGTAAAGATTTCTATCGTTGTTCAGCACCAATTTTTAATACGCCGATGGTCGAGTAAGCAGAGTCAATGCTCTTGCAATCGTGGACTCGAGTGCAAGACTCGTCAGCGCCAATTATTTTTTAATTCAATTTCTGCTGTAAAATTGGTTCATCATCAACATAGCTTCTGTTGAAATCTACATTCAATTTCTGCGAGTATAAGAGCAATTTCTTGTGTATGACCGTAATGAAAATATACACGGTGATGGTCAAATAAGCATAGTCCATTCCTGTTGCTAAACTTTTCAATTTTATCTATTGAATTGGCAAATATAAAAGATTTGTAACATTATGTATGTTCGGCGGTGGTACAGTTAACAGAGTCTTTGCTTTTGCATTCGTAGACTCGAGTTCAATTCCCGTCAGCGTCAATACTTTTTAAATTTCAATTCTTCGGCAAGTATAAGAGCCATCTATTGTGTATGACTGTAATGAAAATGTAAACGCCATCTCTTGTGTATGACAGTAATGAATTGTCCATTCCTGTTGCTAAAATTTTCAAGTGTTACTATTGAATTGGCAAACATAAAAAATTTGTATAGCACGAAATTTATATACGCCAGTGGTCCAGTAAGCACAGTCGTTGCATTTGGAATTACGGACTTGAGTTCAAGCCTCGGTTTGGCATTTAATAATTTTTAATTTAATTTATTTAATTTCTCCCTTCAATTGGCAAATATAAAGGATGCGAGTATAGCGGCAAATTTTTATATATGGAAATGGTGAGGTGGTAAAGTAAGCGATGTCATAACATTTGGAATTGTGGATATTGTGCAGTTTTCGAACCTCAATTAAGGGTAAAAAAATTTAGCGGACATCAACACATTTCTCATTACATTAAGAAAAAATCGCTTTTTGACTTAAAAATGACCAATTTGTAAATTAAATTAAAAATATATACTGAGGCTTGAACTATTATAATCCAATCACACACAGCTTCTTTTACCAACGAGCCACCGCCATACATATAAATATTTACATTCCTATCGTTTATAGATGCCATTTAAATTAAAAAAAATTGAAAATTTTAGCAACAGCAATGGATTCTGCTTATTTGACCATCGCCGTACAATTTCATTACCGATCTATAATACCCATACTCATCTTTTATACTTGCCACTTTTACATAGAGAATATTAAAGTTTTGAACAGAAGCTGAGTTGGATTTGAGTAATTTTATTTCACCATCACCAATTTTACAGGAGAAATTATTTCAAAAACTATTTGGTTCCATTTAGATCCATAAATCCAAAGTCACTGACTTTGTTTACTGGACCATCGCCGCATATATATTTCATGCTATATAAATCTTTTATATCTGTCATTTGAATAGAAAATATTGAAAATTTTAGGAAAGGTAATCGACTCGGAAGTTATTTCACCAACGCTATATACCCATCTTGTATACATGCCACTACTTAAAAAATATGAAAATATTTAACAGAAGCTGTTTGTTGAACCAATTTGAAAATTTTGAATACAAAAGAAATTAAATTAAAATAATACCGTCGCTAATGGTACTCGAACCTAAGTCCACTAATCCACAGTCAATCACTCTACTTTCTCGCCCACCACAGTATATATACATACGTATATATTTTATGTTATGTAAATCTTTATTCTTTTCAATTGGACTGAGAAGCTTCGGAAATTTTTTAACAGAAGCTGAGTTGAACCAAAAATGTCCCAACATTAGTATCGTTTGAAACTTAACTGAACTGCATAGTGCCAGGTGCAACATTTAATGCGATGACATTCCAAGCAATGTATTTCGAAGAAGTTAGAAATCTAGCAAGCTATTCCTCCTTATGTTCTTAAAAATTATAGAACTTCCGTTCCAGTCAGTGATGCTTGATGCGATTTTCTAAGCGGGCCACAATATTGACCACTGACCATACAAGTTTTAAGCTTAAGTCAGTATATGAATAACATCCAAAAAAAAATTTCCCTATACAAACTGAAAGCATAATAAATAGGAATCGCTGAGTTTAACTCTCGATTAAAACTAAAAACAAATTTAATTTAATTTCTTACAAATTAATTCAATTCAGATTCTGTTAAATTAACGGGCTAACGTTTTTTTTAATTTAATTTCATCTTACAAATTAGTTTAACGCAGCTTCTATTAAAATTTTCAAATTTTTCCTATTAAGCCAAGTATAAAAGAGGGATGTAGCTGCAATGAAAACGTACGGCGATGGTCAAATAAGCAGAGTCCAGAAATACTTTTGGTTATAAAAAATCAATCAGGTCAGGTATTTTTCCTGGGTCAGTTGGCCAATATGTTGGTTTTCCAGTTTAAATGGATTCACATCCATTTTCTTTAGTTAATAGTAGTTAATCTAGAACCCAAGTGAGTATATTTCGCATTGAAGTCACCACCTATTATGAACCTTTTTCCCAGACACTTTATAATTGGAAAACCCTTTACATCTAAGGTTTGACTTCAATTTCTAGAATCAAATTATTTTAACATACAAAAATGTCAAACTTATAGCGACTTGTTTAATAAAAAATTAAAGGGGATTTTTTAGGATGCCAACCTCTGAATTAAAAATTGCAGTCCAATTTCAAAATTCAGTTAATCAAACATTGAATTTTTATTTTTACTTATATACATAATTCAGTATTTAAAAATTAACAGCGCTGGAGTATCTAGGTATGCCAACAAAAACGGTATGATTGTGTAGAATGAGAATGACACAGTCTCAATGCTGTGTTAAAGTTGAGAACAGGCTATCAAGAATTTTTGCGGTTAACTCGGGTGTTCGGCTGGGAGACGCTCTGTCCCCGATCCTCTTCAATGTCATGTTGGAGTATATCTTTCGTAAAACTGAAACACCTCAGCGCAACATTTTATATCGCCAGTTAAATCAGGTGCTTGTGTATATGCAGATGACATATGCGTTATTGGACTGATAGCAACGGAGTGAAGGAAATACTTGATACGCTTGTAGAGTTTTCAGCTTCTGTTGGACTCCAGATCAATGAGTCCAAAACGAAATGCATGATCTCTGGTTTTAGGGACAATGGCACACCAGATTTTAGTAGTCCACTACACGTTTGAAGGAGTGAGGAGGTTCAAATATTTGGGCTCTCTTATCACTCACGATAACAGGGTGGGTGAGGATATTAAAGTGCGGCTGGCAGCTGGCAGCCGTGCTTTGTATCCTCTAAGGCCACTGTGAAAATCTAAACAACTCACAAGTGCAGTGAAGCTGAAGCTTTACAAAGCGTTGATCAGGCCCTGACGCTGACGGATGAGTACGAGAGATGTCTCCTTACATTTGAGACAAGAGTCATGCGTGTGATTTAGACCCAAAACGCGAAATAGATGGCCCATACCGAGCTAATGATGAGTGCATTTGAACCATCTGGTCAGTTGGCAGGGATGGGCAAGGTGAATTACGCCATGTAATCTACGCGGTTGTCGATACGTAAAATATTACATAGATTACTTCGCAATGTTTTTTGTCAACTTCGACAATCAAGACAACGTCTTTCAACTCAAATGAACTAGTTCACAGTTGTATTTGTAAAAAACTTAGTCGAAGAAACTATATCAGAAAACTAGTTAACTAGTTTATTAACAAATACAGCATATTTTTGAAATTTACCACATCCCTGCAAATTGCTAGAAACAACGTTAGAAAGTTAGTTATGAAATAATATCATTGCTTCGAAAAACGGTATTTAATAGATAATAAAACAGATCAATCAAATTTCATTGAATTTATTGCAATTCTAAATTTCTAGAAATAAATTATGGAAACATAATAATTTAAAACTTTTCTAACCTAACTTAATTTTGTGAGAGGATAAGTTTGATTAAAGTGCATTGAAGGATATTTTAAAGCTGTCACCGTAAATCGTAGTTTAGAAATAGTTTACAAAAGCACACTATGAATTGTCCACATTATCGAACTTGTCTATACGTTGTCGATATTGTCTATGTTTTCTATACGGGTTGCCGACGGGGCACTACAATAGTGCAAATCAATTTCTCATCTATAATCGCTCACCAAATATTAACGCGGTCAAAGAACGTTATTTTTCAAATTGTCATAACCATTAAAAATTTGTTTTGATTTAAGTTCATACTAGAATTTTAGCTGGAGTTTTACTTAAGAAAATCCACACAACATAGTTCAAAAGCTATTCAAATACAAATACGATTAAACATAATTTAAAATGCACTCAATTTTTGTTCATTCAGTAAAGATATTAATTTATATTCATTTCGTTTAATCTATATAAACTCAAGATTTTGTTTCAAATCTACATAAATTTCGCTTTAAAGTGAAATTAAAACTAGACTCAAATTCGTATACCTTAAATTATAATTCAAAATCTATACGCAAACTCAAATAAAACAAAAAAAATTGTTCGACTCAATGTTTGATTTTTAACTCAATTTAAAATTCACTCAAGTTTTGTTCGATTCAAAGTGAAATATTATTTTATTTCACTCACAATCCACCTAAAAAACCATTAAAGATTTTGGCTCAAATTCATACTAGAATTATACCTGGAATTTCACTTAAGCAAATCCACTCAAAAAATATATACATACTTCGAAGTCTATACAAGCTCAAATATGAGAAAATATTTACAATTTAAATTGCACTAAAATAATTTATAAATCGCGTTTAAAATTTAACTCAACTTAAAAAGTTTCACTCAAAATATATAAGTCACAAGTCTAAAATGCCCTCAATGCTAATTTTCCTCGATGTCTCTTTTTATGTGAATTTAGCCCTTCACATGGCACCTAACACCGTTGTTTAGGTGATGCTCATTAATTTCCCAATATATTTTCACAATGCCTATGCGGAGCATTAGTGTAAAATAATTAGAAAATTCATCAATAACACGAGGGCTAGTTTGTACCTTACATTAATGTAAATCGAATAATACGAATAATTCACATTAGAGTACATGTATTATATACTGAAGAAATTCTTTAGGGATCGTTTTTCTTGATATTTGAGAAACCGGAAGGCTTATATGAAAATCACATCCGCATATAGTGAAAGGCTAGAATACAATATAAAACTATGCATATACATATATAATTTCACAAAATAAAATTTAAAAGAAGTGTTTTTATTTAATCTGCTGCTAGCTCCAATTAATAATTCGAACATTATGGCTCTCAGTTTTAAAATAAAATAAATGTCCATTAGAAAAACGTGTTATTGGATTGTAAAATACGTATACAACATACAAATTATATATATATATATATATATATATATATATATATATATATATATATATATATATATATATATATATATATATATATATATGTATGTACATATGTACATATAATCAACGCTCTAAAACATTGCATCAAACTCTTTTCTTCCTATTGTAGAAACCCGAATAACAATGTATAGTAACTAGTAAGTAATATAATAAGACACATAGTTAAATACAAACAAAAATAAAATTAAAATAAAATTTGCATTTCTCATGTTGTTTAAAAGCTTGCTCAACAATTTTATTTTTCATAACATAAATTGTCTTTCCTTAGTCAACACTCAAAATTCGCGTAATAAAAAATAAAAAAAAATAAAAAAATTTAAAAAAAAATTGTGCTAATCCTCTCGAATATATGTATATAATAAATAATACGAAAAAGAAAATCTAAATCTAAAATCACACTTATCAGTGTTCAACGTACATAAATAATTATATTACAATTATAGTGTGTGAAACTATCATTATAGTTTTGTGTTAAATTATTATTTTATTTTTATTTTTTATTCCAAATTTTTTTATTATTTTTTTTGTTACCTCATATTTTCTGTAGTCATAGTCAACCAGTTCAAATACATCTGTACTAGGTGTAAGATCGTTTTATCTTAAAAATTAAATTCAATTAAAGAATACTATCTCAATATATGTACATTTGTACTATAATATTATTTTAAGACTAGTTTATATCGTTCGTTCGTGAAAAAATAAAAATAAAATGTGCCATAGTGATTATAAATAATAATAGAGTGAAATAATAATATTATTTAAATTACAATAATTTTAGAGACATATAATATACGAATAAAAATAAAAACTATATACATATACACAAAAAAACAATTATTTTGTTAAATTTATGTTCAGCACAATGTTTCATTTAATATTAACTAAATTAATAATTTTATCATGCTTCACAAAACTCAATCTATCGTATCCATCGCAAAATACACCGGCAACAGAATCGACCGAACCAATCACCAATCGTGATTCAAACTATAATATTGATGGTGGTGGTGGCCTAAATTATTTATCCGCTGAAAAAATAATCAATATAAATGATCCAGATCAAAATGATATGATTCAAATGGAAGAAATGAATGTCAATTTAACCGCTGTTCGAATACAACAGGAACAACTTAAAAATAAATATCTCAATTCACCTCAAGTTCCGATTAATTTACAACAGCAACCATTAATGATGCGAAATGACGATGAAAGTGATGTAAACGAAAGTCGTGCTATTGAATATAGTAATAGAAGGCAGTAAGTACATAATATTTAATATAAAATATTAAATTATATAATTTGAATTAAAATTCGTTATCGAACTAGAACAAATTTATTTATTATGTATTCCATACAAGTTTATTGAAAAATCGTAGTCGTAGCTCTACTCAATTTAGTAGCAGACGGGAAGTCGTTTAAAAAAAAAAAAATATTTAAAACTATAGTGGCCCATTTCAACATAATATATAGTTATACACAGTACACGCAGACAGATACAATTATACGACTAATTGGAATTATTGTAAGTCGATTCGTATAACTCACTCAGTGTTGTATAAACTCTCAATTATAGTAAATATATTGTTACAGTGTGTCGCACTATTATTCGTAAATAGACGTATTTATAAATTAAAATTTATTTAGTCATATTTGTTGCCAAACTTTAAATTGATGTTTCGCCATAAGATCTTAGTATAATTGTTTTACGAATATGACTGTGATAGACTGTATTTTAATTTCGAAATATATATATATATATATATATATATATATATATATATATATATATATATATATATATATATATATATATATATATATATATATATATATATATATATATATAATATATATATATATATATTTATATATATATATATATATATATATATATATATATATATATATATATATATATATATATATATATATACTTATATATATAATAGCTATACAGATTCAAAATTCGTCTCCCATAAATAAATTTTAATTATCATGCGAAAATTATTTAAAATTAAACTGAGTTAACAAAGTTGCGATGCGCATTGAAAATGAATGCGGTTTTAATAAAATTATTAATACGTATGAATGTAAAAAAAAAAACACAAATTTTAAAACCATGTGTTTATGATGAAAAAATATATCCTTGAAAATCTAAAATTAATGTGTTTTTCATTTAATTTTCTTTTTTGCAATTACTCGCATATAAACAAACTCGCGACGTGAAAATGCAAATTTCATAAGACAAAATTGATAAACTGATTCTTAAAATTACACAAAACAAAAAATGCAAAAACGTCATTCTATATTTATAATAAATTTATTATATATATTGTATTAAATATATATTATATAAATATATTACTTCCGTTTTTGTTGAAACTCGCACGATTCTATCATAATATAACATCCAGGGCTTGTGATACCGGTATACCCGAGTTACCGGGCGTATTCTTTGATTCCGAAAAACCGGTATAAAAATCCTCAAATACCGGTATTTTGGTATGGTTCAAATATTAATGCGCGATATTACATTTTATGGTATTTTCAATAAATAGGACCCAAGATAGGAAGAGAAGATGTTGTTCGAAATTTCAAAATAAATTTACTAAATTTCAATTCGAGATTAATCTCAAGTTATAAGTTATCCGTAACTTATAACTAAAATTCCCAATTCTAAACCAAACCTAGATTCCAATTCCTATATAAAAATAAAAGAAACATGTCTTTTTTTAATTCCAGATTTAAAATTATAAGTTATAAATTAACACATTTTCAGAATTAAAATTTCATGCTAAAAAAATCTAAATTAAATGTTCAAATCTTTCCCAACAATTCTGATTTCAATGTACAATTTTAGATTATTTACATTTACATTTCTTCAATTCGTTAAAATCGGTAATTTAAAATAAATGTTAGATTGCGGAGGCAATCCCAACTAAATGAAACTAATTCAATTAGATATCTAGGCTGCGGACCAATTTACTCCAGTCAACTTTTATATTAATTTGCGATAAATTAATTACTCTATCAGAAAATATGATAAAGCAAGTATGTATGTATGTACGAGTATGTACACAAAAGTAAATGGTTATTGTTTTTCTTGGTAATTTTCTAATCTACGGATTTAGTAAGTTTATAATAGATAAAAATACGTAATTCAACAAAACAGAAATTCCAAAAATCGAATTTACCGTACTAAATGTTTTACTCGAGTATTGGTCCACAGCCTTATAGTGTAATGGGTGTGCGCCAAATGCGTATTTATATTTAAATTTTTGGATTAAATTCTATTTTGTTGTAATCATTAGATTACTTTAAATTGAACAATCAAACTTTAAGATGTGCTAAAAATGCACATAAATATTAGTTTTTGAAATGTGTCTTCGCTAAATGATCTGAATTTTTAACAGATAGGCCTTTAGAAATGTATTGGTTGAGATAGGAATTGATTACTGGACTACGATGTAACACGACCATCATTGTTGAAGAATCTGATTGTTCTTCTCAGTAGCAGCCCATGGACCTAAAACTAGAGTGGCCAACATTATAATAATGGATGTTGAAATCGAAATATGAAATTTTTTGTTTTGGATTTTAACGATGAGTATAATAATAATAATAAATTAATTAATAAAAATAAATTATTTAAATTGATGGTAAAGTGAGTAATTTTGTGGATTTTATTAAATATACATATATAAGTAATGTATGTATTAAAAAAAAAATATAAAACACACGACAAATTTTCTTGCATCAATCCCTGACAATTTTTCATGTGCGAAAAATTTGAGTGTTGAGTAACTAAAACAACATTTTATTTTTTTATATCATTCCATTTTAATTTTCCAAATTTATATTATCAATTTGTTATTTATCGTGCTTTGTTTACAGCACAAAGATTCATGTAAACTATTATACAAGTAAACAATATTGCGAGCGCCACTATATAAACCCAAGTTGTCAGATTATGAAAAATATAGTACTTTTAGTTGGAAAGACGATTTTTGAACAAATTTAAATAAAAAATTTTTTAAATTTTTGTGTTGGAGCAGTTTGAATTAAGATTTAAATAATCTGAAGTATAGTTAGAGAAGAACACAAATTTCGGGATATATATTTTAGCTTTTCGGATTTTATTCGAAATTTGAGTTTATATTATTTGGGTTGCTGAATAAAGCCTACTACAGTTGTTGGCAACTTAATATATTCTATAAATTTAACTGGCAATAAATAATCATATCTTATAGTTTTGTTTAACTTAGGAACTGCTCAACAAGCGCCTCTATACCATACCGAATTTACTAGAGAGTTGCTTCTTAACCTTAGCTTTCATTTAATTTATCATAATATTCAAACTAGATAAGGCACTTCAAATTTATAATTTATTGAAAAATATGTATACGATATGTGCAAAATTTCATTTTTATTAATCTATGGATTGAGTGAGTTTTAAAATAGTGAAAAAACGTGTATTTCAATAAATTACTAATACTACGGGTGTGTCTGAAATGCATATTGTTAAAAATGTGAATTTATCGATTAAATTCTATTTCGTTATAATTTTTAAATTAATTAAAATTGAACAACAGTTTTTGAAATTTGTCTCCGCTAAATGCGCATTTTCCATTTCGGACGCATTTTATTTTCCTTTTCTTTCAAACGCACATTTACCGAAGACACATCGAAAACTATATTCGATGCAGTTCAATGCGCATTGTGAAAATATAATTTGTCCTCACACTAATTATATAAACCCAAGTTGTCAGATTATGAAAAATATAGTACTTTTAGTTGGAAAGACGATTTTTGAACAAATTTAAATAAAAAATTTTTTAAATTTTTGTTAATTTTTTTTATTCTTATACTAAATTTTCGAATTTAATGTTATTTATTTCAATAAATGTTCGTACTTTTAAAATATTCGTACAATGTACATTTTCGAAATGCAAATTTAAATCCGCAATTTCAAATGCACCCTAAAAATCGAGATTGGAGTATTGGTTCACAGCGCACTTTAACTTTACTTTAGCGTCTCGGATTTAATGCTGAAATTCGATTTGTTTGTTGGAAATGGAATTCTAAATTAATTTTTGACCATAAAAACAACCCGCATGCTCTCAAAAATTATGATAGTGTCTTGAAAATGAAGCATAAACGAAATAATTTTCAAGAATGTCCATTTTTAAAAATTATACGTTCCAAAAAATATTGCACATACTTTTTAATTTTAATTTTCAATTGATGGCCTGATGTGATGCGATCATGATCGACTAATTCGCTCATTCTGCCTTTTTCGCTAATCTTGGCGATCTGGAAATCTGCCAGAGTTGGTCCGAAACCATGCGATTGTTTTTTCTGAAAGCGCAGAATGTCTCGTGTTCTTAGGGGCCACAAGTAAATCAGTTGCCACAATATGATTAACATGATGCTACAACGCAAATTGATATTTAAAATAAATTTCTTTCGAATTTTTATGAGTTGCAATATAGTATAAAAGTATACGTGTTAGCCTTCATGTTCGAATGACAGTTTATGCAAAAATAAATGCCTTCATGTTCGAATGACAGTTTATGCAAAAATCTCTTCCAGTTTTTATTTGGATATTCTAATAGAATTTTATCAGACGAATATAATTTTCATTCACGACAAAACGAATAAAAAATTCACTTATTTTCACATTATCTTGGTTTTACAGAATTAGACCGCTGAAAGGTCAAATTGTAAATCCGATTTAATTTTTCAATTTTAATTAAACAATTGAAATTATATTAAAAAAATTAAAAAAATTCCAATGGCGACCGAGGCCGTAGTATATCACTTTTTTGGCCCACTCTTTAATATGATATACAGTAAAACCTCCAAAGTTGGACACCTCTTTAACTTGGACATTTCTATATCTTGGACAAATTATAAAGTCCCTTCAAAAACCTATGGATTTATATTTTTTAAAATCGAATTTACCTTTCTAATTTGGACAACCTCCGTAACTTGTATGTTGGACAGATTTTGTTGCCGATATAAGAATTTTGCTTGGTACATTTACTCTATATGTTAGTCTGTTTTTGCAAAATGCATTACATTCACATTTCCATAATACAAAATAATTTCTATTGTGTAAAACAAAAAAAATCTTCTATATTAATATTACATACATAGAACGAAAACGTTCTAATTGCATTAGTTTTAGTTTTGGTAGAAGAGTATTGAGAAAAAAAGGTTTCTTGTGTTTACACACTCTCTATAGGTCAATACTAGCGGGTTTATTTTATTATTCAAACCCGAGCAGTGTAGTACACATGGTTTCCCTTGTTTATTCAATAGAAAACAATTAAAGCTGGAAAGGAAAATAATGAACTGCACTGCATCGTGAATAAAAAAATATGCACCAAAAAACTTAGTATGTATGTATTGTTGTTATGTTTTATTTCTACTGAGCAGGAGGAGAAATCGTTGTTTTGGCGTTTTATCGAATTTTCGATATGAAAACAATTGATGGGCACAAAGTGATAATGTTTCCAATCTATATTTACATATGTATGTATATAGTAAACGTCATTTTTCAATTTTTAAGATTGTTTCTATAACTTGGACAACTCTGTATGTTGGACACATTTTTTCGTCCCTTGAGTGTCCAACATACACAGGTTTCACTGTATATATATTTTAGTATCGGGAATTCCTTTTATTGTTTCATCATTTTCATTCGTTTGTTTTAAAAATTCAAATACGTGCCTCTTCACAGTTTGTTTCGGATTTGCGTGTCTTCGCATTTGCGCAACTTTGCATTTGCGCAACTTCGCAATTTTGACGAATACCCGACCCAATAAACTTCACCAATAAACACGGTCAAAGGCTGTTTATTTACGCATCGCAATCGATCACGGTTCTGGTGGGAAATCTCAACTTTGAATTTTTTTTTATTGTTTAAATGCCATTTTCAATATTAATTATATTTTTAACCCCGGACCCTCTAAAATATTTTCTACAAAAAATGGATTTCAAAATTAAAATATTCCTACCAAAATCGTAATATCACGCATGGGATGCGCACATAAACAACCCATGACCTTTTTTATTTTTGACGTTTATTGAGTATTTTTCCACATGTTTTCAAATTAATTTGAACCGACGGATTTTTTACGTCAAAATTGCGAAGTTGTGCAAATGCGAAGATACGCAAATGCAAAACAGGCCGTGAAGAGCCCAATAATTATATATGTGAGTGCACGACAACTGAAAAAAAGTTTGTTTGAATTATGCCTACAGTAAACATCGCACTGTCGTGATAGTACTATCGAAGCGACTGTCATGAGAGTACTTTCGTGAGAGAACTGAAAATGAAGCTTTTGGTATGTTATCGTAAGACTCTCTAATTTGATAGAGATGTACTATTTATGAGTAAAACCATAATATAAATTCGATCTCGTAATTAGTATACTGGAAGTTATAAGTATAAAATAAAAGTATCAAAAATATGGTGGTCAGTTGAAAATAACTGTAAACTATGAAAGTTTAATTTTATATATTGTAGAAATTCAGTAATTTAATGAACTAACCTATTTAGGTTAGTTGATTAAATTACTGAATTTAGGCTGTTTCCGAAACCGATACTTATTTGAAACTTATTTACTTATTTGCCGCCATCTTAAATAAGTATGAAAAATCATCCGAATCGATTTAGCATACTTATTTTGACAATATTGTCAAAACAACACAAAATTATTTATGTTAACCTATATGAAAAAACGGTAGGCAAAAATTTACTGCTTTTTAATTCATTTCAGGAATTAAAATATACAATTATACTTTCAAATAATTGGCAGGATATTTTAAAATCATGTGGAAAATAATTTTATTTTGGAATCTAGAACAGTGATGATCAACTATAAATAAGTGGAAACTGCTGTAGATAGTTGAACGACAAAAAGCTCTGTAGATAAATAGATTAAAACCAATAATAGCAACTGAGCGAATATATGTATGTATGTGCAGAAATATTCAGTAGAAATACTGTTAACTAATAATAATAAATAAAATAATTTTTCTACAAAAAATTAAATATACATATTTTAATATAAACACCAAAATTACATGATCATAAATATTTGACAAATTTTGACAGATAATTTAGATTTTCTTGCAAGAAAGAGATAGCAAATAAGTTACCTCGCGAGGATACTTATTTGAATAAGTAAGTCTCCACAAATAAGTATTTCGTTTCGGAAACAGCCCTAGGCTATTTCCGAAAAGTAATACTTATTTGTGGAGACTTACTTATTCAAATAAGTATCCTCGCGAGGTAACATATTTGCTATCTCTTTCTTGCAAGAAAATCTAAATTATCTGTCAAAATTTGTCAAATATTTATGATTATGTGATTTTGGTGTTTATAATATATACACACATACATGTTTTTTGTCTAAATAAATATTTTATTTATTATTATTAGTTAACAGTATTTCTACTGAATACTTCTGCATACATATATTCGCTCAGTTGCTATTATTGGTTTAATCTATTTATCTACAGAGCTTTTAGCGTTCAACTATCTACAGCAGTTTCCACTTATTTATAGTTGATCATCACTGTTCTATATTCTAAAATAAAATGATTTTCTACATAATTTTAAAATATCCTGCCAATTACTTGAAAGTATAATTGTATATTTTAATTCATCAAATGAATTAAAAAGCAGTAAATTATTACCTACCGTTTTTTCATATAGGTTAACATAAATATTTTTTTGTTGTTTTGACATTATTGTCAAAATAAGTATGCTAAATCGATTCGGATGATTTTTCATACTTATTTAAGATGGCGGCAAATAAGTAAATAAGTTTCAGATAAGTATCGGTTTCGGAAACAGCCATATTCAAAGAATTACTGAATATTCAAAGCCTCACTTAATTAATAAATCCTAAAATTACAAATTACAAAGTATACAAATTTCCATTTCTTATTAAATTGTATGAGGACACCATTTAAATGTTTAGTCAAAGACTATTTATTAGAAGTGGATTTATACATTTTATTTTGTAAAAATTCTGTGGAGATTCCTGATGGATTTAAGATTAAAACTAGTGTTTAGAGTCACCGAAAATGCTTTGAAAAAATTTAACTTAAACTCGTATACCTATGTATATGATTTACAAAAATTGTGTACCAACTCTCTCTAAATTTTGATGGAATTTAGCAGTGGCGTACCCAGGATTTTTTTTATAAAAATTCCAAATATGTGATAAATGCATTTTATAATTTGTCTTAAGCAAATACATATCGAATGACAATCAAAACATCGCCTACGTCTTTTATAATGCGCTTTCATTTACTATAATTTATTGTTAACAATACACTGAATAAATAAATTTGAAAATTCGAAATGAAATTTTGAATTTTAATGTATTTTTAGTGGATGTACAATTAATTATTGTAAAACCGCCACAATAGCTTGTTGTCCCAGTTTTTAATTTCTTCTAATGCGTGGCCAAAACCTTTTTACTTGTGTACCTTTGTGTGTTTCGATTTAATGATTTGGACAAAGTTTTTTTTAGACTGTCACGTGTTGATGACGAGCAAAATTTTGAATTACCTACCAAAAGCACAGCATTTCGGAGTATTTTGTAAATTACAAACAATGAAAATATGCGAGTTTATTAACCCTACTTTCCGGTGCAAAATGTATCCTCATGTGCTATTTACGTAGCAGTATTTTGAATATAAAATTTTTTTGTTACAAAGTCATGCCAATTTGTGAATTTGGAATTGATTGTTTTAGGGGTGCGTGCATATGCACCGAATGAATCCCTCATAAGTATGCCCATGGATTTTATTAGATTCAGAATACCATTTTACAATTATTCACTTACCATTTTCGTTGTGAATATAGTTCGAAAGTAATCAAAATGTTTTATTAATTTTCACTTACCTTTTATAATTAATTTAATTTTATTAATAATTAAAAATATTTAATATAAATATATGTATACTTTAAAATTATGTTAGCTTTATCGAAACTAACAGTGGGAGTAATTACTTAAAAATAAATTAATGTCCGCGGCAAACAATGAAAAGCGAGTAGAAATTTTTACATCTTATCAAAACCGAGCCAACTTTTTATTATCTATCTCTTACTGATTACCACACAGTTTAAATTTAGAGTTTTATCTATTGATGTGAATGTGAGTATGACTAAATCCTAATCCTTACGAAATCCCATCATGTTTTTGTAAAGGTTTTAGCACTTGTAATATTCATCCCATTCTTTGTCGATTTGTATTACAAATTAAAAAAATAATTTAATTTCACAGCACTTGAACAACTAAAATCGGTGTCTTTTCTTTTCAAACGAAATGTATAAACAAATATTAATTTTTCTTCACGCTTGGTTCAGTATTTAAAAGATCAGTTTTAACATGCAGGCTTTACATTACTTTCTTTATCCAACATTTTTGTATTAAATCTTTTTTGTAGATAAGTATAAGCTGTCCTAAGAAATCTAACGTTTTCAAAAATCCATAGTATTTATTGTTCTGATTGTTTGGATAATCCATTACCTTTAAAATACCAAATTTTATGAATTAAACATTCTGTTTATCTTGAGTTTTACACTAAACTATTTAAAAAATAATAATTTAACAGAAAACCATCAGTATGAACGCTATATTTCGTCCTTTACGTGTGGCATGATTAACAAATGCGAAACGTCAAAATGACGCCGAGTTCTACTCGAATCAAAATGCTATGTTGACCAGTATCACCATGGCAACCACTATATTTATGAAATAAAATATCGGCATCAACGAATATAGTACATATTTGAATTTGTCTATTTGTTAAAGTCGCCATTATGTTGTATGTAACAATTTTATGTAATATTTCCGGTCTTCCGTATAATATTATTAGTTTAGTTGTGTCATATTTCACGATTATTTTTACACGCAATTTCTTTTCAAAGCTAGTTTTTTATTTGTAAAACCATATTTTAGTATGTTCCCTTTCGTATTTGGACTGATGCCAAAAATATGTATAGAGTTTAGAAAAAGTTATCGATTATGCATCAAACTTTTGACAAATAGAAAATTAAAATATTTGAATGCAAATTTGCTATTTTTATATTGACGATAAAGCACCAAAATTGAAGCATAGATATATAGTATTTTGATTATGAATTTGTTTGATCTTATGATTAATGCTGGTATATTATACCAGTTTGGTATACATATATAGGAAAAACAATTGCTTGGCCAAGCTTCTGCGCTTTCTGTTTACCAAATAACTGGATACGATTGTACTGCCGAGTTAAAATGTAGATGTTTCACGAATAAACAAATATTAAAAAAAAATTCTAGATAGGAAAAATTCAGAAATATTTTATTTTAAATTGTATCAACTGAAAATTCTCACATTTTTGGTTTCTGTAGACCCCTATTAAACATCTATTGCAGTGCATTGATAATCTGCGTATAAGGTCTCTAATAGATAACGATTTATGTGTTTGGTATTGTTATTATATATTAGCCGGTTTAATATATCCAAAAATTGGATGGTTAGCCTAGGCTCAACTAAAACGATTTGGGTGAGGAATAAAGCCAAAGATTTTCCTTCAGAAAGAGATTCTGAATAGAATGGTTGACGCAACTCTTATTATTTAAGCAGGACTAATAATTTCAACTTAACTATTATATGAATCAACTGGGTCATATTTAACCATAGCCTCACACCCAAAATTTCTCATTTCGTTGCATTTTACTGCAACCAACGCTAAATTGGTCTAACGACGAATTGCCGAACCACATTTAGTTTATTTTCCATACAAAAACATGGCGAACTATGTATTTACGATTTTTGTTGTATTTGCATTTTTAAAATATAATTAAAATTTTATATTTGAACTTAATTACAAAATATTATATATTTTTCCAATTAAACTGAATCATTCAGAATTAATTACAAAAATGTGTCACCTTTTCTATTTGGAAAAGCATAGATTCAATACAACTCTGTTGTATTAATGAGCATAGAAGTAAACTGTTAAATCAAAAAAAAAAATTTAAATAAATTACAATTTGTTTGATGGATTACGATTCAAAAATATATTCAATCACAGAAATTCTCTTCCGGTTAAATATCTGTATAATTATAGGTCATGTAAAAAATTAATTAATTCTTCGAACGAAATTAATTTAAATGTACCAGACAGAAAAGAAAAAACATTATTTGTTTCTTATAATAAATTAATGTTGGACTTTATTCGATGTGAATTTATTATTTTTATATGAATTGCATTTCACAAAACAGATTAGATATTTTTATGTCTGGGGCATGTCTGGTTTTTCTTTATCTTAATGTATTTTTTTATTTTTTATGATTTTTAAATTGGCTTTGTGTCTACTCAGGTAGGTTTAAGTATAGAATGTACATTCTCATTGAATTGGAAATAGCTATACATATGTACATAGAATGTTCGATACAAGTATTTAAATTGTATTACACATATTAAGATCAAGTTTTAGTCTGTGGTATTGCTTATTTAATTAAGGTCAAAGCATTGTCGATATGTATAATAAAACTGTATGCATGAATGGATAATAGGCACAGCTAGGCTACACACATATATAAGTACCACATAATATATTTATATATATATATAACTGAGTGTCGCATAATAATATGATCATGAATTCATTTTTCTTAAAATTTCATGCAGTTATTTTAAAAGTAGAAAGGATAATGAACTGAATAGTAAATAAGAGTAAAAATAAAACAACATTCATAATTTTTTTTTTTTTTTAAATAATAATTTACGAGTATTTTTAAAGAAAAATATTAATTATTTTGCTTTAATTTATATTTTTATTTTTAAACCGGAAGTTAACTGTAATTATCATTTGTAAAAATAATTAATCTTTAAAAATTTCCACGAATTTTGTATTTTATTTTCTAAAATATTATTTCAAATGAATTTTTTCAAAAAATTAAAAATACAAATTAATTCAGAAATATCTAAAAATAATTTTAAAAGTGCACGAGTAATTTCAATTTTGTTAGAATTCGTTCACGCCATTATTAAGAAAGTAGAAAACATTTTATTTGAGATATTAAATGTTAGAGTGCAATATTATTTAATGATGACTTATTGATTGAATAAAAAATTGTATATATCATTTGATTTACGAAATTATTTAATTTTGTTAAGTGTTTCTTTAAAAAATTAAATTTAAATTTCTCACTCAGAATCCATTCTCATATAGTAAAATAAATGTAACAAATGTTGTTATGTGGGTATCTACCTCGATTGTTGATAATGCTACTGTTCCCATGCATCATGCATGAAAACATAAAATGATATATTCATTTTCGAGGAGAAATTTTTTACATTTTTTATGAGAAACCCATACTCGCCTTACATTTCTTTTGCACATTATTGACAGGGCTTTTTCGATGATTGTTGGATCATATATAAAATGCATGATGCGATATGAACAAAATTAATTATTCCGTTCGTTTCGGTTTAGATTGTCACGACGATCTTCTCAGTTCCATTCCCTTATTTACTTTTGTCGATGATGTATTAAAACATCGAGAGCGCCTATGATTTCATCAACATGTATTGGTTGCTTAACGAATTGTTCTTCTGGGCGTGGAACAACTTGTAATTTAGACAGTTGCTGTGAGAACGATTAAGTTTGGCCTCGGAGGCAATCCTATTTAATTTTTCCGTACCCAAGTCTTTGATGGGCCATAAATCACTTTCGCGGAAGTCGACATCAAACTTTACAATCTTTCCACCATCTCGCAACCTTTCATATTAGGCAAAATGTGCAGTGCTCACGCGTTAATTTAGAACCTACACTGTTAATTTTAACATTGAAACAACCCCAAAGGAGGCCTAACATGTTACAAATATAAATAAGGCAATTAGTGGTATTGAGTGCGAAACCTTAGGGGATGCCGAACAACATTTATTATATATAAATTAGAAATTGTTTAGTAAATGTTGTTATTTTTCTGCTCCCTCAGTCAAATTGAGCTTACATGCGGGTATGAAATGCTAAATGTAATGTTACATCTAAATTATGGCAAATGGAATTTTAGAAAAAAATTAAAAATTTATTGCCAAATTTCAATCGACCAGACCAAGGACTCACATAGTAAAACACACGAGAAATTGCCTAGCAATATGATTTTTCGTGTGTTTTACTATACGAGTGCTTTGAAATATCGACTAAAAGATTAGTATAGAGAATTTTTTTTTTTCATCTATGTGCTCCCGGTTTCAGATTTTCGCACAATCTACATTTCATCACAACGCTTGTCTCCTCCTACTTCAACAAAATAATCAAACGATACATTTGAAAGGCTTCCATCTACAATATCGCCAACACTAATTTATGGATGTTACGTTTTACTGATAGTATGTTTATGTATTGTTTTGACTACTGTGTTCCCTCTTCTACTCAGGCCATACTACGGTCAGAGTGAAGAGCTTTTGAATTTTATATATGAAAATTAAGAACCACGAGCACGGGCCGCTACTTGATTGGCACATAAATATTCAATGTACAGGTTTTTTTACATTTAGGTACGCTTTCGACGTTGCTTTAGGATCGATTTTAAATTTAAAATTATTTGCTACGATAACATCAATATACTCTGTATCTAACCTGAGTAAGTCGACTGCATTTTAATTGGTGGACTGCGTTGATTATTGTTTTAACATAGCAACTTTTTTACATTTTTATAACTTTCTAATACCTTTCGGTTGCCTCCCTATCTAGTTGATTACGAGTTTATCACCAATATTAAATATTTTTCATGTTGTAGTTTCCACGGCCACCATCTTCTTAGAGTTTTACGCTACAATGTCGTAGGCGGTTGTAAGGTAAATAATAAATTTAAAAATACTGGCTGGTTTATTAAAATCTTTTGTTTGGAATATAAAAAATTATTTTAAAAATAAATTGAAACGTTTTTTACTAAATATCTTGCTAGGGGCTCATTCATAACCTGATGATATATGAAATGTCAGAAACGGCCAGAAATGAAACGCGTGATATAGTTTATTAACGTTGCGATGTAGTTTACTAAATTTCTCGGAACGCTCATCAGCTTGTTTCCATCGATATTTTTATACAAAATACAATACATCAGTATCATAATGGCTTATAATTTCAGTATTAAATTCTTGCGACCATTGTGCGATAAAACTTTCAGATAAGACTTCTTGGTTAGATTTACCCGTTGATCGGTAACATTAGGGCTGTAATAATAGACGTCTGTATTGCTTTGTTGTTTGTACTACCTGTAGTTATCTTATTTCACTCCGTTCAAGGGCGTGTTTCATCTCAATTCTTGAAATCCACCTAAATTTCTTCTCGTGGATACCTCTCAAAAAGAAAACCTCTTACTACATACAAATCCCCTATGTATTCTTGAATCGTTTGGAATTTTTTATTCACCGCACCTTCAAATGGCATCAATAATTTCATAATTTGGTTCAACATGTGACTACAGCGAGACAAAAACTTAACAAAAATTTGTTTGTTTGTTTGTTTGTGGAATCAAGTGAATAAGTGATTTAATAACATATTTGAAATTAATTTTTGTATTATTGTTAACAAAAAAAATAGTAGTAGGTTTAGATGAGTTATAGGTTAGATAATTTTGAAGCAATGTATAATTTCGGTATTATTAAGGTCTCGTATTTTGACTCCCGTTTCTCGTATTCCTACGACCAACACTAAACCATTTTAGTATAGCTTTTCCCAATTTCTCTACGATTTCTAAAAACCAGGCATAATATCATTTTTGCCACATTTAGCCAATCCATTCCATTCTTAAGAAATTTTTCTATATTATTTTAATTTTCCGTTTAAAAAACACTTCAAATTCAAAATGATTTTTTATGTCAATTTTAGTATATGATACATAAATTTTAACGTAAATTTTAACATTTATAAATTATATATACTCTTAACGTAAATTGCATGAAAACCTAGAACCAAAGATAATTTTTGCAAGTTGTAGTCAACTATAGTCTCTAAAACTGCCTTAACTTATTATTTTACGATGAAACATCTTCTTATGGTATTGTCTTTCTTAACCCTCAATTTACACTACTGTTACAATATAATATCTAGGTAGTTTCATAATACCATAGTTTCCTACATGAGGCTATATACAAACTAATTTCATTTGTCAATTATTTAATGAATGGATTTATGTATATGTGAACAGATTAATGATTTTATGTAGGTAATTAGAACAATCAAAATAAATTCGCCATTCTATTTATGAACGAAACAAAAATTTCTTGATGCCGAAAATAAACCAATTAGTATTCGGCAATTTCTGTTTCGATCAGTTTGGCGCTGCTCGCAGTAAAATGACGCGAAATGAGTATAAATAAATCTCGAAAACATAATTCAAATTAGGACTGAAACCATGGTTAACCATGACACATTTGATTTAGATTATAATTGTTCAAACTCGAAATTATTAATAATCAGCGCTAAGAAATTTAACAGGATTTACCCTGTGAATGTTGAATTAAATTTGTTTCATTTTATTATTCGGAATCCGTTTATTATTTTACCAAACACTTTAAGTTGAAAAATAATTGAAACTATAATTTCAACCAAAATTTAACTAGAAGATTATAAGCTGCATTATTTATTGATAAATGCATATTAATAATAAGGTCATTGCTGATAATAGTAATTCCTATATATTCACTTATTTATATAACTATATACATATAACCATATAACTATGTATATAGTTAAACTTTGTTGGCTGATTGCGATTATAAGATGATGATAAAGACGAGAAAGAAAATGTAATAATAAAAAAAATAAAGTTAAGTCCAGACGCAAAAAAATTGATGAGAATCAAAAAATAAATAAAATTACTCAAGTGTCATTTTAAACACTAATAAAATGAAACTGATATTACGAAATGATAAGAAGACTGCACAAATAAGAATGCATATTAATAGAAATTGCTTGGCTATGCAGATAAAACAAAATAAAATAAAAAACAAATAAAACTAAAGAAATAGAGGAAAATTAAAATTTGACAGAATCAATTTAAAAAAATTTCATAATTTCTATCTCTGCGTATGTGACATTGAAAACTGTTCCACATAATACATATGCATCTATACGTCGTGTATGTATCTAAGTAGTATTTTGGGTAGAAAATCAAAACAAAATTATTTATAAACAAATCAAAAATTTTACTTCCGGCAATTATTTAAAATCAAAAGTAGGTGAATTTAAATTTTAACGCTGAATAATTTTTTTTTTTTTTTTTAAGATTATAAGAGTTTTTGGTATACATCAAATTTTTCGCAGACTACATATTTCACGTCAACTATATTCAATTAATTAAAATAATGTACATATGTAAATAGTTTTTCACAAGTGTTTCACGATGTATCCTAAAATATTTTAATAGGCTGATTTTTTTATTTTGTTTTTTTTTTGTCTCCAATTCAAGTTTCTGTTTTGATTTTCTTCTTTGTTTTGCTTTTTGGTTTATTTTAAACTGTTGATAAAGCGTTAAATTACTTAGTCTGCATTAAAAGAATTGAAAGAATGTGTTATAACGTATAGTATTTGCCAATGTCTAGACCATAATAGACATTTGAACTTTCAATGATATAACCTCTATAGAAATTAAATCGAATGTGATAAAATTTCTTGAGTTTTCGTTTATATTTTCTAGCATGTTATGCACAGGGTGCCCTAAAATAAATGGCCGCCTCTTGCCACGACACAATCACATTTCCTCAATATAGCTGTTCTAATGAACACATCATTATTGCATTGTGATTTATTCTGATACAGTTTTCCTTTCAAATAACTCCATTAAAACGCTGACTCCTGAAATCACTAGTCTTAGCGGCCAGTTAATGTAGTCAGTTTTGAGATGACTTGGACACATTCTTCTCTTAATTTTTCCTTGTTGATTATCATTTTTCCAAGGAAACGGAGCATACAGATCATGTTGTAATACTTGTCCATTGCCATTAATAAATACTGGGTTCACGCCAAAGACACAAATTTGATAGAAGTTTTGGAGAGAAAACAAAAATAAAAAAAAAGTCAACTGTCCTAGTCCTAGGATGTTGCAACTTCACCATATTCGATATTAAAATTTTTTCAAGAACAAAATTTTACGCTATCAATTCGATAATTCGATATCTGAATTTTAAGTTGTACAGTTTTCACACATGTTATGAATATTGTGGCGATATAGGAATTTGTTTTTATTGAGATTTCGTTGGTACATGATGGTCCTTATATTTTGAACCAATACAATAGCGCTACCCCGGATGTCAAGGAGCTAGAAAAGGCATTCATAAAGTGCGTATTTATTTACTATAATTCAATATGAGTCGACTCAGCGGAAGATCGATTTTTAATAATATAAGGCGCCACTATATAGATAAAGCGATTTAATGCCAGTTTGTTTCTTAAATTTGTGAATCTGAGCTCTGTGATGGTTTTTATATAATTTTCTATTACAATAACACTTTTGACATCTGATGTCGGATAGACTAATTAGCTGAATATTGGTTTTTCTACAATAAATTGATTGATTTTGAATACAGATTTCAGACTGTTAACATAAATATATTAAATAAATATTAACTAAAAAAAGTAAATCAAATTTACTATAAGATGTTTTTATTATAATTCCAGATTCGAAGAATTAGCCATTGAACAAATCCGACAAGTGCTCGAGACAAATTTAATAAGAAATGCAGACAATTTGAATTCACAAAGGCGACTACCCGATGATATTCGTCACTATACAGCTGTTTATCCACAATGTAATCCACCAAAAACTATCAATTCAACGACATTTTTTAATTCGGGACATACTTGGAATTTATATTTCTCACCACCAGCCAGTGACAATCCATTAAATGCTATTCTACGGCTTTACAAACTACGCACAAGCGAACACATTGATGGACAATCGACGAATTGCTCACAAACTGAAGATTTAATTCGTATAACCGTCTCTTATTACATAAAACGAAGAGAAAAACGTAAACGAATGTGTAGCAGCAGAATGGTATCAAAATATTATACTGGTTGGATTGAACTAGATGTTAAATCGGCAATAAAATATTGGAACAAACCAACCCCAAATCAGACAAAAAAAAATTACGGCATTGCGATTGATGTACAAGATCAAGATGAACAAGCTTTACCAGCAAATACTTTCTTTCAAGGATATACATGCGAGGCAAATACGTGTGAGCTTTACCTGCTTGGTTTTATTCCTTATTAACATTTTAATATCATTAAAAATCCTTTATTAGGTTTCACCATATTTTAGATAGTATATCAAGATTATTATGTAAATATTTTTCATGTTTTGTGTGATTTTAATTCCCTTTATTTTATGAATTTTTAATGTGTTGATGTTTTGTTTGAATTTGATGTGTTTTTGTGTGTGTGTGTATATGTGATTTCATTAATATAAATACGTCTATATTATAAATACACACTATTAAACTATATTTAATTATTATTTCGAAACAGCCCCTGCCATACCCTGGAATATTTATCAAGAGCAAGGCCCCGACAATATGGACTCTGCCGTGCCAAAATTTCCAAGAATAGACTATGAAATTCATCAACGAGGTCATACAATATTTCCATATAATCCATCATCACTATCACCACCAAATAATTTATTTTCACATTACACAATGAATGTCTATCCAGCAGAACCTCAGGATTTTTCGACAATATCTGATGAATTATATGGCGATAGCGAAAGTCGTGAAAATTTCGATACAACATTGAATCTTAAAAATCGAAGAAAATTTAATACAAATCATCGTCGTCATCATCGCCATCATAGTCATCATCAAAGTAGCCAACAACAACCAAATTATTATACAACACAAAACTCGCAAATGAGAACATCATTGTAAAATAATATTGTTATTTATATTTATTTAAAAATAATTATTAAAACTTTAGAAAAATTGTATTTTATAAAATAATTTTTGATACCACTAAACAACAATTTAATTTATTGAAGATAACACCGACTTTATTCTTGAATCTTTCCTATTCAGGAAACTCACAAGAAATTTACAAATCGCACAACTAATAAAATATAAATCATTAAGACTTAACCTATGTTAGTTCTTAATATTATCATGCACTATTAGATTATTGTTGGTAGTGTTACTATAATTAAATAGCTAGATCTTTTAATAGATATTTTTTTGGAGACGCCATAATCTGGGCCGGATGTTGTTGTAATTTTGACTGGTACTTTTTGATTATTGGTTTATCGTACCTGATACTGTTTCGGTGTATAGAACGCGATGTACATATGGTAGTATTGCGTACATACCAAACTTTTCCGTAACATTGTTGAATGCATTCTTTGACGTTTTATAATGATGGAACCGCAAGCAGAGCCCTACAATTGAATACCATACGTTCAGATTGGTTCAAGTAACAATTTATATAATGACACCTATTGTCTAGGCTTTGATTGTTTCCCAATTAGCCAGTTCATCTTAGAATACCTTAACTTAATTTGTGAAAAATTAATCAAATGTTCTTGCAGATTTGTTGACGCTTCTGATCCGTAGGCATTGTTTCATCATTACACAGAGGCTAAATATTCTTAACGAGATTTCTTTGACACAAATTTACTACAGATGAAGGCTTATATAAAATGTGCATGTTTGATGAATGCTCCTTGTGAACTCACCAGCAATCTGATTTCGTTCAATACATTGATGCTCTGGAATCCATATACCTAACTATTAAAATCCATATCTTTCTTGCCAATGTTATTGCAATATTGCTTGGAGTAAATCACTGCAATCTACTTTAAACTCAATAGGCTCACAATTTATTATACAATTATTCATGAGGCTGACAATTTATTATACATGAACGAATATTTGATGCCCCTTATGCTTATTTTAATTATGCAATTAGATAAATTAAATGGTGGTGGAAATGCAGTGTAGAATGCTAGAATGTTTTGAGTTTCTGATTTAATCAAATCAATATATACCAAAATATGTCGCGGCCGTCCTCTAAAGCCACAATGCATTGACAATCATTTAACAAAAAATAATCAAATCCAGTTTGTGAAATTATTCATTAAATATACAATTAAATTAAAAATTGTCGTAAGAATAAAATGAGGGTTTAGTCCAATACTCGGGTAAACATATTTACTACACTAAAAAATACATTTTATCTATTTTTAACTATATCCGTAGGAATAAACGTAAATATGAACTGCAAATTAAAATCAACTTTTACCCGAATACTGGGGGTCGATTATGTAAGCATTACGAATTACGAGTTTCTCAAAATTACGACCAAACGCGATTATGTAAGACATTTCGAGATCTCGTAATTGCGACATGTTGTTGTTGTTTTACTCGTACAAGTTTTTGAGTACGACAGGCAACTCGTAATGGTTGAAATGATTATTTTTAAGGAAAATTTGTCAAAATTAACTAACCAAATAAGTTTTGAATGGATTTTAAGGATTTTTAGTAGTCATTAATATAGCATTAATTTATGAATTATTAAACATTTAGTAGTTCAATCTGTTAGTATATTTATTCCAATTTGATAAAACAGCGACACTTGTTAGTGTGGTGCTTTTGGCGAATTTATTAATTTAGTATTTTATAATATTTTGTCTTTTTTAATATAAATTATTTATTTAATAATTTAATTTAATTAATTGCGAGATTAATTTATATATTTTATATTGCAATTAAATAATAAAATAAAATTATTCTAATTTAATTTTATGGATTTTATTTGGAATTTAATTTTATTTGTTTAAATCACAAACAATTTCGATTTAAAATACAAAAATATATATAAAATATAATTTTTTTTCTATAATTTTGAAATTGCAATATAAATTACAACAAAATTGTTGTAAACAAAATAAAAACAATAACAAAATACGTGTACGAAAATGAAGCAATCGTGCAACACGTTTTATCAAAATATATTTTGGTCGTATTTGCTTACATAATCGCGTTATGTCGCAATTACGACTTCATGGATTACGAGTTCTCGTAACTCGAAAGATACATAATCGATCCCCTGGTCTAAGGCCCTACGGTAAAATAGTGAGTCATATGATCATTCATAGATAGCACTGGTAGTAACGAAACATGACTTTTCTAACGTCAAACTGTTATAATCCGAGATACACTATTGTTTTCTCAGAAACGACCGTATGAAATGATAAAATGTATGCCGCTTTGTTAAATAAAAACTGTCCACACTCATAAATAAATAGAATAGGCACTGGAAATTTCAATTCAAGCCAAAAATGGTTAAAATGTACTTATATTTGAAATTGCCTATATTTTAATACACATTTATACCGTTAGTAATCCATACGAACAAAAGATGACTATTTAGATATTTTAGCAGGCTCCTAATAGGGTAGCGTTTTAATTTGGATATCTAAGCTAATTTTGTTCAAAGATAAGTTAGACCAAAGAGGATAGAACCTTATAGAGTTCATCCCGTACAAAAAATAAAAATAATTGTTGGGCGCCGCAAATTCGTTTTTGGGTGCCCCTACTATATCTGTAGAGGAAATATGTCTTTTTGTCTTTCACTCCATTCGATTTTATATGAATGTAGAGCAGAGAGAGAATATAATCATTTATTATTCGTATTTCTACCGTTATTATTTCGCATTACAATTTTCATTTCCACACGGTCTATCGTTATATATGTACATAATCTTTGGTTAGACCCTTCTCCATCTAAACTTTTTTAGGCGTAATGTTCGAAATTTAGGTCTCAATAAAAAGGGTTTTGTTAAGAGGGTTTTAAACCTTACTATGACCAATTATTGTCGATTTTGTTTTCTAATATTTGAAAGGTTAAATAATAATATTTTAGTTTTGCCAGGATTCTTTAGTAATTCGAATTATAATTTCTTTAGTCTCAAAATTGAAAGTTTTAATTAAAAGGTAAAATTAATTTTAAAAGTTTTAATCATTTTAATCTCTCACTTTGTTAGATTTTTTCATAGTCTATGAATCTATTAAACACAAAGTTTTATTTAATAAACTGAATTCTCAATTTAAATTCTCCATTTTTGCTGGCAAATTGAAACTATCTGTCGACAAGTTCTTATTTAAGCCCGAATACGCCCAAATATATAGCAATAGTCGTTTATATCAGGACTTTATTGTTAAGTAATAATATTTCAGTGACTCATGAAGGTTTTTGTAGTATCTATTGTTTGCCAGAATCTCACGGGCTTATGTTAAATGCAAATAAATTATAATATATTATAAAACAAGAAATCTATAGAAACTACATGCTTTCGTGTTTTTTTGTTCCAAGGTTCGTTAACCTCATTTTCAAGTACTGTCAGGAATTTAGGGTTAATTTCTATTAAAACTCTTACCTGGAGCGACCACTTAATTAAGGTAATAGGGTTCTTCGGCCTAATAAAGTATTAGGCCTTAAATGACCAAGTTATTTAAAAAGCGAATGTTTTTATAGAATCTTCTTCCACATTTCTTTTACGGTGATGTAGTTTTTTCCAGCTTTACTCACTTTTTGAGGTAGTCTATATTTTCATATTGAAGTAGCGTTTAAGAGTGGCATAATTGTTGTAAATGATCAAATAAAATACGCTGATTTATTTATATATTTTTATATACTATACATATATGATCAAATTAATACTTAAGAAATTTTTTACTGCATATTTGATGTTTTATTGATGATGAACAGTTTTATTGATAAACACGTTGAAATTATATTTGTTGCATACGCTAGACACATTATACATTTATAAGAGGAACATTCATATAAATACACAAATCTAAATTAATATTTGAATTTTCACAAATAAAATTATAATTTAGCCTTAATTGGAAGAACATCTTGCCACCATGAAGCTCGTTCCATTGCACCAGGGTTTGTCATAAACTCATGTTGTATATTTTCATATAAACGACCATTCGATTGTGCTATAACCGAGTTTAAAACAAAATCTGGAGGTGCTAATGAATCTGCGACAGTTACCGCATTAGTTTTTAAATCAGCACAATGCCTTAATAATTCATTTCGTACAAAATTGGCGAATTCTGTACCAATTGCAAAACCCCCTAGATAAAACGTCGTCATATGTTTATCTAGGCACCAAAGTCCGTAAATCATGAAAATTGTTTTCAAAATTGGTTTTAGCTCAGGATCGGGATCAGATTTTAAACATTTTAATTTATAGCTTCCAAATGCTGTGTATTCCGCATAGGCTCTTGTAACATCTCTTGCTTTATACACTTGTGAATCATTACGAGCTTGAAATTTATCTGCTCCGTTCTTGATTGATTCTTCAATATTTTTAGCCGTCGAATGCAATAACCAACATATTAACCATTCATAGCATTCGGTAACAACTGTAATCGCAAAATAAAGATCAAAAGATAACACACATACGTAAAGGCATAATTATACTCACATTTAATACCGTCCATTTTCCGAGCGACATCAATACTTTTAAAAGTTTTTGATAATATTTCGACTTTCCGATTTAAAAATGTTGCACTTCCCACAGGGCTTTCAACTGGCCCGGTCCATTGCCTTAGTAACCAATTTGACGCCTGTTGGCCGAGTACGTTATTGTCGCCTTCATATGTGCAACTAGGATCATGATTGTTACGAAGTTCACCTAAATTTGACGCTTTTAGATAACCATGACCACCACATGCTTCACGAGCCTCTTGAATTGCGTCTCGCGCAGTCCATGTAATTAACGGTTTGGATGATGATATTATCGCATGAACTTCTGATACTAATTGGGACAATGCTTCAAATCCGTTCGAATCTGCTTGCGATTTTTCGATAATATGAAGATATTTATCCGTTAAAACATAAACAAATGTTTTAAGTACACACGCCGCGGCCAAATATGGGAATATTCGCCATTGCTGCAAAGAATACTGACTGTTAATAATTTATTTTTAAATAAATAAGCACAAATAATTTTAGACTTAAAAATTTCAACTTTAGGTAAAACTATCACATGTTTAAAAATATATTTAAAAAATAGTATATAATACTGGCTTACATGTAATTGGTATTCAATAATTGGCACTTCAGGTCCATTAATTTCTGGGCCAAATTGTTTTCGTAACGCTGCATATCGAATGGCTATAACTGCTGCATGGGCCAGTGTGTTTGATGATTCCTGCATAATTCCAACACGGCCAGCCGAAAATGATTCTAATGCTGCGCCCAATACTTTTGTTGGCTCCGTAAATACACTTTCATAAGTTCCATCAGGTGTAACATCCCCAGTTCGGTTTAATAGGTTCTCTCGTGAAATACGATAATTTGAAAATACTAAAAATCTAAAAAATTAAAAATGAAGTGTTTAAATCTAAGCTTAATAAAACAATTTTATAGTCTTCTGATTTAGTGACCTACCCATTATCTATACCGTTAAGTCCGATTTTTTCACCAATATCTCCTACAATAACACCTGGATAAGTTTGCAGTGTATTTGGATCTCTAATAGGTACCAAAAATCCATGTAGACCATGGCTTACATTATCTGGTGTATATAATATTGCAAAAACTAAAGCAATAGTTGACGTTTTCCCTAAATTACCAACCCAGCATTTTGCTGCTTCAAAATCTGGTGTATGAATTATAAACTCTTCAGTTTTTGGATCATATCGAGCTGTAGTACGAATTCTTTTTGTATTGCTACCGTGTGACACTTCAGTTATTGCCATACATGTAACAATTTCTCGTTTCCATGCTGCGGTACAATATTTCAAATGTTTTTGGGTTCCCATTGCAATTAGTGCGTTATTAAAAAGACCAACGCCCAATGCAATTTTAACCGAAAAACTAGGACACACGGAATGCATAGCTTCATTTACCGTCATATAATATCTAGTCTTAAATGAATAAAAATAAAATAAATACAAAATAAATAAACATTTATAAATATATCATCTTGTCTAAATTTGACTCACTCTATTTTTATATGGTGCTGAGTGGATTGCTTCTGGTATGAATTCGGAATTGCCTACCCGAAGCATTTGTTTGGCAGCTCGATGTTTTTGTTCATCAGCTGTTAAAGTTATCTTCGGCTTTGCAAATAATGGATCAGCCTCTAGCAATCTCCATACTTTATACTGCGAATATAATTACAAAAAAAGTATTGTTAATTTGAATTACCTATACTATGACAAATTTTTTATGTGACATCATTTCTTTATCTTGATTCCAAAAATTAATTGTTAATTAATATTGATTGTAGAACATACTATACGCACGTACACACACGATCAATCGACTTTTAAACAATTTTTGCTTATTCTTATCATTTCAATTAATTTAAAACTTTAATTCTATCATCTGAAACATTTTTAAAAATAGATACAAATACAATATCCACATAAAATAGATAAGAATGACATACGACATTTTTTTGGCAATATATCCGCAATTACTTGGAATTCAATAAGATGTTAAATGCAAGATATGATGGATTGGTAGTGTGAAAACAGATTGATGGTTTATTTAATTTGTTGTATTGTACAATTGTGTGGCGGACACCTGTTCTTAAATCTCTGAAGTTGAATCAATCATTATTCAGAATTGGCTTATTCAAACCGGAAATACCAAGATTATGCCAATTCCAAATTATATATGATATATGATGATACTTCGGTGAATAGGTTGGATTTCAAAGCGGTCGACATTTGAATGTGTAAGCTGAAATTGAGTAGAAGATTAACTAATCTGAAACTATTATGCCGTATCATTTTACAAACATCTAGATAATCCAATTATCCCTATATAATATACCTAAGATTTACGTTCGTAGACGTCAAATGACTCCAAAAACCAAACCTCAGGTTTCAGGAAACTATTCTACAACAGAATGAATGTGAGGAAGTTTAAATATCTTGGATCTCTATCATTCATGATAACAATGTGTGTCACGATATAAGGATCATCTTTTCATTACTTATAAAAATCTAAAACGAGTTGGGAGAAACCACATAATAAATTGCAAAGAATAAATTAAAAGTTTTGATTCGAAATTCAATATTGATAAAGCCAGAATAATTGATTGGCCTTGAATATGTGTACATATGTGTACATGAATGTTTAAGTTATAATCTTTGCATAATTGTGAAATAATTATAAAAATTATTTTTTTACCATTTACCTTTATTCTGAGCATGTCAGCATCAGTTAGACTAATTTTTAGTTTTTTCCAATTAAATGTAGCGTTTTCACGATATGTGTCCAATGGTCCCTTTGGAAGATTTGGAATAAACGATGTATCTACGTTATCCAATTTCATTATGTTAACTGTAAATAAATAAAAAATTGTTATCAATATTTATCTAATTGTTAACTTTAAAAGGAGATGTTTAAAAAGGTTTATTGGGCTCCTTGAGAACCCCAGGTTTCTATCTTTTGGAATTTTAGTAAAAATTAATGCCACGTGAAATAAGAAAGTCTAAAAACTTTAAGACTTCTAAATTTAGTCTAAGGTTCAAAACTTACATTGATTTAAGTTGTTTAATTTAAATTGTTTACTATAAGTTGCAATTTTAAATTAATAACTTAATGGCTTTATAATTATTTTAAAAATTGTATATGAAATTAAATCAATTATACATATAACAATTAATTATTTCCCATTTAATTACTTTTCATACCGGCTGCCCCGCGTTAAAATTGCTTAGTTCCACAAATATGAAGTTTTAACAGCAGTCTTACATTGATTTGATTCAACCATAAAACATTCTTTATTAAAAAAATAATTATTTTTCTTTAAATTATCCATTTTCAATGTATATAGGATATAGCTTACTATACATATACAAGTAAACTAACATTAATCAAGTCATATATATATATATATATATATATATATATATATATATATATATATATATATATATATATATATATATATATATATATATATATATATATATATATATATATATATATATATATATATATATATATATATATATATATATATATATATATATATATATTGTAAAATATATGGCTTTGAGGTTATGTAAGCAAATTAGTTGGCTTTATACTACTTTAAATTATACTACTACTGTTGCTTGTGGAACGTATTGCGTGCGCTTTACGGATAACTTTGCAGTGTATTTACAAATTTTGATAATTATCAGTTAAAAATTATTTATTTTATAACTACATATTTAGAATTATTTATACAAAACTTAAAATGTTTATTTTTGAAGTGCAGCCCGTTCGATATGAAAAGTACTTTAAACCGGCTATTTTGCATAAAAAAAATTAGTTTCATTAATCACTTGTTTTGTATGTCCTATATAGGCAAAAACAAACGAATTTGGGATCGACCTTACCTTATATGATATATTACCATGGCAAAATGTTAAATCAATGCAAGTTTTCATTATTTGTTTGTATATTTTGAAAGTAGGAATTTGGTTAGAAAATTTCTTGTTCACGTGGTGTGCCTAATGTAGTATAATAGCACCATCCAAAACCACTACGTTGACACCGAAGAAACTACAACTTATCTTACATCTTACCTCGAAAAAAAGTGTGGTGTGTATTTTCAACTAAAATTCTGCGTAAAATTGCAGCATCACAATTACTGACAGCACTGTTAATTCCAAATCAGTTTCAATCATAAGCTACCTGATAATAGTGCAAGCGTTTAATATAGAGAATTTTAATATTCCAATTAATACATATAATATTATATAATTTTTAGAAACAATTTGAAATTTTATCATTAAAAACGGTTTTACGCGGAAAATAAAGCGAGCACAGAAATTGAGCCGGGCAAACAGCACAGCGGTTGGACGGGGAGGTACCGAGTTCGAATCCCAATAAAGGCGGGAAGCAAAAATGATTTTTCCGATCGGTAATTAAATTGAAAACAAATATGACCCTCTGTTGGAATCTTAGTACACGCTGGCATGGAGCTATTAAGAGTGCAGATGGCCAATTAAAAGACGGATCCATAACCGTGTACAAAATAGCAGCTACTGTTCAACGATGCTTTTACAGAAGTTAAAGAAAAAAGCTTACATGCATAGTTTGTGCATAAAGATTTTCCAGTTATTACAGATATTAAATTATTCTACTGTCTAAATTATATTTTGTCAGCATAAAGGCAATCAAAAATTCAAGTTTGGAAAATAAAGTTGTGTAAAAGATTAACGATAATAAAATTAGGTTTATTTAAAAGAATCTGGTTGAATGTTTCATAAGATTAATAAAATTAAAATTGTGCAATTATGAAATCACTAATATTTGGTTTTTCGTTCTGGAATTGTTTGCCTCTCTTTTTAAATGTTATTTGAACCTAACGTCTTGTATATTCCCAAGAATATCATCGTGTCGAATATAATGGTTTTACAACTTAAGATTAATGAGCCATGGGAATTCCGTATACGTTCTCATACACGCTAGTGATTTACCATTCTCCTAAACTGTCGATGTTGGATGAACGGCACTACAGTTGTTCCCATTTTTCTTTATATCATCAGGCTGAACGCACTGAGTTGCGCGACTTGAACAAAACATTTGTGCTGGTTTTGGTACAAGGTATAATATATACAATTTTATAGTTGTGAAACGATTTAAATCAGTTCAATTTGTTTGTGCTCACGTTTATTTTAATGATTGTACTTTGAATATATATTAAAATTAATTACAAACTAATTATAATATATCTACTCTACATAAATTAAATATTTATGTATAGTAGATATATTATAATAAGTTTTATACGGCATTGCACACAGTTTCTGAATTAAAAAACAAAATAA
Source organism: Tipula unca (assembly GCA_951394425.1). Taxonomy (NCBI): domain Eukaryota; kingdom Metazoa; phylum Arthropoda; class Insecta; order Diptera; family Tipulidae; genus Tipula; species Tipula unca. The sequence goes on from OX596382.1 coordinate 95,073,336, forward strand.
AAATGCATACTAATAAAATGTATAGGCCAATATTATCGATCTAGCGAGTTCTATTTGGAATGGGCCTAATTGATGATCTTGATAAGCGCAAAATATTTGTTTGAGTATAAAGAAATTTCAGATACAGAGCTATTAGCCTGGATAAAATAGATAACTGATGCAAATTTTGCTACATTTACATAAAATTCTCTATCGAAAACTTATAAAAAAAATATTAAATTTTGTTTTAGAATCGTCAAAGTGAGCCCAGCCCGTTAAAGCGATATATCCAATACCTTATAAATAAAATGCAAAAATTTTTGGTTTCTTTTGGTAACATTTAAATAAGTATTAATTAATTAATATAATTAGCTTTTTATGACACAACAGTTGAATTATCTGTGTATAAAATGACTTAATGTACATTCAAAATATTCACTCGCTATATGAATGATAGCTCAAAAGTTATGAGCCGATGACAAACTGAACATAAATATTCAGGGATATTGAACAACGAAGTGACATGGGTTCCATTTCACATCTTATACATGGAACCCTAATTAACGGGGCTGAAATGGATTCAACCACTGTGTTTAAACGTAGAATTAGGTATTATTAGGTATTTCTTTCTTTCCGATTCTATAATAAGATCGTGCCAACAAACATTAGAAAAATATGAACGAGAGATGGAAATGAGAACGGTTGAACGTTGAATGATGGATTGAACACGATTTGCATATTGAACATTTTACTAAGATCAATGCGATAACCTTTGTTAAGTTTGTGTTTCAATTATTACAATTTTAATTATAAATTTTATTATGTATCTACATATAATTTGTGATTGTTTAAAACTGATTTTGGAGACTGCTAAAAATGATTTTGTGTTTACCAGTAACTTGTCTGCTGTATCGAAACAATATAGACATAGTTCTACGTTAAAATATGCTTAGTCAGTATGAAAAAATGAAATCTCTGACGAGCACAAAGACCGGGTTTTGTTTTTTTTAAATTACGAATATTATCTATCATTTATTTGGTTTTGGACTCATTAATCTGGAGTCCAACAGAAGCTGAAAACTCCACAAGCGGATCAAGTATTTCCTTCGCTCCGTTGCTATTCATTCCAATCACGGGATGTTGCGCTGAGGTGTTTCAGTTTTACGAAAGATGTACTACAACATGACATTGAAGAGTATCGACGTCAGAGCATCTCCCTGCCGAACAGCCGAGTTTACTGCAAAAATTGTCGATAGCCTGTCCTCAACTTTAACACGCAGCAATGAGACTGCGTAACTGTCATTCTACATAGTCATACCAATTTTGTTGGCATTCCTAGGTATTCTAGGGCAGACACAAACTCGGTTGATCGAGTATAAGCCTGCCAGAAATCCAAGAACACCTGATGAACGGGGATGGATGTCTCATAATATTTTGATAGAATCATGCAGCGATAAGACCTGATCAGTGACTGATCGATTCGGACGAAATCCTCCTTGATAGTCACTAACCAAGCCCTAAGCTAGAGGGGTGATTCTATCCAATATAATGTAGGACAGTAACTTGTATGCTGTGCAAAGGAGAGCTATATCGCGATAATTCTCACACTTCAACCGGTCTCCCTTCTTGAAGATGGGTCACATCGCGGCCACTTTCCATTCATCAGACATTACTTCGGTTCACCATACTAATCGAATAAGGTCGAAAAGACAGCTCCATAAAGTATCCCCTCCGAATATCAAGAGCTCCGAATTAATGCAGTCGACCCCAAGTGAGCGGTTTTGTTTACATTTCTGCATGGCCTTAGTGAATTCCTCATGGGATGGATCCTCAGTGCAAATCTCCGCAGTCTGTATTTGAGGTGGCTCAACAACAGGCTGTGACGCATGATGAACAGCAAGCAGGCCGGTAAAGTGTCCACTCCATGCGTTAAGTACTGCGTCGATGTTGACACAGAGGTTTCCATCCTGGTCCCGAATGGCGGTTGACGGAGGCCTGAAAGTATGGTGCAATCCAGTAATTCCTTTAAAGAAATTACGCAAATTGCGCTCATCGCTAAGTTGTTGTACTTTAAGAACCTCGGCCTTCCACCATTATCGCTTCTTCCGTCTACAAATCCGCCTAGCTGTCCTCGTAGCAAGAGCAGCCATGTTTTTCCTTGCGATTGTGAGACGTTGTTGCACTTCACTATGGGCTACATTTGTAACTGCAAGACGACACTCGTCAGCAAACCAATCATTATTAGGTCTGACTTTCACTATACCTAAAGTCTATTGACCAGCACTGACAACCGAAGTTATCAGTACCTCCCAGACACAGTTCACGCAGTCAGACTTTCTATTAACTTCCTCAATTTTGTCGCTGACGAGATCCTGATATAGTTTCTTTTGACCTTCACAGTTGAAACGTGCCATAGATACCATCAGATCGTCCAAGTCATTGTAAAATGAGTCTTTATCTTGGGGTTGGCTGACTTCTGTAGGCGCATGTACGACAAATTATCTTATACACAATCGGTTATTGACAGTAAAATCAGTAAACGTTTTAAGTTACTTGGCTTATTGACTGCTTGGAAATCCAATACAGTATTCTTCCAAAACTAGCGGCCCAAGAAGAAATTCAGAAATTCAGCTCGAAGATTTCCGAGGTCAACTATAGAGCAACGTATAGCCCTGAGACACATGGTCTCCACTTTTAGGCCAGCGAGTTTCTTGAAGAGCAACGAGTTCCAGCCGATACTATTTCATGCACATGATTAGGCCTTCAAACACTCCTGGTTTTCTAATTGACTGCACGCTCCACGTGCCGATCCTAAATCTCGTGTCCGGGTACTTGAGCGGGGTTTCCGATGTTTTTTGGCGGTATACGATTTTATTTTTATTGACTTTATAAACAGATTGTTTTTACCGATGCGAATCGTCAGCCCAGCGATCCAACCGTTTAATCGCCTGCTACGACAAGCAAAGGATACTGCGTTGGTATTCTTTGAAAACATGTTCGGCACTTCAGATTTACGAGACATGTGAGTGCTCCCCCAACCACAGGGGCCACACTAAATAGAATTATTATTTTCATTATAAGTATAAGTATACTATAACAATATATGTACATGCAAGGTCACAATGAAAATATAATAACATTGACTGATAATATTCCTGCGTTGAACAATCATAATGCCACTTAAGAGCCTGAACTTCAAATGAAAAGCTTATAACATTTACTGATTTTCTTCCATCCCACAAAATCACGTACAATATCTTAAATCATTTAGAATTGCGCATTTAACATGTTTGACTAGTATATTCCTTTTCATAATTTGTTGATTACAGTGACATGTTAACGTTTAACGAGTAAGAAGAACCGGCAACACTTTCTGCGCACCGCATATAGGGAAGAGGCATTAAATTACTACCATCTATTCTCAACCACATCGTCATGTCTATATATATGTATATTTATCCGAATTGGAATTTTCGTACACCAACATCAAAACTAAGAAAAGAACATTTAATCTGGATTGAAAACGAAATGTGGATATGCTGCTTATCACGAATTCCGCAAAATAAAAACACACATCAGGCTCAGATACCACAATAAAATTAAATTTATGACACAAATATGTATTTTATAATAAACAAACCCTTTCTAATGTTCTACTTATTATATCATATGTAGTCGTCTAGCGTGTACCGTAAAGATCAAACTCTGAATACATATCTACGATTATTCTGGGAACATATCTAATCTAGCGCGTTAATCGAGCGATTAGTGTATATATTTTTACTTCTTATTTATTTACATTTTTTGTTACATTCGATAACATAGAAATTCGTTAATTTTTTACGCATGAAAAGTAAAAAAAAAACACTACTTTTAGGTCGTACGAGTACGTTTTTATGGTTTTTATATACATATGTATGTAAAGTGTATTTCTATGGAAAATCGTAAATATTTTTTAATACATATTTTATCAGTACATATATCATTTAAAATTAAATGTAATTTTATTAAATAGATAGTTGCTTCAACTTTCCACCGTTTTTAAAATTTGATTTACTAATATTTTTTTAGATGTTAGAGTTAAGAGTTTCTATTTGTATATTTACTACTATTTGTAAGTATATACTACTTAGTTTATAAATAGAAATACGCTTTACAAACCTTGAACGATTTTCGATACCGAAACATATTTAACATAATATATGTATGTATATACAAAATAACAAGATAAAAATTTGGCATTATTAAAATATATAATAAAAACCGCACTGTAATGTGTAATCGCATTATCGGCATCTCAACAACACCGTGTAACAAACCAACATAATATAATACATGCGCAAAAATTGCAATGCAACAATGTTTTTTAAACAACAATAAACAATTAAAGATTTGCGCGCCCGTTATATTTAAAATTCGGTTATCTACATAGATCTAAGCCATAGCTTTGTTTTCATTTTAAGGCTCACCAAGGTCTATATTATCCTGCTTATGAAACTAAAATTGGATAATACTTTTTGATTTAATACAAGGCGCTATATAAAATTTATAATTTAGCACTATATAAAATTAATTTAGCACAATTTAAAATTTTATGAAAAATTTTCCAGACAAATAATTTTTAAAACAATACAAATTATTTAAAATTCAACATTGAAACCGATTACCCTGAAGACAAAAGCAAAGTCACTACTTATGTCGATTGTGAAAGATGATCTAATACACTAATCACAACACTGATGATTAATTCAAAAGTAACTGGGAGTCGATTATGTATTTCTCGTATTACGAGTTACGAGAACTCGAAATCCATGAAGTCGTAATTGCGACATAACGCGATTATGTAAGCAAATAATATATAAATATTTTTTGATAAAACGTGTTGCACGATTGCTTCATTTTCATACACACATTTTGTTGTGGTTTTTATTTTGTTGTGATTTATATTGAAATTTCAAAATTATAAGCGTTCGACAGAATTGGTTGAAGTTGTTTGTGTTTTAAACAAATAAAATTAGAATAATTTTATTTTATTATTTAATTGCAATACAAAATATATAAATTAATCTCGCAATTAATCGTATACGGTATAAAAATTTAATTATTAATAATTTATATTAAAAAAGACAAAATATTATAAAATACTAAATTAATATTACCTACCTATACATTTTATGTAATAAATCAATTAAATGTTTCATATTTTTTAATAACTTCGCAAAATTATCACATTAACAAGTGTCACTGTCTTCAAAATGGAATGAATTACTAACAGATTAAACTATTAAATTTTTAAAAATTCATAAATAATCCTTTATTGACTAGTAAAAATCCTTAAAATCCATACTAAACTTATTTGGTTAGTTAATTTTGACATATTTTCCATAAAAACAATCATTTCAACCATTACAAGTTCTTTGTCGTACTCAAAAACTTGTTCGAGTAAAACAACAACAACAACATGTCGCAATTACGAGAACTCGAAATGTCTTTGGTCGTAATTTCGAGAAACTCGTAACTCGTAATGCAAGCATAATCGACCGAATTTTAACGTCCTTGAACACCTCTGATTTAGGACAATTATTTAATAATTTTTGATAAATGAGCCTATAGCCTGTGTATTCCATTATTAAAATATTACTGACAAAAAAGACAAACTAAAAATATATATTTGCTGCTTGTGTGAAAAAAAACACACCACATTGTCCGAAATATTTTATTGGCAAAAAGTTGTGTAATTGTGGTTGTCACAATAAGCTATTTTACTGATGAAAAAATACAAAGTAGACAGTTTATGGAACTATTCTACCACATCTACATAAATACAGTCTTGCGACTTGCGATAGAAAATATGTTTAGCACGCTCACGCTTTACAAATTTATAGTAAATTGAGGTCATCAACATTCAAATTATCCGAGTTATGAAAAACTCGCCGAATTATTAAAAAAAAAATTTGAAGAGTTTTTGTGGTTATGGTATCGTTTTCTAGCTGTCAAAATTTAACTATAGTCGTTTTTCTTATTCAAAAATTTTCGAGTTCGAATATAGTTCTGTGCTGGGATGTTCTACCATCACATTTTCGATAATCGATAGACATTTTTTAGTGTCTCTTTTTTCACGAACAAAATTGTATTCTATTTCTTAATCAATTCCGCAATTTCTCATAGCCTACTCGATTTTATTTCTATAAATTCATTCGATATAATATCACCAATATTTTTATTTTCGATGGCAAGTGAAAAGAGGAAAAAGAGATAGTTTGCAAATTTATTCTAACAGGCTGAGATGGCAATAGAAAAAACGTAATCGAAAAAACGCAATGGAGCACAATTTTGTTCATGAAAAAAGAGACACAAACATCTATCGAATATCGAAAATGTGATGGTAGAACATCCCAGCACTGGATAAGATGGTAGAACATCCCAGAACTGGATAAGAATTTTCTCGTTTTTTCAGTAAAATCCAAATGAACTTAATTTTTGTTATCAATAAATATGATACATTTAATGTTAAATTACATATGTATTTTAATTCAATATTATCAACATAAAATTAAATTTAACTTTATTTTTCAATGTTGTCGATAGAACAATGTTTTTTTCAAGTTCTCGATGAAATCATAGTACGCGAACTCGAAAAGAAGGGGAAATTTTAAAAGGAAATATTTTAAACAAATATTTTTGTATTATTTGACAATAACCGTTAAAAAATATTGTTAGAAGTTAACATTTATTCAAATAAATAGAACTTAAATAAAATATATTGGTTAAAATAAATTAAATTTCCCAGTATTATTCCCGATGTTAGGACTTGAAGTTCAGTTAATAAAAAAACGCTGCTTATGTATGTTTCGCTATAAAAAAAATTTGTCTTTGTCATTCTAATCCAATTTAAGATTATTTTTCTCTTTTCGTTTCTGCAGTATTTTTTACTGAATTTTTATTTTTCATAAAGCATGATTTCTATACGAAAAATTTATTGACAGTATTTTGTTTACTGAAAAAAGGAACGCAGTAAAAAAAATTGAAAATTCCATTACAGCGATAAAGACAATTAATTTTTTTAGGCTTTGTCAATATTTATCTATAATGTGTTGCCATAAAAATATGGCAAAATTTTATAGATAAATATATTGACAAGTAATTTGCAATATAACCAATAGATATCTTAAAATTAATAAATTTCTTTCAACCTTAACAAAATCTAAATTTTACTAACTTTTACACCAAGAAATGTTCGCATATAATTTTTCTATATCGCAAAACGAAATGTTAATTTACCATAAAAATGGAACCATGTGAAGGTATCCCCGTTTTGGTTTTCATCCCAGAAAAAACAAAAACGCACATCTGGCAATACTAATCTATCCCATCCCAGTGTTTTCCTTAAACAAAATTAAAGTTTGAAAATTTTCATAAATGTGTTTAATAAATTATTTCATAATTCCCAACGCAGCTTTTGATCAAATAAGTATATAAATATTAGTATATAAATATTATGTATTTAATTTATATATAATGTATATAAAACAGCTACGAATATATTATTATTAACTCCAAATAACTTCCGAGGCCGGAAATAATTCCGTATGTTTTGAGTTGCTCATAGTTGAACAAGCTCTGGAAAAATCCCCAACACCAGCCGTATGGTGCAATTTCCACAATCGACCAAACTTCCTATGGCCATATTATATGTGGCTATATGAAGGTTGGCTGATTGTGGAAATTGCACCATACGGCTGGTGTTGGGAATTTTACCAGAGCTTGCCTTTTGGCCAACTCAATTATTTCCGACCTCGGAAGTTCTTTGGAGTTAATAATAATAATATTCGTAACTATTTTATTTATATTATATATAAATTAAATACAGAATATATTTATATACATACATACTTATTTTAACAAAAGCTGGGCTGGGATATTTCATCATTTATTAAATACATTTATGAAAAATTTCACTTTTATTTTATTTAAGGCAAAAACTGGGATGGGATAGATTAGTATTGCCTGATGTACGTTTTTGTTTTTTCTGGTATCAAAAACTGGATTACTTCATGCTTTAAAAATAGCGAACTACTCAAATTACCTCAATGTGTGAGAGAAATTTCTTATCCACACACAATTGCCATGTAGATGTATTCGAATACTGCCATAATAAATGCTTGACTACCTATTTTTTCAGTAAATTATGGCAGTATTATTAACATACATGCAAGTATTACAATACATACAAGTATTCTTCCAGTATTTTTTACTGGAAATGTTTTTGATTTCTTTCACACATCAAACTAATCAGTATTTTTGTCTCATTCCGGTTTTACTAATAGTAAAATTTACATAATGTAGAAAGTAGGCTTATGAAAATTTTTTCACAAACTTGCATGAGATAATTTTACTTAGTTTAATAATTTTACTGGAACTGATAGAAAAAAAAAATTCATTACAGTGACAAGATAACGAATTCATTTATGTTAAAGCAAAGTATTATGGTTAAAATGTCCACAGCGTAACAACATAACCTAGAAATAATCATTTTATGTGGGATCGATTTTGATGTTTGGTATTATATAGATAGATAAAAACTTTCAATTTGACTCGAACAAATGGCAGAGTTCATTAAATTCGCTTGTATAAAAATTGTAGCAAAATATTTAATTATAGGAATCGTATCTACCTAATTAGTCGTCTGTTTACAAATGAAATGAATGACATTTTGCTTTAAACCGAAAGTTATATTGGTGTGAGACAGATTTACTATTTTTTACGGCAGTACAATTTTTTTATGGAAGTAGCTCCTGCTAAAACACCCAGTATTTTTTACTGAGATGATTTTTTGTTTCATTTTACACTCACTAATATTATATACGCTTTTCTTACTCTAATTTTATTTATCAGTCAAAAAATTGCATGGAATTCAAGCTTATAAATGAATACAAATTTGAGTTTTGATGGTTATTCATAACTATATCACCATTTGATTTTTCAATTGTTATAAACAACAAACAAAATGTTTCTCAGCACGAAAAATATTTAAAATCAAGTAAAATAACACTTCATCTCGAATAATAAAAAAAATGTCAAATTTATTTAGTGTTTATTTCTGGTGTTTTAAATACACATAAATAATTTACGTTGAATTGTGGAAAAATGGTTTGAAAGTATTGTAGGATAGAAGTACAAATATTTAAATTGTTTATGTTGCTATGTATATACGAGTAATTGAATAAAAATGTATCCCCAATTGTTTTCCTTTAACTCAATAATCAATTATGATTTTTGTAGCGCTGGTCTCAGATATGTCTCCTGAAATTGGCATATGGTTTCAGATGATTCCAGTTGAGATTTAGGTGTAATAATCCTCCTATACTATTAAGAATATTACACACTTACATGAATTTTAAGAATAGATGTTCTTAAATTTCTAAAAATGACCTCGATTTTTAGCACTAAGCTCAAAACAAGTCAAAGTATTAAAAACATTAATTTTTAATTTTCAAACTGCTTTTTTAATTCGCACCTCTATAACTTATTTTCATTTTTGCACAGTTCGAATTACGCATCAGTTTTGAATGAAATACCAATCACAAATGTGAAATGCCAATCACTAATTCTGAGAATTTTGAATTAATATTAAAAACATGTTATCGATTTTCGATTTCTATGTTTAAATTTTACGTATAAACTTCAGAATTCGATATTTAAGAATTTTATTATCTAGCGCAATAAGCAGCGAATAACAACTAATTTTACAGATTATAAATCTTTTAATAATTAACAGTGTTAAAGGCCATTACTGGCCCCTTACTGAATCAAGAATTTGGCTCCAACGGTTTCGATCCTGAGCTTGGTCTTCATACTGTCTAAGACAATCAGAAGAGGCCAAGTCGTTCTCTACATCGTGGAGCCATCGTCGCCTGCAACGACCTCTGCGCCTACCATATGGTGGCTCTCCTTTCAGAGATCGCTGCACAATTCGTTCCGGATCAGCACGCAGAACGTGACCGAGCCAGCGCACTCGCTGGGATCTAACTTCATGTACAATATCGGGGATCTTCATCAGATCTCTGATCTCGAAATTGTACAGAGCTCGGTATGTACCATCTATTTCGCGTTTAGGGCCGTAAATCACACGCATGATTCTTCTCTCAAATGTTAGGAGCCATCTCTCGTACTCATCCGTCAGCGCCCAACTTTCACATCCAAACATAACAACGGGCCTGATCAACGCTTTGTAAAGCTTCAGCTTCACGGCACTTGATAAGTGTTTAGATTTTAGCAGTGGCCTTAGAGGATACAAAGAACGACTGCCAGCTGCCAGCCGCACTTTAATATCCTCACCCACACTGTTATCGTGAGTGATAAGAGAGCCCAAATATTTTAACCTCCTCACTCCCTCAAACGTGTGGTGGCCACTACTAAAATCTGGAGTGCCATTGTCTCTAAAACCAGACATCAGGTATTTCGTTTTGGACTCATTGATCTGGAGTCCAACTGAAGCTGAAAACTCTACAAGCGGATCAAGTATTTCTTTCACTCCGTTGCTATTCAGTCCAATCACGCATATGTCATCTGCATATGCAAGCACTTGATTGGACTGGCGATATAAGATGTTGCGCTGAGGTGTTTCAGTTTTACGAAAGATATACTCCAACATGAGATTAAAGAGTATCGGGGACAGAGCATCTCCCTGCCGAACACCCGAGTTAACTGCAAAAATTTTCGATAGCCTGTTCTCAACCTTAACACAGCATTGAGACTGCGTCACTGTCATCCTACACAGTCGTACCAATTTTGTTGGCATTCCTAGGTATTCCAGGGCAGACCACAAACTCTCTCGATTGATCGAGTCGTAGGCCTGCCGGAAATCCAGGAACACCTGATGTACGGAGATGGATGTCTCATAATATTTAGATAGAATCATCCGCAGCGAAAAGACCTGATCAGTGACTGACCGATTCGGACGAAATCCTCCTTGATAGTCATCAACCAAGCCCTCCGCCAGAGGAGTGATTCTATCCAATACAATGTATGACAGTAACTTGTATGATGTGCAAAGGAGAGCTATACCGCGATAATTCTCACACTTCAAGCGGTCTCCCTTCTTGAAGATGGTGCACATCGCGGCCACTTTCCATTCGTCAGGCATAACTTCGGTTCGCCATACTAATCGAATAAGGTCGAAAAGACAGTTCCACAAAGTATCCCCTCCGAATATCAAAAGCTCCGAATTAATGCAGTCCACTCCAGGTGAGCGGTTTCGTTTCAATCGCTGCATGGCCTTAGTGGATTCCTCATGGGATGGATCCTCAGTGCAAATTTCCGCAGTCTGTCTTAGAGGTGGCTCAACAACAGTCTGTGACGCATGATGAACATCAAGCAGCTCTGTAAAGTGTCCACTCCATGCGTCAAGTATTGCGTCGATGTTGACACAGACGTTTCCATCCCGGTCCCGAATGGCGGTTGACGAAGGCCTGAAAGTATGGTGCAATCCAGTAATTCGTTTAAAGAAATTACGTGAACTGCGCTCATTGCTGAGTTGTTGTACTTTCAGAACCTCGGCCTTCCACCATTCTCGCTTCTTCCGTCTACAAATCCGCTTAGCTGCCCTTCTCGCCAGAGCAGCCTTGTTTTTCCTCGCGATTGTGAGACGTTGTTGCACTTCACTATGGGCTATATTTTGTTGATCAACTGCAAGACGACACTCGTCTTCAAACCAATCATTCTTGGGTCTGACTTTCACTATACCTAAAGTCTGTTGAGCAGCACTGACAACCGAAGTTTTCAGTACCTCCCAGACAGAGTTCACGCAGTCAGACTGGTAATTGGCTCCTTCAATGTTGTCGCTGACAAGATCCTGATATCGTTTCTTGTGATCGTCATTTACCAGACTTTCACAGTCGAAACGTACCATGCGGTTCGCTGTGTTCCCAGACTTGTACGAAAACTTCCATCGTAGCTTTGCAGCGATAAATCTTTTAAAGTTACTTTTTTCTGAATTTTGAGTTCAACAGAAATTGTACAGATTTTCGATTTTGTATTCTTTTATTTTGTTAAATTTCGATATACATATGCAATATGAAAGTAACTATAAAATTGAAACTCAAAATTTTGAAAATCTGAGAATATTTAATTTATCACGATTTTAAAACTAAATTTTACTATACTGAGTTTGAATTATTGAATATAGCAAATACATATGTACTTTTAAAAATATTCAAGCTTTAGAAAATTCGATTTTAACGATATTCAACTTTTTAGAGCTTTTGGACATTTCCAAATACCAACAATTTTTAAAATTAAAATTGAAAAGCGATTCTGTTATTTTGGAGATCTTATTTATACACACAAAGTTCAGAATTTGAAATCTTTGGGCGAATTTTGGAAGTTATAAATCGATATTTAAATACTACATAATTCTAAATGTAAAGTAGATTCCAACAAAATTTAAGATATTTTGTTTTTTCAATTTATTAAAATTAAGAGCATTTTAAATTTTGTAATCTAATTTTATGAAACCGAATTTTACAATTATTCTAAATTTTAATTAACGGAATTTTGAAAATTTTAATTTTCTCAAACTTCGACATAAGTTTGTAAATTTTTAATCCGAATCAATATTTACGGCTTACAAGCGTTAATCAACAATCGATAATCGAAATTTTGAAATATTGATGTTTTGAAAAATTCAAAATTCAAGACAATGTTACAATTCTGAATAGCTACATGTGATAGCCAACATTCGTAAACATATATGCATTACTGACCCGATGGCGTACGTAATGTTATATCGTATACATAGTAGTGTGTTTTAGATATTAATTTTGAGAATTTTTTCCAAATTTAGGTAACCTCCACTTCTTCATGATAACATTTGGATCATAGAAAAAATAAATATAGCTATTCGTAAAGAAAATTACGATAACGAATTAGTTATGGTTGGTGGTTTTAATGCACACCATATAAAAATATGATCGAATCGAAATAAAACGCAAATGTTGATTGTCGCTCCGCATGACCTCAATCGATTTGTTTGTAATGTGTGACTTAATGTCATGTATCGAGTAAATGAACATTTTATTTAACTTTAAATTAATTATCAATTTAATAATCAAAGATATATGCATATCAGAATAAATATCTGTTTTACAAATTACTAATGTCACATATTTAGTTCCATAAAATAATAATTTTTAATTTTTTTTAACTATAATATTTAATAAATGTGGCATGGTTAACTATGGTTTCACACCTAATTTGGAGATTTAATGGTTTCACACCTAGCTTTTGGAAACAGATATTTTTCTCATTTCGCTGGATTTTACAGATACTTTACGAACAACAACAAATTGATTTAAAGAGGAATTGCCGAATATGTACTAAGTATTGTAATTAGTTTATTTTCTACAAGAAGAAATTATTTCGCGAATAAATAATGTGGCGAATATATTTACAAGTTTTGTTGTATTTCTATTTAGAATACAAAATATTAATTGGATTTAATTACATTTTTTTTTAACATTACAATTTTTAATTAAAATTAACCATTAACCTTTTTACAGTTAATTACTGTTTTGATAACATACAAATTATAAATAACAAACAACGGAATAAAATCAACAACTAAATCAAAATTCACAATGCACTTGTTTTTAAAATGAACGATTTTATTGCGAGACCATACTTTTTTAAATCGTTTATATGTACGAGCAATTCTCTTTTCATTTTATGGAAAAAAATTAATTTTTAATACTAAATTTTGTGCAAGCAATGCTGCGGTCGAACGAAAATTTGTTTAAATTGGGAAATATAAATAAAAAAGGAACGCACTAATATAGTAAAACCCAAAAGAATGTTGATATACAATTGTAAGTATACACCGAAATGTACTTCTAAAAATGACTTCTAAAAGATTTTCCTAAGGACTTTTTCCTTAATATTTTTTCTATAATAAATCTAACTTCTATTGTAAAAATAATAATAATTTATAACATTTACACCCATTTCAAGTAATCATATCGAAAGCTATAGCGCATTTCCGAAAAATTCCAAAATCCTAATTTATTTCTAAAACATTTTCCTATAAGGTCTAAAAAATATAATATACCTTCCAAAACAAGAATAAATTACTTACTTGGAATGACCTTCGATTCACCTCCAATTTTTCCAACACTCATTTGGAAGACTAACCGTTCAGATTTCGAGTGAAAATAATAAATTTAACACAAAAATATTCTCTATATAAAAAATTGGCGGTCAAATATAGTTGTATATAATATATGTACATAAATATATTAACGTGTTTAAAGTAAATTAAATTATGAGAAATTTATGAACACATGCAATTTTTACTAAACCTTTTTCACCAAAAGATTATTTAAACATACATACACATTTAAAGCAGAATTATCACCAAAAATTGAAAAATATTTTATTCAAATTCATGAATCATATATTACATAAATAACAAAATACATTAGTTTTATTACTGATTGTAGTACCCCAGAAAGAATAAATTAAAATTATTTTAAGTATAGCATCGAAATGTGTTCAAGCGGGCTCTTGCTAATTTTAATTTCAAAAACGAGATTCAAATTTTTAACAATAATTTACTTCATGAACCACCTTTTGTAGCTATTTGTGTCATTCACACAATCTCATCTGTTGCAGATATATATAACAATGAATCGAATGGTATCGTACTAGAATCTGGACTATAAGATTCACAAGATGCTATAATATTTTCAGAATCGGGACTAATAAACCCAATTTGTACAATAATAAAGTTAATCTTATAAAACTAATAATGACATATGCCATAAACGATTTCTATAACAACAGCCTATAATCGATTTTATAAAACATTTAACAACATGCAAACCTTTCGTCCAGTGACGAACAACTTGTTCAATACATAAATGGAATGGATCGTACCTGCGGAAATCTTTAAAATGTTGAAACTCAGAAACTTAAACGTTATTCAGTAAAAAAACTGCAGTGTACTATGACTTGCTAGTTAAAACGATTATTTTGTAATTATGAATAACTTGTAACCCTCCTACGTTTGTATTCAGTTTATTTAAGAAATTTTCAAAATGTTCGTGCAAAACAAATTGGTCCTATAACAATTGGATGTATGTATGTATTTTATAGGTGGGAAGCCAAGCCAGGGCGAATTATTGCGCCCTACGTGAAAGTAAGTATGCATTATCCCAATCATTAAATACCGACTTAACTTTATTGAAAATTTTGTATGGTGAAATTAATTAATTTTCAATAAGAATTAAATTCGTGACAACAATTTTTTTTAAAAGATTTAAATTCACGAAGAATAAATTATTTGTATTTAGTTTTCAAATGAATTAACTCCGCCGATAAAACCTTTGTGAGAAAGGTGACAACGTATACTCTTATTCTATGTTGAAAAAACTGTTATAACAATTAAACTATGTTTAATGATTAGAATTTTAGAATATTATATTCATTTGAAAGCTTATACAGTTTTCTTTCAAACAAACTATATATCTATTGCCATAATCCGAAAATTAATTTCTTATTGACAAAAACAATTTCTAAATTCTTCAAAAGTAAAATCTGGAATTTCGAATGATCTAAATTAGTCAAACAATGTTGGTTGTCTTTAAAATAACATTTCATATCAAGCAAAACTAAAAACTATATTCTGAAATGTAAAAAAACTAAAGCAAGGAGAGTTAAACAGATCACTTAAGCAAAAAAGATAACGAGAGTGCGTAGTGTGAAATGTTTGATAAAAAATTAAGTTCATTTCCCTAATTTTCATTCTATCTTTTCATTCATCCTGAGAAAAACGGTTTCGTCTAACTCTGGAAAATAGCCCATTGTTTGACTAATACTTTCCATTTTCATCTGTAGTAATGGATCCAAGTTCGTTAATATTCAAAAATTCAATGTCACAAGTCCCTCAACAAGACAACAATCGTGATAGATGCGCGAACCACTTTTTCATATTATAATTGTGAGCGTACAGAGTTTAAAATCGTTTATCGAGAAATAACTAGCCAATATCGCTGATGCAAATACATTCAAACATGTTTTAACGACAGCACGGAATTCGCTTGTTGCGATAAATGCTATTCAGATGGCTCTAAACCGTTAACTACGAATCGTGTCTAGTTGAATTTTTAACAGTAGCCACCAAAGTGACTACATATAGGTTAACAATTTTTAACATTTCTAATATTTCTAAGTATATTACGTTTGCGTGTATGCACTACTTACCTATTTCTATAATTTTATATATGTATATACATTTTGTCTCTATACGATAAATGAAATGCAAAACTAGCCATTATTAAGTATCATAATATGTACTATTATAGGCTTTACATTACTGTGTCAGAACAATAAGAAAGAAGTTCATCAAAAAATGCTTATTTGAGCATGATTTTTACATGATAATGCTAATTAATTTTAAATATTTTTATGAACAACATGAAGATAATGTGTCTATATACGGAAAATAATCAATCAACAAATTATTGATCAACGACCAAAACCTCGTCTTAACAAAGAATTTTACTTGCGTGTTGTATACATACCTCAAATTAAACCATTCAATGTGGAAAAATTGGAGTGTTGGAAAGTTTAAACACTGAGTTGTGGCCTGTGTATAATATCAATAATTATTGGATGCCATTAAATAGCAATCAACCTTAAAGGTGAGTTCCCGCGGTCAGATATTTACCCGTGCTGTTTACATCCGACCAAAAGATAAAAATATTTTAACTTGAAAGAGGGGAAATGGATGAATTTTTTTGTTTATGGATGAATTATCTTGGGGATTTTATTGGTTTAGAGCTCGGATGTAAATAGCTGGGTATACTTATATCCCTCTTCGCGAACTCACCTTACAGAAAAATGGTTATTTGTAATAAATAACTCTTCTTCTACTGCAATATATTTGTAACAAAATATTGAAATTATTACAATGTTATGTTTATGGTCCTGTCATAATTTTAATTAGGTATTCTTTTAACTACGGTTTAAAACTATGTAAATCGAATTATAGAATAATTTTTTATGAAACAATTTTATAATCTTATAATTAATAACTAACGCATATTCAATACCGATATTATCTATCATCGATAAGTAGAATGGTTGTTTATTTAACATTCATCAACATTGCGTATGTTTGATAATTTTCTGATAAATGTTATATTGGTCAATAATGCAATCAGATCAAATACAGTTGAGCATAAAAACTAATTAAAAATTATTTTTAAGAGAACAGTCTGATACATTAAGGTACATTATATCTAGTTGATAATATTCATTTTTTAGGACATGCCTGATTGCCTGTATACATAGCACATATCCATACAATAGAAAATTTAATATATTCAAAGAATATTCTATTATTTTATGTACATGATTGCCTGGTTTGAAAATGTGTTAACTTTGCAACTTAAAACTTGTAATGTTCTAATTGTTAATAACATTTCGTTAATATCCAAAAGAAAATTTGGAAAAACCAATTGTTGAATGACGGCCATTTGAATCAAACACTTTTACAATCACAAAAACAATGGAAAAATGAGTTTCGTGCCATAATAAAGCATTCTTATTTGAATAAGGTAACAACCGCGATCAATCCCGACTAAGATGAAATTCACGAGGACCCTGCGCCATGATTGAAACGCGCTCCAGACGCCCATAAGAGAAAATAATTACAAACATTTAATATGAGACAGCTGGTATATTTATGAGTCGATTCGGGGCCAAAATTTCATTGAATGAATTATGTAACCACATAAGGATGCAGCACTCAAAGGAATAACTTTTACCAAACTTTACAAACTACGCTCGTATATCGATGTTACGAATACATTGAACGGCTAACGTAGCTAAATAAATAAATTTGTAAGCAGAATATAATCTAAGTAAATATAACATCGACTTACTCCAATGATCCTTTTACATATTTAATTTACAAGATACGGCAATAGATTTGCCGATATTAACAAATGTGTACACATATTACAATTTATTTTTTATTGATAACCATTCAATAAAAGCTAGTAACGTTTTGATAATATTGACTATCCAACTGTATTTTATAGTACAATGAAAATGAATTATGATTGGACTTACAAATTTCGCTTGGCAAAAAAAAACAAAACCCAATATATTTACCTTAAATTGCCCCTATTTTTAACTAAATATACTAAATACTTAGACGTCTTTGAAAAACGTTCATTTAAATTAGTAGCCATGTGAGGAGTCGATTGTGTGGTTACTCTCCCCCCCCCCCCCCCCCCCCGCCATACTCGTATCGTAGGAATGAAATAAACAATTTAAAATAAATCATTTAGACACAAAACTACATGTAAGACAACTCGATAGAAAAATTGGAAGTAGCCGAGAATGATATATAATATGATGTTTTAACTGAACAATACTCTGCCCTTTACGATATGGCTGGTTCAACCTGATGTTTAGGGTTTTGTGTTCTTCTATATAGAACCATCAGTCGCTAATGATTCTTGTTAAAAGCGATATCGATACTATAGTTGAATCAGATAACTACTTGTCGAGCCCCTACAACTATATGTTTAACAACCAAGTGCAATTTCACAATCTGGAAAGCAGAACAGAAAGGCCTTTAAACGATAAGATAAATGTAAGACATTCTTTGACACTGCGAACATCATTTGACAACGCCCTCATTGAATCCATATCTTCTAAACTCATGTCCTATATTATCATACGGATAATAAGCACTGCGATTAGTGCTGCTTACTACGACTACTATGACTCCTAGACTTAAAATCCAGCAAAAGGCGAGAATGGACGCGCACGTGCGGCATATCCAAAATAACTGCGAACATACAGAAAAAACAATGAACATACAGAAATAACAAAATAAACTTAAATTGTTTCTCAATAGATTATTTATAGATACTGGAGCTGGAGTCCCTGATTTTCCAAGTTGAAGTTATTGCGAAGAAAAATTATAAAACTGGTAGCAGACCCTGACATCTCAGAAAACACCGGGATAGAACTAGTGTTTCAGAGAAGCACACCGTATGTGAGTGTGGGCTTCATGCTCGGAGAATATTAATCTCTTCGGGATAATGAGCTTACCAGAAAACGAAAGATCGAATGGGATGATTCTATCAATAGAATACTGCAAGGTACATTCATCATTCACGTTTAACATTTATTGTAAAAAAACTTACTTACCCGCAAAAATATGAAAACTTATTATTGGTTACTAATTTTTATCGGAACAAATGAATTATATTTTTCAAAAACAACATTTCTCTAGTTTGTAATCAGAGATTATAGATAGAACTAAAGGGAGTTTTCATAAATTTGTCAGGTTAAAAAAAATGTATCGCAGTGCTCGCGCCTATATCTTGGTATAGTATTGATACAATACTTCTAAGTACAAGTTAATAGCGCAACAGGAAATACAGAACCGCATGCAAATACATATTTTTACAAATGAATTAACGTTGATACATTTATATATCTAAGTATTATTTACATATTATATTATTATAGTAAATAGATATATGTAATATTATGTACTGTACATTTTATATGTAGTAAATTTTTAATTATCATTGACATACAACTAATTTACAATATTATGTATGTATGTATTTGTCAAGACTAATAAATTATAGAATGTTAATAGAACCGTGATACATATTCTAATTATTATAACATATATGATAGATAATTTAGAATGGCGAAAAAGAAATATAGCGTAGCCCAACACACCTTCAAATGGCTTCGTTCGAAGGCAAAATTGGTTTACACTAACAACTACAACGAACATTCGATAAAGATTAAATTTAAAAATTTACTTAAGTCGGATGATTGAGGTATTTTTAACCACAAATACAAAATATTTTCCTCCTAAAATTTGTGTTTGTCTAATTTTTTATATGTAGTGCATGATGTCATGTGAAAAATTATACGCACGTCACCCCCGTTAAATAATTTGAAAGATAGATAGGTAAATAGAATGAGAAGGTAGTAAAATCATACCATAAATAATAGACTACATAATTTAAAACGTTAATATATACATGTACAAAAAAAAATTATTCATAGTATTCAACTCACCTTTTTATTTAAATCGATTTAAAAATTGTAAATTAATTTAATTATTTGAAAATTGATATACAAAAATAAATATTTATATGTAGTAACAATTTGAATTTTAAAACATAAAACACTTATTACAAATAAACACACACTATGCACAGGAAACAAATTAAGATTAGGTGTAAATATAATTAACTTATAGGTATTTATAAATTATACTTTGAAAAATAAAACACCGGCCGGTAATTATTTTATTACAGTATCACTTTTTACAAAAATACAAACTATTTTACTATAAAATTATACTAAAGTTAATTCAAAAAGTTTCACAAAAAATAATTGAAAATATATCGCGCAATGGAAACAACTTCAATACTAAATTATAACAAAACTGAAATTTTCCACAAAATCAACAATATGAATTCGTATATGAGCATATTTTTCTCTTATTTTTATCAAATGTCAAATCAACAGCATGGGTGGATGGATATACCCAGCAAACTTTTTATCGAGCGTACGAAAATATAATTAATATTATTTTTTGGAGATTTTCATTGATTTGTTTGGAGGATTGGAAAATCAAACAAATGGCGTTTAATATATCTCATTTTCTTTCTTGTTGAATATTCGGTTAGTTTTTAAAAAATATGTTCGTTTATTATACAAAATAGGTGAAGTAGTTTAATATTGTTCGTGATGAAAAACGTATTTTAACTGGCAATTTTAATATCCCCAAAACTGGGTATCGTACAAACCATTATTTTACTACATTTTCCAAACGAATACTATTTTGACAGCTACATCAAAACAAAACAAATTATTGTAAACAAACACTTGGGGATTTTGGGATCATATGCAGATATGCAAAGAAAACACTTAGTTAGAATTTAGTTTTTATTAAATTTTTTTCATTTCCCTTAAAATTCTGAAAAAACATAGTTACGTGTCAGTTTTATTATTAACAAAGACAAGAAACAGTTTACTTATTTGAACAAAATAGGTTCCACAAAAGTATTCGTTTGAAAAAACTGATTTAAATGCTTTTGTATAGCAAAGGTGAATATATTTGCACGCCAGTTAAACTGATCAGACTCGGCGCATCAAATTCCAAACAATCCACACTGCCAGACGCGCACATCCATACACATCAATCGTATCACGTCGTATTTTTATTTTGCTTTTTTGACATTTAAATATTTCAAACATTTTCAATCTAGTGAAAAAATAATTGCTAGAAACAATAAGAAAATTTAAAAAATTTGAAAATCGTACAAAGATACTTTTGTATAAAATGTAAGTATTTTTAGGTTATGTCCTGTATTGATGAACGAACTTTATTGACCGGGATCCAACTTCATACGATATATTTTCTTATAACTGTAATTTTTCTTTTAAAAATTTAACATTTGTTAATGTTTTTATACATAATTGTTCTATGTTTGTTCATACAATTTTACAAATGAAAAAAATAATCTAGCATTTGTTGATGTTTTTAGACAAAATTGTTAAGCATATTAATGTATATTACTATATTTAAATGACGGTCAGATGAATGTCATCGGCGTCTAATCGGGTTTTAGAGGTGTTTTTTAAAATTTGTTATATGTAGTTTATTCATAATTAAATCTCAAAGTTGATAAACCTTCGATAAAAATCATTTGTGTGTAAACCAAATTTTTCATTATTATTCCAATAATATATAAAAGATTTATGTTCAGGAAAATATTATCTAGCGGTTACTGTACGCTTTTATAAACAAAAATCGTTCTAATAAGCGAGAAAATTTAAAAACATTTTAATTCGATAAGCTAGTACTTATTCATAAATTTGTGTTGTCGATACATAATAGGCTTAGGATTCAACTAAATATCGTTTTTAAGTTTTTTTATTTTGTTTATTTTATGATCTCTACTTATTCTGGGGCTCACGGTTCTCCCGGCTATTTCACAGTTCCCTTATTTGCGTCCTTGCCTTCCGCCATTTTGTCAGCTTAAACGAGGACGCACATTCACAGGTTCGAAAAGGCTGTAAAAAGGATATAGCGGCAGAAGTGATCACTATTTGAAATAGGAATACTATATGAAGAAGATGATGGTTCCCGCGGAGGTTGTAACGGTCATCAACTTATACCGAATTACTGCTTCCCTTAAAATAAATGCATAATACCTTGTAAATATACAAATGGTGCAACGGCAAAATATTGTTCAATTTGAATAAAGGTCATGATGGTTAAGTTATGTTTTTCTCAATAAGGTAAGTACAATTATTTTCTGCTGAATATATAATGGGTTTAAAGTTGTTGCATACACTCCAAAACATGATAAACCATATTCCAATGTAAACATTCCCAATGCATGATTGGAAGATATATCATACGCAGAACAGAAACTGCACATAGATCACGAAGGAATCAAAATAGGTTTACTGAACTATAGACTGTATCTATTTGTTGATAATAATAATAATAATTCAGTATTTAAAGGCCATTGCTGGCCCCTTCCTGCGTCAACAATCTGGCTCCAACGGTTTCGATCCTTGGTCTTCATACTGTTCTAGACAATCTGAAGAAGCCAAGTCATTCTCTACACCGTGGAGCCATCGACGCTTGCAACGACTTCTGTGCCTACCATATGGTGGCTCTCCTTTCAGAGATCGCTGCACAATTCGATCTTATTTCATGCACAATATCGAGGATCTTCATCAGATCTCTGATCTCGAAATTGTACAGAACTCGGTATGTGCCATCTATTTTGCGTTTTAGGCCGTAAATCACACGCATGACTCTTCTCTCAAATGTAAGGAGCCATCTCTCGCACTCATTCGTCAGCGCCTAACTTTCACATCCAAACATAACAACGGGCCTGATCAACGCTTTGTAAAGTTTCACGGCACTTGATATAGGTATTTAGACTTTAGCAGTGGCCTTAGAGGATACAAAGTACAGCTGCCAGCCGCACTTTAACATCCTCACCCACACTGTTATCGTGAGTGATAAGAGAGCCTAAATATTTGAACCACCTCACTCCTTCAAACGTGTAGTGGCCACTACTAAAATCTGGTGTACCATAGTCCCTATAACCTGAAATCATGTATTTCGTTTTGGACTCATTGATGGAGTCCAACTGAAGCTGAAAACTCTACAAGCGGATCAAGTATTTCCTTCACTCCGTTGCTATACAGTCCAATATCGCATATGTAAGCACCTGATTGGACTGGCGATATAAGATGTTGCGCTGAGGTATTTCAGTTTTACGAAAAATGTACTTCAACATGAGCTTGAAGAGTATCGGGGACAGAGCATCTCCCTGCCAAACACCCGAGCTAACTGCAAAAATTCTTGATAGCCTGTTCTCAACTTTAACACAGCATTGACTGTGTCACTGTCATTCTACACAATCGTATCATTTTTGTTGGCATATCTAGATACTCCAGCGCAGAACACAAACTCTCTCGATTGATCGAGTCATAGGCCTGCCGGAAATCCAGTAACACCTGATGTACGGGGATGGAAGTTACTCCGCTAGGGGGGTGATTCTATCCAATATAATGTAGGACAGTAACTTATATGCTGTGGAAAGGAGAGCTATACCGCGATAATTCTCACACTTCAAGCGGTCTCCCTTCTTGAAGATGAGGCATATCGCGGCCACTTTCCATTCGTCAGGCATTACTTCGGTTTGCCATACTAATCGAATAAGGTCGAAAACACAGTTCCACAAAGTATCCCCTCCGAATTAATTCCGTCCACTCTAGGTGTGCGGTTTCGTTTTAGTCTCTGCATGGCCTTAGTGAATTCCTCATGGGATGAATCCTCAATGCAAATGTCTGTAGTCTGTATTTGAGGTGAATCAACTACAGTCTGTGACGCATGATGAACACCAAGCAGGTCGGTAAAGTGTCTATTCCATGCGTCGAGTACTGCATCGATGTTGACACAGAGGTTTCCATCCCGGTCCCGAATGGCAGTTGACGCAGGCTTGAAAGTATGGTGAAATCCAGTAATTCCTTTGAAGAAATTACGCGAACTGCGCTCATTGCTGAGTTGTACTTTCAGAACATCGGCCTTCCACCATTCTCGCTTTTTTCGTCTACAAATCCGCTTGGCCGCCCTCCTAGTAAGAGTAGCCTTGTTTTTCCTTGCGATTGTGAGACGTTGTTGCACTTCACTATGGGCTATATTTTGTTGCTCAACTGCAAGACGACACTCGGCATCAAACCAATCATACTTGGATCTGACTTTCACTATACCTAGACTGTTGAGCAGCACTGACAACCAAAGTTTCAGTGCCTCCCAGACAGAGTTCACACAGTCAGACTTTTAATTAGCTCCCTCAATGTTGTCGCTGACAAGATATCGTTTCTTTTGATTTTCATTTATCAGACCTTCACAGTCGAAACGTTCCATCCGTTTCGCTGTATTCTATTTGTTGATATTGTTCCGTGGATCTGTCAACAGTACTCGTGAGTTCAACCAAATTTGTTGTGATAAAGCCACTTGGCATTAATCCGTATTTTCCATTTAAAAGATGTCGTGGAATTATACTTTTCGTTACCCACAAGCACTTCGAATATCTTTGGAATCATAGATGTGGTTGCATAATACCTCTATAGCTCGTAACATCACTTCTCTTTGAGAGAGTTTATCACTATAAAATATGGTATCCCATCCGGATTGTCTTTACTAATGGTTGGTGTTAAAATCAAAATAGGGTTGTACAGTTTGACAATCGCGAATTTTTGGAGGCATGAATGTTTTCCGGCTTGTATACTGATTAAAAAACCTGCACAATCAGCAATTTCATTAAAGATAAACAATTTAATTTCACCTAGGTAACGTACGCATTGTTGCAGGGTTGCCTTTAATTTCGCTTTCAAAATATCATCCAGAAGTGCTGAGGATCAGATCTAGCCTTAAATACTTTTACCAATTTAACAAAAATTCGGAATTTGTTTCTATATAGTTGTAAATTCTAATTTATTTCAACGAATTAAGTTTATTTTAATGCGAAGCCGATGAAACTCCTGAAGATTCGAAAGTACATGTTATTGGTAAGGAAGTGATTGGTAATCAACCGAGAAGGCAAAGTGAAGCGTCTCCAGAAGAATGCAATCTAAGGCTGCAATTTTCTTAAATTCTGATAATTAGATTTTTACTGGTATCGTTCTAATGGATGAACAATCTATCTTAACATAGACGTACCTAAATGATAACATAATAATAACAATGTTAAAGGCCATTACTGGCCCCTTACTGAATCAACAATCTGGCTCCAACGGTTTCGATCCTGAGCTTGGTCTTCATACTGTCTTAGACAATCTGAAGAGGCCAAGTCGTTCTCTACATCGTGGGGCCATCGTCGCCTGCAACGACCTCAAATGATAACATAAAGACTCGAATTGTTTCGAAGGATATTATGAAACTATTTGATGGCATAAAGATTAGGGTTGTTTTGAAAGATGTAGTGAAACTATTTAGAAAAAGTATAGAACTCATTACAAAATGGAATTACATATTAGAAAACCTCTATCTGAAAATGTTGCAGAAGCTTTCTAAATCTATCAGGTTACAACGTAAATTTGCAATTAAACAATAATATTTTATGAAGACTTAAATTTAATATATGGTGTATGATATTGCATACAATAAGCCCAAGCGAGAAGCATGTATAAGCGGTGTTAAAGAGTTTTCAATGCCGATGAATGTTTAGAGATTTCGTGGCTTGGTTGAGTAAGTTTTCTATTTTCGATAGGTCATTGCTTATTAAGAAATTATCAAATTTCAATTTCGAAAAAGAGCACATTATTGCCTCAAATTGGAAGAAGAGATAAAAGCG
Organism: Tipula unca; assembly: GCA_951394425.1. Taxonomy (NCBI): domain Eukaryota; kingdom Metazoa; phylum Arthropoda; class Insecta; order Diptera; family Tipulidae; genus Tipula; species Tipula unca. The sequence continues at coordinate 95,099,249 of OX596382.1, forward strand.
TTCTTTGAACTAGAAGAACTAGTTCAAAGTAGGTATTAGAAATATATTCCACATAATAAGACACAAGAATAATGTTTATCTGCAGGGAGTTGTTCAGCTAGATCACTGCCTTGAATTCTTACACGCACTGCAAATGTGTGACGAATGTATCGTGAGAAGGAACCAGTTAATATCAGAAGGAAATCCCAAGAGTTTTAAGATTGGGGGCGGGATAGATTTATTAATGAAGAGAAAGAGTAGCTCCGGTTAGTGATTCCCCACGAAACGATAGATTCTGTACTGTATAAGTATCACGATTTGTTTGGACATTTAAGATGGATATGGTATGCTATGTAAGTTGAAAGAAAAATTTAAGGAACAATAATCGTCTTATAGAAAAAAACAAGTTATAGCTATGAATAGGTGTTATTCAATTTGTAATTATCACACTAAGCATCATTTTTTGTAATTTAGTTTTGCATTATCCGCATTATCATTAAAATTATTTAGATAGAGCGCTACTGGGCAAGTGTTAAATAATATACAATTTAATTGGTGTTTGTTTAATAATTATTTTAAATTTTCCGACTTGTTTCTAATATAAATGTAAAATGTAAATAAATAGTAAGAACGGTTTCTCAAAATATTTTTGTTTGAGAATGTTTCAAGGTTGATGATTCCCTTTCCTTGATGAAACGTCAGCTTTGTAAGATTGAAGGAGTGAATAACTGCACTGAATAGTTTCAATAAAGCAACAAAAAAAAAAATTGAAAAATTAAAATTGCTTTAAAAAAAAGTTATCAAATATGGTTTTTGGTTTTGATGTCCTCTCTTAGATAAGATTTTAGCTTTTAGGTAACTTTCTCCGTTATGCGGTATTCGCTGACATCCTTGAGCCAGCACTACGTTACTATATGGTCTTATAGTCTTATTTCTTCAAAAACGTCGATTACTTACTCTTTTATTACGTGAAAATTTCGATATTTCTGCGATATATAAGTTTGTTTGTTTTCACTATTATTACAGAGTTTTATTTAAAATGCTAGAAATGAAATTGACTTTCAAATGATACAAAAAATACATACTGTTTTTTCGATTACAACAAATAACATTTGGAAATTCTCAAATTAAAATTGCAATTTTAAAGCAGATTGCATTCAATACAGCATAATCTTACCTTCAAATTTCTAAAATCCTTTCTAAAAAAAAATACTTATTCAAATGAGTTTATAATTATTCTCAAAGTTTTTCAGCTTTACATTCTGATTCAGTATTATTTTATTTGGTGAACTCATTATTAGGTAAATCATTTGAGTATTTAATTTATTTGCAAATTAAAAGATGTGTTGTGTAGGCCAATCCCTTCTGAAAAATTGACATTAAATTTATAATAAAAATTTTAATATTTTATTAAAAAACTAGACAACTATTTTGGATAATTGTGAATCTAGAATTTGAAATTCTTACAGTATGGAATCCTTAAATTGGTACCAATACTTTATTAAAATATTCTATTTTCGCGAATTCATTCTCACAATGCCCTTTGTTATTTTATGAACATAATTAGTAAATCTTACTTTTTTATACTAAATTTATAATTAATTAGCAACCATCATTGATTTGTTTATAATAAATTTTTACTGTACTGTACATATTTGATATTAATTTGTAATATTTTTTTATACACAGTTTATTGCACAATTTATAGTTTGATATAATACCTTATCGTTTAAATGATCATTATATGAATACCTAATAAAAACAAATTAAATTCATTTTTATGGAATGTACATATTTTTTATGAAGTTATTATTTATGGTAAATCATGTAGTTCATACAATGTGTACAATTTTTCCGTACGGTCATAAACATGCGAGACAATTTCAATGGCAGATGGTAATATTTGAACGGCTTGTTCTATATCCAAACAAACTTTGTTTAACAAAACATCACGTGTTGGAAGAGCATACATGGCTATTGTTGCACCCTTTCTAACCAACCAGGGATGAAACTGCGCTAATGTTTTATTATATGCATTTTGGCAGACTTCACTGGTTTTGTCATCGGAATTTATTTTTGCAATATTATCAAGGAACTCTCGAATGAAATCTGAAAATAATAAATGGAACATTTAATTTATAATTCTAAAATAATAAAAAGTAATGAGATATGGACATATGTGAGAGGGGTTAATTTTATTTTGTTTGTTGTATAGGTTGATTTAATGCGCAACCGCTACGTCTATAGTAATTTATAAATGCAATCTAATGTTATAAAATGTAGTCCCAATGGTTTTGTGGCTTATTTTTAAAAAATGCCACTATTCGTTAATTTTTGTAATAATGCTTTTTTTGGTTGTTAAAATTAAACATTTGTGCTAGCTATCTAGAATGTAAATCAATCATTAAACAATGCCTAGACAGTCATGTAAATTTGCATTCACTTGAACAATATGTTTAGGAGAAAAAATTTAGTTAAACAGTTTAGTGTAAAAAATTAAAATTGAACCAAATCATTAAAAAATCTGAATTTAATTTTTTCAATATAGTTTTACAAATTCAATAGAAAGAAAGACTTAAAAGGCTATAGGCGCTTATAATTGATTGAATTAATAGTAATAAAACTAAATTAAAAGAAGACATATTTATGTATATTGCCTTGAATATTCGTGATTTTCTAGCTAAACTCAATTTAAAATTTAAACACAAATTTATCTACAAGAGTCAACCAATTGATAAATATAATATATTTATCACTGATACAATATTATTTGATGGTACGACTAAACGAGTACAATTACATATTATATACATATTTTAAAAGTATATAAAATATTATTCAACTTCTAAATAAATTATAATATGTATAATAAATTGAAAATCTTGCATTTATTATCATAACACTTGTATAAATATATTATCGAAAGTTTATAAGTACGGATAAGAAAAAATTTTAAAATTAATTTCGTACATTATCTTTTTGATAATAAACCCTTGTTTATTTAATCATTAAGCTTTAGTACGAGTATCATTGCATTATGTTTATACAACCGTCATAATAAAGTGCCATTGATTAGCTGATATTAATTGGAATCAATAATCGAGTCCATTGAAAATATCAAATCAATTTATTTGCACGAACACGTCCTATATATTTATGTTAGAGATGGGTCGAGTTTTCTTAGGTAGCTGCAAGGGTATAATTTTTTTTAAATTCAATAGATTTTGAGGCTTCGTGGACAGAGAATGTGAAAGACACTTTTTTTAAAAGAAAATGTTCTAAATTGATTAGAGCACCACAAGTTACGTGGTGAAACAACGCAATCTAATAAAAAATATTCTTAAATTCACTCCATTGGTAACATAAAGTAAACAATTCATAGTTGATTTATATTTTATATACATACTTGGTTTCATGCTACTATTATTAGTTTACACTCACCGAGGCCTCTATGCAATCTTAATAATGTCCTGCTTCCTGATACATAATCTTTCTTCTTAAACAAACCATTGTTTTTTTCATAGGTAAGCATAATTTTAAATGACAAAAAATTGTCGGAGATCTCTTGACGACGAAATTCTTCCAATATCTCAATTTTTGATTTCAAATCACTACTCACAAATCCAAATACAGAGCCCATTAACTGAAAAAACCTTCAATAAAATTATAGTCGATACAATTTGCCATGTATACAACTTTATTTATTCGTTCATACTTATATAATTCTCTATATCCCTCCAAATAATCATCGACCAAGACATCATCATCATCTTTAACACTTTTTCCAAAACGTTCTTTAACAACTCCTAGGTCGAACTTATCCAAAGACATAATTTAAATATGAAATACCACACGCCACAGAACCTAATACTTTATGTAGATCAATATTTAATTCCTTATTTTCGACTTTCTACTTAATACAAAGAGCTAAGAATACATTTGAATTTGACAGGCGCTCTTTGTTGCTGTACTTATATTGATTACTACAGCTGACTGTGACATTTATCACATACCCTATCAGCAACGTTATCACAATTAAAATTAATCTGCCCCGCAACCCTAAATTGCAAGCCCTAAAATAATCACCATTTGTCCCAATTGAATGTGTCTTTTATATCGACAAAAATGATAAACTATTGCGTATCAAGCAACCATCTTGAATAATTGTAATTTGCTCAATCAAAATCAAACCCAACACAAATCTATTAAATTAATGTGGTTCTTTCGGGTTTAAAAAAACATATTTTCGTTGTCCCGAAAGAACCCATAACCAAATTGATGGTTTTTTGTCTCCGGGTTAGTAAAGAGAGGTTAGTATTTTTATAACGAGAGAGAAATATATTATTATGACGTCTTCCAAAACCAACACAAATGTATTATACAAGCCGCGCTATACCGACACATAAACAACAATGAAGTACAAAATAGAAAACCAACAAAAACGTAGAGTACAAAATAGAATAGCAAAGTACAAAATAAAAAAGTATACAAATGCATTGTAATATAAAACGAATTATATATCTTGTTTATGTATTATAAAAACGCATTCACACTTAAATCTATTTTGTTCCTTTTTCTTGATGGTATCTGCGTACGTCGCGAAAAGCGTGGCTTGTATAATACATTTGTGTCGGTTTTGCATCTTCCGTTGATTGTTTATGTTTATATTTATGAATTGATAGATGAACACGTGTTGGTGCTAATTAAAATTCAAGAAGAAACGGCATTTTCAAAAAAACTCTAAAATGTTTGATGTATAGCAATTATGACCCGAAAGAATTCAACATTAATTTTATAGACACGTATTTTAAGAACAACAAGAGAAACACGAATGACTAGAAATGACGTTTCGCTTTGCTTACTTATGTTTATATTTTCGAATTGACGCATAATTATGTGTTGGTGGTAGTTAAAATGGAAGACAAAATGAACATCTTCATTTTTGGATGTAAGTAGAAGTACATCAAAATTGTTTTCTATTTTTTGTCCCGAAAGAACACGAGAAGTGATGTACATCAAAAAATTTATTGCTGTTTTTTTTATGTACATTTGTTTTGATTTTGCATTTTGTTGGATGTCTTTATAGCTTTCTAAACAGTATTTGTTGTTTTATTATGTTGAGTAGTTCACGAGATGTTAAATGTTTAGTGCGAGAATGCGACAACAGTAGACGAATTCGTTATAGCCGCCATTTTGACAGGTTTTAACATTTGTGAATGATTATTTCTTGATCGTGTAGGCATATCATTTACCTTATTTTGTCGGAATAGTCACGGAGTATTTGTTGCTGAAACGGTACGTCACTTGATTTGCAGAAATAACGATATGAATTTAGTTTTCATTTAAGTAGGTACTAATATGCGAATCGGCAAGAAAATCATGACGCTTAAATCAACTGCATTTCGGCCGTGAATATAAGTGTTAATCTCTCGAAAGGGATCGGTTACAACAGTTTATCAGCTACTACGAGCCCATACATCACAGAGTTCAATTTTTATCGAGATTGCATGCTGTTACGAGATAAAACACAGTCCAAACTTGTATTATGTTTTAATGCTCTATATCATAAAGATATACCTGTCGATATCGATGAGTTGTTATTACCACACTAATGGAAGATGATAGTTTTATCATAGATATAAAAGCACAATCACAAGGGGTTTCATGTACCTATATCAAGAATATACCTGTCGATATCGATGAGTTGTTATTACCACACCAATGGAAGATGATAGTTTTATCATAGATACAAAAGCACCAGCACAAGGGGTTTCATTTAGTACAACCTTTAGTGCAATAATACAGGCTGAAATTTGAATAACATTTCAAGAATATTTTGAATTTGTTTTTAACGTAAAACGTTTTATAGTTCAAAATGCGGGTGAAGTTTGTGATTTCAAACTATATCGTTGCTTACGTTTGCTCACAGTGACTCGTCCTCCTGTTTGAACAGCGAACGATGCTTGACAGGTCAGCATTACGGATTCAAGCTAAAAATCATTGAATAATCTTGCAAACTTCTAGAATAGCGGCCATGTCATAAACACCTATGATTTAGCAAACTATCATTATCTAAAACATTTAATATCTCGTGAACCACTCAACATACGATTGAGATTACTTTTAGAAAGCTGCATATAAGAATGTCCAATAAAAAATTAAAATTTCCTTTTCGGTATACTTGGTATACACAGGAGAATATACATATACGCTAAAAAATAAGGATTGAAAATTTTTGAAATCTTCCATAATGGCGCTTATTATTTCTACCTTTCGTGCCTCCTTCATTCAAGCAGAAGCAGCTAAAACCATTTAACACTCGCAAAAACAGATCACCAAATTAACTTGTCGATGCAACGTTTTACTTATTTGCTGTTCAGTATAGTTTGAACAATCTCGGACATTTACAATTCGCATTTTTTGACGGGTTTTATACTCATTTTCCATTTTTTGCCAGATTTTCAATTGGAAATATAGCGTGTGCATTTATTTTATCCAAAGTTTGTTGAGGGCAACTTGAACGATGCGTTTGAAAATAGGGCAAAAAAATAAAACAAAATGTCACTGATTTTTGCTTCGTTCGATTGCAGATTTGAGAATAAGTAGAATAAGAAAATATTTAAAAGTCAAATTTGTGCGTAACCAAGTAAAAATTTCTATATTGTTATAGTAGAAAAAACGACATAAAAATAGCATTACGTGCAACCGAATTCAAAAATAGAATATGTATAGATTTAGGCGGAAAACATATGGTCTAATAAACTACATATAGCAGAGGAAATATGAAGGAAGTATAAAACTATAATATTTTATAATATGAAGTTCTTATTGATGACCCGAATAAAACAGAGAAACCATTTAGTTTGTTCAAAAGGAAATTTTTATATTTAATAGTTTATTTTGGCGTATAGTATTTTAATCCAAAATTTATGGCAGTTTTTCTACAATATCATATAATATGCGTTTTGCTATTACCGACTGAATTTGTCTAGTGTTTTTGATAATTTCACTTGGCACCAGTTAACTTAATCGATGACAATCACAGTCTAAACTAAAATGTGATATATTGTGTTACCTACTATTTATCACTTATTTCAATCGTGTGGCGACACACAACAGATAAAAGTGTTCAAATTGTTTATAATAGGCTGACTGTCGCTCTTCATTCTGATATTTCTGCCACGAGAACAGAATTTCAATACAAAAACTATACGTGATCTCACCATATGTGAAATTATTTTAATACAGAACTTTACTCTCTTTGTCATTGGTCAATGCACATTAGCGCAGACATTTTTTTATCTTTAATATAGAGAGATAAACTGGTGAATGTTAAAATTATCGTTATTGCTAGTTCCAGTTCTGGTAAGCTTCTTTTCTTAATTTACATAATATACTATTTTAAAATATTATTCGATAATGTTTAAGACTATTTTGTTATATTAGGCGACGACTTTTCAAAAAAACCTCATTCTTAAAACACTCAACAGTTTGAGAGAAGAAGGTACTTGTGTATTTTTTATTAATTGCTTTAGATAAAATACATGAATGTATAAGAAAAAGGTTAAAAATATAAAATGTACCTTTATAATATCATTTTAGATCAAAATGATAATATCTATATTTACATTTTATATACTAAATTTTGAATTCGTTATTATTACAACCAATTAAATTATACTTTGTTTTAATTAATATTAGTAACAAATAAATATACATCTGTTATCACAGAATTAATTATATTATACATAGTTAATCCAGTTTAAAAAGTTGTTATTCGAAATTAAACTAAATATACGTAGCTGGCGATTGAAAATTATTGGTTAAATATTAATGAAATAAAAATGTAAAACAATAATTTAAAAAAATAAAAAAATTATTTATTTTAAATTTTTGTCGAGTGTTAACATAAAAATACGTTAATTTGATTTTAAATTCACGTAAAATGTCTAGAGCGAAAACGATTAAATTAAACGGTGTCGTTCTACATTATTTCTATTTACAGGAATAGAATTTATGTATTTTAATTAACTACAATGTTAATTTGCTAAATATTCGCGTAAATTATAATAAAAATCTTAATAGCTAAAACAACAATTTTATTTTCTCTAATTTTTCAAATATACTTATTTTTATGTTATTAGTTAAAAATTAAAATATAAAGTTTACTAATTAAAACTATGTATATTAATTAGCAAAACCAGACAATGAAGCTTAATAAAACGTTCTTCTTGACATATATAAGCTAACTAGCATCAACACACTAGCTCCAAATACGGTGCTTGAAACTACATTTGTATTGGCTGAATTACAGCCGTCTGTCTCACAAGCACAAACTTCTTGTCGTCCACCAAATCCAGATCGTTGGTAACATGCATTCTATAATTATATCGCAAAAAACGATTGAATAAATGTTTTTATATTTATAATCAAAATATGTATAATTTTATACCTTGTATGTTGAATCATCCCAACCACAGGCACGAACAACTCGGCTATCTGGCGGCACTGTTTTACATAATAAACAATTTTGCGTTAATATTCAAAATTTTATCAACAGAACATAAATTCAATTCTCTAGTAAAAAATGAAATTCTTACAATTATTCACAGAAAATTCAATGATTTGTGTAATTTTACGACAGAAAGTGTAATTGCGACCGCGATCTTTTAAGGCAGCACAGTCGATCAGCTTATTGAGAGGATTTGGTAGATCACATTCTTTGTCTTCATGACTGTTGCAATCGTAACATCGAATAGCACATCCTTAAATGAAACATAAATAAAAGAAATTTATTACATACATATAAAACCACAAAAATAATAACAATAAAACAAAATTATTATCTAAAAATTAAAACATTTTAAAATGCTAAACATATCATGTAAAGTTTTAAACCATAATATAATTAGCAGACGAATATTTCTTTAACTTTGCTATATATCTTGAGAAATATCATTTGCATAAATGATCTTCAGCAATAATAATATGTATTGTTGAAAGGCCGTATGTCAATTAGTTAAAAATGATGTCGAATTCTTTCGTGCCACCAAAACTGATGTATTTTATACATCATGAAAATAGCAAAAAAATGTTTGTACATCACTTTACATGTTCTTTCTCACGTTATTTTAACTAATACCAACACGTGTTCATTATAAATATAAACAATCGACGAAAGATGTCATAATAATACATTTCCCTCTCGCTCTATCAATGTTTACCCCTCTTTCTCTCTTTAGTAACATTTTAGAGACAAAAAAAACTCAATTACATGTCAAATTAGCACGTGTTTTCAGTTGTCAGAGCATTTTTTAGCTGTCAGAGCACTTTTTTTGCCATCAAGGTTACTTTTTTTTTGCCAACGAATATGACACTACGTGTTCTTTCGTGACAACGAAAATTTGATATTTTTTTAAACCCGATTGAATTCGGTATGAGTTAAAAATCAAAATATTGGCAGAAAAAATAAATTTTTCGATTTATTTGTTAATCTCATGGTAAACAAACAACATTAAATTTCAGTTTTCTCTCAACGTGTTAATTTTTAAAACATTTAAAAAATGTGTATTCCATGGCATACTTTGTTGCCATTTCTGGTTGGATTGTGTCTTGGCTAAGAGATATAAATTAGAAATGTTGTCAAAAACCTATTGGTAAGAAGAATAATTATGGTGAAGGGAATTGGTATTTATCCTTATATATAAATATAAATGGGTGCATTTTGGCATTTTTAAAACGGAGTAAACACATCATGAGCCCCATTTAAAATTTCTAGAAGCATAAATGAATGCAACAAATTTTTGTTTTGAACCGATGAACGTATTGAAAACCTATAGTAAGTGGGAATTTTCTGAGCTAAATTCAATTTTCAGTAAATCCCCTCGCATCTGTGGTGCCTCGAAATCTAACGAATTTTCACTTTTTAAAACCATGACCATTCATAAGAAAGTTCTCGCAACTAAAGTTTCAAATAAGCTAACCAATTTGTTTGCGTTATTTGATATGCTACATCATCTTTTTAAATGCTCGACTTTGTTTAGGTTGGGATCCATGTTTGGAAATTTAGCCTCAGGTATGTCATCTTCAGTTAAAATATTCATTACATATTTTAAAATAAATCTGAAATAGTTTTCATCCCTAGGTTAAATTGTATAAAATATCACGTCAGGAGATAAGGTAACTATGTAGGTATTTTTGAATTATTCTACTATGAACAAAGGAACTAATCAAAAATTTATAGTTACCTTATTCTCTAATTGTCATTTTTCTAGAATAAGGACATAACCTCACTTCAAGTAATGAATAGTGTCATTTTGTAACCAAAATATATACATATATATAAATATACCTTCTCTAGATTGATCATAAGTACGTTATTATTTGAAACAACACTATATATACTCCGCACATTTAGGGAGCCTAGAAGTTCAGAAAAGTATCGTTATTTGAAGCAATTTCTATTTTCTAGTCCACAAAAGAGTTGACAAACCAGAGAGAAAAACCAGTTGAAAATGAAATTGTCGGGATTCAGTTGAACTTTTGATTAAGCACTTCGCACATTTGGAGAGCCTAAAAGGCCAGATAAATTTTGTTATTTGCAGTGACTTTTAAAATCACAATAATTTGTTTCCTGTCCCTACTCTATTTATTTTACTTATACTGCAATGACACTATTATCTATCTATATATCTAACGTATTAAACAAGATCTTAGTAAACCCCATTAGGGCTGTTACTGCAGCCATGTCTTCGACTCCGCTTCTAGCTATGGATTCTATTCTATCTCTGCCCCAGCTACAGTCATTCGTTCTTAGCATAGCTTGCTCAGCGGCGTTTCGCGTGAATTGTGTTGGGGCGTGGAACGCATTCGGTACTAAATCGGAACATAGGTTAATTCTTAGGGTATTTAAACCAGCTGTGCCGGAAATTGATATGTTTAAGGACAGGCTGTTGCCTGAATTAAACTTTTACAAATCATTCGAGGTGGTTTACTCATCGAGAGATGTGGTTCTCACCAAACATTCTCAAACGGATATCTGAATCGCTAGCTTTTTTCAGATGGCTCGCTTCCTGAACAGGGAGCTGGCTTCCGTATCTGCTGTCCCTCTGGATCTGAGAATTTCTGGGAGTTTGGGTACTTACTGTACTATTTCTCAAGTGGAATTAATCGCGGATACTCGCTGTGCCATTACAGCTATTAATAGCCGTGTTTCTTGACGTTTGATCTGATCCGGATCAGATCATATATGCTTTCCTTTCATTTGTATAGCTGCGTTTCATGAAATCAACACAAAAATTGTATTATTTTTTGTTTTTAGGTTATTATATTGATCCTATTAGCATTTTGGTTCAAAACGTAGATAGAAAAACAAAAAAACAAATTTTTTTATGTTTATTTCATGAAACGCAGCTATACAAATGAAAGGAAAGCAGATATGATAAACAAAAAAACAAAAATGTTTTATGTTTATTACATGAAACGCAGCTATACAAATGAAAGGAAAGGAGATATGATCTGATCCGGATCAGATCAAACGTCAAGAAACACGGCTAATGTCGCAGTTAACGGTAAACATGTTATTTTCTGTACTGACAGTAAATCTGTCCTCAACTCCTTAAATCATCCTTTGACCAACTCAAAACTGTTGAAGGATTGTAAGAATTTTATGTATCTTCTCTGCCGTAATAACAAAATTACAGCCTTGCGCGTACCTGCGCATTATGACATTGAAGGTAATGAAATCGCAGACAATTTGGCAAATATTGACTCACGTTCATGTTTCGTTGGACCTGACTGCTCCGGTGCCTCTTTACATTGATACAAAAATAATCAAAAATACTGCTTTACTTCACTTAAAGCAAGCGTGGTCATCTACCCCCACCTGCCGTAAGTCGAAATACTTTGTTAGTGAGCTCGACTCGAAGCTGACTAAGAACGCTTTTTCTTTAAAAAAGGATAACTTAAAAATACTAGTATCGATTCTTACTGCCCATGGCTGTTTGAAGGGTCATCTCCATCGCATAGTACTAGACATCAATGTCGTATGCGACGAATGCCTTGAAGATAATGATGATAGCATACACTACCTCGGCAGCTGCCCTGCTTTCGACTATATTAGCTCTCATATGTGCTTAATTCCAAGACAATTCCTGTGCATCTACTATCCCCTCTGCCTTGGTTCAAAGTTTAAACTTCTCCAATTTGTTAAGGATGAACGCGTGCGCGTGATTTGATAGAATCCAAGGTTTGCACCATGGGTGATTATTTAATAATAATAATAAATAAACATTGATAATTATGAGTGCATTATGCGAATACATCGCCGCGGCTCAGTATGTGTCGCCATGTACAAGCATGAACTTTGACTATAGCACTTTGCGGCAACTTTAATATTGATCTCATCGCTAACCCTAAATTCCTTCGTTTCGAACAAGGATATCGTCAATTTATACTGTTTCTCCAACATATTAACCCCGACCACTTTGGAAGGCATTTGCATGCATCACACATACGTGAGGAGCATTCCCATTGAGGCTCGGCCTTTTATATCGTACTTCTAGTACCATTGCCTTAATCGTTTACACATCACATTGATTTTAAGAAACTCATACCAGTCTAACATTTCTCTCACCGCCTATAAAGGTTATCATGTAAAACATCTTGCCCGGGTATACGACACTGCCCAAACCCGAGTTTTTTTCTATACCTTTAACCAACCTTTTACCTTTAATTTTTTCAAATGAACATTTTAATTATTTACTTATTCATTTAATATTCATCATTTAAGTTGAAAAAAACACATATGGCAGCATTGAAATACGATACAAAACATAACTAATTTATTGCCTTTGACTTTCACTTGGAGTTGTCGTGTATGCTGTTTTTTATATTTTTGGAATTTTGATTAAAAATTGATTTTATTTTTATGGGATGTCTTTGTAAATTCAAATTGTAATGGATTTATTTTCGTGAGCGGCTGTTCCTTCAAGAAACCGACCATATAATGTTCTTAGCTCTTATGAAAAACTAGTCGAAGATGATGCAATCGGTTCCGATATTACTCATTACAAAGGATTGCTGGAAGCACAGACGTCGTAGGGGAGTGGGGACATAAGAGGAAGACATTTGCTTCTTCTTGCGATTGACAAATTTCAGTTTAAAAATTGAATTTCTGTTACATTTTTTGAAAATTCATTATTTTGACCTTTAACGTAATAGAATTCCAATATTTTATTGTAAATTTTATTGTCCGATTGATGATAAAATTCGTACTATGAAGTTCAAAATATTTAAACTTAAGAAGAGAAAACGGGATATTTTTTTGTCATTTTAGTTAATGTTTAGATTGGGAGATAAATTGGATTTTAAATCCATTCTTGTGTACCCGACATTATATGTACATATATTATATATACTTTCGATTATTATTTCGGATACAGTAGATAGATTAAAACAAAATAAAACTACAAAAATGATTTGTTGTTGTACACAAATAACCACGTATTCAAAATATAAAAATTTATACTTTTTGAGGCGATGGATGCATTTACATAGAAATGGCTAACGTAAAAATAATAGCGTTGAAATAGAATTTTAATATGTAATAATGTAAAACAAAATACTAATACTCAGTTTCAGCGACATATAGGTTAGCCACAGTTTATCGCTATTCATTAATTCATTTGCATAATTATCCATTTTATTTATACATAAAAATGAAATACATATTTTATGATTAATAGTTTGCTTTTTTATGATGTGCCACATGTTTATCCCTTGTAATTGAATGTCAATAATATTTATGTTCGACGGAAAAGATTCAAGCAAAGATGGGCGCAGAAAGGCGGTGTGCGACTTATATATCTGCTTGAGGTATAACTATCTATTGAGCAGTCCTGTTTTTTTATTCAACAATTTTCGAATTCGAATATATGTAGTTCTGGATAAGAATTTTCTCGTTGTTTCAGTGAAATGCAAATAAATTTAATTTTTTATCAATAAATATGATACATTTAATGTTAAACTACATATTTTAATCCAATATGATTAACATAAAATTAAATATAACTCTATTTTTCAATGTTCTGGATAAAACAATTACTTTTTTCAAGTTCTCGATAAAATCATAGTACACGAACTCGAAAAGAAAAAGGAAAATTTTAAAAGGAGATATATTTTAAACATATATTTTCATTGTATTTAGCTTAAAGGCGATGCCACATGCAGTTGTCTTTCCGACCGATTCGGTAGAAAATATGATAAGACACGCCACATGAGCAAAACAATGATCCGACCGATTTTTACAACAACAAAATTTTTGTTTGTGTTTTTTTTTTGTCATTTATTTTTGACATTTAATTTATATATTTTATCAAATTATTACCATACTCATTTTTAATTTTCAATAAATTGTACAGATTGACAGCTTCGTTTGTAAACAAACCAAATTATCACCGAAGTGAGGTTATGGTCACAACGAAAATAAATATCGGTGATATTTGATGCGTTCGGAACCGACAAAATTTATACCATTTACGTAAAAAATCGGTTGTCGGACCGACAGAATAGAAAAACTCTTATTATTCAATTAAAATTGATATATTATTATAAATTTATGAGTTTAATTACTAATTGTAGTTATTTCATATATTTTCTCAATAAATTAAGTCAAAAATATGCAATCATTTAATTATAAAAGAAAAAATCGGTCCCAGGCAACCGGGTAGGATAATATATTTTGAGCGTACTACAACTTCTGTCAAAACATATTTTTTTTTTTTTATTTCTCTCATTTTTTTTTTTGTTTATTGCCACAGTCGTACATAAAATTATTTAATTTTTCATAGGGTTAAAAAAAATTGGATTTTTAGAAATTTATGAACATGTATAATGCACATAATTATGTACCACAATACAAAATTGATAAATATTTATTACAATATACTTGTAGAAAATAATTCCACCCATTTTATTTTAGATATTATAATTTAATTTTAATATTTTTTTAAAGGGATGATTAATCTTATATCCCGTTTACACGAGAAGAATAAAAGTTTTAAAATAAAAATTAAAATAAATTAAAATAAAAATTTTCACGCATTTTTACAACAGAAAAAAAAACCCTACAAAAAAAAAATAGTTTCGCCGGCTATGAACGTTTTTATATAAACATCAAAAAAAGCAAAATGGCCGCGTAATTTTGTTCTATTTTTGGTATACAAACAGTTTAGTTTTAATTATTTTGATAGAAAACTAAAACTGATTTAAACTAAAATGGGTGGCCATAATAAGGATTAAATACACTTCAAAACTGCACAATTATTTTTAATTTTCATTCGTGTGAATTAAATTGCGATCGAAGGGATTAAAATTTTTTTTAAAAAATATGCACTTAATATTTACCTAAAAAAGTTAATTAAACACTTTTTATTATTGTTTTTTTTTGTATTAATTTGCTTCGTATTGGAGCAATTTGTCACACAACAATTAATTAATTTAGCCATCTTATATTTTTCACTTATAATTTTTAATTTTATTTCGATGTAAAAACACACAAACACAAAACATGAAATAAACAAAAAAAAAAAATTTTTTTTGACAGAAGTTGTAGTACGATTTTCTTATTCTCTTTTCATACATTTTAAGTTTTACACTCTCTCTATATATCTTTATGCTCGAAGGTCCCAGGCTTTCGCCGATATTTTTGTCATGTGGCAACGCCTTAATGCGTAAACCTCAAAATAAATAAACGGCAAAAAATATTGTTAGAAGTTGAAATTATTCAAGATAAATAGAACTTAAATAAAATATATTGGTTAAATTAAATAAATGTTCCCAGTATTATTCCCGATGTTTTATATAGGACTTGAAGTTCTGTTAATAAAAAAATGCAGCTAGTGTATCCAGCGCAAGTAGAGGCCTCACTAAAAAAGTGAGACCCTACTTATTTCTAATGTAGAATAATTTCACATGTAGACACTACATTTCGCTCTGCGAAATACATAGCTACATTTTTTGGTTTATAACTTGGTTAAGTTTATCGTATGTTTGTGATTTGACAGTTCAATATCCTTGGCGTAGGTATATGTTTCAGTTTTCGAAGGTAAAATGATTTTGATACATAGTTAATTATTTGAATTTCATTTAAATAAATAATTAATTTGATTGGTTATGTAATTAATACACAAAAAACAAATGTTAAGCACAGTGTCAAACCAAAAAGTAAAATTTCTCCTCAAATGTAAACAATAATTTTTAGTCTCCCTAAAACAGTAAGGCATTACATTTTGTTACTGATATTTTTCGTATCAATATTTAAGATCTCAATTTTTTAGTAAGACTAAAAATTCTGACGGGCGCTGGACACACCCATTATATTTCACTGAACTAGTTCAATTGTATAACTTTCTCAACCTCACGTAACAGAAGCGTATAGTTTAATTTTTGTTATTAATACTACAATGGCCATTGGCTTTATTCTTGATTTTTTCTATGAATTCTAACAAGAAGTATGCGATTAGCGTTATTAATCCAAAATAATGATGCAGTAATGAACCCCATCGCAAGTAATGAATAAATATATAAAATTATTTATTTAACAGTGTTGGCGGTTCAAGTTGAAGGTATGTATGTAAAAGTCAAATATGTACAACAAAGCAATACAAAATTAAAGTACAGTTAGCTTTTGTTTGAAACTATAGGCCAATCTTAGGAGAAAACATTTTTGATGAAAGTTATAGGAGCAGGAATTGAAATTTTGTTGGTGACTTTGAATGACCTTCAGTGGGTTTAGTTATTCAAGCATATATTACGCAAATATTAGATTTTATTTAAATGGGGAGGGGAATTTTTGAGAAAGCCAATATTTAAAGTATTTCATATTAATCTTATATATTTAATATTAGTATAGTCCAGTATTTCGTGTCTTTTCATTGATTTTTGTTAATTCGGTAATAATTTTTATAGTGCAACTCTAAAGTGTTAAATGCACACGCAGAAGCGTTTGATGCTTTCCTAACCGTCGTTATTACACGACAGTTATAATTTTCCGCGGTTTCGCTGCTCCAGTCTATAGAA
This sequence comes from Tipula unca, assembly GCA_951394425.1. Lineage (NCBI taxonomy): Eukaryota > Metazoa > Arthropoda > Insecta > Diptera > Tipulidae > Tipula > Tipula unca. Next base: position 95,116,307 of record OX596382.1, read on the forward strand.
ATTCAGGCTAAAATAAAAACGGAATGTACACTCATAACATGGCACTTAACTATATGTATAGTTGCAAATAGAGATAAATAGACTATATTATAATTTGAATCAAACAAACACTTTGTTAATTTGTCCGTTCATTAAGCAAAGTAACTGACAGTGATTCGCTGCACAAAATTAAATATTCGCCATATATATAATGATTTGTTTGTTCGATAAGAATCTAGATATTCCAATATGCACTTTAATACTTCAATTATAACTATGGTAACCTATCGCATATTCCAATTGAAAACTATATATCAACAATCGATAACGAATTATTATATACAATATACGAGCTCTATACTATGATAAACCAAGATCTAAATTGATATTTTAATAAATAGCATTTCATTGGAATAGTTAGCAGTGACAGGACACATAAATTATGTGACATTTAGATTATTTTTATTAAACAAATGCCTCGTTTGCCTTTATCATAAGTAACGTTCTTTTAACAATACCGTTTTAAGCAAATCACTTAAACTATAAACACCGAAAAGTTTAAACATAATTATGTATATTAATAATGAAATGTACTTTACTATATAGATATTATGGTCGTTATGTATAAAAAAAATTGTTGTGCTTGAAAATTTTCGAATATATCTGCACTCAGATATACAGAATTCCCATATCCGGATATCCGATTAATTGATTATATCGAGTATTTGCAAGTTCTATTCATATATAACATTTAAATATAAATTAAACCATGAAACTAGAATTTCAATAGAATATTATTATAACAACTAATAAAAGTTTAAATAGTTTTGTATATATATATATATATAGTTTAAATAGTTTTGTACATATTATCACACATTTTATTTATTTATTTTTATTTTTTTAATTATGTTCATCATCGTTCATCCGTTACTATATAGCATATATATGTACATACATATATTAATTTAAATGATCCAATTTATTTGAAGGTTACTTAACATACTCGTACATTTAATAATAATAATTTCCTCAAGAATAAAAAATTAGTTGGCCAAATTTTAAGAAAATATTGTTTACTATGGAAAAATACTAGATTCGAGTAGCGGCGCCTATTTCTGGCGCATCAATCAATACTCTTATAACTTTTACTTCAAATAATATTAATAAATTATTATTTTCAAATAGTTTGAAAATGCAAAACATAAAATTTAATTCAAACCGAATTATTTTATTATATTATTGTAATTGTGTGTTGGTTTTTTTTTATTTATATTATTTTACACTTTTAATAAATTAGATCAAGATAAAAACACTTTTTTTATAGTTAAGTTTAACATTTTGAATTTTTCATCTCACCTTTGTTGATCAGCAAAGTTATAAGAAATACACTGATTGTAGCTAATAATTGAATTTGAGCCATTTTATAAAATTTTATGAACACTGATATTAAATATAAAAAACTAGAAATATAATATTATATATAAAGTTAAATAAATTGTTATAATAAAATTTATTGGATGTGATATCAACGGATGTTGTTTTGTTAAATGCTTGCGCTGTATTAGTTCATTTATGTGATTTGCTGCTGCGCGACAATGATGAGATGAGTTTTGTATTATTTTGTTATAAATTTCGTTCTGATATATGTACATATTATGTACTCGAATATAATGGATAGTAAATAGATGTATATACAGGTCAGCCTCGACTTACGGCGCTCTATTACTATTTTTTATACGCAACCGAAGTTTTTCGCATGAATTCAAATAATGAATGGAATAAAAATATGTATTGAAAAAATATGGCGCCCAATGCCTACAGTTTACGTTAGCAGGCACAAATCACATATACTTTATATGTGATTTGTGGTTAGCAGGTTATTATATATTACTATAGTAATCAGATTAAGTGTTTATTTTCATCAATCTTAGTAATCAAGCCTTTATGAAATATTATATGCATTTGTTTTATAACTATGTGATTTAAAAATTTTACATATATGTACATACATACATATGTATGTATTCATTTTTATATGCGATTTTACAAGCAGTCGTAGAGTATTTTTGGATGAAAACAAATTCAAAAACAAGCGAGAGAGAAAACTTAATTATTAATTATTATTTTAAATTTTAAAATAAGAGCGATGCAATGGTACTTTCATATTATGTACGGAGTATTAGAAATAATAGTCGTACTCTCTCCTTAAATTACATATGTGAATTTATGTACTCGTATGTATGTACATTTACACGAATAGTTGCATTCATTATATTTGCCAGTTTAAGTTTTTACTGAAAATAAAAATTCTTTGCTTTATTTAACAAATAAAATTAAAATATGTATTTTATTTATTTTGCGATGGCGTCAACAGGAAAATGTATACCATGATTATTGGTGTCAATTTTTTATTTAAAACGGAAATAATTCTACAAAACTCGCATTATATTTGATTATATCGTCCCATATTTAATTCGTCATGAATTGACAAATGGAAATGTTGAAAAGGAGCCCCTTGCGGTCAAACATAAAATACAGTGAACCCTGTAAAACTTTGATTGGTTTTAAATTATATTAATAGTTCTACTTAAAATTTTAACATAAATTTGTAATTTATTTATTATATCTACAGTTTAGTAATAATAACCAATTATGAAAAAAAATTTAACTAATGCAAATAACCATGAAAAGGATTAAAATATGGTCGATAGTTTGTCTGCTTTGCATTTGAACACACTTTTATACATAAAGACATAAAGTTACAAACTTGTTATGTCAATACGTTTATATGTATGTGAAGTTAGCCAGAGACTTATCACCAAAAAATATATCACTATAGCGAAACTATTACTATCATGGCATTTATACTGCCAGCCTGAACATTTGCATCATAGGTTTTTTATTTTCTTGAATCCAACGCTATATCAGAAGTACCCGTAAATCGTTTGTGAAGAAACCTTTAAGCGACTATATCTCGAAAACTTCCAAATTTTCAGCGAATTCAACGCTATTTTAGTTTTTTATAATGAATCAATTAGTAGGTATATACAATTTTTTGTAGATTATTGAAAATTTTAGAAATTGAACTGAATTGTTTTATTTTATTTTAGTAATGGGTTTAATTTATAATATATACAGAGTGTGGTTTTACAGTGTGGTTTTTTTGTGCTTATGTGGAACTTATTATTTAAATAATGATTATAGTATTTAATGAAAGTATTAATATTGCTCTAAGGAAAGTATTGAATTTTTCGGGCTGAAATTTCTGGCTAGCTTCACAGAGGTAATATGTATATATATACTTACACGTTACTGCACTAAAACAATGGTGGGAGATCGCCCATGATCTTAACGTAGTTAGCGTACGTTCTTCCCACACAAGAGAATTCATCTATATAGATGTAACCACATAAGGTAAGACTTTCCGAGGTTAAATTGACCACGTGCTGAATTCAAATAGACGATCTTCATTTATTAGATCGTATCGGCCGCGCAATCAGACTTGTAGACTGCGTCCATCATTTGGTTACTGCAAATTTACGACGGCTGTTCTCGTACAACTTTCTTCTCTGAAGATCTGAGCTAATCAATATCAAAATTTTGTCATGTTTATATAGCATTATCGGATTGAATTACCAGTCTGGTAAACTGAACTCTATTAGCCAGGCATTGAAATTTAACGGTTTCTAGATATATGTATAGTGAAACGTATATACAAAAATTATTAATTTGATAAGAAGTATCGTCTTGCTAACGAACAGATGCTGGCTTCGAAATTATGGGTTAGACTTTTAATAATCTTGAATATATGATATTTCATTTGTTTGGTAGTTTAGAATAGTTTAACAGTCTAACACACTGTTTAATTTAATACATAAAATAAATATTACTACTAAGTTAGATTGACACATATTAATTTTATTCTCACAAAATGTGTAATTTTTTCATATTTTGTTATGAATGATATTAAAGGTAAACAACATATAATATTTATATAATTTATCACATTATAATGTTTATTGAGGTAATATTTTTTGTACATATAACAACAAATTGTGATAATAAGTCTAACCACCAAACGTATCTATAATTAGTTAGTAAGATTTGCCCTATACATATTACCGTTGGAAACTTATTAACTTAGTGAGCATAGTCCTTTTAATAAAAGTGTATCATAACATATAAGTTAATGTTGAATACATTTTATTTATCCAGCCTATGTAACCGTCATACATAATATCATGAGCTGGATATAAAATATATCATGAATAAAAATGTAAATAATATCTCATCGTTTCGTGAGATAAAATAGTTTTGACTACTTTATTGAGTAGATATTTTTTAGTTTGAACCTTTACTATTACTTTACTATGGCATTTTTAGTTTCAATTTAACAACAAAAGTATGTGTTACATTTAAAATCCATGTTCATGATTAATTTCCAGAAATTCAGTATATCTATACACACGTCATGCGTACAAACAATTGAGCTGTCAACATCAACTCCATATGAATAAAACGTAGCTTTTGCTGATACTAGTAACTGCTTCGTAGTAAATGCTATGAAGGATGGCATATTTACTACTGAAGTATAGCATTGACTTTATAGTAATAGTAAATGAACTCGTATCATTATAATAACTCTAATAATTACTCTCATCATTATTAAACTTGCAGTTTTTAAAGTTTTTGATAATTTTTAACAATTAAACAAATTATCCATGTTTTGTACCTTGCTGTTGTATCAGTAATAAAATACATTACCATTTACCAGTCGTCAAAACAAAATAAAAGTTTTCCAAATCACAGAAATTAACTTTAAAAATCAATCATTTTGAAAATTCATAATCACAAATCAAAAACTACTCTATCGCTTGAATAGATATAGTAGCCGCCCTATACAGAAAAAATGAGTCAATAGAATTATCATAAAAAAAAATTAAAATGTCAGCAAATTTTAGTGGTCTTTTTCAAGTTTGGGCATTTTTTTTTTAAATTACATTTAAAATCGAAAAATTGGTTGGCACAGATGCAAAATAATTTTTCTTGTGTTTTACAAATACTTCACATTGAATCAATTGCTTGTACATAGTTTTACAAAATTCTATGTTTTATTCATACCACTCACTGTCTAATCTACATTTAAGCATATTTAAAAGGTAGCCTGCATTGGCTTTATATGCCTGTTATATGACCATTTATTATCGCTTACATAAAAATAGTATGTTAAAGAATTACTTAAATTCAGAAATAAATTTTGCATACAATTTTGCACAGGAGGTTTTTAGTGTGTTCGACTTCATCCTCTGTGGGGATTCGAATATGGTGCCTCCCGAACAAAATCCCACAATTCTGTTTATCTGCTTAATTTCCATTTTAACGATTTGGTATTAAATATCAATTATCGCTTGCCATGATTTAAAAACAACTTTCCAGAGGACAGAACAATAAACAAATTGAAATGTCTTTAATAACACAACGCCAATCATTTTTTATGAATCATTATATTGGTTTATTTTCAATTATTTCACTCAGTTATCATTTCTAATATGTACTGCCATTAATAATTGATAATGAGTCTCATCCGTTATAATATAAGTACTTCATATTTCTTGAATTTATTTTTTATATTTATAATTTTACTTCACTTCTACGCTATTGAATTGTGTTATGAACATTTCTTAAAAGTGTAAACATTCATTCATCTACTTAGTATTTTACTCTGTATATATAGTAGTGTATTGTACTAAATTTAGCAAAAATTGAAACTAAAAAATGTCTCTTTTAAATTTTAGGGTCAATTGGGGACTTTGGAGTACAAGGACAAGTTCGGCAGTTAAAATTTGCCCCAGTTATACATCTACTTTATAACAGTCAAAAATTTGTCCAAGCGGAATTAATGTCTAAGCTAATCAGACTGCAAACCGGATTAACATAATGTTCTATATACTATATTATAGTATAATACTAAAGCATTACTACTTTATGTGTTAAAATTTTAATTTAGAATTATTTTAAGACATACACCTACAACTTCCTCAATTCAATGTCGCTTAAAATTTACAAATCTACAAACAATATACTATTAGCATATTATAAGTGTGGCTGTGTGGTTGTAACTTAAACTGATACTGTTTGAAGTATAAGTAGTATAAGTAGTATATATCTGTGTTTGCCTTTTTAAAATGACCAACTTTAAAATTTTAATTAATTTATTAGGTTAATAAATAATTTTTTATAATTTAACAAATTCGTACTTGACCTGGAATCTGAACAGATGGTATTTGGATGGTATAATAGTGTTGAATAATAATATGTTTGCTATAGAAATACTCGCAGACTAATTGTTTGAACTGTTGTTCATCCCATATTCATTATAGCGTTATCGTGATAGAATATAATTTCTTTCGCCATTACCCAGAATTGAACATATGCTTTTTACATCGACTGCTCTTGTTAGAGTGAACAATGAAAAACAACTGGAATTGTATCCAAAATCAAGCCAACATTAACATTAATCACAAGCAGAAGAATACAAAACGGCAGAATTTTATGTATAGTTTTAAAATTTAAAACAATTAAGTATCTACTTTTAATTGTTAATCATCCACTCCGTGTCTAAAATTAAGACAGAGGGCTAAAGGGCTGGGTTAATCCTCCCATATTTAATTCAAAATTAAATTATAATTTTAGCCTACAAATTTTTACAGTGCACCATCAAATTTACACAAATTAGGTCGAAGTTTGAAATATCATATTTTAAAATCGGGTTTCAATAATCACCATTACAAATTGCCATATCCAATGAATTATTATTGGTCTGAAATGAACAATTAGTGAATTTCTGTTGAATTTGGACTTTAAGTTCAAAGAATTTTTATAAAAGGTTTTATATGTTGCTACGCCTTAATGTAAGCTATATATATTTTAATTTGTAAATTTTATATAGTATAATATATATGTTTAGCTAATACTCAAACCAATAAAATGGTTTAAAAATCATAGGATTTTTATGATTTTTAAATGTGTGTCCGCCATTTTTAATTTGATAAATTCGCTCGTCATAACGTGTTATCTTTTAGAATGAAATAAGATCGCTGTAAACGATGTGACATTGGTAAATATAGTTGAGTTTGGTATAGTATGATTTTTTGTACACTATGCTAGTTATCAACGTTTTTACCTGTTCTTAACTACCCTAGGTACTTCTTGCAGTCAGAAATGATTGTTCGACCTTCCCCGACTAGCTAGTGTTTATGTTAACAAATTTATTATAACATATTATTTTGTTAAACGCGATTGAACTGTAATATAAATTTTTACTATACAATTATATATGTATACCACTATACAAAATACCTATCAGCTATAATTACATATATAAATCGTTAATAAAAGGAAATACTAAAATCACGACACACGTGATGCTAAAATTAGAACGTATCTATACAGAGATGATATGTCATACTTAATTTTTAGCACCTAATTAAAATAATAGTTATTTTAACATAAATACAGAGTTAACACCTTATATTTGCAAAGATATTTAATTAAAAATTGGTAAATTAACAAAATAATTAACAAGTTTCAAGTTAATATCCATAATGAAGACGCAACGGTATTTACAAAAATTTCTTATTTTATTTTTATGTTTCACATAATGTTGTGATTTCGAAAATGCAAAAATAATTAATGGGTAAATGTAGTGCATTTGGTAACATAATATGTATTCCGATTTTATTAGAAACCTGTATACATATTCTACAATTAACCTACAGACAATAGTCGAAGTTTTTTAATGCAGTTTGGCGATTAAACCGCGACTGGTTATCCTAGAGCCTGCATTTTTCATACACCGATCATCGATTAATTCGTTGCCTCGTCGATAAACATAAAACTTCTACTGTAACAACTCATTTACCGCCCTTATAAAGTAAATAACTAAACCATAACAGATATTTCCTTGTGTTGTTAAATTTCTAATCGACAATTACGAAAGCACTGTTTCAGTTGACCTTTATACTGCTTAGTCTACGATTGTGTACGATGCTCTGTGCAAATGTCATTTGAGAAAAACAGTTTAGAATTTTGCGGAGGTTTGTTGGCCAATTCGATAATAATGTGCGCAAAATTAATTATATCTTCGATTACCAAATTGCGATCTGCATAGATCAACAAGTTCCCATTATCGTTCGTGAAGCGCAGACTGTGTTTATCGACATCCCAACCGCAATTGTTGCTGCCAACTTTGGCGTTAAGGTCGTCCATCAAAATGACGATGTTGGTCTTCCGTATAGGTGATCTAACTTATCATTCAGATGTAAAAATCAGTATGGTCTTCAGCGGTTGCTTGTATCGTAAACTTGAACAAACACCTCCTGAGAGTGCCGCACAATACATTTAAACCATGATAGTTCTGTCGATTGCAAATAAGAAAGTCCTCTCGATTGAAAAGACAGACAAGACAGAAAAGGTGAGAAATTCTCTGGTAAGCGTTGGTTTTCACTACGTGGATATTTACGAAATTCTTTTGTTAATTATGGAAGTCCGTATAGTTGCCTTGACAAGCGTCGAATGTTGCAAGTACCAAAACTAGTAATTTTTCGCGGTCTAAAAATCTGATTTTGATAATTCCAGTCCATATTCAAAGCTTGTGTTAGTTTCAGAAATCTTATATGTATTTCAGATGTTTGGTGATAGCCCAATCGAACCCTAGGTCAACAAGAAGGGCTGCCGACCAAGCGGATATACATTTATCACGTCTCGACTCAAGGTAATACAATTTCAATTAGTTATCGAAATAAATCGTTCACTTGAGTTGACTCGAGTTTTGGCATGACATAAAGTGATAAAGTAATCTCAGTATAACACAAGATTATTTATCCAATCTAAGTTTATCAATGTATGTACTGATGTTTTTTTATAACATAAACATTTTTTTTAGTTTGTTTGCGCAGCTCTTCATTGACGTAGTCTATTATATACATTTTATTATATCATATATATAACATAAAATAATTACAATGTTTATGATTTTGTTTAAAAACATATACAACAATTTTTCGTAAAATATAAAACCGCAAAAATATTTACGGCGCCAGTGGTAAAAATGTTACAACCTATGTTTGGTACGAACTAGGCCAGAACTTAAACAAATGTTATTCGTAAAAAAAAAAATTAACACAAACTACATGGAATACTTCTCTGCGTTAAGTGAGAATGTTATATTTTTGTTTACAAGGGCGATCTTCTGTCAAAATTCTCTTATTTTATTACATGTGAATTTAAGATTGACAGCTACGCATTGTACACTGCAGAGAATTTTTAACATAATTTTACTTGCCACATTGATGAATCCATTAATATATTGAATTGGTGGCAAGAACAAGAAGGAAAATATTAATATTTAGCGAAAGTCGCTAGGCATGTTTTATGTATTCCGGCTAGCAGTGCTAGTTCCTAAAGAAACTTTAGCGTAGCTGGACAAGTACTGCAAAATTGCCGTACAAATTTAAAACCAGAAAGCGTCAATGCTATATTATTTTTACATAGCAACAAGAAATAAAAACCTAATTGAACTTGAAAAGTAAAGATACATAATTGTATGTAGTATTAAAATTAAATCGTAATTGTGGTTTCTTTAGGATATTTCCAATATTTTAACTTGAATTTCTTTTTTTCGGGTCGGGTCGGGTTCGGACCATAATATATTATGAAGAGTCGGGTTCGGCTCGGGTCGGGCCATTTCAGTTTCGGGACGGGTCGGGTCGGGTTAACATTTTACTGGCCCGTGCAGATCTCTGACACTCATGTTTCTCAACGATTTTTAAGATAAATAGTGGCATTGGCTGTTGTGTATAACCACTATATTCTACCCTATTTTTCAAATCGAGGTTTAAATGAGAACATATGAAAATTGAGTTACGGCATATTTAATATATAATATGTGTCAATACCACTTATGTCATTACATACAATGACTTGTCCATCATTTTACTTGTTTTGGTCAGCACATTTTTTGGTTTATTGGGAATGTGAATTTATAATGTTTACTGGGAAATTGAATTTTGAAAGAATATGCCGACATATATTATCAAAAAATAAAATTTCGGAGTTAAAGTAAATAGTTTCTATATTCTAAAGTTAAAAGTATAATTTTATTTGTAATTTATCAGTGTTTGGTGTAACTAGTAGGTTAGAATAATTCGTATTATAAAATATTTAATATAAAGATATGTGAAATAATTACCAGATTAATCCGAATCGAATAATTAGACGATATATTAAAAATTAAGCAAAAATCTAGTCTTGAACCCAATAATATGTAATGAATTTTTACTTGGTATCTCTAAGATAAATCATTGGGATAATCAAGATAATTCTACAATCAATCAGTTTATGTCTTCATAGAATTCATTCGAAATCGTGATTTTATTACGGTTTGCTTGCTAGGTAGACTAAAATTTTATTTCTTATAGTTTTCGTCTACCTCAACGAACCAGCAAATCAGTAATAAGATAAAGATATGACATTAAGCTAAAATCCTCACACAAAATGCAAGACAACCGACCTGATAAATGTTACAACTAAGCTAATTGGTATGAAAGAGTTAGAATTTAGAATTCAGTAGTGGTAAGTTTTAGACGATACTCTGTTCAACTGCCAGCCGCAAAACGATCGTTGATATCCTATCCTACACAATTATTATGGGCGATAACCAGAGCCTTCTTACTTTCTCAAACATATACATACAGTTACCATTATTAGAACCAGATATCAGTAGATAAAATATTTTGAAGACCCTGTTTCCATTCAGTGTAAATAACGTTTCTGGTAACAAAATAGAACTCTTGGTATAAAATAAACTGAGGTTATTGCACTTTTATAAAATATGTAATGTATTCTAACATGAGATTAAAAAGCATCGAAACAAAATATTATTTTGTCACAATTAGAGCTGTCTTCTTTCTAATTTAAAAGAATGCGGGGACTTTCTTTACACCAGGCATAATTTTGATTGATCATTTCCATATCAATCAAATCTCTAGGAGCTCCTCTCCGCTCCTAATTAATCCAAACAACTTCAAATAGACTAGGTAAGTCTGAAAGTATGATACGATACATTATTGCATTATTGAATTGCATTATTGAAATTGCAGTTATTTCTCAGTTTGTAATTTCGGAACTTGATTTCTTAGTTCGTTCCGTCCGTCCTAACAGAGATAATATAATTAATGGACGTTAAATGAAGCCTACCACCACCAAAATTCAACCGGATTTAAATTCAATATAAGATTTCTATACTAATGCTGTGTGCATCAATTAACTAAACTAAATAAAGTAAGAAGAAATACTTGATCCGCTTGTAGAGTTTTCAGCTTCAGTTCGACTTCAGATCAATGAGTCCAAAATGAAATACATGATCTCTGGTTATAGGGACAATGGCACACCAGATTTTAGTAGTGGCTCACACGTTTGAGGGAGTGAGGAGGTTCAAATATTTGGGTTCTCTTATCACTCACGATAACAGCGTGGGTGAGGATATTAAAGTGCGGCTGGCAGCTGGCAGTCGTGCTTTGTATCCTCTAAGGCCACTGCTAAAATCTAAACACTTATCAAGTGCTGTGAAGCTGAAGCTTTACAAAGCGTTGATCAGGCCCGTTGTTATGTTTGGATGTGAAAGTTGGACGCTGACGGATGAGCACCAGAGATGGCTCCTTACATTTGAGAGAAGAATCATGCGTTTGATTTACGGCCCAAAACGCGTAATAGATGGTACATACCCTGTACAATATAGCTCATAGATCTGATGAAGATCGCCGATATTGTACATGAAGTAAGATCTCAGCGAGTACGCTGGCTCGGTCGCGTGCTGATGCGGAACGAATTGTGCAGCGATCTCTGAAAGGAGAGCCACCATATGGTAGGCGCAGAGGTCATTGCAGGCGACTATGGCTCCAAGATGTAGATAATGACTTGGCCTCTTCATACTGTCTTGGACAGTATGAAAACCATGCTCAGGATCGAAACCGTTGGAGCCAAATAGTTGACTCAGTAAGGGGTCATTAATGGCCTTTAAAAACTATTTATTATTATTATTATTAAATAAAGCGAGACGAGGTAGTTATGCTGTGTGCCGCATTCAATAAAACTGAAGTATTGTGCTCGGAATCAAAAATTCGATATCGATGGCCTAATGCGAAAAACACTTAACTCCTAAAAACTAAAGATTACAAAAATTATTTGACACATGTTTTAATGGATAATGCGCTATTCGCATTGGGCCATCGATATACTGAACTGCTTCCACCATATATTAAGCTGTGAAAGATATTTTGATTATGTGTTTAAAATATTTGTATTGGAAGAACGTATTTAAATTTAAAATCGAATAATTTTTCATAATAACATATTTATCGACAAAAACTTGCTCGTTTCCTACATGGGAATTATGTTTGAAAAAGGCGAAACAAACTTCTATCGAATATCGACAATGGAGATGTTACAACATCCCAGCCCATACTGCTTTTTTATAGGGAATTAGGGGTTTCTTTTTTGCTTCATGAAACATCGTCCGAATCGATTGGTTGTAATAATTTGGTTAATTTGGTTGTACATAATTATATTATAAATATTATTACAGTAGAATTTTCAATATCAATATGACTGTGAGAACGGAATTTAGAGCGGAAATAGACGCCCAAAATAAGAATGTAAATGTAATTAAGTGTGCACATTGCAGTACATTAATTTTAGAGAAGCAAAACTCAATTTATGTAGAAAATGCGGTATGTATTTAAAATTTTAATCATATTAAAAGTAACAATAATATAATTATGCTTAACAATTTATTTTAAGTTCGATCTTCCATTAATACATCAAAAGAATCAAGTTCAACTGGATCAGATAGAGACAGAAACTTTAAACGAATTTTGGACAATTGAAAATATGTTTACTTTCGAAAATATTGGTTTTTCGAACTCGGTGGGAATATATAAGTATTTGATTTGTGCTGACTGTGAAATGGGACCAGTTGGATACCACGACACAAATACTAAACAAAGTTTTATTGCTTTGCAACGGGTTAAACATGGTTAAATATATTTTACTACAATAATGCTTAGTTTAAGAAACAAACAACTACAGAAAAATTAGCGCTGTTCGCTATTATCAAACATTTTAATCTATTCACGCAAATTATATTTAAGTCCAGAACAAGTAAAACTGAAGTTGCATGTTACCTAAACAATAGATCTAAGTTAATGTAAGCTTGAGTATTCACAAAAACCTTTCATTTCCGTTTTCCAATTTTATATTTGAATATGTGTTTCTCTTAACGTTAACCAACGCTTCCAGTTAATCAATATCTCGGTTCAACAGGTACCTTGAGTAATTATATAATATGTACATTTTAGGAAAAAATATTATTCCGTTAACTGAATAATACAATATTAAATAAAATATATGTAATAATTAAAAGGCAAAACTTTTGCATTATAATTGCATGTATAAAATTAATTATATTCTTAAAAATGCAACAAAAAATTGCGTCTAAAATCATTTTTATGTATCGGAAATTCTTTCCCAAACTATCGGGGATCTCCATCAGAACACGGTATGTATCATCTTCGCGTTTTGCGCCGTAAATCACACGCATGAATCTTGTCTCAAATGTAAAGTGCCATCTCTCATACTTGTCCGTCAGCGTTAAACTTTCAGATTCATACATAACAACGGGCCTGATCAACGCTTTGTAAATCTTCAAATTCACGACATTGGTTAAATCATTAGATTTTAACAGCGTTCTTAAAGCTTACAAAGTACGAGTGCCTGGCATCGCTGTCGAAGTTACTACTATCGGAGTTTTTTACTACTTTCGTCATTGCGATACTACTTTACTCCTCAAATCAAGTTTATACTCCCCTGTAACTATATACATAAATATATTTAGACTTGGTTTTTTCAATTTTATTGGTTTTTCGTCGGACAATGCATCTGTAATGATGGGAAACAAAGGTGGTATGAAAGCCCTTGTTCAGAAATTACAGCCTAATATATATGTGATGGGATGCACTTGTCACTCTTTGCATTTATGCTCTTCTGCAGCAGCAAAAACAATTCCGCAAAATAGAGAGATTGGCCCGAAATATTTATTTGTTTTTATCGCATAGTTCGAAGCGACAAAGTGAGTACAAGGAATTTCAAGAGTATTTTAGCATCAAAACACATAAAATATTAAAAACATCATCTATTCATCTACAAGATTGCTATCGTTGGAAGCTGTTGTATCAAGGATTCTTGAACAGTGGGTTGCTCTGCAACATTATTTTATATCTTATTAGTTGGATTCAAACGCTGATTTAGCTCAAAACATTAGCTCGGAAATTACTGACGAAACCAAAATATATTTTTATTTTATTAGTTATATTTTAACATTAACTAATAAAATTAATATTGAGTATCAATCAGAAACTCTGCGAATCAATGTATTGTTACCAACGATTAAATTATATTTTAAAACCATTTTGACGAATTTTATTAAACCTGAGTTCATTAATGATACATCACTGGATAAAACAAATTTTTCAAATTACGATAGTGTTTTGGAATACGACAAGATTTATATTGGCGCAAAAGCTGATATAATTATTAATAGCCAAACAGTTCCACAAAATATTATAAAATCTATAAAAATGGTGTTGTGCCTAGTATACTGAGCTGTGCAAGCAAATAAGCAGTCGCATCCAGTTTAGCATGAAACATTAGTTGCTGTTCAAGTGTTAAATCTAAATCAAAAACCCGGAGTCTTACCCGAATTATCCGGCTATTCCCAAATTTAATAGACGAGAAAAATATTGAAGATTTGGATTATGAGTGGCGTATCATTACTAATCAACAACATGTGGAAATGGACATCAATTTAAATATCGCAGAATTTTAGAATTCCAATTTTAATAGAAAAAATGTCATGAATGAAATCATGTATCCAAATCTTCGAAGTATTATCGGGTCTATTCTTAGTTTTCCACATAGTAGCGCAACGGCCGAGCGCATGTTTTCACAAGTAAATTTAATTAAAAATAAAAATTGAAACTCGTTATTGACAACGACAGTCAATGCTATTCTTATGGCTAAAGAATTATTAAATTGAACGGCAGCTAGTCAGTGGGTTCCATCCAAAGAAATTATTACCAAATATGTTAAATAATTTGTTTTGCTATTTTCAATATTTGTGATTTTTGAAATTGTAGTTCGTTTGTTATTTACTAAATTTTAAATATTAGTTTTAGTTTTTATTTATCTTTATTTACAATGAGCATACATATATTTTATTTTATTTTATTTATTTGTGCACGATTACAGTACACGAATGTGTACTGTATGGTTTAAAAATAAAAATAAATGTTTTTGTATTTTTCATGTGTACTCCACTTTTACATAAAATACTCCCCTGGCAAAGTGAAATATACTACTTTCCAAATTTTCAAAACGACAGCCCTGGCCTGGTACGTAAAAATTCGGAGTAAACCGTTATAACTGATCCGAAAAAATTAAAGAACACGACCATAAACATTTATTTTCATTTTGCTTGGTGGGTATTCGACAAAACATAATAAAATGAAGTAAATGAAACTACATACATTCATTTAATAAATTATTTAATTGTCAATATTATATTCCCTCAACATAATTTTATATAAATAAATAAAATATTTATTAGTTTTATTGTGAAAAAGGTCAAAAAGCGTTTTTTCTTGATACAAATAAATAAAAATGGGTGATGTTATGAAGGGTATACGAGAGCGTTCTCAGAAGCGAAAAAAATTGCTAGCACAGACTGTAAGTACAATACGCATAGAATGTAAAATAATATAAATTTATACATAAACTAATTTAAATAAATGTTTCTTTATTGTTTGATAATTTGAAATGTGTAGTAATATTTAGAAAGTTAGAATAAAAACATGTATAAAGTGAATTGAGTATTGTTGTTTGTATGTCATAAATAAGTATACGTCAAGCGACAAGCCCCACCGATAACACAGTACCTACATACTTTTATAAATATTCCAATTATTTCGAACCTAATGCCGGGCTTCCATCAATTGGACAAACAAGAAACAAAAAATATTTTTCACAACAATGAACTTCTGAAAACATTTTTACTGAGAACAGTGTTTATAGTAAACAAAACACTTTCCCATATCGAATCTGTACATCAAAACAAAACATTTTCTGAAAGCCACTGTTTTTTTTAAAGTGTCCATTTGGTGGAAATCCGACATAATATAGATTCGACTATTTATCGTGATCTATAAGATTAAACTGAAAAAAGTAACTTCTTACAAAGCGATTCTTTTACTGAAGTAGTCTAACTTGTTGTCGGGAGGACTAAGTTTAAGGAAACCGTAACTAAAGTAAGCTATATTATTTATATTTTTTAGCTGGGAGTTGCAAGTGTTGACGAATTGAAACATGTGTTGGGTACGGCTGATGAAAATCCGACTAATCGAGGACATCGGGATGATGATGATTATAATAACATTAGTAAGAAGTCAACATCAGAGAGTTTATTTTATCGGGATTCTTCAACCTTTTTAAAAGGAACTCAATCATCTAATCCACATAATGATTATTGTCAACATTTTGTGGATACAGGACAACGACCACAGAACTTTATACGTGATGTTGGTTTGGCCGACCGATTCGAAGAATATCCCAAGCTTAGAGAACTCATTAAATTAAAAGACGATCTTATATCTGCTACGGCAACGCCACCGATGTATCTAAAAGCGGATTTTAAAAAGTTTGATTTAAAATCTCTTGGTTCCAAATTTGATGTTATTTTAATAGAACCCCCATTGGAAGAATATGCAAGAGGTGGTGCTGGTGTAACAATTGCTGGTAGTTCACCAAAAACTTTTTGGTCTTGGGATGAAATTATGTCACTTGATATTGGTGAAGCAGCTGCACACCGAAGTTTTGTATTTCTATGGTGCGGAAGTAGTGAAGGTTTGGATATGGGAAGAAATTGTCTTAGAAAATGGGGTTTTCGCCGATGTGAGGACATATGCTGGATTCGTACAAACATAAATAAACCGGGGCATTCCAAAATTTTAGAGCAAAAGGCTGTATTTCAACGTACAAAGGAACATTGTTTAATGGGAATTAAAGGAACTGTTCGACGATCAACCGATGGTGATTTTATTCATGCAAATGTTGATATTGATTTGATCATATCGGAGGAAGAAGAATTTGGGAGTGTCGATAAGCCAATTGAGATTTTTCACATAATCGAGCATTTTTGTTTGGGGCGTCGTCGTCTACATTTATTTGGCCGAGATTCAAGTATTCGCCCAGGTTGGCTAACCATTGGACCTGAATTAACAAATTCCAATTTTAATAGCGAAATTTACGCTAGCTATTTTACTGAAAGTACAACAACTGGTTGTACTGATAGAATTGAGGCACTTCGTCCTAAAAGCCCACCACCTAATGGAAAAGTATTACGTGGCCGAGGCCGCGGATTTGTACGTGGGCGTGGTCGCCCAAGATAATTTAAAATATGTAATTATTAAAAAATAAATTAGTTTATTTTACTAATTTTTTATGTAACACTTTTATTTAATGTTTGCATGAACAGATCAAGTTCATCTTCATCGCTTGTATTTTCATTTAGCGTGGATATGTCAATGTTCTCGGTTGCGTCTTCAGAATCAAAATATTTATCCTCTTCGTCTCTCGACATGATCTCTAAATTATCATAATTTTCATTAAGATCTACTGTCGAATAATCAAAATCCTGATCGGATCCTGACAAAAATTTCGATTGCATTATACTTATGAATTCGGCCCGATAGAAATTCCGTTGTTCATTAGTAATCGAATTGGTTTTTCGTGTGAATTTAGCGTTATAATATTGTTCCGTTAGATTATCATCGAATTCTCCCCACAACTTTGGAATTGGTGATGTATTTTTGGAACAATGATCAATAGTGCAATCATCCGTTTCATATTTGTTAGATTTACTCAATACTTCATCTTGCTGAGACATTAATATCTCATTCTGTTGTTTACGCTTTAATTCGTTTGCCGTGTTGTGATCAATGGTTGCAAATATTATGTTTAAAAAAGATTTAGTATTTTCTTCATCCCTCATTTGAATTTCGCGCTGTGTTAAATACTGCCCAATGAATTCATGATACAGTAGTGGTTCACGTTTCATCATTTCGATTTCACTAAAATACTTTCCTTCTTCTTTTAATGATTTCATTGCTTCATATCGTCGATTTTTAATGGTCACATCATTACATTTACTCCGTTTTATTAAATTTAAATAAGACTCAATCTGATATTGTTCATCAGCTGTGTAATTCTGAGAATTTTCAAAATATGTTGTATGTTCCAACTTGATGTATTGTCCAAATCTCATTAAAAATTTTGAGTGACTTTCTTCCAAACTATCTTCTAAAATTTTCCTTCTGTCTTCCAAAGTAATTTCTGGGTCATCAATTTGTTGTAATTTAAAAAATACCCGAGAATCTTCAGCAATATAATCAATGATTTCTGTTTTCAAATTACCTGCCTCCATTGCAACCGCACTGCTACTAGGAGCTGGTGCCTCAACTAGAAAGTTACAATTACAATATAAAATGTCAAATCTAAAGAATGAGAAAAGCGTTTTCAAGTGTATTAGAAATCAAGATAAATTATTTTAGTGACATTTTAACTTAGCACTTATGTTTAAATATAGTTTTTATACTTCTGTAATTATTAATTAAGTTTTAGAATGGTATACGTTTATAATATATTAGTTTTAATTCAGTGTTTTGACAGCCAACTTGTAATATTTTAATGAATTTTCGATTACATAACCTTACACATGCGTTCCATATACAATAATATTTTGATCAACATAAATAAAAATACCCATTTAAAAGGTACAGTGGAATAGTGAAATGAAATTTTTTATTATAATGACTAATATTGATATGATTTTTAGCAAAAAGTAAAACACAAGCGGAATTTTATAAATAAAGTGAACACACTAAGAAATTCACAATGAGCTGGAATGATATGCCGGGCGATATGAAACCTTGGCACTTTAATTGGACGGATTTTTGCCCCACAGGATTAGTACCATGGGCACCGAATACAAATGATTTGTCTCCATGTTTTCAGCAATTGTTTTTACAATTTCCTATTTTTACATTGCTGGCAATTTTATCTTCGTATCATTTCGGAAAGCAAGGTTTATTAGTGGTTAGAAATTTAACCCAAATTCGGTTACTATACGTACGAGCAATTGTATCATTATTATTGGGATTTGCACCAGTTATTACAACATACCAAGATGTGAAGACCGAATTTCCAATTTATCCAGTAGATATTTTACTTTCTTGCACCAAATGTGTTTCATGGATTGTGCATATGGGATATATCCTATCTCTCAGAAGTCATGGAAATTTAAGCAATCGTGGTCATCTCTCGATTGCTGTACTGTGGACATCAATCGTCGTATTGTCAATTGTTTGGTTAAGGACCAAAGTGTTATATTCAGATTGGATATGGGCTCTGGTTACTCTATTTTTACATATAATATATGGGTTAAGCTTGATTATTCCTGGTAATGCAAGAATTGCAAATGATCGAATCATAAATGATGAACGTCAACGACTAATCGATCAGAACTACTTTCGATATCAAGATTTTGATGAAACTGTATTAGGACCCGCTCAAGATAACGCTGGAATATTTTCAAGAATGATATTTCATTGGGTAGATCCCCTTATTAATAAAGGTGTTCTTGGTTATTTAAAGAAAATCGATGATCTATTCGATTTACCAGAAACTTTATTTATTGCACGGATTACAGATCGATTTCAAAAATCGATTGACCGAACAAAATCATTATTCCGTGCATTACATCGAACATTTGGTAAAGAATTTTATTGTATTGGATTATTACGATTTATAGCAGATTCGTTAGGGTTTGCCGGACCTCTATTGCTTGGAGAATTATTAAAAAAATCTGAAAAGGGCGATCCACGATTGCCCTATCTGTATGCTTTAGGATTATTTTCGGCATCTTTACTCGGATCATTTTGCTCCACTCATTTCAACTGGAGAATGTCAATAATCACAATGAAAATGAGAACTGGATTAGTGACAGCAATTTATCGCAAAACTTTAGAAGCAAAAGAACTCCAGAATGGACGTTCGGATATTCTAAATTTAATGTCAACCGATACGGATCGTATAGTAAATTCTTGTGCAAGCTTTCATTCATTTTGGAGTATTCCATTTCAACTATTCACTACCCTTTATTTATTATACACGCAGATAGGAGCAGCATTTTTAGCTGGTGTTATTTTTGCCATCGCGCTAATTCCCATCAACCGTTACATTGCTGTAAAAATTGGACATCTATCACAGTCGTTAATGGAAGCAAAAGATAAAAGAGTAACATCTTGTTCGGAAGCATTGTCTGGAGCTAAACAAGTAAAGTTACATGCATGGGAAAATGTGTTTATTAATAAAATAGCATTTTTAAGAAAAGACGAAATTATATTTTTGAAAAAAAGAAAATATCTAGATGCTCTCTGCGTATATTTTTGGGCCACAACACCAGTTTTAATGAGTTTATTAACTTTTGGAGTCTCAGCACTGTTAGGAAACTCCTCTTTAACAGCCTCTTCAACATTTACCAGCATTGCTCTCTTAAACATGTTAATTGGCCCATTAAACGCATTTCCCTGGGTATTAAATGGTTTAACCGAAGCATGGGTTTCTTTAAAACGAGTGCAGAAGCTAATGAACGTAAGTATACATAATAATGTATTATAAACTGCTAATATTTTTAATTCGACGTCTTACGAATTACTTACCCTATAAAATTAAAGACGCAATCTCTAAATTTTTGAGATTTTTTAGTACATGTAATGTTGGAGGCTAATTCACTCCGAAGTGTACGTTACATTTATATTTTAAAGTATGTATGTATGTACATTCGAGAATCCGTATTATTTAAGAATACTGTCGTTTTCGGTTATATCCGTATATAATTTTAAAATATCGATTTTAAATAAAATTAAACGTTTTTCAGCTCTCCAATGTTGACCTAGCAGCGTATTATTCTCCAGAAAATCCTAACATATCTCCAAAACTAAAATACAATAACAAGCAAGTGGTTTTATCAGTGGTAAATGGATGTTTTGAATTTTTACACTCACGCTCTCATGAACTAAACTTAGATAATGATGCGATTGTAGATTTCAAGTTAATCGATGTGAATATGGAAATAATGAAAAATGATTTAGTTTGCATTGCGGGAGTTGTTGGAAGTGGCAAAAGTGCTTTAATTCAAGCGATTTTAGGTAATCTTATTTGTACAAGTGGTCTTATATATGTTCAAGACTTGGAATCTGGATTTGGATATGTATCTCAAACTCCTTGGCTACAATGTGGCACAATACGAGATAATATTTTATGGGGAAGCGTTTATGATGAAACCAAATATAATAATGTTATATTCGCATGTGGTTTACAAGAAGATTTAATCGAATTAGGCGGCGATCATAAGGGGATTGGAGAGGCTGGGCGAACTTTATCTGGTGGTCAAAGAGCCCGACTAGATCTAGCTAGATGTGTTTACCAAGAAAAACAAAGTAAATTGTATTATTAATAACAAACCTTATGCAGATTTTAATTTGATTTTTTTTTTTTTAGTTTATATATTGGACGATGTGTTGTCAGCACTCGACGCTCATATAGCATCTCATGTTGTAAAGCATTGTATTTTGGGCCTACTCAAAAATAAAACCCGACTAATTGTTAGTGAGCATAAAACTTTACTTCGTCAAGCTAACCAAATTTATCAAGTAGAAAATGGAACAGTTACACGTCAAATTGAACTGCTCGGTAGTTTGGAAGACGATGATAATCAGCCCGATGAATTTAACAATAAAATGACAAACATTATACTACACAAACCTGATACTGAAGACTCAAAAAGTGTTGATAGTTTATTAACGAATGAGACTAAAGAGTTTGGAAAACTATCATTAAATGTATTATCAGCTTATTGGAATGCTGTGTCTAGTCCTTTGGCATGTATTGTATTACTATCTGTCATACTGATGCAAGTTTCTCGTAATATATCAGATATTTGGTTGGCACATTGGGTGTCCTCCTTAATACCAACAAATTCCACAAATCTGACTATCATTCAACCGGTTATTAGTGAATATTCTAATTTAGAATATTATTTGGGTATTTATTTTGGAATAGCGATGGGAAACAGCATCATCACTTTAGCTCGAGCATTCCTATTTGCATACGCAGGAATTCGAGCAGCAAAATTTGTCCATAAAAAACTATTAGCTAGTGTATTTTATGTAATAATAACTTTTTTGATTGTTTTAATTATCGTTTTATAATAATTTATGTTTTGCTTATAGACAAAATTTCAATTTTTTGACGTGACACCTTTAGGAAGATTGCTAAATAGATTTTCATCAGATACATACACAATCGATGATACACTACCTTTTATTTTAAATATATTGCTAGCCCAATTCAGTGGCCTAATAGGTAAGTTTTATTTAGTCTCATTTGATTTGTAGAAAATATTAAAAAATTTCAAAAATTTGCAATTTAGGTTCATTGGCGGTTAGTCTATATGCGATGCCATGGTTGGCATTATTAGTTATTCCAATGTGTCCTATTTATATCAACGTACAAAATCGTTACAGATGTGCATCTCGAGATATTAAACGTCTCTCAAGTAATGCATTATCACCACTTTATATTCATTTTACTGAAACGTTACTAGGCTTATCAACGATAAGGGCAATGCGAGGCGCAAACCGTTTTCGTCGTAATTTTAGTGTTAAATTAGAGGAGAGCATAAGATCACAACTTACAGCTGCAGCTGCACAACAATGGCTAGGACTGAGATTACAAATATTGGGGGCTATGTTAGTTGGAGGTGCTGGTTTGCTAGCAGCAATTACATCGGAAAATACAACTAATCCAACGCATGTCGGATTGGCAATTTCATACGCTCTATCAATTACAAGTTTATTAAGTGGACTTCTAAATGCTTTAGCAGAAACCGAACAGGTAATGCAATATATTTTAATACGTTTGATTTATTAATTTAAAATATAAATACTTTTAGGAATTAGTTGCGGTAGAACGTGTTATACAATATTGTGATTTAGAAAAGGAGATTAATTCTGACGGTTCGGCGAATCCACCATTTGGTTGGCCATGCCAAGGAGTCATAACGTTTAAAGACGTTTTTTTAAGATATCGAGATAGTTTGCCACCGGTATTAGCTGGTGTGTCATTCGAAACCCATCCATGTGAAACAGTTGGAATAGTTGGAAGGACGGGAGCTGGAAAGACTTCAATTCTCTCTGGTATTTTTCGAGTAGTACCGGTTTTAAAAGGAACTATCTCAATTGATTGTGTAGATATCATGACAATACCTTTATCATTGTTACGAAGCCGTATTTCAATTGTGCCTCAGGATCCATTTTTATTTAAAGGAACAGTTCGTGAAAATTTAGATCCACAAAATAGTTATACTGATACAGAAATATGGAATGCTATCAATACGTGCCTCTCAACACCTCTGATACAATCTCTAGGCGGTTTAAATGCCATCATTGATACGGGTGGTTCAAATTTATCGGCAGGGCAAAGACAATTATTATGTTTAACTCGGGCCTTACTAAAAAATTCAAAAGTAGTTTTTATAGATGAGGGTACAGCAAACTTGGACTCAGAATCAGAAAGTGTAATCCAATCGGTATTAAAGACGGCTTTCAAATCAAGTACTGTTTTATTAATAGCACATCGTTTAAATGGTCTACAACATGCAAACCGTATTATTGTGATGGCTAAAGGCAATATAGCTGAAGAGGGAAACCCAAAAGAGCTAGCCAGTGATACTAGCTCTATGTTTAGTCAAATGTTAATCGAACAGTTGAACTATGAATTCAAAGATTAACGTTTAATATATATTTTATTAATACTATCGATCGATAGTATTTGATTTTTTATTGATTTTAAAAGTTACGTATTAATAATATCATTATTAATTTTATTTAATATGAAATAGTAAAGTTATTTTGAAGTTTATTTCTACTTAGTGATTAATTGTTATACGATACTTTTAATATTAATATTTTTTGTATAAATTCATTATAGTAATATGATATTTAATAAAATAAAATTAAAAAATGAGTCCTTTTCGAAAGCTTTTATTTAGAAGACATACTTAAGTCCTACGACTTTACGAGTATAAACCATACTAATGTAATAAATTAGTTTCCAAAAATTAACACTACCATTTTTCAAACATGACAATTACAGTTGATGGCCACTGATGTAAAGGCCGTGATTGAAGGAAACGATGTGGATATGGGGCGCACTATGCACAGGAATCGAGAAAGAACCGGTTGATAAGAGGGGTCAAACGAGGCTATTGAAGAAAAAAATTCCGTTAGTAATTGAGGCCTGAGACCGTGTAATTCAGGTGAAATTTTTGGGAATTACTAGATTCGGGCGTAAAAATTCGTAAAAATCATATAATATTTGTCGACAGAATAATGTTATGCCAGTTTGGGACGGACATGCTCAGTAGTGAGTTGTGTTGCGGTCGGGACAACTGAACAGAATCTATTGTAGGAACACAAATTTTGAAGCTTTTGCACGTTTGGGATTTAATATTCTGTCGTCTTGCGACACTTACGATTACGATAATAATAATCTAATAAGACATTTTCATTAATTGAATCAATCAATTTTTATTATGTTTAAAATCAAATAAAATTGTGTTCTTCTTTTAACTTTTATTTATCGCTGTCGAATTCAACAGAGTTCTGAGATATCTCTAATGTGCATAAGTTCCACATATCATGTTTTTTTGGAAAACATATTTTTGTTCTCCGTACATTAGTTTTTCGAATTTGTTATTATTGATTTCAATTCATTTTTTTAAGTTTTAAAATTTTCGATAAATGTGCATTTCTGAAATGTACATTTAAATACGAATTCCGAACCCGCACTCATAGAAAACGTGCTTATAAAAATTCTATCAAGATTTTTGCCGTTTGGCCTGGAAATACAATGAAGTGTCTATTGATTTGAATGTACATTCGCCTCGCACTGGGGTGGGATGTTGTAACATCACTATTTTCGATATTCGATAGACCTTTGTATCTCTCTTTTCAAGAACAAAATTGCATGCCTTTTCGTTTATTCAATTACGCAGATTACGCTGTGTATTGCGTTCTCAGTCTATTAGAATACATTTGCACACTATCCCTTTTTCTTCATTTCAAT
The DNA here is from genome assembly GCA_951394425.1 of Tipula unca. NCBI lineage: Eukaryota > Metazoa > Arthropoda > Insecta > Diptera > Tipulidae > Tipula > Tipula unca. The sequence continues at coordinate 95,141,645 of OX596382.1, forward strand.
AGCTATCGAAAATAAAAAAAAATGGTGATATTTTATCGAATGAATTTATAGAAATAGAAACGAGCAGGCCATGAATACCATAGAAATTGTGAAATTCCATACGAAATAGCATATCATTTTGTTCTTGAAAAAAGAGACACAAGTTTCTGGGAAACCTCGCCTAAGCATTTTGAGAAATGGTAAAAAATATAATTTTCTTTTATGGTTGTTTGGTTGAATACTCGATTAAATCATTTACTACTAAATTTAAGTATTTACTTCTTTTCATTCCTTTACTTATTTTCATTCATTTTACCCTCGTTTTTAAAAAAGTAAATCAATTTACTGCACACTCAAGTAAAAGTTGACTTTTACCCGACAGAAGAGACTCTTTCGAGCTAATTACATTTTAGGGTAATAATGACGTTTTTTTATACTAATTTCAGTAACGCCTTCGATAAAATTGATTGGTTTTGCTTGACTATAGCTTCTTCTCTATTCTGGATCTAGACTCCAGATCACAGGAAAATGTTTGTTGGTTTTAAATGTGATTTAACTAGATTTTTTCTTGTTGTTCAAAATAGGAGATGTCTCTAAATATTTCTGCAACACGACATTAATAGAGTTTACCTTTATCTCGGTTTACCTTTTACAAGTGCATAGACTGTTACATTTTCGTTTCACAAATATCCATGGACTGCGACAACTTCAATTTGATGTTCGGTTTGAAGATCAGAGATTTTGACGATCCATATGTTGTTATAACTTGGCTCGAAATATAAACTATGCGATATAGGACAGCCATTTTATCGTACCTTAGTTGCTTTTAAATTTAATGAGATAGAGGCCAGTTTCTGAATGTTAAATTTTAATTGAAAAAGGACGCACAATCCGAAACCATTCTTTCATAGAATAAAAAAGTTTAATGTCACGTTAAGAAACGTTAAAATGAACGTTCTATCTTTTATTAATTCTTGTTCCTAATTTATCTTGGTATTGATAAAAGTAAAAGCGTAGGCGAATATTTTTATATCGCTATACGATCGTTTATTAAGTTTACGTTTATTTCAATAATACAACAGCCATATCCAAACCAGTCTTATTTTCTATGTTTGTGAATTTTCGATAATTGTACATCAATTAATTTAAACAATTCTATTTGGGTATACCTTAGCGTTTGGTATATAATCCAACGCGCAATACGCGTAAAATTTAAACCGTGATGAACGTGATCCGGACCGCTTCACAACACTTATGCCCGGTTGCACGAAATATTTAACTACCGATTCTCTATCACCCAAGTTCTTAGAATTAAATATTTAACCGGCTGTTAATATTTTTATTTTTTATTGTACCGATAGAAAATGTAAATATTTTCAAAAGTGCAAAAAAAATATTTAATTGAATTGAATTTCGATTGCGTAATGAAAAGCAATTTTAGCATTTAACCGCTGGTTAGCTAATCTCTAGTTAAATATTTTCGTGCAACCGGGCACTTGACACTTAACAAATGCAACTTATTCATAACTTAACACGGATACGATAATAAAATACGTCTTGGGGAGAAAGAAATTTGCTGAGTATTGCAAAGGTGATTATGCGATATTCAACACACCCAACCAGGTACAATATTTTTTTTTTCAATGACATCAGAGATATTCTTGAACCTTTCCTATTCAGGAAACTCAAAAAGTTTGCAAATCTTACAACTAATTAAATATAATTCATTAAGACTTAACCTATGTTAGATCTTAACATTATCATGTACTATTGGATTATTTTTAGTAATGTTACTCTAAATTAAATAACTAGATGATAATTTTTATTGATTGAACAAAAACTAATTGGTAAACGTGTCCTAATTTTGAGTACCAATCCTTCGTGCCATACTTTATCAAACGTTTGAGCAACATCTAAAAATGCTGCTGAACAGTACTGCTTTTCTTCTAGCGAATTTCTGATTTCATATACTAGATGAACTTGTTCCACGATTCCATGGGAGACCAGGTTTTAGGAATGCATTTCCCAGGTTTTAGGAATGTATCCAGTTTGCTTAATAGCATTAAAAATGTATGTTATTATTCTTCCAAACATATGGTATAGTTGCTTGAATATTCTCTTCAATATGCTTTTGGAGTTCATAGTATCTTATTCTCTCGCTTATAATCCAACCTGTTCCACCTTGAGATTTCCCACTGGTAAATACTGAATCTTTTAAATTTTTACAACGTCAAAGGGTTACAAATTGTTTCAATCAGGGCAGACTTCAAAATGTGAATTTTACTCTTAGGGTTCCCCAACATACTGGCCTAACGACTAAGCTAAGATTCCAGACTTAATAGACTTTAATGTAGCAAGAGGTATATCTCAGAACTACATCCACATTGAAAACACCAATTCTCTAATATCGGATCACTTACCGGGTTTCATGACAGTCATAGAAACGATAATTCGATGGGAAAGTGCACCCAGATTAAGAAATTCAAAAACAAACTGGAAACTCTTTCGTGAATTGGAATTGGAATTGGAACAACTAAAAGAAACAATTCACTATGCTGCCTTAGCAAGCATTTCCATTACACTAATAAGAATACGATTAACTTATCCTACCTAATGGAAGTTATAATGCTGGTAAGAAAAACACGACGGCCACGTAAAACCTGGCAAATTAATCGAACACCGGAGAACAAATCAATTCTTAACAATTTATGTAACAGTCTCAAATTCCTTCTTAAAGAAGTTAAAAATAAATCAATCAACCGATATCTGGTTAGCCTAAACTGATGAAAAAAATTAGGAAGGCGACGAAAGGACTCAAAAGACCCAAAATGCAAGTGTCTCTTCTTAAAAAGGATGATGGGATCTGGGCAAGAGGTCAAAACGAGAAGGCTGATCTGCTTGCGGAGTATCTCCAGGAAACCTTCCAACCACTAGATAGACAAGCTGCCAACGAAAATATATAATGTCAATTCACAAGGTAGACGAATTTGACTTACGCCCAGTAAAAAAAAAAAAATTTTTTTTTTACGCCCAGTAACTCAAAGAAATAAAAGTAGAAGTGAAAAGTAACATGAATATTAAAAAAGCCCCAGGATACGACTTGATTACTTGCCAAATTATCAAGGCTGTACCTGATAAAGGATTTCGTAAGCTATTACACATAGTCAATGCGACCTTTCGGTTAAAATATGTTCCGCGGCAATGGAAAGTAGCAGAAGTAATCATAATAGCAAAACCTGATAAGCCACCAAACGACTAAAAATGATACAGGCCAATTTCATTGTTGTCAATTATGTCAAAAATTTTTGAAAAATTATTACTAAAGAGACTTATACCAACAAATTGGATCCAGAGAACAGCATTCTACAATCTAACAGGTGCATAGAATCACAAACCTAATTGACAGAACGTTAGAACGTAAAAAAGTATGCTCAAGCATATTCCTGGACGTCGCCCAAGCAATCGATAAAGTTTAGCACAGTGGTCTGGAATACAAGCTGCATAGAGATCTGTAGAGGCAATTCTATGCCATACTAAAATTTATGCAATAGACATTTTAGTGTGAGATATGAGGATGAATACTCCGAAAAAAAATAAATCTTTTAAAATTAAGACAGCTCATATCCGGAAAATGTGTATTCGAAATTAGCATAATAATGGAATCTGCGCCTACCATATGGTGGTGCACCCTTCAGAGATCACTGCACAATTCGTTCTGAGCCACACACATAATGTGATCGAGCCATCGTACTCGCTTATAGATCTTACTTCATGTACAATTTCCGGGGGTCTTCCTTCATCAGATCTCTCTGATCTCGATATTGTACAGATCTCGGTATGTACCACCTTTCTAGCGTTTAGGACCGTAAGTCACACGCAAGATCCTTCTTTGAAACGTTAGGAGTCATCTGTCGTACTCGTCCGTCAGCGTCCAACTTTCACATTCGTACATAACAACGCGCCTGATCAACGCAAGCTTCAGATTCACGGCACTTGATAGGTGGTTTGATAGCAGTGTGGCCTTAGAGAATGCAAAGCAAGACTGCTTGTATAGCTGTTATCATGAGTGATAAGAGAGCTCAAATATTTGCACTACCTCACTTCCTCAAACGTGTATAGTGACCACTACTAAAATCTGGTGTGCCATTGTTCCTATAGTATTTATTTTTGGAGTATGTCTTCCTCAACGTAGTCCACGCAAATAATATCATGAGCTAAGCACATACATAAAACTGGTTCTTTTTTAAAGATAAAGCATAATTCGTTGACCTCAAATTGGGCTCGTTAATGAAGTACTTCACCTTACGACAGCTAAAAGTCTCACGCCACTGAAACATTAGGACTTTCAAAGCGTAGTCCTTTATAGGTTTCTTCCCGTAGAAACAGTCAAAGGATTTCTTAAAGAGTTAAGTATAGCTTTACTATCTGTATACAGTAGAATACTTTTGTTTTTAACAGCAAAATTCAAAGCCTCAATATCCTACGTGTCAGCGCTATCAGTTCCATCTGAAAAACAGTACAATGCGAACCAAGCCTACCGAAAAGTCTCCGTCCAACGTTTGATTCAACACTTCTCCGACGGTTTGGAAGACAATTTGGTACACATTTTTTATTTGTACGCATAGTCCCAACACATGTTAACCCCACACTTAGTAAATATTGCGCTAGCTTCAAGCTGGTAAAACAATTATCAAAAATTATATTCCTGTTCGTGTTGTGAAATGGAGTGCATAATTCTTGAATCACAGTGGACCCTAGGTTGCCAGCTTTTGTGGTCCTTCTTTCCCCAAATATGGAATCCCCTTCAAAGGATAACTGGTGGTGCTGTCGCATATCCACCAAATCTTCATTCCGTGTTTGACTGGCTTCGAGGGTATATATTACCGAAATGATACTCTGCCTCGATATAGGGTTGATCATCGACTATGAGATTTTCACCGGGAATATAATGTTTTATAAAGTTGGTATGAACCCAATCCCAAATTTTCCGAAAAGGAGCAAATTTATCACGCTGCCTTCGAGCAGTGCGCGTGTTGATTTATCATCGAAACGAATATATTGGCATAATAATCTAAATCTATCACAAGACATGCTTGAATCTATGTGCTTGCCTGGTGGAAGTTTCGCTTTGTTGAACAAGCCTCTAATAAGGTTACAAGCCGGTGTTCGTCTTTGTGGAAATGGGCTGTTTTTCCATTGGGTCCCATCCTTCGCAGTAAAGAACGTTTCATCGATAGGTGGTATAATATCATTCAGAGCATCTACGGATTCAGATGCTTCGTTCATCTTCATTGTCAGAGTCGCTTTCTAACATTAAACCGTTATCCTGACGACTCATCGCGTACTGATTTGTTTTTATGTAATATACATATAATATGTACATATTGTAAAAATAATTTTAATAAATTAATTTCATTTCGAAAAAATTTGTACCATAAAATTATGTCTTGTATACGAGTAGATTCTCCAGCTACAATTTTTCTGTTATTAAAGCTTTAATACGTGTCGAAAATACAGATTCGGGCTGCTGAATTTTTTTAACTCCAGTAGTTTATTGTATATATATATATATATATATATATATATATATATATATATATATATATAAAAATTACAGCACAATAGATACGATAGATTTCAATACAATAGAAGCTGTAGACCTTTGCCCAATATTTTCTTTTATATAGGGCTAATTCTATATTGCTGTGTATTCTTCATAATTCTATTGACAATACAGTCAGTTTTATTAAACCTAATGGGTACAATAAAAATTTGGCGCCAAAAACACATTATCAGTCGTCAATATAGTATTTGTAAAACAGAAAAAAACAAAATTTTTGGGCACGTACCAATTGTTGAATTTATTAATTTTATGTGTTTTTTTACATGATTATAGAGCTCCACGGTCACTTCAAAATTATAGATTCATAGTATAATATTGTTCGAATACGATGCTAATCAATTCATAATCAATGTTTTTTTTTGTAATTCTTATAGATATTATACTTAAATGTTAAATGTATTAATAATAAAGAGTAAAGAGAGTGTGTGTCTCTTTGTCTTGTGTGGTTATACAAGATGCATAACAATCGGCAAAATATAATTGTATTTTAGTGGTCGGATTAACTTAAAAATGAACAAACAAATCTTAAAGAAACCAGTTTTTTTTTAGTTGTTATTGTTGTGACTAAGGTCTATTTTTTCTATTGGAAAATCAAAATTAAAAAGTTTTAGTTTTATAGTATATGTATACATATATACATACACAAAAGTGTATATAAGTTTTATATACCTACTTACATATATATGTACATATACTATTTAAGCATAAATATATAATATTATATGTTAATATTATTATATTTGTGTTTTAGAAACATGATATTTGCAGAAACTCAACTTTTTGAAAATCGTATTTAAAGCAAACATTCAAATAATTGTTAAAAATTTATTTAATTAGCAACACTAGAAATATTAAGTTAAAGTAATTTTATTTTGCTTTAAATTTAAAATATTATGTCAGATATGATATTTTGCTATAGACCATAATATAGAATTTGTGCAGTAGTAATAATATGTAGAATTTATAAAATCGAATTTGAAGAAGATGATTAGTTGCAAACTTATATTTGCCTTACATTTTATTCTTTAATCGCGCTATTATGACATATTACGTATCATTTCTTAAAGCTTTATACGGGAACCATCTATGTGTGTAAAAAGTTTAACTATAGCTGTAGAAATATATGTGAATCCCTAGGCCCGAGATCATCTTGACATTTTTATTGATAAAAGAAAAATGATAAAAGATAGCTAGAAAATGACTTGCACCCCGACTTTTCAGAATGTTTCCTTACTAATAATCAGAAGTGTCTCATTCAGCTCTCAACCCAAAATCAATATGAGAATAATAACAGTTTTTAAAGGCACAGGGGCTTTCATCCCGGTCCCGAATGGCGATTGACGCAGGCCTGAAAGTATGGTGCAATGGGGTAATTCCTTTAAAGAAATTACGCGAACTGCGCTCGTTGCTGCGTTGTTGTACTTCCAGAATCTCTGTCTTCCACCATTCTCGCTTCTTCTGTCTACAAATCCGCTTAGCTGACCTTGTTGCACTTCACTATATGGGCTATATTTTGTTGCTCGGCTGGCTTCTGTGGGCGCGTGTACACAAATTATCGACAGGTTGGCTAACTTCTATGGGATAGTGAATGCTTGTAAGTCCAAAACACCCTTAACCTGCGGCCCAAGAAGAATACAGCTTCAATATTTGTGGAGGCCAACTCCACTGTAGAACAACGTATAGCCCTGAGACACATGGTCTCCACTTTAGGGCCAGTTTCTTGAAGGGCAACGAGTTCCAGCCGATACACCTTCATGCATGTGAGTAGACCTTCCAATACTTCCGGTTTCTTAAGTGACTGTACCTTCCACGTCCGGAACATCACGTTCCTGAGACATCATATCCTTGAGGATACTGTGGTGGTCTTCTTGGAAAACATGTTCGTGCAATTTAGTTTTACGAGACATGTGAGTGCCCCCCGACCCCAGGGTCAAATTTCGGAATTTCGAATAGTTCATATGTTGTAATATGGCAGAATAAACGTGACTTTGAGAATTGAAAAACTTCGAAAATCACATCATCGGGGAAAGAATTGTAATAACGGTTCCCAGGACGGAGATGTATATATGTATGTGACGGGTATTTCCACGAAACTTGGATTTTTTTTTTTTGGGAATTATTTAATATTTTAAATAAACAATTATTACAATCTAGTCACCTGGACTAATGAGCAATTTTATTCTAACTTAATTTACTATGTTGTATTAATCTATGGCTTCTTCCCACTGGTGTTCAATTGTATCTGCTAAATTGAAGTAAACCACATCGTTATGGTGGATTTTAGATCAGCATTACGCTGTTTACACTAGCAATTACACCAGCTCAAAAGATTCAGTTCGTTTGAGCCTGCGTATAATATCTGTGTTGTTTAACTGCTTAGTTGCCTCAGTGTTAAAATGTTGCTGGAGCTTTTGCCTATGTCTCAGTGCCTTTTTTTTTAATTTCCATTGAAACAGTGTCCACTTTAAGGCTACTATGGAAATCTCTGTTTCTAACATACCATGGTGCATCAACGATGTTCCTTAATATTTTGTTTTGAAATCTTTGGTTGATTTCTACGTTAGTCTGTTTGGTACAACCCCAAAGTTGGATACCATAAGTCCAAACCGGTTTTAATATTTGTTTATATAATAGAAGTTTATTGTATTTTGATAGAGCGGAGCCCCTTCCTATCAGCTAATACATCTTTCTATATTTAAGCCCTAGTTCTTCGATTTTCTTTTTGACGTGTGCTTTCCATCGTAGTTTTGCATCTAGTGTCATGCCAAGATGCTTAGCCGTGTTGGCATATGGTATTATTTCTTGATTAATTGTAACTGGAATATGTTCGAGTCGGTTGTTTGTAAAATTGATGTGAACTGATTTAGTTTCGTTAAGTTTAATTCGCCATCTTTTGGTCCAGTTATGTATTTGAGTAATAGCTAACTGTAAATTCTGAGTTTATTCTTCGTTGCTATCTCCAACAGCTAAGATTGCCGTGTCATCAGCAAAGGTCGCCATAGTGTTGTTTTCTAATACAGGGAGATCATTAGTGTACAATAGGTATAGGACCGGACCTAACACACAGCCCTGCGGCATTCCTGTCTTGATTTCTTTCAATTCAGAATGGCCTGTAAGATCCAGTTTTATGTGGTGGTTTCCCAGGTTTAGGAATCATAATTATACTTCTGCAATTTTCCACAGGCTGGGTAAATATTTCAATCGAAAGGCGGCATTTATAATACTGGTGAGCTTTAATAAAGCTTTCCTTGGTGGTTCTTTTAAAATTTCTGCTGTGATAAGGTCATAACCCGGCGCTATTTTCGGATTCATATTTGTTTTTATCTCATACATGACTTCGTTTGGTGTTGTTCGTAGGATTTCTTCACTTTCCTGTACAACCACTACAGTTATTATTTCGGCTTCCAATGATTGGTCATCATGTGGTTCAAATATTTTTTCCAGGTATTTTTTTTCCAGCAAAACTTCGCACTTTATCTTTGTTATTTCTCGCCCCTGTTTTATCTTCTGTTCTGATTGGAGGAATCTGCATTATTGGCCTTTTAATCCTTCTGGTTGCTCTCCAGAGAGAATAATCAGTACTAGTATCATTAGATAATTTTCTGAGGTAGTTACTGATAGATTCGTCTTTCAGATCTTTGATTTCCCTTTAAGTAGCTGAGTCAGATTGTTTAGCTTAGTTTTATCTTGAGGGGCTCTAGTTTGTTGCTATATTCTCCTTGTCCTTCTTTTTTCTGCCAAGAGCTCTCTAATTTCTTTTTAACTTCAGGGGTGTTTTCCCAAGCTGACTGCTGTATGTCACATATGAACTTGTGAACTTCTTTTTCTAATTGCTCCTCACTCCTTAGCGGAACCATTAAGTTAATGTTTCTATCTAAAGACAGTCTAAAGTATTCCTAATTTGTGTGCTTATTTACTAAACTAGGATAGCTTTCTTTTTGAATGATCCTTTCACTTAATGTCAAAAGTATTAGGGAGTGATTAGAGCTTAAGCCAAGACTTTCATCTATATGTATATAGTTTACAGATATATTCTTCACTATAAAGAAATCAATTAGATCTGGTATTTTATCATCAGTTGGCCAGTAGGTCGGTTTATCATTTGATAAGGCTTCACAACCGTATTTTCTGATAGCATTGAGGAGTTCTCTACCTTTAGTTGTTGTTAGTCTTGAACACCAGTGGATATTTTTTGCATTAAAATCTCCTCCAATTACAAATCTTTTCCCTATTTTACTGAAAAGTTCAAGATAATCTTTTTCTTTCAGAGAGTATTTCGGTGGGCAGTAAATTCCAATAACACTAATAGAGTTATTTTTGGTCTCGATATTGCTGTTGCTTGTATTTGTCCTGCTTAAAATTTTAATTCCTCGAAGTGATTAATACTGTTTCTAATTATAACAGCACTACCTCCCTTAGCAGTATTTCCCGGGTGAATAGTGTGATATGTTTTATAATTTCTAAATTTGATAATTGATTGTCTAGTGAAGTGAGTTTCAGAGATGAGACAGACATCGATTTTCCCTGCGTCCAGAACCATTTACAATTCCTTATGGTGTTGCTGGAGTCGATTGGCATTCCAGCATAAAATTCTTAAGTCGTTAGACATGGTTTTGTTTAGGGATGGCTCCCTTAGTGCTGTATTCTAGTTTTTTAATCACTGATCAAAAGTATTAAATTTGCTTAATATCAGCTTAAGCGTTTGATTTATGTCGTCTGTTTGAGGAGTTTTTTGTCTGTTTTCGTTACTCATCATTACTTGAGCGTAAGTTTTTTTGCCCACTTCTGCTTGAGGGGCTATCAGCGATTTACGCCTTAACTATTCTTTAAATGATTCAGGCCTCGTAGTTATTTAATTTTTAAAAAGTCTGAAGGATTGATTTTTTACGCTCTAGTTGCTAGAGTTGTTCACATCCGTATATGTTTTAATTTTATTTAGTGAAGAAACATTCCATTTTTGAAAAGGCTTTTTTCAAAATGATTTTCGCTCTAACGTTTAAAGATTGGCTAAACCTCGTTTAGTGCAAGTCAATATTCAAGTGGTTCTGCCTCCTTAAAACAAAACAAATAGTTGGCACCATGTTGTAAAACTAGGTTTCGTCATTCTTGGCAGTGACACAACTCTAGAGATGAATTTGATTATTTATACATAATATATAAGGTCAAACAACTTTTGACTTACAGTCGTCGGCGATCTTCTGCAATAATACATATACATATATGCGATATAAGATTAATACCAATTTCTTAATATTACACGAATTTTAGTTTCTTTGATACTTTTCTATATTACCATCTACGAAATTTCTTAAAGAAATATATATCTCCGAAAGCTCTATACGATTTCTTTTGCTATTATGGCAATGTTGCCATACATTGTTGTTTTGTTTTAAAATACATATTTAACTTTTTAATATGCATAAATTTAATTCGGTGTGCTTGTTTTCTTAAATCTCAAATCTCAATCTGAACTACACATATATGTATGCATGTAATAACTATAATGTATGCATGTAATAACTATGTATATAAGAAATAAATAAAAATTTAAAAGTCTCCAAAAATAAAAATGGCCGTTATAATTCTTCGTACGATACAAATATATGTATATAATTCTTTCAATGCCTTATAACCATTTACTTTTCTTTCGTTATATATTTCTTTTTACCTTTATGTCTTTTACATTGTATATGTGTATATCTGTATTTATGTTGTAATTGAATTGAATGTATGTTGCTTTGTTATACCTGAAGATTTTATTTCTCTTTGCTGTTTATATACATTATTTTTGTATTCTTTCGGTTTGGTTTTAGTTTGGAGTAAAATTTTCTAAGAATAAGACACGTATCGATAGTAACGTATATATTTTTATATTTGTTTTTGGTTCAAGTTAAGTTTAGTGGCAAGTTAGTATAGTAAAATATGTGTGTAAAATGTGCAACACGGACTACTTAAATATATTGTGCTAGATCGTTACATGAAAATGTCAATTGTTTTTTAAACATAAACATATGTTTATGACAAATACTTAATTGTATATATAATTATAAAATAATATTAAGATTACGTTTAAAAAAAAAGTGTTATACTAAGCAGTAATTATTAAAGTTTATGTTTTGCTCTGATTTTGTACATACATACTTATTTATGAATTTATGGTACACATATTGATGCATATATAATTATTACGTGATTTAAAAATTTAAATGTACATGTGCAAATACATTATGCATGAGCATATTAGAAGATTGTGAGAATTTTTATTTTTTTCAAAACTTGTGAAGTTAATTTTTCATCATTAAAAAATATATATACGAGTATCTTAGAATTTTAATTTATTTGTTCATCAAACCGTGACGTCACATCCGTCTTACAAGTCTAATTTATAAATTAAAAGTGAACTTTTGTAAATTTTATGTTTTGTGTGTTATTATTCAAGAAATACATGATATATACCTGTGTGCTTGGGTAAATATATATATAACAAGTGAATTTAACAACCCCTTATATGTTTTGATCAACAAAATATCATCAGGTTGATTAGTGTTGTTAACTACTGAATGAACAATAAATAATAATAATAATAATACGTGCACCTGGCGTGTATTATATATTATGTACATATGTACCTTTACATACGTACATAAATGTATATAATATATTTGTGTACAATTAAGAATTAAATACACAAGACTGCTGAACTTGATAGTATTATATACTTATATGTAGTTTAATTTGAATAATATTATGATTATGTTAAAAAGTGAATTAGTGTATTTTATTATTGTTCTACATTTACAATTAATGGAGATTGAAATTGGAATATAAAGAAAAGGGACTTGAAGTCATAAAAATGAAATACAACGATAATATTGGAGCATTCTTTCAAACGTGCAAGGTAATCTAAATATATAAATATATTAAATATTGGAACAGTTATGAGACAGATTGTTTCTTTTATATTTTATGGTAATCTAACCCAGGGACTATAGATTATAATCTTTATATACAATTTATGAAGGCACCTGCTACCAGTAAAGTGATATACACAATTGTCAAATTAGTTATAGTGTGCATCTGGCGCCTATTACAAAACGTCTCAATTGGCCGTTCTTTATACTATCCACTCTATCTATATATTTATTCTTTGATTTACTGTTGCACATTTATAAAAACAAAATATACTAAGTATAAGCCTGTTCCGGTTGCATTACAAGGAAATTGTGTAGTTAATTATAATTTAATTATTCTTCCGTTAAATTAAATTTAAAAAAAAATCTAATCGACAGTACCTATATACTACTATAAGCACAATATAAACAACGAATCTATACTTATATACGTATATATATATATATATATATATATATATATATATATATATATATATATATATATATATATATATATATATATATATATATATATATATATATATATATATATATATATATATATATATATATATATATATATATATATATATATATATATATATATATATATATATATATATATATATATATATATATATATATATATATATATATATATATATAATTGTACATATACATAAACAAATAATAATGCATCAAGATATTTTATATACTCGTACCGTATATACTACTTACCTTTATAAGAAACAACGCAAGAAAACAAGAAAATACAATTTTAGATCGAAATAAATTCAAAACATTAAACAATCGAAATCTAAAATGGTGGTTACTAACTATATATTCTTTGGTTAGCATCTTTTGGTTGATATAACATTGTACATACGTTTACTCTCAGCAAATATCAGCAAATATATTAAACAGGTACGTGCTTATTGCTGCTTACCAATAAACAGAAAAAAATTGGTTTATATAAAAGGTTTTGGTTCTATATAACAAATAAATGTACATATTGAGTTGAAAAAATATCTACATCTAGATAAGATTTAAAATGTTTGTACTTGGTATCTGCGATAACGATTGCTAAAAAGGAATTCATATTGCAAACATTGTAAGCAAATTGTAAAACATATACAGTTATACCTATTTAATATTTAAGGTATAGGTAATAAACTGAGGTGTACATCTAGACATCTACTGCAACAATAATAAATTTAAAAATATCGCAGGTAAAATAAAGCATAGGCCCGTTTAAATATTCGGAGATTTATTTCAAAGTGCCTGACACAATTTGCAGAATGTCTCGACATCTATAGACATAACTAGACTAATGAGCAAATATAAAATTATATCGGGGATCTCCGTAATAAATGTGCAATGTTACATCGAGCAATACATTTTTTTTTTCAAATATATTAAGGAGGCCATGATTTTTTAGTCATAGAGTCGTTAACAATTGAACAATACGGAATAAGTGAAACAGTACGACGATTTGAAAAAACTGCGGATCGGTAGAAGATTGTGGATAGCATATTGGCCATTTGATACGGTTTATGGGCCAATGGCATCATAGGACCGTACTTTTTAAACACGTCGATAGGGTCGTCATTACCAGCAATTCTGAGCGATTTAGTTTCAGCAAGATGGCGCCTCATCCCATACAAGTCGTGAAATGACGTGTTATTTGTGAAAATAAATACATTAAAAATGGTCTAAGGAACGGTATATTTCGATATCAATATGAAATAGTTAAAATGAATTCTATAATATTATAATGGGATTTGTAAAATATATCAATATCATGAGTGTTCAAATAACTAATAATACTATAAAGGACATTACTGCAGTTTTCCATATTAAACTCGCCTGACATCATGTTATCGACACAAATTAATAAACCTTAATTTTCCAGATGGTGCACCAAACGGTTTTAAAGCGCGCCAAAAGTTTTTTAACAATAATTTTACGTTACCTGTTATTTCCATGTTATTTCAGCCTGGTATTGTCAATTTGGTTTTATTTATTTAATATTTTTTTTTACATTATTTTTCAAAATTTTGTTAAAAAAAATTATTATAGGTGAATTACACTCGCTAATCAAATATAATTTTGGAAACTTATTGCAACCGTCACTTTGTCGTTAAATTTTTTTGAATCTTAATTGCTTTAATCCACCTCATTCTACGATTTGTATTTTTTTGGAAAAGTGTTGAAATTTTATCCTGGTTGTTCCAAACGCAACACTTTTGCATTTAGCCACACAATAATAATTTGTCATATTAAATTTATTTAAACATTTAATTTCGTACTAACTAAATACTCAGAAAAGAATTTGTTAATAAATTTATTTTCAACGTATGTATAAGTCACAAAACATTCGGATAATTATATATATTTAGTTATTAAATTAGTGCTGCAGTCATTCGGAAAACATGATCTATTCCCTCCATTTGGTAAATTACTTGCTTTCCAATCGACAACCACAAGTACTCATATTGGTTTCCATTCTTAAATAAAATACTTGTAGCTGTTTTTGATAAAATGTAAGTACAGCTACGCCTAGGAGTAGCTTATTTTAAGCAAAGGAACAAACCTAAGAGTATAACTTATAAGTACTTGCGGTGGTCCAATTAGAAACCAACTATTGTACATATACCTACCGCTAATTTTCATTGTAAGCATGAGTCGTTTCCACACGCAGCATAATCCACTACCGGAGTGTAGTTCAAATTCAAATTCCAAAATATTCGATAAGGAAGATAATTTTGTTCCATGAATAGACCGACAGAGAAAACATACTATGATATATATTTTCTTTTTCTATGCAGCCGAAAATAGTCGATAAAGAGGATTTTATATGCTTGAATAGAAGAATTAAGATAGATTGTAATTGTATTTTTGTGCTTGTTTGAAAAAATGGTTTTAAATACTGATAGAAGACGTTTCATATATAGCCAACCAAAGATAATACAATTTTCCGAAATCAATATGTATATGAAGCTCGTGCACAGTTATACCCCTATTCTGATAGTCGCGACGCTTCAATCGACACGACTACTGTCACGTCACTTCAAATATAAATTGGTATTCTCTTAGACGCCCGCAGTGACGTGACACGACAAATAGAATTATCTGGCAGCACCAATAATTTCCTGATTTTTGACTGAATATTGACGTTTGAAATACACGTGAATTGTCAGTTTTGTATTTGTCATGATATTTATGTGGTGTGATGGTTATTAAAAACTATTGAGAAATAATAAGTAATTGTATTCTCTGTAATTTCGTGAAAGTTTTAGAATTAAATACGTATGAAAAATCCTGTAGTTAGCTAAATATTTCAATATTTTTCCATCAACGCACAAATTGTAAATAAAATTTAAAAATATTTTAAATTAATTATATTTTGATTCATTAAAAATAAAATACATCAAACAAAATAAAAAAAATGTTTTGGTATCTTCCGTTTTTCTGCACTTTTTGCTCCTGTCGCTTAAAAATTTTACGCGTCCAGAAATGTCATTTCAGGTGACACGAAACTTTTATAACGACTACTAGAATACGATGTTTGTCACTTGAAACGACGATTGCCACTTCAATCGACTTATGGAATACCAAAATGTAACTGTCGGTACAAGTGACAAGTGACACGACTAAGGGAATCGGGGTGTTAAACTTTATATAAAATCAGCCCTAGATAGTGTGTTATGTCTGAAGCCGGCTTATTTTGAAATGTTATGCCAATAGCCATCCCTAAAAATTTATTTTTGCCCAAGTTTTATATGGGAGTTTCAAAAATTTTGATTTTCCGAAATCGCATAAAAATAATTAATAATTTGTTTAAAATCAGCCTTAGAGTGTTATGCTATATCTTTTATTCTGGAAATATGAATAATACAATCTGCAACACTATATGTACTATATAAGTGGATTATCAACTGCACTACCGTAGTAGAGTTGTGCACGTAAAAGCGACTATGCAAATTCTACTTTATAGCTTTATATAGTGTTAAGTCAAAGTGGAATTTGCAGAATACAGCTGAAAATGCCACAATAACCAATACATTTTGACCTCTTCTGGAAGCTAATCATATACAGGTCATATTTCTATTCAAATAAAATCTGGAAAATTGCTTTCCAATTTTAAGCTCACTTAATTGTTGTTGTGGTATTTTCTTATTGGAATTTATTTTTATCTCGATTTGTGCAAGATTTTTACCATATGTACTAATTTTATAAAATAAATCTATAGAACGCAAAGTGCCGTATACTTTTTCAAAAGTGGTAGACGAAGACGACGATTCAACTCTGCAATAAACATCAGACATAAAAAATTTGTTGTGCATAGCCCTTGTACACCAGAATTCTACAAGTATCGATAAAAATTTCCCGACTCAACGTATATTATAAATGAGTGTGAACTCAGTAGGGCCGTTTAGATTAGGATGGACATACAATTATCGGCTTTGACTTTTTTAAATGGTTAACTAGTTTGTTCAATAATTCATTTATTACGCTAATTAACAATACAATAAACTATGATGATATTTATGGTTCTAATTTTCAAAATATATAACCAGTCCAATTATTGTTTTTATTGTACCCAAAGAACCAGTAACGATGGTTAGCCCTTGCGACTTACCCAATCGCTCCTTGCGAGAGATGTAATCCCCAGCTGGTTGATTTCAGTTAGCATATGGCGAAGAGCAGTTATGTTTGATGATTATCATATAACCGCCTGCTAAGCTTTGCACAACATATAAGTTACTGTATTTCATAACTTACGCATTACATATATTAGAAAAAACACCCACATAGTGTATATTATTTCGTCCAAATCTGTCGATTATTGATCGTAATAAGTTTTTTATGAGAAATAAAATAGTCCATAATCCATATTATGCCTACAACTGAAACCTTTTATATTATGCAAGCTAATTCGAAACCGTACTTACTAACTCCAATTTTAACTAACATAATTTATTAGTGTTAGTGTCGTTCTGTATAGTCTACAAGTTCAAAACCAACGCTAATGTTAGTAGAGCATTTTTTCATATTTCAGTTGTTGTAGTTTTGATGTAATTTTGGATAAAATTTATCGTGTAATCTTATTTATAGTTCACAATACGGTCTGTTGGTTTTATACGTATACATTATATTCTGTTTGAATGTGTAGGTACGTATTACCTTATAGTAAGAATATCACAGCATATTTTAGTATAATCATCTGAACGTTATAGGAGATTCGAAATTTTTATTCATAGTATAGACCTGTGCTGGGATGTTCTACCACATTTTCGATATTCGATAGACGTTTGTGTCTTTTTTTGCACGAACCAAATTGTACTGCATTGCGTTTTTTTAATTACGTTTTTTCTATTGCGATCTCGGCCTGGTAGAATAAATTTGCAAACTATTTCTTTTTCCTCTTTTCACTTGCCATCGAAAATAAAAATATTGGTGATATTTTATCGAATGAATTTGTAGAAATAGAATCGAGTATCACAATAGAAATTGTGGAATTAATTACGAAATAGAATACAATTTTGTTCGTGAAAAATGAGACACAAACGTCTATCGATTATCGAAAATGTGACGGTAGAACACCCCAGCACTGTAAAATTGGTCTGAACGAAACAAATTAGGTTCGAATTTCCTATAGATAATCTAAAATTTCGGCTTTACAAAATAGTCCCACAACAAGAATTGTCTTTTTTACATTTACTTTTTCGTTTACTACTTATTTAATGCTTCTAAACAGTCTAAATAAGCAGCAGCGAAAACATTAAAAACATTAAAGTATAAAGACACAGGAGAGAAATATACAAAATAATAGTTAATCTCTGGTTTAATTAAGACACAAAAATGGTTGCAATCTGTTGTGTGCCGAAATGCAATATCAGGTTTTCAAAAAATTGCGGCCTTAAATTTCATCAACCTAACATAGCAGCACCTATAATGCTTTAATCAGAAACCCAACATAAAGCAATTTTTAAATACATATTACATATTTATAAGTTAAATTGCGACAGAAACGGAGTATACCTTTTGAGGTTAAATTTGATTTCGCTGTTTTAAATATTAATTAATTATATAAGACCCCAAATGGCTTCTCTATTTAAAACAGGTTACCATATCACATTTTAAAATATTAAATGTTTTAAATCTATAAATTGATTGATGTTGGCGATCGCGATAAGGGATGTGTGAACTGGTGCATTGTCTTGGTGAAACAGCATTTCGGTTTCACCAAATGCGGCTGTTTTCTCTTGATCTCATCACTCAAGCGCTGAACAATAAGTTCGCATAATACTACGCTGACCAGATATTTGCAACTGCAAAAGAGTATGTTTTACAAAATTTAAATATTTGAGTAAAGTGTTAAGAGTAAGACTATGTATGGGTAAACAAGAATTTCATATTCGTTAAATTTTATCATTTAGAATATTTTTAAATTAAACAAATGTCAAAATTTCAATTTAATAAAATTCCATTTCAAAGTTTAACGGATTAAACATCGTAATTTCATTTACAGTTCTGAATTTAACGATTTTTGAAATATATTTTTAAATGTAAATCCGAAATTTCCATTCTAAACATCGATCTATGAAATTGTTGGATGAAATATTAATTTCCTGATACTAACAAACCTATTAAATTCGAATTCAGAATTTTCAGAAACGTTCAAAATTTTCTTTAAAGTACCATTATTTTTCAAATTTTGACTCGATTAAATAGAATTAAAATTTCGATCGGATCTAAAATCCAGCAAAATTAATTTTTCGAAATTTTCCACGTGCTAACCAAAATCAAAAATTTTGAAATACTGTAGTTAAAATGGAAGTTAAAAATTTCGGAATTTTAAAATTTAACCTTAATTCGATATACTGAAAATTAATATTTGGAAAAAGGCACAATTTAAAAATTAATAATTCAAGCAGGAATATCAGATTGGGAATTGTTTAACTAAAAAGTCAGTTTCATTAACAATTCGATCGAAAAACCTGGACTATGTAATTAATATTTATAAAATTCATAAACTTAATTAAATTCAGAATTTGTCTTTTTAATAGAAACAACTGGAATGTCAAATTTCGCACAAATAATATTGAAATACAATTTTACAAATTAACGATTTAAATTGAAATTTCATAATTCTGAATTCGTAATTTCTAGGCGATCAATCGAAATGTTTAGAAATTCAAATTTCTAAATATTTCATTGTTTGATAATTAGGATTGATATTTCGAATTCAGATTTGAACGATTTAATTTTCGAGAAAATTTTCGTGTTTAAATTTTGTGTTATAATATTTTCAAAAGATTTAAAATTCAATTTAAAACTAATATTTCTGAATTACGGACAAATTAAATTTTTAAAATTTTAAATACATATTTCGACTCTAGAAAGTTCGAATATTGTTATTTTCGT
This sequence comes from Tipula unca, assembly GCA_951394425.1. Taxonomy (NCBI): domain Eukaryota; kingdom Metazoa; phylum Arthropoda; class Insecta; order Diptera; family Tipulidae; genus Tipula; species Tipula unca. The sequence goes on from OX596382.1 coordinate 95,161,571, forward strand.
ACTATTTTCACTTAAAATTTTTAAAATACAGTAAATCAAATTAAAGAATAAGTTCAGATTTGTTAACTTTTAAAAAATTCAATTTTAATTATTTGCCTTTGAAATTGTTGGATTAAACATTAGATTTGTTGTAGGATACTTGAATTTACAATTTATAATTATGAATTCAAAATTTCGGATCAATATATTAATTTTAGCGAAAATATTGAATTTTTAAAACAATTGAAAATATTTAAAGTTTTAAAATTTGGAAGACATCATTAAAATTTAAATTTCGAATTCAGATTGGTACGATTTGGTTTGATAATTAAAATTTTACACGAGATTCCAATTGAAATTAATTATTGTTATTTTCGAATTTTCTAATAAGAGTTTTAAAATATTTTGTAATTTTCACTAAAATTTTTTAAAATGTTATAATTCAGTTTGAAGTTTATGTTTAGACTTGTATAGAAAATTTAAATTTTAAAAATACAATAATTTAATTTGAACGAAATTCAGAATTTGTAAATTCAATTCGAACTTTCAATTGAGAATTTAATAAAGAACGAAATTTTTAAATTTTTAACGAAATTTTGCAAAGTTGTCTTTGTAAAAGTGTCTTTGAATTTGTTTAAATAAATATTAAATTTTATCGTATTTGTAGGAAATTTGAATTTAAATTTTCGTTAACACAGTTTGGATTAATTTCAAATTTAAAAAGCTGACAATATTCTAAATTTTACAAGTTTGAAATTCAATTATTTCAGGAATAAAATATTAAATTTCCAAATATATTTTAAAATTTTTTTAAATTTCAATTTTGTATTTCACATTTAAATTCTGAAATTCTGTAAGCGTTTTACATTTAATTTAAAAAATTTACCAATCTGTGTAAATTAACCTTGCTAAAATCATTATAAATGTGGTATAAACTGTAGCAACATTCCACAAATTCTGAAAATTATAAATATTTTTTTGTTTTTTAAAATTAAATCTACTAAATTTCAAATTTATATAACTCAAAAAGAGTATATTTTGATGGGTTTCGTCTAACAAAAGAGTGAAGAGTAAAACAAAACAAAAACAGTACTAATACTCTTGAAAACAGTATATCTGGTCACCCTACATAATGCTCGCCGTTGATTGATTTTTTTTTAAAGATAATCAATGAAAATTATGCCACACGCATTCCAAAAAACTGACACTTGTCAGCATATGGAACTGTCTTCGCCTTCGTTCCCTCGTCTCAGGTGTGAAGTAGGGAACCCGCATATTTCCTCTATGGTTATGAATCGACGCAAAAACTTGGTTTTACTGCTGTAAAACATCGCCAAACACGAGATTGAAACATCTTCAAGATCTTTTCATTTGGTTTAGAAATTCCTAATAGTTATTTTTTCAAACAAAAATTGCCATCGTATAGATGGCCAAGTCAACGTCAAGCCAAGTATTTCTGGAATTAGCAAATCATAGTAGTGGTCTAGTACATTAAGAAGAAACATTTTTGCTTTCCACGAATGTTGGAGCCTTTATAAACTCATGGTAGTAGATCGAGATACAGGTGGATTGACTTTAGCTTAATATAGGTAGATCTATCTTTTGAGATTGAATTGAGCAGAATGTGTCTGCGTTCAACGTCGTAATTTGAGAAAAACGTACTAGTCGAACATTTAAGTTTCAAAATAATAAGCCTCAAACCAAAAAATGCTTTCGACTAAGATTTACTTTTTTCATTCAGCACTTGTAGACATACAGTTTAACTATTTTCGGTAGACGCTACGTGTGCTGGATTCGCCTATTATTATCGACTATCCCTTTTTTCAATTCTCAATCACTTTTTTTTATTTCTTCGGTAGATTTTTGTCGAAGGTTACTTACTTACTGTATAGTTTTTAATTGAAATATTCGAAGGTTCTCATTGTTATTATTTGGATCAAATTATCGAAAGTAAAATAATAACATATCAAACATACAACTTTTCAATGCGGTGATCACTATATCGTAGCGAATTGATCGTGATATAACGACATGTATATACATGTCACTTATACTAATAAGCCGCAGCTTCTATATATAAAATAATGTCGATCATTAACCAAAGTTGGTCGTATGTTATTTTGGCACCACAAAGCGATTGGTCGCACACATCAACGCAAAGTACGAACAAATTGGTGCTATCGTCGACAAAAATATTAATCTCCAACTGCACAAGAATTTCCAGAGAAACCGCGAAATATTTAATTAACTACTACTATTTTGATTTTGACTTTTTATTGTATCGATAGAAAAAATTAATATTTAACATTAAACTGCAAACAAAAAATGCATGCGATTTCGGTTGTCAATCGCTGGTTAGCTAATCATAGTTAAATATTTTCATGCAACCGGGCATACCACTATTTTTAAATGGACCACAGGCCTAAATTAGTTTACTAAATTAAAGATTTTTACGACCAACTATCGCTAATGTAACATTCATTCCATCCCTGAAAAGAAAAAACGATTACAACACTAACGACTGCTAGCATGAAAAAATATACTACGAGATTTAACAACTTTTTGAGGAATTAAAATAAAAAATATCAGCTTCATCATCAGCTCCCCTTGAGCTCAAAAAATATTTGCTTTCATTCGAGTCAGGTTTTTTTCTATGTCGAGGAATTGAGATATACAACTATTTGATTAGATTGACGGCTCAGATGATTAGGGCATGTGATAGTGGACGGTTTAATAAAACTGAGGTACATTTTTTTTAATTTTTGTAATGTCGATGAGCTGTGATATAGTCCCGTAAAATTATGATGGAGTGTATTGCCGGCTCGGCTGTTAAGGACATGTGATAGCGGACGGTTTTACAAAACTGATGTAATTTGTTTAGAATTTTTGTATGTAGATATCGAGCTGGTGCAATTTGTGTTGGAATTGATCGTGGCTACCCTCAGCTTCTACTAGTTGTTCTGTGCTTTGTATTTCCATGCTTAACCGCTACATTGTATAGCCGAATCACAACAATTGTTGTGTTTGATTGCATCGCAAGGACTTCCCACATTGTTGTTGGCCTGTGTGGTGGAAAGACTTAGTGAATTTGTTGTTGTTGGATCTGAAGCAGGTTGTGAAATATTTGTTTATTGTTTGGTAGCCAGGTATTCATTGTTTCGTGCTGGTACTGCCAGTTCTGTTTTTACTTTAGTCTCTAACTCAGTTCAATAGTTCGTATAGAATTTCTCGAACGATTTCTTTTGTTTCCAATACGGATGAGCTGAGTGGTCGTCATAAAGATCATCCTTCATCTCTGTATCGGTGTCGGTGAATTCCTTCCAAATGGTTTCGATTTGAGATAGTTTCTTCTGCAAGTACTCTGAGTCTTCTTGCTTCAAAGATAGTGACTTTGGTGTAATTGCTTTTGCTATTTTGTAGTTGATCAAACAAAGCACATTGAGCTTTGTACATAGCTTCCATTTTCATTTCCTATGATTTGCGGTGATAAAATGAAGATCTATTTTTTGTTGAGTCTGTTGCTTGTAGATCTCCCGTGACTCTTTCTCGTAACACGGTGTTCGAGAATTGTTTATATTGTTCTCGCCTTTCGATTGTATTCTGCGACTATTTGTTGTGAACCAGCGATTTATCCAACGACCAGTTGTCGTGAACACGAGGTTCGAGATTCAAGAATCGTTTGTTTGTAGTATTCTCGCCTCTTGTTATGTTGATTGATTCGAGATTCGAGAATTAGTTTGTATTATTCTCGCCTCTTGTTTTATCGAGGTTCGAGATTCGAGAATAGGTTTTTATTATTCTCGCCTCTTGTTTTGTCTCATCGTTTGAATTTTAGTTTGATTACGTCATTTTCTTCAAATTCATCCGTCTCGCATCAATGTTATAGGTTGTCGCCAGTTGTTGGTTGGCTCGCAGGACCAATGTTAAATCTCACTTTAATGTCCAAGTCGTAAATTTGGACAGATTAAAACAGTAGATTAATTATTAGATTACCTCGGGTGGGGTCTAATAATTAGAATAAGAACAACCTAACCTTTCGTATTATTGCGAGTGGTTAAATTATTCTACAAAATGTAATGATAGAAGTATGAAATTGAATATCACACAGTAACACATGTTCAAACCCGCGATTGAACATACTGCGAGGCCGACAAATTCTGGGATCTTGGGCGTTGATGATGGCATTGTGAACGTGACATGTCTTCAAGTGGTTGTTGTTGTCCGTTCTGTACTTGGACCATTGTCGTGGCCAATAAGGTACCTGCTACATTTTCGTACTTGTTCATTAGAGGAGTTGTAATCATGTAGTTTTCGCCTTCCTCCATTTTTGAAGTTTCATCCTTCATCGTGGAAAGTTTCGTTCGTTGCGGGTGATTATTGGAGTGCAGTAATCTGTTGTGTTTTCCATACTAAACATTGGCAAACACAGACACATGTTGCAAAGCTGGTTCTGAGCGACGAATTTGGATCGCTCTTAAGCGGGCTGTTGTTGAAATTTTCTACAATCTGTTAAATCATGTCCCTGTTTACACAATGCACAGATCTTTGAGGTTTGTGTGCGACATGTGTTGACTCGGACTGTATGTGGAGTGGGTGCTCCAGAACTGCGTCCTATGGGTTTTGCTTTTGTCACTTCTCAAAAGTTGCAACCGTGGCTCTAAGAAACTGAAAAAGTTTTCCAATGTTAGCATTGATATCTCATATAGCCTGGATGTTTCATTATCTAATTGGAATTATGATGTAATTTCATGACACTGTGGATATATGCCTAAGTTTTTAATGACATGTAAACTTTCGATTAATAAAGCGTGTAACGTTTTTATTGCTGTTGCTGATTCTAAGTGTATTACTGGAAAACTAGCATCGCGTTAACATGATTGGACGCCAGCAGCCTTTTATTTTGGTATCGGTTTACCAATAGCTGCCAAGCATCATTATAATTATCACCCGTAGCCTCAAGGTTTATGATTCTGGCCGCACTTCCCAGTACCGTGGCTTTTAATTGAGTTGATCGTGGCTACCCTCAGTTTCTACTAGTTGTTCTGCGTCTTCTATTAATCTATAGTATAAACGTAGTTTAACATCTTGTGCTTTGTATTTCCATGCTTGACAGCTACATTGTATAACCGAATCACAACCATTGTTGTTTTTGGTTGCATTGTAATAACTTCGGTCCATGCTGGTATTGCAAGTTTTCTTTGCACTTTTGAAGTTGATCACTAATGTAAATTGACTATTTTTAGTTGAGTCAATTGGCTGTGATATAATCCCGCAAAGAATTTTAAAAAAATTACATGCGGTTTATTAAACCGTCCACTATCACATGCCCTAACCATCTGAGCCGGCAATCCACTCCATGATGACTTTACGGGACTGTATCGGTTCTCAGACAAACAAAAATAAAAATTAACCCTAAAGGTCTGAAACTTAATAATCGCTTTGTAAAATATAATCACTTTCGTGATATCAACATTTTTCTGGTAACTCTTTAAATTTGATTAATTATTAGGTTTTTTTAATTTCTAAATTTTCAATTCGTATAACATTCTAGAACCCTGAACACTTTACTGGACTGTATCGGTTCTCAGACAAACAAAAATAAAAATTAACCCTAAAGGTCTGAAACTTAATAATCGCTTTGTAAAATATAATCACTTTCGTGATATCAACATTTTTCTGGTAACTCTTTAAATTTGATTAATTATTAGGTTTTTTTAATTTCTAAATTTTCAATTCGTATAACATTCTAGAACCCTGAACACATATAAAATTTGAATGGTAAATTTCAAAATTTCCTAATGAAATTTCAAATCATAAGAAACCAACATTTATACCGCATTTGAAAATACGATTCTGAATTTCAAATTTTGATTTAGATTTCTGAATGTTTCTATAAATCAGGAACAAAATAATGCAATAATTAAAAGGTAGAGCGGTTACTCGCATCTCGACAATATACAGTATACTAAATATATTCGTACTTGATGAATTTGTTGTTGTGACAAAGATAATTATATTAAGAAATGCTTTGTATTCAAATTTTGTCGTCCCAATTTTGAGCTGGTCCCCTACTGGCGGAAATCGTTTAATTAATCTGTGAATATATTTACCTTCACAAAACTTCCAAATTCGTCTATCGATTGTCACAACTCAATCTACAAACAAAAATTAAATGTCATCTTCGCTTATATGAGCGTATATACGAAATATGACATTTAGTTTTTGTTTTTGTAGTCAACTATGTTACCAATATATCTAACACGAGTCACGACCAACATTCGGTATATCATCTGAAAGAGTTAATAAATATGGCAAACGCGCATACATGTTTAACGAATGTTGGCTTAAAATTGTCAAACAACATACGAGTACATACGCCAACGTTCCCTTTATAGCTTGGTTTTTTAAACTCTATATATATATATACCTGTTCTGAATCTTTTTTCTATTCTAAAAACTTGAGTCGTGTTTTAGCAAACAGTTTTCAGATTTACCCTCGTAACAAAATTATAATATTTTTAAAACATTCTGGGAGCTAACTTGTAATAATTATGTATAATACGCCTACAATTTTATTCACAATGAACTACAAACATAATAAATTAGTCTTTACCTTGCGGAGACGAACTCAAAACGAGATGTACCAATGATGTAGGTAGGCATGTACTTATATTCAAACATCATTTATTGTCTAAAACAAATTTGAAATGTTTTTAAACAATTTTGGTTTGCCACTTAAGGTAGCTCTAACTGCTAAACATTTCCTATATATATGCAAAATACACAAAAACTTTTACCACTAACATTTCGTATGCAAATGCAAATAAACGAAAGTTTGGCGTACACGTTTTTGATGATTTATTAACTATATTGATTGATCTTTAATTAACAATTAATAACTCTTCCAAAGATAGTTTAAACATAATTAATTCAACTTGTATAAGTTTTTTTTATGGTTTAATCAAACCAGCGAATCAATACCACATACACAATAATACGATTTATGAACGATATGAACTTTAGTAATATGTAATACGATATATATATATATATATATATATATATATATATATATATATATATGAGCTTGGATTGTAAAATATAAATTAGTGACCGGCGCCACATTAAAAACTAATCGTAAAGTTTCTTTAATTTATCATTGAACAGAGCGCGAATATTATCGCACAAAGCAAATATCAAAATTCATACAATAAGAAACTATATTCATAGTACATACAACACTATTGTTGAAATTAATTAAATTGATTAAACGTGTAGGTATTTCACATTTCAATACCATTTCACGGATGCCCAGTTCATACATACATACATATGTATATTAAATAATATTTTATAAGGAAGAGGATTTTTAAAGACCTATTACAAAATTAACTCGCGCTCAAAATTTGCATATTGTAGTGAAGTGGATTTTGAAGTACGTTGAATTGTGTATATCATCCCAGTATAAAGCTTAGTATTCACGGTTTCTCATGAAATTTTACGGTGGTCTCCAAGTCTATAGTTATTTTCGTGGTAAAATGTAGAAATGCATTTTTTTTTTGAGACATTTTATTCCTGACTTAAATTACTATATGGGTACATTGGGTGGATCCAACTCGTTGAGGACTCACTAAAAAAAATTAGACCTAGCGCATCTCAAACACACAGAACGCTTATATATATATATATATATATATATATATATATATATATATATATATATATATATATATATATATATATATATATATATATATATATATATACATATGTAAATACATATATATATTTATATAAAATATGGTAATTAAGCTGTAAATTTTATTTTATATTGGCAGTAAATCTAAGACACAAACCCAAACTTATTCTTTATGTATGTAAACTTTTCATCCAGCACATGTAGCAGTCTACAAGTAAGACTATTCTATAATTTTTAAAATCTCACAAGTATATAGGCTTCAGTGTGCTGGATACACCCATTTATTTTGTAAAGCTGTCAGCATGAAGTATTTTAATATTTTTGTGGAGTTGCCTCGATCATGTGACAAGTAAATCAATATGATTACTCGAGTAATACCACTCCACAAAGCATATTTAAAATTAGTTTCTTCGATTATTAGTTTTGTTTGGAAATTGAGTCTCAAGTCGTTTATTTTCACTTTATATGCCACTTTGAGCAGACATAATTTTGCAATTTTTGTTTGTTTCTATTAAAGTTTTTTATATATTCAAATGTTTGTTGCAGTTTCCTGAAAACCTTCTTGTAGGTTACCTACACTGTCTTTTGTTGTTAACAACGATGGATTTCCTTTAAATAAAAGGATTATAAATCCAAACTCGACAAATAAAGGAGCTAAGCTAAGGATAATCGATGAAATCGCCTAGGCTAATGGGGGTTTTACATTCAACGATATTTTGAAGATTAGGTCATCTTGTAAAAAATTGAGAAACAACATTGAAAAATAGTTCAAGAAAAAACGAGACAGAACTTCATCTTTTTGAAAATCAACAGACGAAACCATAGAAACAAACCTAAAATTATGGTGTCTTTTATAGTACAAGGCAAACCCAGTTATCTTTTTACTAAAAAAAGACGAAAATACGTCATTATTTCGCTAAAAAAAATGCAAATACGCACGTTCAAAAGTAGTGAAACAATACCTACGTTAAAAGTTATTTAATATTATAGTTCATTTTGACATTTTTTAGTTTGTTTTGATTTGAAAAATATGCGGTTGGTAGTTTTTTATAATTTTTAAATACGTATTTAATTTTTTAATGCTTAGCTCTTGTAAAAGAAAATGGCGTAAATTGCTACAAAGTGTCTTTATCTTCATTTCAAAACCATGAACTTTTCCTAACCTCACATTTTTGACATACATTTTTCCTACAATCTACTATACCATAGTGGAGACAATTATTTTGTCTCGCTTGCTTAATAGTAATTTTTATTCATGCTATCTTGCTTCAAGATGACCTAATCTGCAAAATTACGTTGAATATAAATCAGCCATAAGGCTAACCGATGAAGAAAGGATATTAAATTATCGATTAAAGCTCTAGGAGATGTGTAGAAAACGTATTCGGTATATTTTGTGTTCTAAATGGCTTTGTTTAGAAAGAACCCTAATTCCTGTCTGCTACACAAATATCTCATTGAAAAACGTAAACCAAGCCACTGGCTTTGTTGATAAATATGACGGGAATGGGGTTTTCAATTAATGATGTTTGGCGACAAAATTTTGAAACAATAACCTAATGATGTTAGAACACACGTTCTTGGTGGCCAACTAACATCTTTACTTCGCGAAATTAAACGTGCATCAAATGTGTTTCTCAATAAACCGATTGTTTCATTGCCTGTATGATATGTACCGTCGCGTCCAGTAAAAACCACAAGTCGTTAATATTGGCCATAAATAATTTGTTATTATGTCTCTAAAACGAACACCATCGACAGTAATAGCGTTAATAGCTTCATTTCCGAAATAATTTCGGATCAATGAATATTATAGCCCCTAGAGCGCACCATACACGAGAAAAATGCAATGGCTGCTCAACAAATACCATTGGACGTTCAGAAGCTCAAATGAGACAATTTTGTTTGTTTACGTAAAAAATTCATCAGAAAAAATATGTTTTTGAAAAACCATCACCTTCAATGATTCAATCTGCAAATTTTCTTCGTTGAGAATGGTCTTGCGGCTTTAATTATTGGACCAATTGGACCTTATAAGGATGTTAAGATAAATACTTGCGGAAAATTCACCATGTAGTCATTGTCGATTAGTTTTATTGTTGAGAACGTCGTGAAATCGATAAACGTGGGTTCTCTGCAATACTTTCTCTTACTGTACCAATATTTTCTGTTGAATGACCTGAACGTGTTACTGTCTGTATGTTTGCTTACCAGTAGACTCAAATGATTGCACTAAATTTTTAATATGATTTTGAACCAAAATTGAATTCATTGTACTAAACGGTTAACCATAACCATCTACTGTTTATTTTTAAAACAACTGAATAACAGAACTTTTAAAATCACCAATACCTCGCTTTACGGCCTAGATACGTTCCGGGAAAGTTGGCCGCAAAGCGAAAAGCCGTATAACGAATCAATTATTTTGATACAAACCCACACAAATTCAATAGGATCCGTTCCAATTTTTTTATAAAATAGCGTAGTTTTTAGTTTCAAATGCATTTTTGCTTTTTATTTCATTTAAAAATGCATAACAAATAATATTAAACATAAATTCAAATCAAAAACAAAAAAATATCTTTTCCATAATACTACTTCTTTGTCGAGTTAATTTGGAGACACTTAAAGGAGCAGCAGATTGTGAATGTTCCTTAATTTTTTCTTTGTTATCTCGAATAGAGAAGTTCAGAAAGAATTCAGAAGTTAAAAGCAAAATATTTTTATTACGTACCAACAATATTTCTAAATGTTTCCAATTTTTCCAACTTTTTTATACTAAAAGAAACAAAACACAAACAAATATGTATATAAACACTTCTAGTTACGAGAATATTAACTTCTATGTGACTATATACTGCAGCGACAACGCATTAAAATATGCACATTTTTAATAAAAAAATTTTAAATAAAAAAGAAATAAATGACTATCGAAAATTCTCATATGTACAGTTAAATATGTACATATTTTTTTCTCCATTTGTTTTTTTTAGGCCGTATAACGAAACATTTTGGGCCGTAATTCGAAAAATTGCCGCAATTAAAGTAGGCCGTTATAGCGAAAAGCCGTAAAAAGAGCGGCTGTATAGCGAGGTATAGGTGTAGCAACTTTAGACTCTATTTTATAAAAAAGTTCTTATTGGAAGACCCTTTACATTGCGAATACATCTTTGACGGCCAGGTTCATGTAAATGTTCGTTTTAAACATCTTTTTTTGGTGTGAAATATATTTGAAAACTTAAAATACATTTGAAGATGAGCACGATCTCTGATGGAATGATACAGCATTAGTTTTTTCAAGACTAAACTAAGTACTTCTTAGGGAAAACGGAAACGAAATTTTTCGTTTCTTATTTCACTTTGGTAAAATCGTATGAAGATTTCCCGCGCGAAAACGAACTGAGCACGAAGGTTAAATAATACGTATGTATACATACCGCAATATCGCGACAGTTTCATATAAACTGTTAGCCCATGAAATCACTATCTATATCTGAAAAATATGATTGTTCTTCATTTAAAAAAGTTTTAAAGAAATGGTGGTTGTTTAAATATATGTTATGTACAATTCTCGGTTATTCAGGCAATTTTAATCATGTTAAAAAATTTATCATTGAAACTAACTTTTAACATATAGGACTGTTAACTTTGAATTCTTATACATAACTTAAAATGGACTTAGAGGTTGAAGTTATTACCGAATTATATATGTATATAGTTCTAGCATATGATAGATAATGCATAATACTTTCACTTGTCTGTAATAACTGTAACCTTATGTATATTTTTGATTTTTGTGGGATAATAGTCTGGGGTAATATGTTTTACGTCAATAACAATTCATTATGTTTCAGAACTGATTCTTTTATTAATAAACAAACTTTTGAATCTAATTTATATTTATTTTGGAATTTTAGACGTGAAACATCTCTCAAATGAAAGTTTTTAATCATATTTGCATACATATACTTCTTCATAAATTATAAATTTGGCCGTCAACAATAGTGTTTATTTAATAAGCTATTGTGTTGACGGCAAAATTCGCATAATTCAATCAAATAAAAAATGTTAAATAAACTTTATTTAACATTTTTTGTTAATTAACATAAATCAATTTAAAAACGTCACTGGGACGTCACTAAACGAAACAAGAAATGTTAGTTAGTTGAAAATATCTCCAACAGATGCGGCTATGATCAACTTACAACATGCATGTCCCAGATGAACAAAGAGAGCTACATTAAATCAGTTATATAGAATTATTCATGTATATATTATATCTGGTGTAACCTTTTGTTTAGAGTTAGAGAAATAAAGTATTATGTACGTAGATATGTAGGATTTATATGCCTATCTGTGCAGATACACGGGTAAAAACCAACTTTTGGCGGTAAATTCATTTGTCCTAACCAAAAAATTTAGGTAAAACGAATACCCATTAGTAAATGTTTGACTACAAATGCCTTTTTATTGATCAAAGTCGGATTTTACCATAGTAAATGGTTTACCCAAGTATGTATTGACAGTCAGCCATAGCATAAAAAATTGTATAGGTTAGATTAGGCAAATTTAAATTTTGATTTTTTAGTCCTATCGATTTTTTTCTAAATTAATCTCTCAGACAAACTCAGTTAATATATATTTAGAAAGAATTGTAAATTTAGTCAAGACACAAAAAAAGCCTTTTCAGGATGAAAAAACTTCTGTCTAAGTTATTATACGTGAATATGTCCCGATCAGTCACTGGATTTTCTTAGCTGTGTCTCCGTTTCAAACGAACCTGAGCAGTGCCGATCTTGTCCATCGACATCTGTGACTCATCTATTTGTAATTCACATGTTGTCCAGTTGTATGTGCAATTAATTACTTGTAGTCCGACATACTTAAAATTCCTCTGTCAATATGGTATTGTATTCTAAATGCAATTGTATTTTTCTTTTATGATTTCATTGTCTACTTGTTTTAAGCCACTATTTTTCTATAAAATTACGTGACAGTGATAATTTTGTTTTAAATTTAACAAGGGTTTTCTTTAAATAAACTACATATATAGAAATGTTAATTGAAATTTTTTAATTATTTCACGTAAAATATTATTGGGTATATCAATTGTGATTTGTAATTTATATAATAATTTTCTAAAAATTTCGTTGATAAATATATTAATGCTTAGAATAAACTAAAATAAAATTGATGTGATCACTCGACCACGGACCCCTTTTGGGCCTCAACTAACTCTTACACCTTACAGAGAGTTAAATAGTGGTACATAAATCGCTTCATCTGAATGAACATGCGGATCTTTTGAAATTTCAAAGTGATCTGACCCACAGGTTAATGAGCTTCAAGCCATTGAACATTGTATTTCGTGGATATTTTGTTAAAAATGAAAACATTTAATATTATTGGCACAGCAGAAATTAAAACAATTTCGACTACATGGAACATATTGGATTCCCAAATCTATTACGATCCATTTATTTAAAATATAGTTATTAATCCACGAGTGAATATTTTGAATTTTACAACGATTGAAGAAAAAAACAGTTGTTTATTTATACATTTTAAATAGTTAAATAGATTTTAAATCAGCATTTGGGCCAACATGAAGTCAAATTAACTGGAGCCTTATTTTTGAATACGAATTCATATAAAAATTGTACGAATTCCATTGGCAATTTTGAATACGAATTCGAATAATTCTAAAACGAATCAGTGTCTACTTGATTCGTTACAAAATTTCTCTTAATCCTCAATACGAATTCGATTGTTCGATTATGAACGAATTTCTGTACGTTTATGAATTATAATTATATACAAAGTATATAAAGTACGTGAAGTGTAGGTAGATTAACCCATTGGATTTGAGATGCTGCCAATCGTCTTGGTGGTAATTTTTCTGAGCCTTATAAAATCATGCAACAGTCACGGAATTTAATCTTAAATTGAGTTATTTAGAACCACATGGAGGGAAAAGCTTTTATCTGCGTTTTTTTATTAACAGGACTTCAAGTCCTATATAGAACATCGGGAATATTATTGGGAAATTTTATTTAATTTCTAATTATCTTGAATAATTTCAACTTCTAACATAATATTGTTTGACGTTTATTGTCAAATAATACAGGTATTAAGCTAAATACAATGAAAAATATTTGGTTAAAATATTTCCTTTTAAAATTTCCCTTTTTTTCGAGTTGGTGTACTATGATTTTTTCGAAATCTTGAAAAATACTTATTTGGATTTTACTGAAAAAACCGGAAAATTTTTATCCAGAACTATATTCGAACTCGAAAATTATTGAATAAAAAAACACGACTATCTGATGTTTTATCGAAAGAATGTAAAGAATTTGAATCGAGCAGGCCATGGCCACAACAGAAAATACAAAATTGACAACGAAATAACATTTCATTTTGTTCTTGAAAGAAGAGATCCTATATAATGTCTATATGGAATTTCGAAACTATAGTGATGTTCCAACATCCCGCGCCAGAAATACCGATCCATTCTCGTTTCGTATGGCATTGTGTGTGCAACGACACATATCATATTCAGGAATAGGGATCCTGCTGTTTCTACTTCTCGACGAATTTTGTGAAATGGATTATTCACCATGTTAGTTCAATAGACACCAGTTTGTTGAAATTAATGAATCAAAATTAAAACTTTTGAGGTTATCTATCGGTTATCGATCTGATGCTTCACATTTACAACAGAATGTTGACGCTTTAGGTGTTTGGGGTATTAAAAATAAATTGTGCTTACGTATGGGAAAGGTAAAATATATGCGTTACATAAAAAAGATCCTATTATATTTCAATTTAAAGTCGGTGACGAAATATTACTACTTGTTGGTGCTATCGGTGCATATAATTTGGTCTACAGCTCAATACTCGATAAAGTTGTCAGCAATTTAGGTAATGCGGGCCTGGCAAAATAAAATGCCAATGAATACTAACGCTAAAAATTAATTCGAAAATATTTGATTTCATCATAACAAAATTACTAAAATAAATTTAAATATTCGTGCACGTACTAATACTGTATATAGTTAAGGCCTAAAAATATAAATAAGATTTGCCACTTTTATCTAAATACTCATTTAACTTTATTAATTGTCGATCATATGACTCAACCAGTTGTGAAATTGCTGATGTGCCAGAGGAGCCTACTTCCAAACAGCTCCAATTTTAATGTTAGGTATCTTTGAACAAAAAATTATTTAGCGGTTTAGCTAGTTTAAATTTGTCCCAAAGCACCACTAATAATTTTTGTTTTATGTGGTGGCAACAAAATATTGTGCTTTTTAATAAATTAGTGTATCAAAATGACCAAATAAATTAACAAACAAATATTAATTAACAATAATGACAATTACAAATTCAAAATGTTGCCATTGCCTGTTGTCAATTTTGCATTGCTGTTAATTTGGTTGAAGGAAAATTTAAAACAATCGGCTCCAAACGATAGATAGCATAACTAAAATTCTTATTTGCTTTAGCTTAAGCCAAAAAATAATTTGCTCTAGCTTAATAAACGCTTAAGAACTACTAACTGTGTATTTTAAATTTCATACAGTTGTGTTATTTTAATATTTTAAATTTATTTATAATAATACCCATTATAGTAATGTTCCGAAACACCGCGTGTTCTAATATATACTTGGTTTATTAGTTTATAAAAAACAGTTTAAAAAATAACGATTAAAATTCAATTTAAATTCCTTCGCATGTCATCATGGGTCGATTCGAAATGTACATTTTCCTTTTCGAATTTAGAAAATTAATTATATTTATTCGAACAATAAATTTTCGAATATTATGTTATTTATTTCAATTAACTTTAGTGGCATTTAATTTGCCAATTTACAACAACAATGCTGTATAATGAATTCAAATTTGGAATTTGTCGAATTCCTTCTGAATTGTTGGTACTGCAATTCCAATTCCATTTTGTAGTTACTGTGTTTGTCACCAGAGTTGTTTTTCCTATCATCGGTCATAATATTTGATAATGCTTAAAATTACTAAAAAAAACTATTAAAATAAAATTAGTATTAAAATTGAATTCCAATTCCAAATCCAATTCCTTGGTCAAATGAAATGTCGCTTTTATTACTTTTAAAATTTTCGAACGTATTACGTACCCCATGTGCGGTTACTATAGCAACGATATATTTTGTTATTTTAATAACGGAACTTTTAAAAATCATATTTTTCATAGAAAAAACAAAGGAACAATTTAGTATTCATTATTCAACATAACGTTCACAAAATAAGGCCGGCCGTTATTTTAACAGTTTTAGAAAGTGTAGCTATTTTTTCCGTATTGACGAGGGGGATGGTGAGAAATAGCGATAGTCGTTACAATGGACACAATTCTGACCCTTGGATCTTTTCGCATGCATTTATATTCAGAGTTCGTTTCTTTTAAACATTAATTATATAAAACCTCAATGCAGTACTAACAATCCTAGCACGGTATCAATGCTCAGACTCCCGAAAGCTGTTTTGATCTCAAGCGCCGAATTGCTGAAATGGAAAGTAGCGCTTAAAATGGGAAAGGAATTCCTTAAACAATTTTTGATTCGTACTCGTCATTTTGATGTCAAATATTTAATGACACCACACGATACATACAAAAAGGAATTTAGAGTGCATTCAGCGAAAACCGTTTCTCCAACGGAAAATCTGCCAAAGTCAAGTGTATATAGATACAGGACCAATAACAGGCCACTTCCTAATATGCGAACAGTTTAGGATTGCACGGAAATTCGAATCGTTTATTCTCATTACAAGGGAGCGCATATACCATGTGTATTGAAAATTTTGATTGGTGTTTCGCCTTCAGGATCAATCAATATTGTGAGTAAGGATTCTACTGGAAATCCTTCGGATAAGGCGATTTTTAACCACACTTCGGAACTGTCGAGTAAGCTCGAAAGATAAAGGGTTTTTGATAGCCTAATGGTGGGTTTGAAAATGATCGCCCGATACTTTTGTATGAAAGTTTTTCTTAAGAATAAAGGAATACAAAAATTGCTGCAGCTCGCATTAATGGGAAAGTAATCACTGCCTTGTCAAACCTATCGCCGCCTATTTTAAAGAATGATAAATTTATATAAATAAACTATAAAATAAAACAAAAACATATATAATTAACTCTCAAACGAAAATAAAAATAGTTTTATTTGCAAACAACATTTAAAAAAATAAATAAGGAAAAGTTAAATAATTCATCACAATAATATCACAAAGCATTGCTGAAGTTATATTTTAATTGATTCACTAAGGTCACTTAAAAATGGTTTACCTTTAAGAAATTTTAGAACTACTACATCTTTAGTATCTTTAGTGATTTGGTCATCAAGCTTATATACTCATTTGCGAACATGGCACATTTCGGTTGTAAATACTGAGCTAAAATTTTTGGCAACAGTCCGACCAGTTTTTCCCCATTTTTGTGTAAGCTCTGTCGAACTAATGCCATTGATATTTGGATATCTACAAAACCATAAATTAGTTACCGTATCATGAAACTAACATCTCTGTACGCACCGATTTAAGTGGAGAAGGCAAGCCGCAATATACTTGCATTTTCCCCCTGCTTTGCACAAACATATACATACATTTCCAAATTCGAAAGCTTTTTTCAGGAAATCTAATTTTACTCCGATTATACGGTTGTCAACTGGGAGTGATGTAATTTCTATTGCCGTTACCCACCCAGCATTGAGAAGTTCTGTACCCTCATGTATTGGACTTTTTGTGTTGGAAAAATATTCATTTATATCCAATGGTGATATAATTAGATACTCGATCAAATCGTGCGAAACGGTTTTCATACTTTTATTGGGGTACCTTTAAACTTTAAATATATACGTAATCTTGGAAATTAAAAACATTATCATTTTCGGTTGTAGATATTGTAGTTGTAGGCATACTAAATAAAATTAAGTTTAAATTAAAAAAAACAAAATAATTTCTTATTTTGTACAAAATGCACCAGTAATTTATTATTTTCTTGCCATTATGATGACGAATTCTCTTAATGTCGTTTATTTCCATATAAATTATAACTTTTTACAAAAACTGAATTTTTTTTTGTCGACATTATTTAATTTAAACATAAGAAATAGTTTAATTACTTTTATCAGAGAATCACAATTCAATTTGAAATACATGAAGAAAAGCGCGGGGCTGTCAAATTGTGTCCATATAAACATATGCTGCTATTGATTACCAGAGGCGCGATTTTGCTATTTCCAATCGTCAATAGCATATATAATAGTACGTTAGTTATGGATTGCTCAGTAAGGAAAATATAGGAGTGATTGGAATTCAACTTATATTCAAATCAATAAATCGGTCAACTCAATCGAATGATGAAAAAAGTATGCGCTCGCCAACACAGATATATAAGTCTTGTAAACCATTTCAATAAACATTCAGAACAATAATATTGAAATAAACTTGATAAAGAAGAATCGACCGAGAAACAATACCATCGTTTATTTATAAGGATTAACAAGCAATTTATGCGCAATATACCTAGATATAGTAAGAAAAAATCCAACATGCGGTTGGTTAAATGATTGGGTCTACAAATATAAGTATTTAGCCAACATATAGTAAATGCAAATTCCAATAATGGTATATTCATGGGGCATAATATGGTCTTTGGTTTCATATTTATGAACATAATGGATTGATTTTAGATACATTACATACAATTTTTTTCCATATATTTATTTATGTATTTCCATACATTTATAATAAATATTAATTGAATTTTTACTTTTATTCCAGGTTCTATGGCACTTGGATGCATTTAGAAGATCATTTCGACAATTATCCAGTCACGCATGTATTGGCCATGATTGCATATTTTGCGCATTAAAGGTATATATACAAAAATGTAGTTTATACATATTGTACTTTAAAAAATATAACCTGAATATTTACTAAACATAATTTACAACAATAATAATAAATTAATGCAATTTTAGTCTATATATTGACATATTAATGCATTAAGTCCCGGAAGGAAACTTGCAATTATATATTATGTTATCGTTACTGTTTATTATCATTTGGTATATGTATATATATACGATATAAAAACCGGAAATTGCTTCACAAGTATATATATACGTGTATATACATATGTATTATATTGAGAATCTTCATGAATTATTATACATTATACAGAAAATTTAAATGTTTTGACGAATGGCCATGTTGAACATAGCTTTTATACGTTCAAGACCAATTTAATTTCATAATCATAATAGTTTTAAGAAAAAGACCTTTCACTTATAATATTAGTTTTATATATTGTACGACTGAAGCTTGCATGTATATATATATATATATATATATATATATATAATGTATATAATACGTTTTATTTGTCTGGCTTAGTATATATATACATATAAATTTATAGTGTTGCTTTCCATACATATACATATATATGTGTAAGATTGGTCTTTAAAAAACTTTACATGTTTTCTTATGTACAACAACTTACAAAAGAAAAAATTGGGAGCGGTAACTTTATCATGACTTTTTAAAATTAACACGTATACAGGTAAATATGGTTATTTGTATAAATATTGAAATTATGATGAAGTTAAATGTATACATATATTCAAAATGTTAGCTTATATATACTTAATATATAATATAAAATAAATATGTACGCATATATACGCAGGTTTCTCGCCTATTAGTAATTTGTATGCATTAGGTTGTTTGTTTTTTCAATATATGGTAACTATTTTTATGTATATAGATATAATAAATATACAAGCTTCTACAAATCTTAGGATTTCATACATATAGTATCGTAAATCTTATAATTAAATCGGGTTTTCTCCCACGTAAAATGAAAGAAATGGCAACATATAACAACAAATTTATATACAATAATAATATAATTCTTATAGAGTATTTTATTTATTTATTATTCTTTAAAATAATAATAGAACTGTATATTATTGTTTATATGTATGTAGTTGTTAAATAAAAACTTGTTATAAGAACTTAAACAAAACTATATACCATACCTATATGCATGTACATATACACAAAAAGAGTATAAAATAAATTGATTTTGAGAAGACATAAATACATATATACAAGAGTATATAATGTATATAATTTTTACCTGTTGCCTCTTTTATATTAAGAAACGTATAGAAAAGAAGAAAAAAACGCTGATTTCAGGTAAAACTATATTTTTTCAGTTTCGTGCTTATATTCGTTTCGACTAGTTGCTTTTTATTTTGAATTTACTATGGTGTAATATTATTATTGTATACATTAGCTATATAGTTTTTTTTTTTTTTTAAATTATCTAGTGAACCAATAAATGTGTTTTGTGATTCTGAGAAAATTTTTATTAAAAACTCCCGTGAAATCGCTTATTAATCAATCAATTTTAAGTGAAATTATTTTAGTTTAGTATAGTGAGAATTTGTGTTTTGTATATGTTATACATAAAAATAATATAATATTATATATGAGTGGGCACACTGTCAAATTGGATTAAACATAGTTTTTCTTATATTACAACTTATTAAATGGAAAGTAAATTGTATATGTATGAAGGTCAATGGTCCATATACAAGAAGATATAAATAAGATCGCATACATAATTCAATAATACGCAATTAAAAATATATATTATAATGATTACACGGATATAAGCTGCAATCGCATCTATATAGGTATACTATAGTTAACTGCGTGTATAGTGATAAAGATTTGAAAAAAAAATGTATGCATAATCTTTTAATTTTTTGTATATTTTTATATGAATCAGACATCAAGCATTTCCGAGTAAATTTAACATATTTTTTATGTTCTTTGTGGTTTAACTTTTTTAAATGTGAATCATTCATATAGGTACGCACATAACAATTATTTATGGGATAAAGATAACTTTTTTTATATAAAATATTATATGTTGTCCAATGTTTTTAATACATATATAATATATACCTATAAAATATATCATTAAAAAAAGCTTACACATATTTTAGTTCCAAGTAAATGAACTGTAAAATTTAACTTTTCTAATCTATTCGACATTTGAATATGAAATGATAAGCTAAGAATTTGTATACAGTTAGCTATGCCGAGAGACCACACCAATAAATAAACATATTCATTTTATATTTTTTAATAAAATCGACGGTTATTGTACGGCCATAATCCGGATATAATTGCTCATTTTAAGAAGCCTCGCTATTTTAACATCCTCATTCAATATTAAATTATAAATGAAATCCGCATACATATATAGAAAATGGTTTAAACAAACTTTCAAATCCCATTTCGATGATTGATTTCGTATATAATAATATCCAAAAATTGTGACTATATATAATCTTTAATTAGCCAAAATTGTCTGCAT
Organism: Tipula unca; assembly: GCA_951394425.1. Taxonomy (NCBI): domain Eukaryota; kingdom Metazoa; phylum Arthropoda; class Insecta; order Diptera; family Tipulidae; genus Tipula; species Tipula unca. Next base: position 95,182,675 of record OX596382.1, read on the forward strand.
ACAATAAATCCACTTGACAAAAAAAGCATATATCTCTATAATTTTAAATATAAATTATAATATATTTTTAGTGACTTTATACGTAAACTATACTTAAGGACAAAAATATGAAATTTAACGCTGGCTACTTATAAGTATACATAAAAACTCTTAAAATGATAAAATTTCGTTATAAACGTAAAGAAACAAATCAAAATTTAAATGGCAACAATAGTTTACCAATAGCAAATAAAAAGGATAATAATAATGGAACCAAAGAAATCTTAAAAATAAAAACCAATGAAAATGAATGTACCAATAATAATAATAATAATAATAAAATAAATGTCAATAACAATTGTATTAATGTAATTGTTGTAAGTAAATATTCTATCGTCAACTACATTATGTGTATATTACCTATATACATAATATTGATTTAGGTGTTATCAATAATCATATTTTTTGTTTTATTATTTAGGAATTATTTCAGCAATTACAAACAAGTTCAGAACCAGCATTATGCCCGGAGCCATTGCGACGTGTATTAGCCAGTAGCCCGTTAACAGGACGCCGTTTTCCATTAGGTTGCCTGGGCGATGCGGCCGAATGTTTTGAACTTTTACTACAACGTGTACATTCACATTTATCAACAAACGATAGCGATTCATGTGTAACACCATCATGTATTGCCCACAAAAAATTTGCGCTACGCGTTGTCGAGCAAAGTGTTTGCGAATGTGGTGCGAACTCAGAACAATTACCATTCACGCAGGTAAACTATTATATATTATTATATAAATTATTAAATTTATTTGATTAGCCACCTCCAGAGAATACCCCTTTTTGTACATAATATAAATATATAGTTAATATGCGTATATATGGGCAGACAATGATTGGAAATATAAAAGCATGATATACTTCCTACATTCCTAAAAATATTAATCACTAAAATTAAAATTGAGTAATTCAGTATAGCTAAGAGACAAAGTAGGATGTCTATCAAAATATTATATTTATTTTTCGTCAATTTTGGTCAAGGATTTCGGACGACACTACACATATAGCTATGTACTATAAATTGAAGGATAGCAAATTATTATATGTGTATATATGTATGTATATTAACAATAAAATAACAACGCCATACATATTAAAATTATATTTGACACACATAAAAACAATAAACAAATCTTATTTTTTAAACTTTCTTTTTTTTTCTCTTGTTTTCATCTTATACACATATATTACATACATTAACATAGTCAGATTTAATAATTACGAAACTATATATATAAGTATAAGGCCGATCAGATTATTGAAATGAAATACATACAAAATATTGTATTTGCGTTTGCCACGATTTTTTTTAATTCAATTTTTCAAATTAATCTCTATAGATGTCACTACAACTGTAGACAATTTTAACATAGATGCTTAATAAAGCCAGTTTTTTTATTTGTGTAGTGTGATTCATGTATTTGTTGTTATAAAATAAAATATATTATTAATTCAAATTTCGTAACTTGAATGTTAAAATGTACAAGTATATAAGAAAAAAATGCACAAAGAACATGAATACGTAATAAGTGTTGCGAGTAATTTTACATTTATAAGTACGTTAGAATCTTTATTTACACTACCGAGACTATCTAATAAACTTTAAAAGAAATACAGACATACAAGATTCTTTAGAATGAATTTAAAATTAGTTAATTTTTTGTTTATAGATGGTCCACTACGTCTCCGCGTCAGCACTAACATCACAGAATATGACTATACAAAATCATCAAAATTTAAGTTTCGGCCAATTATTACGGAACGCTGGAAATATGGGTGATATTAGAGACTGTCCGGTAAGTTGTATTTGTTTATTTGTAAAGAACTACAAATACTTAAAGTTTGCATCTTTTTTCAGAATGCTTGCGGTGCCAAAATCAGTATTTGCCGTGCCCTTTTAAATCGTCCTGAAGTTGTATCAATCGGGATTGTTTGGGACTCGGAGAGACCACCCGCCGAACAAGTTCATGCCGTTTTAAAATCGGTCAGCTCAACTTTACGGTTACGCGATGTATTCCATCAAGTAAGTGATCAGAGATGGGCCCAAAATGTCGAACATGAATTAGTTGGTGTTGTTTCGTATTACGGGAACCATTACACAACGTTCTTTTTCCATACAAAATTAAGAGTATGGGTATATTTCGATGATGCTAACGTTAAAGAAGTTGGGCCAAATTGGGATGTTGTCGTTGAGAAATGTTGCCGAGGACGATATCAACCATTATTATTGATATATGCTACACCACAACCGGGTAGCGTATCGAATGGCCAACCACAAACTATTGAGCAACTGCCAAATGTTACGCCACTTCGGCGTGCCGTTACGCCCAGCCCCGAAAAACCACCGATTGGTTCATCACGTCGTGCCATCACCCCAACACCAATACGTGGAACCAATCCGAATGTATCCGATTACCAAAATTTGAGTATTATACAAAATAAAATTTTTCAAAACGATGAAGCAGACATGGGATACATAAATCGGCGTATGGTCGAAAATGTGCTAACGGCACAATATCAAAATTTAAGCGTTATTCAGGATAAAATTTTTCAAAACGGTAATAATAATACTTCGAAAAATGAAAATGATGAGAGCGAAGGATATATAAATCGTTGTGCAATTGAAAGTGTTGTTAGCACGCAGATAGCAAGAAAACAACAGTTAAATCTACATCGAAGTTTAAGTGCTGAATCAGCCACTCAAAACGATGGACTATCAATTCCTGATCATTTAAATCAACCGCGGCGAAGAGATTCAGGCAATTGGAGCGGCGATCGGAATAGTGCTAGTTCATCATCTTCAACGACATTAGACAATCCCTACATGTTTATGGTGGGAAAGCGAAATGGAAATATGCCGCCAAGTCCTAGTCGGAATGGGCAATATGACGCGGGATATGATTCGTATTCATTGTCATCGACTGATTCATATCCACCAAAAGTTCATAATCCTCAACTAGCAAAAATACCAGAATCGGTTATTTTATCTGGCGATTGTGAACGATTATGTTTGGAGGCAGACCAACTACTTGAAAAGTCACGAATCACCGAGGATTCTCATGATTTGGAAACTGCATTGGTTCTATGTAATGCGGCCGCAAGCAAAGCTCGTTCGGCTATGGATGCACCTTACAGTAATCCGCATACTATGACATTTGCACGAATGAAACACAACACATGTGTTATGCGGGCGAGAAGCCTGCATCGTCGAATATTGATTGAAAAAGGGAATGAATATAATATTAATTCCGATAATAATAGGCAAAGCCTACATCAACAGCAACAGCGCTTCACACACAATTTTCGTAATATGGTGTCAAATTCGTCGGCTGAGCCGAAATCAGTTTCGAAGAATATCGAAATCTATGCGACTCTGCCAAAACGCAAATCGTTATTGAAATTAATGGAGAGTGACGATATACTCGAGTATGAACCGAAAAAAGAACAACGTGAAAGTAGAAGTTTATTTGGAAGATCGAAACGTAATAATGACGACACGAAAGATAAGCGTAGCCGAAGTGAGGATCGCAATAAAATTACAAGAGAATTTTCAATTGCAGAACCAGTATTGGCTAACGCCAAGGACACTTTGAAAAAGCATAAAGAAGATAAAGATGAAAAAAAGGAAAAGGATAAAAGCAATAAAAAGCAACATAAAGTTCGAAGGAAATTATTAATGGGGGGCTTAATTCGACGAAAAAATCGATCAATGCCTGATTTGACAGATGTGAATAATGACGAAAGTAAAAATATTAACCCGCCTGTTGTACCAGCTGTTCAATTTGTCGACGATAATTCACTATATAACGCAAATACTTCGGCCAACAAAGATGGCAGTAATAGTGGATATTTATCGGAAGGCCATTTAGAATATCATATTTCCAATGCCAATCCCAATTTGGAACGTAGTAAATTAATGCGAAAGAGTTTTCATGGCAGTGGTCGTCAATTAACAGTTGCAAAAGTACCTCCACCACCACCATTACGAACAACGTCATCATTATCACAACAACGATTACAACAGCAACAGCAACAATTTGAAAATGAAAATAAAATAAAAATTTTCCATGAGGCAAATTCCTCTACATTATCAAATATGAGCTCAAATACAAGTATGAGTGAAGACTCCTGCCAAACTATAGTGACATGTGCACTTGTACACCAAGAACAGAGTCCAAGTAAACCTATGGATTTACCAGGACAAAATCAAAACGATTATGATGAAGTAGACGGACAATTTGGTTCGAATTTGGATTTACCACCTTATCCAAGTCCACCATCATCTGTGTGCCATTCTCGACAAGCAAGTGAAGATTTTCCACCTCCACCACCCACACTTGATTTACAACCATTAACCGAACAAATTAATCAAATACAAGTTCTCGAAGCAAATAAACCCCAAACTATAGTTGATCCATCGTTCCAACAAAGACAACTGTTACTTAATAAAATGAAAAGCTCGAGTGAAACAGAGTCAGAAACCTGGCTTAGAGAACTACAAAATAAACAGATGACGTTACGTATGAAACGAAATGTTGCTGTACATCAAACACCCATGGATACAATTAGTTCACTGAACCAACGAAGTGTTCGGGATCTCGCATCCAAATTTGAGCAACCAATAAACAGTAATTTTATAGAAGCACAACAGCAACAAATTAGAACTCAAATGAATGGTTTAATTGATAATGCTCGTATTAATAATTTTAATATCAATAAAATTGATCAGTCGGTTGATGAGGTTGATTGTATAATGCCGAGCAATCCACAATCCGCCAATCTGCAGAACTCAAACAAATTACAAAAATTTCATCAAAGAAATTTCGATATACAACAAAATCAAATTGCAGAAGAAATACGTGAAGTGGAAATGCTGAATGCTGTTGTTCAACAGACACTCAATAACACAAACAAACAAAGAATTAAAAAGAAAAGTGTTTCATTTTGTGACCAAGTAATTCTTGTGGCAACTGCTGATGAAGATGAAAACGATAATTTTATACCCAATCCCATATTAGAACGGGTACTACGAAACGCAAACACAAATGGGGAAGACATTAATATCGAAAATGATAAAACAACAAATATGAATCATTTTTCAAATGATATTAATCGGCAAAATCAGGAATTTCAGCGTCAACTACAAATACAACAGCAACGATATCAAGAAGTTAAAAAGTATAATGAACGAAACTCAACGATTGCTAATCAAATGAATTATAATGGTATAAATGAGTATCACCAAAATGATTTAGTTCAAAATAATTCACCATATCTTCAAGTACCACAAATAATACAGGCACAAATTCTGGCGAATAACACTCGAGTACAATCTAACAATCAACAAAATTATCCAATAACACGACAACTCAGCAATGGCAATGTACCGCCTGGAGTATATCAGAAACCTCCAATGCACTTAAATTATATGTCGAATCAGATGAAAATTCCAAATGAAGAAATCAACAACTGTCCGACCCAAAGTATAAATAATAATTACCAGCTAATTCAACAACAACAGCAATTGCAACAGCCATATCCTGCGGTTTATCAAAGAGTTTCTATTCCGGCCGATTATGTACAACAACAATTACAATTACAAGCACAAAATCGTTCACCGTATTATTTTAATTCAAAGAATACACAAAAGAAAGTAAGTTTTGAACCAGGCACAAAAGGTTGTAGTGATGGTATTCATTCACCATTAAATTCTACAGAACAAACTCAATCTCAAAATCTTCCTTTAGGAAATCTAATTCCACCACAAAATACAGCTTCAACAACTCGAATAGCCATATCGACATATAATGACAATGCAATTGTAAAAGCATCTGCAAAAGCTGTCCAATGTAATTTATGTCGTAAAAAACATGTTATAGCACCAGCCGTTTATTGTTCCGACTGTGACTTCTACATGTCTCGATTTCAACCAAGACGGTAGTAAAAAAGTATTATATAAATATATCAGATGTTTTCTTATTTATTTTAATTAATCAAAACTTCTCCATTTTTTTCTTTTTAAACAAAATAAAAAGCATTTAAAGTGCAAATATTTTAATTTAACAATGAAATATAAATAATAAATTGAAAATTGTGATATACTCGTAATGGTTAATTTTGTAAAAAACATATTTTTTTTTAAATATATGTATTTGTTTTTATACTGCATCTACATACATAATTTTATAGATATAATCATCTTATAATTAATTTAATTTTTAATTTTTGTATAGTACAAATGTTTACATAAATACTAGTTATAAAGATTACTCGTATACTTTGTTATTATCAGCAGATACATTCATTTTATATATGAAAGTTCTCTCAGCCAATATGTAAATTTTATTTTATTTTAAAAATAATTTTATAATTTTTATTATAATATACATAAATTAGTCTTATATAATTCCGTCTAATTAAAATAAAAGAAATTAATTAATAAATAATAAGAAATGTTTTTTTTGTTAGTATTATTGGTTGATTAAAATCAATATAATAGAATTACTGTTATGCCAGCATCCAATTTGTTACTTGCTACTTACTTATGTGAAGTTTAACGGTTTGGAACGGCTGTGGAATTTTATCCCAAACCATTAAATATCTCGTTAAAGCTAATCTAAAACGAATCAAAAGGTCTGTATACGTAGTATAGGTACTAATTATATGTTTTAAGTTAAATAAAAAAATCCCCTTATAGTCATCTCTGGAAAGGGTTTAAATTTTAAAATACCAATCTTACTTCTTTTACTAATTTTTTTTTTCTTACGACCAGAAAGTAAGTTTTTACACTCTTGAATTTTAAACCATGCACAGCATACTTATCGAAAAAAATGCTGTGAAAAAAGCAATTTCCTACTTGCACATATACATATATGTAAATATGTTACTCTCGCGCCGTTGTTGCACTTCGGCGAGCCTCATTCAACAATTTCTAAGCTCGAGCAACAATGTACCACTACTTTGTACTCTAGGTACACAAATAACTATTAAACCAATAAACGGAACAAGACGCTCTCCAAAATCAAACGACTGCACAAATATTTCAGTTAGCAAAATTGTAACAAGCTGGAGCCAACAAACTACTTCAGCTGCTTGCTTATAATTAAAAAAATATGAATAAATTATTTAATAATAAAAAAAATAATAATTTTTAATTTTACCCATCACTATATATATAATGCCTCCATCTTGAAAAACTTATCGAATTGACATCAATAATGCTGCTAGAATTAAAATAACGAAATGTATATTCGTGTAACTGGAGGTATGGCCATTTTAAAGCACAATTTTTCCCCTCTTACTTTACATAGTTATACTTTTACTTATCTCCACTCTCTACATGCGTCGATCGCATCTTGTTACGCCACGATTATACCATTAATAGTTGCTAGTGAAGACACGAAATATTTTTGTTAATACCATCAATATTCATTTATATTTTATACAATACAACGTCCTAAGTATATATCATTATTGTGATATTTGATAATTATTTAACATATGCCTATGGTAATTTTAATTTATATAAGACGCCATTATAAATACTATTGTTATCAGAAATAGTAATGGTATAAAATATAGTGAGTCTCTACTAAACTGTTATATAACTTGTATGTCTTGGATTAACTGTTATATAACTTGTTTGCCTTTCCTATTTAATTTACGGTGTCATTTGCTGCGTTCCATTTAATGTTGCCAAGTACAAATAAGTAAGACTTGCAAAAAATCAAACTGATTGAAAAAGAGATGGATTTTACTGACAGACAGGAAGCTCAAATTAGAAGTATGTACCCTACTGAACTGCCCAAATATAATATGTATATCTAATTCTAACCCGATCAATCGAGAGTTTGTGGTCTGCCCTGGAATACATAGGAATGCCAACAAAATTGATACGAATGTGTAGAATGACAGTGACGCATTCTCAATGCTGTGTTAAAGTTGAGAACAGGTTATCGAGAATTTTTCTCTGCAGGGAGATGCTCTGTTCCCGATACTCTTTAATCTCATGTTGGAGTACATTTTTCGTAAAACTAAAACACTTCAGCTCAACATCTTATATCACCAGTTCAATCATGTGCTTGCATATGCAGATGACATAATTATGCATCATTGGACTGATTAGCAATGGAGTGAAGGAAATACTTGATCCGCTTGTACACTTTCAGGTTCTATTGGACTCCAGATCAATAAGCCCAAAACGAAATACATGATCTTTGATTTTAGGGACAGTGACACATCAGATTTCAGCAGTGGCCACTACACGTTTGAGGGAGTAAGGAGGTTCAAATATTTGGACTCTGTTATCACTGACGATAACAATGTGGGTGACGATATTAAAGTGCGGCTGACAGCTCGCATTCGTGCTTTGTATACTATAAGGCCACTGCTAAAATCGAAACGCCTATCAAGTAAAGTGAAGCTTTACAAAGCGTTGATCGAGATCAGAGATCTGATGAAGATCCCCGATATTGTACATGAAGTAAGAACTCAGCGAGTACGCTGGTTCGGTCACGTTCGTCGTTGCAGGTGACGATGGATCTACACAGTAAGGGGCTATTTATTATTAATATTGTCTAATTTTAACGCGTTAACATCTTATAGTTAATTATACAAATATGGAATTAAACACCAATGAGCTCGAAGGAAGAAACTTGTCTTGACTTGTTTTTGCGGGTTTTGCCGTTTTTTAGAGTTAAATATTTAACCGACTGTTAGTGTTTTGACTTTGAACTTTTATTGTATCAATAGAAAATATTAATTTCTAAGTCAAGTATAAAAAAATTTAAATTAAATTGAATTTCGGAATGCAAAATGATTTTAGGATTTAACCCATCCATCAAATATTCCGTTGTTAAATAGTGGCTACTTAGTTATAAGTTATACCATTATTTGTTAATTTTATTTTTACTATTATTTTTGATTTTTAAACACAATTTATTTCAAAAATTACAATATTTTGACAATACCACTTAAAATTTGGTTTCTTTTGTTCATTTTTCTGTTCAACTTTGAAATATGAGATTAAACCATTTTCCGCTAGGTGTCTTGTTAGCATCCGGCAATTGACGATTGTAAAAGTAGAGAAAGCGCCTTTTGTGGAAAGAAAGAAATCAAAATATACATGCATAATAATATCCACTACGGTGGATGTAATAAATAATCGTACATAATCAGATTTAAATTTCAATACAACCAAACTAACATTTCTAAAATTTCTCACCGATTTGTTTATTTAAATTAATAAATCAGTGTGAAATTTTAGCAAAGTCGTTTTTTGCATTTGAATTCAGATCTTATTATGTGTAGTAATTAGTTACCATTTCTTCTGTAGTCCATACCAGACCGATTACAAAGTCATTTATGCATATATATTGGGTTTATTTTTTAATTCAACCCGAGCGAGCAGTGCTCTGTCAAAAATGTGCACTCCGTTTTTTTCAGCCTATGTAATTTTACTCCACACACTGTATTTTTTAATATGAACTGAGCCGACTCTGTGCACCCACAGAGTCAAAATTTTTGCTCTGAAATGAATGTAAGTGTCAAGAATAAGCAAAACATAACCTTAGTTGTAATATAAAAACAGATTACAACAAATTTATTTTTGTGAAAACATTTTATTTATCCACACTGTTTTTACTCTGAATGCACCGAACTGTGTTCATAAACTCGACATTGTAACAATAAAATTTCTCCTTATTGTTACAAACGTCATTACCAACTCTACTCGGTACTGCCTTTTTATACGTCAAAATGACAGTCGTAACAATATTGTTACAATGTCGAGTTTATGAACACACTCCTGGAGTGTGTTCATAAACTCGACATTGTAACAATATTGTTACGACTGTCATTTTAACGTATAGAAAGGCAGTACCGAGTAGAGTTGGTAATGACGTTTGTAACAATAAGGGGAAATGCAGACCAATTTCAAACCGACGAGAGGCACTTACCCTACTATTACAATCGCCAATAACTTCATAATAATTAGGAAATTCTGGTTTAAATATTCTGAAATTTGTTCGTAAACACAACACAAAACTATTTTAATTTAAAAAATGTAATAGAATGCAAAAATGTATAAGAATGTTCTCAAAAAGAAACATTTTAATTATTTCTGTCATAAAATTGAAAATATTTTGAAATACCGTAAATTTATATGAAATAACAGTAAATTTTATTCGAAAATATTTTTATTTTTCAATAAAATCCCCACCCACGTTAATGCACTTATTACACCTGTCAATTAATTTTTAAAAACCATCAAAATAAAATGATTTCTCTTGTTCTTCAAAATATTCTTCTACAGCGGACATTACCTCACTATCATTTGAAAATCTTAGCCTCCTTAATATTTTCTTCAAATTTGTAAAAAGGAAATAATTACTTGGGGCCAGATCTGGACTGTAAGGTGGATGCGGTATTTTAATGAACTTGTAATCTCGTAAGGCTTATTGTGCAACATTCACCTTATGAACTGGTGCATTAGCAATTTTTTTTGCTCGATTTGACCTCGTTTGTTTTTTTTACCCTGATAGCATTTATTAATTTATTCAAAAATCCCGCATAATAAGCCCCTGTTATTCTGGTGTTATGAGATAAGTAGTCAATTATCAAAATTCCATCAGCATTCCGAAAAATTGTTGCCATTATCTTACCCGCACCGCAGATGGTTGAACCTTAAAGTTTTGATGGATTTCCCTGCGCTATCTATTGCATGGATTCCTGTTTCGACTTTGGATGGTAGTGATGACTCTTGATGATTCCTGTTTCGACTCTGGATCATAGTTTCATCACTATGTAGTAATAAGAAAAACAAAATAAAAAATTGTTAATACCGCTATTTCTTATAATAATCAATTTTAGTCAAATGATGCCACCAGCCCACAATCCACACAAACACTGTGGAATGGCCTGTAAAAGGTTATTCATTTATTAAAATATAAAGATACTTTTTTATTATACTTTATTTATTAAAAACACAACTATATCATTTCACGTTCAACTTAACATTAAAAATCTATATCTATATCTCAACTCAATATACTTAAAAACATTATCCATTTTTGTTTACCTAAACATATTTTATGTTTCGGCCCATTTTACAATTCAATATATTTTCCACCACAGAAAATATATTTAATTGCATTTTATTATATGACCTACATCTGTTTTACATAAAATATATTTGGTTCACATATAACATAACATAAGAAAATAAAATATATTTTTCTGTTTATGTTTAACGACTTAAACCTAATTATAAATTTTAATTAACAAAATAAAATATTGTTGCGTATGCAATACAATGTATGTTATTTATTATGGCATTACAGGCCAAATAGATTTTAATTATAACGCTCTGGGGCACACGGAATTATTTCACCAATTTAAAAAAAAAATACAACTAACACCGTTGTTCTTCTTTGATTGCCGAAACACACATACCTCTTTATATGTTACGTTTTTATGTTTCACTGGTTTTGTTACAGTGTAGTATTAATACATAAATTTGCCGCTTGTTGTTGTAAATTCAAATTAAAATGGTTTGAAAATCTAAATGCTTACAACAGTAACTTTTTTGGATGAATTTGGTTGTTCATGAATAACATGAGGATTTGCAGTCTCCCAAATGCGATAGGATTGTTTATTAAAGTACGTTAATCAAAGTGTAAAATTCGATGTAAAGTGGTTAACGACACGTTTAATTGTTGTGAACAACGCTTCAATGAAATGATTGGCTCTTCACGAACATTTTCACTCACAGCTGTTACTGTTTCACGAGTACGAACTGAACGATGTAGTTCAAATGCTCTACGACCTGTAAGTGGTCCAATTTCTTCAAAATTTTGCGAGTTCCAGGCCCTGTAGGACGTCCATGTTAACCAAAATTATCACGTAATTTGCGAAATGTTTTTTTTTACAGAACGTCCATTTTCGGATTAAGTTTGGATAACCAAAACGCGTTCTTGTATTGTAAACGAATAAATGACTAAAAATGGCATAGTTTTGACTATGCATTTGTCAAAAAAGTTTCGAACTGCCACTGCACATAAATATTTTATTTGAGCTTAAAAAAACAAGATGCCAACACCCTTTACTTTCAGCAATGTTTTAATTTTTCCGCATAACAGCGCCACTTGTACTCTCACTAAAACTAATGCCGTGTACACGAAACCTAATTCAAATCCTAGAACATCAAATCTGATCTCTCTACTAATCAAATCAAGTAAACTCACGAAAAAATGACTCCTTTTTCTCTTCTTGAGTTGAAATATTTTTAACTTCATAGTACGATTCTTGAATCCTAGGATTTAAATTCATTCTCGTGTACGCAGCTTAATATAACGAGATAATCTTTAAAATTTTGAGAGATTATCCACTAATCCCCAATTAAAACAATGTTGAAAATTGTCAAATTTTTCGTTTTTGGTGTTTTTCTATTTCCTATGGGCACAGCAGCGCTTTACTCGGGTTGCGAATGAAATCCGCATGAGGCATTAATATAAAAACAATTTTTTTAGACTGTGTAGTAGTGCTCTGCTTTATAATTTCGTTTCGATGTTATTATTATTGTGTGATTGTATATAAAACAATAATGATTGTCACTTTTATAATTAAATTAAAATAATATTATAATTCAATTATACTAATGATTAAGTATTGTAAGAAAATAGTTAAAGTTTGAAAATGGAATTAACAAATGAAACCAGTTCAATAATTATCAAACAATATGTGCAAAAAATCGTCGATTTTAGTTCGCAGTATGGTAGTGACTACAGTATTTCGTATACAGCTGGTAATCTTATGGGACGTCCAAGTAAATTTCCAGAATATGGAGACTTTCCAGAAACTTATGCAATGGTAATCAATAAATATAACAAAACACTTTTTTTTTATATACATAGCTTGTTTTATTATTATAGAGGACGCATGGCGATTGGTGGGAAAAAGCGCCTTCGTCGGTTCCGGAATTTATGCCACAAAATTGTTCAGAAATAATTCATGATTTTATAAGTATATAAATACGAATCCGTTATTATGTAAGATTATAAAAATTGTGTCCTGTTTTATAGTCATCGAATTTGAGGAATTTGTTTTTCCCATTTCGATTACAATTTTTGAGACATACAATCCTGGTGCCATTGTGAAGTTATGGGCTTTTACAATTAGTGGAAGGTGGAAATTACTTTGGTCAGGTGCGCCACAAAATAACAAATGCAATAATAATTCCAGAATGTTTAGTCCAGCCATAAAACAAATTTCGTTACCCACAAAGTAGAACCAAAAATCAAATCTAAATTTAAATTTATTTTATCATTTTGTTAATAATTTCAGAGTTTTACGCCTAGAATTTAACCACTCAAAATTAGATTACTATACCGAAATTGATGGGATTTTATTAGAAGGAAGAAGTTATCAATCGATAATTAATCATAATGCTGTTTTATCTTCAACAAATCAAATAGAAATTTTAAAATGTATAAATCCATATTTAAATCCTGTAGATTCAATGAGTAAAGATGAGAATGTTAAAAATTACGACTACTTTGAAATTGGTACCAATTCTAATAACCAAATTCATTTGACTAATCTTCCGGTAAGTTTTTAATGTTATTCATCATTGATACCTTGATTAATTTATTTATATTTCAGATAGAAATATTATACAAAATTTTTCAATATCTAGATTTGATTTCATTGTTTCGTGTGGCTCAAGTTTGCAAGCAACTATATGAAGTGGCAACTAATCCGTTTATGTATAATGTAATAAATTTGAAACCCTATTGGCATATAGTAAATTCAAATCTGTTAAATGTTTTATCAAACCGAGCTGAGAATATTAAAAAATTAGACTTATCTTGGTGTGGTGTATTCAAATCTATAAGTCCAAATGATTTTCAACACTTTATAACAGAGTGTGGTAGTAATTTAACTCATCTTAGATTGAATTCCTGTAGTTTTCTCAACAGCGAATGCATTGAATTGATTGGAGTAAAGTGTTTACATTTAAAGGAACTTTCATTACGTAATTTTAAGGGACGCTCACATTTTTTATGGGGACTATTACCGTTGCGATATTTGGAACGTTTGGATTTATTTAGGTCGGTTACAGATCCGGAAATATTGTTCAGTATATTAAAAAGTAACCCAAATTTGAAACATTTAAATTTAGGTATGTACATATCTTTATGCTAATATAAAACATATTTTTTTCCTCTTTTTATTTTTAATCACGTAATTACGTATTTCCAAGACAAATAAAAAGTTCCTAATAATTATTTGTCCGTACTCTGCTTTCAAACATTCGGTTTGTGTCGAACGTACTACATACTATTTTTCTGGTTTAAATTTGCATGACCCTAAACGGCCTTATACACATCACTTTATCTTTAAAGTGGTATTAATAGTATCTTTGCTTAAACAAACAAGTATGAATGTTTGATATAAATGATTACAAAATAAAATAATACCAAAATTATATGCCTTAATTTGTTTCGTGCAGGTTTCTCGGATGTTCCTGTTAATTTAGATCAAGTTGCTTCTTTCATTGGCAAATACAATAAACATATGATTTCCTTGGATTTTTGGAAATCCCACTCACTTAGTTCTTTCGGCATCCAGGCCCTATCGGAATGTCGAAATTTAGAAGAAATCGATTTTGGATGGTGTTTACGAGATGAAGCATCGCCTGGCGAAAGCCTCAAAATTTTACTTAAAAATTGCAAAAATTTAAAGAAAATCTTTTTAGCGGCAACACGAGGTATTTCTGATAATGATTTAGATAATATTGCTAATTATTGTTCGAATCTGGAGCAACTTGATCTGACTGGAATTTTGGGAATTTCAACAGAGAAGTGTTATAAGTCAGTTCTGTAATAATATTTTTGTATACATAGATTTGATTTGTTTGTCTAATATTTTTAGAATTGTTTTAAATTGCAAAAAACTGAAGTTGTTCGATTTAAATTTCTGTGACCAGCTAGATGACGCCCAAATATCATCATGGAGTGTTAAATTTGCTGTGAATGTAAAAAGGAATTCTATGCAATGTGAAAATTAAACAAAAAAAAAACATTGCGTAACTTCATTTAACTGTGTTATAAAGTAATATTTTATTTTTATTTTAATTACATAAATATAAATTAATTATACATATTAAAGAAATGTTTTAACTTTTTCCATGTTAGAATAGATATTGAATAATACTTCCCAAAGTATACAAAAACGATATTCTCACTTAACGACGTTATAACACCTACGCCATTTATAAGTCGTATTGAAATGTATTATAATCTTAGATTACTTTAGAAAACACAGAATATCCTATTGCGAATAGTCGTTCAGATAATAACACAAAGTTTATAAAAAAAACAGGTGCAAATATAAAAAATTGAATTACCTACTTTTATACGAATACCTATTTTGATTATTGTAGGTGTCTGAATATCACTATCGTATAATAGGAAAATAAATGCATACCATTCATTTATTCTTGTCAATATTTAAGTGTGACCGTCATTTAACTAAGCTTCCATTTTCAATTAAGTCATCTTCATTTTCCATTTGTAAATATAAAATACAAACTAGAGCTGCTGCTTGCTCTGCAAATTTCTTATTTTTCTCCCAAAATGAACTAGCAAATTTTTGATTGTTGAACGTCAACACGGAATTAAATAATTTATCTTCTTGTATTGTGTTGTAATGTGGTTTGTCTATAGAGTTTTTTAAAGCGTAAAGATGCAGCTTACTTTTGGGTAGGTCTAAATCTAAAATAAAAATAATTATATTTTAAAACTTGAAACTAACATTTTGTCGGGCAAATTTACCATTTGTATAATTTGCTCTAATAAATATTAAATTATAAGTTATTATATTATCATCTAACTTAATTCGTTTGTGATTTTTACTATCTTCCGATAGTATTGATTGTGGTCGTACTTCCCTTCGTCCTTTATTTCCTAATTTCATGATTTCCATTTGCTTGTTTCGACAGTATTTTGCTAAATCCCAAATATCACAAATTTGTTCTAAAGTTTGACTTTCTAAAAATTTTTTTCCTCTAGGAGTTTCCTGCAGCTCCCGTAACATATTCTGGATACAGTATTTGGTGTTAGATGGTGGATTATCATAATCAACGCATAACTTTAAATACATACAAATAACATCATCCAAAGGCAACATACCCTCTTTCCGAAAAATGGAAACATTCCATTGGGCAACTCGGGCTATCATTACACTTGTAGATTGACAAAGTTTTTTGAACTTAAATATATCGCTATATTTTTCAATATACTCCTTGGAACCTCCATTTGCTATTAACGGAATCTTACATATTTTAACAACTTCTTTGATTACGTCGATATGAACAGAATTTTGTGGTCTTTCAGTTCTTGTACGGCCATGAACTGTTATTGCACTAATTCCTGTGGCTTGCAGTAGTTCAACTAAGCTGAGCGTGTCTTCAATATTCGGCATAATTCTAATTTTACATGAAACTGGAATTGTTAAATTATCCACCAACATTTTTAAAATAGCAACCGCATTTTGACGATTTGTTAATAGCGCTGCTCCCATTCCACCTTTAATTGAAAATTCCTTAGGACATCCCATATTAATATCTATGGCTGCGACGTCATTTTCTACTAATTTACCAACTTTTAATGCACGTTCTGGCGATGAAGTACCGATTTGCATAATAACTTTTGATTTTTCTCGAGCACATGTCCGAAAGACAATTGAACCATCTGAGATATTTATATAATCCACCGTTTCCAAAACGGTATTTTCTGTTCGCACAGAATTTAGAAGTTTCCAGTCCACAATTTCCTCGGTATACACCAAATCAGCCCCAAATTCCAGCGCTAATAACCGCATTGGTAATGTTCCTACTCTTACCATTGGGGCTAGTATTATTTTATTATTGTAATCTAGTGTCTTAAAACCCATTCTAAATGTATTTATATGGAGCAGCGTTTACTTCAACAATTTTAGGAAATTAATTTATGTAAAATATTATTACATACGTATTTATATTACTAATAATATCAACAATTAAAACACACCAATAGCATAACTTCGATTAAATTGATGTTGAAAAAAATAATTAAAATATATAATAAAGTTTTTCAACATTTCTGACTAAAATTTTTTGACAATTGACATGTCTTGTAGGAAAGAGCAACATAATGTTCAATTTACCCTAGTAGCCAAAAACTGAATTCATTATTTCTAACCATCTCACTACTCTGTACCTAAAGACATCATTAGACATGTTTTATTGTTTACGAAGTAGCATTTATTATCTAGTTTTAATTGTTATATCCTATTGACGCAGTCTCAATGCTGTGTTAAAGTTGAGAACAGGCTATCGACAATTTTTGTAGTTAACTCGGGTGTTCGGCAGGGAGATGCTCTGTCCCCGATACTCTTTAATCTCATGTTGGAGTACATCTTTCGTAAAACTGAAACACCGCAGCGTAACATCTTATATCGCCAGTCCAATCAGGTGCTTACATATCATCATATGCAGATGACATATGCGTGATTGGACTGAATAGCAACGGAGTGAAGGAAATACTTGATCCGCTTGTAGAGTTTTCAGCTTCAGTTGGACTTCAGATCAATCAGAGTCCAAAACGAAATACCTGATCTCTGGTTTTAGGGACAATGGCTCACCAGATTTTAGTAGTAGTGGCCACCACACGTTTGAGGGAGTGAGGAGGTTCAAATATTTGGGTTCTCTTATCACTCACGATAACAGTGTGGGTGAGGTAAAGATATTAAAGTGCGGCTGGTAGCTGGAAGTCGTTCTTTGTATCCTCTAAGGCCACTGCTAAAATCTAAACACTTATCAAGTCCCGTGAAGCTGAAGCTTTACAAAGCGTTGTTGTATCAGGCCCGTTGTTATGTTTGGATGTAAAAGTTGGGCGCTGACGGATGAGTACGAGAGATGGCTCCTAACATTTGAGAGAAGAGTCATGCGTGTGATTTACGGCCCAAAACGCAAAATAAATGGTACCTACCGAGCTCTGTACAATATCGAGATCAGAGATCTGATGAAGATCCCCGATATTGTACATGAAGTAAGATCTCAGCGAGTACGCTGGCTCGGGCACGTTCTGCGTGCTGATCCGGAACGAATTGTGCAGCGATCTCTGAAAGGAGAGCCACCATATGGTAGGCGCAGAGGTCGTTGCAGGCGACGATGGCTCCACGGTGTAGAGAACGACTTGGCCTCTTCAGATTGTCTTAGACAGTATGAAGACCATGCTCGAGATCGAAACCGCTGGAGCCAAATTGTTGACTCAGTAAGGGGCCAGTAATGGCCTTTAAAACTGTTTTAATTAATCCTATTGACGGTGAATTACAAGAGGAACGCAGCGGAACAAATTTGAACTTTGCTCGTAATTTGAAAACAAAATTTATTATTTTATTTAATTATGTATGTAACCCGAGCCCGCCTTGAGAAACTAACACGAGGTCAATTTGGCTGAGATCGTGCTTGCTACTCTAAGATCGTGAGCAATTGCAAATTACATCATTCTTTCACCATTATCGGTCACATATTCGCGTTCGGAGTACGGACTTATGTTCTCACACAAGTCGGCCTGAGTTCTGCCAGCCCTAGCATTAGAGTCCAAAATTACCATGCCAACATCGTGTTTGGGCGCGTGCACAATAATTATCGACAGGTTGGCTAATTTCATGCGCAAGAGAAGGCTACAATCGGTTATTGACTGCTTGGAAATCCAAAACAGCCTTCTTTACCTGCGGCCCTAGAAGAAATACAGTTCCAAGATTTCCGAGATTATCTCCGCTGTAAGCAACGTATAGCCTTGTTACATATAGCCTCCACTTTTAGACCAGCGAGTTTCTTGAAGAGCAACGAGTTCCCGCCGATACTCCTTTAAGGTGCTATTCCACTTGACTGAATTGACTGATAGTAAAACTAAAGGAAGATAAAAATATAGATTTGCTTGTAAGCGAATGAAACAAAAACCCTTCTCAGTCAAGAAATATTTGTGTCTGTAGTAGTGTGATTGCCATAAAAAGTATCAAATTGAGAACATTTTATGGCAGTCACACTAACACCCATGCATAAAATTAGTATATGATGAGAAATATTTTTCGCACACTATGGTTATAACTATGGTTATAATAATAACAATGATTATTATTGTTTTATAGCGAAGTGTCATTTTTCATTTCGTGATAATTTCATTTCCTTACGTATAGTTACAATGGAACTTCCTCTTAAAACTTTGCTACAAAAAATTTAAGATACAAAAACACATAACGTTTTTAGGTAGAGCTTTTTTTAATTTTTACGGAAAATATACTAAAAAATAAAATTCTGATATGAGTATTAATAATATTTAATTTTTAGATAATTTTGAGATGTAAAACTATCCGACTTATTAGTAATATTAATTTTTTTTACATAATTTGGTTATGATTTTATGAGCTATCAAAATTTCTCCTTAAAATTTTGCCATAAAAAAAATAAAAAAATAAAAACTTGTCTTTGTCTATTACATAGCTTTTTTGACTTTTTTCTCTTTTCCGCTTTTTTTACTATCAGTCAATTCAGTCAAGTGGAATAGCACCTTTATGCACGTGATTAGGCCTCCCAACGTTCTTTGTTTCCTAAGTGACATGATTTTTTTTAAAAGCTGAAATTTATTATTTCTACGAACATTTTTTTAAAAAGCTATGATACTTTGAAAAATGCAAAATCCCAAAAGCCTTTTTTTTTAAATTTTTTACAATTGACTAACGTATTTTATACCGGATTTCCATCATATAGTGTGAAGTAAGCCGTATAATATTGTTTGAATATTGAAATTTGTCTTTTAATGTTTTATACAAATTTCATTACAATAAACAAATCACAATAACTATGTATGTAAATCGAAAACGTATAGTTATATCAAAATTCCACAAAAAAAATTTCGTCATGAAATATATTGTTAAAAATCTACTATATTTTTGATAGATAGTACACTGAAAGTATAGTCTTCATTTACTTGGTTTTTTCCGTCGTTGTTTTCGAGTGTTGTTTTTCAGTTTTAGTTTTTGTTGTTGTTTTTCCCATAGAAAAATTGATCGTTTACGCCGTAAA
Source organism: Tipula unca (assembly GCA_951394425.1). NCBI lineage: Eukaryota > Metazoa > Arthropoda > Insecta > Diptera > Tipulidae > Tipula > Tipula unca. The sequence goes on from OX596382.1 coordinate 95,202,845, forward strand.
AATATTGAATATGTACATTGACAGTGTACCCAAAACAACACTCGAAAACAACAGAAATATGTCCCCCCATACATCTTTTTGGTTGTTTTCGAAAAATAACTTATCGATTGTTTAAATATATTTTTAATTTTTTATATTTATTACAATTATGAATTTAAATTGATATATTTAATAATAAAAATTTATTTTAATTGTTTTTGGTAGTTTTATTTAATAACTAAATGTAACTTATCGATACATCGATATTTTTTTATTTATTAATGCAATCTGTCAGTGTCACAAATATTTTTCAATTGCATATTGACACTTTGACATCACAACAAATATGGATGCTACAACCGAAAAGCGATCAGTTAAGTTTTTGTTGTTGCCCCACGATAAGTCGAAAACAATACTCGAAAACAACCATGTAAATGAAGACTAAGTCTTCATTTACATGGTTGTTTTCGTCGTTGTTTTCGAGTATTGTTTTCGGCTTATCGTGGGCAACAACAAAAACTTAACTGATCGCTTTTCGATTGTAGCATCCATATTTGTTGTGATGTCAATGTGTCAATATGCAATTGAAAAATATTTGCGACACTGACAGATTGTATTTATAAACAAAAAAATATCGATGTATCGATAAGTTACATTTAGTTATTAAATTAAACTACCAAAAAGAATTAAATATATATAGTAAAATCAATTTTTATTATTAAATATATCAATTTGCATTCATAATTATAATAAATATAAAAAAATTAAAAATATATTTAAACAATCGATAAGTTATTTTTCGAAAACAACCAAAAAGATGTATGGGGGACATATTTCTGTTGTTTTCGAGTGTTGTTTTGGGTACACTGTCAATGTACATATTCAATATTTTTACGGTGTAAACGATCAATTTTTCTATGGGAAAAACAACAACAAAAACTAAAACTGGAAAACAACACTCGAAAACAACGACGAAAACAACCATGTAAATGAAGACTTATACATACTACCAACTTCGCGTTTCCATCGTCGTAGTATAATACTATTATATTATAGTATAATACTATTAAACCATTATACTATCACGATAGAAACCCGGTATTAATGATTCAAGAATCGTACCGGGTTTCCATCGTCAATAGTATAATAGTATTATAATATTATATGTACTATCATTCATAGTCGGGTTTCCATCATATAGTGTGAAGTAAGCTGTATAATTATTTTTGAATATTGAAATTTGTCTTTTAATGTTTTATACAAATTTCGTTACAATAATCAAATCATAATAACTTTGTATGTAAATCAAAAACGTATAGTTATATCAAAATACCACAAAAAAAACTTCGAACGAATCGAAATTGTAATAAAAAAGTACACTGTCATGAAATATATTGTTAAAAATATAATTTGATACCTACTTTATTTTTGATAGATAGTATACTGAAATATTATAATAAAGTATTAAGCTTGCTTTACATTGAACGATTAAGCAGATCTGCAAGAAACGTCAAAAATAACTAATAATAACTAATAATAACTATAATAACTAAAATAACTATAATATTTTAAATTATTTTCAATGTGTGTACAAAATTTAGTATATTATACATTTTAAGTACATGAATTGACGTCTGTTTATAGTAGCAGATGAAGCTCGACATTTTTTTTCGTTTGCATCTGCTTTTTTTTGGTTTACTGGGATCGTTTTGGTATGATTTTTTTTTGCAGACGATATATTTTTCTCGTTTTCGCTTTAATAAATTTTAATCATTGTATCTCAGGTTTTTTGTAGACGTCGAAAGTCGTCAAGTGTAAATCAAGCTTTATACTACCAACTTCGCGTTTCCATCGTCGTAGTTTAATAGTATAATACTATTAAACTATTATACTATCACGATGGAAACCCGGTATCGGTTTGTTTAAATATTTCGATTATCAGTTTGGTTGTTCGGGTAATTTTTGAAATCAAATATATTTTTGTCCACTTTCGTAAAATTGGTTTGATGGGAGAATTTATTTTAATTTTTTAGTCAGTAGACATACGTCACTTTGATTTGAGACTTTAACGTAGGTTTATTCGATTAAAAATATAATAAATATATAATTATGAGTGCGGAAAACGATTGTACCAAGTTTATGAAATGGGCAGTCAGTTTAGGATGTCCATTTGAAAATTTACCGAACGAGGATAATTTAAAACGGTGAGCATATTGACAAATACTATATATTTTAATTTATCAATAAAATATGTTGATCTTAATTGGTGATGCCTCCTGTTCACCTTCACACACAGTTTTACCTTAATAAAATACTTTGGTTTTTAAGCTGTGTGTGTGTTATTTACAAAATTGATTTTCGTAACAATAATATAACATCCGGATCTGCTAAGTTTAATCGAAATATAGGAAAATTTATTAATTCATACACTCTACGAATTAATTCATCGTACGATCCGAAAAAGTGAATTTACCACTTGCCTTTTGAACCAAACAAAATTTTCTCCACTGTAAATGAAAAAGGACAAAAAGTGTAAATAAAAAATACATAAACTTATTTTATTAAATTTCTCTTCAAGATTAAAAATTAAATAGGAACAATTTATAAAAATTATACGCGAACAAATTCATCGTACGATTAATCCAACCATTACTTAACACTAAATAAAATATTCATTAATAACGGGTCGGGCCCCCTTTTGAATCTAAAACAGCTTTTATTCTATTATTCATAGACAAAACCAACTTTTGGGCAAACTCAGGTGGCACTCGGGCCCATTCTTGTCTCATTGCTTCTTTCAGTGTGGCCTTGGATGTAATGCTATGTTTCTGGAGTTGCCTTTCTACACAGTCCCATAGATGTTCTATGGGATCTAGATCTGGACTTTGTGGAGGAGAATGTAGTTTGGGGGTGTTATACAGCAACCATTCTCGAACAACTAGCGCGGTATGCTTGGGGTCGTTATCCTGCTGGAACACCCAACCTTGTGGTAATCCTAATTGCTCAACCGATGCATGTAAATTGGCCTTTAAAATATTTAGGTATTGCCATTTGTCCATTATCCCGTCGATAAACACCAAGTTACCGACCCCCGACCACCGACCACGCCATGCCCCCCCAAACTAGAACACCACCTCCACCATGTTTAACTGTGCATCGAAGATTTACAGGCAGAAGCGCATCGAATTCGTTAAATTGTATCTGGATAGTGACCTTACTTTCTGAAAAAGGGTAATATTTACAGATTAAAGTAAATACAATGTTTTTGGGAATGACGGACCGTCAAAAATATGGCGCAAGAAAGGAACAGCGATGTAAATCGCTAATGGAAAGGAAAAGCTTACGTTTTATGGCCGGATTAATTAAAATTATCTCACTAATTAATTTATGACGCTTAGTCACACTTCTGTGAACGGGAATCTTACGATAGAAATTTAGGATCGGGTAAAAAAAGTATTACAACAACAAATTCAGATTAGCGGATAGTGATGGCTTCTCTATGGGATCGGAAAAGAAGGTCACGACTTAGATTACTTGGAGCATAAACTGGTAATTGCGACATTAAAGAGCCGTTCTGTTTACAGATAAATCACGCGTTTGTCTAGTTGTAACGAATGACAAGAAATATATTCTACAGATGGTGGCGATATGCTAATTGTTGTGTGCCAGCTGTAAAGCTGTCTTCACGAAAATGTATTGCGATACATCTCTGCCGTGGGCCAAAATAAAAGTTACATTTTGTTCATCTTAAATAATGAGTTTTTATGTAAAAATGAAGGAAACCTTGTTAAAAACGAGATAATATGCCAGAAAGGTGCAATTTGTCTAAATAGTTTTCCAGATTTTTCTGTAAAAATAGGGTAAAATTGAAGAAAATTTTGTTAAAAACGAGCTAATATGCCGTACTTTTTTTTATTTTATTTTTTATTTATTTATATAATATTACAACTAACTTTATTCTAAGTTATCTAGTAACTTTTCTATCATAATTATATTAACAGTTGTTGGGATATAGCCCAACGGCTAGGCCCAGAAATTAAATTATTTATATAAATATTTCCTATAATACGAGTAGTAATTTTATGTTCGATTCACTAGGACAATTGGTTTGGTCCTTTGGAGACGTCTTACTGCCAACGGTCTGTCCCGCATATTGCTTGCCTCGATGTTTTTGTGCTGTCGGAGGCGTGAATCATGCTTGAGAGCATGATACGTAATAACTTCACCGATGTATTCCATCTATAAATCTCGGTGGGGGTCTTCATTTCTAATGTACCATGGAGCATTTACATTATTCTGAAGTACTTTGTTTTGGAACGTCTGTATCATCTTGATGTTCGTTTTCTTGGTACAGCCCCAAAGCTGTATACCATAGGTCCATACCTATATGCCGTACTGCAGTACAATAAAATGAACGAAATTGGTACAATAACAAAGCGGAAATCATATTTTGTTTTTTGTATTATATTATGTCTTGTGATATTGTACGGCAGTACCGTGGTACTGCAGTACATTTTCGTGAAACAAGCCTCATCATTAAACAATTGTACTGCAGTGTCCTACCAACCAAACAAACCAAAAATTATTAATTTTTTGGACGTGTAAAGCGTGCTTCGCGAAAATGTACTGCGATATATCTGTACCGTAGACCAACATGACAGCTTTCTCTTTATCTGGTGTACTGCTTTACCGCGGTCATCAGATTGATAAAGAACTGGCGTGATGAATGTGTTAGCACTAGAGAAGGGCATTACCCGTATTTTTTATTTTAAAAAATGTTCTTGTTCGCACTTTATTTATTTTTGATACTGTTTTCGGCAACCTCATCTACAGTTAAAAGATACAATTCCGATTGGACTAATAGACTATTGGCAACTAACGAAATAAACATTATTCTTCAGATTTTCTAAACTTTAACTTACAAAAAAAGCCACATTCCATGTAGAATAATTATTTATTCGAGTAATTTTTCCAGCAAAGAATGGTTGTTCTCTAATTGTTTTCAATCATTCTACTTCCAATTTGTTGGCAAGTTTATTTCGTCAACAGACTCTGATCATAAGTTTTAAAATTTGTTTTAAGCTATCGTGACTCCTGGTGCTTGTCTTTATTGTGGGTGCGAAAATCTGAAATACGCTTGAGAATATTGTTGTTAGTAGATTATTTACTAGGAAGACGTCGTTAAAAGATGTAGCGCGTTTTTCCTAAATTTGAACTCCGACTCCCACCAGGTGAAATAAAATATTAGAGTTCTATTTTACTTTCATTAGGCTATCGGATACATCCAAAAGGTACAGGAAAAAATAGAAAATAGTAAGGATTATTAATGACTTCATGAATTAGAGACATGAATTATGTAATTATGTATTTACAGTATATACATGTATATTTTATTATACTTATATATAATTATATTTGTTTTCAGAATTTTTCGTTCTAATCAAAATCAAAATTTGCTTGAGATGATGAGAAAGATTCGACCACAATCTGAAGTAAAGCATATAAGAGATAACATTATCATTAAAAAAATTAGAAAAGTTGATGGCCAAATTAATACGGTTTGTTAATAATTTATTGTTTATTTATTTTTAAAACTATTTATTTAAATATGTCTGTATTATAGCTTGTGCCCACATCACTACCACCGGCCTTGCAACGCTACATTCATCTTGAAAATTTAAAACTCAAAATTGAACATAAAAGGAAATTGATTAAACAACATAAATTCCAGATTGAAAAGTTATCAAAACCCATTGAGAATGAAAATCGAAATTATCTTGAAACCAAACGAAATTTTGATTTATCGATCCAGCGTTTATACATTATCGAAAATAACACCGATTTCTTTATTAAACATTTAAAAAATTTAAATGAGAAAAAGATGAGTGTCGATAATATTTTATCTTATAATAAACAAATAATTGGTAATGATCATACTGATCAAAATGTTGAAAATGATAAACTATTGATTAATCAATGTGTCGAATATTTATATAATAATAATATGGAACAGTATGATCAATCTATAATTAGCCATTTAAAACAAATATTAAATTCAATTACAAATATTAATAAATGGAATATAATAAACACATTATCAAATGATCAGATAAAATTAATAAAAAGTCTTAGTGACAAACCAAAATTTAAAAATGATAATTTCCGTTACACAATTTTACTTTCGAAATTATATGCAGCACATATAAAAGTAGAATTGAAATTAAAGAAAACTAATAACGATTATGATCATTTCAATGACATGTTCGAAGTACAATTTACCAATACAGAAAAGATTATTGCAAACAAATTTGAAATGTTCAATAGTTCTATATTAGGTTTAAATCAAAATATAAATCGTAATGAATTTATATTAAATTTTATGGAAGGTGTTGTAACCAAATATATACAATTGGATGCAATAAGATTTTTGAACCTACAAATTGATATTATTAATAATGAAATTGAGCAATATGAAAATATGCATATGGAAAATCAAAATAATATACAAACATTTGATTTAATTTATAATAATGTAATGAAATCAATTGATAATATTAAAAAAAATAGTATCAACATTGCCAGTACAAATGGAAAATTAATTTATTCAAAAAAAGTAGCAGATTCGTTGATGAATGAAGTATTTAAAAATAATAATAAATTTAGGAAAATGATAATTAATGAAAAATTCTTAACAAATGTTGCGATGGAAAGTTTTTATGAAGATAGTCTACTTTGCAGCACCAAAATTGGATGTGATTTGGATAATATGTCACGGTACGTTAACATTTTTTATTGTAAAATTAAAATAGATTTATCACGCGTATCGGTTGTCTTTGAGATATACTTGTCTACCCACCTGAGTGATAAGAAAACGCTTTTCATAATGGCGGTTGATCATATGAAAGTCCAGTCCGCTAGTTAATGCGCTGATTGCTAAGTTGCTGAACTCTCAGAATTTCAAACCAATAAATTTTATTTTATTTATTTTTAATTCTTTACTGGTTTTATCCAACTATAGCAATCTAGCTTAAAGTCATCAATCGCAAATTTAGATAAAATGCGTTTTTTTTATTTATATTTTATTTCCTTGTATCATTTTAGGATGGAAACTACGATGTTGCCAACGAATACAAATGTTCAATACAATTTTATTCAGTCACAATTAACAGAATACCACCTTTTTAATAAGTTACCATTTACTCGTATTTCATATATTCCAAGTAAATTTAGCATTTTTATTGAATCCAATCATATACTAAATCATAGCATGAATGATATATATAAAAAAATGTTCAAGAATCATTTAAACACTGGAAATGGAATTTTCGATTGTGTAGCTAGAAAATTAGAATTATATGATTTATTAAAATGTTATACTTCAAAAAGAATTGATTTTGAAATGCCATTCGATGAAAAAAGTAACGGTAATAATATTTTACATTTCTCATTTAAATTAAAATATATATTTGTTAGACCTACATAAATTAAGCAAGACTGGCTTAAAAATAGTGTTTTTATATGAAATACTGGGACTTTTAAAGTAATTTTTTAATAAATTTTCTAACTTTAAAAAAGTGTTTTTAGAAACAAATTTCACATAAAAACACAATATTTCAAGTCAGAAAAAACATGTTTCTTAAGTCAGCCTTTTTTAATTCGGTATTTGCATGCAGGATATAAACATTATATTCATTAAAACATTTATTAATAATTATGTATTTATATTTTAGGTGAAATAAATGAAACGGAAATACAAACAAAATTGAATGAACAAAACGAAAACCTTAAAATTATAATGAACCATATAGACGGCATGATTGTTAATCTAAATACAAAAAATGATGAAAATAATGTAATATTAAAGTTATTGTTGGAGAACGAGTTTAAAAAGTATGTACCGGTCACGGAACAAGTCAACGGTCATACTTATAAGCAGTTAGAAAATGAATTGAAAGTTTATTCGCGAATTAATAAAAATACATAATGTAATATTATAAATAAATAAAATTTGTTAAGCTTTGTTTTCTTAATATGTACTAAATTTTTTCTATAGAATATTGGGTACACAAGAATATCTATAATAATCCATAGCATTTTAAATATTGTAATAACGATTTTAAAAATGAATACAAAACTAAATACCATAATTACGTTAATAAAATTTTCAGCTAATTTTTCGATACTGCCTAGTTCGCATTATATTATAGCACATCATATTTAAATCGCTTTGTATCCGAGCTCTTATAATCTTCCTATACTATTGGAATAGATGGCACAAAGGTTATTTTAATGGTAAATAAAGGCTCATAAATTAAAATTAAATATGTAATATAATCAGATGCTATACAAAATAAATAAATTTAATGGTATAAAATCAAAAGCGAAGTGAAGACGATTTAAGTTAAATACTGAAGACGATTTAAATTAAATACTGAAGACGATTTAAGTTAAATACTGAAGACGATTTAAGTCAAGAAACAACCTAATTTCGCCTTATTCTGCCAGTTTATTCAATTTCATTTTATAATCCCAGCTACATCCAACATGTTCCAATTAATAATAGCCTAATTGATGAATGTTTTTGAAATGCCATTTATTGGTTAGTTGGGAACAAAATCGAACAACGATTCACGTATTTTTTTGTAGGGTAACTGATAAACGTCAAATTGGTCGATGCCGAGCTAATCTGACGTTAGTAAATACTGATTGATACAGTTCGTAGATAATGGGAGATAAATAATATGTTTTGTTAAAGGGATCACAAAACTAATTAAAAATAATTATTATGGTATTATTAGAGATAAAATTTGTATATAGTTTTGAACTTTGATTTAAATTAAGCTTTTTTGTGTTTGCATTATGAAAAGAAAATCAGATATGGACGGCGCGGCATATGAATATGATTTGGCATTAAAACGAGGTAAAGTTTTATATTTGTGTATAGAATATATTATTAATAGTTCGTTTTCTTTATATTTCACTCTAGTATCACTTGTGGAACGGAACAGAAATCCCGATGGAACATGTATATTAAATTTGAATACCATAGCGATGCACGAACCAAGCGATATAATTGGTTTGGCTAGCCAAATTCAAAATGCGGATGCATCAATAAAAAATAATGCATGTGGAAAATTAACTGTGATTTTGGAACAAATTAATTTTTTACAAGCTCAAGCAAAACGTATTTTAGAAGAATCTACAAAACACAGTAATTTACATCATGTTGCATGTAATTTTCAGAAAGTGCCAGGAAAAATATATCACTTATATAATAGAGATTCGGGACAAAAATATTTTAGTATGTTATCACCTCAGGATTGGGGACCGTCTTTAAAACATGAATATGTAGGAAGTTATAGATTAGAACATGATCAAAGTTGGACTTCGGTCGATGAAATAGCGCAAATTAACAAAACACAAGAATGGGCCAATAAGTTATTTGATTCATCTCGGAGTAATCAACATTTGTTGGCGCTTGACAAAATTACGGAAATGGATTTGTAATAAAGGAAATAAATAACATGTATATGTATACAAGTTATTGTGTTTGGATTGTTGAAATTATTTAAATACAAATTATGGAAATATGAATCGTTTTTGTCATCTCGAAATCTCAGAATTTAATCCGCTGGACTGTTTATTTATGTATTGTGACTTTGTGAGATTCAACATTCACAAGATATATCTTTGGTAATTAAAGATAAATAAAAAATTTGTATCCTTCAAAGCCTTCTGAGATTTCTTTTCGAATGTTGATGTTTCAATTGTTTGTGGTTTATTTCACTCAAGAAGTTTAGAAATGTTTCACTCAAAAGTACAATACATAGTACATACTGCGTTTTGTTAGAACCACAAGGTTTTAATCCTAAATGTGTTGCAAGAATTGAAGAACCATGTTAATAATAAGTTTTAGCTATTAAAATCATGTAAAAATAAATAACGTGCTGATAAATATGTTGTACAGAAATAGGAGCGGTACGTTAGCCACACCCTGTACATAATCCAAACGTTTGTTAGCAGTTTAGCAGCACTACTGAAATATACTGAATTTGATAGCATTTATGCTAGTTCACCATAGATGGCAGTTCGTTTCGCACACCAAGTACTACTGCACGGTCCGGTTGAATTAAAAATTAGATCCTACATAAGTTTGTTTACATTTTTGTTACAGCAATTAATTTTTATACTTTAATCTCTAATATGAATAAACAATTATTATTCATTCATGGTTTCACTTGGTCTAGGGACTCCTGTATAAATAAATAAATACACACACCTTTGTCAGAAAACAATCTTTTTGTTTTGTAATGAATGTTTATTATTTTATAGAAACGCCGTACAAACCTCAAAATTTACTTTATATTCCATGGTTCTGTTGATGTTTGATGATATCATCCGATTTTTACTTTTTTTTTTTTTAAATATTTGCGCTCTCAGTTTCTCACTTGCAATAAAATGAGTGGATTTGGTTTGTTTTGAGAAAAATTCATGTAAAATAAATTCCACAGTCCACACTTCACATTAGAATATTATTTAGATTTTAGATTCGAGTAAAACTTCATCGAGGGTGAACGCACGATAAATTTAGTCGGTGATAAAAAGAATACATATATGTGCTTAAAAACTGTATATTTTATGAAATAATTATAAATATTTCACTAGTTTTGTAGTTAATTTATTTTTATTAATTTACTAATTTAAAAAAAAAAAATCAAGATGCGGCGAAAAAAAAATTATTGATATTTTCATTATTGTGATGAGTGTTGTTTATTTTTATACTTTGTGTTCATCTTTAAAAGTGAATGAATTATTTTTATAGTGGAATTTGGTGAAATTTTTAAATAGGAAAAGTGCAGAAAAAAAAATAATAAAAAAGAAATTGTGTTAATAAAAAAATCGTTTTGTGGATACCTACAACATTTTCTATACGGCCCAATAAATCAAAGGATTTCAAAATTCCATGTTAATTTATTGTTAGTACGGAAAAATTGAATCACAGCCAAGATTGTAAAAAAGGTAAATAAAATTTGGTTTTGAAGCCCAAAATACATAATATACATAATAGTTGTGAATAAATAAAATATCCAATTTGGATATATTATGTATACATACATAAATATCTTTCGTTATACATACTAATTTTCATATTCAAATGACATTTTAAAGATACAAATATATTTAAAAATATAAATGGAAGTTTTTATTTATAAAATGTCATTTTTAAAATTTGACATATAGCTAAATTCAATAATAAAAGTAAAAAAAAAAGAAAATATTCTTACTGGTAAAAACGAATAAGAAAACAGACAAAATTTTAATTTATTCATTCCCAATAAATTATAAAGTAACTTAATTGTTCGCTGATATTTGATAATGTATTATCCCAAATGGTTTTTGTTGATGTATGGATGCTGTTTAGTGTTTGGGACCTTAGCTCTAAACTAATAAAGATAATGGTGTGCCCCCTTTCTAACCTACATATCTATAAATTTATTAGCATTACAATATTTTAATGATTGAACTCAATAATGATCACCTCAATTTAGTATAGACAGGCAGTAGCATTTTTTTGCCATATCTACTTTCATTTTAACAACTTCGACCAACCAAGTATTACATCATTGCCGAAAACCAAAAAAATAAATTTTTGAATCACTTTTAAATGTTATAGGTAGTAAAAAGTTTTGTGGAATGTTTGTTGCGATATATTTTTCATTTAAAGAGACTTATAACTTTAACGGTACTAAAAAAACGTTTAGTTCAATTCTTAATTGTAGAATAAAACCAAACTAAAAAAAAAACATTGATACATTCGTTGATTCATCAACGGGACGACGAACAGGATTTGGATACATATTATGATTTTTACTAACTAAACAATTCAATGATGACATCAGTGTTAGTGATAAAAATATTCGCATTAATAATGCGGGGTGGCATTCCAAAAGGTGATAAATGTTAATCACCTTTTTTTGATGACTGCTATTTGTTTAAAATATTAGTTGAAATTTAAATAATAATTATTAAATTAAACATTTTCCATTAAAATTATAATTACTAAATGAATGCAAAAAATTCGGCGTGAACAACATCAAAAAAAAAAAAAACGTCGACAGATGTCAAATAATCTTGTTTACATATATATAATCCATATCTATCGCAAAATAACATAGGCAATCGATTGTTCAAATTTCATTTTAATAAAATTCGTAAAATTATGTATTGTAACTTACTAAGTTCTTTTCTAATTTCAGAACAAAATTTAGAAAAATATAAGTACTAATTTTAAACTAGCGATCACCTTAGAGCATTTCTGTTAACTGATTACTTTTGAGTGTTACCTTTTGGAGTTTCATCCCAGGCTTTTTTGTAAAAAGAAAACAATATCTTATAGACCCAAACTTCGTTTGATTCAATTTACAAAAGACTAAAATACTTACTATTTTATAAAATGATCTAGGTTTATTTTATAGAGACTATTTTTAATATATTTTCTATAATCAGTAATACTAATAGTGAAATCTAGAGTAAAGTATTCTATAGCACTGACTTAAAAGATCTTTTGTGCTCCCTGTTTCTGGAACTCAAAGAACTTCCACTTCCTTAAGAAGTTTGATTCGTGTGGTTGATATAGCACTCCATCCGCTGTGTTTAATGATGAACTTAGGATTCTTAGGTGCATCCTTCTTCATTGTTGTAGCGCTGGACATTTTGCTAGTATGTGACCGGAAGTTTCGCTCTCCTCACAGCAGAACCGGCAAGTTTCATCTAGCACTATATTTACTTAACGCCAAATTTTTGTATTTTTAAACAAAATCATAAACATTTTTATTGTTTTATGTTACAAATATTATGTGTACATATCGCAGTTTGTTGTATTTTATGTAATGTTACAAATACTTCTAGTATCTCACTTCAAATTTTATGTCGATTTTTTTACGTCAATGAGTAGGAACTCAGGACTGAGCAGAAAAATCAAAAAATATAGTTCATGTTTTAAAAATACATCTGTACGTCTTTTTTGTTCTAGAGCTTCCTTAGCTCTTTCCGTATCAAAGTTCAAGAATTTGTTCGATTATCTTAATTCCTGGAATGACCTGGTTCTTGTCCGCCAGTTTATTTAAGGCGTGGCATCCGTGCTTTGAGTATTGCTTGACTATCAGACAGTATACAAATTTGTTTGGTTATTTTTGGTCTTGCTTTCAATGATCCTGGTTGCTATTCAAACAGCGTAGACTTGGAAGATAGTGGTGCCCTTTGAGAGTAGACATGTCACACAGTTTCATACATCAATTTAATTTTTAAAAATCAAAACATTTAACATACATAAGTATATGTTTTTGTGGCTCACATTTCACAGTCCACATATTTTTCATATTCATGATACTTAATGAGGAAAGGAATTTTTGCCAACGTAGGATCTCTGTAAGTGAATATTTATTTGAAAAATAATGAATCGATTTTCATGAAACACGCGATTTAGCAGCATGTTTGTATCTTGCATGCTGATCACTTTCTTATATAACTTGAGCGCCACTGTAAGAAACAGTTTAACATGCTCAAGAAACTCAAAAGTTGATTTATTTATCTCCAGTCTCCACAAATACAAGATTTCGATCGAAACGTTCGCTATTACACAAAAAAGTTTGTGTTTTTTTAATTTCAAGTTTTGTTTTTAAATTGGTTAATCTATAATCTTATGACATGACCAACCTAAGGGGCACACGAGAAAAATTAAAACATCATAATATTATGTAAATTAAAATTCTACCAAAGCCAAAGTTGGCAAAAACAAAATTCCCTTAGCGGTTTACCTATTTCATTTAATAGGCAACACAGCAATAAAAGACATACATACTTAATTGAATAAAATGGTTAATTATTTTGAGAAGATTGTATAAAAAAAAATTGTAACAAATGTTCTAATGGGAGTCATACATTTTAAATCGGATTTTGTTTGTTAAGTATATAATGTACATAAGTTATTTGAAAATATACAATTTGATTTTCGTTTTATCATTTAGTATAAAGATTATGATGATCCCGATTGATCAATAAAAATAAAATTCAGCTTATCAATTAAATATTGTGGAGGATAATAATTATTTTAACTAATTCTTTGGCTTTTTATAAATTGTTTATTTCAATCATTCATATGGTATATTGTAGATAACACTACTTAATGTCAATAAAACAAACTGACACCTGATAATATATGTGAGTTGATCTAAAAAAATACATATTTGTATGTATCTTCATTTTCCGATTGTTGCCGTCTTATTAGATGTCATAAACTCAAATAAAATGAGAACTAAAGAGTTGATCAACTTCACAGAAGCTAATTGGTAACTACCTGGTTAGTCGCCTGTTCGATGATTACTTAAATCAAAAAACAGTTTATCAAAATTGGCACTTAGGGAACAATTGGGTATAAAATAAATACAAAAAAATGTTGAATAAGCAAGACAGTGGTAACCAGCCGATTTAATGCAAACATGTGAAAAACATGCTGGATAGAAATTATTCCTTGGCCGACTTGGAACTCGACATGTTGTAAACGGAACTACGCTAAGCTTTGATCGATAATAATGCAACTTTCCGTATTGGATGGAAATGGGGTTTTAAAATGATTTTTGGATAAATTTCTTGAATATGGCCAACTGGGACTGAAGTGGCGTTCTACTCCTAGCAGTCGAAAGGTGAAACGTTTCATTATTAAACTCAACCTGAGGTTCACGAAATATGTATTATCCTTAAAAAAGAACCAATTCAGAATTCTGGTGGCACTTATCACCGGCCATGGACGTTTCAAGGTTCATCTCCAACGCACGGGTCTAGCACAAGATGCTCTTTGTGACGACTGCCTAGAGGAAGTGGAGGACTGCTTACACTTACTCTGCAGCTGTCCGGCCTTTGTCGGAGCTAGATCCCAAGTGTTCTCTTCCGGATCCCTGAACGTAGATCAGTTAGTATCCATTTCTTGGTTCAAACTTTTACAGTTTCCTAAGATTGCAGTACGCTCCTGCGATTTAGGATAGATCCTCTTGGTTTGCACCGGGGGCCCATTGTGGCATTGAGTGCGGAACCTCAGTAGGTTCCAACCGTTTTAATAAAAATAAAAATAAATGAAATGGCCATCTAGAATATAGCTAGTCTATTCCTCGAGCGATTATGACGTGTTTGATAGAAACTATTCTATTGGAACGAATCTAGATTATTCGTTAACCGATTATGATGTAATTCGGCGGGTTCGGTTGAAGTGGAAATTCTCACATGATTATTGAGATATGTTTTGGAATATGACCACCTTTATTGATTAAGATTAAATTTCTTCACTCGAAAGAATTTTCCTTCGCTTAATGTAATAAAATATGTCCTCTCTGTAAACATATACATATATATATAAATATATATATATATATATATATATATATATATATATATATATATATATATATATATATATATATATATATATATATATATATATATATATATATATATATATATATATATATATATATATATATATATATATATATATATATATATATATGTATATATATATATATATATATATATATATATATATATATATACAAATTTGCCTTTACCTAAATTTTACAAAAAGGATTTAGGGATAATAGATAATTGGTCGGGCCCTCTTTATAATCGTCCGAATTTCATCATAAGCGGTGGCGGCACTTTGCTATGCTTTACCGTGTTTTGTATTGGTAATGATAAACTGCTTGTGATGAATTGCTGGCGATGAATTGCTTGTTTTAATTAAATTGGTTGTTTTATTCATATTCCAGTGATCGAACCTTGCTCGACAAGGCAGAAACGGAGCAGTACTTTACCATTTTATCTCACATAAATATTGTAACAAGCAATGCTCGCCTCAATTTGATGTTTTTGGATTTTTTAGATTTTTATTTTATTTTGTTGATGGGTGAAAGCATATTTCAAATATAGGAACTGTATTTATATGAATTTTAAAAATTTAATCAAATTTGTCACTACCTTAAATTTCCATGTCTTCCGTTTTGATCCACGGCAATATTGTTAAATCGTCGAAAAACCTAATTGAATAGGCTCAATCATAAAAGACCGCTGCCTAACTGTCTATTACTTTGGGCTTGGCAAAATCCCATTCTCCCACGAATTATCCGTTGCATTATGAATGGTTATCAAGGAAACGTACAAATTACCAAAATTTCGTTAGAACATGTACGTCTGATGTTTTGCATTCTAACAAAAATAACTCCCGCTATTAAATTACTAAAATTTAAAATTAAAAATTTAATTTTTATCGTTTACAATTACAAGTAAGCTTGTACACGTAAATGCACAATTTCCGGTCCCATAATAAATTTTTTATTTATCAACAACGTATGTAAAATTTATTCATTGCAAAAATCATATACCGGCAATATACGCTTGGCAAAACCATTAGTTAAATACTTGTTCAAACTGGTTTTACGATAACAAAAAGAAAATTTAAGTTGGTTAATACAACATTCTAGGTGTCGAATCGAAAGAAACCAGTCTAAAACTTTATAAAAGATGAAGAAATTACTGAACAAAAACCTTTAGATTTTGGAATCTTAAACAAAATACCCAACATACTAAATGGTGGCTAACGTCACTTGTTATCGTCACTTAAAATCTAAACAAAACTCGAATTTCAATAAACTAAAAGTTAAATTAAGTATGGTCTGAACTTTGTCAAATAAAATAATAATAATAAACAGTATTAAAGGCCATTACTGACCCCTTACTGAGTCAACAACCCGGCTCCAACGGTTTCGATCCTGAGCATGGTCTTCATACTGTCTAAGACAATCTGAAGAGGCCAAGTCGTTCTCTACATCGTGGAGCCATCGTCGCCGGCAACGACCTCTGCGCCTACCATATGGTGGCTCTCCTTTCAGAGATCGCTGCACAATTCGTTCCGGATCAGCACGCAGAACGTGACCGAGCCAGCGTACTCGCTGAGATCTTATTTCATGTACAATATCGGGGATCTTCATCAGATCTCTGATCTCGATATTGTACAGAGCTCGGTAGGTACCATCTATTTCGCGTTTTGTGCCGTAGATCACACGCATGACTCTTCTCTCAAATGTTAGGAGCCATCTCTCGTATTCATCCGTCAGCGCCCAACTTTCACATCCAAACATAACAACGGGCCTGATCAACGCTTTGTAAAGCTTCAGCTTCACGGCACTTGATAAGTGTTTAGATTTTAGCAGTGGCCTTAGAGGATACAGAGAACGACTGCCAGCTGCCAGCCGCACTTTAATATCCTCACCCACACTATTATCGTGAGTGATAAGAGAACCCAAATATTTGAACCTCCTCACTCCCTCAAACGTGTGGTGGCCACTACTAAAATCTGGTGTGCCACTGTCCCTAAAACCTGAGATCAGGTATTTCGTTTTGGACTCATTGATCTGAAGTCCAACAGAAGCTGAAAACTCTACAAGCGGATCAAGTATTTCTTTCACTCCGTTGCTATTCAGTCCAATCACGCATATGTCATCTGCATATGCAAGCACCTGATTGGACTGGCGATATAAGATGTTACGCTGCGGTGTTTCAGTTTTACGAAAGATGTACTCCAACATGAGATTAAAGAGTATCGGGGACAGAGCATCTCCCTGCCGAACACCCGAGTTAACTACAAAACTTGTCGATAGCCTGTTCTCAACTTTAACACAGCATTGAGACTGCTGTCACTGTCATCCTACATAGTCGTACCAGTTTTGTTGGCATTCCTAGGTATTCCAGGGCAGACCATAGACTCTCTCGATTGATCGAGTCATAGGCCTGCCGGAAATCCAGGAACACCTGATGTACGGGGATGGATGTCTCATAATATTTAGATAGAATCATCCGCAGCGAAAAGACCTGATCGGTGACTGATCGATTCGGACGAAATCCTCCTTGATAGTCACCAACCAAGCCCTCCGCCAGAGGAGTGATTCTATCCAATACAATGTATGACAGTAACTTGTAAGCTGTGCAAAGGAGAGCTATACCGCGATAATTCTCACACTTCAAGCGGTCTCCCTTCTTGAAGATGGGGCATATCGCGGCCACTTTCCATTCGTCAGGCATAACTTCGGTTCGCCATACTAATCGAATAAGGTCGAAAAGACAGTTCAACAAAGTATCCTCTCCGAATATCAAGAGCTCCGAATTAATGCAGTCCACTCCAGGTGCACGGTTTCGTTTCAATCTCTGCATGGCTTTAGTGAATTCCTCATGGGATGGCTCCTCAGTGCAAATCTCCGCAGTCTGTATTAGAGGTGGCTCAGCAACAGTCTGTGACGCATGATGGACATCAAGCAGGTCAGTAAAGTGTCCACTCCATGCGTCAAGTACTGCGTCGATGTTGACACAGAGGTTTCCATCCCGGTCCCGAATGGCGGTTGACGTAGGCCTGAAAGTATGGTTCAGTCCAGTAATTCCTTTAAAGAGATTACGCGAACTGCGCTCATTACTGAGTTGTTGTACTTTCAGAACCTCGGCCTTCCACCATTCTCGCTTCTTCCGTCTACAAATCCGCTTAGCTGCCCTTCTTGCAAGAGCAGCCTTGTTTTTCCTCGCGATTGTGAGACGTTGTTGCACTTCATTATGGGCTATATTTTGTTGCTCAACTGCAAGACGACACTCGTCATCAAACCAATCATTCTTGGGTCTGACTTTCACTATACCTAAAGTCTGTTGAGCAGCACTGACAACCGAAGTTTTCAGTACCCCCCAGACAGAGTTCACGCAGTCAGACTGGTAATTAGCTTCATTAATGTTGTCGCTGACAAGATCCTGATATCGTTTCTTTTGATCTTCATTTATCAGACCTTCACAGTCGAAACGTACCATGCGTTTCGCTGTGTTCCCAGACTTGTACGAAAACTTCCATCGTAGCTTTGCAGCGACCAAATGATGATCGCTGCCTACGTATTTGGTTGCTGACCGATAAGTTCTCACATCCTGCACAACCTGAGCCCGTCCTTTAGAAACTAACACATGGTCAATTTGGCTGCGGGAAGTTCCGCGAGGATGTGTCCATGTCTCAAGATGTATGTGTTTGTGAGGGAAGAATGTGCTTGCTACTCTAAGATCATGAGCAACCGCAAAGTACATCATTCTCTCACCATTATCGGTCGCAGTTTCGTGTCGGGAGTACGGACCTATGTTTTCACACAAGTCGGTCTGATTTCTGCCAGCTCTAGCATTAAAGTCCCCAATTACCATTCTAACATCGTGTTCGGGTATAGATCCCATCAGATCGTCCAAGTCATTGTAAAATGAGTCTTTATCTTGGGGCTGGCTGACCTCTGTGGGCGCATGTACACAAATTATCGACAGGTTAGCTAACTTCATGCGCAAGCGAAGCTTACACAATCGGTTATTAACTGCTTGGAAATCCAAAACAGCGTTCTTTACCTGCGGCCCAAGAAGAAATCCAGCTCCAAGATTTCCGAGGTCATCTCCACTGTAGAACAACGTATAGCCCTGGGACACATGGTCTCCACTTTTAGGCCAGCGAGTTTCTTGAAGAGCAACGAGTTCCAGCCGATACTCCTTCATGCACGTGATTAGGCCCTCTAACGCTCCTGGTTTCCTTAGTGATTGCACGTTCCACGTGCCGATCCTAAATCTCGTGTCCGGGTACTTGAGCGGGGGTCCGGTGTTGTTTTGGCGGTATCCATTTTTCTTTTTTTGACTTTATAAACACTATATTTTTTTACGGATGCGGGTCGTCAGCCCAGCGATCCAACCGTTTAGTCGCCTCCTACGACAAGCAAAGGATACTGTGGTGGTATTCTTGGGAAACATGTTCGTGCAATTTTGATTTACGAGACATGTGAGTGCCCCCCGACCACAGGGGCCAACTTTGTCAAATACATACAACAAAAGACACCTGTGTTAGCAATGAGGTGCAATGTATGTACGTATTGATTACATCAGTGTATATATGTTCTATTATGTTTATTATTTTGTTGATCAATTAATAAGCTAAAAATATTTAGGGTCGAGAGTGGAAAATAATAAAGCGTACTAAGTATATTGCTATCGCGCAGAACAGTAATTTGTTTTCAAGTACAGAATTTTTTTTTGAATCAGTATTAACAATATCATGAACAAAACACAGATCTTATTCTCTTACCACCACTGAAGCTGAAAAAACCACTCTTTGACATAAGATTTAAATGGCTTTTTTTTGTAAAATTTGACTATTCGGTCCAATGCACGATAATTTTGCGTAGTAAATTAAGATGGACGCCAGGATTTTACTCTTACTGTTACTCTATTTATTGCTCTTCAGTATATGGGACATGTCACGAGAGCGCTGATGTATTTTCATTTTTTTTTTTTTTTTTTTTTTATTTATTTATATTACGACTGAGTCTTGTACCCATTTAGTAATTTACATTGCATAATACAGTATTTTGAATTATTTATCCTCAGTTTAGTGTAGCCCCTGTGGTCGGGGGGCACTCACATGTCTCGTAAATCAAAATTGCACGAACATGTTTCCCAAGAATACCACCACAGTATCCTTTGCTTGTCGTAGGAGGCGACTAAACGGTTGGATCGCTGGGCTGACGACTCGCATCCGTAAAAAAATATAGTGTTTATAAAGTCAACAAAAAGAAAAATGGATACCGCCAAAACAACACCGGACCCCCGCTCAAGTACCCGGACACGAGATTTAGGATCGGCACGTGGAACGTGCAATCACTAAGGAAACCAGGAGCGTTAGAGGGCCTAATCACGTGCATGAAGGAGTATCGGCTGGAACTCGTTGCTCTTCAAGAAACTCGCTGGCCTAAAAGTGGAGACCATGTGTCCCAGGGCTATACGTTGTTCTACAGTGGAGATGACCTCGGAAATCTTGGAGCTGGATTTCTTCTTGGGCCGCAGGTAAAGAACGCTGTTTTGGATTTCCAAGCAGTTAATAACCGATTGTGTAAGCTTCGCTTGCGCATGAAGTTAGCTAACCTGTCGTTAATTTGTGTACATGCGCCCACAGAGGTCAGCCAGCCCCAAGATAAAGACTCATTTTACAATGACTTGGACGATCTGATGGGATCTATACCCGAACACGATGTTAGAATGGTAATTGGGGACTTTAATGCTAGAGCTGGCAGAAATCAGACCGACTTGTGTGAAAACATAGGTCCGTACTCCCGACACGAAACTGCGACCGATAATGGTGAGAGAATGATGTACTTTGCGGTTGCTCATGATCTTAGAGTAGCAAGCACATTCTTCCCTCACAAACACATACATCTTGAGACATGGACACATCCTCGCGGAACTTCCCGCAGCCAAATTGACCATGTGTTAGTTTCTAAAGGACGGGCTCAGGTTGTGCAGGATGTGAGAACTTATCGGTCAGCAACCAAATACGTAGGCAGCGATCATCATTTGGTCGCTGCAAAGCTACGATGGAAGTTTTCGTACAAGTCTGGGAACACAGCGAAACGCATGGTACGTTTCGACTGTGAAGGTCTGATAAATGAAGATCAAAAGAAACGATATCAGGATCTTGTCAGCGACAACATTAATGAAGCTAATTACCAGTCTGACTGCGTGAACTCTGTCTGGGGGGTACTGAAAACTTCGGTTGTCAGTGCTGCTCAACAGACTTTAGGTATAGTGAAAGTCAGACCCAAGAATGATTGGTTTGATGACGAGTGTCGTCTTGCAGTTGAGCAACAAAATATAGCCCATAATGAAGTGCAACAACGTCTCACAATCGCGAGGAAAAACAAGGCTGCTCTTGCAAGAAGGGCAGCTAAGCGGATTTGTAGACGGAAGAAGCGAGAATGGTGGAAGGCCGAGGTTCTGAAAGTACAACAACTCAGTAATGAGCGCAGTTCGCGTAATCTCTTTAAAGGAATTACTGGACTGAACCATACTTTCAGGCCTACGTCAACCGCCATTCGGGACCGGGATGGAAACCTCTGTGTCAATATCGACGCAGTACTTGACGCATGGAGTGGACACTTTACTGACCTGCTTGATGTCCATCATGCGTCACAGACTGTTGTTGAGCCACCTCTAATACAGACTGCGGAGATTTGCACTGAGGAGCCATCCCATGAGGAATTCACTAAAGCCATGCAGAGATTGAAACGAAACCGTGCACCTGGAGTGGACTGCATTAATTCGGAGCTCTTGATATTCGGAGGGGATACTTTGTTGAACTGTCTTTTCGACCTTATTCGATTAGTATGGCGAACCGAAGTTATGCCTGACGAATGGAAAGTGGCCGCGATATGCCCCATCTTCAAGAAGGGAGACCGCTTGAAGTGTGAGAATTATCGCGGTATAGCTCTCCTTTGCACAGCTTACAAGTTACTGTCATACATTGTATTGGATAGAATCACTCCTCTGGCGGAGGGCTTGGTTGGTGACTATCAAGGAGGATTTCGTCCGAATCGATCAGTCATCGATCAGGTCTTTTCGCTGCGGATGATTCTATCTAAATATTATGAGACATCCATCCCCGTACATCAGGTGTTCCTGGATTTCCGGCAGGCCTATGACTCGATCAATCGAGAGAGTCTATGGTCTGCCCTGGAATACCTAGGAATGCCAACAAAACTGGTACGACTATGTAGGATGACAGTGACGCAGTCTCAATGCTGTGTTAAAGTTGAGAACATGCTATCGACAAGTTTTGTAGTTAACTCGGGTGTTCGGCAGGGAGATGCTCTGTCCCCGATACTCTTTAATCTCATGTTGGAGTACATCTTTCGTAAAACTGAAACACCGCAGCGTAACATCTTATATCGCCAGTCCAATCAGGTGCTTGCATATGCAGATGACATATGCGTGATTGGACTGAATAGCAACGGAGTGAAAGAAATACTTGATCCGCTTGTAGAGTTTTCAGCTTCTGTTGGACTTCAGATCAATGAGTCCAAAACGAAATACCTGATCTCAGGTTTTAGGGACAGTGGCACACCAGATTTTAGTAGTGGCCACCACACGTTTGAGGGAGTGAGGAGGTTCAAATATTTGGGTTCTCTTATCACTCACGATAATAGTGTGGGTGAGGATATTAAAGTGCGGCTGGCAGCTGGCAGTCGTTCTCTGTATCCTCTAAGGCCACTGCTAAAATCTAAACACTTATCAAGTGCCGTGAAGCTGAAGCTTTACAAAGCGTTGATCAGGCCCGTTGTTATGTTTGGATGTGAAAGTTGGGCGCTGACGGATGAATACGAGAGATGGCTCCTAACATTTGAGAGAAGAGTCATGCGTGTGATCTACGGCCCAAAACGCGAAATAGATGGTACCTACCGAGCTCTGTACAATATCGAGATCAGAGATCTGATGAAGATCCCCGATATTGTACATGAAATAAGATCTCAGCGAGTACGCTGGCTCGGTCACGTTCTGCGTGCTGATCCGGAACGAATTGTGCAGCGATCTCTGAAAGGAGAGCCACCATATGGTAGGCGCAGAGGTCGTTGCCGGCGACGATGGCTCCACGATGTAGAGAACGACTTGGCCTCTTCAGATTGTCTTAGACAGTATGAAGACCATGCTCAGGATCGAAACCGTTGGAGCCGGGTTGTTGACTCAGTAAGGGGCCAGTAATGGCCTTTAATACTGTTTATTATTATTATTATTAGTGTAACTCCTCCCTCAGATTTTTCGCCACAATAAGTCTACTGACCTTCTGGTCGCGATAAGTCCAGTGGTTTGGTTCTTTGCAGTCTTCTTGTTGGAGATGTAGTCAGCATACAGCGTATGTCCAGATTTTGATGCTGATGCAGACGTTGTAGGTGTTTTGTTGCATGATGCTTAATTTCATCCGCGACAAGCTCAATCTTGAGATCTCGATGGAGGTTGTCGTTTCGAATGTACCACGGTGCATTAACAATACATCGTAGGATTTTATTTTGAACTGTTTGTATGATTCTGATATTTGTCTTCTTGGCACATCCCCAGAGTTGGCTACCATATGTCCATACAGGCTTCAGAATTTGTTTGTATAACAGCAGTTTGTTATGGATCGCTAGTTCAGATTGTCTCCCTAGGAGCCAGTGCATTTTTCTAAATTTTATGTTTAGTTCTTCTCTCTTCTTTTTTATGTGTTCCTTCCATCTAAGCGTAGCATCTAAAGTCATACCAAGATATTTGGCAGTGTTTGCATGAGGTACTACTATTGAGTTTATCATTATTGGTATATGGTTAACTTTTTGATTTGTAAATAAACATAAAGCTCACTTGGATTGATTTTGCTTCATTTAATTTAATTCGCCATTTCTTTGTCCAATTACATATCAGGGGCCCTACTATCACTTTCGACAACGATTTTCGACGACGGTCGTTTTCCTATAGTAGGCAAAGGAAGAAAAAGGAAAACAATATTATAAATTTACTATTGTTTACCTTTTTCTTCCTTTGCCTACTATAGGAAAACGACCGTCGTCGAAAATCGTTGTCGAAAGTGATAGTAGGGCCCCAGGTTAGTAGCCCTCTGTAATTTACTAGTGGATTCATTGATGTTCTTTGCTGTTGCAAGTATTGCCGTGTCATCGGCAAAAGTCGCCATTGTTTCTTCTGTAGTTGGTATATCTCTAGTATATAGGAGATATAGGATTGGCCCAAGAACACTCCCTTGTGGTACTCCGGCTGTTATTCTTTTTAGTTGGGAGTACTCATTATCATACTTTACTCGGAAGTGCCTCTCTGATATGTATGATTTTAAAATTTGAAAAAATTGCTCCGGAAGATCTCGATGAAGTTTGAATTCTAGCCCCTAGTGCCATACTTTGCCAAATGCTTGCGCTACATCAAGGAGCATATTTATATTTATATTTGTTTGCTTTCTAGTGATTTCTCGATTACATCAGTAATTCGATGTACTTGTTCTATCGTAGAATATTTTTCCCTAAATCCAAACTGATGTGAAGGGATAAGATTCCTTTCTTCGATAATTGGTTTTAGTCTTTTAAGAAGAACTTTTTCAAATAGTTTCGATATTGTTGGTAGCAGAGAAATTGGGCTATATGAAGCTTTATCATGCGGAGGTTTGTTCGGTTTAAGTATCATAATTACTTCTGCAACTTTCCATTGCCTTGGTACATATCTTAGTCGAAATGCTGCATTAATTATATGCACTAGTTTCCTCAACGTTTTCTCCGGTAACAGTTTTATTATCTGACCCGTTATAAGATCATATCCTGGAGCCTTTTAGTTCTTTCAATGTTACAGGTGTAATATTTACTTCATCCTGTTTATTTATTGGTCTAATATTTTCCTCTTCCGTTTGTTTTGGATAAGGTTGAAATGTTTCTTCAAGGTGATTTGCAAACAAATCTGCTTTTTGTTTAGCATTTTGAGCCCAATTTTCATTATTTTTAATTGGAGGAATCTGAAGTTTAGGTCTTTTAATATTCTTAGTTGCTTTCCATAATGAATAATCAGTATCTTTTTGCCCAGTTAGAGTGCTGAGGTATTTATTAACTGATTGATTTTTAATGTCTTTTATAAGGTATTTTAATTTGTTACACAAATGGTTAAATACTCTTTTATTTTCAGGATTTCGATGTTTTTGCCAATTCTTCCGTGCTTTTCTTTTCTTTTTAAGAAGTTCTCTCACTTCCTCTGGATAGCTAGCATTGCGCTACATTTCCTGCCTATTATTTGGAGTGCTTTCCCACGCAGCATATTGGATATTATGGATGAGCTTATCTAATTCGTCTTCTATTTGGACTGGTCCCTGAATTGGGTTATGCAGACTAATTCTTTCTGTTAACTGTGTTTGGAAGAGATCCCAATTGGTTTTGAAGCTCGTTAATTTCGGGTTGCTCTCTTTCAAAATAATTGTTTGGCTAAGTATCATAATAACTGGTGAATGATCTGATGATAGACTTTCACTGTTCTCTATATGGATGTAATTATCTGAAATCCCTTTTGTAATAAAGAAGTCTATAAGGTCTGGAATCTTACTGGTATCCGTAGGCCAATAGGTTGGTGTACCGCCTGAGTGAAACTCGCATTTTAGTTGTTTGCCTGCTGCGAACAGTTCTTTTCCTTTAGCGGTCGTTAACCGAGATCCCCAAGATGTATTTTTTGCATTATAGTCACCTCCAACAAAAAAGACACTTCCTAGCGTTTTCAGAAGATTAGTATAATCTACTTGTTTGAGATTGTATCTTGGAGGGCAATATATTGCTGAGATACTGCATGTTTTAATATTGCTTAATTGTATTTTGATTGTTGTGACTTGCATGGAAAGGTTCTCAACTTTTGGTTCTTCGTTATGTTTTATATACTCTTTTATGAGGATAGCTGATCCACCTCTGGCTTTGTTCTTGATTTTCATGATAGTATAGCTATTGTTTCTATTTTTTCCGTATATAGACATATTAAGTTTATTTTTCACTGTATAAATTTCACGCTAATTCTGAAGTGGTTTTCATGATATTTCTGCTTCGAATTGCCATGAGAAGAATTGCACAATTCTGCTGAATCAACAAAATGGTGGATGCAATTCTAAACGTTCGTTGATACCAATTTGTCGATTGTGGCTTTTCTTCTTGATAATTTATTACAGCATAGCTGATAAGGTGAATTTTGTTGACCCTTATGCGGATTAAGCACAAATTAAAAATAATGATTCCTAAATATTGCCCTAATTTCACAAATTGTTTGAAATCTAGATTGTAAATGCTCGTACTACTGACGGAATTGATTATTCGTTTAACCTCGAAATTGCTTACCGGTAAGTTGATCCTTATTGGTCATCTTGCTGATTTGCTGAACTTCTTCAATTAACTAAAATCGTTGTAATGTCGCATCAATGTAAATTACTGCGTGGCTATACTCTGCTTCATGTGTGCCTCCTACGATCTAGCATAGGTTAGTCGATCCTCCCGGAAATTAGGGTCGGCCAAATTGATATTTTTTATAAGTTCCACACTGATGACGTCAAATTCACAGGCGGGTATAGTGAAGACGTATTCTTCGTAATGCAGCGTAATGTCGTAATTCCATTAGATTTTCCACATCTTACATGACCAATTCCTGATATTAAGATTCTATAATTTTTGCATGGTAGACCTTTGCAATGTGCATTTTAATAGATATCACGATCCTGAATAACGACTGTGTTGTGTTAGTGGTAAGCGCATTTGATCGCGTCTCCAAATGCAAGAGAATATGATGTTGCTAAAATCATTGGCGGCATCTGCCTCGGGGTCTGCGATCGAAAATAGTATGTCCCGAATTGAGACAATTATAGTATCTTCTATTGCTATACCAATCAAATTTACCCTTTCATCAACTGATAACTCTTTAAATCATTCGCAATCAATCAACCGATGCTATTGCTGCTTGTATGCTTTACAATTGTTTTCTGTGCTAGTAGTAAAACTGTTTTTGGATTTTCCTGGTACCCTTGCTTTTGTTGGTCGAATGGAATGCTCAAGATTTACTGATTCAAGCGCGTCGATTCTTTTTATCAAAACAGTAGTTTTCTAATATTTGATGAGTAGTAGTTTTCTAATATTTGATGCTAGGCAGTTCTATAATGTTACGGATGAATGCATTAATCGTATGGCGCTTTCGATCTTACCTCTGCCTCAGTTTTTTTAATGCTTCGATTTAATTGGCTTCAGTTATTTTGAAATGCCTTACTAACGAAAATGCTTCTTTAAACAAAGTCATCAAATATTGAAATGTTTGAGCTGGCGAGATGGAATCTCTACTATGAATACTAGAATGGAATAAGTCGAAGAAACATTGCCACTCTCTGTGTAATACCCAGAAAATCTCGAAATTTGTTGTTTAGCAAGGCGCACTTCTAAGGCAGTAGACATATAAATAGCAGACAAATTCAAGATGGTGTCGTTATTTGCGTTACCAATCTCACTAATACCTCGTTTTCTTATCTAATCATTTAAATTGGCCACAACAATGTAATAAGATTCTTCTTAAGATATAATTTAGGCTCCACTTGACAATTAATAGCGAATATCGATGCTTATCTCAACTATCTTCTCTATATAGAATTCCCTTGGCGCGATTCGCCTTTACGTTACGCGTAACTCTTCTTTCGTAACTGTCTCTCCAGAAGTTTTTATAATACCACTTACAAATCTGGTTAATTTTGTCAAAATGCCTTTAGAACGTTGTTTTTTTAAACCACACATTTGCACACATTCACACATTTTATTTCATTTTATTCACTATGCATCTTCACAGATTAATTGTTAGTGTATTCGTAAAATAAATTGCTACTTATCTGTGAATCCAGCTAGAAAGACATTTAAATCCGGCTCGCACGTTGAAATTTCTTTAGACAAAGTTTATTTGTTTGCTTGTTTTTGTTCGAAACTATACACGCTTATTTTGATTTATGTACAATTGTATATACATATTCGCAAATATTTATTTCCATATATTTCGTTTTTACAATTTCGCAAAACTGCGTTCACCGAACAATACTTAAATTCTACTATCAAAGAAGCATTACCTACTTAGTTGATTGTACATAATAAATTTTTCATAGTTGATTATGTACACACCCATACATAAATATACAATTAAATTATCGTTGATTTTATAGTGTTCTTATTCATTTATGTATATACTAGAAAATTTTTGATCAAAACGTGAAAAATGTATACTTTTAAGCTTGACTCGGAATTGCAAAATTTCTCGTAAAAATTCACATATGTATACAACACTTAACACATCTGAATTTCGGTTTGGGCTCTGATAATGTTTCAAAAACAACTTTGTATATTTCACCATATTTTTCTTATAACGCCCAAATTTGTAAGCTTTGATTTGTAAGTTACTATAAATACGAATTAATTACAAACTACATGTATTCATACTCGGAAAAATATTATTAATAAAACATTCTTTTAATCGCGTTGACTCTTTTGATGTTTCAAGAAAATAATTGTGATAAGCAAACGGCTGATTCATGATCAAAACATGCTGCAAATAATTTGCATTTTTTGTTTTTTAATTAATGACTCGTGGATCGAGAATTTTGGTAACAATAATAAATGGAATCTATCTATACGCATATGTATTTACATATGTTTCGTTCGTAAATCATATTTTTTCTCAAACTATGATATCATAGTATACAGTATAACCTTAATAGTTTTCTAATTCATAATCATGGCAACAACAGCAATTTATGGAATTTTTGTTTTGCAATGAACTGTGATTTGGTTGAAAAGCCATAACATATTATAGATGTAATATTATTAAGGTCATTCGAGATATAAATTGAATGATTTCATTCTGATCACTGGAAATATTAATTGGTATATGTACATATATGAATAAAATCACTAATATCTTGGGATTAAAGTTATTAGGAGAAAATTTAGATTTAGCCATTAAAACGATATTATCTTTATCGATTATTAATAAAATTCAATAATATTCCTCTGTTGTGGTTATGTTATTATCTTCGTTGATGGTAGAGAGCTGGCAAATTGTGTTGCTTTACAGTTTTCTGTGACCCCTTAGTTCGATTCTCGTCGCCTCAAACATATAAATAATTTTGGCGATATTTTATACGGGTGTTGTAATGTTTGACTACAATGTCATAAAATAAGCTAACATTAACGTTAGATGGGAGCGTGGAACGTAGGTAACGCGAAAGTCTGACATCGAAAGCTATCAGGTGACCCTCACTGAATTATATTTATAAGACGTTTTGCATCAAAAATAAACTAAAAATAATTAGTTCAAATGAAATATAAAATATGGGCCGGTTATTGCCCATATCATTAATTATTTTATTTTGAATTATCGCACATTTAATCATGGACGATGTAATGACTAGATGTTATTTCGAATGGAAGTTTAATTGTCGACGTTACTTATAGGCGTCATTTGTATGATAATTATGAATTATTGGATTGTCTTTATAGATAATTTTGCAATGCTGATAAACAGTTTATTTATTGAGTAATTAAAACTTATTGACTTATTGAGCTACAATACATATACAATGTTAATATTCAGTTTATTTAATTTAACAAGTAACAGTTAATATTTTAATTGGTTTTGCTAAAATAAAACTAATGTTGTTGGACTATATGTGGTATTTAGTGTTCAGTTGGCAGTTCATAGCTCGAATGTTACGGTATTGCAGTGGTGTTAACATGACAATAGATAGTACTAATATAGGCCGAAAAGCGGCAAATAAACCAGGAGCCAAAAATTTGAATATA
This sequence comes from Tipula unca, assembly GCA_951394425.1. NCBI lineage: Eukaryota > Metazoa > Arthropoda > Insecta > Diptera > Tipulidae > Tipula > Tipula unca. The sequence goes on from OX596382.1 coordinate 95,233,069, forward strand.
TGTCACAAGGCAAACTGGACGTAATTAGATTCATTTTTAGTGATGTGCCCTTCGATGTCATCTGTGTTTCGAAAACGAGGCTGCAACCATCCCGTATTGATATATAGATGCTAAAATTAACGGATAAGTATACAATTGATCGGATTATGAGATCATTCAAACTCTGCTGTATTATATGCAGATATCGAATTTACGAATTGGTCCCTTCTGTATAACTTGCAAATGTGGATGATTAAATTAAGTATTTGATTGCGGGTGTATCGACTATCTTTTCCAAAATCATGTCCTTCCAAAAAAAAAAAAAAAAAAATAGGTCCAATGGCAAATAATCATTCTGCTTGGTTCAACTCTGATCTAACTAAAGTTATTCTTGAACATGACTCAACCTATCATCATTGGAAAATGATCAAAACTGATATTGAATCAGTTATGTAACATTGCGAATAAAATATGCAGGGATGCTAAATGTTCCTTTTTAGAAATATGTTTCCACCAAAGTCATCACCAAAATCAATTTAGAGACCTCAAAGTTAGGCAAAGTTACGTATACTAATTCTATTATAAATAGATTTAACGTTGATGTAATAAACGAGCAGTTCACATCTGCGCAATCCGATGCGAATTTTGGTACAAAAAGAATATCACGTAAGTACTCATGCTTGATTGAGTTGAATTTTTTAGTGTGTATTTGAATCTAGAAGAAAACAAATTTCTTGTGCACCAATTTGAATTTCGTAAATTTAATCCCACTAGTACTGCCCTCTTAAAAGACCAAAAAAAAGAAGGTATGATTTATTTAATTTTTCTATGGCATTTGACACAGTACCGCTCATTATACTTTTACACAAACTGAAATACTTGTTTAGTTTCTGCGGTCGGACAGTTAAGTAAGTAACATCGTACTTACATAACTGATCTCAAGTAGTCTCCTGCAATAATTTCTCTAAATTACGCATTCTTCCCAGTGGTATTCCACAAATATCAATATACGGACCTCTTTTGTTTTTACTATTTGTACCATTGGTGAATATAATTTACGGCTCATATTTGGTCTTAGATTTGTTAGTAAGTGGTCGAAGGATAATTATCATTAAAATTGGTTGGAACCCATGTGGGTTCCGCAATAAAAGCCAAAAAAACCCATGGTGCAAACCCAGGTAGCCTTTAAAAAATTGACAAGTTTTGATCAAGGTATCAAAGTCGACTGATCTATACATTAATAGACCTATAGTTGAAAATCTGAAACCGAATAAAATTGAAAGCCGGAAAACTACACACAGAGTGATGGCAGTCATCATCTTCCTCAAGGCAATCTACACATACAACACCCTGAAATAAAACCATGCGATGAAGATAACCCTTAAAACGACCATCAAGAATCGCATCCAAGATGTTTAGGTGGTCGTTTTTAAAAAGATGAAGCATACTAGGTAGACCACCAATTGGGTTCACTAATAAAGTTCATCGCCATACGACAGCTAGAAGAAGCAAGCCACTGTAGCCTTAGTTCTGTCAAAGTGTAGATCTTTATAACTTTCTTGGCGTAGTTGAAAGATAAAGAAAGATAAAGCCGTGGACTCAGGTCCAATTAGATTGAAATAAAACCGGTTGGTTAAATAATCTGCGATCTTATTGCCTTCGATGCCACAATGTACTGGTACCTACATTATGACTGTAACGGTATTGTTGGAGCCAAGAAGGTTATTGAAGTATTTGCATTCCTTGACAAGTTTAAATTGGTCCAAGTGATTATTTAATGAAATGAGTAAAGCTTTGCTATCTGTACACAGAAAAATGTTTTGATCTTTATCAGCGAAATTAAAAGCATCAATAACACTTTGTATCAGCGATATTAATTCCGCTTGAAAAACAGAAAACAGTGGATAGCGAACCCAGGCTGTAAAAAGATCTCAGATAGACAAATTTTTAAAAATTATACTTTATGGGGGATTTGTGTGGCATAGATAAATTTTAATTTTTGTGTGGAGTCGAAGGAAAAAAACTAATATAGTAGCCCATTCGGTGCTGCTACATAATGTTATTATTCCATATGCAGATAAGATAAAATTACTTGGGCTTATTTTTGACAAGCAAATTGTAAATTTGATAGATTTACCCCGTACCGTAATTCATAGGGTACTCACTTGATAAATATGGTGATTAATTTATAGATGATTTTTTTTTAAACAGTTTTAAAGGCTATTACTGGGCCCTTACATTACTGAGTCAACAATTTGGCTCCAGCGGTTTAGATCCCGAGCATGGTCTTCATACTGTTTAAGACAATCTGAAGGGACCAAGTCGTTCTCTACACCGTGGAGCCATCGTCGCCTGCAACGACGACCTCTGCGCCTACCATATGGTGGCTCTCCTTTCAGAGATCGCTGCACAATTCGTTCCGGATCAGCACTCAGAACGTGCCCGAGCCAGCATACTCGCTGAGATCTTACTACATGTACAATACCGGGGATCTTCATCAGATCTCTGATCTCGATTTTGTATACAGAGCTCGGTAGGTACCATCTATTTCGCGTTTTGGGCCGTAAATCACACGCATGACTCTTCCCTCAAATGTTAGGAGCCATCTCTCGTGCTCATCCGTCAGCGCCCAACTTTGACATCCAAACATAACAACGGGCCTGATCAACGCTTTGTAAAGCTTCAGCTTCACGGCACTTGATAAGTGTTTAGATTTTAGCAGTGGCCTTAGAGGATACAAAGAACGAGTGAGTGATAAGAGAACCCAAATATTTGAACCTCCACACTCCCTCAAACGTATGGTGGCCACTACTAAAATCTGGTGTGCCATTGTCCCTAAAACCAGAGATCTGGTATTTCGTTTTGGACTCATTGATCTGAAGTCCAACTGAAGCTGAAAAATCTACAAGCGGATCAAATATTTCTTTCTCTCCGTTGCTATTCAGTCCAATCATGCATATGTAGACTGGCGATATAAGATGTTACCAGATGATTATTGCAAAAAAAAATCTCAAAAAATCAATTTAATCGTGGAATCTTTATTATCATTCGAAAGAACATTTCTCACCATCTATTTTTTACAGATTATTTTCTTTAAATGTTGCCCGCAAATGCGATTCTTTTATAATATAAGTCTATTCTGAACGTTCAATTTTTGATGATGCTTTCGAGAATTTCACGTGTCTGGTGAATGACGCACATAATGTTGGCTTCCAATGCTCCAAGTGTAGCTGGTTTATCCACGTACACTTTGGACTTGACGTAGCCCAAAGGAAAAAATCTAGAGGTGTGATATCATACGATCTATAGGAGGCCAATTAAATGGTCCGAAACGTTGAAAAAACTGCTCGTCAAAATGCTTTCTCCATAAGTGTATTGTTTCACGCGCTGTATGGCAAGTAGCGCCGTCTTTTTGGAACGAAATGTCGACGAAATCACGGGCTTCAAACACTAAACGGTGACGCACAGGAAGGTCGGTCGGCTTCTATTTTAGCACGAGTGGGATTTTGTAAGCTATTACACCAAGATCTTTACATAAAATACTCCAAGGTGTTGCATATGACAAACCAAGCTGTTGAGCACGGTACTGAACCGATTCATCACAGTTATAGCTTACACTTTCAGCTACCGCCGCTATATTTTCTTCACAATGAGCTGGAAGTCGCTATTTGGTTGTGTATCATCCAATATTGTAAATTGGCATTCAAACTTTTCAATGGTATTCCGAATAGTGGTCACGATAGGCCGATTATGTCGACCATAAACTTGGTCTAAGTACACGAAACACATTCCTCACAGAACGCTAATTTTCGTTATAAAGCTGAACAATTTGTATATGCTGTGCTGGGCTCAGTCTTTCCATGATGAGATGGCAAACAATACAGAATAAAAATACCATGACAGTTTGACACTATTCATGCGTGATCTGTCAAAAAGAAAAAATTGGAAAAATCACCTCTAAATGAATCATCTTGTATATAAGATAATAAACAATAAAGTTCCAGCATACCTCTATTCAGAGCTTGTCTTAAGCAAGATCAAGTATAGAACATTTAATCTGGTTGTGCCCAAATTATCGTACAATTTTTATAAATTGCCTTGTTATTGCGGTTGCACTCAGATGTTAAAAAAAAATTAGCACGGTTTATATTTTCAGATGTGAGAGCTTGATTTGGAAAGAGGATTTGATTGTTTTTGTTATTGTTTGGAGTTAGTTAGTTTTTAGTTTTAATGTTTTAATGGTTTTTACCTTATAAATTGAATAATTATGTACTAGTCTTGTGTACTAATTAGTGGTGTTCTTAATCAAAACATTTTGTCTTTATTATTGTTTATGAAAGAAATAATAAACTGATGTAATAAAATTAGATTATACGTCTGCTCGTGTTTTGCATTGTGAGACAGTATATCGTTCTAGTGCAATGAAAATCCGCACAGCTAATACCAATACGTATTCGAATAAGTATGTAAATATATTGGATAAATCTATATTTTTGCTATTTACATAACAAAATGCGAAAACGTGATAATGCGCTAAAAATCATTTTGTTTACAAAAAACAATAAGGTGGATATTAACACCTACCTTGTTTTCGCCATTTCTACTGTATTTTAGCTAAAACCAATTGATTATATGCATTTCTGCTTGCACAAAGAAGACCTAATGCTAAGTTTCTTTGGATAGTATAAATGTATATTTAGATTTATGTTAGGATTTGGTTCGTTTCGGTACATTTAGTGTTCTTCAAGTTATTGTTTAAATCCAGTCACATCGGTTTCGTTTTTTATGTTTGAAGTGGTTCAAATTTTTATAATCTAAATAAAATGTATTTCCATTATCGTAAAGTTCAGAAAATGGTTTAACCTCCTCTATACATTTTTCTTCATTCGTTTCTGTTAATGATTTTGAAACATTTTAAATAAATAAACTTAAATGACATGTATGAGCAACACAAAAAAGTCAAACAACATCATTTGGGGTTAGTATTTAAATTAATATTAAAAGTTGATCAACTATTTTCAGTTCGTTTCGTGCCTGAACTTGATATTATGACAATGTTTTCAGTTTTTCATATAATTTGACATACAACTTGAAAGATCGTAACGAAACGAAACCTATGAGTCACTCAACACTTGTAAGTTACAATTGGCAACCAAAATGAGTGGTAAATGTTGATCTTTTGTCAGTTATTTCTTTATTAAAAAAGATAATAACAAAATAAAAATAAATTACAAATATAAAATGTTGTGGCGCTTTCAGTTCTCCCAACTGTTGGCAACATGTCGAGCACAATCAACATGTTGAGTTCTGAATGACAAATGATACATACTAATGTCATGGCCTAAATGTCAAATTTTTCATCGGTATATTTGATCGATACATTCAGCTATCATATGTTTTGTATCTCACAGCATCCACGTAATTTTAAACTAATAAATAAATTATTTAATTTTTTAATAAATCTAAACATAATTTAATAATTTGAAGTAAATTAAATGTAATTTATTTAAAAATTTAAGTTTATTTATTTAATTTTAATTTTCGATTCCGACAACTTAAACAAGAAATTTGACAAATGATCAATCAGTTTCATTCCGATCATATTTATGATGGGAACATGTATCATTCTCGTATAATGTGATACACATTAGTGCAGTTGACAATATGTTGGGAGATCTGAATGTGTCCAATGTAAAATACAACATAGTTTAAATACACATAATTTCAATACAATTTTTATTTTAATTTATAAAATTTAATGCCAATTTCACTAAACTAATGTCTAAGGTGTAATTAGCTGTTAAATATATTTTCATTTATGCCCATGATAACCCTATACTCTAGTCAACAATTTTAAGTCGGAAATGTCCTTAAATCGTCTGTGATATTTCCAATATACATTCGTTTCTATAGTTACTATTTGAAATTTCATTTGATAGCCGTTTTCGCCTCCAATTCTTTTTTATATTTTGAAAAGAATTGGTTGGCATTTCACATTTGCCTTCATTAATAGTTTTAACTTGCAAATCTAAGTGTATTAATTGGAATACAGAAATGACCGACAACATTGTTCAACTACTAATTAATGGCGGGCAATATTATTTTCAAGTAAAAATCGGTGTTTTAAAAAATTTTGTTGATCGATTACGAAAATCAACTGTAAGTCCCTTTTCTAATATGATCGTATAGTTAATAATCAGCTCTTTTTGTCTCTAATGTGATATAGTCAATAGATATTTTATAAGCAGAACACCAGAATTTGTTTTTCGGTATATTTTGTTAAAATATGTCCATTTATTGAAATACAGAACTGATAGACAAAATACCAACATTACTTACCATCTAATGGCGGACAATTTTAACAAACATCATCGGTTTTAAAAAGCTAATTCGGCAATATTTTGTCGGCCTATGGTAAAAGTAAACAATAAGCCTAATCATTTGCGACAAAATTCTTTTGATTAGTATATGCAATATGAACAAGTTTCTTTTTGGAGTTTCATATTCCAGTTGATTGCCGTGTTCGTCTTTTATTTATATCTATCTTCTAATTTAAACCCAATTTCGACTAAGTTAAGGTTTTGTGCAATTTGTTATTAATGGGGGAACGTCATTTCCGTTTCTATAATAGTTTATAAATTTCGTTTGAGAGACGAAAATGTCGGATACGATGAAAATTGTTTTACGGGATGCTCACTAATTCCCTAACTAAATCTCAAAGCGACAGGAGGGTAGTGATCGGAGTCCTGACGCATAATCCTATTTCTATAATTCCGACATACATATTTGCCGATCCCCGCTTCTATACGCCCCAAATTTTAACTAGGTTTCAATTCTGTTCCATTTCTTCCAACATTTTTTTCAATTCTGTTGCATATTTTGTTGTATTAAGCGAACTTTTTTGAGTTTTATGGATGTCGAGAAGTTAAATTTTCCCTATTAAGGATTTTAAGTTAAAATTTTTCTAACAGCTAAGAACACCCTAGTTCTATTGAAGTTGACATATTTCGGAACTTTATCCAAAGTCGTTTCAGAATTTTCTCATAATGGTTAAGAAATAGTCCAGTTCCATTACATCCAGTCTATATTCGCTCTTAAACTCACAAAATTTTGAACTATGATTTACAAACATGTACGGTAATTTTTATAATATGAAAAGAGAAATAAAAAAATCATGACATTTCGTAATGTAATAAATGATAATAAATGTCAAATATAAACAGCGACTCCTTCTACGTTTAGGTTTTTTAAAGTCTACATAAAAGAGTGCAAAAGAATTGGTGGTTTCTCCCAAACCTTTCTTAATACAACATTAAAATTGGGTATAGGAATCCAATTTGATTTTTTTTCTCATTAATTTCTGCCTTCATTAATAAATGATAATAAATGTCAAATATAAACAGCGACTCCTTCTACGTTTAGGTTTTTAAAGTCTAACATAAAAGAGTGCAAAAGAATGTTTGGTGGTTTCTCCATGTACATGTTTTTAGAGTGTTTTTATTGAGTTCAGCATTACTCAAATCACGCCGTTTTGGCATAATTACCTTTTAATTGATGAAATTGTCATTAGTGTGGTCTTTATTTGCAAACGCATTTGATATATTTGCTTCAAATTTTCCTGGTAGCACTTAACGCTGAGTTGGGAGCGAGGCTTTAACATAATATGTAGATAAATTCATCGTCATTCTGATTTAAATCAAGGATGATAAATCTCCTTATATTCTATCGAGCTTTGAAAAGTAGTTTCTCATGTATTTATTTATTACAGCCATTTAAATACTGCCAATGCTTTGATTTGTATCTATTTGGTATGGCATAGACAAAAATACACTGGACAAACAATTATGATAAAAACTTAATTGGAAATCCAAAAGAAAAAATTGAATGCGTTCAAAATTGCTTAATGGAAACAATATTTACTTTGAATAAAATTTGGGTATTTTATTCGCGTCAGCAACGCTTAAAACATCAAAGCAATAAAATATTTTATCAGTAGTGGAATTAATTTCCCATTCCTTTTGTTTCAATTGAGAAAACATCACGTCTTAAATTTTATTCTCTCTTAATCACATCTCAGTGTGTTTTCATATTCCCTGGCTCATTTGACACAGATTAAAACAAATTAAACTAAAAAATAAAAATGTAATCACTGTTTCCGTCATTCTATTTCTGTAATTTGCACCACGCGTTAGGTGATAAAACTTGAAATTGAATAGAGTGCAATACAGAGAGCAGTGCAGACTTAATCAGATGCCGATTTTTATTATTAAAGTCTTAATCTATAGTTAAAACTTCTTGATACATAATTTATAAATTATATTAAGCTATTTTTTTTGTGTGAAAAATTTAAAATAATTTTTGTGTTCTAAGAACTGTGATACAATAAATTGAAATACTTAAATAATGACATTAAGATAAGTCGTGCAGAATTTATTATTTAAAACATTGTCATAACGAAGTAAAACTTACTCTTGTTTCAATTTTGTTAATTGGGTTACAAAAAAGTTTTATGACCATTGATGGCAAAACATGAAATACATATTATTATTATTATGCTGATAATGTATAAAACTCATAATTTCTCTATATACTCGTACATGCAAAATAAGGACTAAATTATAGGATAGGATTTATAAATGTGCAAAAGAAGTCGTGAAAATTGGTACTTACGCGGTATTGTTATAAAAATTATGAATACTGTAGATGGATATATACAAGCCCATTCATGAATAATTCTTCGTTAAGTTTTAAGTTTAATCACGCAAATTTAGTAATTTCAACAAGTAGTGTCGCAGTAACAAAAATTCAGGTGTTTTTAACACGCATGCAAAATTGTAAACAACATCACGAATTGGATTAAATTTTACTATTTATAGTAAAACGTACCTTAAAATATGGTACAACATCTCTTTTCATATACCATATTTGTGTATACACATATGAAATTCGATAAATTCTAAAATAGGGTACAGCAACAAATTAAAGATTCTTTCGCGGTTTTTATTGAGATACGAATTGGCTTTTTTGCTAAAAAAGGTTAATTGAATTGAAATTTTGCGGAAATATATATTTAAAAGTGTGTTCCGTACTACATCCGAGTATGTGTTGGAACAAAAAACTAAGTCTTGCACCAATTTCCAAAGCTTTAAAATATCAATGTCGACTTGATGTTACAAGTTGACAACAATACATAAGTCCGATCCAAAACATTTCTTTGTGCTCAAAACATTTTTAGAATACAATCCACTAGCATCCGATTATGGATGAAAGAATAAAGTTTATCCTAAAATTTTGTATGTTTTATAGTTTTCCCGATTCTACAGGGTGTCCGCCGGGAAGGTATACTACTTTGTTTGTTTATAATTTTTGATTAAACGAAATAGAATGGATCTTATATTGATAAATGTTTTATTTAATGTCGGCAATTATGTATGGAATACAATATCAGATAAATGTCCGCCTCTGTTAGCCTCACAAATGCGAGCCCTTTTGATCACATTTTTCATTACATTCTCGCACATTTCACGCGGTATTTCATTAATTTCATCACGAATATTTTGTTTGAGTTGGTCAAGCGTTTCTGGTTTGTTTGCATAAGCCTTGCTTTTCAGATATCTCCACAAAAAGAAGTCCGGAGCAGTCAAATCAGGCGACCGTGGTGGCCAATTAACATCACCATTTTTTGAAATAACTTGTTGTGGAAAGAGGTCTCGCAGTAATTCCATTGTAATCCTGGCTGTATGCAATGTGGCACCGTCTTGTTGATACCACATGTTCATCCAGCCCAAAGCATGCAGTTGTGGCGTTAAAAAGTTTTCAATCATTTCACGATATCGCTCCCCATTCACAGTTACCGTTACGCCGTTTTCATTTTGAAAGAAGTAAGGTCCAATGATGGGGTTAAGTAAGGTTAATGGATGTAAAGGTGACTGATGAATAATTGGAGGGTTTTCCATTGCCCAGAACCGACTATTCTGTTTATTCACATATCCATTCAAATGAAAATGTGCCTCGTCACTCATTATGATTTTTTCATGAAAATCGGGGTTGTCATGGGCGAGCTGTAACATCCTATTGGCATATGTACGGCGGCGTAAATGGTCTTGTGGAAGAAGCTCTTGTGTCAACTGAATCTTAAAGGGAAACAAATGCAAATCCTTGTGCAAAATTGTAGCCAAACTTGTTCTTCGAAGACCAAGCTCCTGAGCCCGGCGTCGAATTGAGGTTGATGGATTGTTTTGAACACTTTCTTGAGCAGCAGTAATGTTTTCAGCCGATCTTGCAGTACGTTGTGGCCCATGCTTGGGCGTATCACCTACAGACCCTCTTTCTTCGAAATCATTCACTACACGATAAATAGTGCGTTTTGTTGGCACGTTGTTTCTCCCAAAAATTTCACGTAACTTTCTCATTGTCACAGTAATCGATGATTGATTTTGATAAAATGTTTTAACGATTAAAACACGTTGGTTTATCGAATATTTTTCCATAATAAATTTGCCACGTGTCTACTTCTCGACTACCAAATATGAACTGTCAAGACTAACGTTTACCAAAATGGCGGCAAAATAAAGTAGTATACCTTCCCAGCGGACACCCTGTATTAAAAACCAGGAATTTCCAAGAGATATTGAACCCACTCATCATTAAAGGCGTCTAAAATTTTGTAGACATTCTTAATTCTGGTGACAGAACTTTAAAAATTTAAAAATAAAATTGATCGTAGTAAGGCAACTACTATTGCATCTCAAGGAAATCAGAGGCGCCTGATACAACTACAGAATAGCAAAAATATGTTTAATGGTATAAATGTGATATTTTTCGGTAATTCAATGCAGCTGCCTTAATGCTAATCAAGTATTTGAACAACCAATATGGCAATTGTTCCCACTTATTGAACTGAAGAAAACATAAGACAGTAAGACATTTTCATTGATATTGCAAATTCACTTATAGAGTTGAAGAATTCCAAACAAATAGCCTTGGAGAGTTCTCAATGGAAAAGGCAAGAAACAATCAAATTGCTCAACATATCAGGCAGTTCTTCAACACCTCCATAAAATACTTGGTTTTGCAGTACATATTTGCAATAGGGGCAAGCATATGTCTCTTTGAGTTAGGTAAATCCTTAAGTTAAATGCTTCGGGTTGCTGAAAGGTGCAACTGGTAAGGAACCTTGTATAAGAAGAACAGCAATGTATTAGCCGACATGGAAAGTATACGCAATTTTCGACTAGTAACAATTTAGTTCAAATTTTCAACAGCAACAAAAATACATGTATGTAAATTAAAATTTCAATATTATAAATTTTATAATATACATTTTACTTTAAAATTTTAAATCAATAAAAATTGAATTGATTGAAAACAGAAATAAATTTTACCCGAGTGTTTTTTCTCTCATCACCCATTTTGAGCACTAAATTCGTATCAATGGAATTAATTTTTTACTGAATGGTTTGTTGAAGACTAAAAATAATAAAATACTAATCAAACGTTCGCGTAATGATTTTATTATTTATGATTTTAAATATAAATATGTCACGTTAAAAATAAAAAAATGTATGAAGCCAATGGAAAAGACATGACCGAAGGCTTTAGCGTACAACTACGTTGCTTTGTCGCTTCATGAATGAGGTGAAGGCTAGGTTGAGTGGGAATTAGGTTTTTGTTGAATTTATTAATGGTTCTCATCATTTGCATAACATATAATATCGATTTAGGTTGTCGCGGTTTAGAAGTAAGTCGCATCCGTATTTGGTTTTATTTTTTGAGCGGGATGGTACCAAAATGTCGTCAGACGAAATATCGAACCAATAATATACAAAAAAATTTTAATGTCTTACAAAATATCGAATTTAAAATCCTAATTGGAAAAGTTTCATTTAATTTCTTTTCTGCAAAAATATGCATCACATTTTCATATGAGCAAAAATAAAAGAGAATACAGAGATTTTCATTAGAAATAAAAACGCGAACACTGCATAGTTAATTATAAATCAGTGATTGAAGACTATAATATATAAAATCGTCTAAATATTATCAAATTGTTTAAATGTTTTCATAGTAGGAAATTTGTCATATCTTTTTGTGTGTAAGTTCCCGCCAAAGGAAATATTGAAAAAGCAAAAATTTCAAAAAATTGTTTTTTCTCGAATTACAAATTATCTGATTGTGTGAACAAATAAAAAATCTAGTTGAGGGTTACGCGCATGTTGAAGAGACTTAAGTTAAGAATAGCTTTTATTAGTGCTGCTGCCAAACAATGAAACCATGTTAAGGAAAGAACCATCACAACAGAATCATAGTTCTAATTCCTGAGAATCAGAAATATATTGTGCTAATATCACTATAAAATCTGTAGATTCTATAATTCGAAATTTCGTTTTCGAGGTTTTCATTTTAACGATCGTCGAAGTTTTAAACTAGACCCCACTTGAGCTGCTTATTCAGCCTGAGTACCTTACCTCCAGTTTTGCTCGTATATTTTGTGGAAATAAGCCAATATCTTCCAAGTGACACCAAAGAAATTCGCATTACTTCTGAACTGCGTGTTAATAGTGCTATCGTACACTACCTTCATAGTTCTAGAGCACACACACAAGAGCACACATGTGATGATCATTTTGTACACCAAAACCATTGTTGTTAATTTCAACAAATATAGACGATTATTATTAGTTTATTACAAGAGCTTTTTATGTAATTTATTTTATTATTAAAATACTTGAAATTGTTGACAATGTTAATTTAACTTTATAACAAATTTAAAATATCAATTTCACGAAGGACTGTTATAAAACTGATGATGGCAACAGTCGAAATCAATATTTTTAATTTGTTATAATTTTCAATAAACAATGTCACATTTCACTAAAATATAGTTACTTATATTTTAATAATTTAAATAATTTTCTTTATTTTTAAAAACTATTTTTAAACTTCAAGACTGCAGTGCATTTATGTATGTATATACAGAAAAATGATCTTGCAGCTTAAAGTAAATGATTTTTATAATGAAAGCGAATCATGTTTTATGAATTTAGAAATATTTTTTTATTATTTTTTGCCAAATATTGTAAATATTCATTCTCGGATGAAAATTAATGTATTCAGCTGCCTCATTGAAGCAGTCTAATTTGAAAATGGTAATATTGCACAGAAATGTGTAAACGCATTTATTTCATTAAAATTTAGATTCAAAATCGATTTCGAAATTTCAACATCAAATATTTTTTATTAAAGTTAATGTAAAACCAGTCCCCTTAATGTAGCTATAATATGTAATATTGTAATTGAACTACTTCACGAACTATAATCAAATTTTGAAATATGATTTCAACGCCAATAAACATTAAAATACAATGTATTCACAACCATTTATAAATATCTATCAATGCCAATGTAAAATTCTAATTTAATTGCTTGTTCAGTTAAAATTCTAAGTAATGTTTCCCCTCTACTAACATTGATCCTAATACTCGCTCAAATCTGAAATTATAAGCAAATTATGCATCTCAATAGCCTATAAGTATATTCTAAATTTATATCCTATAACAATTTGTATAATGTACAATACAATCGCACAAATAATTTGGAATTTCAATCTTACTTAGGGTCATGATTAGGATTATAGCATTAGTTCGATCACTATCATAACCTTGATGGCTAATCACCAGTTTCAAGTCTGTTCCTTTATGGTAGGTTTTTCTTTGTCATTTTCCATCACTATTTTTATCTACAAACCGCAATGAATTAAAGTTAAATTAATTTACAATGTTTATATAGCGTTTTGTAATAAGAACTTGACAACTTTTTTTTTGAATAAAACGTAAACCATTTGAGATGTCTCGAAAATTTTATTATTTAATTTTTATTATCTTGAAGTACAATCAAAACATTTATGTATGGAATTCGACATCGTTCATATGTTTACCACGGGCACGTTTGCAGGTGTTGATTCATTGAACCCAATTTTCGATGACTTGGCCACACATTTCGACGAAAACGACCGCTATCTCTCGTTCAATTTTGGCTATGAGCTCATCTAACGAAGCCGGCTTGTGGCATAGACCAATGATTTAACGTAGCCCCATAACAAAAAGTCTAGAGGTTTTAAATCACACGATCTAGGCGGCCAATCGACAGGACCATTTCTGGATATAATACGTTTATCGAATTTAGATTTCTATAAGTCGATTGTTAGACCCGCTGTGTGGCATGTCGCACCATCTTGTTGAAACCATATATCTTTAATGTCTACGAAAAAAACGGTCCAATGACACCACCAGCATGAAAACCACACCATACAGTTATTTTTTGTGGATGAAGTGGTGTTTCTTGAAGCACATGAGGGTTTAAGTCCCAAATGGAAAACCCGATATGTACTTCTACAGTTATCTAACCCATTAAATGTATTTCTTAATGTCGTAACCTCTGGAAAACGAAGTTATCATCTTCCATTTCTCGTGATATTTTCAATGGGATTGAATCCGTTGACTTATGTGCCACCATCTTTCTGTCATCTACTACCAACATTTGTAGTAATGGAAGGATACCAAATCATTTTTATTTGCACTCATTTTTTACACACACATATTATATATGTTCAATGTTCCCAATTTTTTATTTCAGAGTATATTGTATGACTCCAACCTTTATATTAAAATATTTTACCAGATGTTTCTGCGTCGGTGGTTGTGGTTCGTTTGCCATTTTTCGCAAATTATAAATTTGGCGATTTGACGAAATCGGGCAACACTCACCCGATGGTTTCAAACGAACATGTGCTTAAAAGGTGACATTTCAGCTTCCATTGTTTGTGAAGATTGTTTTATAATTCCATGCTTGTGTGAAAAGTTATATTGATTTGAAAATGAGTGAAATATCTGAAGAAATACGTTATGTGATGCTTTTTTACTATAAAGGTAAAAACGTTGCAAAAACATGCCGAAAAATTTGTGAGGTGTACGGTGAGAATGCTGTGAGTGAACGAAGAACCCAGGAGTGGTTTGCTCGATTCCGTTCCGGAGATTTGGATGTCAAAGATGCACATCGCTAAGGTCGACCAGTCACTGAAAAAGTCGATGAAACTTTGCAACTGCGGAGTAAGATCGGCACGCAAGCTGTAAGGAAATAGCGGAGGTATTATTCATCAACCACATGACAGTTTGAAATCGTTTGAAAAGAGCAGGCTACAAAAAGAAGCTTCATGTTTGGGTGCCACATGAATTAACGCAAAAAAATTCTGCTGAAACGCAACGAAATCGAACCATTTCTCAAGCGAATCATTACATACAGCCGATGAACAATGGGTGAAATACGAGAATATCAAACGTAAGCGCTCATGGTCAAAGGCTGGTGACCCTCTACAAACGACTTCAAAGCCTGGATTGACGGCAAACAAGGTTATGTTGAGTGTTTGGTGGGATTGGAAGGGAATTGTCCATTATGGCTGCTGCAACGTGGACACAAAACCACCAATTCAGTGCTATACTTTGCACAACTCGACCGTTTGAACGCAGCAATCCAGATTGGTCAACAGAGAGGGAGTCGTGTTCCATCATGCCAATGCGCGGCCACACACATCTTTCATGACTCGGAACAAATTCACGAAACTTGGTTGGGAGGTTTTGATGCATCCACCGTATAGCCCGGACCTTGCATCGTCCGACTACCATTTGTTTCGGTATCTGCAAAACTCTCTTGATGGTGAAAAATTGGCAGATCGAAGCGCCGCTGAAAAATGTTTCGATGATAAACAATAAAGCTACCCGAAAAATGGCAAAAGGTGAGAGATAATAATGGTCAATATGTACTTGATTAAAATATATTTTCAATAAAGAAATTTTTGTTCAAAAATGTACCAAAAAAGTGTGGAGACTTTTTATATGACCTATTATTTGATCAACCATGTCTGTAACTTTATCGGCGTAAAAGTTATAACAGTTTCAAATATATCAATCTCGTTATACGCAGATTCACAACATACATAACGTAGGGAAAGACGTTAAAATTTACAAATAATGTGATAATTCGGCTAAATGTCATTTATTTAAAGGGAAAAACACAAAAATTGATTTTAAATGAATTAATTTGGCTATCAAAAATCAAAGTAGTAAATCAAACACACATTTAACATTTACAAATTTAATTTAATTCAACTTTGTATTAAATGTTGTTGAAAATTCTTTTGTTTGTCGAATATAGCAATTGTTGAAGACATACAAACATACCCATAATTTAATTTCTTCGGCACGGTTTAACAAAAAAGTTATTAAAGTTGAATATTAACAAAATCATAGTTCAAGTTCATACTTTTTATAGCATTGCTTATTTTATTTGAAAAGAAGATTAAAATATAATTTTTATTTTTATTTTATTTACAGAATAAATCATAATGACGAAATATTTATTATGTGTAATACTTCAGAGACTGCTGCTGCCTATACTGATTGCAATATGTAAGTTATATTTTTTTTATATATTAAATCATCATAATAACCGGTCTGCCGTTCTGTGTTTTTTTTGAGAAACTAGTTAACTGAAGTTTCGTTGATTTTGAGTTATTAAACAAAATAGCCCTAAAATTAGATATATTTTCAGATTAATTTTCTAAATTTCTTTCGATTTAGAAAAAATAATGTTGAAAGTGAATAACAGCTACAAAAAAAATTATTTTATTAAATAAATTGAGAATTGTAGTTATTACTATGTTATTTAAATGTATATAAACTTTTTACTGTTATAAAAAGTTATATTGTTACTATGCAATAATAAATGTTTTTTTGAAACACTTCTTTCCAATTTCATTAAAAATAAATAAGTTCTGTAATCGACTTGTCTCAAAATAAAAAAAAATGTCCACGAGTATAAAAATAATTAAAAATTAAAGTTGGGCGGATCACTCCAGGACTCAATGCGACAAACGGGGCCACGGTGAAGAAACACACATACTTATACTTACACATTAAAAGCACCCTCGAATACCAAAGCAGGGCGACGCTACTTAATCTGTATAGTTTTCTCTCTCTTCCCATTGCTACTTACTAACTCGGCAAAGTATCTAGGAATGGTGCATGCCAAGAAAAAATCCGAATAGGTGGGGGAAGAAACTCCCACTTGTCAATTAATAGCAAATCCAGATACTGAAACCCATATGGATGTATGGTATTAGCTTTTAGGTTGTAAAGGGTTTTCCAAGAAGAGGTTTCATTTTGATATTAAAAAAACGAGTATTTTTGAAGAGAAATCACTGAATGTTTATTTCATTGTAAAGAGGAAGGTTGGCCATAAACATTTGAAAACGATATCAGCCAAATGGCCGCCATGGCTCCGCTTGCAGCACCATATCCTTTTCATGAAATTTTCCATGACAAATCCGCACATTTTCGGCTGTATGTCCTCGATAACTTCACGAATTCCATCTTTAAGGCCTTGAATTGATTGTGGAGGACTGGCATAGACAATATCTTTCACGTGGCCCGAAAGAAAAAAGTCTAAAGGTATTAAATCACAAGATTTCGGTGGCCAAATGTGATCACCTCTTCGAGAAATAACACGGTCAAGAAACTTTTCTTGCAAAATTGCGATTGTTTCGTTGCTTGTGTGGCATGTAGCGTCGTCTTGCTGAAAATAAACGTCGTCCACATCAATATCTTCCAATTCCGGTCATAAAAAGTCATTAATCATAGCTCGGTAGCGCAATCCATTCACCCTAACAGTTGCACCAGCCTCATTTTCGAAAAAAGTAAGGTCCAATCACACCGCCAGCCCAAAATCCGCACCAAACAGTGACACGTTGAGGATGGAGAGGCTTTTCAACATTCATTCTTGGACTTTCTGAGCCCCAAATGCGACAATTCTGCTTATTAACGTAGCCGCCGAGGTGAAAATGGCCTCATCACTAAAGATGATTTTTCGATGAAAATCCGGATTTTGATCCATTTGAATGACCCAATCAGCGAAGATACGACGTTTATGGGGATCGACCGGCTTGAGTTCTTGTGTTAACTGAACTTTAAAAGCCTGTGACTCCGCTTTTTGATAAGTGTTTAGATTTTAGCAGTGGCCTTAGAGGATACAAAGCACGACTCCCTCAAACGTGTGGTGGCCACTACTAAAATCTGGTGTGCCATTGTCCCTATAACCAGAGATCAGGTATTTTGTTTTGGACTCATTGATCTGAAGTCCAACTGAAGCTGAAAACTCTTCAATCGGATCAAGTATTCCTTTCACTCCGTTGCTATTCAGTCCAATCACGCATGTGTCATCTGCATATGCAAGCACCTGATTGGACTGGCGATATAAGATGTTGCGCTGAGGTGTTTCAGTTTTACGAAAGATGTACTCCAACATGAGATTAAAGCATCTCCCTGCCGAACACCCGAGTTAACTGCAAAAATTGTCGATAGCCTGTTCTCAACTTTAACACAGCATTGAGACTGCGTCCCTGTCATCATGCACAGTCGTACCAATTTTGTTGGCATTCCTAGGTATTCCAGGGCAGACCACAAACTCTCTCGATTGATCGAGTCATAGGCCTGCCGGAGCATAGGGTTAGCTTAAGATATAATAAATTTCTCTATGTTTTTGATCTTTGTAAAACAAATATTTTTTGCTTATTTAATTTCAAATAATAATTAAATCATTATAAATTATAATGTTAAATTCACGTTTAGTTGTTTATTTTGTTGTGCAATAAAAAAATATATATAATGAGATAAAGAGTAAAGCGCAGGGCAGGCATGTATGGTTTTAGGTAGGTATGTTCCACTTCCACATAACATCTCGTAGTTTCTCACCTCATAGCTGGAGATTTTCTGTTTAGCTATGCTTTAAATTTGTCTTCTGGCACGGTCAAGTTAAATATATATCATATAATGGTCAAGCTAGATAGACACCTTGAAAACCCCACCCCATTACTCCTGAGCTTTAGCCGCGCTAAAATAGACCGCTCAAGGTTGTGAATTAATAAATTTTATTTCTGAGGACGAAACGGCACAAACAAGGATCATCATGATTAAGCATGATGAACACCATTATCTGTTCCAACCAAGTTTTCGTCACAAGCCTTAAAACCTAAGTCTTTATGCAAAATACGGTGTAATGCCGTTTGTGGAATGCCTATTCCAAAGATCGGCGAGGGTTCGACAAACCTGGATTTTCTTCAACTTTACGGGCTACAACAGAAATATTCTCAGTTGTTCTTGAGCGACGCACACGGTTTCGATTTTTCACATCACTAACTTGTCCCAACAGCTCAAATTTTCCACCAGTTTCACTATTGCCGGCCGAGAGGGTGCTTCACGACGGCCAAAAAGTGCTTTAGTTTTGCGAACTGTGACCGCAAAATGTTCACCATTTTTGTAGTGGATATTAACAATGTCAATACGTTGTTGAAGCGTGTATCGTACCATTTTTAGTAATGGCGTAGTTTTTACTTGTCAAGCTATTCAAAGTGAAACCTCTTATTGGAAACGCCTATACTAAATCGAGCAACCCACATATCATTCAACGATTTCAAAAACAAGGTACTGAGTGATATTGTAAATAGTACTCCTTATGGTATGTATGTAAAGCGACCTCCACATTGTCTTTCGAATGGCAACAGTCGCCACAGAGGTACGCAAATCAGCACGGAAGCATGATGATATGCTTCATAACCATTGAAACGTCGAGGCCAATCAATTGGTCGACCACCGGGAAGTAACAAGAAGGCTCAAAAGAACGAAACAATTTGAGTGAGTGAACAAAAAACAACTAAAAAAAGAAGAGTCAGTTCTAGAGGTGAATGAAAATAGCAGTTTTGAGCTGTCAGTGGAATCGTTCGACCATGAAATTGGGCTTATGGTTGGTACGTATCCGATGTGAGCCGAGGAGTTTCGTCAACTCCAATAGTTTCGACTCAAATCGGGTTCGTTGATCAGTTGTGATGTCAAATGGAACGCAGAATCGTTATTTTTGTATAAATGTGGTGAGAATGCTTGGTGCAGATATATCGGTCATGCAGTAGGCTTCTAGCCTTCGATTGAAACGATCGACACAGATGAGTAGGTACGAATATTCATTGGATGGAGGAAGTTATCCTACGATGTCAAGATGGATATGTTCGAACCGGTTCTGCGATGTTCGGGCAATTTGCGCCAGTAGATGTTTCTCAGACCGGTTTTAGACCAGGTAGTTTAAAAGGGTCTAGTTTCATTGATGAACTAGAGTGACCTGTGGAACGAGCAGAGCTATTCCTGAAAATGATACGATTCGAAAGTTTAAGATTCTTATTTGATTTTAAATAAGAATAGAACGAATCTGATTCAAATCAAATAGGAATCTTACTCTTTCGAATTCGTATCGTATTCAGAAATTGCCCCCCAGAATATACATTTTGATGGTGATGATGGTGTTGTTTAACGAGTAAATTCTAAAGTTCCAGGCCTGCTTTTTGCGCTTGTGCAATCTTTTTGTAGTCGAAGTGAGTCTCGACTGTGGCAATTTCGATGTCCGTGCGCGAAGGTGTTTCTGCAACAATGTTTGAAATGCATGATATTCGTAATAAATTGACTGATATAATCCAAGTGGCATAATTGCCTTGGATTTCGTTCAGTTTTAGACTAAATTGCTATGGTCAGAGGTTTGCGGTCGGTATAAATGGTAAGGTACCTACGACAAAATATCTAAAATATTTCATTGCTGAATAAATTGCGAGTAATTCATGATCGAATTCTTCGTTGAAACGAATTCCAGGGCTCCCATCACTTGTCGTTGTACTGTTGCAGAACTGAACCGGCAACAGTGTTTCATGTATCAGTAATTGTTATGTTGAGATTTGGGTTGTACAGTGGATGTGACATTTTTGTTCTATTAAAACTAGTTATCTTTACGTAAAAATTAACGAAGTTCCCTGTGTTTGTTAATAAAAGAAACAATCTGCAGATACCAACTTTAAGTGAATTAAATTCTGATGTACCAAAATATGATATCTGACATATTTTCTTAAATGTTTATGTAAGGTGATTTCTGTCATCTTTTTAAATTATTTGAATTAAAGTTATGTTTGTTTTAAATACGATTTCTCAAAAATAATATTTTAGCACTTAACTAGTTTCTCAAAAAAAAAAAAAAAAAACAGAGTTGTATAAATGAAATATATTCCGTTCAAAAAATTGATTATCCAGGATAAAATGGTAAGATATGTTGTTCGGCAATTATAATTCGGATAATATGTAAACATTAGTTTTAATGGGTTGTAAATAAGAAATAAGAAACGTGATAAAGACCAATTATACGATCTAGCTTATATACTATTATGATGGTCAGCCATTTTGGTATATAGTGGGGAATAAAACAATCACTCTTAAATTCAAATATTTTATGATTGTTCTACTATTCATGCAGAAGATTTTCAGTTTTTTGTTTCGTTTACTTTAAAAAAAATTTTTTTTTTTACTAAAAACTAAACACGCGAAACGGTGGTGAATGATTTTAAAGAAACAAAAACTATCATACTACTCATGTTGATTTTTACACAATGATTTGCTTTGTTGTATATTTTCATTATATAGTTTAAATGGCGCACCTCTTTTTTAAAGGATATATTATACATATAAATTATATACATACATACATACCTACATTTGTCCTTATGCTGTTTACCAACTATATACGATGTATTCCATTCGTCAACTGATCATCTCTCTATATTCAAGCTTCACATATTATGTAGACATCATTTTTGTTAAATGATTAATTAAAATTAAGGTTTTATGACTTTTGGCGGGTTTTGCGTTGGAACGGGGAAATGTTTAACTTCAAGACTTGCGAAATAATTACCTAGTTTGGTATAGTTTATAAATTCTACCTTGGGCTTGGAAGTATTGTATCTTGATGTCCATGTGAAATATAACAATTTTTTTTTACTATAAAATTGTATACGGTTATATATTTGTATATAATATATTAGTAGGTCATATATGTTCCTTATCTGCCATTATTTCTGTATATATAGGAAATGTGGGATTGTCAGTTTTCTTTTAATACGGTTACCTAAATAAATGTAGTCTGCTTTAAACCTTATTAGATTCTGTTTGATAAATTACTTGCACTGCGCTCTCATTTCTCCCTTAATTAATATTACTACCTCAAAGCACTTTATTTCTTAAAATATTGTTAAGTAAATAAATAACTATTTTAATAGTGTATTCTCGTAAAAATATGTATGTATGTACTTTATATTTATATTTTTTAACGAAAAAAATGAAAAATCATTTATTATATATCATCAACTTCTATAACCAACCAGCCACACCTACTTGGAAAATATATGTATGTACATATATACGTTTATTTAAAATAAAATAAAAATTTGACAAAAAATCGTTTTCACAGAATACAATCAACTAACATACTATATACTCGTATGCACTGTATTTACACTTGTAACTCTGAATATATACACATAACTTAAATGAGCAGTCGCCAAAGATAGCTTGCTATAAAATCTTCAAATTTTCAAACGAGTACGTCATTTCAACAATAAACGATTATCATGATGATTAATTAACCCTAAAGTTCAGTATAACACTATAGTTGTTGTAATTGAAAAAAATCAAAATATAGTTATTAATTTAATTTAATTTTCAACTTCAACACAAGTTATAAATTAATAATGCAATATTGTTTACTATACGCGAGAAATTTGTATTCATAAAAAAAACAAACAGTTGTTTACTATATTCATTCATAATCAGAAATATGAATTGATTGAAATTACGTAGATTAAAAATGAAAAATATATTTTGGATCGGATTTCAAGCTCTAATGTAAATAAATTATCCTTTTTTCATTTTTTTAATGTACATACATATGTACATACATACGGATATACAAACATATTTGCGGTGTTCGTTTTATATTTTATTCATATTTGTTGTTTTTAGTGTAATTTGACCCACCTAATTTAATGAACGTTTTAGTGATATGCCATAAACAGACATATGTACATATAGTTATCCGCGGATGTGTATAAATAATGGATAGTGATTATCACTATAATACATTGTATAACAAATAAATATGAATATATATCACTTTCCGATTACTTATAGATTAATGTAGTAGATTAATGAATACTCAATTATTACAAATCATCGCAGTTTTGTTTTTTGGTCAATATTATTTTAGTTATCTATTTATTTAAAAATTGCGCGGCAGTTAAGATAGTCTGTACAATGAACACTATTAGTATAGTTATAATTGGTTTAGTCATAATAATTAACATAAAAATGAGTTAATTAATTTTAATATCTTTTCTGAACTTTGAAATTCGATGGATATTTATAAAAATCTTAGATAGCATTGTCAATCTTATATAGCTTTTAAAAAACTGGTTCCAAACAATACGTTTTTCTCAGATGTATATAGTGTAAGGAAACCTGCCTGGTTTTAAAAAGATGTGATACTTGTTTAGATTATTGTCTAAACAAATAAAATATGTGAGTACAATGATTTGAAAACAATTCGAGAATATTATGTAAACTATTGTAACAATGAATGTACACTATTAAAAAATAAGAATTGTTTTTTTTATTTTATAGTTAACAATTGTAAAACATATGTTTTTGGATTAATGAAAATAAACCTAGGTTATTTTAAACAAACGCTGTTACTAATTGCGTGAGAGAGTACAAAAAGGATGGGTTACGTTATGTAATGCGGCATTATGGGGACCCAAAACTAACGGTACAACGATCTCTAAAAGGTGAGCTGCATTGTCAAATTGTCTATGATAATAACAATGAGTTACCTTCAATATTTTATTCATAAAAGTTCAAGCGCAATTAGTGATGTTAGTTAGATTAGCAGGTATTAATCTCATTATATTGAGTTTAGTGGCAAAACGCGTTTGGTGAACTAAATTCAATACTTTTTTAAACTCAATGTATGTGTATGGTGAAAGTTGAATCATGAAGGTCAAATTAAATTTATTTTAATTTTATTTTGGATCATCATTTACATCTGGAGATGTCCATCCCCGTACATCAGGTATTCCTGGATTTCCGGGAGGTCTATATCACTCGACCAATCGAACTAGTTTGTGGTCCGCCTTGGAATACCTAGGAATGCCAACAAAATTGGTACGATTGTGTAGAATGACAGTGATGCTGTCACAATGCTGTGTTTAAGTTGAGAACAGGCTATCGACAATTTTTGCAGTTAACTCGGGTGTTCGGTAGGGAGATGCTCTGTCCCCGATACTCTTTAATCTCTTGTTGGAGTACATCTTTCGTAAAACTGAAACCCCTCAGCGCAACATCTTATATCGCCAGTCCAATCAGGTGGTTGCATATGCGATGACATATGAGTGATTGGACTGAATAGCAACGGAGTGAAGGAAATACTTGATGTTCTTGTAGAGTTTTCAGCTTCTGTTGGACTCCAGATCAATGAGTCCACAACAAAATGCATGATCTCTGGTTATAGGGACAATGTCACACCAGATTTTAGTAGTGGTCACTATACACGTTTATGAAGTGGGTGAGGATATTAAAATGCGGCAGTCGTGCTTTGTATCCTCTAAGGCCACTGCTAAAATCTAAAGACCTATCAAGTGCGAGATCAGAGATCTGATGAATTTCCCCGATATTGTACATAAAGTAAGATCACGTTCTGCGTGCTGATCCGGAACGAATTTTGCAGTGGTCTCTAAAAGGAGAGTCAACTACAGGTAGGCGTAGAAGTCGTTGCAGGCGACGATGGCTCCACGGTGTAGAGAACGACTTGGCTTCTTCAGATTGTCTAAGACAGTATGAAGACCAAGTACAGGATCGAAACCGTTGGAGCCAAGTTGTTGACTCAGTAGCACTTATATACCGTTTATTATTATTAATGTTGATATTTAAAAAAAACGAAAATATGCAAGTGTTGCGAGAATTTAAGAGTCACAGTTTTATTATTCCGATTTCCAATAGTGAAATAATATCTATTAAATGAGTCACTTAGACTAAGTCATTTTTTTATTAAATCGGTTGGAACCTACTGAGGTTTCTCACTCAATGTTACGTTGGCCCTATGGTGCAAACCTATAGAAGATCTATCCTAAACGCAAGAAACGCACAGCAAGTATATTAAACTACAAGCTTGAATCAAGGAATGGATGATAACTATAATCTGCGTTCAAATATCCGGAAGAGAACATGTGGAGTCGGGCACTGATAGAGGTCGGACGGCTGCATGTAGATAGTGTAAGCAATCGTTCACATCTTCCACACCGTCGTCCCATAGAGCATCTTTGAACAATAGAAAAGTTGCTGGTTTGGGACCACCACACTTAATACATGATACTTCCGCTAAGAAGTCAGCAGCCTGAGTTCTTGCAATCTTGGGACACAGTCAAAGGAGTATTAAGTACAGTTTTCAAGCCGCCCTCATTAGCACATTAAATAGCGTCCTTGGTTTGGTATTCGAGGGTCTCGGATTCTATTCCCGATGGTGACCAAAAAATCACGGTTGGGTGTTTTTAATCTGTAGCCTAATTCTATAACGAATAAGACAACGTGAAAACGCGAAAACGAGTACTTTACACGTTTTCATACCAAAATGGTATTCTATAACTTTACACCAAGATAAATTAAAAAATGGGTAAGATATTAAACGTCAATAAACTACGCATACAATTTACCTTGTGTAATTCGTTTTTACGGATAAAAAATTAAAATTTAAAACTAAAATTTCACGAAGGAGGCGGGCTAGTGCCGAACAAAAAAACCATGTTTGTCCTTGTTACTCTTTATATTATGTTATAAAATGAAACACTTACAAAACGTCAAAGTGGTTTTAGACACGATAAAATTATTCAGCAAGAACAAATTTACACGCTGACTATTTTGTTTTATAGAATACCATTTATCCTAAATAAGATAGAAATTGTGTACATTTTTTTTGTGTAAACTTTTTCGTTTCTTCACATTATCTTGTTTTTACAGAATTAGACCACTGTATGTGTGTTTGTCTGAGTGTTGTAGCGTGGGCCCGTTTGTGGCATTGAGTGCTGGAGTGATCCGTTCAACTTTAATTTTTTTTAAGCAGTTTTACTGTCCGTGCAGAAAATAATATCTGTCATCTGGAGTCCATTCAACTTTGCTACAGAAGATGCTAATTTCACAACCGGCCACCATACAACTGATGCATAGAACATTAGTGGTAAAACAGACGATTTGTAGATGATGGACCTTATTTTGGGGGTAAGACCTTAAGCATTGCCAAAAAATAGCAGTAGCCTTTTGCAGCTTATAATCAAGGTAACATTTCCAGGAATACTTACCATCCAGATTGACACCTACATATGTAGGTGCTTAGAGTGGTCTGTCCTTATGATCGCTCTTCCAAAAAAAGATGGAACAGATAAATTAGCATTGCCTACGTCTAGGAAAGACAGCCAGATCAGTCTTAAGGGTATTGACTATATAAGACCTTTTCAAGACACAAAACTTCCTTCATGTAAGGGTGTGCTGTGTTAGGTCAAAACGAGATCGTCCGCGTTGCTTTGCACGATAAATCCATACCACCGCTATTTAACACTTAATTCATCAATATCAAGAGCAACAACAGGGATGAGAGTACTCCCCCTTGTTGGTAGTTGACTGACACTAACGAGCCATGTAGCTCAATCTCAATTACGCGATTCGATGAATTTAACCATGGTTTGGTCAATACCAAAATTGGTAGAGGCACTTGTAATCGTAAAAAACAAAATATTATCCAAAGCTCCCGCAATGTCGAGGATGGTTTTGCACTAGGAACTCTTTATTAAGTGAACTTTCGATTCGAGTTCCTGTAGAGCATTTTCGCAGGACTTACCAGCTCTTTAAGCATGTTGCATGTTACTGAGTGGGTAGTTAAATAATTATCTCTAATAAATTGGTCGATGATCTTCACTAAAGCTTTAAGAAAAATTGAGGTCAAGCTAATGTGCCGAGAAGCCTTTGGATCAGTATAATCCAACTTGCCAGCTTTAGGTATGAAAACTCTACTCCTGCTCCAGTATATAACCACACGTAACAATGTCACAGTGCCCAAGAAAGTGGGCAGACAGGAGTAGCTCACCGACTTTTCACTTGAAAGAGGTAAATTTGCCGGATGGTATAAATTATGATTCTTGAGTCTAAAGGTCTTTCTTCTTAGCCAGCAGTTTGTTAAGGTCTGGCGAGAACAATGAAATTGCCCACAGAAATTTTGCCCATGCAGGCCTGTGCCATGGATCTTAACCATTTTTATAAGCCGTTTGAATTACCATGGCTTTATTTTTAATTTTATGCACAATTTTCCATTACTTTTTAAGTTCAGAACATCAAAAGAGTTTATTAAGCTTCTTTTGCTTGTTAATAAAAGGGCATGACTTTTCAAATCGAGTTGAGATTACTTTCATTAGAATAGTTGCCTGCAACTAGACCTAATTTGATTAAGAGAACCTAAAAGGGAAAAGAACTCAGATCAGAATGTATCCCAATCCGTAAGTTTACTATTGCGACACCACGAATCAGCAAAATCGAAACTAATAAGCACAGCCGCAAAATAATCAATATCAATTTTAAGGACTGACAGCTTTTATGGACTATACTACCAAACACAAAGCTCAAACCAGAAACCGCACCATCAATAAGATAGGGTTCTTGGATTAGATAAAAATCTGTATGCGATATAGCAACCAGCAAATTCAACTCAAAAAAAGCTGGCTTACTATATTGAAAGTGGATCTGCTTAGATTCAATCTTGGACGTCATCATGAGAACCAGCTATAAATCAAATAAAATAAACCCCATTGGCAATGGACGTATGGCAGTGATGCTGCGGACCCAGTAATGTATATTCAAAAAACAAATGGTCAAGCCATAGAACTGGTCTGAAACACAGAATTTTTTCCACAGGACGAAACGTACGTCTCATCATTGCTCGATTTGAAAATGATTACCACCATACAAGTAATTATATGTATTTTGATAGCTATATCTAAATTTGATAGTTCTATTCCATTTCATATATTAAATCTTGTACAAACGGCAAAAATTATTTCCAGAGATACTCAATTCCACAACAAGTATTCTCCTAAAATAAGATGACCGTATCGAAAAAGGAAACTATGGACCTTGCTCAGCGCACACTGAGAAATATATACAGTGACGTAGCACGAATGATATGAAAAAAACGACGATGTTAGCTGAAGCGAAACAAATCGGTAAACAATGTCCGAAAATAAAAGGAATAGACCCCAATAGAGTTAGATGGTCGAGCCTAGCAGACAAGATAGTACATATGTATTTTTAAAAACGAAATTTTCAAGGCTCTTTCGAAAATCTGTGATGCAGTTGTTTCTATAAATCTATTGATATTGGATATTTTGGTTTTGGATCATCTTTGAGTTCAACACAATCTGGCGTGATTCTCAATTCGTCAATCAAGGGTGATTCTTATTAAACGAATGTATATAGAGAGCATGTGTATTGCGAAAGTTCTCGTATTTCAATCAGACTTCTCTTTTAAAGATAGAGCATAACGGGCCTCTTTCCATTCATCAATATAGGGTCTAAAAGACAGTTCCACAAAAGCTGCCCTCCTATTATTAAGAGCTTCGAAACAATATAGTCAACTCCTATGGTGAACGATTTTTCTTTAGAATCTAAATATGCATGCGGGAATTATCCGGAGAGTGAATGAACGAAGTTCAGTTCGTGAAGCGATAGTTAAAGAAATTATATTTTGCAATTGGTATTTGCTGACTAAATCTTAATATGGTTGTTTTGTAGCATTATTTTTATGTTTTCTATATGAATTTACTGAATTCGTTGAATTACGTGCCATCATATCTTTCCAATGACACATAAAATGTACTCGATTATCTTGTAGCGGTTCTCCACATAATGGAATATATTTTATGGATGCCTTCTTTCAGTGCTCAAATTTACG
The DNA here is from genome assembly GCA_951394425.1 of Tipula unca. Taxonomy (NCBI): domain Eukaryota; kingdom Metazoa; phylum Arthropoda; class Insecta; order Diptera; family Tipulidae; genus Tipula; species Tipula unca. The sequence continues at coordinate 95,262,004 of OX596382.1, forward strand.
GCCATACACTCTCATACAATCTTGATAAATGAGATATTCTGAATAAATAATTTCAAACAATTCCAAGAGCTAGAATTGAATAATTTAAGATTACATAAAACAATCAGTAAAGTGTAAGGCATGGTTAAATTTGATTTTTAAAATTTTAAATGAATAAATAGTTCTTAAAGTTGCGAATAAAATAATTAGTTTTTTGATATACGAGCCATATTGCAATTTAAAATTTATTTTGTACTGGATTTTCCAGCATCAATGGCAGACGGTCCTTTATAGAGTTTAGAAATTTAAACAAATTTTATTTCAGCTAGTAAGCACTTCTATTTTTTCAATTAAATAACTTTTCACTTAATGCACTGATTTTTATTTCTTTTTTAATTACAAAAGGTAGGTAGTTACCTCTACTTTCTGCTTTGCATAATACTGCATTTTCTATAACTTTCCTTAATATTTCGGGCTGTATTGCCAGAACTTCATGCTCAATGTTGCGTTTTAGCGCTAGAATGGTCTGTGGTTTATTTACGTAGATATGTTGTTTTAAGTATCCCCAAAGAAAATAATTGGGTGCTATTAAACTTGGAAAACAAGGAAAGTTCGCATTTTTCGTAATTACCGGCTCTCCAAAATTTGTGTACAATACACAAAAAAATATCAACTATTCTTGACTGACATAAAACTGCACCACATTTTACAGCGAATTGTATGCAACTGTTAAAGTGTATGCAACTGCTGATGAATTCCAAAATACGAGTAGTTAAATATATGGTACTGAAGATGGATGAAATCCGAAACCGGTCTTCCAAATAAAATAAATATTATTATTGTAAAAACAATTCGTTTTTTAATATATTACAAACCAGTTTCCAACTTCTATACCACCTTGAAGTTATAGCCGAATCCCAGGACATTATCCATTTCCATTCAACATGTTGAATTTCATCATAATCGGTCAAAGAATAGTCTATATAGTTCCGTTCCAGTTGACCATATTCCATAACTTTATCATATACTTTGAACGCGCTCCATTATTTTTTAGGTTATGATTTCTGACGTCTCTCACTGGCATATCATGTTTCTTTAACCGATTGAATAATAAAACGATATGTAAAATTTTGACAGCGCAATACACTGCACCGTGAGCAAACAATAATATTATAGAATTATATATATGAATGAAAGGTATTTTTTTTTATAAAGTTAGTTAAATTTTATGTTTTTATGTGTGTATGTTCATTAATAATAATTTATGGCTAATCGAAAGTCTTCAAGAAAAATAAAAACATTTAATTTATTAAACTATGCATATGATTTGTATATGATTGCCGGTTGGTCTTTAAACCAGCGAACTTGATATTCGTAGCTCTTTCTCAACAATTTATAAGTAAAGGTACACAAATATATTTTGGATTATAGAAAAATGAGGAATTTTAACATTTTCGTATGTGTACAGTACAGTCTGAGATGGTTTTTAATAACATCATATTACCCAGCAGATATTTTTGAAAAAAATGCCGTCAAGTTTGCTATATATGTGTCTTATATTGCCTACAGAACACTAGATGGAGATACCTTGAGTTTAACGAGACATGAGACTGACTCCAAAACTATTTAAGACGTACGAAAATTTTAATAAACCGTTAAATGAATGTGTATTTTAATCATTTTATTCTGTTCAAAAGAATCGGATGTGGTAATCTGTAAACAAAGAATTAATTTTTTTTATTCTTTTACTTTTAAACTTACATAATAATAACAAAATTATAGAGATATGTATACGTATAAATACAACAGACACTATAACATGTGTATTATGTATTTCTGGTTTTTAATATGTTCGCAACATTTACAAACATTTAATATTCTTTCGGTGTGGATTATTCATGTCTCGTTTATAATACGAGAATATCAAAGTTAAAATCTGGAAAATGTTTAAAGTTTTAACATTAAAATTACACCCATAATTGCTAAAGAGGCTTGTATATGCAATATACATAAATGATGGAACTGCCAATGAATAATAAATTGCCTTACCATCAGATAATATATTGTCATAGCGCAGGAATATAAAAAATATTAAATTATACATATTTACTATACAAATATTTATGTTTTTTTTAACTTAATAAAAATCGGAAACATATGAAAATGATGAATAATTTGGTTTTATTATTTCATTTTTATTTTTAACAAATATCTTGAATCAACTATATAATACTAATTTGCATACTAATCGTATACATATGTATATTTTTAGTAATATTTATATACAGTGGATAAAATATGTGTATTGATACATACATATATATACATATTATGTTTACACACAAGATTAAACAACTAATGTCTATTTACTTTTATTAAAAACAAAACATAAGGATTCATTCAAACTCTTATTTGGAATGGATCGTTATAAGTTTCAATGATGCAACTATCATTGTAAAATAATGTAATGTGGGTCATAAAATAAACTTAAGATGTTTTACCTTGTGTGTATAGAATATATTATATATACATAAATAGAATCAGCTAGATTTACGATAAAAATAGCAGACAATACGCGTGTTTATGTATTAGATATTCTTGAAACTATCTATGTTCATTGTGCATTCAAGTAATAAACACTATTTCGAAACTTAAATTGGTTAATGATCCAACAAAACGCGGTGATTGATTGTTGGTAGAATTTAACATGATCATGTCATTCTGCAACTCGCTTGAAAAAATTCCACTGAAAAAAAATCCATTGGAATTTAATTTGCTATTCTGTATCTCGTTGGAATTGAAATTTTTTGAAAAAAAAAAATGTTTTGATTTGTCTGTTTTTGCAATGAGCAATGTCAGGATTCTTCGATAGAAACTCCAATGTATTTTAATGGTTGATTTATAAATTTGAAACTTTTGTTTTTTCGTTTTAAAATGGTTAGGTTTTAGGTTTGGTTCTGATTCAACAACATTTCATTGGGTCAGTGGTTTTAGTGGTTCGGCTCAAAACTGATTTACGTCTCTGGTATATACACAGCACTAATAAGATTTAAAACGATTAAGCAAATTTAAATTAAAACAACCGAATTTATAAGATCACCTTTCATTTTATACAAAGTTTCAAAATTGTTTACTATTTTTTGAGAATTTGTGTTCCCTCCAATATGTACTGCGAAAAATTGATGAAAGAAATTTTTATTTGGTGATGATTCTGTTTTTGTCGATAAATTTTGTAGTTAAATATTTTGATGGGAGGTTTTCAATTTTTTAATGATCGCAAATGTTTGATAGTTGTTTGATGAAAAAATATAAAAATATTTTTTATGTATATACGAGTATAAATAAGTATTTATCGTGAAATTTCAGGTATAGCTTGAAAAAAAGTACATGGGTTCTCAAAAAAATTATTGATGCGGGCCATGTATGTTTTTTTTATGTACATAAGTTTTTATTTAATTAGTATTTCATACGTACCATTACAATTCACTCCGATAACAATAATTTTTGTATTTTTTATTTTGTCTTTAATTTTAAAATATTACGCCAGTTGCCAGACGATCGACTAAAAATGAATAGGTACAGCACTATAGGACCTCTATTAAGCTAAGATACAAACACCTTATAATACGTTGACTTAATGTAAATTTAAGTCACATAAAATTACTTTTATTCTGACACGTTCAAGCCTATGGTCAGTAATCCCGGCAATTGCCTGGTCCTACAGCTGTACTCTTAATTTACACAAAAAAACCAAAGAATCGAACATTTTAGTTAATTGTGACAGACACCTGAAATGCGCGCAATACAGATCTTGAAAATAGTCAAAATGTACTGCTAGCGGTTTATATTATATGGGCTTAGGTTAACATAAATAACTTTATAGGCAAGCTATTATAATGTATATTGGTATTGCCACCACCCGCATTCTCAAATAATTCCTAAATAATAATTAATAACTGATGAAGTTACGTTTTTCTATAACCAAAACTATTGTTTTTCTCCCAACGTCTTGAAGCTCAGTACATATACATAACTGCGGGAGTGAGTCGAGAAATTTCTGTGAGTAAGAAAATTTTCAACTCGAGTGTGATGAAAAAGGAGAAGCTTATTGCAAAATGGCGTACTATGATTGGTAGGGAGTGAAGTGTGATAATTTTCTCGACTCACTCCCGCAGGTATGTACTGAGCTTCAAAGCCTCTTGTTTTAATACTGTTTTTGGGTATTAAAGTTGGCCTTTTTCTTACTATTTAAAAAAATGTGTGTGTTGCTAAGCTTCACTTTTAATCCTTGGTGTAAAAGTAGGTACTTTTAATATTAGGGGAAAAATATTATAGTGAAGACCCAATAATATTTATACTGTATATGAAATAAGTATTTTTTTTTTTTTATTTCGGAATATCTTTTTTTATTCATTAACACAAAAAATTCAATATTTATATACTCATTATTTGTTCTGGATATTAATGTTATCAAAGTTTTGTCAACATTATTGATCGTTTGTACCCATTTTGGTAACTATTGGACAGGTACTGGGATCTTCGGGGCGTAATATTTGTGCAGCAATGGTTTCCTCATTTTCTAAGGTATCACGAACGGTTGTATTTTCATGATTAGTACTGTAGCTGGTTCTAAGTTCAACGGGTTTTAATATTCTTATAGTGTTTTATATGTATATGTTTGTTTTATTTGTTGTGGACTCTTTTAAGTAGCACTCAGCTACAGTATTAGATTTCCAACCACCATGCCTTTTAAGGCAAGTGAGGTCACCGCCAGAATGTACAAAGGGTGTAGCTGAAGTCCGACGCAATGGCCGGTATATTCACTTGCATTCTTTTTTTTCACTCTTTCTCACTTCTTTGCAACGCTACTAATTTTGTGAATGCGAACTACTACCCGATGACATACTCCACCTTGGTATTTTATGAAAAGATGTCGTACCTCGACATTTTCTGGGCGAAGAGCAAAGTATTTTCTGCAAATCCTCAAATAATTTTCTCCCAAAACCGTAAAGCGTCGCGATTTGTTTGTTTTAGAGTTGGACATTTGTACCAACAAAGCTGATTGAATGTCTTCAATGTCATCTATCATTAAATGGGCTAGTTCGTCGCAACAACATGCACCCATTACTCCCAGTATTAAAACAAAATATACCAAAAAATAAGTATATATATTATCTTTAAGTTTTAAAGCTTATCTTCATCATTAAATATGTCTTATCGGGAGCAAAATTTAAAAACAATTCGATTTGTGCTTTATCGAGAACCCTGCATTTGTTTGCTTTGTAACCAATATTTTGTTTTTTTTAAATGCTCGCAATTTGGAATATTTTTCGATATCTACGCCATTTTTATAATTCTATGTGGCCGTAACCATTGAATACTGGGCCCAAAGAGTCGAAGTTTTCCTCTTCGTCGACAAATTGGCAAAGTATGCCAATAGAACTTTTTCTGAATATAATCCAGATAGTATATTTTTTTCAGTATACCACTGCAGAAACCGCTTATATGTGCACTCATAAATCTTACGTGATTTTGATGGAAATAGGTTAGGTTAGGTAAGGGTGGCTGTCCTAAAGGACTAGCATAGACACAAAATTGGTACGTAGCTGTACCACATTCGAGTTTCCTCCTCTTCACTCGCTAAACCATCCTGAGCTTACCAAGAAGCGTTTAAAGTCCCGGATCTCGATTTTACTAAGATCCGAGAGGTCGTTCAAAGGGGAAGTTCCCATAAATTTTGTTCTGCTGTACGCTAGACTAGGGCAGGTGCAGAGCAGATGGAGCACATTTTCCTCCTCCTCCTCATCACCACAGCTGCGGCAGAAATCGTGGGCTGGGACACCCAGTCTGCTCGCATGTATCCCAATGAGACAATGTCCCGTTATAGCTCCCACGACCATACCAATATGTTGCCGTCGAAGCGATATTAGTTGGCCTGATCTGGACCGGTCAAGTCCAGGCCAGATCTGCCTGGTTGTTACACACGAACTGGCTTTAGACCATCTGACGTTCGTTTCTTTTATGGCTTCTTCTTGAAGCAACAGTTTACATGAAGCAAGCGGTATCTTTATATCCCGCCTGCTTTGGGTTATTAGGCGTGCTGTACCCTTGCGGGCCAACTCATCTGCCATTTCATTCCCTGCGATATTGAAATGCCCTGGCACCCACGTCAAGCGGATGTTGAACTGATCAGCCATCTCATTTAAAGATGCCAGACAGTTCTGGGCTACCTTCGACGTCAGAGAGTATGATTGTAGCGTTTTAATAGCAGCCAGGCTGTCCGTAAAAATGCGAATATCCCTCGTAGATATTACATTATACTTCAACCAGTCCATGACTTCCATTATCGCGGTCAGTTCAGCTTGAAAAACGCTGCAAAAGTCGGGAAGACGAAAAGAGATAATGATGATTGATGGAAATAAGTTTAAACCCAATTTCTTTTGCTGTTTGAACCACATCCGGTGTTAAATTTGATAAATCTTCTTATTCAAACATCTTTTCGCAAGAAAGAAAATATTGTAATTATAGCTTTGCAGTTTGACGCGTACAATAGTCAAATCAAACAAAAGTCAATATCTCCTTAGTTTCACAAAAATTTCAACAAAGTTAATTTCAATTTAGAAATTCTAATTACATAATCTGTACTTTCTCGTATAATTAGTTTACAATGAGCTTTTATTATTTGGAGAAAAACTAGTATGTGTTATTCGGATTAAAAGTGACTTTGTTTGACTCGCAATCTTTGCTTTTGCTCTGCGCTTCGTCTTGCATTCAAATACAATTGCTCGTTAAACAAAGTATCACTTTTAATCCTAATGACACAATGTACTATTTTTTGAAGTACGCACTATAAAAATGATAGTCGTTCGCTGTACGAATGGTAATAATATTTTTACATACAGATTTTCTTTGGAATGCCAATATATTGTTTTGATTTCACACATTTGCTTTCACATAACAAACAAGTCTAAAAATTTGTTCTGGCAAATTTGCTTTAAATTTTTAATTTTATTTTTCTAATTGATTTTCTTAAACATCTTAACATAATTTTAATAAACATAAACCTAAGCTATCATTTAAAAAAACAACCCACATTTATATATATAATATATACTCGTAAATATATGTTTTGGCCACTGTATGTATTTAAATATAAAATTTAATTATCTAGTTATTAACTTATTATATACAGCAGTGGCGGCACGTTGTTGTAAGCAACGGAAGCACCACTTCCGCAAGCACTTTTGTTTAATATAAATTGGCTTCATTACACAACTTTAACACAATATATTTTCAACAAAGATTTTATAAATACATACATATATGTAATTGTGTATTCATTATACTGTACTGCTGTACTAAAAATATTTTTATTTAATGTAAATTTGAAACAAACTTTATATTTTACCTGTTTTGACGGCATATTTTTTAGTGGTCATCTTCACTAACATGTCAAAAACTATGCGATCTAAAAAAAAAGAAATACCCTGTTATGGAATTAGTAAGAAGACCGGGTGTAAAAAATTATGCCCTTATTGTTTGGCCTACCCAAAATTTGCCAACTAATATTTTTGTGACTCTAATTCTTGAACTTGCTGTGGGCCAACAAAGTTATACCAACCCGTGTATTAATTTAAAGTAAAATAATAGTAAAAAATAAATATTTGTATACGGCAGGCCCTGGACTACCTATAACCTAATTTTCATCGCTAGTTTCAATGCCTCAAAGTGTGAATCGTAACAAAATCCATCACGTCATTAAAACATCAATAATAATTTTTCATTCATAATGACTTACATTATATACATATGTACACTCATTTTTGCCATTTTTCATTCATAATGACTTACATTATATACATATGTACACTCATTTTTGCCATTGTCAGATTATGTCGTTGTTTTTTTTCAAAAACTCGACTTTTTAATTTATTCAAAAATGTTGGTTTTGTTAAAACTAATTACCTTTTCTTAAAAATTAAAAAAGTGTCCGTTGTTTGTTAATAAAACTAACTATCTGCAGATATCAACTTTATATGAATTAAATTCTGATGCACCAAAATAGAATATCTGGCATTTTTGCAAAGTACAGCATAATAAAACTATTTTGGTGGAATATGTTTATGTCAGCTGATTTCTGGAGTTTTCTGAAATTAAGAATACGAATAAAATCAATAAATATTTATAAATTATTTGAATTACAGTCATTTTTGTTTTAAATGCGATTTCCCAAAAATGATATTTTTCCAGTTAACGAGTTTCGTAAAAACACATAGATACTCGTATGGTCACTAATTTGTTTAAAATTATGTAAGTATCTAGTTATTCAAAAATTGGTTTACAAAAAATCATGTTGATATTCGGGCGAATAAAAATACTTAAATACATAGCCTAAAGTTAATAGTTTCATTTAGTTTATTCTACCGAAATCCTAGAATTTTGTTCAATTTTCAGCATTTTATTTCTTATTTTTTGTAATTCCTTATAGTGACTATATACATCCTCTGTAATTGGCGGACGTTGTCCGTTACATGTTATACATTTTAGAGAGTTCTTCGTTTATTTTGACTCCTTGCTAATTTTAAAAAATTAATATTTACCGCGTGTTTTTTTTTACAGGCCCTTCATTGTAGGTCTCTAGCCATAACCTTTATTGGACGATTCATATGTATAAGATCTCATTTTCACTTATATTTTTGCAGAGTTCGTTTTCTTTTCATGGAAAACATTACCAGTTGAAGATGTTGGTGGTCTTGGAACCTTGCAACTCCATCTAGTAGTTGTTTCTAATATTTTCACACCTATCGTCTTGCGTCTTAGTAGCACCAAATGGTAGCGATTTTTATTGGCTAAGTTTTCGATGGTTGGGTATCCTGCTGTTCCTCGATCGCCAGAACCTCGTTATTTGACTAGCAAAGCGTACCACAATCAGGTTGGTATTTGGGCTTTTATGTCATACCATTTCGTCAATATATTCGAAGATTTCCGAGTAAAAAGGTTGCAATCTGGACCATATATTTTCAGAATTCGAATACAATAAAAATCAATGAGTCCAAAACGAAATTACTTATATCTTAGTAATAGAAAGCAAATTAATGTATTTTTCACAAATAGGTCAGGTTGAATGTTGAAATATTTATCATAGACACATGATGTTCGAGGTGTAACAACGCATATTTATATACATAAATGTATACATTAAATTTAGTCAGTTTTTTGATTCATCAACTAATAAGTTATGGTGTTTTATGGTTTTGATTAACTATACGTAAATATTACAGTAAATTTAAATAAAAATTTAAAAGTTTATACGTGAACGTCATTGATTAAAAACTAGTTCTTATCTCTATGGTAATAACAATAGTTAATTCTTAATGTAAATTATGTCCAATAAAATATAAATGAATTTTAAATTCGAGGTAAACTGAACATACTTGTGTATAGACATACCACAAAATTGACAATCGAGAGAACAACAATTTCTTAAAATGATAGGTATATGATGTTAAAATCGGAGATTGGAATACGTTCGATAACCATAAACTCTTCATATTTGCTTTTTAACAATGCTGTGATTTAGTATTAAAATTATGCGAATTATGATTATTCCAAAAATATGAATACATATATATACTACGAATAAATAAATTAATTAAAATATGTAATTTTAATTGATGACGTGTACAGTATTATTTTACTCACAAGTAAAAATGGTTTACGGATATTTTTTAAATATTGTAAAGCTATTTACTATTTACCAATCGCCAATACCAAATTAAAGGTTTCAGAATCACAGATATTAATTTCAAAAATTAATCACAAAATATTTTTTGTTAAAATTTTATATTTAGTTTGAAAAATTCATATGTAAAAATCAAAATCTGAAGTATCGCTTAAGTAAAAGGTGTATTCCAAATATACAATCAATATATGTATAATAATAACCGATTTTACTAGCAGTATCAACAATTTGGCTCCAACGGTTTCGATGCTGAGATCGCTTGCAGCGACCTCTGCGCCTACTATTCTTACTTCATGTACAATATCGAGGATCTTCATCAGATCTCTGATCTCGATCTTGTACAGAGCTCAGTCTGTACCATCTATTTTACAGAAGCTAGAAACTCTACAAACGGATCAAGAATTTCTTTCACTCCGTTGCTATTCGGCTCAATCACGCATATGTCATCTGTATCGATTAATCGAGTCATAAGCCTGCTGGAAATCCAGAAACACCTGATGTACGAGATAAATGTGTCGTAATATTTAGATAGAATCATCCGCAGCGAAAAGACCTGATCAGTGACTGATCGATGTGGACAAAATCCTCTTTGATAGTCACCAGCTAAATCCTCCGCTAGAAGGGTGGATCTAACCAATATAATCCAATATAAAAGACTCCCATCTTGAATATAGGCATATCGCGGCCACTTTCCATTCGTCAGGCCATTCATTACTTCGGTTTGCCATACTAATCGAATAAGGCAGAAAAGACAGTTCCACAAAGTATCCCCTCCGACTATCAAGAGCTCCGAATTAATGCAGTTCACCCCAGGTGATCGTTTTCGTTTTAGTCTCTGTATGACCCTAGTGAATTCCTCATGGGATGGATTCACAATGCAAATCTCCGCAGTCTGTATTTGAGATGACTTAGCCACAGTCTGTGACGCATGATGAACACCAAACAGGTCGGTAAAGTGTCTACTCCATGCGTCGGGTACTGCATCGATGTTGACACAGAGGTTTCCATCCCGGTCCCGAATGGCGGTTGACGCAGGCCTGAAAGTAATTGCAAAGTACATCATTCTCTCACCAGTTTCGGTTGCAGTTTCGTGTCGGGAGTACGGACCTATGTTTTCACACAAGTCGTCCTGATTTCTGCCAGCTCTATCATTAAAGTCCTCGTATTATCATTCTAACATCGTGTTCGGGTATAGATCCCATCAGATCGTCCAAGTCATTGTAAAATGAGTCTTTATATTGGGGCTGGCTGACTTCTGTGGGCGCGTGTACACATATCATCGACAAGTTGGTTAACTTCGTGCGTAAGCGAAGCTTACGCAATCGGTTATTGACTTCTTGGAAATCCAAAACAGCCTTCTTTACCTGCGGCCCAAGTAGAAATTCAGCTCCATGATTCCCGAGGTCATCTCCACTGTTGAGCAACGTATAGCCCTGGGACACATGGTCTCCACTTTTAGGCTAGCGAGTTTCTTGAAGAGCAACGAGTTCCAGCCGATACTCATTCATACAAGTGATTAGGTTACAACGCTCCTGGTTTTCTAAGTGACCGCACGTTCTCCGTGCCGATCCTAAACCTCGTGTCCGGGTACTTCAGCAGGGGTCCGGTATTGGTTTGGCGGTATCCAGTTTTTCTTTTGTTGATTTCGCAAACAGTTGAGCTTTTTATGGATGCGGGTCGTAAAACCAGTGATCGAACCGGTTAGTCGCCTCCTACGACCAGCAAAAGATACTGTGGTGGTATTCTAGGAATACATGTTCCTGTAATTTAGGTTTACGACACATGTGAGTGCCCCCCGACCACAGGGGCCACAATCAATACAATAAATATAAAAAAAAAAAAATATTCCTCGAAACCAAATTTTAGTTGACCTTTTCTAGTAATACACAGTAAAACACACGGAAAATTATCTTCCATCAATAATAAATTGTATTTTTGTTTAAATTCCATTAACTCTTTGTTATAAATAATAATAAAAAAATATTATTCTCTTGACCAAATTTTAGTCGGCTTTAACAGAAGCATATTAGAAAACACGAACAGTTGCCTTGCATTAGTGCTACACAATTTTTCGTATGTTTTACTATGTGATTGGTCGAGTAAAATTGTATATCGAATAATTTTAATATTTTTGTGTTTTGTTATTTATGGTCCCAATATGACGGACCGCGCCTGGGTATCTATATGTACATGTTCTTAAAAGTCACGTGATTTTATTGTACTCAATGTTAGACAATGAAAGATACGTACTAATTTTTAATTCACATCATTTTTATTATTATATTTTTGTTAATGACTTCCATGTATCATGTAAGTTAGTAATTAACCCTCAAGTATATAACATTATTTAATTAATTAATATACTTAACCTAACTAAACTTAATTTTTATTTCACAATACATAACTTTAATTTAATTTGACATTTTTTTGTCAGAAATTACATAGCAATGCATCGTTTTAATCGATGAACTAACAGAATATACACAATTTTGACAGGTTAACTTAAATTAACAAATCGTTAGTTTTAAATCGAGCACTAAATAATTTCAGTTAATTAACTTCAATGTACTTAGTCGCTTCGAAGTTGTTTTATAAACATTTGCGCGAGTATAATAATTACGTTGGCATAATAGTACACAATTTTTTGAACTACTTGTCTAGCCAAACTAAATCGTAAAGTTTATTTTTAGCTAATATACAAATGCATTTATTTATTTGCAACGGTGATACGGAAAAACTAAAATTAAACATGCAATTTGTAAACTATATTGCATTTTCATGACTGTTTGGAAATTTATATTTTGAATGAGAATAAGCGCAACAGTTTGCGTCTATACCTGTTTAAACAATATTTGTATATAATAATACTATGTGGTACTATCAAGTTAACTGCGATTTAGCTTTTCTCTGGTTAGTTAGCTGTCTCTTTTTTGACTATTCGACGTCATCAGTGATTTTCTTTTATTACAACTGCCAATGGCTTTATTGTTGAATCTTTCTATAATTAAAACTAACAGCAGTATGCAATTTTTACAAACTAAAATTATTTCAATTTTTTAAGTGTTAACCTATGTTAGTTCTAATTGTTAGTGTTCGCTATTATTTAATTTATGTATATAATATAGATCATATTATATGTATAATCAAATAATAGTTATAATAACTGCATTAGATCTGCTTAGTGGATCTGCTCTTCGCATTCGGCTGCTTTAGAATGCTCCTTGAATGCTCCAATTCATTAGGATGTGCTTTTAGTTTAAAATAATACTTGGAACAGAAATCTCTTAACATTTCTTTAAAGGTTTTAATACCCAGGTCACTTCAAATATACCACGGAGTATTTGTAATACTGCGAAGTATTTTTGCTTGAGATCGTTGCAGAAATTTTGAATTTGAGGCGCTGGTGGAAGCCATAGTTGGATATCATATGCCCATATGAGTATTAATATCTATGCTTTGTGTAGTAGCGCCTTATTGTCTAAAGATAATTTTGATTTTGTCCCAATCAATGTTATTTTTATTTGATTGCGTTTTAATATGTTTTCTATAAGCAAATGTCCAGATGTAGACCTAAGTACTTAACATCGGCTTGTTGCTGAATAGTAACATTGATTTATTTCACCGTTGGAATGCAACAAATGCATTTGTTCAACATTTAGTTTGATTCATTTTAATTCGCCATGTCCTTAGCTAACCTTCAATTTTGTTTAAATGATTTTACAATTCCCTTGAGGCAATTTTGAGGTTTTTGTGGAACACCGAAACGTCTGTGTCGTCAGGAAACGTTGATACTTTTACTTTGTTGGTAATGGGTAAATCAGCTGTGTACAACAAGTATACCACCGGACCTAAAACGTTGTAGGACGGCTGCGCTAATATCATTTAATCTCATAGTTGTTACATTTTGTTTAACCAGATATTACCTATGATGTAGATAGTTTTTAAGGAATGTAAGAGGACAGCAGAACAATATTTCTTTTCCTCCAAAGTGTATTTGTGCATTTGATCTATAGTGCCATGCTGGTTTCGGAAACCAAATTGATGGTCTTGAATAAGATGTCGCTCATCTATAGTATTGGTCTAGTATGCTGGTTTCGGAAACCAAATTGATGGTCGAGAATAAGATGTCGCTCATCTAGTATTGGTTTCAGTTTCTTGAATAACATTTTTTCAAATAACTTTGAAATTGTAAAAAGAAAGCTTATTGGACGATGTGGCGAACTTTATCTTTCATTTTGCACCATGGGCCTTTGTGGCATTGAGTGCGGAATGCTCGTGGGTTCCAGCCAATTTTAATTTTTTTATCTTTCATCTTTTCCAGCCTTATGAATCATCGTGATTTGAGATATCGTCCTTTTATGATTAATATAACCAGTTCGAATTATAGCGTTAAAGGTCTATGCTATTAGTTTTATGCATTTATCTGGTAATTTTACCGATACCTGGAGCCTTTTTTAGGCCTATTTAGTTTTTGATTGTATTCTTAACTCACGTCCTCTTAAATTTTATAAGTTTTACGGTCGAGTTATTTATTCCGTCAAATTGAGGTATGATAGATATTTGGTGGAGTTCTGGTAGCATGCAGTTGGTAATTTCCTCATGTGATGAAAACACTTTATTAAGCTGAATCGTAAAAGCGTTGGTTTTTTCTTCGTCGCTTCTCGCCCAATTTGTATCTGCCAGTCTAACGGATGGGGTCAAGTTTGCTGGTTTTTTCTTTCCACAATGAGAGTAAACTGTTCTCTCGGTTGCCGAGAGTTCACTCTGGACACGTTGGTTTTGTTCTACCCCCTTTTAATTGCTCTATTCGTTTCCATTTTAGCAAAGGTGACTTACTATTGTCATTGCCGCCGAATTTTTCGCTTTTGAAGTTTATTAACTTTTTCTAATATGTATATTGATATTGGGAGTAGCTTTTCTTCCTGCTATTTCAAGAGCATCTTGATATGCTAAGTAAGACATCTAGTTTGCAATTCTATTCTACTAGGTGTGTATCCCATTTAGTTTGTATATTTGTCAGGAGTTTTTGTTTTTCTGTATTTAATGCGTCAGTGCTCACTGTTACTATTACCTGCCCAATGATTGGACGACAGATCATAATACCTTTTGCAACACAAACGTCAATCAAATCGTCTTTTTTTTTATCCGTGGGCCAGTATGTAGATGTCGGGTTGATTTGTCGTCGTTACTGTTGAACCCCATTGAGTGTTATGCGTTGTAATCACCCTCTGTGAGAAACTTTTGTCCCAGTTGGTTAAAATAATCTGTGAACTGCTACTTAGTTATTTTGCATTCCCTATAGTGATTTTGAGGACAGTCATTTTTGGCTTTTGGTGACTATCTGCAATACCGTTGGTATCAATGCTGTCATAAGCTTTGCATCATATCAGTGAGTGAGCTTGTTTAATTCTCTTGAGATATTTCCTTCTACAAGCAAATTGACTTTTCAAGCGCCATCTTTAAGAATTCTATCATATCAAATCTCAGGATTCATATTACTAGTTACGGTTTCTTTTTGGTTTATTTTTTGAAGATTGGCAAATATTTGTTCTGGTTGCACTTAATTTTTAGCTGAGATAATACAATAAAGACCGATTGACGTGTGAACATTATCGCGGTATAGCTCTGCTTTGCACAGAATACAAGTTACTATTCTACATTATATTGGATAGGAGCACCCTTCTAGCGGAGGGCCTGGTTGGTGACTATCAAGGAAGATTGCGTCCGAATCGATCATTCGGATGAGTCTGTCTAAATATTACAAGACTTCCATCTCTGTACATCAGATGCTCCTGGATTTCCGGTATAGGCCCGCCTGGCATAGACACATCAGATTTTAGTAGTGGCCACTACACGCTTGAGAGAGTGAGGAGGTTCAAATAATTGGGCTCTCTTATCACTCACGAGAACAGTGTGGTTGAACGGGTTCAGGATATTAAAGAGCGACTGGCAGCTGGTAGTCCTGCTTTGTATCCTTTAAGACCACTGCTAAAATCTAAACACCTATCAAGGGCCCTGAAGCTGGAGCTGTACAAACTGTTGATCAGGCCCGTGAAAGTTGGGCGCTAGCGGATGAATACGAGAGGTGGCTCCTTACATTTGAAAAAAAAAATCATGCGTGTGATTTACGGCCCAAAACGCGAACTAGATGGTACACACTGAGATCTGTACAATATCGATATCCGAGATCTGATGAAGAACCCCGATATTGTAGACGAAGTAAGATCTTAGTGAGTACGCTGGCTCGGTCACGTTCTGTGTGCTGATTCGGAACGAATTTTGCAGCGAACCATCATATGGTACTCGCAGAGGTCGTTGCAGGCGACGATGGCTCCACGGTGTAGAGAAGGACTTGGCTTCTTCAGATTGTCTAAGACAGTATGAAGACCATGCTCAGGACCGAAGCCACTGGAGCGAAATTGATGCAACAGTAAGAGACTAGTAGTGGTCTTTAAACGCTGTTTAATATTATTATGTTTAAAATCTAGAATTTCTAAAAATAATGAAACATATATCAAATTTTTATTAATATTTATTATTATGAAACTAATCTATATAATTATTTATTTGCAGGTTTTCTTCGTCGTCCAGTAGGAATATCGATACCATACTTTTTATTTTTTTTATATTTACCATTAGTCCCAGTGGCCACAGCGAGATCTATGAGAGGTAAGAATAAAATTAAAAAAAATGCTATCACGCGCGAAACTATCGAAAACGACACATAGCATTTCTTTATATGTATTATTTTTATTGTATTATAATCCATAATCTAATTAGTTCTTTCCGTTTATATTTTAATTAGTTTAAATACTTTTCTAAAATACCTTATAAATTTCGAATTTTAGGTTTTCTCCATTTATGTACATATGTATATATGCAAAACGTAGATTAAAAACCGCAGCGAGTTCTTCATATAATGTATATAAATATTCATAGTTTATTTAACGATAATAAATTCTTTTAATTAGTCCAATTAAGTGCATTCAAAATTTGGGAAATAGGTTTCGGTAAAACTTTTCGTTTTTACCGATATTTTCTAAACTATAAATTTAAGGCGAGAACTTTTCAGTTCCAAAGAAATTAATTCTTCTTTGTTATAGTTAAAGTGTGGTGAATTATGAAATCTGAAATACTGAAATTTTTCTGCAGGGCATACAAATTATAAGAAATAATAGAGGAGATATTCATTCTACTCTTAGCCGCCGAGACATTATTATCAATCGAATTAATTCAATATTGTGGATTAATATTGTAGCAATTGTGGGTTAAAATAGCTATCAACAATCAATCAATATTCATATACGTTGTATATCTGATGCCGATCCATCTGACATCGTTTTAATCACGGGAGATTTTAATTTTCCATCCACTAGCTGGACGTTCAATAAGGATACTGATCCATTCTTGGCACTAAATGTTAGTTCAGAAACAGAGTATTATTTAATTGATTCTGACAGGACGAGCTAATCAGCAGGAATATAAATGTAAACGTGGGTAAATTCTAAAATATCTTATTTAAGAGTATAGAACTATTTGTTCCCACCGCTGTGACCAAACCTAACAAATATCGTTCATGGTATGATGACAAGCTTATTAATCTTAAAAAGAAGAAAGTTCAACCTTATAATAAACTCAAATTATATTCTGAGGAGAGTAATCATAAATTCACAGAGTGTGTCCGAAGTTAAGAATGTAACTTTGCGATAGAGTATAAAAACTATATTAGCTGTTTAAACAAAATTTTAAGAAAAGATCCTATGTGAAATTAATGGTTACCCGGCTTGTAAAACATTTATTGTTAGCCGGAAGATATCAAAGTATGAAAATTCAAATAATATTGAACACAAAGTATCCATACTAACACCACGTATTATAGACGAGGATATTCATGGAGCACTAGAAACTTTTAGAGATTGATGTGGCCCCGAGGGCATTCCAGTTCAAACATTTTGCAATCTCGTTGTGTTTTTATGCAATCCATCATTAAGATTAGCAGAGTTTCATCAGAAATGAAAAATAACCAAAGTTCCATGCCATAGAGGTTATAATATAACATTAATATCTTCAATACCTAAGCTATTTGGAACTATGGAACACATTCAAAACATTAATACCACGACATGTTTCACATTGCCAGCATGGTTTTATGCCAAAAAGATCAATATCAACGATCTTCAAACAACTCCATTAAAATTTGAAAATCACGAGCAGAGTACCACAATGGTCTCATGTTGGGTCTTGGTTGGATCTTTATAATCTTCGTCAGTTGGAATACCGAAGTAACACAGCATTCTAACGTCTTGATGTTTGCAGAATATCAATAAATCTACAGAACGGTAGAGAGCATTGATGATAATAACAAACTGCAAGAAGACATCGCTCATTTAATGATTTGGTGTTTCAACATTAACAAGTACTTAACGTCCAATCGGAGAATCTTGTTATTTAACAATATAAAAAAATAACATACTTTATTCAAACATACAAGTATTAGAAATCAAGGATTAAGGGGTGAAAATTTCGTTGAAAATATGTAGCGTTCGACAGGGGATATTTATAACCTCGGAACAATTAAGATTGTGTATTATGCCTTTGTCTGAGACCAACTTGAATATGACGTCAACGTCCGGTGGCGATTTTACGGAAAAACATATCCGCAGCATTAAGTATATTAAAAAAAAAATATGTGCTACATAACACGGACAGATGGATGGGATTACGACCACAATATACCATACCAGCTTAACCTGAAGCAATTGCCACCGTAACTTACTGAATTGATAGCCTACAACATGACAACACTCCGAACTCTTCTCTAAATAAATAAATAAAACCTAAACGCACATTAGCCTCAAATCAGTTTATTTCGACTATTCAAATTTACTATCCAATTTTGACTTCAAATATAATATTGCTTGTTAAATTCTTTTCTGTCATATAACCATATTATAGCTGAATAAGATTTAATTTTTTTTCAAAGCAGCAGGAGAAATAAAAATCAATTTTTTATTTATATATTTAATTCCTTGTGAAGTATTTTTTAAAAATTTAATTAGACGTTTTTCACCGGTTCTTTACCTCGGTGACAATTATATTAAAATTCAAGTGATCATAGCTCATTCAACAGGCTTCCATACATTTTGATAATAACATAATTGTTACACGGAAGACAAATTTGAAAATATGTATAAAACACTGTATATAGACTGTCCTACTTTCTTTTTCTCTAAGACTGTGTCCGAAACCTGTGATAAAAATTCGTGAATTAATTATTTGACATTTACTTGATAATACCGAACACACCCAAATTATTCGAGTCTATTACTATGATAATTTTTGACAGCTATCGAATAATTTGTGTACGCATGTGCTGTGCAACATATGATTTATACATGCATAATAATATAATTATTATAAAATTATAAATACATATAATAATAATAACGTGACATTAAAAGGATTATTGCATCCATTATTTTAATATTAATTTTTTTAAATTTTCTGTGCAATTTATTAGTTGTCACAGAAAATTTGAGGTTATGAAAACTAAAATTGACATATATTAAGTGGGGAAAAAACTTATGAGGTGGGGAGATTTATTACACATTTCGGGCAGCATAATAAAAAATCGTGAATATAGAGGAATAATTATCAAACAAATGTCAAAAAATTAATTCACGATTTTTTATCACAGGTTTCGGACACAGTCCAAGTCTCATGTTAGAGTGCCCGCATAGTTGTACGAATAGTATTTGGATTTTTGTTTGAGCTCGTCCGCTATGTTCGTAATTTGTATGCTATAATTCCAACATGGCAACTGTCTTATGAGAAATTAAAGAGACATCTCCCACAATAGTATAAATAAGCAATCACCAACAATAAACTAGTAAATTAGAAACCAACTATCTGGTTTTTACACCAGGAACGAACTATGCAGACCACATCAATACAATTCGCAACACCATGAAACAATCCAACGAATAAACCTTACCATTATACCTAGTCCTCGTGTATTTCGAGGGCGCATTTGATTCGATCAACAGAAACCCAGTATGGAAGGCACTCTGCGAAATGAATATTCCGAAGAGAGATGAAGATTAATAAATACTACAGGAATTAGACAGGAATATGTACAATCATCATTTTTGTAACGCATAGTACTGAGTAATATCATAGGCAAATTAGATAACGCAACCTCAAAGATCATTGAGTGGGTGGCAGTAACACTACTTCTTAATTTTGGATCATTTGCTGGCACAAAAATACGAGGCAGAAAACACAGAAATCATCCGGCCTAGCACATGAAGTACGTCTCAAATAATAATGCGCATTAGAACACCGATTCAATAAACTACAGAAGATGTTAGAAATTCTTATACTTTGGTTGTACCAATACGCAACGTTATTCATTAGATTTCGAATGCGTCTGTGCTATCAAGAAATGCAAAGCTGTTCAATCCCCGTGTAAAATTAGCTGTAAATGTAATCATGAAACGTGGAAAGGCAGGAGATTACGAACATACGTAAAGTTTTGGTGAACAAATAAACCTAAGGCGGCTGATAAAATGCTCCTGGCCGAACACAAATTAAGAACTTCTGTTACATACTAGACAAAATTCTTCAGAAATTAGGAGATGCAAATGGATAAACTAACACACAAATGTTTAAATGCGAATGTTAGTAGTATAGGGAATAGGAAAGTAAAAAGACCAACGATGGTCTATTAGAGAATGGTGCTAATTATACGCTTGAAATGTTAAACTTTCAACAACAAATGAATCTAGCCATGATTATTTAGTGTTTCGTATTTTTATCGGTATCTAGGCTAGATATAGTGGTCTATCAACTACACTCAGGTGTTGCTAATAAGGGTGACTCTAGATATCAGTGTACCAAAAGTACTGGAGAACTTCATCAATTCGACAGTGAGTCATCTGGATGTAACTTTATCCACAAAAATCATAATTCTCATTCGCATGGACTCATTTGTCCTTGTAATTGTGCATACATATTAAAAGGTGGAATTTTTTGCAAATTCATTTACTTTGCTGTATCAATTCTTAATTCATTATATGTACAAAATTTAATTTAATTTAATTACAGTTTTTATTTGAAATTAATGATATCATTTTCGCAATTGCTTACTATTCCGTAACTATAGAAGTTCATTCAATAACCGGAAATAAAATCTGTAAATGTAAAATCTCTCTTAACTCATTTAACAGATTTTGCTGGTACTCGGTCCAAAATTTAAAGCTTTATCCAATAATCTAATCGGCTTTTCATAATTTTTATTATTTTTCAAAAAACAAAAAAATTTATCAAAACTTCTTTTCTAAAAACTGCTTTAGTTCTAGAATAAAACGATATCTGCTTTTATTGATTTTTATCGAAACGTACAATTAATTTTTTGACCAGATATACAATTTTTCAGATAACTAATTTTTCACGATTTATTTTAATATTTCAAATATAAATGACAGTATTTTATGCTGAGATTCTACGAAAACCGTGCTCAATAATTCCTTCTAACCAACACAAATTATATAAGCTGAAACAATATTATTTAACAATTCTATTTTGCCGAAGGTAAACCACAATAATTTATTGAATTTATTAAATTGCACACCCCTAGCTTTTATAAAAAGCTATTAGCAATAGATATATTAAAAACACGATTTATTTAGAGAAGTTTAAAAACAGATATCAGCCCATATCAAGTTTATGCAAAACGACATTTGTGATTACAAAATATGCTATTTCACTACCTAATAATTCAAATAAATTTTTTAGTTTAAGCTTTAATCAAACATTAATTAATAAAACGCACGCTTTATTTTAATTATAACTCAATAAAAATAAAATATTTAAAATAAAAAATACCCACGTTTTGAAAACTATTTGGAAAAATTATAGGCAAACTTTAAATGCGTTTCTCCAATGTATTTTTGCAAATATCTAGTTATTGCTTAATACCACAAATATTTTTCCTGCATACATGACATTTAGGTAAATTAATCGTATGTTTTTATTAGAACAGAAAGCATTTATTTAACTGAATTTATTGTATCTACCAGTATAATATTTTCGAACATGTTTAAGAAAAATTTAGAAAAAAAATTTGCAAGTACAATCGATACAATTAAGTTCTGAATAAAACGTCATTCAAATTCAATTGTTGCATTTGCTGTGTGGCACGTAGCCCCGTCTTGTAGGAACCAAATGTTGTCAAGATCACCTTCTTCCAATCCCGGCCATAAAAGGTTGGTTATCATCGATCTATACCAGTCTCCTCCATTGACAGTAACGGTGTTACCAGCTTAATTTCGAAAAAATACGGACCGATGATTCCACCAGACCAATAACTACATCAAACTGTCAATTTAGGTAAATGTATTGGTTTTTCCTGAATAATTTGAGGATTTTCTTCGCACCAGAATCGACAGTTTTATTTATTTACCGCACCACTCAGATGAAAGTGAGCCTCATCGGAAAAGATGATTTTCTTAAAAAAATCGTTATCGTTTTCAAGTTGTTCCAAGGCAAAATCAGCAAATTCACGACGTTTACTTACGGTGGTCCAATGGCTTCAGTTCCTGAGTGAGAACAATTTTATACGGATGCAAACCCAAATCCTTTCTCAAAATTTGCCAGGTTGTGGTTTGAGACAGTCCCAATTCTTGAGAACGTCTTGGATCGACAAATTGCGATCTTCAGCAACACTTGCCTGAACGGCAGCAATATTTGCATTACTTCGAGCGTTTCTTTGTCTTATTGGCACTTGAACATTATGTAAAGAAAATGTACGCTCAAAATATTCAACAATTCGACGAATAGCGTGCAAACTTGGACGATTATTACGACTATAAAATGGAAAAAACGCACGAAAAGTTGCAATTGGAGAACGATTATTTTGATAATAAAACTGAATAATTTGTAAACGTTGTTCTTGCGTATATCTTACCATGATGAAATTGTAAACATTACTGAATACACTGAAGCAAAAAATGACAGATCATTACAAATGGCCGAAACGTCACTTAAAAATCATATCATTCCTATTGCAAACCCTTTATAAGTAAATGCATGAAAAACAGTCATTACTTTTGTATAATATACATTTTTATTTTAAATTTATTGACGTCGATAAGTCGATAAGAAAAAATTTGTCAAACAAAATCTAAAGAACTTTTTTTTGAAAATTAAGATTTTGTACTTTTTTGTACTCTTTTTGTTTTTTATCGACCACCGCATCGCCACAATTATAACGATAATCTTTAAAAAAAATTGTTCATCTTAAGAGCAAGTAATTATTATTAATGTTTGGATAAAATGTGTCGTTATCTAAACATTTTTACCTCTAACCTTTTCCAACTTATAGAATTTTAGTTTATTCTATTGGATAGATCACTTTAGATTTCCAGAGTTAGGTATAATGGGAAATTAGATTAAAAGTATTCGTTTTATTTGTAGTATATTGTGTAAAACTATTTATTATGCTGGTAAATGCCTAAGAATAGGACATTCTCATTAAAATTTTGAAAATTAAAATTTATTTACGCTTAAATGCAGATAATTCCATACATTAAACATATTTTGTGTTGTTTGTGGAATACCGACAATATTTCATATATTATAAAATTGTATTATTAATTTTAATTATTACTTATTAGTGACATAAAACGAGTTAAATGTAATCGCATTATCTGCATTTAGGCTTGAAAAAAATCGTCTTTTATAATCGTGTATAAATTTGAAAAACATCGTCTTATTAATTTAATATTCTCTAATAAATTTAAAAAAATTAGAAATAAGTTAATATATCAGTATCATTTAAAGGGTTCGATTGTGAATCTGTTCCAGTGCATAAAATAATCAGATTTTTTCAAGCAAGATATTAAAACTTAGGTTGATAGGTAGTAAGAAAGTTTCGTTATTATGAACAATATTGGGCGAACTTCCTACCTTCTTCCAATATACCAAGAAATAGTCGAAATAAAATCAAAAATTTTGTTTAAATATTAATTGTTGTACAGATATATAAACCAAAGTTACGAAATGTGCTAACTGTTTATTTGCAGTAAAGCCATAATTACAAAAAATGTCATTCTCTTAGGAAGCTATTTGTAAGAAAATAAATTTTTATTTGAGATAATATGAAGATGTCATCGAAAAATGTATAAAATTCCAAAAGTCAACATTCCTTTTGTATTAATCGTCTTTAATATTTATATACTTATATTTAATAATAATATTTATATTTTAATATTTAAATATTAACTTATAAATACTATCTTAATTTTGTCAAAGATGACGTCTATACGCTAAATTTATTTCTAATACTTATTATTACAAAACATTGAGTGTATTCAAATAATAAATACTGTATTCTGTTTTTCAACAGGTCGAACCGGAGTTTTCCTTAAACTTTTAATAGTATCGACAGTTTTAATAAGTTTAGGTCAAATAGCATTTCAAATAGCTCTTGTAACGCTGGAATCGGATTTTTTACCAAAATGTGGCTTTTTAGAAATAATTTTAAGGCATGCAGGACTGGTAAAACTAATAGATTTGCCGTAAGTAAATGATTTTAATATTTAAGTATTTTTGTGGTTACTAATTGTAAAAATAAACATTTTTTCAGTGTACTAGAAATAATTGAATGGATATCACCAGAAATTCTAATGTTAGTCACATCATTAGTTATCTTCTTTGCATTGCGAAGTTTAGCAAGTCTTCAAGCTCAAGATATTGAAAATGATGGTGAAACATTACTTCAAACGGAAACAACCTCCGAGATATGGTCAGAAGATAAGCATAAATTTTTCTCGGGTCTTGGTGTTTTTTTATCAATGTTCAGTATACTGGTAGCAGCATCATTACGACCATCTATTGAGGGAGGAGTATATTTTCTAGTTTACATTGCGGCTGGTACTTTTTGGGCATGCTATCGATCCTTAAGTAGGGGATTTGGTTTTATATTAAGAATACTTATGGTATTTATAATACTTCATATTGCCACGCTTCTATCGTATCAATCACCAATTTTGCAAGAAATGTTTAAACCGAACAGTACGATTCCAAGGTAAGATAAAATTTACTAGAAGTTTAATTGTGTTATTTTTTTTGTATGCTAAATACCATTTATTTACAGATATTTTGGCCTTAACGATATTTATCAATCATCATGTGAAAATGGGAGTGACATTCGTTACGTCTATTTAAATAAGACATTGGAATTTGACTCTTATTTAAATCCTATAGCAATATTAGTTTGCTATTATATTTTAGGTTTTACCTCATCCTTACTGCTTACAAAGGTAATAATAACTATTTTAAATCGAAATTATAAATTAATAATACATATTTGTTGGCATTATTGTTGGTTGTCTTGGGATTGCATCTTATTAATTTCATTAAAATTTTTTTAAATATATCTAACTAACTACTAAAATTAAAAAGACGTGATTTTTACATATATTCATAATTCTCGGTGATAACAATTTCTGGTAATCCATTAGTCAAACATGTTTCAAAAAAATACTCATTAAAGGAGTTCCATTTGAATAAATCAACGAAACAATCGCCTTAAATTTTAAATATAATAAATTACAGTATTCCAAAGACGATCCTATTCAGGGTTTACAATAAAACTATGTCAAAATAAGATATAATCTGAGAAGTCTGAATTTAAGCTAGATGGCTTTAAATGTAATTCTGGATTTCAATTTAATCAAAATATGTTTAAACGAAACATGTTTATTATATAGAACTTGGGGCGTACATTACCATTACCGAGATAATTTTATAAATAAATGCAAAAATCATAAATTAAATTAAAACTAACATAGATATTTGAAAGCTGAAATTTCAGGCAAGTTCTTTACAGTAGAAGTTGGGCCTTCGAAATTATATAATATATATATATAATTTACATTACACCTATATACATATAGCTAGATAACATGCAACCTTTATGCCGGTGGTTTCCGTATTTCCCATCCATATTGTAAATCGTCCAAACCAACCATTATATCATTTATAGTTTATTTAAACAGAATCCAAAAAATTAAAATCTAAACATAAAACAAAGGTTGTACGACGAAATTAGTACATTCGTTTTATTTAATATTTTCAATGTTCTCACATATGTATATACATACGGCATTTTTATAGAACATGCAACAGTCAATACGTAAATACTTGTGTATTTGCATAATACATTGACCAATTACTTTCTGTGGCTAGGTTAGGGCTAGGTTAGAATAGATGTCACGTTGTCCAGGTGAGGGCTCAAATCTACTTAGTTTTTTCAGACGGGGTGGCATTATTTGACCATGTGTCGTTCGTTGCTCGCATAGCTTTTTCCTTCAACAATAGTTTATATGAAGCGATATTTCAATGAAAAATGAAATGCCCTGACACGCACGTTTGTTAAATGATAAACTGATCAGCCATCTCGTTTATAGATAAGACGCAATTCAGGCTGCAACACTCCGTAAAAATGCGAATATGTCTTGTAGATTTTATATCTTTCCTCAACCAGTCTACGGCTTCCATTATTGTGATTAGTAGCTGAACTTAATAAAATACTGCAAAATTAGGGAAGTCGGAAATAGAGGTTCACTGCTTCACAGGACACTTCACTCCCTAGCACATCATCGTTGATAACTGCCTCACTCAAGTAGAAAAGCTATTTCTGAATAACGACTTATTCTCACGACTCTGATCCAAATCAAATAGGAATACTATTCTTTTTCGAACTCATATCTTTGGAGGGAATTTCAGTTAGGGACTTCATCACGAAAGATGACGATGAAATAGTCGGTGGTTTCAGAAATACCTGTTCGATTTTCAACATTCTTGACATAATATTTTCAGAACTTAAGAGTTTTTAATATTTCATGGTCGTATATAGCATAATCTTTCTTTATCTGTAACATAATCGCTATTTTATTCATTTTATATTGTCAATTCCCTGTTTTTTCCCTGTAGCTTAATACTATTAGAATTAATATTATAATTTACATAATACCACTATTTAAATATCAAATTTAAAAAATTTAAATTTTCAAATTTAAATTTTTGAAATTTTAATATTTATTGTTTTTCGTAATTCGATCTTATTTAGAAAAACATTAATTAATTTCATGATAGTCTAGGCAACGATAATTAATTTTATTTTTAAAATGTGTGGAAAGTCATCAAACTCGTTAGAAAAGTTACATTGATTTAGCCAGTTTAGCAAATTCAGGAACAGCTATCGTTGTCGACAATGAACTGCACACCTACGGAGAACGTTGTTATACTGCTACCAGATGTGGCCGTATATCCCACATTTACGAAAGATGTATTCCAACATTGTATTCAGATTAAGACGTGTTGGAATTGGAGTATCTCTTAGATAGTTCATTCTTAGATTAATCGGTGCCTGATTGGAATAGTATTAGATAAAATCATACTTAACAAAAAAACTTGATCAGTATCCGGACCTTTGTACCCATCGATTATTATTCTGGTAGAGCGCCGATTCTGTCCTAAAGAAAGTCTGTATGAATTCGGTTGCGACCGATACGATCTTACATCTTACATCAAAGTTACCAGTATGACGTTGTGCAGATAAAGAGTGTTTTTGATAGAGTTACACAAGTTTAAATCATACAAAAAACAAAGAAATATATTTTTAATATCAATGAAACGGGCTTTATTGGATAGTAAATTTTATGACATTAATGTTTAAATATCATTTCGGCCATGTGGCCGCCACGGCTTTACACGGCCGTACAAGGCGTAATCTGGAACACCAATTTTCACAAACTTTTCGTAGCATTTGCGGCCGTATTTCGCCAATAACTCTTCGAATGTTGATTTCCAGGTGTTCAATTGTCTCTTGTTTATTGACGTAGACAAGTGACTTTACATAACCCCAAAGAAAATAATCCAATGGGGTTAAATCACACGATCTTGGTGGCCAATTAATTGGACCATTACGCGAAATTATTCTTTCATCAAAAGTTTCTTTGTTTAAATCAATTGTAGCGCGCGCTGTGTGGCATGTCCTCCGTCCTGTTGGAACCACATGTCAGCAAGATTAATGCCAACTAATCGACGAAAAAATTTCTAATCATGTCCCTATACCGCTCACCATTGACAGTAATATTCTGACCATCATTGTTTTTGAAGACATATGGACCAATGACCCCGCCAGCCCATAAACAAACAGTAATTTTCTGTGGATGTAATGGTGTTTCGACAAAAGCTTGTGGATTATCCTCACTCCAAATGCGACAATTCTGGGTATTTACGTACCCATTCAATCAAAAATCGGAGAACAAAATTTTGAACATAGATTCAACATCAATATCAATTTGTGCTTCAGCCCATTCGCCGAATTGGCGGCGCATACGATGGTCGTTTGGCTTTAATTCCTGAACAAGTTGAATCTTGAAAGCTTTTAAGCCAATATCCTTTCGTAAAATCTTCCATAAAGTGGAAGGACACAACCCCAGTTGCTGAGAACGGCGACGAATTGATTGATTTGGATCTTTTTCAATGCTTTCCTGTACAGCGGCTACAGCTTCTTCAGTGCGCACTGTTCGGCGTCTCACGGGATGCACATTATCATTAAGAGTAAACGTGGTCCGAAAACAATCTACTGTATTCACATTATCATTAAGAGTAAACGTGGTTCGAAAACGGCCTATTGTTATTAGAATTAGCCGCTCTGAAGGACGACTATGTACGCCATAAAATGGACGAAGTGCACGATAAGCTTGACGACCAGAACCATTATTTTGATAAAAAAATTCAACAATTTGCAAGTGTTGCTCTGATGTAAGTCTATCCATAATGAAATGTCAAACCAAACTAAACAAAAAGCAAGTATCAGCTGTTAAATGGGTTGTCAAATAAAACAGTGTTGCCAACTCAAAGTTGTGAACCTCTAAAAGAAACACCCTTCATATTTAGATGTAAAATAAGTTTTTACCCTCTCCATTTATTGATTTTAAATTTCGAGTCTTTAAGTGGGTTGCATATTTTTGTTTGTTGGGTGTGTAGTACCTGTGTCAAGACTTTGGCACTATGGTAGAGTTCTGCCGATATCATGCTCGGTGATACGGTTTTACGAAACATGAGGGTTTCACACCAAATGTATAGATGTTATAAATAACTGTTATATTTTTTTAAATTTGAACAATTTATTAGGCATACTAAACTTCTTTGACGGATTGAATTTCTAAAGACTTAGCCTTAAGTACGAATACAGATCACTAAGATGTTTTTAAATAATTATACAAATCATAAATAAATAACAAATTTATATGAAGGTACAGGAGCAAATCAAAAAAACTGGGCCTTTTGGACAATTAGAAAATAGTTCACGTCTTTCTCGTCAAGTATCAACACATTTAAAAAAACGTGCAGCTGATAAATGGCGTTTATCCGCAAATAAATTAAAAGTAAGAAAATTTTGGAATTTTCAGTTTAAAGTGTAAAATATACCAGTGGATTGTAAATACAGTACATAGTAGGATTCAGATATGATCATCAAATATAAATAAAAAAAGTGTGTATCCGTGACAATTAAAATATAATATTAGCTATAAATAAATGCTCATTTCGTATTCCTGTTTCCTAATTTGTCTATAAAATCCTTTGTAATATTTATCCATAATGATTTTATGTTTCTATCATGATTTTATGTTTCTATCATAATTTTATTGCTTATTGTGGCTGTTTGGTGTAGCTTTTTTTGTTTAACTATTTATTTATTTAACAAATTTTTTAATATTTCATTATTTCAGTAATATCTCATTGAATTCGTAACATTGATAACATATTATCAAATGTCAAGATATATCAATGATTGTGGGGATTTTATGTAGTTTGAATACATAATTTTACAGCTGAACGTAAATGTTTTATTAAAATTTAATTTTTGTTTTGTTATATTCTCTGTCGTAAACTGAACCGATTAATGAAATTCTATTTTCTAGTTTATCACATATTTTTCATTTCATTTTTATCAACAACATGTTGAAAGTTTTCGATCATGAATCAGTCAATGTTTCGTTTGGTAGTTCTTCAATTTTAACCGTCGCTTTTTTGATTATGTAAACAGCATGTTTTAAAGGACCATTGCGTACAAAGATATTAAAGCGATAACCTAACTTGTCAAGTAAGTCACTTTTACAAGTTCTGTGTTTTAGTATTGACCGTCACGGAATCAAAACAAAGATCTTTACGAATGTATAATAAATATAATTATGTGCTTGGTTCAGATTTTAAGGCTATTCATTCTACATAATATTCCTACCGGCACATTTTAATTTGTTTTCAGAGCATGTTGTACACAGGAGGAATGTGCATAATTATAATTATTTCTATAATTTTTATATTTTAAATATAATTTTTTTTATTTCTAAGCTTTCGGCATACTTTTATTTTATTTTGGTGTTTTAGTTAAGATCAATTGTTCGGGCCACATCGAATGAACCTAATGAGCGGACCCCTGTATGTATTTTATTATTAAGTTTTTTTTTAATGATTTTAATTTTAACTGATTTTTTTCAATAATTATTATGTGCTTTTTTACAATGCATGTAAGTCAAATAATGCTTAAATACAATTAATTTCGTAAATTAAATTTCTGATTTTCATTTTGGCTTAGATATAATATTTCCTAGAAATGTTCTAAAATGTGACAAATATGTAAATTAGTTTATTACTAAGTACAATTTAACTTATTATTTACGATGGTTTTATCAAACAAAAATGAAAGATTATAGCATGATAATAAACTATATTTGCCATATTTTTAGGAAATAATTCTATTGCTCATATACTATCAGGAAATTATTTGCGTGCCACTTCGCATATATAAAAAAGCACATTATTTTACAATACTATTTATTGCAAGAAAAGCACGACACGTGTCTTTTTTTTTGTTATTAATTCGCACGGTTTTAATTTATCATGTCATATTATCTTTTTCAAAACTAATACAATTTAAATAAAAATCCGTATTTAAGCAGATTAATTCTTACACACAATTTGATACTAAATAGTTTCTTTCAAAACTTTAGCTAATGAGGAAAGGTACCAGAAGACTGAAAGAAACAAACGCAGATGATACAGCATCTGGAGAAATGCAAATGTCACCAATGGGTAAGTGCGCATAATCCTTGTATATTAATTATACATAATTGAATTTATAAAGTTTTTTTAATTTATTTATTATCCAATTAATTGGCACAAAATACAACTTTTTCTTTTTTTCCCCTTTTTGCATTTTTCATACACCATTCACCAAATTAATTCAAAATGTGATTGTTTTCTAATGTATTGAATATCAACGTTTGTTTTATTTAAAAAAAATTATTTTTATACATTTTTGTAATAAATTTTAATAATAATAATAATAGAACTAAAAGATAAAGAGGTTCCATCCACAGAAGGAAAACAGGAGACAAATTTCGTGGATCAATTGATATTAGGAATTGAAACTATAATTAGCATTATTTATAAAAATAGCTATATTCTTACGAACATTTGTATGATGGTGAGTTTTACATATTTGTTATACTAAATTATTAAAATATATAAAATTGTGACGGGGTTTTAAATGATGTTTCGGGTAAAAACTAAAATTACATATAAATTTTTTTTAGAGGCCGTATAAAATATCCAACTTACGAACAATATTTTGACTTGTAGGTAAAAGAAAAGCTTTCTTTTTTCTAAAATCATTGTCATCCGCAGTTTATGTTAGTATATTAAGAGTATCAAAGACGTTAACGAACTTGATGTACCGATTAATTGACATTTCAATAAATATTGACATAAAATAAAAAAGTTGATTATCAGTGCACCAAAGGTGCTGACTATTAGTTTTGTTAACAATAATAATTTTGTGTTTGTCACACATTTAATAAAACACAATACTCAACAAAAATGTTAACAGAAAACGATATTTAGAATGGTAAAAATATACAAAAATTAAGGCGATGGACATAATAAAACGAAACCAAATAATTCAAAAATGAAAAAATAATAAATAAACTTCAGAAGCTTGGTGAATATAAAGACATTATTATTTTAAAATCAGATTCTTGTTTATTTATTTAGATTTATTTACAAAAAAATCTTTTTACAATATTAGCTGAGCATTATAGCTAGATGTTTTCTTTTGCATTCGATAAATAAACAAAAAATAATAATTAAAGATATATATAAAATAAAATTGAATCAAAAGAAATAAATTACAAATAACAAAAATAAAGTTAAAATAGGATACAGGTTTTGTACATTTCATTGAAAAATTCAGTGATTTGATATAGAAACTCTTAAGGCAAAGCTAGAAGAGGAAAGAAAAGTTTTTCTGAAATTATAAAGAAGATGATTCCATAGTTTCCTTGAAAAAGTAAAAGCATTGACAAACCTTACATTTCTCCCAAAATTAGAATATTTAGGAAAATATTTATTATTTACAGCATATATTATCATAACTGGAGCCAAATTAATAGTACCAAGGAACCTGCTAAGAATACTATAAATTCAACCTCAAATAATATTTATGTGATCTTCTCAACCCAAGACATTATTAATAACCGATCCTAGACTTCTTTTTTATCAACTACTTCAATTTTGTAACCAAACTAGAAATATTTGCATTTTAATTAATTTAAATATTTTAATTTTTTAACCAACATACATAGCGTTGACGATCAAATTTTGTGTTTTCTTCATTTACAGTAATAGGAAATGTGTGGAACTTTTTTTTTGGATTTTTGATATTAACAGATTTAATTTCGATACAAATTTTCGCACATTGATTGCCAAATCACAAATAAATTTTTATTTTTACTGCAGCTTTAAATTTATGTCATTCGAATGCATTGTGAAATCTCAGAGAAAATTTAAGTCGCACTGCCATTTTGTGGAAATTTCCCTTCCGTCAAAAAAATCGATGACTGATGTTAACACTAAACCATTTTAAAACCATTTCTTGCGACTCAACCAGCGGGCAAAACAATAATATCATTGAAACAATATAAATCACTTATTAAAATGTTTGTTCCATATAATTGTGCACCAGTAGTTTGTTTACACATGTATAAGGACCACTCAGTTTTAAAACCCCAACAGAACCAGATTCATATTATGATTATGCTTAGCTGTGGATCATCTGCCGTTGTTACAGAAGCTAGGTTGCATCTATTCTTTTTCTTCTTTAATACCTAGTTTAAAAATTCATAAATGCCACGGGATGAAAGACCACGTATTGCAAGCATTTCTTCATTGATTATAAAATAGTTCTAAATAATTCTAAGCCAAAATACATCTTATATCACACGACTCATATAATGCTAAAGAAATGTAAAAAGTGTAAATATTATAGAGAAAGACATTGATGGTATGGTTTCCACTGAGTTAGACAACGCGGGGCTAGGCAGTTTATTAAGTAAAATGTTATGATAGACCGTGTCAAAAACTTGAGAGTAATAAAAGCATACATGTATGGAAATTATACCCATTTCCATCTTTTCAGTTCAGTCATCATTGTTATAGTGTTCTCTAAATTCTGAGAAAGTTATTTAATAATTCATGTTCCGTTAAATGTTGAACAATTTGAGACTTCATAATTTTTTGGAGTACCTTAGACAGACTTGGCAAGATACTAATAGGGTCTAAATTCGTTTATATTTTCCGAAATTCTGAGTTTATCAAGCAAGTCGTAGTTATACCAAGTATTTTTCTACAAAATTTTGACATTGAATATTTTAGAAAAAGTGATTTACTTTTTCGTGTGAGATTATTAACCCAATTGCGATATTTTTGAACCTGTTCCCAATCTCCTTCACAGCTAGAAAGACACGAACTGCAATGACGAATTTTGTATGACGAATTGAGAATGGCGTCATTATCTGACATTACCCTCAAGAAACAAAACTTAAAAAAAAATTTGAGAACTAAAAAAATTGGATTATAAAGAAAAACTGGGAAAAATGAAAATGGAAAAAATTGAATAAATGGAACAATGTCTAAACTGAAACAAAAAATTGGATAATCTTCTGCAATTGATCGGAAAATACAACAATATTTCAAATTCAAATCAGTGAATCCCAAAAGAAAATTAAATAAAAAAATGACGATCTTCCTTTTAAAGAAAATTTTTAAAAGAGTCATTACTTAAACCCTAATCAAATGATGATGGGCAAAAATAAAAAGTTTCATTTTCAAATTAAAGAAGAAATAGAATTAGAACATTACAACAGGAAATTATTCGAAACGATAGAAATACTGATGGTGTAACTATTATTTCATAAAATTTAAAAGACTATTAAGTTTATTTACAACATATAGCTCTTATATTGTATCAAATTTAAATTGAAAGAACTAAATTTAAATTGCACAAGTTAAAAAGAGTATGTATCATGCAAAAAAAATCAATGAAAGTAAAAAAGATTTATATAAATACTGAAGAATTAATTACCATAATTAAAAACATAATTATTAATTTTAGTACTTTGAGACATACACTTTAAATTATCTTTATTTTAACACATAAGTAAAATTGTTTAAAGTTACATTTCATTTTTATGTTATATTCGTGTCAAAATACGTCAAAGGACCGGTTTCGAGTACCTATTTACTCTTTGTCAAATTCATTTCTGTATGAAGTCCGGTTCACGAGACTGGATTCAAATCCTAGGATTTAAAATTCTTACTATGAAGTTGAAAATATTTCAACTCAAGAAGAGAAAAAGGTGCATGTTTTTGTCTGTTTAGTTGATTAGATTGGGAAGGAGATTGGATTTCAATTCCTAGAATTTGAGTTTTTCTGTGACACCAAAAAAGTGTAAAGACCAAAATTCTTGTGTTTTAAAGGTACACTACTTGCTATCTACAAATAAAATGGAATTTCACAGACTTAACATTAAAGAAACTATTTCTGAAGCAAATATTATGAAAAAGCAGTTGTACCCTTGGAGGGTTCAATTATAGAAATATTATAAATGGCAAAAAGAGAATTGCATCGCGAGAAGCTGCCAAAGGAATTAGAAATATTTACAAAATAGTTTTACATAGCCCATTTTTGTAGATCGAGATCAAAATTAATTCAAAATATCATATTAAGAATTATTGGAAACCACTATTAAAAGAAGCAAAATCTATATGGTGACTGGGTATTCTAAGAAGACTCTATATCAGCGCTAGCTTCTTAGAAAATCATGATATTTAGAACATTTAGAACAGAGCAGAATCGCCAGCGATAAATACGGCTAACATAAAATTTAAATAATTTTCTCACGGAAAAGTAAAGTCCAAAACTATTTTCTCTATTTTTGCCATATACGATCCTCATAACTACGACTGTAGTCGTGTGAAAAGAAGTCAAGTCTAATTGCATGCCTGTCTATGCGACAGTGGCATGGATGCCTCCGACAACCAGTCTGACCTGACACCGCTGGAGAGAGATCAGCTGATCTTAAACCTAGCCAGGTTCAAACTATTATGCATGTACTGTAACCATCTGGCATCCGTTAAGTTAGTAGATGCTTGCTGCAGCAGGAGTTTGCATGATGCAAGAGGATTTTCTTTTTGAGGATGCCTCTTTTTAAGATATGACCTTTAATACTCACTGTACTATTGAAATGTCCTGGCACTCATATTAAATGGATGTTGAGCTGTCATCTCGTTAAGAGACAGTTCTGGACTACTTTCGACGTGAGGAAATGCGATTTAAACCCTTTAATGGCAGCCTGATTGTCGATAAAAATGTGAATATCGCTGGCCAATATTACATTATACCGCAATCAGTCTTACGGCTTCCCTTATCGCAGTTACTTCAGCTTGAAAAACGCTGCAGTAGTACCCGAAACAGAAAGCGAGATTAATCGGAAGGTTCATACAAAACACGCCGCCATCGACTTTTCCCTGAATTTACGAAACATTCGTATAGTAGTTTATAACTCCTGAATTCAGACCTGCATCGCTGAGCCAGTCATCTCTGGTGAAAATTACAGTCAGGAACTTTACATTAAAGGATAATGTCTTAATAGTGTAGTCGGTAGTTTTAGGAATCTTTGTTTTACAGATTGGATGAGTTGTACCTGTATTATTACAAAAGTAGTTAGATGCAGTAGAGACACCATTGCATGCGTGATGTGCTTATTAGTACACGGTTGATCCACAGGGAGGCTATTCTCTGAACTTTCTGCAGAAGCTTCTGCTTGACACTTTTGTCCAGAGCAAACCACTAGGTTGTAACCCCATACAATAGGGGGTTCCATCCCTCACCCCTCTCCGATTCTCATTGTTTCTGCACCATCAATAAAAATATATACATGTCTTCTCTAGGTAGATATGTATTGTTTTTTCGCTAAGTTTAATTTAATTTAATTTTAAAAATAAATTTAAAATACCTAATTAGTGGTTGTTATAACTTAAATGGTAAATTGTTAGTTATAGGTTCTTATCGCTACAATGGGGTTGTGGCTAAGTAGAGATGCACCGTTCGAAACACAAAAATGTTGATCGTTACACTTTCTTTGAATTTCGGAAAAACTATAATTTCATGAGCTTGTCAATGTCATGGTTGCAACTGATTAAAACAGAAAATTACAACATAACACGATACATTTAAATCGAGTACTGGATGTAAAATTTGAAATTTGTTGAAACATTGTACTTCCTAAAATACTTCGAATTTAGACAAAATTGGAATTTTTAAATTTTTTATCCGAATTAATTAACTGAAAAAATTCCACTTTCCATTAATATTTTCCAGGAACTCTAAAGAAATATTGGAAGAGTAGTGTTCCACGGAACACTGGTAAAGAATCGCTGGTTCTATATAATCCGAGACAATATATGCGTTCTGGTCAATTTAGTTATATTGCGAATAGATTTAGGAGGATATCATCATGAAAAACATTTGCAACTCTAGTGTGGGTATAGGGGCTACAACCGCCCTATAATAAACAAAATTTAAAACCAGTCACAAAGAAGGTTAATGCATTTTATATTTACTGTCTATATCATTATATATTATAGGCTTGGAGCATTATGTATCATTCGTGGTTAACTTTCGTATTCTTAATATGGGCTAATATATTATGGGTAATTCCAAATCAGCGTAAGGCTATGCTACAATCTAGTCCTTTTATCGTTTTTTACGCGATATTTTTACTATTTGCCCAATACGCTTATAGTATGAATTTAACGGAGGATGAGCTGCCAACAGAGATTGAGGTAAATAAAAACAGAGTACATATTTAATTTCAAAATTATTTGAACAAAAATTAATTATAATTTTTTAGATTGAGAATATAAATTTGACGCAAATTGGATTTGTGCGGTATGCTCATTATCCGATACAACATATTTTAATCAAAAGTGCATTTACTGTAATGTTTTGGATAACGTTACGACAATTAATACAAGAGAATAAACTTAAGAAACAAAAATCAACAATAGCTGATATGGTAGCTCCACTACAAGTCACAGTTGGAACGGCAGCTGGTCGAATGGCCGGAGCTAAACCAGAAAAATCAGAATTTATGAAAAAAATGGGTGCTCTATTTAACTCATTGTTATTAAAGATCTGGATTTGGATTGTTATGTTTACTGTGTTTATATCAGGCATTGCCGGAACTAAGATGACTGGTTTCCGTATTATTTATATGGCATTATTTTTAGTATTTATACTCATGTTCCAGATATCATGGCGCGCATGGAAAACATTTATGTATGGTTTTTGGTTAATTTTAATTGCCTACGCAATGTTGATTCTAATAGTCGTATATACATATCAATTTGATCATTTTCCGGAATACTGGACAAAGTATTTAAGGATACCAGACGATATGTACGTTTCATTAAATTATTTTTATAAATTATTTTATTTTATATTGTATTTTTATTTTTATTTTCAGTCAAAAAGATATTGGACTGGAAGAGTTTGAGACGAAGGAACTATTTCTTAATCTCTTAACTCCAACATTGGTGGTGATAATAACTGTTATTCAGTTACATTACTTCCATCATAAATATATAAAAATGTTACAACTTCCATTACGGAATAATAGTGTAATATCAGCTACCACAACTAATAATAGTACAAACTTTGGTAATATGCCTGTCAGTACTGATGAAATTCGCTCAGAAAATACTAATAATACTCAAGAGCATACGGAAAAGCGGCACTCATTTTTGCATGTTTTTAAATTCAAGAAAATGACATTGGCCGAATTTAAAGAACATCTTATCGAGTTTGGAAAACATGTTATGGATTTTACAGAAATCGTATGGATCTTTTTGGAACTCCATTTGATCAAATTAATATTATTTGTTGCATTTTTGCTCGGCGTATACGATGTCTCCTTACTTCATATAACTTTTGTGGTTTTGAGTGTGATTGGAACAGCGGTTCATACAAATTTACAAATTGTTATTAGCCGTATAATTTCGATTGCTGTTGCAATTTTATTTATCACCAAAATGATTTATCAAGTGGACTATATAGATCATCATAATTACGATGTTGTGTGCGATAATAAAACAAATCCGAATAATATAAATAATGCTGATTGGTTTGGATTACAAGATGCTCAGTTCGGTTTGATGAATTTACTTAAAGGCTATATTTACTATTTGGTTGTTGTAACATTACATAGTGTTGTTAGATTCAGACAACATCATAAAAGAGCTAGTCAACACGAACCATACGCCACGCCTGCTAATATGTTTCCAAAAATTAACCGTCATAATTCTGAAAAAAATTTATCATACATGATTAAATATTTATTAAATTATGGATTCTACAAATTTGGTATTGAGATTTGTCTAATTGTGTTGGTAGCTTTGATTGGTTCACGGTTAGATCTAATTGCTTGCCTTTATACACTATGGCTTGTAGTTGTATTCTCGATAAATCGACAAAATGCCGCAAAAGTATGGTTTATATTTGTATTATTCATCATAGTTTGTACCATTGTACAATACATTGTTATTGTTGGTCTTCCGCCTGGTCTCTGTATTGTATATCCATGGGACTCAGAGTTTTTACAAAAAGTCCAAAAATGGGCAATGCTGCCAGATGCCCAATTATATACTCAAGTAAAGAAACTAGTTTTAGATTTTATTTTACTACTAGTAGTAGCACGGCAAGCTGTAGTTTTTCGAATCGAACAACGATATAAGGACAGAAATGAAGAATTTCCCGGTGGAAGTAATATTGACATTACTGCAGAAATAACAAGGCAAGGATTCAGCTTAATTGAAAATTCAACACCAGACTTTACCACTCATGTTCGAAATTGGTTGGATATTATGAAACGAGTTATATTGCCAGGACTTTTTTGGTTCACGTTAGCAATCGTATTTTTAACCGGAACGAACCGTGTAAACTTATTTTCGATTGGTTATTTGGTCGGTTCATTCGTATTTTTATGGCAAGGTTCTGATTTATATTTACGGCCGATTCATACAATTATAAAATGGTGGAAAGTATTATTAACTTATAATATATTTGTGATAATATTTAAAACATTTTTACAAATTGCGGGATGTTTGTTCTTCGATGATATTGCAAGATATGCATGCTGGATCATTCAATTACTGGGAATTACTTGTATTACTAAATTTGAGACAAAAGTTATAAATGTTAGTAAATTAAAAATAAGTTAAGAAAATTATAAATGTAGAAACTCTAATATGTTAATTTTAGGCAAGTTGTCGGGTGCCCGATGAGGAAGTTGGTTTATTTTGGGATGGGGTTTGTTTTGCCTGCCTTTTATTCCAATTACGAACATTTAGAAGTTACTACTTCTGCCACATTGTAAATGATACGAAGGCTAGCAATATTTTAGCATCACGGTATACTCATTTATTATTTAATAATCATTGTGCAAATTGTTATGACATTCATATTTATGATTTAGTGGGGCCCAATTAATTGAAGAATTTCAAGCAAAGCAATTGAGACTTCAAGGGGAACATGAAAATGAAATTCTAGAGAAAATAAAAACGAAAATGGACCGCATCAAAGCAACTCAACAAAAATTGAAGTCGATCAGGGAACCTAAAATACATGCCGAAGGTAAGATTTATGATTTTTCTATTTCATTTTTAATTTTATTATTTTGATTCCACTTTGTTTATAATTTTTGGTTGTACTTTTCGGTTCTTTTGTTTATTTGGTTCGTTCTGAATTACAGTTTTTTTTTTTTACTTGAATTATTTTTGCTTTCGTGTGTTTTATTAATTTATAAGTTTATCTTTGTGATTGATTATATTGTAATAAATTTTATCAGACGTAAGTATTTTAAAAAGAATTTTAAATACTATGCATATAATTATAAATAAAAAATATTTCTATAAATCGTCCACATAAAATTTGAATTTAAATGACTTAGATGATGGTGTTGGTGGAACTTCAGCACCATTAGCACGATCAACAAGTATGTCATCGTGCGCTGGATATCATACGCCAATTGAAGATGAAGTGGTAACGTCGATAATTGTTGAAAACGGTGGTGGATCAGATGTACCTTCTTATATTGAGCCATTATCAACATCACGCGGATATGGTGGTGGGGTTAGTGGTGGTGGTGGTTCATATCTTCAAACACAAGTAATTACTAATACGTTGTAGTTGAAATGAAGAATACAATTGTTCACAAAAAATAATAATTTTGATCATAAAATTTTTAGCAGATTTCGTTAATGAATCTAATTTACACCAAATATAATTCCTATTTCCCATAAATTTTGTTTTTCCATGTAAATTTAGTAAATTTACTTAATTCTTTTTTGTATTGCAAGAATATTATTTAAATAGATGTTGGCACTAAATTTGTGAGAGAATCTATGATCAAGACTATTTATAAGTTTTTTTTAACTCCGGACAATTCTTTAAATGAACCATCATTTGATTATAGTTAAAAAGAAAA
The DNA here is from genome assembly GCA_951394425.1 of Tipula unca. NCBI lineage: Eukaryota > Metazoa > Arthropoda > Insecta > Diptera > Tipulidae > Tipula > Tipula unca. The sequence goes on from OX596382.1 coordinate 95,302,687, forward strand.
CCTACCTACCATTCATATTTTAGGCACTATCACCGAGTTCCGCAATTATGACGGTATCATTAGACGGATATTTAGAACCTCAAAGATTATCGTTTGGTTCTCCGCCCGGTTCTGATTTATTACCACGAATTCCAAGTCTTGACGACACTTTTCCGGTTTTTTCACCTCCACCATTTAACGATGTAAGTTGAAATGTTATATAAATTAGAAACGTAGAAAAATGAAAAATGTCGTCAAAATAGTAAAGTGCTAAAATGCTTCCATGAAATATGTTCCCAACAATTTATTGCAGCAGATTCATAAAAGCCCAAAACAAGTGAAACAAAATTCGACAGATCAACAAGATTCTAACACCACAGAAAGTACGACACAATCAAATACATTGGTCCCATCGGTTTTAGAAGAGAATGGAATACAAACGAATAGCCTTCGTATACAGCGACATCGCAGGCAATCAAGTTTGAATGCTGTATCGTGGCCAGATCAGAATGTAACCGATGGAACTCAGAGGAGACGATATTCATCAACATTAAATCCAACATATGCATCTGCTGATGAACAATCACCAGTATATAGACCACGGATTCATCAACGGCAATCAAGCGTTAGTACTTCGATTCGAGACGGCCGAAGACGATCGAGTTACACAATTAATGCAAATGATGAGCCGTCTGCAAGTGTACGAACCGGATACCAAAGGCAATCTAGTTGGGGACCCGTTGGTGAAATGTATCATAGACAATCGATAATATCAACATCATCACGATCACCGAATTCGCATCATGAGTGTAAAATATTTTTACTTCAGTTAATTTTAAAAATTCTGCACATATTTTTTAAAATTTTGTACATACAATATATGTTTATGGCAACACCATTTCGTTATTGTTAAAATTATTAAATAGGCCAGTGTGAGGTGCGTGTGTGTAAATAAAAAAAAACTTATTTGCTTACTCTAGTGAACGTGAGTTGATCATAAAATGTATAGAGAGTTTTTATGGTCGTCCAACATTAAAATTATAATAGTTTTTTGAACGATATATTATTGTAAATAACAAGTGATTTAAATATAATTGACTGTAAATATCTACTATTTAATTGTATAATAATGAACATAAATAAATAAAATTATATATTACCGTCTCAGTGGTTTTATTATCTAATTATAATTCAGCTTCTTGCAAAATACACGCAATTTTATAAATTATAATTTATTTGCATTCTTTTACCACTATAACATGATTTAATTAAGTAGTTTTAGTCACTTAGATTTAAGGTTAATAAACAATTTTATTTAAAACATTTTTTTTTATTATTATCATTATATTAAAAATGTAGATGTATGTAGTTTAGATAAACAAAATAAGCAGAGTAGAAGAGGAGCATCGAGTAAAGCGGGTAAAGTTGTTTTTTTTGTACCAAAACAGCTGATAAACAATTAATATTTTTCGAAAAGCTTTTACCTAGTTAAATAATATGTTGTTTTATTTTTTTAAAAACAATAAAAGGTCGTGGAATTGTTATTTTTGTACAATAAGGAGCTATGGATGGGGTTAAAAGTGCCGCTTAGTAGAAAGTAGTAATAATTTGTCCTATTTATTAGTTAATTATGATTATTATTTTTAAAATTGGATTAAAACTATAATTTCATTATTCATTATGCAATTAATATTAAACCATTCATTTTAGACTTGAAACGTAGTTTTAAAGATTACAATCTAACACATATATTATGAACACACAACATGGAAAATAAGAAACATCAAAATTACAATTGCAAAACAAATATTTACAATCGTTACACTAATTATTTGTTTTATTTTTATATACACTATACAGTTACAGATTACATAAATATCAATTTGTAAATAACTCTAAAGCTACGTTTATCTATATAGATTAAAGTTCAATTATCAAATTTTTTAAACTAATAATAAATACTCGTATTTTACAAAACCAAACATAAATGGTTCAAATACATGAAAAACTATTGATATACTATTGCCTTACATTGTTTTACGTATTTACATTAAACTAACAGTTTTTTTAAATAATAAATTAAAATAAATAAATTTTAACACATAAGCGAATTCCCATTTTAAACTTAATTCCTTTATTTTTGGTCTCCAGCAATTCAAGAGTTTCCCTATTGCTATCATACTATGCAAACTAGACTATCACTTCGGTCAGTCACGTCGGATGATAGATTCCCACCTGAGGATATCCTCCGTCTACTCCTCTGGGATATTCTTCCTCTGCTGAGATAACTTAAATCGGTGTGTTCTCAATCTAGATCCGCAGGAAAACAGGGTTACTTGGAGCCAATTGTGAAGTTTTTCAGTATAAATTTATACATGTTAAATAGAGTAGATAGTGTGCATCCGACTCAGCCGAATATTTTCGCGGTGTTAACAAAATGTTGTCTCTTTTAACTCGAATCTAGCGTAATAATGAGTTGATAAACCTAAAATATAGAAAGGATAATTATTATTATAATTTGGAAATTGAGTCACTAATTAACTTTCTCTGTTTTTTGTAGTAAATGTAGGTTTGTGCCCAATATTACATACGTTTAGGTACATACTTGAATAAGATCAAAGAGTAAATCACCTCGCTCGTTTATCTCTGTACTTTCCAAAATTGTGTGATGTGTATTTGCAATTTTGCATCACTCACAGGATGACACTAATTTTTCGTTTTTTAAAATTCATTATTGCGCTTCCTAACTTACTAGTTGTAAAACTTCAGGTTATTTTTAGAGGGAATGCAGACCCGAATCTTACTTTCGTTTTGCGCAAATAGCAATTTATAATTAAGAGTCCTGACTCCAATTACCCGGTCACCGATGACCCAAGGTTCTGGATCAGAACAACATCTATTCCTTCAGTTTTCATTTTAAGCAGTAGACCAGTCGAGGGTGTGATAGAGGCTAATTTGTAGAAATTTAAGCACATTAAAGTATGCCTTCCTCCACCACGGTTATATCGGACTTATCACCTGATTACGAGTTCATTCGGACTGCACAGTTCCCCATTAACCTGGACATTTCCGAGTCGCCAGACCCTTCCCTGGAATGATCTGAGCGCTCACCGGGTCATCAACACTAGGTCGGTCACCGCAACGGATATCCACACCTGTTGCAGATGCCACTAACCTATCGGCTTTGCCCGGTTTATAGATCTTTATGACCCTTGCCATCCGGCGAGTCCCATTGACGATGTTAATAGCCGAGCTATATTCAACCTTTGGTTCCTCAAACTCAACTATTTTTTAGTTGGATTGCTTATTTGGAGCATTTTCAAGATTTCCCTGGATTCACTGTGTTTCGCTACGATCCAAATTCACGCTCTAGGTCTCCAGGCAATTTTCCCCTTAGTAACTAGCTCTAGTTTGGCTCCGGGCGAAACCTCGCTTAGGCTCCCTACTGCCTTCTTATAAAAGGTAACCGACCTTTGTTTGGAAGCGTTTCATATCTGAAGCGTTTCATATCTTTATCCGTCCTTTGTTCCAACGAAACGTAATTTAGTTTGATTAATATTGGTCAAGCTCTCTTTCTAGCCTGATAGTTAGACGCCTAAGGGCCAGGTTTGTTGGTGCTTTAGTTTCTTGGTTTTGAACAACCAGCATCGTTTGTGTTTATGTTCCGTGTCTTGTTTGCTCTTTGGAAATCGGGTTAAAGGCTGATGTTGTTGTTTCCTTCCATCTAGTTGTTTAGCGTCGTGTTTTTGCCTACTTCATCACATAGCATTATCTGCTAGTTGCCCGAGGGCTAACTTATTCCCTCAGGCAGCTTCACACCTTGACTTTCAATTTACCTACAAAGTTTTCAACAAGGTGTTCCATCCAGAAATGGAAAGGTTTAAAGGCTTTCAAAAAAATTTTCATGATCCTTGTGTTATTCAAATTTAAAACTCGATTGTTCAGTCGGTATTGAAATATGGGATTATCATATGGCATATGTTTTATGCTATGTTTTCTGATCGAAGAGAGTGTGCAAAAGAGCTTTTATCGTACGCCACTTCCTGCTTTCATACTTCCAATGTATCGGAATAAACGCAAACTAATAAATAAAGAGGTCTTTTTTATTCGTAGGATGGAAATAAGCGCAATTTTTTGAAAAAAGTTCAACAACCTAAAAAAAAATCAGAATTTTATCGATCGGTGATATTTACTTATTAATTTGTACTCCTTAACAAGTAACGCCTAGATCTACTCGAATGTCAGGTATCACATTTTGCATTGCTATTAATTGCATTCTTGTGAGTGATGATTTAAAATTTTAAAATCGTTATGTTTAAACTAAATCGAGTTTAATGTTGAGAAATATTACATAAACACACATATTATTTATTATAAATTAAATTTGATAATTGAAATTTACAAAAATTTTTTTTTAGGGAGTAGGTTATCATAATATCTGCAGTAAATTTGTCTTTAGTAGAAATTGTAGTCTCTTTATACAAATCTTTGAACTAATAAATCAATAATGTTCTAACATAAAATACTACATATTTTCTAACAAGAAGTCACGCTTTAAATTATATATTTCCAGATCAAAAAAATTCATATATACAAATAAATAATTATATATTTTTTTGTTGTACATACAATTTTTTTTTAATATACATACATACTCGTATGTAAATTATATATTAACATTAAACTAATTATATATTTTTTCATATTTTATTTAGCCATTAGATCGGGTGACTATTACATGTTTGAGGAGTTGGATAATAAAGTGGATCTTGATATACTAGGTGAAAAATCTGATGATGATGTTGTAGAGGATGCAACTACACAACGGCTCAAAAATAAATTAACTGTAGGACAGGTATTTTTATTATTCTACCAATTACTAACATTTCTTATATTAATTAATTATATACCTATATTGAATATTTTTAAATTATTTAATTTTTTTGCATTTATATTACACAAAAAGTTTGTTCACAAAACAACCACGCTGTTACGACTGATTTATGAAGACAGAAGCGTTTTATTTTATTTTTTAGTACGCTTACAAATTGGTTTTATCGAATATTTTCAGTCGTAGCTCCACACATAAACACACACACCACATACACAAAATATATACTTTTTTGGGCAAATGTATGGATAAATTTGTTACTGAAAATTTATACAATTCTTACATATTTTATTTTAGACATTTTGATCATCTTTGGTTTGAATGTGAACCGTAATTGGACTAAACATGTGTTGAAGAAAGAAAAAATTCTTTAAAAATCGGACTACATACAGTTAAAATTTTAAATATTCCATCATTTTGCCTAACGTAGTACACGAGAAAAAATGCCGCTTATTTTGCGAATTACATATACGAAACTGTGCGCTATTTGAGTGGTGCTGCTATTTAAAAGTGTTTAATCTTTTAAGTGTACTCAAACCAATTTGACGTGCTTCTCTTATTTGTTTTTATTTAACTGGTAGGGACTAGGTTCTGGCATGGGTATTGACTTTTGCCCATATTTAAGTCATATATATACCTACTATTAGGATTAACTATGTTCCGTATGAAAAGCAAATGTAAAATCACTGTTTTTGTAGCACACAAAACTAGACGCATTTCAAGCAAGTACAATAGATTTGATTACTAATTAATCCAGATGGATTTGCGACACTATTTAATTTTGAAGTAAAAAGCGCAGTACGTAACGCTTGCATTAACATCGAAGTTTAGTTAAATGATTTGTATGTAGTTTATTGTTATTATTATTACGTACTAGTATGTCTGCTAATCATGGATCAAATAACAAAATGGTTTAAATTATTATCTTCTAACATACTAACTTACTAAATTATGTTATTTTTATTTAAAATATATATTTTTTTTCAATTTTAATTTTGTTTATTATTTAAATTATTATTATTATTATTTATTTTTTTTTATCTTCTGCCTATTTAAAAAAAAATAAATCATATCGAAATCAAATCAGTTGATCGCTCTTAAAATGCAAGAAATGAATCAAGCAGACGCTAAGAAAGATAATATTGAAGTTAAGAAAAATCAAGAACTGAATCGACGTGCATCGTATCATCCAACTTCTAAAAAAATAGTTGATGCTCGAACGACAATATCTGAACCTATAATGCGTGATAGTGTGAGTTGCAATTCAAAATTGGAAATTACAAAATTTAATTTAAGTTATTTATATTATTTCATTTTACTTTTTTTATTTAGTAATTTAAAAAAAAATCATTATTTAAATTAGAATATCATAATTATTAGAGACAAAAAATTATCATCTTTGTTTGTATTCATCCATAACCATAAACCTAATTTGTTTTTTAGATTTAATTGTAACAATCACCTTCATTGCGCTTTAGTGAATTTTACTGAATGCAATTTTGAAATTTTGCACGTTCTTGTAGTAATTATTTATCATTTAGTTTTAAAAGCACCTCAAAACAAAATTAACCGCACAAGTTAATTTTGTTTTAATTTTATACAAACACAATTTTCAATTATAGTATTTAGTTAATAAATTAGTTATTAACATCCAAATTTAGAAAATAATCATACATAATATATATTTAGATAATGTCGTAACAGATATTAGCTAAATTTATATTATGTGTATAGTACATGTAATGTGAAATGTATAATAATCTATTTACTGATCGTTGCTCTTGCAAAATTATACATAATTTTTTTTACTGAGAACAGACAAATGCCGACTAGCTATTCATAAAATAGACAGGAACTAAATATAACAAATTTTATTGACCAAAATTATAAATGAATATTTTTGTGCTTGTGACACTACTCCAGCACTTTTAAAGCAAACTTATAACGTATTTTTATAATGATTCAGGTACTCTTGAGTTATACACAAAATAGATTATTATATATTCAAATCTTTTAAATCAAATCATTAATTTTTAAAATAAATCCTTTACCTTGGTTCTGTAAGGATCAATGTCAATTTTTCGTTGGTCCATGACCGTTGCCATTTTAAACCACCATCCCTTAACTGATAATCTCATTGTGTTGGTTCATTTCGAACCAAAAATGGCAAAAGCCAAGATTACTAGTTCATATTATACAAGTGTTTAAAATGGCTCAAATTCAGGATCAAATAAAATGTCATAGTCCCTTATAGAACCAAGGCACCGAATTAATCTTTAACTTTATATAATTTTTGTATAGCTACCGTCATCACCTGAGCACGGAGTAGACAGTGTAACTGGTAAATTTATATATTTTTACCACAATTTACAGTTTTTAATCGAATCATATATTTAAGTAGACGATCAACAACCATCGACTAGTCGAGGTTTACCAAGCGCTCCAAGAATGGAGCGGGAGGATTCAAAATCGACTATCGGGTCAATTGAGGACACTCCAATTGATAAAGAAGAAAGTAAATGATGGTAAACTATTTAAACGTATCGAACAAATTGAAAATGTTTTAAATTTTTAGAGCGAAGCCCATTAAAAGGATTACTATTTATTTGGACATTTATCGAAAGTATACTTGTGTCACTAACAATACGATTAAATCGAGTTTCGCGAAATTATCGATATGTTATGAAGGTCTTAAGTAAGGAGAAGAAAACACTTAAATCATCTGAAGGATTTGGAGTTGGACTAAAGATAAGTTCCGCATTAATATGGGGACAAGCACCAGCCAGGTAGATTATTTATATATTTTATTAGTTTTTGTTTTTAATGTAGATTTATAATACTATTTGATTAGTTGAAATTTAGAACTAGATTTTTATTATTGTAAATATTTTATTTATGTTTGATGTTTGTATAAATTTTGAAAAAAAAACACAAATATTAGCGAGCAAACTGCAACTGAACAAGTTGATACGGCTGCAACATCATCTATTAGTTCTGGTTCAATAACATTAGAGGTTGTAGATTCGCCGAAAAAAAGTTCAGGTGAAAATGATCGCACATCAAAGGATTTCTCTGATAAAGGGTAATATTTTAATTGTACATTTTACTCTTACAAGTTTTCTTCCATATTTCAGTAATCTGGACAGAGTGTGGATTATGATCTATTATATATTAAATTGTGTTAATTTGTAAATAAATGGCGTATAAATTATGCTTAATTAAATACAATCTATAATAAAATCAATTAACTAATATAATTTTACACTAATAACTTTAATTCATTTCAGATTTACAACCCAAGTTGTGCCTAAAATACCCGAAGACGAGTAAGTATACAACTATTTAAATTATTTATAGCTATACTCTAACAGTAGAATGGTGTTACTAACACTCTTATATAGTCTGGGATAATAATCTTGAACTATTTAAGTATTCATTAATTTTTCCCATAATATATACAGCGTAATATGTTTGACGTAATCGATCAATTATCTCTAGAAGTAAGAGAGGTGTATTTTATATTAGATTTTCTATGGACCTTTTAATGCAAGATACTGAACAAAGGGCCAACTTTTGAAATCAGGAGGTAATGTGACAAATCAAAAGAAATATGTTATTATCACCAGAACTCTATTAATTATGGTAAAAAAAAAGAAATAGAAACTTAGTTAAATTAATTTTATCATTACTCAACAGTAAGTCTTGATAATTGTAAAAGTACGGTCTTAGTTTTTCAGTAGTTTTATAAATTCGATAGTGGTTTTTAATTAAAACGTTATGCGCTATTTGATATAATATTTTGATTACTCAATGACAGTGTTATTTTAAACTTTGAAATCGTGATAATGATCCGATAAAGGGAAAAATCCGATTTCAGACACCTAAGTAATCAATAGACAATAGATACTATTTTAGGGGTTAGATAAATCAATTTATGCTTGTTCCAAATCTCGCAACTTTCATTCCTGTAAGAAGGTATAGTGTTGTTGTTCGACCTTTTTGGGAGTTAAAAAAACATCTTTGATTGGTTCAATTTTGACATCGGATGAAATCTAAACACAAAAATAATATTACAGTAATTCGATTATTTTGGTCCCTGTGATCAGAGGCACTCACATGTCTCGTAAATCTAAAATACACTAACATGTTTCGCAAAAATGCCATCATCTATTGCTCGTCGAAGGAGGCGAAACTGGATTTCTTCTTGGGCTGCAGGTAAAGAAGGCTGATATAGATTTCTAAGCAGTAATTAACCAATTGTGCAAACTTGGTTTGCGCATGATGTTGGCCAACGTGTTGTTCATATGTGTACACACGTCCACAGAAGTTAGCGTGTTGTTCATATGTGTACACACGTCCACAGAAGTTAGCCAGGCCCAAGATTAAAACCCATTTTACAATTACCCGAACACGATATAAGACTGGTAATTGTGAATTTTAATGCTAGAGCTGGTAGAAATGAGATCAACCTGTGTGAAAACATATGTAGGTCCGTACTCGCGACACGACACGGTGAGAGAATGATGTACTTTGAGATTGGTTGCGACCTTAGAATAACAAACACATTCTTCCCACATAAACAGATACATTTGGAAACATGGACTCATTCTCCCAAAATTTTCCAATTCCCAAATTGACCATGGGTTAATTTCTAAAAGGCGAGCTCGGATTGTGCAGGATGTAAAAACAAATAGCAATGGGCGTAGTTTACGTAATTTCTTTATATAAATTACCGTGTGCACCATACTTTCAACCCTGGTTCAACCCCCATTCGGCACCGAGATGGAAACCTCTATGTTAACTTCACCGCAGTACTCAACGTATGGAATGGACACTTTATCGACCTGCTTGATGTTTTCATGTGTCAGAAATTGTAGTTTTGCCACCTCAAATACAGACTTGCGGAGATTTGCGTTTCGAATCCATCCCACATGGAATTCACTAAACATAAATTAAAATGAAACCGCTCACCTGCAATAGACCACATTAATTCGGTGCTCTTGATGTTGGATGGAGAGGTTTTGTATAATTGTGGTTTTCACTTTATTCGATTAGTAAGGCGAATCGAAAATATGCCTGACGAATGGAAAGTGCCAGCGATATGCCCCATCATCAAGACCGCTTGACGTGTGAGAATTATTGAGCTATAGCTCTCCTTTGTACAACATACAAATTATATCCTACATTTTAGTACTTGCATTTTTGCAGTTAAGTCGGGTGCTCGGCAAGGAGATGCTCTGTTCCCGATACCCTTCAATCTCATGTTGGAACACATCTTTCGTAAAACTTAAACTCCTCACCTTAATATTTTATATGGGAAGTTCAATCAGGTGCTTAAGTTATTCTCTGGTGTTATTCATTTCAATCACGCATATGTCATCTGCATATGCACATGACATATGCGTGATTGAAATGAATAACACCAGAGTGCAGAAAATACTTGATGTTCTTGTAGAGTGTTCAGCTTCTATTCGACTCCAGATCAAGAAGTCTAAAACCAAATACATGATCTCTGATTATCGGCACATTGGCACACCGGATTTTAGTAATGGTCACTACACGGTTTTTTATCGGATTTTTTTTTAGTTTAATTCCAATATATGTATATCTTTCCCTCGGTCTTTGTGATAGCAATTTCGGAGCTACAATTCCTACACTTCCAAAAATGAAATGTTTCCAATGTGTAGGATTGGTTCCTGTTTTTATGTGAGTTATGTGATAGACCTGATTTTTATACTCGTATGATGAATCATCAATATTAATCCTATTCAGCTGAGCTTCAATCTGATGGCTAAATTACTAGTAATAATAGGTAATAATGTTCTTGATGATTAAATTCGTGATATCTTGTTTATTTGAAATTAACCTGAAAATATAAAGATATAGTTTGTCAAATTAAGTTTAAAATTAAATCATCCTTATAAAACTTAATGTACTATCCTTTAATAAATTCTATAGTGAATCATAAATTATGTAGAATAGAATATAAAAATATTCGTCAAATGAAATGAAATAACTTAATTTAATGAACTTTTTAATGATCAACAATAAATTGCCTCCCGCAATTTGAAACACACCTTGAAACACACAGCGATTTTTAGGAAGATGATCAATCGTCAGATCAAAGAATTCAATTCTAATATCTCCACTTATATACAATTTTACAATTTGAAATTTAAAGTTAATTAACCTGCCGTCCGATTCCTTAAAACTTAGATTAATAAATTAATTTTAGAAATTCGTTTTCTTGTTTAATTATTAACTAAGTAAAGATGAGAGAACTAACGTATATGTTATTAACCAGCTATCTTGTCAAATAATAGTTCCGGTGGCAGAGTACGTACATGTACCTCTTTCTTATTTCCTTAGATAATTGATGGATTACGATAAAAAAATCACATTATATACATATATATATATATATATATATATATATATATATATATATATATATATATATATATATATATATATATATATATATATATATATATATATATATATATATATATATATATATATATATATATATATATATATATATATATATATATATATATATATATATATATATATATATATATATATATATATATATATATATATATATATTATATATGTATATATATATATATATATATATATATATATATATATATATATATATATATATATATTTATATATATATATATATATATATATATATATATTTATATATATATATATATATATATATATATATATTTATATATATATATATATATATATATATATATATATATATATACATACATATATATATATATATATATATATATATATATATATATATATATATATATATATATATATATATATATATATATATATATATATATATATATATATGTATATATATATATATATATATATATACTATAGAAGTGGTCGTCGAACAAATTTCAAAAATCTGTGTCGGGAAGAAAAGTTTGGATTTTTATTCCATCCTCCTTGCTCTAGCACCCTCTTAAATTGTCAAAAAATGTAACTTTTTGCATTGTGATAAGGGATAGAAGTGGGGTTAACGCTTGTTACTCATCCATTTGGTAATTTTAATTTCCAACGATCTAAGGTTAATCCCGATTGGTAAAGAAATGGCCGATTTGATGATTTTTATATGATCTATACCATGATCTTTTTTATACCAGCAATACTTTTAAAGAAACTCAATTTATCTATTTTATTTTTATTTAATATACTTGTTCTTCCACTTAAAATTTTATCAGTAAATATCGAAACACGTAAAATTCATCGAATTTATAGTTAAAAAAAGTTAACTATTTTTGAATTTTAATTTTAACTTTATTGGACAAATAATTTTGAACGAAACATAGAATAAAAAATAATCAAAGTTGGGCGGAGAACTCCAGGACTCAATGCCACAAATGGTGCAAAGCCCGGACAAACACACATATGCTTACAAAACACCACCAGGAATCGAACCCGAGACTTGTTTTGGTCACCACCAGGAATCGAACCCGAGACTCTTACGTCTTAAATGGTTTCACAAATTGGCGTATTATTTCGGTAAAGAAATCTTTAACAACCCGTGAATCGGTTATGCATCACGCCAACATATAATCTAGGTTTATATAGCGCTCCAATTTAGCGCTTGTGTATGGTACGGCAAAGTAAAGACAATTTCTTTAAATTCAATGTACTGTAGTTTTGTGGAACAATTCACGTATGTACATTATTGCTCGTTGATTCGATTTATCTAAGAATTAAGTCGTACATTAAATTAAGTTAATCACATCATTGTAAAATGAAAAGTTTTAATCTATTGTTATTAGCTATTCGATGATTCCGAACGGTAGATTCGATACTAGGCTATTTTGGGAATATACTTTCGGTTATCACCGAACTCTGTTAATAATGGTTGATTGAATGTAGTTATCGATGAAAAAATTAACATTTCGACCATCAGAGTTTCCATGAAATTTTAAGGTATCAATTAGCCTGTTTACACGAGTATTCACTACATCATGCACCTCTCTCATTTTTAACACTTTGTGTATAAACGAGTCCGATGTTTTTAATGTGATTCTAAAAGTATTAAGTTTCATGTTATACGACATGAAAATAATTTTACACATACTTACATATAAGTAACAACACTGGTACCAGTAAGTATGATCCCACTTTCCCAAAAAATCCGTCCGCCAAAATATAGTGCCCTTAAAAAGATAGATTCAGTTTTCTAATGGTGCTTTTGGTCGTTTCCCGTAGAGAAAAAGTCATATCTTTTCATCATCATCCTTAGAGCGTTGAAAGTGTTTTTTTTTAAATTACATTTGGTACAAACCTAACTTCTTCCCGTTCACATTATATCAAGCTGATCACAGTTTTTTTTAAATGTTCGGAGAGCGTCGTATATAATGATATAAAAAATAATATTACAGAAGTTTATTCAACTATGTACTCACTTTTTGAATGGTTTTTAAAATTGCTTAAATAGCCTCATTACGATTAGACCTAAATTATATATATATATATATATATATATATATATATATATATATATATATATATATATATATATATATATATATATATATATATATATATATATATATATATATATATCCGTGTGTTGAGAAATCAGTTAACTTCCATTAGCAACAACATTATTTTTGGGAGATCGTATTTAAAACAAAATATTTATTGATTACTGATTAGTATTCTCAATTTAAGAAGATGGCAGAAAAGATGACACATAATTATATATTACATAAAAATTATTTTATTATGCTGTAATTTTACAACTACGTTAGATATCCGGTTTTGGTGTATCGGAATTTCATTCATATAATGTTAATATCTGCAGATAGTTAATTTTATTAACAAACAAGGGACGATTTTTTAATTTTAATTAAAGTTAACTAGTTTTAACAAATAGATTTTTTTTTGCATTAATTAAATAGTTTCTATGAAAATCAAGAATAGAACTACTGATACAAATTTAGAAAAATAATTATAAAGCCGATCACATACTCGTAGAATGTTATTATTGAATTGATAACTGTAGTTAAAAATGTTACACTACAATCATTTAGGCGTTTTTTAAAAATAATTGTGTATCTTAAAATATGTATGGGCTTATTTTCATCAAAATTCAAAATCGTCAAAAATTCAGTTAACTAGTTTCTCAACATAAAAACACATTATATGTATATATATATATATATATATATATATATATATATATATATATATATATATATATGTATATATATATATATATATATATATATATATATATATATATGTATATATATATATATATATATATATATATATATATATATATATATATATATATATATATATATATATATATATATATATATATATATGTGTATATATATATATATATATATATATATATATATATATATATATATATATATATATATATATATACATATATGCTGAAAAATTCCTCAACTCACAAATTCACAAATTCACTGTATGGGACCGGAAGTCATATCAAAATTTTATGTTTTTTCTTTTTTTATTAGTTAGTACTTGATTAAAAGATTGTTGTTGCGCATGCATGATACAGGGTATCAACAATTTGAAAAATGCGCGGACATGGTAATGTATTGGTGACTGTTAAATAAAAAGTAGTTACCGGATGATAATAATAGGTAACTCATTTTTTAGGTAAAAGTGTGCCAATTAAGTCAAAATTATAAAAATCATATCATATTTAAATCCTTTGTCCTTAAAATGCCCGCCAACATTTTGTTTTTCAATTTTCTAAAAATGTAATATTTTTTTTACATATAGCAATAAACCAAAATACGGATTTTTTTTGTTTTCTTGCAAAATTGGTTTAAGTACGATTGGGTACCTTTGTTATATGTTAAAATCGCCTTTGAATATGTTTCAAACATTATTTTCTTCATTTCTGACTTTAAACATATAAAGTTCACGGACCGACAGATGTGAGTCACTGGTTTAGGTATGTATGTATGATTCATTTTGCTAATTTTAAGTTTTAAATTTAGCAATGGAGAGATTTCGAAAATGTTGCAAACATTTTCGTAATCCAATGTGTTGGATAAAGCTGCGGGAGGTTAGTGATTATGTTAAGGATCGTTTACCGCAATCGATTAAGGAAAACGGTAATTTATATATTTGTTCAACGTGCGAATTAAATATTAACTTCAATCGCCGAAAAGTTCAAACAGACATCACCAATGTCGAATCCATCTACATCGCCTGTTACGCCGGAAACTAGTAGTAGTGGTAGTGAAGAGCGTCATTTGATTGATACGCCTGTTTTAGAACAAATTAATAAGATATGCCAATATATCCGGGGAAATTAGAAACCAGAGAAAAACATCAGCATCAAAAATTTATTGATTTAAAATCGTTTTTACCATCATCCTCAACATTTTTGGTTACTGGAATCGAGCCTTTAGATCAGCCAATGACAGACCAAAGGAAGGCTGCTCTATACGATGAATTCATGGAACAAATGAAAATCAAATTGAAGCAATTGAACAAAGACAAAGTGATAAGATCCTGCCTGACCTATCTTCCGAAATCCTTAAAAATACAACAAATCCAAAACGAGTTCTACGCTACACAACACATGGTCCGAACATCAAAAAATCTTCAGAAAATGGTCCATTGAGCCTTCCAGAACCTAAAGCCGGAAAACGTATAAGTGATGAACTTAAGCACTTGATAATCAGTACTTGATTATTATAACGATGATGATGTCAGTCGGATAATGTCCGGTAAAAACGTTGCATAACTATTGAAAAAGTCAAAGTACAGAGACGACTAATGATGTGGGTACTTTGAAGGAATGTAATGAGGAATACAAGATGCTGCACCAAGACGACGAATAAAAAAAATGTTGTTTCTAAATTTTCACTTCTACGTCCTAAAAATTGTGTACAACCTGGAAGTAGTGGAACACATACAGTTTGTGTTTGTACAATTCATTAAAATGTCTAACTAGTTATTCATGGAATGAAGATGGAAGCTATAACCAATGGAAAGATGTCGCACTACACAGATACTTTCAAATTTATATTATGTTGTAATTGTACATCGACCTGCTATCTTCTAGAATGCGACAATTGTCCAGGATTGGAGCAGTTTCGAGAATATTTGGAAAAATCATATCTTGAAAGTGACTACGAGAATGCTAAGATATGATTTAATCAGTGGGTTTCGACCGATCGATGCACCTTGGAAAGTTACTCAAAATCGCTAGATGAATTTCTGGATTATTTCATACTAGACTGAAAAATCTGATACCACATTATTATATTTCACTTCAACCATCCAGTAACAAAAGAAATTTGAGTTGAAGGATATAGATATACTGGGTTCATGTGATTTTGCTGAACTATTCATTTATTATGCATAATGCTGCACCAGGTTTTCATTGGAATAATAAACAAGCAACAATTTACCAGTTTGTAATTTATAAAAAAGTAGAACAAGAACTACCCCACTACAGCCTTATTATTATATCTGATTGCCTTCATCACGACGCTATTGCTTATTCATCAAGAAGGGCAAATTTTCTAGTTTATCCAAAATTTATTATGTTACTGATGGTGCAGTAACACATTATAAATACAAATTTTTTTTTATGAAAGTCATGAAACACAGAGATGATTTTGGTATCGATTGTGAATGGCATTTCCGCGCAACAGCTCATGGTAAGAGACCGTGTGATGGAGTAGGGGGCATCATCAAAATAATGGCATCCAGAGCCAGTCTCACGATTGCATATGAAGGTGTAATAACCAAAGCTCTAGAATTATTCACATGGGCTAAAAGTTTAAATACCGACATGGAGTTTGAATTTTGTTCAGAAGAAGAATTTAAATCAAAACAAAAGGTTGCCAAAAGATTTGAACATTGAGGAGGGCTCCTTAAAATGTAAAATATAGTAATACACAATAAGTCTTTGTCTCATATTTTGTTTAATTTCAAATAAAATATTTTTTACTAATTTTATTTGGTGTTTTAAATTTAACTATAAAATTATTTTATAGTTAAATTTAAAACACATTTATATTTATTAAATTATAACTATTTGTTTATAAAACAAAAAAAAATTTATATTTTTATAAAATTGAAAAACAAAATTTTGGCAGGAATTTAAAGATGATATGATTTTTATAATTTTGCCTTAATTGGCACACCTTTACATAAAAAATATACCCTCTATCATTATTATCCGGTAGTTACTTTTTATTTAATAGTAATAAATACATTACCATGTCCGTGCATTTTCTAAATATTTGACACCCTGTATCTTGCGCAACAACAACAAAAATCATCTTCCATAAAAATTTTCTTTAGTCAAGAACTAAACAATAATAAAAGCAAAATCACTTAATTAAAATATGACTTCTACAAATTTGTGAATTGACGTACTTTTTTCACTATATATATGTATATATATATATATATATATATATATATATATATATATATATATATATATATATATATATATGTATATATATATATATATATATATATATATATATATATATATATATATATATATATATATATATATATATATATATATATATATATATATATATATATATATATATATATATATATATATATATATATATATATTTATATATATATATATATCCTTTATATTATGATTTATATATGTATATATGTTTACATATATATATTTATTTTATATAGAAATTATTATAAACTAGAAATGCTTTTAATGCTACAGGCGCAGAACTAGCATGGTGCCTGAGATCAGAATCTTAGCACCATCATTGGAACGTGGTTTGGATGATACATCTCTTTATAAAAAGAATGCATATGATATATTCCTGGACAGGTACGAAAGTACACATATGTCCAAAAAACAAATAACAAATTGCTTTCTAATGCTTTGTAGTTAAGCAAAATATATTGGCAACATTTTTCTCCAATTTATTATCTAGTGCACAAACAATTCACATTATATTTTAGTTAAATTTTATTTTGCAAAAATTACATTAAACAAATATTAAGGCAAACAAATTTTTAAATATTTTAAATTTAAAATAAAAGAATTTTTACGTAACAATTAAACTCATACTACCGTCAAATTACTGTCAAATTATTTGTAAATAAGCTTTGGGTTAATCTTGAAATGGTAGGCCTGAAACATTTCATACTACTTCAGTTATCGGCATTTTGTTTTTAGTCGCAGGAAGAGGAGACAAACCAAGACTGCCAGCGCTGTAAAGTTTCATTCACAGCATTGTTTTGGAAGTTGTTTTCGGTGTTGTTTTCTACTTATCGTGATACAACAACTAAATGTATTTCCTTGATAATCGATCGTTTTGTTTTTTTAAGTGACAAGTCAAAGCGTCAATTTTTAAAATTTCCCGAACTGGTTTGTGAGAATTTTGTGAAGTGAAAAATTAATAATGGACAACTATAATAATACTGCAATATTGGCCAGCATTGCAACAGCTGCTATTCTTTTGCAAAACCAGCATAGTCAAAGATTCCTTGCCGACTGCAATTTCGGCCTCAATTTGTGTTAAATCTTCTTCAAATGAATCATTTAAATATACAATTTGTAAATAACTCCACAACACCACATCGAAAACAACCAAAATTACTACCGCCGACTAATTTTGGTTTTCGTCGTTGTTTTCAACGCTTTAACCACTATATTTTATTATAAAATTGGTAGACAACTTGGATTTAAAAAAAAAAAGATAAATTTTTATATGGGAATGGTTGATTATTTACTAATATCGTGAAGAAAACAATAACAAAAAATTACAATTTGAAAACAACCCTGTGAATGAAGACTAACGGTTTTTAAAATCGCATCTTCTTTATTTTTTTATTTTTATTTTTTTTTAACAGTTTTAAAGGCCATTACTGGCCCCTTACTGAATCAGCAATTTGGCTCCAACGGTCCCCATCCCGAGCATGGTCTTCATACTGTCTAAGACAATCCGAAGAGGCCCAGTCGCTCTCCACACCGAGGAGCCATCGTCGCCTGCAGCGGCCTCTGCGCCTACCATATGATGGCTCTCCTTTCAGAGATCGCTTTATTATCATACTAAAATCTGTTGTACCGATTTTATTTTCAATGAAACCTGAAAATTAGACCAGTAGGCTAGCAGCCAGTTTATATGTTGTACAAATGAGGACTATCTCGCTATAGTAGTTCAAATTATGAATTTATTTAGATTTGGCTAGAAAATTTGAATTAGCTGAAGCATGGTTTTCATTGTGACTATGGCGAAAAAAATAGGCAAACTAAAACGAGTAAGCGAATATTCTCTTTCGTGCGGTAGAGATTGGGATGTCTAATTTTCAATATTTCAATTCAGCACTCTGAAAATTGGGCACCTAATCCGAAAACAAGATAACACTACTAGTTAGTAGTATCGAAATGGACCTTCAGGTTTTTTTTATTTTGAACGGTGACAGTTTCGGTGATAGTTACACTGTTATGACTCGTTTGACTAGATATATGTAGTTGAGAGTCCGCTTTAGACAGTTATGAAACTATCGTGCCTTCTTTTGACGTGTTAATACAAATCTGACAGTATGTGAGTGTGGTTGTTTGCTCGTCTCATGTTCAACACGACGTGTCCATAGAAATAATTATCAGAAATATTGTATGTTCATTAGCACAGTGTCGGTCAATCACAACCGTGTAGACAATTAGACATACTTTCAAGACACTACTATCGAGGCGACTGTCAGCTTAACTTCTATAATATTAGTTCTTGTTTGGAATTTAACTAAATTGTTATTATAAGTCATCAACAATTTGTAATATATTTACCTAATTTGATTTATTTTAATTTATTTTTTGGAAATTTTTTTAAAATTTATTTGCTTTAAAATAAAATTTGCATTAGCTATTACAGAGTAGAATGAATAGTTGGTTGCACATAAAACACACAAATAATATTTAATATCAAAGAAAACTTTAAATTTTATGTTATTATACTTTTAGTGAAGAGAAAATTAAAGATTCTGAGGATTTTTCAAGAAAGGAGCATTCGGTCTTTGTTGAGCTGATTGCCTCAATTTGGTTTGCACTTTTATCGCATACCGATTTTTTGTGTTACATAATGGTGCTTTTAAATCAGGTGAATAAATTCAAAATTTAATTTTTATCTCAAACAATTATAGATGAAATGAGTTTTAGATAAAAAGTTTGGGAATCCAGTACAAATACATTTTTATAATTTTATAAATTTCAATAGGTTCAATCTGCAAGTATATTATCGTTACCGCTACCACTTATGGTATTCTTCTGGGGAACTCTTACCGTACCGCGTCCTTCAAAAACATTTTGGATAACACTTATTGCGTATACTCAGACAGTAGTGCTGTTAAAATGTGTTTCTCAATTTGAAATACTTTGGTGGAACGAGATTCCAATTCCAGAAAATCAACCGCTAGCACCCGCCCGCATATTTGGAATTGAAAAGAAAAGCGGTTATGCAACATATGACTTGGCTCTTTTGCTGGTAGTATTCTTTCATCGATTTATGCTTAAGTCAATGGGTCTTTGGAAATCCGAATTACGAGATGAAATGTTAAATGATGGAGTATATAAAATAAAGAGTAAAACCGATGATAACAAGAATGGAGATGTTGTAGAATTGGCAGATAAGTAAGTAATTTAACCGTTTCTAAATTATACTTTTAAGCCCATAATAATTTTGTTTTTTAAAAGTACTGAAGATATTATTCAAAGATTAATTGATAGAGGAATGAGTGTGCATGAAGCATTAAGAACATATAGAGAATATATTAAAATTATAAGAAAAGATAGAAGATTAATCACACTACAGGAATTAATATTTGTTTTAAATTTAGGGCTCCCAGGTGTTGTAGTACATGGTTCTTTTAAGCAAATAATAGATAATGGGTAATTTTTCAATAATTCATATTTTATTTATTTCTCTTATAATATCCAAAATCTGCAACACATTGGAATGCCCAACAATTATTTAGTATACACACACACATAAATATTTTTTAACAATTCAATAATTTATTTTTTGGATGCTGCTAAATAGACGTGTAGTAAACGTTGTCCATAGTAACAACAAAGAAATTCAATTGACCAGGGAGGATTCAGATGATCAAATAGATTTTATCAATGAAAAAGGTGACGGTGATAAGGTACAAGTATCAAATTTAATTGAAGATACCAGTAACTATTTTCCGGGAATCGTAAAATTAGCGTAAGTACACTACAAAATATGTTTGACAGTAACATACGTGTAACAAAAATAAATAATTGTATTTTAGATCGAACAAATATACGTCTTCCGTACGACAATTTTTCGTAACTTTACTAGGGCCAGCATCTCGAGCTACGCGTGACGTTTACGTTTATCTGATTTTATGTGATTTCATAAATTTCTTAGTTTTACTATTTGGATTTACTTCATTTGGTTCATCGCAGGGTGACGATGGTGTTACTTCATATTTGGCGGAAAATAAAATTCCAGTTGCATTTTTGGTCATGTTGATTCTTCAATTTGTGCTAATTGTTATCGATCGCGCATTATATCTTCGCAAACAAATGTTTGGAAAAATAATATTCCAATACATTTTAATTGTTGCAATTCACATTTGGATGTTCTTTGTATTGCCGGGTGTTACCGAAAGAAGTTTCAATATGAGATTGGCGCCTGTTATTTGGTACTTAATTAAATGTATATATCTGCTATTCTCGGCATACCAAATTAGATGTGGATATCCAAAACGTAGCATTGGTAACTTCTTAACGAAAGGCTATGGGGTCATTAATCTTTTCTCACATAAAGTGTAAGAGATTTTTAAATATATTTACAGATATATTTACATTTAATTTTATTAACTAAATCTTAACATGTATTATAGATTCCTCTTAATTCCATTCTTATTTGAATTGAGGACGCTTATGGATTGGATCTGGACAGATACTACGATGACATTATTTGATTGGTTGAAAATGGAAGATATTTTTGTCTCAATATATCAAATAAAATGTGCACGCCAATTGGAAACTGATTTCCCAAAACCTCGCGGACTAAAAACACCAACACTTGTAAAATATATGATGGGCGGTGGCCTTTTATTTGTATTGATTGCAATTATATGGTTTCCATTAGCGTTATTTGCTTTTGGTAGCACAGTCGGCGAATCTAATCCACCATATGATGTAACAGTGTCTTTGCGGATTGGACCATATGAGCCTGTATATACAATGAGCGCTCAGGATAGTAATATTATTCCATTTAATGAAGCGCTATATAACACATTGGTGAAACAATTCTCACGTGATCGAGTAGCATTAACGTTTCTATCAAATTATGATCCTCCTGATATCACAGCTATTATTTTATCAGCCAATTCAACGGCTCTTTGGAATATATCACCGCCCGATAAAACTCGTTTACGAGAAGATGCCGATTCCAGTAAGTTTTATATAACTTTATTTAACAATTTAAATTTACTATTTTGGTTGATTTTTTAATTATTTACAGACCACACATTGACAGTGAGGTTTAAATATTCGGTGTCACGAAATATAAATTCTGAAAAAGAAAATTTAGATACTGTAACAGATGAGCGTAAATTTGAACTCGCAATGGGGGATCCGAGACGAGAAATTTTAAGCAATATGATTACTGGAACTCCAAACGATGCTCTATTGTCAATGCCACAAATGTATCCAAAATTTTTGAAGGTTAAAAATCAAGGTGTGTTGAGACCAACTGCCAGACTGCTTGGTCCCGATCAATATGAAGATGATGACAATGCTTTTAGAACTATATCACTTAAACTGTTTAATTCGAATATAAATGATACACAAAGTCAAATGTGGTGGGAAGTGACTGAAATATGTAACGATACAGTATTTACAAACATCTTACAAAATTTACCGTATGATGATTGTAAGGATTCTATTGTGATGTATCTATTCAATGATAAAATATTTCCATCTCAGTTATCAAGTTTAGCAGCTAATGGTATTGTTGGATTATATATTTCTCTGTTCATAGTGGTATCGCGAGTCATCCGAGGTTTCTTCTCCTTAATGTACACTAAAATTATGTTCGACGATCTTCCGTACGTTGACCGTGTTTTACAGCTTTGTCTCGATATATATCTTGTTCGGGAAGCTCTTGAGTTCCCACTTGAAGAGGATTTGTTTGCAAAATTAATATTCCTCTATCGGTCGCCGGAGACTATGATAAAATGGACTCGACCTAAGGAAGAAGGTGACGATGATGATGGTGATGATGATGGAATGCCTCCACCGCCACAAGATCCCCAATTAAATGATACCGATTATACAGTCCGACAACGTAAACCAATGGAGGAAAAAACACAATAAGCTCTCAATAGTTTTCGAATATAGATTATTAATTGATAATTACTTAAAATTATCATATCAGGGATCTGATGCCTTTTCATTAAAACACGCCTAGAATAAAGAAGAATGTTTTTTTTTATATAAAAGGATGAAACTCACGTCCTACTACTTTATTTTAATATAGGCATACATATATACATATTATAATCATCTTATTAATGCAAACATCTCTTTTTTATTAATTATATTATTTTGCTTCTTCGATTGTTATTGTCTATCGAAGCTATATTTAAAATTGTAATAAGTTTAACGAATCATAAATCAGTTTTTAAGCTTTTGACATTATTTTTGTAATAAACAAATAAGGCGCTTTGTTTGTTAATTTATATTTAAATATTAATTGTATTTATATTTCTATTAATATAATTTCAAAAAATTGTAAGCTTTCTCACACGGTTACCTTGTAACAGAATTAGAGCACTTTACGAAAGGGTCTAAAAAATATTATAAAAAATAGAAATAAGTTTATATTTTTGTTAAAATAAAATATATAATGAATAAAATTGATAATTAATTTAAATATGATAAGCTATTTTTAACCATCATGGTTAAATTTCACAACAACATAAAAAGAAGTCTTAATTGTTGATCGTTCGGCGTGGCCACTAGTTTTATTAACTAGTTCATATACGACACTAGCCAGCATCCCTATTCCTCATAAATATGGAACAAAATTCAAATTAAAATAACTACAATTTGAGAGAGCCCTAATTTCAGATAGTTTCATATTTATCTGAGCTTTGAAATTCACAAATGACACCGTTTTAAAATTGTTTGTATGTTAGTGCAGCTCGCACTGTAGGGACTTTTAGCTACTATTTCTTTCATCGGTCCATTGAACCCCATTAATCACAACACCTTTTTTACATTTGCATCTTGGTAAGGCTGCAAGATATTTACGAGAATAAAAAACAATGTTTCTAGTATATTTTGTATTCAGAAAAGGATAGGGAAGAATAGTTTCGAATAACTAAATGATTAAAAATACTTAAACATTTACAAACATTTAGAGCCTTGCAGAACCACGATGAGGTCTGGGTACTGAAGATTTTTGGAGATTAGGTACTAGAAACTACTTAAAATTTTAACGAAATTCAGAAAACTGGGTTTCCAATAATCGTATTATATAAAAAATGGAATTTCGATGTGCGAAGGGTAATCAAAAGTTGAAATGGAATCAATAAGCTTCTTTTTTTCTGTTCCGATCTCGTGGATTGTCAACTCTATTTAGGACTAGGAAATGGAAGTTGCTTCAAATAACAATTTTTTTTGGAATTTCTAAACTTTCTGAATGTGCGAAAATTTTCTGGACTTTGTGGCCCGGCAGTTGCGAGGAGATTTATTAGGTTTCAAACACGTTCATCGGGTTAAAAATCGGGTATAACAATTCTAAATGGTTCTTATGAGATGTTTGCTCCTTTTTATATGTACTATCGCTTTCAAAAATTGGTAATACACGGATTTAAGACGATAGGAAGGAATTGCAGGTTTCGATGTATCCAACTCATAGTTTCACGTGATCTGCGAGTTGCGGAATTATCCTGCATAAAGTTAATTGAAAATTCCTCCGGACAAACAGTAGTGACTGACGGTATCATTATTTCATTTAGAATTTCCAAATATTCCCGACTGTTCATGTGTTGTGAAATTTCACATAACTCACCGATACTTGGCCGCTTATTCTTGCCTTTTGGATATATTTTTCATTATATCTCATATTATTTGGGTGATACATGTGCAGCGTAGCATGACGATCGGACCTAAAAACTTTTTCGTCCGTGAAAATAACTTTTTCCCGGTTCGTGTTTAAATTATCTTCTGCAAAAGCTATCCCTACTGCTCGATTTGCGTTGGTTAAGATTTGTTTTTGAGCTAAAATTCTATGATGCTTTCCAGCGTCTTTTAATGTTCGCGAAATAGTTATTGCAGAGACTTTATATGTCGGCGCACTTGCAGCTGCAGTCATAAATGGATTCAGAGTAAACTCCTCTACAATATTTTCTCGTTGAACTTCATTTAATAATTCTGGTCTACCGTCCTGAGGCAACCGATCAATGGTTCTTGTTTCTGAAAACCTCTTTATCCATTTCATTACAGTAGTTTTCTAACGAAAAAAATATATAATTTACCATTTTACGAGACAAGTTTATGCTACTTATTATTATTATTATTAAAGTTGGCTGGAACCTAAGCAGGTTCCGCACTCAATGCCACTCTGGGCCCATGGTGCAAATCTCAATCTTATGCTACTTACTTAAAAGCTAAGCTTTCGTGAAATGTATCCGATGGATTTATTTTCTTTATGTAGGGAAATTATAGCCCATTTTTCTGCAACATTCAGTTGCTTGTGTATTGAATCGCGTTCCATTCTGTACAGTTAGATTGCAGAACCGAATAAATGACCTAAATCTTTTTTTCTGTATGCATTGTTGCGAATGTCAGATATCAGATCACCCTATTTTTTATCATATTTATATTTACAAATGTTTATTTAAAAAATGCGATTGTTGCTGCCATCAAAATCGTGAAAACTAAGTAGTTTTATGTTTTAGTGTACAACCAATTTTTGAAGGCGATACTACAAATATTGTGACTCATTTTCTATCTGTAGTTGTTTGAATATTTCTCCAGTTTTTCAGTTAGAAAATTTAGAAGATTCCATTCAAGAATACTATATGTTATAGAAATTTGTTTTGTTTCATATTTTTCGAAAGTAATGTATAGTTTTTTTAATTAGACTAGTTTAGTTTTCAAATGATTTAAAAAATAACAGAAAAGGACATTATTTTTGGAAAAAAATATATTGCTCCAAAGATGTTAAAAAAGGAGTAAAATAGATCGGGAAATTAGAAAATGAAAAAAGAGAACATGTTCTCTTTTAAAGAGACCTTTTGGTTGCTCTAATATATGTTTATATGCTTTCATTAGACATAAAATTCTTTTAATTTGTTCGGAATAAAACCACTCTATTGTTATACAAAATAGAGTTCTGCTGCCCTAGTTCACTTTAATTAGGACACGATTCTGAATTGAAACGCAAATTACTGTACTAATGAACTTCTATTGAATATAAGCTTTATGAATAGATAAAATTGAATGTTTAGTTTTGAGAAGATTGAAAACCGAACTAAAATTCGTAAAAACTAGCAAAATCTTGGAAAATTTTGTAAATAAATAAATAATAATATCCGTTAGATAGAATATTATAATAATACTCCTAACAGAGTAGAACCATTCCAACTCTAGCTGAAAAATCCTATGAATAGACCTTTGTGTTTAGAATAGAAACAAAATTGAAATTAGTACAAAAGTATCAGTAAATTACAAAAGTAATATAATAATTATCTTCAAATATGGAAGAAAAGTGACAAACAAGTAACAACGAGTTGTTTTGCATCATCATTGTGGAGTGCTACAATGCTCGTATGACGTTAGATGGGGTTTCTTTGCAGGTTAAGGTTCTATTCCATGGACTGGGCTACTGATTTACTGGAAAAATGAAAGTAGAAAAGTAATCGAAAATTCTAAGGATGAAAAGGATATATTTTTGGTTATTTGAACATTATTATTAATTCTATAGCAATGCTACAACAACACTAAAATTAAAAAAAAATCAACAAAAGTCTACCCTATTAACCCTGAGTGGGAGGTTCAAATATTTGGGTTCTCTTATCACTCACGATAACAGTGTGGGGATATTAAAGTACGGCTGGCAGCTGGCAGTCGTGCCTTGTATCCTCTAAGGACCCTGCTAAAATCTAAAGTGCCGTGAAGCTGAAGCTTTACAAAGCGTTGATCAGGCTCGTTGTTATGTTGAGATGTGAAAGTTGGGCGCTGACGGATGAGCACGAGAGATGGCTCTTTACATTTCAGAGAAGAATTATGCGTGTGATTTACGGCCCAAAACGCGAAGTAGATGGTACATACCGAGCCCTGTACAATATCGAGATCAGAGATCTGATGTAGATCCCCGATATTGTACATGAATTAAGATCGCAGCGAGTACGATGGCTCGGTCACGTTCTGCGTGCTGATTCGGAACGAATGGTGCAACGACCTCTGAAAGGAGAGCCACCATATGGTAGGCGCAGAGGTCGTTGCAGGCGACGATGCCTCCACGATGTAGAGAACGACTTGGCCTCTTCAGATTGTCTTAGACAGTATGAAGACCATGCTCAGGATCGAAACCGCTGGAGCCAAATAGTTGACTCAGTAAGTGGCCAGTTAAAAAATGATTATTATTATTATCCTATTCACTCTAATAGAAATTTAGATTACTTTTCTCCTTGCAGTAAATCATCAGTAACCCAGTCCATGGAACAGCACCTTTATTCTGAAATGTGTTTGAAATTTGAAAACTGTACCCAAAACATAATCAGCTGGACTAAAAATCGATGAAGACAAAATAAAAATATACAATCAGCTAAAATTACTAACCCTAAATAAATAAATATTTAGGTATATTTAAATATATGAACTTTAAAATACTTGCAATGGTTTGTTTGAAATCGAATTTAAGTTTTGAAAAATGTTAATTGTGCTTCAAAGAACCGAAAAATCTGCGAAGCAGTATTTTATAGATACGAAGAAGTTAAAACTGCAGCTTTCGATTGCTTAATTCACCAATTATATCATGAACAAACACTTCAATTAAAATTGTTATAATGGGAAATCCTTTATAACGAGAATATAGGCAAATGATATTCTCGTTATAAAGGATTTCCCATTATAACAATTTTAATTGAAGTGTTTGTTCATGATATAATTTATTATTACAACTATGGATGGTAGTCATATTTAATGGAATGGATTTATTCAACAAGTCAAAGCCAAATAAGGTGATGTGATGACGGTTGATTAAAGCATTATATTCGTAAATGAGCTAAATAAGCAGGGATAGAAATAATCAGCCTGTCTTCATGTATCAAAATTTGTTCAGATAAAGCACATAAACTATCGAACATAGTTTAATCTTTGAGATGGTTTAGCTTTTTTTAAACTATTTTTATCATAATAGATTATTAATAAACTGTGGATATGGTAAATAAACATCATATTTCTTATTAATTGAAAATACTATTGTAAACCTTAACTCTTCTATTATAGGTAATACAAAAAATTCTGCAATATCATTCCGAGTTTTGAGCAGTTTCGGATTTAGTATCTGATAACTTATTTCGAAAACAAAATGATGTTGAAGCGGAGCACAGTCGTTTGAAGGTGTTTGTTGGTAAGGCTCACATAGGTCTGTACCAATTAATAAAAGTTTTAGCATGTATCGCGTAATTGTAAATGGTAGAATCCAGCAATTATAAATGGGACTAGAGGCCCAAATTCACACAGAATATACTTTGAAAGAAAAACGAATTTAAAGCAGCAACATTTACCCCTTTGACCATCTCTTCATCTGCCAATTATTGAGTTCTGCTAACGTTTATAACGTTATACCCTTATCGTGATCGCCGTCGATTTTGCCATCAATTACATATTAGGACCAATATTGTCGAGTAGCTTGATGTACCTCAAGCAACTGAAGTCAAAATCTGATGATATTATCAACAATTCGATTTAACACCAAATGCTAAAGTGGCCCGTCAATTTCACAACAATCAAAGCAGGGGTCTTGAAGGAAGTCGCTGTTCTCATCCAGAATGATTGGCCTGAAAAAAAAATCGAAGATTATATGGCGTTTTTAATGGTGGGATATGAGAATTGTATAACTAACTCGCAGAAAACGTATGCTGCTAGCTGTGGCGATGTAAAATGGAACTAGACGGAAAATTCAAAGGTCAGCAGAAAAAGATAACTATCGTTAGTGACAATACGATTGAAAGAAGAGAACGTCGAGTAAAACTTTGCGAAAATTTCTATGCCATTTATTTCTGTTCTTCGCAACAATAATTTCGAATGAAGTCACTCAATACAAATAATTTAGGAAGGAAACACAGCGCCAGTTTCCCGAGGTATTAAACTTCTTGAACAAGAATGATATAATCAATAAACTTTGAATTTTAATTTTTTTCCTATTTTCAATCTATCAGAAACCACATGCATTACATAACATGATATTCAGTGTTACAATTTTAATCCTATAATAATGCTGATAATTTGATTTTTGTAAGTTTTCTCATTTTATAATACCCCAACCGCAACCCTCTTCAGGATATATATATATATATATATATATATATATATATATATATATATATATATATATATATATATATATATATATATATATATATATATGTATATATATATATATATATATATATATATATATATATATATATATATATATATATATATATATATATATATATATATATATATATATATATGTATATATATATATATATATATATATATATATATATATATATATATATATATATATATATATATATATATATATATATATATATATATATATACATATATATATATATATATATATATGTGTGTAATCATAATAAATCGATAAGATTTTGTGTATTAAAAATTGTACAAATCGATATAACTACAACCTCTCATATATTATGTATTATTATTAAAGCTTTTAAAAATACATAACAGGAATTAAATATGCGTAGTAAATTGTAATAGGCTTCCTATTCAATATTTTAATGTCTCTAAATCCCTAAGGTTTTTTATATTATAAACTTTAGTATATAGAAATCAATGGATCGTATAAATAACGATTTGCGATACACCCAATTCATTCCAACCGTTAAAGCGATTAAATTGTTTATATTTACATATGAACAAACATCAATATGTTATACATATATGTGTATGCATAATGTCTGTAACGTAACAAGATTTGTGTATAAGTAAATTTATTATATGCAAAAGAAAACATTTCCAGTGTATAGTTATATAGTTGTGGTATAAAACCAAACATATCGGTACAAATTTATTCAGTTATAAATAAGACTAGATAATAGAACGAAATGCCAACTATTATTACGCAAACCATAACTTTACGTTTTGTTAAAACTAAAAGCAGAAAATGGATTATCAGTGAAACAAAAAAAATTTCAAATCGTCTTGATAAGCTGGTCACCTATTGTCAAGGATATAGTAAAATGCATACACGAATATTACCAAAAAACTTAAAATCATTTCATTCAAATAGAGCATTCAGAGAAAATGATGATATCGATGCCAGCGATGATTGTGATCTAACTACTTCAGGTGGTTTCGGTCAAAAACAGAGAACTCTTAAAAAACATTCTCACATTAACGAGAAGCCACATTCAATAACACGAACAACTAATAAATCGTCTAGTGGAATTAGTTTGATTGGTAAATTATGTTCGCGTGATACAATTTGTTCACATAGTACAAATGAAATCGAGAATAATTTGGAAGTTAAATCAAATGATGGCGATCCACTAATAGGATGTGTTAATGATAATCGTACAGCAAATTCTAAAATTAGTTTAAAACGAAAACAAATTTGTGGTAAATCTCGTGGAAAGGATAATACAGTACCTATGATGCCGATAATTCCTGAAGTATTGATGTCATATTCGTATGTAAAAGGACGTAGGCATAGTTTAGAAGTTTAGTGTGTGATAAATTATCAGAAATATATGGTAATCGTACCATTTTTGATGTATTTGGACAATATAAGTGAAATTAATAAAATTAAAATAATTAAATTAGTGTTTTTGTTAACTTTCAATGCAAAACATATTTTTATTTTGAGTGAAACACTAATTCTGGTAACTAAATGTGTGATGATGGTCATCAATCGTTGGCGAGAAACTTAAAATGAAGGAATGAAGGAATTTAAATCATGGTGTTAAAAGTTACCAAATACAGTTCTACCCTCACTCCCGAATTTTTTTTATTTTTATTTTTTTATTTTTTATTTTCATTTCTTGTCAAATAACGTTCGATCACTGGATTGTGAATAAAACAAATTCACGATGTGAATTCTAGATACCGCTAAATTTATTTATTTCCGAATAATCGCAACTTTTACACTTTATAAACACTTAACTTCACTTTTAATTACTATTGGCACATTTACGGTTAAAACACAACTAATCCTAATTCCTAAATGTTTATCGCGTATTTATACCAAATATTCTAACCATCTAGAAATGTTCACATATACTTTACCTACTTTATAACAGTTTTAAATTTACGGTAGTGTCGTTACTCAAATAGAGATGTCGAGACGATCGTAACATTACCCCCTACCTAATCCTGATTCGTTCCGAACAGGATTCAACTCACCTCGCCTGTAGAGCGCTAATCGCTCTATATGCACCACCTTCAGCTTTCCTCACGTCAATCCGACCACGTCATTTATTTTGGTGATGATGATTTACGACCCTTCCCATAAAGGTTACAGCGTCGGTGATAAATAATTTTTCCGTTGTGGGTTGTAAAGCCATACTAAATCTCCTAAAGCTGATGACGGAACAGCTCCAAACTTTGGATCTCCGGGTAATCGTAGATTATTTCCAAAAAGGATTCTCGCTGGTGTCATTCCCGTTGAGTTATGTACTGCTGATTAATATGTCATCAGGAACATCGGAATATGTCGATCCCAGCTGATTAGGTATGGGATACACCTCCTGATTAGGTATAAAGGATACACCTCTGGCCATTTGCTAAAATAGTCCATTATTCCTAGCACCTACTTGTTACCATCATCTGTAGTCCGAAATGGTCCTGCCACATCCATTTCAATTCTCTCGAATAGCGCTCCAACGTTATACTGCTGCATTGCTTTCCGAATTTTCCGTGCGGGACCTTTTACCGCCGCATATTGATCGCATTTTTGATACCACTCCACTACAGATTGTCTACATCCTGACCATAGTACAAACGTTGACATATTTTGGCAAGTATTTTATTAATTCCCATATGACCCCCACTTGCCCCTCCGTGATACTCCTTCAATATCTCGGCAATCCTCACTTAGGCACCACTTTTACTGATTGTTTCATATTACCGTCCGATTGCCGTTCTCGATTTGTAGGCTGTAAGCCTTTAATGTCGGCCTCTTATCTGCAATTTCACACCAAGTTGGACGTTTTCTTGTCTCCTTAAATTGCATGATTATTGTCAAATTCGGATCTGATAACTGCTCGTCCCTAACCGTTTCATCCGTCCACTCCTTATCCGGTAGTATTTGCATTCTACTTGACATGGCCGTCTTGACAATGCATCTGCGTTTCCATGTATACTCCCTTTCCGATGTTCGATCTGGTAATGATAGCTCTGTAGTCGATCAAGCCAACGCGCTACTTGCCCTTCTGGATTCTTGAACTGCAACAGCCAACGTAATGCTCCATAGTCCGTCCGTATATGAAATTCTTGGCCATAGAGGTACTTATGAAAATGTTTTACACATTCCACTATAGCCAATAATTCCATTCGAGTCACACAATAGTTACGTTCTGGTTTTGATAACACCTTCGAGTAATATGCTATCACTCTTTCTTGCCCTTCAATTTCTTACGACAACACTCCTCCGATACCATCATTACTTGCATCGGTATCAAGAATAATCTTAACACCAGGTATAGGGTATACCAATAATGGTGCTGTACATAATCGCCTTCTCAATTCATTGAATGACTCCTCTTGCTCGTCATTCCATTCAAATGATCTGTTCTTCCGGGTCAAATCATGTAAGCCCTTTGCCACTTTGGCAAATCCTGGCACAAATCGTCTATATTAAGTGCACAATCCGAGGAAGCTTCGTAATTCCCGTAAATTTGTGGGTCTTGGCCAGTCCTTTACCGCTGATATTTTGTTCTCATCAGTGTGGATTCCATTGGTCATTATACCTTGTGCCCCAAAAAGTTTACTTCCGTTCTTAACAGAGAGCACTTCTTCGGATTTAACTTTAAACAGGCTGATTGTAATAGCTTCCATACCTCTGACAAATTTCTTAAGTGTTCTTCGAAATCCTTTCCCATAACTATGATGTCGTTTAAATACACGAGGTATGTCTTCCAATGTAGTCCCCTTAATTCACACTCCATTAATCGTTCAAAAGTTGCCGCACCATTACTTAACCCAAAGGGCATCATTGTATACATAGATAGGTTTTTTGTTTCGAAAAGTATCTGTTTACGTAATGAAAGCGAAGTCTTAAGTGAAAGAGCATTTCAAGAATTTTAAGAGCCTTGTTGAGAATTAAACTGATGAGAAAATCAAAATTATTCGTACATACAAGGGCACTGAGTATGTAAAAGTGATTTGAAGCAATGTCAACAGCGTCATATTTAACAAATCAGACTCTATCTAGAATAGGGAATGATCGGATTCCAGAGAGGCTAAGGAGTGGGCAAAACGAAGTTGTGGCTATTTGAAGGTTTTTGAATATAAGTCTTTGAAGAGTTCTAGAAAGGAGGGTCAATGATGACTTTGTGTCATCAAAGGACAATGATGACTTTGCGCAAAATCAGTGGAATTGAGTGATCCTGTACCAGTTGAGGAAACCTTGTTGAGGTCAGTTACGTGCAGTAGAAGGGCTTCCATTGAGGAAACCTACTCCCCAGTTGTACGTTACAGTTCGATTAGGTTCTTGATGGCCTTCACAGTAACGTTTAATCTCGACATAAACATGCATGCTGTAATGGCATTTTACAAGGTGAATTGAGCGAAAATACACATATGCTGCAACCAAAAGAATATGCATCAAAGGCGAGGCAAAAATCTGTAAATTAGGGAAATCTCTTGTACGGAATGAAGCAGGCTATAGCAGAGTTTGAAATGCAAAGCTAGTCAAAGTTCTGAGAGATGTTGGATTAAAAAAATCGGATACTGATCCATGTATGAATTTTAGAAACGATGAAAGTAAGAAGGTTGTGGCCGTAATTTATGTCGACGATATACATCATATCCGATTTGTAAGGGGCCCAATAAAGTTAGGTTATTAGGAATTCCTCAACCATTTTGTGATGCAATTAAATTATTTACAAAAGAACAAACTTATCCTTTAATATCTAGAAATCATGCCTAATAAAGTTTCTTAAAATCAAAGATATGGGTGAAGCTAATTATATTTTGGGTATACGTGGATAGCTTTGTTAGGATCAAGGGGCCTTTGTGTATGAGATATTGAAATGATTCCTAGTAACGAAATAAAGAATAACGAACTGAAGGAGTAACGAAATGAAGAAGTAACGAAATTAAGAAAGTGTCCTATTAGTCAGCAATTAGGCCCTACAGTTCTTATGCAGCAGGTGGACCAGTAGATTTAATATTAATCTGGGAAAGGGCCAGTGCGCAGCAACAAAACTCGTTCTCAGATATTCAAAGGTAACAGTTATTGCAATTTATTGCAATTTAGTTGTGATGATTAACCAGTTACAGGGTATGCTGATTCTGATTGGGCAGGACACTTAGACGATACACGGTCGACAACTCGTTATGTACGTTCAGGATGCAAAACATCCGGAAACAACAGACTGTAGCTCTGTCTAAAACAGAAGCCAAATATTTAAGTTTATCGTCAGCGGTTCAGAAGTTATTGTAAGAATTTTAAAAAGGAACTTATCCCTGGAACATCGAATTATTCGACGTTCAATGATTACTTACATAAAATATTTCTCACTTCGTTCACCACATTTATGTTCATGATTCACCAAATGTTCAATTTTATCGTTCTTGAGACGCTGATTGACATCATACCAAGCTTTTGATGAGTATTAATTGTACGATTAAGTATTATTTAACAATTTTAACGAATTCTAGTTTTTTTAGCCACTTGATTACCATGTTTCGAATTAGCCATCAGATCTTCCGAATGAGTGGCGTTGAGGCCTTGTTTAATCTTTAGTCTAGCACCTAGGCATTTTTTAAATCTCAACAGCGTTTCATGCCAACCATATCTAAGACAATCCATTTAGGTGCAATCATCAAGCAATAAAAAATATTTTACATGTGGTACCACTCGTTTTGCGATAAATTTGAACGTGCATTGATTTTCAACGATTTTTTTTTAACTGTGCTGGGATGTTCTATCATCACTTCGATTCGCTTCGATAGACATTTGTGTCTCTTTTTTTACGAACAAAATTGTGCTCCATTGCGTTTTTTGAATTACGTTTTGTCTATTGCGATCTCAGCCTGTTAGAATAAATTTGAAAACTATCTCCCTCTTTTCACTTGCCATCGAAAATAAAAATATTAGTGATATTTTATCGAATGAATTTATAGAAATAGAATCGAGTAGGCTATGATCACAATATAAATTGCGAATTAGAATACAATTTTGTTCGTCAAAAAAGAGACACAAATGTCAATCGATTATCGAAAATGTGATGGTAGAACATCCCAGCACAGACTTATTTAACGTTTCATTGCGCCAGATAAATTAATTCTGCACTTATAAAATTTTTTAAACATGATTTTCAAAACATTGATTTTTAATAAAACAAACATTTGCATTGCTATAGTAACCACACATACAGAAAATTATAAATATCTTTACGGTTTGACAGTT
This sequence comes from Tipula unca, assembly GCA_951394425.1. Classification (NCBI taxonomy): domain Eukaryota; kingdom Metazoa; phylum Arthropoda; class Insecta; order Diptera; family Tipulidae; genus Tipula; species Tipula unca. The sequence goes on from OX596382.1 coordinate 95,338,496, forward strand.
GTCGTTTGATGTGAATATTCAAAATTTGTTACATTACTGCAGCGAAGTCTTTAAGGATTGTTCAATGGGTGTATTTACACTTGGTCTCATGAATCCGGATTCTCTGGTTTCAAAAATCCTATCGTCGTTTACACAAGGATTCATGAATCCGGTTTCATTTAATACATTTCTATGTGTGTGTATGAATCTTTTCATTTCATAAATGCTTTTCAACTGGGAATATTGCTATGAGGGCAAAAATAAATTGTTTTTGGTTATTATTATTTTTTTATTATTTAATTTTTTATTACTGACGCTCAAAAACAATCTCTAACTAACCAGGAATATGAAAAAAAAATGATATGTCCTTGAAAATTTTTATATTTCATTTTTGTGCGATGAATCCCGAGAAATACAAAAATATTTGGTTTAAAAATGAATCCCCAACATGGCGGCAATAAAACCGGTTTTGTAGGTAAAGGAGGGAAATACGAAGAAAGAATCCGGATTCATGAGACCAAGTGTAAATACGCTCAATCAGTTTCGTTATATTGAATTGTCACTTTAACAAAAATTCACAGAGCAATTATTTCGCCCAAACTGAAGGAAACGTGAAAATAACAAATTCAACTCGTTTATTATGAATAATACAAATTTATTTGAATTTGACAATAGTTGCGTTACGGAGTTCATTAGCCGAACTGTCAATATTTCTGCTAGAGAAAACGTTCGTCAAATTCCATAAGGTATTTCTTACTGATTTATTACAGACTCGCTGGTTAGGCATTTATATATATCGGAGGCTTTAAATTCAAATTCGTTTACTTAGCAATAATACGATCTTCAGCCATTTTTCAAACGACGTCATCTAGACATGTTAGTAACTACATAAAAACAAAACTTTATAAATTATTTAATTTCAACAATAATAATAACACGATTTTCCTTGTGAAAGATAAACATAACATGTAACGTTATTGTTATTAATAATTTGCATAATTTTGTTTGAATGATTGACAGCTATTAAGCCAATAATTCTTTCGATGTTTTTCATTTCTTATCTCGTCCGACCAAGATAGCGAATTGAATACCAAATACATATTTTTGTTATATTATTATTAAATAAAATATTATTATTAGTGCATTTGAAGCCAACACACAATATTATTTTATTTTATTATTCGATTTTTTTTTCAGACGTGAAATGTACTAAGTTTAGGCAAAACATCTCAATCCAAGCGAAGTGTTTTTTATTTAATCTTATTTGTTCTTAAAATAGCAGTGGTATTTTTTATTATTCGTTTATGCGCTGCTCATAAATTTTTATCCTTGCTGAAAGTTTTCATATAAATATTCAAACTCGGTGGATATTTATTCATTCAGTATTACCTGTTTACACAATAAACAACACGCAGTGATAAATCTATAGTTTGATAATAATATGGCAAAAACGTCACTTACATTTTCCATATCAGTAACAGTATTAGCATTTTATATTATAATGATTAATCAAGTTACCAAAACATCTGGCAATTCGGTTAGTTCAACATCTAATAGCGATTCATCGGATGGAATATCGTCGGGGCTTGGTGATCGTCTTAACGGAAATGAAAATGCAAACAATAATAACTATTTGAAACAAGAAGTGGAAAATCGAAATAGAGTGAAACGGATGCATGCTGGCTATTATAATGGCAATAATGGCATTTCAAGAAATATTAAATTGACACGAGCAATTCCAGTACAATCTGATTTAATTGACGAAGATGATCTTATGTTTGATTTTAATAAACGTTACAATGATTATGGGCATATGAGGTTCGGAAAACGTGGCGGTGAGGGTGATCAATTTGATGATTATGGCCATATGCGATTTGGGCGCAGTTTAGACTAAAAATAAAAAACATATATATGTACAAAATAATATTTAATGTAATGTTATGTGTACAGGGTAAAAATAAATAAAAAAAATTATTTAAGATTATTGAAAATAAATAAAAATGTAATTTATTGAAATATGTGTTTGTAATAATTTTTAAAGCTGGCTCCGTTAAAGAGTTGATACGATTTTGACAAGAATTATTGTTTGGCCCCTGTGATCGAGGGGCACACATGTCTCGTAAACCTAAATTGCACGAACATGTTTTCCTAGAATACCACCACAGTATCCTTTGCTTGTCGTAGGAGACGGCTAAACGATTTGATCGATGCAGCCACTTAAGAAACCAGGAGCGTTAGAGGGCCTAATCACATGCATGAAGGAGTATCGGCTGGAATTTGTTGCTTTTCAAGAAACTCGCTGGCCTAAAAGTGGAGACCATGTGTCCCAGGGCTATACGTTGTTATACAGTGGAGATGACGTCGGAAATCTTGTAGCTGGATTTCTTCTTGGGCCGTAGGTAAAGAAGGCTATTTTGGATTTCCAAGCAGTCAATAACCGATTGTGTAAGCTTCTCTTGCGCAAGAAGTTAACTAACCTGTCGATAATTTGTGTACATGCGCTCACAGAAGTCAGCCAGACCCAAGATAAAGATTCTTTTTACAATGACTTGTACGATTTGATGGAATCTATACCCGAACACGATGTTAGAATGGTAATGGGGGACTTTAATACTAAAGCTGGCAGAAATCAAACCGAGTTGTGTGAAAACATACATAGGTACGTACTCCCGACACAAAACTGTTAGCAGAGTAGTAAATGGATAGATGATGGAGTTAATTAAAATTAAATAATGCACGATGTAATTTCTTATATTTATTGAGTGCGTGTAGTTATTAGAAATTTTCTACAGGAAGTAAGAAAATAAAATATAATTAAAACAAATTTCAACTCGCTATAAGGGTACTGTGATGTTCCCAATTTACTAGAAGGACGCGTTCCTATTTTATGAATTATCATATTATGTATTCAACACTCCTCCTTAATTCATATAAATTGAAAATATTATTATAACTTTACATAAATTCATTATTCAAAAAAAAAAAAATAAAAAATTAAATTTTAAAATGAATTAATTTGAGAAAAGAAATATGGATTAAACATTTATAATTTAATAATATAATATAATGTTGATAATATGCGGTTCTCCTCCTTAATCCATGCTGTTTTCGATTAAACCAAATTTAGATTTCAAATTGTTAAATTTAGAATTTGGTAATGGCTTGGTTAACAAATCTGCAATATTCGTTTCGCTGGAGCAATATTCAATTGCAAGAGTACCATTTTCAATATTGTCTTTTATGTGATGTGCCTTGATGTCAATGTGTTTCGTCCGCATGTTGAATTTTTCCTCATGAACTAAATGAATGCAGCTTTGATTGTCTTCGTATATTATAGTTGGTTCATTTTTAATAATCCGCATTCCAAGGTAATTGTTTATTTCACCCAAATTGTATAAACTGAAACGTTTTTTTAGTTCAGTTTCGATGTGCGATGCCATTTTTGGTGATGTAGATGCCATCAAAATATCATCCACATAAACAATTAAGTAAATAATATCACACTTATTTTTATATGTGTACAAACATGCATCAAATCTGCTTTGTTTGAAACCCAATGTGATGAACACGGTGTGAAGTGTCTGATTCCATACTCTGGCAGATTGCTTAAGACCATATAAGCTCTTATTTAGTAAACAAACATGGTTTTCTTTACCTTCTATTATATATCCTGGGGGTTGCTTCATGTAAATTTCTTCCTTTAGTACACCATTAAGGAAAGCCGATTTCGCGTCGAAATGTTGAACACTCATATTCTTTTGAGCAGCAACAGATAATAAAATTTTTAAAGTTGGGTGTCGAGCCACCGGCGCGAAAACTTCGTCATAATCTATACCAAATTTTTGGTTGTAGCCTTGAGCCACTAAACGGGCTTTGTATTTGATTTTATTGTTTGAGTCGGATTTTATTTTGTATACCCATTTGCACCCGATTGCTTTTCTTTCAGCTGGTAACATCACTAAATCCCACGTGTTATTGTCTTGAAGGGATTTGATTTCAAAATCCATTGCTTTGAGCCAATATTCCTTGTTTTGATCGGTTATCGCTTGATTATATGAGGTTGGTTCACCATTTTGCGCTATATAGCTATAGTGTTCACACAAATTAATTTCTTCAAGTAACCTTGGTGGAGGAATACCTTTTGTTGTTCGAGTCGATTGTCGATTTGGAACATCATCCCCAATATTTTCATTTAATTCACTAGTGTTGTGAGTAACCGGTTCATTTATACTATTAACAGGCTGATTTAACTCCTCCTCATCACAATTAATTGGAATAATGTCTCTTATTTCGTCTGATGAAATTTTAATTTCAACTGCCGATTCTTTATTACACTGATTCTGAGCAGTTTCCTTAATATTAGCTTCTGGAATTTGAACATCATCGAGGAATTTTACATCTCTTGATATAACAACCTTGCGTTGTTCGGGAATAAAACACCTGTATGCTTTTGATTGCATGTCAAAACCGAGTAAAATCGCAGATATGGCCTTTGCATCTAATTTTTTACGTTGGCCATCTTGAATTTTAACAAAACATTTGCTGCCAAAACGACATAAATTTGCGTAATTAGGTTTTCTATCATGCCACAATTCAAATGGTGTGTGATTTAGCTGCTTCCATGGTAATAGATTTTGCAAGAAATTAGCTGTGACAATTGCCTCACCCCAATATTTATTTTCCATGTTTACATCAATCAATAAGCATCTTGTCATCTCAATCAGCGTTCTATTTTTTCTCTCTGCAACTCCGTTTTGTTGTGGTGTGTGAGGTGCGGTGCGTTGACTCTGGATACCATGTGATTTGAGAAAATTTTTAAATTCTTCTCCCATGTATTCTCCTCCACGATCTGTTCTGATCATTTTGATCGACTTACTGAATAAATTACGAGTAAGCTCATAATAGTGTTTGAACTTTTCGAACGCTTGTGATTTTTCCGTAAGTAAATAAACCATAGTGTACCGGCTGAAATCATCAATAAATGTAAGTATATACTTTTTGCCACCTGGAGTTTTCGTTTGCATTGGTCCACATAAATCGCTATGCACTAAATCCAAAACAGCGGATGTTTTATTATATGATTCTTTTGGAAAACTAATACGCGTCATCTTTCCTTTTATGCAAATTTCGCAGTTTGTTTTTTATTCGCATTTAGTGTTACACTTTACCACTGTATAACCATTAATTAGTTCACTAGATGACAAATTTTTCACTACTTCGATATCTCTGTGTCCCAAGATTCGATGCCAATCATGGATACATTTATTTGATTTATTTTGAATAAAATTCACTGATTCTTTAATGCGCATTTTATACAAATTATCTTTTACGTCACCGACGGCGATTTGCCGGTTTTGTGCTGTACGAATTTCACATTTATCTTTGATAAAGTCAACTTTGAAACCCTTTTGTGTAATTTGTTTCACCGAAACAAGATTTCCACCAACATCTGGTACAAACAAAACATCACACAGTTTTACTTTTGTAGAATCACCGTTAATATTCACGAAATTGATGATTACTGTACCACGGCCGGATGACATCACTTCATTTCCATTTGCCACTGAGACTTTTTCACGATGTGTTGCATTAAATGAAATAAAATTTTCTTTTCGACAACTAATGTGACAGGTGGCACCGGAGTCCAGAATCCATCCATCCCATTTACCAATAACAAACAAAAATTCTGGATTCGATACACGATTTTGATCAATTAAGTTTGCGTTATTTGTACCCTTTTTATTTTGAAGCCATTTTGTAAATTTATAGCAATCTTTTCGCACATGACCTTTCTTTTTACAAAATAAACAAGTGATTGATTTCGAATTAGGTATCATCTTGTTTTCTGAAACACGTAATGCCACTGAATCACCGCTTTTACCGTCTCTTTGTCTTCGTCGTCGATATTCTTCTACAATTTTTGCACGAACAAACGATGAGGTTAATTCTTCTTCTTTACGTGCCTCTAAAGCTGTGATTAAATTATCGTATGAACTTGGCAATGAACCCAATAATGTAGCACTCATTAAAAATTCCGGTTTTATTTCGCATGAATGTGCTAGTAATTTTTGAAATAATTCATTTAATTTTGTAACATGTTGTTCGACGTCACCACTTTCATCAATCCGTTGGTTCATAATTGTACGCAAAATCCTAACGCGATTTCCAGGTGAATCTTTTTCATGAAAATCCTTTAATGATTTCCATGCGTCATTAGCACTTTTACATGAACGAACATGTTGCAACTGATCGTCTTCAAGCGTTAATACGATTGTTGCGAAAGCTTTCTCATCCGCCTTTTGCCAAATGTTTGTCACCGGTGTTGGTGCATCTTCCGAAATTACACTCCAAATATCTTTTTCCTTCAATACCATCTCCATACGAAAACGCCAGTTAAAATAATTTTCATTATTTAATTTCGCAACACTATATTTATCAATTGATGTCATTGTTGATAACCAACAAAAATTTTTAATTTTCACGAAATCCACAATAAAATATGAAAAAATATTTGTTTTAACCAACGTATAGGCCCATAACCTGTTAGCAGAGTAGTAATAAATGGATAGATGATGGAGTTAATTAAAATTAAATAATGCACGATGTAATTTCTTATATTTATTGAGTGCGTGTAGTTATTAGAAATTTTCTACAGGAAGTAAGAAAATAAAATATAATTAAAACAAATTTCAACTCGCTATAAGGGTACTGTGATGTTCCCAATTTACTAGAAGGACTCGTTCCTATTTTATGAATTATCATATTATGTATTCAACAAAAACTGCGAGCGATAATGGTGAGAGAATGATGTACTTTGCAATTGCTCACGATCTTAGAGTAGCAAGCACATTTCCCCCTCACAAACAGATACATTTGGAAGCATCCATCCTCGCAAAATTTCCCGCAGCCAAATTGACCTCGTGTTGATTTCAATAGGGCGAGCTCGGATTGTGCAGGATGTGAGAACTTATCGGTCAGCAACCAAATACGTAGGCAGCAGTGGAAGTTTTCGTACAGGTCCGGGAACACAGCGAAACGCATGGAAGGTTTCGACTGTGAAGGTCTGATAAATGAAGATCAAAAGAAACGATATCAGGATCTTGTCAGACACAACATTGAGGGACCTAGTTACCAGTCTGACTGTGTGAACTTAGTCTGGGAGGCACTGAAAACTTCGGTTGTCAGTGCTGCTCAACAGACTTTAGGTATATTGAAAGTCAAACCCAAGAATGATTGGTTTGATGTCGAGTGTCGTCTTGCAGTTGAGCGACAAAATATAGCCCATATAGTGAAGTGCAACAACGTCTCATAATCGCGAGGAAAAACAAGGCTACTCTTACTAGGAGGGCAGCTAAGCGGATTTGTAGACGGAAAACGAGAGAATGGTGGAAGGCACAGGTTCTGAAAGTACAACAACTCAGCAGTTCACATAATTTCTTTAAAGGAATTACTAGATTGCACCATACTTTCAAGCCTGCTTCAACTGCCATTCGAAACCGTCGAAAACGCTCACCTGGAGTGGACTGCATTAATTCGGAGCTCTTGATATTCGGAAGGCATACTTTGTGGAACTGTCTTTTTGGCCTTGTTCGATTAGTATGGCGAACCGAAGTAATGCCTGACGAATGGAAAGTGGTTGCGATATGCCCCATCTTCAAGTAGGGAGACCGCTTGAAGTGTGAGAATTATCGCAGTGTAGCTCTCCTTTGCACAGCATAGAAGTTACTATCCTACATTATATTTGATAGAATCACCCCTCATGCGGAGGGCCTGGTTGGTGACTATCAAGGAGGATTTCGTTCGAATCGATCAGTCACTGATCAGGTCTTTTGGGTGCGGGTGATTCTATCTAAATATTATGAGATTTCCTTCCCCGTACATCAGGTGTTTCTGGATTTCCGGCAGGCCTATCACTCGATCAATCGAGAGAGTTTGTGGTCTGCGCTGGAATATCTAGGTATGCCAACAAAAATGGTATGATTGTGTAGAATGACAGTGACACAGTCTCAAAGCTGTGTTAAAGTTGAGAACAGGCTATCAAGAATTTTTGCAGTTAGTTCGGGTGTTCGGCAGGGAGATGCTTTGTCCCCGATACTCTTTAATCACATATTGGAGTACATCTTTCGTAAAACTGAAACACCTTAGCGCAACATCTTATATCGCCAGTCCAATCAGGTGCTTGCATATACAGATGACATATGCGTGATTGGACTGAATAGCCACGAAGTGAAAGAAATACTTGATCCACTTGTAAAGTTTTCAGGTTCAGTTGGACTCTAGATCAATGAATCCGAAACGTAATACATATGATTTCTGGTTATAGGGATAATGGAACACCAGTTTTTAGTAGTGGCCACTATACGTTTGAGGGAGTGCCGGAGTGAGGAGGTTCAAATATTTGGGTTCTCTTATCACTCACGATAACAGTATGAGTGAGGATATTAAAGTGCGGCTGTCAGCTGGCAGCCGTGCTTTGTATCCTCTAAGGCCACTGCTACAATCTAAATACCTATCAAGTGCCAGGCAGCTGAAGCTTTACAAAGCGTTGATCAGGCCCGTATGGTATGAGTACGAGAGATGGCTCCTTATATTTCAGAGAAGAATCATGAGTGCGATTTGAGGCTCAAAATACGAAGTAGATGGTACATACCGAGCCCCGTACAATATCGAGATCAGAGGTCTGATGAAGATCCCCTATATTGTGCATGAAATGAGATCTCAGAGAGTACGCTGGCTCGGTCACGTTCTGCGTGCTGATCCGAAACGAATTGTACCATATGGTAGGCGCAGAGATCGTTGCAGACGACGATGGCTCCACGATGTAGAGAACGACTTGGCCTCTTCAGATTGTCTTAGACAGTATGAAGACCATGCACAGGATCGAAACCGCCAAATAGTTGACTCAGGGGGCCAGTAAAAGTAATGGCCTTTAAAAACTGATTATTATTTGTTACTGTCATGTGAATGCACCTTTAAATTGTCATTAAACACACTCTTTTTATAGATGTCAGTCCAAATGTTAAGTTAGTCACGTTATTGTATCATAGATGAAAAGTCGTGAAATAAAGATTGAAAAGAATCCACGTTTATTGTTTTAATCCTAATATAATATATATGTTTAGAAACACTAAACATAACATACTGGCGACGAGGATTAACAATCTAAATCACAATTAATTATTTCCATAAATAAGATGGATCAAAATCAATTTCAAAAATTTGTTGAATTGATCAGCCGCAAAAACGAAACGCTCATGGATACAATTGGGCAAGCATTACGGGCACAAAACCGAGATATACATCCCCCACAGCCAGCTCCGCAAAATTCGGATGAAAAGGAAGTACGTGAAATTAAAAAAAATTTTAAATGTGAGCAATACATCGCATCTCCAACATCATCGGCGGAAAATTTTGTGGATATCTTTGAGGCGCAATGTCGCATGAGGGGACTCAATAGTTCCAACACAGAACTATATGTGAACGCGAAGCGCGATTTATTTCTCTGTTGTTTGGCACCGGACACGCATCACGAACTTAAAGTGTCTTTTACGGATGCTACCACAACATTCGAACAAAACACATACAAAACAATAATCGATCGATTCATCCATTTGTACACACACAAAACAACGCGATTTAAAGCATTGTCACAATTTTGGAATTGTACACGAAAAGAAACACAATCTTTTGAACAGTACGCAAACGAATTACGAGCAATTAGTCGCGACTGTGATATTGAAAATCTCGATCGTCAATTGCGCGATCGTTTCGCAACGGGCATTCGACATCAACATGCCGAAATTGAATTACGACAACGCTGGCCAGATTTAAAAACAACACGTACTATCAGAAACGCTGCTAACGAAGAAACAGAGACCATGGGTGAAGTTACGTTTAAAGAAGTTTTCGAAGTGGTTCAGTCACGCGAACGTGCAGAAAACGACGTATTAAAACAAAGTGCTACAAGCAGTGAACAGCAAAGTGTTAACAAAATTAAAAACATAACCACATCGAAACATGGAAACACTTACAATCAACAGCCACGCAAGTTATATACAAACCAATGCAAACGTTGCGGGTACGAGAAACACTCAAACGACAATTCGTGTCCAGCAACGAAATCGGCATGCAATGCATGTATGCGAATTGGACACTACGCTTCATGTTGCATCAAAACAGGCAAAGCACAAATTTGTCAACAAGAAAGAAACAACATGACGACAACACACACTAAAGACGATACACGTAATAAATCGGGCAACATTCACAAAATGTCTGCAACATCCACATATTACGACAACGATAGTGATGATTCCAGTGTTTTTATTTACACCATCAACATAAATAAAATAAGCAAACGTGTTGACGTTTATGTCAATGGAATCAAGGCTACATTCGATTACGATTCTGGGGCCTCACATTCTATCATTGACGAGGATTTGTGGAAACAGGTGGGTAAGCCGACATTGGTACAGGCACCTAAACTTGTGGCATACGGCAGTCATGTGCTACAGACATTAGGTCAGACAGAGATACACGTGACCTACAACAATAGCACACACATTTTTGTTTGGGTTACCGTGGTGTGAAGCATTCAACATGCCATTCCCTGCACATGTGTATTCGATTACAAAATCTGAAGCACATACGACGACCGACGTATCACGAACACAAACAGCGCTATCAAATATGTTGGTTAATTACAGCGAGTTATTCAGTGATACCATGGGATGCATCAAAGACTACCAAGTCAAAATACATTTGAAACAAGGCTCACAACCGAAACGTTTCGACCCTCGGTATGTTAAATTCGGGATACAAAATAACGTCGAAAAGGAAATTACCAGATTAGTAGTCAAAGGCGTTTTAACACCAATTGATCCAAACGAAACACCTGTCGAATGGGCTACACCAACTGTTAACGTGCCGAAGCGCAACGGCGACATACGAATTTGTGGTGATTTCAGTGTTACAATAAATCCCTGTCTACTACTGGAAAAACATCCAGTACCATTATTTGACAATTTACGGCGCACGCTTGCTGGTGGGGAACAATTCTCCAAAATCGATTTAAAGGATGCTTATCTACAATTTAAGGTGCATCCAGAGTCCCAACATTTGCTCACAATATCAACACACATGGGATACTATAAATACAGTCGATTACCGTTTGGAATAGCAAACGCACCAGCTATTTTCCAACGATACATGGAAAAATTATTAGCGAATATTAATTCAGTTGCTATATATTTTGATGATATTGCTGTCACAGGAAAAAACGACGCCGAACACATGCAAAATTTGAAGGAAGTTCTCACACGATTACAAACAGCGGGTTTTCGAATCAAACAAGAAAAATGCACGTTCTTCCAAGATGAAATGGTATATTTGGGTCATCGTTTCAACAAAAATGGGATATTTCCAACACAAGACAAATTGGATGCCATCACCAACGCCAGTCCACCAACGAACATTAAAGAACTACGCTCTTTTATGGGTCTTGTAAATTTCTACGAACGTTTTATACCAAATTTGCACGGCATAGCTGCTGATTTACATACACTATCAGGACAAAACCAACGATTCAAATGGACAAATCAAGAACAAGCAATTTTTGACGACATCAAATCTCAGCTTTTGCACGCACAAATCTTACACCCCTATTACGAGAAGAAAGAATTGTATTTAACATGCGACGCGTCTGTCAAAGGAATACAGTGCAGTTCTTAGTCACCGTAACGACAATGGAATTGACTTACCAATCGCTTTTGCATCAAAAAAGTTATCAGGAGCACAATTACACTACAGTACAATTGACAAGGAGGCAATTGCAATTGTTTTTGGAGTACAAAAGTTCGACAGATTCGTAGCTGGCAGATTTTTCACGTTAGTTACGGATCACGAACCGTTCATTCACATATTTGGCAGAAATCGCAATTTACCAAAGCTCGTTAACAATCGTTTAGTACGATGGGCATTGCTATTAAATTCATATAGCTATGACGTGGAATATATTCCAGGAAAATTAAACATTTTCGCCGATTTTTTATCGCGAATGCCGAGTGCTACGGAAGAACCACAACTTGATGGGCAAAACATTGAAAACGACGTCAACTACATAAACAAAGCAAAGATGGATGACCTCCTATTCTGTGAGAAAAGCATATCAGACGAATCCAGTAAAGACAAAGAAATTACTCGCATTATTAATGCTGTAAAGCAAGTTTGGACACAACAAATTTGCCAACAATCACAATTTCAACCGTTTCTACAACGCAGAGACGAACTGTCCGTAGAGAACAACATTCTTGTGGCAGGGAAGAATGGTATTACCTACGTCATTGCGTACAGCCGCATTACAACGTTTACACAGCGGCCATCCGGGCATCGTTGCTATGCGCGCAATGGCGCGATACTACATATGGTGGCCAAAACTCGATTCTGACATTGAAGATTTTGTCAAAAGATGTCAAAGCTGTCAAAAAAATCGAAACTGTCAACCAGAAGTACCATTATATTCATGGAACGTTCCAGCACGAATATGGGAACGCATTCACATCGACTTCGCGGGGCCTTTTAAAAACAAACAGTTTCTGGTCGTAGTAGATGCGCTTTCGAAATGGGTAGAAGTCTACACAATGACAAGCATCACAACAAACATGCTCGAGAAAGTGCTATCCAGTTTATTTGCTCGTTACGGAGTGCCTCAAGTAATCGTCAGTGACAATGGCACTTCATTTACATCACAGGAATTCCAAACATTCTGTGGGAAGGAGGGGATGAAACACATCACATCCTCACCATACCATCCAAAGACGAAAGGATTAGCCGAGAGATTCATTCAAACTTTCAAACGACGAATGAAGGCAAGTGAGAATGATCACGAAGATCTCGATGCTCAGCTCAACGCATTCTTATTTAGTTATCGAAACACACCACACACCACAACGGGCAAAGCTCCAGCTGAATTATTTTTGGGACGACGGCTGCCCACAATATTCGATAATGCTAAGCCATCTGTTGAGCGCAACATCAATAAACACAACTTAAAAAGTCTGCTGTATCACGATCGAGGTAATCTCAAAGAACGACACTTCAGTACAGGGGATAACGTATGGGTCCGAACAGACAATGACACGAAATGGAAGCCTGGTACAATCAGTCAACGAAATAACAGATGGTCATACAGTGTCTGTTTCCCCGATCAAACCATCAAACGGCGACATGCAGATTCGATTCGAGAACGACACAGTTCACAGACTACTGCGCCACACAGCAGCCCTCACCAAGCAAAAGGGTGTACCAATTTATCTACCACAGCAGAACAGTTCACCGATCCAGAAAGTCAACAGGTTCCACTACCCGTATCTGAATCAACACCGGAAACAGCAGATCCGACTTTACCACAACATTTATCCACATCTACATTTCCAGGTCCTCTACGAAGTACACGACAATGTAGAGCGCCACTACGTTTGAATTTGTAATATGACTCAATTGTGGTGGGGAGGAATGTCATGTGAATGCACCTTTAAATTGTCATTAAACACACTCTTTTTATAGATGTCAGTCCAAATGTTAAGTTAGTCACGTTATTGTATCATAGATGAAAAGTCGTGAAATAAAGATTGAAAAGAATCCACGTTTATTGTTTTAATCCTAATATAATATACATATATGTTTAGAAACACTAAACATAACAGTTACTAGAGAGAAAAGGTAAATATTGATAGAACGAGGAGGAAAAATATTATTATGACGTCTTCTGTCGATTGTCTATGTTTATATTTATGAAACGGTATATGAACACGTGTTGGTGTTAGCTAAAATTTCGGAAAAAAATTGGTATTTCCAAAAAAACTTTAAAAATGTTGTCAATTTTTTTGATACAATTTAATTCAACATTAATTTTATAAACACGTATATTAAGAACAACAAGAGAAACACGAATGACTACACATGACGTTGTACTTTGTTAGTTGAAATGGACGAAAAAATCGGCATTTCCATTTTAAAATGTACATTAAAACTGTTGCTATATATTCAGACGAAAGAACATGAAAAGTGCAGTACAGCAAAAAGCGGTCAAAATTTTTTGTTACGTGTTCATATATCGTTTCATAATATAAACATAAACAATCGACGGAAGACGACATAAACATAATAATACATTCCCCCTCGTTCTATCAATATTTACCTCTCTCTCTCTCTTTACTAACACAGAGACAAAAAAAACATCAATTTCACATCAATTTCTTACGTGTTCTTTGGTGTCAACGAAAATTTGATATATTTTTAAAACCCGCAAGTATTCTACTTAATGTAAATAGTAAATCTGTATTACTAGGTAAATGCAAACCATTTAAAACTATTTTAAGCTGCCAGATGTTTTCAAGTACATACATATTTATGTGTATTATGAAAATATGACTTATTTTCCTCACCATTATCAAATGAATTCTTATCGAGAGCTGTCAAAGTTTCTAATTTTAATGTTGAAGTACATATTGCAGCACTTCTAAAAACTTTTTGGTTTGACTTGTCAGGATTAGCATTATCTGGCATCAAAATAAAACCTGAACCATACTTCTTCGCAAAAATCTTGATGTGGAGCCTGAGGACTAAGTTCACATAGCTCTCATCTGTAATTGATTTCCAGTTAAACACCTCGAACTGAGGTTTACCTTCCTCAGTTTTATCCGACATGGACCAATTATATGGAGTACGAAACTCATTTTGCATTGATTTGGCTGTTTAAGCCATCTGTAGATCGATCTTCATTTGTTGTTGTCTTTGCTTTTTCTACATGAACATATTATCATAAGAATCCGTAACGCAGAAGTATAACCGAACAATAATAATTGATTGTGCCCTCCATTAATCTAGCCAAACGGAAGAGTATACCTTCTTAAAAACTAACACAACATAATTTTTTTTTCCTTTTTATTAAATGTTGTGATCCTGGCCAATTAGATTTTAAGTGGATTCGAGTTCCAGCCATTTCGTATTTATTGAAAACACACTTGTACATGATTTTGAATTGAAAAATAAGTTTGAGTTTAATTATATTTGTCACTTTATTTTTAGTATTGTTTACTGCAATACCTACTACGCTTTTGATTGTCATTAATAAATTCAAATAACGACATGCATTGTGTTTCCAATCATCGACGTCCAGCGCATTGTGGTTAATACTTCTATCCTGTGGTGTTCTGCAGATGTACATAATAATTTTAGCTAAACTTATAATAAATAAATGCCTTTAATATATTTATTTTAAAATCGTTGCTTCCTAAAGTCCTATATTTTATTCATGAGTAAATAGTAACATTTTGAAAGTTTACATAAATGGATTTAGAAATTAGTTTTTTAAATAATGTTAGTGGTAACTTTGACAGTGCTATAGAAAAGGTTGTTAAATTTTTAACTGAATTACAAGCATTGAGAGTAAGTATATTTAATTTTGCTTAAATAATATTCACGAACACACATGGTTTGTTGATTATTACAGAGAGAAAATACGACGCTTAAAACTGAATTAACGAATGCAAAACTAAATAAGCAGAATCTCGCTTTTGAAGTTGACAAACTAAGGCAAACTAGTAAAGATTTAAAGGGCCAAATTGCTACGGCTTATAGCGTGATAAACGCATTTAATAAACAACAGGCAGATAGAACCAGTATATTTTCACACCAGTCGATCCAGGCTGAAGCTATGAAAGCTGAAAACACATTTTTAACGGAACAAATTTCAATTTTTCAAGAAAATATTTCGAAATTAACAATCGAAAATCTGGAATTATTGGCTAAATGTCAGCAATTGGAAATAAATGCAAGAATTTTTGATGAAAAATATACGAATGCTTGGGAATTGCTGCATTCTCTTGATAAAGCGATTAGAAAATTGGACGAAAATCAAAAAAGCTTTAAAAGCGTAATTGAAACCTCAAAAATCGACGTGAAACGTGTAAACGAATCGATACAATCTTACAAAATCAAAAACAACCAACTGAAGCAAGACAATCTAAAATTGAGCGAGAAAATAACTGAACTTTTATTGAGATTACCAATTACAAATACGGAAGATCCTTGTGTATCGTTAGTTGAGGAATGTGACAAATTAACATCTGCATTGGCGTATGAAAAATCGAAGAATATTGAATTATCCACTAGCCTGGCGAAGTGTGTATCGCATCAAAATAAACTCTTTAAAACTTTCGGCACTTCATATGATAAATCTGTTCAAACAGAATGTATTTAGAGAAATGTATTTTAGAATTTGAAATGTGTGTGCACAAAAAATTTTTTATATCGTTCGTACTTCAGTTTTACCAACTTTAAAAGAAAAAAAATTTAATAGCGAAATATAAAAAAGTTTGAGAAAGTTAGTATTATTCGGCTTGTCAGTGAATAAAGTATAATTTAAATTAATATATAGTTTTGGTTTTAAGTTAAAATATTTTATTTGAAATAGTTTTCTAAACAAAATGGGTGTGACAATGTAATATCAAAATGTTAAACAAATTTCTATGATATTTATTGATAATTGGTTTGATTTATAGATTGCATCCATTTCCGATAATGGAGAATAAATCTGTTGCACAAACGATTGATTTCTTATCTAAGCGGGTAATAGCGCTTGGTGCTATGCAAGCCGGACATTTTCTAGTGGATTGTGAAACATATATGTCTGTGGCGCAAATGGGCAAGTGATTAATTATTATAATTAAATTATTTTGTATTTACAAAAAAAATAGTTTTGTGAGGTTATATTTTTGTTTTGGTTTGATATATACAAAACAACAAATTGTTGGTGTAATTTTAATAGACATTTGAATAGTTCGGTTATACCTACCCATAGATGGAACTCATATTCATTGTGTTTTTTTCTCATAATATACAGTGGATTAATAAAGGGTACAATTCAAAGAAATAATAAAAAATGCGTAAAACAAAATCAAATATTCGTTTATTTTTTGATAGATTATCAGGTTTGATTTTTAATTCAAACATTTCAAATGTGGGGGATTCAAATCATAAAATGCAATAAAAATGTTGAAGCATGCACATTAAAAATTCTTCGTATGTATTTATTACTTGTCGTTAAAAATTTATTTAGGGTTTAGTAATTTGTCCAAAACTAAAATAAAACTCGATCATTCATCTAAATAATCTACGTAAATTATTATGGTTCCATCAACGAAATTGGGATTAGGTTGAGCTGAAATTAGGTTACCGTTAAATTTTAAAATTGTGTCAACCGTTTCAATGCAATAAAAATAGTGTTTTGTGTATGTTCAGATTTGGGATTAGTAATGTAGAGATAGTCCAGATGTTCTACGGTCCGAATCGATAGACAGAGTTGAATCGCGATTGCGACTTAAGTCATTGTTTTGGTATTTTTAGACCAGGTTGAAACGTCAAAGTAAACCCTAGTTTTATGTTGTAATTAGAATTTGATACCGATAATTTTGTATCATAATTTTGTAACTACAGACTGTCAAATACGAAAATCCATTGCATATTAGTTATTACTCTAAGTGTTTTTGAATACCTTTTTTAGTTTTTGAAAAGTCATAGGTCAAAGCGCTATGTCTAAAAATTATTGTACTCCATAGCTATGAACTATGGAGTGTAGCTATAAACAATAGCACGCACTAATTGTTGTTACCATTTTGAATTTCAATTATATTCGATTCTACTAGTTTCGCCGACTTCTTTTAGAACTTAACGAAATTGTACCTAAAACAAAATAAGGTACTACATATTGTTATTACAGTTTAAACTTGTTTTGTATTGGCTGCTATACAATAGTTCAAAAAAATTGCATCTCGTAAATGCATTTAGTGGTATTTTGTATTTTTGCAATTCGGTAATATACTGGATAGGGGGCACTAGAATTCATTTAAAGCCTACTCAAGTGACAAGAGTAACTTGATTGATAGAGAAAGATAAAAGTTTATGTTCGTAATATTTGGTTTAGATCGGCGAATGGTGATGGCTTCTTTTCGAGATCGAAAAACAAATGCCGAAACCATACCACATCAGTTTGCTACGCTACATAATCGGTCAATTTTATATTAAACTATCGCTAATCGTTGTTTAGAGTCTAAGCACATTTCAGACTTAATCCGAACACGTGTGGAAGTCGCACTTGTTTTTGTATCGAGAACCTATAGGTAAAGTTTAAACTTTTATGTACTTCATCTTTAATCAATTTCCAAAATTAAATTGAAAAAGAAAACTATTAAATATGAGTTAACAGATAGCAGATTATTATCTGTGGTTAAATAGAATTCATTGAGTTTTGCACAAATATGTAGAATGAATACAATTTACTTTATGTTTAGACTTTAAAATGAATTTTTATTTGTATTCGTTATTATTTATTTATTTTATTTAAGTATAAAATTTAATTGTATTCAATAATATTCATTAGAATAAAGCTTCTAATAAAATTCATCAATTTTAGCTAAATACAGTTCAAAATTTAATTTATGAAAAAAAAAAAAATATTTATTTAAAAAACGAGTTCTCAGCGATGGCTAGAATCAAATCGAGTAATATATTATGGTGATAGACTTTGAATATTACAATTCGGTGTTCTATAACTCTAGTTCTAATTTGAATGTGGGCCGATGCTTTTAAATGGCCCTCTCAAAAGGACCAGTGATTAGGAGTCAATTCAATTTGTTTTGACATTTTTATCAACATTGGATTAGTTGATGTTATAAATGCAGAATGAACTTTGTCGAAGGCTCTTGCCGCTTTTATTAGATTAAAATAAGGGGGCCTTCCACCATTCTCGCTTCTTCCGTCTACAAATCCGCTTAGCTGCCCTTCTTGCGAGAGCAGCCTTGTTTTTCCTTGCGATTGTGAGACGTTGTTGCACTTCACTATGGGCTATATTTTGTTGCAAGACGACACTCGTCATCAAACCAATCATTCTTGGGTCTGACTTTCACTATACCTAAAGTCTGATAAGGAGCACTGACAACCGAAGTTTTCAGTACCTCCCAGACAGAGTTCACGCAGTCACACTGGTAATTATCATCAATGTTGTCGCTGATAAGATCCTGATATCGTTTCTTTTGATCTTCATTTATCAGGCCTTCACTGTGTTTCAGCGAGTTTCTTGAAGAGCAACGAGTTCCAGCCGATAGTCCTTCATGCACGTGATTAGGCCCTTCAACGCTCCTGGTTTTCTAAGTGATTGCACGTTCCACCTGCCGATTTTAAATCTTGTATCCGGGTACTTGAGCGGGGGTCCGGTGTTTTTTTGGCGGTATCCATTTTTTTTTGTTGACTTTATAAACAGTTGATTTTACGGATACGGGTCGTCAGCCCAGCGATCCAACCGTTTCGTCGCCTCCTACGACAAGCAAAGGATACTGTGGTGGTATTCTTGGAAAACATGTTCGTGCAATTAAGAGTTAAACTTAAAAATGAATAATCACTATTCTATAGAAACCAAATGATTTGAAAATACTTCAATTTATCATATCAATTTATATAACTCATCAAATTGTTTCCACCTTAATCGACCTTTCTCCCCCTTGGCCCCTCCTCCTATCGCCCCTCCTACCCCTCCCCTTCGCCCTTCCTTCCCTCGCCCCTTCTCTCTCTCTCTTCGCCCCGCCTCCCCTCGCTCCTCCTCTCTGGTCGCCCCACTTCCCTTCGCTCATCCTATCCCGCCTCTCCCCGCGCCCCTCCTACCCTCTGGCCTCGCCTTCCCTCTCGCCTCGCCACCCCTCTCGCACCTCCACTCTCGCAACTCCTCTGCCCGTGTCACTAAAAGTTATCCACGTTCTATATACAGAGAAATAACATATCATGTGTTCTATCAATTTTCTTGCACCTACCACATTCAGTAGATTGTCAGTTCTAGAAAGTATAAAATAAACAATTTTACGAAATCTAATTATGTATAATCCACGAACTACGAAAAATATCTGCGCTGGGGAGGCCTGCTGTTAAATAGTGGTGTACAGAATAATTAACTAGAAGTATAAACTATGATTATTAAATGCGAACTTGAAGTATTGAAGAGATTGAAGAGAAGGTCATATTAACACTTAACACGGAGAAATACCCACATTTCAGTCCCAAAGACGTATTGGCTTATCTTCCTTGTTAGCAACACTGGTAAGACAATTAGACGGTCATATTAACGGCGAAATCTCAAGATGCATGTTTCAATGGTAAATCTGTGAACACAGTTTTGCGTTCCTTTATATTCATGAAAAAATATTTCGAGTGTATAGTATACGCAATGGTATTTTTTTTTGGTTATATAGTAGGCCTTTAGTAAAGTAATATCGGGGCGATAACTCGAGCTCTTTCAGATCTAGTGGATGAATCACTCAGGAACTAGATCAAATGCTCATCAATGCCTTGTTTGGAGCAGTCCTTCGCTAGAAAATTTCTAAGGAGAGGTACATCGCAAGGTTGCTTTTGCGGATGATGCAAACTCATACAAGCCTCGGGCTAAATGCAAACCCATACACAACTGAATTGGTCCTCTTCTCTAGGAAATACAAATTTCCTCATACAAACCATCTTTCCTATCAGCTTGACCTATACAGATAAAACTACGCTGATAATATATTGGAAGGGGTAAACAGCTCGGTAGCACTATAATCTTGCAAAACTGCAATTGAGAAAAAATGAGGGCTGGAGACCCTACACTGGTTCTATACTGCAGTAGTTCTATTGTATGAGGTTACACCCCAAAAATTCCAACAAAAAACTGTTAATCAAAGTTAAAAGAACAGACATTGCGGACTTAGCAATTAAAAACGAGTCTAGTAGTAGTGTCTTTGTCAAAAGTTTGATTTTAAAATACTGGCTTCAAAATTCTGGTCAAAACAGTTTTTAAAATCAGGGTTTTGAAAGCCATAAAATAATTAGCAAAAATGTGTTGAATATCTTAAAATCATAGCTCATAATGTTGAGTTTTATAAGTTAATATTCTTAGTTTCTATATTTTGTTTAATATTATTTTTTATCTTTATTTATTTTTCTAGTCATTTGGAATAAATGAAATATAATTTTTATTTTTATTTGATATTATTATGTATTAAATGTTCTTTTTAAGATGATCATCAAATATTTTAAACAATATACATCAGTGAAATTTCGTTATAACGAACTCGAAGGGACCAAAAAAATTACTTCGTTAAACTGAAATTTCGTTAAAACGAATATTCAAATTTTGTTTCGAATCAAAGTTTTATTACTGAAAACGCTTCGTCATACTACATATATGCTTTGCCCGACCGAATCATTTTTTTCGAGGATTTTTTATTTCTGTTTTAGCGATAATTGTTTTTTTTTAAATTACTCATTTTAACATATAAAATATTGACAGTCAAAAATTTAACCTAAAAAAAATTTCCTAGATGAGGGAAATTACATACATGTTTTTACATAAAAAAAACTATATAAACTGATTTTATTTCCATTTTAATGGTTTTTATGTATTTTAATTGATTTTTATTTCGTTATACTGAATTTATAGTTCGCTAAAACGGAAACTTTTTACTAAGGATATGCACTACGGCCAACCAAACTAGTTGAAAAGGTTCTTTATACTGGAAATTTCGTTAAAATGGTATTCGTTATAAGGAGATTTATATAAACATAAAACCTACAATAACCAAGCTTTTCAAAAATCCAGGATTTTTTATGTTGGACAATGAAGATTTTGTAACCAGGATTTTAAAAAATCAGGATTTTGAAATCAGTCTTGTTAAAAAATTTGTGAAAAACCACTTTTCAAAACCTGTATTTCGATAGGAATCCATTAAAAATAGGGGTTCAGTTTTTATGAGAATAACAGAAATTTGTTTGTTGGTCATTTATATCATATGTTGACATGGTTTATTGGTATCGGTTTTTAAATACATACAAATCAACCACATATGTATACTCGAATTTGTAATTAAAAATTATATTTAACTTATTAAAAGCAGTCATAGTGGAATGGGCATTCCAGAGAATCACTCAAACGTAAATACATATCTCATAATTTATCCCATCTCCATATGGCTTCAAATATTATGCGATGGTTTATTATTGATTTAAATGAAATGTTTCGTATGTCTACAGTTATTTTCGAATTTTCAATTTTAAGTCAATTAAGTGATTTTTTTTTATTTGAAATTATGATTTATTAGAATTTATTTTTATAGGGAGGTATTAGTTATATTATATCAATGTAGGTAATGTGGAGTGTACATCACTTGAACAGGGCAATTTTTTCAAAATGAGTACGAATATATCTATCAAAACGACTGATGGCATCGGTTTCGGAAAGTACTGTTAGGCGTTAGCTTTTATTTCTATTTCGTTTGTTTATTGTCGATTTGTCAGGAAAAAAGGCATTTATAAATGCGTTACTTGAGCAGGATCAGTTAAAATTTATATGTTTTTCGATACAGAGTTCGTGGTTTAACAAAACCAATAAATAATTTAACTAATTTGAATATGTTTTTTTGTTCACTTGTTTGAAAATGAACAGAGTGAGAATAATATTCAAATCGAGCTATAGCCGAAAATCCCTAATATGTATGTACAGTGTGTGGTTATATCACTTTAACATGAAGGAAGAAGCTAGAGTTTGTGCAAGCATTTCAACGTCATAACATAAATTGTGCAACACATGGAGGAAAAATCCAATTGAATTCGGAATGTAAAGAGAAACGATTGATTTTGCCAAATCGTATATGGCAGGAATAAACAACGTTTTTTCTAATGAAATAAATTTTATTTGGACGATCCTGGTGGGTTCAATAAGTATTTACTATTCTGAAAAACGTTTGGTATTGGCTGGTGAGGAAAGGTTATGAGTGTGGCAGGCAATCATTAAAACTGTCTGGATGAACATTTCACTTAATCATTTAAACCGCTCATGATTCCCTACCAAAAATAGCTGTTGTGGTCCTATTCAAGTGACGCGCAGTATATCATTGGATATCTGGACTGGATAAGTTTATTGGAAGGGATGCCGAAATAGATAACATTTGTGTTTTTAATTAATTTATTTACCAAATACCGTGCTTATATTTAATCATAAGAACTTTAATTCTGTTTGGAATTCGTTTTTTATATCTCATTCAATCTTTTATTTTTATATATAGGCTTAATAAAGATTCGGTGCCCTGATAGATATTAACGGTACGAAATGTTATATAGTTAGTGACTGAAATTGAATTAGCCTCATATATACGTGTAATAAAAACTTGTTTAAAAATTATGGATATGAATATTCCTGATTAAAATTTAACTGATTAAAATCGAAACACATAAAACAAATATCGTGCACAGGAATAGAGATTAAAAATTAATTCAATAATAAACTCTCTTTAAGAAAAGGAACCCAAAAAAAAGAAGCACGAAAAGGAAATCTGAATTCAGAGCAGGAACAAAAAAACGATAATAACGAACACCAAATATAGACATAGTAGGAGTTTCTGACTTCTCAGAAATCCAAGTTATGATGAACTCTATAACGGAACAGGAGTATAAAATCATTGAAATCATTGAAAAATAACGAATGAAAGATCAATACATCAATTGTGATTGAGTATACAGAAATTTAACATTGAAACTGAATATTGAATAATAACAATTAAGAACACTTAACGGATGACCGTGAAAATAAAGGTTTTAAAGTTCTAGATACCGTGAACATTATTAAGGTACAAGAGAAGGTACAGATTTATTTATTAGAGAGAACATTAAATACCATGAAGATTGAAAACTAAAAGAAGGGAGCATGCAAGCTATTACAGTAAAGCTACAACTAACTTTAATGACTGTAAAATATCAGCAATATATAGTCCGTCCCGAACCCGATCCCGATATAATCTAAAGAGAGTTTTTTTGTTACTACAGGGTTATCGGAATGCTTCATCCGTTTAGAAAACGATGAAAGTTTATTATCTGATCAATCTGATGGATTGGATTTTATATGACGGTTAGTGAGACCATTATTGAAAAAATAAATCCACCACAACTAACACACAATAAAACAAAATGGCTATTATTCAAGCAGCTAGTAGAAGTTGGAAGAAAATATTGTACTCCTAGCGCCAATCAAAAGCGGAAATGAAATAGAAGATGAATTGGATAAACTCATAGGTATCATATAATCGGCTAGTTGAGAAAGCACCCCAAAACAGTTATCCAGAAAAGAAAAATCAGTAATATATCCAATAGAATTAAGTGAAAAGACGGGGAAAATGGCTAAGTAGTACCTCGCAAGATAAAATTATACCCTAAACAGATTATGTGACACTCTTAAAGTACTCAAATTAAAATTCAAAGAAAAAACAGTAGGGGATTTTCTTAGTACTCTAACTAAGGATACGGCCTACTCATCCTGGAAAGGTGATTCGAAGTACCTTTCTAATCTTTATGGAGGTTATAAAAATGTTTCCAATATGACCAAAAGAAAGAATTCTAGGGATATAGGGCCTGTAACACTGAAATACCTAAAAACTGAACTCACACTTGATTACAGAACAAATAATTGTTTCAAAAACTATTACTTGAAAGACTTCACTTAAGTAAATTTCACTAATTTAATTTATCTTTTGCAGACCAGTAGTTATTAATAGATAACACATTCAATTCACGAATATAGCTAAGTACCAGGGTTAGTTGGAAAGTGCACGTAAAATAATGAAAAAAGAACTCAATATTAAATTGAGGAAAATATTCTGGCTTTTGTGGAAAAATGATGAAATGTCAATACAACACAAATTGTTATTGTTCCAGCAGTTGCTATAAAGCTTGTCAAATCTTGCATTCGGCAACCGTGTCAGTTCCAATTTCTGGCGGTCATACCATATGATTTTTTCTAAATGTTAAATTTACTAATTAATTATCTTAATTTAAGATCTGAGGCTAATTTAACTATTTTTTTAAAGCACAAAGATATGTACACATATATTATATTTTAGATATTTGCTTCAAATTTGTTTGCGCACAGTTTTAATCAAAAAAAGATATTTGAGGCTAATTCTATTTCCTCTAGGGTATAGTCTATATGTTTGCGTGTATTTTATATTTAAAATTTAACCAAAGATGATTTAGAGGACCAAATAGTTCATATATCAAGTTTTTGGTTTATAAATAATTATTTCTAAATACCACCAAGTGATATATAATTATTGTAAACCCGAGAAACAATCCAAACTAATAAAATTGAAGCAGTGTCAAATTTCCGAACTTCATTTGTTTCTTTTTATTTAGTTTTATTTGCGTTTTCCGTGATCGTTGGATAATGTAATAAATAATGTATTTATATGTAATTTTATTAATTATTTGATAGTTATTATTAATTGAAATAAAATAAACTGGATTCAAAATCAGATAGGTACTTGAGACCCCGTAATTTAGATTCATAAGTATTTGTACCAATTAGCGATTTTACAAAAGAAGGTTCTCGTATTCGTAACCAGAGGTACCACTAGTTTCCAATTAAGTTTTTTTTAAATACCAGACTGATTAGCTTGTGATCCAGATTTGGAAATTTAGCCGGGGGATTTGAAATCTTCAGTTAAAACATTCATTATATATTTCAAAGTAATTC
Source organism: Tipula unca (assembly GCA_951394425.1). NCBI lineage: Eukaryota > Metazoa > Arthropoda > Insecta > Diptera > Tipulidae > Tipula > Tipula unca. The sequence continues at coordinate 95,364,075 of OX596382.1, forward strand.
TGGAAAACTTTTCATCCGTTTAATTGTAAAGCATATGACCAGTAAAATGACAACTATGGAGATAAGGTAACTATTAGCTATTTTTGAATTATTCTAGTATATACATCGAACTTTTCAAAAATATCTTACCTGATTCTTTAACTGTCATTTCTCTAAAATAATATTAACAACATAACCTCCCTTTATGTGATGAATAGTGATTGCCATTTTGTATTTTTTTTTAAATTTAAATTTCATTTTTACTACAGTGAATATTTCAGATTACGTTAAGTATTAAACATGGGTTGGAAGACATTTTTACAAGCTCTTGAAATTCCAATTATGTCTGGTATTAATTATATTACGAATCATTCAATAGAGAATACATCGTCGAAAGGTTTCTGTTGAAATATTTAAACTTGGTGGGTTACTTCATATGGCCTAGTACTACTTCGGACTTAAAACGACTTATTTCTGATGACAGGCTACGGTCGGTTCTTCATGCCACCAAATATTAGAGCACCGTATCCATATATGTAACAAATAATGTTTAATGTCACTAATTAAAAAAAACAATTACTATAAAATCTAAATTTCTATGGTTTTTATAGTTTTATTATTTTAAATGTACGAAAATAAACTACAATGGAAAAAGTGAGATGGAGGCTACATTGCCGGATTTTTTGTACTACGGGATCCGCAGTAGTATTAAATGAAGGATTCTCTAGCAAATTTTTATAAAAAATCATTGTAGAACCCCATGGTAATTCCACCATGGTACTCGGTTTCAAATTTAAAAATTTATAATTTAGAAACTACTGTGAATGGTAAATCTCAAAACTGTTTAGTTTTTTAAAAGCCAGTTAAAATTCAGAATTATAATCGTTTAATTTGACTTTGTATTATTTAATTATAAATTTATAAATAATAAATTAATTAAATTTACAAATAATAATAATAAAAATTTAAAATAATTATTACATTCGAAACCGAATTCTGGAAATTCTGGATTTTATTTAATTTTTTTCGAAATTTTTCAAAATTTCTTAAATTGAACCATTTCATACTATAGTTATAATAAATTGAATGAAAACTGCTTGCAAGTTTTACAACATATAACTAAGTTTAAAAATTATATTTTTTGCTATTCGAAGTTTTGTAATTAAAACAAACATTATACCAATGTACTATTGAACTTTATTCTATCTGAAACTGTTGTGTGTATTAATCCCTATGATTAGTTCATTTGAAAAAGAAATTAAAATATTTTTGGCAAGCATAAATCGGTTTGCACCTTTGCAATGAGCGTGCGAAATATAGCTGGAATTCATAGACATTAAACATTTTAAAATTTAAGGACAACAGAATTAATTCTGAGGATATTATGTTTTATTTTCGTTCATTCCTTCCTTCCTTCCTTCGTTCGTTTTTGGTGCAAATACATAAGTATAGTCCTATTCAGATCTTAAAAAAAACATTTTTTTAATTTTTCTGCGCAGCTTTCAGTGATGTAGAAAAAAAAATTATAAAAATTTTGATGGGTCGCATTTATTTTAGGTAGTAAACCTAAATAAAATAATAAATAACCAATAAAAAGAATTATATTTCAGTTTTAATACACAAAACATTCAAAATGATTATGTATTTATGTTATTACAATCATATTTCGAGTGAAAATTAATAGGTCAAAAAAAAATTGCACGCCTTTTGGAAACAATGTAAACATTTAATTTTGGTACGGACTAGGGAAAATAAATGATCAAATATCATTCATGTCGAACAAAACCAAAACAACATAAAAAGCAAAATCAGTTTTCAATTTAATTCTTAGTTTTTCGAATTAAATATTAATTTCAAAAGTGTCAGGGATTCTTATAAAGTTAAATTATAAAATCATTTTGTGATTAAAAACGTTCCTATTCCATTTAAATAAAAATGTAAACAATAAACACGATTTATTGTACTTAATACATCACTTTGTATCCTATATTTTTTTTCTGCGCGAGAACTGTCAAAATTCCAGCGAGATATGAAAACTACTATAAATTTATTTGTATTACTCGATCACGTTTACGCAAAAATGTAACAAAAATTTAATCTTTGATGCGCATGCCCGCAAATAAATTTTTATTACGTTATGCCACGATCACGTAGACGCAAATAAAGCAATACTAAAGGAAACAATTGTAGTTCGATAATTTGACACTTCTTTAATTTTAATCGTTTTCGGGATTTACAATAATTCTGTGTTTTTTTTAGAAACTAGTTAAGTAAATTTTTGACGATTTTGAGTTAGGAATGAAAATAATTCAAAAATTATAAATATTTTGAGATACATTTTTTCAAATGTTCAAAATTTCAAAATAAAAACAAAAAAAATGTTATCAGTAGTATATTCTTGATTTTCATAGGAACTTTTTAATTTATGTAAAAATATTCGTTTTCTTAAAACTAGTTATCTTTACTTAACAATTAACAAAGTGCCACTTGTTTATCAATGACACAAACTATCTGCAAATAACAACTTTATGTGAACCGATTATTGGGATACACAAAAAGAGGATACCTAACATATGTATTTTCAAATTACAGCATAATAAAACTATTTTTATGTAATATGTTTATGTAAGGTAAATTCTGAGATTTTTTTAAATTCAGAATACGAATAAAATCAATAAACATTTATAAATTATTTGAATTATGTATGGTAATTTTTTTTTCAAATGCGATTTCCTCAAAAAGATATTTTTGCAGTTAACTAGTTTCTTTAAAAAAATATGAAAATATATCTACTACTATAGGTGGTATTTAGAAATAATTATTTATAATCGAGAAACTATAGGTGAATGAACTATTTGTTATAATTTGGTTTAACTCATCACGAATTGATGAAAATCAACCCGAATTCTTATTTTTTTTTAAAATTAATTTTAGAATAAATATATATTTTAACATATAACATATTTATAATAATTTTTTTTGTTTTTAATTTGTATATAAATATAAATAATGTTAAAATTAATCTAAGCTTATGTAATTTCCTATAAAAAAAATTAATTTATACAAATATTTTAATATTGGTATCTAATTGACGTTATTTTGATAAATGGATTTTCGTTATATTTGGTGTTTTTGATTTATTATTATTTATTTATTTTTTTGAGCGGAATTTGGAATAAATGTTCATACTATTAGTTGAATATTTATAATAATTTATGTTGTTATATTTATATAATATTATAATATATATTAATAAGCAAGTTTAATAGTAATAATTTTTAAACAAAAATCGCTGCTATAAATATATAAATTTCTTGTAAAGCTACCATTTTTAATTTTTAATCTTTTTTTAAAGGGAATTTAAATAACTAAAATATATAAATAACAAGAGTATTAAAAAATGTATATAAAATAATAATTTTTTAATTCGTAAATATAATTTGCTTAATTTAGTAATACAAAGTAAATATTATTTATGTACAATATAAAATATTTTCACAAACTTTAAAATTTAGTAATATATATATTCTGACAGATAATTCACTTCATTTTTGTTGGTTAAATATACAATGAATATTTAACATTTTTTTATTTTTATAATTTATATTTCATATAATAATCTTTTTGTCTAGGAATCTATTTGCATAAATATTCATTCAATTTTTAAAATACTGATAATTGAGTTTTTTATTTAAAGCTTTATATGGGTAGTTAATTTTTAAATGAAATTGGAAGAACTGAGTATAAATATTTTAATGTATATTTGACTAAAAAGAGAACTACCCATTTATATAAATTTATTTCTTAAAAATATTTACCTATATCCTCTATGGTGTAGTGATTAAACGACATTTTTTTAAAAATATTTGATTTCTATATTTATTTAAAATCGTCCTGGGTAAATCTACTATAGAGAGCTAACAGTTTATTCCATTATAAATTATATTATGTTCTGAAATTAAATGGAAATCTATAAATCTATGTTGGTTCTTAAAAAAAAAAGTTATTAAAATATTATTAGTTTAATTTATCGTACGAAATATTTGCAACACACAGAACTAATTTTAATCGTTAATCGTATAGTTTTATTATTATTATGTAAGGTCGAATATTTCTTTAGAATTGATATTATAAACCTAGATTTGAACACATTTATTTGAATTTAATTTAAACGTCATGTTCCCTATGACTTATATTTAATTACCACCAAATGTCTACCAAATTAGTTATATCAAAATGGCCGACAGATTGTTACGTTTTGTAGGTCTTCAAAAGTAAATGAATATTATATTTTTGATAGGTGACCTAACATTTAACACAACCGTCAAACTGGGTTGTTTCAACTATCGGACGTTTTCAAAGGTCGGTTTGATTTTTGAACGATTCCAAAAATGGTAGCGAACCTTTTAAAGAATAGAACACATTTTTTTCATAAATCAAAAATTATTTTGATATAGCGGAACAGAACACAAACAGATGCATTGTAACTTTTTATAAAAACTGTTTCTGGCCAGTGACACTTTAAGAACTTGTCGTTCGGTTTTACTTAATTTATCAGTCATCTGACCGAGCGAAAATTATCGCACAATCTGAAAGAAATGTCAAATATATTTATTATGGGCGTGTATCATTCAGTTAATACATTTGTATTAAATTAAAATTTTGACAGAAAACTTCAAATTAATTTTTGTTTGTACATTAACAAAGTCGAAAAATCAAATTTTAAATTTTTAACTGTAATTGTCACATGATCTATAATAACAAAATATTTTCTACAGCATATGCTTGAAAATGATAAATTCACGATTTAATACCATTTGATAAGTTGTGTTTCGGTTAAGAAATATGTTCGTTAAATTCTGTAAGGTTTCTTACTGATTCACTAGTTAGCCCTATAAACAGGGATCAATATATTTTGCCCGTATCCCAAAAATCTACAAATATTAAAATCCAGAATAATGAAACGGTTAAAATTTAGAAAACAAATCCAACAAGACACAAAGGGTTAATTCGAAATGTTCATTTCCTTTAATTTTATTTATTACATTAAATTTAAGTACATTAAATTTGTCTAATTTTTTGGTCGAACATTTTTACATTTATATTTGCATTCCGAACCCAAAGAATAGATATTTCGTCGATTTTTTAAATATTAATGCGATACCAACGATTTAATTCATTTGATCTGTACTTGCAAGGTTATAAAAACAAAAAACCGAATTTAGTGTTTCTGGATTTCTTTGTTGGGACTAATTTTCTAGAAAAACGAACTTACTGTAGATAATTGCTTTTGTCAAATGGAGTTAGGAATTTATAGTGGAGATTTTGCGTGCACTGGATATATCTCTTAGACGAGCTGTGCGTTATAATATATTTTTGAATTACATATGTATGTAAGTATTCTTCTAATTCGATCTCACAAAAATTTTTCTATATCAATCAGAACTGTGCAAAAAGTGCTGAATTTTAGAGACCTTGCGGTATGTCGTCATGTACATGGGATTCGTAACGATAAGTTCAATTGACATTAACTATTCTATATATATGTATATATATATATATATATATATATATATATATATATATATAGTGGTTATTTTAACTTATGTGACGCAATGACTACACCAATTCTCATTTATGTATATACAAAAATAATGCCAGCTAAAATATTTATTTGATTAGACTCTAGATATTGAGAAATTATATTTATTTTAAAAATAAATAATTTTAAAGAATATAATTTTTTTTTAAATATCATTGTAAATATAATGTATAAATATGTCTAATTATGGTAATTCTATTAATTTTTTAATTTTATCTTTTAAAATCAATTTTTAATATAATTTTGCAATTTTTGTTTTAAAATAGTTTGTTAGAATTGCATTAAAACTGCAATTTTTAATAAAAAAATTTATATTTGTATATTTTCTATATCATTTAAGCAAATATTAAAATAAATCATCTTTTATTCGTTGAATAGTATAAAACTATATATATATATATGTATGTATATGTATGTACATATATGTATATATATATATATATATATATATATATATATATATATACACATATATATATATATATATATATATATATATATATATATATATATATATATATATATATATATATATATATATATACATATATGTATATATATTTATTTATTAGGAATATAATTATATATATTTAATTTTATTTTATTTTATTTATTGTCTATTTTTTCATTAAATAAAAGGAACCAATTTACAATTAAAAATCGAAAAAAAAAATATGTATAAGCAAATTAATGATATTATTTTTTTTACCTAATTAAATGGCAGTTAAATTTTTTTTTTAATTTATGTGTATATTATTGTCATAATTTTAATTTTATTTAGCTAAGCAAACATAAATTTTTATTGTCATAATGTATATAATATATATATATATATATATATATTATATCTATAATATTATTAGAATTTAATATATTATATACTTTGATTATATAATATATCTTTGATTTTTTTGAGAAACTATTTACCTGAATTTTTAATGATTATTATTAAATGAAATAAAATAACCCTAAAGTTAGGTATATTTTAAGATGAATATCCCATATTTTCAAGTTGTCCTTCCATTTAAACAAAAATTAATGTTGAAAGTGCACAAAAAAACAATGATATTTTTGAAACTTCTATTTCAATAAGAATATATAAGTTCTGTAATCAACATGCTATAAAATAAAAATAAACGTCTAATTGATCGTAGTATAGTATTTTTAACTACAGGTGTTAAATGTAAATATCGTTTTGTTGAAACTAGTTATCTCTATTTAAAAATTAACAAAGTGCTTGTAAATAAAACTAACTATCTCCAGATATCAACTCTGACATATTTTCAAATTACCAGGATAATAAAATAATTTTATATAATATGTTTAATTGAGAACAGTTATTTCTGTTTTAAATGCAGTTTCTCAAAAATCATGTTGTTGCAGTTAACTAGTTTCTCAAAAATACCATAGATATGTATCACGATTTACTGTACAATAAACGCCATACTTAAATCTACTTAGAATGTTTTATAATGTAAGCAGTAATTAAAAAAATAATTAAAGTTTAAACAAATTTTCCAATTTTCCCACAATAAATTGGTTTGGCTTACATCGGTTTACATACATATTATATATTTTCTATATGTATATATGTATAAATATTAAGTACTTTTTTTGTCATACTTATCGAACTCGAAATAATATAAACGTATTACATCTACATCGCTACTATACTAAATATTCTACGTGTGTTCCCATATCTCATCGATTTATCGTTAACGTTTGCACAAATTTGGGATCCATTTCATCTAAATCTTTACCTTTGGTCTCTGGTACAAACATGATTACAAAAAATAATCCCAGGCAAGATATGCACGCGTACAGCCAAAATGCGCCATGCAATCCAAGAAGTTCCTGTATTTAGATAACAAAAAATATTAAGTTAAGTTAAATATTTTTATTTACTGTGTAACTTACTTGAAAGTCCACAAAAGTTTTAACGCTTAAAAATGCGCAGAAAAAACTAAAACTTGTTGTAATTGAACTTCCGATGCCGCGATATTCGAGCGGATATAGTTCCCCAATGAGCAGTGATGAAATAGGCGATATTCCTAATGAGAAGGCAATCGTAAAAACTAAAACGCACAGTAATGGAATCCAATCACTGCTTCCGGTTGTTGTATCAATTTCAAAATTTTTTGTTGCAAATAATTTGTTTGTTTGTTCATAGTAGACATACGAACCAAAGCTGGCAAGCGCTAATGACATAAAAACACTACTTATTATTAATAAAGGAATTCGACCAACTGTATCAATTAATAAACCGGATAGCATTGAGGCTAATAATTGTACAAAAGCGACAGCAATAGCACCACCATGCGGATTCATGCCAGCGAATGTTTGTCGAAATATTTTTACCGCATAAAATCCAAATGAATTTGCTCCGGTAAACCGTTGAAAAATCATAAGGCCACAAGTTATTAAAATCGGTTTTACTAATCGAATATTTTTCAATACCGATTTTACATTTGAAAATATATTCTGAACCGTTGTCCATGATATGAAACCTTCGGTACTAAGCGTTGCAATTAATGTACGATTTCCTGTGATTTTCGATGTTCGAATATTCGATCGTATTGTTTCTAATTCTAGTTCAACATTTTTATTTGGACCACGTAACCATTGTAGCGAACGATATGCTTCATCGTCATATCCTTGTAATACTAAAAAACTTGGTGTCTCAGGAACATAAATAATTGTTATGAATAATATAACTGGTGCTACCGATACTAGCATTGCTAATTGACGCCAATCTAGATATGCTCCTAATGTAAATGATATTAAGATTCCAAAATGGCCTGATATTTTTTGTATTGCGCTTAAAAATCCGCGTATATCCGGTGATGAAATTTCACTTATATAAACTTGTGTTACCATTGATACAATGGAACAGCAGAAACCTGCTATAAATGCTGTAACAAACATTGTTTCAACTGATTTTGCGAATACAGTGATTACCCATGACAACGAAAATGGTAATGACATTATGGCTAAAACACGTTTTCGGCCATATTGCATTGCAATACCACCAAACATACCACCGAATAGGGCACCCAATAGTGATAGACTTGCAACCCAACTAGCTTGTTGATCGGTTACGGAAAATGTATAATTTCCTTTGTGCCGAATATGTAGATCTTGTAGACTAGCAATGGCAGGGCTCGAATAGCCTTTTCCTAAGCCAGCGGCCAGTGGTCCTAATGATACTGCTAATGCAGCAACTATCTGAAAATTAGAAAAAAAATCATAATTTAATAATGTGTTAATTTTAACATATAGGTCTGTGATTTTATAACCTAGATAAACTAAGTTATAATAATATCGAGGATAATTTAATTAGTGACTTAGTAGCCACCTGTTGGTTAATAGTCAAACACATGCTTGTCAAAAGAAAACTCGACGATTTAGTTATTCACCACTAGATGACTAACGGAAAGTCTTATCGCAAGTATGATCGATTCGTTTTAGTTTTAGTCATTTTTTAAGTGAATGTGCGTGAATATATAAAATTAACTGTTTATAAAATTTTAAATCGATAGATTTCACCAAAACAAAATAATATAATAAAAGACGGTTGATCGAAGTGAAGTGGTGTCAATAATGAAGTAAAGTTAATTAATCACGCCGGTTAGTGCGTGCGGTAATGTGATTATATTCATATTGTAATCGTTGTTCCTACTTTTTTTATAATTTATATTCATTTACTGTTGAGCTCTAGACCACCCACTATTCATAAAACAATTGTGAATAATCTTCATTAAACGTACATAATAATCTTATACATCAACATAACACGTACATAAATATAACATCGTTTTTTAATAAACTATATGAAGCTTAGGTATATCAATTTACAGTTTTTACACACTTAAGTAACTTTGTAATGTTATTAGGTTGTCGTTAAAGATATTTTCATTTTCTATCCTCCCGTTTTTTTTTATATTGGTAATATCCTTCCTTAATTCGTTTTTTTTTTAAAGTAGTCGTTTCTGGTTCTCGTTATTGAAATATTTATGTATGTATGTTTATACGAGTATGTATTACATAGTTATGATATATGTATGTATGTATATTTCGATGTTTTGCTCGAGGAGCAATTTGAAAGTATGTAGTGAAATGTGTTTTAAATTTAATAATAATTTTTAAGGTAAAAAGGTTATTTACTCTATTATTAAGTAAATAATTAAAATCTAATTATGATAATCGCATAAAAAAACTTTAGGTAGGTATAATTGTTTTACTAATTAAAAATACTAAAATTCTTTTATAACATCAATTAATCACATATAATATATAATTATCGACATAAATACATATACTAAAAAAATTAAAATGTATACATAATTCATAATTATTCCCCGGCCATTTTACATTATTGATTGTATATATAGAATCCTCTTGTTCCTGTGTCAAGGATATGTAATGCGGGATGGGACATATTTTTGAAATTTCTATACACAATATTTTCGTATAATTAATTTATTTTATGTTTTCTTAAACAAAAAAATTAAAAACTAAAATTAAATTCATGAACATAAATTTTTTTTCTGGGGTTTACATTTAAAAAAATTTATGTGAGTTTTAGTTAAATAGCATGAGAACTATAAAAATATATATATACATACATATATATGTACATATGTACATACGAGTATATTCTAACTATAGTACTCGTGAATAATAGTTTATTTTATGGTAAATAAATTTATAACATAAATGCATATTATGTAAAGTGTATAAATTTTGTAAGTTTAATAAAGAAAAAATTATAATTGTTACAACAAAACTATTTAACGATAGTGGAAAGCAGGCTGTCTTAAAAGTAAGGCACCTGAGTTGTAAACCTAAAAATAGATTTACATTTTTCTACAACATCTGCCGATTTTATGTTATTCCCCTTGCATGTCGTTGAAGTACTAATGGGGTTTCAATCCCACATATATAAACATTTGGGAGTGTCATAAACGGTCAATTAGATTGGAATGTAAACAAAATATGTACATACATATATAGAACATTATTTTTCCAGCACTTTAATCAGTGTTTATCCAAAACATTCCTACAGCTATCTAAATAATACCAAAATAGATTCAAACGTTTTAAAATAATTAATTAACTCTCGTCATCAATCATAATTAATTTTCCACATATTTGTATATATTATTGCAAAATCGTTATTATGTACTCTCTAAACAGTTGGTTTAAATAGAAAATTAATTGTATTTAAACAAAAGGCATGAAAAACAAATGTTATCCATCTAATGACGCAACTAGACTGCTCAACTAAAATTTAAACTTAACGAGCCGAACAATCTTTTTACTTCATAAGGTACATTTTATTTATCCTCCACATCCAAAGGTATAGATGGGTACAAAATATTATGACTCATAGTTTTTGATTAAACTTAGTTGCCTCATTAAAATTAGGATTTGAGTATAATTTAAAATGAAATTTTAAATAAATAAATTTGAGCAGCGTTTGATGAAAATTGGATTAATAATATTGAAATGATTTCAAATTTTACTTAATTTTAATTATACATATTTATCATTCCGGAATGCATTTAAAATTCTAAAACTAAACCAAAGACAATAATTTAATTTGCATTTATGCTAAAATCGAGTTTCTCGAATACTGGAAGTTCTAATAAAATTAATCTCAATATCAATACGGGTTAGGAAGGAAGATATATGAAATGCGTCTCGAATTTAATAGTAGATCGATTCATCAGGAAATTAGTGTCCAACTCAGTAGATGATTTATTTATTTTGTTTATATTAAAGAAGTCGATTTAGTACATAACAAGTATGATTTCATATGCAAAATAAATAATCAATTCAAATTTAGATTATTACATAAGATTAAAAAGTTTAAATTTAAAATTAAAATTTTACAATTTTAAAAATTAAAAGTTAAGTTCTTCAGATTAGACGTTGTCAAAAAAGATTTAAAATAAAAGGTATATTTTTTACAAAAAATTAATTGAAAAGAAATTATCGGATAATTTCTGATAAATTAAGTTTAAAAATTTTTAAAATAGTTCTTCAATTTCCTTTTGAAGCAGTCCTTTGTGGGATGAAAGTCAAAATTTTCTTCTGCGATGTTGAATGATTTTGCAAGTCTATTGATTGGGCTATATTCACCATAGTTAGTTGAGTGGTGTACTATCTCAAAAAATCGATGATTTCGCAGCGATTTGATTTTAACATGGATATCTATATTTTCCAATATGTAAGGTGAATCATTATGACCAAGAAGGATGTTACCGATGAAACCTGAGTATAAAAATAAACGTCTATTTTCCAGAGTGCAAATTTTATACTTTAAACATCTTGTTGTGTATGGTGGTAGGCGGGCTATATTCTCATAAAACGGTATGGTATGGTAATAGTCCCAGTCAGTTTTCTTTAAAATGAAGATCATACATTTCTTTTGAATGCTTTCAATCCTTTGTAGTTAGCATAATAAGGGCTCCAAATTACTTATGCGTATTCAACTTGGGATCTTATATACGCAAAATATAGTGAAAATAAAGTTGAAGTAAATTTGTAAATTCTCCAGTCCAACGCTTAACAAAACCTAACATAGAATTTGCTTTAGCAATGCATTTGTCAATGTGGTTGTTAAAACTCATATTTTCAGCGAATGTGACTCCTATAAGCAAAGTTAATCGGTTTTCTCTTGCGATGAAAGGACATTACTTTGCATTTGTCATTATTCAACAGCAAAGAATTTTTGTGGCATCATTCACTGAATCTCTCGATGTCTTCTTGTAATATTTTTGTGTCATGTATATCTTTAATTGTATGATACATTTTTATATCATCTGCGAACATGAGAAGATTTGAGTATTTTATGACTTCTGTTATTCCATTTATGAAAACGATAAAAATCCAAGGTCCATAATATGGGAACCCTGAGAAACTCCTGATTTTACTTTGATTAATTTAGATTTTTCGCTTCCAATTGTAAGTTGTAAAGACTTTCTAAAGCCTTGTGATGGCAGATGGAGTCAAATGCTTTACTAAAATCAGTAAACACTACGTCTACTTGGTTGCGGTTTTTAATTTCATTAATAACTTTGTTAATAAATTCAACAAGGTTAGTATCGATGTAGATTTTCTAGGCATAAAGCCATGCTGATTGAGTGATATATGTTGAGCTAGGATACCTTGAAAGCTGCTGCGCACAACCAGTTCGAATAATTTTGCTATGGTTGAAGTGGTTGATATCCCTCTATAACAAGTGATGTCTTCTCTTTTACCCGTTTTAAATATAGGTGTAACTTTAGATATTTTCCATGTATCAGGGAATATTGCGCATGTTAACGAGAGGTTGTATATATTCCGTAATGGTTTTACTAAAATATTAGCATATTTTTTTAATATAGATGTTGGAATATTATCCTGCCCACATCCGTCGCCAAACTGATTAAGTGCATATAAAATATCCTCATCACTATAATAACCAGTAAACTGATAAGTACATTATTATTTACGGTTGATTGAATGGTAAACCAATTATTGTTTTTAGGTTTGTATACATATTGAAAAAAATCCGCAATCATGTCAGCAATTTTTTTAGGATCTGATGTTGTAATATCATTCAAATACATATTAGTTGGATAACCATCAACAGTAGGGTTGGTTGTAATGCTTCGTTGTACATCCGCAATATAAGAGAGGTGCTTTTCCTTGAAGTATTTATCAAATTCTTCATTAGATTAAAGAAACGCAGTCCTATCCGATTCTAAACCACTTTTAATCATCTTGAATTCTTGACATATGCTTTAGATTTACGGTTCTTCAGATTAAACAAATTATCGTCAAACCAAGGTGGATGAATATTAAATTTTTTCCGGCGCAATGGAATGAGGATTTCAAAACCTTGTAATAAAATTTGGTAGAATTTCTTAGCATTTTGGTTTACATCATTAGTGTTTAGGGCTGCGTCCCATTGTATAGCTCCTAAGTACTGCTGAAGTCTAGTGACGTTTATTTTTTTAAAATTATACGTAGTATGAATATGATGCCCGGATGTTGTTGACTTAATTTCAATTGAATCAAAAACTATTTCCATAGATTTGTGGTTAACATCATTAACAACAAATGGATTGAGTGATTCTGTCACTTTAAATATTTGTGCATGATTTGTGAAGAATAAATCTAATATTCTCTCAAGAGCATTGACTATGTTGTTGATTTGCTTTAGGTTAATACCAAGCATAGCATCAACAAAGGCATTCCGATTCAATGGTGTAACATTGCAACATTAAAGTCACCTAGTACTAAGACTAAGTCATTAGGTTTTGTGAGATTAATTAATTCGTCCACTGCATCACTGCATCTGCCATATATTTCACTACCCGAACTCGGTGGTATGTATGTAGGTATGTATAGGCTGTATAAATAAACAGTTTCGTCTGATTTATTTTGATTTTTACGCGCGCACATGCTCGATTGATGATGGAGCTAAATTTATAGCTATACTGGAAACCATTGAATGCACTGCGATAAGTACACCGCTTCCTGATTTTTTTCACTTGTTGATGATCAACGATTACATCTAAAAACAGCGTAATCATTTTCAAAGTATTCCTTACAGTTAAGGTTAGGATTCAATCACCAATTAAATAAATTAAATAATTAGTTTTTAGAACAAAATTGAAAAATTTAGAAGCCATTTAAACTCGAATATTGCGGGGAGCTGCATAATAATCGCGATAATCGTAAAGTAAAGATTGATAACCTTTGCTGTCTTAAATTTTATCATTTTCTACGGAGAAGACGTATGTATGTATTTGTATAATCCACGAATTGAAATACAATTTATACTAATAATTGGCGTTTCTCAGTAAGTTAAAATTAAATCAATGAAAATATTGTCGAAGTAATTTAGTGTTTTCAATTATCTCAGTATATTGAGAAAGGGTTTGATTTTGTTTGATTTCGATCAAATTGTAGGCCGCAGATTGTCACATACCAAAGCTCTCTAATGTTTATAGAATCATTTTAAATTTAAAACAGTTTTAAAGGCCATTACTGGCCCCTTACTGAGTCAACAATTCGGCTCCAGCGGTTTCGATCCCGAGCATGGTCTTCATACTGTCTAAGATAATCTGAAGAGGCCAAATCGTTCTCTACACCATGGAGGCATCGTCGCCTGCAACGACCTCTGCGGCTACCATATGGTGGCTCTCCTTTCAGAGATCGCTGCACAATTCGTTCCGGATCAGCACGCAGAACGTGGCCGAGCCAGCGTACTCGCTGAGATCTTATTTCATGTACAATATCGGGGATCTTCATCAGATCTCTGATCTCGATATTGTACAGAGCTCGGTAGGTACCATCTATTTCGCGTTTTGGGCCGTAAATCACACGCATGACTCTTCTCTCAAATGTTAGGAGCCATCTCTCGTACTCATCCGTCAGCGCCCAACTTTCACATCCAAACATAACTACGGGCCTGATCAACGCTTTGTAAAGCTTCAGTTTCACGGCACTTGATAAGTGTTTAGATTTTAGCAGTGGCCTTAGAGGATACAAAGAACGACTGCCAGCTGCCAGCCGCACTTTAATATCCTCACCCACACTGTTATCGTGAGTGATAAGAGAACTCAAATATTTGAACCTCCTCACTCCCTCAAACGTGTGGTGGCCACTACTAAAATCTGGTGTGCCATTGTCCCTAAAACCAGAGATCAGGTATTTCGTTTTGGACTCATTGATCTGAAGTCCAACTGAAGCTGAAAACTCTACAAGCGGATCAAGTATTTCTTTCATCTGCATATGCAAGCACCGGTGTTTCAGTTTTACGAAAGATGTACTCCAACATGTGATTAAAGAGTATCGGGGACAGAGCATCTCCCTGCCGAACACCCGAGTTAACTACAAAACTTGTCGATAGCCTGTTCTCAACTTTAACACAGCATTGGGACTGCGTCACTGTCATCCTACATAGTCGTACCAGTTTTGTTGGCATTCCTAGGTATTCCAGGGCAGACCATAAACTCTCTCGATTGATCGAGTCATAGGCCTGCCGGAAATCCAGGAACACTTGATGTACGGGGATGGATGTCTCATAATATTTAGATAGAATCATCCGCAGCGAAAAGACCTGATCGGTGACTGATCGATTCGGACGAAATCCTCCTTGATAGTCACCAACCAAACCCTCCGCTAGAGGAGTGATTCTATCCAATACAATGTATGACAGTAACTTGTACGCTCTGCAAAGGAGAGCTATACCGCGATAATTCTCACACTTCAAGCGGTCTCCCTTCTTGAAGATGGGGCATATCGCGGCCACTTTCCATTCGTCAGGCATAACTTCGGTTCGCCATACTAATCGAATAAGGTCGAAAAGACAGTTCAACAAAGTATCCCCTCCGAATATCAAGAGCTCCGAATTAATGCAGTCCACTCCAGGTGCACGGTTTCGTTTCAATCTCTGCATGGCTTTAGTGAATTCCTCATGGGATGGCTCCTCAGTGCAAATCTCCGCAGTCTGTATTAGAGGTGGCTCAACAACAGTCTGTGACGCATGATGGACATCAAGCAGGTCAGTAAAGTGTCCACCCCATGCGTCAAGTACTGCGTCGATATTGAGACAGAGGTTTCCATCCCGGACCCGAATGGCGGTTGACATAGGCCTGAAAGTATGGTGCAGTCCAGTAATACCTTTAAAGAAATTACGCGAACTGCGCTCATTTCTGAGTTGTTGTACTTTCAGAACCTCGGCCTTCCACCATTCTCGCTTCTTCCGTCTACAAATCCGCGTAGCTGCCCTTCTTGCAAGAGCAGCCTTGTTTTTCCTCGCGATTGTGAGCCGTTGTTGCACTTCATTATGGGCTATATTTTGTTGCTCAACTGCAAGACGATACTCGTCATCAAACCAATCATTCTTGGGTCTGACTTTCACTATACCTAAAGTCTGTTGAGCAGCACTGACAACCGAAGTTTTCAGTACCTCCCAGACAGAGTTCACGCAGTCAGACTGGTAATTAGCTTCATTAATGTTGTCGCTGACAAGATGCTGATATCGTTTCTTTTGATCTTCATTTATCAGACCTTCACAATCGAAACGTACCATGCGTTTCGCTGTGTTCCCAGACTTGTACGAAAACTTCCATCGTAGCTTTGCAGCGACAAATGATGATCGCTGCCTACGTATTTGGTTGCTGACCGATAAGTTATAGAATCATAATGTACATAATTATATGCTTGATTTTAAATCCGTTTATTTTATCTCTGGTTTCATTTATGTTTTTGGGAAAAGGTCGCACATGTTACCTCCGATCGCCGCGATTTTTTGCTCCGTCTCGAATTAATATAAATAACCTCTAACATTTTAATACGCCTCTTTGATATTTGAGTAAATATGTAATAAAGTTAATATTTTCTTCTCGTCTGTTTTCCTATTTCCACTTTGTTCCAAATTTTTAAGCCCGTTCTATCTAATTTATCTTCAAACTATGTATATAAATATATAGTTTATTATAAAATAATTAGTTTATATTGACGCAATAAATTATTGACGTTTTGGATTGAACTGGCGTACAACAGTCGAAAGATTTTTTTTTAAAACCCGGTGAAGGTTTTTCATCTTACAGATGTGGTATCCTTGGAAAACTGAATTTAAATTTAATTTCTTGAAAATCCGTTTTTTGTCGTAAAAATTCAAATTCGTTCAACGATTTAAAATGATTGATGTCAGTTTTTTTTATATGTTAGGTTAAAGTGTGAAATTTTTTGTTATTCGTCAGCTTCGATCGATAACCCAGTGCAAAACTAGTTTTACTAATTTCGAAGATAATTAGCCAAAGATTGATAATTAATCACGGAAAATGTCAATCTAAAGGAAAGACAACTAAAATTGTTACCGTTAAACCAAAGTCGCGGCTCTGTTATAACGAATGTCATTATTGCACCCGGCTTGAAACATATAATGTATAGCATTACGCCCAAAATGTTCATCAGCTTTTTCCAAAGTAGTAACATAAAAAATGAGTTTGCTTCAAATAGTTTAAAGAGTAATAAAGTTGAATTTGTTTAGATTTTTAATATTTCAACAAATAAACAAACAAATTTAAAAAATGCAAGACGTGATATCTGCGAACTCAACGAGCACTTAATATTTTAGGCAACTCTTATTAGCAAAACTAACAAAGAGAAACTTTATATTCTCGCTTTGTCCGTTTATCTGTGACCTTTTATTCAATTCCAAAATATTTATCCGATTTTCATGAAACAAAAGCCAGTTTAAAGAGTTTGACCAGCCCTAAAATACTCTAAGATGTCTAAAATTTCTAAGTTGTCGAACTCCTTACAAAGATTTTATAGATACAGTAAAACAAAATGATTTTCGGTGCATTGCAATAATTGCAAATCGACGGTGCAACGCGCCAGTAAAACAATAAAGAAAATGGAGATTTAAATTTAACCTTGGCAATAAGATCGACTCTTAAAAAAATATTGTATTCATTCATTAATTAGTACTACAGTGTTAGTTTTAAGTATGTACATACATATGTATATCATAATATCGGGAATTGTTTGCAATAAGATATTCTCAAACCCAATATGGAATTACAGTCCTAGCTATTTTTTGTTCGATTAAGATGAAACTCGGTATGTAGGATGGAAATGAAATTTGAACTGATTTGTTGGATAAAGTTCTATAATTGGTTAATTGCAACGAAACTAGGCGAATCGGTAGTCAAGTACTGTTCGTTAGCCATATTCCAGAACTTTGTTCAAAAATCATTTTAGAATGTAATTTTAACCCAAGCATGTCCAGTCCAAATCCTGTTTTGTACCATGTAATGTTTCGTACTTCATTTTGTTTTATAATATCCTATTTCGTGTCTTGTACTGTTTCGTATCTAATCGTAGTTTGTAATATTCTTTTTTTGCAAGTCCTGTTATGAAATGTACTGTTTTACCGGGACCCCGTAAAAAGGTATTTGATTTTTGTTTAAATAAATCAAGTGTTTTTCTTAAATCAAAGTGATGTGATATGGAAGACATCAGCAAACAGAAAATAGTAATAAATAAAACCTTTGTCAACGGGCTAGTATGATGCAGTGGCTTCATTCGTCTTGCATAAAAAATTAAAATTGTTAAAAAAATTCTTGTAAAATACCAGTAATTCCAATGCATTCCAATCAACCATTTAGTGGATGCCAATTTTAGTCTTTCTATGTTATTTATGACTGATCAGTGTAACAATTTTGTTATTTGGGGTGTGAGATCAAATCACTATTTCTTCATACTTTAAGGTGATAACACTTTTTATATATGTACAAAAAATAATTAATTTACGAAACGAAAAAAAGAACAGAATACCTTTATAAATCTGACACCAATAAACTACTGAATAAGCCAATGACAAACGAATTTTCGAAACAAACGAACACAATTCTTATTGTTAAACCTCCAATAATTTCAATTTTAAAAATGTTTTTAACGCCTACACACACATTTATGTACATATTAATATGCATAGATTTTCTGATAATAACAAAAAACCATTTGATCAACCAAACCAAATATATTATGTTTATTTCCAATTCAGTAGGTGAAGAACATCGCACAAAATTAAGTTATTTTCGTTTCACTTTTTATATCATAATCGCTAAATGTGTGACGCATTTTGCTCCCACTAATCTGTCATCGTGCAGTTATCAAAATCGAAGTAACAAACAGAGCTAATTTAAAATATGTAGATTAAAAAGTCTGCGATGTTGTAAGTTTATCGTAACTCCTTTATGTCACTAAATGGAAAGTTAATAATTCATAAAACAATGTAAATCAGTTTTTAAACTTTTTATAGTAAGTAGATTTTTTGCTTACACTTTTTTTTATGTATATATATGTATTGTATATATATAATATATGTATAATATAAAAACATAAACCGTTCCTTTTCTAAATGGAGCAACAATAATAATGTTTTTGCCATCTGTCAACATATAAAACAACATGATATTTTTTCCTGGTCCTAGGCAATATGTATTTAGAAAACAGTATTACAATAGGAGACAAATATTTATTGTTATGCTTGTATATTTTCATTATTAGAATATTTTTATTGTTCAATTTAAAAGCGCAAATCGGTGGGCAAATTGATTTGCTTTTTTTTTCTTTTGTAATGGCAAGAATATGTAATACATATGTTTAAAAATAATCAGCTCGATTATTGATTCAGCAACTGCAAAAAATACCTTCATTTCTATCGAAGAATTTGCAGTTAATTGCTGCTGGTTAATTACAGGCATATCTGTATTTTTTTTAGTTGAGAAACTAGTTAACTGCAAAAACATCACCTTACATAAAAATAATAAACCTTACATAAAAATAATTTTATTATGGCCCCTGTGGTCGGGGGGCACTCACATGTCTCGTAAATCAAAATTGCACGAACATGTTTCCCAAGAATACCACCACAGTATCCTTTGCTTGTCGTAGGAGGCGACTAAACGGTTGGATCGCTGGGCTGACGACCCGCATCCGTAAAAAAATATAGTGTTTATAAAGTCAACAAAAAGAAAAATGGATACCGCCAAAACAACACCGGACCCCCGCTCAAGTACCCGGACACGAGATTTAAGATCGGCACGTGGAACGTGCAATCACTAAGGAAACCAGGAGCGTTAGAGGGCCTAATCACGTGCATGAAGGAGTATCGGCTGGAACTCGTTGCTCTTCAAGAAACTCGCTGGCCTAAAAGTGGAGACCATGTGTCCCAGGGCTATACGTTGTTCTACAGTGGAGATGACCTCGGAAATCTTGGAGCTGGATTTCTTCTTGGGCCGCAGGTAAAGAACGCTGTTTTGGATTTCCAAGCAGTTAATAACCGATTGTGTAAGCTTCGCTTGCGCATGAAGTTAGCTAACCTGTCGATAATTTGTGTACATGCGCCCACAGAGGTCAGCCAGCCCCAAGATAAAGACTCATTTTACAATGACTTGGACGATCTGATGGGATCTATACCCGAACACGATGTTAGAATGGTAATTGGGGACTTTAATGCTAGAGCTGGCAGAAATCAGACCGACTTATGTGAAAACATAGGTCCGTACTCCCGACACGAAACTGCGACCGATAATGGTGAGAGAATGATGTACTTTGCGGTTGCTCATGATCTTAGAGTAGCAAGCACATTCTTCCCTCACAAACACATACATCTTGAGACATGGACACATCCTCGCGGAACTTCCCGCAGCCAAATTGACCATGTGTTAGTTTCTAAAGGACGGGCTCAGGTTGTGCAGGATGTGAGAACTTATCGGTCAGCAACCAAATACGTAGGCAGCGATCATCATTTGGTCGCTGTAAAGCTACGATGGAAGTTTTCGTACAAGTCTGGGAACACAGCGAAACGCATGGTACGTTTCGACTGTGAAGGTCTGATAAATGAAGATCAAAAGAAACGATATCAGGATCTTGTCAGCGACAACATTAATGAAGCTAATTACCAGTCTGACTGCGTGAACTCTGTCTGGGGGGTACTGAAAACTTCGGTTGTCAGTGCTGCTCAACAGACTTTAGGTATAGTGAAAGTCAGACCCAAGAATGATTGGTTTGATGACGAGTGTCGTCTTGCAGTTGAGCAACAAAATATAGCCCATAATGAAGTGCAACAACGTCTCACAATCGCGAGGAAAAACAAGGCTGCTCTTGCAAGAAGGGCAGCTAAGCGGATTTGTAGACGGAAGAAGCGAGAATGGTGGAAGGCCGAGGTTCTGAAAGTACAACAACTCAGTAATGAGCGCAGTTCGCGTAATCTCTTTAAAGGAATTACTGGACTGAACCATACTTTCAGGCCTACGTCAACCGCCATTCGGGACCGGGATGGAAACCTCTGTGTCAACATCGACGCAGTACTTGACGCATGGAGTGGACACTTTACGGACCTGCTTGATGTCCATCATGCGTCACAGACTGTTGTTGAGCCACCTCTAATACAGACTGCGGAGATTTGCACTGAGGAGCCATCCCATGAGGAATTCACTAAAGCCATGCAGAGATTGAAACGAAACCGTGCACCTGGAGTGGACTGCATTAATTCGGAGCTCTTGATATTCGGAGGGGATACTTTGTTGAACTGTCTTTTCGACCTTATTCGATTAGTATGGCGAACCGAAGTTATGCCTGACGAATGGAAAGTGGCCGCGATATGCCCCATCTTCAAGAAGGGAGACCGCTTGAAGTGTGAGAATTATCGCGGTATAGCTCTCCTTTGCACAGCTTACAAGTTACTGTCTTACATTGTATTGGATAGAATCACTCCTCTGGCGGAGGGCTTGGTTGGTGACTATCAAGGAGGATTTCGTCCGAATCGATCAGTCACCGATCAGGTCTTTTCGCTGCGGATGATTCTATCTAAATATTATGAGACATCCATCCCCGTACATCAGGTGTTCCTGGATTTCCGGCAGGCCTATGACTCGATCAATCGAGAGAGTCTATGGTCTGCCCTGGAATACCTAGGAATGCCAACAAAACTGGTACGACTATGTAGGATGACAGTGACGCAGTCTCAATGCTGTGTTAAAGTTGAGAACAGGCTATCGACAAGTTTTGTAGTAAACTCGGGTGTTCGGCAGGGAGATGCTCTGTCCCCGATACTCTTTAATCTCATGTTGGAGTACATCTTTCGTAAAACTGAAACACCGCAGCGTAACATCTTATATCGCCAGTCCAATCAGGTGCTTGCATATGCAGATGACATATGCGTGATTGGACTGAATAGCAACGGAGTGAAAGAAATACTTGATCCGCTTGTAGAGTTTTCAGCTTCTGTTGGACTTCAGATCAATGAGTCCAAAACGAAATACCTGATCTCAGGTTTTAGGGACAGTGGCACACCAGATTTTAGTAGTGGCCACCACACGTTTGAGGGAGTGAGGAGGTTCAAATATTTGGGTTCTCTTATCACTCACGATAATAGTGTGGGTGAGGATATTAAAGTGCGGCTGGCAGCTGGCAGTCGTTCTCTGTATCCTCTAAGGCCACTGCTAAAATCTAAACACTTATCAAGTGCCGTGAAGCTGAAGCTTTACAAAGCGTTGATCAGGCCCGTTGTTATGTTTGGATGTGAAAGTTGGGCGCTGACGGATGAATACGAGAGATGGCTCCTAACATTTGAGAGAAGAGTCATGCGTGTGATCTACGGCCCAAAACGCGAAATAGATGGTACCTACCGAGCTCTGTACAATATCGAGATCAGAGATCTGATGAAGATCCCCGATATTGTACATGAAATAAGATCTCAGCGAGTACGCTGGCTCGGTCACGTTCTGCGTGCTGATCCGGAACGAATTGTGCAGCGATCTCTGAAAGGAGAGCCACCATATGGTAGGCGCAGAGGTCGTTGCCGGCGACGATGGCTCCACGATGTAGAGAACGACTTGGCCTCTTCAGATTGTCTTAGACAGTATGAAGACCATGCTCAGGATCGAAACCGTTGGAGCCGGGTTGTTGACTCAGTAAGGGGCCAGTAATGGCCTTTAATACTGTTTATTATTATTATTATGCAGTAATTTGAAAATATGTCAGATATCCGCTTTTGGTGTATCGGAATTTCATTCATATAATGTAAATATCTGTAGACAGTTAGTTTTATTAACAAAGAAGGAAATTTTTTTTAATTTTTAAGTAAAGATAACTAGTTTTAACATAACGAACATTTTTGCATAGATTAAAAGGAACTTTTAACTTATGTTAATCAACAATAAACTACTGATAAAATTTAAAGAAAAACTATTATAAAAACTTCCCATCACATGAAATTGTATTATTGAATTGATTTAAAATGTTGCATTATAGTACAATGTACACTACAGTTATCAATTTATTTAAGGAAATAATTTTTTTTTTGGTGCAGTTATTTACTTTCAACATTTTTTTTTTACTATTGTTATTTTCATTCATAACTTCATTTAGAATCATCAAAAATTGAGTTAACTAGTTTATTAAAAAAAAACAGAAATATACTCGTATCATAACTCATACTATACGTAATCTTACACATTTGTCGTAAAGCCTATAATTATAACATAAACAGTTATCTTATAACAAAATCATCAATCCGACCAGTAAGATTAGATTCATAATATTATATCCAAAGGCCCATAAAATGTTTTGTTTTTTAATTATTTTTATGACACCGTAAATTGTATAAAATTACATAATTAGTATAGCATAGGTATCAGCTTGCATACGAGAAAATGTTAATAATTTATACAAATTTGTTGTATATATAGTATAGGTATTGTTACTAGGTATTTTTGGTTAATAATTAACATAAACAATGAATACTAATCATATCATGTCGTCTATTAAAACTTTTACTAGAAGCCACAAATAAAAAGAAAAGAGATAACAGATTAAAATTAATTAATTTACATATTTTTTGTTGCTGTTGTTGTTTGTTTTTTGTATAAATTGATTATAGAAACCAATTAAAATTAATTAGAAGAGATTTAACTGGAAAATAAATGTAAAAAATTAATTTGATAAATGGTGCGATGTAGTAATGATGTGACAAATTCAAATTTTACTATGTAATTATCAATCAAATCAATGACATATCCAATAAAATGTTATGTCTAATGAAATGTTTATTTATAATATATATTAACACTCGTTGAGGTGAGATGTGAACGGCATTGTTGGCCGCAACCTCGTGCTGACATGTGGCCTCTCGCTTGCAATAATTCTCATTTTATAATTTTAAAGTTCTTTCGCTGATTTATGTATAAAAAATTAAAATTCATTTGTGTTCTAAAAACAATGTCTGTAATCTGAATCCTATATAAAGCGATTTCCACAATATTAAAAAACAACAAAACTTGAAATAAAGGAAGCATGGCTAATCTTATGTCAGCATTCGCGAGATGTTGAAAAAACGAAATTTCCAAAATCAAGAAATTGATACGGTTCGAGTTTTGTTTTTTAGTTTTGGTATTTTTCAATAAAAAAAAATGTACAAATATGAAATTTGCTCCGAAATCGAACCCAATATCTCTAACGTTAAAGTCAAATACGCTAACCGCTTGACTAGCATAGTTCCAAGCGTTCAACAATATGCTAGGTTTTGTAAAATTAATTGAATCAAATTATTTTTGAATATAAAATCACGTACACAAGGATTATATGAAGTTATTGACTAATGTGAAGTTTCTAACAAAACATTCTAATGGCAGCAGCTAATATTAAAAAATTATTTATAAATTTAAAGCTAAGCAAATCTGAGTATATGATATTACATTTTATCTAATATAACCGCATATTTTGTCATTTGTCAGAAATTGTACGCTATCTGTTATTGAACGACGATAGTGTTCTCAAAACGTCATGGTTTCAAGTAAATGTAAACAAAAACAAAACACAATGAATATTATACCAATTAATGGCACAAAAAGAATATAAAAGAAGTTTAAGATCCTCTCACAGAGCTTCGTGGTTTCACTCCTGCGAAGAAATTTATAATTTTGTCGGCTGTTGCTGGACTAAATAAAGCTATGAATTAGAATGATTTTCTTTTCGTTCAGGGTCATTTGATACACCTTTTCCAATTGTGCATTGCTTTCAGCACTGTTCCAAAATAGCAAAAGTAGAGTTGTTTTATTCCGAAATTTGGGAAGCCCGATTATACGGACCCCGACAATTTTCGGCCTGTTGATCCCAACTTTTTTTTAAAGCTTTAGAAATAATCATCAACAGGTTTATTAGAGACCATAAATTAATTACATGTCTCTCCACTCACTAACATGCAACATGCTTACAGATTTGGTAAGTCCTGCGAAACTACCCTGCATGTACTTTTCACTAGTGGCGGGTTAGTTTATGTCAAACGGAGATGTGGCCCCACCTTTGCTGTGGCTTTTGTTTATTGATGATTTACTTGTTAACCTGCACCTAGCTATACTGATAATCTTGTTTTAATCGTTTCCGGCAAATACCTGAATATCTTATATGACTTAACTCAACATACCTTAGCTATTGTGGAATGGTGCGTTGATAAGGACCTACACGTCGATCCATCTAAAATTGATTTAATTATATTTACTAGCCGTAGAATTAGTCTGGACCTATCCATCACTTCTCTTTTTGGGAGACTGAGTAACCAAGTCAAGCACCTTGGTATTCTTACGTAGCAAGAGCTGTTGGGAAATCCTGGGGTCTATCCCTCACAGTCTTTCACGTAAAAATCGCTGTTCTTACCGATATTATCTTACTCATCTATTGTATGGTGGCCAGTGGTTAATCTTAAGTTTACTATAGCTAAACTTAATGGTCAGTATAAAATATTGCTTGTGGAGTTGTTACTGGAGCTATGTATGACCAGCTAAGAATGTTGGTTGCGATTCTTAGCGTTTGAATTCTTCACATTCAACATATTACTGCAAGAGTAAAGTACGATGTGTCAAATGCCATTAAAATCATCATATTATTCTACATCAGTCCAAAATCAATAATACGTCTTAAATTGCTGGAGCTACAGATACAGGCGGTGCAGTTTCAGGACCGAAAAGCCCAGCATGACTAGGTGGTCCAATACATACTAGTACAAAGTACCAAGTTCAAGTGCCACTAGAATTAACGCCAACTACTCAAACAATAACCAATGATGTAAACTCGTTAAATACATGAAGTTCTGCACCTGCTACTCCCCTGCCAACAGCTCTAGTAAACGTTAAAATTAACATGGATAGTACGTTAAAATGTCGCATTCTTTTGGATTCCGAATCTGAGACATCCTTTGTCATTGAAGCTTCAACTACCAAGAGATAATAATAAATCAGTGTTTAAAGGCCATTCCTGCCCCCTACCTGCGTGAACAATCTGGCTCCAACGGTTTCGATCCTGGGCTTGGTTTTCTGTCCTAGAGAACCAGAAGAAACCAAGTCATTCTCTACACCGTGGAGCCATCGTCGCTAAGAGATAAAGTTCGTCTAATTATTACTGGTCTAGGGCTATTTGGCACAAATACATCTAGAGGAAGAATTACAGTGGGTTTATCATCAGTTTATTCTAACTCAGGTATTTCGCTTCATGTTCTACCTATGGTTACATCTACCTGTGGATTTTAGTTTTTACCAACCAATTAGCTACAGGCCGATCAGTGGAATCACAAGAATAATCTTAAACTGGCGGAACCTGGTTATTATATTCCTGGGAGAGTTAATTTTTTGATCGGAGCTGATCATTTCTTCCAAGTCATTAGCGATGAGAAGGTAGCGGGCGCTAATAAGCTAAGTAATCAACCGTTGCCGTTTAAAGCATCTCCAATACTGTTTGGGAAGTCCAATACAATGTAATTCCAATGATTGAAGGCAATAGAAAGAAAAGGAAACATAAATCCTTGGTTTAGGCCATATGGAGGAAGCCGTAAACAAGAATGAGCCCAACCACTATTTTCTTCCTCACCCCAGATATCGAAAAGATGTTTAGCCAGGTCCTAGTAGCACCAGACGACCGGAGATATCAGATGATTTTATGGAGAAATAGCCTATCTGATGAAATAAAAGCATATAAGTTAAGAAGAGTAACCTTCGGAATGGGTCCAGCATCATTTTTGGCAACTATATCTTTAAAACAGATAGCAAAAGAAAGCAGCGTTAAGTTTCCTGAAGCAGCCAAACGGATAAAGAATGATATACATACATATATGGATAATCTTGGTTGGCGCAGACACAACCAAGGAAGCAAAAATTCTTAGGTCTACAATTGCACAATTATTGGCGGAAGCTGGTTTTTCGCTGTGTAAGTGAACCTCTAACAATCAACAATTGCTTGAAAACGTTCCTGAAGAGCAACCCGATGTATTGCTTAAGGAAATCGAAGAGAATATTAAATCGATTAAGTTGTTAGATCTTTGGTGGAATCCATACGATGACAGCTTCTATTTTAATGTAACATTGGAAAATGAAACAATAGCAACTAAACGACAAATATTGTCGAATGTTATATGTAAAGAACTGCCTTGAGAAACATGATGACTGCCTTCACTTTTTGTGTAGTTGTCCAGTTTTCAATATTATACGGTTTCAGGCTCGTCATCTACATATATAGGTCTATTAATGTAGGTCAGTTGTCCTCCATTCCTTGTTCTAAACTGGTCCAATTTGATAAGGCTGCATAGGAAAATGATTTGTATGATATAAAGTAACCAACTTCTTTGAGACTTTAAATATGTGATCTATTTGTAAAATCATGGTCTAGACTCTAAGGCTAGACAAAGCTGCTTCGGAATTTTTTCAAAATATCAAAGTGTTGTTAAATAAATAAAAAACACCGCTTATATATTAATTAAATTCACATTAAAGCAATAATAATTGAAAGGAGGAATTTAAATTTTTTTTGTATAATTTCTTAAAATAACAATTTATGCCATTAATCATAATAAATTCGTACTCCTCATTCACCCATTTCTTAGAAAATCGATTATAAACGAAAGATTCCTTCAATTAAATTTAATACTAAAGAGATGATTATGTTAATAATAAAAGGGTTTGAGATGGCAAAAACCAAACAATAAAATTGATTTTATTTAATTTTTAATTTTTTTTTTGAGAGAGAAATGCAATCATTCTCGATCATCACACCTAATCACAGTGAAATTATGTAATATGTATAAAAAATGTATGGTATTCAGAAAGGTTTGGTTTGTAAATAATAGAATTATGTAGCATTAAAAACAAAGACTGTGTATGATATGTTGGGTTGAATCGAAAAAATTTAAGTAAAGCCTGCGGTGGTATTCTATTATACATTATTTCAAGTTGAAAGATAAAAATCAATCATTAAACTATTTCATGATATTATAATTATGGTTATGTATATGAATAAGGTACGTTAATTATTTCAAGGGAATTTAGACTATTCTTTGTGACTAATAAGCGCTATAATAGTGGATTTAATCTTAGCATTTTTATAATTAGACTTGTGCCCATCATTCACACAAAAAAATCCAAATGTTTCATGTCAGCTGATTATTTTTGTTTCTAAGAAAATTTCGAAAATAAAATAAATCTGGAGATTAGTTAATATGTGCGTTTACTTAATTATTATTTTTGTCTTTCTTTGTTCGTTCGTCAGACCTTTACGAAACTTTCCATTTTTTTTTTGCTTTTGTTAATTACTATACAGCAAAAATAAAATACCTTCGTTTTCGACTTATGAATAAAAATGTTAAATTTAAGAAAGCTACTGGACATTTCACTTCTTTTTTTTTTTTACTAAAAGTATTAAAATTTGTTTGGAATATGTGTGTATGTATTGTATGTACAAAAACCCATTTTGTATTTCATTTAAAGTTTGTGGTTAGGTTTAGTTAGCATGTACAATCGTTCTAAAGAATTATATACATAAACATATATATATACATAACATTATGTACATTTTGCTAATAGACCACAATTCTCAGTCTACGTCATACATATTTTATCATTGTATTACATTTTATGTTTCTCTTCAGTTATTTCCTTTTGTGATGAAAAATAAAAGTAATAATAAAAAATGACAGAAAAGCCTATTGAAAATATAAGAATTATTTTTCTTGTTATATTATTACACAACAAGATGGAAAACTAATTAATTTTTTAGATAAAAGAAAACTAATAAAACTATAGTGTTTTTTTTTATGTTGATCAAGAAAATTATATACAGGGTGCTCCAAATTTAATGGAACCCATTTTGGGAATTGGTTCGGTTTTGGAGGTTAAATAGCAAACCAATTGATATAATTCTGTGTTATTTTAAAGTTAACTGCATTGACCATTTTGAGTTACGAATGAAAACAACTCTAAAATTCTACATGTTTTCAGATAAATTCTCAAATTTCCTAAAATTTGAAAATAATTTTTTGTTTAAATTAATTGATTGTTGCCATTTCATCAAAAATAAATAAGTTTTTCTTGATTTTCACAGAAATGTTTAATTAATTCAGAAATTTCATTTTATAAAACTAGTTATCTTTAGTTAAAATTTTAGGTTGTAAATAAAACTAACTGCAGATATCAACTTTAAGTGGATTAAATTCTGATAAACCAAAACAGGATATCTAAAATATTTACAAATTACAGCATAACATAAAACTAGTGTTGTGTAATTTGATTTCTGCTATTTTAATACGTATTTTTCTGTTAAATGCGATTTCCTAAAAATAATGTTTCTGCAGTTAACTATAGTTACTCAAAAAAACTACACATTTTTGTATCACAGAAAAACTACACATTTTTGTTCACTGATTTAATTCGTTTCTTAAATCCCAAATTTACAAAATACCCTGTCCAAAAAAAACATAAAACATCAGTTAGTTTGGCTTCTGTTCAAACTCTTCAAAAACAATAAAAATAAACAATATTAATAAATGTTATTCAAACTATTGGACTAAATACTCAGATCCTACTTAAAAAGGTATGTACGAGTTATACTCGTAGTGTTAATGTATTAGTTCATGACGGAACAAAAGAAAATCTGAATTTGGATGAAAGTCTGGATTTTATTTGGGTTGTCACATACAAATGAGTAAAAAGTGGGGAAAACCTATAATTTTAGGGCATAACAGGAATTAAGATTTTTATCACACAAATTTCGAATGAAATTAATCGTTATAAGTTATTGATTCTTTGTTCAATATTAGCGTAACCCGCTAAATAAAAATTACACACATCTTTGCTATAACGTTACGTTCTTGCGCTCGTTATCCATTTATTTTGTTATTATATGTGCTATAATTACCTGGGTATAATGTAATGATTTGTGGGATGATGATGTTCCTTCACCTGTATGATTTTCTTCACCATGTTCACCACGTAAAACTAAATTTCGGTGTTCGATGATAATTTCTTCGCGCGACATTTTGCCTGCCGATAGAATTGGTGACGGTGTTATACTATGTGTTTGTATTGACGTATCGTTTTCGTGTTGTTGATAATAATAATCTCGTTTTAATGACTGTGGATAATTATGTGTTATTTCACATATAGGTCGTTTTTTATACTGTTGTGGTTGCGGGAGCTGTAGATGCGATTTAAAATGTTGCCCTTGATGACTATTATATTGATGACTATAATTCGTTTTTATTGGTCGTCTATATTGATATTGTTGGTTACGGTAATTTTGATAATCTAAATTTTGTTTTTGATGGATATATTCATAGTCCCGATAATGATGTTGATTATGGATCTGAAAAATAAAAATGATTTTTTTTTTTTATTTTGTCTAATTTAAGTAAACATTTGTATATTTAAAAGATGTATTTTATTAGATAATAAACACATTAAGTCTCATTCCTAGATAGGTATATATATAGATTTGTATTTTTCTTTTTCTCTTTTGACTTAAACAAAAAAAAAAATTATACGAATGTCAAAAAAAATGTTGGGCTGATCACCTACAACGTTCTCATTATATTACATTGTAGTTACAAATTGTTCATGACGTCTCATTAGAGATGTGGTATGGGGCGATTACATTTTTAAATTTGCCTCTTTGTAGTATCATATATTTAAAAAGTAGCATCGGTTTAAAAAATTAGTGAAATGATAGTAAAGACTTTAGAGAAATTAAATTAAATTGTAGTTATTGGAGTTTATCGGGCCAATTTCACTCTAACTACAATTTTGGCTAAAACTAATCAAACATCTAACAAATCCGATAAATTTGGCAACAAGACAAAGAACTTATATAAAACAATATTGGAAGGAAATAATTCAGTTCAAAATTGTTAATTTAAAAATTTTGTGGTCTTTTTGAGAAACTTTTATTATTGATTATTTATTGATTTTATTCGTATTCACAAATTAAGAAGATGGCAGAAATCACCTTACATGAACATAATGCATAAAAATACTTTTATTAAGCTGTACCTAATTTGAAAATCTGTCAGATATCTGATTTTGTTGTGTCAGACCTTAATTTAGATAAAATTGATATCTGCAGATAGTTAATTTTATTAACAAATAAGAAGCATTTTGTAAATTTTTATGTGAAGATTATTAGCTTTAACAAAATGATTTTTATTTTGCATTTGACAACTGTAGTTAAAAATGTTACACTACAATCATTAAGGTGTGTCTTTTGTAGAATTCCACAGAACTGTAAATAGCGTGTAAGTCCTATTAATACTAAATTTATTATCTCATTTAAAATGTTGCTATATGATAATATAATTCTGCAGAGAGTTGGTTGATCCTTCATCTTTAATCACTTTCGTATCATCATGAATGAAAATGATGTAATTCAAAATGACATTTTAAGGCGGTGCGTTGTACAAAATGTTCCACGCCGCGTTCCAAATGCCGTCCAAAACGATTTTTACATACAATAATGCAAAGAATTTTACTCGATAATGCAAGATTTTATTTTAAAAGGGCTAGAAGTACCAATTTTTTTTACATTTTTATGACATTTTAAAGTGATCCATATTACCGCTTCTGTCAGGTTCGCCATTTTAGAAAGCGTAATTCATCGTCGTTTTATTCCTCGCGATTCACACTGAGGTCTACTTTTAAGATGTTCTAATATGTTGGTGGCTCATTTATAGACTGTGCCGGATTAGAAATTTACATATTAGTTTGGGTTTGTATCTTAGATTTGTATTTCTTAAGTAATAAATTTTATAGAAAATAAATTGAATAATTAAAAATTATTAAACTACTTTTAAACGTATTTTTGTAATGAAGTTGCTTAAATTATGGAATGTTTTATTTAACAATTTTTGGTCATTATAATTTCAATTAATAAAACTAGTTTAATAAAAATGTCAGTAAATATGTGAAGACACAAACCAAAAAGTATCCATTCAAATAGAGGCGTGAACTCTGTGGCCCACCACAGTGACTGGTTCACGTTTTAAAACTTAAAAAGTGAGTTATGTAATATACCGAATAGTTCTGGCATTTTGATCCGAAAGTAACAAACCATCTTTTAAATGATCGACTGTCGAATGCCTTTCGAAATTAAATTTCGAGTGTATTTGCAGTTTTACTGACATCTATTGGTGAACATTTCATGCATTTCTCACTAGTTTTGTTTTGTTTTATTTCAATTTGGTCAGATTGTTGTTGTTATGAATAATATCTTATGTTTGTAATTAATTAAAACTGTTTTTATTAAAAATCAGGTCTGAAAAAATACATGTTGTATGAAAAGATTGATGTGTTTCTCTGTTTTATCACTCTTATTTACTCAATTTTTTTTTTAAATTATGGTACTGCATGTGGCTCCGATTCTAGTTTCTTTTTTTTTTTTTTTTTTAAAAGGACTTGCCATAGACACTTTTTTGGTTCATAGCCTTACCTTACATTCACACAACATTCATTCAATCCATTCGTTCATCCCATTCACACAAGTACAGTGTACCACCTGCGCATTGCATAGCTCCATGTCACCCTGTACAGTGACATTGAAGATGGGTCGGCCAATGAGTTCTACATTCCAACAGAGGATCATAGATGTTTTCAATTTAATCACCGATCGTAATCGGGAGATGAAAAATCCCTTTTGCATCCCGCCTCTGTTGGAATTCGAACCCGGTACCTCCCGATCCAAACTTTGCAGCTTTGATTCTAGTCTTACTATAGTGGGTTCACATTTTCGTTAATAATTCTGGTATATTTGTTTACTTTGTCAATGATTTTTTTAACCCGTCAAGTAAATAAATCAATAATAAAATAGTTAGCCGAGGTTACTGCTGAGTGGGAAATTTCTATCGAGAAAGCAAAAATGATGATGAAGCCAGAGATTGTAACAAAATACAATATTTTAGAATGTCTGCGCACAAATTTTAATTTCCTAGCACAAAAAAACTTTCTCATTGCCCATTTGGAATACAAAATTCTAGTTTTAAGGTTTCTCCTGATTTAGGGTAGTTTGAATGATTAAGAAATTGTCAACAGAAATATTGGATAAATTTTCCAGAGACAGTTTGAGATTCCGGGACCTCAGACCTAAATTGGTTTTCTAAATTAAAGAGTTTTAATTGAGTGGCTATGATAATTATGATATTTTACTGTATGCAACCTAATTTTCGCAGTAACCGAGTAGAATAATTTAGTTTCTACAATGTGTTTTTTTTCCAAAGAAGGAATAGAAGGAATAGAATACCGATCATGTGACCAAGGAATATTCCAAACGAATTCATTTCATTCCACCTTTTCATCTAGAACGAAAAGGATGCGATCGGAATGTCCGGAATGAATAAAAAAATAGCAAAGTAAAGGAATAGAAAGAATGGAATAAATAAAAAAACATTTTTTGTCATATTCCGAACGTCTGGAATATACGGAATGAATAAAAAAAAAACACTCTAAAAAGGGTAATTGAACGAAGGACCCAGCACGAGGATTTATTAAAAAAAACAATTAAAAACGAAATAAATTTTGTTATTATTTTTGGTTGCTATTGATGCGACGTTCTTATTTATTGGAGTTATTCTAGCAATTGGATCCACTATCATCCAACAAAAATAACCTGGCTTTTCTTTAAATGCGGGACTATTGTATAGCTTGTAAGTAACATGAAAATTATGGACGGACCCGGGAAAGCCTATTCTTGCGAGTAATATTATGCTGGTCATAATGCTGAAGGAGCATATTTTCTCAGAAATGGTGTTTCTAGCTTGTCTATTATATTTACGCCCAATAAGTGGAAGTCACTATCCATATTAAGATAAAACTCGATTTGTCAAGTTTTAATTTCACTCTAAAGGGTCTGATATAACCAACAAATATTTTCTATTCAATTCAATAAATTTCAAATTCAAATTAATTAAAATTCAACAACATTAAATTATAGGCGATACGATTATCCTATCCGGATTTTTTTGATATTACCTCTCAAATTTTCTTGCTCTAAAAATGTGCATGGCAGTCATTGTGTTAGGCACAGTTTTGAGATGCATAAAGAAATTATCAATTTATTATATTTGTCTGTCATAATGATCCACGAATGATTGGCAAGTTTATTATACGTCTCCAAGGTAAATCAAAAATTCTATATAGTCGATAAATTAATATTCAAGACCAACTTTGCCTTTCAATGCAGTTGCATTAGAACGTATAGAATTTATAAAGAAAGCAGATTATAAATTGCTCGTTATTGTTAATGATAAAAAAACCTAAAATTGTACATATTTTCAAATAAATTTCTAAATTTTAAAAATATCTCTCCCTTTACATGATAAAATGTTTCACTTTTCTTTTTCATTAAAAACAAATAAGCTATATTGGCGGCTTGCTATAAAAAAAAGTGCGCCTAAATGATGTAGTGTAACATTTTAAATTGCAGTTGTCAAATGCAAAACTTTTCGTTTTGTTAAAACTAACTATCTGCAGATAACAACCTTGTGTGAATTAAATTCTGATACACCAAAACAGGATATCTGACATATTTTCAAATTACTACATAGTAAAATTATTTATATACATGGTGATTACTTTCATTTTTTACAGTTAACTAGTTTCTCAAAAAACCAGTCCTCCATTTTTTGTGATAAAATAGTTTGCTGTCTGAATTCTGTAATAATTTTGATAGTAAAAATTTGGCAAATATCAGGAATGTCGATGGAGTGGTAAATATTGGAAAGGAAAACCATAGTGAAACTAAAACGTTCAATATTATTGTTCTAAAAAATGTGTTAAAATATTATTTGAACAAAATTTGAGATCTGACAGCGCCATTGATTTGGACAAGAAATATTTAGCATGTATCCTATCTGTAATTTGCTTTATGACTTAAAATATTTCTCTACGATTATTTTCACATTAAATTGGTTAGTTTACAAATTGAAATTCGGCGCATGTATAATGTACGATGCTAAACTGGCAATATATGCGTTTTGTTAAAAGAAAATTACTTTAGTAAAACTGGTAATACCCGGTTGATGTAAACATTTGATTACATACACAATCCATTGTCATAATTATTTGACCAAAAATAATATTCACATAAATCAGATGGGTGTCCAAATAAAAAGTTGACCTGGTTCAATTTGCAACCAAATTGGTATAATAAATAAAATTTGTCTTGATTTCAAGGCTTCACAAAGTAGGAGGTCCGCTCATCAATCGATCCCCCTCCTCGGGGGGATATGTACATTTTTCAGTAACATGAGCATAATAAATGTAATAATTATTTTTCGTTATATTATTTATATACATATATGTATATGTATATTATTTTTATGTTTTGAAACACTAAAACATAATTTATTGTGAAATTTTAGAAATTTTTTATATATTCATTCGAGTATACGAGTATAAATAATATTATATATTATAGGAGTAGATAAACATCTTAACTTGATTTTTTTTTTTTTTTTAGAATATGGGCGGTAAATTTCAATCATATTTTTCGTTTACGTTTATATACGTATATACTTCTTGAATAAATGTAAATGATTTATAATTCAAAACTATAAATTTTTAGGTAATCATAAAAGTGCGATTAGATAAGATTAAATTATGGTTGACGGTGAGTTTTTTTTTTTGGGGGAGATTTATTATCTTTATGTGGCAGAAACGTTTTGAAAAACTGAGATTATAAGTTGATTACAAATTACAATTACAACCAGCCGTTAACATAATAAACATAAAGAAAAGTTGAATATCTGTGAAATTAAATTAATTTTTGATATTAAAAATGTCTGTGTTTTTTTTTAGAAACTAGTTAACTGCAAAATTATTGATTTTATTCGGATTCTCAATTTAAGATGAAATAGTTTGTTAATTAAATATGTGAGATATCTTGTTTTGGGGTATCAGGAGTTAATTCACATAAAGTTGATATCTGCAGATATTTAGTTTTACCACATTGTTAATAGATAACTAGTTTTGACAAAACGAAAATTTCTGCATTTGTTTTGGGTGGATTAAAAATTTGGGAACAATATATCTAATTCTAGGGTTGTTTGCATTCATAGCCACGGATTCGTTTCCTTCCATTCTGTGTGGTGTACTTGACAATGAATTTATTAGATTTATTCAACATACATATTCGTATGCACATTTAGAAACGGAATACTAATATTGACTTTATATAATTTAAATTTTGTCATGTATGAAAATGTACATAAAACCATATGACGACGTAGGATGCGAAAATTGATTGATCTACAATTTTGATGGTAAAATGTTATATACAAACATATTATTATGCAATGCTGTAACCAGAATTCTGAACCATATATACGTTATGCTTATGTGTAATCTAATTCATTAAATCAGTAATTGATGGATATAGGTTTATAAACATACAATATATTTACAATTATATTTTAATTTTATTATTATAAAAAATAATGTTGGTACATATCTAAAATCGAAATCTTTGTTTTTACTTAAATCATATAAATTTATCGCTTATCGATACTTTTACGAAAATATCACAACAGCAAACACAGTGTCTGTTTTCTCTCGTTTCTTATTTGACTTGCGTCTTTCATATTATTTCTGCTATAAGCAATTTAAAATTCTATAACAATAATCGTTCAAACATTGAGGAACAGGACTGAAATCTTTATATTTTTTTCTGTGATGGTTGTTACATTTTTTCGTTGAATTTGTGATTGGTAAATTTAATTTAGTCAGTCATCATTGTGAATTGGTGAATTGGATTCGTGTCTGTGTGTGTGTGTGTTGTCTTTAATATAAAAAACACATGTAAAAACAGGGACGAAAAATTAGCAATGATAAAAAAAAATGTAACAATATCTTTTAAAATGATTATTAGTTTTGAGTCACGTAATATATTTCTTTTGTGTTTGCCTGGCTTATTGAAGAATGTGTTAAAACGTAAAAAATACGGCATTTATTGAACATAGAATATATAAATCAGAATGAAAGATTCTGGGAATTATATGTAAATCGATTTTACGGATATGCTGATAATAAAGGTGGCGATTATTTTTTTAAAGTGTATATAACATTAAATTGTTTGGAATTGTTCACGTTCTACTCCGCCACCAGGATCAATATAATTAATATAAAATCGATTATTTTCCAATTTCTAAAAATTACCATATTACAATGTCTATGTACAATTATTTTATTTTTCAAAATGATTGATTATATTCATATATGTACACATCGATCAAATTGACACAAAATTTCCATCGACACAACAACGTCAATTAAACAATGAAAATATATATTTATTACATTTTACAAGTTAGACTAGACACACAAATAGAAGTTCAATAATGATCATTGACTTATCTGGGTGATATGAATATTTATATCAAGTATGATTTATATTTGGTCACAATTTGTAAAAAAAAAATGTTTTCGTTAATTTTAACCTCAATCGCAACCAATCGTAATTTATTTTAGAATTTGAAAAGTTCATTGATTCTTTTTATGACTAAAAAGCATTTGACATTGAGTCTGAAATTATTTCTATAAAGTTAATTTTAGATATTGTTCTCGAAATTGAACGTTGTTTGCAAATATTTAAATATTTTTTTTTTAAATATATAATTATAATTATAATTTCTCTGCCATTGACATGCTTATACAAAAATGCGAAAATAAATTTCAAGTTTCATGAATGCCTGAAACATATTTGTTTTGTGCATTTGTTTACAAGCCATACAGACATTTACATATATATCTACACATATTTCCGTTTGAAATATTATATTTATAGTTTTTTATTTTGAAGATCTTGATTGAAATGATTTAACAAGTGTATAGATGTTGTATAAAATGGATTTGGTTCACTTTCTATAAATCATATTGTTTTTTTTAACTACACATCTTAAGACAAAACAAACTGTTGGTTGACACACAAAAAATAACATTCGGAAAGTCATTCGAAATATTTTTTTTTTCTAAAATTCCCCGTGCGCTAAAATTAAATGTGATCTAATTCAGGTCTCACAACTATAAATTTCATTTGAAATGTAAAAATAACTTCAATTCAAACGATCAATAAAATATAAATTTTTAGAACAGCTGAGAATTATTATGTGTTTGATCTTGAATATGTAAGTGTGTAATATAGAAATTGCAATTTTGTGGCTTAGAATGCAACCATATATAAAACTATATTATGTTTATAAATGAAATGTTTGGTTTTTTTATTAAGATATAACGGTATTGTGGCGCCTATTTATCCCATTAAAATTATAATAATAATGTAAATAATTATATTCTTATTCTTAAATAAATATATTTTACTTCTTTTGATTAACTCCATTGTTATTATTTATTTTACATGGTATCGATAATGGGTGTGTTTTCTATTTTTTTTGTTAATGAATCAGTTTTATTTAGATTAAAATAACAATTCACTATTATTAAAATGAATAATGTTTAATTTGTTCATATATAGGAATGCATTATACATAAATATCTTATGTTTTTCGGAAATATTTAAGTAAGAAGCACTTACAAAATTTTAATCGAAGTTTTACCACACGTGTATAATATTCCATATTGATAAAATGTGTATGTACATACATATGTATATACAAAAAAAACAGAAGTTATATAAACACTTGAAAGATGAAATATTACTAAAGAAAATTTTAATTACATATATTTAATTAATGATAAAACCATGATAATAGAAAATGTTGTATTTAACAAACATATTTTTTTTTGAGTCCGTGTCTCCCGTTTTGTTGGTATAACACAAATCAACCAAGATTTAAAAATAAATAATTTTATATATTTACTTAATAATAAATGATTAGTTGTAGACTTCTATGTTTTAGAGGTTTTGGATATAGTTGTATGTACAGAATGGTTTTTATCAACTCTTTATTATATAAAATTGTTTCAGTTACCATATTAGTAACATCAGTGGAAATGAAACAATAAAAAAATTATTCAGACAATATCTGTATGATAAAATCTAGGACTTTTTCCTCATTTTATTTTACTTTGTGGCTAAAATAACTGTATGTGTAACAATTTAATTCACATAAAGTTTATATCTGCAGATAGTTAGTTTTATTAACAAACAAACGGCACTTTGTTAATTTTTAAGTAAAGATAACTAGTTTTATTAACTGTACTGTTTTTACATCTGGCAAATTTAAATACTGTAGTAATAACTACAGTTATCAATTTATTTAAAAGAATAATTTTTTTTTCGAAGCAGTTATTCATTTTTAAAATTTTGTTTTTTGTAAATGGAAAGCAATTTGGCAAATTTATCTGAAATTAATTTAATTTTAGGGTTATTTCTAAACTCAAAATCGTCAAAGTTCAGTTAACTAGTTTCTCAAAAAAAAAACACAGAATAATAGTTATAGTGTTACTGTTGAAAAGATTTAGTGACATAACTTAGTATACATTTAGTTAATTTAGTTTTCTCTCAATTATCTTATTTTTAAGCAGGTTTGTTAAAGCAGGTTTAGTATTCAATATGTATAAGTAGTAAATATTTTTCCATTCATAAAAAGTATACATATACGAAAAATGTTTACAAAATTGCTTAAGAATATGACTTCAGATTTTCATATATTTGTAAATTGTGCATTTGTGATGTATCTTGTTCTTTCCTTGTGCACTCTTGCTTGTTTTCGTAATACAACACTCTCACCAACTTTCGTAAAAATCCTCCTTAGTGTATTTCTGTTGTTTCCATAAAAAAAGTTGGTGAATTTGTTTTAAAAATACATTTGAAACAATTTATAAATGCATGCAAATTTGAGAATATAAAATCAATTCTTTTATTGAGGACCATTATTTCAATATTTAATGGACTAGATAACACAATTTAGACATAGCCGATAGAAGACAAATTATAAAAATTGGAAAATATACGTCCAATGGGTTGAAGGTAAAGCGTGACATGTTAGACACATCTAGCATGAAAAATTTACGTTTTATTTAAAACATAAATCAGTGGGTCTAATAAAGTAATAAGTGAAATTTATCTTCGAAACAACATATAGTCAAACAATGTATATCGACAATGTTTGTTCTTGCCATCTTGAGTTAAATCAGTGGTGCCTAACATTTTTTTCAGTGCTACCAAAATGTATCATTCGATTTTCATGTGCCGAAATAAAATGGGTTTAGGTTTCGTCAAGTTAAAAACATGGCGGTGTTAACTCGTATAGCGTTTCTATGATTATTCGGTTTAATCGGATAGATAAGTTGTAAACCGTTAATGAGAACTTAGCATTTTGACTTTATAAAGTTTAATACCAAACACTATCAAAGAAACAAATCTTCATTCACAACGATCAATCATCTTGACTTGGAAGCAGACGATTTAGAATGATTGGGCGCTTTCAGGCCCGCCAACTGTTAGCTACATGATGAAAAGTGTAATTATAAAGTATAATTGTAAAATTACAAACGGTGTAATTTTTATGTTGTTTTATTAAAAAATTAGTTAACCACTAAAAAATCATTTTTTGGAAATGGCAAAAATCTCTATAACATAAAAATATTTTTATTTTGCTTTAATACGAGTATGAAAATATGTATCATAATATAATTCACATAAAGCTTATATCTGCAAATAGTTAGATTAACAAACAAAAAGTATTTCGTTCAATTTTAAGTAAAGATAACTAGTTTTAACAAAACGAAATGTTTATTGAATTATTAAATTCGGTATAATTTTTTTTTACACTTTGCGCGTTAGTACTTCAAAAATTTGAAGCTGAATCACACCAATCTATAGTGCAGAAGCGACAATATCATTTAATTTCTTATTGAATCGTTTGATGCCCAGTTTTGGGCTCATAGGTTGGTGGATCTGTATGAAATTATAGGGAACCACCAGCAATAGAGCCCAATTCTTTCGATAGTTAAATGTAACAAAAAATCTCTGAAATATTTAGAATTCTTAGAAATGTAAGCAATTATTATTTTGTCTATACATCTTTCTAAGTTTAAAAAAAATCAGGGTAATTCTATAGTTAATACATAAGTATTTTCGTTCAATATTTCATTGTTTTATTCGAAACTATCATAAAATTAAAATAAGTGTTAAATGTGATTTGTACACAATATCACGTCAAGCGTCAACTAAAAATTAATAATTAACATTAAAATTACATAAAATGATACGATTTTTTTCAGATTCGTATGTTTTTGTCATTGTTGTCAACAATTTTATTTGGTGGGTGCCAGATTGATGTCAAAATAGTGCTAGATTGACAGTATAGAGTGGTAAATATTTTGTATTCCAAAACTTAGGCCCTGCCTAATTCACAAAATGTAAAAATTCTATAGCTGTAATTTTACAGGTATTGTTTATGGAGAAAAACTTACTATGCACTAACCTTTCCATGTTAAACGCACATTTTTCCAATAAGTGTAATTACCAATTAGAATGAATTTTTTTTCAGAACGAATAAAACCTTTTGCTGAAAATTTCTGTACGTGAATCTGTATGTGTTTCTGTCAACGAAAACTGAACATCTGAAACAATTTCAAGGCACAAGTATTCGTGGAGATTACAATTATTTTCTATTATTTAAATTTCTTGGTGTTTTATCGCTAAATCTATTTCTCCTTCAATCCCCTCTCGTTGGGTCTTGCCATAGGATTATATCTCTAAATTTTTATTCGATAATTAAATCCATTACTATTTATTGAAATAAACACACTCTTAAAAAAATTATTTTATTTACTATAATTTAAAGTAAATCATTATTATAAAATTCGGTAATTTAAAACTTTTAAAATTGTACCACGTTTTCAAAATTCCCCAGCTAAAATTCCTCATATTAGAAAACCCATCTTGATATTTCAATAAAACTCTTGTATCAATAAGACGAAACATACTCTAAATTTTAGGTTATTTTCATGGTAATTCGCAAAATTTTTTTGTAGTTTCATATTAGAGTATTACCACATTTGTTCTAATTTCATCCAGTCAAACTTCGTTATGTTTCTGCAATTTCATGTAACGATTGTAGTCTCTCCGTCCTGCTCTTCAATTGTTGCAGGATGAGTAGCTTTAACGTGAAAATACTTTATCCGCAATATGCACAACTATAAACTATATAATTCAACTATTTTGAATTTACATATACCGCAAAGTTATAACCGATATTCATCCGAAGTTTGGACCATTGAAAATTGAACTGGCGCTCAATAAGTTGATATTCAAGATCAGCTGCCACCCCCGCTCGTATAAAAATCCATACTGCCTGACGAATTATATGTGGTCAAGCACGTTAAGCGTAACTATAAATTTGTTAGAAATACAGAAAAATGTAGTAGATTTTATAGCAATGATATTGTAATAAATTGGTTTTATTTTCTAGAACTTATGAATCGTAGCAAGAAGCAATATACTATTGAACTGAAAGTTTAACCTACATAATGTCTACAAATAATTTTGTAAGAACTAGAATTAGTGCTATAATAAATTGAGTAGCGCTAAGTATTTGTGCATGTTTTCGTAACAATACACTCTCACCAACTTTCATGTAAATTTAATTAATTTTTTTGTTGTCTTTCTTCATTCAAATTAGCGTGTTAGTGAAATTCTATCAATTTACTTTGCAAAATATTAGAAAGCAAAATTACAAATCTCGCATTGAATGACTGAATATCAGAGGGGGGGAAAAAGAGCTACACCAGCTAAAGCTGCATCAGCCAAATCAGCCCGCCACAACGAAACCTAGCCCATAATTTATTATAATTTTTTTACAATTTATTACACCAGCTCTCAATTTTATTACACTTACCGTTCGTGAGAAAAGCGTTGATGGTGTAATTTCAAATTGAACCTACACCGTCATTTTGTAACTTTTGATGTAATTGTGATATAAAGAGGGGATTTGGGCCAGAATTTATTTACCTACTGAAATTCAAAGGAAAATACCAAAATGTCGATTTTATCACCTGTAATAATTAATTACACCAAAG
Organism: Tipula unca; assembly: GCA_951394425.1. Taxonomy (NCBI): domain Eukaryota; kingdom Metazoa; phylum Arthropoda; class Insecta; order Diptera; family Tipulidae; genus Tipula; species Tipula unca. The sequence continues at coordinate 95,407,518 of OX596382.1, forward strand.
TGTAATAAAATCGGGACCTGGTATAATAAATTGTAATATCGTTACGATACCTAACGTTGTGGCGGGCTGATTTGGCTGGTGCAAGTTCAAGGCACTAAAACGTGAAACAGATTCTAAAGGAGAAAAAAAAAGTGGAACGGAGACTAAACACAAATTTTAAAGGGTCCAGAGATGTGATTTGTTTGGGCCTTATTTGTCAATTTTCAATAAATAAATCATTTTAGGAAGTTTATTTTATGCATTGTTTGGTCTTAGAGTTAGTTAGTTTTTGTCTTTGTCATTCCTCCAATGCTCCTATTGTTCGCCCGCTCATTCACAATTAGGAATCGATTTAGTTTACTTTGAGCAATCATTGAAATCAATTCAAAATTTATGAATGAAAAATCGTGTAGTTTTTTTTTCCTCATAATCCACAAAAATATATCATTAGTTATGCTCAGGTTCATCTAAACGTTGTCTTGGGGCTAATTTAGAAAATTTATTAAAAATATAATAAATACAAATTTTATACAATTTTATTTTTTATTGATTTTACAATAAAAATACATATTAACCAAAAAATTAAAAGGAATTAGTTTCCAAAGATGGTGCAATACGCCTCTAGTATATGTACCAATCTCACAATTAAAATAATAATAAAATTGGTACATAACTTTGTAAAGTTTAAAACCATTCAAATCAATATACATAATCAATATTATAATTATTAGAAAAAGCATAAAACAGAAATCAAAATGAAAAAAAAAACACTTTACAAATTAAAAATAGAAAATCTAATAAACATTTTAAACACAAAACAATTAAGTTTCATTCATTTCTTATATTATTTCCACTTAATTATACTTGTTATTATCATTACGATTAACTATAAGAGAACACCAACAATATTATTAAAACATCTCAGCGACACAATTAGAATGAACAAACAAATTTATATATGTATGTACATACATATGTATAGTATTAACCATATAATGCATCATGACACTATATTCTATATAGTGCATCAAATTAACGTTCGTATGGTAAGGGTTAATTTTATACTCGTTCAAAAGTATATTTAATTGTTTTGCTACGATGGAATTGCATTTTTTTTTATCTTATATTTTTGAGTTATAAAATTTTAAGATAAATGGAGTATTTTAATCAAAACCAACTGGAGATTATGACGATGCGGTTTATTTGGTTGAGGTTACAATGGTATATCTATAATATATTTTTCATAAATTCATCGATTTTATTAGTTTTCAATTCTATTCGACCCTATATCTTACTACTAGACATTTTTACATCACGCAATTATTTCTATTTATGTATTGTTAATTCGCCCTAACATAACAATTAGGGGGAATGTGTTATTTTAATTACATAGTATATTGATTGGTTCATAAAACATAATATCTATTATATATATTCTATATATGTACAGGGTGGGTGCGTTCTAGATTCTGATACAAATACGATCTTATCTGTTTACTTATGTATGTATTTATATATATATATATATATATATATATATATATATATATATATATATATATATATATATATATATATATATATATATATATATGTATATATATATATATATATATATATATATATATATATATATATATATATATATATATATATATATATATATATATAGATATATTTATATATATATATATATATATATATATATATATATACGGACGCAACAATTCATTTCCGTTTATATCAGAAATATTTTACAAAATTTTCAAAATGTAAAAATAGTTACGTTGTGGTGTTCTCAAATTACACAAATTAGTTAAAAACTAAAAAACTAAACGACATTAATTATGGAATGCCATTAAATGATCAATAAATTTAAAATTAATTACGTTCATTAGTTTCGGATTAGGTTTTATTTTTTATCAGACCTAATAAAGATTATTACAACTACATATATACTTATTGACAATAAGATAATTTACTTAATCAAACATTTTTTTTTTTTAGAATTAAAATTAAAACAAAACAAATTTGTAAACCAACCCCGGCATAACGGCTGTGTACAAATACACAAAAATAATAAAAACCGCTTAAACCGCATCTAGAGTAATTTATTTTCAACACTTTGTCACAGTAATAAAATGACACCATTTTCTTGAGAGTATAATGAAATTTGTTATTTTTTCGCTAAATTACAGAAACAATAATTACACAAGAACCTAACCCTCGTTCATTGTATTGCTTTTTTTTTTTTTAATTGCAGAACAATAAATAAAATGAAAACCCAAAAATTTTCAACCGAACTTTTTTATTTTTATGGTATCCCCACCCTCATCCCCAAAACAATTTTTCCTTTATACATATTGCTTTATTGTATTTTTGGTTGAGTGTTGTTGTGTTGTAACCCATTCTATATGTGAGTTGTTGTTCAATTGCTTTCATTAGCACAAACAATCTGTAGGCTTAAGCTAAAATATGTTTAATCAACAAAACTCAATTATATATTGAGCATTCGTTCGTCTCTATAATATAATCACGCTCAAACTTCTTTATTTCATGACTGTGAATGGTAATTTGGTCGAAATTATTAAATGGGCTGTGCATATGTGTGCACGTACATATAAATTTAATTCGTCAATCGAAGCAAACCACTTCAGAAAATTATACAATTTAAATTCTAAACAAGTATACAAATCATCGTGTACTCAAATCTCTCGCATTTCACTATAATACTATATCTAACTATTTACCATACATATACACAAATTGAATTGTTACAAATAAAATCGATTTTAAACTACAATATTGTATCAAATAATATTAAGAGGGAACTATGTAGCTAGCTCGCCCTTCCAATAAAATATAAAATGATGAATATCATAAATTTGAGTTTTCCACTTCAATTAAAAATTATACAGCAAATTACATTAGCCAGCATAAAAACGGAACCGGTTGATACGGTAACGTAATTTAGCAAGATTTTAGTTGATTTTTTTAATGTCTCTATATAGGAGTTACCGTATAGGATTACGTTAAATCTGATTATATATGCATGTATAAGTCAGATATCATAACTATAAATATTAGTTTGTATATGCCTCTAAAATTGGATTCCCACTGTTTTCTTTATTTAAATGGTTTTTTTTGTTTTGTTTTTGGTTTCAAGTTTAAAAATAACAAACACGATCTCGACCATCTCACAGTAGGATAAGGTAATTTTTAATTGTTTTGTTAATCTGCGGCAGACCTGTAATATTTAAATATTAAAAATTTGGGATCTGCCATGAAATTACGATACAGAAATATTTTATGTATATATACATTATATATTTATGCGACTGATTGAAATGATTTTATGAACTGACACTATAAACTGTCAAGGACGTACGTACATATATCAGAAATATTTTTTATTTATATTTCTTATCGTACATAATCTTATATATAAAGTCTTTCATGCACTTGAACTAAAAAGTTGTCATTTTATATATACAAGTCGTATTCGTAAAAAGCATTATATACCTTTTGTATTTGGAATTAACCGAATGGCTATGAATTTATGATGTTGATAATAAAAAACATAAGGAAAATAATAAACACAACAAACAAATAATAAAAACTTCACTTTGAAATTTCACACAATAAGAAATATATGACACATAGATTTTTCAACTTAATGTATTTTTGATTTTTCCCATTTTTTTTTATTCCATTTACTACATAAATTCTTTTAAATTTCTTATTAAATTGATTACAACAACAATAAAAAAAATACACTATATATTAATCACACCAAATAAACACCTTAACACACAGAGACACACACTCACTTTTCTCATAAAAAATTTCGTTATTATTATTAAAAATAAAAATCACGTGCGCATCTGTACCAGACCACGCATGTTTTATGAATAAAAACTTATTTACTAAAAGAAAAGAAATATTTAAGAGAAAATAAAACAAAATTGTTTTTTTTTTTTTTACAAGTTGAATTTTCCGTTTACGTCTACGATCCCCGATCGTCTCTTGTATGCATGTATTGTTGTTGTTCTTTTCTACAATAGTGCTATGTGCTCTCTTGTCTTAAATTATTTGTTGCGTTTTTATTTTAAGTTTGTTTTGCTTAAAATAATAAATATGTAGACTATAACTACTATTATGCTACAATATTAACATAGTCGCAGACAGGAATATTATTTTGATTTTGAATTAAATAAAACCAACTATGTCTCTGAATATGTTGATATACACTACTGGTTTTCGATTTCATTTACCAATTACAAATTGCATGTAATAAAATAGTATTTAAAAAAATGATTTAATGTGCAATTTCTTGTAATTGTCATCATTTGATTAATGGATTAATTACCAATGAAGAAAATTAACTGATTTCACACCACAGGATACGCGGTTAATCCGGCAGACAACCTCAGATTTCTTTACGTTCCCAGACAATGTTAAGATAGAGGTTTTTTATAATTTCGAAATACTCCGCTATGTCCGAGAAATACGAAAATCTATGAGAGAGGAATATAATTTAATGATAACATAATTGATTTCTTCAGACATTAGGAAAAATATAATATAAAAAATATACCTGTTGTAGCCTGCCTCTGTTGGAATTCTAACGCAGTACCTCCCGATCCAAACGTCACAATTTTTAAAACTGTGCGATTTGCATGATACACTTCAAGTGATATTATGCCGAATTTAAAGTATAAATTCTAGTTAAATTTCAGTTTTTTAATTTTGATCATTGAACAAATTAGAGGAATGCTTTAAAATTCAACAAATGTTCACCTTAAATTGGAGGTTTTCTTGAGCGTTGTATAGTTTAAACATTTAACAATTCAAATTTTAATTTTAATCTTCAGAATTCATATACGTGAAATTCGATTTAATTTTTTTTAAATTTAATTAAGAAATTACCGAGAATTAAAACAATTTTTAGATTTTTAAAACCGAGTTAAAATTCAGAATTGTATACGTCAAATTTCATTTCGAAATTTCAGAATTTGTAAATTAAATATTCAAAAATATCCATTTTTTTTAACTTGTGACCTACAAATCGCCGAGACATTTTGGATTGATTGATTCAATAAAATTAAAATTATCATTATATTCGGAACCCAATTTTACAAATTCTGGATTTGTTACTTGCACGTTCTTTTGAAAGCTTTCCAATGAGTGTGGTATACAGCTCGTATCCATCATATATCGGCTGCCTGTAGACTCATTGTCAATCATAATAAAGGAATAATAATGTGGAATAAAATATTTAATTTCAGCCGTAATATTCTTCTCAATTTTCCAAAAAACCTACCTAGGGATTCGGCTTAGCATAATATAGGAACCTTGATAAAAATGTCAACTAAAACTTATTAACGAAATTTTTTAAAATTGAGTGAATCATTAACAAGACATATTCAAACAATAAAAGTGTTATAAAAATTGAAATACATATTCGTCGAAATTCTTAAAGTTTAATACATTTTGTAAAATTTAGATTCTGCTTCAATTTGAAAAATATTGTAAGATTCAAATGATCAGTGCATGTTCCACGCACTGATCATTTGAATCTTACAATATTTTTCAAATTGAAGCAGAATCTAAATTTTACAAAATGTATTAAACTTTAAGAATTTCGACGAATATGTATTTCAATTTTTATAACACTATTGATATATTTTTAAGAATTTGAGAAATTTTCTAATATTTAAAATAAAAGTTCGCAATTTTTTCTAAAATTCACAAAATTTGATAAATTTTTCAAATTCCGAGGAATGTTGGTGACTTTTAAAAATTTTCTGAAATTTATAAAATCTTCAAAATTTTGATTATATTTCTTATAATTCGAGTGATGTTTTGAAATTAAAACAATTTGAAAAATATCCTAAAACTATCTAGTGAACTTGCTCTAAATATGTGATTTTTGATTATTGCCAAAATTGGTAAAATGCCCTAAAATTAAAAAAATGTGCGCCATAAAGTGAAGATATTTTCATGAGTATTTAATATTTAAATTTTAAAAATTAAACATTTCGAATATTTAATGTTCTTTTCTGAACGTACATATATATATGAAATTAGGTTTCGAAATTTTAAGATTTGTTAAACAATTTTTTACAATTTTCAATGTGTGGAATTGCCGAAATTGATAAATCTAAGTATTTGTTTTAACTTGTCACGTCTAGATCAACCACATCCGAATCATAAGACATCTTTATGATTACCAAAAAAAATTAATTAGTTTGATATCTGGGCCCTACAGTAAAACGGATCCTGGGGCTCAGTTCCTTTCGTGTCATGCGTGATAAATTCCTAATCACGTGATAAATTACCAACAAGTATTTAACAATACTGTACATGCATTGTAACAATAATCAAACGCACAAGCACGCTCAAAAGGATCTTCGACCAATGAAAAAGAAAATTCAGCCTGTTTTTTTAAAGCTCGAAATACCTTTTGTTTTTAAATGTCGATCTAAAAATTTGGCCGAATTTCCTTTTGGCGAAATTTGTTTAGGTCGAATTTTCGAGCACCCTTTTTGGATCGTTTTTTAAGGCTCGGCAATATGTATGGGGAATGTTTTGTTAAATGAAAATCGGATACGTATTGGTTGAGGTTTAATGGGTTTTCTTATAAAATGATATTCTAAAATATTCCAAAAGATATTACAAATTTTTAATGTTTTGTTTAAAATACTTTGATTATTTATAATCTTCGTGGCATGCAAAATGAATAATTAGGTATAGAGCATATGACTTGGGAATTTGGGATGTACAAAATCAGTTATACGTATATATTTGAAAGAATGCAGAAAGTTAACCTTGATGAACCCGATGGCTACGATTATTATTTTCATGATTTGAAAATGAAGGATTTGGATTTGAACCGCCATCACAGTAGAGAAAAAGGCGATGATCTGAGATATTACAGAAATGCCAATAAAGCCTTACTGAAATGTAATCGACTAGTCAACGAAGCGGCTAAAATGAAAATCAAATTAAAGGCGAATGAGTACGTTTATGCATAAACGATTCGGCCTTGAACATTTTGAGTTTTTCTACATGATATTTTTCTCATTTTTTCCTGGGTATATTCACTTTTTCTGAAATAATGATGTTAGATGGCGCTATTTGCCTCCTCAAGAATTGGTTTTAAGTTTTCTGCTCCTGCATCAATAATTTCTAGTGTGCCAAGAGGAATGGCAACTATGGGCAACTAGATTGGTTCCAATTTTGTTTGAATTTTATTATAACCGACGATTGACCAGATGCCAAGTCATGATGTTTCCTATAGGTATTCGAGCGTATAATTCCTGCAGAAACCTATTAAATTTAAATAATTCCAAAACTGTTCTTCCATCACTACATAAAGTTGTGGGCCTTTCGGCGTTGTTCCTGAACTCTATTGGATATGCTTATCGTTGTAACCGCCTACCACAAGCAATTTATTACCCAGCCCGTTAACATAATCTAGAAGCTATTCTAATTGTGTGATTTAGAGTGCAGTATAATTTACACAGATCACCCCTCCAGGCAGATATTCTTTGATTGTTGCACATTGTTATTTGCGTTTGTTTCTTCTTTTACAATGTAAACATTTGTGGATGTGCGTTCTGGTCGATCAATTGGATGCAGTTTAAGCATTCGTTGCTCCTTTAGTTAAGCATAAAGAAAGCTACTATAGCGCTTTACTCATGTGAAAATGTCATTGGAAAGAGATGGGGTATAGATCCCCACATAGTACACTGGCTCTATTCTATGTCTCAGTGGTTAAACCCATACTACTGGATGGGGTTGCCGTTTCGTGACCAGCGTTAAAAATGATGGCTAACCTGAAACTATTGATGAAAGCCCAAAGAAGTGCCTGCTTGTGTATAAGTGAAAGGAAAGAAAATTTTTATGGAATACCATTTTTTTGTTGATGTTGTAGCCCAAGAAGATACAGGGTGTCAAATATTTGAAAAATATGCGAACATGGTAATGTATTTCTGACTGTCAAATAACAAGTGATTATCGAATAATTATGATAGATGGCTCCGTTTTTTAGGTAAAAGTGTGCCAATTAAAACAAAAATATAAAAATCATCAACTTTAAACTTTTCCATCTAAAAATTCCCGTCAAAATTTTGTTTCTAAATTTTCTATTAATGTTTATTTTTAATATTCTTTCATATAGCAAAAAATCAGATCCCCCTTATTTTTGTTTTCTTGGAAAAGTAATTTAAGTATGATCAGGTCACTATTTTTGTGGAGGGTGGGGTTAACATATACGTTTAGAGCATTAAACTCTAAGAAAAAATTGTTCTACGAAACTTACAAATTCGTCATCGTTAAGTATTTATAACGGATTAAATTTGAAATAGAGCATTTTGTATGATATCGCTCATAACTTAAGAAATATTTTTCCTACAGTTACTTAATGTTTTACAATATAAAAAATATTAATAAATAAGAAATGTCCAATTTGTATTTCTTTTTTTTTTAATTTTTCGACTTTAGATTAATTTTTACCCATTTTATCATACAAATTGTAATGAAAACTGTTTTCCACGATAACTTTAAAATGAGCCCAAAATCATAATTATCGGACAATTATTTTTCTTTTTAATGCTATTAATACAACATCATGATTGTCATTTTTCGGAAAATTTGACACCATGTATCTTTAACAACAACAAGAATAAAAAATGAAGTATTTCAAATTTTTTTTTTTAATTAAGGCTATGCATTCAAAACACAAAAATCATAAAATTAAAACATTGATACGTATTTTCACGTGAAATGTGATTTCACGTATTTTTCAAATATATATATATAAATATATATATATATATATATATATATATATATATATATATGTATATATATATATATATATATATATATATATATATATATATATATATATATATATTATATATATATATATATATATATATATATATATATATATATATATATATATATATATATGTATATATATATATATATGTATATATATATATATATATATATACATATATATATATATATATATATATATATATATATATATATATATATATATATATATATATATATATATATATATATATATATTATATATTTCATTTATGTAATACATAGATCGAAATATTTGTATTCATTTGCATCTGGAACTGCATTTCTTTCTTTTTTTAATTTTTTTTATTTGTTTAGTTAACATTTCATAGTCGACCCTCAACATATTTTACTATTTGTTATTTTACAAGTAATAAATTACAAATATTTTACATCTGTTTTACTTCTTATAAGTATACCAATAAAATGAAACCATAAAATGGCAAGTATTTAGAATTATATTTGTTTAGGTTTTGGATGAGTTCACTAATTAGTTGAAGTATTTAAATAAAAATAAATATAATTACGTAAATTTAAAAATATCGTATTTTGTTATCAGCAGAGATATACAGTATATGTATATGTACGATATACATATGTCCATATGTATATACATAATATTTATACCTTCCTATTTTATTTTTGAAATACTACATATGATTTTTATTACTTCCTGCCAATAACAATAAAAAATTATAATCTCCAATTAACATTATTGCGGGAAAGGTTCATATGATGGTTCAAAATGTCGTGCCATTGCCGATATACATATGTTACATAATGTAAAATATATTTTCATATAACCTGCAAAAGATTAGTTAATATATTTTTATTTTATTCGTTTTAGATTATTTGTAAAACAACAAAATAAAATTGAGAATATCTTGATTACCCGTAACTTGTGTACATTTTCTTTCTCAACAAACCAGAATTCTTTTTTTATTTTCTATTCATTACTGTATATATGTATATTTTCCAAAAACTGGAATTTATAGTTTCAATTTTATTTTGAAAAGTTGTATTTAGGAATTTACATATTTTAATCACATTCAGATATACATACGTATACCTTACGATCTGCACAGTTTTATTTCCATATAAAACTAAAACAAATGAGAAATTCAAATTTAGCATTATATTTAGCTAATTAAAAATAAAATTTAAAAAATCCTCTTAATCATAAATCCATAATACCTACGTCGTGCTAACAAAATCAAATTTGTGGTTGATATTTGTTTTTGTTTTTATTATCAAAGCCTAAATTATTTGTTATTTTTAAAATTACACGCTATGTACACGTTATTAAAAAACCACTGAAAATAATTTAATATAGTTTTTAATTAAATTAAAAAATTATAAGCATTTTATCGCGATGTTTCATTTCCAATAAAATATGTGTTTTAATGTATTTGTTAATATTGGTTACTTAGTTTTGTTGTTGCTTTTTATATGTAATATAATAATCACGAGCTTAATTTTACGATATTATTACTGTTGTTTTCTGGTTATACTATTATGCATGCACGCGATGTTAATGTTGTGTACAAACTATTTTTTAAATACATGATGATGATATATAAAATAGTTTTCGGAATCAGTGAAAAGTAGCATGACTTATGAATTACAGTGAATTATTACAGAATATTTTTGTAATAAAATGTTAATGAACCACATAAATATATATGTTGTCTGTTTATGCACTATGAATATTTGATGATCATTTAATTTATTTCTGAATTGATCATATATAGTTTTGATTACTGATGCGATACACCCAAATCGGCCAAAAGTTAAATTAATTTGGTTGAACGAGTTTTTTTTTGACGAGTTGTTGGTGTTGTTCGGTTGAAGAGAAACCATTGTTTTATTTATCATCGAAATAGATTTTAATTTTAATTCGTTCGCCTCAAAGTCCCAATCATTTACATTTGTATACATTCTAAATATCAGAATTTGCTTATATGTTCACCCTTTCACATCTTAACTGATTTCATTTTTAAAGTTTTATTGTTCCTGTGATTGATATATATATATATATATATATATGTGCTATTTATGGTCGAATACATTTGTTTTCTTTGAGTTTTATATTTATATCTGTGTTATTTTTTGAGAAACTAGTTAACTGCAAAAACATTTTTGGGGAATCGCATTTAAAACATAAATGACTGTAATTCAAATAATTTAAAAATATTTATTGATTTTATTCGTATTCTTACATAAAAATTAATTTTTTATGCTCTAATTTGAAAATATTGCAGATATCCTGTTTTGCTATATCAGAATTTAATTCACATAAAGTTGATTTTTACCCAACTGTGCTTAGTAATTCACTTTCATCATTTTTTTTCGTAAATGGAAAGAAATTTAAACAATTTGGATCTGAAAATATATCTTATTTTCTGGGTTATTGTTACAGTTTCTCATAAAAAACCACAGTTATGTTCGATTATAATTAGTGAACTTTTTCTAAAAATTAGAAAAATAAATAAATTCGTATAGTTTTATAGTATTCGATATTAGAATATTGTAACACGCATTCAAATATATTTACATTTTAAAAACACATAAAATTTGAAATGAAAATATATGTTAGTTTAAAAATTATTGCAAATAATACAATCATTCGTAGAGAGCAAGTTGGCAGCTGACGCAATTTTTAAATAAACAAACATCAAAACTGGATTTAATAAATTGTAAAACATTGAATCAAATAATTCAGAGATCTATGCAAAATCAAATATAATTACATAATATAAAGAAGTACAGAGGTGGGATCAGTATAGAATGGGAAGGGGCTATGTAGGATAAAATTAAGAATTAAAAATAAAACAAAACTTATTCCGAAATAGCGAAGGATTACCTATAGATAATACCTATAGCTTTCTAATATACATCCAAATGCACGGCATTCTCATAGAAAATTGAGTCCCCACCCTGTGTATTTAATGTTTAATTTTAGTATTTCATAACTTTTTGTTGGGGCAAATCGCGTAGTACCGCACATTGAACTGTTCTTATACGCATATTTCCTCTCTATTTTTATTAACATATTCACATACAAGTAACGCGGGTAACTATGGGAAATCACACGCTAGAAGAATTTATTATTTCTTTTATACACAGCAGAGTCAATACGTTTAAACGCTCAGTGGGGGTGTTTCAGAAGTGCTAAATCTATTTTCTTAATCTTTGGAAAACCGCAGATAAAAAATAGTTTAGAAGTTTGATAATGCTACTTAATACGACAAGTTTGGAAAGAATCTGCTAGTTTACTTCATCAACCAATCTTATCAAATTGGAGCTACCAAAAATTCAATCGCCCGTTCCAATCAATCCTGTTTGAAATCTCCAATGCTTTTCATATTAGGTAAACCACTCTTCATTGATAACTTTAGCTATATATCTTAACTATTTAAACCAAAACATAAATAATTTAGGCTTGCTACTCGTAGTTTAACAGTTATAGTAAAAAAAATTTGTAATAATTTTTAGTCGATTTAACCAAGCACGCACATAGTAAAACTCACGAAAAAATATTTAATACTGTTGCAAGACAATTTTTCGCGTGTTTTACTATGTGAGTGCTTGGAAAGGTCGACTAAAATATGATACCAAACAATTTTAATATTTTTATTATTATTATTTATAAATTAAGATTATTTATAGGATAGGAGAATTCGAATTGTTATCACATTGCGTGGAGGCTTACATGCCAATCTGTACGTTGGTAATCTGTTATTTACATTGTTTATCAACGGTAATGTTGATTAATTTGAATTTGCAAATTACCTCCTGTTCGCCGATGATTAAAATGTTCACTCTGCGGTTCGTAATGTATCCAAATGCGTAAAAGACTATTTTATTTTATCGTATCCGGTCATGCAATTTACGGTTATATCGTCTCCTTCGTTCGGTCTATTTTAGAATATGCATCTTCGGTATGGTCACCATTTTATTACTGTCATTCCGAAGAGAATTGAGTGTTTGGAATCAGTTTGTTTTTTAAACACTTCGATATTTTCATTCGTATTTTTCGTATATGGTATTTTTAATTCTACCACGTGTCGTAAGAATTAAGTATGTAGTCGGCTGTTTGTTGCATTATTCGAGATTTTTAAATTAATATTTTTTCTGTATTCTCGATTGCATTTCTGTATAGAATACGTATTGATTTACAATAAGAACCGCAATCACAAAACGAATTATTTATAACTTTTATCGTACAACGTACTTTTGGCCATAAGAAATATTTAATGGAAGGTTATTTATGAAATATTGCATCCCCCAAATCGCCGACACTATATACCTTGTGAAAAAATCCGTGCATGATTTCTTGACAAATGTTGGTTTTAAGATTTTTAATGGTTCACGGTTTCTTATTATGAAATGTTTTATGTTTTTGAATAGTTGAAAAACAATTTTGATAATAAATTTTAGAAGGTAAAACACTTTCTGCTGAAGTTAAATTGTTTATCATAAAAACTGTTAACAAATACGCTGCGCGATTGTCAAGATAAAATTGGGAAAACGGCAGCGGAATAAGCATGCAATAACCAAATTTAACTAAAATGCACTTTTTGGATTGGATAATGTTGTTTGAATGATGTTCTAAATTTAACAAAAATTATTTGGTTTTTAACTTAAAGTTTCCATTTATAGCCTCCACAGTGTAGTACAATTTTATTGTAAGGTGGCCTCAGAATCAATAAAATATCTAACTATATTTATACTGATTAGATATCAATAAAACACCATCTCGCTTCATCTGTAGTGTCTATATTGTCTGTAAATTACGTAACTCAATTTTTTGAATTTTTTACCCCGTTTCTCCTGCTTATATCATTTTGGTAACAATTTTTTTTTATTAAAAAACTTGACTTCATTATACGGGTTGCGCCAGACTTAAGTGAAGAAACCTCGAAAAGTCTTAACCGTATTGCAATAAAAATGTCATAATAAGAAAATTTTTGAGCTTTCTATTCGTTTTCAAGAAAAGAGCAAGAAACCTTAAAAGCACGTTTTTGGGAATGTAAATATTATACTGTAATGCTATACAAATTTTCGATAAAACATCAACTAATGAATTTAACTGCATAACATCCAAAAAAAAATTCGTCTATTTATTGTATATCTTCATTCATATTATTAGCAATGATGGTTATCAGCGCTTCCCGTAAATTGTGTTTAGTAATTTTTGGACGAAACCTTACTAAGAAAAATGTCCACATTAAAAAAGTTGAGATGTACGTAATATTGAAAAAGCCACAAAATCAAAACAAGACAAAACTACGTCTGTTAAGATATCCAAAATATCCGAGAAACCCACCAAAAAAAAACATTATTAGTTAGCTCACACATTCGATGTATGGATCAACCATTTTGAGGCGGAGCTTCAAGGATCCCCTACCAGATTTTTCTTGTTGAAGGCTTTGATGTGCGTGTAAAAAAAAATTAATCGTGCTCCGGATTCAAGAGGCTCCCATATCAAATATTGATCATTTTCCAACTAACTTCTACAATTTATATTTGGTACATACTCGTATATATAGCTTCATCGCGTTGAATATTTTGATGTATTGAATTTTCAATGTGAGTCCCTGGGATCATTAGAGATAGGCGTTTTTAGAACAAATTTAAGAATAATCTGAAATTTTCTTTTTTGTGTTTTTTGTACATTGAATTTTTAAAGCGCTTCGTATCTAAAAATTTGTACATTTTCTTAGTTTTATAGAAATTGGATCTGGCATTTTCCTTTCTAACGGAAAAAAATATCGATTGATTATTGAAATAGCATGACTAGTTTTTTACATTCCAATGCCTGAAAAGATACATTTTTCCACATAATTACGGGAATATCTTGTAAAAAACGAGATAATATGCCAGAAAAGGGGCATTATTAAATATACGAGGTCAAATGGCTGAAAAGATACATTTTTCCACATAATTACGGGAATATCTTGTAAAAAACGCGATAGTATGCCAGAAAAAGGGACATTATTAAATATACGAGGTCAAATGCCTGAAAAGATACATTTTTCCACATAATTACGGGAATATCTTGTAAAAAACGAGATAATGTGCCAGAAAAGGGACATTATTAAATATACGAGGTCTGTAGTCTCGCTTGAATTCGATGTCATAGTTTTGGTGAACGTTGGCGTTTTTATCTAAGTAGGATAGAACTATAGACTACCAAAAATGGGCACATAAAAGATTTTTCCAATGTGCAAAATTGTTAATAAACTTTGTTTACAATTTGATGAACATTGTTTACATTCCTGATACTAAAAAGTATTTTATGATTTGCAGCGACACACTAATAAGAGTAATCGAAGAATCATTTGCTGTCCCATATCAGTATTTTTTTTAAATGCGCGATACCATATGAGTTTTGATGTGGTACGACTTTTGGTTTTGTTATCTGCATATACTTATGTATTCAACAAAATTACATGGAACTATGGATTAGTAATCATATTTTGCCAATAAAACTCATCATAATATTATGATGAGATCATTTGATGTACAATGCTGAATTCGATCTATGATTACAAGAAACTCGTGAAGGTTTGCGGATTACATTGCAATTTTTGTTTTTGATATGTTAAACCAAAATTGGTCAAAAATAGTTCTAATTTGCACCGCCCACACAGTTCTATTTATGTACTATGCATAATAAGCGTTAAGTATGACCATTAACCACAATTTAATTTTTTTGTTGTATTTTATGGGGTTTTCACTTGTTTATAGCACGTTTCAATTTTATTATTTGTCAAAATACAAAATATAATAATTCGCCGTTTTTAAACTATATTAATGTCGCATGTAAGGAATTTCTATCTAAATAAATCATCCAGTTAACAGGAAAAGAAGTTGACAATTTAGAGGCGATAGCCTTAATGAAGTTGGCATTCATTCTGTATACAATACCATACATAGTAGGCCATATTTTTACCTAAGTTATCGAAATATTATATACTATCGGGCATGTTTAAAACTAATTTCCGTAGAACTTCTATTCAGATTTGAATCCAAACTTCTCTAACGCGATTTTTAAATTTAGCCCCTGAACTAAATTGTTTCCCATTCCGACTACGCGAGAAAGAATACTCCATAAATTTTCAATGGGGTTCAAGTCCGGGCTGCAATCTGGCCAGTGTATATTACCTCAATATTCCGTTCACAAAACCGTTTTTTTGTTTCTTTTGACTTGTGAATGGCTGAGTTATCCTGTTGAAAGATATAATTGGGACCCATGAGATCTTCTACGTGCTCTATTAAGCTGATTTCCAACATATCGGTTTAATCTTCTACTTCATTCTTGTAGAAATCCAGGCAAGCTGAAGTTTTTCGTTGTAGCAAAACCCATCCCAAACCATAGCGAGCCTTCACGAAAGTTTCCTCCATAAACGAATTTCTGTGTCTTTCCTAAGACCATGTCAGTAATATTGGGAACCATCTGGGCCATCCAAATTGAATTTCTTCTCATCGCTGAAGAACACCGTTTTCCATTTTTCCTCCCAAGTCATATGAGATTAGAAAACTTAGGATGTAACACAGTTTTTAAAGCAAATTCGATTTACTTCAAGAAAATAAAATTTAAATGATATTTGTGACCCAAGTAAGATGATCCATTCGCATTTACAATCGTTTTTTGTTTAGTCAACGGTTTTTGAAATAGTAATTTTTGTGGAATACAAAATGTCAGTTTATGAAATAAAAATTTCAAAACCCTCAAAAGGTAAAGCATTGACATTAGACTAGGAATATAGTCAAGCCGATTCTATAAAACGAGATGCGAACGCAGCGGAACTACAAATAGAACAGCAAACAGCAAAAGAATTTCTGTAAATCAGCGAGTGTCATAGACAATGCGTTTTGGTTTTCACTTAGGTACATCAAATAGTACGGGGAATTATTAAAAACAAACCGAAAGAAAATTATATCTGTTTTCTATGATTACTCTTGAGTTACAGAATTTGTTTTATTTTTTTTGTAGGTAATTTCGAGAACGCGAATCTTCGTGCATCAAGTAAATGTTTACCTCAACTCTATGAACAACCACCATTTTGGCAAAATATATGTACATGTACATACACATATAATTATTCATAAATCTATTAATCAGGCCTCTCCTAGACTAAAGGGTGGACCCACTCTTGATCTAAACAAAGTCTGGCATTTTACTTGCAGAGTTATATACAAACAAATCGTCAAATCGGTTAGTTCTTTATTGATTAGATTGATTAGTTCTTTATCAGATTGATTATTTTCGAATTCTCAAAATCTACACCGATTGCTTAGATTGATTTTGTAATGTTAATGTAATGTTAAAGGCAAATGTTAAACTAACTTTTACGCGATTTTAATCATATAAATAATTCGTATTCGTACTGATCAGATCGAATAAACAAATCTACCATATTTCCAGATTTAAAGGAGGGACATAGCTCCACTGTTGAAATTATGGTTATATTGAAATAATTAAATTACAATTTTTATTTGCTATTTAACAAACAAATATTCAAAAACATTTTTAGTTTTACTTAAATAATATTTAATCCAGGTAGCGCGGGGGTACCCAGGTATTGGGTTCAATAACTACCCAATATATCCGGATAACTTAATATGCCAAACCCTATGTTTTCACGAAGTAAATGGATTTTGATTTAACAATTGTGTTAAACCCAAGTTTCCCAACAGGTTTGAAAATTTAGCTCCTGAATGTTATACTAATCATACCGGTCAGTTACCTTACATACTTTTCTGACAAACAAAATTACAATGGATCGAATAATAACGATTTTTTGGTTTAATTAGATATTTAAAATTATAGGAACATTTTTGTATTTTGCTATTAAATTTCAGTTTCAGTGAAATGTATAGATCTTGTATATAGAACAATGCAAAATTTTCAGTTGGGTGAAGGAAGGCGCATTTCCCCAGCAGCTTTAATGGCTTCAACAAGCAACTCCTTATCATTATACAGCTTATCCCCTTCATATACCTTACGAGAAAGTCATCTCCAAACGTTTTCCCTGTTATTTAAATCACGAGAGTATGGAAGACATTTCCATATTTTTAGGATTTCTTAAATAATTTAACGCAACAGTGTGACTTCGATCTAGTTTTTCGGCTATGAACTGGTTCGGATGTCTCTTATCGTGGTAAGCATCAACTTCTTCAACATCGTTCAACGCATGCATATTAATATACATATTTTCGGCAATCTTATCGCCTCCGCCATATTCTTCTTCTTCATCTATAACATTGATTTGATTAGTCTCGTATTGTTGTTGTGTTTTATTTATAATTTACAATTTATTGTGTTTTTAGAGTAGTGTAAACTAGGTTATTCAGACCAAAACTTTGGTTCTAGACTGGTTTATCACCAGCAAATCGCAAGCAATTTACCGTTACTATTTCAAAACACGGTAAACAATCGCAAAGCAGCGCCGTTTATCCGATTAGGATAAATGTCAACATATTGGATGGAAATGCCATTTTAAATTGATTTTTGAATAAAGTTCTGTTGAAGCACGTTGAAGCATGTTCAGCATTTTAAAATGAATTTTGATGACATCCGTGCGTTGGATTGAAATGGGATTAAAAATTGATTTTTGGATAAAGTTCTAGAATATTATTAATTGTGGGGAATAAAAAATAATTTTTGTATAAAATTGTGGAATATAGATATACAACTGGAATGAAACTAGGCTATTCCTGTAAAAGTTAAATTAAGGTAAATTTAATTTAATTTTACAATTTTTGTTTGTTTTTAATTGAAGGCAAATTTCTCCCGGATAATATGTATTATATTACACTAATTTTAAGGACAAATTTCCATAAAGAGGTCATATTTTGTTACTTTAGGCGAATGAAAATTCTTTTATAAGTGAAGAAATTTAATCTTAATCAATGAAAGCCACATCCTAAAAGTATTCTAATTCATATTCCAAAACTTATCTCAATAATTATGTTAGAATTTTCATTTCAACCGAACATATCGAGTTGGCCATACTCTAGAATTGTACTCAAAAATTATTAAATCCCACTTTTTTCAAATCAAAAATCCCTTAAAAATCCTATTTCTATCCAACATGTCGAATTTCATAAGAATTTAATAATTAATTGCCGCGCTAAATTGCCAACACGATTCGCAAATTGTTATCGCATTGATTGCGAAGAATTGCTTGCGATAAATCGACCGGTTACCAAAACTTTACTGGTGAATCGTGTTAACGGATTATAATCAAAATACGTTGCTGTAGCCATTCTTTTATGTACACACTCGACGCTACTGTGGAGAATGTCACAAAGACTTGGCAAAGACCATGAGTCGACAACTGTAAATCGCTTGCCATCTTAACTCTTTTTGCAAATTTATCTAAGTTGAAGTGTTTATATTTAGCGGGAGCGCATTGTCCCTATTTTTGGCAAGAGATATATTTTGTCTTGCTAACCTGTTTCAAATCCACTTTCACGCACGTTTTGATGGATGTCGCACGTCATCCATCAAAATATATTCATTAAATTTTGTCAAAACTTGGTCATATAGCCTGATTTTTTAGTCTGATTTTTTAATAACTCAGTAGCTCATAACCTTTCTGAACTCGAATTCGTGTTACCTTCAGAGATCTCCGAATTAATTTTAATGTAAGTATCATCTTGTAAATTTTTTATCAACTTATGCCAGGTTTCCGGTTTTTATGAGCTGCTCTTTCTACACTGAAACCATCTTTATACTATTTTTGTTTTGCATTTATCCTGAAGAAATTTGGTCACCTAGTTTAGAATTTATTCACAAAATCACTCTTCGTTGCCGACGTTGTCTACGGGTTGTTGACACGTCGACGTAGAAAATAATAGATGGCGCGTAAACGCCCAACCCTGATCATTTTATCTCTCTTGTATGTTGAACAATTAACATAAAAATATGGTTAAAATATTGTGTAATCGCGTTATTTAGCAGCAACTCAACAATCCCATAAAGTTATTATACAAAATATATGCAAGTAGGCGTTGGTTTTTTAGCGTAATGCAATATCAACACCTTTGGAATCCGGCCAACTAGCGGATTTAGCCCATAGCATTTTGTTCATAGTCCGTCTTTCTTTCATGAAAATTGGATAAAAACTAATAGTATAAAGTACTATAGCTTAAAAATATAAAAAATGTCAAGGACCTTTATTTTTTTTTTATTTCATTAATGAAGTGAAGTTCATTTACATATTTTAAGTTTTCATTTCTTTCGGCTAGAAATATTTTTGTGTTAATTATAGAATCTCCATCTCACTTGTAAATTTATGTTGTATATATGTATGTATACTCGTAGTACGGTTTTTAGATGTTGTGAAAAATAAATTGAATATTCTGCAAAACGAGCAACAGCGAGCATTTTCTTTTAAAAAAAATAAATAAAATTCTATTTTTTCTTTCTCTTATTTTTTATAAGACAACAAAAAGATTATGATATTTTATTGTCTTATCTTGAAAATGAGTATTTTTCTGTTGTTTTAATTTTCTCTATTACTTAAAGTTAAAATTGAACAAATGGTATATAAGAAAACCGAAAAAAAACAAAATTTCTTTTCTTTATTGGTTTATCGATTATCCAGAATAGAAATGATTTTTGTTGTTGTTGTTTTGTTATTAATGTATTAATAATTTTAGTTTCTTATATATGCTCTTCTTATGTTTTTTTTTATGTAAAGAAAGATAAATTTACACACATATAACATAAAAATTATATATTTCAATTCATTTTCGATTGAAATTAGTGAATTGGTTAATATAGGTCTTAAGGTTACGAAACGGGAATGATAAAATGATGTATATATTACATATATAGGGGTTTCTTAGTTCTTATAACTTAGTTGTTGTTTCAAAACGGAAATTTATATTTTATTATACAGATAGATAAAATTGGTAATAAATATTATTTTCTATTTATACAATGAAACAAATAACAGGATGTCTGAAATTACGGAAGATTTTCGTTCGCCAAAAAGATTTCCTCAAATAAATAATTTATGTATACGTGTATGTTACTTATATATAGATAATACATACATATGGTGAAAAATACGTGAACTCACAAATTCACTATATGGAGCCGTAAGTCATGTTTTAATTTTATGGTTTTTATGTTTTCAATGCATAGCCTTGATAAAAAAAAAAATTTAAGAATACTTAATTTTTTTTTATTGTTGTTGTTGTTAAAAATACAGGGTGTCAAATTTTGAGAAAAATGATAATCATGATGTTGTATTTATGGCAATAAAAAGAAAACTAATTGTCCGATAATTATAATTTTGGGCTCATTTTAAAGATAAATTAATAACAATTAATAAAAAAATATAAAAACAGTATGTTGTTTAATTTCTTCTTCTTTAAATTTCCCGCCAAAATGTTCTTTTTCAATTTTCTCAAAAATATATTTTTTTTTTTTTGTTTTTTTTTTTTTAAAGAATTTGGTAACTAATATTTTACAACATATTAAAACACTAGACCTCCGTTATTTTTTGTATTCTTGCAAAATACGTTTTAGTAAGAGCATTATTTTATTTTTATATGGAAAAACTATATTTGAATAGATATGTATATCTCATTGTTTTGGAATTACATATTTACATTGAATAATTACATATAGAAGGTGACACTTCCAAATTAGCAGCGACATATGAGCATGGCGTCAACAATCTTTACTAAATTGTACTATGTAGTGTATACTGAAACCTTTAATTTAAATTTATCTAAGATACCTCTGCTGGCAGCGCTATAACAACGTGTCATTTCTATATGTAATTATTCAATAATATTTACAAAAAAGACAGTTCAATTAAATTATTAGTATTTATTTATTTTCAAACCCAAAGATAATTTTACTTTATTGTTTAAAATTCAATCTTATTCTAATTAAAAATCACAATTTAAATTTAAGGTAATCATCAGAATTAGAATATTTTTTACAATTCAAATAGCCATCCTCTGTTGGAATGAATGCGTGAAAACCGTGAGTTCCTTTTACTGTTTTTAAATTTTCAAACCTAGTTGCAAGTTTTATTCGCTTTGATTTATGTTCTGCGTCTGAACAAAATCCAAAATTGATATCTGTTTTCAACGTTTTAGCCCATTTAAATAGTTCATCTGCATTGGTTATGGTACTGCCGTATTCCATTGTGAGACTAGCTGGATGCCATTCTTTTGATGGTACCCCCTACTCCATCACATGGATCCATCCTTTTCCATGAGCTGTTGCATGAAAATGCCATTCGCAGTCAACTCCAAAATCCTCTTTGTGTTTTAGCATGTTCTTAAAATTTTTCTTATTTTTATAATGCGTGACTGCACCATCGGTAATATAATAAATTTTAGATAAACTGGATATTTTAGTTTTCAAAAACTGCATTAATTTCTCAATAAATAAGTGAACCGCTACAGTATCGTGGTGAAGACAATCCGATATTATAACGAAGGTGTGGTGATGTAATTTGCCTTCTAAATTTTGGTAAATTACAAATGGATTAATAGTCGCTTGTTTATTATTCCAATGAAAACCTTGTGCGGCATTTTGCCTTATAAATGTATAATTTTCTGCAAAATCACATAAAACTATCACCTCGGTAGACTTCAGCGCCAATTTTTTATTTTTTAAGAAACTGGACTGCTGAAGTGAAATGAAGTAATGAGGCAACAGATTCTTCATCTTATTTATGAAATAATCCAGAAATCTTCAGCTCACTTATTCGCTTTCCTACTTTAGTTGCTGGACGACTTAGTTGGCCGTTCTTGTCCCGTAGATCTTTAGCTGTTCGGACCATATGTTGCGTTGCGTTGAACTCGTTCTGAATTTCTTGCATGGTTAATGATTTTGGCAATATAGTAAGTAACTGAATCTTATCACTGGTTTTCTCCAGTTCTTGGATTTTGGTTTTTAGGTCACCAATCAATTCATCATATAGTTTAATCTTCCATTGGTCATCGGTTGACTAATTAAAAGGCGGCACGATTCCCGAAACCAAAGATGTTGATAATGTCATTGAAGTTAAACCGATTAATTTTTGCTGCTGCTGTTTTGGCCTGACTTCCAATGTACTCGGATATATAGGAGACTTCCCAATAACGGGTAACACCTCATTTATTTTTTCCAAAACAGCTATATTTTTTAAATAACACGCTTCACTATCACTACTATCATCGTCATCGGCTATTTGCGGTGTTATAGGTGATGTTGCTGATGGTCCCGCAACTGGTGACAATTCTGGTTCTATTTTTCGTCGTTTGCAGGTTAGATTTATATAGCACATTGAACAGAGATACAATTTATCTTGATTCTCAACCGATTATGGCATAAATTGCTTAACATAATCCGTAACTGGTTTTAGTTTACTCGAACACTTTGAGTCGCGACACTTTCGAAATTTATCCATTATCAAATTTAATGCACTAGTACTTATTTATCAGTCACTTTAACACACTGTTTTTTTTACAAATTTTAAAAAATGTTGCTCCTTATTTAAATGTTGTTTACAAATAATCACAATGTCAACTAATCAAAATTTTAAATTTTAACTGTTATTTATATCGACAATATTTTTTTTTTGTTTTCAAAAGAATTACTCATCGTTTAACAGGTACACCTGTCAAGTAAAAATAATCAACCCCCCCCAATAAAAAAGGAAAAAAAACATTTTATTTAGTCTTATAAAATAATCTAAGAAACAAAAGGGATTTATGGTACTATGGTTAACCAATTTTCAAACGATATAAACCAGGGGGTGGCACCTTCCAATTCGGTGACTCATACTTAAATGTGACGCTAAATTGAATATTATTAATGAACAAAACAAAAAAATTAAACAGTAGCAAAACACTGAAATATCTATTCAAATATAGTTTTTCCATATAAAAATGAAATAATGCTCTTACTAAAACGTATTTTGCAAGAATACAAAAAATAACGGAGGTCTAGTGTTTTAATATGTTGTAAAATATTAGTTACCAAATTCTTTAAAAAAAAAAAAACAAAAAAAAAAAAATATATTTTTGAGAAAATTGAAAAAGAACATTTTGGCGGGAAATTTAAAGAAGAAGAAATTAAACAACATACTATTTTTATATTTTTTTATTAATTGTTATTAATTTATCTTTAAAATGAGCCCAAAATTATAATTATCCGACAATTAGTTTTCTTTTTATTGCCATAAATACAACATCATGATTATCATTTTTCTCAAAATTTGACACCCTGTATTTTTAACAACAACAACAATAAAAAAAAATTAAGTATTCTTAAATTTTTTTTTTAATCAAGGCTATGCATTGAAAACATAAAAATCATAAAATTCAAATATGACTTACAAAAATTTGTGATTTCACGTATTTTTCACCATATACATACGTATAAATTAAGATAGGGGTATTATTTATAAAATCGCATCCTCTTAAAGAACATTAAACCATAATAAATCAGATATTCTAATCATATATCTCATAATTCATATTTTATTAATTATGTTCCATTAAGAAATTTTTTATTAAAATCAATAAATTTTCTTAAAAATTTTCTTTAATTTAATTAATATTATTATAACAACATTGAATCACGTTTTAAGTTGATTCATTTAATTGGCTTGGCAACATGCAATAAAAATAAATAGTTCTGTATGCATTTTTGTTGTTGTTATTATTATTGCATTACTATTTTTAGAAATTCACTTCACGTTTTTAGTGGTTTTCCATCCATAAGACATAAAAATAATAATCAATTTTATAATATGGATAATTTCACGTTAAATATGCCAAAAATTATTTATTTAAATCGTGGTTTATATGACATATAATAAAAAAACAGTTATTACTATCCTCTGGTGTTGGTTAATAAAAAAATATTCATAAAAATTATTGATTTTTAATTGCACTGCCTGAAAAAATCAAAATCATGTATCGTACAGTTTCTTTCATTTACACACAGTCAACATCATGTTAGAAAATTTTTTGTAATCGCAATAGTTATATTCTCATAAACCATAAACTATGATTTTACTACCTATCGTCAATGTACACTTAATAGCTCTAGTATTATGTTACCTATCAAGTTTATAATTAAATTTATAAAGCAACTAGAAAAATTTAATGTATTATGATTTAGTGTTGGTAGTCAGGCATGTCATATATCGTATAAATCGCAATAACATGTCCACTGAGTTACACATATAATTGTGCAAAACTGTATATGTATGCAATCATTCTAAAGAAAAACATGGTAACTGGAGTTATCATATTTCAACACGGGAATTAATTAATTTTAAAAAAATTTAAATTATTTGTTCTGTGGACATCCAGACGTAGCAATTCGTGACCTCATATGTTACTGTGCCTGTTACAGATACCTTTAATTTAATAGATTCCAGTATGGACGGAGTTTAGATATGAAGTAAGATGTTCTCAATAAAATGTTGTTAAACAGGATTTACTTTTCAGAGACATGATAATGTCTAAACTTCAATTAATTTGAATCTTTTATAA
Source organism: Tipula unca (assembly GCA_951394425.1). Lineage (NCBI taxonomy): Eukaryota > Metazoa > Arthropoda > Insecta > Diptera > Tipulidae > Tipula > Tipula unca. The sequence goes on from OX596382.1 coordinate 95,432,919, forward strand.
CCGATTTCAGAACCCCATTTCCAGTTCACAAAAGAGCTGGAACAACCAAATTTATGTAAAACTGATCGAGGCTTTGGCAAAGTTCGTATACACGACATCAACCTGCTTGTGACTTTCAATCTCTTTAATAGTATTGATGGTGAACTCAATAAGGTTGGCTTTTGGCATAAATCCATGCTGGCATAGTGATATGTATCTAGGGGACTACCGCTTTTAATGCATTGCATATTACCAGTTCAAATAATTTGGGGATTGACAAAAGTAAGCATTGAGGAATTACCAAATTTTCATCGTCTCTTAGTAAAGCAGCTGGTATGCTCTGGGCTATAAAAAAATAAATAAACTTATTTGCATCTAAATAAAGCATTTTCTATATCTGAACCACATCCATCTTCGAATGTTCCTAGAGTCTGTATCGATACGTTGTAATAGCCATCTGTTGTTGGATTATAGTATTTCCGTTCATATATGCGGGGTAACCGTTAATTTCATGTTTCCATCTAAAATAGCTCCAAAAACAGTGTTTGGGACCATTTCTTATTTTTTATTGAATACAAGAAATGTAATTCTTGTACTTTGTCTGGTCTAGTAACTTTCGAAATTTTGGTTACAAAATGTGAATTTATTCAACGTAGTCTCGGAGTAGTATATTTGATTTTTTCTTTATAAGCCTTATCCTTCTTGTTCTTCAAGTTAATTAGTTTATCATCATACTATGGAGGATGGACAGGCCATGTTGACATCTCTTTTTAGAGTTATTTCCATAGATTTGTGATTAATATCGTTAATAATAAATTTATTTATTTTATTTTTATGTATTTAAGTATAAAGAAATCGATTTTGTAGTAATATTTATGATTTCATATAAAAATAACAATCACAACAAATAGATTATTAAACAAGTTAATTTAAATTTTAAAATTAAATTAAAATAACAAACTTTAGAAACACAATGAAAGATCTTAAAAATGTCAAATCTTTAACATGTTAAGTCAAATCTTAAAAATGTTATATAGAGTTCTTCAAAGTTGAAGCTGTCAGAAAAATTAATCTTAAAGTTAAGAAATAAGTTTTTAAATTTATTTAGTTTTTAATTAAAATCAAATTGATCCTCTGCTGTATTAAATGATTTTGCGAATCTATTGATTGGGTTGTTATTGTAGTTGGTGGAAGGGTGTTCAAGCGCTAAAAATCGATGATTATGTAATTTCCTGCCTGGAACATTTATAGAAATGTTTTCTAATACATAAGCTGAATCGATGTGGCCGAGTAGGATGTTTCCGATAAAGGCGGCTTCCAGCAGAATACGTTTATTTTCAAGGGTGCATATTTTATATTCTTTGCACCTTGTTGAATATGGTGGTAAGCGAACAACATTTTGATAGAAAGGTATATTGTGGTCATAATCTCAGCCCGTTTTTTAAAACAGGAATAACAAACATTTTTTTTGAACGTTTTCAATTCTTTTGATGTGTGCATCGTAGTAACAATTCCAGACGATTGCATCATACTCCACTTGAGATCTTACAAAAGCAAAATATAGTGTAAATAAAGTTTGAATATCCTTGAAGTCCCCAGTCCATCGCTTGACAGAGCCAAACATGGAGTTCGCCGTAGCAATGCAGTTATCGATGTGTCTGAAAACTAACTTTTTCGACGAAGGTGACTCCAAAATCAGTAATCTCTTGTACTCTTTGAATTTCATTTTCATTAATATAATAATAAACAGTTTTTAATAAACAGTTTTTTCATTAATATAAAACGCTTTAATTATTGGATCCTTTTTATGAAGAAAAGACATAATTTTGCATTTCTTGATATTTAAGAGTAATGAGTTTTGATCATACCACTCATCAGACGTTAGCATCACACATTTCTTCAATTGTATGGTAAATTTTTACGTCATCAGCAACTATGAGAATATTTGAGTTTTTTATGATCTGGGTTATCCGATGAATAAAAACAATAAAGATCCAGGGTCCAATATGTGATCCTTGAGGAACACCAAATATCACTTTGATAACGTTGTATTTCGTATTGTCAATTATCACATATTGCAGATGCTTTGTTAAATACGACTTAAACCATTTAATGTAATCGAATGAAAATCCGAATACATATAGACTTTGGAGTGCTTTATGATGACATATAAAGAATCAAATGCCTTACTAAAGTCCGTATAAGCCACGTCCACTTGATGATGTTTTTCAATGTCATTTATTACTTTGCTGGTGAATTCTACCAAGTTAGGAGATGTTGATCTGCCAGGTGTAAACTTGTACTGGTTGACATATATGACGTATCAGTGTGGATTTAAAAGCATTGTAAACTACTAGTTCAAATAGGAGCTTTGTTTTTTCTGGATTGATGATGATATGGATAATGTTTTTTATCTGTAACATGTAACGTCATCACGTTTTCTGGATTTAAAGATAGGGGTTATCTTAGAGACTTTCCATTTTTCCGGAAACACAGCAGTGGTTAAGGACTGATTGAACAGTTTGCACAACGGATTTACCAAAATATTTGCAAACTTTTTTAATATAGATGAAGGTAAATCGTCAAGCCCACATTCGTCTCCAAAGCACTTCAATGCGGATAGAATGTATTCATCAGATATGGCTGGAGAAGTGATTAATATGTTGTTACTGCTTGTTTGATCAATGTGCCCAGTATTGACGTTTGGTCGATAGATGGCGACATTGTGATGATGACTCTATAGGTTCGCAGAGTTTAGAAGTATTATAGTAAACATCAGATCTAACTTTCTATCTCTGCCATTCAATTTATATCAGAAATATATGGCTCAGATTTGAATCGAACATTGTATCGATGACTAGATACTTCGTATCCGAATCAACATTAAGAGTTCATCTATTTCTGCGTCATAAGTTCAACTAATTCATGATTATAAATAGATTCAAATCTCTCGTAGCTAAAATTGTGTCACAAGCCGTGGTGGTATAAGGATAATGGAGAGTCCGGTGGAATATATACAACGTAGATGTACATGGAATTTTTTTTACTCCTAATCGCCCGTCTTTTTTGTACTTTTTGGGGCGCCCGATTACACCTATAAACCACGTATCATGATGGAAAGATTTCATATAGCTATGAATTTATTAAGAGACGTCTCACATATTATGTAAACTGGAAATAGTTTTGCAAATAGCAACTGGAATTGTGTTTTTAACACAAAGTTGTGAAATTGAGCGACTTTTGAAGACGTTTTATTTACATTTTGGAAATAAATTGTTAGAATTGTATTATTTGGTGGTGCTTGATGTTGTTTTAGCCAAGGTTGATTCTTATTAATATTAAATGAAGTTAATCTCCTCCAATCGGTGACAAGTAGTTAAATTAGTGTGTGTCTGTTTAATGCCACTATAACATGTAGTATGCCATCGAAAAGTTTAATCTCTTTTTCAGACAGTCTGACACAAATAACATTTGCGGATGGTAAGGCTTGAACCATGAATAATGAGAACTTTACTCGATTCTGGTAATTTCATTATGCTAGTAATTGCTTTTTCTCCGATTTTCTTAAAATTAAGTAGAGCGTATGCGGCATAACTGTAATATTGGTAATCAACTGGCATTTATTAAAATTATTAGTACAACATTTGTGATATATTGGCTGTAAAACTTATTGTGAACTTACTTGCATCAAAATAAAGCATTTTGACGTAATTAAGTCTGTCGATGATTGACCATGTCATATTACTTGAGGGTGTCAGACAATTTATCGTAAACAGTTTATCGTAAAACAATTTACCCTAGAAACAATTGATCGTGGATACAATTTAGCGTATAGACACAATGGTTGCGTTCACCGTACAACAAAATGTTACATAAATTTACTTTTTTGATAATTTGTCGTTCACTGAGCATCAAGGTATATTATGACAACTTCATTGTATATGTCTATTTGACATTTCCGACAATACACCACACCGACATCACTTTTTACAAGGAACGCATCCAATGTAACGTATGGACAGTTTATCGTATAACATTCAGCAGTTCACAGCTTTCAATGTTCTTCGTTTAGTTTAGTTTTTGTGATTTCGTTGTTTCGAAATAATTATTAAAATACTCGTAGAACGGTAATCGTAAATTTTGTTCAAATTACAATAAAATAAATTTCAAAGACAAAACATTTGGAAAAGGCATATTTGTGAAAACTCTCCCGAATAAGTTAAAAAGTCTACAATTAGTCTTCCCACGAGCATTGTAAATTTTTAAATAAGTTTACACAAAGTCAGTCGTGCATTGAACCACTATCTAAAATGGTTTTTGGGAGTATTTTTGGGGAAAACCGAAATATTTAAATACGGGATAAGGTACGAAATAGCATCAGGTATGAAACAGGATATTATAGAAAGGGATAACGTATAAAATAATATGAGTACGGAACAGTATTCCCTTTTAACGCAGTATCTGACATCTGGTAAAATATTTTAAAACTAGAGCAAAGATGGGCATGCCCATATAAAATAAAAATTTCTTAGTCAATTACTAAGTTAGATGGAAATAGGATTATAAAATTATTTTTCAATAAAGTTCTGGAATATGGCCAGCTGGAACGGAACTAGTCTATTGCTTGACCGATTATAAATAAATACCTTAATTTAGTAGAATTTTAGTTTCCTTCACGATTAAAATAAAGGATTTATTTTCAAGTGGAATCAATTTGCAAATACGTAATTAAGTACATATTGGAAATAATTACTTTAAATGTAAATGGAATTTCCCTTCACGTATATACATAACTTCATTGTATGTTATTATATTTGTGATGATTGATGAATAATTTTATGAACGTGTTTGTATTTTACCGTCGGGAGCAGTTAAGATGAAAGTTTTAATAGAATTAAGAGCGTTTTTTTAAGGACCGCTGTATACATTTTTATAATATGGTGACCAATGTATTATTGGGGTTTTCCGAAATCTGTTTCACCTACTCATCCCTTAACGAACATTTCTATACTGAATACTATAGTAAACAATTTTCTCACGTATTTTAAAAGAAATTGCTTTTATTTAAAACATGGTAACTAGAGATACAGTATAAAAACCATCGAGTTACCATGTTTTTCCTTGGGTGATGTTATAGGGAACGTGAATTTCCCGCAATATTGTACGAGTAAGTAATATTTAGTTTGTATCCGAAATTCCGAATGTGTGATTGGGTTAAATGTCAAATTATATGTCAAGTTGTATAATAATTTTTACAAGTTTTCCAATTTAACCAACATATACTTATATGAATTATGTTTGGTCTATATATATACGTATATATACACATTTCGTTTTCCAAACATCAGAAAATGCTGAATTTGATAAAATATTTAGTATGTAGTATACATAAAAGTTAAATAATATTGTATATAATTTATTTAGAAAAGTAACAAAGTAAAATGGATTACGAATTGGGAGAAAAACTTTTTTTAAATAATATTTATTTTTTCTTTGTGGTGGAAATACTTTTTTATTAAATATTAGAAAGTTTTCCATGCCGTTCGTTTCATATAGACGATTGAAAAATTATCACGGTTCCTCTTATACTACATACTGTAAATTTATATACTCTTTGAATAAAATAAAAATTTTAAATTAAAATTAATATAACGAAAATGTTTGATGGAGTTTACATTTTAGTAAACAACAATTTGTAACTGATGAGAAATAATAATATTTTTTGATATCCTCTTAAAAGTTGAAAATGGATTTTATTTCTTTATATATGTACATCCTAATTTTTTTTTATCGTTTCCAAGGAGGCACGAAAATATTTTTAGTATCAAGTATTTTTTAAGCATAATATAATGTTATGACTTTAAATCTATTGTTTCTGTGACAGTTGATATTTAAAGCCTAAAATGTATCTCCCATATAAAACCATTCATGAACAGTGGTAATGGAACGTATATACGTTTAAAATAAAATGTTGATTGCTGCGGACTTACCAGATCATAGGTTCAGATTGGATTATAGATTTATATGTGTGAGATAATTTTTTTTTTACAAACGAAATTGATAATTAATGATGTGGTGGTGATGAAGTATTTTGTGGCAGCTAATTTACGTTGACAGAAAAAAAAACATAACGCATAACAAAAAATTGTTAATGATGTAATGATCGATGGGACAAAAGAATTTCAATACTGCAATACATTGCGGAGAAAAAGAAGAACACATCACATTTACACTATTAATTAGATTCTGGGGCAATGATGCAATATACCAACAAAATATTATTATTTAATTTTAATTTCAATAGACGGAGGAAAACATGAAACCCTTTAACTATCTAGCACAGATGTCGCGTAATGTATTCTATTCTATACAAAGAGTGGAGAATAAAAAAAATGTTTTGTATATTTGTACATATACATAGTACGGTTCTAACTATATAGCATTATTTTTGGCTAACATCCAAACAATTCCCTACTGAATTATGTTACCTTATGTGAATTATATATAGAGTGTTCCAGAACATTGGGAAGATGTAGGGGAACTAACAATAACAAAAATGTCATTTGGAGATTTGTTTTCTTAATCTATTACATAAATCTGAAAGCTTAAACTTCGGGGAGTTCAAGAGTATGTATGTAAAAATAATTAAAAATAATTTTGAGTAGTATTTTTCAATTATTGTTTTAATTAAATACTGTAAAGGATATAATATTAACAAATTTTTGACATAATGTATGGAATTTTTTTTATACAGTTTTAAAGGCCATTACTGGCCCCTTACTGAATCAACAATTTGGCTCCAGCGGTTTCGGTCCCGAGCATGGTCTTCATACTGTCTAAGACAATCTGAAGAGGCCAAGGCGTTCTCTACACCGTGGAGCCATCGTTGCCTGCAACGACCTCTGCGTAAAATTATTTGTCAGTCCAATTCAAACCAAGACTTATTTTAACATTTGAGACCTCACATTAGATTAATTGAGTTCATTCACATTACCCAGTTTTCAACTTTTATCGTTTTTTTTTATTGAGGAATTTTGTATTTTGGCTGTTTTAAAATAATTAAAATGGAGAAGTAAGCAATTTAATTCAAATCCCAATAAAATAAATTTCAAAGGCAAAATATTAATGAAATGAACTATTTCTGAAAACTCTACCAAAGAAGTCCAATAAGTGTACAATTAATCACCATACGAGCAAAGTGATAGTAAACTTTTAAGTTGTATTCTGTACAGTACACTTTCACTAATGATATGGATATTTTTTGTATTAGACTACAGATGTCACTGTTTCATCTCTACACATTTTTCACAGCGTTTTTATCTGCATGTACGATAAATATGAATCAAAATTTTGACATTACATGATTTTAGTAGTGTTGTGTTTTGAGTCAATCTTGTGTGTAAATGGACGATGAAATTTTAAGATTCAACAAAATAATTTTTTCTTGTCATATTTCACCTAAATTTATTATGCACAATATGGAGACAAGCGAGAGTTCCATTTCACGTCAACTGCACTGAGCATACAAATTTTGAGTACAAAAAGTCAAAATTTTGTAAATATTCTAAAATTTGAGTTGAAAATAAATTTATTTTTAAATTGTATCGAAATTTAAAAAATTGAAAGATTCAAAATCCGCACGATTACAGTTTAATTCAAAAATATAAATAATACCCGAAACTCGAAATTCCGGCAGGTTTATTCTTTCCAAAATACTGAATTTTATACGTAAGCTCTCAAAACTCAATTTGAATTTTGAAAATTGTTGCGGCACATACATATTTGGAAGTGTCCAAGAACCATAATATAATAAATATGGTTAAATTTCAATTTTTTAAAGTACGTAGATTTTTAATGTGCAATTTCTAAAATTCAATAATTCCAAAATTTAAGCAATTTCGAATTCTAAATGGTATACGTATTAAAATCAAAAATTAATATGTAATTTTAAGTTTATATTTTAGAAAGTTAAAATTTCTTAAAATACAAAAATTTCGAAAATCCAGAATATCGAATATGTATTTCCAATTTTTAGTTTCTGAATTTTATATATAAAAATTGATCATAAAAATCAATAATCGATAATTGTAATTTTGAAAGTTATATGGATATTCGGGACTTTCAAGAACTTAGAAAACTTTCAAAATTTAATTAAACTTAAAATCATAAAAAATTAAAATATTTAAAATTTGATAACTCTGATCTTTGTGCGTTAAATCAAAATCGAAATTCCTATTTTAAACAAAAATATGATTGTCATTCCACAAAACAATTCAAATTCTAAAAGAAATTGATGTCGAATTCGGATTAGGAGAGTGTGGAAAAATGTAGAAGTTATACATATAGATGTTGCGAATTTTTAAGTAAAGAGCTAATTTTTCTTTTCTAAATCAAATTTTGAAATAGACAAAATTTAATAAATGAATTTTTTTTAAAATTGTAATTTAAAAATACTCGTGATTCGCTGATTTTCAAAATTTGCAAAATTATATATGTATGTAAGTATAAACTTCAAATATTTTAACTATTAGAAACCTAAAACTCATCAAATTACTATTCCACATAATAGTTTAACAAATTAATAAATATTTGTAAAATTCTAAAATTGGTATTCTAATCGTAAATTTCGATAAATTCGAATTTTTTTAAAATCTTTAAAACTTCTAAGATCTTTGTATTTTAATTCGCTAATTTTCATCTCGATTCCAAAATAAGTAAGTCGTAAAATTCGTATATAGCTCATGATGTTAGGTGGTTATTAGGTCTATTACAATTCTGTTAAGTAAATAAAAAATATTGGGTCTGGACTCATAGTTTGAGAATTTCTGATTTAAAAGATGTGATTTTTCACGCCTGATGCGTGGAACCAGTATAATTCAAAATTACGTATTCTAATGAAATGGAACTAAGCTATTCGATTTAAAAAGTTCTGGAATATGGCCAGAGTGGAACCCAGCTATTTCTTCATCGATTATGATGAAATTCGATATGTTCAATGTAAATGGGATTCAAGATATTTTAATTTGTTGATTTGCTGTTTACTTAACACGTATAGTTTTACGTTCTTGAATTCCTGACCTCAATTTTGCCCTTTATCATACTAAATATGTTACTATTTCAACTTAAAAAATAGGCCTGCTAGAGGGTTAAATGTGTATAATACAAAAGTAAATAAAAGACAATTTCATTAAATTTATACTGAAAATAAATAATTTTTATACACTTAATCCATACACAATTAAATTTCATTTCATTTTCCGCGTCGTTCAATTATAATTGTACAATTGTACATACATACGAGTATATTGTATTTCCGTAGGACGCGTAGGAATACGCAATGCCGTACTGAATAATATAATTATAAGAATGGAGACAGGGTCATAAATATAACTAGCTTGAAAAATCAATCAATCAATAAATAATACGAAATTCGAGATGTTAAAATTACAATTTGTCAAAAAGGGTACGACTCCAATGGTAAACAATTTACGAGTAATACAAATTTGATTGATTACTATTCTGATTCATTCATAATTTGCGAAAGAACGTCTTAACTTTTATGTGTTTTTTTTGGAAAATAAATGACATTTAGGCTACTTATCTTGTTCATACGAAATAGTAATTGGTAAGTTCCCCATTTTGTAAATAGAAATTCGTCTTATGTATACACTTGAATCAGTCAAATTTCTAGCAAATTTTGAATTTCACCATTAAATGTGTACAGATGTAGGTATATTCTAATTTGTAACAATGATTTAACAATAAATAAGACCACAGGATAGATATAATCTATGAAATTTATTAATTAATAATTAAATAAAGATAACAAAATGTTTTATTTTATTTATTATAGCACGTGGCATGACATTTTGAAGAGCTCACTTTATCGGTTCTAAAAATATATCTAAAGATGATTTTTTAACGAAATTTAAGAAAATGTATTAAATAAATTATTTCTTTCGAGATAAGTGGTCTCTGAAATTGTTGGGCCTAAAATTTTGGAAAAACAGATGGGGACGTGAATAGCGTTTGGCACATATTAATTATAAGTCTGTAACATATTTATGCTTGGTTTGTCTAAATAGTTCTTCTAATTTAGTTGCTTTATTCCAATGTTCAGTTTACTCTGGAAATTTATTAATTATACAGATTTTATGTGATTTGAGATGTGTTATAAAATTGCATGATCATTATTGCTTTAAAATTGGATGTTCTAGCGCGTTTCAATCATACAAACTCGTATAAAGCTGAGTGATCTTCAACCAAAAATCTGAGCACAACAAAATATTTTAAAATGAGAAAGTTAATATTTCTGTGATTTCATATCATATAGCTCTATTCGAACTATACGATACATAATTATAAATTGTTCGAGAACGAGAACTAAAATGTTTTCAGTTTTATATTGAAACTATACCGCGCCAACTGAACAATTAGACATTTTTTTGAATTTTACAACTCTGCTACCCGTGATGTGAAATGGAGCCATTTTCATTGAACATCTAATGCTCATAAAAAATTTCCAAACTAAAGTCTTTTCTAGTGTCCACACCTATATAATACGTAATAGTTTGCAATTCAAACTGTTTCGGAACTATTTTGTGATTCCCTCTAATTTCTTTGATGAACTTATTAAATTTTTCATTTGCTTCAGAAATGGACGCCTTCTTGGTTTCCGCACTAACTTGAAGTATAATTTTGTATTTAAATTATAGCGATGTTTTGATATTATTTGTCAAATGTTTAAGTATTGGGGAACCAGAAAAAACTATGGTTTCCGTTGCTCTTTGGTCAACGTCATGTTTGTAACTGAATTTAAAAAACTGTTATATTTAATATAGGTATAGCTCGAATACTAAAGGGTTTTATCCAACAAGGATTTTAACTGCGTGATCAATAATGGAATATAATTTCCGCAAAATGCAAATCCACGTTTCTACATAAATGAGGATCAATTTTAAATTGCCTTTTAAGTCGTTGAATCGTTTGTGAGCATTGGCATACACTTTATCCATAATATGCCAATCTATGTCTCTGCAACGAGAAAATATACATTCATTTCTTTTAAGTTAGGACTCTGTATTATTAAAGTTGGGCAAACTATTCGAAAACAATATATTGCCCCAGTAAAATTGTTGTTAAATTTGCAAACATCTATGTATACGGCACCTCGCTGTAATGACCAATTAATATTACTTCATAAATTTGAATAATTTCGACAAACAAATTGAGCAAGTATTATTCATTTTTATGAATAATAAATTGCTTGAAATAATAAATTTATTCAGAAAAAACAACTTAAGCAAATACATAATAACAATTCAATAAAATACAAAATAATAAAAATTTAAATATTTTCTTATTTTAGATAATAGTGATCTGTCGAACACTTAACAGGCGTCATGTCGCTCTGTGGGTTGAGAATTTGAGGTATTTTTACGATTTGATTTTATTTTTCCTGAAAATGCAAAACTGTTTGATGGACGCAAAGAATAAATTATTAGATTAAAAGCCAGCGCAAAATTGTTTAAAATCGTTCAAGAGGGGAATTATTACAAAAAATGTATTGCGAAAGTATTTATTTTGTTTTACATACACTGTACAGCATCAATTCGTATAAACTATCTATGCCTGAGTAGGCCCAGATACAATTTTTTCGAATGAGACAATTGAATTCGTACATATTGAAAATTTTCAGTTTATCTGATAAATGCCAAAACCGAACGTTTCCCACATTCTGCTGTTCTCGCAGCCGTGTATCAAAAATTTCAAGCCATCTAGACAAATTTGAACATAATTATAAACGGCGTGACCAAACAGTTTGGGGAATATATTGCGGGGTTGAATTTATTAGGAAAGAAATTAATTGGATCATATATTTTATGAAGGTATATTAACTTCGCAGCGGTATCTGGCATTTGTTCAATTAAAATTGCCAATATTATTGCACGACACTCCACCTGATGGATGATCAACGCACATTTTTTTGGAGTAATATGGTGTTTTCCAGTTTTTTATATTGTCCAACTACCACTAGCAGTTTCCACTTGTTTTTAGTTGATCATCACTGTTCTAAATTCTAAAATTAAATTCTTTTCCGCAAAATTCTTAATTATCCTGTCAATGAATTAAAAGGTAGAACATTTTTCCCTTTTTTTCATACAAGTTAAAAAAATATTTTTTTGTTGTTTTGACGTTACTGTAAAAGTAAGTATGGAAAATCAATTCGTTTAATTTTTCATACTTATTTAAGATGGCGGTAAATAAGTATCGGTATCGGAGACTGCTTAAATATAGTAATTAAAATATAAATTTAAGTCATCTGTTGAGGTAGATTTAGGTTTCTCTTTCAATTGAATTTTCTAACAGGATAATAGTTCAAAATATCAGTCTTAACATGTCCAGGAATGGTTTTTATACAACGTTCCTAAACAACTGAATTCGTCTTCATGGGGAATAAAGATATTGGGGAAACTCTCAAACATGAACTGACAACATCGCAATTCGATGAGTGGTCAGCGTCTAGTCAACGTTCATATCATTGTACCGTATATCTTTCGTAAAAATAGATTGAAATCTCCACATACGAATAAAGAACAATTTAAGAAATTTTTCGCATTCATTGCTCCCAAGCTACGAGTATATAGTCAAATACCATCCAATATAGTGAACGCAAAAACTGTTAATGATTTTTATCGTTTATTAAAAGATTGGTTATTTAAACTTAATGATATTGAAATTTTATTTGAACCCAAAATTTGATTTATAGGAATGTTTTGTGTGAAATGTGTAAGTTTTGTATTACTAACTGATGGTTTTGCCCATCTAAAATTTATTATTATCCGTATTTATTAAGATTTTTCCTTGTTTTGTTGTAATTTCTCAAACAATGCTCGTATGTATTTTAAATTATTTTGCATAATAATAATAAACAGTATTAAAGGCCATTGCTGGCCCCTTACTCAGCCAATAATCTGGCTCCAACGGTTTCGATCCTGAGCATGGTCTTCATACTGTTTAAGACAATCTGAAGAGGCCAAGTCGTTCTCTACATCGTGGAGCCATCGTCGCCTGCAACGATCTCTGCGCCTACCTTATGGTGGCTCTCCTTTCAGAGATCGCTGCACAGTTCGCTCCGGATCAACACGCAGAACGTGACCGAGCCAGCGTACTCCCTGAGATCTTACTTCGTGTACAATATCGGGGATCTTCATCACGTCTCTGATCTCGATATTGTACAGAGCTCGGTATGTACCATCTATTTCGCGTTTTGGGCCGTAAATCTCACGCATGATGCTTCTCTCAAATGTAAGGAGCCATCTCTCGTACTCATCCGTCAGCGCCCAACTTTCAAATCCAAACATAACAACGGGCCTGATCAACGCTTTGTAAAGCTTCACCTTCACGGCACTTGTTAAGTGTTTAGATTTTAGCAGTGGCCTTAGAGGATACAAAGCACGACTACCAGCTGCCAGCCGCACTTTAATATCCTCACCCACACTGTTATCGTGAGTGATAAGAGAACCCAGATATTTGAACCTCCTCACTCCCTCAAACGTGTAGTGGCCACTACTAGAATCTTGTGCGCGATTGTCCCTAAAACCACAAATTAGGTATTTCGTTTTGGACTCATTGATCTGAAGTCCAACTGAAGCTGAAAACTCTACAAGCGGATCAAGTATTTCTTTCACTCCGTTGCTATTCAGTCCAATCATGCATATGCCATCTGCTTATGTAAGCACCTGATTGGACTGGCGATATAAGATGTTGCGCTGAGGTGTTTCAGTTTTACGAAAGATGTACTCCAACATGAGATTAAAGAGTATCGGGGACAGAGCATCTCCTTGCCGAACACCCGAGTTAACTGCAAAAATTGTCGGTAGCCTGTTCTCAACTTTAACACAGCATTGAGACTGCGTCACTGTCATCCTACACAGTCGTAACAATTTTGTTGGCATTCCTAGGTATTCCAGGGCAGACCACAAACTCTCTCGATTGATCGAGTCATAGGCCTGCCGGAAATCCAGGAACACCTGGACAGGGATTTTGGTCGTTTCATGAGGCTAGTCTCGCGAAAAAATTGAAAATTTCGTATACATACAAAGTATAATGTACACAATTTTATAGTTGTGTATAGCTATTTGTTTTTTTTTGTATTAGTATGTGTTTTGCTATGGTAAGCACCAAATGTATATGAATCGGTTCAAATCGGTTCATTCTGTTGGTGCTTACGTTTATTATTATGACAATCCTCCTATGTCATTTACTAGTGGAATTGTCATAAGTTATGTTTGGTGTTTTGATTTATTTGACATAACTTTATCTATTTTCGTTATGTCCATGGAAACCATAGTACATAAATAACAATAATAGAAAAGCGCACATGATGGACTGAAATCAATACACGCACATTTACCAAAACCATTATTTTCCTGGATAATTTTGTCTCACAGTCTCATAAAACGACCAAAATCACTGTACTTATATGTACTTGAATGGAGTATACCTATACTATACTTGAATTATCAACGTTATTGTTTTAATCGTAACTTCAAGGCATTTATTTTAAATAAGGAGTTCACTAATCTTAGCTATAAAAAAAGAAAAATGAGACAAGTTGAGGAAATCAAATTCTGATACCTGAAACCGTTTCGTATATAATTATTAAATTATTAAAACAGTTTTAAAGGCCATTACTGGCCCCTTACTGAATCAACAATTCGGCTCCAGCGGTTTCGATCCCGAGCATGGTCTTCATACTGTCTAAGACAATCTGAAGAGGCCAAGTCGTTCTTTACACCGTGGAGCCATCGTCGCCTGCAACGACCTCTGCGCCTACCATATGGTGGCTCTCCTTTCAGAGATCGCTGCACAATTCGTTCCGGATCAGCACGCAGAACGTGCCCGAGCCAGCGTACTCGCTGAGATCTTATTTCATGTACAATATCGGGGATCTTCATCAGATCTCTGATCTCGATATTGTACAGAGCTCGGTAGGTACCATCTATTTCGCGTTTTGGGCCTTAAATCACACGCACGACTCTTCTCTCAAATGTTAGGAGCCATCTCTCGTACTCATCCGTCAGCGCCCAACTTTCACATCCAAACATAACAACGGGCCTGATCAAAGCTTTGTAAAGCTTCAGCTTCACGGCACTTGATAAGTGTTTAGATTTTAGCAGTGGCCTTAGAGGATACAAAGAACGACTGCCAGCTGCCAGCCGCACTTTAACATCCTCACCCACACTGTTATCGTGAGTGATAACAGAACCCAAATATTTGAACCTCCTCACTCGCTCAAACGTGTGGTGGCCACTACTAAAATCTGGTGTGCTATTGTCCCTAAAACCAGAGATCAGGTATTTCGTTTTGGACTCATTGATCTGAAGTCCAACTGAAGCTGAAAACCCTACAAGCGGATCAAGTATTTCTTTCACTCCGTTGCTATTCAGTCCAATCACGCATATGTCATCTGCATATGCAAGCACCTGATTGGACTGGCGATATAAGATGTTACGCTGCGGTGTTTCAGTTTTACGAAAGATGTACTCCAACATGAGATTAAAAAGTATCGGGGACAGAGCATCTCCCTGCCGAACATAATCCTGTATATAATTGAAACAGACAAACAAAATTTTTCCTAAGTATTAAGTAAAAATTGAGGAATTGTGCGGTAAAATAATTCTTAAACGAAACGTAAATGAAATCCTTAACTTTTTATTCAAACATGTTGGCTTTATAATAGTACGTTTGCTTTACCCGAAGAATGAACATGTCTCTCCTAGATAATGGATGCTTTACAAAACGATAGTACTAGTTTGATTGATGAGTTGCATAATTTCATGTCAATGATAATAACAGACTTCCAAGTTCATTTGATAGAGACTAAATTGTATCAGTATTAATATTTATATAACAAATTCACATTGCCTTCAACCTCTTATATTCGATACTCAACAAGACGATAGCCGAACGGATGCTACATACAATGAAATTTTATATTTGCTCCGGTCGTCTGAACAGTTTTATCATACACACGCTAAGAAATATCTGCCCAGGTACGCCTGTACAGATATACCTGCAGGTGTGTAGCCGGCTTAAGTGTGATGGTGAAACAAGGCCCTGCTTATAATCCTTGATATTTTGCTTTGTGTGGTTTACATACACGGTTGTTCACACCTGTACTATACAATGTAACCATTCGTAGAGTACTGTAATGTTACTTTTGAATAACGGGATGAAAATATACATTCGATGGTTGTGTGAACGAGACAGTGAAGCAACATTTCAATTTAAAACACGTCTACCTTAAAATTGTGTAATGACGTGAAGCATATTTCGCACACTCTTTGCTGGGATGTTCTATCATCACTTCGATTCGCTTCGATAGACATTTGTGTCTCTTTTTTTACGAACAAAATTGTAATATATTTCGCAATTTATATTGTGATCATAGCCTACTATAGTCCTATTCAGATCTTAAAAAAAAAAATTTCTTAATTGTTCTGCGCTGCTTTCAGTGATGTAGAAAAAAAAATTATTAAAATTTTGATGGGTCGCATTTATCTTAGGTAACAAACCTAAATAAAATAATAAATAACCAGCAAAAACAATTATATTTCAGTTTTAATACACAAAACATTCAAAATGATTATGTATTTATGTTATTACAATCATATTTCAAGTGAATATTAATAGGTCAAAAAAAAATTACACGCCTTTTGAAAACCATGTCAACATTTAATTTTGGTACGCACTAAGGAGAATAATGATATTCGTATCGAACAAAACCACAACAACACAAAAAGCAAAATCGGTTTTCAATTTAATTCTTAGTTTATCGAATTAAATATTAATTTCAAAAGTATCAGTGATTATAAAGTTAAATTATAAAAACATTTTGCTATTAAAAACGTTCCTTTTCTATTTAAATACAAATACAACATAAAAATGTAAACAATAAACATGAATTATGGTACTTAATACATCACTGTGTATCCGCCATATTCTTTCTGCGCGATATCTGTCAGAATTCCAGCGAGATTTGAAAACTACTATACTTGATTCTATTTTTATAAATTCATTCGATAAAAAATCACTAATATTTTTATTTTCGATGGCAAGTGAAAAGAGGAAAAAGAGATAGTTTTCAAATTTATTGTAACAGGCTGAGATCGCAATAGACAAAACGTAATTCAAAAAACGCAATGGAGCACAATTTGGTTCGTAAAAAAAGAGGCACAAATGTCTATCGAAGCGAATCGAAGTGATGATAGAACATTCCAGCACTGATATTTTTATGGTTATGCAATTTTTTTTATAGTGAAATGACATTCATTCTGTAAAACAATTAACTTCAAAAATATAATAACTACAATTGATAAATTGATAATTCACATAATGACAACAAAAATGTAGACAGCAATAATAATTTATAATTTTATTGGTTATGTTTACAAAAACCCTTAAGAATGTGACCATAATGTTGTGCTATAATAATAAAATTTAAAAAAAAACAAAACAAAAGTTGTCTTTGTTACGCTATGTTAGTCAAAAAATGTTATAACAGAAATTTTTCATAGTCGTGTACAGGCATATATCATGATATGTAATGTATAGTCAAATTTAGTAATTTACGACTTAAGTTGTGGATGTATAGAATATAAAATCGTAATGATAATTTGCGCGGATCTGTCACAATTGTCATGGTAAGAAAATTTAACTATATTTGTTTCGTGTTTTAATAAATCAAATGTTTAATAAAACTGTTTTGAACAATTATGTATTTGGTGTAATTGGTCGAAGTGGTTATGTGTTGTCACGGAGTATTACAACCCGATTACAACCTGCAATGCAAGACCCTATACTTTTATATATTATGCGTCTCTGTATATTATAGGTGGCTCTAATTTCGATTTCCCCCATTCGATAATTATAACTTCCATTAATATAAACTACGAGTAGCTTACGATAAATTCAATTGATCCCAATGGTCCTCAATATACTATGTATATGTATGTATATGTATATTATATAATTCGCTCGCTATAGTAAACCATTATACTGAAATATAAATCTAAATTTATTGTTTTTGTTAATTAGAACATGGAAAATGCTGGAAATTTCATAATGAACACTATATTTTCAGCTATTTATTTATTTTTATGAAATATATGTGCATACAATAGGATTTCATTGAATAGAATAATCCCAAATAAATCCCAGTGTGTTAAGTAAAAAAAAAAAATCTGTTTTCATATTTTTCCTCGTTCAAGAGTTATGATAAATGAGAAGGAACAGTGAAATCATTTTCGACATAAATTTAGACTTTGCTCTATGACACAATGTGATCCCTGACATGAACGATAACTGACAAACCAAATGCATATAAAATAAAATAAAAACACTATTCTTAAATATGTCGGTATTCAAAACGTGGTAAAAAAAAAAATTCGTTATTTATTTGAGAAAACATATTTGTATATGTACCGAACGAAAACAGATATAAATTCCTTTGGATTTTATTTTGTTATTATAAAATTTGAATACAGTTTTTATTTTGTTCTATTGAATTGATGTACGTATATGGAATCGTCAGGTACAATTATTTATAATCCGCATACCAAATAATAACGCCATGAAATAAAATTCGAATAACATGAATTTATGTATCATTAAATTTAGTTTTTCCAGTGTTACACCATTATGCTGTAAGAGATAACAAGCTGACCAAATAAATTTGTAATTGGAGTGTTTTAGATCTGCAGATGTTTTTTGTAAAGTATATACATATTTTCAATTACATATCTCCGAATTATGTATGGGCACACACATATATATATAGACATATTACATATCCATATATATATATATGCCACAAAATAATATCATTTTTATTTAGTTTTTTTTTCCATCTTCACAATCATCAATAAATTACAAAAAACATGTCAAAATTTCCTACCAAGCATTTCCAAATTCACCCTCTAAAATAAAGAAAAAATCAATTAAATATTAATGATTTTATGTCTGCCCTTTGGGGTACTTTATTTATTAATGGAATTGGAATATATAATGTTTTTGAGTTGTTTAAAAAAACTAAAGGATATTGAAAAAATTATGTATAAAATTTTAAAGAAACGTGACCTAATAAAATTGTTTGGATGGAGGAGCTACTCATAAAATACAGAAGTATTAAATCTTTTATTTATTTTCGTAGCAAATGAGATTTAATAAAAATTAAACAATAAAATTGCTTTTAATTTTTTTTAAAGAATCTATATACATAATTACAAAAAATTAAATATTTAAAGAATTGTAAGCCTCGCAGATCTTAAGAAGTAACGCTTAAATGGAAAACAAAACCACTTATTTTATTGAACATACCATTTTATTAATTGGTTATCGTTTTGACGAATGCTTCTGATATTTACTGAGTGGAGAAAATTAAAATATGTAATACATTAGTTCATCTAACCTGTAAATCTTCTAAGATCTTCTTAATGATCAATCGAGATATTGCCATGTTCGAGAAAGTTAGGCGTTTAGCTTCTGAAACCTTTCTCAAACGATTTGGCAGTGAGTCAAGACAGCTGTAAAGAACCACAATTAGGATTTCACTCCAAGCATTTAAAATAAGTCCGCAAATTTCCCACTACGTTTAAATCGGGACTCTACGCTGGCCAAGGCAATACATTTTGACCCACAACGTAAACATTTAATGAAACAATCTTCCCCTTATGTACCGGGGCGTTGTCATGTTGAAGGATGTAATTAAGATGAGATATTCTACATCAACCATAACCATCGTTCTTAGTTTTTCTTTAGGAGTAGAATAATAATATTTTTTTACAAATAAGTCATCTATTGAAAATGGCAACAGACCTGTCCACAAAATGTACTTCCAAAATACTGTAGGTCCCTCTTTTTTAGGTGACATGTATGGCTTTTTTGGCGACACACAAGCCTTAATTCTTTGCGGTATAAATACAATCTGTTCTTCTGCTGAGCCAATTAAAACTTCAGCAATTATTAGGTTCGGGTTTAAATCTTTGACAATAAGACGTGTTCAGACTCCATTACATAAACTTTGGTTCGAGTTCACGTTTCGAAGAAGAATTAAAATTGTTTTCAACTAAAGGTTTAATTTATGTGGAACAAGGCTACTTGGTGTTAGAGCATTGAATATTCAATTCAGCTCTGCTCGTCTTCGCCATTCTCAACGTCAATTGAATTTGTGCGTTAATATGTCTGTATGTTCCTCTCAATAAGATTCAAAAAAAATCTTCATTAAAGACTGATTTAGAATCAACGAAATTTGACAGATTATAGGTCATTTGAACCAAGATAGCACGATAAAATTAAAAATTATTATACAGCAAGCGAAACATAATAAAAGTGTTCGGTATTGTATAACAGTTGTATTAAAAATGTATGCCAGCACATTTGAGGTTAGGTTTAGGATTTTAATCTGTTAATAAGATCAAGTATTTTCACGTTTTTCCTTAAATGATTTTTCAATGGTGTTTCTCATCTTTTTTAAGGCTGCCAGATACCAAGCGAGTAAAAAAGGACATTGCAAGTATTTGTTGTATCCAGAAAAGGATAGGGAAGCACAGTTTAGAAGGACTCAATACAAAGCCTTGCAAAGCCACGACAATACCTGGGTACTGAACATTTTGGAATTTTCGAAATTCGTATTAGTAAAAAAATAGTATTCAGTGCTCCCAAATTTATGAAGGAGTTACATAAAAGTTCAAGTGAATCCAGATAAATTCAATTTTCGGTGCTCAAGTCGTATTCCTTTCCGGATTACCGACTCTTTTCTGCACAGGTAAATGGAAAGTGTTCCAAATAATAAAATGTCTCTCCAAATGTGCGAAGACTTGAATTAAATTTCAACTAAATCTAAAAATTATATTTTAGGATAGCTTCCAAAAACTCTTGGGAGTTCGAGGCCCTGCATTTACTGAAAAGTTGTCGGGTCGTGTGTATGTTTAAAGGATTTCTTCCATATATAATAATAATCCTAAATGGCTCTTATAAGATGCTTGCATCTTTTTAATCCATTTAATTTTCTATCTGTACTTGTTTTAACAATTTTCATATTTTACAGTTTAGAAAATTCAAGAACCCATTCAAGAGTTGTTTGTTATAGAAATTTGTTTTTGGCACATATTTTTCAAAACTAATTAATAGTTGTTTTAGTTAGAGTAGTTTAGTTTTCAAATGCTTAACAAAAAGACAGGAAAGTATATTATTTTCGGGAAGGGCAAATTGTTTCAAAGAAGTACAGCCCTTCCCAAAACCGGGCGTCTGGCATTCTTATCTTTTTACAAGATCATTTGCCAGCGTTGAATGTAAATCAGTCATAACACAATCAATGCCATAATTTTAGGGGCACAGAATAGCCCTCTTCTAAAAGCTTGATTCATTATTTAGATTTAGGATATCATCAAAGATGTGGCCAGTGACTCGCCAAACATAATGTTTTGTCTAATCGACAAAAATATTTGGCATAGCATAACATTATACGATTACATATTTATTTTCTAGTCCTCTAACATGCACCAACTCTGCGGCTGTTTCGCAAGCAATGTGCAAGTAAACAAATTTGCTGAAATGTATGTAATGTTTTAACTTTCAAATCATTTCACCAAAAGATACCATTCAAAAGATAG
The DNA here is from genome assembly GCA_951394425.1 of Tipula unca. Taxonomy (NCBI): domain Eukaryota; kingdom Metazoa; phylum Arthropoda; class Insecta; order Diptera; family Tipulidae; genus Tipula; species Tipula unca. The sequence continues at coordinate 95,454,575 of OX596382.1, forward strand.
CACGACAATTATTATCGATTTCTCTCAGTATTAGTTTTGTATTAACAGTTCGTCGTATCCAAGTCTTAACATGTAACCAAACAACACATTGAAGAAATATTCATGGTTTTATAAAGAAGTGTTCCTATTTTAACAATTAAAAGAAACATCATCTTGTCTGAGGTTCCAATTTGAAAAGGTTCATTACTAACTCTGGGTTTTCGGCTGGGCAGCATTAGAAGGCTAAAACCTCAGTGTATCGGTGCCGGGCTGTACTAAAATATTTGTATAACTGAACGCGTTCAAACGAATTTAGAATGGAGAAACCATTAGAGACTGATATAACATCAGATTTCTCTGTAGAATCTGTCAAAGCACAAATTTAGTTAAATGTGCAGATTGCTTAAATACCTAATTCTTAAACGGTTTTAAAACGAATGTCAAATTCGACAATATGTTTGGTTTGCCAAATTTAGATAAATCCACTATATATGTATATAAGGTTTGCTTTCAATTTTTTTTTGAAATTTTTTTAGCATCCTAAAATGTCAAATTTTAAGCGACTTTTCACATAAAACATCGAAGTGAATTTTAAGGAAGCCAACCTCTGAATTTAAAAGTTGAATCCGTCTTTTGAATCAGAATTTTTGAAACTGATTTTTTGAAAATAATTTATTTGTATTCGCCGCGGTAAAATTTAAAATTGCCAAATTTTTAAAATCGAATTTCGATGTGTAATTCATTAAATTTTACTTATATACATAATTCCAGATTTAAACATTAAATTAAAATTTTAAAAATCGGTTTTTAAAATGATAAAATTTAGTAAATCTTTCTGAAATTTTTGAAATATTTTGGATTTTTTGAAACATTTATGTAAAAGAAATAAATCCAATTTTAATTCTAGTTTTAAAAATTTTGTTTAATTCAGGTTTTTGTATGTGTACGAGTATAATTCTCAAAAAGTCAATTCATTTGATTGAATTTTGGTACATATGTATATGGTGAAAAATTCCTCCTCACAGATTCACTATATGGGGCCGGAAGTCATATCAAAATTTTATGTTTTGCTTCTTTTATTAGTTAGTACTTGATTAAAGAAAATGATTATGGAAGATGATTTTTTGTTGTTGTTGTTGTTGCGTAAGAAACAGGGTGTCAAATTATTGAAAAATGCACGGACATGGTAATGTATTTGTGGCTGTCAAATAAAAACTAGTTGTCGCATAATTATGATAGAAGGCTCATATTTTAGGTAATAATGTAACGATTAAAAAAACGGAATCATCCTTAAGTTCTTCCCTCTTGAAATTCCCGGCAAAATTTTGTTTTTCATTTGTCTAAAAATGTTATTATTTTTTTTGTAGACCATTTAATACTCTTTGCATATACCAAAATACGGAAATTTTTTGTTTTCTTGGAAAACCGATTAAGTACATAAGTATGTACATCATAAACGGTGTTTAACTAATTATGCATAGTCCTAACACCGCGGTGTTCACTCTATCGGTTCGAATTATTACTGATAAAACATCGAATTAAAGTTCAAATAAAATAACGATTTTTTGACCCTTATAGGACCCTAGATCAGTTGAGGGATTGATTTGATTGATGAATGAAATAATTGCCTGTATGTATATGGACTGCATGAACTGCAAAAATTATTTGTTGTTTAGTTGGAATGTCTTCAAATAATATGTTCGAAAAGTATTGGCTATGGTAAAAATTGTCACCAAAATATCAATCCTAAATGATTAACAATGGCACAACGCACTCTTTATTCCTAACAAATATGGAAATGTATCTGGCTACTTTAAAATTAAAAATTTATTTATTTAACTCGTAAATATAAATAAACTATTAAAGAGCGGTTTGTAACACTTAACCAACAAAAAAAAATCTGTCTGTCAACATGTTAAACATTTATCTGGACAAAACTAAACATTTATTTTGCTTTTTATTATTTTTCTTAAGATTGCCTGAAGGTAAAAATTATACACGAGTGTAAATTTATTTTATCAAGATTCATGTGGCGATTTTAAAAAAAATACATATACGAATACGTATTATAATTGTTGTCCGGCCCAATTGAATATCAGCAAGAAGTAACTTTTCATTGTGTTTTTAGTTCTAAAGAATATAAATGGTTTAGTTGGTAAATTTCGGACATGTTGAATAATGTCAAATTGTGTTTTTTTGTGCATACATATGTATGTATGTATATAGAGCAACATTTTTTACATATCATTTTTTGTGTCATACTTCAAGTTTTCTTTTCCTATATTGAATATTTTTACACAGTCTTATATTGAATTAACATTATGTACATATACATACATATGTCTGTACTTATGAAAAAGAAGAAACCGAAACATAAATAGAATAACACTACTTCAAACAGTTAAGAGGATTGTTTTTTACACAACTTTTCGATATTTGTATTTTATTGAAACAGAATGGAAAGAAAACTATATTATTAACTTGTTACCAAAATGAATTTCATAAGAATTTCTTAAAAGATAATAATTATCGCTGATTGAAGATGTAAAAAATGTAAACAAAAACCAATCGAAAATAAATGTTGCTTAAACATTAATATATAAGCATCGAAGGAAGTGTTTTGGTATTTGGTTATAATCTAAACACTCCATATATATTGTATATAGATTTTAAAATAAAACGAGTAGATATATGCGACCATATCTTATTTCTTATATTAACCGATCAACTTTATAATCATGATTGTAACCCTTTTCAAACCAAATGGTTTTTTTTTGTAAATATATACAAGATATATAGTTGTTATTTCCATGACAAATTGTTCACAATGGGTTATAATTTAATTAAGTAAACTAATCTAATAATAAAGCCCCCTCGAAATAAACAAAAAATTAGGTTAAACACGAAACTATAACCCACTTAGCAATCAAAAGATTAATATTTACACATATTATAGAAAAATAAAAAATAAATTGTTGGTAGCAAAATCAACTTTCACTAAATTCATCTTCATGTATTCAAATTGGTGAACATACATATGTACATGCGTTTAAGCCAAATAATTATCATAATTATCTAACCCATCATATGTGATATTTGTCACATAAATTTTAATTTTATTAATATTTAGAATTTTTTTATATTATTTCTTGTATCCACAGGCCGTTCGAAATCATTCTAAATCGACTAAACTAAAATTATTTAGAGAGAAGTTCTACTAAAATAATCATAGATGGCAGGCAATTTAGAATTTTTGCCGTCCGAATGCATTCGAATCTAAATAATCCATCGATAAAATTTTTATTTTGTGTATAATATCGTCATCCAATAAATTTACAATTTTGTAGAAAATTTAGAAAAGGTTGCATAGTAGGTCGTCTCGTGTCTAATAACCAATCATGACTCGACATATACAGACAAATATCGTTCGTTTATTAAAATTATCAGCAGCCATTCACAGCATTTCTAAAGTCCTTTCATCTCAGACTTTAACAATATAGAAACACGTAACGCAGTATGGTTTTTGACGCCAAGTATGCCAAAGCAAAATAGTCGTGATAACATAAATCAGGAGGTACGGTAGGCGGTAGCCATTGCAAAACGATGATAAAATTCGAAAAAAAATTTAAAAAAATTCATGAGATGATTTTAAACATGAAAACTCTGGAGAGAGAACTGAATTGTTTCTAATGAAAATATTTTTTATAACGAGTTTTTTGAAACGAAAATTTGATATAGCATTTTAGATAAGAAAAGAACATTAATTTTAAAACAGTTTCCGTACTTTATAGTCACCCGATAAACCTTATTAAATCTAAAATAATTGTTACAACATTGCTTTGGCCAGTAAGTTACATAAAAATAATATTGCTAGACTATAGACTTTCGATTTTCGGAAATTTAAATTCTTTGTAATAATCCCGAAAATAGTGTCGTTCTCTGTCCTTCTTTAAATAATTTGAAAACTACTCCAATTAAAACAACTTTGTAGTACTTTTTAAACATATGTTCCCCAAAAACTATACAACGGAACTAATCTTGAATTTGAATATTACCTGGCACTTGAATATTAATAATTAGAACATTGGAGACATAAACAAGAAAATTAAAATATTTTAAAATTCAGTAGAACTTTAATTAAATCTTTCATATTTTTGGGAATCAAAGAGAAATTTGGTTAATTGAAGCAAATTCCTTGTTCTGGCTCAGAAAAGAGTGGAAGCCAGAGAGAAATACAAGTTGGGGAACCAAAACAATTGATAATTTTCAGATTTAGTTAAATTTTTTAATAAACCTTTCATACATTTGAAGAATATAGAAATTCAGGGAAATTTTTCTGGTCCAGTAAAGAAGAAGCCGCCCAGTAAAAAATACGAGTTGGAACTAACAAAATTAAACTTTTCTAGATTCCGTTGAATTGTTAATTAAATCCTTCACATTTGGAGAGTCTATAGAAGATAGAATATAGAATGAAATTTTATTTTTTGTGGCATATTTTATTGTCTGGTTCATAAACGAGTTGGCAACCCTTGTTCCAACTCGACCAAGAAACTTTAAATTTGAGTATTACAACAATTATTATTTATTTATCTTTTTTAACTTTAGAGCCTTGAAACTCAGAAAAATGTTCATTTTTTGAATAATTGAGTTTCCAGCACAAATGGAAATCTGCTGGATTTAGTTGAATTGTATGTCAAATCCCTTGCAATTTTGAGGGTATGTATTTCGAAATTTGAGGCCTCCAAAATCTTCAGTACTCTGCTGCAAAATGCTGCAAACGTCGAGGATGTCATTGATACTTATGATGTTACAATAAAATCGCATACAGTGATTTAAAAATATTCAAAAACTTCCAAACAAAATGAAATTACTATTTAGAATGCTTTAGAATTCTAGTCTACTATACTGTTGCGTGATGCTCTCGTCTCTCGCAAAAAAATGTAGTACTTGTTCAGTTTAGAATGAATCCGAAAACTCTCAGACCGAATAAAAGAGATTTGAGAGTTTCATATTTCAATTACAAAGGCTAGCTCTCGACAGTCAAATTCCTGATAGGCACGATACCGAGAACACTCTCAATGAGTCGACTCAACACTTGCTTTAGTGTAGATAACTCTTAGATGCTGGTAAATAACTAAACGACACGCTGAGAGTAACTCTCTAATTTACCATAATCGTTTTATTGTTGATATTTGACTAGGATTTAAAAATGTGTTTCGAATTGTACACGAAATAAAAGCTCTTTTCAGTACAAGACGATTTATCCATAGTTCCTTTCCATAGATCTCTCCACCTTCCTTTTCGATTTGGTTTGGAAATTTATCCTTTTTTAAATTGAGCACATAACATAAAGCAACAAAAACGGCATATTGTTATTCAACTACATATTGCGAATTAACAAAATTTAAAAAAAAAATAGGGCGTTGTTTTTATATCATAATAACCAATAACGACAGAATTATTATTATTTTTGTTATCCTTACATGAGTCCCTTCGCATAGAAGTGTTCACGTAGGGTTTGTTATTATAGCTGACTGGATGTTGTTGACTGTTAATTTAATTTGATAACTCATTAAAGTTAATTATTGGTTAAAGAAAGCCCTAATTTTTATTTTAAGGCATTTGTATTTATAATCAACATTTAGGGAAAATTTAAATTTTCAATTTCAAGATGCTTACGGATTAATAAAAAATTCTAAATATTAGTTAAAACTAAATTAATTTAAAATTGTTTTAAATGTTGATTACAAATAAATAAAAATCAGCAAATGGCTAAAACATCTATGAAATCACACATTTAAAACTTCAAGTGGACACTGGAGGTTTAATCTCAACAGCTCGCTAAAATCACTCTCAAATAGACAATATACCTGAGAGGATTTTCGAGAGTAGCTAGGCATCATTCGAATTATTTTCGAACTCGAAAATTGTTAAATAAAAAAGCATAGTTACTAAGCCAAACAACAGTCACACAAAAAATTCAAAACATATTAATTTTCAACGTTTTTTTCACATTAACAGATTCTTGCCATCATAATATCAGGACGATTGCAATTAATTGTAGAACGCTGTCCAAATTGATTCTAAATCGACCGTATTTAGTTCGAAACGGTAAAACCACGGCGAATCTTTCTATTTACTACCTCCCATAAATTTTTTATGGAAGAAAGGTCAGGGGATTGGTCTAAAAATTCAATTTTATTTGCAGCAAACCAGTTTTTGACGATCCGAGAGATGCCTTTCGAATCGTTATCATGTTAAAATTGCCACTTAAGTGGTTCCCCTGTGGGAAATACATGCCTATGGTAGCATTTTCGAGAGAATCTCTGTATAGATGAATTGGTCCATTGTATATATTGCATATCCGATGAATTAGACCAATTCCCTGACGTGAAAAACCTCCCCACATCCTTACGTTTCCTCCACCAAATTTTACAGATTTTATGTAGTATTTGGGATTAATCCGGTTTCCTGTTAAATGTTACTCGATAAATTTCGTCGCTACCAAGTAAATCATCTTGTCCTTCATATTTTATTTACATCTCTATGCCTACATTTATTGTGCAAATTGCAAACGTCTACTTAGTTAATTTCGGAAATTAATGGCTTTGTGGCAGGTTGCCGTGAAAAGAGTTTAGCTTCGACCACTCGTCTGCCCAGTCACATCCTTTATGTGTTGTCTCGAATGTCTCACAATTATTAAATTTTTTATAATTCGGGATATTATCGATTTATGAACTTTTCAGAGATGTGGTTTTGTTGCATACCTGCACGAAATTCTTCAATAATTTTTCTCATTATTTGGGTTTTAAAGATACTTTTACGTATTACCCGTCATTTCAGAAAAATTCACTTTTTGTTTGAAAAAACGAATCATTTCGCAATGCACTTTTAACTTAATACATCAAGGTTCAGTTACAAACTAATAATAAAAAGCCTGAGCACTGTCTGGTGCCAAACAATTCAATAAAAAAATAAAATCAGTCAATGAATCAATGAGTTATCTTTATAATAATACTAATAATAATAAAACAATGTTTAAAGGCCATTTCTGGCCCCTTACTGTGTCAATTCATACTGTCTTAGACAACCTGAAGAAGCCAAGCCGTTCTCTACACCGTGGAGCCATCGTCGCCTGCAGCGACCTCTCCGCCTACCATATGGTGGCTCTTTCGGAGATCGCTGCGCAATTAGTTCCGGATCAGCAAGCAGAACGTGACCGAGTCAGCATACTCGCTGGGATCTTATTTCATACACAATAAAGGGGATCTTCATCAGATCTCTAATATATCTCGATATTGTACAGAGCTCGGTATGTGCCATCTATTTCGTGTTTTGGGTCGTTCGTAAATCACACGCATGACACTTTTCTCAAATATAAGGAGCCCAATTTTCACATCCAAACATAACAACGGGCCTGATCAACGCTTTTTAAAGTTTTAACTTCACGGCACTTGATAGGGGTTTAGAATTTAGCAGTGGCCTTAGAGGATATAAAGCGCGGCTGTCAGCTGCCAACCCCACTTTAATTTACCCACATTGTTATTGTGATTGATAAGAGAGCCCAAATATTTGAACTTCCTCACTCCTTCAAACGTGTAGTGGCCACTACTAAAATCTTGTATGCCATTGTCCCTAAAACCAGAGGTCATGTATTTCGTTTTGGACTCATTGATCTGGAGTCTAACAGAACCTGACAACTCTACAAGCTGACTCCACAAAATTGATTTTATTCAATTGAAAAGAAATATTATTCTCAGCCGTGGAACATAATCGTTTGGAGTTTATGTGGAATTAAGCCTCTATTCCATTGTGAAAAATTTACTGTTAACAAAACCAAAATGGGATAAAAATATAGATTTGCTGGTGGTGCGAAAGAAACAAAAAACTTCATCAGCAAAATTTTACTGGAGAGAAAAATGTGTTTGTGTTAGTGTGTTGCCATAATTTATTATAGAAAAGTATCAAGTTGAGTATTTTTTATGGCAACATTTACACACATCGACATAAAAATTGTGCGCGGATACGAAATTTTTTTCACACACACATGTTTGGATATTTTTATGGTCAAATGTTATTTTGTTGTACATTTTTTTTTAATATTTCAGACTTTATAATAACAAATTATTATTATTATTATTATTATTAATTATATTACAATAAATTATTTATTATGTAATAGCATATGAATAAATGAATAAAATTATGTTCGCACTCTAGACATAAAAAAAAATTATGAAATTTGTTGGTTATGTTACAGAAACTGTCAAAACGTAACCATAAAAGTTTCGCTATAAAATAAAAAATAAAAAAACTACTATCTCTGTCACACTAATGGAATTTTTTCTTTTCTTTCTCCTTTCATTATGGCAACAAAAAAATGTTGTCAGTAAATTTTTCACAATGGAATACAGGCTTTAATGGTAGAATTAACATGTTACATAAAGTAAAATTTTTAGAAAGTTCTGAGATATAGAAAATTGAGAAAACTCATTGAATTTAGAGTATATTAATCATATACGAGTAAGTAGATATTCATATGTTGAGTTTATAAATTTTGTAAAATTAAAACTAATTATGTTTTTTTCGATATAGTAAATATTAATATCATTTAAAAAAAATATGAACTAAAAGTTTGTACTATCTATTTAAACTTATACACACACGTATGTTAAATAGAAATATAATACACACCCAGAAAAAAAACATATGGTGCTTGAGTAGTTTTCAAATCTTTTATCATTTACAGTTTGTTTTTTTTTGCCGAAACTATTATAAAAAACTAAAAAAGGGATAAAGATAATTTTTAATTCAAAATATTTAAATGGCAGGTTGAAATAAACGTTTGATAACTGAATTTTTTAAATCGATTTACATATTTCATTGATCAGATTTGTTTGTCGACATAGTGTCAACATGATCACGAACTCATTTAGTTTCATTACTCTAAATATACTATTTAAATACGATTAATGGCCGGATTTACACTAGTATATAGTGAAATAATAAAATGTTCATAATTTATTGCTTTCTGAAATGTATGTTATATATGTATATAAGACAACGGTTGCGGTTATTTATGTATGTTAAGGTACCCTTATAAATATATATGTATATACGTACATAATATACAAGTGATATGTGTATCACAAAACTATCATAAATGTCATGTTTCTAAATTTAAATTAAAATTTTTTTTTTTTTTTATCGCAGTTTTTATAAGTTATAATTTATTTCATTTGATTTAAATATAAATCGTGACGAATTAACTTCTATACAAAAGACATGGTCACGTTTTATTTTTATTAATAACTAATGTTGTGGTGTAAACGAAAAGCGTGCGGTTTATTTTTTTTTTTTCAAATTAAAGAGTTTTATGATATACGATATCAGTTCTGATTCTTAATTGCATATTTCCGTTTAAATTTCTATTTCATTTACTGACTCGGCTCTATAAGAGCGTGAACATTATGGCATGCCCAGAACTGGAGAAAAATAAAAGAAAAATTATTGAACATTATTCTATACATAATGTACTGTAAATTTATAATATTAAAGCGTTGGTGCTATAATGTATGTTGTACATACATATGTATGTGATCTGATAAAAAATATTTTTTCCACGAAAGTGCGAAAGTAACATAAAAATTGACATTGAAAGGTATCTACACGAATGCGGAAAATATGTTTGACACTCAATTTCCGCACGTTAAAAAGGAAAAAACGATCAAAATATCTGTTTTTTTGTTTTTTAGAAACTAGTTAACTGCAAAAACATAATTTTTTGGGACATCGCATTTAAAACTACAATGGCTGTATTTCATATACGTTAGAATTATTTATTGATTTTATTCGTATTAATTCTAATACGACTTCGTGTCTACTTGATACGTTACGAAATTTCCCTTATACCTCAATACGAATTCGAGCCAGTTTTATTCAATTATGAACGGATTTCTGTACATGATAAATTAGTTGACGACTCCAAATAAAAATATTTTGGATAGAATTTCTAGTAATTTTGTTTAATAATTTCAATAAAAAAATTTAAAATCTTTAATTAAATTTATAGTTATTTCGTTAACTCAATTAATTAAATTAACTAAATTATGAAATTATTGAAAAAAATCTTTCCAAAATATTTTTATTTGGGAGTAGTCAACTAATTCATCAACATACAGAAATACGTTCATAATCGAACAAAATTGGCTCGAATTCGTATTGTAGAATAAGGAAAATTTTATAACGTATCAAGTAGACACGAATTTGTATTTGAAATATTCGAATTCGTATTCAAAAATACCAATGGTACGAATTCGTACAATTTTTATACGAATTCGTATTCAGGAATAGGGCCCCATTAATAGGGACCCTGAATTTAAGAAGATTATGGAAGAAATCACTGTACATAAGCATGTTACATAAAAATTATTTTATTATGTTGTAATTTGTGAATTTCCACAAACAAGTGGCATTTTGTTAGTTTTTAAGTAAAGATAACTAGTTTTAACAAAAGGAAATTTTTTGCATTAATTTATGCAATTTCATTTTGTTAAAACTAGTTATCTTTACTTAAAAATTAACAAAGTGCCACTTGTTTGTGGAAGCTGAGAGTTGCTATAAAAATCATTAATAAACTACTAAGAAATATAACTATAATTATCATTTTATTTAAAAGAGTAATTTAGTTGTAGCAGTTATTCACTTTCAAAATTTTTATTTTTCTCGTAGATGAAAATTTTAAAATTTGGGAAATGTATCTGATTTTAGGGCTATTTTCATTCATAACTTAAAATCGTCCAAAATTCATAGTCTCTCAATAAAAAAACATCGATTATATTTCATTTTTTGAGTATTTTAACATCCAATATTAAAATGTTATCCGCACTCTGGTTTAAGACTTACATTTCACTACTATTAACAACCTGAATTTTTTGTTCACAGAAAGTCACATTTTCTGTTAATATTTTCAACAAACTTTAATTTTTGTATGAAGTTATGATAAATAAATTTGAAATGGTGCAGTTCACGATTGAGGAAAAAATAATCATGAATTTTTGATTCGGATGTACAGATAATTAAAATGTCAATGAGCAACTCCCTGAACAAATAGAAATCAGAAAGTGTTATCAAATCGTGAAATAATTTCAAGCGCTTATAACTTGGAATATGTGCATCAATTAGAAAAACAATGTTTTAGATAGAAGTATGTTTGGGTAGAATCTTAATACATAATTTAGAATATTATATACCATTATTTCACAATACATAATTTCACGAACGGATTTTTTATTATTTTGGCATTTTTTAATAGACTGGAGCCTTATGATCATCCACAATATGGTGGCTATTTCTGTAAAATGAGTTTAATAGAAATTATCAAGTTGAGAGTCGCTCCTATATGGTGGCTGTTTATGTAAAATGCCTCTATTAAAATTATCAAGTTGCTAGTGACGTCACTCACTGGTCCTACCGCTACTATCGTACGCTTCTATTGTGTGGTGGCCAGTGGTTGAGCTAAAGGCTTCTGTAGCCAAGCTTAATGGTCTACAAAGTCTGGCTTGCAGAGCCATAACTGGGGCTATGTCATCGACCCCACTTCTTGCTATGGAATCAATTCTTTCGTTGCCTCGATTATGCACCTTTATTTTAGGCTCAGCTTGTTCTGCTGCATATCGTCTGAGGTGCATTGGGGCATGGAATATTTTCGGTTCTATCGTAGGACATCGACAAATTTTTAAAAATTATTCGTCATGTTTACCAGAAATCGATATGGTTAATGACAGACTACTGCCCGAATTTCATTTCTCAAATCTTTTCTCGGTGGCTTATCCTTCGAGAGATTTGTGGAGTTCGCAGGATTTTATTGATAAATTAGATGAGTCCATAGTCTTTTTTTCTGATGGCTCTCGTTCTAACCTCAGTGCAGGTTTTGGAATCTACTGTGCTTGGACGGATCTGAGACTTTTCGGTAGTCTTGGTTCGCATTGTACTGTTTTTCAGGCGGAACTTATAGCGCTGACACGTAGTGTTATTGAGGCTTTAAATTTTGCTGTTAAAAACAAAAGTGTTCTACTTTGTACAGATAGTAAAGCTGTACTTAACTCTTTAAGAAATCCCTTGACTGTTTCTAAACTCGTCAAGGAATGTAAACGTTTCATGAACCTTCTTTGTTCTAACAATAAAATTACGGTCATGTGGGTACCGGCTCATTGTGACATCGCAGGCAATGAGATCGCGGATTGTTTAGCCAAAGCTGGCTCCCAATTGACTTTTGTTGGTCCTGAACCAGCGGTTCCTGTTTCTTTCAACTACGGGAAGAAAGTGATGAAGGACTACGCCTTGAAAGACCTAAGGTCTCAGTGGCTTGAGACTGTTAGTTGTCGTAAGGCGAAGTACTTCATTAAGGAGCCCAATTTGAGGTCAACGAAGTATGCTTTATCTTTAAAAAAGAACCAGTTAAGAATCTTGGTAGCGATTCTTACAGGACATGGTCGTTTTAAAGATCATCTACATCGTATGCGGTTAGCTCATGATGTTATTTGCGAGGATTGCCTTGAGGAAGATGATGACTGCCTTCACTTCGTCAGCAGTTGTCCTGCTTTCAGTTCTATACGAATTCAGATATTCAACTTTAGGTCTTTAAATTTAGATCAGTTGTCTTCTCTGCCTTGGTCTAAACTTGTTCAGTTTGCGAAGGCAGCAGTGCGCGTTTGCGAATTGGGATAGAATCCTAGGTTTGCACCATGGGCCTTTCTGGCATTGAGTGCGGAATCCTCGTGGGTTCCAGCCAATTTTAATAATAATAATAATAAATAGTGACGTCATATATTCATATGACTTATTTGAGAATTTCAGGACGGATGACACACTTCCGGATCTACATTTTTTAATACGTTGGCGTTTTTTTGATAGACTGGACCTTATGGTCATTATGGTGGCTGTTTCTGTAAAATGAGTTTAATAGAAATTATCTAGTTATGACCCGCGCCATATTTTCACATGGATTTTTCGAGCTGTTTGGAAAATGATGAGATTCTTCAAGGTCTGTATTTTCAGCTATTTTGTCATTTTTATGTTAGACTAGAGCCTTATGGTCATTTTCTATATGGTAGCTGTTTGTGCAAATTTACTATTTAAAAATTATAAAAAAAATTTATGAGAGGTTCTAGTTAGAACACTTCAGCTGTTTTTCTAAGTAATTTATTCGTTTTAAATTTATTTTCATTTTTAATTAGTTCTTTTAGTCGTTTGAGTAATATTTTTATATTTGATAATTTTAAATTTGTATAAATTAATTTGTGTAATTCGAACCTATTTAATAAATTTTCATCAGACAATTCGACATTTGATAGGTTTTTTGACATTTCTACCGTTCCATAAAAACTCCATAGAAACTTCATGCCCATTATTATCAAAAATATTATGAAATTACAAAAACAAAACTATTGCAAACCTCTCAGTTCATGCTAGTGCACTTTTTGCTAACCAATCCTAACTAAGTGTGCAAGAATGTTTAACAAAAGCTTAGGAGAAATTGTATACGCGTTTTAAGAACTTTGAAGTTTTTACTAACCAATTTTTAATAGTAAAATGTATGAATATGCTTAGGTGTGCAATTTGAATACCTCCTAATAGCAATGTAAACATTTAGGCAAAAACACAATTTGCTAAATAATACACAATATTGTGGTAACATATTCATTAGGTTTTATTAAATAATTATTACGCCTAAATGCTGATCTTTTTGTATTCTTTTATTACATATCAGTAATACATACATATGTACTTTTATTATTTAGGAAATTTTTCACAACGGCCTCAGTTCTAGTAGATCACAAACGTTAAATTTCGAAAATGAAATATATTTGTTTAAAAAGCATTTATAATAAGTTAATATTTTGGATAAAACCTATAAGTGGAAGTTAATAATTACGATTATCAAAATAAATAGACATGTTCCAAATTTTCTAGAATTAAACGAATTCTTTTAGACGAAGTTAAATTTAAAATAACAATTCTTTATAAATTTATTTGCATTTTATGTTGAGTTATGCATTCAAATAAAAATAAATTGAATATATTCTGTAATCTTGCGGCGAGCTTATTTCCGGCAGTACCATCGGTTTTTATCTTAGTGATGAATTATTTTTTTAAATAACGAGTTCGGATAGGACTTTCTTTTCTACTCGGAAAACAATGAACTCTGTTTAAACATGAATTGTGACACATTGCGTATATATTTTCTGAAATTTGTGTCAAAATCAATTTTATTAGAACGACTTGCTAAACACAAAATGAAAAATCCTACTAAAAACAATGTAGATATCGGGCAAAACATTATCAAAAATCGTTTTTGTAACAACTCTTAGTAAACCGCCAGCTGGGTTCGTTAATCAATAGTTTCTCCTTTCGCCAACTACAGGAGTAGAACGGCACTTCTGTTCTAATTCAAACAAAGCAAAGTTCTTAATAGCATTCTTACCACAAGCTAGAGAAGCAGCTAGCTATTTGGTGGCCCCTATTTTATGGCGCAATTGGTTTTATCTATAAAAAATTCCATTGGAATTTAATATGCTATTCTGGATTTCGTTGGACTGGAAATTTCTGTTTTTTTGTAGTATGATTGACGTTTTTTCGAAGTTACAAATACGCACTGATTAGTGTCAAATAGAGCCGAAAAGTTTCGTTTTCCAGATTTAATTCAATTATTATTGGTTTCTTTTCGTGTATCCTTGGGCAAGGTCATGAATTTCCGACATAATAAACTTTAGGTAACAATATAGCTGTATCACTACATTATTAAAATTAAAAAGGATTAAGCAAATTTTATCCAATGTCTGTTGACCACCTTTCATTTTCAATGAACCCCGAAATTAAATATTGCCACATGAGTACGAAATATTTTGTTTTTTCCTATATGGGTTGATCATCTGATGGTGCGATGGGCATGTTTAATGTAAATTTAAATATTTAACAGCAAAATCATATTGTTCATCAGAAATTTTTGAATTCCCAAGCACGGTACAACCAGTTAATCGAAATTTGTGAAATATTTTTTTTTTAAATTAATATTTTGTATCATTAGGCATTTATGTTTCAATAAAAGACATTTAGTAACAATTAGTAAATAATTTTTATTTAATTTGGGCATTTTTTATCCAGAAATGTATGAGAATTAGTAAAAAATGTACCCTTATTTAAGCTCGATCGAAAAACAAAGCTGGCTCTGATATCATTTATCAATCATCTGCTTGATCAACAATTTGAACTTTCATTGTAATGAGAATAAGGGTTTGCAATTATAATTTTATTTTGGGCCATGTCATTTTGCATTTTCTGGATCTAGGAAGTTCTGGAATTTGTTATCGAAAATTTAGTTTGTGGCAACTCTAGGAGTTAATAATTTTCATTTTGGCCATGGTATTGATTGAAGGATTAAATACTTAAATTAGAAAATAAAATTATCTCAATAACAGAAGAAATTTCAAACTCTATAACCATGTGAAGTTTTTACTAAAATGTTACTAACGTAATTTAGAACAAAATAAGCAAAAATTTTACCAATCCCACAAACATGTTGTTGCACTTATTTTAATTACAGCAGAATATATTAAGCCAACATCAAAACAGGGTTGTCTATCAAAAATTCACTATCGTTTGTATATCGCATTACTCAAATTAGGTACGACAAACTCATCAACACATCTTAAACATATTTATCAATTTATCTTTTTTTTTTGTAAATTCTAGGAAAATTACATAAAGGTGTTGCATTTTTTTTCCCCCAAATTATGTATGATACTTGCCTAAAAGATATTGTACCTTTTAAGTTTTCATTCCTCTAGTCGTGCAAAAAAATTTAAATTTATTCGAGAAATTTATCAAAATTATTTTTTTAGTCCTTAAACATTTTTTTTTTTATCAAAGATAAATAAATAGAATTTTTTTTAAATAATAATTATGAAAAATAGCTTGTGAATTGATAAGAAAAATTGAAAATTATTTCAAAGAAAAATGGAAAATTTTAATTATGTTTTTATGTGCGCTGTTTAAGAAAGAAAAGATGATAAGAAAGTGAAAAGTTGTTTTTATAAATAATGGTTAAGATTAAATGATTGACATGTCATGATATTTAGGTCCGTTTGTTTTGGTTCTCTATACCGATGAAATAAAAAAAAAATTCTTTTGTGAAGGTAACATTTGACAAGGGGCCAGGTAAGATGGAATTCGCCACTTGTAATAACTGGGTTAACCCAGTTTGTTTAATTATCACGTATACCGTGTTACAATAGTAACATATAGCTGCGGGAAATCGATATACCAGGTTTTAGTGTTTGAAACTGCTTGTACGAGTATATGCGGCATATAACCGTTTTTTTTTGTACAATTTCACGATGCTCGGATTTAATTCTAATAAAAACCCATTGTTGTGTAAACTATAAAAATGTTCAACATGAAAACAAAATCAACTATAGAAATTGCAAACTAAAACTTATATTCATATACATAAATATTCTATGTTCTACATTATTGTTTTGTAAAAAAAACACCATTTACCACCAAGCATGCGTAGATGCATAATATGTGGTAAAATTTATATTTGGTTTTAGTTTACAAAATAGATGCTATACATATAGTTGATGTTAATATATGTATTATGTTTTTATGTGTTTAAAACTAGAAACCGAAACTCAAATACAACCTTTACAGTGAGTTGTAAAATTAATAAACAAAACTTGGTATGGACCAAACATGATGTATCCCATTTTCATATCATCGGGCCAGTATGTGTTGTATGAAAATAATTTAACATATGTACGTACATAGCTACATATATAGCAATATTAAGGCTAACCAAAATTAGGAAAAAAATATTTTGCTGTTATGCTGTTACAGTAAAAATTTTGATTGTTTTTTTGTATATACATATGTAGTTGGTGCTTTTCTGCGTTCGTTTCATTTAACAAATTTTTCCGCATAATTTAAAAGTAATCATAATAATTAGGCTGAACTAAATTTGTTATTAATCACAACAGAATTTATGGTTAGTATAAATACTAGTTGCTTTCAGAGCTTCGACAGAAACTGAACTGGAACATAAACCGTATACCGAAATATGCTGTAAATTGAGTCATTTAAAGTTAGGACACTTTTAGTAAAAAATTCACTCGCCTATATAGGCGAAGGAAGTTTTTCCTAAAATCGTGTTAATTTTTTATTTATGTAAATATATTAGTGTCGATAATAAATAAAAAGAATACATTCGAGCAGATAAATGTTGTCTTATATTTTAGGTATTTAAATCTATTTATGTCCATTCTTTTACATATTTGGATATATATGAAATGTCCAAGTTACAAATCTGTTGTGCAGCCAGAAAATGGGGAACATAACGGCCAATTTCATTAAAAATGATTCCATAAACTGCGACTTCTTACGAAGTTCGTACTTTTTCGAACTTTTTTACATATAAAACTAAAAACCTGTTGTGCGGACAGAAAATGAAGAACATAATGGCCTAATTAAAAAATTTCATCCCAAGTGCGGTTACGGCCAATTTCATTAAAAATTATTAAACTGCCCACTTCTTACGGGATTCGTACTTTTTCGGACTTTTTAACATATTTGGATATGAAATATCAAAGCTAAAAATCTGTTGTATGGCCAGAAAATGGGGAACATAGCGGCCTAACAAAACAATATCATCCCAAGTACGGTCACGGCCAATTTCATTAACAATTATTCCATAAACTGCCTATTTCTTACGAAATTCGAACTTTTTCAGACCTTTTTACACATTAGAATATGAAATATCCAAGCTAAAAATCTGTTAAGGTTGTGTTTAGTATCAAATTTGTTTGTTGTATTTATTAATTGGACTGCCGGAGTTTTAAATACTTAATTAAAACATAAAATAAATAAATAAATATTTCCGCCCGAATTTATGCAAATTATTTTTTATATCACCAATACTACATTTACCATAAATTAAAAGTTAAGACACTTTTGGTACAAACTTCCACATCGTGTTGTAATCGAATTAAGAAAAAAAATGATTAGCAAAATCGTAACTGTGTCACCTGTTTCAGCTTAGTTTTTATAAAATAATGCTCCATGATCCAATAAGATGTTCGATTCGGATTGGTTTTCGAAAAAATCGTTTACGATAAAATCAAAAATGTCCAAAACAAAATTTCTAACTTTCTATCGTGGGCACGCATATTAATTTTAATTTAAAACAAAAACTTTTGATTATTAAGATTTGTGTGTGAACCACGAAATAATTCGTAATTCTTGAGGATGAGCTAGCGTTTTCGTAAAGTAATAATTGTAAGAATGTTTAAACGAAATCGTTCGTAGTACAGCTTTCATGGAGCCTTGCGTTAAATTTCAATAACCGGAATAAAAAGTATTTCCAGAAAACCGGAACATAAAATCTTTTAGAACTGAATCCAAATCGGGAACGATAAAAATATAACTTCGATGCTCTGTTTGTTTTAAATTCATTCAAATGTTAACACACCTGTCCAATGTGTATCATAATTAGTTACATATTCTGCCCTGCCATTTATTTCGTTTTATCGCAATGCGAAAAGAAAACTATATTCTTTTTAAATTAAGGTGTCAAATGTGTTTGCTTATTTTAATCCATTTCTTGTTATAATCTTATTTTACATATAATACCAGATACCATAGTGAGAAAGGGTTCATTATGTTTATTATTTAAATTAATATTTTTGTTTTTATAATTTTTTGGTGGTTGTATTGCATGAATATAATAAATTATAATATTTAATTTAGACAAACAAAAATGAATCTTATAATGTGTCATAAATCATACCTTTAATTTGTCTACCGTGAAACTTCACTATTTTATAAATTATAACTGTCGGTCGTAATGATAGTTAAGAGACCTATATAAAGTGTATTCATACAACATTAGACTGATTTTAGACAGAATCTACAGAAGTCAAAATATGATGAATAAATTGAATTTTTAACAGTATGAGAATATCAGTGCAATGCAATATTCGTGAACCCGACGAACCTTAAAACACGTACTACTCGTACCTTGCGATTTCCGCCCGGAGTCCAGCTGTAATCTGATTAAGGATTTTTTTAGTGATGAAGAAAAATCACTTAATTTGGTGCCTCAGAGAATCATTATCGACGATTTTTACAATAAAACTAGTCCTTGTTGATTTAAAGTGCAAGAAGCTTATTGCACCAACAACTCAACTATCATGATAATTATTATTGTAATGATGTGTGCCTTGTTAGTTTGTATAGTTATATTGCCTGGTGGTTAATAGCACAACTAATCATGAATTTATTAAAGTTTGCATTAATATAGCAATTAATTTGGAATGGCAAATTTATTACCAACGATATCCAACACCGTCTAGAAATTGTATTGGGTTGAGCGCAAAGCCAAAATATATTTACACTGCTCAAACCAAAATCGGGTCGATTATCCAATATGGCCATTCATTAACAATTCGCAGTAAATGATAATTGTTTTCACTAAGGCTCTCTTAAAACAGACCGTTGACGCGAACGAGCTTAGAACAGCTATGGAAGATACTGCCACAGAAACCACCTACATATGTCATGTAAATAATCTATCTAGGACCGTCATACTGCTGTACTTATACCTAATAACATAACTGTATTAAGTCAGCCAGATCATTGTATCTATATAGGATTGAAAGAACACTTAGCAACAAAGAGTTTCTATAGTGGTTACTTTCCTGGAAGGAAGCGTCCTATTACGAGAGCTTTTCATTGCACTTCGTTTTCTATCATTACTATGTCTGTACCAATTTTCATACTGAGCACACCATTGTTAAATATATCAAATCTATGCTTAAATTTCGTATAGTTGAGTCTGGAGCTGGATATGACTCGTAAGCTTTTGCCAAGGTTTGTCCATACTTCCATCGTTGCTGTGTTACTTGGTTATTGATGATGTATCGCTCAAAATTATACTCGGATGATTTCTTTTTTTTTTGTCCATTCCTGGCTAGAAAATAGATTGTATATGATGAACAACCCATCTGAGACTGATTTCACTTGTTTCTTCTAGACGTAGAAATATTGCATAAGTACTTCTTAATAATTACATACCGAGCAAATAGCACAGTGGTTAAAGCTGCGATGTTTGGATCGGGAGGTACCGGGTTCGAATCCGAACAGAGGCGGGATGCAAAAGGGATCTTTTATCTCCCGATTATGATCGGTGATTAAATTGAAAACATTTATGACTCTCTGTTGGAATTTAGAACTCGTACTTGTGTGAATGGGTTGAATGAATGTGTGTAAATGTCGTGTAAATGTAAGGCAAGGCTAAGGACCAATCAAGTGTCTATACCACGTTCTTCCAAAAAAAAAAAATAATAATATTTACATATATGAGAATTTTTATAGACAATTATCTGAGGTATGAATAAATCTGTATAAACAAACAAAGTAAGTAACATCAGCCCGTGCTTCTGACTTTCTGCATTCCCTAAATTACCATGTATTGTTGGAGATTCTAGAAATTTTGCCTTTTCCAAAATCAGCCGAAAAGAAATTTCATTCTAACCACTAACCTCTTTTCACTTTTCTTCTTTTTAGTCTTAAGCTTAATTATTTTATTATTCTGAAATTTGTTCAAGATAAAGTTAAAAAAAATATCAAAATTGTTTGAGAACCCCTTGATCGCTCTCGTCGGGACCATTTTCCCATAAAGTAAAAATCACTCATATTTTGCGGGTCCTGAGAGTAGGAGGGGGGACAGTCAAAAATGAATCTCTGACATTGACAGTTTGTATTGTTGTTAGGATATCAGTATTTCAAAATATAAATATTTTGTAACTTTAAAATGTTTTAATTTAAAATGAATTTGACTTGTTTTAAAACACGCAGTAAAAGAATTTGATATAAGCGTACCCACTGAATTTGTGCTGACCATATACATGTAGAACAGTGGTTTGTTGAGTATTCGAACTCTTGCGCATCTATTGCATTTATTTTTGTTTTTTATTTCGTTAATTACAAAACGTTACTTATTTTACTTTTCAGAATGGTATTATGTATTTGGTATAATGTAATGGTATTATAGATGCAATTAAATGGTTGAAAAATAAAATTAGATAGTGTGTTTGTCACCCGAGAAACCATAGAGTCCCAACTAGTATTTCGAAGCAATGTGTTAGTAGTATTAGAGTAAGACTCTTTTCCTTCCTATTTTGATATAATATGTGCAGAGATTTACTGGCCGAGTTTAGAGAAACAGTACACTTTCGTTGGCTAATATCTGTATTTTTTTTTTGAAAAACTAGTTAACTGCAGAAACGTCATTTTTGGTAAATCGCATTTAATACAAAAATTCAAATAATTCAGAATTAATTGATTACATTGGTATTCTTAATTTAAAAAGATGATAGAAATCACCTTACAAAAATTTGAAAATATGTCAGATATCCTGTTTTGGTGTATCAGAATCTAATTCACATAAAGTTAATATTTGTAGATAGTTAGTTTTATAACTAGTTTAAGATACCTAATTTTAACAGAATGAAATTTTTGTTCATAAATTAAAAAGTTTGTAGTTTAAAATGTTACACAACAACCATTTAGGCGTTGATTCCAAAAAATATTTTTAATGAAATAGAAGAGTTTCAAAAAACTTTTATTGTTTTATAGTAACAATTTAACTTTTTATAACAAGTTTGTCTAAAAAAATAGCTTATTTGAAATTAAATAATTTAGTAATAATTACAACTATGAATCTATTTAAAAAAATTATTCTTTTTGTAGCAGTTATACACTTTCAACATTTTTTTTTTAACGGGAAAATGTATCTGAAAATATATTTAATTTTAGGGTTACTTTCATTCTTAACCTAAAATCGTCAAAAATTCAGTCAACTAGTTTCTCATAACACACTAAGTATATCACTCGAAATATATTTGTTGTTTTTTTTTTTTGCTAAATCTGTTAAATTAATAAGATTTATTTACATTTTTTTTGAATATGTAAATTATGTTTAGTAATTTTCAGTTAAACTGGTTATACATAATTATGGGACAAAAAGCAAGTTAATCATAAATAGATTGGGCGATATATATAGATACAATTGTCATGGGTCATACAAATATCTTCTCGCGAGCTATAAAAAATTTGGGAACCTAGAACCTAAAAGACAAATAAAATGCATTGAAATATTTATATGATGTTAAATAATTTTCTTACCAACATATTCCAACTACCCTTTTCGGGGGCATGATGAAATTGTTCCGTGTACATGTTGAAATGAACTCTTTTCATATAATTCAATCGGACGTTTTGCTGAATTTCAAATACTTTCCAGGAAAAAATATCTTTTAATTTTGTTGCTTATTTTTTTATTGATGATAACTTTTCCTGAATCTGTTAAAGGTAAATAAATGCAGACACACACGCACACAATAAATTTATTAAATTTATAATGTTGTGAATATATTCCACCATATGCGTTTTAAAGTTAATAACATAAATAAGAGTAAAGGTATACATGTATAGATCCTTATGTTTTGCAGAGGTTACCTCATCAAGCGTTACAATATAGAATCGCCAAATCGTTTTCGAGAATCTCTATATACCCCAATTTTATCAAAAGTTTAGTTTTCGTTCATTCTAGAAATTTCACTACATATACATACATACAAAACCCACATACATACATATTATAAATGCGAGCATGAATTTTTGTGAACATCAAAAAAAAAATCATAATAGGAAGTAATAATCATTTTTGAAAATTGTGTCCTTTTTAAAAAGAAAAATAATTTGGAATATTATTTCCTTAACTTGATGACTTGGGTATTATGAATATCCGGTACAAAAAAAAAATATCCCCAGTGACTTTTTTTTTAATGGTCGGTAAGATAAAATCATTTATTTATATTTTCCATTAATACAAAATACGTATATATACATAAATGGTACGTTTATGGTTGTTTATATCATGTATTTAAGGCGAATTAAAGTATTACTTTGAATTTTTGACGAATTAATAATAAATATATTTTATTATTATCTTTGATCCATTCTTCGATATATTGTTTTATACTAAAAAATGGTTTAGATTAGTTTAAATGGATAATATGGGTTACGGTTGGGATTGGAATAATATAATAAACTTTTGGAATCATATATACATAAGCATATTATGTCTTATTATTTTGATCGTCTTATCTCTCTGATACCAAGTACGGTGAAATGCAATAATAGTTTTAAATTCAAGCTTAAAAAATAGCCCTTATTGATAAGTGTTGCGAAAGTTTTTTGTTATTCTGTAAGCTATACATATATTGTATCTCACTTAACACATATTTAATTTTGAAGGGAAAGTTCTTTATCTATTTCTCGAAAGTTAAAGTAACTAGATATTTTTGAATTATTCCACTACGTACATTATTACATACCCGGGGTCTACACTATGCAAATTTGCTGATATTTTCTCTCATGATAATTTATGTTTGTATGTGTTTTTTTCAATGTATTGTTAAATATTTATTACAAAATTATCATAACTGGGCATTTTACTCTCATGATAATTTCTTCGAATGTCAAATAAAATTCGGTGAATACTGTCAAAAAATTAGTAGGTTTTTAAAATCGTGAATATTTTTTTTATGCAGCTATGAAAAAAATGAAAACCATAGTGACATTTCGTGAAAATTTCATGATAATTTTTTCGTGAAATAGCCTCCTGATAATTTGCTGAGAATGTCAAAATATGTATAATATACTTACACATACATTGGTAAATTTAATTTCATGAGAGAAAATATCAGCATATTTGCATAGTGTAGACCCCGGGATAACAACACAACCAACACAAATTTTGTAACTATTATTTATACAGGGTATTCCACAACCTTCCAACAAGCGGTCCGATGTGACGTTCACCTATGCTTTCTGAATTCAGATACTAGTTTTCATATAGGAACCAAAAATAAGTTTGTAAACCTGTCAACATTGTAATGTAATAATTACTAACAATAACTTCAAATGACTTAGTTAAAAAAAATTAATTAAATGGTTCAATGTGACCACCACCAGCATTCCTTTGGAGAATTCAGTTCATTACATTCTGAAAATGTATGGGTATGTACGGCTGCATCATTGATATACATTATTAACAGGAGCTAAATAAACTAAATAGTTAAAGTATTCTTATAAAAGAAAACAGAGATGTCAAATCTGGTGACCTTGAAGGCCAAACACCAGTTCACCGCACGCCTATTAATTTTCCAAGGTACGCTACATTTAGCCATTGCCGACAAACCATTGCATAATATGCCGGAGTACCAAAGGTTGCTACCACATATCACGCCATATTAATCACACATCTTCAAAATATTCTCGTACATCTTCTTTTACAATTTTTAAATAATTTTGTCCAAATTAATTATTTGCTTCCAATTATAGTTATTCCTTAAATTGTACACAATCCTGAGTGGTGTCTACATTTTAAGGAATAATAGCTCTGGAACTTAATTTTTTTTTCTCTTCCTTTGTCGACTACCTTCAGCTCCCGAAGCAGGTTCACGACGACCAGTTTCCCGCAACTAGTGGTCAGCACATCTTAAAGTCCATATGGTAGGATGGCACCGGTTAGAATAGGGCTCTCGGTATAGTATATAAAATTACCAAATCATATCCACATATTCACTAAACATATATTCTATTATTTAAACTATAACCCTTGAAATTTAAAGTAATCGAAACAACTTTGAACTGTGAACGAACAATTTTTAAAAGTTCAACGATTTGAATTCAGAGACCATCGGAGAACGTCGCTACGGATCGCTTGTTCGTAGGTTGTTGAACACCCTGTATACCAGTTCCGATTCATCATTAAAACAGTACATTTTTATTTGAAACCAACACGATAAACTTCACTTTTCATCAATAATACATATAAACGGGGACAAGTTTTGATAGTCCAGAATTTTTAAATAAAAATGAATGTTTTCATATGAAAATTATTACAAAAACGATTTGTTTGTTCTCGTGAGCTATACTAGCGCTGCCCAAGCGAGCAAGGAGAGTAACGAAAATCTTTTTAAAAACGGACATTTTTAATGAATCAACAACTGAAACTGGAATTAGTAATAATTTTGACCAAATAACCGAGTGTCATATTGTTGTGTTAGTTTTCAGTTTTCTGATCTAAACCTATGTAGTTTGAATTCAAATGTTCATCATAAAAAAGTGGAAGCGATATTAGGCATATTACACCTTGTCCTTTTAATTCAAAATGTTGAACAACTTAAAGTTCGATTTATTGAACTGATTTTCTAGCGATGCGGTGGACGAAGCGAAACATTTTATGGTTTGTTATTACGTAAACCAGAAAGCGGTAATGCCAGATTACACCGCCCGCGTTGGCACAGTAAGTAGTGTCCTTGCTTTGTTATTCGAGAGTCTCGGGTTCGATTCCCGGTGGTGACCAAAAATCACGGTTGGGTGGTTTTAATGTGTAAGTATATGTGTTTGTCCGGGTATTGCACCGTGATCCCATTAGTGGCATTGAGTGCTGGAGTAATCCGCCCAATTTTAATTTTGTAATTTTTAATGGCAAATTGACAAACTTAACCTTATTAATTGTAAAATTACCTTGAGGTCTCATTTCAAAAGTCCTACATTTTTCAAATTGGTTAAGCTCTAAATTGTTTAAATTTAAAATTATAAACCTATATTGTGGAATTTTATATTTCATAAAATTAAACATTTTTCAAACTCCGATAGTTCAAATTAAAATGTAGAAATGTCATAATTCTCAAAATTTTCCAAAATTTGAGTTCAACATTTAAAATTTATTTTTAAGTTATAATGAATATTAATAAAATGAAAGATTCGTATAATTTCAGCTAAATTTAGAATTATAAATATACCAAATTCCAGATTTCAAAAAATTTGTTATTTCATACGTCTTAGACTCTTAGTATAAACTCAATTTGAATGTTCAAGAATCATGAAAATGTTAAATATCGTTAAAATCGAATTTTCTAAAGCTAGTAGATTTTTAAAAGTACAAATGTGCAATTTTCAAAATAATTCGATAATCCAGAAACTCGATTTTAAATCCAGATTTATAAAAATACGAAATTCGATATTTCGAAAGTAATTAATTTCAAATTGTGAATTTCATACCTAAAATTTGATCATTTAAGACAAAAATCGATAATTTTAATTTTGAAAATTGTGGGTTATGGGGAAATGACCAAGATCTTTGGTAAACTTTCAAAATCCAACTAAAATGTTAAACTGCTTTGAAATTCGATAATTCTGAACATTGCTAGAAAATTTAAAAATCGAAATTCATAAATTTAAAAATTTGTTACATATTTGAAAAACCAAATTTTAATCAAAAATATTTTTGGAAGAAGTCCAGTAAACATCAATAAAAATTGAAAAAAAAAATCAAAACTAATCCACAATTGTTAAATTCTAAAATTAATATACTAATCGTAAATTTCTAAAAATTCTAAAAATAAATTTAAATTCGTAAATGTTCTCGTTTTCAAATTAGAAAAAGTCGTAATATATAGTTTGTGAACTAAGGACTGTTTGAAGTATTCAATAAACTTAATAAGTTAAATACAAATTAGACACAATGCGCCCCAAATTTAATCCTTGTTTAGATCGCGACCCATTGTTTGATAATAACTGATTTCATAGATAAGGTTTTTGTGTGAATATACAAATATTCTAATTACGTACGAAACGTATCAGGTATACGGAAGTAATCTATAACTTTATTTACGAAGAGACTGTGTAATTGAAAGTTGCAGTGTGAGGCCTAAAGCTGTTTGCTAGCATAGAAAAACGAAAACTGATTTTATATGTTTTGCTATAACTCCAAAATATTTTGTATATTATAGCTCAAATTCTCTGAAACTTTTTCGTTAACAGAATACAAGCTATTTTATATTAAAAAATCAAATAAAAATCCTTAAGGTTCTCAGAGAGTGACATTTTAATTATTTCTGTATTCTGTCAGAAAATGGAAAATGTTTTTCATCAGAAAAGTATACATATAGTAAATATTTTTTCTTGTTTATCTTAAAAGAATTATTAATAAATAACACTACACAAAAATGCTCTGCTTTTCTATTTTTAACATTATTCTGAGAATTTACTTTATTTCAAATAAATTTATAACAAATTAACTGACATGGGACTACTTAGGTCAGTCTGGTAAAAAGTTCACTTCGCTGTTCTCCAAAATGGTTAGAGGTAGAGAGAAAATAAATTTGTTTGGTGACCTTAAATGACATGGTTGGCCTACTTTTGTGGTACCCTGTCGATAATCCTAATAAAAAACTCAACAACTACTTGTTAGTTTTTTTCTCACAGTTAGTTTGATTTTAGTGCGTTACGAATCACGAATACTAAAAAAATAAATCCTATCCATATTACGTATCGCTTCTGCAACTGCTTTCGGCTTGGGCCATTTTTTGTCTTACAAGTACCCGGGCTATGTTCCTTCAATTAATGAGGAATTTACAGATTTGTTAGTAGGTGTTCCAGTTAAGTAAGCCGCCTCACTTCGCAATAATTCTATAATTTTCAGCAAGGGAACCAAATTTGACTTGTTTTGGGCTATTACTGCTGGGAAAAGTTGAAATAACTATTTATATGGATCATTGCTAAAGGAATTTATCGAACATACTCAAGTTCCTAGGGACGACTTACTCGTCAGTCATAATGTAGTTCATAAGATCATAATAGAAGGGCATCTCAATTTTCAAACCAGGTCGTAGTAACCCTGAAAAGTTTCCATTGGCAAAGGATGGTTTTCAGCACATATAAAATTTAGACGTTGGCATTCAATCCTCATCGACAACATTCTTTCCTCTTCATATGGTCTCTAAAACATTCCAACGATTCATGGACGAAGGGCTACAAAAGATTTAGAGTTTTTTTCTCTTTCGTCGTTGAAAAATTGATTTCGAGAAAAACTACCGAATTACACTTTCAGATTTTATTCAAACGTTTTTCGGGTTACGGTGTCCGCTTGTCTTAATGTGGGGTCAGTGTTTCAAAATTAAACTTCCTCAGTCACGACATTACAGGAAATGGAATCCAGTCCGTCATATTCCACGTGTTGTCGGTATGGTTGGCAGATATATGGCAGACCATTTATCGCTAATCTGTACTCACAAAAAAAAACATATTCTCTTGACCTTCAGAGTCTGACATAGGCCTTGAGGGAATAAAAAACGTACATTACTTGCACATCCAATAGATAACACACAAATCATCAACCGCGGAACAAAAAGTATTCCACTTTGGACCGTTAGCACTATATGATATTTTCAAAAAAGAATTAAAAAATTCCGTTATTTCTTGGAAGGTCGATATGTATACGTTTTAAAACTAATTAAACAAAGATTGAAGTTAGAACAAATCAACTATGTCACCTTGACCAAATTTTCCGGAAACTATTACAGATATCAAATTTTTGACTAAATAACTCACCCGGGTGTGAAAGCTTCAAGAAGGAAAGTAACTGCGAAATATATTTGACCATCAATGAACCAGGACAGTGCCCATTGGGCAAAAGCGTCGATTAAAGAACAAGACACACTTGCACTGGAATTCAAAGATTCGAGTTAACATGGGGAGCTGGATCTGAAGGTATTCACTTAATTTTACCACACCATTAACGGTTGCAAAAGTATTACTCTCATATTTCATTGCGGGATTCGATACTCCATTGGAACTAACCAGTGACCGCAAGGACCCCAATCCGAATCATCGTTATTTGCGAAATTTGACAACAATATTGGAAAACCATAACATCAGAACGCCTCCTTACCATCCGCAATCAATTGGGCTGATCGAACGACTTCCCAGTTAATTGGTATGAATCCGCTTGGGTTGTTGGTATTTCGTACAACAACAAAAATTCAGAGTGCCCGTATATGTTTTTCATTACTTCCAATGAATCTCTGCAATTAGATCCCACATCGTATATTCAACAATTTCAAGCCGAAATGTTGTTACGTAAACTCAGTCGAAAATTGGTTGGATCGAGTGCGTTCATCGAGTATTGCATGAAGCAGTACAACTATTTGTAAATTAATCCGCACTCCTTGGATGGAACCCGAGGCTCAAACAGTTGTATTGAACAAATGTTGCCTTCAAAGCTAAGTGGCATTTCGATGACAAATAATTATTACAAAATTTATATCTAGCGTGTTTCGCTTTAATTGGGATATTGTATACGCATTTGTTTTTCGAAATTATCTAGACACCTTTGGACACCTACATATAGCGATATTAACATTAATAAGAATTAATGTATATTAAAGATTATCAGTTTGTTACCGTATACACATAATAAAAAATGAGGAACCGAAGAATTTTACATCAGTGAATAATATATAGGGCGACAGGAATGATTTAATTTGCATACATGAATAAAATGGTTAACATAAATTTCGGTTTATGCTGTAACTACATAGGATATTGTTTACATTTTTTTTTTCCGAAACACACATACATAGTATCGTAAGTCGTACTCAATTTCAAGAATATTTTTGGTCAGTATAAAAGAAGAAACATAACACTCTGCTAAAAAAAAACATTTATCCATTACCGTAAACCACACTTTTTAAATTTTCGTTTTGGATAAAAGAAGGTGGGTTAAATGTGGTTAAATTGAGATAGGATAGGAATTAATATTTGAAATGTTCATTAAAGAACGATTTAGTATATTTTATCCCGATTTTGAAGGCGGCAAAATGAATTTTAAAAAACAAAAACACAATTTAGAGATTTATTTGAAATGGTCAGCATATGTGTATTACACATATTCGTTTTGTTACCATTTTCGTTATAGTTATGTAATTATAAAAACTATCGTATATTTGTGTAAAAATTTAAGTGCCCTACGATAAATACTTAGTTGGTTTATTTTTAAATTTAGGTATGGTACGAGTATCCATGATACGATTTATACTGAATCAATTTTTCCATTTCTACCTCGACTACGCTGTCATGCACGGATGATTCATTAAATTCAAGATAGACGAGGGTCATGCTTTCATGCTTTTAATCAAAGATTCTTTCTTTCGATTTTTTTTTTATTCAACTATTTGATACATATACATATACTTGATGTTGTACACTAGATCAACGATTCTTAAACTATTTATTATTTTGACCCGATTTTGTAAACAACAAATTGTTTGCTCTCTACAGACCCACACCTAATCGAATCAAATGAATTTCTCAAAAAGGTGATGAAAGGACCGAGCTACACAGTCGCATGCATTTAGATTACATGCAATGCTTTTACTTACTAAGTAATTGCCTGTGACTAAGGGCCAATTTATAAACATTCCGCGTTATAGAACGTTATCATATCAAAATACGACTCTATATATCAACCATATATTGTATAGGATTTTTCATTCCGAACTGATTGCCTATTGGCGACTAGTGTACAATGAAATCGTTTGTTAATAATTTTTCATTTCGCACATAATTTTTCATTTCATAACGTTTACATTTCAATATAATATGCAAATTACATAGTGCCGCATATCGACAAAAATATTAATTACATGTCAAAAAATTCAGGCTTTCGCCTTTCAAGAGCAGTAATCCGTACGATCAGAAGGTGCCCAACATTTTATATGTGAAATTACCTAAACATTAAAATATTTCACCAGATGTCAGATACTTTGTGTTAAAACGCGAATAAGATTGTTATCACAGTTTGCAGTGCAGTACTCGCTAAAGCTCGGTCCGCAACTTACATACTCGTGGTAAGTGCTCGTTATACAATATACTATCGTTAATTGATTTTCTAGCGCTATAAGAAGAGAAAAAATCGAGTATAGTTTTCAAAATTTGTAAAAATTTCATTTTAATTCAAAATTATACGTCAGGCATGCTAAATTGGAATAATTTTTGTATTAATTTTGCTTACGAAAATTGTCTATGAAATTTTAAATTCAAAATTTTACGTACATATGTACATATATGGAAATACTAATATATGTATTTGCAAAATTTTATTCTGTTGAATTAAAATTGCTTTGAAATTAAATTTTCAAAATATTTTGTCCGATAATTAAAATTAAAATTTAGAATTCAGATTCTGTAAATTTTATAAATTGAAATATTTGTTAATTATACTTTTCAAATTTTGATTTTTTAAAACCATAATTATTGACTTTTGTGTACTTCATGATGGTGCCAGGTGTAACAATTAATGTTATTATGGTTCAGGTGGAGCTATTTCTGAATACGATACGAATTCGAAGAGTAACATTCCTGTTTGATTTGAATCCGTTTCGTTCGATTCTCATTAAAATCCTATAAGAATCCTACCCATACGAATTTGTATCGTATTCAGAAATAGCCCTGATGCATTGCCGTATATTCTGCTTTTTAATAAGTGAGAGTGGCATCGATTGATGGACATCTAGGCCGTCCAATGTTAAACGGAGTCCAAAGCTTAATTGGTTACGATTGTGCTAACTACGACCTTAAAATTGACCCAACATTATCATGTATATGCATGTGTTAAGTATAAAACATATTATTCAAAATATGCATCAGGCAAGGAATTTTTTTTGATGTACATATGTATAGGCCATGCCAATTAAGTCATGGATTCGTTAACAATTGAACAACGTAAGCAAATTATCAAAATTTACTACGAAAATGATCGTTCTATAAAATTCGTGTGATTATTTCTTGCAACATAATCGCACTATAGTGAAATAGGAATAATTGGAATAGTGCGACGATTTGAAGCAACTGGAACGGTATATATATAATAGATCGCAAAGAGTATAGCTGTTTGGTACAGGTTATGGGCCAATGGAATATAACTTCTTTGGATTACATTCTTTGGGGATATCTAGCTTTGAAACGCAAAGTGTACTTCAATTATGGGTATTGGTGTAGTTCCCATTAATACGATGATACTGTGTATCACTTGAATGTTGGCTTTTTTACCTCAATTTGAGTTTACATTCATTAATTTATCATTGTAATCAAATGAACAATTTTGGTATTGACTAATGTAAATATGAATTATAACTTTTTCACTTTGCTATTTAAATCATTAACAGGTCGCACAATGTATATAAGCTAGTATATAATACAACAATTGACGTTAAATAAAATATTATAAACTCATATAACCCTTCTTAAGGCAACAATAAAAGAACCTTTCTGGTCTGGTAAAAATCGAACTCTGATTTTATTTTATTAAAAACAAAAATCAACAAAATATAAAATCAACGATTACTTATTTATAAAAATTAAATCTAATTTTGTACGCAACCATTAAAATCTAAAGTGCAAACGAAAACAATAAAAATCTAAAAAGTACAAAATAAAAATGAAAAATGAAGATCAAAATGAAAACACTACAAATACTCCCCCTCCAGAGAGATCGAAGATCTATCGAAGAAAATATAAGAAACGAGAAGGGGTCCTGGATACACGACCCGAACTTGTAGTCCTTACACTTTTTGGTGCAAGATCGAAGTGAACCTTTTTTTTACTTTTCGGCCCTGCAGCAAGTACCCCAGGCACGTTAGCCGAAATAGAAGGTTTTGGTTCGAGAGTCGGTAAAGATGGTCCAGTATTTGTAGTCAGTGTTTGCTGATTGTCGGTGAAACATGGTTTCAGTCTGTTGATTGAAATTTTGGTGTGTCTTCCGTTCAAATCTAATGTATAAAATTTTGGTGTACGGTCAATTACTAAAAATGGTCCTGTGTATGGTGGTTGCAGTGATCTGCGTACTGCGTCAGTTCGTAAGAAAACGTGCGAGCAAGTATGCAGATCTTTACTGATAAAAATTTTGTCCGTTGCGTGTCGCGATGCCGGTATAGGTCGTATTTCGTCAAAGTGTCGTTTTAGATTAGTAACAAAGTCTGATTGTAAAATTTGTTCGTTCCTAGGATCTAAAAAGGTACCTGGAACTCGAGTCGTAAGCCCAAATACGAGTTCAGCAGGTGTTGCTTTCAGTTCGTCGCTGTACGTCGTTCGTAGTCCAAGTAAAATTGAAGGGAGAACACTAGTCCAATCTGTTCGATCGTAGCACATAATGGCAGACTTGATGACACGGTGCCAACGCTCGATCATACCATTACATTTTGGATTGTAACTAGTTGTTCTCCGTCGCTCGAATCCAAGTAAGTTTGCCAGTTCGTGAAAAAGTTGCGATTCGAATTGCATGCCTTGGTCCGTAACAATGGACTCTGGCACACCAAAGCGAGCTATCCAATTAGAGTAGACAGCGAAGGCAACTGTAGCAGCAGTAATATCAGGAACTGGAATCGCCTCGGGCCAGCGGGTGTATCTATCAATCAATGTAACGCAATACCGCTGATTATCAGAAACTGGTAATGGACCAATGATGTCGAGGTGAATAATCGAAAAACGTTGAGAAGTTAATTTGTATGTGCTAAGCGGAGATTTTGTGTGACGAGAGACTTTAGCCTTTTGGCAAGCTACACAGTTTTGAGCCATTTTCTGGACGTCTTTATTAATAGATGGCCAGATGACATTCTGAGTCAAAAGTTTAATGGAAGCTTTGACGCCAGGATGAGAAAGATTATGAAATGCATCGAAAACTTGTTTTCGGAAATTAAGCGGAATGAATGGTCTAGGTGTAGCAGTTGTAGTATCGCAATGTATTAGGGTTTTCGAATTGAATGAAATAGGGGATTTCTCAAATTTGAGAACCGAATTACTCCTTAAGATTTCTTGGAATTCTTCGTCATTAGTCTGAGCATCTGCGATGATAGCATAATCAATACTTTCAGGAATAGAAATTTGATTAATGCGTGAGAGAGTATCTGCAACGATGTTATCCAAACCAGAAATGTGTTGGATATCGGTTGTGAATTGACCAATGAAATCTAAGTGTCGAAACTGACGAGGAGATGCTTTTTCCGGATTCTGACTAAATGCGTGAACGAGTGGTTTATGATCGGTATATAGTGTAAACGTACGACCTTCGAGAAAATGACGAAAGTGTTTAACACCAGAATAAGCCGATAGAAGTTCGCGATCATAAGCACTGTATTTCTTTTGCGTATCATTGAGACGTACTGAAAAGAAACCGAGTGGTTGCCAAGTATCCGAAATTAATTGCTGAACTACAGCACCAATCGCTGTATCGGAAGCATCAACCATGATGGCCAGAGGTGCTGATGATGAAGGATGAATTAGTAATGTAGCATCGGAAAGTTTAATTTTGCAGTTATCGAACGCTTCTATAGCTGCTGTTGACCACTGTATTGGAACGCGACTGTTCTTGGTATAACCTTTTAGATAATAATTCAGTAATGCTTGGTCAGCAGCAGCACCCGGAATGAAGCGTCGATAAAAGTTGATCATACCTAAAAATCGTTTCAGTTGTTTAACAGTCTGTGGTCGTTCGAAATTTTTGATGACTTGAACCCGTTCATGCGATGGTAAGATACCTTGTCCAGTTACCGTATGGCCTAAAAATTGAATTTCATGTTTAGCAAAAGTGCATTTGTCAATATTTACTACTAGTCCATGTTCTTCAAATTTAGCAAAGGTCATTTTAATATGTTCGAGATGTTCGTCATAATTTTTAGAGGCAATGAGCACATCGTCCAAATACACAAAACAGAAATCAAGTCCTAGTAGAATTGAGTGCATAAGACGTTGGAACGATTGTGCTGCATTGCGAAGTCCAAAAGTCATCCTACAGAATTCAAAAAGTCCGAAAGGTGTCGAAATAGCTGTTTTTGGAATGTCCGTCGGTTCGATAGGAATTTGGTGGAATGCTTGGACAAGGTCTATTGTAGAAAAAATAGAGCACCCTTCGAGTCGTTGTGTAAAGTCCTGGAGATGTGGAATAGGATATCGATCCGGAATCGTTACACGGTTAAGAGCTCGATAATCCCCACATGGTCTCCAGTCTCCATTCTTTTTTAACACGAGATGTAGAGGACTGGACCAAGGACTGCTACTAGGTCTGCAAATCCCGAGTTTCATCATGTTTTCGAATTCTGTTTTCGCGATGATGAATTTGTCCGGTGCCAATCGTCGTGGTTTGCATGCAACCGGTGGTCCGTACGTCTCTAGTTTGTGAGTCACGTTGTGTTTGGTGTTGTCGATGTTTATGTGTCCGTGAATTACTGTCGGAAATTTAGAAATTACTTTGAAGACTCCTGAGTCCATCACTGACTTGTCGATCCTAGACAATGTAGAATTATCGTTGTTAGAAGAAAAAACACCGCGTGTATGCAAAGAGGTTAACGGATCAATGAGCCTCTGTCTTTGCATATCTACTAATAAACCTGTGTTTTTTAAAAAGTCAGCGCCGATGATAGGCATCGACACGTCAGCAATGATGAATTCCCAGGAGAATTCGCGGCGCAGTCCGATGTCTAATTTGAGAATTTTGGTGCCAAAGGCGTTCACTGCAGAGCCGTTAGCAGCAAACAATCTGAATGATGGGTCGACCCTTGGGTTCCGAGCGAAACGAGCCGGCAAGACTGAGACATCTGCACCTGTATCTATTAAAAAGTGAATTTGTAAGACGATTTCGAAAATTAAAAGGCGGCTGGATTCAAATATGTCATTGCAGCCCGCTATCTGCAAATGACTTACTGGTTTTTTGCAACCTTGCTATCGGAAGTTGTAGAATTTTTTAAATATTGGCAACCAGTTTTACATTTTTGTGCCTTGTTTCCGAAAAAATGATGGTAAAAGCAAATGAAATTATTAGACGCAGAAGGCTCACCATAATTTTGATATCGTCGAAAATTAGGTGAATTAGATCGTGAATTTGGCCGCGAATTGGATCGTGAATTATTTCGAGATCCAAAATTACTATTTCGATTGGAATTAGAATTTGAATTTGAACGAGACCTAGACTGATGTTGAAAAATTTCCGAAATCTCCGATAGCAAGGTTCTACGAAATTCCAAAAATTGTTGATCAATAGTAATATTTGGGGTAGATACGGAAGCGGATGACTCAATAGCACTGACTTGAGATTGTGTCATTGTCTCGAAAACATTGTCAGCTCGTTCCGCCAAGACTGACAGGGAGACATCATTTTCAAATGGTGTGAGTACCATTTGAACCTGCTGCGGCAATCTCTTCATCCAAAATTGACGGATGGTCGGCTCGTTCAAGTTGTTGCCAGCATTCAACTTCATGGCGCTCAGCAACTGTGATGGCTTCCTGTCCCCAAGTGTCAAGCCATGCATCAAATTGTTCATCTTTGTTTTCTCCGATTCCCCCAGCACCCGGATCACTTCGGTCTTGAAAGCCGTATATGGCTGAGCCCCTTTAGCCTGTGTTATAATGTAAGCCAAAGTATCATGGAGCCGTGCATCCAGGGCCCCAACCGCGTGTGCATACCTAGTTGCCTCAACGCTAATTCCAGCAACCAGAAATTGTTGCTCTAGAATCTCAAACCAAACAACCGGGTTCTGAGCGTAGAGAGGTTGTGGAGGTTTGAACGCAACACGAGAAATTTGAGCTGATAAAGGAGGAGTAGGAACATGATCAATTATGGGAGGCTCAGGTAAATTTATTCTCCGTACAGCTTTAGCTACCGCTTCATTAATCAGGACAGCGAGCTGAGCTGGTGAAAAAGTTAAATTTGTAGCATCCGAAGTGGATGCCTCGTCACTCTCATTAATTGGAGGAGAAGGAGTAGTCGCAGACGGATCCATTTCGCAAGTAAAATTTAGTTAAATACCAAAAAAAAAAAAAAATTTTTGATTTGAATGTAAAATTTAGAGGATGCCGAAAACAAAAATTTTTAAAGAAATAAGACTATATTTTTTAAAAATTTTATTAAAACAAAAACGAAGAAAGAAAAATTTTGTTTGCACTCTAATAAAAATAGTTGCGTACTTACAGTTTTTGCTTTTGATTAGAAAGAAAATCCGCCGGTGCAGAGACTCGTTAACATGGAGTCACCTCGGTCTCTGTTAAAATGCAAATGTGTGTAGTGTTGGTGATGTTAATGATGATGCCGTTGCTGGTGTTGATGTCGATGTTGTTGATGTGGTGATGATGCCGTTGCTGGTGTTGATGTCGATGTTGTTGATGTGGTGTGATTGATAATATTGGTGCGTGTTCTTGATCACGTCGGGGTTACCACTTATGGGTATTGGTGTAGTTCCCATTAATACGATGATACTGTGTATCACTTGAATGTTGGCTTTTTTACCTCAATTTGAGTTTACATTCATTAATTTATCATTGTAATCAAATGAACAATTTTGGTATTGACTAATGTAAATATGAATTATAACTTTTTCACTTTGCTATTTAAATCATTAACAGGTCGCACAATGTATATAAGCTAGTATATAATACAACAATTGACGTTAAATAAAATATTATAAACTCATATAACCCTTCTTAAGGCAACAATAAAAGAACCTTTCTGGTCTGGTAAAAATCGAACTCTGATTTTATTTTATTAAAAACAAAAATCAACAAAATATAAAATCAACGATTACTTATTTATAAAAATTAAATCTAATTTTGTACGCAACCATTAAAATCTAAAGTGCAAACGAAAACAATAAAAATCTAAAAAGTACAAAATAAAAATGAAAAATGAAGATCAAAATGAAAACACTACACAATAATTCACAGCACTTCAGGATCGATGACCGCTTGTCAACGAAGCCGCTGAAGGTTTGGCCATAAAATATTTGTTTTAACCCCAAAATATTTCCAGGCTGTCTCTTGAATCAGTATACACTTCTAGGGAACTGCGTTTAGAAAAATTAATATTCGTGCCTCCGAATGGAGCCCATGTAAATAATCCAATAAAGCTGAAAAATGTATAATCACATAAGCTAAGATTTGTAACAGTTTACACTATGTATTGATAGCTGTTCATTAATTTATTGTTAAATCGGCTCTGTAGGTTCGTACATACATTTTACATATTCCAATTCCAAAAACACAAAGGGCTTTGATTTCGTTTAAACTTTGGCATACACATACTATCGGCCTTCTAATTTAGTGCGGTCAAGTCGGTTTTGCACATTATTCGTAGAAACAGATTTTTATGGTTATTATGATGTCCCAAATTTTGACTTTGAAATGTAGAATCCAGATTTGTAAAATTCGATTTTAAAAAATTTGATATCAAATGAAATGTCATTAATAAACTGACATATACAAATAAAAATTCTGGATTCCCCTTTAAATTAAGATATATGTATATGTATATATACATGTATATATATGTATATATATATATGTATATATACATATATGTAAGTATATGAAAATAAATATTTCAAATGATAAATGATTTTGATAATTTCCAAAATACGAATTGAAATTTAAAATTCTAAAATTTTATGCTACCGCCAAAACAAAAAATAGCTTTTCAAATTGATTTTTAAAAATTGTTGGTCCTAATTTATTCTTGAATTTGCTTTCTACTTGTTCTGTGGCCCAAGGCTCGTTCAAGTCTTTTGCGGCTTGCTTTTTAGCTTCCTTGTCTAACGCCATTACCAGCTATGTCGAAAATGCACGGTTATATGTTTAATTTATTAACACATTATATAGCGCCATGCCAGTCTATACTGACACGAACGATATGCCGAAATTTTATAAAGTATTTTAATTTCGATCAAAAATTTAAAATTTGAGAAATACTCTAAAATCTCCCTAGTTAACTTTCTTTAAATTTCTGAAATTCGAATTTTGGTAATAAATTGTCACCATTAAAAAATGTGCTCAATAAATTAAAAATGTTCAGAGACAATATCTTCAGAATCTTATACGTGAAATTGACTACGAAATTTGTCGAATTTTAAAATTTAATATCAAGAATTTTTACTTTTCGTCAAATTAAATTTCCAAAAATATCAATTTTTATTTTTTATTTTACTTGTGATTGATCTACAAACCTCACATCTGAATCATAAGTATATAAGTTCATCTTGAATTGATTGAATCAATAAAAATAATCAATATATTCGAAATCGAATTTTGAACATTCTGGATGTTATTTAATTTTTTCGAAATGTGGATAATTTTCAAATTGACGAGGTTTT
This sequence comes from Tipula unca, assembly GCA_951394425.1. Lineage (NCBI taxonomy): Eukaryota > Metazoa > Arthropoda > Insecta > Diptera > Tipulidae > Tipula > Tipula unca. Next base: position 95,493,655 of record OX596382.1, read on the forward strand.
CTTAAAATTCACGGAAATTTCTTAAAATTCGAGTGATATTCCGACATTTTGAAAATCATTTTAAAATTCAAAATTTGAAAAATATATTGTGTTTTTTAAATTCCAAAATATCCGCCATAAATTGGAGATATTCATGAGCGTTCAATATTCAAATTTTCAAAATTCAATAATTCAAATTATAAATTTTATCTAGAAAATCGTATACATACGTAAAAATTAGTTTCAAAATTTTAAACCGATTTAATATTTCGAGGTAAAATTTAAAATCGTATACGTTAAATTTTCATCTCAGTAATATCAATCCATTTTATGATAAAATCATAAAAGCACCATCCTTTGCCAACTTTAATGTTTGTGTGATCAAAATGAGCTCATGCAATGGTCCTATAAGAATCGTATTATTAGTTTTATTGTGACTAATTAATACTCGATTCGTTCAATATTTTTATACTTGGAATGGATAAGGTTTCTGGCCTGGGCTGTTTTAACGCATAGTTTTAAAGTTTATAGACTTCAAAATTTATATTATGATAATTTATAATCTACGTTTAGAGCACTCTGGTCAATATTAAATTGTTGAATTCAAGATTTTAGAAATATGTTTACTATAACGAATGAATCAAAGAAGTCATAATCGCTCATTTCTTGTAGCACCTGTCACACTCATCTTTGCTTGGTCTAACGTCAGATAAAATCAAATATTATTCGGCATTGATACACAATATCAATTATTAGTTACATTGTATGTAACGGTACGCTGATTGAGTCTCTCTAAAATGTAATGATTTCATTTTCTGGCTTATTACAAAATTATGAGCTTTTAGCCATACAGACAAAATATTTAAATCATGATCTATTTGAGTGATGTAAATGAGAATTCATCAGCAATTACATACACCAAAAATAATAGAGGCCCTAAACCAGAGCCATGTTGAACTCCTACATTAATTGGTAATTCAATGCTTAAACTCTAATGTAAAACAGATGAATGTTCTTCAAGTATGATTAATCAAAACAAATTTGATGGCATTCCTATAATATAGACAATTACACTAGTATATTCAGAAAAGGCAGAATTGGTGGTGGTCTGATGTTATATCTTAAAAACGATATAGATTTAAGATTTTTAAACGCGGGTCTGGGTCGATATCCATTTCATTTCATTGAAGTTAAGCTTTCTAAATTTGTAGGTACCAAACTCTGAGCAGTTTATCGCCCTCCTGACTCCAGCCTTATTATTTTTGCGGACTTTTTGGAAGCACAACCCTCGAAGGATAATAAATATGATAATATTTTACTTGGTGATATAAATATTCCAACAAATAAGACAGAAGATTTTGTGATAAACTATAAAAAGTTATTAACAAGTTTTGGTTTGATTGTCACTAACACGAATGGGAATATTCTTGATCATGTTGTATCCAGTTTTTTAAACATTTCTACATCAACCATATATTCAAACTTAAGTGACCATAATTTTCTTTTCTCTAACTTTCGTTTTGCACTGAAATATACTAGAAGAAAACTTGGATAAAGTAAATGAAAATTTTAATAATTGTTTGTATTCATTACCATTTCATAGTATGGATCCCAATAGCATTTTTCAATGATCATTGGAAAATATAATGAGTTAGTTGATAAGTTTACTAGAACTATAAGTGTTGAAGCCAAACTTAAAAATAGACTGTGCCCATGGATTACGTATGATATATATAGCAACTCATCCGTAAAAAAAAAAAATTTGACAAAATATAAATTGAACAGATGTGATGACGCTGCAAAATCTGAACTAGATAATCTTAGAAAACAATTAAAATTTAAAAAATATTCATGTACTTTTCGTCAATAACATCAATTGAAGTACTTAACATTATCTGCTCATTAGAAAACAGTAATGGTGGTGGTAGTGTAATAAAATGTAGAGCTTTCTTTTTTCGGATGTTTTGTCGGATATATTTAATGAAATACTGAGAAGTGGAGTTTATCCGAGCTATTTAAAGGTTGCGAAAATTGTTCCAGTTTTCAAAAGTGGTGATCGGGAAAATATTAATAATTATAGACCAATCTCAACATTGTCTGTGTTTGATAAGATATTGGAAAAGATTATTGCCTCTCGTTTAGTGGATTTCTTAAACAGTAACAATTTTTTCTTCAATTTTCAATATGGTTTCAGGAAGGGAATGAATACTGAATTAGCATTAGTGGAAGTTCTTGATTTGCAAAGAGTTGTTGGAACATTATTTTTGGATCTGCAAAAGGCGTTTGACTGCAATGACCATGATCTGGTTTTGTGTGACATTTGATCTACTAAAAAGCTATTTAACTAACAGAAAACAATATGTTATGTTCAATGGAGTATGCAGTGATTAATGATATATCTAATTTACCACTGGTCAACAATTTTTGCAGACGACACTGCTTTATTTTACGAAACTGAAGATCCTGGTACTATATGTGGTGGTATGGAACCCGATTTTAATGTGCTTTTGGAATACTTCTGCTGAATATATCATGGCTTTAAAGTAGTTGTATAACAACCCGCTCAGCATGATAAACCATATCTTAGACATTACCAATGCATGATATATTATAAGTAGAACAGAAACTGGACATAGATCACGAAGGAGATAGAAAATCCTAGAAGCGGAATACGTATATACTTTCAAGTTGATAACATGGGTTTTCCAACTCAGTTTACTATCCAAATATTTTCCAAGGTCCTTAAACGAATTATTAATGCAGTCTGAATAACAACTACTGTCGGTGCAATTTGTAACACTATGATAAATAACTGGGTTATAACTAGGTGTAATCGGAATACCAGAAATTTTAAAAAACATACATTTAGTTTTATTGCTAAGAACTAAAAAATGCTTATCGAACCATAACTGTGAAATTTTAAGATCAATATTGATCTTGAAGGTCACATCGGGTGAAGATTTACCAATATAAGCTAAAGCCAAATCATCAGCAAATCCAGTACAATAACCATAGTTTGAGTTTAAAAATCTATAAATTGAGTTTGTATAAATTAATAAAAGTAAAGGGCCCAACACAGAACCCTGTGGAACACCAATGTTTACAGATCTTGGCTCACTGAAAGTGCCATTTATCTTAGCCTTCACCGTTGTGTTTTCAAGATAAGAGACGAACCAATTGTTCGATGCGCCTCTAAAACCAATGTCCGATAGTATAAATAAAAGATGCTTGGGATCCACCATATCAACGGTTTTAGTAGCATCAACAAACAACCTGGCACAAACTTTACCGTAGTTCAGCCCATTATAAATGTTATTCAGAAATTCTAACAAAGCTGACTCGGTACTCATCCCTTGACGGAATCCGTGTTGGTGAACACTAAGAATTTTGAAACGATCTAAAAAAATAGGAACTCTATTTTAAACTAGTTTCTCAATGATTTTAAGCATCACGGGCTGGATAGCAATAGGTCTATAGTTCCCTTTATTGTTACCACCCCCACTTTTAAATAAGGGCATAATCGTCACCGCAACGGTTTGTGTCTCTCAGGTACAATCCCTTGGCTAAAAGAGAGATTGAAAATATGTGTCATCACGGGCCAAACAAACTTAAAAATAACTCTCAAAATAAAATTACTTAGTCCATTATTATCAATTTACTGCTTAGGTTCCAACGAATCAATAATCATAAAAAATGTTTCGCAGCAGTAATTATACGGGAGATCAGAATTAACTGGAATAGCATTCCCAAAAAGTTTAGCTTTTAAATTATTGGCCACACATCCGAAATGTGAGAATTGCGCGTCAGCACGGCTTTAGATTTTTTTGTTAAAATTTCATTGACCAGATCTCAGTTCCTTTTAATATCACCGCGATTAGCAGAAAAACGATTGACACAATAGCTTCTATTTCTTTTTTGATATCACCATTTATCTGTTTACACATACTACTATAAATTGTATGAAGATTCCGACTAACCGGTCGATTTTTAAATTTTTCGAATCGCAAGGTGATAATCCATGGTTTCAAGAGTTTATTTTTGTAACATAGCACTGTGTGTAGCATTGCTCTAAAATAAATGGTAGAGTATTGAGAAAAAGATCAAGCGTTAAGATTACAATTAAGAACAAAATTCCAGTTCATATTCTCTAGTTTATCAAATAAAAGTGTTGGTTGAGTTTAACGTTAGGCGCTGATTGCAAATAAGTCTGTGATAACAAAACATTAGGTAACTTAAACAGTATCTCAATAAAAATGATCGGAAAACCTAAGATCAATGACCCAAGGATTCAAGCAAGAGAGATCATTAGATTTGATACGATATATTTTGTTATAATGATTGTATTGCATTGCTGATTAGCCTTCAAAGGATAACTTATCCACTGGCTAATGCAAAGCATAGCTTTTATATGAGATAAATAAAAAAAATTTAAAAAATTGATGATTTACTCGCACTACTTGAGCTCGTTCATTCAAGTACGAGTGCAACCATTTATGGGTTGTACCTCTGAAGCCACAACAATACAGTTTTTTTAAAAAGCGTATCATGTTTCACACGGTAACTTGTAACTTTCAATAACAAAGAAAAGATAGAAGCCATCTTTAATATAATAGCTATTTGTAACTTGAGGTTTAAAATAGAAGCACTACGGAAAACCACTGGGCTTATAGTCCAATGCAAGAAGTGCCTAGGTTTTAACCATACGCAAAAATACTGTAATAGACAGCCAATATGTGTAAAGCGCCTAGGAAGGCACCCTGCAGAGTTATGTCCACTAAATAGAAACTCCCCTTCAACATGTGTGAACTGCAAAGAGCAACATCCCGCAAACTACAGAGGCTGTATAGTAGCTAAAGAACAACAACAAATTAGAGACAAATTACGGCAAGGTCCATCATATTATAAAACGCCGATAGCCAATAGCGTTAACACCGACCTAGGCAACATCTATATCGAGTAAAGTACTTACCACATCTATATCGAGTAAAGTAACTGATCGCAAGTCGTTTTCGCAAGTGATAGCATCCGGGCTACAAAGTACGACCGCACACAAATCAGTAAATTTCAAAAACTCCAAAGATACATCTATGCTTCAAAAATTATTTAAAAGCATGGAAGGCTAAATACACGGCTTATAAAACATGAGAGATCCATAGATGCTTTAAACAGGCGACTATAGGTAGCCGAGAAATTGTGGATGAAATAACATTCATGTTATACTAAACTGTACCAATGAAGCATCCGGTTCAATTTAAAAATGAAGTGGAACTATTAATCAATAATATACAACAAGCAGCGTGGAATAGCACCCCTGTATTCCAAACCATGGAGCGTAATAATTTCACTTATCCAGTCGAGATCAGAGCAAAAGAATTTTGAATTACTTCTACAATCAGCTTAAGCAAAGAATTAGAGAACTGAAAAATGAATCGGTCACCCGTTCGTCACATCTTCGTAGTCTTACAGGCGATAAAGAAACTGAGTATTTTCTATGGAAAGCTACAAAAGCATTAAAAAGACCAAACTATCAAATACCACCACTAAAAATGATGAGGGAAATTGGGAAACAAGTGTCAAACAGAAAGCAGCACTTTTCGCATTTCATCTTGAAGAAACGATCCAACCATATGCTAGACAATCAGCGGATGAAAATATAATACCAGTGTACAAGGAGGATTGTAGGGAAATACTACCTGTAACTCTACGAGAGTTGAAAGATGACATTAACCATAACATAAATACGAAAAAATCTCGTGGCTATGATTTAATTACAGGTGAAATACTGAAGGCACTTCCTGAGAAAGGGGTGCGAAAACTTATTCATAAAATCAACGCTTCATTTCGACTGAAATATGTACCTCTGCAATAGAATTATGGTTCATAGGATTACAAGTATTATTGAAGATGCACTTAAAAATAAGAAAATATGCTCAACAATATTTCTGGATGTAACACAGGCCTTCGACAAAGTATGGCACCCTGGATTGGAATATAAACTGCATCGAGATTTGCCAAAAAAATACTTTCACGTATTGAAATCTTATATTGCTAACAGATATTTTCGCGTTAGATGTGAAGAAGAATTTTTCCTCAAGGTAGCGTGCTGGGGCCAGTCTTGTATTTAGTTTACACAAGCGACTTACCAAACACAAGCGGGACAACAATAGCAACATTCGCGGACGATACTGCAGTTTTAACTACTGGTTATAAAATAGACGAAGCAACCAGAAAACTGCAACGGGCTAAATGAAGAAAAATCAATACACGTTAACTTTACCAATCAAATAGTTAACTGGATACCAATAGAACTAAATTCCAAACAAGTTCCTTATGCTAACACAGCCAAATATTTTGGCATGACTCTCGATGCTAAGGTAAAATGAAAAGAGCACATTAAAAAGGAAAAGGAGGAACTTAACATTAAATACAGAAATGTCTTTAAATACCGAAATCTATTGGCTAATTGGAAGATATTCAGAGCTGTCAATACCTAATACGTTGCTATTATACCAACAAGTTTTAAAACCTATATGGACTTATGGTATTCTATGTGGTATTCTATGGACTTATGGTATTAGCTTTGGGGCTGTACTAAGAAAACCAATATTAAAATAATACAAGCTTTTCAAAATAAAGTGTTACGTGTAATAGTGAACGCTCATTGGTACATAAGAAACGATAACCTACATCGCGTTCCATATTTTAAGAATAGCTGCACTAGAACATAGTGACAGCGAATTCGTTAGGTCGGTCACATTCTGCATATTAATGCCAAACGAATGGAGCACTGATCTTGTAAAAGCATTGGGTTAGCAATTGGTATATTATCCAAATATGGTACTAAATAGTGGGATCTGAAAGCTGCTCGACATTTCACTATCATATCACCTAGTGTTTTTCTATCTATTCGAAAGGATAATATAAAAATAATAAAAATGAAAAAATAATGGCATTAAAATTGTTTTTGTTGTTGTTATTTGAAAAAGCTTTTCCTATCATTAAAACAATCATTAAAATGTTTACATAATATAAATACCTATATACTTGTATATATATATATATATATATATATATATATATATATATATATATATATATATATATATATATATATATATATATATATATATATATATATATATATATATATATATATATATATATATATATATATATATATATATATATACTTATATATGAATATATAATGTGTATGTATATTTAGGTATATAATTTAGATGCAATAATGATCATCATCATTATTATTACAACAATAATCCAGTTTGCATAATAATGGAAATAAAGACAAAACTAAAATATAATAATTATATTATACACCTTTTAGTTATATAGTGGATTAAAAACATGACATACATTTATATTTATATATATTCTTTGTAAAACAGACAATATAGCTAACATACATAGAATATAATGTTAGCATCCGATAGCAGTATAATATTCCGCGAATATTTTACTTCATTCTATGAAAATGTGCCTAATCGATATTACATTATGTAAATTGAAGAAAAACAATTAATATATGTACACATCACACATATGTACATAAGTAAATACATTTATGTATGTACATATTAATAATAATGTAAAAATTAGAATTTTGAACGCATGTGGTGGAAAATATTCGTTTACCCTCAACACTGTTTCATATATATCTTTGAATTAAAATAAAATTAAAAGAACACAAATAAACATAATTATTCATTTTAAATTATTATTTTGGTTTTTTTTTTGTGCACAAAAATAATTCCACTCGTTCACTTTAAAAATTAAATACAAAACACTTCTGAATAATATCGAGAGAAGAAAATAGGATGTTGTTTCGTTGACACTGGTGTTATGCCTGTTATATTGTTGAGTGAAATTTAATCCATTTTTTTAATGAAAAATTTCTTGTAAAATTTTCATCGATTTTTCTAGTGAGAAATATGTATTGAAAACAATTTTTTTTTAATTTATAAAATGCACGTTATCCTTGCGATAAGAGATTCACAATCACTATAGTGTATTATGGATATATATATATATATATGTATATATATATATATATATATATATATATATATATATATATATATATATATATATATATATATATATATAATATAACGTTAATTAATTAAAATTTAAAAATGTCCACCAAAAACAGCACACAATGGTAATAATAAAAAATAATTATTTAATAAATTAAATTAACTTTAAAAAAAAAATAATGACATAAATAATAATACTTTGATTTGTTTATGTTAATTTCGGTGTTTTTTTTCGCCCGTATTCTATGCAACCCGCATCACAACTGAGCATAACTAACCAGGGTTCAAGGATTATGAGAGAAAAAAAAGGAAAATAATAAATATTGTACAAATACAAACACAATAGAAATAATGCGAAATTTGTTTTTACGTTATTATGAGCTTTCGGTGAAAAGTTCGGAAATCAATTTCGGAAAAATTAGGGGAAAATATTTCTCTATTTTTCATATACAGATACAATACTATACAATGTGTATGACACTATAAATATGTATATGTAATTTATGTATATACATATGTGTATATGTATATATACATATTTATTTATCTATGTACCTACATACAGGGTAATTGACATTTCGTTGCTCAGCTTATAGCTTAGAGTTTACAGTAGCTAATTATTTTCTATAAAGGCCAAATGTATTACCGTAATCTTTAATCTATGTATAGATCAAGGGATTTTTAAATTTATGTTACTTGGACGAAAATCATCTTTTTTTTTTTTATCTTTCTTTATACGAAACTAACAAGAAGTGTGCAAAGCTTACAATCTAACAAATATGCTATCTAAGTTCTTAACCTATGTTAAACCTGTTAAACACTTACCTCAAACAGTGGATCTACTCTACGAAGCAGTAATTATTTTTTCTTGTTTCTCTTTGAGGATATCGTTCCAGTCTTCTCTGTTGTATATTTCATTGTATGTGCTGATTTACGTATAGTTTTATGCGTGTGATTTGCTTGGTTCAGCTTTCGGGACCTCGTGTTTTCGGTTCTGGATTTGCTTTAGCTTTCTTTCTATATTTTCAGGTTCAACTACATCTTAAACCTGAGAATTAATCATAGGTACTGTCAATGAGTCCGATTTGGAGTTAGATAACCTCAGCACATTAAGTGCTGATGGTTTCAACTCAGATACAAATTCGAGTTCGGAGATTGCTTTACTATTTGCGGGTGGTGAGGGCTTCAACAAAGCCAAGCCATCGCGATAAGGCGAAGCGAATTGGCAAGCGTCGCCGCCAACGCTTACAAAAAAAGCTGTCTGGTCTGGCATTGGGTGCAATTTCCGAGGAGGCACATTGTTAAAAAATTCTGCGTGTGGGAAATGAACGCAGCTGGGAGTGTTGCAACTTTTGGTTGGTGAGCCCTCGAAGCCTCTGATACTGCACTCATTGATTCCTGGGTGACCTAAGAATCCGAGTGTAGTTATCACTAACATCGGCATAATGAATCCAAATGTATCGACCACTGGATGGAAGGTTATCTGATACAAGCGAGAGGCTACTCGCCAACCGATCACAATACTGGGTCCGGAGCGTCGGTACAATACATCTTTGGGAGGATCCGAATTTGTTCACAGCTGGTCACCTCATTAATGGTGCGATTTCTGGTTTAAATTCGAAGTTTGGCAGGATTTTTCTAAAGTCCATCGTCCTTAAAACCAGAGCGCGTGCATTTATATTCGTAATGATATTGATGCCGCTCTTAGTAATGAGTGCAGCACGGCTGATCTTGCTGCGATGCTAATCACTATCGTGTATGCTGACTCATGTTTCAAACTTGTCGTTGCATCAGCCTATTTACCCTATGATTCCATCTCGGCTTTTCCTCAGAGGATTTCGTGCATCTTGTAATGTGGTGTAGGGTCAATAAACTAGCACTCGTGAATGGTTGTGACGCTAATGCTCATCATACCATTTGGGGTAATTCGAAGTTAGAGATTCTCAATGTTGGTTGCGGGCCAACGTTTGTCAACTCGATTCGTAAAGAAGTGATTGATATTAGTTTGTGCTCTATGACCATCGTTAACTTGATTCTAAATTGAACGGTGACGGATGATATTCGCACCTCTGATCATAAGTGCATATCTTTTTATATTAACTTTAAAAGACCACCAGTTAAACCTTATCGTAATAGGAAACTTAGAATTGAGATTCATTCTCTGGCAACTGTACTAAAGAAAGCAATCTCGACTCGCACAGGGCTGCATCGAAAAACTTCTGTGAGGAAATTGATAACTTATCTGTTTTCGCTAGACTTAACAAAACTCTGGATAAGCATGATACATGTAGACTCGATAGTCTTCGCCTACCTTCTGACATACTCACCTCCTGCAGGCGAGAAGTTGGTGAGCTACTGTTGTCTGTCACTTTCCTGGGTGTGACATTGTTAATTCAGGTGTGGTTGCTTCCGAGCCTCCTGACATTTTTGTCGGTCCTCCGGATTGGAACTTAGCCCGTAGACTGATCCCTACTGATATTCTACGCTGGAGTGTATTTTAAATTGCACCGTTTAAATCCAGCGGTCCTGATGCTGTCTTCCCTGCTGAATTACTGCATGGTTTTTTACCCATCAGTACTCACCTGCTCAATCTGTTCCAGGCGTGCGTTGCTTTTAGTACTGTACCACGATCCTGGAGCAGGAGTAGAGTAGTTTTCATACCTAAAGCTGGCAACTCGGATTATACTGACCCAAAAGCTTTTAGGGCCATTAATGTGATCTCTACTTTTCTTAAAACTTTAGAGAGGATCATCGACAGATTTATAGGGATAACTATTTAACTAGAACTATTTAACTCAAGTCCCGTATAATTCAGACCGAGCTAGATGGCTCAGCAGCATCCGTCAAAGTCGCCAAAGGCTGTCCCAAAGAGGTGTAGGACTCTCACTCTTGCTGTGGCTCATGGTTATCGATGAATTACTTGTTAAATTGCAGCAATCTGGGTTCATCGTGCAAAGCTACGCGGATGATCTCGTTTTCACAGTTTCTGGCAAATACCTGAACGTCTTATCTGATCTGATCCCTTAATATAGTGAGAGTTATATATAATATAGTGAGAGTTATATATAATTTATATATATAATATATTATATAACTGTGACTCTCTCAGGATTACTACGGAGAGTTGTCCGAGACGATAGTTTTTTTTGTGGATGGCTCTCGTTCAGAAGTCTGTGCAGGGTTTGGATTCTATTGTCCAAAGTACGGGCTCAGTTTCTCGGGTAGTCTGGGTAAATACTCCACAGTTTTTCAAGCTTAATTAATTGCACTTACCCATATAGTGCGATTGGGCCGTTTAAGTTTAGTGATTTAGGGAAGGATATTATTATCTTTATTATCTGCACGGATAGTAAGGCCGTGGTCAATATCCTTAAAAACCCTTGACTACATCTAAACTGGTCACAGATTGCAAACACTACATTAATCTCCTTTGCTTTAATACGAGAGTAAGGATCATGTGTGTGCCCGCTCATTGTGGCGTGGTGGGAAATGAGGTGGCTGACTTTTTAGCCAAAGCTGGATCGCGTATCAAATTTGTTGGTCTCGAGCCAGCAGTTCCTCTATCCTTCTATGGTGGTAAGGACGCTATTAAGAAGTTCACTTTCATTAAACAAGGACTGAAGTGGCATTCTAGCCCTATCTGTCGAAAGGCGAAACGGTTCATCATTGAACCTAACGAGAGGTTGATTATGTTATCCTTAAAAAAGACCCAACTCAAAATGTCATTGACGTTTCAAGGACTTTCTCGGGATGATCTTTGTTACCACTGTCTGGAGGAAATGGACGACTGCCTACACTACCTTTACAGCTGTCCGGCCTTTGTCGAAGCTATAGATCCCAAGTGTTCTCTTACGGATCTTTGAACGTACATCGGTTATTATCTATTTCTTGGTTCAAACTCTTAGAGTTTGCTAAGGCGGCAGCGCGCTTCTGCGAGCTAGGATAGATCCACTAGGTTTGCACCATGGGCCCATTTTGGCATTGAGTGCGGAACCTCTGTAGGTTTCCACCCTTTTAATAAAAAAATATAAAAAATGGTTCCCTCGCTAATTCATTTCAAACTGTGCGCTTGTATCATATCTTTGACCGTTTTAATCCCAAAGTCTCTATGGATGTTGCGTTGTCCATGTCAACCTTTTATCAAGATGTAGACCCAAGTATTTGACGTTTGTTTGTTGAGGGATGGGGTCATTGTTTAATTTTACCGCTGGACCTATAAGTATATTCAACGTAAATGTTATATGTGTGTTGATTTGGTTTCATTTTTTTGGCCACATTTTTTGCCATTACTCAATTTGGTTTAAGTGATCTTGCCATTCTGGGGATGGAGTTTGAGGATTTTAGGCTGAATTGTGTTTAACCTGGTATTTTCTTTGAAACAAGTAGCGCCTGCATGAAATATTTTTTGGCAAACGAGTTTTAATTTTATATTTAAGCCCCTGAAAGCTTGCCCAATATCTAGAAAAATTGCTGAAACAAAATTTTTTTTCTTCTAAGGCGAGTATAATTGTATTTACAACTCTGTGCAGGTGCTTTACAGTACCATGCTGGTCTCGAAACCCAAATTGGTGGTCTGGTATAATGTGTCTTTCAGATAATATTGGTGTTAGATTTTGTAATACCATCTTTTCAAAAAGTTTCGAAATTATCTGAAGTGTACCAATTGGTATGTACGATGCCACTTGTGTTTCGTTTTTTCCAGGCTTTGGAATCATTGTAATTAGCGAATTTCCAATTTTTTTAGGGAAATGCTCACATCTCATAATCGGATTAAAGATATAAGTTATGAGTTTTATGCATTTATTTGGTAGTTCTCATCCTTTTCCCAGTAATAAAATCGTGTCCTGGAGCTTTCGTTAGGTTTATGTTGTTTTTTATGGTATTTTTAATTTTTTTCCACTTAAATTTTACAGAAATTGGTTCGAAGAGTCCTCCGTAAACTCTGATAGTTTACTGTTAATGTTTTTTCGTTTGGTATGGATACTTTTTTGCAAGTGGTTAGAGAAAGCAGTTAACGTGTCGATTATACTGACCAGTTAATTGATTGTAGGCTCCCTTAAATAAATTGGTGGCGGCTTTTGGATATTTGCATTTTTAATTGTTATATATATACCATCGGCACCACCCACCTCCAAATTAGAAAACTAGAACTTCGTTTGCGTTTGGACTAAGTTACCTTTTACCTATCTCACTAATAGAATTAATATTACTTGTCGACGATAAACTTATTGTTTTATTTTAGTGCATTGCACTGGGTAGTGGCAAATTTGCTGTTGAAGCATTTATTTTTTGATTTGCATTACACGACGGTATTACTAAATTTGCCGTCGAAGCACTTTTTTAGTTACGCATATAGTTGTATTTTGTTTGGGGCTATGTTCAACTTTATTCATTGCGGATGCACTTGTTCAAATAAAGTCCACAATACTAATATGCACTGCATCATAATGATTCAATGCTGATGTGGACTGTGTTCGATGATCAGATAATGTTTTTTTTAGGGAAAATATGTCCCTTATTTTTTAGCACTAATTGTTATTATATGCACAGTAATTAAAAACAAAACTAATTAAAAAGAACTATCACGGCACTTTCATATTTTAATTTTATTTTAATCATATTCTCTGCCTGTTCTCAACTTTGACACAGCATTGAGACTGCGTCACTGTCATTCTACACAGTTGTACCAATTTTGTTGGCATTCGTAGGTATTCCAGGGCCACAAACTATCTAGCTGTTTACGATAATTTAATTAAATAAATATAATCATCTTAATTCATATTCCATATTATATTGAATCAATTTTATTATTAAAATTATTTGAGGTTCAAAATAATAAAAATAATTTGTTCACCTTAAACAAAAAATAACGAGTCCAGTCAAGCATGAATTTTATACGCCGAGGGTTCCGTGAGCAGTGTATTCTTTTCACTTGTAATAATAAATTTGGTTTTCAAGTTGTATTTGTTTTAAATTATAATCAAACAATCCTTTAATTTGAAAATATTTAAAAAAAATTAGTTATTAGGTTGTTTAACGAAGTCTTCCATCACGATAACTGCTGATAGAAATGTCGTCTTATTAGATCCGAAAAGTATATATTTAATCAAATTAATAATCTTATAAATAGATATCTGTATCTCGATACATTCACAATGTCTATCATTTAAACTTGTTCTGCTATAATAACAGCAAATTTCTTGTGGTACTCGGCCTACTACTATCTTTCCTAACATATGCTATCTCTTTTTAGCTATTCCCGAAATATCGGGCATATGTTTACGAAAAGACTGTTTGGTTCTTGGTCAAGTATCTCATCTACGGTTATAGATAGGATCGATAATGAATTGCCTTATATTTTTTGTAATTATAATTGATGACGGTTTTCTGATCTCAATTTTTTTTTAAATAATTTTTAACACATTTCTTCACTACCCTGTAATTTAACAAATATTGAACATTTTATTTTCTCTATAGTTTACCTTTAATTTTTCCCATTTTATAGACATTTCATATTTTTTTCAAAATTTTGAAATTAATTTTTTAAATTTGAAAACATTTTCAGAAGTTTTTATTGCGGTTGGTAGTTTATTATAAACATGGGGTCCAATGAAAGTTATTGATTTCTTACCAAATTCCGTTTTTATTTTGTTGCTCATTAGAAAATTCGTTATACGAGTAGTGTATCTATGACTTACATAAAATTGAATGTTAGATAGTGTAGATGTTACGTTCAGACACTTGTACATGTGTAAAGATACGTTAAGTTCAAATAATGCATTTATTAGAAGAATACCAACGGCAACATTCCTATATAACTCAACGGAAGGAAATAAATGTGGAAGTTTAAAAATAGCTTTAATAGCTAGTAAAATAATTTTCTATTATTAAGGTATTCTATCATGCGATTTGCTATTAATTTTTCCAATATTTTGTCAAACACGGATAAGACAGAGATTGGACGGTAGTTGTTAATAGCATTAGAGCTTCCAGATTTAAAAATTGGTGATACTTTTGCAATTTTCAGGCAATTATAGGATAAATCCCGGTTACGAACTCTACATTAAATATATCAGCCAATAGGTGGGAAAAACTACTAACATTACGCTTCACAACAATGTTAGTAATGTTATCATAACCACAGCCTTTATTATTATCTAAATTACCAATAATATTGAGAACTTCAGTGTCCTGAAATGGAGACAAAAAAATGGAATTCAAGTCAGTATTTAGTTTGCAAGAATTATTCGAGGTATTGTTCATAATCACAGTGGTCGACGATGTACCAACATTTACAAAGAATTTATTGAATCCATCAACAATACAACTTGGCTCTTTATATTCAATATCATTAAATACAACAGATTGGACGTTAGCACTGGTGTCATACTTCATAAACTGATTGATTATCTTCCAGACCTCTTTTTGGTTTAACTTATTGAATAAATTTGCGAAATAATTTTTTTTCGCATGATATTTAAACGATTTGATTTTTTTGTTAAGGAATTCCAACATGCCTTTTAACACATGATTGTTTGTATTTTGCTTGATTCGTTTAAGAATGCGATTTTTTTGTTTGATTAGATTCCGTTTGATTAGAGATCTATCTATACTCATCCATGGGCAATTGTTAGAATTTTTTATTTTCACTTTAATCTGTATGGTTTTAGAATATTTATCAATCAGTTCATTATATTTTTTAATGATCATTAGTAAAGTCAAATCAGGATCCCAAATATCAAATGTAGTATATTTAAAAAATTCATCAAAAAGCCGATTACCTTTACTAAAATTGATAATTTTCTTTTCTAAATTTCTAATTACGTATTTCGATTTAAATAAGAATTTGGAGAAAACGAAACTATGATCACTGATGCTTGATTCAATTGTTGAGTTCAAGACACGGTCAATGTTATGGAAACTGCAAATAGCGTGATCTAAAATATTCCCACTCGCAGGTCGAGTAGCAAAAGTATTGGTAACAATCATGCCATGGCTGAATAACGTAGAACTAAATGTAGAGACTTGACTTGAGTCCTTGTTAACAGGAATATTCAAATCACCAACTATAATGAAATCCGATGTGGCCATGTTGCCACAAAGCAAATTTTCTAAAAATTCATAAAAGCAGTCAGTATCAGAGTTAGGTGGTCTATAAATCCCACATACACTAGTTCTATTGAACCCCGAAAGTTGGATACAAATGTATTGAAAACGCAAAGTGCCATCATCAATATTTTTTAAGTTGTAATGAATATCGTTTCTGATGAACATCACAATTCCTCCTCCAAATCTGTCAGATCTACAGGAAAATAGATTCGAATAGTTTGAGCTAGTAAGAAATGTTTCTGTTAGAACTATCAAATGAATATCAGTTTGTTAACTAACAATAAAAATTAAAAAATTGTCAAACTTACTTAAATCATTCATTCCACGTATATTGAATTGAAGTATATTCAGAGAATTAGAATATGAATCACTATCTGTTTGGACCAACCTGAAATCATCCACATTATAAAAAAAATTGTTAAAACAATTCAGACGAATATAACGAAAATTCCGATAGATCCGGAACGAATTGTGCAGCGATCTCTGAAAGGAGAGCCGCCATATGGTAGACGCAGAGGTCGTTGCGGGACGCGATGGCTCCACGGTGTAAAAAACGAATTGGCGTCTTCAGATTGTCTTAGACAGTATGAAGACCATGCTCGGGATCGAAACCGCTGGAGCCAAATTGTTGACTCAGTAAGGGAGACTGTTTTAATTAATTAATAACGAAAATTCGACAAGTAGAATTTTTTCCTTGCTTTACCATAAAAAAAGTGTATCCATTACCTATCAATTCCACATCAAGCGAGCCTTGGTAATCCATATCTAGTAGCACTTCACGCGACTATAATGTTTGATTATTTTAGTTTTTTAGTAAAATATACCCTTTCTTTTATATACGACATACAGTTTGGTAGTATCAATATAGTTATAGTTCCGTGATACTAAGTTAAGTTCCGTGAATTTACGTATATGAGCTTATATCTTTGACTCTTCTGTACACTGTAGTGCATGGCAAGTTTATGTGACTTACGCATTTCAAACTTTTTCCACATTCAGGCTCAAAATATTTAATATGGGACGCTTTTTAATGAAAAATTCTGTATCAGAAATTCATTGGATGACTAATAAATAATATTTTTCATTATTGGATGACATGATTTTGAAACAATATCTTCTAACATTAAAATTTTTGAGCTCCCTGAACTCTGAAAATCGACCAGGGCTACGTCGAGTTCTATTAGTCTACCAAGTTACATGGTACTCTTCAAGTTTATAGTGATCACAGACAAACTGATGAATGGGAAGAGCGCAGAGATATAAAAAGGTAGATTTGCTAAGTTGATATTGGTGAAATAAATAGGGGCGAGGTGCAAAAAGGATTAATTAGAAACCACAATCAAAAAGTTAAGCGTATCCTTTGGTTTGGATTATAAAAAAAAATACCAACACCCAAATAATTATAATTTAAAATGTCGTAAAATTTCGTTTATTGAGGAAATTCCTTTAAATAGCTTCATAACATTGTGACAACATGCCATATAGTATAAAAAGTCGGTATTGTTTCAACTCGAGTATGAATCAAGTAGAAGGGGTTTATGTTATTTTAAATGATTTGATTGATTGAGATTTGAGATAGACATCGAGAGATCGGAAAAAATTATATGGTATTTTTCTCCCAACGCTATAATGAATACACCTTTTGTCCACGACAAAATCTCGATCTAAACTTTCCAAATTTTCAAATAATTTTCAAAATTTTAAAAGTAAATATTTGCTACAAATAAATAATTGTTTTTATAATAAATTGATAATTGTAGTTATTAAACTACAGTTGTCAAATGCAAAAATTTATGGTTTATTAAAACTAGTTATCTTAACTTAAACATTAAAAAAGTTACCATTGTTTGTTAATAAAACTCACTATATGTAAATATCAACTTTATATGAATTAAACTCTGATATATCAAAACAGTATATCTGAAATATTTTCTAATTAGAGCATAATAAAATTATTTTTATGTAATACATATGTGTATGTAAGGTGATTTCTTGCCATATTCTCAAATTGAAAATACTTTAATTAATTAACAATTTTTTTAAATTATTTGAATTACAGTAATTTTTGTGTTAAATGCGATTCCTCAAAAATAATGTTTATGCAGTTAACTAGTTTCTTAATAAAAAAAATTAATTTTTTTTAGCACATCTACTGTATTCTGTATTGACCACCGTAAAATATGTAAACGATACATACATATGTATGCATGTACTTACAGAGAGTAATATTTTCCTATTATATGTTTGACTGGGGAAAAAGGAAAAAAAAATCACATATATTTCCAAAGATAGAATAAAAGAAAATACCAATGCTGATGTATACACCAGTTTCAAGAGAAGTGTTTAATTTAAATAAATCACATAATTTGTAGAAATATACGGAAATGCTGTTTTTTTTACAAGACTTAATTGGATAATTTAAAATTTTGGATACAAACGATAATTATAAGTTTATAATGATTTTAACGATATCTAAGAAATATTAAAGATATTTTACACATGTTTGTTTGCTTCTAAAATATATGGTATACGAACAGTGGGTCACTAACTAAACAAGATGTGCATTTTTGATAGGAGAAAAAAGTCTCTGCATTGCGAAATTAGAATGCATCTTTCTTTTCATTTTGTATTTATTGTGAAAGCCGTATTCCAAAATTAAAAAAAATTAATATTGATTTCCAATGTACATAGTACTTTTCTTTAATACATATTTTTAATAGCATTCATTATTGCTAAAAATAGTCAAATACAAGAATTTCGCTAAGTACTATATAATTAATAAATTTGGATTTGCTAGCATATACATAGATGCTTAGTATTTATTGCCAATAAGTGTATGCCAGTGGCGGTTTTAAGCATAGACAACCTCACTAAATTGAATTTATGGAACATTTTTATTTCTTTTTTTTTTTTTTTTGGTTATTTCGTCGAGCCTCGCAGAACGAAATTTTTAACTTCCTTCATGTTTAACAACAGTTAATTCTGCCATATACTTCTTGAACAAGAGTGGGTAACATTTTAATATTGCGAATGCTAAAATCGCAATAACTTTATTTATTTTTTGATATAATTATTTGTTTTATGTGGTAGCACGACAATTCACCGAAAACACAATTCATCGAAAACGACAATTCACCGAAAACGATAATTCATCGAAAACGACAATTCGCTGAAACCGATAATTCACCGAAATCGACAATTCACCGAAACAGAAATTACATGGGAACTACTACTATACCGATTATAATGAATTCGTATAATTTAATGGAAATGGGATTGGAAAATGATTTTTGAGTAATGTTCTGGAATATGGCCATCTGGAACTAAACTAGGCCAATCCTTGACCGATTATCTTGGAACTTGACAAATTGAATGTTCATGGGATTGTAAAATGATTTTTGGATAAAGTTCAGGAATATAGCCAACCGGAACGGAACTGGGCTGCTTGTTGCTCGATTACCAAGGAACTTGACAAGTTGAATGTAGATGGGATTGGAAAGTAATTTTTGGATAAAATTCAGAAATATGGCCATTTGGATAGCTCCGTCAACCCAAGACCGATCATCATGAAACTTGGCAAGTTGGGTGGAAATGGATATATAAACTTTTTGGATAAAGTCCTGAACTAGGTCAATCTTTTAAAAATTGTCTGATTTTCATTATTTTTATTTTATTTTAAAATTTTCGAAAAATTCCCATTTTGAACGCACCCCTAATTAATACATAAACTAGACTTGAGAGCAAAACTAAGACTATGTTACTTAGTTAAATAAGACGGCGAATAAGTCTTGTGAACTATTGCGTTTAGTTTTTGTTTACATGGAATAAACCATATTAAAATTCAATTAAACTGTTAACAAATATATATCACACTCCCGCCGTTCGGAATAGCATTACGGTTCTACCATTTGATTTCCACAAAAATTTAATCCATTAAAATTTCTCTAAGCGGTAACCAGCAGTAATCTTTGTATAGAGTAAAATCGAATTAAAGCTTTTCGTTTCAGGATAATTCAATCATGAGTGGATACACAAGCAGTCATTTTTTTTATAATGGTTTTAATCGTCCAGAATAAATATTTCTAGAAAAATCCGGTTTCAGTAGAACATATAGAGTTTCATCATAATATAACATATAAATTATTATTTACATTAAGGCCGTCAAGGACAGGTCTAGTTCTGTTCAAGTTGTCCATAATCCAGATTTGTTTCCAAAATTTATTTTACAATCCCATTTACATTCAACTTGTCAAGTTTCATGATAAACGGTCAAGGATTGGCCTAGGTCCGTCCCAGTTGGCTATATTCCAGAATTTTATCCAAAAATCATTTTACAATCCCATTTCCATTAATCGGTCAAAGATTGCCCTAGTTCAGAACTTTATCCAAAAACTTTATATATCCATTTCCACTCAACTTGTCAAGTTTCATGATAATCGGTCATGGGTTGGCCTAGTTCCGTTCCAGATGGCCATATTAAATTCATTATAATCGTATAAGTCGTGTTTTTTTATTCAAAAATTTTCGAGTTCGAAATTCAAAGTTGGCTTTAATTTTTTTTACCACATTTATTTCAAAAAATTACAATATTTTGATAACACCACTAAAAATTTGGTTCCAACGTTCCACGCTATACGATTAAACCATTTTCAAGTAAGTGTCATGTTACCATCCGTCAATTAAACAAAATCCAAATAGTAAAGCCGTGTCCAGGCTTTGTAGAGTACCACTCTACACGGAAAAGTAGAGAAAATGCAATCGGCGGTTCAACTGATTGAATAGAAATTATAAACAGACATCCAAAGAATTGAAACAGAAAGTTATCGACGGTAATGTGCAGACAGAGATTTAAGAGTTGCACGAGAAAGGGCTAGGCTTCGTGAAGAAACTTCTATGTATCGAAATAAACGGAATAGCATCGCAAATTACTCAGCCAGTACACTTAATCAAAATTAAGCCACCCGTATTCCATGGAACAATAACTTTTGGAACGGCGGTCAAACACAATATGTGCAATGAAGAAAATCGTGTATAATAGTGGTTCTTAACAGTGAAGCGGCTGAGATATTACAGACTATTCTAGACATGATCGATACAATTATAACGAAGTAATGAAGGCGCTGGATCGAAAGTATAGAGGGGACGAGCGGCTAGTGCATTTGGCATATACAAATACGTTTCCCGAGTACAGGGAGAGAATTAAGATGGACGCGTTCATTGACGGGATACGGCATCCGGAGACACGAAAAGTATGAGTGATGTTATCACTTAAAGAAGCTAGTTTTGCCGAAATTATTGTGCAATAATAATCGAGTGGAAACAGAATCGACCGGTCTGTACCATGAGAGAAGGAGGCAGTAAAATAAAACTATGGGCAAGTGACCAAAAGGGTCACATTTCGAGAGACTGGCAAGGATTAAAATGGAGACCATTAAAATCGCGGCCTGCTGTGCAGCGAGGATTGAGTAAAAAGCGAATTTTATCCCAGAAGGAGGAACAGGAACCTATAACGAAGAAGTTGAACTACGCAGAGTCAGCGGTTACTCCATCCATCTAACGAGATTGGGACAAGGCGAAGACGGTTTAATAGTTAAAGGTGATATTGACAGGAAGAATTGTGTGATAACCTGGACTCAGGAGTGGTTCTAACGTTTAATTTCGTGCAGATCTAAATAGGGGCGGAATACAATCAGCCAGTGGGTTGAAAATATGAACGGCCACAGAAAAGGCCGTCTTAACGAGCAAGAAGGTTGCAATAATAAGGATCGACAGTATTCAGTTCTAACACGAAGTATTGATCGCAAATATAGTGGATTAATTTATTTTGGGCATGGACTTCATGAGGGAGAATGACATCGTGATGGATGTTGGGTGAGGAGTATTGAACTGTAATAAATTCAGGTTGCTAATTCGTTTAGATGTTATTGGAGCAACATCAGGAGATCAGTAGTGGATAAGAGGCAAAAGCGCCCATTGAACTAGGAAACAGTTGCTCCACGGTGTAGAGAACGACTTGGCTTCTTCAGGTTGTCTAAGCCCAAATGATGGCCGAGCCCACGATCGAAACCGTTGGAGCCAAATTGTTAACGCAGTAAGGGGCCAGTAATGGCCTTTAAACACTGTTTTATTATTATTATTAGTGTTTTGTAAACTAATTCAAAAAAAAATAAATTAGCGTTGTCTAAAATTTAAATTGGTATTTTTATTCACAACCCTGTGATCGAACATTGTTTGTTAAGGCTAACACGTACGTGTTACGTTTGGGATGATAATCGTTGGTTAGATAAACTACCGTAAATGTAATTTGTATACGAATTTACATGAAAATATTTGTTAACTATGTTAGGACGCGGAATTTAAAGAATCGGAAAATACAATAACATATACACATAAGTTATATTTATAATCTGAAGTTTTAATTACACTAAATATAAGGGTTTTTATTATGTACTCGTATATAGTCAAAATAGTTACGTATCAAAAAAATTCAAACCAAACCAAAAATAATTTTAAAAAAACATTTTGTCTAGACATTTCAAAGTATTTACATAAAAAATCTGTTTTGTTATTTTGGGAAAATGAAAGTAAAATGTATATACTCGTAGATGTATATAGTTACATAGATCTTAAGTAAAATATAAAATTAACTTGAAAATTTATTTTTATATCATTCCAGGTAATCCAAAAAATGTTCATATCATACACAATTCAGAGCATCCGGCATCCGTTTTTTCTCTTTTGGATAATGGTACTAAAATGATTCCACTGGTCGCAGATGGTTTATTTGATTTACTTATGATCAAAATGACACCGGTGTATCCATCCAAAAAACAAACCAAAATTGAATCAAAAGGACCACGCTTTGAACTTGGTGATTTTTTAATCAAACTCGGAAGTGTTACAATGAGTGAGAGTTTCAAAGGCGTTTTAGTTGAAGTCGAATATCGTCCGTGTGTAATCCCTTCTATGTGTTGGGAATTAATACGAGAATTTTTGCAAGGTTTTCTTGGATCGTCCGTTCCAAATCAGATTCCAATGTATTTCACTACACCGTCATCGATGAATCCAAATCATAATAAATTGAACGAAATTTACCAGCCACTTGACACAGTACAACAATACTTAGAGCATTTTATGAATTATAGAAAGCAATCGTCTGTACAAACCGCTGGTGGAATGCGTAATTAATTATGTTTAATGTATTACAACTAATTAGACGTTGTCAATAAATAAGTTTATGATATATTCATATTTAAATGTGTATTTTCTTAATGAAATAAAACAATAATGGTAACATGTTCAGCTCGCACAATCATTACAAAACTAATAATTTAATTATGCTTAATCATGCAATACAATTACAATAATATACTCGAATTGATGTTTATGAAAAGTTTGTCATGCTCTTACGAAACCAAATTATTAAAACTATTAATTTCACAGATAATGCAATACTAGTTGCATTTTAATCTTTAAACGCGTACATGTTTTTTTATTTAAAGTTGTACTAATTGAAATATGTTTATGATCTATAAATTAATCATTTTATTTAGCCGTAAGTACATAAAATATAATTGTCATAAAATTATATTAAATTTAATTACTCAAAATATTACTGATCTGTATTATAGTTTTGGCACAATTTGAGTCAACAAAACAACAGTATGACGATTCTGAGTTTACCGAAGAGGATCTTTGCATTATGAAAGCTGAAGATTATACAAAACGTGAACCAAAATGCAGAGAAAATGCTGCAATATTTGATATTGTTGACGAAAATATACTATCGAACATCAGTCAAATGGATGAAAAAATACTTCGTGCGGCCGTATCGGTAACATGTACCGAACTACAAATTGAATTAGAATGTGATATAATAGAATATAACCATACTGTTCCTTGTGCTTCTTTAAAATATTTGGCTGAGATGAGAATTTCTATGACTATTGACAAAGTTGTAACCGAATTTTTATGTGAAAATAATGGATTGCGTGTGATGAGTAAGTATTCGTAAAAAATGGTCTTAATAATTAATATTTACCTCATAACTATTTATTTTTCATTTATAGATCTAATTCCAAACGACGGTCTTGAATTGATATTCGATAATGATTTTTACAATTCATGTATGCAAAATTTTAATCAACTTGATTTTGAAATGGTAGAATTAAAAGAAAATGACTATTATATTTCTCGAGAGTATTGTCTACATTTAGAGGACATTTATAATTGCTTAGCACAATTCCTGAATCCGGCAAAAAATATCTATCTTCAAAAATATGAACTAGAATTGCACGAAAGTCTAATGTGGCATTTAAACTGCAATTTTTTTTTAAAAACTGTAAACCAATAAATTTAGTTTGAATTAAGTATTTAAGTAATCAAACAAAAATAAGTAACTAATGGATTGCTTGACATAGGTTATTATATTTATAAGAAATGATCAAGTAAATAATAACATAAGAATAGGGGGTGTTGTTGGGGATAGAATATTATAGGTAATTTTAAAGTAAAACTGATTAATAAATTTTGATAGCCAAATTTATGAATAAGCTAGGCAGTAAATTGATTGAATTTATCCAGTTCGGTCGATGAGCAATTTGTCAATTTGAAATCATCTATTGACGACAAATCGATCAGATGCGACAAAGCACAATTCTCTAATCAATTATTCAATTTACAATCCAATTGAATATTTCAATTTTATAAAAAATAAATCAACACCATGGTTCAATTACCCCATCTTGTGAGTTTAACACACAGTTTGTCATTATTCAATGAAAATAAAATCAGGGACAAGAATATAATCTTGTCTTTGATAGTACTTCAACGGATTAGACTCTATTATGAAAATGCATCAGAATTACTTTTCTGTGTTGGTATTATCACTTGAAGCATTTGATTGCATTAACAATGTACTACTAGAACAGAAGTTGAAACTTTACTTTATATTTTTCCGAAGGTTCAACCCGCTCTATCGTTTCTTATATAGCCAACCAATATCGAGTGTATTATCGTCGTAATGTTTTTTTTTTTTATTATAAATCAACGAATTACCGGTACGCAGGATGGGCGAAGTAGTTCACGCCATGCAATCTACGCGGTTGTCGACACGTAAAATATAACGTCAACGTAGACAATTAAAATAATATCCTAATCTACGATATTTTAGCGATTTGAAATCGAATGCACCACTTCGCGGTAGTATTTTGTAAAAGCGTTCATCTAGAGGTGAATTTTTCATTTGTTTCTTTTTGACAAATGACGCATGAATAGTTTCAAACTGTCATCGTGTTTTTATTCAGTATTGTTTGCCATTAGACCAAGTTACGGTTGACATAATCGGCCTGTCTAGACCACTATTTGAAATACCATCGAAAAGATTGAATACCAGTTTACAGTATTGGATGATACGCGACTAAATAGACGGTGTGGTTTATGCGCCTGTGACATCATTCGTTCATATTTCTTCAAAAAAGAAGGCGGCCGGGACATACCTGTGAATAGTGCTCGTTATTGCCTGCCTTCCGAGCGGTTCGAGCATATACAAATGGATATAGTGGGACCATTGCCACCATCCGAAGGTTTTGTGTTCGTGCTCACCATTGTCGATCGCTTTACTCGTTGGCCTGAGGCATATCCTATTCAAGATAGCACCGCTGCTAAGACGTTTGTCGAGCAATACGTGTCAAGATTTGGGATACCTGTTGAAATCACGACAAACCAAGGCAGTCCATTCGAGTCTAAACTGTTTTCTGAACTTACGCGTTTACTAAGCGCTCATATAATTCGTACCACTGCCTATCATCCGCAAGCAAATGGTATGGTCGAAAGGTTCCACCGACAACTTAAAGCGTCGCTCAAAGCTCGAGAAAATACCATTAAATAGAGCACTGAGCTTCCTACCATCTTGCTGGGAGCACAAGCAACAATAAAGAATGAAATAAAATGCTCCCCAGCTGGACTAGTTTATGGTCAAGCCCTCAGATTACCAGGAGAATTTTTCGAGACAAGT
Source organism: Tipula unca (assembly GCA_951394425.1). NCBI lineage: Eukaryota > Metazoa > Arthropoda > Insecta > Diptera > Tipulidae > Tipula > Tipula unca. The sequence continues at coordinate 95,519,812 of OX596382.1, forward strand.
TCCAAGGATAGTTCTGATCCACTAGACTATGTCGAAAGGCTTCGCGCAGCCATGCGCAACATAATTCCTATTAACACTCGCAAGTCAACTAATCCACCTATTTTCATTCCCAAGTCCTTAAACAATTGCGAGTACGTATTGACGTGAATTCGTATTGACATAGTACGAACGGGCCTAACACCTCCCTACGAAGGACCTTACAAAGTTATTCGTCGTTTTCGTAAACATTACATTCTTGATGTAAAAGGCAAGCATGTAAATGTTTCTATTGACAGACTAAAGCCGACATACGGTATCCTAGCTGAGTGTAACTTAGTATCTAACCAAACAACTCCTAGAAAGTCTGTCCGATTCCAAATTATTCCTTAATAAAAAAAAGCCTCTAGCTTTATAATTTAGGGGGATTTTACTTGCAGGGGGGTGATGTTGCGGTCGCAACATTAAATAAAATACTTTATTGCGCAAAATATACTAGGCGCAAAATTATTTTATACAATTTTGTTGTATATAATATACAGCAACAACAAAACGATGCATTATGTATTTTGGACGATAAGATGAGTAATGCAATTGGAAGACAAACACGATTAATTTTTCAACAACCGGAGTACCATCAGCAAACAGTATAAAATTAAAACTTATGATTTTATAAACTAAAATAACAATAATTATATTAATATTTATAAAATTCAATCGTTAATAAAATATAATAAAATTCTAAATTTGTTATTCAAAAAAAAAACATTATACGTGTTAAAAATAAAAATGTGTTTTTATTTATTAACGTAGTATTTTAAATATAATTGAGAGACTTTACATAAGTGCCGATATTAGTCCCGTATAATAAAAGTGAACCCAATCGCGTACACGCCATGATAACGGAAATTGAAGCCCGACCTCGACGACATTTGGTTCCTAAAATTTGGTCGGCGCTATTTGCCATATAGCACGCGAAGCAATGTACTTATTGAAAAATCATGTTGGCGACCAAGTAATTTCACGGTTGAATTTGCTATTTAGATCGTGTGATACCTCTAGACTCTTTTCTTTGGGGCTACGCAAAGTCCAAAATCAATCGCCAAACACAACTCGATCTTCTCAAACACGTCATCAAAAGTTGGACTTTAAGAAAGAACCATCGCCGTTGCGGTCATCGTTTCAAAGAAGTAATCTATAAAAAATAAACGGCAAGAAATGTTCTTTCGATTGATAATAAAGTTTCCATACGAATTACCCTAATTTTCGGTGTACAACCCGCATCCTATGTATAACCCGCACCTTTAAAAATATCAACTTTTTGCATAAATAAAAATAAAATCATGTATAACCCGCAATTTTCAACCGCTACGTTAGAGCAAGTTTTGACTTTTTCCTTTCGTTAATAAATATAGTGTTGTCTCTACTTTTCGAATCGGTAACTGAGAAAACGCACTATCTGTCGGGAAAAACTATGTAATTCCTAGAAAAAGAGTCTAAAACCACGGCTACAACGGTAAATGTGTATTTATTATGGGAATTTTTGAAACTTTTTTAATTGAATCCGACGACGACTTTTTGGGTTTCAAGTCTGATGAAGATTTTCTTGGATTTTAAATGTAGGAAAATGTTAAAAATAATAAATTGAAAATTAATGCAAATAAAATTTTTTCTTATGTATAACCCGCACCCCTAAATTTACACTATTTTTTCATATAACCCGCGGGTTATACGCCGAAAATTGGGGTAATTGAATTTTTTGAGTTTTTTTAATTTTTCTACAAATTACCTCTATAGATTTCATTATTACGGATAAAATCACGCACATGTTATTTGATCCTCCCTATTTCTGGCATAACTGACTTTTGCACTTCAGCACTCTTCCACTATACCCCATAATTTTTCGATACATCGAAAACCTGTGAACTCTTTGACATAACATGGATTTGATTAATCTCTTGCAAATTTATTTCTTCTGTTGGAATTAGAGTTGTGTGAACGAGCTATATTGCCAAAATTTTACTGCTGAATCGTGCTGAAGAATTAGCGGCAAAATAAGTCGTATGTGACAAAAACCTGGCTCCACAACTGCAAATTGATGGCCAAATCCTACATTTTTTTTCAAATGTATCTAACTTGAAGTGTTTCAAAACCAATTTCATGTACGTTTCGTCATCCATCAAAACACATCCAGTAAATTTTGTGAAAATTTTGTCATCAGCCTGGCACATAGTTTATCGAACAAGTGTGGCTATTTCAACGATTTGGCTTTTTAATAACTCGGTAGGACTCATAGCCTTCATGAGCTCGAATTCGTTTTGCCATGGAGTGGGGTGTGTTAAATTGTATGGCACGGTCATAGTTAAATTTCCCCGTTTTATTTTTAATGAAGGTTATAACTTTTTTGTAAAGATTTCTATCAGTTGTGCCATGTAAAGATTTCTATCGTTGTTCAGCACTAATTTTTAATACACCGATGGTCGAGTAAGCAGAGTCAATGCTCTTGAAATCGTGGACTCGAGTTCAAAACTCGTCAGCGCAAAATTTTTTAATTTAATCAGCTCGTAATTTTTTAATTTAATTTCTCCTCTAAAATTGGTTCAACACAGCTTCTGTTAAAACCTACATTCAATTTCTGCAAGTATAAGAGCCATCTCTTGTATATGTCCGTAATGAAAATATATGGTGATGGTTAAATACGCATAGTCCATTCCTGTTGCTAAAATTTTCAATTTTCTCTATTGAATTGGCAAACGTAAAAGATTTGTATAGCACCAAATACGCCGGTGGTCCAGTAAGCAGAGTCGTCGCATTTAGAATTGTGAACTTGAACGGCAACAAATTAAGCGGGCATCCATACATTTCTCATTAAATTTAAAAAAATTGATTTTTTATTTAAAAATCACCAATTTGCAATTAAATTAAAAATATATATTGAGGCTTGAACTAGTCATTATAAAAATCCAATCACACAGCCTATTTTACCACCGAGCCACCGCTATACATATAAATAGTGATATTCCTTTCATATAGCTGCCATTTGAATAAAGAAATTGAAATTTTTAGCAACGGCAATGGACTCTGCTTATTTGACCACCGCCGTACAATTTCATTAACGCTCTATACCCACCCATTACCCATTTTTTATACTTGCCATGAAGTTGCCACTTTTACATGGAGAATATTGAAGTTTTGAACAGAACCTGAGTTGGATTTGAGTAATTTTATTTCACCATCACCAATTTGACAGGAGAAATTAAATCAAAAAATGTTTGGCTCGATCAAGAATAGAACTTAGATCCATAAATTCAAAGTGACTGACTTTGCTCACTGGACCACCGCCGCATATATATTTCATACTATACAAATCTTTTATATCTGTCATTTGAATAGAAAATATTGAAAATATAAGCAAAGGCAATGGACTCTGCGTTTATTTCACCATCGCTATATACCCATCTTGTATACATGCCACTACTTGAAAAATAGGAAAATGTTTAATTCTGTTAAACTGTGTGTGTTGAACCAATTTGAATACACAAGAAATTAAATTAAAATAATACCGTCGCTAATGGGACTCGAACCTATGTCCACGAATCCAAACTCAATCACTCTACTACCTCGCCCACTTTCGAAGAAGTTATTAGCTTTTCCTTCTTATGTTCTTAAAAATTATAAAACTTCCGTTCCAGTCAATGACGCTTGATGCGATTTTCTAGGCGGGCCACAATATTAACCACCGATCATACAAATTTTAAGTTTAAGTCAGTACATGAATAACGGCCAAATAAAAAATTTCCCTATGCAAACTGAAAGTATGTATAACAAATAGGTATAGCTGAGTTGTATGTATAACAAGTATGTATAACAAATAGGTATAGTCTCGATTAAAACCAAAACCAAATTTAATTTAATTTATTACAAATTAATTCAATTCAAATTCTGCTAAATTTTCATTTTTCTCTATTCAAATGGTGAGTATAAAAGATGGATTTATCAGTAATGAAATTGTACGGCAGTGGCCAAGTAAGCAAAGTAATGGGCGTTTGATTAGTGGACGTGAGTTCAAGCAGCATTCGGGCAAACGTGTTTTTAATTTAATTTCATTTTACAAATTAGTTCAACTCAGCTTCTATTAAAATTTTCAAATTTTTCCAATGAATTGCCAAGTATAAAAGAGGGATGTAGCAGCAATGAAAATATTAGAATATTAGAGTTCAGAAATACTTTTGTTTATAAAAAAATTCGATCAGGTCAGGTATTTTTCCTGGGTCAGTTGGCCAGTTGTTGGTTTTCCAGTTGAAATGGATTCACATCCATTTTGTTTAATGGCAATCAGTAATTCTTTTCCTTTAGTTATAGTTAATCTAGAACCCCAGTGAGTATTCTTCGCATTGAAAAAGCCACCTATTATGAACCGTTTTCCTAGACGCTTGACGAACTCTGAGTATTGTTTGTTTTTAATGGAATCTCTTGGTGGACAGTACAATCCTGCCACAATAATAGAAAAGTTGTTGGTTTTTATATACATGAACAAGTGTTAATGGCTATTTTTAATAACTCGGTAGCACTTATAGCCTTCCTGAACTCGAATACGATTTACTGTGTTAAATTTTATAGCACAGTCATAGTTACAGTTCCCCGAATTATTTTTAATGAAAATTATAACCTTTTGGTCTGATTTTTTGTGAGCCGTTTTCTCCGATTTTTCTGCGAGCTGTTCTATGCCGTTCCACCGTTATAAAGAGGGCCCCACTCTATATAACGCTGTATATCGTTGTTTTGGGTCGATTTAATATTTTTGTAATGGATAAACATGACGCTGAAGTAGATTCATGGTATTTGAGCACGATTAGTTTTAAATTTCTTTTTGAAAAGAGATTTAAATGCATTGACGGACATTCTATAAAACTATCACCAATAACAAATTGTTCCTAAATAAATCTGATAAACCTTTAGTTTAAAACTAATTGACAAAACCACTCTAGGAATTTACCCCTAGTCTACATTATCGACGTTGTCCACGTTGTTGACGTTATCTACGGGTTGTCGACACGTCAATGTAGAAAATAATAGATGACGCGGGAACGCCTATCCCTGATCATAATAGGGATCATTGAATTCAGTCCACGAAACTAAAGTAAATGATTTTGATTACTTGAGCAACGCTGTATAATTTCTTTATTGATATACCCATCTTACTCTAAAAGCTGAAACTTTTATGTTAACGATTTTCACGTACAGACCAACAAGTTGGAATAATCTGTTACAGTTACACTATTTACACAAAGTAAAGACACAAACCTTAAATTTCGAATTCTCATTATTTTATTATGGAACACTGGTTTTATGAATTTTGTATTTCGGTTTTCTTAAAAAAAAAAATTTTTTTTGAATTTAGCGTCGCATTTCTATACTCACCCTTTGTTTGGTCAAACAAAGCAGTGAATGTTAAATATTTAATAATAATTTAAAATTTACAAATTCCAGTTCGAAAATCAAGCGAAGGCTAAACAATTCCATATGATATCGACAACATAAGACAAACCCAAATCACTTTAAATTTTGATTCCAACATAACACATCTCAAAACGATTTTATTAAAAAAATTAAAATTTGATGAAGAATTGACAAGCAAAACACAAACACGTTTTTCTGTGCGTTTTAACACGAAACGCACAGATAGTCATTTCTTGATAATACAGATTGTTTCCGAGATATGTGTGATTTCCGGTTTTCCAGCTGATTTACTTTATTCTTCGGACGAAAAAATACTTGATCATTTGGTTGTAACAGTTTTTATTGTCAAATTAAATAATTTTGAGGTAAAATTGGCTACATTATAAGAAAAATTAAAAGACTTAGTACTTACCATGTCTCATGAAATATGTATCTTGTCAGCCTAACACACGATTATTAACTCTGTAACAGATGGAGGTTAATTTGTATAGTTATTCAAATTTTACAACGCATAGCTTTATTATGCTGCAAACATTAACAAACTAGTACGTCTGAAAGGTGCTAGAAAAAAAAACGTGGTTATGTATGCATCACATTCTCTTTCCAGTACACACAGGTTTCGTGTTTCCAGCGCACCGTGAAATTCCTAACAAATGTGTAGTATAAATCATTAAATAATTCATTTCGACAAATAAATTAATCAACTTACATGATGGTGACGTAAGAATTTAGGACAATGCACACGATTGGCAAACTCAAAATAAACGATACAATTTTAAATGAGGCCAGTTTTACATGCAGATTAAATTAAACTTTATAGATGGCGTTCCGTACGTTTAAGCGAACTTTTAGTTGGTAAATAATAAATTTCATTTATTATGCTCAATCAAATCTTATTTTATTAATTTTTTTTAAATTGTACGAGTATTTGATATACAAGTTTAATATTTTATGTTGTTTTTTTTAAATAAACTTCGATCAAGTCAAATCTTTTTAATAAACGTGAATTGTGTTTGAATACATTAGCATTTCGAGGATGAAGTACAACAGTTAAATTTAGTTCTAACAAAAATATCTTATATTACTGCATATCACAAATGCAACGGCGCGGTAGTGAACCCCCTACCTTAAACGGCGTTTACTGTAAAGTAAGGCGTAATCTTGACTGTAAGCTCAGTTGGAAGCCTAACATTTTGGAAAGAGAAAACAAGACTACTATATATAGCTATGTACTCATGCGGGAACGCCATTGGAGGAAAGGATGAAGCTGAGTGAGTGTAGGGTGGCCAGCTCGAGATCGATGCCAAGAATGGGCTTATTAGCGGGGCGCTGACGACATCGACACGCGCCTTAAAGGTCATGATATTTTTGGTAAGCAGCTGGCGGCCAATACGATTACAAATCTATCAGCCGTATCTCAGTGAAAATGTCTTCAGACATCTCACTCGGTGATAATTAGATCGCTAAAGAAGGAACTGACGAATCTCAATTACATTACACCAACGCTATGCTTTGTGAAAGGTTTCCGGACCATTTATCTGAAAATATTGGTGCCGTACAGCCACTCTCACCTACAGCATATTAGGTGGTCTGCACATAGTTTTACATATCTTTGCTCTTGAGTGATCACTGGACCCATACTCACCTTAGTTCTTACATTTCATACCAGTTTTTCCTTATTAATGGAAGATCGTAAACAATTTTAAACAATACACTATTAACTAGAAAATGTATGGAAATTTATTTCGAACCAAAACCAATTTATATTACGTATATAAATATGTTATTGAGTAGTTTTTAGTAATCAAACTTTTTTTCGATTATCACCAACACCGCAATTTAAAATTGTATAACCAAATTTACAATTTTTCAAAAGTAATTCCAGGACCACCAATAGTTGTTGCTTGCCAATTAAATCCGTTCAGTGTTAAATCAGCACAAAGTTTGCCGTAATCATTTTGATTGCAATTTGGTGGTAACAGAACTGTGGCATACCTAAAATCACAAATTTTTATTTATTTAAAATTTTTACTATGTGACATCTATAACTTACCCTCCTCCACCAGCACCCGTTAATTTTGCACTAAATTCATATTTATCACATAAATAAAATATACGTTCTAGACTTTTGTGTGACACATTAATAGATCTAAGTAAATTATTGTTAATTGTAATTAATTCTTTTAATTTCTCGTAATTGACAATATCCAAATCACCAGAAATATTTTCCAAAGTTTCAACTGCATTTTCGACTAAAGCCCCAATTGAATTTATTATTCTTTCAATCAATTTAGGATATTTTCCTTTTAATTCTGCGACATTTTGTACCAATTTTGCAGTACTACGAGAAACTCCTGTGTCCACCAATAATATTTTTAATGGAACTTTTAGATTAATGGTAATGGGAAGAGAACCTTTGTAAAATTTTACAATATTACCAAACGTGCATATGGTATTGTCTAGTCCCGAGGGATTACCATGCATAATTTTCTCTGAATAAAAAGCCCATCTTGATAACTTGTCCTTTATATCATTTGTTATTTCATATTGTGAGTTTTCAAATTCAGAAAATCTATAATTTAAAATAATTGGTTACATGAATATGATTGCCTTAGTGTATATATATTTTTATGTACCTAGAGTAAAGATAAAAAGCTCCAGCCAAACAAACTCCATAGCTTGCCGAGCTTCCTATTCCAGCGCCAATACTCATATCTGTTTCAATCGTTATATTAATCCCAGTTTCTAATCGGTTCACATGTGCATCGACTAATATTGCGCTAAGCAAATAGAAAAATGCAATTAGACTTAAAAGTTTCTTGTCGGTCACTTCAGCTTGATTGTCTTTTAAAAATTGTTGTAATTCATTTAAATAATCGTCATGATTTAATGAATTTGGTAAATCAGTATTTTCATATTTACACAAATTCTTCAAATGGAAACTATTAAATTGATTAATATTTAATTGATACTGAAATCCCATTTTATCAAAAGAAATATGTATTATAGATTCTTTGGTTTCCTAAAAATAGAAAAAAATCAATCATGCCATTATAATAAGAGCCCATATAACTAATTTTGTGTTAATAGTACCCGTAACGTTAAATAATTTCGAAGTCCAATTACTCCAGCGATTGCAGGTGTTCCATAAACTACTGAATGTTCGCCATGCAGAATAACTTTTCCAGGTGATGATATTTGAAAAGCAATTAAAGGTCTACTCATTTTAAATTTACAATTTATTTTTGTTTTTATTAAATATTATAAATAATAATTTCGAATGATACAAATTAATTTGAATAATTTATTCAGATTTCTTTTTCTCCCACTGCTCGGGTGTAAATGTCTTTTGTGAGAATGCGTGTATAGTTTTAAGCTCTTCAGAAAGTACTCCGTTCACAAGACGATGCCTTTGAATTAAGGATTTGCCTTCAAATTGTGGCGACACTACAATGGCGTTAAATTTTCCACCGCAACCGTCAGATTCGTCAACGACTTCCTAGGAATTAATGATATTAAAAAAATATTTGTGATTATTAGGTTTATAGTTTGTTAGATTGATAGGACAGGATATAAGTATAAGTAAGCATAATAAATCAAGAAATTTAATTGTCAACATAAATATTAATATTTTAAATATGTATACATCAACGTGCTGAAGTGTTACAGTACAGCACAAGTAGACAGTGAATTGGTAACCTTTAAAGCTGTAAATGGTGTCCCCTAGGGAGCATACTGTCATAAGGCTGGTCACCATTCTGATAAACCGTGAGTCTGATGTCCACAGTTAGGGAGGTGATATGACTGTAAATTATAGGAAGATTTGATTAAACCATTTCTGTACTAATGCAGGTTGCACTCAACTTGATAACGTTGATGGTAATGGTGTGTCAGGAAAGGTCTCGGTACTGCGAGATCATTGAAGGCACTCGTAAGAATACCTCCTTCAATAAAGAAAGATCTAAATAGCTTCTCGTACCCAATAAATATTAGTTGTAGCTTACAACTGGGTTCAGAGAGGTAATGAATGTGGGGCTAGTACGAAAAATAGATGTGGCTTCTGTGTTTTGGAGAGGACTCAGTGGAGTATCCCCTGTTCTACTCTTAATCCATATAAATAATAATAATAAAATGTAATTAAGTATTTTAACCTATAGATCTGAATTATATCAGTCTCAACAATTTTTGAACAAATCCTCATTTGAAAGGAACGACGTATTACACATATTAAATCGAAAACAAACAAAAATGAGAGACAACGATTTAAAGTTAGGAAAATATAAGTTTACCAGCCAGCGAGTTACAGATTGATGACCAATATACAACATACATTTATGAATACCTCACTGAAAGATAATTCAAGTCTCTATTTCGTAAAGCTCCTCTTTTAATAACTACAATAATTTAAATATTTAAAGCATATTTATGTATATTTCATTATAAATAGTTACGTTACATTATCAATTGTAAATAATTAAAATACAATAAAAATCCGATAAAATGTATACAGCTATATGTTGATATAAGCAGAGGATATAAATGTGGCAGGTGGCTAGGTGGCGGGATAAATAAGAAAGCTAACACAAGTAAAATAGTACCTAGCACTGATAAATTAAAAAGAATAATAATAAATTCTTTGAGCGATTTAGGAAATTGAAAATTTGTTAGAAATATATCAAACATTAAATTTGATTTTCGATCGCTAAAATAGGTAGCCTGTCCAAGTTGCTTTACTAAAAGGAAGTAAATCATCGACAGACAAATAGCGGGAAGAGTAAGATTATCTTTATGTAATAATGGAAACATACTAAATGCTGATATATTTAGAAACCAAAAGGTTACAAATGGCTCAAAAGGAAAGAAAATTATCATGGGAAGTGCCACCAGCAAAATAGACTTTTCATGCACCTGGAATGAAAATAGAAAAAACGACAGAGAACAATTTATTAAAGATAGAAGAAACTGTTGTTTGTTTGGCTTAAATAAAAGTTTTACACAGCTAAAAAGCACTGTTGAGATCGTTGTCAATCCACAAATTTTTGCCATCTGCTCCACTGAATAATTATCCCTATACAAAAGAAAGAATAATTACGAATGTAAAATAATTTAATTATTACTTTGCCATTGGTTTACTCACTTCAACTTTATAAAAATATTTATTATGCACCATATATTTGAAACTTTGTCTTCGAATACACCTCGTGCAATTGGAAATATTCTATGAATGACTTGTTTTAAGCCATTGAAATCTGTTATCCATGGAATCCAAATTACGACAAACGTAAGTATAACCACAATTCCAATTTTAGTGACACGAAATAGTTTCGATACGAGAGTATTGGATTGTCCAGACTTATTTGTAAAACTATTTCCTAAGAGATAGAAGAAAAATGGCAAAGCATGATACAATTCCATTTGTTTGTAATTCAATGCCATAACAAAGAAGAACGATCCGGTTATATTTCGGTTATACATTATAAATGCAATAGCCGCTGCAGCCAATCCAAGTGAAACATTGTTGTATTGGAAGTGCCCATTATCGATGAGAATTTGGCCTGTATACAGTGTCATTATGACAATATGAAGAATTAAATACAATAAATTGCCATTTGACTTTATGTATCGGGATCTTAAGGCATCAATTTTCGTTGCACAATACAAAAGTGCTGGAATGTATAAAAACATATCCATAAATAAAACAGTTTTCCTCATGAAATATTTATGATCTTCATTCGTGATTCCTTTCGATATTCCCAAATCTACGTATGACGTATTTTCTGAAGCTGCCAATTTTCCAACGATCCAACTATGATAAGCGGTCAATGGTGGATAATCCAGTCCCCAGTACAACAAATCATTTTTATTGGTATTTTCGTACCATTCCTTAATCGGTAAATTGACCGTGACCTCCTGCCAGTGTCGCTGAGCTTCGAAATCACCATACATGGGCGGTTTATTATATCCAGAATATGCATGCATTGAAATACCACATCGTATTGCTAAACTTAATGCCAGGATTGACAAAATAACGTATATTTTATCGAAATTTTTCATTACTATTTTAACAACACATCACTTTCTGACAGTCGGTTTTTACAACGTAACACAACGCAATGAAAATGAAGTTAAAATTTAAAATGATGCGATCTAACCAAAAATATGTGGAACATTTTTTCTATATAATTCACCAAAACTTACCACGTGTACTGCTTCTAATTTTTCTAATAGTTTAGTTTTTATATAATCCTCTGTGTAAGTTGTCATTTTTACGAATAGGAATAAATGAATTTAATTGAATAGACAAATAATGGAAATTTAGGTTCAATAGAAATAATAAATAAAATACAAAACAAAACACTCACAAAAAATAATCCACACAAAAAATTCTCCAAACTCTCCAAATTTTTGACATCTAATCATATAGTGTGAAGTTTGTTATAATATCCCCGCCAAACATTGCGGTTCATTTGCGATGCGCAATTATAACCGGTTGGACGAACGTTAAGAATTAATGTTGTTGGCAAACAATTCGTTACTTTTACATAAATTATAGAATTATTATTTATCGATACGAGCTTAAATGTCAATTCAACAATGAGTATACAAGGTATTTAATGCTTATCCTTTAAAAAAACTTTGAAATCATTCTTTCTATATATCACACGTGTACAAGTAATAATAATAAACAGTTTTAAAGGCCATTACTGGCCCCTTACTGAGTCAACAATTTGGCCCCAACGTTTTCGATCTTGAGCATGGTCTTCTACTGTCTCAGACAATCTGAAGAGGCCAAGTCGTTCTCTATATCATGAAGCCATCGTCGCCTGCAACGACCTCTGCGCCTACCATATGGTAGCTCTACCTTCAGAGATCGCTGCACAATTCGTTCCGGCTGACCGAGCCAGCATACTAGCTGAGATCTTACTTCATGTACAATATCGGGATCTTCGTCAGATCTCTGATCTGTACAGAGCTCGGTATGTACCATCTATTTCGCGTTTTGGGCCGTAATTTCACGCATGATTTTTCTATCAAATGTAAGGAGCCATCTCTCGTACTCATCCGTCAGCGCCCAACTTTCACATCCAACCATAACAACGGGCCTGCTCAACGCTTTGTAAAGCTTCAGCTTCACGTCACTTGTTAAGTGTTTAGATTTTAGCAGTGGCCTTAGAGGATACAAAGAACGACTGCCAGCTGCCAGCCGCACTTTAATATCCTCACCCACACTGTTATCGTGAGTAATAAGAGAACCCAAATATTTGATCCTCCTCACACCCTCAAACGTGTGATGGCCACTACTAAAATCTGGTGTGCCATTGTCTCTAAAACCCGAGATCAGGTTTTTCTTTTGGGACTCATCGATCTGAAGTCCAACTGAAGCCGAAAACTCTACAAGCGAACACCCGAGTTAACTGCAAAAATTGTCGATATCCTGTTCTCAACTTTAACACAGCATTGAGACTCCGTCACTGATATCCTACACAGTCGTACCAATTTTGTTGGCATTCCTAGGTATTCCAGGGCAGACTACAAACTCTCTCTCTCGATCGAGTCATAGGCCTGCCGGAAATCCAGGAAAACCTGATGTACGGAGATGGATGTCTCATAATATTTAGATAGAATCACTCACAAATACATTCATTTTTTGTTGATGCGTTGTTGATTTAGCTTGACGGAATGAATGAATTACATCATCTTCGACGCATCCCACGCTTCACAGATTTGCAGTATGAACATCGTAATACCGAAGTGATTTTCTAATATTGTTGGTTTCGAACAGGATCATTCAGTTTTAATATCTTCCTTTAATACCATCTATGTTTACTTATGGCAAATCTTTTCAAGATTTTCATCTAGTCACCTTTGATACATCCATCACTTGACAGATTTGCAGTACGATTTTCGTTGTGAGACTTTTAATTTCATATCATTGGTTTTGCACAGGATGGTCCGGGTTTTCCCCTTGTATTTTTAAGAGATCCTTGGAAGATACTGCAATACAATTTTTAAAGACAAAATAATTATTAGATAAATTATTTCTACCTAATTAAAATAACAAAACTATTATTATTACAAATTAATAATCTTAACAAAAAACGTGACTTTGAGAAAACCTCAGGATGGTTCCGGTTATTTTAAAAATAAGGCTTTCATAAATTATTTTATTTGTTCATATTTTTATTTAATTCTGTACTTAATTTATAGAACATACTTAAATAATTAATCAATTTAAAACAAAATTATGATTCGCTTTTTTTGTTTAAAGGGTATCACAAAAAAATTTACGAAAAAACATTGTTTTTACATTAAGTTATCATTAGTTTTAATAACCGGCAGATGTCACTGAACGCCATTAAAGTGAAATTTTGAAATCCCCCTTCATTTAAGCCGAAATGAGCATAATTATTCATTTTTATTCTCATTTTTTCGTTATCGTTCATTTGTGAGAAAGAAGATGAGAGGATAAAATTATATTATTTTTTTATTTCTATGTTATCAGAAGGCGTTATCAAAAAAAAAAAAATAAATAACTCACTACTACATGTATAAATCTAAAATACTAAAATAAAAACCAGGTGGCCATGATTAAATTTTTTTTTTTAAATCAAATAATCACAGTCTGAGTCGGTGAGTAATACATCAAACAATTCTATCGGCTGACGACAAAAACGAAATATTAAAAAATAAAGAAATAAAAATCAAATATTCTTAACAATATTCAAATTTGTAAAATAATATTGTATTTTGGTGGAAATTTTAGTGAAATAAAATTATGTTACATATAAATTTTTTTAATAATTGTGATTCATTTTTAATAATTATAAAAATAAATAAAAATTTTCTTTTTGTACGAGTGTGACGCAAAAAAAAATCGTTTATTTTTGTTTTTACTTTTTTTTCTTCTCAACGTGTGTAGTGTGCTATGATGGAAAAACGAAAAATGTGATGTGATTTAATTTTTATTTTTTTTTGGAAATTAATATTTTAATTTATTTGTTTTTTATGTTTTATTATCATTATATTAAGTCAATTTATTTGTGCATATAAAATATGTTTTGTGAAAATTAATAATATTATCGTGAATAATCCTTATTCGAGTGTGTTTTATTTTGTTTTGTTGAGTGATGATAACAAAGAAATGAGAGAGCAATATAATAAAACAAAAGCGGCAGATGTCAAATTATTTTAATTTATGTTTGTTAAATTGTGAATTTTGTGATAAAAAAACATAGCTCTCTCACAACTCTTTATTGAAAAAAAAAATATAAATAAAAAATAATTGAATTAAAAAAAAAATTTAAAAAAAACAACAAAAATCGCAAAAGGACTTTTTGTAACGTAACACACATCATTAAATGAAAATAAATTTTTTTGCAACAATGTGTAACGTACCGCCAAAATTTTATCAAATTTGTCGTTTATGCTTGTCAATGGTCAGTACCAGTGAAATAAAAAATTTATCAATATTTTTGAATGAAAATATAAATAATAATAACGATGACGAAAAAGAAAAAAATTTAATAAATTATCATAAAAATATAATAAAATGTGAATTAAAAAATGATAATGATGATAGGAATAGTGATGAATACGGTGGTGATGGTGATCATAATATTGATATTAAATCAAAAGTGAAAAATATAAATTTAATAAAAAAATGTGATGATGATAATAATAGTTCTGTTGATAATATTGATAATGATGACGAATTTAATATTAATATGGATAATCCAGATGATGATAATGAAGATGATGCATTCATTAATATACCCAGACGGATTTATACTTGTTTAGCTATAAAGGTAAGTGATAAATCTATGATTAATCATAAATAATACATGTATTGGATTAGATTACGCAAACTGTTGCCAATCGTATATTTTCGTAAAATTAATTATCGCAAAAAAAAAAAAAAAAATCATTCGCAATCGCAATCAATCATGACACTTTGATTGCTCTAAAAACTGTAAGTTCTCACCAAATTAAAATCTTATTATAAATTAGAAAGTCATTTGGAATTGAATAACTGAGAGTATATACTCGTATAGTCAGAAATATAATATAAATTTACTTTTTAAAACCAATCCCGACTGAGAATGTCAGTGTTTTAAAATTAATCAATTTTAAACAAAGAAAATTTGTTAATTTTTCTACTTCATTTTACCATTTCCATATTCATCTAAAATTAACCGAAAATAAAAATAAACACAAAATATAATACATGTGAAGTTGGTCGTCTTACTTTATTTTTTGCTTCTATTAACCCTTGAAAAGACGCGAGTCAAATTACACGAAATTAATTATTTGCAATGTGCGTGCATGCAAACTGTTTAAATCGTAAATTTGTTATTTTCAAACTGATTTGAGAATATGAGACCGAAAGCTTATTTGGCAAATTCTTATCAATATATATGGATTATATACAAAATTTACGCATTTAATTGGCTGGATCAAGTATTTCTTATCTTATCTTTAACAGAAAATAAATAAATAAAATTCGCGCCCAATTGCATGATAACAAATAATAATAAATCGTATTAATACGACCAATGAAAGTTGTTTTCTTGCTTATTTGCAAAACACGCTGATAAAAGAATTTCAATATACTTATGTATGTACATACATATAAGTTTTATTTTTCAATTACCTTACACAGCAAAAATATTTAAATTTATAGTTCATCGGAACTTATGTAATAATCAGCAAATTCATTTGATTTGCTAATGTATAGTTTCACAATTATTGATTGTTCTACTGCGCTCTATAGACTGTATTATATATGTATATATGATGTGTAGTAAATTGAGATTTAAAAAAGTTTATTTAGTTTTGAAAGATACTGAAAATTCAATTGTCGTATTAATATATATATGTATACTTACTTATACGTATTAAACCAGAATTCCACAAACAGCAAAACTAAAAAAAAAAACAATCGCATTAATCGAGATAATTAGTTTTCTGGTAATTTTATTTTGTGGAACTATTTCTTAACTATGATCATTCATGTGGAACCCTTTTAATGAAAAAAAATGTATGTACATGTTGGTGTTTTTTGTTTTTAAAGTATGTACCTATGTTAATACTTAACGTGTTTTCGCAAATAGTTTTGTTTGATGTTGATCAGAATAGCTGAGTTATAGAATATACATTCTTTATGTATAGTTAAATAATTTTGATTACAATCTCATAAAAAACGGATGTTACAGTGTATACATTTTAAATTTTGTATTACCTAATCAGTTATTTCGTCAAATTATTCATCCAAATTACCTATAATTATCATTAGATAACCTAGTAAATGTATATTCAAGAAATTTATATTATATTTCCAAAAATAATTTATGCTAAAGAGTATGAATGAATGAATAATATAATTCGTTTTAATTTAACACTTTCTATACGACTAAAAACACAACATATTCGTGAAATATGTGTAGAGTATTATATTTTTGTTACGACTGAGTGGGTTAGTTAGCATTAAGAAGATGACTCAGTCACACAAAAGAAAATGAAATAAAAATAAAATCGCAAAAATATCGTAATACACACTCCATACAACAAACTAAAATGTATTATTAAACGTGTTGTTTGTAGAGTTAAAATAAAATAAATTTTCAAATTTTCATTTCTTGTTATCAAATTTCGCGTTTGCTCTATTGTATTTGTAGTGTGTTGTTTTTATTTTTTGCAGTTCCAATGGCAATAACCTTTATTTATTGTTAACCCTGATTGAATTTATCGATTAAATCCACTACTAACCATTGGCTTGGGCTGAAGAGATATGTTTTATTATGTTAATAAAAACATAATTATTCCTATAAATCTAAACATTTAGAAATTTAAATTTTAGACGCCTCTTTTAAATTTAATAAATTTTACGAAACTATATTTTTTGCATACATGTATGCAAGTAAAGCAACCTTCGTACATTAGACCCAATAAATAGCGAATTAGGTTAATTTTCAATTCACAAAAAAATACAAAAATAACAACCATTTCAAATACCACAAATAATAACAATACAAATCTATCTAACATGCTTTCTAATTACAAAAAAATTTACCAAAAAATTATAACATTACGTAAGATAATAAATATAAATCGCGAAATTATTTCTAAGCGAAACGAATATTTGTCATTCTTAACATTGTGGTATAGTTAGTTATAAGCTAGCCTGCCTGCCTCTCTTTATTTCGATTTTTGAGAAACACATCAAGACATATTTATAATAAATACTAATACCAAAATACTTTACACAACTTAACTGTCAATCAAATCAAATTAAATACATTCAATTCAATTTTAACAAAATAGTTTTTATTTTTTTTTTGGAATTGTTCAATAGTTTTTTTGTTCGAACAAAGAATGTTTTCTTTAATTACATCGTAATCAAACTTTACTAAACTATAAAAAAATTAAATTTACAATAATTTATTTTGTGTGGGTAGACTGTATTATATAGATAGAGGGATAGTCATACCAAAAAAAACATAGTGGGTGGATAGCTTTTTTTAAAATAAGTAATCGAATACGATTATCTTTTAATCACTTCAATGTTTCTATAGTTTCCATACAGTATGTAAATAGTTTTGATTCCATTGGCGATATTTTATGGTTTCATTTTGTGTACAGAAATGTGGAACGTCATTAAATAGCAAATATAGAAAACCTTAATTTCACAGAGTTAGCACAACTACATAATATTTAAGTGGCAGTGACATGAGAGTGTGAACATCATGTTTCATTTAATGTGCTTTCATAAAATTAGAACGGATTACTTCTCCCGTGCAATATTTATTGTCATATTCGAACATACGTATTTGCAATGAAAATAAATGGAAACTACAATATTTCATTAATATTGGTTTTGGAATACAACAAGTTCGATATTTCATTAAATACTATACTTAATGTATTTTAGTTACATAAGTAAGTATACTTCTCATGAAAATATATCAAATTTTAAAAGATAACCCATAACTTTGAGTATACGTTGTTAATAACGAAATACAGAATATTTTTATTTGCCTGTTTATAAGTTACAAACTTATTTATCATAGGCTGAAGCCGTTACAAAAGAATTGAAATATTTGAAAATTAAAGAAAATAATACAAACTAAAAAATTAAAATTAGAAACAATAAAACATAAAATAATAAAAGTAGTACCTAAGTACATACAATGAAATTAAAAATAAAAACAAAAAATATAAAACGCTTTGAATAAAATAATGCTCCCTCACTTCCTACGACAGATGTTTTAATCGGGATCGATGATTTTGTGTCCGCCATTAAAGATTTCCATAAGGTATTTAGAATTCCACTAGGTATTTAGAATTTTACTCTGGTTTCTCGGTAATAACATATTACTGGTTCTTCGATATCTAAGGTGAAAAAACTTATCATAAAGATAGGCAGGCTCTTATTATGTAAAGTTTTATAGACCGTATGTACATCATAAAACGTACTCCACTCAGAACTTAATAATAATTTTGTATAAATGTACATATATATAGAAAAATGATATCGAATGCAGGAGTTAAATGATAAAATCAATCTGGAAATTTGTTTGTTGGATAATCCAAAATAGGAGGAATGGCAATATAAGAAATATGAAAGGATATATATTTGAAAAAACTTTTTTTAAGTGAATAATGTATAAGTGTCCTTTTTCCTAATTTAACTTATATGGTTGTCAAACTAAAGCTGCCCACCGAAATGGATTCCCAGATTTTTATAATTTTCGAATAATTGACTGTTTTGCCATTAACTATTGATTTTGGAAGCCCCGTTATATCAATCTTTTTGTTAGGAAACA
The DNA here is from genome assembly GCA_951394425.1 of Tipula unca. Lineage (NCBI taxonomy): Eukaryota > Metazoa > Arthropoda > Insecta > Diptera > Tipulidae > Tipula > Tipula unca. Next base: position 95,539,071 of record OX596382.1, read on the forward strand.
AAACACATTGAGTCTTAGGTATTTATTATAAAAGGATTACCTGAGGCCCATGTACAGATAGCATTAATAGCACTATTTAAATTATCAACCAGATCTGTCGAGTACATCATCTTATGGCTAGCATTTATTTTATATTTAATGGAAGGTCATAAATATATACAGCCATTCCACGCGAAACCAGACCCCACATCCGGAAGCAAAGTGTCCAATTATTTTGAAATTCGGGGAGATGGTAAGATAAAAGAAAAATATAATGTTGAGTAAAAACTCGGTGGGGTCAAAATACGCGGAGTTCCGTTATAATTTGTTTTTGTCGGAAACTCAAACGTACACATCTTTAAATTCGTGTATCTTAAGAATTCCTTGTTCGATTTTCACGTGTAATAGCTCGTTGGAAAGACAAACTTTCTTTCAAGTAAGTATTTTAAACTTTGGTGTTAATGTACAATATATCCTGTAAATTTCAGTTTTAAATAGTCTTTTGCTGAAAAATCGAACTACTCCCCCTTATATTTTTATTTTTATTTTTTTATCGTAAAGAACCTTTGAAAATACCTTTCGAACAAGCCATGTTACACGATGGAGACTCAACGCGTTCTAGTTTTATAGAACAAAACATCATAACAAGTTAGGGTGGAATTTAACATTTCAGTACAATTATTAATTCTAAACTACGAAATTCATGTTTTGGTTTTACTTATACAGTTTTATTCAATAAAGTTAATTTATTTACAAATTATTTTAATTAAAAATTAAAAATTATCAGAATTGGAAAATCGACGCGCTGTGATGTGGTTGTTACCATTGGGAACAAAGCAATGATAATCGTGAGTTCTTCTGATGGCTTTTACTGAATCAAATTTTTTTGCAAGATTTTGCATCTTGATTTGTACAAAATCTAGAAGTAATGTTTGATTCATTTTTTGTAGCCCAATCGAAAAGTTGTTGTGCTGTCGTTATTTGATCAACGTATGGTCGTTGAAGGCTGGCTTTCGTGGCATTTCGTTTGAAAGCACCTCCAATTTCGTCGCAAGGATCTTTCTCATGAGATGTTGCAAATAAGTGCGATTCAGTATCAAAACCATGGCTTGCCTTATATTGACACAGTTGGTAGAAGTTCTCTTTGTTTTTGTACTGCCCGCCAGCTCCATCGAAAAAAAAAATTATTTTCTGTATGGTGGTAAATTGTTTAATCAGGAAATTAAATAGCTCCTGATGAAACTGATACACAGTTTCGTAGTGGTGTTTCAAGCTTTCTGCGATTATTAGAATGCTTTGGTGGTGCAAGACACCATTCCCATCCTTGTAATAGACATTAAACGGATGAATGGTGCCAGCCAGCCTTGGACAGCATCCTACATAAAAAACAGTAATAATAAAAAATAAACAAATTTGGGGAAAAAGAAAAATTGAAATGCAAATTATGCATACTTGAACGACAAAGGAAAATTTCTCGGAGAAATTGCAGATTACAATGAACTTATTTTGTTGCAATAGTTGATTCCGCGTAGCTAGATACTCAGCTTTCTGCTTTGATTAGAAGTCATGTGGTATCAAGGCAGCAAGCTGCTTGCTGAATTCTGCTATGAAAACATCCGATGATTTTGATAATTTTTCTAAGATAATTTTTCTATAATAAAGCTTGACTTTCCTTAAAAATTGGAAATAAATGTTTAATTGACTAATGTAATAAGTTTCATTAAATTTTATTCTTACCAGTTTGATTAATCCACTGTTTGTAAGACACCATGTTTAGATCATTATCTTCCGTAAGGTGACTAAGGTGTTTCTCCATTTTTAATATTCCAGGACAATTTTTGCAAATATTTATAAAACAACCCGTGGTTGGGAATTCACACAACATCATCTTGAAGAGATCACGATATGTATCAACACCGAATATCCTCATCATTGGTTCAAATATCAGTTTTACATTCTGATGATAACAGCAAACACAAACAGAATGTGTTCCGTGTGGTGATCGAGTACCAAAAGACATTCAGCCGGGTAATAATGGAAATTTCGAAAATCCAATTTTGCGACCAATATTTTGTTGCTTGATTAGATAGTATGCTTCTATGAGATTCATGAGAATTACCGTTGTTTTAAATTTTCACATTATTCTCATCGACAGTCACATATTCTCTTTTTCCAGCACATACACGACTGATATCGTCACTCACATAGAATTGTTTCACGAGCTCTATAATCTAAGGATTGATGACATTTGTGTCAACGCGCTGTGAGTGATTGAACATGGTCAACTCCATATTGACCGAAGCCATAAAAACTCAATGGCTAAAGGAAAATTTTAGTTTGTAATTGGTAACTATACTGATATGTTGAATATCGCCCTAATTTGTTATGACGTTTTGTTCTATAAAACTAGAACGTGTTGAGTCTCCATCGTGTAAGATGGCTTATTGGAAAGGTAGTTTCAAGTGCTTACGATAAAAAAAATAAAATGGGGGTAGTTCGATTTTTCAGCAAAAGAATATTTAAAACTGAAATTTACAGGATATATTGTACATTAACACCAAAGTTCAATACGCTTACTTGAAAGTATAATTGTCTTTCGAACGAACTATTACACGTGAAAATTGGACAAGAAATACTTAAGATACACGAATTGAAATATGTAAACATTTGAGTTTCCGACAAAAACGAATTATAACGGAACTCCGTGTATTTTGACCACACCGAGGTTTTACTCAACATTATATTTTTCTTTTATCCAGACTAACCATCTCCCCGAATTTGAAAATAATTGGACACCTTGCCTCCGTAAATGCCTTTTTTTTTTGTCTAATTTCGCATGGAATGGCTGTATATTGAAAATAGTATGGGTCCCAAAACCAATCCCAAGGTACACCTGATAGAACTGCTAATTTCGATGACACCATACTTGTATGAACTTCTTCTTCTTGTTTGAAAGTGCTGTCAAAATTAAAGTAGTTTCTAAGTTTATTAAGCAATAATTTGTGAACGAGTCTATCGAATCATTTATTGAACTCAAATAATACGACAAACTCAGATTAGAATAGTAACTAATTCGTGGTTTGGTTTTTGACTGCATGTTCGAAAATTTTAGACAACGCAGGTGACAGACATATGTGATTAGACTGAACAGAAACGGAGTAAAGGAAATACTTGATCTTCTTGCAGAATTTTCACAGCTTCCGTTGGACTCCAGAAATTCATGATCTTTGGTTAAAAGGACAATGGCTCACCAGATTTTAGCAGTGGCTACTACACGTTTGAAGGAGTGTGGTGGTTCAAATATTTGGTCACTCACGATAACTGTGTGGGTGAGGATATAACAGAGCGGCTGACAATAGGCAGTCGTGCGATGTATCCTTTAAGGCTACTACTATACTCTGAAAATCTAACAAATGCCGTAAAGATGAAGCTTTACAGAGCTTTAATCAGGCCCGTTGTTATGTATGTGGATATGTGGATGTGAAAGTTGAACGCTGATGGACGAATATGAGAGATGGCTTCTTAGATTTGAGAGAAGAATCATGCGTGTGATAATTGAGAGTTATTTCTGTTATTTCATGTGCTGATAATGTTCTAGTTATGTGAATTAAAGCAAATTGTCTTTCTTTATAGACTTCTAAATTCTTTATTACTTAGTTGTAGGTGGAAACTACAATAAATAACAATGTGAACAGAAAAAACAAGTAAAAACTTAAAGGAAAACAAAATTTAAGATGACGATAATAAGGTAAGAAGTTGTTGATGTTCTTTAACAAAAAATTAATGTTATCAACACAATAAAGAAAAACAAAATAAAACTGGTTTTTGTTTTACCCAAAAATAAAAATCGCGGAACGGTTTTGTTTTTATTTTCTGGTTCGTCTTACTGATATAAATCGCAATCTTCACTGTGAATATTTATTAATTTCTTATTTTCTTTTTTTTTTTTTGCAATACTCGCTGTGGTACGAAATCAAATTGGTTCTTTATGTTTTATAAGGTTTGATATTTTTTTAATTAATTTGGTTTTTGTTAAATCCAATATTCTATACGCTGTTTCCGTTTAATGTTTCCGTATAGCAGATTTCGTGGGAATGTGATACAGAACTATGTTTGTAGTAGCGAATTATATAAATTTTCGTAACATGGTTTTACGTTATTCACTTCTTTGTCACGGCAAAGAAGAAAAATTTGAAGAATTTATATACATGTTAAATCTAGTTTTACAGTCTTAAAAGATACATATTTAAGATGAACATTTCTTGTATGTTGTATTATGCTGTGTATTATAAAAATCTCTATCCCACATCCTTGTTGTCCAATGTACGATTTTGAAATTCAAACTATACAATTGTAAATGTAATTCAACATCTTTTGAAAAAGCATGCAAATTAAGAAATAAGTAAGTATTTTGAACACCCATAGATTGATTATTTTTCTAATATACAAACCCAAACCAACATAATTCCCCTTATCTAACCAATCAACCTGTTTTTTTTCTTAAAAATTTAGTTGTATGCGTACATATTATGTTTTTTTTTCTCAAGTTAAATCAAAACGAAAAAAGATTTATTTATTTCTTAACAAAGATTTTGATGAATGTGTTTAGTAGAAATCAGTGTCATTGTGTGAGTGCTCTCTGATCTATTGATGTTTTTACTGTTGATACTGGTGATGATGATGATACGACGAAATTTATTTTTATCCCAAATAAAGAAAGAAAACAAGTTTTTGGGATAATACCAACAGCAACTTAAATAAAAATATAAAACAAAAATTCTAAAAGGCTTCTTTATCTTTCGTATATTTTAAAGAATGATAAAAAGAATACGAAATAATATTAAGATTTTTTTTTTTATACTCGTATTTTATTTTTGATGTATGTTCGAAGAAACCAAATATAATGGTAAAACTTCCGGTATATGTTGATTTAAAGTACACATGTGTGCGGTTGGATTTTTATAATACTCGTATATATATTTGGTGATAGTACCGTGTATTTGAACAGTTTTTCCTCCACTTTAATTCCATCAATCGATACATCTACCAAATTATTTCTGTGTATCGCATCACAGATGTAGTCATGAGTATTCGATCTTGTGGGTACATTTTTTTTTTTTATATTTTACTTTTGAATAATTTAACAGGATGTTTTCTTTGTTGTTACATTTTGGTCCTGCTACATGTAGCTGCTAGTTTTATTTTTCCATTCGGGTTCGCTTTTGTTTCATCACTAATTAGTAATTCAATCTTATTAAGGCAAATAGTTTTATTAAGATTTGTATAAGCAAGACAAAAATTCGTTTATAAAATAACATCAGGTAAATAAAGAACATGTGTAACGCCGCTTATATAAAATGAGACAGGTGACCCTGCACAAGCAAATGCACAACAATTATATTAAAATTGTTGGTTTTATTGGTTTAAATCGAATCGAAGAAAATATAAAGGCCTACAATTTAGCGATTCCACCAAATTCAATTATGTACATATTTGCCCAGTTATGTACGTATACTTAATCTTCAAGTGGTTAAGATTAAGCTTTTCTTAAAAAAAGTTTTATTTTTCTCGGTTGAAAAGGGCACCACTAACAATAATTAATAGTTCGATATTTATTGTAGGTAACTATTCATTTTTATAAATTCGATTCTCGCCACTGGTCAAAATTTACATCGACCTTATCTACAACGTTCAATGTTTATACAATACTTACGTAATATATCGTTAATGATTTTCTTATCTTATCAGTTGTTCTGCTAAAAACGATTAATTTAAAATCAACATTATGGTTATGTGTTTACAAAATGCATAATAGTTGATAACAAACAAATAATAATTAAAATTTTTGTTTGATAACATGTTGTAACAGATGAATATAAGTATTTATATGTCTTAAATATTTCTCACGAAAACGATTTTGTATGTCTACTTTAACTATCCCAACTAAAAAATACAACATCCAAAAACTAACAAAGAATCATTTTTTTTCATCATTCATCGATCAAATTACTTTGGAATTAGAATTTAACCGCAAAATAAAAAATAAAAAAACATTAAGGTATAGAATTAAAAATAAAATAAAGAATGATTTCTTAAAACCAAATTTTAAAAATCTCTATATATATATACACATATACACTAACATAAATATGAAAAAGAGTAGGTATTAGCTGATAATGTCGATTACTGAACGTATAATTTTTTTAATTTTTATTTTTTATTGTCGGCTTTTCGTTGGCTTTGTATGCTCAGTTTATATGTATGTATTTGTATGTTATATATATTTGAAAATCTGAATACAAATATACTTGTACTTACACGCATACCGTTTTAAGATTTAGAGAACAAATTTCTAAATTAAGAATAATTTCTTATTTTATTTAGACAACACAAAGGAATGGATATATCGAGACAACATATAAAAAAAACCATCAAAATTACATTACTTATCATTAAAAATGCTTTAAATAAGATTTCTTAGAGTTTTTTTTTGTCTTGTGTTACTTCTTCGTTTGATTATATTTTATTAAGAAACTATTGTTAATCAAAAACTTTCGTTTGCTCTTTAAAGAGGGGAGGAAGGGCGGTTGATGAATTATTGAGCTAGAAACATAAAAAATTAGATACAGATTTATGGAGTATTTATCAGTTAAGTTGTAACCTCCTACCGAAGATAAAAAGAATATTATGTAAGAATGTAAGTGATCACATTCACATAGCGTATGCATAATTCATATATGTACATATATGTTCATCTGAAATCAAATAATTTTCGGGCAATTTTTGTTATCAATACCGTAAGGTTCTCCTATAGACTTATATCAATTTTAATCTATGTTAGCCCAGCCTATTTGGTTATACAATACTTGGAATATTTACGATAAACTTATATAAACAAATAAATAACTACTATAATTCTAAAATCATTCAAATACTTTATTTTATCTCGTGTAATGTACGGATATGGACAAGATAATGGAGACCAATCGACGGAGAGGCTGAAAGAATGGTAAAGTTTTATTTTTTTGCAAGAACTGCTTTAGAATTTTGTTATGTATTTTTAAAATTCAAGATAAAATAGAATTAGTTTTTTTTTGTATTATTGATTGTACTATTCTTTGTAGTGGGGTGATTCGAGTATGCCATTGTACTATGTGTGTGTGTGTGTGTATATAGCTGGAACTACATTTTGTGTTTTACATACATATATACATACATATAGTATATGATCATAAATCGGATTTTAGAAATTAATTGAAATTTTTTTAGTTTTTGATTTAATTTGATACAGTATTTAAGTGTCACTGATTGATTTAATGAAGTATGGCCACATTTCAATGTGGTGGAAAAATAATTGTTTTTTTTTGTTGTACGCAAAATGTGGCTAATGTCAATTTTGGTAATTCAAAGACTTTTCATTTGTATTTGTTTCCTTTGTCACTGACAAGAACAACTTAGAGTTTTCTATATATAGATTGAAGTTTTTTGGTTTATCACCGTATGATGTAATACGACATTAATTCTACATTCTTTTCCAATTGTTTTTATCGTGCTTTTTATCTTCTGCTTTTTTTTTTAATCTATTGTCATTTTTTATAATTAACTACGGGTTTTTATGTTAACGCACACAATATATTGCGAGTGAAAAAAAAGGATTATGTCATCAAATAGAGAAGACGGTATTTAAATATAAAAACCAACATGCTAAAGTGCTTACTTAAAACGCTCTTCAAGTATTGTTTCTTTCGACTTTGAAATTGTTAGATCATCATCTCATTTTATAATTTGAAATTTTAATTTAATAGTATTAGTTCCATTGCTTGTTGTACTTAATTATCTTAAGACACAACATAAACGCAATGGATTGTGCGCCTCGAAACAAAAGTATACTCGTACATACATACGGAGGGGATTCATTATGTTCGTAGAATCTATATCAATAACTATATTTTTTTATCAGCAGAATCTTCAACACATCACATTTCCTCTATTAAATTTTTAGATTTTTAGTTTTTCCCAATTACTAGGAAGCTTTTTTCCAATTGCTAGGAGGTTGACCTAATCACTTCGCGTGTTTGTCTGGCTTAATTTTATTTAATTCTGCTCGGTTACAGATTTGCATCTATGTTACTGTAGGTCAGATGTTCTTCTTGCATCGGTTTAAATTTGTTCAGTTTGTTAAGGCAGAAATGCTCGTTTGCAAATTAGAATTAAACCCTGCCATAATCTTTGTGGCATTGAGCGCGAAACTCTCTTGGATTACTTTAATAATAGTCCGTTTGATTACTATTATAAAATTTCGATAGCTGTACTAATTTTATCTTAAATATTAAGAAAAGCGATATCTTGTAGTGTACAATATTCAAAAAATTTGTTAATATAAATTAATTTTAAATTTGCCTACGAATGATACTTAAATTAAACACAGAATTTGGGTTAAAATGTCCAATTCTATTGACAAAAATATTAAAGAAAAAACTAAGAAGTGACGTTAACAATTCGCAGAAATTGAGTATAAATTTGAAAATTGGTTTAATGAAACTGAACATATGGTCAAAATTTCAAATGTGCTCAAAATTATACAATTTAATTCCGATGTAGTTCTTGTAGATGCCGATATTGTGCAAAAACTGGTTCACAGGCGTAACAAATGCATACATAAAACAAAATTTTGATTAATGTGTGCTCAATCTTGTAGCTGAATAAAATAATTTTTACTTACTTACTTATACGAGGGTAGTTTAAAACGTTTGGTAAAAAAAGTCAATAAAACAATAATTGTATTTTTCAACATACTTTTTCATTTGTAGAACGATATTCCAATTTTTTCCATCCGTCCTTAAAATTTGTGAAAATCTTTGTGATGTGTGTAATTAAGGATCCAAGTTTTGTACACTGTAACAAAATAACGTACTTCAGATTACTATACCACAATTTGTCATTGATTGTATGCAATAATTGTCGATTAAGTTTGCTGATAAATCCACCTCGCATCTGACTGTTATTTAGATGGGGTCCCTCAAAGATGTGTAACTAGCTATGTTGAAAAAAAAATGTGTTTTGTTTACCATTTTATCAAACTTTTTAAACGACCCTCGTACAACAATTAAACGTTAAGGTTACACCATTTATTAAAATAATCCAATACAAGCTTTTATTCATAAGAATATTTTAGAATTTTTCGGAATGTTAATACATATTTGAGACGCCAAGTAATAACAATAAGTTTGTATATTTTTTTTACGGATTTGTTGCACCAGCGAGACTGAGACGTGGAATATCTAACTTTGTTAAGCTCATCTTAATAGGTGTATGCTGGTACAAAACAGATTATGTTTATAGTTTCGCTGGCACGTAGGTAATTTTTCTTAAGCTTTAAAACACTAATTTTTCATTAACCACACAAATGTCGGTTTTCAAGTCTGCAAACATATTTTTCATTTGCAATCGGTTTGTTAGTGAAACTTTTTATTTTGGTTAAGTTAAATTATTTTGTATCCCAATTATATTAGAACGGAAATAAAAAGCGACAGACAAAATGTCGAAAAGTATTAAAATACAAATATAAAACAGAACTTAATATGTATACAAAAACTAATGTATAGTGTATACGAGAATATTAGCAGAGCAACAAAGTTCAACGTGACGTCATTTTGTTGATTTTATTTTCGCGATTGTTTTGTTATTATTTTTATGGTATGCGATGGCGGTTTTTCGGAAAGAATACAATATACACATATACGTATATAATATACAACTAAAATGGGGATCAAAGAGTGGATTATCATTGTTTTCTTTTAAAAAATACATTATCAAAAAGATGTATTATTTCATATATGTATAGAGGTAGAAGAAACCAAGTAATACAATCTTTAAATTACAATAAGTGTATTGGTACTGTTTTTTTTAATGTTACATTTACAGTCATGGTATGATAGGTTTTGAAACCCATTTTACGTGTATCATGTTGTTAAATGTATAATTTTTATTTACATACATACGTATACATAGAAAAATTGTTTGAAATATCTGATAAAACTATAAATCCGCTGTAGTTTAGTTATTTATAATATTACATTATGTTCATATGAACGAATTGAATGCGAAGAATTGAAATACTTTAGAAATATATATAAAAAAAAACAAGAATTATTATCAGAGAAATCAATCAGAGACAACACGAATTTTGTGTAACGTTTTCTTTTTGTATGCTAAATAAGTTTTATTTTTTTTATATATAGAAATTATTATAATAAATTAAATGTCGAGTATGTAATATAAAATAATCATAGTTTAGGAGTTTCTTATTTTGAATATTTTTAGCACATAATTAAACGAATTATTATTATAGTGTTTTTTTTTATCTTTACAAACCAATATGGTAGATACAACTCGATAATTATTTGCAATTTATTATTATTGAGTATAGCTAAATAGCATATACACTACAGAGTAGCCAACATTGTGTTAAATAATAAATATCAAAATAATATTGTAAATGCGCGTTTCATGATATTTTAATGCCTATAACGTATTTTTTATGCCACGTGTTCGTTTTTACGTTCAAATTTTTGCAATAATATGTATACATACTCTACGATTGTTATCACAGGGCAGTATATACAAGAAATTAGGTAAGATATTCCCAAGTTATATTTTCGTCTGTGTTTACGTATGTGATTTACGTCATATCATGGAAATTTTATTTAATTAGTTTTTGTTACAATTAACACTATAAAATATAATTAAATTAATTTAATAGGCCGATAGTTCATATTAATATACTTATGTATGTACTAAGTTTGTTAAATAACGATAAACATAAATCCATAATTTAACAAAATAAGATCATCGTTTTGTTTATTTATTAATACAGTATTATATCAAATCTTGTACAATTTTAGCTTGTTGCATTTTCCAGTTATAGGTTTTCAATTTCAAAATAAAACATTTTCAGAATCAAAAGAAAGATTTGTAAAAAAATATTGTATCGTATCAATGAAGACGTTGTCTATCAAGTATCAACTGCTTTTGACAGTTCAACAACATGTTTGTATTATACTGGTTGCTATCCTATAGGCCGTATATTTTAGTCCAAAAATTAAATGTCTAATAAAACAGCAACATTCTGCGTTGTTCCATCTTAAGTTTGAAAGTATATTGTGACGTAATGGATTGGTCTTTTCTGCTGTAATTATTAAAAAAAAATATTTCGGCGGTTTGATTTACGTGTTCGAAGAGTTATTATAAAATGTAAAATATAAAACTGTTTCTAATTGAAAATTTCATTAACTGATTCAATGACACGATACAATATTTCTTTAGTTTCTTTTGATTTAGATTTTAGTATTTTGCTCTATTCATTCACTATTATCATGAGTGATACCGTGAAACCAGGTGTCTGGACGACCTAATTTCGTTAAAACGCGTTGTATACAGGTATTTAGTTTCACAATTGATAGAATTGTTTGCCTATTTGTAATTCAGATATATTCGGAGTATAGCACGAGATTGATGATTTGATGATGAGTGTCGTCTTGTAGTCGGGCAACGAAATATAGTCCATAGTGTAGTGCAACATCGTCTAACAATCGCGAGAAAAACAAAGCTGCTCTTGCTTGGAGGGCGGCTAAGTAGATTTGTAGACGGAAGAAGCGCGAATGGTGGAAGGCCGGGGTTCTGAAAGTACAACAACTCAGCAATGAGTGCAGTTCGCGTAATTTCATTAAGGGAATTACTGGATTGCACCAAACTTTCAGACCTGAGTGAACCGCCATTCGGGACCGGGATTCAAACCTCGGTGTTAACATTTCAACATCAATGCAATACTCGACGCATGGAGTGGACACTTTACCGCCTGATTGGTGTTAATCATGCGTCACAGACTGTGGCTGATTCACCTCAAATACAGACTGCGGAGATTCACATTGAGGATCGATCCCATGAGGAATTCACTAGGGCCATGCAGAGACTAAAACGAAACCGCTCACTTGGGATGGACTGCATTAATTCGGAGGGAATACTTTATGGAACTGGCTTTTCGACCTTATTCGATTAGTATGGCAAATCGAAGTAATGCCTGACGAATAGAAAATGGCCGCGATTTGCCCCATATTCAAGAAGGGAGACCGTTTGAAGTGTGAGAATTATGGCGGTATAGCTCTCCTTTCCACAGCATAGCGGAAGGTTTAGGTGGTGACTATCAAGGAGGGTTTCGTCCGAATGGATCAGTCACTGATCAGGTCTTTGAGTCCAAAACATAATACATGATCTCTGGACATAGGGACCATGGCACACCAGGATTTAGTAGTGGCCATTACACGTTTGAGGGAGTGAGGAGTTCCAAATATTTGGGCTCTCTTTTCACTCCCGATAACAGTGTGGGTGACGATATTAAAGCATGGCTAGTGGCTGGCAGTCGTGCCTTATATCATCTAAGGCTTCTGCGTGCTGATCCAGAACGAATTGTGCAGCGATCTCTGATTGGAGAACCACTATATGGTATAGGCGCAGAGGCCGGCTGCAGCGATGGCTCCACAGTGAAGAGAATGACTTAGCTTCTTCAGATTGTCTAAGACAGTATGATGACCATGCTTCGAAACCGTTGGGCCAAATTGTTGACACAGTATAAGGGGCCAGTAATGGCCTTTAAAATCTGTTATTATTATATCACGAAATGTTTCATAGTATGTATTTAGAAAGAATCGTTCGTAGCGAAAACAATTAATTAGCGGCCAACAGTGTTGAAATCTCACTCGCATTTCGAGCTTACTTATAGGTAAAGACGAAAAAGAATAAGGTTGAACAGGCGTTTTCACAAAATTTCATTCTTTGAGTATCAAGAGATCCTAATTAATACAATCAACTCCAGGTATTCGTAAACCTGCGATGTATCCTTAATGTATATTTTCATGGGTTATATTTAAAGTTTACGTTCGGGGCACGATATGTTGCACGCATATCAAATTTAGTTGATATGAAAGTATGGTGCACATTGCAAGCATATTCTTAGATGGAATAGAAATATTTGTTATATTGTCAGAACTAAATTGTTGGTCTCTTACCATTCCCACTTTTAATATCTACAAATTGGCTTAGCTGTTCTCTTAGAGACTTGTTATAATAATTATTCATATAGATTGGCCAATCCTAAACAATATTCGAGTATCGCCTGTTTTCAAATCCAAAATCATAATTTTTCATTACTCGCCTCCTCCGATTACTGTGGCTGATTTTTATATTACTGTGGTTAAATTCTATACCAAACTTATTTTACGATTCATGAGAATGCGTCCAACCGCTGAGTAGATAACTTAATTCGTTTTTGGCAGCCGGTTGATTTTTTTCTAATATGACAGCTCAAAATATATAATTGTATGTGTTTTGATGTACATATATAGTTTCTTAAAATATATTATTATTTCGTAGAAATATGAGAAATAAATATAGAAATAGAATCTCCCAGAACCAAAACTAAGAAAAAACAATTTATTTTATGCGTGGCTTGGTACAAAATCAAGTCCAGAGATAAAGTTAGACTAAACCCCGCTTGAGTTTGGTTTTCAATACTATCTTATGGCGTTGTCTTGAAATGATTTACGAGATGTTTCAATATCGGCGGATTTTTATTTACACAATAACTTAATAATATCTTAATATTTTTTCTGCAAGTTTAGAACTTCTTGATCTTTTACCAAGGTAGGCAGCAGTCTCTCAATCAAATTCAATTGGATTTTTAGCACTAGGATACATTTTAAATTACTTACGCTTCTGCTGGAATAACTAGAATACTAGAATCACAAATTCGGTTATTATTAATTAATTACTGACCACAATTTCTATCAATTTTCTCTTGAAAATTTAAATCGACATTTTTGGAATTTATGATTGTTCTAGCAGAAAAAGTGATATGAGCGATTAAATTTCTTTAACCTGTTCTTTGATATTACAGACCCAATCCTTGGTCGGGTTATACCATTTAAGAATTATAGGCACACGAAATTTTATAGACGATTATCGGCTTTTGACATGCACTAAGCTTAAACTTATTTTACTGTGAAGAAGGTTTAAGTATACTTAGTGTGAAGTGATACATTTTAGGCACGTAAAAATCAGCCATTAGAAATCCGAAATATTGCTAGTAGATAAGTATTTGTTTTTCATTGTTTCTATACTACAAATTAATTAATGAAAATATATTCGTATCAGGGTTTAATTAAGAAATAATACAAATCCATAGTATAGGACCAAGTCATCCAAACCGCTGGATGACTTCAGCCCATGTTTGAAAAATATTTTTTCACTGTCTTCAGAAATTCTTATATATAGCATAATGTTATACAAATAAATCATAGAATGCTTTCTAGAGAAAAAATAATCTAAACATCATTTGGGATCACTAACAACTGAGGTAGCTTGAATCCTTATTTTTGTTTTGCGAACTGTCGTCACTGTGTTATATTCCTTATGTTACGCAATTCTATTGTTCATGTCATACATTCTTTCTATACTTTATTATCTAAGATATTTTTCTATTACTTTATTACCTGAGATATCATAAATTACATCCGCGTATAAATTTTGCAACTTCTTTGTTGTTTGAAACCAATTAGAACTATTAAAGATACAGATATAATTACCCTGTTTTGGATGGTATCGTTTTAAATTCAAATGCTAATAATTTGTGATAAATATGACATTACGCTGTTTGCTACCAAATTTCCACAGCGGCTATGTGTTACAAATTTTGATATTTACGAAATAATTTATGTTTAATTTTATATCATTATTGTTGTGAACAATTTATGGTCAATGCGATTTGTGATAATTTTTGTGATACATATAATTAATAATTCAACATGATTTATGGTTTATTGTTGTTTTTTGGAAAAATAAACTACTGCGCTTATACGTTCTAACTAAAAAATATGTGCGTGAAATTAATAGTTAATTTTGTTAGATCACAAAATACTTTGTAGTCAAGCTTGGTATTTTATTAAAAGAATTCCTAGAATCAAAACCATTGTTATGACAATTTTTCAATCAATGTATACCAAAATTATTTTTTATAATTTCGCACACGGGTTTAACATAAATTACCAGCAATCTACTTATACTAGCAATAATTATCACTGAAGTTGATAATTCATTTTGGAGTTTACTCTACAAGTTACGGTCATATCAAAGAATTCGTACATATCAGTTGTACGAATTCTTTGATATGACCGTAACTTGTGATTAAAATTAAAAAAGTTAAAAAAAAAACCAACACTTTATAGTTTGTGGGTTAATTTAAATTTCTTATTGCACGTAAGAATAAATTAATGGCGAGTGCTGAGAAGTTGGGTCGTATACGTGAATTTTTTTCCAACAAAATAATGATGGTGAATAGCTAATTGTTTCATCATTCATTCTTAACCACCTGTTCTTTACTCCATCAAACTTCTTTGGGAAGTACTGAAGAGCACTGTCAGAAAACAGCATCAGCCTTATTGAAGATCTAACGAAACGAGTGGCAGAGTGAGCCCAAATAATTGCAGCAGACATAGAGACATTGGTGGTATTAATGCCACGCTGATTCCACAAAATACTTATCAACTTTTCACTTTGCACTTTTCAATTTATTTGTGATTTTGAGTTTTATACTGGTCCAGAACTAAAATCAACTTATCATGTGAAAAGTAATTTGCAAACTCTGTTCCACGAGTTTTAACTTATGTATCCCAATCCAAAATGAAAAGTGTAAAGGCTATGATTTTTCAAATAACTTTATTTTTTTATTGAGGTTCCACAAAATTGGTCCGTTATGTTATTGTTAAGCAAATATTTGCAATCTGTGGATGATTTTTGCAAAGTGAAAGTTCAGCCAGCAAATTTAAAAGGACTTGTAAGGAACGATATATGGAAGAATGTTTAATTAAATGATTAAATAAATTAAGTGGAGGAGCGATTGCACGCATGTGTTCAATTAAATTTATACTTTGGCATCTAAACAGCAGTACTTCTGTGCTTACATTGTATGTACAATTCTTACCAAAACCATGGAGCTTCCATGCACAGTATATATTGTACAGTGAATATCATAATTCAAATGTTCTTTCATAAACATTATGCGTTCCCTGAGCTAGTGGGCAACATACCTGTAAGGTTTAATTTAATAGGTGGCATCCCAAGTGTACTTGGTTACGTCGGTGGCTAGATATTGATTCTCTTCACGAAGAAGTATATATGTACCGCTGTGTTCATAATAATAGTAGTGAATTTGCTATTTTCATTTTAATAGTAGTGTACATTTTACAATCTAGTTTATGATTTCTTTACTACATATATTTTGTTTGCACATGATTTATCAATGCAAAACTGTAACAAAATTGAAAACTAGCTTTACTGTACAGAGCAATCGTTACTTTTTATGAAAATAGCGAAACACTTTACCTCTCGAAATCAGCTGCACTACTATTTTTATGTACACCACCTGCGTTATGTAGTTTTAACTTGATATATTCTTTGACACATGAAATTTTTTTAGCAGATGAGTTTTAATTTTAAATTGAAGGTCCTCATTTTGTCGAAAGCGTGCGCAATATCGAGGAAAACTATAATATAGAATAATATTTATTTTCTTCTAAAGCTAGCTTAACTGTGTTTGCAACTCTGTGCACCTGCTATACATTACCTTGCTGGCCTTTCTATATCACTTCAGAATAATATTTATTTTCTTCTAAAGCTAGCTTAACTGTGTTTGCAACTCTGTGCACCTGCTATACATTACCTTGCTGGCCTTTCTATATCACTTCTGGCGAAATGCTCCTTTCACTGCAGAAAGATTTCCACTTTAGTAATGGAGATTTTGCTGCTGCTATATCCGTCGTATTGCTCGCTATTCTTGGATTAACTGTATAATATTAGGTGAAGGCTGATTAACTTTTTCAGAGCTGCTATCAGGAATGCCCTCTTTTGGTGCTATTTGCAACCATTAATTTCAAAAGGTTTTGAACGGAGCAATAAAATATTTTGTGTGAGATGCCTCTCTTAAATAAATTGGTGGCGGCTTTTCGGTCTTTGCTTTTTTAACTACTATACACTGGAAAGACTAATAGAGGCTCACATTAGAGGCTCAATCAAGCCGGGCGAGCTGTCGGAATCTCAACACGCATACCCTAAGGGACGATCGGTGGAAACAGTTCTCCACTCCCTTATTGGCCCGATTGAGAAATCACTTGAATATAAAGAATATTCAATGGTAACCTTCTTGGATATAGAGGGGGCCTTTAGCAACGTCAGACCGGGGGCAATCACTGGGGCCCTTGCGTGTCTGGGGGTAGACGGGTCACTCAGAGGCTGGATAGATCATATGCTTAGAGGCAGGATCGTGACAGCTTATCTGGGTGGGACGTCTGCCGCCAGATACGTGAGCAGAGGGACACCTCAAGGTGGGATTTTATCCCCCCTTCTTTGGAACTTGGTCATAAATGACCTGTTACTAAACCTGGAAGGGCAAGGCTTCAAGGTGGTTGCTTACGCGGATGACGTTGCTATTGCGGTCTTCGGTAAATATCCTAGTACGCTGAGTGAGCGCATGCAGTGCGCGCTTGGCTATCTCTCTGAGTGGGCACGCGGCTGTGGACTGAACGCAAACCCACAGAAAAGAGAGCTGGTCCTCTTTACCAGGAAGCACAAGCTTCCTCAGTGTGACCCGCCAACATTAAATGGTACTCGCTTGATCTTTACGGATAGAGCAAAATACCTCGGACTTCTTTTGGATAGCAAGCTAAGCTGGAAACCAAACATCGTAGAGAGAGTAAAGAAAGCTACTATAGCGCCCTACTCCTGCAAAAATGCCATTGGAAAGAGATGGGGTATGGAGCCCCACATAGTACACTGGCTCTACGTTTCAGTGGTCAAACCTATACTGCTGTATGGGGTTGTCGTCTGGTGGCCAGCGTTAAAAATTATGGCCAACCTTAAACTATTGATGAAAGTCCAAAGAACGGCCTGCTTGTGTATAAGTGGGGCTCTCAGGAGCACACCTACTCAAGCTCTGGAGATTCTCTTTCATCTTACTCCATTGGATATTGCGGCCGAGCAAGTTGCATCTTGCACAGCCATTCGGCTCAAATCCATATCTATGTGGACCTGTAACAATGCAGGGCACTCGTCTATCCTATGCAACAGGGGTATTCCGGAAGCTACCGACTATGCTATTCCCTTGCCATCTGCTGAGGTGAGATTCCAAACTGAGTTTCCCACCAGAGAGGACTGGGTGAACGAAACGGTTATGGACAATGAGGCGCTAAGCTTCTTCACGGATGACTCAAAAAGGGATAGAGGGGTTGGCTGCGGGGTATTCTGTGAGGCACTAGGGGTTAACCTCTCTTTTCGTCTTCCCGACTTTTGCAGCGTTTTTCAAGCTGAATTGATCGCGATAATGGAAGTCATGGACTGGTTGAAGTATAATGTAATATCTACGAGGGATATTCGCATTTTTACGGACAGCATGGCTGCTATTAAAACGCTACAATCATACTCCCTGACGTCGAAAGTAGCCCAGAACTGTCTGGCATCTTTAAATGAGATGGCTGATCAGTTCAACATCCGCTTGACGTGGGTGCCAGGGCATTTCAATATCGCAGGGAATGTAAAGGCAGATGAGTTGGCCCGCAAGGGTACAGCACGCCTAATAACCCAAAGCAGGCGGGATATAAAGATACCGCTTGCTTCATGTAAACTGTTGCTTCTGGAAGAAGCTATAAAAGAAACGAACGTCAGATGGTCTAACGCCAGTTCGTGTGTAATAACCAGGCAGATCTGGCCTGGTCTTGACCGGTCTAGATCAGACCAACTGATATCGCTTCGACGACACCATATTGGTATGGTCGTGGGAGCTATTACGGGACATTGTCTCATTGGGATACATGCGCGCAGACTGGGTGTCCCAGCCCACGATTTCTGCCGCAGCTGTGGTGATGAGGTTAATCTAGGAGGAAAATCTGCTCCATCTGCTCTGCACCTGTCCTGGTCTAGCGTACAGCAGAACAAAATTTATGGGGACTTCCCCTTTGAACGACCTCACGGATCTTAGTAAGATCGGGATCCGGGACTTTAAACGCTTCTTGGTAAGCCTCCGATGGTTCAGCGAGTGAAGAGGAGAAAACTCGAATGTGGTACAGCTACGGACCAATTTTCTGTCTATGCTAGTCCTTTAGGACGGCCACCCTTACCTAACCTAACCTAACTACTATACGATCGGCACTATCCATCTCCAAGCTAGAAAATCTTTTACCGTAAGGTATTTGATTAGTACAATGTTCCAATTTTGATGCTTTAGTTATCCTAGTTAATTGCGCTGATTTCGGGCTTCGTTTTAGTTTAGAGTCTAGACGATTTGTAAGAACAAAGTAGTGATGAACTGAATATTAAATAAACTTATTCATAAAATATATTTGAATATTGTTAGATATTTTAATTTTCTGGTAGTTTTTTCAAAAATTAATCTAAAAGCTGAAATAAACTGAAAAAAAAATTAATCTAAGTAAATCGTTTGATTTTCGAAAAACTGGCCATTATTGAAGATTTCCAATGGTGTATGTACTTACATACTTACTTTTTAGTTTTTATTGATAATAAAATTCATACAGGTGTATTGATTAAATTTAAATAGAATCAATATTTATAATAATAACGTACATATCGATATTGTTGTGTGATTTTGCATTTCATGCAAAACTATGTTAGGATTTAAAATTAGTAACTCCAGCATTTCGTTCAAGACTCACAGATTAAATATATGTAATTTTTTTATTGTAAAACTAAACGTCACAAACTCAACTTGAATTTGAACCGTGGAATTCCCCTAATCTTTATTTAAATATTTAATAGACTACTGGAATAGTTTGAAATGTAAATATTTTATTATTGATAAGAAATAATCATTTTTATTTTCTCATTATATAATTTATAATAATATTATCAGTTTAGTGTGTATATACTTGTAGAAAGCTATGGTTTGAGAGAATTGATTGTCGGTCATAATTATATTTATTTTACTTGTATTTCTGTCAATAAATAATAAATAATGGTGCGTGCTACTTGGAGGTGGTGCGCGCGCCTGCAGAAATGGATAATGTTTATTCTATGTCGTTCGTTGTTGTTGTCATAGGAAAATAAATAAAGCTTCAAACACAAATTTTAAATTTGAATTCGAATTGCTGTATTTTGTGCGCAAAAGAATGGTAACATTTAAAATAATTGAGAAATAATTATATGACTTTAATGCCGTAACCAAACCATACTTTATAAAACATTCAAATCAAACCTTTTTTTTTAAGCGCGGTTTAACAATTTATATTCTGTCGTCATAATTATGAATCTATACTGTTTCAATGGAGGTTTAAAGTGTGTAGTACAAAAGTTGACACATATGTAATTGAATTCACCCAATTATTTTAGGTGCTTGGTATGTACATCTATACTATATATGTATAAACACGTCTATTAAAAAATCAATGAAAACAGCAATTATCCGTGATAAATAAATAAAACCCAAATCAAATAGTACAAACATTAATTTATTGGTAAATTTATTTTAAAAAAAATTATAAGAATTTTGCTACTAATATATTTTGTTCGTTTCGAATAATAGTAAACACACAGCTAAATACCACCAAAAATTATGAATGAACTAGTTATTGTAAATTTCTTTGTCTTGTTGAAATAAAAATAAGAAAAAAAACACGATATTTTTGTAAATTTTATAAAAACAAACACATAGCCACTAATTTTACAGTAGAATCTATGAAATTCATATAATTTTATATGTGAGCTAACGCAAATAAGCCATTAACGTGCTTTAGGGTTCCAAAAATATATCATGAATTCTGCCTGTATCTATAAAAAAAACAACGTATAAATTAAAGCGCGTTCACGTGAAATATAAAAATTAAAATGAAATACAAATGTTCACACACATTAAATCTTGTAGGTACGTATGAGATCAGATGAATATTTATAAGATAATTATTTTAAAAAAAATATGTGTATGTTTCTTTATATTATGTATGTATGTATGTATAATCTTATATATTTTTTTAAATCCAAATGATTGATCATCTTTTTTGATGATTCACGAATTTTGTCAAGCATACATATACAATCAAATTTATGAAATTGGTAGTGGTATGTGTGAAATAATTGCGATTCCTCCTCTTATGTATTTATGTACATACATATATGTATACGTATATTAGTTTAGTCGATCGTTTTTTTTTGAGTATTTTTGATGAAACAAATGGTTAATTTAAATTAAAATATTATATGTTCTGAATATCTGATGCATATTTTATTCATATCAAGTTTTGTTAATTTAATTGAATATTCACATACTGATTACTAGTATATGAATCATAAATATACATAATATATGTATCAATCGAACTAACATGATGTACATTATTTATATAAGAAAACATGATGTAATATACGATTCGATAATGAGAACTCCTTGAACAATTCTAATACTATATGATCACCTCAACAAAAATTTTAAATAAAAAAGGAAAGAAATGAATAATCCCAATTTCATTTCTAAAATTAATTCATAAGAGTATATAACATAGCGAGCAACATCTGTATTTCAGAATCACATACACATACATACTCATGCATCGTTAACGATAATAAAAACTAAATATGTTTTCTCTTGGTGAAAAATTATTTTTCTCGATAATTATCTGCTTTATTTACTGACATATTTGTATTTTTGAATCGAGTAAAGAAATTGGCAGATTTTGAAACAATAATAGAAATTTGTAAATTTGCAACTTATAAATTTATTTAGTTCAACATCGTAATCTTTTAGAATTATCTAGTATATGCAATCACACAAATTATAAAGGCTTGCTTGCACTGCTCGCCTAATAAAATGGATGTAACGCGAGTTCAACTAATTGTAAATTACGCTCTTCTAATTCATTGCTGTTTGATTCTTCGTACATTTTCACTTCCAAAACGAAAAATAAATATGGCGTGAAAAACGATGGAATTTGTTTTTTTTTTGTGTGTGTTAAAGAAAACATAAAATAACAAGAGGCACCACCATATGCCATATGTCAATTACACAGCACATTCAGTTGGCAAAAAATATTTATTTTTACACAAAAAAGTCGCGTTTTTCGTTAGAACATCTTTTTATTTTTTTTTTACAAAATAGATAAAGAAATATAAAAAAAGAGAAATTAGTTCATCTATAAAAATGAATATATGTATAGTATATGTATAAGAAATAAGAAATTATTCTAAAATTACTTTTGAAATAAATAATACCGATTAATGTAATATATATTCTCATATAGTAAGTATTAGAGATGTGCATATGTATGAGTATAAAGTCATATGTGTACATACATCTCCAATACAATATGGGTTAATAAGAATGAAGAGTGATTTGTTTTCTCGAATTGTCGGCATACAAAAATAATGTTATCTTACTTATATTAATATCTTAACAGAGTATTAGTAAATTGCAATATAGTAGAATTTCTCCATGAATTTAAGGAAGAAAATGAAGGAGGGTTCATTGAAAATATGTTTGATATTTACTGTATTAAAATTCATTGGTTAATTATTTAGTTTTGATTACAGTTTTTATACTCTACCACAGTAACAACATCTTTGATGTTTGGTAAAGAACTCCTCTGCGATATTTATACTATCTGACTAATTTTATAAATTACTAGCGCAATACCAAAACGATGTGTGTTATAGAAATAGATTACTTGGTTGCAATGTACATTGTATATGTATTCTAAATTTGGTCTAAATTTCTACAAATTTTTATGATACGATTAGTGAAAAAATTAACAAACAAAAGTATACTGAAAATATTTGGTACTGGTTGATAGATATATAGGCAAATATATATACCAAATATTATTTTTAGTTATCACTTATATAAAATTATATGTAATACATTCAAATTGCACGGTACATAATAAATTAGATGAAAACTGTCATTTAGTTAAGATGGTTTAAATATAAAATATCTCACTATTTTTGAAGTTATAAACCTTTTCTATAGATCACATACTAAACCCATAAATTCAAACATCATCATAGAAATCCGTTTCCAACCAAGACATCTGTTGGTATCTTTTTGAATTACGTGTTATAATTACTAAAGATTATTATATTCTTATTTGAATAGAATAGGCGATCGAATTTATTTAATATTTGAGGCTCAAAAAACCCACACGAATAGTCGTTGAAAAGCAAGTTCATGTTCAGTGTCCGTTTGATGTAGTTTTTAGAATAGTTTTCTTCGAAGATGAAGGTACCAGCTGCGTTATGGTTAATGTAGACCGATTCGGGGCTATTGCCGATTTTTTTTGACAAGAAATTGATGAATTGGAGTTGGACCAACCGTGGTCCTAGAAGGTTGAAGCATCGTTCCAAATAAGCTAAGTTCGGTAATCGTGTCATCAGCCGTTATGGTAATATTGCTTGTTTTGCGCAGAGCTGCATGTCACACTAACAAATCTGAATTCGTGTAATAGGGTCTCAATACATCGAAAATCAGAATAGGGTTTACAGGATGCGCTACTGCAAGCCAGCTGGGGCAGCCGTTTGAATGAAAGTATTATATATATTTTATAACTAATCGGAAGATTTATTATTTTCAATAAAGTATCAAATCTTATAGCTATATAACACGAAATTAATGAATTCTCGTTCGGTATTAGTTTTGTTGACGAAGCCGCCTGAAAGGATACACAATTTTAAAATGTATATAAGTAAATAAGAATGGCAACCGACGATATATACGAAACGACATATTTCAAAATTATACATAACTATTATAAGATGAAATATAATAAAAATAGTATGAGTACGGGCTATTTCTTATCCAAATAAGTATGATACAAATTCCACAGGCTCGATATAAACTAGGATGCTAAAATCATTTGTTGGATAAAGCTCTGGCGAAATTCATCATAATCGGTTAAAAAATAGCCTAGTTTCATTCCAATAGGTTCATTCAAAATTCCTTCAAAAACTTGCTTTATGTATGTAGAATATCGAATATTTATTTTCTAAAAGTTCTAAAATATGTCGTGAGCCGAGATATCATCCAAAATATCATCCCGAAAAATGCGCATTAAACTGAAATAGCAATTTTTCATACAATACTGCATTTAAAAAAATATCCCTCTTGACTGTACTTTTTTATTTTCAATCGAATGTTTGTGACTTCATCTGCGAATCGATTCCATAATATTTGAAACGAATTCACAAAATAGGAATGGAAAACCACAAATAAAATCTGATAGGAAATCGTTTATGGAAATTCTTTATTTTTAGTATTTTATTTAGTATATCTACACACAACGACATATTTAAGGAAACTGCAACGGGCTACGAACCAACTTAGTAACTGGACCAAAAAATGGCGCATTAAGCTAAATGAAGAAAAATCAACGCACGTTAACTTCACCAATCAAATAGTTAACTGGATACCAATAGAACTAAATTCCAAACAAGTTCCCTATGCTAACACAGCCAAGTATCTTGGCATGACTCTCGATGCTAAGTTAAAATGGAAAGAGCACATTAAAAAGAAAAAGGAGGAACTACACATTAAATATAGAAATATGTATTGGCTAATTGGAAGGTATTCAGAGCTGTCAATACCTAATAAGTTGCTACTATACCAACAAGTTTTAAAACCTATATGGACTTATAGTATTCAGCTTTGGGGCTGTACTAAGAAAACCAATATTAAAATAATACAAGCTTTTCAAAATAAAGTGTTACGTGGAATAGTGAACGCTCCTTGGTACATAAGAAACGATAACCTACATAGGGACCTCCGGATGGAAAACGTCAGCGAAGAAATAACAATTCATGCGAAGAAACACATTAAACGGCTTGGTCAACATGAAAATGTTGAGTTACGTGGTATGCTGAGTAACACAAATGGAGTACGAAGGCTCCAAAGAAAGAAACCACTGGAATTGGGAAGACTACAATAGGGTGGCCAAATTTTTAGAGACTAACTAATAGGTTATATCTCTGCAAATTGAACATAAGAAAGATAGAGAAATTACTAGATGATAAATGTAATCAGTTGTAATATTTAAAACAATAAATAAAAAAAAAATATTTAAGGAAACTAACAAAAAGGGATTTAAAAAAAAATAAATAATTTATTTAATTTTTGGATGTGTAATACCACTGACACATCTAGTTCTGTAGTAATAATTTTAACCTAACTATAATTTCAATTAAATGTGTCATGTTTCATACCTCGTAATTTGAATTTCGGAAAAAGTTACAGAACATAATCAAATTCGTGTTTCGTACATAAAAAACATAGTATGAAATCCTATAGTGTAAATGACACATGCAAGACCACTAGAAAAATTTAGTGCAGGGATATAAACAAATGTATAGTAGTAGATTTATAAATGGACCAAAAATTAATCCGGTAAAAGCTTTTTTAGTATAACAGTTTTTGGGCGAAAAAGGAGTTAAGATACCATTACGATGTATGGCGTTCCCCTTAATCAGACGTTTGTCTACTAAACTTAATATTTAAAATAACATAGTTTATTTGCAATCCGACAAGAGGTAATCAAATAATATAAAAATACTAAATCTAAGGTAAAAAACCGTAATTCAGATCATTATACCAATTACATTTAAATCATGACAGATTTTCGGTTAAAATAAAAATAAAAATTTTATATTTTTAATGAAATCTGTATTCAGAAATACTTATATATTTATAAATCAAATTGTCCATAGTATTTATTTTGAACTTATCTATATGTATAAAATATCGTATTGTATACACACAATTGCGGAATTTGAGTACATAGTACGAGGTGGCTTGTTTCCCAGATGGTATGGGAAAAATGATGGTTAATGAGCCTGCACATGATAACAATTAATGATTACCTATGTATGTACGTAATTTATATGAATTCTGTAGTAAATATAATTCTAGGCGCAACTTCAAGACAAGTTATTATATATAAAAAAAACAGGAGAATGCAGTAAGACCTTCGAGTATTGTTGGGGAGTGAGACAACTGTTAGACGAAGGAACTACACCTCCTTTTTTTCGGATTTTCTGTTCCTTTAGTTTTCCATCAGTTATCTCTAACAAACCTAGCAAATACCTAGCTGTATCGATCGTTTACTTCGGATTTAGATATTATGAAATGTAAAGATATTTATTCAAGAATAATTTCCAGTGACTATTTTACGCAAGGTTTTCAGTAGTGCCAATGGCGAATAAAGTTCAAATTCTCAAGTCCAGCATTTGAACAAGTAGAATTTCGAACTTTCTCAATACACTTCAATTATGTCAATATCCAATCCCAGCTATTACTTGCGTATTGCACGATATACTTGCTTCTACTTGTTATTGCAGTGTCAAGTTCATCATCATAAATTATCCATTATAGAAAAATTAAACTTGCCGTATTTAAATTCCAATAAGTCTTTCGGATTTTTGCCACGACAAAAAGTCGCACCAATTTTCTGGACCATACGAACTTAATAGTTTTTGGAAACCTCTGTAAATTGGTAGAGATATAATTATTTCTATGCCAAGAATAAAAATTAATTGCTGTTCTCCAGGGCAAGATTGCAGTTCTTATATTAAGGCATTTGCTATCACTGTAAATAAAGCGTAGAATTTAAGTAAATTGGGGTCTAAGCTAGTATTTAATCGTTTATATATGGAATTCTTAATAATAAATAAACCACATACTAAGACCTCCAGTAGAAGTAGATCCATATTATGTGCATTATATTTTGATAATTTTGAATCGCGATATTTCATTCATAACCTCTCGATTTTGATTCTAAATTTATATAGTACTAATTATTCCTGCTAAATTAAGAAAATTAATTATGATTTATAGATGACAAATGTTCTTTTAAACTGAGCTAATTTGGATCTTGGGATTTATTTAGTATTTCTTTTTTTTTATTTTTACAATAAAATTTTCTTCAAAAATATATAAATAATTTTAGTCTATAAAGATGGGAATGAAGCTTGATAACATATGGATTAATTAGTCTAAAGAGTTTGGATCCAAATTAGGGAACTAATTTCTCTAATTGATTTTAATTATTTATTTTTTATTTTTTAAACGTAGAACTACGTATTGTGTCTATGATAAGGAATAGTATGAATAAAATGAAGCATTTGCTTCACTTTGAAGTATTTACAATAATATAGCATTTGCTTCTCGTGTGTCTTATTGCAAATTTTAGAACAAGTAGCAATTGTTTCGGTATATTGGAGCAATTACTATAATAAGTTTTGATGTCGTGTTGCAGTTGAGTAACAAAATATAGCCCATAGTGAAATGCAACAACGCCTCACAATCGCGAGGGATACCAATGCTACTCTTACTAGGAGGGCAGCTAACCGGATTTTTAGACGCAAAGAGAGAATGGTGGAAAACCGAGGTTCTGAAAGTACAAAAACTCAGCAATGAGCGCAGTCCGCGTAATTTCTTTAAGGGAATTACTGGATTGCAAAATACTGCCAGCCCTGCGTCAACGGCCGTTCGGGACCGGGATGGAAACCTCTGTATCAACATCGACGCATATGGAATGGACACTTCGCCGACCTGTTTGGTGTTGATCATGCATCACAGACTGTAGCTGATTCACCTCAAATAAAGACTGCGGAAATTTGCATTAAGGATCCATCCCGTGAGGAATTCACTAGGGCCATGCAGAGACTAAAACGAAACCGCTCACCTGGAGTAGACAATATTAATTAGGAGCTCTTGATATTCGGAGGCGATCCTTTGTGGAACTGTCTTTTTGACTTTATTCAATTAGTTTGGCAAACCGAAGTAATGCCAGACGAATGGAAAATGTCCGCGATGTGCCCTATCTTCAAGAAGAGAGACCGCTTAAAGTGTGAGAATTATCGCGGTAAAGCTCTCCTGTGCACAACATACAAGTTACTATCCTATATTATATTAGGTAGAATCACCCCTCTAGCGGAGGGCCTGGTTGGTGACTATCAAGGAGGATTTCGTCCGAATCGATCAGTCACTGATCAGGTCTTTTCGCTGCGGATGATTCTATCTAAATATTATGAGACTTCCATCCTCGTACATCTGGTGTTCCTGGATTTCCGGCAGGCCTATGACTCGATCATTCATTCGAATTTTTGCTCTGCGCTGGAATACCTATAGATATGCCAACAAAATTGATATGATGGCTGTGAAGTTCAGAACAGGCTTTCAAGAATTTTTACAGTTAACTCGGTTGTTCGGCAGGGAGATGCTCTGTCCCCGATACTCTCTAATCTCATGTTGGAATACATCTTTCGTAAAACTGAAATACCTCAACGCAACATCTTATATCGCCAGTCCAATCAGATGCTTGCATATGCAGATAACAATGCGTTATTGGACTGAATGGCAACAGAGTGAAGGAAGTACTTGATCCGCTTGTACAGTTTTCAGCTTCAGTTGGACTCCAGATCAATGAGCCCAAAACGAATTACACTAGTACACCATATTTTTGTAGTCGCCATTACACGTATGAGGTGAGTAAGGAGGGACAAATATTTGGGCTCTTATCACTCACAATAACAGTGTAGGTGAGGATATTATAGTGCGGCTGGCAGCAGGCAGTCGTGGTTTGTATCCTCTAAGGCCACTGCTAAAATCTAAACACATATCAAGTGCCGAGAAGCTAAAGCTTTACAAAGCGTTGATCAGGCCCATTGTTATGTTTGGATGTGAAAGTTGTGCGCTGATGGATGAGTACAAAACGCGAACTAGATGGCACATTCCGAGCTCTGTACAATATCGAGATCAGAGATCTGATGAAGATCCCTGATATTGAACTTCAATCCAAAATATAAAAGTTTTTAAGTTAGCTTGACTGAAATGGATTTTTTGTATTTAGATTTTACACTGATCAATCTTCTTGAAAAATATTTTATAGTCGAAAATTTTTGGACTGAATAACCTATCGGTTCGTCTTGTTTGACTGCGGTATACAAACTGATGCATGAAATTTATTAACTAGAAGAAGTTTAAAAAGTGTGATTTCATGAAATTTTGAATTATAAAATTCGTATTTTCAACCTTGCATAGGCACGAGCAATCATATTTTATTGGTCTAATCGCTCTTCTGATAGAACCTTCACAAATATTAAAATTCTGAAAATAATTGTCGTTTATACACTAATCCACGTTGTCTGAACAAAGCATTCATATTAATTTGTAAAATAATTTTGCCTCCTATTCGTTTCTAGTAGTAACTGTGAAGGTGCTTTTCAAATAAATTTTCAGTTAAAAATCCAAAATGAACCCCATACCAAAAAAAAAACACTCGTAATAATACATTATTCAGTTAATCTTTCTCAAACCACAACATGGATAATTTTAAGAAAAAATTTGGGTTTACATCCTTACCAAATTCAACTGGTTCAAGAACTGAAGCCATTAAACCACCATAAATATCGTTTATTTTCTGGTTTTGCTCTTGAACAACTTGAAAATGATGAACTTTTTTATCGAAAAATTTTATTCAGTGATGAAGTGCATTTTTGGTTAAATGGTTATGTAAAGAAACAGAATTGCAGAATTTGGAGTGATGAAAATCCACACGAAACTGTTCAGATACCATTACATCCAGATAA
Source organism: Tipula unca (assembly GCA_951394425.1). Lineage (NCBI taxonomy): Eukaryota > Metazoa > Arthropoda > Insecta > Diptera > Tipulidae > Tipula > Tipula unca. The sequence goes on from OX596382.1 coordinate 95,568,732, forward strand.
AGTCATTGAGTTGTGTGCAATTCATGCTAGTGGAGTGATTGGCCCATATTTCTTTGATGAAAATGGTCGAAGAGTAACAGTCAATAGAGAACGATACAGAACATTGTTAAATGATTGGCACAAGATGGTGCCACCTGCCACACCATCTAGCCAGCTTAACAATCGATTTATTGAAAACAAAATTTGGTGATGAAATTATCTCAAGATTTGGTCTGGTTAATTATCCTCCCAGGTCGTGTGATTTAACACCATGTAATTTCTCACTTTGGGTATATGTTAAGTCACAAGTTTATGCTGATAATCCAACAACAATTGAGCATTTGAAAAAATCTTCTGAGTTTTTTTTTGAGTGTATCATTCCTATTGGAAACCCCTTTATAATTACCCCTTTATAATTTCTTGACCAACATTTTTAAATATGAACATTTAAAATTAAAGTTCTTTTAAAAAATAACCGATTTAACGAAATGCCCGGTTCTACGAAATCAAAATTGTTTGTCCTTTCGATAAATCGTATAATTCTATGTTCAATAAACACATCCCAAGATATCGTTTTAATCCGAAAACATATTAATTTAACGGTTTTCAACGTTACAAGCTTTGAGGATATGTGCAATATATCATTTGAAAATTTTGTCGTAAATTTATTTTGAGCGATATTGACAGAGTTCAAAATTATATGACCAAATTTTCGTGACTATGGTCATCAGGTAACCAAAATTAGACGATACCAATTCTAATAATACAGAGTTATTTTCAAAAGCGCGTACTAATCAAAGGCACAGAAACGATTGTTGAGTTAAATATGCTTAAAATATAGAAAATATAGAAGAAATTGTCCCTTTAAATTTATATAATTACCAGTACTAGTAAAATTGCCGTTGGCTCTCAAACTAAAGATTGAGACATTCACACCTTAGTACGATATACTGGGTGTTTTTTTTAAACTGAGACGATCAAATATCTCGAAATATAGCCACTCTACGGAAAAAATGTCCATAATCAAAATTTAATCATACCGCGGGGGAAATACATTAGTGCAAAAAAAAAAGTCCCCCCACCCCCGCTTTGTAGGTGGGGCGGGGGTAACTTTTAAACTAAGATAGGAAGCCATATTTTTTATTGCAGATACGGATTCTACGACTAAAAGTACGTATGATTTGAATAAAATATTTTGTTCGGTTCATGATAGATGGCGTTGCAATCGACGAAATTCAATTTTTTCAATTTCTCCTTCTTAGAACACACGCATTCGATTCTGTAATACGTTTGAAATAAAAAACATCACGTTTTCATTGGAAATACTCGAAATTCGTCATCAAAACAATTTATTCAGTTTTGTAAATCTAAATAAGTGTTCAAAATTAATTTCAAGTTTTATTATTAAATTTCAAAAATACAAAATTCAGGCCATCATTTTGAACACTTATTTAGATTTACAAAACTGAATAAATTGTTTTGATGACGAATTTCGAGTATTTCCAATGAAAACGTGATGTTTTTTATTTCAAACGTATTGCAGAATCGAATGCGTGTGTTCTAAGAAGGAGAAATTGAAAAAATTGAATTTCGTCGATTGCAACGCCATCTATCATGAACCGAACAAAATATTTTATTCAAATCATACGTACTTTTAGTCGTAGAATCCGTATCTGCAATAAAAAATATGGCTTCCTATCTTAGTTTAAAAGTTACCCCCGCCCCACCTACAAAGCGGGGGTGGGGGGACTTTTTTTTGTGTACTAATGTATTTCCCCCGCGGTATGATTAAATTTTGATTATGGACATTTTTTCCGTAGAGTGGCTATTTTTCGAGATATTTGATCGTCTCAGTTTAAAAAAAACACCCGGTATATGTTTAATACAAATGTTATTTCTTTATCTATTATTAAATCATAATCGCAGTGAAGAAATAGTGATTAATCGTATTAAGCCCTGACCGGTGATGTATTATGCGGATAGTCAGTTATGATAGTTTAAAATGTACCATTTATTTAGAGTGTACGACTTTCGGTGTTATTGAAAAATTACAACATTTAACTGGTCTGGTGACCGCGATGTGATGAGCATTACTGATAGTCACTTTCATCATCTTCTAAAATGTCGCCGCACTCTGAAGTGCAATATGGTTTTGATAAAAATATTAGAAATTTCAAGTGATTTATATTTACTCCATTTTTCTCTTAAGAAATAATAGAAAAAAAATGCTTATGCGAATCTGTCTGTGTATATATGTAAGAATGTATATAATTTAATAAAGTAATGCTCACATACAGTCAAAACACATTGAATTTTCAACTATAACATTTTGTAATTTAATTAGAAAAATTAAATTAAGAAAACGAAAAATATTAATTTATATATGTAATATCGCAAAGTCTAAGCTTTTTAGAAACAAAAAAAAAAGACCAAAAAAATAACTTTCACGAAATCTATTTTTAAATATAAAGCGAAAATATAAAACTATCGTTAAGAAAAGTGAATATTTATTTTTATGGTAAAATGAGAGTATTTACACATAATTGTACATTAAATTGCTTAGTCTCTTTATTTTTATAAATTATTTTTTTGTTTATATTTATTTGAAAATCATTTTTATTAAAATGTTCAAACGAATGTTCTCCTTTTAAATGAATACGAAAATACGAAAATAAATGGCGAGCTACAATTTTACCGAGAAAATAATAATAGCGTACATATATTTTAATGCACAGTGTACATAGTATAGTAAATTCATCTCTTGAACTCTCTTGCAGGTATGTAAAAAAAAAAAAAAAAAAAATACACAAATTTACACTAATGGTCAGTTTACTTGAACGGGTTAACACTAATAGAATGAGTAATCTATATATGTACATAAATTTGTACATTAAAATATATGTAGTTGTGAATGGTGCATTCGTATAATGCGATCGCCGAGATCGCGTAATAAACAAAGAAATGATTTACGTTTAGTCAGAAATAAAAAGAGTAAAAAAGATCAACTAATAGAATTTCAAGTTGGGTGATTAAGTATTATTACGTCATTCAAGAATAAATGAATAAATAAAAAACTAAAAGGCCAATGACAGTATTAGTTTGTGTGTGTTTTTATTTTATATTTAGCTATATATATTATATTTGTCTTAATTTTTGTTTTGTGTGTTAACAGATATTATGTTGAGTAATTTTTTGGTTAGACTTTTTCTTACATGTATATATAAATATAAATATTATCTATAATGTTACACGTAATTTTGTGACTTTTTATTTTTATTTATTTTTTTTAAATTTATTAATTCGGTAAATAATATCTATCAGCAGTTTAATGAGAATTAATCGGTATAGCATATAGTTTTGATCATATCTAGTTTTTTTGTTTCTATTGCGTACGTTATAAATTATTATTAACCAGGATGAGTGAATTTATGAAGATCCTGTTTTATATGTAGTTTAAGATATCATCAAATCTTACTTTTACTTTCGATTAATATATGTAGTTGTTATTATGGTATTTGATTTTACATATGAATTGTTGTGTGCAGTAATAGAAGAAAAATGTATGATATAATTTTTATTTCATTAGATTTAATTCAGAGAGAGAGAGACAGGGAGTGTTGGAAAAAACAACAGCATGAATAAGTTTCACAACATTTTACTTTTTATAAAAATAAATTCATACATGTATCTATATAATCTATATAGTATAAATAGGTACAATTTTATAACAACAACTATAAAACCAGTCTAATAAATATTAGTTATGGTTTTTGTAAAATTATTTTCAAAATGTATACATACATTAGTTACTAATTATGTCGTATCTAATTACACAATTATTATTATTTATATTGTCAATTTTGATCTATGTATTTGGTTTATAATAAGCAAATGTTTGATAATGCGGTAACTTATACGAAAATTCGGTATTGTTTTCCCAAATCTTAAGAACTACTGATTTTATTTAATGATTATTAATGCTTTGGTCGATTTTCATGATGAACTTATCATAACAATTTTAACTCATTATTTACTGAACACTAAATATACATATATAACATACATATATGCAAGTTTATATATTATCACAATTAGTATATTATATTTATTGTATATAGATATATACACTAATGGGCAAAAATATCGCATATATATTAAATTTCATTAAATGATAGCATATTTTATTTTATTTAAGTTTTAGTTATAACAGTGTATTAAAACCAGAAATTACGCTCCAAACTAGCAAAATTGAGAATTACATAACAGGAAGAATACATTTTTATTAAACTCAACAAAGGACAGTCACATATAAACTAGATAAGTAAAGATAAACAAATAAATCTGTTAGCATTTGACAGCTTCTGCTATTGTAATTCACTTAATTGATTTGTTTTATCAGAAAATAAAAAGATGCAATAGTTTTGTCCATCAGTGTATAGTGTATACGTACTATATTTATATATATATACATGTGTGTGTATATGTATTATATATATATATATATATATATATATATATATATATATATATATATATATATATATATATATATATATATATATATATATATATCCTGTCTCATTTGTATTTCTTGTAATGTAATGAAAAAATTATATGAGATCAACATTAGAATAGTACAAAGGCAAACCACGTTGATGTGAATGTGTACTTATAATCATATATATCTATATATACATATAAGATATACGTATATACATATATATCTTTTTACATGGTGGTTGCGCGAGTTATAGTGGAGAGTAAAAATTGTAATTATTATTGTTGCTATATGCGTAGGTCGAATTATAAACCGAATAACAACTAATGGGTATGATCTCATAGTGAGAAAGTAATTTATAGTTTATCTTATTTTTTTTTCAAATGTATATAAGTAGTACAGTTTGTGTAAAAAGTATATAAGCAAAATTAAATGTCTTCCGATGATTTTAGACACGATGGGACCAAATGCTAAAATATTAATTAATATTTTTTCGGTAATTGTTTTTTTTTTAGTATTTGAACTTTGCTGTTGTTGTTTATTATATATGTATAATATTCATCATACTTAATGATTAAATCATAACGAACATATGCTCTAAATCGGGCAAGCGAAAAAACCGAAACAACGAATTTAAAATTATTTACGCGCCTTCGTACTATCACAAAGCAATCGATTGATACATTATTCTATATTCGGGCATTGTTTATTATTGATGTGTAGAATATATGGCCTTAGGGCAGATCATCGATAGCCTAACATTTCGTAAATCGTAAGTCAATAAATAAGGCGATCCTTTTTAGTACATGCAAATTTTAATTTTAAAAAACCCGATAAAAGTTAAATATGCTTTTTTGAGCATACTGTATTATATGTACATAGCTTAAATCGCGTTATAGAGCTGTATTATCCATGTTTATAAAATAAATATAGATTGAGAATGAATTGAGAATATTTTTGTTAAATGTGTGGTGCAATGAGCGAGAAGAAAATAATATTTTAAATTTTTTATTTTATTTCCCTTTTGTTGTCTTATTATTTTCTTAATATATTATGTACATACAACTAAAAATGGTTATTTATAGAATTGTTTGTTATTATTTTATAGTTAAAAATAAAATTTTAAACTCATAAAAATTAAAAACATGAAGAGGACACGAGACATCACTCCATTGGTAAAAAATGTATCACTTTTTTATGCACATTTTAAAGAATTGTTTCCAATAACAATAACAACTACAAAATTCATAAAAGAAACGAATACCTATGTATTCGTATTGTATATGTAATACCTATGTACCACCAAACTCCAATGAAGAATGAGTGACCACCATTAATAGACAAAACCTAAGTCTAATAAACATATTGTTACGTTTTTGCCCTGTCAAACTAGGTTCAATCACTGGATTCTGAATAAAACAAACGATGTTATTGGGTGTATGCATTAAAAACCGGAATTTGATACTAGATGTCATTACTTGTTTATGCGTAATAGTACATCAATGACATCTACATATGTCATTTGAAAGCTCTATTCAATACTTGTCAAAATCAGCTAAAAGTTTTTGTTTTGATTACAGCGTTGTGCACATCCAACCGATTTCAACGATGGAAAATTTATAAAATTTGAGAAAAACACAGCATTCGCGGGAAGTTTTGTTGAGTCACTTTTTCGCAAACCAAACAGCAGCAGAAAGTCATCGTTTGCTCGTGGATTTGTATGGTGAGCATGCTCTTGCAAAAACACAGTGCTTTGAGTGGTTTAGTCGCTTCAAACGTGGTAATTTTGACATCAAAGACAAAGAGCGTCCTGGTCAGCCGAAAAAGTTTGAGGATGAAGAATTGGAGGCATTACTCGATCAAGATTCATGTCAAACACAAGAAGAACTTGCAGAATGATTGGGACAAACAACAATTTCCAGACGTTTGAAAGCCTTGGAATTCATCCAAAAGATGGGTAATTGGGTGCCGTACGAGTTGAAGCCAAGAGACGTGGAAAGACGATTTTGCTTGTTCGAAATGCTGCTCGAGCGCCACAAAAAGAAGTCGTTTTTGCATCGTATTGTCACTGGCGATGAAAAATGGATCCATTACGATAATCCCAAGCGCAAAAAAGTATGTGAAGAAAGGCGAGGCCGGCCCATCGACACCAAAGCCGAATATTCACGGGGCTAAGGTAAAGCTGTGCATTTGGTGTCCCAATGCCCAACTCTATCGTCAACTATTGATCCGATTGAAGCAGAATATCCAGGCAGAGCGGCCAACGTATGAGACCAGACACGAGTCAATCATTTTCCACCACGATAACGCTCGGCCACATATTGCGGCGCCGGTCAAAATTACCTGGAGAATAACGGATGGGAAATTCTGCCTCATCCGCCTTATATAGGCCATACCTTGCTCCTTCCGACTACCACCTATTTCGATCCATGCAGAATGCCCTATCAGGCATATGCTTCACTTCAGCTCAAGGTATCGAAAATTGGCTCGATTCGTTTTTGGACGCCACGCCGGCGCAGGTGTTCTGGGATGGACTCCATAAATTGCCAGAAAGATGGGAAAAAGTAGTGGGTAGCGATGGGCAATATTTTGAATAAAAAATCTTTTCCACATTGAATACTCAAATTTCATTAAAAAATTCCGGTTTTTAATGCATACACCCAATATTTCCGAATAATTACACTAAACACTAATTTAATTAATTCACTTATTTAACTTCACAATAATTACTTTATTACACTTTAACAACACTTAACTTTCACTGTTTCCTTTTTATTACTACTAGCACACGGTTGAAACACAACTAACTTACTCCTAAATTTTTATCTCGTATTTATACCAAGTATACTCACCTTCTAGAATATTCCATAACGAACTATTCTTGAAATCGAAATTCCGCCAGCCTCCATCTTATTTCCCGACAGTCTCGTGATATGAGACCCTTTTCGTCACATGTCCAACATCGTATTTTCCTAATACCTTGGTTTCCTGTCCTTCCTCCTTAGCCAAAATTTGATGTTCGCTGAATAGGAGATCGCGAACTTGGTCGTGTCCATCTTACTTCAACGGCAATCTCGTGAAATGTGACCCATCCTGCCACATACCCAATACCTACTGCCACCTTCCCTTAATCTTGGTGCCGACCGCTCGATGTTCGTTCTTATATCCATCTCCGCCCGTCGCACCCCAACTGACGGTTTTATGATAGCCTGCACAGTCTCGTTTATTAACGCAAACGCAATGGTTTTGGCAAAAGGCTTTAGGCGACAACATTACTGCTTTACGTGTCTCCGGATCCCGTATTCCATTAATGAATGCGTCCGTTTTAATTCTCTCCATGTACTCGGGAGCCGCTCGAGTGCTGCGGAATATTCTCGAAAAGTCTCCGAGTTTTCGATATCGACTCCATTTACGATATCTTTCTCGTTTATGATGACTTCCATACTTTCGATCCACCGCCTTCATTATTTCGCTCATGTTCCGGAATAGTATGCAATGTTTCAGCCGCTTCGCCTTTAAGAGCTACTATTAGCGCTGTTCCACGATTTACGTCATTCCAACGATTTTTATTGACCGTTGGCTCAAATTTAAACTTGAAAACCGCTAAAGATATTGTGCCTTCGAATATTGGTGGTTTAAATTTCATCGCTTGAATTGGCTGAGATACTGGCGATGCTATTCCATTAACTACGATACATAGAAGTTTCTTCTCGAAGCCTAGAACTTTCTCTTCTAAATTTGTTCATTCCCATCGAGAACTTTCTGTTCCAACCCTTGAATGTCCTTTTGTAATTTCTGTTCAATTTGCTCTACTTCTTCATGTAGAATGGCATACATCTCTTGAAATTTTTCGTCTTCTATACTTAAATAATTAAATACTAAATTACATAATGTGTGTATTATCTTTTCCGAAACATGTATCTCTAGAATAAACCCAATGGCAATCCATTCTGACGTGATAAAAGCCATTCACGAGGGTAACGTAAGCGTATTATCATTGAAAAATGATGAGAACTGATTAGTCCGGATTGATATTTAGCCGATTACGCAAGATTACGAATAGAATTTGCAGACATGCTAAGTGTATACCTGTTTTAATGAGATGCCTCTACTAAATTCGACAAAAAACAATTTGCAGAAATTTATCAAAGTTATAGGTGTGGTTGAACGTAATACGTCTGTAATAAGCATCTGTCCTAAATTTATTAATACACTAGTTCTGTTTTGTGTAATATTCCGGTTATAAGTCTTATATTTAATAATAACATCTAAACATTTGTATAGCAGACTAAAATAATTCCTATTCCTAAATAAAATTTCAAATCAATTCAAATAGATTCTAAACGAATACAAATTGATTAATGTATACCAATCTAGGTTTCGTAAATTTGAACACATAAATTATACATTTTATACACAAACTGAAATAAATACATACATACATATTTGGTTAATTTCTTCGATTAGGCAGTTATCTTATAGTACCGTAGTTGGAGGTTATCTCCAAATGTACGACGTGAGTTAGAATTATCCTTTATTTTATCTTATTTCATCTATGCGTGAAATCACCATTGTTTAAAATCACAAACCAACATTTAAAGGACAATTTAATAGACTGACCACGTACCGTAATAAAATCTTAGGGTCTTACTTAATAACCATCTGTTTTTTAGAGAGACTAGTAAACTGCATAAAAACATTATTTTTAGGAAATCGTATTTAAAAGAAAAATTCTCAATTTAGGAAGATGGCAGAAATCACTTTACATAAACAAATAAAATCAAAAAAGTTTTATTATGCTCTATTTTGAAAATATGCCAGATATCCTATTTTGGTGTATTGGAGATTAATGCACATAATATTGATATCGTAGATAGTTAGTTTTATTAACAAACACGAGACACTATTAATTTTTAAGTAAAGGTAACTAGTTTTAATATGCTTATGAATATTCCTATGAAAATCAAATTAACCTGTACTGATAAAAATTTAATAAATAACTATAAAAACAACCGGACAAGTACAGTTAAAAATATTACACTACAACCATTTAGGCGTTATTTAACTAATTCATAGCTCAAACTCGCCAAAAATTCAGTTAACTAGTCTCTCAAAAAAAACGGCATACATACATATATCTACGTATAAGTAACTAAAATTACTCCGTTTTGCCGACCAATTTCGACTAATAAATCACGATTTGCTTAATTAATTTGTTTTCCGGAAGAAGATGGTAGCATTGCGTCCATCCGATTCAAAGTAGGTCAATATTAGATATTTTTATAAGTATATAACGATTATTAGTGTTGGTCTGGATTTATTAGTATGCATAGCAGCATACACCAGAAGTGGTATTATAGTGAACGTTTTCTTTTGTTCAAAGAATGTAAAAAATAGATCAATAGGTGATGTTTAAGTAATCAAACCAACTTGATTTTGTGCAAATGTATCCGGTTGGTGTGTCGGAAACATTTGCACAACATTTTATCTGACTGTAATGTAAGTAGACCGATGAATTGGGAATTTATAATTTGTTCATGATATCCTGAAAATTTAATTTCTCGATAAACCGGCATTTTAATCAAATAATTACTGAAAATGGGTGAATTGATATTTCCGATTCATTAATTTAACATAAATGTCATTGTGTTGAGATTTTCTTACATTTTGTATTTAAGACTAGTTTGGTTGTTCATTTATACATATTTTGGAATTCATCCTAATGAAAAGTGGGACGATTGGCGTTCAGACGAGCATGTGGGAGCTATTTATTATATAGTATGTTCAATAATGTACTTGATGGAAAGAAATTTTTATTGTTTTCTTTGTTGACTTAATTTTATAGATTAATCTTTAGTTACAGTATTAATTTAATATTTTAATTTTTATGTTAGAGCTTTCAGGTTTTATTTCTATGTTTTATGGTTATGATTATTTTTATTTTATCCGTTTAATAACTACATCGTATCGCTGTACTAATAGCAAAGCAATTGTACGGTATTAGCTTTCTTATTTAAAATATTTTGGATCCTTTTTTAAGACATTAATCCCAACTTAATGTTTAATAAAAAAAAACTTTTTGCCTGTACGCAAACTTTAGCAAATACTTAAATTTCAAAGAATAAAATGAAGTACCTATACATATATACTTCATATTGGTAATGGACTTAACTTCAACAGTAAAGATTATAAATGAATACAAGAAGTGGATAATAATAATAACAGTGTTAAAGGCCATTACTGGCCCCTTACTGAATCAACAATCTGGCTCCAACGGTTTCGATCCTGAGCTTGGTCTTCATACTGTCTTAGACAATCTGAAGAGGCCAAGTCGTTCTCTACATCGTGGAGCCATCGTCGCCTGCAACGACCTCTGCGCCTACCATATGGTGGCTCTCCTTTCAGAGATCGCTGCACAATTCGTTCCGGATCAGCACGCAGAACGTGACCGAGCCAGCGTACTCGCTGAAATCTAACTTCATGTACAATATCGGGGATCTTCATCAGATCTCTGATCTCGAAATTGTACAGAGCTCGGTATGTACCATCTATTTCGCGTTTAGGGCCGTAAATCACACGCATGATTCTTCTCTCAAATGTAAGGAGCCATCTCTCGTACTCATCCGTCAGCGCCGAACTTTCACATCCAAACATAACAACGGGCCTGATCAACGCTTTGTAAAGCTTCAGCTTCACGGCACTTGATAAGTGTTTAGATGTTAGCAGTGGCCTTAGAGGATATAAAGAACGACTGCCAGCTGCCAGCCGCACTTTAATATCCTCACCCACACTGTTATCGTGAGTGATAAGAGAGCCCAAATATTTGAACCTCCTCACTCCCTCAAACGTGTGGTGGCCACTACTAAAATCTGGTGTGCCATTGTCTCTAAAACCAGAGATCAGGTATTTCGTTTTGGACTCATTGATCTGGAGTCCAACAGAAGCTGAAAACTCTACAAACGGATCAAGTATTTCTTTCACTCCGTTGCTATTCAGTCCAATCACGCATATGTCATCTGCATATGCAAGCACTTGATTGGACTGGCGATATAAGATGTTGTATCCACAAGAAGTGGATACATTTTCTGAATCTAATATCGCTCAAAATGAAGAATAGAAAAATACTAAACGATAAAACTATCACAACTTTATTTTTTATTTACTTAACTTCAATGTTTAATCAACATTTATCAAAAATAATTTATCCCACATCGATAAGTTTTTCTAACCCTTTCGGATACTTTGAGAACGCCGTCTGAGTGAGTCCCTATATGTATATGATGTATCGATCTTTTTTAGTTTCTTTTCCGCCTTCTTAATTAGGTAATTTACATTTTTCGCGATATATAGGTTGCTGTAGACTTCGAAATATTTGTGATTTGCTAATTTTTCGTTGTTCTTTTTTCTTGGTTGTCATTCGCTACTTTCCATGGTACACTAAAACTCGTCATCCATTACACATTTATAACTTGAAGTGGAGTTGAAATATTTTTGGGATAGCGCTCGTAATCGTTTTTGAGTCTACTTGAAATTTCTTACCACAAGATAATAGGTGATACGGCTCCTGATTGCACTCACATTGCTTGTACACAGCGTGTTTTAACATGAAAATAAAATACATGCCAACTAACTAGTAATAATTTGAAACATGATTTGATTAAATTAAACGAACTATTCTTAAGTACGGTGTGCGAAAATTGTTAGTTAAAAATATTACTAATCTGCATAACATAATATTTATGTATGTACATATAATAAAACATTTACAAGATCAACTAAATCATTGATGATGTAAATTATAATGTAGGTCAAACTGAACAAAATGACTGGGATTTGCAAAAGCCAGGAATGGAATTGAGGACGAATATCTAATATAGATGCTATTGAAATTAGGAACTGGAAACTATAGAGAAAAATATACATATTTACAGATACGTATCTCATGAACACAACACAACGGCCGTATTACAATAATTAAAATAAATAATAATAAACCAAAAATTTAGTTTAATTAATAAATTCACTACCACTTTTTACTTTCCTCAAACAAAATATTCACACAATTTGAATCAAATTTTAACTCACTTCGGCCCTTAATTAATTTTGTTCATATTCTTAATATAGATATAATGCCCTATATAAAGCTACTCATAACTATTATTATGAATTATCATAATTTTTTCCACTGTAAACGTACGTTTACAGATTTACGTATTGCAAAAACTGATGTTTAAAAATCGTATGTTAGTATGTAATAAATTAATTTTATTTGTTTCTACTATGTATTTGTATTTGAATTTGAACATGTAAATGGCATAATAATTTAGTTAAAATTATTTAGTAATTTTTATCACAAGCTTTAGGCCATAACATAAATAAATTAATGCTTTAAAAAATAGGTAAAATGTAATAAATGTTAATAATTAAATTAAATTAGTAGGTAAGCTATTAATTAATTATTGAGTTTGTTATAGCTTTATGTTTTATGCTTATGTATTCATAATTTCAAAAACAAATAATAAGTTATTTTCTCATATAAATAACTCGGTTACCTTCTTGAAAGTTATTATACAATGCTGGAGGGAGAGAAAACCATTATTTAGAACTTTAGTGTTTGAACAAAGTAAAGAAATAGAAGTGAGTATAAGAAATTATTTGTCTAGAAAGATCACTTTATTTCTTATGGAATATACCATTGTAATTTCGAATATGTAAATCCTATGCAGAAGGAACCAGCAGAGTGAATTCAGGTACTATATGACAATTGAAAAGCTTTATGATTTCTTTTTTCGATTGGCCAATCCTGATGGGTTTTAATTTTAACTTTCAAAATATCAGCAATAATAATTGAATAATTTTTAATGGTAATAATTAGATTTTTTATACCAATAAAACCCAGGTAAGAAATTGTTTGCCTAATAAAAATTCTGTTGCGGCCAACCAACCAAGTACTCTGTGGGACATGTTAGGGTAGCACCGGAAGTATACGTGATTGACTCAATTTCGAACTAGGTAGGGATAGTCACAATTTGCGCCTTGGCCCTTTATCTTCTTTACAGAGCCTTATGGTAGATGTATCATTTTTGTAGAGGAACCGTTGATACAAGGGAATATACATATATACTACTTCGAGAACGATAAGGCATATTGTTTTCTGTAAAGCAACGAATCACAATTCAAGTTACTTTTCATATCGTTGAGGAAGGTCGCGGTCGAACGAGCTGAACTGATTATAGTAACTTGGTTAATAATATTGGACGATGTGTGATGTGTTGATCTGGTGTTCTATTTGGTGGGCAAATTTTATTGTCAACGGAAGATTTCTGGGTTTCGCTAAGTTTATTGTCAAACCGAGGGAGTGTAAATTACTGTTCCGCTTGGTTAGAGTATTTAATTAAACCGTCGTGGAATTATCAACGACACTTCGGAAGAAGTTTTATTGCGTTTGATCTCGAAAGTCCATTGTAATGCGTACTCGCGCAATTATGTCTAGCACCAACATGTGTATCAGAAAATAAATAAGATAGCACTATTGACATTGTTGGACAATGAACGTTATGTACAGATTTTGTAAATTTTGTTAAATTGGTTTCGCTTATATAGCAGCAAATATTTTATTTTTATTTGAAACCAGAGGCAGTATTTATTTGTGGTCTCGGCTTTGTCAGGAGTCCGACACAGTTTGCAATACATAAAAAAGTGACAATTTGAATTGGTTTTTTCAAGGTTGATTTTAATTCATTGTGCACATGCTACGAAGGAAGCTATATTTTCAATATAAAAACAAGATGAAGTTTTATGTTTCAGTATTCATCCTTTTTTCATCGAAATTTTCCATCTCATGAAGTTTGTATAATTGTAGCTCTAATCAGATATACGCTGTTAATTATATTAGACCTTTGTAAGTTATTTTGTAATAAATTAGCTTCTATCAGTTTCTAACTATATGTATTAGATACATGACAGTAAAATTTATTATTATAAATATGGTAGCTAGTTTCTAAAATATCGTTAAAAACGGGAAATACAAAATAAACTACTTTTTGCTGTAAAAAAGTAGTTTAAAAATTTGTTAAAATCGGACAATAATTATCTGTGTAAATCATTAAATATCACAAAGAAGAGTTTAAATAATAATTTTTTAAAAGAAGAATGAACAAGTTATGTGCTATTCATTTAAGTGTTTATTATTTTTAGTTCTGAGCTAAGGCAAATAAATAAACATATATAACTTAGTGCAGTCAAACTATTTACATATATAGGTATAATATTTAAGATATGTTTGCTTATAGCAGAAAATATCAATTGCAGATTAATTTTATTTTATTATTGATTAAACAAATATTAAAAATGATCTATGTGCAAAAGAATTAATGAACAGAGTAAATTTAGATTTAAATCATATATTTGAATGAAAAATACATTTTCTATACCTGTATTGTATGTGTATGAAGTTTATGCGTTTAAACTATTCCTAAAAATAGTACATCTAAATGGCCAAATTACGTAAACATTTTAAACTTTTAAGCTTAAAGCACGCCCTGCTAGATCCATTAAAAATTCATCAACATGTTTAGCTATCATTTTGACTTCGTATTAAGAGCAGCTAAATTCAAACTCTTAAGGGGTCTTCATCACATATTTTCTATTTGTAATTCTGTGGTGATTTTGAAAAACTAGTTAACTGCAAACGCAATATTTTTAGGAAATCGCAAATAATTTAGACATTTATTTTTATTGATTTTATCCGTATTCTCAATTTAAGAAGATAGTGGAAATCATCTTACATAAGCATATTAATGTATGTCAGATTCTGTTTTGCAGATAGTTAGTTTTATTAATAAATAAGTGGAAATTTGTTAATTTTTAATTAAAGATTGCTAGTTCTAACAAAACAAAAATTTTTGCATTTGATAATTGTAGTTAAAAATGTTACATTACAATCATTTATGTTTTTATTTTATTTTATAACAAGCCGATTACAGATCTTATATATTTTTGTTTAAATTAAACTAATATATAATAACAACTACAATTATCAATTTATTTAAAAAAACAATAGTTTTTTGTAGCAGTTATTCACGTTTAACATGTTTTCGTTGTATACATGTAAAGAAACTTAAAGAATTTGGTCAATTTATCTTAAAATATATCTTAGTTAGGGTTATTTTCATTCATAACCCAAACCGTCAAAAATTCAGTTAACTAGTTTTTCAAAAAACCACAGATACCTATGTATATTGAAATATTTATTAAGTGTTTATTCGATCGGATAACAACCAAATAGCAAACCATTTAATAACCCAACTCGAAGGGTTTTAGCTCTTCTTAACATAAAATTCCTGATACGAGTAACAGGTCATTAATATATTTCCGACTTATTTTATATCAACACACTGCGCATATTTTAGATCTTTAAGTTTCTTGGTAAATGTAAAGCAATGAAGAAAATTTTTGAAAACTTTCAAAATGTTGAATGATTTGATCAACAACCAAAATTTAATAGACAAAATTTAATCGATGAGATGATTTATTTATCACACGTACATAGTATACTCTACAAAAGCAGGAATATCATTAGTTACTTAACAATACTGATACATATGTAAGTAATAATTTATTCTTAGTTCAATTTATTTATATAGGCAAAACTGTATTATATGTTTTATTTTTGAATATTCTATCTAGAGTACTATAAAAAATGTTTAAAGTGCGATATTTGGATTATCTTTTTAAGATTATATTATACTTGTGTAAATATGAATCTCCAAGCCAATGATGCGTTGGAATTTGTATGGCCTTATTCAGATATGATAAAGTAAAAATGTGGATGGATTAGTTAATTATATATGTCCATATAATTTAACAAATCATTATAATATCTTTATTGATATATTAGAAAAAAATATATATGATTTTTGAAATTGAATATACATATTTGTAGCAACGAAATAAAGAAATAAATATGTTTAATCAAATTGTAACATACATATTTATATTTCAATACTAATGTAATTATCTCGTATATGTATTTCTAAAAATAGACTACGCCCTACCTTAATCATTATTACACAATCCTATCACTTCAGAATCATTTGCAAATTTTCGATCTCTTAAATAGTTAAAAATATATTCAAACTCACAATAAATCACTGCGATGACGAAAAGAATTAATTTTTTAGTTTTATCTTGCCATAATTTTCAGTTCAGCTTGAGTCTTAATTTAAGCTTCTATTTCCATTCCCATGTTACAATTTCGATTTTTTAACAAAGGTCCAGATCATTTCAATACGATATTGTAAACGACATATGTAAATAAAGATAAGATGATCATGCATAATTGTTAATGCGAAATTAATTGTAATTCTGTCTCCCTCAAAATACCTTTTTTATTGACGCCAATTGATCGCTCTTGACAGTAATAGCAAAACCATATATATATATATATATATATACTAAGACGTCTCGTATAAAATAAATTGTTTAAATAAAATCGTGGGTAGAGATTACTAGTCGATGCTTATTTAATCGTCAGTATAATTAAACGATAAACAAAATGTAATTTTTAATTTGCTTGTATTTAAGCATTTTGTTGAGAAGTTCTACTGTACAATTTAAAATATATGTATTGTTTTTTTAAATTTTTACAATGTCTTTGCATATGTTTCATGATTTTTGAGAACTTTTATATAATTTTACCAACTTGGCTGTGATAACAAATACCACGTTGTGTGTTTTTATTGTATATGTATTTGTGTCTCTCCGGGATGCATCGTAGGGTCGTTGTGGCATTGACCGAAATGAATAAAAGGCCAGATTCATCGCAAATTTTGACATTGAATCAAGAATATTGTTAGAGCTTTTCACCTTAAAATTTGAACTTATATCAAACAAGGATCTCTTGATATCATTTAAATCTTAGTCAAGAGGAGTTAAAATTATATTTTTGTGTATTTTTTTTATTTTTTATTTTTTATATAGTATCTTTTATATTTTAGATGTAAGTTTTTTTTATTACCGATTGTAGATACAATTTGTACTGTAGGTAATAATACTAATAAATAAATAATAACATTTTTTAAAGTTAAAAATTACCCCACCCTTAGTTGTTCATTGCTAGCTGCCAAACTGTTTTAATGCAAAAATGTGGCATCATCGGACAATACCAAATATTTTACATGAATTAAATTAATCTCAGACAAAAAATTTAATATATTCTGTTTCAATATAAATCAATGATTTGCTTGGTGCGGTTACTTTGAAACAGGTACTTCTCGATTTGTTCCTCACAAACTTTGATTTTTTGGTTTTGATTCACTTTTTTATTTTAATTTTTCAATTTGTTTTTAATTTTTCGGTTTTCATTTTATGCACAGAAATGTAAATAAGCATATCCGAGGTCCGGTATTAATTTATTGAATGGCCATTGTGTGTTTATGTAACGATGTTTTGTGATTATTTAGCGAAATCACATTTTAGGGTGGAATGAAATTATTGATTGTGCGTACGGTTTTATAGAGCACGAACCAGCAGCAGAAGGTTCTATGACTGTCACGATAAGTATACACAAAAAATGGTATTTAGGTGAAGGGAAAATTCTATCTTAAATATTCAAAATATTACAAATTTCTAACGTGTTTTAAAATAAAATTATATTTTAAAATGATTTATTTTGTTTATCTCATCTTTACTTATTATTAGGTCGTTAAGTTGTTTATTTTATTGGTGCAAAGTTTGTTCTTAGTCGCGATTAGATACATATGTACAATAATAGGTAGACATTTAGACAATAAAAATAATATCTAAATTTTAAATTATTATTTTACCAGATTTCTGATTCGCTGTTTTTTCTATTTACATTTCTTTAGAAACAAAGCAGAAAATTAAAGAACCCAAGTCAATATAAAATTTATTATGTATGTATATGTATATACGATTTTCAATACATTCCCTCTCAAACTGAAGTTTGTGATTAGATTTATTATTATTGATTTTTATTTTTTTATACTAGCAACTATTTATTTTTAACTATTTTTCCTGTATGTTTTTTTACACTTCTTTAACAATTTCTTATGTATATTTCTTTACTTATAGCAAAAATAATAATATTAGTAATGTATTAAAAAGCTCTAGATCCGGTTATATGTTAGATTAAAATATATGTATTTATATAATATGTATGGATACACACACACACATATCGACTGAATACCAGTGAGTAAAAATATTGTTGTGGAATCGCGCAGGAAATAAGTTATAATAGTAACTTTATTATGTTTATTCATTTATCTCCTGCTATATACGAGTACATAGTTATGTAAGTTTTGAATTGGACCGAAAGTGAAACAGACTTTTAATGACAAAAGCGAGTGCTAATGGGAGAAAATTACGATATCATGATCTATATAGTTATCACTAGCACTGTGGAACCTAATTATACTATACTGACAGAATCTCTGTTTTGGAAGCTAATAACTTCGATTGGCAGTGAGGCGAAGTATATGTAGGCGTAATAAAAGTAATAAAAAATTGATGAGGTAGGTGTGTCGCATTGCTGTTGTGCACAAATGTATATAGCCATGGAAAATAATCAAGATCGTTTTAATTGCGATGGAAAAATCAGTACTGTTCTTACTAGGAAACCGGCATAAAAGCTTACTTATTACTGCCTTGCAACCTTTCGGTCGGTTATTGCTCAGGCAGCCTCAATCGTTAGAGTTGATGGTATGTATGCATTCGTCAATTTTTTCATAAAGAGGAGTATCACAGTAGAAATGTCAAAATTCAAATTTGTAACAAATGTGACATAAAATTGTGGAAAATATCAATAAAATTATTTTTTAAATATTTTATAAATATTCTGGATCAGTTCGGATCTTGTAAATTTACATATGTATACACAATAATATATTATATGTATGTAAATGTAATTCTTTCTCAAATTTGATTTTCATTCAATATAAATGGCGATACTATGCTTCTGAGTTTCGCTACTCATAAAATTGCTCGAGTGTTTCATTAATTATCAGTGAAATCATCAATTAGTTATTGGTTTTTTATTTGATAACTAAATCTGTGTTTATTTATTATTTATTTTATTTAATTATGATAATGATATATGTCTCTATATGTTCATTGACATTTCACCATGAATAGATTTACGCGAGAACAACGTTTACAAATTAAATCTGAAATCTTTTGTTTATATCGATAAACCACAATCGATTCCTGCATTAGAAGTGAACATAACACGCCTAATTAACGGAATATGGGCCGAAATGTTCGAAAGAGTGCTCGAAAATTGGACCAATAGATTGGATCATCCAACTTCCAACATTAAATGTCATAAACCGAACTTACGTCACAAATACAATTTTTGATTATTAAATTGATTTTAATGCGTTTTATTTCAAAAAAACCTTCCAGAAGCTCTTATTGGATCACCCATTAGTTCGATTTTATCGACTAGATAATTTGGTTGTTTTCGATGGATAATATTAAATATAAACCAGTATTCATAGAGAAAAGTTGAGATGACCTTACAAACATATGTATCTGGTGGTGAATTAGACGCATGTTTTGCTTTAATTCACAATTTAAGGGGGCCATAGCAAGCTCAGCATATGTATATAGTTCAGGTTTTGACTGGCAACCTTTTAAAGCCACCATAAATATTAGAGCATACAAAGCTCATCATGTGATCATCCCAAGCAATTTGTTGATTGATTATTAATGCAAGATTACGAAATTTATCAAACAATTAACTACTTCATTATTTAATATTACTGATGGAAAACTAGAAATAGTCTCCGTATAAATTACCGTAGTCTGTGTTTTAGATAAATTTAATGTCAAACTATTGGCATTAGTCGAAGTAGAAATGGCAACAAGATTCGTATTCATATTCGATACCAATAATGCAATGGCTTAGGACCGCTAATATAGATACTCTGTAGATCATCGCAGCATAGAAATGATATTGATATAATTTTATACTCTTTGAAATATCATTAATAAAAAATAGAATGATCAGTCAGCTAGAATAGAATGATTAACCAAATCAAAAGCTGTGTAAAATCATAGCTGCAAATAAATTGTCCGTGAGCTTTATAAGAGCTGTAACAGTAAGTACGGCTTAGCTCTAAACCCAGATTGAAACTGATCCTATGTATTATTTTTCTCAATAAAGCAGTTAATTTGATCCCTCAAAATATTTGCAACCATTTTAATTATATCGCTGGTGAAATGCTAATAGGATAATATAAACAAGATTATAGATATTCATTAAAAAATAAGGGTTTTCCGTCGATGTTATAACATTCAAAAACGTTCTCCCAGTGCAGGTTTAGGCATTCATCTGTTAATGAATTATATTCTATATCATTATAGGAACTGTATTGAAAACTAGAAAAAAGCAATGTACAACAGGGTTGGGCGTGTGAAAAATATGACAAATTATGAGATTTTATATAAATTTTTTAAAAGCAAACAGTTGTTTTGCATGTTTATGTTATGTTAAAGTCCTCGGTGATAAAAATGTGTTAATAGGTAATTGCGTGCATAGAAAGGTGTTCTATAAAGCCTACAGTGCTGTGCGTTTCGCTAAATAATTGGGTATTTCAAATAATGAACATTAAAAAAATGAACTATAATTTTCTTTTTTAATATCAATAAATTGAGCAACAAATATATGCTTAAGTATAATAAAATGAAAATTCCATTAATAATAGCTAATTTCACTCTGCTCAGCAGACTATTTTTCAACACAAAAAAATGCATAAATTCGATTTGACGAGTACCAAAAAGCTGTAGTGATATACATATATACCGTGTTACTAAGGCTCTAACTCATAGGTACAAGTTCTGTTTCACTTTAAAATTAGAGGCGTTTGAAGAAAATTCTTAAAAGTCATGTAATTGTACAGGTACTCTTTTAGAATATAAAAAGCTTCTTACTTATCTTATGAATGTTAAATGTTTCATACATTGTGCGTAAATATGTACATATCTATGTATGACAAAACATTACAATATAATAAAAACTTAAATTGCCAAGTATATTTTTTTTTACTTATATTTTAACAATGTTAGATTTTTTTCTTTCGTTTTCTATAATATGATGAAAGAAAAAGTTTTGTAACATACATACACAATAGTTCGGTTGTTAAAAGAGCAACACAATAAAAATGGCGAATATGTTATAACGCCTCAACACAACAAAAAGCATCGAACCATTAAGATACTTTTGATTTTCTTTTTGTTTAATTTTTTTTTTTAACTTTGGACAGGAATAAAGATAATACAAAAGAAATTCATTTTGATTCATATTATTATTATATTATGATGAAAAATGCAAGAATAAGAGACAAAAACTAGAAGTGGTTGCGCGTTAATTAATTCATGTACATACATATTATTATTTTAAAGTTTATTGTATATAAAATGTATATACTTTTAATTTAAGATTATGCAGATAAGTTTAATTTTAATTTCTGTAATACGGTATACTTCCTCCTCCAGCATACAAATTCGTTCCATTATACATATATGTATGTATATGTATATATATACAATCATATAAAATATGTATATGTTTGTATGTGAAGGTAATAAACTATTTAAGAAATCCACTCTTTAACTCTTAAATTTGGCAACACACTTAAATATAATTAGAAAATATGAAATTCCCCCAAAAATTAATTTTCGATGATCATTATTATTTTTATGTTTTTTTTTTCTTGAGTTTCTCTTGAACGATTGTGAAATAAATGAAGAGCAATTGAAGTGAAATTTAATAATTATTCATTTTTTTTTAATTTGAAGATTGTTATCACAAAAAATAGAAATTAGGAAAATCACTAAACCATATTCTGTGTAACGCTCTGATTTCTTAATTTGGTCACTATTTATGTAATTAGCAACATATTTTCTTTGTTTATTTAAATTTTATAAAATATGTATTCCAAAAATTAATTGAAGACGATATCTATTTGTATATCGACTGTTATTTCAAGAAATAAAGAACAAGAAATGTGTCCCTTGTGCAATCATTCCGTAATTGAACCTTGTAATTAATAGAAATATGTAAGAGCCTAGTGATAACATATAAGTATGTAGTTTATTCTATCTGTGTCGCTACTTAAACAAAAGCGCTACGAGACAATAATATTGTTTATTGTGGAAATGAAATTTGTATCGTGTATACAAAACTACGCCTAGATGACAATAAAGACAGCTGGCAAGGTTGTTGATAATTAGCAAATTTGACTCGTCGAGCCGGCGAAGGGTTATGTCATTATTAATATACCTACCACAGATGGACGGATTTTTATGAGACAAAATCCATTTTTTACATATGTATACACAATAATATATTATATGTATGTAAATGTAATTCTTTCTCAAATTTGATTTTCATTCAATATAAATGGCGATACTGCTTCTGAGTTTCGCTACTCATAAAATTGCTCGAGTGTTTCATTAATTATATATATATATATATATACCTACCACAGATGGACGGATTTTTATGAGACAAAATCCATTGTCTCCGATTGTCTGGATATTATTATGCTATAAAAGTTAAATTATTTTATCTATAGCAAAAATAAATTATATTTTGCAAATAATGTTTAAACGTATTTAATAACAATTACAGCGAATTTGTTAAAAATGACAAGGAATTAACGATCCTCTTGTGTCTTTGTTAATATCTCGTGTTTTTCTCTAGTGCGATGAAATCTGAAGATATTAATAATTACATATAAAAACGTAGCTATAACTTATGGTCCGTCTATTATAACTCCATCGAAAATCTTAAAAGTAGTTGGTATTTTCAATTAAATTATTTATAAGAATATTAATTTATGTATATCTTACAATACCACAATTTAAGTCAACAATTATGTGTATGCCATTTGGTCTGTAGTTTTCTTGATGTCATTAAATGGAATCATAATTCTTATTTAATATGTATCAAACTATAAATAATAGCGAGAGTGATAGATAGAGATAGAGAGAGATGGGGAACGAAAGTAATGATACATCTAGTAAGTAGAAGTTTTCTATAATCCGTAGAATTCCTTTAAGTAAGTGAAATTTTACTATTCATTAAATATCGGGTTTCAAAGGTTTTAATTTGTTTTTTTTTTGTAATTTTTATTTTATTTATAAAAATATGTTTAAGAAATAAGAATCTAGAATTTAATTGCCATCGTAAAGTATTACATCTGATCAACGCTTTTTAATCTATAAAAAAATTGTTCATCCTTTTGATATAACAAATCATCGATTACCTTTATGATCGATGACACCCAACCGATTGGACAATTATGCCCTCGGCGCTAGCAATTATACCGTCGCTCAGCTCATCATTCATATCATTGTCATGTGTTTGATGAATACTTAAAAACTATTTTTTTTTTATAAATAAAGCATTTATTCAATACATAATGAATACAATCTAGTCTACTGAATTTGAATAATTTTATATTTGCACGTCTATATGGTTTCTACACTTTACATATCTATATATATGGTCTTTCTCTATTCCTCCTTGCATTTTTCTAGATTCCATTAGATAAGAAGTTAATTTTAATTCTACGTAGTTCTTGATATACGCGGGGGTATCAACGATATTCTTTAATACCTTATTCTAAAATCTTGGGACTATATCTAAGTTGCTCTGTTTGGTGAAGCCTCAAAGTTAATACCTTACCATAACATAAGTCCAAATAACCTTCAAGAGTAGAAGATTGTTAATATTGTCACTCTAATTAAATAGCTAAATCCAACAGATCTTTGTTTTGAAGGCGCCCAAATCTGAATTTCTTTCTAAGCAATTCCCTGGCGAATGCATTAGGATGTTGTTGTAATTGTGAGTTGTGACTGGTCCGTTTTGTTGTATTGCTTTCTATTGTATCTGCTACTGTTTCAGTGTGTAGGTCACTGATCATTGACTGCTTTCTTTGAAGCTTTATTATGTTGTAAGCGGACACAGAGTCCTAAAATTGAATATCATACAGGCTTAAGTTGCTTGTTTTTCCATTAGTCAGTTCGTCTTGGACTAGCTATCTATAGATCGAGATATTTTACATTTTGATGTTGCGGTGGGTTGATATTATTTAACTTTACTGGTGGACAGGTGTGTTTACGGAGTGCGAATATAATATGTATCGATATGAACTCGTTGGCATTAATTCTCTAGTTTCTTAATGCTTGAATTGCAGGCAAATATTCTTGTAGATTTTTTGACGCGATTCCTGGATTTTGATGCGTACCTATTATTGCTGTATCGTCTGCATACGTTGATACTTTTGCATAATTAGAAGTTGGTAAATTTGATTTGTATAACAAATATAATATTGGTCCCAACACACTCTACCTTGCCACTTGTGGAGTTTTCAGCTTCTGTTGGACTCCAGATCAATGAGTCAAAAACGAAATACATGATCTCTGGTTTTAGGGACAATGGCACACCAGATTTTAGTAGTGGCCACTACACGTTTGAAGGAGTGAGGAGGTTCAAATATTTGGGCTCCATTATTACTCACGATAACAGTGAGAGATGGCTCCTTACATTTGAGAGAAGAGTCATGCGTGTGATTTACGGCCCAAAACGCGAAATAGATGGCACATACCGAGCTCTGTACAATATCGAGATCAGAGATCTGATGAAGATCCCCGATATTGTGCATGAAATAAGATCTCAGCGAGTACGCTGGCTCGGGTACGAGTACGCTGGCTCGGTTCTGCGTGCTGATCCGGAACGAATTGTGAACCGTCCTCTGAAAGGAGAGCCACCACATGGTAGGCGCAGAGGTCGTTGCAGGCGACGGTGGCGTTACGGTGTAGAGAATGACGTGGCATCTTCTGGTTGTCTAGGACAGTATGAAGACCAAGCCCAGGATCGAAAACAGATTGTTGACGCAGTAAGGGGCCAGTAATGGCCTTTAAACACTGTTTTATTATTAATTTCTATAATAGTTTAAGCTCAGTACATAACTGCGGGAGTGCAGGAGTCCGAGTAAGAAAATGTTGAACTCGAGTGTGAAGAAAAAGGAGGAGCTTATGTCAAAATGGCGTACTTTGATTGGTAGAGAGTGAAGTGTGATTATTTTTTCGACTGACTCCCGCAGTTATGTACTAAGCTCATCAAGTGTATTGAGTTTGTTTAATTTTAACTGGAGTGTTTGGTTGGTTTAAAATTAAACTATTGTTTTGAGCATTTTCGTTACACTTCGTTACATGTGTGCAATTCTTCTCCCCCATTTTCTTTGATGATGTTTGCTGAATGTTTTTCACTACAGTGTACTCAGTTAAAACACGTGTAAGTGTCATCCAATTTTTAGCAACCCTTGTTGCAGTATTTTTGTGCATGTCCAAAACTTGGCATTGTTTGCATTGTCGTATAAGCTTACAACTTCATAGAGTATATTTACTACCAAATCCACAAAATTAATTTATAAGTTTATTTTTCACTTTCAATTAACAGCTTGTAAATTTTATTTTAAAATAGCGCTTGCTTCTCTGTAACAGAATTACTTTTTCATTGGGGTCTTCATGTTGCAAAAGATTATATTTGTTAGATTATGGCCCTGTCCGATTTCTGTGATAATTATTTTTACTGTAATAAGTATAACAGCATTTTGTATGCAACAAAATAATTACAGCAGCTATGTGTAATAATTTTGACTCTTCCAAAATAGTTTTCTTTAAACGAAACGTACGTGTACATTGTTTATTGTTATCCCAACAAAAATATATTAGCTTGAGTAGGTCATGTCTGATTCCGAATTCTTTGCGCTATACGTCGGAATATTTTGAAAGATCATTTTTCAGCGCCCACGGGACAGTTAAAAATAGTTTAGCGCAAATTTGTAAACAATATATACATAGGTACAATTATAATTTGCCGCTAAACAACATTACTAGTCGCCAACACATTCGAGCCAAATTTGACTTCCGTTATTGATTTCATACTGTTCACGTTACATTTCATGTAATAATGTCAAAATTATTACTACTGTCAAAACTATTACAGAATTCGGACAGCAAATGAACTTATCGCAAAAAATGTAACCACAAATTATTTCACTTACGTCAAAATTATTCCAAAAAGGTTATTATTATGTAACCGCCCTCGTTAGCACAGTAAGTAGCGTGATTGCTTTGTTATTCGAGGGTCTCGCGTTCGATTCCCGGTGGTGACCAAAAATCACGGTTAGTGGCATTGAGTGCTGGATTAATCCGTCCAATTTAAATTTTTAAATTTTTTTATTATTATGGAAATCGTACACGTCCTATGTAAATTTATTGTTAAAATTGTATCCTTAATTAATTTTATTAAAATTGGACTTTTAAAACAGTTAAATATAACAAAATTCGAGTTCTACTTCTTTTCAACATTACAAAATACATCGAAAGTTCAAATTAATAATTCAAAATCAATAGTTCGTATAGTATGCAAAATGCAATAATAAATTAAATTCGGCATTCCAATATATCAGAAAAATAATGAATATTTAAATTAAAATATTCAATTCTGAATTCTGTGACTCAAACTTTGTTCGTTTTATCAGAACTCAGATTTTTTTTTTAAATAATACAAAAATTGTATACATACATCTAATTTAAAATATGTATAGAATTCAAAAATATAATTCACATATCGTTTTTAAATAACATCGCATATCGTTTGACAAAACAGAGAAGTCACATTGTTAAAAATATAAAATCCAATAATTTAAAATTTGAATTGTATGTACATAAACATTAGTTATAAAATTTACCGAGGTACTCGTATATAATTATTGATATTCACATTTTAGCAAAACTTCATTCAAACTCAGTACAGACCTGCGGGAGTGAGTTGAGAATATCATTTTTGACATAAGCTCTTCCTGTTTCATCACACTCGAGTAGAAAATGTTCTTACTCACACAAATTTCTCGACTCCACTGACCTTCAAATTTTCTCAAAGTCAGAATAAATTTTTAATACCAAAATATCATTAAAAAAATAATTTGTTAGTTTGGGAGTACGGCGCGATCACCGCCTACTCCGTTCCGGAAATCCGACCAAATAGCGCAGTGATTAAAGCTGCGACGTTTGAAACGGGAAGTACCGGGTTCGAATCCCAACAAAGGCGGGGGATACAAAAGGGATTTTTCATCTCCCGATTACGCTCGGTGATTAAATTGAAAACATCTATGACCCTCTGTTGGAATGTAGAACTAATGGGCTGACCCATTGTTCATGTTGTTAGTACAGGCTAGCATAGAGCTATTCAGTGTGCAGATGGCCAATTAAAATGACGGAGCTGTAGCCGTGTACAAAATAGGGATACTGTTCAGTTTTTAAAAGACAATAAATCCACTAGCCGAACAGTCTCTGTATGGTATGTGTTGTTAGTATTAAAAATAAAAAATCCGCATCCGGAGAACTGTTGTTCGATTATATATTTTACGTTGGTAATTTAGCGACTTTGGAATCTCATCAGATCCACAATATCTGCCTGATTTCATTTTATTCTCTGCGTTGTCGTAGAGTATCCATGGGAAAAAGGTATACCAACATCGAAATCAATTTGTTTAACCTGATACTTAAAATATTATCAAATTATATTCGCCTAATTCGCGTATACTATTTAATAATTATAATAATTCATTGACCCCAATATAATAATTCATTGACCCCAAACAATCAGTTAAATGTGTATAGCAATAATTTTTATATCAATGATTTTTAAACAATCTCTACCATTCAATTGATATAACAAGATCTCTTGGTAAAATTTAAAATTATGGAACCCTCCGTTTGTTCGGTGATAGATGGAAATGTCAATATTTAAATTAAACGTTCATTTTTGATTTCGGTGATGGAAGATTAATACTTCACACCTTATTATTATTTTCTATATCTTTTCATGAAATTGTTTACACCTTTAAATTATTACAAATACTATTTCGGTATTTTTTTTGTTTAAGTTTTTTGATTGATGAGCGATTTTTAGAAATTTTTATAAAGTTTTTATTTTTCTTTATTTTGCAAATGAGATGACTTATATATTTTTTATAAAAGCTTATTGATTTGATTTCGTTTTACTAATACATATTATAAAGTATTTCCGGATTTATAGAGTAGTAGATAACCTTTTCGTTATAGAACACGACTACAAATTTCTAATCATTATTTATTTATTTATATTGCCTATGTACTTTAAAATGTAATGACGTTTTTAATGGGAAATTCCGAAAAAATCATGTCATTATTAACGTAAGAAATTATAATATTATTTCGGTATTGTTTTATAAATTGGTATGTGTTTAATATATGTTAATTATAAAATTAGTCATAATTTATAAATTATATTGGCTTGAATCTGCATTATTAAGTAGCATTTAAAAAACAATATCTATCAAAATTTTTGTTCATAATTTTAATATATTTATAAAATCGTTATATATGTATTATAAATTTATAACCTACTGGGAATCCATGTGCTTTTTTAAGTTAGTTTAGAAAAAATATAATAACTTATATTTTTATTATTTATTTACATTTCTTATGGTTTTTTAACACGTAACACTCCTACAGTACAATAGTATTTGTTAGCGTTTCGTTTATTTTTTTTAACAAAGAAAACTCATTCAGTCCATTGACATCATCATAAATTATTTAAATGAATTAATTTAGATTCTTATCACCTTTTGAATGATGAATAAAATCAATTAATTTCTGTATTTTATCTTTTAAAGGTTACACCGACAGATGGTCTACCGACAGTCGTATGTAAATCGTGTCGAACACAACTGGATACATGTCATAGGTTTCGGGAAACAGCCCGTGGCTCACAAAGAACATTACAAAGTTTTTTAGATTATGCCAAAAACCTTGGTGGGAATCCTCATGTAAGTTAACTAATTAGCTGTTTAAATTAAATATGTGTGTGTATGTGTGAGTTTGTGTTTGTAAGTAAAATTAACATATCATACCTATTTTTGCGTGTATAAGAGATACTAATAAAAGTAATAAAAACAAGAAAATAACAACGACTATAGTACACTGTCAAGATATGCGAGTAAAAATAAAAATATCGATATTATAAAGCGTGTCCCAATAAGAGACAAACATTTAAATTATTTAATAAAACGCATTAATTATTGTGAAAGCGATGATTACTTTATTTTAATATGAGATGCAAACATGGCGATTATACGTACCAGTTAAATTTACTCGCTGAACGTTTCACGCACTAAAAATACCGCGAAATTTAAAATGAAACCCTCTTATTGGCACATCCTTCAAATAGACTGTAGGTATATTAGTTGCCAGTAAACTTGAGTTTTGAACAAACAGAATGTGACGAACTGTTCGTATTTTCTATACTCTTATCCGATGAATAAGTTATTTTTAGTGAAGATGATATGATCTCACAAAGTGGTAAATCTGCATTTATAAAATTTACTCAACTATAGAGTATATACTCGTATATGTATTATATTTATGCCAAATCATTGTTCTGTGGTAAAACTTTAAGTTAGATTTAAGTGTTGGTTTGAAAGACAATGTTTTTGTTTTGTAATAGTTCTTGTTCACTTTTAATTATAATTAAAGTTGAAAATTAAATTTTATCTAAATCAATTCTATCTAAATGATTTGCCCTATTTGTCCCACTGCTTTATAATTTTTCTAATTTCTTTTTATGTGATATCATCATTGTTATTCACATTAAAAATGACCGAGCTTATACCACAATTTTCAAAATTTAGAGAATAGTATGTTTGCGATATATATGTAACTACAATTTAACAAACTAATAAACTTAATTTTAAATGAAATGTAACAGCTTTCTTTCACATATATTATTAGGTCGTCGATCGTAGAATATTTATATTTAGTTTATCGGGCGTCCACGCGGCTGGTAAAATTAATTATCACAACATACATTTGGCCGATAGTTAATCATTTTTTTACTCATTATCGATAGTAAAAAAATAATTCTATTGTACTTCCTTATTATTATTTACAGTTTCTAAGACCATTACTGGTCCCTTACTGTGTCGACAATCTGATTCCAGCGGTTTTGATCCTGAGTTTGGTCTTCATACTGTCTCTACTAGACAATCTGAAGATGTCGAATCTTATTTAAACCAACAATTCATATTGCAAGAAAGTCAGAATAATTGATAATCACAAACATCTATTTTTCGATTAATTTAATAAAGAAATGTCCAGAGAACAAATAATGTTAAATAAAATTATCTTAAAAATGTTGTTTTGAAAACCAAATTCGAGAATCAGCAGTGGTATAATTAAATCCATACGCGCCAAAGGAAAATTCTGATTTTGACTTCTATTCACTTTTACCTAAATTAAAAATACTGGAGATGTATTTTGTTATGAAAGTTCAGTGTATTAATCTAGCCAAAGCCTAACTTTTAGTATTAATTTGAGCAAAATTACATTCATAATATAATTCTTAGTCGAATTTTGCCCAAAATTTTTGTGAAACTCTAAAGAAATTCTAGATGCAGATCAAAGAAAAAATTATAATGTTATAATTATAATTCAAATATCATGTCTAAGCCGAATTCGAAAATTTGGTTAAAGGTACTATTCCATAGACTGATTGACTGAGTTGACTGAAAAGATGATGATAGCAACAAAATTACATTAGAGTAACAAACACAACAAATAAACGTTTTCTTTTTTACAAAATAATATATGGTTAAAATTTAACAGCGTAGTTTAGTATTAGACACCGAATTTGAAGTTTCAAGATTGTTTATTTAAAGAAAAATTTGACATTTACAAAATCACAACCATAGATATTAAAATTCACTTCCGTTCAAAAATTATTTTTATAGTGAAATTCTTTTCCATACACAAACTTTATAGTAAAATTCTCTTCCATGCGCATATTTTGTGTATGTAGTTTTTTCGACTGCCATAAAAAGTATTCGATTTGATACTTTTTATGGCAGTTCACACTGCTAAACCTGAAATAATTTTTGACTGAGAAATTTTTTTTGTTTCATTTGTACAACCACCAAATATAATTTCTTTTCTTGCTTTAAATTGAGTGAGTCAGTCAATCAGTTCATGGAATAGAACCTTAATGCTAAATTATATTTCAAATTCAAGTTTGAATATTTAAGATGGTATTCCAACTTTCAAGTTGATTTCAATATTAAATTTTAAATCAAAATCGTCAAATCCGAATTGAAATTCTTAGATATGGTTTCTGATAGATTTTGTTATCAAATTTTATGTAAAATTCTATACAGGTGAAATTAGATGTCAAGGTCTAAATTTCAATAAAAAAACCATCGATTGGATGCTACTTATGTTCATAGTTCATGTCATGTTAATATTGATAAAATCGAAATCGATTTCATTGTTCATTGATAATGTTATGTTAACCCGTCATGCCGTGTCATTTGAAGAGGAATAATATCTCTGATCTGCCAGTGCACGCGATACTTTTTCAAAGGATTTATTGATATTTATCCAGAAAATGAATGCATATGCGGAAAGTTAATTAGTTTTATAACAATTAAACCTTTTTAAAAATAACACGAAAAACTATCACAAATCCATGAAAATGCTGAACGCGTTTAGTACTTATTGTGTTTAAAAATTTTTTATTAAAAAGTTACCGTTCGGGATTTAAAGTCTTTTAGAAAATGGTCGAAATTATGGAAATTTTGATCCAGTTATTTTCAATCAATTGTTAATTCTTCTTTTAAAACACAATAAAGTGCAAGACAAGAGTCTTTACAAAAAATTTTTTAACCATGTACTTGATTTTAATTTTGATTGGAAATGTCGAGCGTTTTTGGTAAACCACCCTGTATTATCTTATAACAAGACTTTCGTTATATCCGGCTTTTTATATATATATTCAACTGTAAATAAATTATACAATACTTCAAATTAAAAGAATTAGAACGGT
Source organism: Tipula unca (assembly GCA_951394425.1). Taxonomy (NCBI): domain Eukaryota; kingdom Metazoa; phylum Arthropoda; class Insecta; order Diptera; family Tipulidae; genus Tipula; species Tipula unca. Next base: position 95,601,167 of record OX596382.1, read on the forward strand.
TATGTAGCAGTTTGAAGAATTTTCTGTATATAGATGATCAATCTAGTTAGTAACGATAGTAAAATGCTTAAGGTCAAAAAATTGTACACATCTATATAGATTTAGTTTTAGAACAGGTAAAGTCACGAACCATTAATTAATTTAAATGATCTTGGAATTCCAACTTTCCAAAAGTAAACTCATCTAGTATCCTGCTATAACTAAGATTCAAATTTTGCTATTCAAAAACACATTTCAGAATTCGACTTGTTATCATCATCATTTAACGAGCTCTAATACTTTTTCTGAAAGGTGTTTTTACAAAGATTAATGCGACAAAATAAATTTAAACTCGAATTTTTTAAGGGCGCCTTTGAAGTTTTGCCTTTGAAGAATTTTATAGTTACGTCATTTGTATAGTTAAAATTATCATATGTATGTATTTACTTCGTTAGACCATAGACTTGCGACATTATTTTACTATGTAGATATGACCAGAGATAGATTTACCATGTAGTTATGACTAATAATATTATTCTTCTGTGTAAGATTTATGTTTCCATTAGTGATCCATTTTTTTGGATCCAAAAAATATAACGAATTCGAGTAACACAAAATGCGTACTCATAACATAAACATCAAATTAAATGTGATCAGACACAATATTTAACATTTTTAGGTGGAGCTTGGTGTTTTTTATTTATACACCATTTCAAAAATATATTCTTAAAATCTACGTATGAAACGTTTTTAGAGCCGCAAGCTTTCAAGCTGAGTACATAACTGCGGGAGTGCAGGAGTGCGGGAGTGGAGTAAGAAAATTTTCTTTTCTAACTCGAGTGTGATGAAAAAGGAGGAGCTTATGTCAAAATGGCGTACTTTGATTGGTAGAGAGTGAAGTGTGATGATTTTTTCGACTGACTCCCGCAGTTATGTACTGAGCTTGAATAACGAATGATCGAATTGAAAAATACACTTACCGTAATTGATTCGAATTTTTCAGAAATAAAAGTAGGTTTTTTCATGAGGTAATTTTCGACAATGTTTTGTTCATTTGCCGGCATAAGATTTGAGTTCTAGTTTACTTCACGTTTTTCAAATATATTGATTTTTTATGAAATTTTGCAATCACTTATATATTCTCACTATATAATCACTATCATATTCTCATATAATTTGACTTAATCTGTCACTCGAAGAAAATCTGGCTAAAGCTTGTGAATATAATTTTTTTACTGTCAATATTTTTAGTCGAACAAAAGAAATTATTATGATCCATTATTTGTTGTGTCGCCCCTAATCGTGTGTTCACAAATTAAATTATTGACAAAAATAGCCCAAGGTTTATTATAGACATTCTCAATTTCTCACACATTGTTTTTTATCCCGCGACTTTCATGGTTATTTGATTTTATCGTTCGTCATTTTAGTAACATACACGATACTAGTTAGTTTGATTGCTTTTTATTCACTTGATGATTAAACTTCAAAAGTAATAGCCGCATCGCTATAATGATAGAATAGGAATTTTAGCAGCTTTCGCTAATAAATATTACAGCATTTTGCGCTGTTATAATGTTTAGTAAATTTAGCCAAAAATAATAATTTAAGCCGGTAAAACAATTTGCTCCCCTCTTACGAGTAAAATTTATAATACCGATTATGGATAATTTGGTAAATAATTTAGAGGAAATTGGCTCGCGATATAGCTGAACGAAACATTTAGTTATAGACAGATAAAAGGTTGTGAAATATCAAAATTTCATTCAATTGATTACGGGCTTATATCAATTTTGAAATTTCGTTTAATTTCTATATGTATACATCATATATATTTATGATACGATCATAACATCCTGTTTCTTAAATTTTGTTACTATTTGACTATAAAAACATAATAATCACGCTTTCTAATTATACGAGTATCTCATTAAAATCACCATATCAAAAAACATAATTACCCAAATCTGGAAAACAACAACTTTCAAAGTTTTAATTGTATATACTTTTAATTATTACATATACATACGTACTTAAATATGAAAAGATTTTCTGTAGATATTAATATTTCTAATGATAATGCAATAACTATAAAATAATATATTTAAACTATTTAACCGCCTCCTTTATAGATCGGAAATAATTCATCGAAATTTTAGTTTCGTTTTATTACCCAGAAGTTTCGTTAATCGATAAATTTATATAATGAAATAAAAATTTGAATGAAGGTTGTTTTCAATTTTACATATTACTTGAATTTAATTTACAAAATTGTACAGAAATTTGTATGTACCAGTTCCTAACGTTCTCCACACCTATTTTATTTTTTATTTCAGTTCATCAGAAGCATTTTTTTTTCTATTGGTGCAACCAAATAATCATTTTTTTAAATTTCATCAGCTTCGATTGATTACTCGTCACTTTTTATAATTTTTGATTTTTGTTTGAAATAATCAGCTATATACTTTGAATGTACGACTATGACTATATATCTAACAGATAATAAATATAGATGAAGATTTTGTATTTCATCTTATTCTTATTTCTTTAAGAACAATAGCACTGTTTTGTCTTCGGTGTTACATAGTCATTGTATCTAATGTTTGTGTACTTTCTCTTTGCAATATAGATTAATTTAATCGATTTTGAAAGTTTTAGAATTTGACAAAATTATGATGCGGTTTTTTAAAAAAAATAGATTTAATTAAAAGTGTTGCTTATCTTAAGCCAGTTTGTTTGTACATAAATAAAAGCTTAGACGGTTTCTTCATTGGTATCCAGTTATTCTGGATATGTGTACATAAATAGTTTGGAGTAACAATGCCTTTTCCGTGCGGCATTTTTAATTTTTCATATTAAATTAAATTTATATAAAATTTCGCACGAGATCGACCGATAAAACTAGATAAAAGTGTGACACGTACAAAAATCGCTTCTCGTCTCGCATTATTTGTCGCGCGCACTATGTTTGCATCCTAACTTATTTTTTTAATTTTCGCATACACTGTATAGCCTTACGTGATAACACACAATAAAGGAATATTCTTTATATTTGTACTCTGCACATTTTCGAAATTAAACCAGCTTACCATGGATTGTACCTAATATTAAATGCAAGTTATAAAAAATAATTATCATCAAATGAATCAGTTTCAAATCCTTAACATTCAAGCCGAAGTAGAAAAGCTTGCCCTTTTATAGTGTCTTTATAAAGCTTATGTGCTTTGCCTTTACGATTTTACAAGCTAAGAAGACTTTCACCATACCACAGTTTCCGATAATACTGGATTTTTCTTTTGAATTTTTGGAACATGGAGATCCTTCCCGGCTTACATATCGTCATAAAACAAATTCATCATTTCGATATCATTACCATCATACACAAATTCCCAAGAAACATAAACTTGGTATCTTCCCAATAAGTCATCGCCATAATTTCTTAAACTAAAATTAAATTATTAAATTATAGAATATAATAGTTACAACTTTAAAATCTTAGCTGGATTAAAATTAGTGTATGATAAATGCGCAAAGAATAGGCTAATGAAACATCAGCAAAAAATTTAGCTAATTAGTTAATTTACTTACTTTTACTTGGTACTGCATTCGTGCATGCAACTCATCTAATCGAAATTTTCTACAATTTCAGCTGATCGGACATTATAAGATGATTAGATTTTAATAGATGTTTTACAGATGACAAACCTCGAGTGCCTTTCGTAATTGATAAGCGAGCCCAGATATGACAAAATCAACTGACAATTTTTTAATATATAGTAGGTCACTCAAAAACATCGATAAAGTCACAACCTAATACAATTTGAATACTAAAGAATAAAAATTTCGCCGATGTTCCAATTTTTAAAATGATAATATTAACGTATTATTCTGATGTGAGAGAAAAAGATCCAAGATTTTGAGTCACTGACGATTAACAATCTCTTGGGACTTAAACGGTGGTTCTTCATATTTTTATTGCGCAATTATAATTTTATCGAGCTCTCAATTTTATTAAATGTGCATTCATTTTTCATTGGAATATCACCATCGTTTTATAAGTTTCCATTTCCATATCAATAATTGCTTCATTTCTTTTTCTTTTCATTTTCCCATGAAAAAAAACGTTAGTGTTATAGTTTTTCATTTGCTTAATTGTTGAGGATCAAAAAAATAAGAAATAAAATTAGTCACACAATATTATATTTTTTCCAAATCAAAATCGTATAAAAATGAAATAAAGTTTACATTAATGCTAATGTTAATTAACGAGATTAATTAGAAAAATTAACTTTTTATGAAACACATAAATATTATTGAATATCCAAAAATGAGAAAGTATTATGAACCGTTTGCTTTTTGCACATATGTTCATGTCGTGGCAAAATGAAATCATTACATTATAGTTTTTCGTTAAGTTTTATGTTATTATTTTATGCACTGGAAAATATTAGCTGAGCAGCTATAATATTATAAATAGTTTTCTATTTCAATACATCTACCTATGTATCAAATCAATTATTTTATAATAATCTGAGAACATAAGCCAATACGATAGATGAAATTATTTACAAACAGATCAGCTCATTCTATAATTTCCGTGAATTATATAAATGAATATACATATATTTATATATTAATTCATTCGTTTAATAAATATAGCTGGACACGAAAATGTGCGAGATACGCTTGCCAACTAAAACTTATTGATCACAAGAAGTAATTTATTAGATTTTAAGAAATTAAAAATAATCAGCAACTCTATACATACGAGTATACATACATATGTAGTACATACGTATGTGATAATGACCATATTTATTTGTAGTATTACACGGATTTCTTATATTATCTCTTATAAGATGTATAATTTTTTATTGAATATAATTATCGGAAATGATATGATAGATGTGTTGATTAGAGAAGTACATAAACAATTATTATAAGTTTATGGAAATAACCAAAGAAATATAATTGAATTATATAGTAAATTAAATTTTATGGAAAAATTGATCACCTTCAACCTGATGACGCATGTTATATATGTAAATACATTTAATATAGTTGGATACATCGCGACACATTTCCTTTGAGAGATATCAAAACACTTCCATGCAAAATGATGATAATAATCACTTAAGAGATAAAATTATTCAAAACTCCAATTCAACATATAGTATTGAACATTTTAGTTAATTTACCCAAAAGAGTTTGTTTCATAAACCATAATATTTTATTCAATATTACCAACATTTTTGTTAATTTTACCATAGAGTTTAATTCATCTACCGAAATTTTGTGTTCAATGTAAACAAAATTTATTTTAACTTAATTAAAAATTTTAGTTAAAACTTTTGTAGCTGATTTGGTTAAATTAACCAAGTAACCAAATTTTTGATTTTTTAATTATTTATAAAAAATTAACATTTTACCAATTTATTTGGTTATTATTTAACTGCAAAGAATGATCATTTTTAAGTTATATTTGCACAGGTTTTTGTTTATTCTACCCGAATTTTCTTTGAGTTGTATCGGTAGTTATATTTTAATTTAATGTTTCGTGTATTGATATAAAAAATATATTAAAAATATTTGTTGTTGCTGTTGCAAAAATTATAAAAATGGTGTATATTTAATTTCTTCCTTATATTAATTAAAAAAAAAATTATGGCCAACCTTAAACTATTGATGAAAGTCCAAAGAACGGCCTGCTTGTGTATAAGTGGGGCTCTCAGGAGCACACCTACTCAAGCTCTGGAGATTCTCTTTCATCTTACTCCATTGGATATTGCGGCCGAGCAGCTTGCATCTTGCACAGCCATTCGGCTCAAATCCATATCTATGTGGACCTGTAACAATGCAGGGCACTCGTCTATCCTATGCAACAGGGGTATTCCGGAAGCTACCGACTACGCAATTCCCCTGCCATCTGCTGAGGTGAGATTCCAAACTGAGTTTCCCACCAGAGAGGACTGGGTGAACGAAACGGTTATGGACAATGAGGCGCTAAGCTTCTTCACGGATGACTCAAAAAGGGATAGAGGGGTTGGCTGCGGGGTATTCTGTGAGGCACTAGGGGTTAACCTCTCTTTTCGTCTTCCCGATTTTTGCAGCGTTTTTCAAGCTGAACTGATCGCGATAATGGAAGTCATGGACTGGTTGAAGTATAATGTAATATCTACGAGGGATATTCGCATTTTTACGGGCAGCATGGCTGCTATTAAAACGCTACAATCATACTCCCTGACGTCGAAAGTAGCCCAGAACTGTCTGGCATCTTTAAATGAGATGGCTGATCAGTTCAACATCCGCTTCACGTGGGTGCCAGGGCATTTCAATATCGCAGGGAATGTAAAGGCAGATGAGTTGGCCCGCAAGGGTACAGCACGCCTAATAACCCAAAGCAGGCGGGATATAAAGATACCGCTTGCTTCATGTAAACTGTTGCTTCTGGAAGAAGCTATAAAAGAAACGAACGTCAGATGGTCTAACGCCAGTTCGTGTGTAATAACCAGGCAGATCTGGCCTGGTCTTGACCGGTCTAGATCAGACCAACTGATATCGCTTCGACGACACCATATTGGTATGGTCGTGGGAGCTATAACGGGACATTGTCTCATTGGGATACATGCGCGCAGACGGTGTCCCAGCCCACGATTTCTGCCGCAGCTGTGGTGATGAGGAGGAGGAGGAAAATCTGCTCCATCTGCTCTGCACCTGTCCTGGTCTAGCGTACAGCAGAACAAAATTTATGGGGACTTCCCCTTTGAACGACCTCACGGAGCTTAGTAAGATCGGGATCCGGGACTTTAAACGCTTCTTGGTAAGCTCACGATGGTTCAGCGAGTGAAGAGGAGAAAACTCGAATGTGGTACAGCTACGGACCAATTTTGTGTCTATGCTAGTCCTTTAGGACGGCCATCCTTACCTAACCTAACCTATATTAATTAATAGCAAAGCAAAAACTAGAATTGTATTAAAATTAACTTTTATAGTTTTTAAATTCTTCATTCCATTTATTGGTTTAAATTTTTCGAGTTGCGTTTATCACGGTTTATATATCCAGTATCTGAACGGAATTCAAACTCTTTGTCTATGTTCAAAAACCATTTGAATAATTATTGTGCGGTCGCTATGTTATGGCCTATACAATAGCGGTAAACCGCCTATACAATAGCGGTAAACCGAAGACCGTACAAAGAATACTGTTTGATGTGCTAGTATCGGTATTAGCACCCCAAATAATATTATTTATAACTTATATGGCTGTTTTAAGCAATTTCATTGATAATGATCTTATAGTTGATATATAAGAAACTCCAGATTCAAAATCTCGATGAAACTGAAATGTCAAAGTACTCTCAATTTCCAAAACTAGGGAACTTTGTAAATCTAAAGTGCTACCTTTTGCAATCATACTGTACTATTATTTTGTTAGACAATATCAGAATGTGTCTGGCTTTTAAAGCATTTCGAATATGTAGTTGAAAACATCAATTTCATAACGGCAAAATATTGTATGCCAGCTGCAAATTTACCTTCCAAATCCATAATTATCATTTTTAAGGGGCACAAACTGTTCGAATTTAATTTTAAAATTGAGTTTGAATTGGTCAGTTGAACCAGTTTCCATAAATTTAACTATTTAATTAATTACTTACGTATACATATATAGATCTTGTCTAACTTATGACCGGAGTAAAATGTTTAATTCAATATTAACTTTTAAAAACAATTAGCAATTTTCCCTTTATTAAGCCATTTTGCATCATTTAAAGTAAAACTAAAGTCACAGGCGATAGTTTGCCTATATGTATTTATGGAAACTAAACATTGATTCAGATCTATTCAGAGAAAAAATCTGGAGTTGTTAGATTTGGAACTTTTCGTGGCCTGAACTGAAATCAGCAGTACATGTTCAAACAACATATGAGAACAAGCCTCCTCAACAAGCAAGGATTGACCTACTTTTCAAAATACATAGTACAAGTTAAATACCGGTATTAAAATTTCGTCCGATATTGCGTGCCCTAATACCATATAGAATATACTACTCCATCACATGGGTTCTTTTTATGTTCTAGTGCTTGGAAATACCATTCACCATATACAGTGAAAGCAATCAGTATTAGCCCTTATACGAGTACAGATTTTTTTTGTCAATTTGTCAAACGATTGCCTATCGCTTTTTTTTATTATTGAAATAAAAATTCTGTGCATAATACGAGTAAATTTTAATTATAAATTAATAGTTGTCCGTAAAGTTACAAGAAATACGAATTGTCCAAAGCCAAGATCATGTGAGGTTAATGAAGCTGGATTGTTAAAGTGAAATAAAATAACGAGGGATCATATTTTCTTAAAGTGATAATTCAGAAATTCATTTATCGGTTGTGATTAACTTAATAAATGCCTGAAATCCGGTTTTCAAATATTCTCGAAATATATTCAATTTTGAGCAGTTCACTCATTTTAGGAGGCAACATATTTGTGTAGGTTCAAGATAATACAGTTGAAATACAGATTGTTATTTTTCCATGAGTAATGGTCATGATTCCATAAATAATTAGTTTGACATTTTATTGAATTGTACAGACGCAAATGAATGTTCTATAGTATTCACCCATTTTTATACTGTAATGCTTTCAATAAGTTAAGTAAACGTATTTTCCAGACATTTATCCGACTGGCTTTAACATCATTATCGCTCAGTGGACCTTGTTTATCAAATAAGTTCTATTTGGAGAACTAGTTGGTTCATATTAATAAAATGGGCTTTATTTCGAGAACTCAAGGTATTGATGTTTTTGCGTTATATCGGTTGCTGTAGAGTGTAGACCATGCTCTGTAAATTTGCCCAAAAAAAATTTCAATCGGTCGCAGATGTGTGAACCATTTTTCATTTTTTTGCGATATATCAGTTGCTGTTTATGCTCTTTAAATTAGTCCAAAAAAAATTTCAAAATGTTTAGCTTAATGAGACGAAGCCAAACAGGGCCAAACCATTGTTTTATCATTTCTGTGATCCTTATTAATGAAGTTCTGAACCACTGGTAAGCATTTGTTACATAAATGGCCGAATTGACCGGTTTGGACCTTTGAAAAATACAAGATCTCCGATAACTCGTTCGCTTACAGCCAACCACAACATAACTTTGGCCAGAATATTTCGTAGTTAGGAGCGTTAAAATAGTCGATATTATTCGAACAAATATCAATCTTTTATTTGGAGGTACTTTTTGGAAAATTCAGGAATTTCAGACACATAGTTATTTCAATTAGTTGTTTGTTTTTACCAACTTTAAATTATTATACATATATTCACACGTAGAAGCGTTTGATTTGTTCGTTATATGGCGAGTGTAGTCGAAATGCCACCACTGAGAGTGAAATGTATGCTGATGTTTCCGTTACCATCGTGATTACATGAGAATGGTTTTTTGTTTTTTTGGCGGTATGGGTTAACAAATTACACCGAGTGTCTCGAAGTTAAGAGACGAGACGCCATCCGAATATTCGCTGTCAGAAAGCGATAATTGCTGTACTTACTGCAGTTATATCACAAATCTCAACTATCCTTATGAAATATTTTTCGAAATATGTAAGAGTATTAACCAATCGTCGGTCAGTATAGAATTTGTAAAAGCTATACAAATTGTATCCGCTTCAAATATTACTTCTTCTAGAAATAAGTATAAATCATTTCCAAATGAGTCTTTATAAGCTAGATGCAGTACTTATACTATATGGATGTATACACAGACGCAATTTGCAGAATTTTATTGAAGTCAATCCGTAATGGATATCCAACCATTAACCGCACTAACATCGATGTTGGAAGCTGTCTAACGGTTGCTTTTTAAGCAACGACTTCAAAGATATACTTAACTATCATCCTGTGAGGGATAAGGCACAAATGTAACTATACAATTGGATGTTACACAGCACATTCTGATCGAATTGGAAATTAGTATTTAGGCTGCAGACCAATCCACGAGTAAATCAATTACTAAGGTAAAAGTCGATTTTTAGTATTTTTATTCTATTGAAATACGTGATTTTGTTTTTTTTCAGCTTACTCAATCCGTAGATCAATAAAAAATGAACAACCTAAACGTTAAATATTTACTTTTGTGTACTCGCTTTACCCTACTTTTTGATAGGGTAAATGAATTTACCAAAAATTAAAGTAAAAGTCAACTTTTACCCGTGAATTGGTCCAAATGTCCCTGAATTAATTGAACGGAAGAAGTGGCTCTGTCCTATGGGATCATCGAACGTGTTTCATTTTTATTTGTAAGGGCGAGTCATTAATTCACTACATGAATCGTAATTTGATGTCAATTTGGTTTTAAATTTGTTCAATTTATATCTACCATTGATGGCCCTAGCATGCCAAATGGATTTATACTCAAACATTTTATGTTGGTTTTTTATTCTGTTTGCCCTATATATTCACGGGTTTAACTAACTAAAGCATCATTTAAAGGCCATTACTGGGCCTTACTGTGTCAACGATTTGAGGTCAACGATCCTGAGCATGGCCTTCATACTGTATATAAGACAATCTGAAGAAGCCAAATCGTTCTTTACACCTTGGAGCCATCGTCGGCTGAACAGTTTTCATACTGCATTAGACAATCTGAAGAAACCAAATCGTTATTTACACCATTAAGCCATCGTCGCCTGCAACCTTTGCGCATACCATATGGTGGCTCTGCTTTCACAGATCGCTGCACAATTTGTACGGTAAAATAAGACTCGTTATCCAATACACATTCATAGCTTGAAATAGAGCGAAATATTTTTAGAATAGCGCCAGAGCCACCTATATATACAGAGCCCTAAGGTTAAAAATTGAGCTTTTTCTAGAGGAACTAAAATTGACGAAAAAAACATTTTTTCCATACAAAACATATGAAAAATTAAATTTTTTTCAATGCGATATTTTTCAATGAAAATGTCGATGGATTAAGTATTTTAACATTGAAATAAAATCTACAATTATCATTTTATAATTGATTCAAAGCTTGATCAAAGAAGTTGTTTAATTTTTGATATATTTATTAATAAAATTTATAGAAAAAAAAGCATTTCTACATTGAATTGATATAAATACACACAAATACCAACGCAATAAAATTAAACTGCAAGACGAAAAGAGAAAATAGTAAAAGTGTGGTTATGTTTCCTTTTGAATTATATTTTTGTGAATAAAATAAAATACTTAAAGGGTATTTCAATAAAAGCAGCATGATTTTGTTTGAATAAATCTCAAACTAATTTCACTTTAATTTCAACGTAAATTTTGGATTTTAGATTATAAATGGAACACCATGACGATCACAGTTCTTCTGGCACGGTTCTATTTTATTTTGGTAAAGTTTTGTTACGCATTTGCACATAGTTATGGTTCTAAATAAATTGTGCAGCTGTTATTGGAACTCCCTATGAAATGTTGTAAGTTGTCAATATCACAATTTTTTTTCTATCGATCGATGTTTATGTTCTCTTTTTAAATTTTACGCTATTTCGTGAATCCAATTTTGATTTTTTTCTATTGCGATCTCAGCCTATTAGAATAATTTGGTACTCTATCCCTTTTCCCGATTTCGCTACAAGGTAACGAAATAGAAATATGTGGTGATACATTTTCAAATGTATAAAAGGAAATAGAATAATGCTTTATACGAGCATGCTGCGATCGCAATAGAAAAAGCGAAATTAAAAAAAAATGTGAGATTTAATTCTTAAAAAAAGAGACAAAATCATCGATCGAAAGGATGACAATATATGTTTTATTTATTTATTTTACCTACACATTCAAATAAATTCATGTTTACATAAATATGATAAATTCATATTTAATTTTGATTTAATGTTTATTAAATTAATAAAAGGTTTCAGGTTCTGACTTTCAGATATGTGCTGCTTCAATATAGAATCAATTCCACAAAGTGTTTTTCGAAATGAAAGATTTAACTTTTCATTGATGAAAAGTAATTCGAAAATGGTCATTTTTACATTGATTCTTATGGGATAATGCAAAAAGTAGTTCCTCTAGAAAAAGCTCGACAAAAAACATGGCTGATCCTTACGGCTCTGTATATATAGGTGGCTCTGATAGCGCTCGTAATCTTGACTTGATTGCAGCTTTTTGTTTGTCTGTGGTAGCTGGTGCTGGTTTTTTGGTTCTCCACTTAATGTTCATGCATTTCTAAATACTTCTTGATTGTTTTTGGGTTTACTTGAAATTTTTTAACCAACTGTATATACGAGTTAGCATTGGGTCCACTTCTGAGAACGATATTTTTGCAGCTAATTTTGAAATGTGGCATTTGTTATATATGTTTTATGATTAGTTGGAAAATTCTCTTCTTTAATGGAAAAAAGTTTTTTAACTTTGGTTACATAAAACAAATACATTTCCATTTTACTTTTGTCCATATTCTATTCCGCAAACGTTAATGCAGTCAAATCGATTTATTTTTGCCGTTGATCAGTCACAAATATTTAAGTTAAACATGAGTTTTTATATAACTAAATACAAAAAATGTAACTTCGTTCAACAAAAATTAAACAATTTAACTGACATATCTTTTCTGTATTTAGATTTGGATTGAACAACATTCTTGTGAGACAGGGTTAAAAATATGACTTTAAATATGAATTTTCCTTATGAACTATCTTAACTAGAAAATCCTGATAACATCAGCGTCCCAAATGTTAAAATACTAAAAGTTTCGAAAGAACGAAAATAAGTTTTGCCTGGAATTCTTTTCTAGTTTAACTGGACCACCTTCATGAAAAGTATTTTATGCAAAAATCTAAAAAGAATCCCAGTTAATCCCAAAAAAGTTTTGAATTAACTACCTTTCTAGTTTTTTTCGGATGAAGTACTTTGTTAGTTTATAAATATTTGGACCTTCTAATTTTGGATCGAAACTCATCGTTTTTTTAAAAACTAAAATGCGTCTGACTGCGGTATACACGACACCCTTATTTGTTCTTTTCTTTTCAAAATGGTATTTAAGTTCATTGCCGCATAGCAAAATTTTTTTATCATGATACTTCTGACATCTCGCGTATATAAATTTTTAGCGAATTTAATATTTTTTCTGAAGCTTTCTGGCGGCACTTTATTACCAATAACGTTAGAGATTGTGATAAATTATTATTGGCTTACAATGAAGCTGGCTGACGCTAAACCCTTACTTTTCGTTATTGTTATCAATTAGATTAGAAATTAATAGGAACATATAACTAAATAGGAATTAGCGTTATAGAATTAGAGCAAGTACATAAAATAAAATTCAGCACCCGTCTTAAATTTATAACAAGTTAATCGAATTTATCATAACTAAAGTTAAATTGAAAACCTGTAATGGGACATGGCAAATAGTTTACACACAATTTTGAAAAACAAAATTTACACGGATTTTAAATCGGAAAATTTCAAAAGTTAAGAAAACCACAAATTATTATCTATAAAAAAAAATCGTATATTGGCTGGTGTTACGTACATATATATATGTATACATAGCTATAAATGTAATACATATAATGTATGTAATTGTCATATGCTAATTACATGTCATACAAAATCAACAATATTTATTAATATAAATCACTATTCAAACGTTTTTATTGTACACTTAAAGAATTATTTTTACTTAAGTCATTGTGCATTAACATCAACGATATAATTTGTATTATAAATGTACAGGGTGATTTGTTAAGCGTAACTTATCTCAGAAAGTAAAAGTTATTAAATTATTATGTAAATAAAAGTATTTGAAGTTTGATTATACTTAGTGAGGTTACGACGATTATAGTTTATACTGCGGATAAGGGACTAAATTTTTAAATATATCAAATCAAAGGTATTTTCGTTCATTGTTTGCGGTATTGTCAATCTAATTAGTTTTTAAAAACAAACTATTTTCTTATTTCGTGTTATTATTTTTTTATTACGAAAATTATCATGCTTTGTTCTGCTCTTTAATGAGATTTTTTGGTGGAACATGACAAAATATTTTCTATAGCAAATGGCTGTTTTGGTACGTATGTCGTCGTCAAATAAATCGGCATCAAATCATAAACGAATCATGTCTTTTATTTAAAATCCTAAAATAAAATATATATTTGTTACAGAAAAAATATGTTTTTGGAAAATGTCATTTTCCGTTATGTCCCGACCACACTCTTATTTTAAAGATAAGATTTTTTAACACGTCAGCCTCTGAATATTTTAGATAATAAATTAAATATATCTACCTACACTTTTGAATCTAATTAAATTTTTTTTTTAAATATTCGTTTAAAATTATAACTTGGGGAATGCCTTATCCGATTTTGATGTGTGATATTTTCAAATGAATGCTAATTGATTATAATTTCAAACAAAAATTCTAAACCAAAAATAGAAATGAATTTGTTTTTTTTTGCCAATTTAACCACTGTAGCAATTCTATAGCGGTTTTCTAACAACAATTTTTTTTTATACATATGTAGGTATACAGTAGATAGATAAATATTTGTTTTTAGAATTTTGGGAAGAAAACGGTTTGTAAGATACAGCCAATTGCCTATCGAGAATGTGCGCTTAAATGTAACATTCAGTTTTCAGTACCAATTTGTCAAGAAATATTTTCTACATTGAAATATTAGACTGGAAATAAAGAATATTCATTTTTAGCAGTATTGTCACGAATTTGAGCCCAACAGGATTCGATTCTTGAATTTTGCGAATCACTGTACTGAACACATTCACTGGTTAACTTAAACAGTATAAATGCTGCAAATCGATCGCGCTTGCATTCTACTCTTAAATTACTTTCAAAGTTTCGGTGTGTCTGTATTCAAATGAAAAACGTCTACCTTTTGTACGCACAATACACATTCGAGATTAAAACATTTATTTCTCCGCGGTTAGGTTTGAACCGGTGAACCTCATAACTATACCGTGTGGTAATGTTTCGATCAACGGTGATACAACAATTATTGTTTGTGATGTTGGACCATCCTATACATACTTATTTCAATCATCCATTTGTTTTTGGTAGTTACAAGATGAAATCTCTCGGAAAAAATCAAGTTTGTAAATATAGTTTTACAATAGTTGTCCTAGTCGCAAAGATAAGAATTAATTTGCAAATTCAATTTATCTTGAGATATCAGATTGGATGATAAACCACGCCATAATCGAAGATCTGTTATAAGGCACTTGAATTTAAGCGATTAATCAGTTTTGGATTCGGAACCAAATCTATACCAAATACATCGTTAAACTCCTAGCGGCATTCCATTGGAAAATTTAGGACAATATCTGTCAGAACAAATGTTGTAAAGACAGAGAATGAATTGGTCTTCCAAGTATATACCTCATTCACTTGAATTGCATTGTCATTTCTAAGCTTTTGCCATGATGAGTTATTTTTTTATTGATATACATTTTTATAATCTGATAGATTGTCACAATTCAGTGATGATTAATAATTACTTTAAATTGAAAAAGGTAGGTAAGGTCATTTGAAAATCATTAAAACAATTAAGCAAATCATTCACACTCAAGCATTCAAATAAGAATGATTTTAAACCGGACGGAAATATATTGAGGAGCGTCCGGTAAATTATTGATGATTTTTGGAGCCAAAATTAAAAATGAATTTTGGAAATTGATTGTATTGTATATTTATGGCACAGAGTAAACTTTATGTCTGATATTGTAATTATAACTGGATTGATTAATATTAATTACAAATTGTTTCATAACTTATGCTTAAGATGAAAAACACGTGTATTAATTTTAGCCAAGAATAAGAATCTGAATAAATGGATTAATCCGTACGATTTGTATTTTCAGATCAAAAGGCTCAAAGTAAATTATCTGTCGCTATCAACTCAGAATCAAAATCATTGTAAAATATACTAAAAATAGCAATGGGAACCTTGTGGAACGTTCTCATTTGCGTTTATTATAACACGATTTTAATATATAAACGCTTTTGTTAAATCATCAAAAATCTAAATAGGCAACATCTGATCGAGAGTTTTATTCCAAAATTTAGCAGATTCTGTACTTTGAATTTCCTAAGGCTAAACTGTCGGCTATCTAGAAAAATTATTTTATTCGAGAAAAAAGTTAAATTTTTGAAAATACAAAAATCAAGTCTAACCGTTACTTTTAACAAGTGGATGGATTTCCACGCGACTGAGTTCTTAGCTCGAATTACGAGACGTGTCAATCAAGAGTTGGGCTAGCGCAACTACAAAAACTTATAATTAACAAAAATGTAATTTACAAAAGACTAAAAATTAAACGCCTCTTGAACAAATGTTTCTTTTAAAGCAGCAAGGAGATTTAACTGGAATTTCTACAAAAAGGATCATGATTAAAATCTAGACGCGAACTTAGTATTCGCTGGGGAGCATAAATGCAAAGCCTGTCCAACAACATCGAATAATCAATCCTCGAGCAAGAAATATCCCGAGCAAATACAGCACATGCTATCTTGCGACTATGATCCCATTCAATTATATCATATTGAAATTGATAGCCATACTCCAGCACCGTCCTAACATAAGTGATGTTTAGAATGTGTATAGGGATACTAAAACTCAGCATCATGTCTCTTAATAAAACCCAACTTCGAATCAGCTTTGCATACCATGTAATTAAATGGGTCAAGTTCGTTCTGTCGACGTTCCGTGTCAATAATATCCTTAAAAAACAAGCTATTGATACAAATATTGAAAAGTATTGGCCCCAACATTTTATAACCACATGTGACCTTTATAAGAGTTCTGACCAGGAATATCGACATATTGCTTGCGTGAGCAGAGATATGAAGCGCACATGTACAAACATTTATATATATTCGCTAATGTATATTGCTGTAGAAAGTCCGCTCTTCTTTTGTAGAAATAGTAGGGAGTCCCATGGGCTCCTGTTTTGGTGTTTTGGTGACTTTCTGTATAAAAATTGTTTTTTCCTGGACGTATCCAGTCTAAAAGTTATAGGACCAGTTAAAAAATAATTTAACCGCAGTTCTGGGGTTATTTCTTTAGGATCTCACTTCAAATTATTAGGTGCGGTTTCCAAACATATTGCACAGATATTTTATTAAAATGCGATTGGCTGCAATTTTAATATAATTTATATGCAATATGATTTTTTGATATACATATGTACTAGTTGAGTCTCAAGCAACAACATTTTGTACAACAATTATTTCATCCAACTCGCATAGTGCAAATGCAACATTAATAGAAGTTTTGCAAAGTAATTTCAGAATAGTTTGCAAAATTAAAACATTTTAGAGCATTAAACCCATTGTATCTACACTACCTGTTGGGCTAGGCGTATTTAAGCTTATTGTTGAACCAATTTCCTTAAATCGCAGAGTGCTCAAGTTTAGGGACTGAGCTTCGGGTTCAAAGGACTCGCACACAATGTGTTGGGCGCAAATGTTCGACTTCTTTAGTGCTTCTTCTAAACATTTTGATCTATTGTAATTTTAAAATATTCCGACCCCGAAAACAAGAGACTTCCATAAATTTAAAAATAATATAAAAATCTATAATTTACCGTGGTCACTTCGTTATAGTTCCAAATTTGTACATTAGTTTCAATAACAACATTTTTTAACAACACTAAATTTTTGAAGTGATTGTGAACCCCTTAGTCAGCTACCTAATTATAAAAAAATGTATTAAAGTAAGTTTATTTTCTTGATAAGAAAATAATTTTGGTTATTTCATTCGAAATTGGTTCTTGCATCTACTATAATGCTTGTATCGAAAAGCGAAGGTTTTATGACGATGCTTTTAATAAATGTTATTTGTTGCGTGAATGGGATTTTTATTTTTTAAGCTGATTAAATTAATAAGAAATAATGATGCATTAATTTTATTTCTTATTCAATAAAAGATATAAAGTTTTATTTCTTGAGAATAGAAAAAAATTAAAAGAATTACTAAAAATATATTGTTTCTGACATTATTAAATAAAATTAGTACTACCTAGCCCTAGGGGCTTACATTAGAGCGATAGAAATTAAAAAATTTAAAGGAAACATCATTAAGTTATGTAATTTCTGTATAATTACGTAAATAATAGTTAATATGCTACAAACTCAAAATATTTAAAAAGTTACCAATTTTTAAAAATGTATTTTGCGCTGAACATTTGAAACTTAACAATATTTTTCAAAATTATTGATTTACAATAATGCTATAGGCAAGTCTATATGTGATGAATTCTAGCTATATAGCACGCTTATTAGAAAAGTGCGAAATGAATTATTCGTTTTCAAAAAATATTTTCATTTCTTTATCTAATGAACTAATCCAAGACACAACTATTTCAGTTTGAATAATGTTCACAAGCACATTGGTACAATTTTTGATTTAATTGCAAAATTGTAAGCTTTGAACATAACTGGCTAGGCTTAGTGTTAGTTCAATTTGCCATAAGAAAGTGATGTATTGAGAATTAAACCCAAGATATTTAAGTTATATAAAACATCCAAAACCTTGTCGATTTTAAAACTTTTTCCAAGCTTCCAAAAAATTAAATAAAATCCTGAAATTTTAAAATTCGGTTCGAACATACATACTGATTATTTTAATTTTACTGATTCAATCGATCCAAGATGAAACGTACGCATACTTATGATTCAGAAGCGGGATATGCAGATAAGAAAAAGGTATATTTATTTCAAAAGTTAAAATAAGAAATTAAATTTAACGTTTACAATTCTGAATTTTAACTTGGGGAAAACTTAAAAATTCTTAAAATTTATCAATTCACACTAGTTTTTAAGTTGATTAGTTAAATTTTAAAATTCGACCAATTTTGTAACCGAATTTCACAACCGAATCTTAAATTTTGCAAATTTGAACTATAAACTATCATGAAAATGTCAAATTTATGGTGGATTTTTTTTTTGAATTTTATAGCATTCCTTCAATTTTCCATTATTTGAATTTCACAAATTTAAAGAAAGTTAACTAGGAGGATTTGTCAAATTTTCAATTGAAATTAAGATGATTTATAGAATCTCGGCGTATCACTCGAATTATACCGAGCAATATAGCACAGTTTTTAAAGTTTGGGACGTTTGGGTCAGGAGGTAATAATCCCAATAGAGGCACGATGCAATAGCCTCTGACCTTCTGTTAAGAGTACAGCTGTCATGGGCCGAACCATCTCTTATGTCGGTACATACTGGCATGAAGCCATACAATTAAATATGCCAATTAAATCGGACCTGTAGTGGTGCTTCCTCGATTAGGCTGTTAATGATGTAAGGTAATGTAGGAAATAACGGCGAAATATTTAAGAGAGCCTTCTACAGAACAAGTAGAAAACAAATTTAAGAAAAAATGTGATATGTTGATTGAACATGAGATTCGAAGAATTGTTCTTGGTAGGAATTTGTTATGTTCTTTATATACTATCCGGCAACAGGACCTTTTAATTCGGCACTGAATTTATGTTTAAGTATATAAGTAAATGACATTCAAAATCCAAACAAACTCAGCATATGTTCAGCAAAAGCATTATTATTATTATGTAATACAGCTGGCAGCACATTAAAAATTAGAAATGTCATGAAAAAAATGGAAAAGGTACCATTTAAATTTAATTATTTTGCTAACTCATTTGTAGCTTAATTTGATCGGTATGAAATTAAAACTAGGTGCAAATCAAGAAATATATAATTCATATCACTGAAGACATTACAAAATTAATTAAATTAAATTAAATTTGGGTACCTGATAAAAAGCTGCGTTTTTCCTACAGTCAGGCCGGTTAATTATATGGCGCACAGATATAATATTTTAAAATGTTAGCAATCAGTTCGTCTGTTATAGCAGTTTCTTCATAGGGTACCACGTTGGAAGGTTTAAACGCTTATAACTTGAAAGGTTAGCCTGTCAGTGCATAATGGTAGAAAGTCACTTTCGTTTTGATCAAGGAATCCAACGGTACCACCTGTGTCAGCGAATATTGCTCTGAAAAACAAAATCTGCGTTATTTGCCACAAAGCATAGTAATTATTATCAAAAATTTAGTAAGGTTTGAGTCATCTAAGCGCTTTTCAATTATTGGAAATAACGCAATTCAAATAAAACAATAGTAAATTCAATTTTTTTAATTTTTTGTGGACATTTGGTAAAATTAGATCTTAATTGACCAAATTTTATATTATTTAAAAATTTCCGCTAGGCCATTTTTAGCTGTTCCGTGAGCGCTGGCGATCGAATTTTATAGCGTTTTGTTAGTTTGGATATTCCTTTAATTTATTATCGGCGGGTGGTTATTATTGCCGATGTATTTTCAGCATCCCTCTTGAAAATGCGTTGCATCTTGCATAATTCGATATGTTCAGTTTTAGTCTGCCACTGGCTCAAACCTTTTGAACTATCATTCGTAATGAGTGAATATTTTGCATGCACGTTAAGTGATTTAATCAACAGATAATCCAAATATCATTTCAGAAAAAAATCAATTAAATGTAGGTACCAAAAACTGTTACATTTATTTATATATCATGTAATATGTAATTTTAAAGGGCTCACTTTAATATATTTTTAAATAATTTTTTAATGAATTTTTAAGAGCGAATTTTATGAAAATGTAGCAAAAAATGTATATCGCCCTACCCCATCTCTGAAAGTTCAAGGTCCAAAATTCTGAAAAAATCTGAAATGTGGATTAGGTAGTAAATATTAAAGGAAAACTATAGAGAAAATAAAATATTTATTATTTTTGAATTACAGTGTGTTGGAGAAATGAGTTAAAAAGATTTCGTTTAGATTTCGTTAAACATCCTAATAACCAAATCTTTACATATTTTCAAAATACCTCATTTATATCACGACTCCATGGATTTGCACAATGCGGAACACGACTACTGTATATGATACATTTTCCAATATTCTCTTCAAGCAGGTACATTGAAAACAGTCTTTAGTCATCACAAGCAAATATGGTTGAGATTCCGTATAATTTTAGTTCACCCGAATTATTTTCTATATTTTAAAAGAATATTCACTATTACAATTGAAACGTACACTGCTCACGGAACCTTCAACGCATGAAATTCATGCTTCACCGGACTTTTTCTTGAAATGATTATTCGAGGGGAGTTCAGTAAGTTCGGTAAATCTATTTGAAATCCCGGTATTAAACAATTTGTATAGTGTGTTTTTTATTACTCTATTTATTCTACCAACAAAAACCAAATTTCATGAAAATAGATTGCTCCATTTAGTTTCTGTGAGTGAATTAATAGACAAATGTTTTGAAAATTTAAAAATATGGCCAATATTGAAAACCGTGCTGTGGATAAATTCCTTGTAAAGGAAAATAATACTTCTATGGATATCGAAAGATGAATGAAAAATGTTTACAGAGAATCTAGTACGCCTTATAAAACAATAACGAAGAGGGTCCATCTATTCAACCAAGGTTGAGAGTCGCTGGAAAAATTCCTCCACAGCGGAAGACTGGCAGACGCTGTTACTCACGAAACGGTCATTTTAACCGGTGATGTTATATGAAAGACAGGCGGATCACCATTTCAAAATTTAGTATAATATTAAATATATCTATTGGCAGTATTAGCACAATTTTACACAATTATCTTAAGCTGTCAAAAGTTAGTGCAAGATGGGTTCCTCGAAAGTTGGCTATGGACAAAAAAAAATATCGAGTGGAAACTTCTAAAGTAATTTTAGAAATGAGTGACGATCCGGTTAAATTTATCAACTAAATAGTCACCGGTGATGAATCATGAATTCATCACTATGATCCAGAGTCGAAACGGAAATCCATGTAATGGATAGCGCAGAGAAATCCACCACCGAAAAAGTTTAAAGTTCAACCATCTGCGGGTATGATAATGGCAATTTTTTGAGAAGATGATGGAATTGGGATGAATGACAACTTACCTCATAAGCCCACAATAACAGGAGCTTATTATGCGGGGCTTTATTATCAGAAGTAAAAATGTTATCAGTGAAAAACGACTAGCTCAAATCAAGCAAAAAATATTGCTTTTATACATAACAGTGCACCAGTTCATAGGCGAATGTTGCACAACAAGCCTTACGAGATTGAAAGTTCAATGAAATACCGCATCCACCTTACAATTCAGATCTAGCCCCAAGTGATTATTTCCTTTTTACAAATTTGAAGAAAAAATTAAGGGGCTAAGATTTTCAAATCAGTGAGATAATGTCCGCTGTAGAAGAATAGTTCGAACAACAAGAGAAATCATTTTATTTTGATGGTTTGTACAAATTAATTGACAGGTGTAATAAGTGCATTAGCGTTAGTGGAGATTATATTGGAAAAAAAAAAATTGGTTTGAATAAAATTTACCGTTATTTCATATAGATTTACCAAACTTATTGAACTCCCTTCGTATCTAAGAAAAGAAAATATTTTGGTAAAATTAGTTCGAACAATTATTTTCTTCATGTCATTGCTCTTTTTTATTTGATTACAATTTATACTCACATTAAAATCAATGAAGCTTAAACAGCTGATAATATGAATCAACCGGTCCAATGACATCTGAAAAGCTTGCTAAAATTAAGAGTCTCTTTTATTCATATTTCTGAAATAAAAAATTTATAATTTATAGAATCTGATAATTATATGTATATAAAATAATTAAGTAATTCACTTATCACGAAAATGCCCCATTTAAATTTTCTTAAATTTTATTCGCGCATACATCTTTTATATATAATTAAAATTAGTAAATAACTCATAACTCATTTTCAGTGTGAGTTACCCTGTATATAGTCTGAATTTAACATAATATCCAAATTAGTTTAGGCAGTTCCCAGTTATAACTGTCACAATGCCATCTTCAAAATTAGCCAACTGTGTTTTGAACCACTGTATTTCTAAGGATGTACGTAAAATGTTGTGAATGATCATTAAATTTTGCTAGTTTCATTCAAGTCGGAAGGGGTCAGGTTAACAGTTGTTCGAAAAATGTGTTGTTATTATACATTCAATGCTCGTACAATATATAAAACATATCTTTCTTAATAATATTGCCGCAGGATATAAAATTTGATTAATTTCAGAAGAAATATACATATGAATGTATGTATATAGTTGCATCAAAACCAAATAAAGCTAACACAAAACATATACATATGTATGTACATACTAATAACACGTGAATATGCACATAATATCAATGATAAAAAAAAATAATAATTTAATACTACATAAAAAACAGAAAGTAAACTTTATTTGAAATTCAAGTAAACTAGAATTACATAAAAACTGAAAGTACATTTTTATTTTTAAATTTTTTTTTTATGTTTCGATCTCTTACATGTGGATATCAAAATGATAATAATAAAAAAGAAGATAAATGGGGTTTCTTTTATGGTATAAGAAATAAAAATGATAAAATATTAGAAACCATTAGTTAACGCCACTGGTACTCATAACATATTCAGGTAAATTGGTAAAATTTAATTTTTCAATATCACGTTCCGTCGATACACATACGAGTATATGTACGAATCAAGTAGAGAAATGAAGCGATATAACCTACATGTAGATATATTTAATATGATTGAAAGCTTGTAATCACGACGTTCTAAGATAAATCAATGATCATATGGTGAATGGATTTGTAATATGTATACATAGTATATAGATATATGCGTACTTTTATTTATGTATTTTATTACTACATCGATTTGTATATCGATCATTTTATTACTCGATTTGTAAAAACACATAATACTTATATGTACGTCTATTTATTTATACATATATGTACATACATATATATATGCGTATAGACAAATATAATATTTTTGGTCAACCATTGTCAAGGTATATACACATAAATAATATATCTTATTTATACCATCTTTAGTGCATTCTAATATATTTATAAGTTTTGATAAATGAAATGAAATATATGGGAAAATATTTCAATAATATTTTATATCGGCTTTTTTTTGCTTTTTCTTTATTTAAAATTAGAAATCGATGGAAAAAGAGCTTTAAAGTAGATTAACTCGACATGATGTGATTTTTTTTTTCTTTCAATTTTTATGATCATGAATAGAGACACGAAAAAATGCGATCGTATCGTAACGTAACCATAGAAACTATAATATTCTCATGATGATTACGTAATTATTATAATATGTATTTCTGATCACTACTATTATATACTATATATATAGGTAATACATAATATATTCATTAAATATTTATCAATTATCTTATGACGATTAATTTATATGTACATTTATGTACTTATATATGATCTAATTAATTAAATTATAATTTTATTACACATTTAAACTCTGGATTAAGGCAGTGGTGCGGGGGGGGTCATCTAAAATATATTTCTCTTTTATATGGAACAAATTAATTTTCTTTTTTTATGGCCAATATGAAATTCCATTTGAGCTGGTTACGATTACATTTCATCCGATAAGTCGAAACTGACTACGCAATAAAAATGAATCAATGGTATATCTATGGCAGATCGGATATTTTCTTTCAGACACTAAAGTGTTTGTGGATTATTGGTTATAAAAACCTTCATTTGGGTTATAAAAATTCCCTTAGCATGTTAATTATTCCCATTTCAAAAAGGTACGATCCTATGATTCCACTGGCCCATAAACGGTCTATTTTGGATCTGCTACTGATCCAGTTTCTTCAAATCGTCGCACTATTCCACTAATTTCCGACTCTCTAGAGCGATTATGTCGCACGAAGTAATCACGACTTTTACGTTATACATCTTATAGAACGACCGTAGTAAGGTTGGATAATTTGTATGTCTTATTAAATTGTTAACATCGTCATGGAGATGAAAGGAAAAATAATTACATTTTTAAAGCAATCTGGGGGTTAATCTGAAATTTTTCGAATTTCACTATTTAGTAAAGAAGTACTAGCCGATTAATCGCGCTATGCTTGGTTTGCACATGACAATCTTATTTACTGATATTTGTGTCAAATGTTTATCGCTAATTTAACAGATTTGTTCGTGAATTCTCTAAATGGCTGTTTCCAAAAATATTTTACTGCTGGCATAATCTGAACGCGTAATATTACTTAAAGTTTTCAGAAACCAATATACATATGTACATATATATCAGACGGGAAAACATCAGAAAATGGTCATTTTCACAACAACAAGCTAGACGTTCCACAAGTTGCAAAATAATTATTTTGCATTTGAATCCTAAGAATATAGAATAATTAAATTCAATGAAATTACAATAATTTTTCTAATTATTATTATTGTTTAATGAACAATGAATGAAAATCGAAAATAGTGATGTGACAACATCCCACCCCAGGAAATGTTTTCATATGTACCTATTCTGGTATGTCTTATACAAATTGTCCCTTTCCTATATTTCGGTCGTGGGCCAATTAGCTAAAAAAAACTATTTAAAATTAAAATTTTAACAGGAAAATCAAATTTTTCGATTTATTTGTTCACTTTGTGAACGTCGTTGCAGGTGCAGAGAACGACTTGGCCTCTTCAGATTGTCTTAGACAGTATGAAGACCATGCTCGGGATCGAAACCGCTGGAGCCAAATTGTTGATTTAGTAAGGGGCCAGTAATGGCCTTTAAAACGTATTATTAATGTGAACATTACAATTAAACTAATAACTAATATATAGTTTTCAAGAAGCGCTGTTATTAAATAATTGTTTATTACCTTCAGGTAGAAAGTTTAATCCAATTGACAATCTAAATTCTTTAGAAATTTCCCTACTTAGACATAAAAGGAATTATTTCTTCTTCGTAGTATTTTCCTCTGTACCTAAGCCGGTGTTTTTTTCCAGAACTAACCATAATGCAAGATACATCAATACCCCGTTTTGCGCTGTTCCGATTTGCGATGTTTCAGTCTGCGTTCATATATTATTGATGGTAAAAATTTTCACTTTGTGTTTTTTCTGCAAAAAATAAATCACGTTTCTTTCACTCGATTTTTATTTAAACTCGAATTACTTAAACGATTTCGTAATGGTGACATGTTAGTTTTCATAAAAAAAAATTTATTTAGGTGAACAGGACGCTGAAAATGTGTGAACAGGGTGCTGAAAAAATTAAAGCCGTTGTGAGTGGCTCATCAAGTTGTGATTCTAAAACATTAACTCGGTTAAGAAAACCTTTGTTAATGAAAATGAAATTTTTACTTGCCAATTGGATTGAAATTCAAACTCAAAGAAAAATTCCTTTAAGTCAAACCATTTTACAAGCAAAATCTAAAAGTTTATATGAAGACTTCGCTAAAAATTTAACGTGCAGTGAAAACGCTTCCACTAGTGCTGTATCCAAATTCGAAAAATTCGAGGCAAGTCGAGGAAGTTTCAACGGTTCAAAACTTTGTTCTGGAAGCGACCACCAAATAGGACTTTTATTTCAAAGACTGAAAAATGGGCAAAAGGCTATAAAGCGGCTAAAGAGCGAAATACCCTACTCATTGGGGGTATTGTGCATGGGGATTGCAAATTCAAGCCTCTGTTGAATGTATCATTCTGAAAATTCAAAAGACCTTGAAAAATATGTCGAAAAACGATCTTCCGGTTTATTGGCGAGCGAAGAAAAGAGTCAGAGATAAAAAAGGTATTGTATGAAGGAAATTTTAACTAAGACATTACATTGCTCGATAATGCTCCCAGTCGTCTGATTTACATCAATGAAATATCAGACAAAGTGAAATTCGTATTTATGCCACCGGATACAACCAATGGATCAAGGCGTAATTTCCACGTTCAAAAGTTATTATTAAAGGCGAACATTCAAAAAACTTCTTGATATCACCGATTCAGATGACAATATGACAATGAAGGCGTTTTGGAAAAGCTATAATGTCGCGAACGCTGTTCAAAATATATTTTCTGTTTGGGATGAAGTAAATCCTTCATGTATGAATGGCGTTTGGAAAACGTTATGGCCAGAGTGTCGTAATAAGAGTGCACCAGAAATGAATATTGATGAAAGTTACGGTGTTTGTTAAGATGTGGGGGAACTGGCTTCTGCTGGGAATTTTGCAGGCATGGAAATTACGGACATCGTGTTCTATGCTTAGCAAAGATCTTTCTGTTAATCTGCATAGGAATGAAGAAATGCACCTTCGAAATAACCCAGTTCCAATTCAAGTACATTAGAAAAATAGCTTTCTCCTAGTACGAGATAACATAACAAGGAATTCATTTATGTATTTTCTGCAATTTATACACGAAAAAAAAATCAGAACCGATCTTTGCATTTTCCATACATTTGTATGAACAAATTGGTTTCGATTTACATCGTTTCACTTTGAGCGCAATTTTTCCAGAACTATACACAGACCCAAACTGAGGTTATAATTATTGTTTAAATTTACGATTTTCTTATAAAATTATTTAATTTTTATAGTTTTTTTTGCACAAATCTCTATTAAAATTTTTTTTTTGATAAGCTCACAAGAGCGCGGTAGTGCACGGTATCGAAATTCACTCCTAAAATCTTTAAAACTTATTCCTATACGTATGCCAGAATAAACCATAGGAAAGATGTACTCGTACTGTAGCAAAAATTATTCCTATATAGGAAGAAAAATCCGATTTCCTAAAGTAAACCAGAATCGACCCACTAATGCATCATTAGTCAGATAATGAATAATGGCAATCAACGGTCTACGCTATCTGTTTGATCACTCTTAACTTTAATCCCAATCTATCGCAACAGAGGGCTAACGGATTCAATAACACATTCTAGCGAAGGCAATGATATGTTCGAACAACGTTGATTGCTCATAATGTAACAGGTCCTGATGGGTTTACATATATGTTTCGAACCATTCGAACTATTATCCAAACATCATAATTTGAAATGTTATGGAATCAATAATTAACTTTCAATTCATGTAATAGTTGGATATTAACATCTGATTCTAGATCATCAGTGTAATCTTGGTCGTGGTCTAAGTCATCCTATCCCACCGACGGAATGTAGGAGCTTTATATGTATTCTCAAATATTTACGCTACAAATTTTTTGAATACGCCAACTTCATCGGTACAACCTTGAACTCTGAGATTTCCTTACATTAATATGTACACCGAGTTTTTAGTTTTCTGCGAACAACGTTTTTAATTATATCAGCCGTATTCTGGCTTCAAAGGAAATTCTTCTAAAGCATGCAATTAGGGCGGTATTATATCAAATCAGATCTCATTTTGTAATTTCCAAATAGAACGTCGTTGGTGCACGGCTCCTTTTCACTTAATTTCGAGAAACCTAATTCCCCAACCCAGTCTATAGAGGATCTAACCAGGCTTAAAGCTTCGTAGGTTTTCCCAGTGCTCCCTTGTGTCTTATGTATCTTTGA
Source organism: Tipula unca (assembly GCA_951394425.1). Taxonomy (NCBI): domain Eukaryota; kingdom Metazoa; phylum Arthropoda; class Insecta; order Diptera; family Tipulidae; genus Tipula; species Tipula unca. The sequence continues at coordinate 95,629,553 of OX596382.1, forward strand.
AGCCGAAGGCAAACCCACTGTCGCAGCAGTCTTCGTACTAAATTTGTTTGGATACTGTATCGATTTATGTTAGGCTATACATGAAACATGAATGCCGTCATTACTAAAGTTTACATTACCGGTTATAGCGTGTCAAAAGTTGGGCCTTATAAGTAACCTCAGTGTTCGCTGGGTGCATCGGTGCTGGATCATGGCATAACCTTAGCTCCTACAAATGTCTCTAATTCCATAGGCAAACCTCCTGTTGATTTCAGAAATGGAAAGATGTTCTTCATGTTGATATTTTTTGTCTGTCGTGTTGCAGTTAGTTAGAACTCACTCAGTGTTTTTATTTTGAAAATTATCTTGACTTTAAAATATTGAAATGTTAATTGAAAAGCATTTTCGAACCACAACCATACCTTAGATTTTATAAGTTTGCTTAGATTTTTCAAGAATATTTCGATGTTGAGAGAGTCGGTAATTCGGTTTTAAATCTAAAATGCAATGTCATCTTGCGCCAAATTTACTCATTATCATACGTCATTACATTCTAAAGATATTTGAACTTAAAACTTTGATGAGTGCTGTTTCCATTTCGTTTGCATCGTGGTTTGATATTATCGACTGAAATATCTACATATATACATATATCTCAAATTACAAGTACTTGTTGAATACTAGTTTGGAACGTTGTATTTAGAGTATTTTTGGGAACGCCGGTGATCATTTTATTTGAAACATTTTCAAGTTTTTCGCATTTTATCAACATGATTTCGAAGTTTTCCGGTTCAGAGATAGTTCCATACAAATTGTTGGCTTGTTTATCTTGTCTGCCAATGCAATGCTTTACACAATAATTATTTGAAACGTCTCTACATCTCATTTAAGTTCAAGTAGTTCCTGCCTAGATCGAAAGACTAATTTTTAGTAGACCACAAAATGAGAGTGCAAAAAATACAAGAATTAGACAATCGTTCAGTGGAAATCTGATCTTTGGACCGATGAATTAACATTTGTAATTTTCAAAAATAAGCGATGACGGTATATGTTCGTGGAAAACAAGGTGGACATTTTATTTCTGAATATACATATTCCATCCACAAAAAATATTTCAGCATAGTACTATTCTATATTCTATCTGGTTTTCGTTTACATCATTGGAAATGTGGTTTAATCCGAAAAACCTTGAACTAATCGATTTACGACTAGAATCACCAGGTGATAATCCAGTTGAGTTATTGTAGACGAGACAGGCAAGAATAAGGCGACCAACAAATCGTGGGAATATCTTGACTCTTAACTATTCATATTTGGATGTGTGATTGTACTACTAAAATACGATCATGAACACAAACAAATTTTTTTAGTTATCAAAATTAGCGCTGGCAAACAAAACTAGCGATTTTGTTGGAAGCTTGCGATGACCGACATTTTTTTTTTGTACACAACTTTTATTTTTATTTCGACGAAAATTTTATTATTTTTTTTTTTTGTAACAAAATGTCTGTGTCTATTTTCTTTAGTTACACATTCGATTTTTTACGTTATTTTAATTATTTTTTTAACCCCACTTCTGACACCATGTATGTAGTATAATTAAATACGAAGACGCAGTGTTTGTCGCAATAAGTATATGTTTATTATATCTGACACTCATATACATTTGTTATAAAGAGTGAATATTAGGACATTTATACTTCTTTCAATCCAGTAATAAAATGACTATATTCAATCAATCAGCAATCTCCATTTATCTTAACCATATGGTAAAATTTAAGTTTTACAAAGAACGAAGGTAGCGATGAATCCGGCTTAAGGAATAAGGAAACTTGGTTACGTGAACTTGGGCCTGAGGAATTTCGACCTAAATCCAAAAGTTCGGCCTAAAAAAAGTAAATTAAGTCTATTTGTTTTTTTAGATCGTATTTCATTGTATTTTGGGATGTTTGGTAATTCGACCTAAAAGTTGTCTTATCTTTTTTAATTTGTGTCGAAGGTCCTAAAAAAGGAGTTACCACCTCAAACAATTTAGCTAAATTCCCTATTGTTTTAAGTCGAAATTCTAAATGTCCAATCACTTTGAAAAAAAAGTTGGTTTGTGATTGACATCAATTTGGGTATTGATTTCTATTTCAAAATACCTGATTATTAAACTGTTTTTTTAAATTTGTGGAAATTCGGCCTAAAATAATGTTGACTAAAATTCATTTTATTTGTAAAATTCTTGGCCGAAATGTAAACAAGTAACTCTAGGAATTAGGTCGAAATTTCGGACCCCATACTACTTTAGCAAATTGCATTTTGCAAAGTGTATTTTAGCAAATCGAATAAATTATCTAGATCGATCTCAGCTTTCAGACCAATCAGATCAATCTGAGCGGAAATAAGGAGCACTGCTTTACTAAACCGCATGCTAATATTTGCTTATCATAAAGGCGCTCTGATTTTATAAAAAAACAATATTAGAAATATAACGCCGACTCTTCTTAGTCTTCCATATTCGGGCCAGTTACGTCTTAAGTAATTATTTTCCGAATTACAAATCACATATTATTGATAAAAAAATTCAGATGAAATGACAAATACTACTAAAGTCGTGTAATTTTACTGGACAATGATTAAGATTTTATGTGAGAAATTCGTAATCTTTTATCAAAAAACCACAAAATAACGCCTTCTTGTTAATTTCTAGATCATTGTGTGTACATTGTAAATTGTAATCAATATTATGATTTATTATTATTTAAATGGTCGGTTAGTGCAATTTCTGTGAATCCTTTCGATTTAAACTATATTTTTTAGATTTTTTTTTTGATTGGAAATCATTTTGTAACACAGATGTCGCCACATTACGATCAAATTTTGACACACATAAAAACATTTACTTCTCATATCGAAATTATCATTGAAATAGTTATTTTTAATTTTAAAATTCCTGTGAAGCGTGATGACTGACGATGATGATGACTTGTTAGTTTTAGATTTTTTTTTTGTACATGGTCGTTGTATTGTCATTATATTAATGTTTTTTTTTAATATCTTAAGTTTTATAATACATACTCGTACATACGTATATGTATGTATAAAATTTGGTCAGTTCTTTTCTAAGAAATGATTATCAACATTTTATCTTCTTGATTCGGTATTATTGTATGCCCTGCTTATATAAGTATGGGTCTGGGTATATGCTGTATAATTTCATTGTGCTTTTAAAACAAAACCATGAAAATATATTTAATTGTACTTCAATGAGTTTTGAATGCTTAAACGAAATAGGAAAAATGAAATAGTTGAGCGGTATTTGATTTTTTTTTTTGTTTTACCAGGATCTGAGAAATTGGGACATACAAAGTCTTATCTCTCTGAATAACACTTCAATTTATCATTTTGGTTCAAGTCATTCGCAAATCAAAGTAATATAGTTAAACAATTGTGTGGGAAGACAAGATTAGACAACTTTTTTTTTTTTTTTTTGCTTGAAACATATTTGTTTAAATATACATCAGTTATATTGGGCGAAATAGATTTACACTTGGATATATTTATATGCATAATATTATTATTTTTATTTAATTCTTTTTTGTTATGTTGATTGATGATGGTATGTATCTCCTGTCGCCCTACCCACGAATAAATTTAGTTTTCATGCAAATTTTTGTTTCTTGTTGTATATAAATTTAGTTATTTGATTGTATTATTTGTGATAAATAATTAACCAAATCTCATCCATTTTTGACTGTCATGATTAAAAGTAATAACGATCAAACCATTGGGGAACTCTTATAATAACAACTTTCTCTCATTTCTATTATTATAGTTGTTAGTTACATACAATCATTCGGTATGAACAAAAATAAAAATAAAAGAAATCTTCAATTTCAATTGCCAAAAAATATGTAATTTTTTTACTTTCGAGATTAGTTAAGATTATTCATTTTGTATTTAATTATACAGTTGCTTTTGATTATTTGCCATATTTAGATTAATTTGAACGAGTTTTTTCTTTTATTATTATAGTTATTTTCAAATTTCAAATGCAATAATTATATTTTCCATACTTTTGATTTTAAAGAGCACCAAAATTTAATACGTTCAAATAATCAGTCCTAATAATTTCATCTCAATAATATTTAATTCCCATAAACTAAAGAGTCATTTACATCATGTAACTCTTTTTTTTTTTTTTTTTTATCTGATAGCCTTCTCACATTGTATAAAATTTCACAACACATAAAACTAAAACTCAAAATCCAAATTTGGCAAAATATGTAATCATAATCAGAGTTTTATAATGACTAAGCAATATTATAAGGTTTTTTATAAGACGATAAATTCGTATTTTTCATGTGAAAAAATAATCAATTTTATTACTTTCTGAATTAAAACTGTGAGAGAGAGGTTAATTTCCATGCCTAAGAAATAGGAGAGAATATATACTATTACTCGTACACTATCAATCATTACCAGTTATGACTTACGACTATATTAGTGTTAGTTTTATAATATAGTTTTGTCAATTTTCTCAAGAAAAATTAAACTAGCTTGAAATCAATAATTATAATCTTTAGTAATCGAAAAGGTAAAATAGAATATACAAAAAATAAATTGAAATAGATAAACAATAGTTGGAGCTCTTTGTATTTGCTATAATATAATATGTAGTTATTTAAATCAAGGTCATAAAAATATTTTGATTTATAATTTTTTAGTTTTACTTGCCTAGTTGATTGAACCTTATATGGATATAATATGTACGTATACTCACTCGTTCGTACATATTGAATATGGCACATAATTTTATCAAAATTGTACTTGTCCATAAGCTTTCAATTGAAAGTTCTGTGAACATATTTTTTTAGAATTTTGCTAAACTATATGTTTTTAATTTAGGTAGCCGATTTTAATAAAAATTAGCCAAATTTCTGGAATTATTAATCGAGCAATAATCAATTTTTATTATTTGCGATTTTATGTGATTTAGCTAAGATTAGTTTAAAAAAACAAATTTAATCGTTATTTAGATCACAATTAAAGTTTTTTTTTAAAGAAACATTATTATGAAATCATAATAGAGTGAATGTAAAATGAAATATATCTGGTGTTCTCATGTGTATACATACATACATACATACGTACAATTTAATTGCCATGAACATATATCAAAGAATAGATTCCAATATAATTATTTAACACAAAAATGAATATGTATATGGTATATAGCGGATGCTACTTTTATATAAAAGTTAACATCAGTGAATGTAATCCGGATATTATCAAGTCATTGAACAATTGGAGCAATATTAAATTTATAATTTTCTTCAAAATTTACGTTGTCGTATGTAATACCACTATAAACAACTGATCACCAACGGTTTTATTTTTAATTATACATAATTTCTTTTGTCTTAATATAAATACAAGAAGAAACTTTAAATTTAACACATATACGGACACAAAGAAACGATAATAAAAGATTTGATTTGTTTGTCTATACCTCATAGATTTTTTTTTCTTCAAAAATTGAGTAAATTTATATAAATTTAATGTTATTATTTATACAATATGTCTCTGTACTGCTTGGTCATCCATAAACTAAAAAGAGTATTGAAATTGAAATTTATTTAGTAATATTGAATTTACAATTGCTAATGTTTTATATATTATACATAAATTCTAATATTCTATGGTGACATTCGTTTCGTGGTCTTGCTAATATAAAATAAAAAAAAGTGCTAACATTTTTAATTCTAGCATAACACTCATAAATGAATCATATCATATAAATTTCCGTCGTTCGGATTATAATTTACACGGAAAAGAATGATGCGTATTCATTTTACGTTACATCCGTATAATAATAATAACAGTGTTAAAGGCCATTACTGGCCCCTTACTGAATCAACAATCCGTATAAAAGTTTTAAAAAATAATTGAATTAAAATTATAATAATTAAATGTATATAAATTCATTTTCTAATTAAAATTATAATTATTGATTTTTTTATTTTTCAAAAGGCACAAACGATGGTGTCTTCTAAATTACCGTCAGTTATTTCTTGTATTTATATCTAAATAAAATTAAAAATTATAAAAAATATTAAGATCAAGTGAAAGGATTTTTATTTCATTTAAAGAAAAACAAGATCGATCATTGAGAATTTATGTGTGCGATATACTTTTGTATCTTTGTATGTATATATACATGTTTATATAATATGAACATCTATATAGGCATGGTTGTTCTCATTGAAATTAGAAAATAAGAGTTATAATAAGTAAAGATTAAACATTATAAATTGGAAAGTTAATTTGCCCGATTGGTTTATTGTCATTACCTTTCAATTCTGAACTATTGCAGCATTTTTTTATGTATACGTACATATACATATATAGCTTAAATTTTTTGTTTAAACTACTTACAGTTTAGTAACATTATAATCCGGACAACCAGATGTTTTATTATAAATAATAGTAAATATATTTTACTAAAAACAGCATTATTTTAAAATCTATATAATAACGATAATTAAAAATAAAAAATTTTATTTTAAAGATGAATTGTTATAATTAATTATCTTAACAAAATATGAGTCAATCCAATATTTATAAACTACAACTATTTCTTGATTTAGAAAAAATAGATATATGCTTATTATCTGAAATACACCTTACTACTCAAAGTCATATAAAAATCGGTGGCTACGAAGTTTACTCAGCAAGTACATCTTATAAAAAAAGATATTAAATACGATCTCCAACAAAAACTTGAAAGTGATGAATTACAGGAAATTAGCGGTAGCATTAATACCCACCCACAACCACAAAGTAGCCACAATATATTACCCATCTAGATATAACATCAAAGAGAATGCGTATACTCCTTCAAGCAGCAAGGTGAACAATTCATAATCGTGGGTGACTTCAACGCTAAACCCACAGACTGGGGATCAAGACTAACAACAACAAAAGGGAAAGAGCTTTATCAAGCAATAATTAAATACAACTGCAACTGGCATTCTACTGGAAAACCAACTTATTGGCCCAGCGATGAAAATAAAACACCAGACCTAATTGACTTCTTTGTAACAAGAAAAATCCCGATTGATTATATACAAGTGCAGGAAGGATTTGACTCCACATCAGACCACTCCTCTATTTTAATGATAATAAATGATACCATAATTACAAATGATAAACAGCCAATGTTAACAAGTAAATATACTGATTGGAAAAATTTTAGGAATGAACTAAACAATAGTATCATTTTAAACACACAACTTTCATCAGAAGAAACATTAGAACGGGAGGTGGAAAAGCTCGTCAAATATATACAGTAAACAGCGTGGAAAAGTACTAAAACAACAAACAAAAAAATAGCTGGCATATGCTACCCAATGCAAATTAAATCACTAGTTATAGAGGAGAGAAGTACTCAAAGGGAATGGCAACGTACACAAGACCCAGCTATCAAAAATAGATCAAATAATTTAACACAACGAATACGCAGCGAAATACGGGAATTTAAAAATAAATCAATAAATTCATACCTACGATAAAGATAGTGATTATTCATTGTGGAAAGTAACCAAATATTTGAAAAGGCCAGTTATGCGCATACCACTAATAAGAACAAATAATGGTCGCCTGGCTAAAACCAAAGAAGAAAAAGGAGTAAGTTTCGCGGATCATCTCGAGCGTACCTTTCAGCCCAATTTAACAACACTTAATCAACGGGATATACTGATGGAAAACCATACAACTATCCTGAGACAGGAAATCCCATTAACTAATGCTAAAGAAGTGAAACAAGAAATAAAGAACCATGTAGGTCTTAAAAAATCATCAGGATATTACTTGATAAATAGAGAGATTCTCAAGCAAGTACCTAATAAAGCGATTAAAAAAATATCGGACATGATTAATGCTTGCTCCAGACTCCGTTATGTCCCTTTATCTTGGAAATTGGCGGAAGTAATAATGATACCTAAACCAGGTAAGCCAACAAGTGAATTATCGTCGTACAGGCCAATACCACTTCTTCCAATTATGTCAAAACTGTTTGAGAGACTATTATTAAAACGAATTAAATCAGAAATTGTAAAATTAGGAGCTGTTTCGTCCCATCAGTTTGGATTTATATGGGAACACTCCACGATCGAATGGTTTAATATTTAAATTGGAGAAAACTCTGCCATTTGAGTATTTCGAACTGCTAAAGTCATACCTGAATAGAAGATTCTTTAGAGTTAAACAGAAAGGAGTTTATACTCCAGCATAAAATAAGCTAAAGCAGGAGCCCCGCAAGGGAGTGTCTTAGGGCCATTCCTTTTCGTACTGTTTAGAACCGACTTACCGCAGGCGAACAATACTACTACCACCCCGTTTGCAGATGACGCTGCAATTCTATCTGTTGGGGACACAATCGGTGAAGTCACATTCAAACTACAAATAGCCATAAATAATATACAAGATTGGCTAGGTAAGTAGGGAATTAAAGTGAATGAATCGAAGTCTACTCAATAATATTCCTGTGACTCAATAATATTCCTGTACCATATGCAAATCAAGCAAAACACTTTGATATGAACCATGATGCAAAGTTAAAGTGGAAAGTACACGTGAAAAAGAAAGCAGGAGAGCATCAATGTACTGGTTAATTGGTAGAAACTCTCAGTTATGCATTCATAATAAACTTAAACTTTATAATCAAGTGGTCAAGCCGGTCTGAATATATAGTATTCAACTATGGGGATGCATCAAAATCAGCAATCAACAGATAATTTAACGATTTCAAAATAAAGATCTCAGAGGGATTGTAGGTACACTCGTAATAGTGACCTTCATAGAGATCTGGAATAGACACAGTCTTAAGTGAAAAAACACCAGGATAGGCTTCATCATCACCCAAACATCCAGGCTGTAAGACTACTTCATCAAGAGGGTATCATAAGAAGATCTTTTGAGTTACCAGAATAGTCCGCATAATGCAAAATCAACCAAATACTAAAAGCTAAAAGTAAACACTTTGTGTGCCACAGTAATGTAGTAACTACCTAGCATTTTCGCTGAGATCTTTTTTAACGTACCATTTTTATAATACTATTTATGAACTATCCCCAATATCTTCAATTCCAAGCAAAAAAACATGTTATGGAATTATATTCTCTTTATAAGAATGCAAACGGAACAAATTATAATCAAATTTGCAAAGAAATTTGGATTACTAATTTAATGAATATTTAGGACACCAATGTTTTGAATAATTTGTTGACTATCAATTATACTGTATCGAAAAGAAAGTAACCACAAAAAATATAATTTTCTTTGTTTTCCACCAGTTCTATTGTAAAAAGTATTTTAGATAGAATAGCTTTTTGTCAATAAATATTATGTTTTGTTTTTAAAATTAGCCGTATAATAGTTTTAATCATCCGTCGAATTAAAGAAAAAGTTCGTAAAAGTATTGAAATGTATATTTTGCTCAAGTGTTATTTTACACAAAACGAGAAAATGTTAGTAAAGATGCAATGAGGAAAATAAATATAAATATTAGGAATATGGCACAGTTAAGGATTTGCCAAAAGGTGGTTCCATGAAGTGAAAAACAAAAAATATTATGTTTGAACCGTACTCGAAAACTGATCGCCATAATCTCGAACAAATTCCATGCATAATTATGGGCGACGAAACAAAATGGACTCCCGTACGTTACCTGCGGGTCACAATACATCAGTAAGTTACGGGAAGGGGTGTTTTGCAGTATTCTCAAAAGTATTCTGGCTGCATTTGGCCACTGCTCGGTCAATATGCCGCTAACACGTAAAAAGCCACTGCATCAATTTTGTGAAAACAAGAGCACAATCCATCAAATTCACCAGAATTTAGACCAATTGAAAGATTGGAAAATGATGCTAAATTACCAGAAAATTGGTCTATAGGGCTACTAGAAAAAATAATAAAACTGCTGTATAAAACTTGATGAAAGGAAAAATTCACAATGCAGTTAGGAAATAATTTTCCAAAAGTTAAAATGTATGAAATCTTGTGATTTAAAATAGTTTTTGTGTTTAAAATTGTTTTTTTTTTTCTGTGGCTACTTTTTTTTCGAAACAGTTCTTAATTAGTTTACTCAGTCATTCAAAGACGGCACTAGAAATGGTTTATTTTATTGTGTGCCTCAATTGACTAAACTATCTAAAGTTAAAAATTTGAAGCTTCTGCCAATGTCTCATAAGCGACAACTGAAATATTAATTTACGACGATACTTTCCCATGACTTCATTTATTCTGTGTAAATTGATGAGTAATAAACAAGCAAATTTGACATTTACGTATGTTAGTTTAGTTTGGTGTAAGGCTTTATACTCTTGCTATCTATTTAAATACTATAACTAACTGTCTTACACTTAATGTTAGTTTACTCAAATGAGGCGCATAGAACTAATTTCAAATGGAAAATTGAATTGGTATTGATACAAAATATTTATATGTATGTTCATGCAATATGCAAAAAAAAAATTGAATTAAATTTCGGTTGTGGAATGAAAAGCCCAGATTAACTGTCCCATCTATGGGAGCCCTGAGAGCGTCTCTTTCTCAACGTTTTCTATTTCGTTTTCTATCGCGGCGAGACAAAAAAATTGAAAACATTCAAAAAATCGAAAAATTTAGAAAAATTCAACTTTTTCACCGAAAGTATTCGATTTTTCGGAATGTTTCAATTTTTTTTAGATGTACGAACTTCTTCATATAATGCAAACAAATCTAATATTCAAAGAATTCGGAATTAAATAATTAATTAATTTTCAAATTAAAGGTTTTCGTATGGCATTTTATGTGGGCAAATGCCAATTTTTATAATTCCATTTAGTCAATACATTAGAAAAAAAAATTATTTAGCTTGTCCTATGTGCAGTAAAACACTCTGGCATCCTCTTTTTTTAATTATAAGTATCCTCGAATTTAGGCACATCAATTAATAATATTCACTTTAACAACGATGATTGGGCGACACACTTCGTTTGAACTGTTTTAAATTAGGAAAACTTGAAATTTGAGTAGAACTTGAAACTGCTAAATTTGCTAAATTACGTTAATTTTTTAATTTGTTTTAATTTCTAAACTTTCAAATTTACCACCCAAATTGAACCCGAAATTTGCCAATTCCAAAAATGGTTTAAAACCTAAATTGTGAAACAACAAATTTATAAAATGAAAATTTTTAATTAATTTAATAAAATTTTATTAATTAATTTCTTTAAATTATCCAAATTCCGAATCAATACTATCAGAGTATTATTGTTCGGACCATCTTATCATAACTTGAATACCCACAGTTGAAAATGCTATTCAAAGTTCAAATTTTGTTAAAATTCGAAATACTCTAAAAAAAACACATCGCTCAAGCTTTCGAACATTGAAAACCCAAAAAGTGAGTGATTTTTCGAAAAAAGTTGCTGAGCTTTTGCATCTAAAAAAGCAAGGAAATGGTTCGTGATATATCAATTTCTGCAATTCTTACTGAAAACGAACGAAACCATCAAAATTTTGTGCAGGAAATGATGAGTCATTTTTTTAATTTCTCAAGAATGTCTAGGGCCATATTCAATAAATTATTGAAAATAGTTGGTCCTATAATATAACAAAGCAGAACACACAATTTTTGGTGGTTTATACATTCAGCTTTTCGGTTGGCACTAACGCTAAAATAATTATATTATAATAATAAAATAAACTATTATATTGTATTATATTGTAGTTTATGACACACTACCTAACTGTAATTCCAATTTAGGTAATTGACTAGCGGGAACATTCAACAACATGCAATAGAATACTACATTTAGGTCTTAAAGGTAGAAATGCTTAAAATGCCACTGCATCAAATTTCCAATTGAACATCAATTTCAAATGGAAAATTGAATTGGTATTGATACAAAATATTTATATATTCATGCAATATGCAAAAAAGAAATTGAATTAAATTTCGGTTGCGGAATGTAAAGCCTAGATTAACTGTCTCAACTATGGGCGCCGTGAGAGCGCCTCTTTCTATTTATATATCTTTCTAACATTTTCTATTTCGTTCTATGGCAGCGAGACGAGAGTTCTGAAAGAATGAAATATCGCGAATAATTCGAAATCACGATATCCGAAAATTTTTATTAAAATTATGTGGCAATAAAATTAATTGTAATTATTGTAAGCATTTGTTAATTAACAAAAAAAAAAATAAAAAAAAATATAATTAATTTAACAAAACATAATTAAGAACAAATACTAATTAAACCCTTATTATATAAGAGATCAACACAGACACCCATTCAGAATCGAATGACTCAAACAAAATCGAAATTATTTTTTATATTGAATTGAAACCCATTAAAAATAAATTACCCAATGCATAAATTGAAGTGTAAAAATACTTAATTCAAATTCAAAAATCGTAATTTGTTTTTGTATCGTGCAAGTTAAATTTATGCCTTTTTTTCTACTAAACAAAAATCATGCAGAAAATCCTGGGAAGTTAGCCGTTATTAGAAAATTGTTCAAGTTTCTGCTTTATTTGATATTCATAAACACTAGTGTTCTGTGGCTAAAAATCTGTTTACAATTCCAGAATATTTACCAGACATATAAAATGAACCCGATTGTTACCTATCTATCGTATGGCCCGTACTTTTGATGAACATAATAAATTAAAGCTGTTCTCGTGCTAAATTTTTTCACATACCTAACAATATGAATTATTGCTTAATATGTGCATATCGTTGAATCTCTTTTATAGTGTTTTGATTTTTTTCTTGGTACATTTATGGATCTTTCAATGAGACATTCATTTTGGAAACTGCCATACATCGTTGTTGCAGAAAATGTGTTTGGTACACAAATTGGTCCTCTCGTATCCATTTTATTTTCTCGTATTATATTTAATGTTGGTTACCATTTACATATTCGACACCACGCTTTTAAAACTAGAGTGTCGTAAGTTTGGAAATTATGTTATGATCAGTAATCGTGATGGGTTGTACGCTATCGTATCTGTGTTTTTTTTAAGAGACGTTTGTTTTTTTTTTGTATATACACTCCCACGAGCAACTAAATCGACTCAAACCTCCGAGCGAAAAGGCGTATTTTTTTAAAATGACTTTTTGGCAGCTAATATTTTATGTTTACAAGGACACCTTTATCCTTAAAATCTATACAGTACTTTTCAAATTAAAGCAACCGTAGCAAAATGCGATGTTTCGGTGATAACAATTGGCGTGCTGTAATCTCCTGTATAATAACACGTTGACCGATATTTGCTATTAGTAACTTATTCAAACGTTCACCTGAACAAATCTCTTTCTGTTAGTCGGACAGTAAGAAGACTCTTGAAGGAAGCCAACCTTACTCCAAAACGGCTCGCTAGATGCCCAAAATTGACAGCACGCAACCGCAAAGAGCGACTCGAACTTGCTCGCGAATACATCAATTGGAGCATCGAGCAATGGGGGTCCCATCTATTCAGTGACGAGTGCAGAATATGTATCCATGGTAATGATAGGAGAGGTCGAGTCTACCGTCGTCCAGGAGGGTGATTTTTGCAGTGTTTGTATGTTTTGCTGAAACAGTTTCGTACGGCGGCGGTTCGTGCATGTTGTGGGCTGGCATATTGCTTGAGGGAAAAATATATATATATATATATATATCTTGTTTTCGTATACCTGTTGGAGCACGTAGAGGAGGTCTTGTGGTGACATGATCTTGTAATAAATCATGTTCCACAACAACAACCTACATCTTTTGCATTCATCATGTATACTCACTTAGAGTTGTATAGCATATAACCAACGGATGAACACAGTTGCAACTTGCAACACAAATACAATCACGTAATGACCGGAATAAGAGAAGCGGAGGAGAAGTTGTTCTGACGACCAATTACTCACCATTCGGTACATAGCAGACAGCTGTATCATACATAATATATCTTAATAACAATTCTATACACACTATATTATAATTACGTATAATACTAATTTGAGTATTTCAATTAGTGTAGTGGTATAGCATTCTAATAAAAATTTATTGTTTGAGTTAGTCAGTTAAGCACAGCTTGTCGATTTGCATGTATGCACATGATATAAATAAATATCATAACATTATAATAATAAAAATATATTTTATGAATTAAAATCAACTTAAAATAGTGTATATTATTTAAAATAAATTGGAGGATCATAAAAGTGCACATCCCATCCAATATTTGGTGACCTCGACGTGAAATGAACACGCAACCTTCTGATCTGACGTAGATCCAACGTCAATGGTCGAACAACTAAGAACTGCGATGCGAAATTTAATACCCCAAGATACTCGCAGTTGCTCGCAAAACAACATTTACGTTCCTAAAGATCTCTCTGATTGCGATTTCGTATTCCTCCGTGTAGATAAGGTTAAAACTGGTTTAACATGTCCATATGAGGGACCATACAAGGTGATCAAACGGCTGCGCAAATATTTTATAATAGATGTAAATGGCAAGAACACATCAATCTCTCTCGACCGACTAAAACCGGCTTATTTTACAAATGATATAGAAAATCAATTGGACTAACCAAAACCACGCGTACATTTTTCTGCATACGAAAGAGATTTCTATGATTATTAACTTGCAACACAAATAATATTTTTTTTAAATAAAGCGGGACTATTGTGGTGACATGATCTTGTAATAAATCATGTTCCACAACAACAACCTACATCTTTTGCATTCATCATGTATACTCACTTAGAGTTGTATAGCATATAACCAACGGATGAACACAGTTGCAACTTGCAACACAAGTACAATCACGTAATGACCGGAATAAGAGAAGCGGAGGAGAAGTTGTTCTGACGACCAATTACTCACCATTCGGTACATAGCAGACAGCTGTATCATACATAATATATCTTAATAACAATTCTATACACACTATATTATAATTACGTATAATACTAATTTGAGTATTTCAATTAGTGTAGTGGTATAGCATTCTAATAAAAATTTATTGTTTGAGTTAGTCAGTTAAGCACAGCTTGTCGATTTGCATGTATGCACATGATATAAATAAATATCATAACATTATAATAATAAAAATATATTTTATGAATTAAAATCAACTTAAAATAGTGTATATTATTTAAAATAAATTGGAGGATCATAAAAGTGCACATCCCATCCAATAGTCTGACCGCTGAATGATATCGACGAGGACATTCTCTTGGATCAATTAGCGCCCTACACAGGATATATATAATGGAATTTCATATTGACGGATGACAATGCCCGGTGTTACACAGCTCAAACCACTTGGCAGTTCATTGTTGAGGTTGGACTCGAGACGATGAAGTGGCCAGCCCTCAGTCCAAACATGAATCTACTTGAGCTTTTATGGGACGAACTAAAACGGACGGTCCGAGTCAGATATCCGGTACCATCTAACATCAGTGACCTCAAGATTGCATTGGATGAGGATTGGGATACGCTCTTAATATGTCAATGGGGAACTGCATGCGAACCGTTGCAGATGCAAGGGGGGCAATACTAAATATTAACCAATAAAATTGCTTTTTCATAATTATCAATTTTCGTTGCGTTTTCATTCAAATTTTATTATAAAAAAAGTAATGAACCGCTTTTCATGAAAATAGTGTGAAAGTTATATCGGGGAGCGTACGATGGAAACTTCTTTCATTCCTTCTTCATTTATAGTTTCAATGACAACATTATCTAGTTAAAAGAAATAAAATTGGGGTTCACTGATTCTAGAAAAACGAAAATAATAATCAATCAAATAATTGTAATAAAAGTTTATCTAACGAATTATATAAATCTGAATTAAACATGGTCGTTTATATGAAAAATTAGAACCAATCTTAATTCATGTCGATAAACATAAACTTTTTTCGGAACCTAAACTTTTTTCGGAACCTAAAGTTCTCAAAATTATGCTTTCAAAAATTATCCAAGGGCTAAATGGTTTATCTTTTAATGAATGCGACAAACAGTGCTTTCGAAGTAAATGCTAAACAAATTTCCAATAAAGAATATCGTGGTTACTCTTATGCATGTACTTAAAGTAAATGCTTGGTCAAAAAGCATTTTTAGTTCTATTATTTTGTATGCATTCGGCTCTTGAGTAGTATAAAAAATACGTAGCATTTAATTAGTAGCAATTGTTTCGTAGCATTTGCTAGGTAATACAGAGTGTTCCATTTAATCCGGTTCACCCTGAATAACATCCAAAATAATAAATTTTGCGAAAAAACGTAGGTACTCTTATCTCAACTTAATTTTGGAAGGAGACATTTACTGATATTAAAATCATAGACGAAAATTTGCTTCCTTCAGCTCCATTTGAAAGAGTTTTTGTCACTTTCGGTGCTGCTGATTGTGTTCGTCTTTCTGACGTTTATTTTGAAACCAACTGCATGCGCTAGATCCTTCGATCCCCAGTAGACCAGTACATTTATTTGATGAGTTCTATTTTTTTCATTGGGGTGTCCAATTCGCGAAGTGCCTTCCAAATTGCGCTTCTATTGATCGAATTGTAGGCACGTTCGAAGACTATAAAACGCTGGTATAGTTGGGAGTTCTATTCGTTGAACTGTTCTATGATGATGAGGATTGAGTTGGTTTGATCTGTACAGCCCTTCCTGATGTAAATCCGTCTTGATTGATTATTGGTGAGATTCGTTCAAGGACTGATCGACCTTTTGCTAATTTTTTCATTGTACTGTTGAGGAAGAAGATGTTGCGCCAGTGATGGCATTCCCATAAGACGCCTTGCTTTGGAATGGTTATGGTTAATCCATCTATACATTTCTGCGGAATTTTCACAGTATTCCGCACTTCGGCTAATATTGGCGTTAAGGTATTTTCTATTACAGATGTGTTCTTATTGAGTAATCAGCTGGTACACCATTAACGCGCTTTATTATTCTTCATCTCCTATATGGAGCTGTAAGTTCACACTCCGTTGGTAGATGGATGTTAAATGTTTCGATATAGGTGTCATGTGGCTCATCACTTCATCACTTTGACTATATTGATGCAGTTGTCTTCGAAGAATTTCTTCCATCTATTAAACTGTTGGTCGCCTGAGATTATGATATTATCTGATGTATCCCTTAAGTGGTATGTTAGTAAATTTTCTAGTAAACCATTTTACACATTGATGAAGTTTGCACATGTGTCTATTTGCTGCTGCTTCTTCAACAACATTTCTGCTTTATTTTGGTGGCACATTTGCAGCGGCGGTCCTCAATTTTCTTCCATATGACATCTCTAGTCCATGGTTCTCTAGGCTTCTATTTGTTTCCATGTTTGATCGACAGTTTTGGTTTCGCTGCGTGGCCGATTGAGTTAGAGCGTTTCCTTGAATATATTTCTTGTGTCATTGTTTGTCAACTTATCGATGTTGAATTTCCTCCGATTAGTTTTTGTATGTTTCATCGCGCTCTCATTGCTCTGATATCTTGTAAGGCGGCTAGAAATTTCTTTAAGTTTATGATCGATTAGGTTCCGGGTTCTGCCATCTGGTGATGTTACTGCCACTGAGTATAATAGTGACACAATGCGAATATATCTCTATTGTTATTTCGTGCAGAGTTAAGTTCATGGTTGCCTATAATTAATGTCATGCTGGTGTTATCGGTTCCAATTTTAGCATTGCAATTTCCTTGAATTATATTGAAGGCATTCCGATTTGTACTATAGATATCGTTGCTTGTATGTCCTTAGTGTTTGATTATAGTTGTATTTTTTATTTTCAAGTTGAATCTTGCAGTCATTCTGCTATTTATAGCTTTCCATTCAAGCACTGAGTTCTTCGCAACATACGTCAGTGCCTGAGTTAAATATATCAAACATTTATTTCCATTTAAAATGAAAAAAATATTCTTTATTTACATATTAATAGCCAAAATCAAATCCCATATATCTTTACTTATCTACCTTAATATAATAAATAAAAACTTCATTCTGCAACATTAGCATTGGTCTTGCCATGTAATTTGCACAAAACATGAGAATATAAATGCTCCAAAACCTATTGCGCATTTATTAGTATTTATAATTATGTTCAGTCTGAAAATGTAAATGACAGCGTAACATTTCATTAAAAAAAGCTAGAACTTATTTGCTTTCTTCGTAAGAAGTTTCTGTTTACTCAAACTCTCTTTCAAATAAAGTTCGAAGATTAATGTTATACCAATTCTCAAAATCATCGATATACATATGTAAGTGCATAATTGTTGTTATTTATTTGTTATTGCTAAAATAATATTTTTCGTTATAACCTTCCCTAAAATTAAAAATATATTAAGAATGTGATATCCAGAAGAGTCGATAAACATGGGTTGTTCTGTCTAAAAGCCGCCCTTAAAAAACACTATAGGTTAGATAATTTATTGATTACTCGCGCTATAATCGAATCAATAGGCAAAATCTTCAATTAAAACCGTAGACATTATCGTAAAACTTAGCTTTGTCAATTAAATGTCCCTACATACACATATATATGTAAGTGTATTTGTATTCGTGCTATTATATTGATAAATTTAGGTTAAAATATGATGTGTATAATTACATATGTATGAGCGTATCTACATATATGTACCTACAAGCACATAATAACAAAACAACCTCATTAAGTAAACTTACGATTAAAATCATTTTCCAAAAAATTAAATATTAATTCTCTTGAATGTATAATTTTAATAGTTTCTGTGATTATATTTGATAGCTCAGTTGTCTGATTGTTATATTTGAAAATCATAAAGGTCAAAAATTGTATGACATAAAAACACAATTTATTCTAGGGATACGTACATACGTATGTACATATATCTAAGTATCTAACCAAATAACAATAAAATTAACTAATAATATTCTAATTATATAAATATATATTTTTTAAGGTTTAGGTGTAATTAATCAAAACTAAAACAAAACAACAATAACAACAACAAAAACTATAAATTTATGTTGATTACTTTTTCCGCCATTTTGAAATAAATAGAATTAGATCGTATGGATGGGGGACTGATTGTGACTGTATAAAACGGTTTGTGGAATTTTTTCCAAAACAAATACATATCATCTTTTGATTTTCCTGAATTATTTGTAATTACTAATTATCTATTAGTTCATTGACATCAAACTATCAAATATAAAATATAATAAAGACGGCAACCTAAATTATAATTTTCTCACAGTGATTTATTTATAAACCTAGTGAGTGTTACGTTTGGAGTACATAAATCTTTTATGTTGGTATCTTATAATTCGTATATAGAAAGTAAATATGTTTTCTATCGAAATACTAATCGGAGTTAGATTTAATTTTAAAATTATTACATTTTGTTTTAGCAATATTTTAAACATCTAAATCAGGCCATTATAAAACAATTAAGCTTATAATTTGAGTGGTGAATTCTTTAAGAAAATGTTTGATTAATGTATTATTAAATTAAGCAGAGACAGAGTTTTTTTTTGTGAAATAACTTTACGCCTCTTACGAGAACTGTACCATAGTTTATGTGTGTTGTTCAATAATGTAATGTTGTTTTTGCAATTCGCAATACCTTTCAATTTTCTCGTATGGACATGAACAAATCGAAAATGTCAGATTTAAAATTTCCGATATTTATTTCGATAATTAATGATTTTTTCTAGACTTTTAAGTATAGAATCGATAACTCGGAGGAAAAGTCGTAATTTCACTTACGTTCGTTTGAACAGCGTTTTAAATAGCCCGGTAATCCAGGTAAGCTAAAATCACATCTGCAGTATGCGGACGAGCACCGCCGATTTTAATTTCTCCCATAGCTAGTAGTGTTGGCATAAGGTTTTCCAAACAGCCCCAAATAACTTGCTGAAGTAATATTTTCTCGTACTATTCCCCAGTTCCATTATAATACCTAAAGCAGGCCAAACGTTCCCATGGTTTTTTGGACTCCAAAATTTTTGATTATGTTTGTTCACTCGTGACCCGTGAGTTTAGGTGTTTCAAAAAGTTTTGCGCGAAAGTAAATGGTTTACCTCTTGAACTTTTTGAATTTTACACGGATGGTACCTTGTGTTAATCTACTTGCGTGTACTTGTGCAAGAATCTTGAGTAACACTAGAAAGTTTTTTGAATAGATATCCTTGGATTATATACAAAAATAAAAATGGATACCACCAAAAAAAACCGGACCCCCGCTCAATTACCCGAACACGAAATTTAGGATGCAGTTACTTAGAAAATCAGGAGCATTGGAGGGCTTAATCACGTGTAAGAAAGAGTATCAGCTGGAACTCGTTGTTTTTGAAGAAACTCGCTGGCCTAAAAGTCGAGACCATGTGTCCCAGGGCTATACGTTGCTCTACAGAGACAATAACCGATTGTGTACACTTGTAATTGGGGACTTTAATGCTAGAGCTGGCAGAAATCAAGGCCGGCTTGTGTGAAAACATAGGTTCGTACTCCCGACACGAAACTGTGACCGATAAAGGGGAGAGAATGATGTACTTTGCAATTGCTCACGATCTTAGAGTAGCAAGCACGTTCTTTCCTCACAAACAGATACATCTAGAGACTTGGACACATCCTCGCGGAACTTCCCGCAGCCAAATTGACCATGTGGTTGTGCAGGATGTGAGAACTTATCAGTCCGCCACCAAATACGTAGGCAGCGATCATCATTTGGTCGCTGTCAAGCTACGATGGAAATTTTCGTACAAGTTTTGGAGCATTTCGAAACGCATGGGACGTTTCGACTGTGAAGGCCTGATAAATGAAGATCAAAAGAAACGATATCAGGATTTTGTCAGCGACAAATTAAAGTGCGGCTGGCAGCTGGCAGTCGTGCTTTGTATCCTCTAAGGCCTCTGCTAAAATATAGACACTTATCAAGTGCCGCCAATCTGTGGCTCTACAAAGCGTTTTTTTGATAATTTAATGAAATAAAAAAAATTTGCGTTTTGAATAGGACATCCGGTATAAGATTAGAAAGGAGTGTTTTTAGTAGGAGTTTAATAGTGTCAAATTTTCTAAGGAAACGCTATATTTCCAAATATCCAAAACTTACAAAATTTTGATTTGGAATATGCAATATGACGTATTTAAATAAACTTAAGACGAACAATACCTAACTAAAATTAAAAAAAAAAAATTACTTCCATCAAATTAAAATTTTGAATTCGAAAATAATTTTATAAATTCTAAATTTGCATACTAAATATTTAATTTTCAAAATTAAATTTGTAAATGTATGGATTTTTAAAAATTGAATAATATTTTAAAATAAACAAAATTTGCAGTTTTTCCTCAATTTTTGATTTCTTAAGCAAACAACAGGTTGCGATTTTTTTTTCAATACAAAACACAGACCCCTCAATTAAATTGTGGAAAACTATAAATATCGGCCATATGGCCGCCTCGGGATCTTTTACAAACAGATTTCAACTATAGCAGCTCAAATATAGTGCTTAAGTTCCAGAGCTCCAAATGAGATGGTTTTGTTAACCGTTGAAAATGAGTTTCGCCGTTCATAATTATTTTCTTAAAAAAATCGAGGTTGTCCTCTTTTTTATGCATTTTCCGCTTCAATCAGCTAAGTTATTCAAAACAAATTGAACTTTATAATTTGTAATTTGTAATGTGAAATTTCTAATTGCTGTGTACCGGTTCTTATACACTTCCTACGTTTTAATCACAAAGACATACAATAACAAATAATTTAGTCCTCATTGAATTTTTGCTTTAATAAACGGAAAGAATCTTTAGGCAATACGAATGGTATTGCCTCTTCCATGCAAATGTATCGGTTGGTTCCTTTAGAATATAATTTCCATTTTCTATATTTGTATTCCAAAAATTCTATTAAATTTTTAGTTTTCATTTCACGTGGTATTTTTTGAGGATTATTCGGATATTATTTCAATATTTTTCGGACGCTATTGTATGTGCTTGACTGATGGTAGAATTGATATGCATAGATTTTAAATAATGATGACACTTTAATATACTCGGTCTTCATGCCGCAGAATCATTTTATCATTCTCAACCGAATCGTGGCCAATGAATATCACTTGATCAATCTAAAACGTCGATGAAAGTTGTTATGTAGCTTAAGAAAAACTTTAAGATGCACACAACATGCACAATATTATGGATTCTAAATTATAGGCGTCATGAACTGAACTCAGTTTTAAAAATAATTCTGCTCTTGATTTAGTAAAAAATCGATATCAAAAATGATTGGTTTGATGAAGAATATTGTGTTATCAGCGCGATGATGAAAGGCTTAAATTTTGACAGTCTGACAATTCAACCGTACGATTAACCGGATTGTACTTGCTTCAACTGTCATTCGGGACGGGACGATACATGTGTGTAAACAATTGGTATATTGAGAATCTATTCTAACAAAGATTTACACGTGTTTATCTACTTTCCGTTTCCCATTGACTTTTCTCATCTATTCATCCCATCTTCGGAAATTCTGTCAATGATTTATGGACGACAAAATTTTATGAAAATATAGTGTTCTGAAAATATAGTTCTGAGATACGTGTCTGTAATCTGTATTATAATTTCAAACTAATCATGTGCAAATTTTAACCATGCCTGTAACAGTCGAGAGTTTATGAATGACTAACATCCTGTTGTCGGCGCTTGTTGTGATTTTTTTTTGTTTAGCGGCTAGTATTATACTGTCGACCGCATCGAGATAAGCTACAATATATTTTATTATCATCATTCTATTGCCGACAACTCATTTTATCACAATTATTAAGTTTTTTCTAAATTTATTATTTTTATTTATTTTTAAATTATATTTTCATAATTTTAATTGCAGGAAAATTTGGCTCAAACTTCGGCAACACTTGATGAATTACTGTCACCGTCAATACGAAAGGATTCAGAACATGCCGCTGCAGCAGCATTAACAGAACTACGAAATAATAATCATCATAATTTAAATCATCAACAACATCAACATCATATAATTTATCATCATGAAAAGAATGATATGTCACCACAGAGAACTCAACAATCACCACAACAACAACAACAACAACAGCAGCAGCATCACCATCATCATAATTCAGTTACCTCAATTTTAACTAAAAATCACATAGATCATTTAGAAAAAAATTCTGTATCTGTAATTCCAATTGAATCATTAACATCTTCATCATTTGTAAACAATACTAGAGTTTCGAATGGATTATTTAATCAAAATCAAAAATCCCAACAAAATACTGTGTATAACGCTTCAACAGCACCAATGTTTCAAATTAAAAATTTATCACAGTTACAACAACAGTTAGAAACGGCGGCTGTTCTAATGGACATAAGTAAAAAAATAATTATCTCACCACCAAATTCAAAACCACAATCGCCAAGTATAAATGATAATCAGCATTCGAATCAACAGCAGCAACAACTACAACAACAACAACAACAGCAGCAACATATTAAAACTAGTATTGCACATTCTGTGATAAAATTGTCCGATTATAATAACAGTGTAGCAGGTTTAAAGCGCTCTCTAAGTAGTGAAGAGTTAGATTTATCTGTTAAACGAATTAAATCACCGCAGCCAGAACAAAAATTAATATTTA
Source organism: Tipula unca (assembly GCA_951394425.1). Lineage (NCBI taxonomy): Eukaryota > Metazoa > Arthropoda > Insecta > Diptera > Tipulidae > Tipula > Tipula unca. Next base: position 95,653,182 of record OX596382.1, read on the forward strand.
CGACAAGTACATCACCATCTGTTTCCATAATTACATCAACACATCATCAACAACAATCGCATCAACCACCACCAATAGTAACCCATTCGTCTAATTTATTATCACCTTCGTTACCAATTCGAAAACAGGAAGTTATTGATAAAATTGGTGACTATGATCACACTCAAAATAGTGATTCAAACGATAGTTCAGATTCAGGTCGTTTGCATGTTGATATTTCATCGCAAGACAATGATGATTTGGATGAATTGTCACCGCATTTTATTCTTAAAAAAGAGAATTCAGCAGCGAAATGTCATTCTGAACGAACATCGCCGGATAGTTTTACATCGTCGGAAGACAAAAATATGCAAAATACAGATCCGGCTACCACCCAATTATTTCAAGCATTAGCCCAGTCCACTGCAAACGGTATTGGAAGTGATGCAACACAATTATTACGACGAATGATAAATAGTCGAACACTTGGTTTACCGCTGTCATCGACATTGGACATTACTGGTTCATTGAACAAACCTATGTCACTAATAAAGGTATGTAGTTTAGTTTTATCATAATATAGAAAATAGTTTTACCTTTTAAATTTATTGTAATTTCACAGAACGAACTATCGCCAATGGATAAAATTCATAAAACAACGGGCAGAAGGAAACAATCGTGTCCGAGTCGAGCTCCTATGGAAAATGCAACAGATACATCTGGAGATTTAAATGAGCAAAAATGCCAGCAGGCTGGTACACCTACATTGCCGGTGGATTTAAATACGCGAGACAGTAGTTGGTCGAGTGACGATAAATCAAAAATCGCTGGTGTTGGAGGCGGTTTAGTAAAGAACACCAATAGCCAAAATAAGGATATGTCGTGTACTAATTGCGGTACATTGACAACGACAATATGGCGGCGAAATATACGTGGTGAAATGGTTTGTAATGCCTGCGGTTTATACTTTAAATTACACGGTGTGAATAGACCGCACACAATGCGTCGCGATACAATACATACCCGTCGAAGAAGACCAAAGGGAGAAAAATCAAGTCGAAGAAGTATGTTTTGATTTTTCAAATTTATATTTTAGGAAATTTAAAATATTTGAATATATTTTTATTTTGTGTATAGGATCAAAGAATCAAGAATCAAATCCTGTGGAAACTGATGCACTAGATTCAAAAGAGCATTTAACCGATTTACAAGCACTACAAAATCACAATTTACTAATTGCCTTAGGTGGTGTCTCTCACGGTGTTCCATCACATTTTTCAATGCCTGTAAGTGACTAAACATGTTTGTGGTTTATTAATTATAACATTTAGTAAATTTTAATTTATTTATAGCACTATCAACATTTTTTGCGAGCCTCACAAAATTATCCAACTGTAACGAGTGACGATAATTTAAACGATGGCGGTGAAGATAGTGGGAACGAAAATGAAATTGAACCGTTAAATTTACCATTAAATTTAGTGTCAACCCAGCTAGGTACTGGAGACTCATCACAACATTGACTGAAAATATGAAAACTGAAAAGCATCATACAAAAAGGAAATCTCTCTTTTTTTTTTTTTAGAATACATACCGATTAAATTAATAATTAATAAACGATACCTCAATTATTATAAAATTTAAAATTTTTTGTAAAAAAAAAAAAGAAAAAACAAGAAAAAGAACAAATACTCAGAAACGAAGGTACCGAAGATGGCCTTAAAATCTAGAGATCTGACAATATAAGCAATATAAATTTTAATTTTTTTTTTTCTAAATTAAATTGAATTTAAGATCTCCACTATACATATTTAATAATTTAATTTGAATCTCGATTAGGATTAAAATTTTGTATACGAATACAGTGGATTAAAAGTATATTTATTTTAAAACAAAAACAACCTACAGTATTGGCTAAGGTTGACAAAAATTTATTGTATGTGAATTTGAAATGTAATTTAGTTAATCGACAACGCGATCGTGTACTAAATTTACTGGATGATTAAATTAATTATTTGTTTTTGGGGGGTGCGGAGGGCGTAAGTAACTAAAAATTATTTTCTTTCAAAATCTCAGACAATATATATAGTAAACCTAAACTTTCCTAAGAAGAGGCTAAATTTGAAATCCTATTCGTTACACCTCCACTAGTATTTCGTCACGTCACCATTTTTAATAATAATATTTACATTATTAATTTCATATAATATACCAGAGAGGAGATTTCAGTATTAAACAATGAATATTTTAAAATTTAAATTTAAACAAATTTTAAAAGCAAAAAATTAAATTTTTTTTTTATATATACATTATATACACATAAATATAATTAAATCAAAAATTACTAATATTTAAATATAAAACTAAAGCTTTTTAAATTATATTATAAGGAATAATATATTTTTTTAAGATATATTAAAATATGCAAACAAAATATAGAAATTATAAACGTAGAGAGAATTTTTTTTAGTATTAGCATCGTTACTTACAGACCGTTAAAATCAAAAACAAGAATGTGATTTCTTTATATAGACATTAAAATTATTATAAAAAAAAAATTAAATTTACTGTCTTTAGATGCTTTTTTGTTAAATTTTATTTAATTTACCAAAAACAAATAAAAAAGGAAAATTATAATTAAATTAAATAAAATTGAAATTTATACAACTTAAGAGAGTGGTAATGGTTGATAGAATTTTATAGAAACCGTAACTTAATAGCAATAGCACATTTATATTGATATTAATAAGCAATTTAATAAACGCCAAGACACCTAGTCGAATGCCTTGTCTTTTTTACAATAACGTACTTAAATTAATCAAAACAAATATAAAAAATATAAATGCTTCACTTAAAATATTTAATAGGTTACCAAAATTATTATATAACAAGCAACGACTCGATATAGTAAGAGCATTAACTTCGCGAATTTAACTTTTTACGACACAAAAATAACAAAAAATGTTTTTCTAACAAATTTACTTATTTAAAAACTACTTAAATAAAAATATGAAATGTGATTTACATAAAAAATAAATTATATAAGATATTACAGCAAAATAATTAAGCAACTAAAATATACAAATTGTGCCTAAAAAATAAAAAATTGTGTTATGATTATTATTATTTTTTTATTAGCTAGACAATCAAAATATAAATATTTATTTATTAATACATTATATATATATATATATATAGATATATATAATTAACATATTAAAAACACCAATTAATTGCCACTCTCAGAAAAAAACAACAAAAAATTAAAATTCTTGCCTGAAGCATTAAGACAATTGTGATAGAAATAAAAAAATTACAAATAATTAAACTTAAAACAAAAATTAAAAAATTTCCGTCTCTATAAAAATTAAAATTACTAAATTTACTATAATTTATATAAAAACAAAAAAATACTCGATATTTTATTATTATTATTTTTAAATTACATATATTGATGTTTCAAATTTAAATACAAAAGTAAAAAAAAATATTTAATATTTTTTTAAAGCGGCCTTAAAATTACCATTAAATCGCAGTATAATGGAATAAAAAATAAAAACAATTTTATTTAATTAAAAACCAAAGTGTCTATTTTTCATATATACATATAAATAATAAGCAATATTTTTATGAAACATCAAGTAATTAAAAAAACAAACAATGTAAAAAATGACATTTAAAAACAAAGAATTTGTAAATTTTTTTTTTAATTTTCTAATTTGTTTTTCTACTTTATATTTTTGCTCTCTAAAAACTAATCTCGTACTTACTCATTTATATTATATATATTTTTTTTTTTTGTAAATTTTTGATTTTTATAATTTATTATGCTTAATTTTTGGCCAAATATCGCGCGCCGACAATTTGTATTTTAATTTAAATGATTAAATGTGATAGAAAATGAAATAAAAATGATAAAAGAAAAATATAATTAAATTATAAAAATTAAAAATTAAACGAAAAAATAATTTTATTATGTATACCATTTGTTTACCAGTTTTTTTTTGTTATAATTAAATTTAGTTATTAATTTAATTATAATAATTATTATATTACCATTAATTTTTTTTATATATATATATATATATATATTTAAATTATGTTAACCTAAAAGTAATTAATCTCGTTAATCGAACAAATTTTTTTGTCTAATTTGAACAGTATTCTTAATTTTTAAAAATTGGTTAAAAAATAATTAAATTAAAGGAAAATACTTAATACTTAAATATTACATTTAATTAATATTAGTTATATCTACACACCATCCCTATTTTTTTTTTCTTATTTATTATTTAATGATTATTTTTAATATTTAATTTTATTCGTCCAAATATTTTCAGTTAAAAATGAAAATAAAATAAAAAATTTAAAAAATATATATATATAATTAAAAAATAAGCCTCGCCTTTATTTTTATTATTAATTATATATTTTTCTAGTATGAAAAACTGAAAATATTCTAAAATTATTTTGATTTTTTAAACAGTATTTTTTTTTATTTTATTTTTTAAACAACAAAAATGTTAAATTTATTATTTATTTTATTTAAAAAAAATATTATATTATTATTTCATATAAGACATTTATAATGATTTCTTGAATCAAGAGAAGAAAATTGAGTACATCTGGTACTTATCGTTGTTTGCGCTAAATAAATTGCAAATTTTGCGTTTTTTTTAATTTTCTCACTGGTCGGCGTTTGATGCGTATTAAATTTACAAGGCATAATTATAAAAAAAATTATTTATTTATTTTGTAACAAGATACTAGGAATTTTCTATTTTGATAGTATAGTTAAAATAAGAAAAATGAGCGAATTTATTTGTCACTTGGAAGTAATTAAAAAAATCTATTAATATTTTTTACAATAATGTTATGTATTTATTTTAAATGTTCATATATTTTTATAAAATTATTTCGCGATACGCGTTTGGTGTGTGTATTCCCCATATGTATATAAATTGCTGCTCAACAAAATACTCGCGCTGGCTTCGTACATCTTGATTCAAAAAAATCATATTACATTATGCAAAATAATCATGTGGCATTATCTAAATAAATAGGCATAATTTTATTATTATTTATCTTAATTAAAATTATAAAATATTGAGAAACGTAAAACATGGAATAAGAATAATTTGAAAATTATAAGTTACCATTTTTTTTTAATTTTTTTGTTAAATATAAACTAAATTAAAATAAACAAAAACCAGATCTAGTCAAATTATTTTTTTGCAAGTTTGATGTTGTTTTTGTAATTTTAATTAAAATAAATAAATAATAATTTTATTAAACTAATGTTAAACCATAAAAAATTAATGTTACTTACACAAATACCAGTATAAAATGACAGGGGTTTTTTATTTTTTAAATTAAAAAAGAAAATAGATTTGTTTTTGTTTTTTTTTTAGAAATTAAGTTCCATAATTATTATGTTTTTTTTTTTAAATTAAAAATTAAAATTTTAATTTGAACTTAATTTGTTTTTTATTTACTAATATTATAATATTAATAATAATAAATAAAACTTATATACATAGATATATTCATATATTCTTCTTTTTTTTTGTTTATTTTGAGCGTGATTAATGTTTTAGTATTTCTATTTTTTTACAAGCATAAATTTGAATTTGCTCTTAACATCTTAATTTTTATTATTTATTATTATTATTATTAAGAGATTTGACAATTATCATTATTTTCAATAATCAATAAAAATAAAATAAAAATTAAAGAAATGTTAATTACAAAACAATATACTTACCTTTTTATTCTTTCTTAGATTATGATGGCATTAGTATTTTGAATATATGCTCTTGGTGCCTTTTTTAGAGTAGTAGTATGTAGGTGAATTTTAAACTTCGTCGATTCCTTTTCTATAAACATTTACAGTTTTAATAAGTATCCTATAATAACTATCCATGTAAGTAATAAATCTTTAAAGCGTTACCACATGAGTTTTATTTCTAGCAACGTTTTTTTCGATTTATAATTAAAACTCCTTAATAATTAAACTTAAAAATAAATCTTTTCTAGAAACGAAATGATTTCCACAATATGTTTCATTTATTCAAAAATATGGAAAACGTTGCTAGAAACGAAATTCATGTATTTAAACACACTTTAACCGCGAATATTGTGCAGTTGCCAGTCACGCTCAGGGATGGGCGAGGTAGATTACGCCATGTAATCTACGCGGTTTTCGACACGTAAAATATAAATCGAGTTCAGTAAGGCTATAAGTGCTGCCTAGTTATTAAAAAGCCAAATCGTTCAGATAACCAACACTTCTTCGTGTATATAAAAAACAACAACTTTCCTATTATTGTGGCAGGTTTGTAGCGTTTTCTTCAGAGTTCTTCAAGCGTCTGGGAAAAAGGTTCATAATATGTGGTGACTTCAATGCGGAGAATACTCACTGGGGTTCTAGATTAACTACAACTAAAGGAAAAGAATTACTGATTGCCATTAAAAAAATGGATGTGAATCCATTTCAACTGGAAAACCAACCTATTGGCCAACTGACCCAGGAAAAATATCTGACCATCGATTTTTTATAACCAAAAATATTTCTGGACGGTTATTTGACCATCGCCATACATTTTCATTGCTGCTACATCCCTCTTTTATACTTGGCAATTAATTGGAAAAATTTGAAAATTTCAATAGAAGCTGAGTTGAACTAATCTGTAAGATGAAATTAAATTTAAAAAACCTTAGCCCGAATGCCGCTTGAACGCCCGGCCGCACTAATCAATCAGCCATTACATTGCTTACTTCACCACTGCCGTACAATTTCATTACTTATAAATCCATCTTTTATAGTCACCATTTGAATAGAGACAAATGAAAATTTAACAGAATCTAAATTGAATTAATTTGTAAGAAATTAAATTAAATTTGTTTTTAGTTTTAATCGAGACTTAAACTCAGCTATACCTATTTGTTATACTTTCAGTTTGTATAGGGAAATTTTTTATTTGGACGTTATTCATGTACTGACTTAAACTTAAAACTTGTATGGTCAGTGGTCAATATTGTGGTCCACCTAGAAAATTGCATCAAGCTTCATTGCCTGGAACGAAAGTTTTATAATTTTTAAGAACATAAGTATAGTACTCAATTCAATTGAAAAGTATAAAAAATTTGCATAACATAAAATAAATATACGGTGGTGGGCGAGGTAGTAGAGTGATTAACTTTGGGTTCGTGGACCTAGGTGCGTGTCCCGTTAGAGACGGTATTATTTTAACTTAATTTCTTCTGTATTCAAATTGGTTCAACACACAGCTTCTGTGTTAAACATTTTCATATATAGAAATATATATAGCGATGGTGAAATAAACGATTTTTGTTTTAATTTCTCCTGTCAAATTGGTGATGGTGAAATAAAATTATTCAAATGCAACTCAGTCAGCTTCTTCTGGTTAAAACTTAAATATTCTCCATGTAAAAGTGGCAAGTATAAAAGATATGGTGGGTATAGATAGAGCGGTAATGAAATTATACGGTGATGGTCAATTAAGCAGAGCAGGCAGAGTCCATTGCCGTTGCTAAAATTTTCAATTATTTTATTCAAATGGCAGCTATAAACGATATGAATATCACTATTTATATGTATGGCGGTGGTTCGGTGGTAAAAGAAGATGTGTGATTGGATTGTAATCATGACTAGTTCAAGACTCAATATATATATTTTTAAACCAAAAAACTTTTTTTTAATTTAATGAGAAATGTGTGAATTTCCTCAAACTTTTTTTAGCCTTATTCGAGGGGCGAACACTGCACATTATCCACGATTCCAAATCCTATAACACCGCTTACTTTACCACCTCACCACCATATATAGATTTGCCGCTAAACTCATCCTTTGTATTTGCCAATTGAAGGGAGAAATTAAATATATTATTAAATTAAAAATTATTTATTGCTATAAACCGAGGCTTGAACTCAAGTTCACAATTCCAAATGCAACGACTCTGCTTACTGGACCACCGGTGTATATAAATTTGGTGCTATACAAATCTTTTATGTTTGCCAATTCAATATAGAAAATTGAAAATTTTAGCAACAGGAATGGACTATTCTTATTTGACCATCACCGTATATTTTCATTACGGTCATACACAAGAGATGGCTCTTATACTTGCAGAAATTGAATGTTAATTTCAACAGAAGCTGTGTTGAACAAATTTTACAGCAGAAATTAAATTTAAAAAGTATTGGCGCTGACGAGTCTTGAGTCCACAATTTCAAGAGCATTGACAAGAGAAATCTTTTCATGACTGATAGACACTGATAGAAATCTTTACAAAAGGATTACCTTCTATTTCTAATTATTAATTAATACTAATCCGGGGAAATTTAACTATGACCGTGCCATGAAATTTACCACACCCCACTCCATGGTAAAACAAATTTGAGTTCAGGAAGGCTATATATAAGTGCTACCGAGTTATTAAAAAGCCAAATCGTTGAGATAACCAAGCCTTGTTCGATAAAATATGTGCCAAACTGATTTTGTCATCACAAAACACTTTTCACAAAATCTAGTTCATGTGTTTTGATGGATGACGAAATGTACATGAAATTTATTTTGAAACTTCAAGTTAGATACGTTTGCAACAAAATGTATGATTTGGCCAGCAAATTGCAGTTGTGGAGCCAGGTTTTTGGCACATTTTTCATAACGACGTATTTTGCCCCTAACTCTTCAACACAATTCAGCAGTAAAGCTCGTTCAACGACTTTAATTCCAACAGAAGCAATAAATTTGCACGAGATTAATCAAATAATGTTATCTCAAAGAACCCACAGGTTTGAGCTATAGTGGAAAGAGTGCTGAAGTGCAAAAGTCACACAGGCAGTTATGCCAGAAATAGGGAGAATCAAACAACATGTGCGTGATTTTGTCCGTAATAACGAAATCTATAGAGATGATTTGTGCAAAAATTAAAAAATCTGAAAAAATTCATATTAATCGTATGGAAACTTTATTATCATTCGAAAGAACATTCCTTTCCATTTATTTTTTAAAGAGTACTTCTTTCAAATGATGGCCACAACTGCGATGGTCCTTTCTCAAAGTCCAATTTGTGATGACGCGTTTGAGAATATCGAATGGTATTTGACGAATGACACGAGTAATGTTGGCCTCCATAGCATCAAATCTAGCTGGTTTATTCACATAGACTTTGGACTTTGCGTAGCCCCAAAGAAAAGAGTCAAGAGGTATCACATTTTGTGATTTTTCAATAACATTGCTTCGCCCGCTAGATAGCAAATAGTGCAAACTTCTTGGAACCAAATATCGTCTAGATCGGGCTTTAATTTCAGGCAGCAAATATTCCGTTATCATGGCGCAATAACAAGCTCTATTCACAGGTACGTCTCACGTTTTTCGAAGCAATATGGACGAATGATTTCACAGGCCCATAAACCACACCAAACCGTATATTTGGCAGCGTATCATCCAATACAGTAAACTGGGTTTCAAACTTTTCAATATTATTCCAAATAATGGTCTTGATAGGCCGATTATATAACGTGTCCGTTACACGTGGTTAAAATTAAAGATTTAAACTGGATGTGCGGAGGTTGTTGCAAGCTTAATGATCATGCATGCGTCATCGTTATCCGATTTCCTAGCATGTAATTGTATTGTTGCTAGCTAATTCATCTTCAAGATATGTAAATCCTGTCATAGCGTATCATTTAATTCTCGTCACACCTGAGGACATTCAGAATTACTATCTCATATGGTATTTTCACTCGAATACCATTTTGTCTCGGAAACGCCACTCAGACGTTCATTGCAATTTATCATAAAAAGTTGTCAGAGTTTGGCGCTACCATAAGAGCTGGAAATGCGTGTGTTATTCTCTATATTAACGGATTAATGCCATTAGAGATATCCCAGTTGCGAATGTAATCAAGTAAATTCAGCATCCGGAATTTAAATTACTATTGCACTGATTTATACCCAAACTTGTTAAAGCACATCAATTCAGTCACACCTGCCTGTCACAAAAATTTGAATTAATACTTCAGAATGTACATTCTTGCTCCGACGAATGTCTCAATGGTTCAGCAATGAAACTGGAGCTTTTTGAACTATGTGTGGTTTAAAAGGCTACAAAAGAGAACAACCGACCTAACATTGCTGAACCAGTACTCTGTGTGACATATCTGGACAATATTACGGATCCAAATGCAGAAGTAAACTGACCACATTTCGATATTTTTGGCCTAGTACAAAGAAAATCGTAACTCAGTTACTCAGTGGGACCAAATCTTGCCAAAAGCCAGGTACAAAATTACATCTTTAGGTTTCGGGGATTAAAGAAACCAATTAATTGGCAACGATTTGAGACAATAATATATCGCAATTGGATCATTCAATTGAAATTCTTTTAAAATAATTTATCAAACTTGGATTATTTAATCATAAATAATAAAATAACTTCATTGATTCAATTAATTGGCTAAAATCACGTAACAAAAAATTCGACTCAATGCGATTAGTAAATTGTCATGTTCTTATCAAATACTCAAACCATAGACGAATAATTGAAATTTAGTTCATAAAGCTTTCGCTAGTTACGATAGTTAATAATCATTGACACCGTATACTTTAGCATCTAGTGAAAATATAGGTGAAGTTCGTGTACTAAGCATTATTGTGCGTTAGTGAATATTTGCTAGAGTTGAAAATCTTTAAAATAGCAATGAATTGAACTTGACTTAACATGTTATGTGGTGACTGAAGAATTTATGTATTCTTTATGCAACGGTTTATCGCACACTTACCAGCTTTTGAATCTTAATCTATAATTGAATTTTATATTCAACTAGTTTAATTATTTAAATCCAATGACTTAACTTGACCGAAATTTAGCTTTTTAATTTGATAGATCTGCCATTTAGCCGGACTCTTGGCATGCCCTCGTTTAATTCAATTACTCAAATTTATTTCCAAAAATTAACATGATAGAAACACCCGATTATATATATATGTAGCATTTTATCTATTCTCTGGTATCAACTTTACGTTCCAGAACAGCATTGATTAGTGCATCACTTAACTAGACTCTATTATTTTACTGATCAGATAATCGGTCAACATGTTTCAGCTCTGCCATTACAATGTTGTTTCACCGGATGAGTTAAATCGGTATTAACAAGATTAAATTTAAAGTAATAATCGTTTGACCGGTTTCAAACTTGTCACGGACTATAAATATTTCATTATTCTTCGTTGTTCTAATAATGATACCTGCTCATGTGCGGTGATATTGAAGGTAATGGAATCGCTAATTCATTAGCCAAAATTGGTAAGTAATTTTCCTTGCTTGTGTCCAAACCGGTTTGCTACCTCTGTGTATTTCGCCCAATTTGAATAATATATTAAATGTATATACATATTTAACTTTTCATACAATTTTATAAATTGCATTTAACAAATAATGTTCATTCATAAGTATTTTGATAGTAAAATATCAGTACCTAGTTTTGTGCATGAATGATAGCAAAAACTGTAAATATATATAATAAACATGAACACCAGCAACTATTTTTTAACATTTATTTCACTAAATATTATTATATTTTCTTAAAAACTAAATTACAATATTATATTTCTATTTTGTATTAACAATATAATTAATAATTACTGTACAGAGTGTTTTTTGTTGTTGTTTAATTACGATATTTAGTTATATTATACTATTTAATTAAATTAAGAGTTTTAACAATAAATAATGTAAATTAAATTAAATAATATATTTTGTTTTAATTTTTTACGATTATAATTATATTTTCTTTGTTATGTTACACTGAAACAACATTTAAGAAATGTAGACATTTAGAAGTAGTATCATCTAATAAAAGGCACTTTATGGAGTTAAAAATCACACGAATGTGATTTTAATTTTTTTTTTTTTTAATTAATAAATTAATTTCTAAAGCTTTTTCTTTATACACACACATACATTTTATTTTAAATCATTCAGTCAAAAAAAAAACATACATATATAAAATCAGGTAAAAATCATAAATAATCTTTTTGTTTTGCTAAGTTGCGATTAAGTCCTTAAGTTTCCTTTAAACAGGAAAAACAAATAAGTATACATTATTAACGATAACGGTAATAAAAATTATATGTATATGTAAAAAAAAACAATGTGGTATATGATGATCCATCGCAATTTTATTTTATACATTTATTTTTCGTCGGATAAAAAAAACATTAGGAAATCATAAAAAAATATGTATATGTATAATATGTCTAACTTTGTTTTTATACAGGATTCTTTTCATTTCAGGACACATTAATCGCAGTTGCTCCATTGAATACTTTATACAAACTATTTGAATATCGATTCATCTGGGGAAAAAAAAATAAAATAATAAAATTAAAATCGTGTTACAAATGTTAACATTTTATTGTATGTATTTACCTCATTATCATCGAATTCGTCATCATCATCATCATCATCTATTTCACTATCAGGGGGACTTAATTGTTCGGCGCCACGTTTTGCTAAATCTTTTAAAACTTCCTGGGAAAATTAAATTTAGGCAAACGATAAGTTTTGTTCAATTTATATCGTAAAATAAAATCTACCTTATTTTGATTAATTCCTGCTAGTTGATATGCTGTTAAACCGGCAAATGTGATAGTCTCTAGGTGTAATGTTTGGCATTCTTTTAATAGAAAATTGGCTACACTGATTTTTCCGTCTTCAATTGCTATATGTAATGGCGTTCTTCCTGATTTACCCTCCTATATTACGAGAATAAGTAGCAAGAAAAAAGCTGATAAGCATTCAAAAGTTCACATGGTTATCAAACAAATACACTTACCCGAGCATTAATATCAGCACCACAATATGCTAAATGTCGTAACATTTCAACATCATCTCTTACAGTAGCGATATGAACACAATATTCTCCTGGAAAGACAAATAAAATTGCTCTTAAAAATGAGATCAAGAGGACAAAGAACTTGAAATTAAAAAGCCGATCCCATCAAAATTCTTTAAAACTGTGTTTGTATATAGTGTATACATTTATAAAAGAACATTAAAAAAAATCGGGTTTTCTAAAAAAATATAAAAACTAAAAAATTTATTGTGTTCGCGCAATTTTTTATTTAATTTTGGAATTCCCAATGATGCAAACGCAATATATAAAACACAACCAACCGCTGATAAACTAAGCAATAGCACACATAAATTTATCTTTTGATCTGTTGTGATAAACAATAATATACAATTTTCCAAAATTCACTTGTTAATTTTTTTTATGTTTATTATCAGGTAGGGGGTAGCGGGAAGACCACATGTTTTTCCAAAATAATTAGAAAGCTAACGTCAATTTAAATAATAATTCATATAAATGTGTATAAGTATTTCCCAAACATTGATCACGAAAAAAAAATATCAAGTACACATACAAAGAAATAAAGTCGCGATCACAATATGGTTTTTCCAGAAACGTAATCATATACATAGTAATAATAAAAATATTTTTTTAATAAAGCCGCGTTTGTAGTTCTAATAAATTTTAATTTCGTATTACATCTACATATAGAAACAAATAACCTATCCTTGTTAGGATATAGCTATGCGTTGATCATAAAGCTATTTAAAATCTAAACAATATTATGACACACAAGACTTTCGTTTTAATTGAATCATATTTTCATGAATGAAATGTTTTACTATTCGCGAGAGACACAATAATAAAACTATAAAAATAAAAAAATAAAATATATGAAAAAAAAATTAAACGACATAGAGACTGTGTCGAAATTTTTTTTTAAACTGTTAACCCGATTTTAATTACAATCCCAATTTTTAAACTGGCTACAACGACACAATTCTTTTCCGGATTCATTGATTTCCTATACAGAAAACACAAAAAACATGATTTGAAGAATCGTCATTTTTAAATTTAAACATCGCATACAATAAAATTTATACACAGTACAAATAAATTTACTCAAGGTTTTCGTACAGTAAACAATCAATGAACGATAACATTAAATAAATTAAAAGTCGCAGTAAAGATTTTTGTTTTCTGTTTTATCGTCTCACAATTCGTGTATGTGTAGTGTAGCTTATAATATTGTGTTCGGTCGCGAAATTTGCCGATTACTTCATATTATACACTATGTCCTCAAACTTCAACTGTAATCTTTATAAAACACACATTTGAATAAATTTTAAAAGTTTAATAAAAAAAAATTCCAAAACTACAAAATTTACATAAAAATGAAGAAAGTTTTTTTTTGCGTGTTGCAAAGTTTAATGTTTAATGGAATGTGGGTAAGAAATAACCCGGTTTGCTGACAAGAATATTATCAATACACAGTTTTGTTGTGAAAGTTTGGAAAATAACAACAAAAAGAAAATATAGTTTCAAACGTTACATTAGTAACGGGAATCAAGACTTTGCATTTTAATTACACAAATAATAGTAATTGTCGCGACCTTGACAAAAGAATACTATAAAAAATATTACTTTAACTGAAAAAAACGGTTGTTGAAATTGAAAGTCAACTAAAATCGTTAAATTGAAAATAGTTTTCAGTTCAAAATCATCATGTTTTTGTAAATAGCCAATAGTTTTGTAAAAACGAGAATAAACCACATTTGTTGTTGTTTTTTTGGAATTTTTATTTCATCACGACCCAAATTGTAATTAAACTAAGGTTTTTCAGATTATTAAATATCCAGAGACAACCAGCAATAAATTAAAATGGAATGAATGAAACACACAAGCATCCGGAATGCAACGCAATATTTATGGAATTTCCAAGATGACGACGACCCTGATGTTGTTGAATGATCCGTCGATATTTTTCTATGTATTATGGTATGCATGTAAGTATATATGTATAGTACAAAAAAAAACGCAATACTTGTATAAAAATAGTGAAGACATTTTCGTTTACTGATTCATTAGACCCAATTTTGGCACCGGCTGATGTATTTATACTTAGCAACAAAAAATTATATATAAAAAACGAAAAATCGAAATTCTTTTCAAAGCTATTTTTGTCTGCGGGATCAAAATGGAAAATCTTTGCGCGAGCGCATACCGTAGTTTATATTTTTAGAACAAATAAAATTAACACTAGACATAAAAAATAAACATGCAATCGGGAAATAAAACCAAAATGGAAAATTCTTTTCTTGGTAACTCTAAAAAAAGAAATTTTTCTGTTTCGGGTTTTTGAAAAATTCTAAATTTATGAATATAAATGTAATATATAAAAAAATGGCGATGACGTACCCAACTCTAAAATATAATCTTGCGTTTTAATTTTTGTGTGTGTTTTGTTGTATATTAGTCTCACTACGTCTATGTCTATACATATTTTAATAATAAAAACAACTCGCGACTTTAAAAATCTTTGGGAAAACCCAAAAATTTTTTTTTGTTATATAAAAAAACCAAAAATAAATTAAGTATTTCGGTACAAGTTTTTTATTGCAAAATATTAATTTTCCAATCGAATTTTGGGATTTTTTATTTTTTGTTTTGGAAGAGAAGAGGTGGACTGACTACCCAACTTGTCGTGGTGTTTGTAATTAACGGAGATAATAAAATATAACAAAAAAAAAAACTGTTTTTAAATTATCAGCGGAAATATTGAAAATACAATTGATAAATTATGTTGCTAAACTACTACCGAATATTATGCTTAAATAAAAAAGCTGGAATTTGTTGACTTACCATCATAATTGCGCTGCTCCAAATTAGGTCGATATATACATTTTTTGACGTAATCCATATATTGATCCTGCAGTTTTGTTGCTTCTAGGATTTCTTCAGCTGTTATTGGTTTAGTTAATGCACGTACACAATTTAAATCACCGTTAATACACGCTAAATGAAATGGGGAATTTCCATGCCTATCTTTATTGTTGGCCTATACATTGAAAAAAAATATTTATGTATAACAAATTTAATTGATTATTTTAATTTATTTGAACTTACATCTGCACCAGCTAATAGTAATTTCCTTACTGTAATTGGTTGCTTTGTTAACACAGCCAGATGAAGTGGTGATTGGAATAGTAAATTTTGTATGTCCAATAAACATGGTGCCGGCGCTATCCGTAGTAGTTCCATTTGCTGTTTATATTCTCCGTGAATTATTGCTAAATGTAAAGATCTGTAAGTTAAACGTGTACATATATGCGAATTAAATTTTGTTGTGCCAATCAACAGGTGGGTTTTGTCTAGTAGGTTACTTACGTATCACCGTCCTTATTTTGTTGATAGTCCTCCTCCCAATTGCCTTTTACATAGTTTTTATCTGATAAATTTGGATCATCTTTTAAAGGTATTCTTGCATGTGTCGTATCTACTTGTACTTTTGGTTTATTCAAATTATTTGTAAATTGAGAAAGACTCAGGCTCACAAACTGCTCTGACACTGTATCCACAACAACTCCACTATCAATAAACATTGTGTTGTCCTCGACTTGCGGTTTACTGGTACTTACAACATCAACTTCAATCAAACCGGATATTTCGCCAGAAGGTTCCAGATCTTCGATTAGACCAGAATCTTTAAGAGCTGTTTCTTTTGCGAAGCTACTCTTTCCCGTACTATCATGTAAACCGTCTGGGAATTTTTTATTTGACGATGAATCTAGAATTATCCCCGAATCCTGTCCTACTAATATGGCGTCGTCGTCGTCGTCGTATTTGATATCGAAATCAAAATTTTTTACTTCACTAAATTTATTACCATCTGAAATATTATTAGGTGAATTTTCTTTTGTTGGATCCCACATTTTAATTTTTTTTTATTTTAAATTATGTATTAAATTCTTAAAATATAAATTTTTCCACAAGTTAACTTGGTAAAGTTTTTTTTTACACAAAATTTATATAAATATTAGAATTCCACACTGTTGAACATTAATAAATTATATTATAATTTCAAAATGGCCGATATTATTTTATTTAGAATTTACAAAAAAATAATATTTTTAAATCACTATAAATTGTTTCACTATTGTCGTATATATTAATAATAATATAATATGCGTTTTAACTCGATTTTCCGCGAATAATTATGTATAGAAATTTTCTATTTAATTTATTAGAATGATAGGTGTTTTAACAAAATTATATTCATAATACACACAAACACAACTCATCTCGTTCGTAATTCAGACTGAACTGATTTGATTGAATATTTGATGGAATTAATTTTTGTATGTTCGTCGATTGTCGGACGACAAGCGATATCGCACGACACAACAACAATTTGTTTGTTTTGTTTTGGTATTGGTTTGTTGTTTTATTTTATAGAGGATTTTTTTTTACGGACTGTACATAAATGACGTATTTGTTTTGAATACAAAATTTTTGTCTTTATCGTATTTTGTGCGGAATTCCGATACACACACTACTATAATATTGTGTATTATTGAATGAAATAATTATGAAAATACGTAATCGAAAGTTTTTAACCCCTGTTCCAAGAAATGTGATTTCTTTTGGTTTATTATTTATTTTGGTTTCAGCCGAAAAACAAAACAAATTTGTGACGTTTTAGTGATATTCTAATCTTTATTGGGAATTTATAATTTTTAAATTATTGAGAAACATTCGGTTTCGGATATCCGAGATTGGTAAATTACATATTAGTAATTGTGAAAGCGGGAATTTCCAATGTCCTCTTACAGATGTCACTTGATGTTTATATACGTGCATATAGTATATCCTCATTAGTACAGTTTTATTTATGCAACAATTTGGTTAAAAAGAGGTAACACAATTATTTAACATAAACATTTTATTAAGGTACACACAAAGCAAATGTATTTTTTGCTTAACAAAGAAATGGATTTTCCAAAATTAATACACTCAGTCACAGGGAGACGTAACAAGAGAAGATAATATTATATAGATGAATAGTACATTATGTGTTTCTCTCATATTTCTTAAGATTTGTGGGATTTCTCAGAATGAATTTCTTTTTTTTTCGGTATTTAATTAACCAAAAGAAATAAAATAGAATTTTTTCCCATTGTGCAAAAATTAAAAGAAGTAATAAGAAATCGTTTCAGCTTTTCTTATTTTTTTTCGTTAGTTTATGTGATGGGTAAAGTGGTTGGGTTTTTTCATTATACATACATATATCTCTTGGAGTTTGCATGATTAAACACATTTTATGACTACTTTACAGTTAAAACAGTTTTATAATAATTGTAGTCATATGATTAACATCGTTTGCTGAACTTACCATATTAGCTTATAGTTATTGAAAAATTTACAAATAAGTAAGATACAATCTTAATGTTCTTCTACGGTACGTTAAATAGAATCATGTTCTTAACACTTGCCAGCTGCATTAATTTATATTTTAAACATTACAGTCGAGCAGGTGTATATTTGCTTATTTGAGATACCATGATCAAAATTAACATATATATGGGGATATCTCGATTCCAAAGTATCTAATTTTAAAAGATTATACGCTAAGTCGATTAACAAACAAAACAGCTTGGAAAAACCCGGCAAATATTTTATGGACGAAATCTAGTCAGATTGTCGAAAGTCACCGCTCTAGAGATTTCTAACCACATTGAAATGAGTTCGTAACCGAGATCAAAAATAAAATTTTTAAGCTACAACATTCTCTCTAATAAAGTTTTCTATTGTGTGTTAAGCTCCTCCTCCTATAGAGAATGCCTGTTTAAGCCAGGCTCCTAATTTAAAGCGAATTCAGCCTTATTCACATACAAGATCACACAATGTACCTGAACTAAATGAACATATTACATATAAATAATTTTATTATGCTCTAATTTAAGAAACTATGTCTTGATATCTTGTTTTGTTGTCTCAGGGTTTAATTCACATAATATTGAAATATGCAGATAGTCAGTTTTATTAACAAACAAGGAGCACTTTATTAATTTTTTAATAAAGATTGCATGATATGAAGCATTTATTGCTTCATAGTAACAATATAACTTGTTACGTTCATAAAATAAAATTAATAAAAAAAATTTAATTGTAGCAGTTATTCTCTTTCAATTTTTGATGATTATTTTCAATTATAGCTCAAAACCGTCGAAAATTCAGTTAACTAGTTCCTCAAAAAAAAAAACAAAAACAAACAGATGATCAATCGTTGAAGCATATTGTTAAAAAATACACTTTGAATATAAGATATAATATACTCGTAGGTACATTCGAAAAAAGATCTGTGGACTTATCGACTGTTGATCAACTTTTGTATGCTATGAGAAATTGTACGACAATACTTTACTCACGTGAATATGGACGTTTCTACTTAAAATGCCCCATTTATACTTGAAATCTTTGTTTGAAGATCGAGACTTTTTTTTTAGGTTTTATCTGGTCAAGCCAATCAAAACCTAAAATCGAGCGTTATGGTGTTAAGGTGTAATTATGCTAAGGTATAATAATGTCCAGGAAAAGCGGAAAATTCGCCGCCGATGGCAAGAATCAAAATCACCGTCGTTGAAATGGAAATTTAATCGAGCTATTAAGACTCTAAGATTTGCATTGCGGGTAGAAAAAGACCAGAGCGTCCAGAATTATTTAAATGAACTTTCGGCAACCGAGAGGACAGATTATTTTTTGTGGAAGGCAACAAAAAAGTTAAAAAGGCCAACAAACTCGAATCATTCGATTACACTACCAACTGGAAATTGGGCGAGAAGCGATGAAGAAAAAGCCAATGCTGCTCATCTAACAACAGTATATTTGCACAACACGAAGAAACTATCAACTTCGTGCTACCCGACCAAATGGATGATGGTTTGTCCTTCAAACCCATAAAATATAATTGGAAGAAAGTTAAGAATACGATTAAAAATTGTATAAGTCCAAAAATGGCACCAGGGCATGATCTTGTTACAATAAATATAAAACTAATAACATTCATATTCAACGCAATTATGCGAACTGGTTTTTTCTCAAAAATGCGGAAGATATCTTTGATCACAATGGTACATAAAGCTGGAAAAAATGAAACACAGATTTCATCATATCGTCCAATAAGCATGCTGCCTACAATCTCAAAGTTATTTGAAAAAATGTTACTAACGAAATTGAAACCAGTACTAGAAGAACGGCATATTATTCCATACCATCAATTTGGGTTCCGAAACCAACAATATACCATAGAACAAGTACACAGAATTTTAAATGCAATCAAAAACACCTTTGAGAAAAAGAAATATTGTTCTGCTGCCTTCTTGGACATTGCGCAAGCCTTTGATAAAGTTTGGTATGATGGGCTTATATACAAAATTAAAGGACTTCTACCGAAGAAATTTCTCTAAGTTCTGGGAAACTATCTCCTTCAAAGGCAATACATGGTTAAACAAAATAATGCAACTAATTGTTTAACTGCCACAAAGGAATTACAGAATCATCTAAATAAAATCGAGAACTGGCTGAAGACATGACGCATAAAAGTGAACGAAAACAAATCAATGCACTTGCCCACCAATGGAATTAAACGATATAAATATTCCTCAACAAACCAAGGCCAAATACTTAGGCATGCACCTGGATAGAAGGCTAACGTGGAATAATCATATTGAAGCAAAGCGTAAGCAAATAAAAATTAAATTTTCCAAAATGTATTGGTTGATGCGGGAAGAAACTCTCAGCTGTCATTAGCCAATAAAGTTTTATTGTACAAGTGATAATCAAACCCAAATGGACATTTGGTATTCAGTTATGGGGATCCACCAGCACATCAAACAGAGAACTCCTGCAACGAACCCAAGCGAAAATAATTCGTAGTATTACCAATGCTCTATGGTACATTCGAAATAGTAATATACACGATGGAATTAAAACTATTAAAGAAACCATTAGAGAATTTTGTTCGAAATATTACTCAAAACTAGAGACACATCAAAATGAATTGGCCAGGGATATATTAAAACAGCCGCAATTTAGGCGACTGAGAAGAGCAGTGAATGTATTTAGCGGCTAAATTCGAAAATAATTGTGCCACCTCAAGCTAACACATTTGGTTATTGAATACCTTAGGGTGCGATCATTGCACGGCATTTTAGTAAAAAGTGTACTCATCGAAAGAATTTACTTTTCAACATTTTTAATTTTTTTTAAAACTTGTATTGGAGCTTACAAAAATTCGGAGCGTATCTCAAATTTTCAATTTATCAAAGTTGTACAATTTTTATACGTCAAGTGACCCTCTTCTGGTTTTCCCGGGGAATTGGGAACTTTTGTGGTTTCTGATGCAGTTTGGAATTTTTTTCCCTAAAAGTGTATTCTGGTGTTTAGGAATTTTTTTGAACTGGAAAAAAAAGTTTCCCGTGATTTTTTTTTAGGGAATTGAAAGAATAATAGATTATTTAGAATTGGAAAAACTTAAATTTTGAAAATTAACAAAAGTAATGTCTACAAATAGAGTAATTATATAAATGAGTCTTATAGGATCAAAACAATCTTTTCCATTTTTTAACGAAATAAAGCTTCAAAATCACATGTTTTCCTATGGAAAATTGAACGAGAAAACTGCGTTCATTTTCAAAACAATTCCTTTTCCTTACTTTGGTAATTTCAAAATCATACCTTTTCTGTATGGGTCTTTCTGAGCAAATTATAATCTTTTCCTATATTATAAATATAACGTCAGTTTCAAAACCAATCCTTTTTTCAATTGACATTTGAGTGACTAACGGTAAACATGGTAATTTAAGGTGGTTGCGATATTTTATTAGTGCAAGGAATTAAATTAATTTAATTTAAATAACCTTAAAGCTGTGTTTAATATACTAATTAATAGTAATTAATAGTTTATCGATAAAATATGGAATCGTTGGATTCACCAATTGAAGTGGGTGACGGTCGGGCGAGAAAACCCAAAGTAAAAAAAATAATTGGAAAAGAGGTGAGTCATACAATATAAAAGAACTTATTTTATAATACTTAAATGAATGCCTACAAAATACTTTATTTTATCAGGTATACAGCTAAATTATTACCAAGAATGCCGAAATGCAATCACAAAATCATTATTTAAATGCAAACATTTTAGTCAAAGGATTTTATGAGGCTCGTTCCAAGTTAAGTCAGGACGTATTTATTCTTATGTACTCAAAAATTCAGTTTTTCTCCGAAAAACACCGATCGTAGAAAAATCGGTTCTGGCAAAACATTTCGCGTCGAACATTTCATAAGAACCAGAAACGACAAACTGTCAAGAATTTGCCATAAAGCTTTTATAGAAATATTAAATATCACCAAATTAAGAGTAGATGGACCGAAAAACTAAAACGTTTTTGATAAAGAAAGAGGCTGTAATACAATTTATTAAACAATACAAAGTTGTTGAATTGCATTATTGCCGCTCTAAAAACTCGGCCACGCAATGTTTACCAAGCGAGATGTCGATTAGATGTTAAAAAAACTTTTCTCGACATGTATTCAACACTAATTTTGACATCGGGTTTAAATCACCAGCGACCGATGTATGTATGTTTGACTTGCTTGTCCTATAAAGAAAAATTGAAAATCGAGACAAATATTTCTAAACGCAATGTCCTACTGATTGAAAAAAAAGTACATCGGCTAAGATCGAAAGCATTTTTTGAATTGGCCAAAGAGCAGCAGCAGAATTTGGTAACCATTTCATTTGACTGCCAAAAAAATATGATCTTACCAAAACTTCCGGACCAAGCAGCTTACTATAGCCGCCAAGTATTTCTTTATAATTTTGGCGTTGTTAAGGGGTTGGCTAGAAAATGAACGACCAAAAGGGTATAATAAAATACTATATAATCGAGTACGCCTAATATGTAACGGATGTGGGGCATAAAATAAAAATACAACCATGATGGGACTGCTAATGTGTCGGCTAAAAGTGAATGCTCCAATTCCTTTATTCCTCCAGATAGGACTTTTGCATTCATAGAGAAAAAAGTTAAAGCCTAAAAGAGGCAATAGAAAATCTCGACGAACATTTCAAAATTTATAACGAAACGCAGGTATGGTGATAAGGCTAGGAAGTGATCAATATCCGGTGTTAGATTGGAAAACGGAAATAGCCGAGTTCGTGAAGCCTCCAGCATGTTGGCACTTTAAATTTAATTTGGCCAAGAGATTTATTATACCTATAGATCGAAAATAGCAGGCAATGTTTTGATCTGGGGTGAAAACAGTTACAAGTCAGATAATGAAAAAATTTAAAAAAATTGAAAACTTGAAATCATTAATTTTCCAGTTGAAGTGTCTTTAAAACCGGAAAAAATAAAGGATGTTGAACATCTTTTAGAAAAACATTTTGGACAATGGCGCTAGAAGTCGCCTTCAATTTTACAAAAATATTTTTGATTGCAATAGTAACGATACGAGCTACGATTAGCTGAACATGAAGATTTGATCTGCGAGGTGCAAGAAGAAGATCAGAATCTATGCATTTAAAGAAAATAATCATTTTATTTTAATGCGAGCACTTTTTATTTCATTGGGTTATTATTTTTGTTTTTGTGGATGAATTTTAATGTTAATAAAACTTTGAATTTTAGACTGTTATTAAATCTAAATACTTTTACTTCATTAAAATTTGCATGTTTATTAGAATCAAAATGCATCTTTCCTGAGACATTCGTTGCAAAACATTCCTTTTCTATGAGTTGGTTGCAAATGATAATCTTCTCATTTTTTTATTATCTTTTTGTACCTAAATGA
Organism: Tipula unca; assembly: GCA_951394425.1. NCBI lineage: Eukaryota > Metazoa > Arthropoda > Insecta > Diptera > Tipulidae > Tipula > Tipula unca. The sequence goes on from OX596382.1 coordinate 95,676,897, forward strand.
AACATTTTCTTTTAAAAACCTAAGACTTTTCTGTAATTGAATAATAAACCCGAAAAATATTTGATGTTTCTCTCACATTATTCCAAAAAATATTGCAATAAAACTTATTTTCTGTTTTACTCAAAATTAGTTTCGATTCTACAATACTCAAATATTTGGTATATTTAATTTTCAATAATTGAATCCTTAATTGGAGTATACCCAATTTGTCCTACCCACTAATTGCACATTATATCAACAGCAGCGAATTATTAAAATTTAAAATACAAAAAGTTGAATCTTTTTTAAGTTAACGACATTGAATTTTTAGTGGAAAATTATTGTATGCTAGCACTTTTTCCAATTCCCAATTCCACTGGAAAATTAGAATAGGGCCACCTAAACACCTTGATAAAGTGAGTTTGAAAATAGCCCAACAATTTGTATGTGAGTCCCTTGGCCTGGGAGCTCGATCATATTGAAATCATATTATAGATAAGATAAAGCGGATTCAGCAAGTTAAAAAAAAACAATTTTAGCTATTTGCAATGTGGTTTAAAAAAAGGGTTATGAGCGGTAAATATGAACATACAACAAAATGGTACCAAGGATATATTCGAGCGTATATAGATAACGTAAGGTAAGGAAGACCACTGAAAAGCGATAGTTAAACACCCAGTGCCAAGTTTCGGTATCTTTCTCGGGTGCTAGCTTAATTTGAATCTTTTTTAAGTATTTCAGAGCAAACTGTTGTTGTTTACTTCTAATTTGAATGACATTGAATTTTTTAGTGGAAAATTTTTGTACTAGTACTTTATTCAATGAAAAATTATTGTGGTTGGGGATTATGATTCAATAGCCCAACAATTTGTATGTCAGTCCCTTGACCTGGGAGCTCGATTTTATTGAAATCATATTATAGATAATATAAAGCGGGTTCAGCAAGATAAAAAAAAACAAATTTTAGTTATTTACAATGTGCTTTAAAAAAGGGGGTTTGAGCGGTTAATGTGAACATCGAAGCTCAGATTCCTTGCTCCCTCGAAACTCTGGCGTGCACCTGTCTACATTCGGTCGACACATAGATGACGTCCAGTGCCAAGTTTCGATATCTTTCTCGGGTGCTAGCTTAATTTGAATCCTCAACAAGAGCATACTTATATAAATAATATTTATAACTTTACTAATTACGCTCAAAAATAAAACTTCCATGTTTACGTGTTTTATTTAAATTTCACAGATACATATACCTATCTGCATAAATAGTGTAGCGTTAATTCAATAAAGAAAACCCAGAATTCATTAGAAAATATTCGGTATTTCCACGTATAAATTTACACTCTATGACCTGTGTACGAATATACATATATATGTATAGTACATACTTGTAATATAAAATAAATGTGATTTAGCACGTAAAATATAAAAAATAATTTATTTTGTTGAATTGCATTGTATTTATCGTATAAATTTATTGCCCGATGTCTGGTAAATTTTATACCATCATAAATGGAAACTTTGCTATCAAAGAATCAATTTTCAATTGTAAGGTAATATAAAATATTCTGTGTGGTACATACAGATAATTAAAAAGTATCTGTTTATAAATATACAATACACATAGACTATATTAACTTGGAATTTCCAAATTAATCATATTAATATATTTGTTGGCATTTTAAGACAGTTTTTATTTTATTTTGTGACAATGAAATCGTTTCATGTATATGAATTCAAAAAAAAAATAAAAATCCAAGATCGATTATATAGTAACATTGAAATCCCGTTTAAACAAAAAACCAATTAATCACTGCTGCAACATACATAATTATTTTCTTTTTTTACGCTTGAATTTTACAATCATTAAAAATTTATTAGAATTCTACAAAACTCGAATAAAATCACTTTTTACTTATTAGTAATCGCGGCTCAACAAGCTCGCGCATGTACATATATAAAAACCTGCAAACTACATATTTTACAGATAATAATAAATGTAATGTAAACAACAAAAACGCGATCATATGTTTTAATACATATATATATATATACATATTTTACTTTCACTTCATTTTGACGCCGATATCATAATATAATGTTTCGTTAAAATGTTCAACAGTAGTGGTACTTGACGATTTATATTAATTACCTTTTAATCAATTCTCTATATTACTCCAGTCTTATCAATTGTTCGCAGTAAACAAATACATACTAATATCTATTTAAAGGTATATGATCACAGATTAAAAATCACAAAACATTTAAATCCCAAAAATTATTCTCATCGTTTAAAAAAAAAAAAAAAAAATACTACAAAATTTGTAAATCACACGCGATATTATTGTTTATTGTAGTATTGATTTATGTATTCTCTTTTAATTTCACTTTGATAAAAACAAAAAAATTCTCGCTCGCGTCAATATTTCGCGATCACAAAAAAAAACAAAAAATAAATAAAAATAAACAAAAACTGTTTATGAAGTTGTATTCATCTCAAATGTTCAAACTAAACTGAACATTTCTACATTCAACAATTTGAAAAAAAAAAAAAATAATAAAAATTAAAGCGAAATTGTTAAATATTTATGTTATGATGATGATCGAAATTGATATTTGTTTTGGTTATGTTCAAAAAGGTCCATGTTGGTTATCTGGGTAAAACAAAAACAAAAAACAAAAAAAAAAGGTCTTTCCCAATAGCAATCTTTCATTTCAGCTAAAAATTAGGTGGGAGTAATGCCTTTTCAAAATTTTAATGTATTTGTACATAATGTACATAAACAGAATGTTAACGTTTTCTCTATCCTTTATTTGAGTGCGCACATGTGGTTGGAAATTTTGATATGTGAACTCAATATTTTTTTTAAAAATTTTTTGTCTGCTTTGGTTACTAATACACTGTTATCAAAATGTGTAATAGATAAATAAAGATAATATTGCCATGTATAAAGAATTATTTTGGAAAATCCAAGATTCGATTTTTTGTTTTGTTTCATCGAACGTATATCCACTACTTACTATGTACATATACATATATACATATGTACTTAGATAAAAGGTATTATTATGAAGAAAATAAGGTAAATTCGATCAATAATGTGTAAGTTCATATTCGTTAGCGATTTAGAATATTATGTAGATTGACAGTTAGATTTTAATTTAATTCTGATTGATAACGAAATGACAAAATATGTTTTAAAATTTGAATTTGAATTTTTTTTATTACGGAATTGAACTGTACTTCAAAAACTTCTATTGGTTTACAACATTTATAAAATTAATCATATATACTGGATTTAACTACGTGCAATCAAGCAGGATTTTATTTTTTCGTTGTTAGCAAAAATTTCCACAATTTGGTGATATTTCAAAATGTGCATCAAAACGCCCAAAAATTAGATAAGCCATATGGAATAAAATTCGGAAATCACCAATTTTATCTGTATACATATATAATCTTGTGAAGTCTTATATTTAGTAAACCACCAACATCAACCTGAGGAATTCAGCTAACTAAATTGAGGGATGGAAGGTTGACCATTGCAAACGTGCGGCGGGTTGACCAGAAATCCTTCGAGAGTATAACTGGTTCCGGTTTGTTGTTGCAGTACGTTCTGGAGAGGATCTCTTTGAAGATTATCTCTTGTCTGTAGACAACTTTAATTCTTATTTTTAAAAGAGTTAAGACTCTACTTTACCTAGAACAAAAATCAAAATTGATGTCGATATTTAAATGCCAAAACATGCGTCTAAAATAAAATTTGAAATAGTGTAAATCTCCGCTATCAAAAATTACAAAATATTCCATGAAAAAATTGTTTTTTTTGAAATTTATGACATCTAATTAAAAAGGGATGAACTAAAAAACACACGATATTTAGTTGATTCCTAAACCATTTTTACATCGAAGATTATTATTATTATTATTAAAGTTGACTGGAACCCAAGTAGGTTCCGCACTCAATGCCACTCTGGGAGCATGGTGCAAACCGAGGATTCTATCATAATTCGCAAATGCGCTCGGCTGCTCTGGCAAACTGTAACAGCTTAAACGACAAGTCCCATTCTTTTTAAATGGAGTTTAAAACGACTATGGCCGGTCAGAATAGTGACCAGAACTCTCAGTTGGTCTTTCTTCAAAGAAAGAGCAAACTTTGTGAGCGTCAGATTAGGTTCACAAATGAAGTACTTAGCCACTCGGCATGTAGTAGAAGCTAACCAATTACGCTTAGCTTACATCGAATATACATTTTTGTCAATAAATTGATTTGTTAGCTTATCGATATAAAATAGTTTTCAATTAAATTTTCAATTTTATCGCTTATACGATATTTACGAATTTTTATAAAAACGTGTGTTAATCGCTAGATAATATCAATTCCTGAACGTACCCATATATAAAACTTTTACAGATTAGTGGAAAAATATTGATAAATTTGGTTTGTGAGTGAATGGTTTTTGTCAAAAATTCATCAACTTTGAAACGCAATTACGAGAAAACTATAGCGAATTTAAAAAAAATCGTGTGTTACTCGCTTGCAAATATATTTAACTTTGCTATATAAAATTCAAATTAAGTCAATGCCTAAGTTTCTGTGGCCATAAAATGATTTGTAAGATACACATGTTTTCCCAAATTAAGTAAAGTACAGCCTTAAGGAAGTTCCTTTCTGTAATGCATACAGATATTTGTCTAATTCATCAACCATACTTTCTTGATGATGCTGTCTCTGGATTGCATTTAATTTTTATTTTTAAATGCTGCCAATGGCTTTATTCTTGAATCTAAGCTGTCATTAGCTAAAATTTCAAGCTTTGCATCATGTTGGTTAACTTGCTTAAATCTGCTGCGATGTTTCTTCTTCGCTTGCTTGCACTTTAGGAGTGGTACCCTTAAGAATACCCCTTTCATATAAAACCTCTTGATGTACACTACTGGTAACAGTTGCTTTTGGTTGGTTATTTTGTGCGTTATGATATGAAACTTCGGGGCACTTTTGGTTTAGTGGAAGAATGAAGATTAAGCATTCTTGGGTTGATTCTTCTTTTCAATTCTAGGTAAATTAATTGGACACCATCTATATTTTGCAGTGTGATTTCCGTCACAGTTGCTGCATTTTCTCACTGATGCTCCCGGTTTTTTCTTTATTGTATGCATTTGAGTTACGGAGTTCACCACAGATAACACAAACATCGCTTAAAGTGCAATATGCTTTCGTGTGTCCATACTCTTGGCACTTTTTGTCCAGTTCTTTTTCTGGGTTCCTCAACGATAATTCTTCTTTCTATGTAGCAGATATTTTAAGTCAAATATTGCATGTTTCTCTTTGATTTTTTTATAATCTGGTTCTAATACCAGACGAAACAATGGCTGAGGCAACTTCTCACGATTAATAATATTGGTAATTGAGTTGCATTGAATACCTTTTTCAGCGAGAGCGGCTTGTATCTCGTTTGCATCCACGTAGGCGTCTACACCTTTTAACATGACGATCAATCCTTTTTGGCTTTTTAGTTGGTAGGTGTAGTAATGTTTACCAACTTCGTCGAAATGTTTAACTAACGCTCTGTAAGCGTCAATATTGAGCGGTTGAATTTTTGTTTATTTTATATCCTCTTTTTATCACGGACATATACAATTTTCCATTAGTAATAAACTCGATTGTTTTTGCGAACTCCCTAGTTGATTCTTCCCTCTAATAGATAAGTGGTGGTCTCTGGTTTTGGAGCTTTTTCGGCTGGCGGGTCTTCAACAACCAAACAAGAATACCGGTTGCTTTGAGTTAACTCAACGCTAGCTAGCTTGGTGAATTTATTCACGTTTGCACTAGCTGTTGATATAGGGCTTCTCCTTTGCTTTGAGGTGACAGTAATATACCTGTTCGGCCCTGTTTGCACTGACCTACATCACTGTTTATTTTATTGTTATCTGTTGTCGATGCACTTTCATTGTTTTTTTTATCGTCAACATTTGTCGACGAGGCACTTTTATTGTTCAACGTACTAAGTTCATTTACGTTAATTTTTAGTTCACTTGATATTAAATTACCTGGTATATTATAATTTTTGATGCATTTGTGATTTGTTGTCGTTTTGAACTATTGCACCTTTTTGTTTGTCATTATTGTGGTCGTGGCGTTTAGCGACAAATCGCAGCCTTTCTTATTTGAGGTGGAGAATATTTGAACATCACGATTTCACATATTTTTCAATATTTTTTTTTTTTATAAAAAATTAATAACTGCTGATTCAACTTTTCACATAAATTATTTTTAATGTTTACTCGGCGGTTTGCAAAATTGTTACAGCATTTATTTAATAGCAGAATCTTCTGTAAGAATTCTGTCCATAAAACCCGAGCGTGCATTTTTATTGGCAATAACATTAATGCAGATCTTATTCACGAGTGTAGCTCAGGTGATGTTACGGCTATGCTCATTACTTTACCTCAGTTTATTTGCCGTATGACTTTTCTTCACCTCCTCCCTCTGAGGAACTCACTAATCTTGTGACCTGGTGTAAGAATAAGCATACCCACTTGCTGATTGACTGTGATGCTAATGCTTATTACTCAATCTGGGGTAGTACGAACATTAACCACAGGGGTTCTTCTCTAGTTAACTATATATAAGCTCTTCTGATCTTGAAATTCCCCTTACTGGATGAGCAGGTGATTGACATTACTTTATGCTCCATATCCATCATTGATTTAATTTTAGACTGGAGGGTGACGGATGATATCCTCACCTCTGATCACCGGAGTATCTCGTTTAATATTAAACGACCGCCTCTTAAGCCAGCCCGCAATCGGAAATTAAACGATTGTTGACTGTTCTATTTCGAGCTAGGTTCCTTCCTTACACCGCCGATCGTTATTCGGTTGAGTAAGTACATTGAAAATCAAACATCGTCCCTTGCAATGGCAATTACGAAAGTCTTCGAAATCTCATGTTCTCTTATCGCTAATCAAAAGATTCGGAACAAACCTTTCTGGAATTCTCGCCTTAAAAAATTAAAGAAATCTGCTAGGAAACTGAGGAACAGAGCAAAAAGTCTAAGCGACAGATTGATTGGGTTAACTTCTTGATAACACAAAAGGAATATAAAAGAAGTTTCAAATTCGCTCAAAGAGCCTCATGGTTGAACTTCTGCGAGGATATCAACAGCCTATCTACTGTCGCTGCACTCAATAAAGCTTTGGCTAAGAAGAGTTAGTGTAAACTTGATTCTCTTCGTCTACCGGACGGACAGCTTACCTCTTCTAACAAGGGAATTGGTGAGCTGCTCCTTTCTGTTCATTTTCCTGGTTGTGATATCGTCAACTAGGATGATGTTGTTGCCGAGCTCACTAGGACTTCTGTTGTAGGTCCCGATTGAAATTTGGCTCACAAGCTGATCAATCGTGATGTTTTGCACTGTAACCTATTTTCCCTTGCATCTTATAAGGCTGGCGGCCCTGATGGTATTTTCCTGCTGAATTACAGCAGGGCCTTCCTCTAATTCGGGATCAGTTGCTTCACCATTTGTTCCAGCTTGGAGCAAGAGTAGAATTGTTTTTATCCAATTATAGTAAGTCCGATTATACGGACTCGTAAGTTTTTTATCCTATTAATCGGTCTTCAACTTTCCTTAAAACTCTGGAAAGAATCGTGGATAGATCCATAACCGCCCTACACGAAATTGTTGTGGGTACTTTCCTGGATAGCACTTCGTTTGTTACGATTACTCCTGCCTCTTATGGATTGAATCCATGCTGAAGTCTCACACTGTGGATGCGGAGCTGGATGAGGTGTTAGTTTCTGTTAAGGTTACCAAGGCTGTCCTCAGGGAGGTGTGCTATCACCTCTGCTGTGACTTTTGGTGATTGATGTATTTGTCTTTACAAGGAAGAGTAATATACTCCTGAACTAACTGTTCCCTCTCTTTTTGGGAGAACGATCATTAAATGTGACCACGTCAAGCATCTTGGTGTTGTCTTGGATAGTAAACTTTCCGGGAAGAATCGCCTCGACTACATGCTTCAAAAGCAACTGCCATATTTTGGCAATGTAGAAGAGTTTTTGGGTAATCCTGGGGTTTAAGTCTTAGGATGTTTTCTTTCATTTATGAATCATTTGTACTACCGCTACTATCGTACGCTTCTATTGTGTGGTGGCCAGTGGTTGACCTGAAAGCTTCTGTAGCCAAGCATAATGGTCTACAAAATCCTGCTTGCAGAGCAATAACTGGTGCTGTTATAATGTCCTCGACTCCACTTCCTGCTATGTAATTCAATCTTTCCTTACGCACCTTTATTTTAGACACAGACTGTTCTGCAGCATATTGCCTGAGGTGCAGTGGGGCATGGAATGTTTTCGGTTCTATCGTGGGACATAGACAAATTTTTAAAAATTAATCTTCATGTTTACCAGAAATCAATATGGTTAATGACAGACTATTATCCGAAGGAAGACTATTATTCGCAGGGTTTCCTCAAAAAATTAGATGAGTCCATAGTCTTTTTTTCTGATGGCTCTCGTTCTAGTGCAGGTTTCGGAATCTCGTGTCCTTCGACTGACCTGAGACTTTTCGGTAGTTTCGGTTTGTATGGTACTGTTGTATGGTATTGCGAAACTAATATCGCTGACACTTAGTGTTATCAAACTTGTTCCCAAACTTGTCAAGGAATGCAAATATTTCATGAACCATTGTTTAGCAAAAGCTGGTTCCCAATTAACTTTAACTGCGGTCCTGAATCAGCGGTTCCTATCTTTCAACTATGGGAAGAAAGCTATAAATGACTATGCTTTGAAAGACCTAAGGTTTCAGTGGCTTGAAACTTTTAGCTGTCGTAAGGCGAAGCACTTCATTAAGGTAGTCTTCTAAGGAGCCCAATTTGAGGTCAATGAAGTATGCTTTATCCTTAAAAAAGAATCTTGGTAGCGATTCTTACGAAACATGGCCGTTTTATAGATCATCTACATCGTATGGGCTTAGATCATGATATTATTTCCGAGGACGGCCTTGAGGAGGACGATGACTGCCTTCACTTCGTGAGCAGTTATTCAGCTTTCAGTTCTATTCGGCATCAGATATTCAACTTTAGGTCTTTAAATTTAGATCAGTTGTCCTCTCTGCTTTGGTATTATATATTATATCCAATGTGTGAACCGGAGTGTTTCTTCTTAAAACTAGCTAAACTATACTTGAGTTTCTGATAATTAGAGGAAGTGAGTTCCAATAAGTGATACCCCGTACAAAAAATGACTGATTTAGTAGTTTATGAAAATACTGAGATTATTTAGACGAGATGATTTCAATTTAATCGGTGCTCTAAATTTAATAATTTTTAAAATTTGTTTAACCTGACTCTGGACGGCAATTGCTATGTAGACAAGTTGAAGTTGGCCCTGGATTATATTACAAACTGCTCATGCACCATCATCAAATGAGTTTTACCAAAGAAAATAATGTAATAGAGATAGTTCAATCAATGCAAAATATAAAAATAAATCTAGGGTACTTCCATCATTACCGAAGGGAGCGGTTTAAATAAAATTATCTATACAAATATCTACATACAGTAAAATTCTGCTTTGAAGGAGTCATCTCATTATATTATTACCTTTGGCTCCACACATTCCGTTCAAGATGTCAACGCATTATGAAAGAGCTTTATTATCACGTTGGATTACCGGTGAGGCGATGAACCCTCCAAATTTTTGCAGTCTACTTCAGTCGATTCTAGTTTATTTTATACTGATACATCTTCCGATTCCTACTACAAGAACTCATTAATTGAAAGTATCATTAAGAGCCACCTACAAAAGTACTACACCAAATAAATTCACCTGATGCTCTTCGCCGCATCGTACTATCTTTACTATCGGCACACATTTCTATGTATGGCAATCTGAATAATAAATACCTTAAGGACACGTAAAAATCATTTTTGCTCGACGGGCACTGAGCCGTTTTTACTAAGGATAACATCAAGCGGCCTACAGTGTTTTCCGTTCAAGATGTTCCAGGCTGCGAAAAATCTACTTGAATAATAAACACTCATAAACTAAGCCGTGATCTCGATTTATGTGCCACAAAGGAAGGAGGACTAGCTGATCGCAAATCTAAAATTACTGCTCGCTGCGTTAAGGAGAAGACTGATTTCAACAAATATGTATTAAACTATAAAACGATTGCTTCTTATCTAATTAATGGAATCCGAAATTATGATACCGTATTTATTGATGAATATATGATATACGGTACATGCTGGTAATATTGGACTTGTGGTCATGCTTAGTATATGTTCAAAAATATATCTTCTTGGGGATAAAAATCAAATTTCATGTATTGACCGATTACATCATGTAAATATGGAATTTTATGACTCTAATAAATTTATAACAAATTCGGAGCAGTTAAATGTTACATTTTAGATGTCCTGTTGATGTTACGTAGCACTAAAAGTATATTATCCAGATATCAGCACTAAAAACTCTTTAGCTGTATCAATGGAATTCTTCAAATTACCATCAAATATTGCAACACTACCAATTCTAGATAACACATATTATCTAACTTTCACCAAAGAAGATAAGCGTTTATTATCCGCCAAGCTTACCTTACCACCAACTATAGTACAGTCCTAACGATTCACGAGCCACAAGGTCTAACACCAAATGTTATATGTGTAAGAACCAAAGCTCATATTGCTAATGACGAAAGGGCGCCATTTCGCATTTACCCATGTTGTACCTGCAGTACCCACAATTAAAACTAAACCATACCAGTCACAGGGTTGTGCTCAATATACTATCAGAATGTTAACAAAATGGCTTCAAAAGCATCCAAATTTTACCGCGTTGTTCTATAAACAAACTACCTGATTTATGTAATCAGTAAAAGCAACTTCAATCCAGGAATAAATAGTTCTGAATATTTTGGTCACGACTATGTTGTTTATAGAAGTGATCGCAATCTTGAAGGTAGCTCTAAAAAATCGGGCGGTGGCGTATTCTTTGCCGTGCATTCTAAGCTAATGAGTGCTGCAATAACATTAGTTCCATCAGGAGTTGAGATTTGCGATTTGCGTGAAGATTAAAATTAATCAACGTTACATATTTATCTCCACTGCGCACAAACCTCCTAATTCAAAGAGGTGATTATTATGCTATCCATGTTTCGATTCAATTGAAGAAGTAATTAATACATCAAATTCATCAGATTTACTCCTTGTACTTGGAGACGTCAATCTTCCAAATATTATCTGGAATTTTGATCTGGAATTTAATTGCATTTTTCCATGCAATATTAAGTCAGATGCAGAATCTCTATATTCGTTGATGCCATGCTTGGATATAATTTAAACCAAATTAACACCATTTCTAATAATCTGGAGAGGTTTTTAAATTTTGTCTTCACGAATTAAGTAGATGTGCAATGCATTTATTTTGAACGGAATAGTTGAAGAAACTTTATTTATGAAACAACCACCCGGTTTTGTTAAAGAAAACAAAGAACAACTTGTGTGCCGTCCATTGCCAAGCTTTGACGTCCTTATAACATTTGGATTTATTCAAAAAACAAGTCCGATCCATGTTTGTACATAAAAAGAGACGAGAATTGAGTTTGTTACATACTTGTTTATGTTGCTGATCTTGCGGTCGTTTGTAACAACACTTCAATGATTAAACAAGCAGAAATTCAATCAAAATAAAGTTCAAGATTCAGAACTTGGGACCAATAAAATAGTACCTTGGTTTGGAAATAAATTAGTCAGCAGCTGGAAATTATTTACTTAGCCAAATAAAAGTTAAATAATTATAGAAAAGAGTTTACGCTGACTGATATTTTAAACCATGTTTTACCAGATTGTACATCAAAATTTCAAGCTTCTTTAAACTCAAAATGAGATTTCCGAAATTGCGCATTAAAGTACATATTATGTGCATAGTAAAGAATTATCAGCGAAATAAATTATGAAATATTATATGATGTTGATAAATTTCCCCGCCGCATTGTTGATAATGGTAGAAAAAAACTAAAACATTGTGCATAATTCCAAACCATATCAATTTAGCCCCTGTGGTCGGGGGGCACTCACATGTCTCGTAAATCTAAATTGCACGAACATGTTTCCTAAGAATACCACCACAGTATCCTTTGCTTGTCGTAGGAGGCGACTAAACGGTTGGATCGCTGGGCTGACGACCCGCATCCGTAAAAAAATCAACTGTTTATAAAATCAACAAAAAGAAAAATGGATACCGCCAAAACAACACCGGACCCCCGCTCAAGTACCCGGATACGAGATTTAGGATCGGCACGTGGAACGTGCAATCACTTAGAAAACCAGGAGCGTTGGAGGGTCTAATCACGTGCATGAAAGAGTATCGGCTGGAACTCGTTGCTCTTCAAGAAACTCGCTGGCCTCAAAGTGGAGACCATGTGTCCCAGGGCTATACGTTGTTCTACAGTGGAGATGACCTCGGAAATCTTGGAGCTGGATTTCTTCTTGGGCCGCAGGTAAAGAAGGCTGTTTTGGATTTTCAAGCAGTCAATAACCGATTGTGTATGCTTCGCCTGCGCATGAAGTTAGCCAACCTGTCGATAATTTGTGTACATGCGCCCACAGAAGTCAGCCAGCCCCAAGATAAAGACTCATTTTACAATGACTTGGACGATCTGATGGGATCTATACCCGAACACGATGTCAGAATGGTAATTGGGGACTTTAATGCTAGAGCTGGCAGAAATCAGGCCGACTTGTGTGAAAACATAGGTCCGTACTCCCGACACGAAACTGCGACCGATAATGGTGAGAGAATGATGTACTTTGCTATTGCTCATGATCTTAGAGTAGCAAGCACATTCTTCCCTCACAAACAGATACACCTAGAGACATGGACACATCCTCGCAAAACATCCCGGAGCCAAATTGACCACGTGTTAATTTCAAAAGGGCGAGCTCGGGTTGTGCAGGATGTGAGAACTTATCGGTCAGCAACCAAATACGTAGGCAGCGATCATTATTTGGTCGCTGCAAAGCTACGGTGGAAGTTTTCGTACAGGTCGGGGAACACAGCGAAACGGATGGAACGTTTCGACTGTGAAGGTCTGATAAATGAAGATCAAAAGAAACGATATCAGGATCTTGTCAGCGACAACATTGAGGGAGCTAATTACCAGTCTGACTGCGTGAACTCTGTCTGGGAGGTACTGAAAACTTCGGTTGTCAGTGCTGCTCAACAGACTTTAGGTATAGTGAAAGTCAGACCCAAGAATGATTGGTTTGATGACGAGTGTCGTCTTGCAGTTGAGCAACAAAATATAGCCCATAATGAAGTGCAACAACGTCTCACAATCGCAAGGAAAAACAAGGCAGCTCTTGCAAGAAGGGCAGCTAAGCGGATTTGTAGACGGAAGAAGCGAGAATGGTGGAAGGCCGAGGTTCTGAAAGTACAACAACTCAGCAATGAGCGTAGTTCACGTAATTTCTTTAAAGGAATTACTGGATTGCACCATACTTTCAGGCCTTCGTCAACCGCCATTCGGGACCGGGATGGAAATCTCTGTGTCAACATCGACGCAGTACTTGACGCATGGAGTCGACACTTTACTGAGCTGCTTGATGTTCATCATGCATCACAGACTGTTGTTGAGCCACCTCTAGAACAGTCTGCGGAGATTTGCACTGAGGAGCCATCCCATGAGGAATTCACTAAGGCCATGCAGAGAATGAAACGAAACCGCTCACCTGGAGTGGACTGCATTAATTCGGAGCTCTTGATATTCGGAGGGGATACTTTGTGGAACTGTCTTTTCGACCTTATTCGATTAGTATGGCGAACCGAAGTTATGCCTGATGAATGGAAAGTGGCCGCGATATGCCCCATCTTCAAGAAGGGAGACCGCTTGAAGTGTGAGAATTATCGCGGTATAGCTCTCCTTTGCACAGCATACAAGTTACTGTCATACATTTTATTGGATAGAATCACTCCTCTGGCGGAGGGCTTGGTTGGTGACTATCAGGGAGGATTTCGTCCGAATCGATCAGTCACTGATCAGGTCTTTTCGCTGCGGATGATTCTATCTAAATATTATGAGACATCCATCTCCGTACATCAGGTTTTCCTGGATTTCCGGCAGGCCTACGACTCGATCAATCGAGAGAGTTTGTGGTCTGCCCTGGAATACCTAGGAATGCCAACAAAATTGGTACGACTGTGTAGGATGACAGTGACGCAGTCTCAATGCTGTGTTAAAGTTGAGAACAGGCTATCGACAATTTTTGTAGTTAACTCGGGTGTTCGGCAGGGAGATGCTCTGTCCCCGATACTCTTTAATCTCATGTTGGAGTACATCTTTCGTAAAACTGAAACACCTCAGCGTAACATCTTATATCGCCAGTCCAATCAAGTGCTTGCATATGCAGATGACATATGCGTGATTGGACTGAATAACAACGGAGTGAAAGAAATACTTGATCCGCTTGTAGAGTTTTCAGCTTCTGTTGGACTCCAGATCAATGAGTCCAAAACGAAATACCTGATCTCTGGTTTTAGAGACAATGGCACACCAGATTTTAGTAGTGGCCACCACACGTTTGAGGGAGTGAGGAGGTTCAAATATTTGGGCTCTCTTATCACTCACGATAACAGTGTGGGTGAGGATATTAAAGTGCGGCTGGCAGCTGGCAGTCGTTCTTTGTATCCTCTAAGGCCACTGCTAAAATCTAAACACTTATCAAGTGCCGTGAAGCTGAAGCTTTACAAAGCGTTGATCAGGCCCGTTGTTATGTTTGGATGTGAAAGTTGGGCGCTGACGGATGAGTACGAGAGATGGCTTCTTACATTTGAGAGAAGAATCATGCGTGTGATTTACGGCCCTAAACGCGAAATAGATGGTACATACCGAGCTCTGTACAATTTCGAGATCAGAGATCTGATGAAGATCCCCGATATTGTGCATGAAGTTAGATCTCAGCGAGTACGCTGGCTCGGTCACGTTCTGCGTGCTGATCCGGAACGAATTGTGCAGCGATCTCTGAAAGGAGAGCCACCATATGGTAGGCGCAGAGGTCGTTGCAGGCGACGATGGCTCCACGATGTAGAGAACGACTTGGCCTCTTCAGATTGTCTAAGACAGTATGAAGACCAAGCTCAGGATCGAAACCGTTGGAGCCAGATTGTTGATTCAGTAAGGGGCCAGTAATGGCCTTTAACACTGTTATTATTATTATTATCAATAACTTTGGATTATTAACGATGTTTTGGTTTCTACTGATTAGAATAATAATGGCGTTCTATAAAAAAAATCCCAGCCACGAAAAATATAATTGGCAGAAAATTAGTTTTTTTTGTTGATATTTTTTAAATCCGCGTTATGAATGAGCAATTGGGTGTTTTAAACTGTTCTAAATTAAAACATAAATATTTACATTCATAAATACCAGGAATGATCACTTACCTACATTTATCAAAGTTTGAGGCCAAGTTATAATAGATTTATCGACAGTTATACCGTTTTTTGTTGAGATTTTGCTAGAAAGCATTTTAATTGGATGAGACAGTTGGTGTCACCTAAAATAAAATCTATATTATAGGAAAATCCCAAAACATTTTAACTGTAAATTGCTAAATAAATTTGTTTTTGAATAAAATATATAAAATTAAATACAAATTTAAAATATGTACAAAAAAACACATCACTTCTTAGAAATTTTTGTCTAGCTTAGTGTAAAAGATTAACAATTATTATAAAAACATTTAAAAAACCTTGTATCACATGCTATACGTTAATTCCAAAGCTAAACGGAAATTTGCATCAATAATATAAACGTAATATACTAATTCATGTAATTAAAATTGTCGATTGTAAAAGTAGCGATAAACTCGCGATAAAATATAAAACAATCCAGGTACACAAAAATCACATGAAAATGACACGTCGGGCAGAAATGATAAAAATTATCTTCGTAAAATTTTACGTCAAACCCCAGGTGAACGACTAAAATGAAGATAAAATGATAAATTGGTTTTTAACGTCAAACATGTACCAGGTGATCAAAAATCGTTATTTCATTTGAAATTTGATACGGTAGTAACAACGCGATCATTTTGCCTCATAAATGTCGTCACCTCCAGGTCCTCGTTCGTTATGAACGGGTGGGCAAAAGTGACCTAGGTGTGGGCCCACTTACTCTCAGAGTCTACAAAAAAGACGAGGCTGAAACGCACTCAGGGGAACCTGGTGAGGACGGCAGCCCGTCCACACAAGACGCAGATGCACCAGGAGGGGAGACAAACCAACCAATAGAGCTCTTCGAGGTGGCTGCACTTGGGGAAAAGATGGGCAGCCGCCTGTGACTAGTGACGAAGATTACCTGTTTGACTCGAGGGACAAGGAGGCTGCCAGCACCGGGGAACCAAGTTCCGGTGGAGGCGATACGGGCGACACCGGCGATTCCTCTGGAACCGACAGACACTAGCCTGTGGTAGCGGGGAGTGAAAAGTCGTAAAAAGGCTCAACTTGGTGTTATGCTAAATATCATATAAATGAACCTGCGCCATACAAAGGCGGCGGCGTCCAATGGTGAAATAACTGTTGTCAGCCTAGAGGTTGGCGGCAGTATAATCTTACTAGTCTCAGCCTAAGTAGGGGACCTGGTTCTCGAAGCGGAAACGAAGAAGATTGGGGTGATTCTGGGATATGATGATAATGCGCATCACACAATTTGGGGCAGCACTGATATCAACGAGAGGTGAGTTATTTTTTGATTACTTATTCAGTACTAACCTTTGGGTGTGTAATATTGGGTAAGATAAGAACCCACATTTATTACTAAAAACCGGCAGGAGGTTCTGGACATAACCTTCGCCTCAGATAATATTTATCCTATGGTCAAGGAATGGAGAGTGGCGGGGGAACATTCCTTCTCTGACCATCGTTATGTAACATTCAGCCTTAACTTTCCCTGCTACCCGGAAAGCTTTTAGGAATCCTAAAAGGCTAAACTGGAGCAAGTATAAGGAAACGCTTAAAGAGCTAAAAACGCCGGGGTCCCTGACCTAATACCGAGGGGCTCTGAGCCAGTGAATGAACTGAATAGTGGATAGTGGACACAATCACTAGTGCCTTCAGCCGGTCCTTCAATGCTACTTACCCAATTGTCAATTCCAGGGGCAAGCAAAAACCAGCATGGTGGTCCAAGGAACTGTGGACTTACCGAAAGGCATGTAGGAAAGCCTTTAATAGAGCTAAAAGTATGAGAGAGGCTCAAGATTGGGACTCCTATAAGGAGGACTTAAAAGTATACAAAAAGAATTAATGAAGGGACAAAGGAGATCATGGAGATTCTTCTGTGATAAAATGGAAGAAGTCTTCGAGACCTCTCGTCTTAGCAAGATGCTGTCTACTAATCCAACCAGTTCTAGTTATTTAATTAAACCGGATGGAATCTTTGAACCTGCTCATCGAAACCTATGTACTTTCCAGGAAGCTTTGACGACGTGACAGATACTAGTACTCATCGAAAAGCACATTCACTGCGTATAGAAGATATCTTAACTAAAAAACGGATCCTATGGGCACTTGGGGGTTTCAAACCTTATAAATCGGCTGGTTCTGACCGAATTTTACCAGCGGAGATTCAAAACAACTCATCAATTTTCCGCTGGCTGGAAGTAATCTTCAAAGTGTGTTTAAAATTGGCCTGTATTCCGCGGAGGTGGGCAGAGGTCAGAGTGATCTTTATTCTGAAAGCGGGTAAATGCTCACATGTCTAGCCAAAGAACTTAAGACCCATAACTCATCATCCTTTCTATTGAAAACCTTGGAAAGCCTGATAGATATCTATATACGATCAAAAATAAAGCCTAGTGACTGGGCCCAGTCTCAGCATGCTTACTGTAAAGGGAAATCTGTGGACACAGCTCTGCACGCCCTGGTAAGTAAAATTGAGAAATCAATATTCTCGACAGAGTTTTGTATGATGGCGTTCCTTGATATTGAGGGCGCCTTTAAAAATGTTAACACGTAGGTAATTCTGGAGGGATTGTCGTCCGTTGGGATGGACTACCCTGTAAGTGGGTTAATCAATCATATGCTGGGAAGCAGGATGGTTAACTCGGAGCAGGGGGAATCCACCATTAGGAGGCGGGTGGCTAAGGAAACCCCGCAGGGGGGGGGGGGGTTGTGCTGTCTCCTCTTCTCTGGAACATAGTAATCAATGGGTTGCTGTTAGAGCTGAAGAGAGAAATAATCGAAGTGATTGCTTATGCAGATGACGTAGCGATAGCTGTCTCTGGTAAATATTTAAACACGGTGAAGGAGGTAACTCAAAATGCCTTCCTAATCATTACGAGGTGGGCCATCAGATGTGGACTGGCGATCAGCTCGTCCAATGCTGAACTGGTACTCTTTAATAGGAAATATAAAATCCCGGTAGTAGATCCACCTACCTTACGGCATGAGACTAGCTTTTACTGATAAGGCAAGATTTCTGGGCGTAATCTTGGACAGTAAGCTTAGTTGGAAGCCTAACATTTTGGAAAGAGTAAACAAGGCTAATACAGCCATGTACTCGTGCAGAAACGCCATCGGAAAGAGATGAGGCCTGAAGCCGGAGCTGGTACACTGGCTATTCACTGCCGTAGTAAGACCTGTACTTATGTATGGGGTGAGCGTGTGATGGCCAGCTCTTGATAAAGTAACCTACAGGAAAGGGATCGAGAAGGTGCAAAGAACGGCCTGCATGCTTATAAGCGGGGCGCTGAGAAGTTCTTGACTTGGTTGAGACATAATGTGGTATCCTCGATTGATATCGCAATTTATGTGGACAGTCAGGCGGCAATCAAGTCCCTGGATTCAGTTTCTCTGACATCTAGGGTGGCGTTGGGTTGCCACTTGTCTCTGAATGAAATGAGTGAGCATTTCAACATTCAGATAGTCTGGGTCCCTGGCCACTCGGACGTCATCGGGAACTGCATGACGGACGAACTAGCTAGGAATGGTACAACTCTCCAACTGCTACCAGAAAGGGCAAATTTGGGGAGGCCTATTAAAGCATTCAAGACAGTGCTTAAAAAGGATGCAGTAAAGGTGGACCAACACTCTCTCATGTAGTGTAGCAAGGCAAATCTGGCCAAAGCTGAACTTGAAACGCTCAAAGACACTGATTTCCCTACGTTGACGTGAATTAAAAACGATCGTGGGGATACTCACAGGGGCTAGGTCTAGAAACAAATGATTTTTGCGGAAGCTGTATGGATGAGGAGGAGGAAGAGGCGCGAGTCCACCTCCTATGCTCATGTCCGACTTTGGCACACAGAAGATATAAATATATGGGTAGATTCTTAATTGGAGTCTTAATGGACTCTCTTATCTCGAAAAATGTAAGGTGCCATATATATCACGCTACATAAGTCGCTCAAACTGGTTCACATAAGAGTAACAGAGAAGTAAGATTCTGTAGTATCACAATGGACCGTCACTGGTCTAAGTGTGCCGTAGCAGCCACTCAACCTAACCTAACCTAACTTAATATGCGATCAATAAGAAATCGAACCAATACAGAAAAAGTTAAACATTGTAATTTATACATTTAATTTTCACAAATTTCATGAGCATTGAAATTCAGCATTGACATTTTAGAATAATCCACAGTGCCGGATTATGGGCGCTACTTGTTCTATATGATCCAACGCTCTCTTAAGTCTTTCGTAGCTTGCTGTTTTGCTTCCTTGGACGCACGGCTATAGGATTGATTTAATAATTATTGGCAAATTATACAGTTCCATGCTAGTCTGTACTGACATGAACGGGACATGAATTCTACATAAATCGAGTAATATGCCGAAATTCTATGAATGATGTTTATTGTATTGCCCTAATAGTAGTTACCTTTCTCTAAATTTGTGGAGTTCGAATATTGGAAAAAATTTGAGGAATGCTTTAAAATTAAAAAAATGTCCACCTTTAATTATAGAGACTTTCATGAACGTTTAATATTCAAATTTCAAAATTTAATTTAAAACTTCAGGATCGTATACGTATATTCGGTTATTAAATTTGTCGAATTTTCAAATTTAATTCTAAGAATTGGGAAGGTTAAATTTGAGTTTCGTAATTTCAGAATTTGGAAATTCAATTTACAAAAATATCAAAATTTGTTTTTTAACTTGTAATCTACAAATCCCACGACTGAATCATGACGGGTCATCTTTGTTCGATTGTATCAATAAAACTAAAATAAATATTCGAAACCGATTTTGAAAACTATTATATTTAATCGAAATTTGGAAAATATTTCAAACTGACGGGTTTTTGAACGTTTTACATAAATTCAATTTCGTGATTTGAATTCACAATGGATCTCTGATATTTCATACCAACTAAATTTAGAAATTATAGTTATTGTTGTTATTGTATACTTTTGAACTTTAATCAAACTGATTAGCTTATTAGAAAATGAAATGAAAATATTTTTTGAAAGCATGACTTATTTCCAACCTTTTCAATTACCGTGGTTTATAGCCAGAATCCGTCACATATAGACTGTCTGTAGCATCATTGTCAGATATTTAATGACACCCTTAAGACTTTTCTTATTTAACCAACAAATTTGGCGAAGCGTTGGGTTGGGCTTAGAGGATTGCGAAAAATGTTTTGTTCATTCAACCACTCATATACGAGCCATATTCAAAGTACCCTTCAAAATTCTGTAATTTCGAAAAATATTGCAAGATTCAAATGTTCAGCGCCGAATACATTTTTTAAAAAAGCTAATATATTTTAAATATTTGTAGGAATTGAAATTCCTGTTTTCTATTATTTAATTGGAAGTCTGAAATATTTCTAAAATTCATGACATTTATCAAACATGTTGATGAATTTTTGAAAATTCATCGAAGTTTTGTAACATGAAAATTTGGATATTAATTAGACTGAATTTTAAAAATTGTGTTTTAAAAAAATTTGGTTTTAATTTTTAAAATTCGACTGATATTCTGAAATTCGCAAATATTCAAAATTTCAAAAATCAACACTTCGAATTTTAACTTGAAATCGTTAAATTTAAATGTGATATAAGATGTCAAAATTTTGCCAAAGGCAATTTTAATTTTTAATTTTTGTTCCTGAAGAAAACTTCTTATAGATTCATATTGTAAATAATTGATTATCAAATTTTATATTAAACCAGTTTGGGATCCGAGCCTTATAGTCCTAGAGGCTGAGCCCCTTTGGGGTATACAATATGATCCATATCCCTGATCATATATACGAAATTGTACGAAAGTATACGAAAACGAAAATTAAACAAAATTTTTAAAACTCAAACTAAAATGTAAAATTAATGAGCTGTTAAATTTTAGTTTTTAAAGTTTTTAAATATACAGTTAATTTTTAAATCTTGAGAATTTAACAAATTACACATCGAAAATCATTTAAAAATATTTGGCAATATAAACTTTTAAAACGACGAATTTGGAAATAGGAGTCAAAATTGAAATTCAGAGATTGGCGTCCTAAAAATGTACTTCGATTTTTTATATGGCAAGTCGCTTTAAATTTGATATTTCAGAATGTTAAAAAATTTGGCTATAGAAATAAATTTGCACAAATCAAACACATTGAAGAGTTTGACATTATTATTTTTAAATTTTGGTTGCCGTTATTTAGGTAATGCAAAATGCACGTTTGACAATACATGTTGATTTAAAAAAAATAGAGGACATTAACTTAAAAATAGTATATTTTGATGATTTATGCGTAACAAAATAGTGGAGAATACACCGAAATAAAAAGAGTACTAATACTCTTGAAAAAGTATATGGTCACACTATATGCAACGCGCTTTAGGCCCGTTGTACATTTCTGCTAAGCTAAGCTAAGCGATGTGAGCAATGTCTATAGCTTTCGGTTGAAAATAAAATTTTTTTATAGATCAATGCCCACTTGAGCTAAGCTATCCGAGCTATGCATTTTTGTTTTGAACTAAAACTAACATAGTCCAGTTGTCTTCGCCTTGCAATTTTCAGCTATATCGCTCACACATACAATAATATTTTTCTATATTTTATTCATAACCTACTATGTGCATTACAAATAAAAGATAAAGGAACATCAATGTAGGCGTGAACTAATTTATTAGCTGAAATGTGCAGTGCGTCGAGCTAGCGAGCTAAAGTAACCTATAGTAAGATAAGTTTTCTCGCTTAGCTTAGCTGAAATGTACAACGGACCTTAATGATGGCGATTTTTTGTCTTGAATAAAATTAATTTTTCAATCTATTTTGATTTGTTAATTATTTTAATATTTTTCATTTTACTGTACAGTTTTAAAATTAATTTTTTTATTAATTAATATTTTCCAATTACAGTCCACTAGATAGCTTGTACTCTGTATTTAGCGTGTTTTTCCATCATTGGTTTTTATATGAATAAATCTAAAAATATTATGATTCTTAGCATATTTAGTTATTACATTATTCATAATCGTATTTATTATTTAAGAATTATGTATATACTCGTAATCGTATGGATACCTACGTACAATACTCAGCCATATACATTATACATAGATGATATTTTTCTTGAGGAATAAATTCTAGATTTTTCATGCTTCATATTCAGAAACCATCCCGACCACATAATTTAAAATATACTTATTAATTTCAATTAAATAGAAAGATATGTGAACAAAAAAATGACAATAACAAAACAACGAAATATCTTTTTATAATTCATATTTTTATTTTGACAGTTAACTATATACAACCAAAAATCTTGTTTTGTTTTGTGACAAATGAGTGCGTTTCATGGCAAACCGAGATAAAAAAATATCAAGGTAACTACGACTAGTTTTAAATAAAAATTTAAGTTGTTTAACGTCCAACTTGTAAGCTTGCTTACATCCATATTATGATCCAAGCAAGGCGCGACCCGTCACATTGGGCAGGCGGCGCCTCTTTACCGTGTTTTGTAATTGTAACGATAAAGTTTTGAAATATTAACTAATATAGATGGGAATTAGGCTATTCTTGACCGAATATGAGGAAACAT
Organism: Tipula unca; assembly: GCA_951394425.1. Taxonomy (NCBI): domain Eukaryota; kingdom Metazoa; phylum Arthropoda; class Insecta; order Diptera; family Tipulidae; genus Tipula; species Tipula unca. The sequence goes on from OX596382.1 coordinate 95,699,922, forward strand.
GACCTATTTGTTGACAATTATGATGAAACTCAACATGTGGAATAGAAATGAGAGTATAATATGATATTTTTGAATGAAGTTCTTGGAAAGACTGGAACTTAACTGGGCTATTGCTTAATTGATTATGATTAAATCCGACATGTTGGTTGAAAATGGGATTATAAATTGATTTTTGGATAAAATTCTCGAATATGGTTAATTGTGGTGAGTATAAAATGATTTTTGTATAATATTCTGGAATATGGCCGACTGGAATAGAGAGCTAGGCTATTTCTGTAGAAGTTAAGTAAAGGGAAATCTAATTTAATTGCAACGAGTTATGATCATTTTTTGTTTGTTTCAATTGAAGGCAAAAACCTCCCGGATAATATGTATACCAATTTACTATTTTTAAGGACAATTTTTTTTAGAAAGGACATATTTTATTAATTTAAGCGAAGGAAAATTCTTTTAAGTAAAGAAAGTTAATCTTAATTAGTGAATGTGAACTTATCTCAATAATCATATTTGAATTTCTATTTCATCCGAATATGTCGAATTACATCATAATCGATTAACGATTCTATTGAACAAATTAACTTTCGCCATAATCGGTCCACTCTAGTTGACCTTCTTTAAGAACTGTATTCAAAAAACATTTAATAATCCCAATTTTTTCAAATCAAATACAATTTAAAAATCCCATTTCCGCAACCAACATGTAGAGTGTCATCATAAACGGTTAGCCTAGTTCCGTTCCAGTTGACCATTTTCCAGAACTATATCCAAAATTGATTTCTCGTTTCATAGTCATTCATAGTCGGTCAAGAAATATGTACCTTGTTCCATCCCAGTATCGATTCAACATGTTGAATTAGACAATAATTAATTGGTGCGATGAATTTCATACGATAAATTCCTTGCGATAAAACGGCTAGTTACCAATTTTTTGTATGTTTTACTTCGTGAGTTTATAAATTATAGATAATGGAATTTTATAAAAAAATTGAATTTCGATACCAAATTTCAGTAAATCTTGCTAAGCGTTTACATAGTACAACACACGTAAAATGGTCAACACTGAAGTAAGACAATTTTTCATGTGATTTTCTATGTGAGTGTATGGAAAGGTCGGCTAAAATGTGGTATTGAGAAATTTTAATGTTTTTGTACATACATATATCGTTTTGCCTACTGTATTTTGCCACTCAGCAGTTACTACAGTTAGAGTATAGAGTAGCTTTGGTTTCGTATATATGAATTTTCAAATTGATTGATAAAATTGATAATTTTAACAGCAATATGGGCATAATATAATTTTGGGCATACTTTTTTTCTGAATTGAAAATTCAAAAACGCATACATATGTTATATATATGCTTCGATTTTAACATACAGTATTAAAATTTTGTCATTTTGGTTTAAGACCCACAGACCGTTACTGCCCTATAAAACGTAACAAAATCATGAACGATAAATAATTGCATTTCTGTTTTATGTATTATAGTTGTACATATGTATATGGGGCATATCCAAATATACAATTAAAAATTAACGACTTGTGACTATTTCTGTATCTTTAGTATTAATTGTCTTATTTGCGACTCCAAAATCTTGATAACAATCTTTTCATGTTTTGACGTAGAACTATGTCTATTGTTTCGATACAGGATAAAAATTAGTGGAAAAGACGAAAACATTTTTGACAATTCCCACGGCATAATTGTGTAACCAATTTTAACTAGCAATAACTCTGAACTTATCGCTTACATATCAACTACACGCCTGTCGTTAAACAGAGCAAAGACAATACTTTAAGACAATACAAAAAAGTATAGGAAAATATTTACGTGCGACCAGTAGTAGCAATTAACAACCAATTATTATACAAAAATACTTTAATTTAACTTTATTTTTCATCGTTATGGAATTAACTAACGTTGAATGCTATTTCGTAAGCGAAAGAGAGGCAGACACATTTGCAAAGTTTTTAACATTTTGAAAAATCATCACAGATTTGTTGTTTTGGTATGAAATTAAATTATTAAATGGCAACTAATGCCGCCATGTTGGTAGATGCTCAGAAAAAAAACGAAAATGAAACCAGTAAGTATATTACCTGTAAACTCCATATATCTTGATGTCATATTATTTGCACAAACGATTTTGAATCATTTTTCAATCAAAAATTTCTTCGATAATCAAAAAAAGTACAATAGTGTACTAGATTTGTTTTCTTGAATCTACTTCAGCGTCATGTTTTTCCCTTACCAAATTATTAAATTGACCCAAAACAACGATATATAGCGTTTTATAGAGTGGGGCCCTCTTTATAACGGTGGAACGGTATAGAACAGCTCGCAGAAAAATCGGAAAAAACGGCTCACAAAAAATTAGACAAAAAGGTTATAATTTTCATTCAAAATAATTCGGGCAACTTTAACTATGACCGTGCCGTAAAATTTAACACACCCCACTCCATGGTAAAACGAATCCGAATTCAGGAAGGCTATAAGTGCTACCGAGTTATTAAAAAGCCAAATCGTTCAGATAACCAACACTTGTTCATGTTTATAAAAACCAACAACTTTCCTATTATTGTGGCAGGATTGTACTGTCTACCAAGACATTCTATTAAAAACAAACAATACTCAGAGTTCTTCAAGCGTCTGGGAAAACGGTTCATAATGGTGGTGACTTCAATGCGAAGAATACTCACTGGGGTTCTAGATATACTACAACTAAAGGAAAAGAATTCCTGATTGACATTAAAGAAAATGGATGTGAATTCATTTCAACTGGAAAACCAAAATATTGGTATACAATTATTAAATAAAATTATTTCTGGACTCTGCTTATTTTAATAGAAGCTGTGTTGAACTAATTTGTAAGATGAAATTAAATTTAAAAAACCTTAGTCCGAATGCCGCTTGAAAGCACGTCCGCACTAATCAAACGCCCATTACATTGCTTACTTCATCACTGCCGTACAATTTCATTACTTATAAATCCATCTTTTATACTCACCATTTGAATGGAGAAAAATAAAAATTTAACAGAATATGAATTGAGTTAATTTGTAAGAAATTAAATCAAATTTGTTTTTAGTTTTAATCGAGACTTAAACTCAGCTATACCTATTTGTTATACTTTCAGTTTGTATAGGAAAATTCTTTATGTGGCCGTTATTCATGTACTGACTTAAACTTAAAACTTGTATGGTCAGTGGTCAATATTGTGGCCCGCCTAGAAAATCGCATCAAGCATCATTGACTGGAACGAAAGTTTTATAATTTTTAAGAACATAAGGAGGAATAGCTTGTCCAATTTTTAACTTCCTCGAAATATACTGCTTGGAATGTCATTGCATTAAATCTTGCACCAAGCAGTTTAGTTAAGTTTCAAACGATATTAATGTCGGGACATTTTTGGGTCAACTCAGCTTCTGTTAAAAAAATCTCAATTCAATTGAGAAGAATAAAAGATTTGCATAACATCAAATATATATACAGTGGTGGGCGAGGTAGTAGAGTGATTGACTTTGGATTCGAAGACCAAGGTTCAAGTCCCGTTAGCGACGGTATTATTGTTAATTTAATTTCTTCTGTATTCAAATTGGTTCAACATAAATTTTCATATTTTTCAAGTATGGCATGTATACAAACTGGGGTATCAGCGATGGTGGAATAAACGCAGAGTCCATTGTCTTTGCTAAAATTTTTAAAATTTTGTATTCAAATGACAGATATAAAATATTTGTATAGCATTAAATTGATATGCGGCGGTGGTCCATTAAGCAAAGTCAGTAACTTTGGATTTATGTATCTAAGTTCGATTCTCGATCGAGCCAACTATTTTTTGATTTAATTTTTCCTATCAAATTGGTGATGGTGAACTAAAATTTTTTTATTCAAGTGGCAGCTATAAACGATAAGAATATCACTATTTATATGTAGGTCGGTGGCTCGGTGGTAAAAGAAGCTGTGTGATGGGATTGCAATCATGACTAGTTCAAGCCTCATATAGGTATATTTTTAATTAAATTGCAAATTAGTCATTTAAAAAAAAAAGCGATTTTTTTTAAAGTTAATTAGAAATGTGTGAATGCCCGATAAATTTGTTAACCCTTAATGAAGGTTCGAGAACACTGCATGACATTCACGATTCCAAATCCTATGACACCGCTTACCCTACTACCTCACCATTCCCATATATAGATTTGCCACTATACTCATCCTTTATATTTGGCAAATGGAGGGAGGAATAAATTAAATTAATGATTATTTAATGCCAAACCGAGGCTTGAACTCCATTTCACAAATCCAAACGCAACGACTCTGTTTACTGGGCCACCGGTGTATATAAAGTTGGTGATATACAAATCTTTTATGTTTGTCAATTCAATAGAGAAAATTGAAAATTTTAGCAATAGGAATGGACAATTCATTACGGTCCTATACAAGAGATGGTTCTTATACTTGCAGAAATTGAATGTAGATTTCAACAGAAGCTAAGTTGAACCAATTTTACAGCATAAATTAAATTAAAAAAGTATTGGCGCTGACGAGTCTTGAGCTCGAGTCCACGATTTCAAGAGCATTGACTCTGCTTACTCGACCACCGGCGTATTAAAAATTGGTGCTGAACCACGATAGAAATCTTTACATGGCACAACTGATAGAAATTTTTACAAAATGGTTATAACCTTCATTAAAAATAATAATGAACAGTTTTAAAGGCCATTACTGGCCCCTTATTGAGTCAACTATTAGGCTCCAACGGTTTCGATCCTGAGCATGGTCTTCATACTGTCTAAGACAATCTGAAGAGGCCAAGCCGTTTTCTACATCGTGGAGCGGTCGTCGCCTGCAACGACCTCTGCGCCTAACATATGGTGGCTCTCCTTTCAGAGATCGCTGCACAATTCGTTCCGGATCAGCACGTAGAACGTGACCGAGCCAATATCGGGGATCTTTATCAGATCTCTGATCTCGAAATTGTACAGAGCTCGGTATGTACCATCTATTTCGCGTTTTGGGCCGTAAATCACACGCATGATTCTTCTCTCAAATGTAAGGAGCCATCTCTCGTACTCATCTGTCAGCGCCCAAATTTCACATTCAAACATAATAAGGGGCCTGATCAACGTTTTGTAAAGCTTCAGCTTCACGGCACTTGATAAGTGTTTAGATTTTAACAGTGGCCTTAGAAGATACAAAGAACGACTGCCAGCTGCCAGCCGCACTTTAATATCCTCACCCACACTGTTATCGTGAGTGATAAGAGAACCCAAATATTTGAATCTCCTCACCCCACTCCATGGTAAAACGAATTCGAGTTCAGGAATGCTATGTGAGCTACACTGAGAAAAAATGTATCTTAAAAACAAAGGATTCTACTTTAATTTAAAGAATTTTTGCCTATAGATTTTGCGCAAAACTTTTTTGATTTTAACTTAAAGAATCCGAAAAGTTTAAATCAAAGTTTATTTTATCATTTGGAATAAGCTATTGTGAAGTAAAAACAAAGGATTTTTTCTTTTCTCCTGAAGGTTATATGGCAATAAAAATAAAGCAATGAAGATTTTGATTTTAAGGTTATTGTATTTTCATTTAAAACATTTTGAACCTTTGTTTTTCTCCTAAAAATGTTTCGGCTTTAGCTGAAAGAATGAAAACTTTTGAAAATTATTTTTCATTAGGTTTTGTTTTGAAGGACTGTAGTATTTGTTTCCAAACATACTTTCAAAGGGTGGTTCCAAAAATGATTTGTATCCAATTATTTAATAAAAGAAAAATGTTTATTTTGAAATTCGTTTAATTACAAAATTTGAATAAAAAATACAAAATAAAATTAATACATTTTTAAATAAATGTTAAAAGTTAAATTCGTTCCTCTTATAATTTTTCATAACAAACCATATAAACCTTTAGGGTAATTCTCAAAAACATCGTCGGTTCCATCTAAATCAATAACTTCTAAGGGTTTTACAGTAAATTCGTGGACATCCACCAGGAAATTAATTGTTTTTTGGGACAAGCCCCATGTTGAAAACAAATTTCGAAATTCAATGACTTTGGTTAAATCATCACCGGGCTTTATTACCGTTATTGTTGATAACAAACACTCGCTGTCCATTATATTGGTGGTAATAGGTTGACTCTCGCTGTCATAATTACAAGAGGCATTACTCTCGTTTTCGTTCATGATGCTAATTTTTTCAAAATAATGTACTCTAAAAACTAATGAACGCAGCAAAATAATTAATAAGCGAGTGCACATTATACATTTTAAAGATGTGGAAAACAGGGAAAACATAAACATTGTAAAAGGTTATCAATCACAGAAAATAATATCCATTATTCATTTTTAATTTTACCACGAATAACACTATTTAGTTAACTGTTAACCAAAGTTTGAGGCGCATATTTGAGATTCAATTAACATCGATATTGCTTGGTATAATCACAAAATCGATATTTTCCTTAAAAAAGTCAAGTTAATTTTCCAAATTTTTAAACAATTAACACCAAAATTAATGTAATATATACTGACGACAAATTATCTCAAAAATTGAAAAATTGTAATTTATGTATGCAAACACTTCTACTATACACTTTAGAATTGCAAAATATTTATAAAATAATTATATGTTTAATGCGCTTTTAATTAATACACGTTATAATATCGACGACTTACTGCTGATCGGTACAACATGAAATGGTAAAACTTACTCACTTAACGGTAAATTTCATAAATAAATAATCAAAACATTTGTCATTCATCAAAAGCCGTAAAACTTTAGTTTAAAGTATTCAAGATTTTGTCACTGCAGATATAATTGGTTTTAAAAGTTGAGATTCTTTTATCTAAAGAATTAAAAATCCTTTATATTAAATAATCATAATTTTAAGAAAAGCTTGTTTTGAACCAAAGTACATATCCTTTGAATATAAGGATTTTATACATTTCACCTCTAATATAACGCCATGCATTAAACATTCGATAACAAAGATTTTTAATGTTTTGAAATAAATGGTACTTTCATGTATATTTTCTTTAAAACAAAGAAAACTTTGCTAAAGAACTGATTCCTTTGAAATAAAAACTCAAATTTTTCTCAGTGTACTGATGACAACATTTTCACAAAATATAGTGGATGTGTTTTGATGGATGACAAAACGGACATGAAATTTATTTTGAAACACTTCAAGTTAGATACATTTGCAAAAAAATGTATGATTTGGCCAGCAATTTGCAGTTGTGGAACCAGGGTTTTGTCACATTTTTCATAACGACGTATTTTGCCGCTAATTCTTCAATACGATTCAGCAGTAAAGTTTTGGCCATATAGTTCGTTCACACGACTCTAATTCCAACAGAAGCAATAAATTTGCACGAGATTAATCAAATCAATGTTATCTCAAAGAGTCCATAGGTTATCGAAAAATTTTGGGGTATAGTGGAAAGAGTGCTGAAGTCACATTTTATCCGTAATAACGAAATCCATAGAGGTGATTTGTGCATTCGAAAGAACATTTCTTGCCATTTATTTCTTAAAGATTACTTCTTTCAAATGATGGCCGCAACTGCGATTTTCCTTTCTCAAAGTCCAATTTTTGATGAAACGTTCGAGAAAGTAATGACACGAGTAATGTTGGCTTCCAATGCCTCAAATCTAGCTGATTTATTCACATAGACTTTGGACTTTGCGTAACCCCAAAGAAAAGAGTCTAGAGGTATCACACGATCTAAATAGCCAATTCAACGATCCGAACCGTGAAATTAATTGCTCGCCATGATTTTTCAATAAGCGCCGACTTCTTGGAACCAAATGTCGTTGAGGTCAGGCTTCAATTTTAGGTAGCAAATATTCCGTTATCATGGCGCATTAACGAGCACTATTCACAGGTACGTTCACAGGTACGAAGACGGCCGCTTCTTTTTTGAAGAAATATGGACGAATGATTTCACAGGCGCATAAACCACACTAAACCGTATATTTAGTCGCGTATCATCCAATACTGTAAACTGGGATTCAAACTTTTCGATGGTATTCCGAATAGTGGTCTCGACAGGCCGATTATATCAACCGTAACTTGGTCTAAGCGCACGAAACACTTTCTTACAGAACGCAGATTTTCGTAATAAAGCTGAACAATTTGAGTCTATCCATGATGAAATAGCAAACACGATGACAGTTTGAAACTATTCATGGGCCATTTGTCAGAATGAAACAAAATAAAAATTCACCTCTAGATGAATGCTTTTACAAAATACTCCCGCGAACTAGCGCATTCGATTTCAAGGTTGTTATTGTAGGTTGTTGATATTATTTTAATTGTCGACGGTGACAAAAACACTGCCAAGTAATCTACGTTGTATTTTACGTGTCGACAACCGCATAGATTACATGGCGTAATTTACCTCGTCCATCCCTGGCCAGCCGATCGAATATAATATGTAAAGAAGAAAATCATGTCAATGTCTATAAATTATGTATGTATATTGCTATGTAACACCACAAATTCAAACTGCAAGTAAAGAATTGCAAATTATTATCAAAATGCATAAGTAATTATCAACGCGGTAACTTATCAATTTTATATGTAGGATGTTGGCAAACTTTCCCATGTATATAGTGTTATTCCAACCGATACCAATTTATTATATTATAACGATGTTGTGGTTTATATTTAATTAATGGGAAATGCCAATTATGAAAAATCCCAGGTCATACGATAATTAAGTCATATTTATAGAACTACGGGAAATTTGTAAATATGTCTTAACATTTAAGTGCATTTAAAAATTTTGACTTGAACATTTTTTTTTTCTTGAAATGGTTTCAAGAAAAGTCATCACTTTTTATCGTTTGGTCGTAATCAAATGACTCATATAAATAACGCCTTAACGGAACTAAAAAAAGTTGAGGAAGTTTCCTTGTGAATTAATGGTAAGTGTAAACAAATCAAGATCATCATTTAGCTCTTGTCATCTATTATGTGGCTCATTGATGAAGGCACGATAATATCTTTTAGCGTGCCGGGATGTTTCTCCGTATAACTATCTACTGCGAAGCACAATTCGGACTCAATTTATGTATTGCAATTGTCGGCCGAAATTGTTATTTATAAATGGAATATACACCAAAAAACTTATTCAATTAGGTTTTTTGTTATTTAATTTTTTTTAATTGGAATCATACAAAACGAATACGGGTTATTTTTTGTTTGGAAATGACTGATAAAGTTAATTAAATACATCAAGTAAATAAAAAAAACCACAGCCAAGTTATCTTTTAGAACCGTTCGTTTAACCTAAAGAGTGACAACTTTTTACTTTAGACTATAAGACTTAGTTGTATAGTTTTAGTAAATAACTTTAGCATCAATTGTATTGAGCTAAACATTGACAAATTCAAATTATAAACTCATATACGTCAGCTAAATTGCAACTAATTTACATTTTTAAAATAGTTATTGTTCCGCTTCAGCTAACACTGTTATTTTCCAGGTTATTTCAATGACATTCTGGTTATCTTGTTTATTGCTTTCCTATAAGTGTGTGTTATCGGTTCTCGTTCATTTATTTTTATACCTTCTGATTTGGATCAGTGTCTGTTTATCTTAATTTGTTTACAGAAGTTCTTCATTTCTGGTGTTATTTAACAAGAAACGCTTAACAGTAGTCTCCTTAGGTATTTCACTCCAAATTGTGCTTTCATGTTTTACATCTATAGGGGCGGACAATACTGATTTGACTATTGAACTTGGTTTGCAGCAAACCTGTATGTCCCTACCGTATTGTTGTTTGCTGCAGCTTCTACAGCCGGTTGAACTTCGCCGAATGCACTCTCCTCTTTCCCACTTTCGATTATTTAATTTTATTTTTAAATACAGGAAAGAATTTCTTGGTGTACAGATGTTAGGTTTATTACATGTGGATTTCGAGAAATTTAATATAATTTAACAACGAGGATTATACCATTATCTAGAATCTAGAATATAGATGGAACTAATGCCACCACAATTTGGACCGTTCTTAACCATTTACGTATTTCTCATCATTTGAATTTTTTCAAATTTATACTTCTAAAATTTTTAATAAAAATTTATTTAATAAAGTTCTCGGGACCACAAAGAATACTTAAAAAACCTGATTAACCGCTTTAAAGAGAACTGACATTCCTCCCCATCAAATGACCATCCAAGTTTAACGAGTCTCGATTTTTGATGAAAAATATTGATTGCAAAGTTATTTAGGACGTTTCGTTTTAATTGACACACCCTGTATATTTAGCTTTATGCTCAAAAAATAAACTTACGTTTGCGGTTGCCCGGTTTCTTTAAAAAAAAACCCTCTTAAAACGTTATAAAACGTCCAATCGATGAATGCATAATCGTTTTAAAGCCCGATACTCAACAGTTTGTGCGTGAAATTTAAATCTCCATTAACTATAGAAACGACATCTTGAAAGCTAACCCTTAGAACAAAGTTAATCTTACAACTAAGATTATCGGGACTACGGTTACTATGTACTTGGTCAAGTGTCGAGTGCTCTTTTCTCCAAATCAAATTGGTTTGGTATACACCTTTTCCTTCCAATTATTTATAGAAGCCTTTGCAGAAGTATTTTTCCAGATACTTTAGACATAACTGGCAGTAGCGATATTGGTCTATATGACTTTGCTTACTGTGTCGGTTTTCCTGGTTTGAGAATCATAATGACTTCAGTCACCTTCCATAATCTTGGCACATATTTAAATTTAAACGCTGCATTTAATTTGGCAAACTTAATAATTGCTTACTTTGGCTGACTTCGATATCGATACTCGTTGACTATCTAGGGGTCTGAATATACTCTTCAGGTGATCAGCAAACCTATCGGGTTTTTCTTTATCGCTTCTGACTCAGTTTCCATCTAACATTTTAATTGGAACCTGTTGGATTACAGGTCTCTTTAAATTATTTGTTGCCTTCCATAAGGGATGTTCAGTTGTGCTGTTGTTTGACAAACTTGTAAGCTACGTACTAATCGATTTATTTTAGAATTTCTGTATTTCTTTTGATATTTGTTTAGTTAAGTTCTTTACTGCTATTTTATCTCGAGGATTACTTGTTTGATCCCATTTATTTCTCGCTAACCTTTTCCTTCGCAATAAGTTGATTATATGTATTGCGGGTAATTATGTCTTGTTCAGTACTTTCCTATGCTGCTAATTGAATGTCCTTACCAAATTTTTAAGTTTCAGCATCCAGCTCTTCATTGTTTTTCAATGGACTCGTATTTTACTATTTCAACGAATCTTAAAATAGTTCCAATCCATGAATTTATTTACTGTCAAGACAATGTGGGAGTGGTCTGAGTTCATTTCGTTATTTTTTTCTACTGTCATGTCAAATCTGGTATTTTAGCTGGATCCGACGGCCAGTATGTTAGTTTGCTTGTGAATAGCGTTTCGCAGTTGCTTTCTATAACTGCATTCAACAGCTGTTTTCGTTTAGTCGTTGTTAGTCTTGACCCCCAGTATGTGTTCTTAGTGTTAACATCACCTCCTCCTATAAACCTATTTCGCATATGATTAAAGAATTTTATGTATTGAGTCTTCTTGAGAGAGTGCCTTGGCGAGTAATACAACCCTGTAACGACAAACGCATAGTATATAGTTTCAATAGCAACTGTCGTAAAGTGTGTTTTTTTAAGCCCAACTTGAAATCGTAAAAAATAACACAAAAAATCAATACAAGGCAGTAATATTGGAAAATGATTTCGGGCATATGCGCGCACCGCGGCTGTTCTTGACGAAACGGCCGTATGTCACGAATAACACAAACAATGCTGGCCTCCAAGGCGTCAATTATTGTTGGTTTATCAGCATAAACCAGTGACTTCACGTAGCCCCACAGGAAATAATCGAGGCCATTTGACAGGCCTCATTTTTGAAGAAATAATGTCCGATGATGCGTGTAAACCGCACCAAACGGTGCATTTTTCTGGATATGATGGGGTCTGTAGGGTTTTATTGCATCCTCTAGAGAGTATGTGGTATGAAATCTATCCACAGTTCGACGGATGGCTTGCTCAGATGGACGATTATGTATGCCATAAAAATCACGAAGTCGTTTATAAGTTGCGTGAATCGACGACTGATTTTCAAAGTAAATTTTATTAATTTCGTACCGTTGTTCAAGCGTGTGACTATTCATGATGATTTGCCAGATTATACTGAAATCTGCTAGAGTTCAAGTACAAGTTCAAGATGTATCAGGCTTAAAGAAACATCCTTTACCTTGTATTTCATCTGTAGAGTATTTTCCCTTTTCGAAATGTTAGATATTTTCTCTCACGATGACTGCACTTCCGCCTTTGGTTGAGTTATTGGGATGTATAGTGTGCTAAACTTAGTACCTTCTAAATTTATTAAGGGATTCTTTGGTAAAGTGGGTTTGTGATATAAGACAGATATCTAGATTGTGTGTATCTAGAACCACCTACAACTCCCGTTAATATTCCGGCATAATATTCTTGGCATTCCAGCATAATATTCAAAGATGCTTACCCATTTCTTTGTTTAGCGATAGCTCCCTTACTGCTATACTCAGGTCGTAGTAACCGATCATAAAACGAGTTGAGTTTATCTCTATGTGTAGTTATTCAATTCAATAAGTAAATTTCATCTTCAGACAATGTATGCATTTTGGCGATGTTTCTTTCGGCTTATTGTGTGCTTCAAAAGACATTTAACTCAATGATGTTTTTTGCTGCAATATGTTTGGGTGTGTCCATAATTTTGACACCATTTATTTTGTGGTATATGAGTTTAAACCTTCTCTTTGGTTGTATGTCAACTTTACAGCCTATAATATATTTTTTATTTGGTATATTCTTTCAATATTTTCTTTAGAACTGAACGTTAACATAAACATGTTTAGCGGTTCTATACTTCGTAATTTGAGTTTAATAGCAGCATCGATAACTTTCAAACCTTTTGCACTTTGATCTTCAATTATTTTCACAGACTTACATGTATCATGTAAATTTTTGACCATTACTCGAATAAGCCTAGTCTGTTTATTCTCATAGGTGTGCCAATTCTCTTTCAAATCGTTGTGGGGTTTGGACGTGGAATCAGTGAAGTAAGCGATAAAATAAAAATAATCAAAAAGTGCAGTGAGTGTAGTTTCTTTTTAATTATTTTATGTATACATTGAACATAGTGAAAAAAATAAAAAATAAAAGTGCAGTGTTAGCTTTTTAATTTATTTTATATACACTCCCGGCCAAAATTATTGGGTCGATGGGGAACATCAAATCCGGTCGGTAAAATGAGTGACGGCGAGGAACCATTTTCTTTCAATAGGAACACGACATTGCAAAGGAAATCGTCGGTAGGCGATCCTTTTTGTACTACTGGAAGCAAGGAACAAGCGATACAGGAATGGCCCTTTGGTGGAAGAAGTACGGCACTCCAAAGAACACCACCATCAACCCCACCGCCAGGGACCACTGGCAGACCAGGGAACACCACACTGCTGTGTGAACTAAACAATGAGGAGGAAAATACCTCTTCCATCAAGCATAAAATTTACAAGCCAACTGCCGAAGCCACGTCCAGCGCACAAGCAGTTATAATACATAACGCGGAACTAATAATTAAATTTGAGCAAATGGAGAAATTAATCGCGCAACTGAACAATGAAGTTGCCGTGCTAAAGAAAGAAAACCTTATGCTAAAGAAACCGTAAATAAAAATAACAACGCAGGAAACTTGGCAATAATGAACAACCAATTTCAAGTACTCGCAGATCAAGCCGAATATAAAACTGATGAAGATGAGCTTGAAAAAGAAACAAATTGGAGACTACAGAAATCCAAGAGGGCAAATAAGAAACCTAGAGAAGAAACCAACCCAAGCAAGAGGAAAGCTGAATCATCACCAGAAGTTGAGCCAATGCAAATACACATTAAAACTGGCAAAGCATTTTCTGGATCAAAAGTGCATGAGACAGAAAAGAAAAAACAGGTACCACCTCCGATCAATATTCTAGGAATAACCAACCACGGTAGTATTCAGAAACTGATGAAAGAAGTAGTACGAAATGACTACAAAGTAATATCGCTCAGCAATAATATTTGGAAAATAAATACAACAGAGCCTGAAGATTATAAAGCTCTAGCTAACAAACTAAATGCTGATGGTCACCAGTGGTATACCTACGAGGACAAAAATGATCGATCAATTAAAGTAATGGCAAGAGGTCTCCATCCAACTTGCTCAAAAGATGAAATTATTGAGGACCTGCAAAACAAAGGCCTGAAAATAATCGATGCAGTCAACATCATCAGAAAAGAGAGAAGAGAAAACAGGGACGGAAATGTTGAAATCATGAGAAGAGGTCTCCCACTTTTTATGCTAACCTTCGACAACCAAGAAAAAATCGAAAATATTTATAATATTAAGGCTATCCTCAACCTTAGAGTTAGAATAGAAACACCGAGAAAGGTCACTCGACTAATACCACAATGTAAAAAGTGCCAAGATTATAATCATACACAAAAGTACTGCCACCGTGAAGCAAGATGTGTTAAATGTGCAGGAAAACACGCAGGAAATGACTGCACAGTCCCCCGAGATACAACACCGAAGTGTATCAACTGTAATGGCCAGCATCCAGCCAACTACAGAGGATGTGAAGTTGCAGTAGAACTACAAAAAATGAGAGATAAATCACGCAAACCAGGTACATCAATAAATGTACAAACTATAAAAAGAACCACGGAGCCTAAACCGTCAACTGCTAATCATAACATACAAAGCCAGAGAGTAAACGAAAACGTTACTTATGCACAAGTAGTTCAGCAAACAGAGGAGAAACAGTTAAAAGTGGATCTCGTTCTACAGGGCATACTGAGAAATCTAGAGAACATTAATAATAGACTTATTTCGCAGGAAATGAGTCTGCAGAAAACACTAGAAGAAATGAAATCACAAACTAGTTTCAATAAAAGAGTAGAAGAAAACCTTGGTCAAGTGTTTCAAAATATAAATTATATAAAATCGAATTATAAACAAAAGAAATGAATAAAACATGACGAATTGTAACCTGGAATGCAAATGGGCTATTGCAACACATTCAAGAACTAGATATATTTTTAAACATGTATAATATAGATATATGTCTTATATCAGAAACCCATTTCTCCAAAACTTCATTCTGTAAAATAAAAGGATATAATTGCTACTATGCACTACATCCTGAGAACAAAGCCAGAGGTGGATCAGCTATCTTCATAAAAGAGTATATAAAACATAACGAAGAACCAAAAGTTGAGAACCTTTCCATGCAAGTCACAACAAACAAAATACAATTAAGCAATATTAAAACATGCAGTATCTCAGCAATATATTGCCCTCCAAGATACAATCTCAAACAAGTAGATTATACTAATCTTCTGAAAACGCTAGGAAGTGTCTTTTTAGTTGGAGGTGACTATAATGCAAAAAATACATATTGGGGATCTCGGTTAACGACCGCTAAAGGAAAAGAACTGTTCGCAGCAGGCAAACAACTAAAATGCGAGTTTCACTCAGGCGGTACACCAACCTATTGGCCTACGGATACCAGTAAGATTCCAGACCTTATAGACTTCTTTATTACAAAAAGGATTTCAGATAATTATATCCATATAGAGAACAGTGAAAGTCTATCATCAGATCATTCACCAGTTATTATGATACTTAGCCAAACAATTATTTTGAAAGAGAGCAACCCGAAATTAACGAGCTTCAAAACCAATTGGGATCTCTTCCAAACACAGTTAACAGAAAGAATTAGTCTGCAGAACCCAATTCAGGGATCAGTCCAAATGGAAGACGAATTAGATAAGCTCATCCATAATATCCAATATGCTGCGTGGGAAAGCACTCCAAATAATAGGCAGGAAATGAAGCGCAATGCTAGCTATCCAGAGGAAGTGAGAGAACTTCTTAAAAATAAAAGAAAAGCACGGAAGAATTGGCAAAAACATCGAAATCCTGAAAATAAAAGAGTATTTAATCATTTGTGTAACAAATTGAAATACCTTATAAAAGACATTAAAAATCAATCAGTTAATAAATACCTCAGCACTCTAACTGGGCAAAAAGATACTGATTATTCATTATGGAAAGCAACTAAGAATATTAAAAGACCTAAACTTCAGATTCCTCCAATTAAAAATAATGAAAATTGGGCTCGAAATGCTAAACAAAAAGCAGATTTGTTTGCAAATCACCTTGTAGAAATATTCCAACCTTATCCAAAACAAACGGAAGAGGAAAATATTACACCAATAAATAAACAGGATGAAGTAAATATTACACCTGTAACATTGAAAGAACTAAAATGGGAAATCAAGAATAATCTGAATGCGTATAAGGCTCCAGGATATGATCTTATAACAGGTCAGATAATAAAACTGTTACCGGAGAAAGCGTTGAGGAAACTAGTGCATATAATTAATGCAGCATTTCGACTAAGATATGTACCAAGGCAATGGAAAGTTGCAGAAGTAATTATGATACTTAAACCGAACAAACCTCCGCATGATAAAGCTTCATATAGGCCAATTTCTCTGCTATACCAACATTATCGAAACTATTTGAAAAAGTTCTTCTTAAAAGACTAAAACCAATTATCGAAGAAAGGAATCTTATCCCTTCACATCAGTTTGGATTTAGGGAAAAACATTCTACGATAGAACAAGTACATCGAATTACTGATGTAATCGAGAAATCACTAGAAAGCAAACAAATCTGCTCAACTATATTCCTTGATGTAGCGCAAGCATTTGACAAAGTATGGCACCAGGGGCTAGAATTCAAACTTCATCGAGATCTTCCGGAGCAATTTTTTCAAATTTTAAAATCATACATATCAGAGAGGCACTTCCGAGTAAAGTATGAGAATGAGTACTCCCAACTAAAAAGAATAACAGCCGGAGTACCACAAGGGAGTGTTCTTGGGCCAATCCTATATCTCCTATATACTAGAGATATACCAACTACAGAAGAAACAATGGCGACTTTTGCCGATGACACGGCAATACTTGCAACAGCAAAGAACATCAATGACTCCACTAGTAAATTACAGAGGGCGACTAACCTGATATGTAATTGGACAAAGAAATGGCGAATTAAATTAAATGAAGCAAAATCAATCCAAGTGAACTTTACAAATCAAAAAGTTAACCATATACCAATAATGATAAACTCAATAGTAGTACCCCATGCAAACACTGCCAAATATCTTGGTATGACTTTAGATGCTAAGCTTAGATGGAAGGAACACATAAAAAAGAAGAGAGAAGAACTAAACATAAAATTTAGAAAAATTCATTGGCTCCTAGGGAGACAATCTGAACTAGCGATCCATAACAAACTACTGTTATACAAACAAATTCTGAAGCCTGTATGGACATATGGTAGCCAACTCTGGGGATGAACCAAGAAGACAAATATCAAAATCATACAAACAGTTCAAAATAAAATCCTACGATGTATTGTTAATGCACCGTGGTACATTCGAAACGACAACCTCCATCGAGATCTCAAGATTGAGCTTGTCGCGGATGAAATTAAGCATCATGCAACAAAACACCTACAACGTCTGCACCAGCATCAAAATCTGGACATACGCTGTATGCTGACTACATCTCTAACAAGAAGACTGCAAAGAACCAAACCACTGGACTTATCGCGACCAGGAGGTCAGTAGACTTACTGTGGCGAAAAATCTGAGGGAGGAGTTACACTAACTGGGGATAATCACTTGATTACGCCGACTATTCAAAATACTGTATTATGCAATGTAAATTACTAAATGGGTACAAGACTCAGTCGTAATATAAATAAAAAAAAAAAAAAAAAAAAAAAAAAAAATAGGTGTGCCAAGCAAGGTTGTCTTCAATATATTGTTTCCATTTTTCAGTTTGTTCTTAAACTTTTATTCTTAATCTTTATCTTTTATTCCATCAATTATCACTGGTGGTGGTGGTGGTACTTTTTTGGTTCGTTCTCTGGATTTCTTTCTTTATTTTGCGTGTACTTGGTGTGATGTTTCGCTTCCTTTTTTTCGTTGACTTTTAACCCGTATCCACTCCGTTTTCTGAGTTAATTGATCTACGTTTGTTGAATAAATAACTTTGTTTTGGGCTTGCGCTTCAGTTTGGTAGTCCATTTTAACATGTTCTTTGAGTTACTTTACTTGCTTGAATTGCTGCATTTAATTCTTTATTCTCTTGTCTGTATTCCACTAGCGCTTTAGTTATTTCTTCCAATTGCATACAATTTATTTCAGTTGCGTTGGTTGTGGCGTCAAACTACTTATATTTGGTATTGTTAAAGTTGCTCCCTGTGGTCGGGGGCACTCAAGTGTCTCGTAAACCTAAATTGCATGAACATGTTTTCCTAGAATACCACCACAGTACCCTTTGCTTGTCGTAGAAGGCGACTAAACGGTTAAATCACTGGGCTAACGACTTGCATCCGTAAAAAACTCGACTGCTTGCAATATCAACAAAATAGAAACTGGATACCGCCAAACCAATACCGAATTCCCGCTCAGGTACCCGGACACGAGATTTAGGATCGGCTCGTGAAACGTGCAGTCACTTAGAAACCCAGGAGCGTTGGAAGACCAAATCACTTGCATGAAGGAGTATCGGCTGGAACTAGTTGCTCTTCAAGAAACTCGCTAAAAGTGTAGACTATGTTTCCCAGGGCTATCACCTCAAAAGTGGAGATGACCTTGGGAATCTTGGAGCTGGATTTCTTCTTGGGCCGCTGGTGAAGAAGCCAGTTTTAAATTTCCAAGCAGTCAAAAACCGTTTGTGTAAGCGTCGCTTACCCCATCCCCAAGATAAAGACTCATTTCACAATGACTTAGGCGATCTGATGGGATCTATACCCGAACACGATGTTTGAATGGTAATTGAGGACTTTAATGCTAGAGCTGGCAGAAATCAGACTTTTGTGAAAACATGGACCCGTACTCCCGACACGAAACTACCACCGATAATGGTGAGAGAATGATGTACTTTGCGAATGCTCATGACCTTAGAGTAGCAAGCACATTCATCCCACACAAACAAATACATTTAGAAATATGGGTCCACTCTCGTAAGACTTACCGCAGCCAAATTGACCACATATTAATTTCAAAAGGGCGGCCTCGGGTTGTGTAGGATGTGAGCTAGCATATCGGTCAGCAACCAAATACATAGGCAGCGATCATCATTTGGTCGCTGCAAAACTGTGATGGATGTTTTCGTACAAGTCTGGGAACACAAGGAAACACATAGAACGTTTCTACTGTAAAGGTCTGATAAATGAAGATCAAAAGAAACGATATCAGGATCTTAACAGCGATAGCACTGAGGAAGATAATAATCAGTCTGACTGTTTGAACTCTGTTCGGGAGGTACTGAACACTTCGGTTGTCAGTGCTGCTCAACAGATTTTAGGAATAGTGAACGGAAGATCGATAAGAATGATTGGTTTGAAGACATGAGTCGTCTTGCAGTCGAGCAACAAAATATAGCCCATAGTGAAGTGCAACAACGTCTCACAATCGCGAGGAAAAACAAAGCTGCTCTTGCTAGGAAGGCGGCTAAGCGGATTCTGAAAATACAACAAAAGCAATGAGCGAAGTTTGCGTAATTTCTTTAAAGGAATTACTGGATTGCACCATGCGTTCAGACCTGCGTCTGGGATGGATACCTCTGTGTAAACATCGATGCAGTACTCGACGCATGGAGAGGCCACTTTACCGGCATGCTTGGTGTTTATCATGCGTTAAAGACTGTGGCGGAGTTACCTCAAATACAGACTACGGAAATTTGCATTGAGAATCCATTCCGTGAGGATCTCACTAGGGCCATGCAGATACTAAAACGAAACCGCTTACCTGGGGTGAATTGCGTTAATTCGGAGCGATATTCGGAGGAGATTCTTTGTGGAACTGTCTTTTCGACCTTATTCGGCGAACCGAAGTAATGCCTGACGAATGAAAAGTGCATCAACAGCAAGGGAGACCGCTTGAAGTGTGAGAATTATCGCGGTATAGCTCTCCTTTGTATAACATACAAATTACTGCCCTACATAATATAGGATAGAATCACCCCTCTAGTGGTGAGTATCAAGGAGGATTTCGTCCGAATCGATCAGTCACTGATCATGTCTTTTCGCAACGGATGATTCTATCTAAATATTACGAGATATCTATCGCCCTACATCAGGTGTTCCTCGATTTCCGGTAGGTCTATGACTCGATCACCCGAGAGAGTTTGTGATCTGGCCTGGAATAGTTAGGAATGTCAACAAAATTGGTACGACTGTGTAGAATGACAGTGACACAGTCTCAATGCTGTGTTAAAGTTGAGAACAGGCCATCGACAATTTTTGCAGTTAACTCGGGTGTTCGGCAGGGAGATGCTCTGTCCGCGATACTCCTTAATCTCATGTTGGAGTACACCTTTCGTAAAACTCAAACACCTCAGCGCAACATTTTATATCGCCAGTCCAATCAGGTGCTTGGATATGCGTGATTGGACTGAATAGCAACGGAGTAAAGGAAATACTTGATCCGCTTGTAGAGTTTTCTGTTTGACTACAGATCAATGAGTCCAAAATAAAATACATGATCTCTGGTTAAAGGAACAATGGCACATCAGGTTTTAGTAGTGGCTGGTACACGTTTGAGGGAGCGAGGAGGTTCAAATATTTGGGTCCTCTCTTATCACTCACGATAACAGTGTGGGTGAGGATATTAAAGCGGGACTAGTGGCTGGTAGTCAAGCTTTGTATCCTCTAAGGCCATTGCTAAAATCTAAACATCTATCAAGTGCCGTTAAGCTGAAGCTTTACAAAGCGTTGATCAGGCCAGTTGTTATATTTGGATGTGAAAGTTGGACGCTGATGAATGAGTATGAGAAACGGCTTCTTACATTTGAGAGAAGAATCATGCGAATGATTTCCGGCATTTTCCCAAAATGTGAAGTAGATGGTACATACCAAGCTCTGTACAATATCCAGATCAGAGGTTTGATGAAGATCTCCATATTGTGCATAAGGTCTCAGCGAGTACGCTGGCTCGGTCACATTCTACGTGCTGATCCGGAACGTATGGTGCAGCGATCTCTGAAAGGAACCGTTGGTGCCAAATTGTTGGTACAGTAAGGGGCCAGTAATGGCCTTTAACAACTGTTATTATTATTATTAATATTTTCCTACTCGATTGAAAGATGCTCGGTAATCTTCGAGTCATTTCACTATTCTCCCTATTTAGCAATAAATATAGTTCCCCGAGAATCCATGGAGCCGACCTGAGAAAATGGTGGATTTACCTGTTATATTATTTATTATTATTACCTGAGGTAGTTATATTATTAATTGTATTGTGCATTGCTAATCTATAGCACTGGGTGAAGCCACGTGGAGGTATACTAAACACATGGTAGATTTGGTATTCCATACTTATAAGAAACAAATTGATTCACTTCTGGGCGGTAAAATATTTCACGCCATTTCAAATAAAACGGGGATAAAAACCGTATATATGTACATATCATAAATTACATCAATTACACTTTGTCGTTACATATTTAATTGTCTAACGATTATGCTATTTTGCGACCTTGTGAATTGCTATTCGCCAGGGTATTCATTTCATTCATCCCCTTACAATTTATTTCTGCGTTGTCTTATTTTTAAAACATTAAATTTATGTCCTAAAGCGACGAAAAAAATTGGAAAATACATATTTTTCATTTAATTTAATTTTTATCTTTTTAAATAAAAAAAATATTTTTCCGATTAAAGACAAAACAATGAGACTGGGGAATGTGTGGGAATGTACATATTTTAATTTTTTTTTTTTAAATTCGTAGATTCTGTGTAATAATGGATACACAGCTTTAACCAACTAATACAATATTTTACATTTTATTTTTTTAAATATAGGAGATAAAAAAATCTTCAAAATTAACCCCTTGAGTGGAAAAAGTCATAAAATTGTTAGTAAGTAAACTTTTTATATTGTCGGCGAAAATTATCCGTTTTTGTCTGTGTACCCCTATACATCTATGCATATATACAGCAGTCACAATATCTAACCGATCTTAACAGCCACTGTTATACCATTTGGAAATATTAGTAATATGTATACATAGCTAAAAACAAACCTAAAGCACTTTATAAATAAAGAAATTAAATTGGTGTTAAAAATATTAAATAAAAAACCATTTAATATTTAATTAAGAAAGTTTTCTTATGTTCCTCTTTTAGACATTTCATTAAATGACATAAAAAATAAATGCTTGTCACAAATTATTTGTATTAAGATTAAACATTTTTTTTAATAGATAATTCATTTTCTACAATATATAAGTGATACATATTGCTTGCAAGCAAAAGAGTTTTAAATAAAATGTAATCGCAGGAATATGGGAATACAGTAGAACGTCGATATAACGCATAGTTATACAATAGTAAGTAATAGTAATTCACCTCACCGTACGTAATTTCCCATTCTAAATGATAAATAAGTCCAAGATAATTATACGACAGAGTCCGTTTGATATCGAGGCCTAACTGTACCTATTAATCGCGAATTTTATGAAAATGACAGGCTTTTAGAACTATGTACAATAAAGAAACTAAGAATACATTTTATAAATTTATACATTTAAAACTATTATGATTATCTATTAAGTATGGTGTCATACAATTTAATCTTGCTTGACATAATCTTAAGTGCAGGTCAAATTTTATATTATCAAACCATTATGAAAAATAAGAATTCAAAAAGCTATTTTTCCTAAATAGTTTAATGTTAGGAATAATCTATTATTCAGTTTATTAAAGGGTGTTTCGAAAAAAAGTTTAATTGACGATTTCACCCTGTTGAAGTTGGCCGACAGTTTGCCAAATAACTTATAATAATATAAGGGAAATTGCTGCAGATTTGCGTATCAAGATTTAGCAGTTTATCGCAGTTCGGTTATATTAACTAGATGGCACCACTGGCAAATAAACGCTATGTTACCATTTTTTTAAACGAAATTTTGCAACTTAATGTAAATAAAACTAAAAAAAAGTAAAATTAAATAAACAAAAGCAAATTGACAATACCTGGCTGAAATAACTTGGAAATAACAGGGAACGTAAAAATTCTTGTTTAAAAACGTTTGGTGCGCCATCTGCAGGATATAACATTATTTATTTGTGTCGATAACATGATGTCACACGAGTTTACTATGGAAATCTGCAGTAAGTTCCCTTATAGTATTATAAGTTATTTGCAGTTTGCAGCCGAAAATTATGGTAAGGAAGATAACATTTTTTCATGGGTTGCTGCTACAAAATATATTTTATCTTTCTAGCCAGTCGAAAATAGTCGATAAAGAAGATTTTTGGCGCTTGAATTTAAGAATTTAGATAGGTTGCATGTTTTTTTGAGCTTGTTTGAAAACAATTGTTTCAAATACTGGTAGAAAATGTTTCAAATAGCCCGGGAAAATTCAATTTTTCAAAATTAATATGCGTTTTATGCAAAATTATAATTTTTATAAAATCATTTTGGAAAATCAAGCTTCGCCACATGAAACTGGGATTAAACCAATTTTCTAGTCATACCTAATGGTAAAACACTTTAAAACAAGTCGTTTCGAGGCATAACGGTCTACCGGGTTTACGAACCGTGGATTAGGATAAATTACGGAGCAACCAATATTTAATAACAAACTACAGTGCAACCTTGCAAATTAATTAATTTTATATGTACCATGCCTATTGTGCCCACGAGTGCTGAAAAATATAGTCACGTCACTGTTTCCACAACAACCAGATTGTACGGTTAATGTCGAAACAAGAGGAGGCGGAGAAATATTCCCATTAATTACAAAGGACGGTGCTTAAAGCACCAAGCAATTTGTAGCAAATTGAAGAATAACAAGACTCCGGGGCCTGATAAAATTCCCAATATTGCAATTAAATCGGCGGTCCGCTCATACCCAGAGTTGTTTGTAAACTTATTCAACTCATGCATGGAGGAAGGAGTATTTCCAGAGCAATGGAAGTTACAACGGTTGGTACTATTGCCTAAAGCGAAGAAGGCACGCGATGATCCATCTTCCTACCGGCCAATCTGCTTGCTAGATACTGCAGGTAAATTATTTGAGAGAATTATATGTGAGAGACTACAGGAGGCCATTAAAACAAAGAGGACTTGGCGGAGAACCAATATGGGTTCCAAAAAGCTCGCTCTACCATTGAAGCGATTAAACTCGTAGTGGATACGGTGCGAGAGGCAATATCTGGTGATAGCAATGGTGATTGGTTTTGCTGATGATGTTGCGATCGTAGTTGTTGCAAAGTACAAAGAAGAGGTGGAAGAAATCTGCAATTGGAGTATAAGAATAATTCAGAATTGGTTATCATCTGTGGGTTTACAGTTGGCGGAGCACAAAACAGAAGCGGTGGTAATCACCAGTAGGAAAAGGTTGGAATCCATGACGGTGGAAGTTGGTGATCAACTGATTCAGTTAAAACAATCTATTAATTATCTGGGAGTAATAATTGATGCTAGAATGTCCTTTAAATCGCATTTGGATACCGTTGGGGAAAAAGCTGGAAAAGTGAACGGGGTGGTAATGCGAATTATGCCAAACGCAGGGAGGGGGCCCGCCAGAACCGTAAACTGTTACTGAGTAGTGTGGTGACGTCTATTTTGATGTATGGAGCACCAATCTGGGCCAGTGCTATGGAGAGAAGTACATACAAGCAACCAATGGCATCTGTTTATAGGTTAAGCGCTTTGAGGGTGGTTAGTACATTTAGAATGATATCAGATGAAGCCGTGTGTCTATACTGGCTGGTATTTCTCCAGTTGACTTATTGGCTAAGGAGCGTGAAAGAATATATTCTCGCCATGCAAATGCGGGGATAAGAGAGGTAATCGTATTGTGGCTCGCGCAGAAACCGTTAACATGTGGCAGCAGCGTTGGGACAGCTCGGGAAAAGGTAGGTGGACACATCGGTTAGTCCTTTTGGTAGTTAAATGGCTAGATAGGAAACATGGAGGGATTGACATCTATTTATGCCAATTCCTGACGGGGCATGGTTGTTTTCGCGCTTATTTACATAAATTTAAGCAAGATGATTCCCCTTATTGCCCAATGTGCGAAGAAAAGCTGGAGAACGTCGAGCATGTATTTCTTGACTGTCCGCGCTTCGAAGCAGAAACATTGGAACTATGTATATAGGTCTGTGGGAAATGACTTATCACCGTCATAACAGTTGTGGATTATATGCTGCAGTCCGAAGAAATTTGGGAGGTGGTGTGTAAAATGAGTGCAAGGATTATTAAGAAAATGAGAAGTCTAGAAAAAAATAGACAAAGACAACGCAAAGTTAGATGGCAGCTAAGGCTGACCCTGTTCTCGCGAAGTAATACATAACAGTAGTTCCACGAGACAACTATATATGCATAAGAATTTGGGGGTTAGGGTTTAGTCAGTAAGAGTCCGACACTCTTACATGTTTATGGATTAGGTCCACATGTGAGGTCTTATCAAGATTCCCTCCTCCACCACAAAAAAAAAACACACACACACATAATAATTTGTTGTTGTTGCTTTTAGGATATATTTAGAAGCAATTTCACATAAAATACATTTAATGGCAGTCGGTTACGATCTATTTTCTCTCGCATCTTTGTAGTGTTGTGTACAAAACTCTTCACATATCCTAACACACCAATTCTTGTATGCACCATAAACACTTTTCAAATATAGTTGGAGCAATTTGTATTTGCCCCCCACTTCATCATTATAGTAACACGGGGCACTAGAGATTCAATTTCGGATATTCTGCCAACAAACCGTTAACCATACCAAGACTATTGAAGATTATTGTAGAATCAGAGCGAGCAAAAAATTATGAGCTGTATAACTCTTGACCTTTGAAATTAATTTGGCCATTAGCTGTGCAGGCCACCAAGAGGTAAAGATATACTTTTTTAATTGGTGCTATCTTGGTTTTGCCTATTATTAAATATACTATGGTAAGCTTTTTAATATCGCATACCTGTGTAACTGGAACGGAAACGAAGCAAATTCTCTCAAAGTATTTATTAAATTGCTTCTCAATTGAAGAAGCTGCTTTATTGTACAGTTTAACGACTGCTTTACTCGCGATTGCTTCTGTAGCCTTCAATGGCCGTCTTACAACGAATCGTTATCATATATTCTTGTAAATGTTGAGTAGATAGTTTCTCCTTTGAGTTTTTCTAAAGTTGTAACTCTCAAAATTTTCTAAGTAATATACATCAACGTTTTTCCAACTTATGTAGATACGAATTTTGAAGTTCATTGTTTCGTTTACCTCTTCCTGCAAGCTGCAAGGATGTATCTAAATAATGGAATGCGCTATAAAGTTTGGAATTTCCAAATTGCAAGGGGATTAACGCATTTCTATAGACTCTAATAGACATAATAGTATTCCCATTTTTTGATAGTAAAGTAATTCCTGTGATATCCATTCACTAGCACACGAGCAGCCTTCAGACTGAGATTAAGCCTTCTATTGAGTTTTCCAAGTGCATATCTTATACATATATATGCCAGTGCCGTAGCTATAGTATATCTCGTACACTGGTCTTGCACTCTTCCCGAAGACATAATTGGCTTCATAAATGTTCAAATATTTGTGTCTGTATTTTTGCTGATATCCACTGAGTTGTTGAAAATTAATTACACTCTCCATTAAAAGTGTAATAATGAAGTTTCTTTTACAATGACCACATAGGTGTATGAATGCGAAACAACTTCGCTTGGTCAACATTTTCCCCTCATTTGTCGGAAATGAATTATCACAATTATGCAAAGGTCAAGCAAATTCATCATGGCATCCATTCTTTCTGGATTTTCATCTAAGGCCTTTAGATCACGCAGATCGAGCAGAAAATAAATTATGACCCACGGGAGTTCAACTAATCAAATTGCACGGCTCAATTTGAGGCTAATATTGAAAAGTTTTCATCAGGTAACGGAAGTGGATATTGGTGCAATTCCAGTGCTATATTCAAACTAGTAGAAAAATCGCCACATATGTATATTAACATTGTATCATTAATTTGAAAACGTGTACATTTTTAAAATCATTCGAATTCCGATGCATCCTCGATATCGATGGCTCCACCAATACAAAAAATCTCTCCAATGCGTTAACTGGTTTCGGTTTGTTCACTACCTTATAGCGCCCTAAATTGATTGAAATTATTTTGGTAAATTATGAGCTTTCGAATCGATCTGGATAAATTTCAATAAACATTTCCAGAGCCCTTATGTGTTGATTCCATACTATGAATCCATACATTTTTCAATTTTGTTTGAATTGAAATTCGTTCCTCTGGTTCTTCCTCTTAATTATCGTCTTCTCTAGTTTTAATCTTGTTTGTGTTAATTTCAAGCAAATCTGCATTCAACGGCTCATCGATATGAATTCCTTCCATAACTTCAAAACCGATATTCCTTACGAGACCCTCAACTTCTAAACGAACCACTGAAAAATCATCATTCATAATTTATTATGCCGAACACAATCCGGCCATAATTTTCACCACACGCTAAATGTTGTCAATCACTTTTAGGATGTTATAGTTTTTCCAAAATTCTTTCATGGCCACTTCGTTTGTGTCGGTGGAACTGAGCAACTGGTGCAATGTTCGTCTTATAGGTAATAAGATTTGCATGTAGAAATCACCCCATATGATCCATCGGTTGAATAAAGGATGTGGTGTTTGGGTAAAATTAATTTTACCTTATTTACATTCACAAACACTGGATGGCCTGGTGCATTGTCTATCAAAACCAAGCATTTAAAATTTTAATTCTTTTTGGAATAATAAGCTTTAAATTCAGGCACACAACAATTCGTAACGATTCTTCAATGCACCGGAACTCTATTTTTGGGATAAGTCTTAATCGTTCTAGGAATTTGAGAGTTGTAAATCAAAAAGGCTTAAATTTGAAGAAACCGTCGACATTGCCTTCAAGGAGAAGAGTAACTTAATTTTATAACCTGGTACGGATTTTTCCTCTTTTGAGATAAATGACCTTGTTGGCAATCTTGTTTTAAAACCAAACCCGCATTTGAGAGAACTAACCTTACAATTTAATAAAGAGACCCTTAATTTACTGTCCGCGATCAATAAGCAGTTAGAAGAAAGATTTAGTTTTCAATTCTACAAAATATTTTGTGCCATACAGAAAGAAATGAATTTTGAAACAAAATTGACACCAACGGAAAATTACATTTATGTAAGAAAAAACTATCAACTGTCCGCGTAGGTTTGGGTAGGTTAGGTTGAGTGGCTGCTACAGCACTATTAGACCGGTGACGGTTTATGCCTTCTGTGTGCTCAAGCCGGACATGAGCATAGGCAATCGACTACCGTCTCTTCCTCATCCTCGCCCATACAGCTTCCGCAAAAATCATTTGCTTCTAGTCCAAGTTTCTCTTGGGTTTAACCTCCCTTTTCGTCTTCCCGACTTCCGCAGCGGTTTTCACGCTGAACTGATCGCGATAATGGAAGTCATCGACTGGTTGAAGTGTAATGTAATATCTACGAGGGATATTCGCATTTTTACGGACATCCTGGCTGCTATTAAAACACTACAATCATACTCCCTAACGTCGAAGGTAGCCCATAACTGTCTGGCATCTCTAATGAGATGGCTGATCAGTTTAACATCCGCTTGACGTGGTTGCCAGGGCATTTCAATATCGCAGGGATTGTAATGGCAGATGAGTTGGCCCGCAAGGGTACAGCACGCCTAATAACCCAAAGCAGGCGGGGTATAAAGATACCGCTTGCTTCATGTAAACTGCTGCTTCAGGAAGAAGGCGCCCTCAATATCACGGAACGCCACCATACAAAACTCTTGCGAGAATATTAATTTCTCATTTGTATTTACCAGGGCATGCACAGCTGTGTCCACAGATTTATCTTTCCAGTAGGGATGTTGAGACTGTGCCCAGTCACTAGGCTTTATTTTTGATCGTATATAAACATCTATTAGTCTTTCCAAGGTTTTCAACAGAAAGGATGATAGAGTTATGGCCCTTAAGTCCTTTATGGGTAGCCATGTGAGCTTTTACCCGCTTTCGGAATAAACATCACCCTGACCTCTGTCCACCTCCGCTAAATACAGACCAATTTTAAACACCCTTTGAAGATTACTTTCAGCCAGGGAAGAATAATCGACCAGTTGTTTTGTTGAATTTCCGCTGGTATAATTCGGCCAGAACCAGCCGATTTATATAAGGTTTGAAACCTTCAAGTGCCCAAACGGTTCCGTTTTTTAGTTACGATATCTTCTATGCGCAGTGAATGTGTTCTTGATGAGTACTAGCATAAAACAAAAAAATCACATCGCTTAAGACGCAAAGCGAAACTTATGGGTAAAAAAAAATACAACGCAAACAGAAGGAGGTATTGGTAAACTTTCGTCCAATTTACCCAGGAGCAATCTAATTTTTGATGTATGGTCAAGGTCTTTGGCATCGATACTCAGAACATCTTCATAATGATCCTGCCATTCGCTTTTTTTTGAAATATTAATTTACGTAATGTTTTGCATAATCTGGTCGCCACTTTGTCATTGCGTATGCAATATTGAGGACTATTAATTGAAATCCGTATTAAATATATCATATGGGCTCAATTCATACACTGGTTGAGCCAAAGAAGACGACATCTTGTAAAACCAACTTCTTGTAGAGTTTTATGATGGCTATTAACTACGAACTGCAACAATATGGTAAGAATATTAAATTTTTGCAATTCTTCTGAACGCTCTTTTCTTTTAGTTCCAGTTTGAACATAATTAGGAACTTAAACTCCCATTTTTAGGGAACGAGCGCTGCGGTAAATCATCGAGGAGTAACTGATACCGTACCGGCCTGTACGTACTCAAGAAGCTGTTGAAATTGTCAGAGTAGAGTGTTAACGAAGATGCATCTATCTACTTGTAAGCGTGATATCCAATTAAAAGACTCATTTGTCTTTTTGGCTAGAAAATATTGATTTTTTAACAACCTTATTATGAGCCACATTTTGATTTAACTGGATACGAGCAATAGGTTACAGTATTCGCCACTGTTAGTGCCACTGTTCACACAGCCTCATCAACAATTTCTGCAAAAAATTTTAGGATAAGCGACTTAACTTAAAACTCAAATTTTGATTAGCCTTTCCATCAGGCTACTTGAAGGGCCTAGTATAAGCTAACAAAACGGCAACAATACATCAACTGAGCTAAACAGTTAAATTGAAATTAGAAATTTTATGCGAGATTCGTTGAAAATTAGTTATGAAAATGTTATTATACATACATCAATAAACATTACAACAAGATGGACGCAAGTGAATAGACGTGTTTAAGTCTCTTAAAAAATAAATAATTTCTAATTAATTACTGTAATGAATTAATAAATCATTGTGTGAACCAAATCATGAATAATTAATACTGTTTGATTTTATTCTAATTATTTAACAAAAGTAATTTGATATTAATATGTACACATAATGTAAATATAAAAATTAAAAATTGAAATGAGTGAATGATACACAAGGTGTAAATTTGTTGAGTTTCTGTGTCTCAATTTCCAATTTATTATAAATAATAATATTGCAAAATAGTGCATAATAATACTGAAATCACATAGTTGTCAGTCTAATTTTGAAACCAAAATTTGACTAAAAATCGTGTTCTAAACGGTATTCAGATTAATAGTTGTGTATACATATACCGTTGCAGTTGAAAGTGCTCACGGCAGTTTTATGATGTCTGACCTTGAAAATAAATTTAATGATTTTGCTACAAAAATCAAAAATGATTTAATATCATGCTTGGACGATAACCTCAAGAGCCTAAAATGTGAAATTAGTGAATTAGTTAAAAAACTTAATAGATTAGAAAATCATGTGATTGAACTTGAAACACGTGTTAATTCCTTTGAAAAGGAAAACAGATTGTGCGATCTCGTCATAACTGGGATACCAATTTTGCCAAATGAAGATGTCGCTAATATTGTAAATAAGATCGGGGAAACAATAAATTTTGATATAAATCGCAAATTATGTCAAGTTTTTCGAATAAACAACAAATCGGCTAAAAAACGTAATGCTCCACCGATCATCTTGAAATTTCCTACCAAATTTTCGGCTATTGATTGCTATAATAAATATAGAGCTCGGAAAACGTTAAATCTGAGTGATATTGGCTTTAGTGGCTCTAATTCGCGTATCTACATGAATTGCGGACTAACTTCTCAGAATAGCTATTTACATCATGAAGCTAAAAAAGTACAAAAGACTGGATTGATGTATAAAGTGTTTATAAAATCTGGCTCAGTATACGCTATGAAAACGTCATCATCACAACCGGTGCAACTAAAAACCACGCAAGATATTGAAACGGTGATTGGAAACAAAGCTTATGATATTGCGTTGATAACAAACAGCAATAATCAACCTATAATGAAGAGTAAAACGCAGAAATCACCATCAATGGGAGCACACACCTGCTTTAATAACGAGTTAAATTCAATTACATCACAGCAAGGCCAGGAGATGAAATCACTAATTATAGAAGAATCGCAGTCACCCACTTCATTGGAACCACGTATAACTAGGGCAACGGTAAAGTCGTCAACATCTAACAAGTAAAGTTTTGTTTATATATTTGTTTATAGCGACTGTTATTGGATTTTATTACGTCATATCATATTATTACTGTTAATACTTTTCTTCTTCATTTGCTACATAATATAATGTAAATTATTATTTAAAATCTAATATTTGAACTATTTATTGTTCTGTATTTGGTACGTTTTTCGTAATTAGTATATTATACAACATTAAGCTTTTTTATCTTTCAATTTTATTTTAAATTTTTTTTTTTTTTTTTTCTCACAATTCGATTTAATATGTTCATTGATTTTGTTTAATAAGAGACTTTTGCAGTTTGAGCACCAACGAAATTGGTAATTCAATTATAGGATGTTGTTCTTAAGGAGACTAGATGTTTTATTATTATTATTATTATTGTTATTATTATTTTCATTATTATTATTATTATTGTCGTTATTATTATTATTATTAATAGTTATTACTTTGTATTTTTATAACTCACTAGATTTGGCATTTCATCAGTTTAAGTGTTTTTTTAATTATGATGATGAATTTTGTGATGATGCTGTTGTCAGTACTAAATGTTGGGTGACGTAAGAATGAGCATAACTGATCCTCCATCCACACTACATAATAATATCGTAGTAAAAGCAGCCATTAATAATTTATCAGGATTGAACTTCTCCCTATTAAATACCCGTAGTATGTATCATAAAATGGATGAAATTATTCACCTCATTTCTGGGGTAAAATTGGATGTCCTGTGTTTCGTTGAAACTTGGTTTTCTGATTGCATATCGGATGCAGCAATACACATACCCGGATTTATAACATTTAGGAAGGATCGTAAAGTACCCGACAAGAAATGGGGTGGAGGGATATGCGTATATATTAGATCAACATTGCCTTCCAAATTGATCTACAAATATTGCGATCGTGGCTTAGAGGTTATTCTAATTGAAGTCAAATCGGGGTCTGTTGTAATATTATTAATGGTTGTTTACAAATCGCGCCTAGGTGAATTTTGTGATGATTTAGAAAAGATTCTCGTTGAATATTCATTAAAATATAATGATATTATAATCTGCGGTGACTTCAACTGTGATCCTAATGGTATAGAGTCTACACCTAAAAAGTTTGGTAAACTATTGAAAAGATTCGGTTGTCTATGTCAAAACAGTGAGCCAACGCATTTCACAAAAACTTCGTCTAGTTTGCTAGATTTGATTATCACAAATACTCAAAAAGTATTTTTTCTAAATCAAATATCGGTGGGATTTTCGGATCATGACTTTATATTTTTTTCATATGATGTCGACAACAACAGAATGGAGTCCTCGATTAGTTTCCGAGATTACAAAAATATTGACACTACTGGTCTTATGCGCGAATGTGCAAACATACCATGGGATATAATATATACGATTTATGAGCCGAATGATAAAGTTTGCTTTTTAACCAAATGGTTGTGGCATCTATTTGAAAAATTTGTTCCTATTAAATCATTTCTTTTAAAATCTACTGACCCACCCTGGTTCAATAATCACATTTTAAGTTTGATTAAATTACGTAATTTTATTTTTAATCGTTGGAAACGAACTAAAAATGAAGAGCTTTATCTGGAATATAAATCAATTAGAAATAAGACCAATAATGCTCTTAAAAACGCTAAAACTCAGTATTTTGCTAAACGTCTCGATCCTACCTTACCATCTAAAACATTTTGGAAACATGTTAATTCCATAACTGGATTATCCAATAAACGAAATAACTTAAACATCGACTTCTCAGCAGACGATCTGAACAATTATTTTTGCAATCAACAATCAACACCTGCTAACGTAGACGATTTTGTGTTGAGTGGAGCTACTGATAATGGTTTTAGTTTTCGTAATATAGATATTGTAGACTTAAATGAAGCCTTTAGATCAGTTAAATCTAATTCGTCTGGTGTGGATGGACTGCCATTAAAATTTATCAAAATGCTACTACCCTACATAGATGGTTATATATTACATGTGTTTAATAGCATTATCACTTTCTCTAGTTTCCCTTACGAATGGAAACACTCTAAAGTTATACCGATTCCTAAAAAGCAAAATAGCTCTTGTCTATCTGACTTTCGGCCTATTAGTTTGCTACCGGTTCTTTCAAAGGTTCTAGAGAAAATACTTCAAACTCAAATTCTGCATCACATAGAATCACATAAAATGTTATCCAAAGCTCAATCGGCCTACAGATCTAATCATAGTTCTATAACTGCTCTACTAAATATTAGCGATGACATTCGCAGGGCTGTTGATGACGGACGGGCAAGTACATTGGTGCTCTTGGATTTTAGCAAGGCATTTGATAAGATTGATCATAAATTGCTTATAAATAAGTTAAGCAATTATTTCTTATTTTCTCTACCTGCATCACGTATGATTTCATCGTATCTCTGCGACCGTCGCCAAACAGTTTTTCTCCACTCATCGACATCTAGTATATGCAAAACAAGTACAGGAGTCCCACAAGGCTCTGTTCTTGGGCCATTCTTATTTATGATGTTTATCAACGATATAACTAGTGTAATAAAGAAATGTAAATATCACTTGTTCGCTGACGACCTGCAAATATATAAATCTTGCGGTGTAAACGACATCCCAAATTGCATTGAGATGGTAAACCAAGATATTGAGAGCATTGTTCAATGGTCAACAAATAATAGGTTGGACCTCAACAGCAATAAAACTCAATGTATATTGATTGCTTCATCAGATCGCAATACTGATAGTCTTCCCAATATAGTAGTGAGCGGTACAGTGATTAAGTTTTCTGATACTGTGAATAACCTGGGTGTACATTTTGATAAGACTTTATGCTGGGGTCATCATGTTGAAAGTGTTTGCAAAAGAATAACCTTTCTCCTAAGATTATTATGGACTACTACAAAACATTTCAATTCTACACTTCGCCTTCAACTTGTTAAGACGTACATCTTACCGCATTTTCTTTATGGAGACATTGTAATATTCGACCTTCAGAAGCAATATTTCAATTATTTACAGTTGTTATTCAACTCATGCATAAGATACGTCTTTGGACTAAGAAAATATGATCATGTCTCTCAGTATAGAAAAATCTTACTTGGGTGTTCGCTCCATGAATATTATCAGTTTCGAGTATGCTTGGCGGTTTTTAAGTTCTTGAAGGATAAACAGCCTGAATATATTTTTAACAAATTAGAAAAATTAAAATCTAATCGACTCCAGACTATAAGGATCGCCTATAATAGTACAAACTTAATGAATTCCTCCTTTTTTGTGAGGGGAATTCGAAAAAAATACTTTGAGTAAGGCCAAGTACAAAGTAAGAACTAGTGTTTTATTATTATTATTATTTTCATTGCTATTTGTTGTTATTATAACCGTAATGATGGTTAATATTAATATTGTTACTGTCGTTATGAATATTATTGTTATTATTATTATTATTATTATTATTGTAATAAAGATATATTTTCCTTTTTTTTTTTTTGTATCTAATGAAATAAGTTGGTTACAACTTGTAACATTCATTAAATAAATAAATAAATAAATAAATAAAATAAAATGGCAAACTTCGACAATAATATAAGTCAAACCGTTGTAATTCTGAAATACGTAGAAGGAAAAAATACTGTGATGGTATTCTGGGATAACTTCAGACACTTCACATGTGGACTCCAAACTTATCCGACCTTTCACCAACTGTCAAAAAAACAGAAAAAAACAAAAATTAAAAACAATTTAAAAATAAACCTATAATTCGTCGCGCTCTGAATTCTTGACCTCTCGTTTATAATACATTTTGTTTTGATACGTTAGTAAAAATAAAAGTTGTGTCAAAATTGTCAAAATAACAAAGTGACGTATTTTTCCGCGTACTTTGTCGTGGGTGTCAAAGTAGATGTAGAAGTAGTATTGCAATTTGCTACACATACTCCGGGTTTGGTTTCGTATGTAGACACATTTATAATTTTGTTAAAAAAAAATATTTGCGATTTTGAATTGATTTCTATGTCGACGAAATGAAAATCACTTTCATCGCAAAAAATGTTAATTAAAATTATTGGCTCGTGATCAAAGTCATTGGAAATTTTGTAAATTTTTCCGCTTGTTTATTTTTACCATTTTATTGTAGACGAAAATATTTACAAATACAGACATCTAGAAGTGGTGTGCTGATCGTCAATTTTATCCTAGACTTATCTTGGGAAAATTTACAATAATATTTTCGTTTTGAAATATTTTAATGTTTTTAAAATATCTATTTTCAAAAAATTAAATTTATGGTTTCGGAGAATTTGTTACGTCGTTGGTTTTTGGTCGCATTCTTATATTTTTTGTGGGCGATAATTTTGTCTGTCTGGTGGTCCAAGCTTGTGTCGCGTTCGTATAGATTTTTTTGTTTTGTTTTGACGAACGTATTTCAGGGAAATGAGCAATTTCTAGTTTTGTTGATTTTCGATGATCATCACATGTGGGGATTTTTCATATATGATTGTGATCACAAGATCGGTGAGGTAGGTACTATAGTCGCGAGAAACTGAATACAAATAATTATACAATGTATATGTATACATATGATGTTTAATGTATGATGTCAAATTTTGTTTATTGTGTTTAAAATTAAATTTAACATTTTTAAAGCTACTTTTCAATGCTTTTATGCCTAACTGTACTCATAGTTGTTTTGATTTCATATGTACTCGTACACTATTAAGAAAAGGTAGAACGACTTCCAACGGGAGACACTATTTAATGAGTGAAATCTTTTTTCAAGGTTATTCTGGGAACTATAGTTGTGGAATAATCAGTTTTATGAGTATATTCGAAGAAATGTTAAAAAGTTCTTGAAATTTTATTTAATTATTGAAATGAAAAGTGTTATTTAATATGATATTTTGGCAATTTTAATTTAATTTTATTAAAAAACGTATTCTTAGAAAATTTAATTCTTAAATTCTTCTTGTTATGATGCGTTTGATAAATTTCGATATAACAATAAGCCGATTATTAATGTATTATATTGTTATTGTATTGTTCGCTTCTATAACAATATAGACTTACTGGTTCAATACTGTAATTAATTTAAAAATTTACCAAAGAAATGTGATTAAAATTAAGATTGAAAAGTAATTTAATATTGAAATGGATCAGGTAATTTTATTGTCACGTGCCGAGCATCAATATTGCGCGTTCGCAACAGGTTGTTCTTAATTTGTACTAGGTGGTGACACAGTGGTTTCCTTCGGCCGGCCTGAGACGTTGGCATCAATTCAGCCCACAAATACGAGGATCGATCGCCCAAACCCAAATCTGTGTTGATTTACAGTGTCTGGCTTCACAATTGTTACTGCGGTATTGATTGAAATATAGGTTTAAATAGCTCGTCGGTTCGAGAATTACAATACACTTGTCTTTTTCTACTTAATCGAACAAAACAATTTTCTCAGATTTTTTCACATATCGGGTTTTCCATTGCTACAAAAATTCCGAGTCGGTGACTGCAACTTCAAGAGCGTTAATTTAAATATTTGGACAGGCGTATTTTTGGCTAAACGGCTTTGTCAACAAATAGAATATGCGTTACTGGTTATGTGTTTCAAAAAACACCACTTCATCCACAAAAAATAACTGTATAGTGTGGTTTTCATGGTGGTGCATGAGCTAGACATTAATGATATGTGGTTTCAACAAGACGGTGCCACATGCCCCACAGCGGGTCTAACAATCGGCGTATTGCAATCTTAATTCGATGAGCGTGTTAAGTATCTAGAAATGGTCCTGTCGATTGGCCGCCTATAGGCGATCTATAGATCGTGTGATTTAACACCTCTATACTTTTTTTTTGGGCTACGTTCAATCATTTGTCTTGGTTCAACGAATCGACTTCTGCAAACGTGCCCGTGGTGGAGATATGTATACGATGTCGTATTCCATTTTTGATTGTACTTCAAGCCAATACATTTTTTTCGAGACATCTCAAATTGTTTGCGTTTTATTTAAAAAAAAGTGGTCACGTCTTTATTGGAAAACCCTTTACCTCTATGTCCCCTTAATTCAAATTGACCATTTTTGAAAAATGTCTGTTTGTGTGACTATGTCTCTACGATTTTTTATGTTTGTTTTTTTATATGTCAAACGAAATCTGCATGCAAATAAATTTCGTAAATTGGATTTTCATATCATAAGTATTCATGCAATTATGGTTACATTCAGATTCAGGTTTTAGTAAGATAATCAAGATTTTTTGTTCACATGTTCTTTCCACTTGAGCTTAGCGTCAAGAATTTTGCCTAGATAGTTGACCATATTTGAATAGAGAACAAGCTACATGAGGTAAGCAGAATTGGAATTTAGTTAACTCCTTGGTTGGTAAAGTTTACATATTCATTGATTTTATTTCATTGTGCTTAACTTGTCTTCTTAACGATTAGTTACTAAACTTGTTGTATGTGACCCTATATGCAGTTTGGCTGTTGCCTCATTTATGATGTTACCAACTGGTAAGATTCTAATAATATAATAATAAAATAGTGTTTAAAGGCCATTACTGGCCCCTTACTGTGACAACAATCTGGCTCCAACGGTTTCGATCCTGCGGGCTTGGTCTTCATACTGTCTTAGACAACCTGAAGAAGCCAATTCGTTCTCTACACCGTGGAGCCATCGTTCCCTGCAACGACCTCTGCGCCTACCATATGGGGGCTCTCCTTTCAGAGATCGCTGCACAATTCGTTCCGGATCAGCACGCATAACGTGACCGAGCCAGCGTACTAGCTGAGACCTTATTTCATGCCCAATATTTGGGATCTTCGTCAGATCTCTGATCTCGATATTGTACAGAGCTCGGTATGTGCTATCTATTTCTCGTTTTGGGCCGTAAATCACATGCACGACTTTTCTCTCAAATGTAAGGAGATTTCTCTCGTACGCATCCGTCATCGCCCAACTTTTACATCCAAACATAACAACGAGCCTGATTAACGCTTTCTAAAGTTTCAACTTCACGGCAGTTTGATAGATGTTTAGATTTTAGCAGTGGCCTTAGAGGATACAAAGCGTTACTGCCAGCTGCCAGCCGCACTCTAATATCCTCACCGACACTAGTTATAAGAGAGCCAAATATTTGAACCTCCTCACTCCCTCAAATGTGCAGTGGTCACTACTAAAATCTGTTGTGCCATTGTCCCTATAACCAGAGATCATGTATTTCGTTTTGGACTCTTGATCTGGAGTTCAACAGAAGCTGAAAACTCTACAAGCGGAAGTATTTCCTTCACTCCGTTGCTATTCAGTCCAATCACGCATCTGTCATCACCATATGCAAGCACCTGATTGAACTGGCGACATCAGATGTTGCACTGAGGTGTTTCAGTTTTACGAAAGATGTACTCCAACATGGGGTTTAAAAGCTGCGGGAAATTTTGCGAGGATGTGTCCATGTTTTCAAATCTATCTGTTTGTGAGGGAAAACATGCTTGCTATTCTCGGTTGCAGTTTTGTATCGGGAGTACTGACCTATGTTTTCACACAAGTCAGGCTGATTTCTGCCAGCTCTAGCATTAAAGTCCACAACTATACTATTCTAACATCGCGTTCGGGAATAGATCCCATCAGATCGTCCAAGTAATTGTAAAATGAGTCTTTATCTTGGGGCAGGCTGACTTCTGTGGGCTAAAGTACACAAATTATCGATAGGTTGGCTAAATAAATCGGTCTACACAATTTCCTTTTTACTTTTCCGAATAGCTTTCAGCCATGAAATTATTTAAAGCAACGATTCTCATGATGAACACTGGTATTTTGTAGCCTGTTTAGACAGTGAACGGTCGAGTCCCATTGTTGTTGTTTCAAAGAACGACAAAAGTCACAGAATTTGCGTTGACTGTAAAGTTTCTGTTCAAACCAACACCGGATGGATTTTTAACACTATCCTTTACCAAATCCCAACGATATTATGACGAGTCTCTTGAGAGTAAGTTGTAATAGGTGAAATTTAGATATACTCGGCTCACGATATCGCAAGTACCACACTATATTCCAGAAATAATGGATGTGATTCTTCGAGATCGACCGAAAATAATTTGTTATTTCGACGTTATTTTGATAGTAGGAGCAAATAAATTAGAGGATCAGTGTTAACCTAACGTAAAATCTGTCTTTCAACGACTTGCTTATACCTAACATATTCAGATAAACCAGAAAAAATGTTAATTTATAAGACTAATGGTACAGTACCTATACACAAGGTGTTCCAAATTTAAAGGAGAACATTTCGGAAGGTGATTGTTTCGTCAAAAATCTAACTCTAAACTGGCTGTTGGTTTTTTGGCGTTTAGTTAAGGACGAGCGAAAACAAAACGAAAGTCGTTGCAAAATTTTTTTTTAGCTTTTAAAATTCATGCAACAGGTTATCGGTAAACTGCGTTTAATTGTTTGTATTCATGATTTCTCGAAAACTAAACCGAACTACGTAAAACATTATGTAGGTTTGTAGCTTAGGTTTTGATGACCCATAACATCCTAAAATTTTCAAACTATATCTCTTGTGCAGTGCAAATTCATTTGGATTGAATGGCGTTCTAAGTCAAGGAGCTTATTCCAGCGGAAAAGTACTACTTACAGCTCGACAAAGAGGAGCGCAATTCGGGCCATTTAGTTATCCCGATTCCGCGTTACATAATCAAGTAGCGAAAAGGTAAAGATCTGGTGGTGTTTCACGTCTTGTGTCAAAAACGTCTTGTACCAATTAAATTGATACACACTAATAATAATTTTGGGGATTCCACCAAGTCACAGGTAGTCAATTTTTGTTAAATGGGAAACGAGAGGTATTTCAATTATCTTTACAAAGGTATAGAGGATTTTGTTCACATTTATACA
Organism: Tipula unca; assembly: GCA_951394425.1. Taxonomy (NCBI): domain Eukaryota; kingdom Metazoa; phylum Arthropoda; class Insecta; order Diptera; family Tipulidae; genus Tipula; species Tipula unca. The sequence continues at coordinate 95,740,553 of OX596382.1, forward strand.
ACTCATGCTAAAAATAGCAAAATATAGTAAATAGTTGCATTCAGTAGACTGTAGAACATATCGATAATCAATCATGATCGATATCCTCGAGCGTGTCGAAACATTTATATACAGCGACCAATGTTTATGTTTGGTGTAGCTTAATTTTGGTCGATATATCACTCATCACCGGGATCAAAAATTCAAGTGTTTTAAGGTGAAATCAGATTGTCTTATGGGCACTAAGATTTTCATCGATGAGTGAATAAGGTGTACTCTGCGAACTTTTAACTCTGTGTACGAACGAATACGTGAACAATTTTCGAGATATTTGGGTATAGACATATGCATGCTCGGTCGAATACCATTATTCTGTAGGAGTTAAAGCTCATTTGGTAGCTTGAATAAACCAAATTCTGATGTTATATTGTGTTACGTTGAAATTTGAACTTTTCACATTCGATACAAAACTTCGCCCATTTCAGTATTCAATCTTAATCAGTAGTGTCGGGGCTGTAACAGGCTAAATAGAGTATAGCCAACTGTCCGTTGTATATATGTTCTTGGGAATGAAGGGTCGATTTTCACCTGTCGATGTCTAACTTGTCTTTTTGCCGTGTTAACCCTTGATTTTCGATTCCGAACCTGATCAAAGTTAATTACGTTGTTGGAATTTCAGTAATTTGTTCAAGCAGATCAAAAACAAACAGTCGCTCACCACATTTTCTTTACTTTTTATGTGGTGAATATCGCATTTAAATTGGGCAATCTAATCAAGATGGCATAGTGTGCATGTTTGCCTTTCTTAATTAGTATGACCAAATGCCAGTTAGGAGAAAACAGTACAGCTAAGCATGGTATAAAATGGTGGTAATAGTTCATCATACATGCGAACTGCTGTATTTAACACATTGTTGTTGGCTCTGGGAAGTTGCAAATAGCTTGAAGTCTGTGTTTCGATGAGAGGATGCCTTCTTCCAAAATTGTGTGACTCAAGATGTCGAGTGACTCAACGCCATGTTAGAAAAGATAACTTAATTACAAAGAGTTTCTTGTAGGTTCCTGGACATTGCGGGTGCTTTTGATAGCACTTCGTTTTCTTCGATCACGAGTGCATGTACCAACTTTAATATTAATCAAACCATTGTTAGATTCATCGACTCAATGCTCTTGTCCCGTATAATTGAAACTGATGGTAGATTTCATCATTGTCTGTCAAAGTAGCCAAAGGCTGTGGAAGTTTGGTGTGTTGAAAAGGGGTTGTCCGTCAATCCCTCGAAAACTGATCTAGTTGTGTTTCCCAGACATAGAGACAGTGCTAATTTATCTGGTCCCACTCTATTTGGTAGAGCAATTACAAGGACAGATCACGTGAAACATCTAGGCGTTATTCTCTAGATGGTAAACTCTCCTGGAAATGTCACTGTGATTATAAGCTACAAAAGGTCATTGCTATCTTTTGGCAATGCAGAAGGACCTTTGGCAATTCCTGGGGTCTGACCCCTAAAATGATGTTATGTATCTACAAATCACCACCACACGTTTGAGGGAGTGAGGAGGTTCAAATATTTGGGCTCTCTTATCACTCACGATAACAGTGTGGGTGAGGATATTAAAGTGCGGCTGGCAGCTGGCAGTCGTTCTTTATATCCTCTAAGGCCACTGCTAAAATCTAAACACTTATCAAGTGCCGTGAAGCTGAAGCTTTACAAAGCGTTGATCAGGCCCGTTGTTATGTTTGGATGTGAAAGTTGGGCGCTGACGGATGAGTACGAGAGATGGCTCCTTACATTTGAGAGAAGAAGCATGCGTGTGATTTACGGCCCTAAACGCGAAATAGATGGTACATACCGAGCTCTGTACAATTTCGAGATCAGAGATCTGATGAAGATCCCCGATATTGTACATGAAGTTAGATCCCAGCGAGTACGCTGGCTCGGTCACGTTCTGCGTGCTGATCCGGAACGAATTGTGCAGCGATCTCTGAAAGGAGAGCCACCATATGGTAGGCGCAGAGGTCGTTGCAGACGACGATGGCTCCACGATGTAGAGAACGACTTGGCCTCTTCAGATTGTCTAAGACAGTATGAAGACCAAGCTCAGGATCGAAACCGTTGGAGCCAGATTGTTGATTCAGTAAGGGGCCAGTAATGGCCTTTAACACTGTTATTATTATTATCTACAAATCACTGGTTTTACCGTTACTGTAGTATGCAGCAGTTGTATGGTGGTCAGTTGTGAAACTGACGTCTTCTGTAGCTGGATGGACTGCAGATGACAGCCTGTAGAGCTTTAACCGGGGCTGTGTCGTCTACTCCCCTTCTTGCTATGGAGTCTATTCTATGTTTGCCCGAATTGCAGTCTTACATTCTTGCTATGGCGTCACATATAAGTCACATATTCCGAAGGTTGAAATGGTGAATGACAGGCTATTGCCCGAATTTAACTTCACCAATTCATTCTCCGTCGTTTACCCCTCGAGAGAACTGTGGCTCTCTGAGGATTTCTAAAGACAGTTGTCTGAGTCGTTCAGAAGTCAGTGCAGGATTTGGTTCCTTTTGTCCAAAGTATGAGCTCAGATTCTCGGGTAGTCTGGGCCGCAACACTGCACGGTTTTTCAAGCTGAATTAATTGCACTTACCCATAGTGCAATTGAGGTGTATAAGTTTAGTAATTTAGGCAAGGATATTATTATCTGCACGGATAGTAAAGCCGTATTCAATAAGCTTAAAAACCCTTTGACTACATTCAAACTGTTGAAAGAATGCAAACACTTCATCAATTGCCTTTGCTCTAATTCGAGAGTAAGGGTCATGTGGGTGCCTGCTCATTTTGACGTTGTGGGAAATGAGGTTGCTGACTTTTTAGCGAAGATGCTATTAAGAAGTTCGCTTTACTTGAACTGGGGTTCTACACCTAGCTGTCGTAAGGTAAAACGGTTCATCATCGAACTCAATATGAGGGTCACCAAATATGTATTATCCTTGAAAAAGAGCCAACTCAGAGTTCTGGTTCATGATGCATGTCCAACGCATGGGACTAGCTCAGAATGATCTTTGTGACGATTGCCTGGAGGAAGTGGATAACAGACTACACTATCTCTGCAGTTGTCCGGCCTTTGTCGAAGCTATAGATCCCAAGTGTTCTTGTCCGGATCTGAACGTAGATCAGTTATTATTCATCTCTTGGTTCAAACTTTTACAGTTTGCTAAGGCTGCAGTATGCTTATGCGAGTTAGGATAGATCCTCAAGGTTTGTACCATGGGTCCATTGTGACATTGAGTGCGGAACATCTGTAGATTCCAACCGTTTTAATAAAATAAAATAAAGATAATGCCATGTATGCATTATGAAGCTTTAGTATTAATTCCAATTACGGAGAGACGTTTAGATACGATTCGAGTTGTTATCTATGTCCCATCTCGAATTGACTCAACGATATAATTCTTCAAAAGGGCGCAAGTATTTTTTTTCTGCACCATATGTATTGGTGAGGAGATTGGTGATGATGAGGAACAGCAGATTCCGATATCTGTTACTCTCTTAAATTCGGGTTTTCCAGCTTGTTTAATAGCGTGAAGTTGTGCGGTTTGGCACAAGGTAACCTATCTTTAGTAGAGTAGCCTTACCATAAGTGACCTTCTCCGAAATTTACACGGCATATTTATTGCACAGTGCACGAGAGCCAAAACTACGTGTTTTGGAAGTTCCTCTGTATATTGATATTCCACGAAATCCAAAGCTCATGTTGCACAGTGTTCGTTTGAAGATCAGCCAATTGTTGTTGTATCTAGTGAAATTGTCTTTGCGTTTTTGCAATGTTTGATATCTCGTCAACAGTTGCCTTGTCAATGGATGTTTTTTAAAAAGGAGAAAAGATCAGTCGATGAGTTACTGCGAGCCTACATCACAAAATATTAACAAAATTTACCTTTTTTCTACAAATTTATTTTAATAGACTTCGTTTTACCATTCAACAAATATTCAATTTGTATATATTTAAAACAAATATTTTTGCAATAATAAATATTTTATATAAATTATGCATATTTTTAAAATCTGTGACGTCAGTTGAAAAATATCAATGATGCTACATATGAATGCATTCCTTGATATGGAAAAAATTATTACCAAATATACGTTTTGTTTTAAAAACAAGTATAATTCAAATGAACTGCAAAACACATATTTACTTAGAACTTGAAGTGACATATTTACTAGGCAAATAAAATTTGATTATTAAATTTCATCACATAAATCATTTTGTTTTGTGTAATTTAAAACAAAAACAAATAATTGATGATTTATATTGTTTGCCTGTGAATTGCCAATCAATTGTTAATATTCGGTGGTCGAACGTGCTCAATTCAAATTGATTCCGCGTTACTGTGGATAGTGGATGCACATAAATCCTGTGCGGTATTTTATTACTTTCAAAGAGTTTTAACTCTTGTTGTGTACGTATTTTCTAAAAAAGTAAAATAAATATATTGCAATAATCTTGAATTGAAACTACGAGTATATGGATAAAACTAATAAAAATTTAATTAGTTAGTTCCCCACGTTTTCTTCTATTCGAAATCACATTTAATTATAAAACAATAATAAAATTTGATTTGCTTTAATTAATGGCCTTACCATTTATTGATGGAATTTTCTGAACAGTTAAAATCTATAATTAATTATTAATTAATATTAAAAATAAACAAATCGCAAATTTCCAAGAATTGACACAAAATATGAATTTAATATTCTGTTTTAATAACAAACCATGAATGGTTTGTTATTCAATTTTTTTTTTTACCATTTATAGTACAATGCTGTGTACAATTTTCTGTATTATTGTATAAAACTATAATTATAGTAAAATTAAACATTTTAATGTTATCAAATTTACTCTAAATTTGAATTAATCATATTACTTGATAAATTATATGTAGATTATATATGGATATTCATATGTTTGGATCGATTGGTTCTTCCCGAAAATAAAGTCTTTCCTGTCCTTTTTTAAATAGCTTGCCAATGAAAGTATGTACTAAAATTTAAAAAAATTAATTCCTTACAACTTTGAGGGACTTTGAAATTTGAAGAGGCTCCAGAACCGTCAGTACTCAGGCTTTATTATTGCTGTGTACATTTGTAAACATTTTATTATTTATTAGAAAATAAAAGTCCTAGTTAACTGTTCTTCCTTTGATAAAAAAATCTAGGGAAAGATATTTTCAAAAAATACTCGAAACGATGTTTCCTCGGTAATACACCGGTTCAAAACAAAAGAAGTCTGCATGAGGCCCATTTCGCAGCCGTAGTTTTATCAAATCAAAGGCATGCTCCAATCACATGAAATTTTTAAAATAATTTTCAGGACACCCAGAGACAAGCTACAAATATTGAATGCTATGTTTATGATCCATAGTTTATTTTATTTAAAGAAGTTAACTGCATATACATTTTTCTAGCTTCCAATTCTGCCAACGTATCTTTATTTCTATATTGTCGATTTTGTAAAATAGTTCTTTCTTTTATGTGGCTTTTAAAAAAGCTACATACATATCAATTTCAATTAATCATTGTTTGCTGCAATTTTTACCAAATATTTGCCAAATTTAACGGTATATAGAGAATAGCGGGCCCCAGCACGCCACCTTCGACAGCAATTCGATTGATAAAACTAGATCATTGAATTGACGAATGACGATCGTAAAAGTAGAGAAAGGCGCGTCTCGAGGTAAAAATAATAATAAAATTAGCTATTTCCTTAAGTAACTTTTCGCAGAACCAAAAATTATTCCAAATTCATATATCGTATAAATCGGCACTCCGATAAGTTAATTAATTATTTTTGATTATTACACTTTTTATAACAATACAAATAAATGACATATTGGGATAAATGATACATCCCAGCAGGAAAGTCATGCGAGACTGACAAATGACTCATGCATGACTGTCTCGCATGACACGTATATAGAAATTTATCAGAGAGCGGGAATAATATTCATGCGTGACATGTCTGAGATGAATCGTATGTGACAGTTCATAGAAGAATCGTATGTGACAAGTCAAAAATGATTACTGTGTGACTTGCCATTATTGACGATGGTAGGACAGTTCATACGTGAATCGTATGTGACTTGTCTTAGATGATTATTTGGTAACCCGTCTCGATAATTCAATATCCAAGGGTGTTTAAAGTAGGGTTCTTGCAATTAAGTATGAAACATTAATTATTAATAATAATTATTATATTTATTAATAATTATTTAGAAATGAAATTATAATTATAAAATGTTTGCTTAAAATTAGTTAGTGAAAATATAAAAAAACAATTCAACAACATATAAATAAATTCAACATGACTTTATAATAAAAATTCAACAATAATTAAATATTAATATATATATATCACAATATTTCATCGCATTTAATTTGGTAAATGTAATTCAGTTTAATTTTAATTCGAATATAATATTAATAAAATAAAATTCAGTCTTTAATTGTACTTCGTTAAAAAATAAAACATAAAAGACACAATTAACTATTGATTTTCTCGACTCTTTCGTTTAATAGTTCTCTGATGTGTACGCTTTATAATAAATCTAATTTTATTCTCGTAGACAGCCAAAGAATCCTCCCCAATTGCATCTAAAAAAAGAAATAAAGAAAACACATGTTAGATTCCTTATAGATATTTTAGAATAGATACATATACGATTTTTTTCATGTTGGATTCAATTAACATTATGAAATGAATACTATAAATAAAGCGCAGTCTTTAAACAGAGAAAGATGCTATTCTCCAGTGCTTACCAAATAAAACTTCGGAAAAAAATGACAGCCATTTCAACCCTCGTTTGCCTTTCTCACCATTCCAATTGTATTGGAATAGTAATTCATCCGAAAATAAATGTTTAATAATACGCGCGTAGTCCTGATCCTTGCCGTGAATTTTCTTGATATAGTCCGTCTATATAAAAATTTAAAGTATAAATTGCTAGAATTAGACGACAGAAATATATATGTTATTTTATTACTTACTAATTTATCTTTAAAATTTTCATCCGTTAATTTCATTTCCAAATCCTCCATTGCTTCAATTGAGGATACTGGCAACGGTATCTGTAAATCTATATGCTTCTTTCCTTCTATCATATTTTCCAATTTCTCCAATCTGGTATTCAATTGAGAAAATTGTTTAATCAAAAAATTTTGTAAAACAGCTGAAAGTGGGGAATAATTTTAAAATTTTAATATGTATTACACTTATTATACGGTTAAATTGAGAAATGTTTACTTCTTTATTAAAAAAGTAATATACATACCTGTGTAATTTTGTGGTATTTCGGAACTGTTGAAGTCAGTCTGGGTGCTTATATTTACATTTTTAATTGGGATACTGGTGGACGGTTGACGTGTAGGATGTGGAATATATTTCGGCATGATTAATGTAAATTTTCTGTTTTGGGTATTCGTTGGATTTATTATGCGTAATGCCGAAGATTCTTCTATTCGTCTCTTTCCTAGCTTAGGTGTTGTTGAGTTGTCATAATTAGCTCCAAATTGTGGGCAATATGTTTCATTTGTTGAACCTGTCAAATAGTTGTATGAATAAGAAAATTTAAATTAATATTATTTTTAATTTCACTCCAATGGTAATTTAACAAAACATGCTTACGAATTGTGTATTGAGACATTGAATTTTTAATTTCATTCAAATTGCACGTCTGTAGATTGGGCCAAACTAAATAAATCAGGTGATTCTGCCATTTTTCTGTATCGTTAAATACAAATAAAAGTGTGTTTAATTATGAACTATGTTTAATTCGAGGATGATATTAAATTAGTTTTGCAAATGTAATAGTGGAATGAAAATATAAACAGTTTTATAGGGCAGCGCAACAATTTTATAATCAATATCAGAAATGTTAAATGATTCTAATTCATCACTTAAATCAGAAACTTCATAAATTCCAAGGAATGATGACAATACTGGATATTTAAAAAAGTCCTTTTTCATTTTGAATCTATATCCCACAATACTTTCATTTTCCACTCTCAAAATTGAAAAGCAAATATCAGAATTAATAACACAGTAGCTATCTGCTCTTGTACTTCCAATAAAAAATTTTGTGAATGTTTCAGGACTTTGAAATTGAGTGAATGTATTTAATTCGGAAGTTCGATTATAGATTTGTTGCAAAATGTGTGTTGGCTTTCTAATTTTTTTTTTAAACAGCTGCAAATAATTTTCAAATTTGTAAGCTGAGAAGGAAGTTAAACATCCATATTGCTGCACACACTCGGTTAAATGTAGTACATTATGGATATTGTAGGATACAAGATGTTCTCCGTAAATTGATGCAAAATCGCTGACAAAATTTTGAAGTAGTTTTTGTGTTGTATGTGTATTTTCTTTGCAATTATTTGGATGAGATAACATTCGATATGAGCAAAAAAAAATACAAAAAATGTTGGTATAATTGAGGCTCAATCAAATCTTTTAATATCACTATTCCAGTATATAGCGCAAATTGTCGGAGTTCTGTGGCCTTCCACCTGGGTAATTCTTTCAGAGATCTCGGCTTTCGTTGAAATTCCTTTGGGATGAACTCTTTTAATTTCATAAGTTGGTTGGACATTCGTAGTGAATTACTTTTCGCCATCTTAAACTTTGATCCGTATTTTGAATCTGTCCAAATTTGCAATAATTTTTTCATTAAGCCCAAATCAAATAAATGCATGGGTTCTACCGGAAACTGTGACACCATACCAATAATATTCTCCAATACATTTTTTTTGTTATGAAATTCGATGCAATGGTGTTCCAGATGTTGCCTGTTGAAAAATGTTTCATTGGTTCTGCTGCCTGAAGTTCTTGTTGAAAAACTAACACGTCCATTAAGCTTTAATCCTTTTTGGCAACATTTATCGCATCCATCAAAAGACGTGTGTCCTTTCGTCCCCGTCAAAAATGATCTGGCGGGGGCATCACACGTGAAAAGTCGAACAGAAAACTTTTTATTTAATCGACGGTTAATTAAAATACCATTTTTACATAATATTTTTATATCCTCTACAAAATCCTCTAAAAACTCATTCACGCACAATGGTTTTCCTTGTCCCACAAAGCATCCGATAACGAATGGGTTTAAATTTGGGAAATCTACTAATGACCCCAAAATTGGCCATAATGTAGTCGAGCTACTCTTAAATAGTGGGATTCCGTCAATGCCCACATCTATACAAAATTCATTTATACTTCGTAACATTTCTTCTGGAAAGTGTATGTTTGAAATTGAATTTTGAACTCCAAAATGCATATAATTACCGCCTGATATTGGTTTTATGATAGGCATATCACCAGTGCATTTTAATAATGTTTTAGATGATCTTGCTGTAGTGATAATATTTGAATCGTTTAATATTTTAATTAAATCTTCAAATGCCGCTCTAGTTATATTATGCTGTACAGCCCACGATCCCAACTTTTTGTCAATACTGACTTTAACTTCAGATTCACTGTTTGGGATGAATTCATTTTCATTAGCCACTTCATTTTCTGGTAAAACAAAACAATTTCCATTATCCGCAATAAATGAATTCACATTATTTTCTAACTGTCCTTCACTCGCCACATTATTTTTAACACACTTATTTCGATTAGTAAATTCACCTACACTATCTTCAATCTCAATTTTACTTTCTATCCATTGTTTATTTATGAAATCTTCAGAGTTTCTTAATTTTCTATAATAATTACTTTTCGAAAATCCTTTGATATTATTCATTTTAAATTACGTTTTATCTAATTAAACAAACAAATTTATAATTTCTCTTATTATTTAAAAAAAAAACTTTATACATATGTAAAAATAAATATTTTACTTTTTATAAACACGAGAAACAAAATGGAGGACTATATTAATAGGATACAAACAGAAATTTCTATAGTCGTGTTTTTTAATTCAAAAAATTTTCTTATTGGAATGAATAGGATTTTCGATAGAATTTTCTCATTTTTTCAGTTAAAATCCAAATGAATTTAATATTTTATCAATAAATAAGATACATTTAATGTTAAACTACACATTTTAATTCACTATTATCGAAATAAAATCAAATTTAACTTTATTTTTCAATGTTCTGGATAAAACATTGGTTTTTTCAAGTTCGCGATAATTATATATATGTATATACATATATATATATATAAAATATAAAATAATATATAATAATATAATAATAATTATATATATAATTTTGAATATATTACCGTTAATAATTATATATTATCACAACACAGTATTGAAAAATAATAAAAAGCAAATTCTCAATGCAAGGACACAAACTAAACTATAAAACTAATGAAAAATAATACATATTATATTTTTTGTTTTTATGTAACAATCATAACTTGTAGTAACAATCATAATCCAAAGAATAATGGAATGAGACATGTCCTATATCTGTCTCATATGTTGTAAACTTAGATGAAAGTCATATGAGATTCCTATAAGACAAGTCATCAATTAGTCTATTAGTCAACATGCTATCAATCTACGAAATATGAATATAATCTTTCTCTTTCTTATGCATTGGAGTAATAAGGAACAAACGTAAACGTATTTCTTTCCCAAAAATTGAATTCATATGCATGTTGACAAATTTCCTACTGGGATACAATCGTTAATAAGAAATTTCAAATTCGAAAATAAAAATACACGAATCCACGTAATAAAAAAAATTCGAAATCGAAAATAAATTATTAGAATCCATTTTAATATTACTAGAATATTAGTTGTCAAAAATTGTTGTTTCAAATTACATTAGATTTATAAATTGTGCGTTTGTACATTTGAGAAAAATTAGTGTTTAGTTTAATAACTTAATTTTTTAAGCGTCAAATGTCTAATTACGTATGGGAATATTTTAAAAAACTTAGGTCTTGTACTAGCAATCATAACAAGGCTAATGCTGTGTAACTCATAGCAACATTTTCGTTTAAATCGCGAACTTTTCTAAATGGTTGATTAATAATTTAGTCAGTCATATAGTATCAACTGAATAAATATGATTCTATTTAAGATTCTGTGGTAACATGTTACCATCACATTTTCGATATTCGATAGACCTATGTGCTATATCTTTTTTTCACGAGCTAAATTGTATTCTATTTCGTGATCAATACTATTTCTATACTTTCAATCGATAAAGTATCACCGATTTTTTTATTTTTGACAGCTAGCTAAATGAGCAAAAAGAGATGTGTGCAAATTTGTTCCAACAGGCTGAAACCGTAATGGAAAAGGCATAACTTTGTTCATGAATAGAGAAACACAAACTACACATTTTTTGTTGCTCAACCCAAACAAAATGATAACTTAAAGGTGCGTACATGATACAAAAAATCAAAATTCTGATGCACAAAAATTCAACAGGAAGTTAGCTGTATGAAGTTGAAATATTCACTACTCGAAATATAATTTCATCAGTATAGCCTTTGTTAATAACGACAATATTATGACTTTTGAGTGAAAACTTTTGTTTAACTATACTCAAAATGAAAATTTTTTGTTTATTTACAAATAAAGGAGCAGCAAAACAAGTTGCTATGTTTGGATTTCTGTAGTGCGATTTTGCACACAACGAGTCGCCTTTTTTGAGCGACTTTTAGCTAAAAGCGAGATTTAAAAGCGATTTTGCACAGGGCGAGTAGCCAGTTGTTCTCATTTTTTTTTCGACCATGTATAGTACATGGTGAGAATAAAAGGTGAATCGTTTTATGAGGTTATGTTGTATTATATTATTATGTATATGGTGAAAAATACGTGAAATCGCAAATTCAACATATGGAACCGGAAGTCATGTTTTAATTTTGTGATTTTTTTATGTTTTTAATGTGTACTACACATATGTGTAGGTAAAACAAAATTTTTGAAGAACTGGACTTTTTGTTGTTGTGGTTGTTGCTTAAGATACAGAGGGTGAAATATTTGTTAATTTGTGGAAAATGGTGATGCATTTATGCAAATATAAAAAAAAGTATTTATCCGAAAAATACGAAATATGGCTCGTTTTAAAGATAAAGAAATAAGGATTATGAAATTATTACAAAAATAGTACCGTCTTTAAGTTTCTCACTTTCAAAATGGCCGCTAAAATAGTTTTTCTCACTTTTCCGGAAAACTAATTTTCTTTTTATCTTTTTATTTCTTTTATTTTATGCGCCATTCAATTCTATAAAACATATAAAAAAACAAAATAGCGATTATTTTTCATTTTCTTGCAAAACACGTTTTAATACCACGACCTACTCCATTTCTGCATATATAAAAATATGTTTGTTTTTATCAAAACAAATTTATTCTTGGTGTTTGTAAATTTTATTTTCACTCCAAAATACCATTACTTTGCAAAATACGACTAAATAAGTCCATCCATTGTTTATATTTAGGCAAAATTAAATTTAAAACAAAAATTATTGGTAAAAAAGAATCAGCGATGAACTAAAACAATCAGTGATAGAGTATTATAACGATGATGAAGTCAGTAGGATAATGTCTGGAAATAACAATTCCGTAACTATTGAAAAACTTAAAGTTCTGAAACGTCTAATGATGAGTACATTAGAGTAATCCTACGAGGGCTACAAGAATCTCAATCAGGACGACGAGTCGAAAAAAATCGGATTTTCCAAATTTTGCTTGCTTTGTCCTAAAAATTGTGTGAAACCAAGAAGCAGTGGAACGCATGCAGTGTGTGTTTGTACAATACATCAAAATGTGAAATTAATCATTTATGGAACCAAAATAGAATCTGTTACAGAGAGAGATATCGAAATACCAAGATTGGAGAGATATCGAAATACCAAGATTGTATTTCATCTACTTTAGATTATGTCCAGAGAGCGACATGTTATCTTCTAAAATGCAAGAATTGTCCAGGATTAAATATATTTCGAGAATATTTGAGAAACGCGTTTCTGGAAAAGGACTACGAGGATGCTAATTTATCATTCAAAAATCTCAAAATTAAAACATGACTTCTAAAGATTTGCGATTTCACGTATTTTTCACCATATACATAAGTATATATATATATATATTATTTGTAATTTTATTTTTAAGAAAATGGAAATAATTTCCAGTCAACAAAAAAAATTGCTAGTCAGCCTTGGTGGAGGAAAATTTCCAATTTGTTAATGGAAGATTTCAATCAGCACAGGGTTACCCAATTCATATAAAGTGTATGGGAACACATTCATCAGCGTTTAAATGCTATTGGGCAAGCGAAAACCATTGGAAAAAAGAAAATAATTTGACTTAATTAATCATTTATAGTCTAGATTACTTATTTATTTAATATTATTTAAGCACTGGAAAGGTTTTCACCTTGGAGTGAAAGCGAAGACCACAAAACTAAGGCAATAACAGCCACTGAACAGAGGAACGGATAATTTTCATGGTGAGGATCGAGATGGGTTAAATATAGTTGTAAGTATATCTCCACATAGTTTGTAAATTGATTACGAGCTAATATAAATAAATTTTCAAAAAAACTTAGACCGAACCTTTACGATCCCCATGAAACTCCACCATTTGGGCCGGAAGATTTTGATGTAAGTGTTTTGTATTATAATTATTAAAATTGAATAAAACATATTAAAAAATATTGCAGTACATAATATCGGCAAACATGCACTCGACTGCTCAACAAGTGAACACGACAACTGCGATTGGAACATGCGCATCAGCAATTATTACATTAACACTAAATAGTAGAAACATCAGCATCTACTTCGATGAGTTATGTCCCTCCATCCCCGAAATTCAAATGCAGCTGGTCCTCGGAGGACACCCTATCTGTTGACTGGAGTAGATAAATCAATGCAAAACTCGGAACTAACTATAGAGCTGTTAAAAAATATATAAAGGGATAAATCGCAAATAATTTAGTTCTTATTTTTAATGTTATGAATTATTTATTTTATGTTTAGTTAAATTAATAAATTGTTTTTTTTTTAATTTTGACAAATTCTACTCATTAACCAGTTTCGGCTACGGACACCTTTTTGCCGAGTTGTTTTACTCTTCACATCTTCAATACCGGCATAAATTTTAGCGCTCTCTGTTTATGATTTGGGCAATTTCCTCTTCTTCAACCTCGGTTGGTCGTATCGATACCATTTGATTGTGTAAAATGGAGCAGGCGTTAATAATATGCCCTACAATTATTGGATCATACCGCAACCACCTAATTCTTCTAATAAACATCTGAAATTACAAAATAATGACTTGGTTTATTTTCATACTTTAAACCTATTTTTAATTTTTAAAACACAAATCGAACTTTTAATAGCCAAATAGAACGTTCCACACCATTCCTTACACTTGTGTGTTTTTTATTAAAATATATTTGTGTCAAGTCATTTGACTGCGGGAATGGAGTAAAAAGCCAGGGCAGTAATACGTATCACCTAGAATGATAAAAATAAAAATATTATATAAGTAAACATCATACACATTTAATGATTATAAATTACCAAGCAACCAAGTAAATTTGTCATCGTTCGCAGAATAATTTTGTCGCAAATGGTGTAACAAATGGCTGTTATCAAAAATGAAATTATCGTGCTATGATCCCGAGTACTTGGCATCTACGTTAGTTATTTTTAGTTATCTGAACTCAAAGTGTCGTCACTATCAAACAATTGTTTTAAAAATTGTATAATATTGTCTAGGGATATGTTCACATTGGTCTTTTATCTTCTATGACTCGATAGACCTAGCCAGCGAGAGTTTGGCAAACATTTTATCTTACAGAAATTTTGACATTTCAGGTAGCGAGCACCGTATCGTGACTTGTTAAATTCAAACAAATTTTCTCATAAATCAAGTATGCATTTTTTAAGTTTTATATTTGATTTGTTATTTTGACGTTTCCTTCAGTTTGGGTGAAATGTTCCGCTCTGTTAAGTTTTGTTAAAACAAAACAATTTAATTTAACGAAACTGATCGAACAGTTCTTAAAGACTTCGTTAGTATATTACAGATGTCGCCTTTTTACTTAAATTTCTTACTGACTCGGCTATATGGTCCAAATCCCAAAATATCATTTTGTAATACACATTTGTGTGATTTATAAAAGAAAAACATGGGCGTTCAACTGTACCCAGCACATGATAGAAAAGCCAATCGATATATTCGTTATTATTATTAAAACATACAATCATCTGGTTTACATCTGAAAAATAAAATATAAATTTTTTCCCAACACATTTTTTTTTCCGCTGGTTTTGTTGGAAAAACAATGGAATTTATTAAAATCGGAAGAATAAAATGCGATGTAAAAAAAACAAAAACAAAAAATAAGGACATTTTTTTATTCGTATGGTTAACAGATTTTGTTTATTCCGCGTGGTTTATTTCAATTTTGTTGTTTTCTGGTGGATTGCTTTGGTTGTAAACGTAAAACTACATAAATATAAAATAAAAGTTGTAAACATTGCAAATCCGTAAAATAGGCGCCATCATAAATGTCATTGTATGGCGGTAATATAATTACCCAAACTTAAGTCTTATATATCAATCACGTTAAAGATGGAAGGGACATGGAAGGTTATTAAAATATTTATTTTGGTCAACTTGTTGATCATCTGCGTTTAGTCTGTTTTACTATTTCGTTTGTTATTATCGTTTTATGTATAGGTTAGGTATGTAATGAACTAATTTAAAGGGCGTATTATTTAGTTAACGTAAGTCCCAAGACGATGATAAAATAAAATTTCCCAAGTGAAAAATTAACTCATCATATTAAAATAAAGACAGTGTTGTAAATTATAAAAAAATGCCAGATCCGTCAACTAAAATAGGGTTATCAATATTTATGTAACAGGTTTTTCCGTTCATTGTATATACATATATACTCGTATGTCTATAATCGCACTCATTCATGGGTTTTACCTAAATTTCCAATGGATTGGGTGACCCCAATTGTTCCTTTTGTTTATTTAAAATAGGGAATCCCTTGTTTTTATCGATATTTACAAAGAGCAATTACAAATAAACCGGAAATAGATGAAATAACATGTTTTCAATTTAGTTTGTTGTTGGTTTATCCAGAAAAAAATGTACTTGAAGTTTATGTACATATGTACATATATAAATGTATGAGATGTATATGTACTTCAAATAGGAGGGGGAAAGCACATCTGTTCGACATATTCTTGGTACATATACTATTACAAATTTAATATGTAAAAGGTTCGAGAGTGTTCTAATTGTGACTGGAAAATTAAAATAATATGTTTGCCATGAAACCATATATATAGTTCAGGTAATTGCGCAAACACTTGAGGAGTATCTCTACTAAATCATCTGGTTTCAGCTACTTATTCTAATTTCGATTGAGCACCTGTTCTAGAAGGATTACTTTTATTTAGGATCTATACAGTATGACCTGTAGAACACTTACTTCTCTCATGAAATTAAATTTATCAATGTGTGTGTATGTATATTGCCAAAATTCTCAGCAAATTATCAGGAGGCTATTTCACGAAAAAATTACCATGAAATTTGTACGAAATGTCAACTTAAAATGCACTTTTAAGGTTATGTTTCTCATTTTTTTAGGAGTGTTGAGAGGGCTAATTTTTTGACAGTATGTACCGAATTTTATTAGACATTTGAATAAATTATCATGAGAATAAAATGCTCTGTTATGATAATTTTTTTACAAATATTTATCAATACATTGAAAAAAAAACATACACATGCATAAAATTTCATGAGAGAAAGCAATTTTGCATAGTGTAGACCCCGGGTTAATACGCGATATTTTTACCTATATGATAAAAATTATTTTTATTAAATTGTTTCATATAGCGACTGTGTGGCCCGTTGTACATTTCAGCTAAGCTAAGCTAAGCGATGTGAGCTATGTCCGCAGAGCTTTCGGTTGTAAATAAAGAGTTTTAATAGATCGATGCACACTTGAGCTAACTATCCAAACTATTCAAATTGTTTTGTACTATAAAAACTAGCATAGCTCGAATTGTCTTCGCCTTGCAATTATCAGCTATATCGCTCATGCATACATTAATATTTTTCTATATTTTATTCATAACCCACTATGTGCATTACAAATAAAACATATAGGAACATCAATGTATGTGTGAACTAATTTATTAGCTGAATTATTAGCAGTGCGTCGGGCTAGGAAGCTAAACTAAACTATAGTAAGATATGTTTTCTCGCTTAGCTTAGCTGAAATGTACAACGGGCGTGAACCCTCAAACCAGCGTACAATTTTTTAAAATCATAAAGATAAACTTTACAGAATAACCAATATTAAAGTACTATAAAAGGAAAAAGATTGCTCAACCCTCAACAATATTTTTGGACGTTACACAGGCTTTTAATAAAGTTCGTTTGAAACAAGATGTGACGACTCTAAAGCAAAATTGCGCGAAAAATTAGAATCTTTTTCGATACAAACACATGTCAGTAGCATGGAAGTAGCGGTTAACGCAAGAATCAATATTCCCGTTTTCGATCAGAGGCTTACTTATATCGTCCGTTCATAGAAAATTACGTTGCAAAGGTACACAACTTCAGTACCTGAATGGTTTATTAGAAGGTCAGGCTGACTCGTCAAATTTTAGTACTTGAAGTAATTATGAAGAAGCGTGGAATCTATTGATTGTACGGTGTGATCATAAAAAACTGTGATCATTAAAAACAGATTACATATTTACGTTCATTAAACAGGTTTTTAGAATTGAACGGTCGAATCCACTAATTAAACTTAGTGAAACTAATTAAGTTCACATCAACTGTCAATAATATCTTATGCGAATACAGCTAAATATCTCGGCAGGACCCTATATATGCTAAGCTGTGATGGAAAGTACACGTCAAAAAAACAGAATTAAGACCTGAAAGAGTAACTTAGATAGCATCCGAAGATATCAGAATAAGGTGTTAACGAACAACGTCGACGCACGGAAAAAAAATTTCAGCTGATCTCTAACCCAGACACGATATGGAAAAGCAAGGTTTGTAATTTATGGAGAATGTATGGCTCTATCTATTCGAATAGAATATTAACTCTTTTATATACATCACCACAGTGGAAGATAAATTGTCCAAATCCGTCGAAATGGACGAAATGTTTATATACATAGTTATGTACCTTAGCCAAAATTTGTAAGAAATATGTAGACGAACATTGTAAATATTGTAATTTAAAAACTTAAATTTACTCTATTTTTGAGGGCACTGTCCATATACATATGAAGAAAATACTTGTTATTGACATATTGACTGCATAGTTCAAAGAATTATGTCAATAAAAATGATTTTATTGCGGGAAAACCCTATAAATTAATTTTATTTTCATTTATTTACTAAACGCATCTAATTCTGGGAAAAACGTTGATTCGCTTAATGAAATCGTTGAATTCTTAGAACAAGAATAATCGTTATTATTGCGTCACACTTCTTTATAAAATAAATAGTCTATGAAGTTTACTTGTTTTAGATGGCGGTTAATTTTACATTGCGAATCTCTTATTTTTCAAACCGATTTTATTTTTCATGGAAAACAGCAATATACTCGTATACGATCTTAAAATACTGCTTGGGCATTTATTGATGCGCTTGAGTAAGTTACTGCATGAATTTTATTTAAATTTCATTCAAGCCTATGGCTATAGGGTTTGTTGTTATGTATATATTGATGAAAAATGTCAAACTCAGAACATATACAATTTTAATTCTCATCGGAAACGTGTGGAGGTTTTGACATTAACAGCAAAGTTTAGCTATACAAATTAATGTTCCCGGTTCACCATGTATCAAGGTGAACCGGAACGAAAATAGGTGTTTTATTAACAGATTATGATGACTAATAGGCTTTATAGATCGCCGATTTTGATTTCACCATTGAAGATGATTACTACACTACAGTCGCATTGTGGCATGGGCTCGAAAGAAGTCAACAGATGCACAAGCTCTCCCTCAAAAGGTGGGTTGGTTGTTTGAAGAAGAAGCATCGTTAATGCGACACATCTTGACTATGGAAAACAACTACAGTATTGCTTCGCCGACCTCAAACGTCCCATTATCAATGTGATCATCTGCAAATTCGTTGAAAAACTAACCATTCAACAGTCCTAAGCGAATTATCTAAAACGAATGATATGGTTACTTTATAGACGATCCTTGTTGTATATACATATATTGGAAGCATTAGTAAAAATAATGCAAGGCAAAGAATCCATAGCTAATTAATGTTCTCCTCGGAAAATCATGCGATATAAATATATAACGACCAAATCATTCCACGAACTTGAAAAACTGGCAATCCTTACATGTCGGATTGATGCATTTGAGCTTTCCAGCGGCAAGGAATGAGGCTCGGTGTATCAGCCCACATATGCCTGTATTGTAATAAATTTAAGGTGTTAGGTATTGATTAACGCAAACCTACGGGGTAATCATCGATAACAGCTTAACAAAAAGTCAGATACCTAAGTCGGCGGAATGATGAAATATGCCATGGTGTCTCCATACTTTATTACGCAACAACAAATTTTACATATCTTTTTTGGAAATGATGGAGTAGTCTCAAAATTCACACAACACCAGTGTCTAGCTGTGCTACCTATCCTGTAGCATGAATATTTATATAAAGAGATGCACATGCATTATACTTTTATTATATTGTTACGATCGTGGCGACATCTCTGTTTGAGTAGCGAATGGTTAGAATAGCGAATGGTTAGAATATTTGGTATAAATACGCGACAAACATTTGGGAGTAAGTCAGTTGTGTTTTAACCGTGAGAGTGCTAATAGTAATTAAAAGGAAAAAGTGAAGTGTTTATAAAGTAAACTAAAGTGTAATATAGTGTTGTTAAAGTGTAGTAAAATAATTATTGTGAAGTTAAATAATTAAGTTAAATATGTGAAATAATTAAATTAGTGTTTAGTGTAAATAATCGGAATAAATAAATTTAGTGTGATCTAGAATTTACCTCGTTTGTTTTGTTCACAATCCAGTGTTCGAACCTTCAATTTGACAAGGCAAAAACGTAACAATATTTTATGATTTATTTTTAAGTTAGTAAACATTTTATAGTTTTAAGTACTATGCGGTTATTTAAAAAGCTATGAACGGGGTGCAACAGAAGAACCGACTGAGATAGAATGCCAGTTGTTTTTTGTAATATAATTATTTTATTTTATATTTTTCCAGATGTTACCATATTCGGGAACCATTTTGTAATTAATTTTTCAAATTGTAAAAAGGTAATGGCTGACTATATTTTTTTTCTTCGTGTTGAAGTGTGACCTGTATATATTTTTAGTGAAGCAAGGCGTTGGAATTCGACATATGAATTAAGTTGTGTGAACAATAACTGAATTGGTATCACAATACGACCTAATAGTTGGTTTGGCTATTGGATGTGTGATGGCGTTAGGGAACGCTTAATTGAAATACATTGATTTGTATTTTGAATTCCACTAATTTGTTTGTTGTGGCAGTTTCCGAATATCGGTGAGTTGGATATTCAGACTGCTATACATTCTTGTTGTAAATAGTTAAATAAATTGCGCCTATTATACGATAAATTGTCCGTATTATAAATTGTTTACGATAAACTGTCATACGGTAAACTGTTGTACGATCAACTGTCCATACGAAACTGTTGTATACGATCAATTCTCCATACAACTGTACCAACTCATTAATTCTATCAAAACATTGTGAATAAAACAACCAATTTAATTCTAGATAACACTAAATTTATTTATTTCCAAAATATTACACCATACACTAATTTACTTAATGCACTTATTTCACGTATTTGCTTTATTGCACAGAAATTACTTAATTACCCTTTAACAACACTTTTACTACTCCTAGCACTATCACGGTTAAAACACAATTAGCTAGCTTCTATCATTTCATTTCTTACTTATACCACATATTCTAAGCTTCTCGAATATTCCACAACATTGTTACGTTTTTGCCTTGTTAAATTCAAGGTTCGATCACTGGATTGTGAACAAAACAAACGATGTAAATTCTAGATCACACTAAATTTATTTATTCCGATTAT
This sequence comes from Tipula unca, assembly GCA_951394425.1. Classification (NCBI taxonomy): domain Eukaryota; kingdom Metazoa; phylum Arthropoda; class Insecta; order Diptera; family Tipulidae; genus Tipula; species Tipula unca. Next base: position 95,761,662 of record OX596382.1, read on the forward strand.
TTACACTAAACACTAATTTAATTATTTCACTTATTTAACTTAGTTATTTAACTTCACAATAATTATTTTACTACACTTTAACAACACTATATTACACTTTAATAACACTTCACTTTTTCCTTTTAATTAATATTATCACTCTCACGGTTAAAACACAACTGATTTACTCCCAAATGTTTGTCGCGTATAGTCACATTTATCTATTTTCTCTACTTTATAACAGTTTTACATTAACGATAGTGTCGCTACTCAAACAGAGATGTCGCCACGATCGTAACAATATTGTGGAACCTAGACTATTCCTGAATAGTCTAGACACATCTAATTTACTACAGTGTACATTTATGGTAGTGTCTCTACTTAAATAGAGATGTCGCCAGGACCGTAAAAATGTTAACATTTTTAGTTTACGTGACCCAACAGTAAATTTCCCAATAGACTTGGACAATGTTATTGCCTGCGTCTTTCCAATGTCGCAATTTTATACGCGTTACAACGTACAGTGTAAGGTGGTAAAAAGATCAGGTTGTTATGATATGGTAAATTGTGGTTCCAGTTTTATTACAATCCAGTTGACAAACCCTCAAATCTATGAATGTGGTCAGCGTTATGAGGGCACCAAACTGCTGCTGTATATTCTAGTTAAATTCTTATGTATGCAAAGTATAGTGCAAATAGTGCATTTTAATCTTTAATCTCGGTGGTCCAACGGCGAATAAAGCCTAATGCGGATTTGGCTCTCTGATCAATGTGTCTGGAGAATGAAACATCACTGACAAATATTACACCGAGGTCTTTGATTGTGGTGACGCGTTCAATTAATGCCCCATTTTATTATCTTTATATGATTATCTTTCATTTTTGAATACTAAGGTTTAACTGGTTCACTTCACACCAAGTACAAATCTTGTCAATTTTCTCTTGAAGCAATTGTAAGTGTCTTTTGCGTCATTAATAGATCGGAATATCTTAATATCATCAGTGTTGAATTATATTTGTAATGTGGTCAATAAATATCAGGAAGAGATATAGGGACCTATATTATAACCTTGGAGAACTCCAGATTTTGCCAAAGTAGCATTCGACTTTTCACCAGCAATTTCAATGATTAGGTATCTTTCCGCGTTAGGTACGATTGAAACCATTTGACAAATTTTGATGAAAATCCAAACTTGTCAAGTTTCATCAATATCTGTCGACGTCGAATGGAGACAAAAGCTTTACTGAAATCAGTGTATATGGTGTCAATTTGCTGATGATTTTCTAAAGCTTTTGTGGTAATGCAAGTAAACTCAATTAGGTTGGTATAAGTTGTGGATCTGCCAGGCGTAAATCCATGTTGATGAAAAGATAGATGGCTTAGAACTATTTTCATGAAGGAGTTGCAGACTATAATATTTCAAATAGTTTAGGTAAAATTGAAATGGTTGCAATTCCCCGAAAGCAGGACATTTCATTTCTTTTGCCAGCTTTGAAAATTGGTGTAAGTCTCGATTTTCCATTTATTAGGAAAAACTCCAGTTTGCAAAGATTTATTAAAGGTGAGTTTTAATGGTTTGCAAACTACATCGGCCAATAATTTAATGATGGACGAAGGGATAGTATGCGGTCCACTTCTTCAGAAATGATTTGGGTATGTATTGTATAATTACCATAGCTGGTAGGTTGATTGTTATAAGGCTTGCTATTTTTTGGATTCTGATGCACATGACCCATTCAAATGCATAGTTGCCGGGAATCCCTTAATTTTCCTCTTATCACTGAAAAAATTCCAAAAGTACATGGGGTCACTTTTAACAATATTTTGAACTTTGATTATGTATTACTTGAAGCAATCTTCATAATACGAGTAAAATTGTTCCTTAATTGCGCAAAACTTTAGTTTATCTTCGTCTGAAAAGGTACGTTTCATTTTTTTATACGCATGGTCCTTTCTAATTTTCAGATTAATTAATTTATCATCGTACCATGGCTGATGAATGATTGATGTAGTTTTAGTAAGAAGAACAAATTGATCGAATCCATCTATTAGTCAATATTAGTGTTAATATCAGTTAATTCAGTTATTTCCTCGTCCCAATTTTTATTATTTAGGAAGCTTTTGAACCCTTTAATGTTAGCTTTCGCGGAACCTCCCGCAGCCAAATTAACCATGTCTTAGTTTCTAAAGGACGGGCTCAGGTTGTGCAGGATGTGAGAACTTATCGGTCAGCAAATAAATACGTAGGCAGCGATCATCATTTGTCCGCTGCAAAACTACGATGGAAGTTTTCGTACAAGTCTGGGAACACAGACTATGCAGGTCTGATAATTGAAAATCAAAAGAAACGATATCAGGATCTTGTCAGCCACAACATTGATGAAGCTAATTACCAGTCTGACTGCGTGAACTCTGTCTGGGAGGTACTGAAAACTTCGGTTGTCAGTGCTGCTCAACAGACTTTAGGTATTGTGAAAGTACAAAATATAGCCCATAATAAAGTGCAACAGTGTCTCACAATCGCGAGAAAAAACAAGGCTGCTCTTGCAAGAAGAGCAGCTAAGCGGATTTGTAGACGGAAGAAGCAAGAATGGTGGAAGGCCGAAGCTCTGAAAGTACAACAACTCAGCAATGAGCGCAGTTCGCGTAATTTCTTTAAAGGAATTACTGGGATAAGAAGTTATGCCTGACGAATGGAAAATGGCCGCGATATGCCCCATCTTCATGATGGGAGACCGCTTGAAGTGTGAGAATTATCGATCAGCCACCGATCAGGTCTTTTCGCTGCGGATGATTCTATCTAAATATTATGAGAATCCATCCCCGTACATCAGGTGTTCCTGGATTTCCGGTAGGCCCATGACTCGATCAATCGAGAGAGTATGTGGTCTGCCCTGGAATACCTAGGAATGCCAACAAAATTGGTACGACTGTGTAGGATGACAGTGACGCAGTCTCAATGCTGTGTTAAAGTTGAAAACAGGCTATCGACAATTTTTGTAGTTAACTCGGGTGTTAGGCAGGGAGATGCTCTGTCCGCGATACTCTTTAATCTCATGTTGGAGTACATCTTTCGTAAAACTGAAACACCGCAGCGTAACATCTTATATCGCCAGTCCAATCAGGTGCTTGCAAATGCAGATGACATATGCGTGATTGGACTGAATAGCAACGGAGTGAAAGAAATACTTGATCCACTTGTAGAGTTTTCAGCTTCAGTCGGACTTCAGATCAATGAGTCCAAAACGAAATATCCGATCTCTGGTTTTAGGGACAATGGCACACCAGATTTTAGTAGTGGCCACCACACGTTTGAGGGAGTGAGGAGGTTTAAATATTTGGGTTCTCTTATCATTCACGATAACAGTGTGGGTGAGGATATTAACGTGCGACTGGCAGCTGGCAGTCGTTCTTTGTATCTTCTAAGGCCACTGCTAAAATCTAAACACTTATCAAGTGCCGTGAAGCTGAAGCTTTACAAAGCGTTGATCAGGCCCGTTGTTATGTTTGGATGTGAAAATTGGGCGCTGACGGATGAGTACGAGAGATAGCTCCTTACATTTGAGAGAAGAATCATGCGTGTGATTTACGGCCCAAAACGCGAAATAGACGGTACATACCGAGCTCTGTACAATTTCGATATCAGAGATCTGATGAAGATCCCCGATATTGTACATGAAGTAAGATCTCAGCGAGTACGCTGGCTCGGTGCTGATCCGGAACGAATTGTGCAGCAACCTCTGAAAGGAGAGCTACCATATGGTAGTCGCAGAGGTTGTTGCAGGCGGCGATGGCTCCACGATGTAGAGAACGACTTGGCCTCTTCAGATTGTCTGAGACAGTATCAAGACCATGCTCAGGATCGAAACCGTTGGAGACAGATTGTTGACTCAGTAAGGGGCCAGTAATGGCCTTTAAAACTGATTATTATTAATGTTAGCTTTCGCGAAGTTATGTCGTATACCTGATTCTTAATGGAATTTGTAATGTCGTGATTCGTTTACTTTAAAGGTATCGACTTCGTTCGCGAAGAATAAATCCAGAAAGATACCAGAATCCAGAAAGTTACCATTTACGTTTGGAAGATGATTTATTTGTTTGAGATCAACGTAAAAACAGGCATCAATAAAACAACACTCAATAGCCCATAGAGTATAGGATGGAAGCATGCATTTCAAATCCTCGTCGTAAGACCAGTTCACTTTGGAAAGGTTAAAATCCCCCATATACTACAAAGCAGTCCATTCGGCTTGGTAAGATTGTAATGGAATCATCAGATTTTCATTTTCCGAGTGAGGTGGTACATGAATTTCTATTGGCAAATCTTGGGATTGGCTGAACCATATTTTGGTCGAAGAAGTTTGATCTACAATATCAATGTTTGCATACGGTGTTAGAAACTTGATGTTCAGGAGAATTAACCTCTACTTTGGAACTGTGTTTTGTTGGCATTTTTGAAACGAACAGGATAAATTGGTGTTAGTATGCCAAACTTTAAAAACACCAGAGCTAGTCCGACACTATTACCTAATTGTTTCTGCAGATGACATATGCGTGATTGGACTGAATAGCAACGGAGTGAAAGAAATACTTGATCCACTTGTAGAGTTTTCAGCTTCAGTCGGACTTCAGATCAATGAGTCCAAAACGAAATATCCGATCTCTGGTTTTAGGGACAATGGCACACCAGATTTTAGTAGTGGCCACCACACGTTTGAGGGAGTGAGGAGGTTTAAATATTTGGGTTCTCTTATCATTCACGATAACAGTGTGGGTGAGGATATTAACGTGCGACTGGCAGCTGGCAGTCGTTCTTTGTATCTTCTAAGGCCACTGCTAAAATCTAAACACTTATCAAGTGCCGTGAAGCTGAAGCTTTACAAAGCGTTGATCAGGCCCGTTGTTATGTTTGGATGTGAAAATTGGGCGCTGACGGATGAGTACGAGAGATAGCTCCTTACATTTGAGAGAAGAATCATGCGTGTGATTTACGGCCCAAAACGCGAAATAGACGGTACATACCGAGCTCTGTACAATTTCGATATCAGAGATCTGATGAAGATCCCCGATATTGTACATGAAGTAAGATCTCAGCGAGTACGCTGGCTCGGTGCTGATCCGGAACGAATTGTGCAGCAACCTCTGAAAGGAGAGCTACCATATGGTAGTCGCAGAGGTTGTTGCAGGCGGCGATGGCTCCACGATGTAGAGAACGACTTGGCCTCTTCAGATTGTCTGAGACAGTATCAAGACCATGCTCAGGATCGAAACCGTTGGAGACAGATTGTTGACTCAGTAAGGGGCCAGTAATGGCCTTTAAAACTGATTATTATTAATGTTAGCTTTCGCGAAGTTATGTCGTATACCTGATTCTTAATGGAATTTGTAATGTCGTGATTCGTTTACTTTAAAGGTATCGACTTCGTTCGCGAAGAATAAATCCAGAAAGATACCAGAATCCAGAAAGTTACCATTTACGTTTGGAAGATGATTTATTTGTTTGAGATCAACGTAAAAACAGGCATCAATAAAACAACACTCAATAGCCCATAGAGTATAGGATGGAAGCATGCATTTCAAATCCTCGTCGTAAGACCAGTTCACTTTGGAAAGGTTAAAATCCCCCATATACTACAAAGCAGTCCATTCGGCTTGGTAAGATTGTAATGGAATCATCAGATTTTCATTTTCCGAGTGAGGTGGTACATGAATTTCTATTGGCAAATCTTGGGATTGGCTGAACCATATTTTGGTCGAAGAAGTTTGATCTACAATATCAATGTTTGCATACGGTGTTAGAAACTTGATGTTCAGGAGAATTAACCTCTACTTTGGAACTGTGTTTTGTTGGCATTTTTGAAACGAACAGGATAAATTGGTGTTAGTATGCCAAACTTTAAAAACACCAGAGCTAGTCCGACACTATTACCTAATTGTTTCTGTAATAGTTAGCCTAAAGCTAAATTGGCTCTATCACGATTATAGTGATTTCCTGAGATGACAGTTTGAAGAAACTGTCGCGACATTAGGACATATTTTTCCTGGGATGGGACAAAATTATAGGATGGTCGCTATTGGTATGGTGTTGCTATTGCGTTTTTCTGGGATAAATCCTGGGCTAACTTTATATTCATTGTCAAATTATAATTCGTTTTGTAAATGTATCTAAGTTGAATTGTAATTATATTAAGCTTGGGAGTGTTGCATTTTTGGCAACATACAATTTTTGAGCTGCTAACTGTTTCAATTCCATTTGCACGTACTTTTTATCATCATTGTAAATTAAAATACATTAAAGGAAATTCTATGAAATGGTCGTCACACTTATCGCATTGATCTTAAAGAAATGTGGTCACAATTTGGTAGTTTAGAATTAATTTATACAAAATCATTATAGGAATTGTCTGCGGATTTGTAGACGGAAGAAGCGAGAATGGTGGAAGGCCGAGGTTCTGAAAGTACAACAACTCAGCAATGAGCGTAGTTCACGTAATTTCTTTAAAGGAATTACTGGATTGCACCATACTTTCAGGCCTTCGTCAACCGCCATTCGGGACCGGGATGGAAACCTCTGTGTCAACATCGACGCAGTACTTGACGCATGGAGTGGACACTTTACTGAGCTGCTTGATGTTCATCATGCGTCACAGACTGTTGTTGAGCCACCTCTAAAACAGTCTGCGGAGATTTGCACTGAGGAGCCATCCCATAAGGAATTCACTAAGGCCATGCAGAGAATGAAACGAAACCGCTCACCTGGAGTGGACTGCATTAATTCGGAGCTCTTGATATTCGGAGGGGATACTTTGTGGAACTGTCTTTTCGACCTTATTCGATTAGTATGGCGAACCGAAGTTATGCCTGATGAATGGAAAGTGGCCGCGATATGCCCCATCTTCAAGAAGGGAGACCGCTTGAAGTGTGAGAATTATCGCGGTATAGCTCTCCTTTGCACAGCATACAAGTTACTGTCATACATTTTATTGGATAGAATCACTCCTGTGGCGGAGGGCTTGGTTGGTGACTATCAGGGAGGGTTTCGTCCGAATCGATCAGTCACTGATCAGGTCTTTTCGCTGCGGATGATTCTATCTAAATATTATGAGACATCCATCTCGGTACATCAGGTTTTCCTGGATTTCCGGCAGGCCTACGACTCGATCAATCGAGAGAGTTTGTGGTCTGCCCTGGAATACCTAGGAATGCCAACAAAATTGGTAGGACTGTGTAGGATGACAGTGACGCAGTCTCAATGCTGTGTTAGAGTTGAGAACAGGCTATCGACAATTTTTGCAGTTAACTCGGGTGTTCGGCAGGGAGATGCTCTGTCCCCGATACTCTTTAATCTCATGTTGGAGTACATCTTTCGTAAAACTGAAACACCTCAGCGCAACATCTTATATCGCCAGTCCAATCAAGTGCTTGCATATGCAGATGACATATGCGTGATTGGACTGAATAGCAACGGAGTGAAAGAAATACTTGATCCGCTTGTAGAGTTTTCAGCTTCTGTTGGACTCCAGATCAATGAGTCCAAAACGAAATACCTGATCTCTGGTTTTAGAGACAATGGCACACCAGATTTTAGTAGTGGCCACCACACGTTTGAGGGAGTGAGGAAATTCAAATATTTGGGCTCTCTTATCACTCACGATAACAGTGTGGGTGAGGATATTAAAGTGCGGCTGGCAGCTGGCAGTCGTTCTTTGTATCCTCTAAGGCCACTGCTAAAATCTAAACACTTATCAAGTGCCGTGAAGCTGAAGCTTTACAAAGTGTTGATCAGGCCCGTTGTTATGTTTGGATGTGAAAGTTGGGCGCTGACGGATGAGTACGAGAGATGGCTCCTTACATTTGAGAGAAGAATCATGCGTGTGATTTACGGCCCTAAACGCGAAATAGATGGTACATACCGAGCTCTGTACAATTTCGAGATCAGAGATCTGATGAAGATCCCCGATATTGTACATGAAGTTAGATCTCAGCGAGTACGCTGGCTCGGTCACGTTCTGCGTGCTGATCCGGAACGAATTGTGCAGCGATCTCTGAAAGGAGAGCCACCATATGGTAGGCGCATAGGTCGTTGCAGGCGACGATGGCTCCACGATGTAGAGAACGACTTGGCCTCTTCAGATTGTCTAAGACAGTATGAAGACCAAGCTCAGGATCGAAACCGTTGGAGCCAGATTGTTGATTCAGTAAGGGGCCAGTAATGGCCTTTAACACTGTTTATTATTATTATTTATAGGAATTGTCTACACTATCGACATTGTCTACGGGTTATCGACACGTCGATTACTGATTCTTAGCAACAATTTAACATCAATAATTATTGTCATTATGAAAGGAAATTCTGCTCCTAGACCTCAAATCAAAAATGACAATGAAACCAGAGCTTGAAATGCCAAATACTTTCATGACACTTTTCAACCGAGAGGAAGGTGCGATTATGTTTAAGACTTTATTCGTAAAAACGAATGAATAAATTATTGAAATAATAATTAATTGTGAACGTGTTAAAGATTCTGCTGATATTACAGAGTTTATTGAGGACTTCAGTATTTTAGAGATCCTCTACGTAGAATAAATGAATTACGGTCGTTCAAATTATTAGACAAATCCGAGAAGCAAAAATATGGCTGTATAATGTATAATAACATTTTTATATGTTTACTCCGATAATTAAATCACCCGATAGAGCAAACCAGAATTTCATTTTATTAAATTGTTGATTCCATTCTTTACGCTTGTCGTTTTTTGTCATTTAACAAAGGAACAATACATCATACATACTAACTCCAACCAAAAATATTTTAAATTCCATTCACAAATATCCTCTTGACCAATTTAGCATTAAAATCATTTTTACGGATGCGAGGCATGAGTATGTAGATGGGGCCAATTATTGTACATACATGTATGTACGTACATATATATGTACATATTTTTCAGAAATAAAATTATTTTTTGGCCAATTTCATTTTATTTCCGTTTCAATTTTGAATTAAAAGTTTTTTTTTTGTACAGTTGGCGTTCTCGCCGAAAGTGATTTACTCCCCAGTTTTTTTTTTTTTTTAGTTATTTGAACGGATGTTGTATTTGTGCACCCAGACAGAAATATTATGTATTGGATTTTGGAATACAGTATTTTATGATTGTTTTTTTACGTACGTACATACGAGTACATACAAACTCAAATAAGTTTTTCGACCAATTTGTAAATACCGTGGCGTATAGAGTAAATTAGTTTTTTATTACCAATAAATCTGTGTATTGAATTTATAGTTAAATATTTTACACATAGATTTGCATTTTTAGGCAAATTAGGGGGACATTTTTTTGTGTCTCGTTAAGCTAAACGTTGCACTAGCATGGTAATAGAATAATATGATAGTCAACTTTGCTTGCTGGACCAGACGTTTAGGATTGTTAATTAGAATTATATACTCTCCAAAAAAGCCATATATAGGGTGTGCCAATAAGAGGTTTCATTTTGGATAGCCTGCTATTTGGGCAGCTGTCAATTTTGAAGCTGCCATCTTTTGACGTTTGACAAGTAAAAACTGCGCCATTATTAAAAATGGTACGATACACGCTTCAACAACACATTGAAATTGTTAAAATTCACTACAAAAATGAAGACAATTTTGCATTCATCGTTCACAAAACTAAAGCACTTTTTGGACGTCGTGAAGCACTTTCTCGGCCGGCATAGTGAAACTGGTGGAGCCAGAATTTGAGCTCTTGGGACGATTTAGTGATTTTCACCTCGGAGGCTACGCTAATAAGCAGAATTGTCGCATTTGGGGCTCAGAAAATCCAAGAATGATTATTGAAAAGCCTCTCCATCCTCAAGGTGTCACTGTTTGGTGCGGTTTTTGGACTGGCGGTGTGATTGGACCTTACTTTTTCGGAAATGAGGCTGGTGCAACTATTACGGTGAATGGATTGCGCTACCGAGCTATGATTTTTTTTATGGCCGGAATTGGAAGATATTGATGTGGACGACGTTTATTTTCAGCAAAACGGCGCTACGTGCCACACAAGCAACGAAACAATCGTAATTTTGCAAGGAAAGCTCTTGTGATTTATAATACCTTTAGAGTTTTTTAATTTTTTTTAAATTCTTATTTTTATTTTTTTTTACGTTTTATTCTCTACTTTGTTATGGGCTCAAGGCTCTCAGTTTGGCTTATTTGCGTCTTTGCCTTACGCTCTTGCCAGCCAAATCGAAGAGGCAAATTCACAGGTCCGATTTGTTGAAACCATCTACACATTGTATAGCTCCATGCCAGCCTGCACTGACATCAACGATGGCTCGGCCCATGGATTCTGCACTCTCAACAGAGGGTCAAAGATGTGTTCATCATCATCCCGATCGAAATGAAGGATGAAAAATCCCTTTTGCATCCCACCCCTATTGGGATTCGAACCCGGAGATAAAGAGAAGGTCTATGACAATTATGATCCACAATCGATTCAAGACCTTAAAGATGGGATTCGTGAAGTTATTGAATGCGCGAGTTGGTCATGGAAAATTTCATGAAAAGGACATGGTGCTGCAAGCGTAGCCGTTTGGCTGATATCGTTTTCAAATGTTAATGGCATACCTTCCTCTTTACAATGGAATAAACATTCATTGATTTCTCTTAAAAAATACTCGTTTTTTTAAATATCAAAATGAAACCTCTTATTGGAAAACCCTTTATTAGAAGGTATAATTACGTTCATTAAGAATTATGTCTGGAACTAGTTTGGCTATGGGATCTAAACTATATATGAAAATATAATACGCTGGTTATGGCGGAGTCTAATGATTGGTTTGAACTTTAGAAATCTATACACCTTTCAGTTCTGCCGCCAAATTCTCGAAAGATTTATAAATAAACCCATGGTTGGTTTGTTAAAGAGACTCTTAACGAGGGCAAATTGAAATGTTTGGTAAAAGAGAAAACAATATAATTTTGGAAGAAAACAATTTGATTTTTCAACATAGTCTCCTTTCACTGACTTTGCCAAAATTTCAGCTTTTCTATGTGTGATTGTCCACATGACAGAGTTATTTCCATTATCTATTCCATTATCAGAAACTATTTGCTGGATACCATTATTTGCTGGAACATGATCCCAATTCAGCTGCGGAAGACGTTCCAAACTCCACCGTCTGGGAACATCGGAAAGCCACGCAAGAACAATCGTAGAATCGGTCCAGCCAAATATTTTTAGAATTGGAAGATCCAAGGAATGACGAACTGCAAACAATAATTTTACTAGTGAAACGGCAGCGCACAACTCCAATCGCGGTAAGCAAATCTGTTTGAGTGGAGCATCCTTTGTTTTGGCTTCTATTATCTCGCCGAAGAAACTCCATTTAACTCAGGAAGCCCTCAGATATGCAACAGCTGCATAGGCGTTTTCCGATGCGTCCGAAAATCCATGCAACTGTAACTTGACAGGTGATGGTGGAATGTTTAAAAAACGAGGAGTTTGAATATTTTCGAATAACAGGAAATTCGAACGAAGTTTTTTCCATTCTAGTTGTAATGTTTCGGCCAAAACATCTTTTAATACATAATTTTAGTTACGACCGTACATGGAGGGTGAATGCTAAAGAATCGAAGATTCAACCGAAGATTGTGAAACAATCCGAATAAGTCAGCCAAACTAGACCTAGGGTTTTCACAAAGGCATCATCACCATTGCCAAACTCAATTATAGAACCTAAGCCCTTAATATTTACACAAAAGCATGGTTATGCGGTAGGCTTATGGATTGGACTCATTTTTTTCTATAATTAAACTAAATTCTGCGGCTGAGCCTAACAGCGCACGGAACTTCTGATAAGATCTTCTGGAGTCCTGAACCATGATTAAAGCCGTTGGTTCGCAAGGTCAGAGAGCGCAGTTCAGAAGGTCCCATTGGTTGGGGTACCTCATTTCCCTGCACAGCCAAAAATATTAAATACTTTCTTTTTAAGAAATGATACACCGGCGACGGTAACACTTTTAAACGGTTCTAATAACACGAACTTCATGTATTGGTATAATACGGTTAATAAGTGGGTATCAATGCGCAACCTTTGCAAAGGATGTAAAACCTCGAAATATTGGTCCATTTCTGGTTGAGTTGTGTAATTAGATGGTTTGATATGCTTGCAGGTGTCGCAGTTTCGAATGTAACTTTTAACATCGCGTACCTTTGTAGACCAATGGTATTGACGTTGAAGAAGATTAAGAGTCTTGGCAACTCCCAAATGTGCACTCATAGGTGAGTTGTTAGCTTGTTCTAATAAATCGATAATTAATTTGTCCGGGATAACCGATATTGAAATATCGGTAGCTACATCAATATTTGAATTGGGCAATAAATATACTTTGTAATTTAGAAGTTTGAGATTAGATTTGATTGTCGGATTATCTTTCAATACACTAAGCTTGCCAACGTACGCGGGGTCGTTGAAAACGTCAGAATTCAGGTCTACACGCAGAGGAGATAGAGGGAAAAGAAGTCCGTTCGTTTCTTACCGTTTCTGTGTTTTTTTTTTCTGACTTTCATATTTTGAATTGCTCGAATATCATGAATTTTTTTAAATATTTTCCTCTTTGGCAAACGTTAGCATGAAAAGCGGTAACCCGTATTTTCTGACGACACTGTTGCCTTCATCATCTACCTTTCTCTCTTTTTTAATGATGTTTGCAGCATCTTTAATGTCAAATCCGTTACTCTGCAGTTCGGCAATTATATCTTCACTCGGGAATGTTTGATGTATTCCTCTAGCCTAAACCTTAATTGGTCATTCCTGCTTGTCCTCATATGTATTCCACTGAACTATTCTGGCGATGATTCTGCTTTTCTTTTTTTTCTGGGCTTGCTTTTTTCACTATCAAATCAGATTCTCTTGCCTTGTGCTTCTTGATGATAGTATCCACTGGGAATTTGTTCCTTTTTCTCTTCCGAGTTTTTCTTCGACTGTGTAATATTCATTACAGACTTGTTTTTTTTCTTCACCTGTTTCGATGATCCTTTTCAGGTCTTCATTTTCTCTCTTTAATAGGGTAATTTCATAACTCAGCTTTGAGACCTCTTCTTCTAGGCTTTTCAATTGGTTATTGCTTTTTTCGCTTTCAACATTTGAATTAGTTGTTGCTGAAGACAAAGTCATATTAACATATCCTATATAGAACTCGTTTTTTATGGTAGGTGATCTTACAATTTTGTTACCCCTATGAAAAGGATACTCTTAATCCATTGTTAAGCTTGTATTAATGTCTATCCCAGCAGCCAAGTAAACCACTGCGGAGACATTGTGGTCATTTGGTTTCGACGACTGGGAGCCCACTGGCTCACTTACTGCTCACGTTCATTTTCCTGTATTCAGGCTCATCGTTGGTTTTTTGTGCAGACCAGACGCTTCTTGCAAGTTGGTATTTTATTTCCCATTTACGCCGGTGTTCCGGTGTGAGCATCCCACTCATTTTGACCTGGTGATGTGCCCGATAGGAGGGTTGCAACTCCCACGAGTAAACGTACTTGATTGACATATACTTGATATTTAAAAGTAAACTTATAACATTATAAAAATGGAATTATTCTTCTCATAAATCTATATAAATATAATCACCGCTAAACTGATACTTTCATCATTGAAAGGTGTTAAATCAGTAAAGTCCAAAATGCCTGCAGATCACAAATACGCCAGAAGGCAACTGTGACGGGCCATTAACCAAAGCAAAGAACGCTGCTGGAAAAACCTTATTGATCCCTAGATACCCGGAAAGAGCCAAAGCCGATTCTGTTCAAGTCGTCGATGTTTCTCTCTTCTCCGAGGAGGAACTAGAGAAGGCTATCCTCTCCATGAAAAGCAAAATAGCTCCAGGTCCAGATGGAATACCCAGTGAGGTACTGAGGATGGTCTTCCGACATAGCCCAAAGTTGCTGTTGGACATGTACAATTCGTGCCTATCAGCGTGGGTTTTTAGCTCACGCCGGAAAACTGCTCAGTTAGTACGGATTAGCAAGGGTTAAGGCAATCCTGAGCTGCTCTCATCCTACCGACCTCTGTGCATGCTTGACACAGCGGGCAAGGTTCTAGAAAAGCTAATTAGGCCTAGACTTACTGCCGCGATTGCAGCTGCTGGTACGGAATATTAACAATTGATGCCATCCAAGAAGTTATGAAAGCGGATCCTGAGCGATTACCTTAACGATACCGAACAGGGACAATGGAGGATGAGGGTCATAGCTGGAGTAGCTCAGGGGTCGATCTTAAGACGCGATCTATGGAATGCCTGCTAAGATGGCCTACTGCAAGAAGAAATGCCAGACGAAAGACTCTTGGTTGGGTACCCTGATAATGTTGCGGCACTCATTGCTGTTCGTGACACCAAGCAGACCCAACTGAATCTTAACCAAGTGATGCGAATCGTAAATAGATGGAAGACGACACACGGACTATTATTATCCCGAAACAAAACGGAGATTGTCACACTCACAAAAAAGAGGATTTAACCTGCTTTACCAATGTTGGTTGGCGAGGAGTTTATTGAGTCCAAACCAACAGCAAAATACCTGGGTGTTATGATCGATTCAAAGATGACTTTCTTTGAGCAAATTTATAATGACCCTAAAGCTTATAATGACCCTAGACTTACGGCCAATGTTGGTGGCCTAAAGTCTAGCAAGCGCCGTCTCTTGATGTCCGCGGTTCAATCGGTTCTCTAGGCCCAGGCTCAGAGGCGTAGTGCTCTGCGAGTAGCCTCGGCCTACCGCACTATTTCTGAAATAGCTATCCTAGTAATAGCTGGGGTCATCCCAATTGACCTTCTGGACGAAAATGAGAGGTTGGCAAAAAAATAGCGAGCCTAAAAGAAAGGTCGCGCACAATAGAAAGCTGGCAGGCATCTTGGGAGCGGGAAACCAAAGGGAAATGGACCGCGAGACTTAGCGAACTTGTGAGCCTATGAATGGAGTGGGGGCAGGTTGGATACCATCTGACACAATTTCTTAGCTGCCATGGATATTTCCGTTCATACCTCCACATAATGGGTAATGTACCAGGATGTGTGTACTGCCCAGGAGTGACCGATGACGTATGTCATACCTTTTTTTCGTGTGCGAATTGGGCCCAGCACAAGAAATGGCTGGAAGAAGAGGTGGGATCATGGAGATTATGCTAGGTAAAGATGATAAATGGAGCCACGTGACAGAGTTCGTTGAAGGTATCTTAAAAAACAAAAAAATTGATTTAGACAGGAGCCTATAACATAGGTGCAAGCACAGTCGGAGCATAAAATTAAAATGGCCTAGCTTGAAGTAATGTGATAAATGGTCGCACGCTTGTGCCGAAAAAAAACATATTCTTATCGTATTTCCCTTTACTTTGGGCGCTACTGTAACATGACTCTGTCCACACATTAATTTAATTTTAGAAAAAACCCCATCACAAGTTGAACAACTTCATTTGTTTATTTTATAAATTTATTTTCTTTTAAAGTTTATTTGGGTCTTACTAATACTTTTAATAAATCATCATGAGACAATTCGACATTTAATAGGTGTTTTTCAACATTTATACCGTTTGTTAAAAACTTGCCAGAAACTTCACGTTCGTCAAAAATTTCCAAACTATTTGCATTAATTCCGTACATACTGATTTTACTTTCTATTTTGTTTTGTAATTCGGGCTAATTCTCGGTATACCAAAACATTGCGTGAATGTCTTAAGGTTTGTTGTTTTCTATCCAAAAACTTTTTGACCTTTTGATGGAACTAAAAATTTTCGTTTACTAAATTCCGTTATTTTTATCTTAAATTTGTTTTTTTTTTCTTATATGAGAATATAAAATCTTTATAACTTAAGAATGTATGTCATTTCTTCGTCATTCAAGTTTTATTTTTATTTTTTTTTACATATTTTCATTTCCTCAAGGCAAAATGAATTTTACTACAAGTTTTTGAGATTATACATATACTGTAACTTTTCGTTTATATTTTATTATTATTATTATATTTGGTATTTTTTTTTATTATTGAAAATCCGACTAAATATGGAAAATCATGAATATAATAACAGAAATCTTAAAATCAAATATTTAGAACAGCATTTGAAAAAGGTTATGTATATACTCGTATGTACGTCGAGTGTATTATGCTAGCAGCCATTTGATTAAGATTTTCTGTATTGATACACAATTATTTTTAACATAATCTGAAAGATGGATCAATTGAACGGAGGTTTTTTTTTCTGTTTTGTTATCGTTTTGTTAAAGTATAAGATTCGAATTATTTCTAATTATTCAAAAGTACAACCCTAGTCTAAATATTATTTATGAATAATTTAAAAATTTATCTCTCCGATTTTATTATACATACGTACATACATTTTTTTGGTCATTTTTCGTATAGCAAACTGTATTATTTATTTTCCATTAATCACAACTCAATTTTCTACCCAATTAAATTTTCAATTGAAATTTTTCCAATTAAAAAATACGAAAAAACCTAAAATTTCCCCTAACAACAAACCAAAATTGTTGGAAATGTGTTTTTTTTTTTTAACTGTTTTCAACAATATGGTGAGTAGAAAACCGGGAAAAAATTGAAAAATTCAATTAAAATTTTTAAATAAGCGTAAAGTTATAAAGTTAATTCTTTACTTATAAAAATTTAAATCAAACACCATAGGATCTTTTTTTTTTTTTAGAAATTCACCCAGTGGTTACCCAAAAATTTTAACTTTACGTAAATTAGACGATGCTATATAGATTATTAGAATAATTATGCTTCTTTAGGTGTTACATTGCCACGATTTTTATTCAGTTGAATATATTTTGACAAATGATGACAAAATATTAAAAATGATCAAAGTATAGAGCAATAG
The DNA here is from genome assembly GCA_951394425.1 of Tipula unca. NCBI lineage: Eukaryota > Metazoa > Arthropoda > Insecta > Diptera > Tipulidae > Tipula > Tipula unca. The sequence continues at coordinate 95,778,521 of OX596382.1, forward strand.
CCAATTGGAAAACTGAGTAAAACATAACTTACGTGTTGGTTTCTGAGTCATATTGATACACACACTATATTATACTATTAATAATTGTTTAGTAAAAACTTCACAGCTTCATAACTTCTAAATTAGCCCTAACAACACATTTTCATCAACCTGTGTAAACAAATAATGATACGTTTTTGTGCTTTTCGAGAAAAAAAATTACACCATTTGCAAACTTTTCATTCATAAATTTCTATTTTACCTCTATAAGACGTTTTCCGGCCAGGGCCTTAAGGAGTGAATACAGGATATTTCAATACAGGTTATTTAAGTTCATGGCATTTCCCCCCTTATAATTCTTCTTTCGTCTTCTATCTTTTTGGAGTGTAAAAGAAAGTACCCATTTATAAAAATCAAATATAGTATGATCTGAAGTCCTTGCAGGCCAATGACTTGGACCATTCCTTCCAAACCAATTACTTGGATAATTCTTAACTATTATGCTGTATTAGTGACTATATAGATAAACCCATCATGTTGGCGTGCTTATTCCGAGGTCTTATTTGGAACCCAAGCAGATTCCGCACTCAATGCCACTCTGGGCCCATGGTGCAAACCGAGGATTCTATCACAATTTGCAAATGCGCTCGGCTGCTCTGGCAAATTGTAACAGCTTAAACCAGGGTAGGGATGACAATTGACCTACATTAAAAGATCTATGATTAAGAAATCAGGGCCTAACTACCTCGAAAGTGGACAACCACAAAGAAAATTAAGGCTGCCATCGTCAATTTCAAGACAGTTGTCACACAAGGAGTCTTGGACAAGTCCCATTATTAGTAAAAGAAGTTTAAAACGGCCATGGCCGGTCAGAATAGCGACCAAAACTCTCAGTTGGTCTTTCTTCAAAGATAAAGCAAACTTTGTAATTATAGGTTCACAAATGAAGTACTTAGCCACTCGGTATGTAGTGGTAGCTAGCCAATTAAGCTTAGCCTGCAAAAACATGTAATTCTTAATAGTTTTCTTACCACAATTAAAGGTCAAGGGCACTGCCGGTTCAGGTCCAATGAATTTTATAATTGAGCCTGTTTTAGCTAAAACATCAGCTATCTGATTACCTTCAATACACGATTATTAGAGCAAAGGACGATAATAAAATGTTTACAGCCCTTGAGCAGTTTGGAAGTGATCATATGATTTCGTAATAAATTGAGCCCAGATTTACTATCACTGCATAGAATAATGTCCTTTCAGAAGCATCAATCGTACAACGTGTGAGTGCAATCAGCTCCGCTTTGAATACAGTGCAATTCCGGCCTAGACTCCCACATGATTGTAGGTCATGTGTAAGACAATAGGTTCCGAAACCTGCACCAAAATTAGAGTGAGACCCGTCATCGAAACACACGAGCGACTGAGCCACCCAGTCATTGAATTTTTGAGGCAACTACGAGTCCCTTGCCGGATAAACTACCGAGAAAAAGATATCGAAGCAGAATTCTGGCAATACTTTGTCATTATCCATATTAATTTCTGGTATATATGAACTGAATAAATTGTAGATTAGTCTTTGCCCTGTGATCAGGCCGAGAACGTTCCACGCGCCAATACATAGCAGGCGAAAGGCACTGGAGCATCCGCAATATCGAGGAAAGTGCCCACAAGAAACTCCTTAATACTAAGCGATCTTTCAATCCTCGTAACAAGTTCATGCAGCGCAGTTTCACATGATCTCCCAAATCTGTAAGCATGTTGAGTGCTACTGAGTGGGATGACAGATAAATGATGATTCCTAATATATCTGTCAACAATTCTTTCCAGAGTTTTAAGAAAAGTTGAAGAAAGACTAATATGGCGAAATGCCTTGGGATCGGTATAATTCGTTTTCCCATCTTTCGGAATAAACACAACTCTACTCCTGCTCCGAAACTCTGGGACATATCCATACGCAAAGCACGCTTGACAGAGTCGAAGTAAATGTTTCTGAATTAGGGGAAACCCATGCTGTCAGCAGGAAAAACTCCATCTGGACCACCTGATTTATAAGGTGAGAAGGAGAAAATGCTCCAGCGCAAGGTGTTGAGAGTCCCAGTCGGGTGAATAATCAGTACCATTGGGCTGGGCGTCACCAACATAATCATGATTGATAAAATTGCACCCCGGGGAAATGAACAGAAAGTAGCAGTTTGACAATTTCCTTCCTGGAAGAGGTTAATCTGCCATCAGGAAGTCGCAGCACATCGAGTCGGCAGGAATCATTTCTAACAAACGACATATTAAATATGGAGATCCCAGAGATACTATTAATTTCTTCGCAGAAGCTAATCCAAGAAGTCCTACGAGCGGATTTCAGCATTTTCTTATATTGCTTATGAACTGCCAAAAAGTTATCCCAATCAACCTGAAGGTTAGATCTTTTGGCTTTGTTTTTGAGTCTCCTAGAAGCTTTTCTCAGTTTTTTAAGACCAGATCACCAAAAGGCTTATTCTGAGATTTTTGCTTGGTAATAAGAGGACAAGATTTGTCGAAGGCTGATGTGAACGCATGCGTCAAAGATGAAGCTAGCATTTCAAAGTCCTCAGTCGAACAGATCTCACCCAACGAAACTAGCCGAGGTTCCAATTCAAGAGAGATTAACTCCCAGTTGGTAAGCTTCTTGTTACGATAAGGTTTAAGAGTATAGGTAAGTATATCTGAGAAGTCAGTATAAAGAACGAATCACTCCTTAAATGGGCATCCAAAACTCAAACACTCTGAATTCAAGTGTTTAAGATATGCTAATAACCTCCCGAGCGTGCCTCGAAACGAAGTATTTGAATTAGAATGTTTTATTATCTGACGTCAGAACAACAAATAAATGAGTTTTCATGATCACGCTCTCAGGTACCCACACCAAACAATCCACATGTTGAACGAATTACACAACGCAGTGCCCCTAGCGCAATGAAAGTTGATGAACAGCTGGCCACATTGAAGCGGGCATAGAATGTATGAAGGTGCAATCATACCAACAAGAACGACGAATTTAGTCGCAAAACCGGCAACGCACACAAACGCCAATCAGACAACGAGGTTTAAGCGGCAACAGACAACACTTCTCGGGTGTCTATTTTTATAACCACCTTTAGATTCAACAAATAATTGTGCCATCGGTCACAATTACTTGTTGAATCTATATTAGAAATTTGTCGAACAACGGCATTCTCCGTTTTTTGTTAACAGATCACTAGTGGAGATTATCCACGAATAAATACGATAATGATACCAGATTGCTATCCGATACTCCACATACAAAATTTCGCCGTGAACTTGCATGGTTGTACAATTTTCTACAGAAACAATCTCCCCAGAGGATATAATTACATTCGCGTCGTACCTGAAGGCGTTTATAAAACAGCAATCACCGTTTGGCCTCTCCGAATACATTCGAATGCCATTTGTATTACAAAATTACAACGTTACATAAATAATAAAGCCGTTCGAGTCTTCAACTTCGTTCTCGTCTGCACTGACGACGTTCTTGTCACATCGAAAAATCAGGCTGAACACAAAATCCATCTGGAATTCCTCTCAAAAGCTGTAAATGCGTATTCGGCGCAAACACTATTGATTTCCACAGCCACAAAACCACTCTTAATGGTATTCCTCCTTCCCAGGAACGTGTTTATGTCATTAGGGAATTCCCAGCTTCCACAACAATTAAGAGTATTCAGCGCTTAGGTTATGTAAATTACTACCACCGATTCATTTCGAAGTTAGCTGAAATACAACCAATTCAATCTCATAATCCTCTGACAAGAGTGGTTCAGCCTAAAACTGAACGTAATCGAAGGCAATCGCGCCACTTATTTTACATTAGTCAATTCGTCATGTAAATATAGCGTGGTCGCGAATACTTGTTTCGTTACGACCGGCAATCAAATAATCGCAGTTGAGACATAGATCGACAGCAATCACCGCAGCACAAAATGCAGACTCAGAACTGTAGAATTTACTTATTTACCATGAGAATTTATCTTCTCGTCCGCATGTCACAATAGTATTCCACCTAAAACTGGAGCTTTATAAGTTACCAGGCTTCGAGATCGTACATTGCAGAATCGTTACGACGAACGATATTACACAAAATTTCATATTCGTATATTCGTGCGTGCTACTCGTAAATTGATTACTGCTCGCTACTTTTGGCTCAGAATGAACAAAGACGAGACCCATTGGGCGCAATCGTGTTTATCCCGTTAAAAATAAAAAGTACATCAGCATACAAAAACGCTTCTTGGTCAATTCGAAAATCTACTTGGTCGATTCGAACATATTCAGTTGGACTTCGTAGAGGACTGTTTTCTCCGTCCAATGGATATACTTATTTACTTACCTGAGTCGATCGTATCACTCTAAGGCCATGGTCGGACGGTTCCATCGATAGCTTAAAGCTGCTATCAAAGTTCGGGACAATCGCTATTTCGGATTTAAGTTGTTTGTTCTCTTGGGACTCTATATCTTCATGGATTACGTTCTCAATAGTGTTGCAGAGGGCTTCCCACTTTATTTCTTGTTGGATGGATATATCTGCTTGACGTTGAGTATATGCTTATTCTCTTTCTGTAATCTTTTCTTAGCGTGGGTACAGCTACTACGCAATGGTGTTTTAATTTACATTTATGGTTTTATATGATAAAAAAATTGTTTTAAGAATTTACTTTTAAAAAAGTTAAACCAACAGAAAAATAAAAATTAAATTTAAAATTTTTAAAAATTTTAAAAAAGATCTTCAAGTTTTTTTTTAAGTTAGTCTTCAAGAAATTAAAATCAGCGCTCAAAAAATAGTTAATTTCGCAATGCCCTATTTGGACCATGAATTCAATATCAATGCGACCGAGGAGTTACCATTAAATGCAGCTTCCCAAAGAAGTTTTCTATTCACAAGGGTGGAAACCTTATAAATCAAATATCTAGTCTTGTATGGCGGTAATCGAGCCACATTTTACATGGAATAGTACATTTCGGTCGTAATCCCAATCAGTTTTGTATATAACAGGAATATCAAAAACTGTTTTTGAATACTGTCGATTATTTTGATGTACACATCGCAGTAAGATGTACGATCTGAGTGTTGGGAGTTCCATGAGACGATATACCGCCAGACGAAGATTTTCCCGTCATATATCCCTTATAATCTAGATTTTGCCAACTCGTCTGTATTTACCTCGAATATAATACATATAATCGGTGATCACTGAGGCTTTCCTCGTCCAAAACTTCCCAGCTATCAAATCGGGTCACAATTCTTTCAGAACCAAGGTAGGTGGTCGAAGGTAGGTATATGTCATACGCTGAGACTAAGATTATATGATGGAGCCCAGTCTGAGAAGGACTATCCTCTGTTTTCTAGTATCTCTCCTGTCCATTCCGACGACATAGAGTTAAAGTCACCTGCGATGAATTCACCAAGTGTTAGGACAAACTCCTCCACCGGTTTTATTGGGAGAGCATAATCAACTTGGGAGAACAACGACTTGTAGCTCCTTTCAGGCAACTCCTTCCGCTGCATCTAATTTACCAGTTACTACCTTCCAATTTAAGCCCCGTAACAATCGCTCACCAGGACCACATCTACACTGAGAAAAAAACGTATTGGATCTAAGCAAAAATTGTACAGGAGATGGAATTATAGGAAGTCTTTCTAAAATATAGAAATATGGTCCTTATACCGGGTGTTTCTTTTAAACTGAGACGATCAAATATCTCGAAAAATAGCCACTCTACGGAAAAAATGTCCAGAATCAAAATTTAATCATACCGCGGGGGAAACACATTAGTGCAAAAAAAATAGTCCCCTATCCCCGCTTTGTAGGTGGGGCGGGGGTAACTTTTAAACTAAGATAGGAATCCATATTTTTTATTGCAGATACGGATTCTACGACTAAAAGTACGTATGATTTGAATGAAATATTTTGTTCGGTTCATGATAGATGGCGTTGTAATCGACGAAATTCATTTTTTTCAATTTCTCCTTCTTAGAACACACGCATTCGATTCTGCAATACGTTTGAAATAAAAAACATCACGTTTACATTGCAAATATTCGAAATTCGTCATCAAAACAATTTATTCAGTTTTGTAAATCTAAAATAAGTGTTCAAAACGATGGCCTGCGACTTCAATGCACTTATTAATCCGCATTTCAAATGATTGTACACATCTGAGAAGTGTGTCTGGTTGAATTTCAGCACACGCATTTCTGATTCGCTCAATCATGTTCTCACGTGTTGTTGGTTTTTGTGTGTAAACTTTGTTTTTGAGGTAGCCCCACAAAAAAAAATCTGGCGCAGTAAGATCTGGTGATCTGGCGGGCCAATTTATCGGACCAACTCTACCGAACACTCTACCGATCCAGCGACCATTGAAATCACGATCAGGTATTTCACGTGCCATCAATGAATAGTGTGCAGGATAACCATCATGTTGAAACCACATGTTCCGTCTCACTTCCAAGCTCAAATTTTCAAGTAATATTGGCAGTTCATTTTCCAAAATGTTTCGGTACATTTGACCATTTAAGTGGCCTTCAATAATGTGGGGGCCTATGAGTTTGTTGCCAATTATTCCACACCACACGTTCACAGTCCAAGGACGCTAATGTTCAACTTGACGAAGCCAGTGCGGATTTGTAACACTCCAATAATGCATGTTTTGTCGATTAACCGTTCCATGGTTGGTAAAAGACGATTCGTCGGAGAACATTACGCAACTAAAAAAATTGGGGTTTTGTTGTATTTGTTCACGTGCCCATTGACAAAAAGTTACCCGATTTTGGAAATCAACGCCATGAAGATCTTGGTGTAAAGACACATGATTTGGATGATACCTGTGCCGTTTTAAAATTCTCCAAACACTGGTGAGGGGCAATCCGGAATCGCGAACTATTTCTCGTGTACTAATATGATGATTATGAGCCACTGCTGCCAATACAGCAATTTCATTATTTTCTCCAGTGACTGTTGCTCTACGGGTCCTCTTTTTCGGTTGAATATTTCCATCAGTAATAAATTGATTGATAGTACGGCCAAATGAAGCACATGAACGAATCCTATCCGGAAAACGTTGAGCGTAAATAGCAACAGCATTTTCAAGATTTCTGCCAACTTCTTCATAAACCAGAACCATTTCAATTTTCTCTGGCACAGTTAAACGCTCCATTCTAAAGTATTTTGTCGTTTATTTTGCAATTACGAAAAACATGAAGATAAGAAATAACACAAACGTTAAATGTGATTTACAAAACTGAATAAATTGTTTTGATGACGAATTTCAAGTATTTCCAATGAAAACGTGATGTTTTTTATTTCAAACGTATGGCAGAATCGAATGCTTGTGTTCTAAGAAGGAGAAATTGAAAAAATTGAATTTCGTCGATTACAACGCCATCTATCATGAACCGAACAAAATATTTCATTCAAATCATACGTACTTTTAGTCGTAGAATCCGTATCTGCAATAAAAAATATGGCTTCCTATCTTAGTTTAAAAGTTACCCCCGCCCACCTACAAAGCGGGGGTGGAGGACTATTTTTTTGCACTAATGTATTTCCCCCGCGGTATGATTAAATTTTGATTCTGGACATTTTTTCCGTAGAGTGGCTATTTTTCGAGATATTTGATCGTCTCAGTTTAAAAGAAACACCCGGTATATTAGCGAAATTTCAAAATTACTATTTTTTGTGTAATTAAAAATAAATAAATCGCTCTCTGCTGCTTCAACCATCGATAAAAGCACATCAATATAAAACTTCCGCCACGTGTTTCATTTCTGGTGTGCTCATCGATTAGAAATTGAACTTTTTCTTGCAAATATTCATGGTGTCAGAAGCGGGATATTTATCCCTTAACTTATAAAATTCTTATATTGAATCCATCAACATTTAATTTGCTGCATTCGCTGTTGCTGCCTTTGAGGTGTAATTGCTCACCTCTAATTCGATTGGTGTTTGCTGCTGTTGCTGTATTGGTGAGTTGTGTTTTGTGCTTAATAAAGTAACAAAGTGTTAGTGCTCGGATATTTCAATAATTGTGAAAAGTGCACCTTCGCTTGGATGAAGCCACGAGAAACTATTTATGAAAAGGACCAAACCATCACTGAAATGGAAGAGGATACGGATGCTGCGGCAACTCGTGCTGCTATAGAAATATTATACTTCACGGTTCGCCCTATGCTAGAAGATAGACTTGAAGAACTAGCAACTCAACGAATTTCCAAGTCCGACGAGAATAAGATGGCACCTAACTTATCAGCGAAACTGCCTGAAATCGCGCTGACCACGTTTTCCGGCGATATAATGAAATGGTGTGAATTCATTGAGTGTTTTGACTCGTTGGTCGATATACGAATGCTGCATTACTAAGTTCTAATATCTAAAACATGCTTTGAACGATGTTGCAGCCCACACAATAGAATTTTTGGATTTTACCGAGGAAAACTATGAGGTGGCTCAAAGAACGATTCAACAAACCAAATCGCATATGTGAACATCATATTAAATGGTTGTTTACCGTAAAGACTTTGGTAAAAACCTTGTCCACGTCGATTAATGGAATTATTAGATGGTTTTAATGCCCATTTGCGATCTGAAACAAAGGAGAAATGGTGTGAAGCTGCTCCTGTGGACAAAATTGCGACCTACAAAGACATTTCAAACTTTATTAAAGGGCGATGTGCGAAATTGGAATTGTTACCTGCAAGGTCGTCAGCGTCACCGAAATTGGAATTGTTACCTGCAAGGTCGTCAGCATCACCAGCACATGTGAAACCTTCATCTTCAGCTACGCCAAGCTCTACACAATCAAGACTACGACGATTTCACAATTCTAATTCATATCACGCTGGCACAAATATTTACCATTGTGTTTTGTGCAATAAATCGTCTCATTCAATTTTGCGGTGATTTGTATTTTTAAAAGTGTCAGTGAATGATCGACGCGAACAAATGAAAACACAAAATCTATGTTTCAATTGTGTTAAACCTGGACATCTTGTAGATAATTGTCCAGTATCAGATTCATGTAAAGTTTGTCAAAGAAAGCGCCACACTTTATTACATTTGAGCACTAGTACACCCAATTGATCATCTTCGACGTCAGATAATTCGGATGATGCATCATCTTCCAATCTAAAATCGTCAACGTTGTCCAAGTCTACTACGCCTACGATATGGATCTTCACATGTTTTTTTGGCTACAGCTATGGTGAAGGTACTGGATAAGTTTAACTGCCCTGTTGTTGGGCGGGTGTTATTAGATTCCGGTTCTCAAGTCAACTTCATGACCAAATCGTTTGCTTCAAAACTTCGACTTCCGCTGGAAAAGGTAACTGCATAGATTGGTGGAATCAGGGACTTCATCTATAGAATCCTCATCGAGTGGATGGATACAACTACAGTCAATAGTCTCGAACTTCGCTACATGAGATTGACGTACTTGTGCTGTCATCAATATTTCTCCATCAAAATTGATAAACATGAAGGCTGGTCAATTCCAGCAAATATACGATTGGCTGATCAAGAATTTGTAAAGGCTAAAAAATCAACCTGTTGCTTGGAGCTGAAATTTATTTTGATGTATTAAAAGTGGGTCAAGTGACGATAGGTGATAACTTGCCGTGTCTTCAAAATACTGTTCTGGGTTGGATAGTAACCGGGCGTGTTTCGTGCAATTCTTCAGTTTCAGGACATCAAGTATCTCTCTTGGCATCATCCACTTCCACTATCAATGATGATATCGAAAGGTTTTGGAAACTCGAAACATTTACAGTTGGCTACAAAATATTTGTCGTAGCAGATCATCCATGTGAGAAACATTTTAATGAGCGATGCACCCGCAATGAAGCTGGTTAATTTATTGTGAGGCTTCCTTTTATTCGTTCATCGAAGAGTTTAGGCGTTTCTTCAACAATCGCCGTGAAACGTTTCTACCATTTGGAAAAGAGATTGTGTAAGAACCATTTACTTCACGCTGCCTACAAATCATTCATCGATGAGTATTTAGCATTTGGACACTTGGAACATGTACCAGATGATAAAATACCAGCATCCAATAATTATCTTTCTCATCACTGCGTGGTAAAGCCAGACAGTTCAACGACTATGTTGGGAGTCGTCTTTGATGGCTCAGCCAAGACGAGCAATGACTACTCATTGAATGATATCTTGATGGTAGGACCTGTGATTCAAAACGATGTAGTAGCCGTTTTATGTCGGTTTAGATAACATAAATACGCATTTAGCACAGATATCTCCAAAATGTATCGCCAGATACTTATGCACCACGAAGACTCCAGCTACCAGCTAATCTACTGGCGAAATAATCGAAATGAGCTACTTCAGAGCTACCGCTTAAAAACGGTAACTTATGGTACTTCGGCAGCTCCGTCTCTAGCTACACGTTGTCTTTTACAATGTGCAAATGACAACCACAGTAACTATTCTGCTGCCAGTAACGCAATTCGATACGATATGTATGTCGATGATATGTTAACCGGAGCCAAATCCATAGCAGAAGCCAACCTATTAAAGAATTCGATAATCAAAGTTCTGTCTACATGTGGTTTGGAACTGCGAAAATGGTGTGCCAGATATTATTGCTGATATACCTCAGGAACATCGTGAAACATTAATGCACTTCGATAGCGACGATTATATTAAAACATTGGGTATTTTCTGGCAACCAGAAAAAGATGTATTTCAATTTCGTGTACAGCCGATTTCCAGCCAATATAAATTAACGAAACGAATTGTTATTTCCGAAGTCACACGCTTGTTCGATCCTCTTGGACTGTTTTCTTCTGTTGTGGCGTTAGGAAAATTATTCATGTAGAAGTTGTGGTAGCTGAAAGGGGATTGGGACGAAGCGCTTCCCATGAACTACTACACATACTGGCAAACGTTCAGATCAAACTCGTTTGATCTTAATCAACTCACCATTCCACGATTTCTGTTTGGAGAGGTAATTCCGGATAGTTCCATCGAACTTCATGGCTTCGCAGATGCCAGTGAAACTGCCTTTGGCGCTGCAATCTACACTAAATGTATACAACCGAATGGACAGTTCCTTGTGAAACTTTTGTGCTCCAAGTCTAGGGTAGCACCACTACAAAAATCTACGTTGCCACGCTTGGAACTGTGTGCAGCACTATTACTAGCTCAATTGGTATCACAAGTTCGGGCTCTTGTAAATTTTCCAATCAGTGATCTCATTTAATGGACAGACTCAACTATGTGCTCCATTGGCTGAATTCATCGCCGTCAACACTGAAAACCTTTGTTCCAAACAGAGTTGAAAATATTCAAGAGCTGGCAAACCCTCAACATTGGTATCATGTTGAATCAAAACAAATTCCTGCGGATGATGTCTCTCGTGGTATGATGCCTGCTGCTTTGATGAGATGCGATTTATGGTTCTCTGGACCATCAATGTTACAATCGTCTAAGTCTCCATGATAAGTTCATCACTATTTCTGGATACAAATGGTCTCATTCATGTCGGCGGCAGATTTCAGTTCTCCTCACCTCCATACGCTACAAAACATTCTATTCTACTTCCTCCTTCCCATCCATTTACCAAAACTTTGCTTACTTCATTTCACAGAAAATATCATCATGCTGGACCACAGGCTCTATTGGCTGCTGTTCCTGAACCCAACATAAAGCAAGAATTCATTGGATACAACAAACAATGGCGCCTACTTCAACAATTGAAGTGCCCTCGCAAATATTACTTTGTAAATAGTACTTTGAACTAAAATACAGAACGTATCTCGCAATACTACAAGACACTATCAAGAACGATTCAAAGTTTTTAATACAAAACGCCAGACCAGCAAGTGATCAACAGTGTATCGTTAACATGTTTGCTGAATTTTTTCATTCCGTTTACTACAAAAACAACTCAACCTCAACAAGTGGCTTAGGTATCCAATCTAATCTGGATATACATGTTCCGTTTATCTCAAAGGTAGATATTCTAAAAGCGCTTAATTCATTTGGTGGTGGATGTGATCCTGATAAAATACCATCAGCAGTTTTGAAAACATTGGGACCGGAACTAGTTGAACCACTATGTCTGCTCTTCAATCAATCGCTCCGAAGTGGTAAGTTTCCAACACATTGGAGCTAACTTAAATAACGCCTACTTTGAAGGCTGCGGAAAAAAGAGCTGACATCATGCTACAGAGGAATATCATCGTTGTCATCAATTCCCAAACTGCTTGAATTAGTCATATGCCACGCAATTAAAAAAGTTATTCCACGTCATTTATCAGTAGCCCAACACGACTTTCTACCAGGAAGGTCTACTTCAACTGATTTGACTGAGTTTAAAGCCATCGAAGACCACCTGCAAGTAGACACCATATATACACAGATTTTAGCAAAGCTTTTGACTCAATCGACTATGGAATTGTAGTTTAAACCTTGTCAAATTTGAATTCGCCAATGCATTTTTCTCATCTAACAAGGCTCTCATCTAGGACCATGGACTTTCATCATCTTCATTAACGACGTATCTAGGGTTATCCAAAACTCTGATATTTTAATATATGCCGACGACTTAAAAATATTCAATGTTGTCAGAAATCTTGACGATGCATCTGAACTGCAAGATGATTTAAACAGAGTTAGTAGGTGGTGCGAAGCCAATAAATTGCGGATAAATACAAATATATGTAAAACTATCTCTTTCTTTAGAAAGAAGAGACCATTACATTTTGAATATCATATTAACAGCACAACTCTTCATTTAACTAATGAAATTCGTGATTTAGGAAGCCAACTGTATGCTAGGGTTTATTAAACGTCGGTCAAGGGAGCTAACGTTGATGTTCGATGTTTATTTAATCTTTAATTTGGCTATTTTCTTGCCCAACTAGAATTCCCTGTTTCTGTGTGGTCTCCCTATCAACAAACGCATACTAGTCGCATTGAAAGAGGAATGGAATTATAGCAGTAGCTTACCATACTACGAGAATATTAGCCGTCTACCACCTTACATCGAAAGGTGCCATAAATATCCAATTGCCACACAATAGAAGAAAACAACTGGGCGCTTCAATGATAAGAAACGTTCTGCTAGGGTACATCGACTCACCATATATCCTATGGAAAACATCTCCTTACACATTCCAACCAGGACTACACGTCAAAAAAATTTATTAAAGTTTGATCAACATCGAACTGCGTTTGGTGAGAATGAACCAATCAACCGAATGGCCAAACAATTGAACGAAATTAGCGATACATTCGGCTTTAATTTATCTAAAGACTCTTTAAAAAATGTTTAAAAAGCTTCTTTTATTAGGTTTTAATTGTTTTATATGTAACTTGTCTTATATGTAATTTATACATGGCCTAAATATTTAAATTTTATAAAAAACTGAAAATTGCATAACTGGTTTTCGATTGAAAAGTATTGCCTATATTTCTCTATAACCCAAATTATTTAAAAACCTGTCAAAATCCCATTTAATTTAATTAATGGTCATACGATTGAAATATATATACCAATGGTTTTATTGTTCAATTTGAAACTATAAAAAAACAACAACAACTATTATTGGCAAATCCCAAAATAACTTGTGTGTATTGTACGACTATAAAATATATATATTCTCTACATAATGTTATTATCACATATGTAACTTACTACAATTTCGATTGTATATAAAATAAAACAAATCAAAATTATGTTGTAAAACTCATATGGAATGAATCAAATAATATTATACATAAAAACGAACAAAACAAAAATACAAACCCAACATAACCAACCAACCAACCCTTTTCAATTTCCACACTCGGCTTCCACACCAAAACGAACAAAATAGAAAATAGAAAAACAAAAAACCAAAGTTATCCATCGAGTCAACTGAGATTACACATATTCCGATTTTATTTTCTAGTCCAATATATACGGATGAAAATGCCAATACAGTAGATTTTTTATTTCATTTTTCCATCACACTTACACACACACACTAACAAAAAATCGAATAACTCACCCCAATATCATCACTAAATTATAACGATAAAATAGTAGAAGGCGACTCATTTTTGTGATAACATAAAAATCTATGAGACATGTAATATGTGTATCGAAAGTATACATACATATATATGTATGTATGTATGTACATACATGTGGTAGTAAGGGTTTTTGGAGACATCAATTCTGAAATCAATTCAATTCACCGAAGAAAACAAACAAATGGAACACCCAATAAAGTAAAACTGTTATACACATACTGTGTCGATGAGTTTGTTTCGTTCACGATTTTTGTAAAAAAAAAAAAAAAAAAAACTTACAACAATGGAAAAAAAGGAAATTGTTTAAGGTATATTAGAGATGCGAAGCTGATCATGTCGGGACCATAAATCATTTGTAACGTAATAAATATATTGTATGTGCGGTCTAATTTCGTTTCTAGAATATTGATAAAATAAATTTCGTCAAAAAATTTAATAGCCTCTACTTTTGCAATTTTATACGTTATATGTAATACAATAAATTGGGTTCGGCAGTCTCAACGAAAAATGGGCAAGATCTGGGATCTCCTTCAGGGATGGGCGCTTACGCGTCATTTAATATTTTCTACTTTGGCGTTTTGATAACCCGGAGATAACGTCAACAACATAGACAAGGTCGATAATGTAGAGTGGTTTTGTCAATTAGTTCTAAACTAAAGGTTGACCAAATTTCTTTAGGAACAATGCGTTATTGGTGATAGTTTTATACAATGTCCGTCAATGCGTTGAAATCTCTTTTCAAAAAGAGCGGAATTTACAACTAATCGTGTTCAAATACCATGAATCTATTTCAGCGTCATGTTGATCCATTACAAAATTATTAAATTGACCCAAAGCAACGATATATAGCGTTATATAGAGTGAGGCCCTCTTTATAACGGTGGAACGGTATAGAACAGCTCGCTGAAAAATCGGAAAAAACGACTCACAAAAAATCAGACTAAAAGGTTATAGCTTTCAGTAAAAATAATCCGGGGAACTGGAATGTTCGGCCAAGCATTAAGCAGGATCTCCCGGAGATGGCCGGACCTCACCGAACACCCCTTTACACATAGCATAAAGAGGAGTTGGATAGGATCAAAGATCCTTTAATTTAGTTCATTTTATTATTATTAATTCCATTTATTTGAGCTGTGATATACACTGTAATGAATGATAATTAGTTTATACTGTTAAATGGTTCAATATTTGTACAGTAAAAATCAAGAAAAGCAAAGGAGTTAAACAGGGATGCCCCATATCTCCCCGTTTATTTAATTTCATCTTGAATGTGGTTTTACTAATTGTGGAAGACCAATTCCCTGAGTTGAAACTAGATCAGCGTGTTGAGTGGCAACTTACTCTCATACTCGCCTATGCAGATGACATTATACTCATCGCACGAGACATCAGAGCATTACAACCCATTCTGGATGAATTACTATGTGCCTTAAAATTAGCGGGGTTAGAATTAAACCTCCATAAATGCACCGCTCTGATCCGAGATCCCTCAGGATCATTTTTACCACCCCCAGCATAGTGTTGTTTCGTGTCACTTTCAACCGTGATACGATGCGATATTTGGGTACTTATTTAACCTCTAAGTTTAGTCGGCCTCTCACCATTCGTACTCGGTGTCATCAGGCGGTCTGAATAACTCATCATATGCAGAAATTCATTCATAGAAACGAAGTACCGTATGAGGCGGTTATCTCTATGTACAGCTCCGTTATTTCCCTGTGTTGACATATGGTTGACATATGGTATTAAAAACACCCAGCCGTGATTTGGTCACCAGCGGGAATCGAACCCAAGACCCTTGAATAACAAAGCAAGGACTCTACTTACTGTGCTAACGAGGGAGTCATAGAGGAAAAACAAATACGAGTTTATTTTTCTAAAGAAACTACTCGAGTTCTGTCCTTACCATCCTCGCTCAAGTAAAATCAAGGACATCTTACTTGGTTAGACTATTACCAAAAGAATCCAGGTACACTGAATTAATTATTGGGGACACATCCATCATAGGAATCCTCCACACCTTCTTATAGCTGCGCCCTCCTACATTGCCAGTCCCAAATAGTTGAGACGCCCCTGTTACACCTGGAATGACTCACTAAGGCAGGATTTAAGTTACATTGGTAGACCTCATATAGAATGGAAGACATTGCTCCTGCTACGTACTGATTTAAGGAATCGAACTCTAGTGAGCCACTTGGCGAAGAAACCGAGGAAGGGCTTAACATAGTGGAATAGCCCAGCCTTCCAAATCCTTGACAAATACCGCTAATCCTAAACCCTCCGAGAACAACCACTCCAGTACCAATTCAACCTAATGCAGCCGTTCTCCCGCCCCTTTCCATCCCTTGTACGCCATTGGCTATGGTGCCATGACCGTAGCCGTTGCCGGATTAATGTCCATTCAGACAGCTACACCAACCAATACAACTTCCACTTCCACCACATCTATACAAAATACCACTTTAAACATGAATTAAAATTAGCCGTTCGTCCAACTACCAACAGGGTTAGTGCAACATCGTTACAATGGGTGGCCCGGATGGTCTCACTTAGATAAATGTTTCACGAATAGCCATAGCTTTATTTTACAAAAGGCGATCAGGCCTGATTTAATTGGGGATACACCTATTACAAAAACGCATTGTAGCCTGCCACTTGGATAATTGGTCGACACCGTGTGATCTATCCTACTTCTCATCACCCCCTAAATATTTTTTTACATCATAGATTAAGCATGTATTTGTACAAATAACTTATACATAATACCATAATGGAAACTGCTATAGAATTGTGGATCAAGATATAGCAGTTTATCGCAGTTAGGTTATTTTAACTGGATGGCACCACTGTTACCATGTTTTTTATTGAAATTTTTAAAAATAATAAAAATTAACAAATCTAACAGTAAAAAAAATTAAATAAACAAAACCAAATTGACAACACCCGGCTGAAATAACTTCGAAATAACAGGTAACATAAAAAACCTTCTTAAAAACGTTTGGTGCGTCACCTGCAGGGTATAACTTTATCAAGTTGTGTCGATAACATGAAATCACGCGAGGTTACTATGGAAATCTGCAGTAATCTCCCCTGCAGTATTATAAGTTACTCGACAAACAGGTATAAATATCCTGAACAATTTGTAATATAAATTATCCACAAACTTGACATAACTGCATTACGTTTGACGTATTCCAATGCGTCTTCTTTACCATTTTTTCCATTGGGGTGGTATTGCAGTTCATATATTTTTCGTTCAATAAAATATGATGGTGAATATACTGGTTTGCGTCTCTGCTGATATACGCAATTGTGTATGCATTCTGCAGGTATATTTTGTTGTTGTTTCTGTTGTAAATGTCTTATTTAAAATTTTAAATTCTGACACTACACCTTTATTTTAACAACAACAACACCGCTTTAACCCGTCTAGCACTATTAAAATTGTTCAGATAACCAACACTAGTTCGTGTATATAAAAACCAACAACTTTCCTATTATTGTGGCCGGATTGTACTGTCCACCAAGACATCCTTTTAAAAACAAACAATACTCAGAGTTCTTCAAGCGTCTAGGAAAAAAGGTTCATAATAGGTGGTGATTTCAATGCGAAGAATACTCACTGGGGTTCTAGATTAACTACAACTAAAGAAAAAGAATTACTGATTATGCCATTAAAGCAAATGGATGTGAATCCATTTCAACTGGAAAACCAACATATTGGCCAACTAACTCAGGAAAAATACCTGACTTGATCTATTTGTTTTATAACCAAAAGTATTTCTGGACTCGGCTTGTTTGAACATCGCCGTACATGTTCATTGCTGCTACATCCCTCTTTTATACTTGGCAATTAATTGGAAAATATTGAATATCTTAATAGAAGCTGAGTTGAACTAATTTGTAAGATGAAAACCTTAGCCCGAATGCCGCACTCAAATCCCATTACTTTGGTTACTTGACCACTGCCGAACAATTTCATTACTGATAAATTCATCTTTTATACTCACCATTTGAATTGAGAAAAATGAAAATTTAACAGAATCTGGATTGAATTAATTTGTAAGAAATTAAATTAAATTCGTTTTTAGCTCTAATCGAGACTTGAACTCGCTATACCTATTGGTTATACTTTCAGTTTGTATAGGGAAATTTTTTATTTGGACTTTATTCATGTACTGACTTAAACTTAAAATTTGTATGGTCAGTGGTCAATATTGTGTCCCGCCTAGAGAATAGCATCGCAAACATCATTGACTGGAACGGAAGTTTTATAATTTTTAAGAAAAAGGAAGAATAGCTTGTCAGATTTTTAACTTCTTTTTAACTTTTAAATTTAAAATTGCAATAAAACAGAAACGGTTTGAAATTGTGCCAAATTTATTTTTTTGTTGTGAAGTGCAATTGTTCCGATTAGAGATGGAATATTATTTCATTCATATGGCTGCCGCGGTTGGCCTCACAGTAACCAATTCGATCGGATCAATTTTCGAGCACTTTTTAGAGTGTATGGGGTCGTATCTCGGCGATGGCATCATAAATGTTGGCCTTCAAAAGCTCAATTGTCTCTGGTTTGTCGGCATAACACTTGTCTTTAACGGCGCCCCCAGAAAATAGTCCAATGGTGTTAAATCGCAGCTTCTTGCCGTCCAATTGACATCACCATTTCGGCTAATTAAACGGTCATCAAACGTTTGACGCAATAAATCGATAAACAGTCACTCGTAATTGGTGCATTGGTTTCTGTAAGACCACGTGTGGGTTTTCTGAGCCCCAAATACGGTCATTTTGACGGCCAATGAAATAATAGTCCATCTCTAACCGGAACAATTGTACTTCACAACAAACAAATTTGGCACAATTTCAAACCGGTTTTGTTTTATTGCAACTTTAAATTTAAACTTTTAAAAGGTGGGCACCTTTTATATATGTGGCGGTGGTCCAGTAAGCAAAGTCAGTGACTTTGGATTTATGGATCTAAGTTCGATTCTCGATCGAGCCAAAGATTTTTTGATTTAATTTTGATTCTCCTGTCAAATTGGTGATGGTGAAATGAAATTACTTCAAATCCAACTCAGTTCAAAATTTCAATATTCTCAATGTAAAAGTGGCAAGTATAAAAAATGGGTAATGGGTATAGAACGGTAATGAAATTGTACGGCGATGATCAAATAAGCAGAGTCCATTGCCATTGAATGATCAATTTTTTTATTCAAATGGCAGCTATAAACGATAGGAATATCACTGTTTATATGTATGTCGGTGGCTTGGTGGTAAAAGAAGCTGTGTGATTGAATTGTAAAATCAGGACTAGTTCAACCCTCAATATATATAATTTAATTGCAAATTAGTCATTTTTAAATCAAAAAGCGATTTTTATTAATTTAATGAGAAATGTGTGAATGCCCGATAACTTTGTTTACCCTTATAATCAAGGTTCGAAGAACACTGCACAGTACAATATCCACGATTCCAAATCCTATGATACCGCTGACTTTCACATACCTCACCATTTCCTTATTTAACGTTGCCGCTATACTATACTCATCCTTCACATTTGCCAATTGAAGGGAGAAATTAAATAAATTAAATTAAAAATTATTTAAATGCCAAACCGAGGCTTGAACCCAAGTTCACAATTCCAAATGCAACGACTCTGCTTACAGGACCACCGGCGGATATAAATTTGATGCTATACAAATCTTTTATGTTTCCCAATTCAAAAGAGAAAATTAAAAATTTTAGCAACAGGAATGGACAATTCATTACGGTCATACACAAGAGATGGCTCTTACATTTTCACTATGGTCATACACAAGAGATAGCTCTTACACTTGCCGAAGAAATTAAATAAAAAAAGTATTGGACGCTGACGAGAATTGAACTCAAGTCCACGAATGCAAAAGCAATGACGCTGTTAACTGCACCACCGCCGAATATGCTATATACAAATCTTTTATATTTGTTAATTCAATAGAGAAAATTAAAATTTTAGCAACAGGAATGGACTATGCTGATTTGACCATCACCGTATATTTTCATTACGGTCATAGGTTTTGTTGGCACGTTGTTTCTCCCAAAAATTTCACGTAACTTTCTCATCGTCACAGTAATCGATGATTGATTTTGATAAAATGTTTAACGATTAAAACACGTTGGTTTATCGAATATTTTTCCATAATAAATTTGCCACGTGTCTACTTCACGACTGCCAAATATGAACTGTCAAGACTAACGTTTACCATAATGGCGGCAAAATAAAGTAGTATACCTTCGCGGCGGACACCCTGTATATTGGAAATATAAAAATTTCTAAACATGATGTTTTATAAAATATAATTAATTATTAAATGCAAGCAATAATAATAATTTAAAAAAATTATAGGTAGAAGAAAACCAAATAATTTTTCTAATCGAAATCAAATACAAAAACGACATAATTTTTTGTTAGAATCATTCTTGAATTTTACAAACCAAATACCAAGGCACTCTCGGAGATTTGCGTAAGATTTCGCTATTTATATATTAATTTAAATTTTTTTATAATCTTGAAAAATTTAAAAACAACTTTATGTATTTTTTATTTATTTTAACAAGATTTTCATTTTATAATTGCATTTGGTCACATGTCTCGTAAATCTGAATTGCACAAGCATGTTCTCCAAGAAGAACGCCACTGTATCTTTTGCATGTCGTATGAGGCGACTAAACGGTTGGATCACTTGGCTGACGACCCCCATCCGTAAACAAATAACCTGTTTATAAATTCAACAAAAATAAAATCGGATACCGCCAAAAAACAACGGACCGCATCTCAAGTACACGGACACGAGATTTAGAATCCGCTCGTAAAACAGTATACAGTCAATTCGGAAACCAGGAGCGTTGGAAGGGCTAATCACGTGCATGAAATAGTATCGGCAGGAACCCGTTGCTGTTCAAGAAACTCGCTGGTCTTAACGTGGAGACCATGTGCCTCATCCTCGGATATCTTGGATCTTGATAATGAAGAAATATCTTAAGAAATAATTGAAACAGTAAGTAAAAAATGTTGGAAAACTTATTTTAAATCCTCCGATTGGAAAAATCTTCCCAAATAATCCCTAACGATAAACCTATCAGTCATACATAGCGAAATCTTGCCCAAATCTCCGAGAGTATCTTGTTATTAGATTTGTTAACATCTATAAAGTTGCTAACAAAAAAATATCAATTTTCGTATTCGATTCCAGTTAGTGAAAATGTTAATGGAAAAAACCCCATTTCAAATCATTCGTTAAGAAGTTTGTTTCTACGAAATGTTCCCTTAAAACAGGCCTAATTATATTTTTGTATGTTGTATGTTTTGTAAATGACTATACCTAATTGAAATTCTTAATTTCTTAATGTTTTATAGCGTGTGTGAATATCGTTTTTTATAATTATTATATTGCCATAATTATGTAAAAAATCACTTTATGAAATAATTCACTTTCTTGAAATTCTCATTTTAACATGGCGGAATTTACCAATACATATTCATTCCAATTGTATTCCAATGGGATTTTCGTTCTGTAACTTTTTTCTAATTGGGACCGTATACGTATTTGTTAAATTTTGTTAAAAACTTCACAGGCTCTGGTTCCACCAATTTTGATCGGGTAATAAAATAACTAACTTATTATATTATTATGTGTATTTAAAAAAAATCATTTAGTTTCAATTTTTAGTTTCATAACAGTGTACAAACCACTACATAAAAAAAGTAATAGTAGTAATTTAGTTCAATTCTAATAGGATTGTATACGTATATCTGTTAAAAAATCTGTGGAAAATTGCACGGGCACATTTTCCGATAGTATTCCAAATAGTGGTCTGGCTGGACAGGCCTATTATGCCAACCGTAACTTGGTCTAAACGCACGAAACACATTCCTCACAGAACGCTGATTTTCGTAATAAAGCTGAACAATTTGTAAACACCATGCCGGTCCAGTGGCGAACTACAAATGTTGCCCGCCCCCCGCATAATTTAATGTGGGCCCCTAGACTATCCTCCCTCCACCTTGCATATCTTTCCCTTCAGAGTAATAAAAATGTTGGTCATCGAAAATATAGCTTTTTTATTTAAATAAAATATAGTTACACGAACTTAGCCAATTATATACTCGTATGAAGATATTCATTTTTCCAAGAATAATACAAAAATGGCAAAATCCCAAATTAAAATTCTTGTTTCCCCGCCGCTTTTGCTTCATTACAGAGAATGAACAAATCGCTTAAACAATTTGCACCGATGGAGTTGCGCAAATAATTTTTTATTATTTTAATTTTGTAGTTACGCCGCTGTGCTGGCTGAATGAATAAAAACACGATGACAGTTTGTGAACTATTCATGCATCATTTGTCGAAAAGAAATAAATGAAAAAATCCCATCTAGATGAACGCTTTTACAAAATATTCCCGCGAACTAGCGTATTTGATTTCAAATCGCTAAAATATCGTAGGTTGTTGACATTATTTTAATTGTCGACGTTGACAAAAAACACTGCCAAGTAGTCTACGTTATATTTTACGTGTCGACAACCGCGTAGATTACATGTCGTAATCTACCTCGCTCATCCATGATCTGCTCTCTACATTTCATATTATATGTAGTTTAGTTTGCACATGTATGAGTATATCTAATATCGTTGGCAGCACAGTTGAAATCAATTTTATCTAATTCCATCATTTCATCTTATTCCACATTTTATCAATTCATAAAACTTCTACCAAACCACTTTTTTGTAAAGTTTATTTTTTTAGTATATTTAATATCATAAATTTATTGTTATTTTATCATTATTTATCTTAGATATAATTCTAAGAGTAGCTATAACAGTAACGAAATTCCAGATAAAAAAAAAAGTTATTTTTAAGATATATAAGAAGTTGATTCCTTTCCTTGGCGTTTCCTTTTTTATTTTGCTTAATTTTATTATTTATTTACTTTAAGTTTGTTAGGAAAATACAAAGTGAAAATTTTACATTTTCCACATGAATAAGTTTTTTAAAAAAATATTTTTTCTCTAGAAACAAAGAAAGAAGAGTAATGGAAATAGATGTACCTTCGATTGATTATTAAATTTCTATGATCTTTTCTTGATTGAAATTTTCTCTGGAAATTTATTTTGCATTTCATCTTTCAAACGCACTCTATAAAAATCGGCAGCTTGATATACACATTAATTAACATCAAGCAAAATGTTGAGTAGATAGTAGTGGCTAAGAAATATTTCCAGCAGTCGAGAAAATTAAAATGTATGTATGCACATATTTTATAAACTATGAAACTTTTGTTATAATTTATTTTAGCAATAAATTTAAATTTTAATACAAATTATTTAATTGTCTGTACAAAGTTTTTTGTTATCAGCTATCGTCTATTATGCCAGTGAAGATTTTACTATAAATGTAAACTGATACCACAAAACAACATATTGTTACGTTTAAGACTTGTTAAACAAGGTTCGATCACTGGATTGTGAATAAAACAAACAATTTAATTCTAGATTACACTAAATTTATTTATTTCCGAATTATTACACAGAACACTAATTTACTTAATTCACTTAATTATTTCATTTTATAATACTCACTTTATTACACTTTATCACAGGTTAGGTTAGGTTAAAGTAGCAGTAGCACATTTAAGCTACCTCCTCTTCATTACCAAGAAGCGTTGAAGGCCCTTGGCATCGATCTTACTAAGATTCGTCAGGTTGTCCAAATGGAGCACACAGATGGAGAACAGTTTCTTCCTCCTCCTCATCACCACGGCAACACCAGAAATCGTAGGCGGGGACATCCAGCCTGCTCCAGAACGAGTGCTAATAACATAACCCTCTGTTATTACAGGTCCACATATATATTTTGATTTGATTTGAGCTGAGATGCAAGCTGCTTGGTTGCAAGATCCAAGCGAGTAAAATGATAGAGAATCTCCAAGGGTTGGGTAGGAGTGTTTCTGAGGGCTCCACTTATACACAAGCAAGCGGTTCTTTGGTCATTCATCAATTGCTTCAGGCTGGTCATAATTTTTTACGCTGGCCATCAAACGACAACCCTATACAGTAGTATAGGTTTGACCACTGAGACGTAGAGCCAGTGTATGATATTGGGCTCCATATACCTCATATTTTTCCAATGACGTTGTTGCAGGAGTAGAGCGCTACAGTAGTTTTCTTTACTCTCTCTACGATGTTTGGTTTGGCAGAGGGAATAAAACCCCACTTTGCCGTGTCTCCCTGTTCACGTATCTGACGGTAGACGCCAGATCCAACTCACCTTGCCTGTAGGGTGCTAATTGCTCTAAGTGCACCACCTTCAGCTTTTCTCGATGATGGTGTGCGATGATTCCCATGAAGGTTGCAGATTCGGTGATAAACCCTTTTTCTGCAATACTCCTTGCCCAACATCCATCACGAAGCACCGCACGAGGGCGTGGTCCATTCCTAAAATGACTTCATCCACTATATTTGCAACCAGCTTTTCGTGCTGCAACTGAGAATTGCAAATCCGCTAGTTGTACTTTTCCCTTAATTAGATCCTCTTGCACAATTGTGCGAGCCGCTCCTGTATCCAAGATTATAAAACAACTCTTTCCACCAACATTACCTGTAACTGTTAAATCGCCTTGTGTCAATCTCGTTACAGGGATGGAGTAGCAGCTCTGTAGTCTACCTGCATTTTTACGCTCCTGCTCCTCCTTATATGCCACAGTTCCCGCCTTACCCTCGATGAACCAAAGCTCGAGATCGCGATATTTTATCCGTTCTGTCACATGCCGTAGATTTAATGTTACTGATTCTGGGCTATCCACCTTTAATAGCTACTATAAACGCAATCGGCCGATTTCCCCTGTTCCAACCATATTGCTTTATCGCCGCTTCGAAGGATATTGGCCAACATACCATCATGTGTTCTGCCTGCCACTTGCGACGTTGTTCCATTTACTTGTACGTAGCGACGCTTCCTCTCGCGGTTGAGTGCTTTCTCCTCCAATTCTTGAAATTTTATCTTCAACTCATGACTACCATCGAGAACCACTTGCTCCGACTTTCCATGTAGAAGCTCCATTTCAAAGCATATAATTTTCTCCTCCGAATTTTAAACTTTTTACTTCCAGAATATCTGTTGGTAACTTCTGTTCTAAATTGCATTTTTTCCAGCTCTCCAAGTAGATGTTTCTTACAGCCTCCTTCTTACATTCATCTCCAAATCTTGCACTCCTTCACCATCGTCGAGAACTTTCTGTTCCAAATCTAGGATGTTTGCCTGTGACTTATGCTCAACCAGTCCGCCGATTTATCCTCTGCACCCTTCCCTGTACAGCAAAAGACTCACCTCCTGGAATTTCTCGTCCATATTTTGATTGATCTCCTTAATTACTCGTTTCCATTCCTGAAATAATTTTTCCCGATCCTGACTCCACTGACCAATTTTCAGATTTAATTGATCAATTATTTGGTCCCTGTCCTGAATCCATTTATCAACATATGCTTTCTGTCCTAACTCCACTGTTGAATAGAAAAGATTAACTGCACCATATCGTAACTGGTACTGGTACATCCTTAACCATTGCATCATCGTCCCTTTCTTCCTCTTCTGAAAATATTGATTCATGAAAATTGCAACTAGCCGGATCAATATCATCTTTCTCCAACACTTGCAGTAATCGTTGTTTCAATACATTTTTCTGACCGTTAGTTGACAAACCCCGCCGCACCAACCCCTTCTTTAGTTCGGAAATTTTTAATTCCTCTAAAATCATTTGTTTGTTCAAAATCTCACCGGTGTCACGAATTGTTACGTTCTATCCTGGCTTCACAAGGTTCGATTACTGGATTGATCACCATCCTTCAGGAATAGGCGGTAAACTGATTGGGATTGCTTCAGAACCATTCTTGGAAATTTATTACCGGTATCGGTTCCAAACCCACCTGCATCTATACAGGAGCCTTGATGTTTTAGTAACCAAGCTATTTGATGCTTTTAACAAAGTCATGTAAGGTGCATGTCCTATCATGGACTACGTGTAGTGAGGAATCCCTGGAGCTATTACTAGAAACGCATTTCCTGGAGTGCTCGGGACTAGTTCCGAAGAGACCGCAGGACTTGTATATCCCGGATATACAGCGAACTATTGACTTAACCCTATTCTGGCTGAAAGTTATCGTCAAAAGCAGCTTAGAACCTTGTCACACTCCTAGAAAATGGACTGAAGTAAAAGTAATATATAGACGTAAGGTGGAAAAAAGCTCTTACTGGTATCTTAAATAGAGCCGTACATTAGAGGCTCAATTAAGCTGTTGGGATCTCAACAAGCATACTGTAAGGGACGATCGATGGAAACAGCTCTCCAATCCCTTATTGGTCTAATTGAGAAATCACTTGAATATATGGAATTTTCAAAGATAACTTTCTTTGATATAGAGGGGGCCTTTAGCAACGTCAGACCGGGGGCAATTACTCGGGCACTTGCGTGCCTGGGGGTAGACGGGTCACTCAGTGGTTGGGTAGATCAAATGCTTAGAGGCAGGATCGTGGCAGCCCATCTGGGTGGGACGTCTGCCGGCAGATACGTGAGCAAAGGGACACTGTAAGGTGGGGTTTCCCTCTTCTTTGGAACTTGGTTATTAATGACCTGCTACTAAACCTATAAGGGCAAGGCGTCAAAGTGGTTGCCTATGCGGATGATGTTGCTATTGCGGTGTTCGATAAATATCCTTGTACGCTGAGTGAGCGAATGCAGTGCGTGGGCACGTAGTTGCGGACTGAACACAAACCCACAGAAAACTCTGTGAAAAGTCCTCTTTACCAGGAAGCACAAACTAGCTCAGTGTGACCCGCCAATATTAAATGGTACTAGCTTCATCTTTACGGATAGAGCGAAATACCTCGGACTACTTTTAGATAGCAAGCTAACCTGGAAACCAACCATCTTAGAGAGAGTAAATAAAGTTTCTGTAGCGCTCTACTCCGCAAGACTGCCATTGGAAGGAGATGGGGTATGGAGCATCACATAGTTCACTGGGCCTTCGTCTCAGTGGTCAAACCTATACTGCTGTAAGGCGTTGTCGTTTGATGGCCAGTGTTAAAAATGATGGAAATATAGATGGAAGTCCAAAGAACGGACTGCTTGTGTATAAATAAATGGGGCCCTTAGGAGCACTCAAGTTCTGGAGATTCCCTTTCATCTCACTCCCTTGGATCTTGTGGCCAAGCAGCTTGCATCTTGCACAGCCATTTGGCTCAAACCCATATATTTGTAGACCTGTAACAATATAAGGCAGTCATCTATCCTATGCAACAGGGGTATTCAGGAAAATACCGAGTACGCTATCCCTCCGCCATCTGTTGAGGTGATATTCCAAACTGAGTTTCCCACCAGAGAGGACTTGGTGAATGAAATGGTTATGGACAAAGAGGCGATAAGCTTCTTGACGGATGGCTCAAAAAGGGATAGAGGGGTTTGCAGCAGGGTATTCTGTGAAGCACTAGGGGTCAACCTCTCTTTTCGTCTTTCCGACGTTTGAAGTATTTTGCAAGCTGAATTTATCGCGATAATGGAAGTCGTGGACTGGTTGAAGTATAATGCAATATCTACGAAGGATATTCCCATTTTACGGACAGCCAGGTTACTATTAAAACGCTACAATCATACTCCCTGACGTCGAAGGTAGCCCTGAACTGTCTAGCATCTTTTAATGAGATGGCTGATCAGTTCAACATCCGCTTGACGTGGGGCAAGGGCACTTCAATATAGCAAAGAACGTGAAGACTAATGAGCTGACCCGTCTAGACTCGGCCAACTAATATTGCTTCGACGGCAACATATTGGTATGCTCACTGGGTGCCCCTGCCCATGGGTTTCTGCCGCAGTTGTGGTGATGAAGCGGAAAAGGGACCTGTATTCCATCTGCTTTGCACCTGTCCTAGTCTATCATACAGCAGAACAACATTTATGGGAACTTCCCCTTTGGACGACCTGATAGATCTTAGTAAGATCGAGGTCAGGGACTTTCAACGCTTCTTGGTAAGCTCAGGATGGTTTAACGAGTGAAGAGAAGGTAGCTTGAATGTGGTATTGCTATACGGACAAATTTTGTGTCTAAGCCAGTGCTTTAGGACGGCCACCTTTACCTAACCTAACCTATAATAATATAATTATTTCATTACATTTGGAGATTCCTTTTCTTTTCTTTATTTTACAGTAAACAGTTGAATTCTCGTACTTTTTAACTCCGAAAAATAAAACCAATTGACAATACTACAACTAAAAATTCCAATTAAAATTTCAGAATAACAAATTCCAGTGGAATTTTTTAATTTACACGAATATTGTAGAAAAAAGGTGTTTTACCGAAAGTGTACTCTCGCGTGAACTAAAACATCGTCGCAATTTGTCGACTATCCACCGCAAACCCACAAAATTGTTGACTATTAATTTGGATCAAAATAATTACTCGTTAATCAACTCGTACGACACCATTCCAACGTACACATACATACATATGTACATATTTAGTATATACACTAAAAATAGCGTTCTCGAAAACGATATCAAAATTCCAATTTCAACTCGTTTAAATTGAAATGATGCAAAAAATTCATTTAAACTGTTTTAAATTCTATAAATTTTAAATTTATATCAAATAGCAGCGCACAACAAAAAATAAAAAAATTAAAATATATTTTTGAATGTTGTTAAGAAATTTATCTTTATACGAGTTTATCGTATTATCGAATCGACGAACAAAATTATTCCTAGACATAAATTTTAAATTCAAATGTTGTAAATAAATTTTTATATTTCGTTCGCTTAATTTTTATTGATTAATGCCATATGTACATACATACTCGTACATACATTTTTTTTTTATCTTCTTTGTGAAGATAATTCTTGGGTTCAATTCCTTTCAAATCAAAATATCGATTTTGCGATGACATTTCTATCGAGTATTTCAAACGTTTTTTTTTTTTTTTGCTTTTCTGTATTTGAATTCGAATGGCAAAATGCTATCCCCCATCCTATATCCACACAGACACATAATATAGTAAAATAACCGCATGGGTCAAGTAGTTAAACGATGAAGACGTGTTTTATAATTTATAAATGTTATATACATATATGTATGCATGTACATCTGAATGATTTGTTATTTCGAGATTTGGTGTATTAACTATTTTAAAATTTCTACAAATATATGTTTTATAAAATGAATATATGTTGAAAATGATTTGTCATACAGATAAACATCTTAAATAATTTATTTGTGATTTAATTTTTCATGATGGATTTGTAAGTTGTATTTTAGATAAATTGAGTGTTGTATGACTGTGTCTGATTGCAATATCACAAATAATTTTCTCTTTGTACCATTACTGTTATATATTATGTGATGGAAACATGGTTTTTTGAGTAAGTTTTAATGATGGATGTATCCATTAAGTCAGATATTAAATCAAAATCCGTAAGGTATGTATATAAATTTTAGATTTTTATACACAAAATACTCTTTCCTATTTTCCATGTAAGAGCCAATGTAAACTTGCAAGTTAAACTTTTATGAATGAAATTTCTCTAAAATGGAACAAACTTTTCGATATTATTCATCTTCAAAATGTTTAGTAAGTTTGGTTTGAAAATCGTACAAGAAAACATCATGGTAATCGCGTATTTAGAAAATTCCAAAAATAAAACTGCCAACATACCAGTAAAATCGAATAAGGCTGACTGAGGTATACCTTGTCTGTATATATATTTACGTTTTAGCCCTGTCAAACAAGGTTCGATCACTGGATTGTGAATAAAACAAACGATGTAAATCCTAGATAATACTAATAAATTTATTTATTTCCGAATAATTACACTAAACCCTAATTTCCTTAATGTACTTATCCAATTAAATTTCAGTTTTTCCTTTTTACTACTAGCACTATCACGTTTAAAACACAACTAACTACAATATTCGAGAGGGCCTAGACTATTTCTAAATAGTCTAGACACATCTAATTATTACAGCTTACATTTACGGTAGTGTTTCTACTCAAATAGAGATGTCGCCACAATCGTAACATTACCTCTACCTAATCCTGATTGGTCCCGAACAAGATCCAACTCACCTCGTCTGTCAAGTGCTAATCGCTCACCACCTTCAGCTTTCCTCGCTGCCATTTCTTATCCGGTAGACCACGTCATTTATCTTTGTAACGTCATACCAGCTCTCCTGCTTCGAAACCTTTATTATTTGCTCGTGTTCTCTCGTACAAACTGGTGTATCTCGTTGAGTACTCCTTTCATCTAATCAACATAATTCTGCCCAAATAAAGCTGATGACGGAACAGATCCAAACTTTTCAATTCTCGCTGGTGTCATTCCCGTTCAGTCATGCACTGCTGATCAATATGCCATCAGGATCATCGGAATATATCGATCTCAGTTAGCGTTGATTACCATCTACGAGTACGACCTTTGCCAAATATTATTCCAATGCCCCATTAAATCTCTCCACCATACCATCCGACTGTGGATGCAAATGGCTTGTTCGTGCGTGTTGTATTTATACCAAGCAACTGACAGACTCCCTGAAATACAACTGACTCAAATTTTCTCAATTCTCTCAAATGGCGCTCCCACGTTATACTGCTGCATTGCTGCCCGAGTTTTCCCTGCGGGACCTTTTATCACCGCACATTGATCACATTTTTGACACCACTCCACTATACAGATTGCCTACATCCTAGCCAGTAGAAACGTTGACGTATTTTGGCTAGTATTTTATTAATTCCTAGGAGACCCCCAATCGCACCACCCTGATACTCCTTTAATACTCCGGCAATTTTAGACTTAGGCACCACTTTTACTGATTATTTTACATTGCTGTCCAAGCTTTCCCATATTCGTTTTAATCATCCGTTATCGATTTGGCGGCTGTCCCATTGTACCCAGTAAGACTTTACTTTGGGACTGTTATCTGCAATTTCACTCCAAGTAGGACGATTTCCTTTCTCTTTAGGAATCGTATAATTATTGCTAAGGTCGGATCTGCAAACTGCTCGTCTCGTTTCATCTGTCCACTGATGACACGTACTTATGAAAATTCACACATTCTACTATAGCCAATAAATCCTTACGAGTCACACAATAGCTGCGTTCTGGTTTAGATAACACATTTGAGTAATAAGCCACTTTTTCTTGACCCTCAATTTCTTGTGACAACTCTTCTCCGATATACCATCAAGACTTCCGTCGGTACCAAGAATAATCTTAACGCCGGGTATAGGGTATATGCCAATAATGGAGCTGTACATAATCGCCTTCTCAATTCATTGAATCACTCCTCTTACTCGTCATTCCATTCAAATGCTCTTTTCTTCAGGGTCAAATCATGTAAGCTCTTTGCCACATTGGCAAATCCTTGTACGAATTGCCTATAATAAGTGCACAGTCCGGCACAGTCTTCGTAATCTCCGTAAATTTGTAGTTCTTGCCCAGTCCTTTACCGCTGATATCTTGCCCCCATCGGTGGGGATTCCATTGGTCGTTACCTTGTGAGGCAACAATTTTACTACCGTTTTAAATAGAGAGCACTTCTTTGGATTTACCCTTAAACCGGCTGATTGTAATCGCCCTCATATACCTCTGACAAATTGCTTAAGTGCGCTCTTTGAAATCTTTGCAAATGATGTCATCCAAATATACGAGGTATGCCTCATTACATCTTAACCAATGTAGTCGCTTTAACACGCGCTCCATCATTAGTCGTTCAAAAGTTGAACTGCCATAACCTATTAACCACACTGAACGCTGTTTTTTCACGATCTCGCTCTTGGACTACCACCTGCCAATACCCCCTTTGCAGGTCCAATGTTAACATTCTAGCACCTGCCAATATGTCTAACTTGTCATCAATCCTTAGTAATGGGTATAGCTATCCTTTTTCGTTACTTATTTAAGCTTTCGGTAATCAACCCAGAAACGTATTTTACCACCCTTCCTTTCGACCAACACTACCGGTGAACTGTATGGACTGTTTGATGATTGAATTACTTCAGCTGCCTGCATGTCCATTACCATTTGATCCACCTCTTCTCGTTTTGCTAATGGTCATCTCGTCGGTGATTGGCGAATAGCTATCTCCGTTCCGGTATCAACTTGATGTTTTACCACGTTAGTCCCTTAATTATTATCCGGTGTACTGCAGAATATCGTCTTATACTGTTCAAACGGTTGTCGTGTTGAAATTTTCTGGTTCATGTTTAGACCTCCCGTCCATTTCTACATGAGGTGTTCTAATACTTGTTTCTGTCCTTGCGTCTGGATGTTTCAATCGGATTATTCTGTTCACATTTCATTATTGTTGACAGCTCTTCACATTTACCGATAATTGTTGTCTTAATTGTTTTCGCATTATCCGAGAGATTTAGGGTTCTAATCGGTACCCTATAATCGTTATCTGATTTTACTAATGTCCTCCCTATCATGATTCCTTTGGTTTCGCTTTCTTCTTCACTGGTTTCTACAACCCACAACCTGAGTGACCTGGAACCTTCCTGCAATCTTCCCCACACAATTGTTTCTGAGTTAAACAAGCCCGGAAAGAAAAGAAAAGCAGACCAACAGCCTAAAATCAAAAAAGAACAGCATCCACCAATAAACACAATTGGTATTAAAGACTATCCGGCTGTCAAGGCTCTGATGACATCAATTACAGATAAGGACGTCAAGCTCTAGTAGCACTAAACAATGAAGTTTGGAAGGTAAATGTTTCAGACTCAGATACTTATAGAAATCTCTCTATGAAGCTTAATGCTGAGAAAGTTTAGTGGAATAGATATAAGGACAAGCAGGAAAGACCAATTAAGGTTATGGCTAGAGGACTACATCAAATATTCGAGAAAGAAGAGATAATTGCTGAGCTGCAGAGTAAAGGATTCGACATAAAGGATGCTGCAAATATTATTAAAAAATAGAGAAAGGTAGATGATAAAGGCACCAGTGTCGTCATAAAACTCGGGCTACCGCTTTTCATGCTAACGTTTGGCAAGGAGGGTAATATTCAAAAAATCCAATCATGATATTCGAACAATTCAAAATATGAAAGTCAGAATTGAACCAATGCACAAAATGTCAGGGCTTCAATCATACTCAGAGATGCTGTGGGCGTATGGATAGTGAGATGATGGTTTAATGTTCTGGTAACCACCTTACGAGCACGTATATGCACATTAGATAGGAACTCAGCTGTAAAATGCATTAATTGCAAGGGCCAACATCCAGTGAATTACCGTGGCTGTGAGGTAGCTAAGCAATTGCAAAATATAAGAAATCGCGCTAGAAAGTTTGATCTAAACCGCAGAAACTCTGCTAGACCAAGCGACATATTAATCGGTAACCATATAAATTACGATGAAAAGGTGACCCAAGGTCAAGAGGCAAACGCAAAAGATAGCAACGACGGCCAAATTTTGAGAGATGTCGTGAAATGCATAGATGTTCTAAATAAAAAACTTGATGAGCAGGCTGAGACCAATAAACCCATATTTGAATATATGAAAAAGTTCTCATCATTGTTACCCAATGCTACTAGAAAATAAAAATAAAAATAAATTGCAAACGCTCAGAATAGTAATTTGGAATGGGAATAGGCTGATCCAACCCATCCCTGAGCTGGAAATATTTATATTTAACCATGAAATTGATATTAGTATGTCTAATCTTTAAAACCCATTTCACTAACTCCTCATATGCCAGAATACGTGGGTACAAAGAGAATTGTTTGAAGCAGGAAAAAATTCAAATGTGACTTTCAATCTGGTGGCTCACCAACTTACTGGCCAACCGATTTAAACAAAACACCGGACCTTATAGACTTTTATGTAACAAAAGGAATATCAGATTTATTATATTCGTTTGGAAAATAATGCAGAGCTTACTTGGGACCACTCTCCTGATTTTATGACAGTCAGTGAAACAATAATTAAAAAAGAAATCACAGCGAAACTTTCTAATAAGAAACGAAAGTTCAGTCTTCAAGAATCAAGAAGGAACATCATACATGTCGCAGAGGAGGCTAATAGAAAACAAACAACAAGCTGCGTGGCAAAGTGAATCTTTCAAATACGCAAATAACATCAACTGTAAAAACTATCCACTTGAAGTAAGAGAGCTTGTGGCAACGAAACGTAAAGAACAGTTAAGAATGAATCAAAATGTAAATATTTGTCGTCACATACTAGCAAAAGAGATACAATTCCTAATGAAAAGCAAAGAAATTATTTAAGAGACTAACATATTCGACAACACCAATTAGAAATGAGGATGGAAGCTAGGCTCGAAGCGGTAAACTAACAGCTGACTGAAAAGCTAGAAGAAACGTTTCAACCATTCCCAGGCAAACTGCAGATGAAAATGTTAATCTATTGAAACGATCTGATGAGCTTGAAATACAAATATATCTCCTCTACAACAGCTAAAAGAGGAAATCCAAAATTTAAACATGAAAAAATTTCCTGGGTACGACCTCATAACTGGACAAATCATTAATGAACTACCAAACAAAGCGATACGTAAACTTCTGTGTTGCGATAAAAAGTCGTTCAGACCGATATCCATACTGCCAAAAATATCTAAGATTTTTGATATGGTTGGAATCTGTGCATGTGAAATATTTCTAATAGAATCCCAATCATAATCAACTCTCTAAACAAGTTGCCTATATGCAGATACGGCGAAATATCTAGGTATGACGCTGGATGCCAAGTTGAGGTGAAAGAACATGTCAAAAAGAAAACGGAAGAGCTGAACATAAAGTATAGGAAAATGTATTGACTGTTATAGGTAGACATTCTGAACTATCCATCAGGGATGGATAGACGACAATTAAAACGACGTCAATAACTTACGATGTTCTAGCATTTTGAAACCGAATGCACCAGTTTACAGTTGTATTTTGAAAATGAGTGATTCAGCTTAAGCTTATGAAAAAACTACCTTAAAAACTAGTTTTATAGTTTATCAACAATACAGCATAATTTTTAAATTTATAACATCCCTGAAATTTGTTGGAAACACTGATAGAAATTGATAAATAATAATTTGCCAGATTTAGTTTTAACTTTATCTCCCCTATAGTTTGTGAAATAATATCAGAGCTGAGAAAAACAGTATGTAAGAAAAACAGTATTTTAAGTGATTTTATTGGTTTGGGGCTAGAATGTAACTAGCGAGGGTAAATATGCGTCCACGTGAAGCAACCTTGAAGGTAGGATGACCAGAATGTCTCTTTAAAGGAGAACATGTTCTCCTCTTTCATTCTGATCTTGTTTACTCTTTTTTATTTAAATGTTATCTTTTGTCCTCTTTTTAACTTGAGAAAGTAGATAGTACCCTGCTATGCAATTCGACCACTATCTTCGACAGTTGTCGTTTTATAATAGTATACAAGGAAGAAAAGGAAAACAATATTTTTTACTATTGCTAACCTTTTCTTTCCTTTACTTACTTTTGCAAAACGATAGCCGTCGCAAATAGTAAGCGAATTGCATAGTGGAGCCCCAGAACATATATGAGCTTATTATCGAGTGATAAATGGGTGAAATATTTGTTGCAATCGAAAAATGAAGAACTTTTCAGTGAGCTTCGTAAAACATCAGATTTTTGTTTTCAATACTTGGCCAAAATTAAGTTTAATAATTTAATACTTGGTCATCCTACTTTGGAACAATTTGTTTTTCCCGTAAATAATTTTCTTTTCTTTTTTAAATCATTAGAAAACTAAACTACTCTAATTAAAAAACTAAGTATAGGAGCACACATTCCATATGAACCAATTAGGTTAACTATAACCGGAAGAAAGCATAAGCAAACACAAGCAATTAATTTTTTGAGCCGAATCCCCTCACAACTTCAGGGCCTCGAACTCCAAAGAATTTTGAGATATTAGAAACCTAGGAAATGGAATTTTTTTTTTGATTAAGTTAAAGTTTAGAGAACATTCATTTTGTTATTTGAAGCAATTTCCATTTCCTGTATGCGAAAAAGCGTTGGCAACCCAGAGAAGAATACGAGTTGACCACCATGAAAATCGAAACTTTATGGGTTCAGTTTGCAGACTAATTCACGGGTAAAAGTCAACTTTTACTTCAATTTTCTGTAAATTCATTTACCCTATCAAAAAGTAAGGTAAACCGAGTACACAGAGTAAATGTTTATCCATTAGGTTTTCCATTGTCTAAGGATTGAGTAGGCTGAAAATAAGCAATAGCACGTATTTCAAAAAAATAAAAATACTAAAAACCGACTTTTACTTTAATAATTGATTTAATAATTGATTAAGTCGAACTTTTAAGTAACTCCTTCGTAATTGTGGAACTCTCAAAATTCTTTTTTTTGTAAATAAAATTATTATCCAGAAAAATTGAATTCACTGGGTTTCCACCAGTAAATGCAATTTTTCTGGATTTCGTTGAAATTAAGTAATTTCTTGCATCCTTCCAAAACTTTCAGTACTTTATGTAGCCCTTATTATCGTGGCTCTGCAAGGCACTGTGTGTTTCTTAAGGTTTAAAGTAATAATAAAACTACGGAATATTGTAAATGCTCTACTACCTATACAAACTAATATTATTGAAATATCAAAATAAAATTATTTCTCAAAAATATTTCCCCAAATATATTTCTATACAAAATGAATGAAAAAAATCAGCACGTTTTTTTCTTACATTTCGAAATACTTATATTGAATCGAAAATTGCTATTAACATTAATAGATTAACGTAAAAACTATGTTTAATCAAGTTGTAGGTTCTCACATTTCAATAACAACAAAAATAAAAAAAGGCCCTAGATTTTATTATTTATCTTTTTGTTATTTTTTTTCGTAACGCTGTACAATCGGGCTAGTAATGTATTTTTTGGTTCTTGGGTGTATAATAAAAATTGTCATCATCTTTATCGATTTTTATCCAAGATCATGCAAATAATTGTAATTCCGCTTCTCTATTCGTATATAGACTATATCATGATATGAGTCAGTACATATAGTACCATAACAGTAAATTTTACATATCCCTCAATTGCAAAACACATCTACATAAATATTAAAGCTAACAAATTTAAGAATATAGCTAACGTTCAATTCCATTTATTCTTTCATAAATGATTCGTTTTTTTTACTATAAACTTCTGTTTTATTCACATCTTACATTATATATTTGCCAATTTCGATATTTTTCCAAGCGAAGCTAGTTTCCTATATAATTTCTTGTATTTGTTTATTTTTATTTTTTATTTTTTGTAACATAATATCTCTAAAGCAAATAAAATTCAAATACAATTTTTTTTTTGTTTTATATTTTTCCGCTGTCGAGAAAACATTTTTCAATTACCTAATTGGTCAGTATTGAAATATTTTGTAAAAATAAATTCGAGATGTGCTTTTATTGCCAAACAAATCATTTTTTCTACTGTTCGATTTTGGTATAACGAACCAAATGTTTTTCTCCAGAAATTTTTTGCGTTTCTACTTTTTTTTTTACTAAAAACATACATAGATACATACATAGCATACATACATACATACATACATCCCAAATTTATTTTCCTTCGTTCCAATTTAATTTAAATTTTCTATCAATCCTATATATACATATGTAATAGGAAAATAGTATTTCTATAAGAATGCGATGGGTGGCGTTGGTGTGAATCCACATCATGGTACGTACAATAATAATATAAAATGAGAATATTTCGTATATAGATTCCATTTTCCCGGTGATTCATTTTATTTTGACTCTCATTTTCATGGTAAAAAGAAATTAAGACATTTTTATTCTTTCGTTCCTTGATTGAATATCCCAGTGTAAAATTCTATTATGGTCGCATATATATGTTGTTTGGAATGTTATTCTACCAAGTTTGGGTATGAATCGCAAATGTGTTCTTGCTTTTTTTTTTTTTTAATAATGTTAGCCATAAAAACTTTTCATAGGATGAGAATAGAAGTCAGCTTCATGCGCCCACCCAAAAATATAGAAAAAACAACCATCATCGTATATATAAACTGGAAGAAAATTTACGAAAATTCAATTAAATACAGAAAATAAAGTAAAATGACTTGATTGCAGACATTATTTCTTGTTTTTTTAATTGGAATTCATTACTCCTTTTTATATTTTAGCACGAATTAAAGTTTTTGTTGGGCTCGAGAAATACTTATTTTTGGTTGGTGTTTTGTATAGCATGTCTACTGATCCACATTAAATCGCAACAGTTACTCAACTAACTCAACTAACATTAAGTTGAAACAAACCTTTTGTAGGTTGAATATTAAGAGTGCCTTGAAGCTGCACCAGCCAAATCAGTCCACCACAACGAAACCTAGCCCATAATTTATTACAATTTTATTATTTTGTTTAATTTTTACAATTTAATTTTTTTGTTTAAAAATCAACTTATTTTGATAAAAACCGACTGAAATTCAAAGAAAAATACCAAAATGTCGATAAAAATCACCCAAACCGAGAAATATGGGAAAAAATTAAAAACATTGTAAAATCCTTAATATTTTGAAAGATCTCTTTAACTTTTCCTATCTAAGGTGCCCTTTCTCTAATTTTACCTTAAAAAAAACGTATAAATCCGAAAAATTCGTAAAAATTGTTTTAACCTGCCCATAAATTCAACAATTTTTAAATCGTATTAACCGATAAAAGTCGAATAAGTTGATAAGAAAACTTATATATTCGTTTTAACGGACAAAATCGTAGCTCAAAGAAAAGATCGTATAAAACCCGAAACAAAACGTAAAGTCCAAAACACAATTAATATCGAAAAAGTCGTGTACAACTGAAACAATGGTAAAAGACGTATAAACCGAAATATATGTATATCTTATAAACCGAACAAATCGTATTAATGCTATAAAAAAGTTTATTAACGGAAAAATGGTTTGAAACCGAAAAAAATCCCGAAAAAACCGAAAAATCCTTTAACTGAAAAATTGTATTAATTCAAATTAAGTTAAACCCAAAAAATCGTTGAAGCTGATAACGTCGCATAAACTGGAAAATTCAGATAAAATTAAAAAAAGTTTTGTAGACCGAACGAGTAGAAAAATATGAGTAAATCTAATATTGATAAAAATCAAAGAAATAATGAAATAATTGTATTAACCGAAATATCGAAGGAAAATACAAAATGTACTTATAAACCCGAAAAATTCAGTTTCACCAATTTTTCAAGGAACAACTGGTAAACGGAAAAGTTATATGTGAAACAGCAAAAATCCTATAAAATCGAAAACAAAAAACCGGCAAAATTTGAAACATTAG
Source organism: Tipula unca (assembly GCA_951394425.1). Taxonomy (NCBI): domain Eukaryota; kingdom Metazoa; phylum Arthropoda; class Insecta; order Diptera; family Tipulidae; genus Tipula; species Tipula unca. Next base: position 95,817,933 of record OX596382.1, read on the forward strand.
TAAAAATCGTATCAAACCAAAATTGTCGTAATAAACCGAAAAAATTGATGGAATAATTCGCATAAAACGTAAAAATCGTTCAATCGGAAAATCTAAAAACAAATCGAAAAATTGAGGAATACCGTTTAATCCGAGAAATTCGTACGATGAAAGATTGTAAAAATAAGTATGAAAACGTGATTCTAAAATTTGTAAACAAAAACAATTACAAAAAAAAATCGTTAAATCGTATAAAGTGAAAAATTCATTTTAATTTATTCATTTGTAAGAAAAAGAAAATATTCTATAAACTGAAAAATGAGAAAAAGTCGTATGAAACCAAACTTATCGTAATAAAGATCAAAAAAATTGTAAAATTAAAAAAAATCGTTGTAATATAGAAAAAATCGTTTTAAACTAGAAAATAAACTGAAAAACTCATTTATCGACCAAAATTAAACAAATGGAGAAAATCGTACAATCCAAAAAATCGTAAATGAATATCGTAAATATTTGTGTAAAAAGGAAAAATCGTATAAAGATAAGCCGAAAAACTCGTAAAAACCGTATAAAATCCAAAAATTTGGAAACGTTTTTTATAAATAGCCAGAAATTGCAGAATTAGAAAAAATCGTAGTGATCCAAAATTAATGTAATGAATACTGTGAAATTTAAAAAAATCGTTGAAATACAGAAAAAATCGTATAAACCCAAATAATAAATTGAAGAAATGGATTTTTCGTATAGACCGAAAGACTGACCGTGTAAGACGAAAAAATCGTATAAGGATAAACCGAACACTCGCACAAAACGAGGAAGAACTGTTTAAAATTAAAAGTTTTGCAAATGTTGAAAGGCCGAAAAATCGTATAAAACATAAAAATCGTTGGACCGCAAAACACAAAACATCGATAAACCCATATTATTCGAAAAAAAATCGATAAATGGGGGGAAATCGTTTAATCCGAGATAATAAATCGTCTAAACCAAAAATTGTATGAAGTTGATAAAATATGTACCAATAAGTATGAAGTAGTATATAAAACCCAAAAATTTGTAAAACAGAATTACACATTAAAAATTGAAATTATCGTAAAAAATTGACAAATGGTATACAAAGCAAAAATCGTTAAACCAGAATAATGAAAAAAAATTGAAAAACTCCTATTAACGGTGAACAATAGAAAAATTGAGGAAAATCGTAGTAATCCGAGAAAATCGTATAAGCCAAAAAATCGTATGTATGTATGAATGTATCAATGATACGAAACAAGTGAAATCGAGTTTTTGTTTGTTGTGTGTAGGATGACCCTCCTTAATTGGTTTGCTTTACGTTTAGCATACAAAAAATTAAACATATTTTCGTTCAACGAACTGTGCACCTCTTTTTGTGGTTAACAAATCATAAAATTTAGAGAAAACGATCAGTCGAAAAATTGGAAAAACCATTAAATTCGCCTACACCGAAAAATCTTATATAGGAGAAAACTAAAAATTGGAGAAAGCCCGAAAACATTATATAAACTGAAAAATCATTTTAAATTGAAAAAATCGTATAAAACCGTAACATTCAATCGTATAAAACAGTAAAAATCTAAGATATCTTATTATAGACCGAGAAAATTTTAAAATTACAAATTAGTAGGAAAATTGAAATAAAATGTATTAACCGAAAAATATTTTGAAACCAAAAAAATCGCATTAATTTTTAAAATTCTTAAAGATTAATGTATAACCTGCAAAAAATTGTGTTAACGAATGAACATCAGAAAGTTATAAAATCGGAAAAATATAAATTGAAAATTTGAAAACCATAAAAATCCGAAAATTGAAAAAATCAAAAAAATAATGCCAACATTTAACTGTATAATTCGAAATATTATAAAATCGTTTAAAATCGAAATCGTATAAAAATTATTTTTGCTTTTTTTAATGAATTTTTTAACGAAAAGTTGTTTTACGAAAAGATCGCGTGAAACAGAAAAAATCTTATAAAATCGAAAACTTTTGAAAAGAAAAACCATTTTTAAACTGACAAAATTAAGTAATAAACTTATCGTAAAATCGTAACATTCGTAAAAATAGTATAAACCGAAAAAATCATTTAAACCGAAAATATTGTAAAATTTAAACAAATCGTTGAAATACAGAAAAATCATTTAAAATCTAAAAATTTATTGAAGAAACGTTTTTTCCGTATAAACAACAAAAAAACGTTTAAACCGACCAAACAGTTGGAACACCTTGAACAGCTAAACATAATCGTATGAACTAAAAAGTTGAAGAAACTGAAAATATTTGAAATATCGTTTTAATGGAACAATCGTATGCACCCAAATATCGTTAATTTGTGAAAAAACATAAAATGTCGTATAAAGATAAACCGAAAAACGTTACATAATAAGGAAAAACTGTTTAAATCGGTGCAAATTTGGGAATGTTCTGACGTAAAATCGTTAAGCCGGTAAAACATAACAACTCGAAAAAAATAACCGTAAACATATTGAAAAATTGAGGAAAATCGTAATATTCCGAGAAAATCGTACAATCCAAAAAAATCGTATGAAGCCAAAAATATCTTCTAACACGAGAAAACAGGAAATACTGAGTTTACGTTTTTTCTGATTTTTTATTTTTTACGATTTTGTTGGTTTCATACGGTTTTAAAAATTTAAGTATCAATAATAAGCATTATTCAGTCCTAACCTACGACACAAGCCACGCTACATGGCTTAACCAAAGTGGAAAACAAATACATCGTTTTATAGCGTTGATGCAAAACCAAAAAAAAAAACAATTTTTTTTCGTATCGAATACGACGGAAAATCGTATATACCAGAGAACGAAAAATCGGAAAAAGTCTCAAAAGATTATATAAACTGAAAAATTATGGTAAATTGCAAAAATAGTATTAACCCGTAACATATAATCGTATAAAATTGAAAAAAATCGTAGAAATATTTATTTATTCGTATACTCTGAAACAATCTTTTACCTACAGAAACTGAAAAATTCGGCTCATAGCTTTATAATGTTATTCATGTTATACCGAATTCGCGATAGAAGGATATTTATGAGGGTCATTAAATGATAAGAAACAAGTGCAATTGAATTTCTGTTGGTTTGTTTTACGCTTATCATACAAAATTAAAATTTTGGTCTTTTAAAATGAACTTCTTCTGTTGTCAACAAATCATAAAATTTAAAAACAAACTAAAAAGGTGGTTAAAATCTACAAAATGCTAGGCAACGGAAAATTTTGTAAAATCTCGATTATATAAATGAAAAAAATATAACGAAAAAGGTATAACTAAAAAAAATTATCGAAAATATCGTATATACCGGAGAACCAAAAATCATGTGAAACGAAAAAATCGTATATAACATTCAACCGTATAAAACCGTAAAAATCGAAAATATCTAATGAACCGAAAACATCATACAATTCGAAAAAAATGTAAAATATAAAAAATCCGTTTAAATATAGAAAATATCGTATAAACCAACAAACCGTAAAAATCCAAAAAAAAAAATTTAAAAACTTATTTTTCGTATAAACAGACAAAATCGTTTAAACCAACCAAAATTAAACCATTAGGATTAATCGTATGAACCAAAATATTAAAAATTCGTGTAAAATGATCGTGTAAAAACAAAAAAAATCGTATAAAAATAAATCAAAAAACTCATACATAATATGGGAAAACTGTATAAAATTCGAATTTTTGGAAATGTTGTAAAAGTCGAAATCGTACAAAACGTAGAACGTTGAATCGGAAAATCAAAATATGTACTTCGAAAAACTCATATTATTTGAAAACAAATCGAAAAATTGAGGAAAATCGTTTAATCGTATAAACTAAAAATTAGAATGAAACCGAAAAGCCGATTGCAAAAATAAGTATGTAAGAATAAGTATGAAAGCGTGATCCAAAAATTTGTAAAAAAAAAAGAAAAAGAAAAAAGAAAAAATCGTTAAAACGGAAAAACTTAAAATTGGAAAAATCGTAGAAATAATGAAAAAAATATATTAACCGTAAAATCGTTAGAAACCAAAAAAATCGCATTAATTTGGAAAATTTGGTAAATTGTAAAATGCAAAATCGTATAAACCGAAAACTTCATTTAAACCGAAATAAATTGAGAAATCGTAAGAAACAGAAAATATTCTAGAACCAAACTAATCGTAATAAAAATTAAAAAAATTATAAAATTAAAAAAAATCGTGTAAAAACGATAAATCGTGTAAAGGTAAACCGAAAAACTCATAAAAAATTCAAAAATATGCAAAAACTTGAAAATTTGGAAACGTTTTTTATAAATAGCCAAAAATAGCAAAATTAGAAAAAATCGTTTGGATCTAAAATTAACGTAATAAATAACGTGAAATTATGAAGATTTAAAAAGAATCGTTGAAATACAGAACATGTCGTTTAAATTGAAAAATGGTATAAAACCAAACAATAAATTGAAGAAATAGGTTTTTCGTATACCCAAAATAATGATCGTTTAAAACAGAAAAATCGTATAAAGATAAACCAAAAACTCGTACAAAACATGGAAGAACTGTTTAAAATTGAAAGTTTTGGAAATGTTGAAAAGCCGAAAAATCGTATAAAACATAAAAATCGTTGGGCCGCAAAACATAAAACATCGAAAAACTCAAATTATTAGCCTCATAGCTTTATTCATTTAATAACGAATTCGCGATATGAGAATGTGGATGAAGGTGAAACAAGATGAAACGAAACAAGTGAAAATGAGTTTTTGTTTGTTGTGAGCGCGTCGTCAGAAAAAGTCGTATGACACCAAAATAATCGTAATTAAGATCGAAAAAACTGTAAAATTAAAATAAATCGTTGAAATACTGAAAAATCGTATTAAACTAGAAAATAAATTGAAAAAATCATTTATTCGTATAAGTTGAAAAAATTGTTTCCCGTCCAAAACGGAACAATTGAAAAAAGTCTTAAAAACGAAAAAATCGTATAAAATTAAACCGACCAACACTAAACAAAATCCAAATATTTGTAAAAACTGAAAAATCGTATAAAACGAAAAAAATCGTTACACATTTTACCGTAGTAAATGATTTACTCTAATATTGTCCCAAGCTTTATAGTATTATTCGTATAACGAATTTTTGATAGGAGGATGTGGATGATAACCGTCATGAATGATACGAAACAAGTAAAATTGAATATTTCCTTGTTGTGTGTAATGTGGCACGCCTTTTAAAATTAACGTTGCTCTCTTTTGTGGTCCTATACCATTATAAACTATCTTGTTACAAATAGATTTTTATTTGTGCGGAAAAATACCATTTAAAATCGAGAAATCTATAATTTTCTTTTCAACAAATACGTTTTTGTTCAAGATCGTATTTGTTGAAAACAAAATTATAGATTTCTCGAAAAAAAATTAAAGTTTTAAATATTTCGAACATCAAAATTGAATAGACAACACAACACTAGAATAATACATATTTTAGACAGGCAGTTTCGGGTTTCGGTTAAACATTTTATTTTTATGGTGACCATTACACGTGCCAATGTTTATTTTTTAAACAAATACTACAAAATCAAGGATCATTGTATAGTATAGTCGTCGTTGTCGTATAGCATGCGAATATATGTCTATTCATCATTTTATCCTTTTTCTTTTCCGTTGAAACGACACACTCTTATTTTATTCCTTATTTTATTACAATCATTTTCCTGTTATGCTTTTTTTATTCACTCAAAAAAAAAAGAAAAGAAAAACGGAAAATTACAAAATTTCCACTTCTGGTACAACCGAATTTCTTGTCACGTTTAATATTATTGTAACTTGGGAAATGAGATTTAAATGGATCATTAGGATCAAATGAATGTTGAAAAAAAAAACGAAAAAACTGTTTTCCATTTACTTCTCCTTTTTTTTTATATGTGTGTGCGTTTGTGAAAATGGAAACATATTGTTTTGAGATCATTTGAGATTATTAACATTTAAAATGAAATAAAGCTTCAACAAAAATAAATAAATAGAAGCAAAACTAGGGGTTTCGTTTTGAAACGTCTTGATTGTATTGTGAAATAAATTCTTTCTAACTCATCATATTCAAAAAGATTTCTCGGAAATGTATCTAATATTATGTCCCTTTATGCTAATATTTTTTTTTACCAAGTTTTTCATGATTTTCAGTTTATCCGTATTATCCTCAGTTTTGTGAAAATTTTCATTTATACAAAAAAAAAAATAAAAAAACTGAAAAACTGAAATAACTTAAAAAGGTACATAATTCAAAAAAAATTTTAATCTTTTGCGATTTATGATTTGGTTTTCTTCTATTATTTATTTACCTTTTTATAGTGAGGTGGTAGATTGAAAATGAATCTTAAAAAAAAAATAAATAAATAAATAAGAAAAAGGGAATATACACATTTGAATTTTAATGAAAAATGTTGAATCCGTAGCAAAATGTTTAATACAAATTTGGTGAAAGTGGCATACTTATAAAATACATGGGAACTTGAATTATAATCCTTTTGGTGAAAGATCTGAAAGGAATACAAACTCTATAGTACTCAATTTAAATTTATCTTTGAGAACGGCGTATTTAATGTTGTGGTGGTGTGTTACGATTGAAAGTTGCACGTCGGGGTCGACCGACATACTTGCATTTCCAAATTATAGTTATGAAGGCATACGTAGTTATTTTCCTGCCCTTGATGACAACAATAAGTGTCTATCCGCACTTCACATCGGCAGCAAACTCTCAACCGCAGAAGGATATCTCTAGATTTTCTCCGTTGAACCTAATTATCGAGAGGCATGTACAAAAATCTTCATTTTTTGGAATACGATATAGTGAGCATAAGTCTACAATTTAGACAGCAAAAAACCTCGATCGCATATGAGTAATCATTTCAATTGAAGGCGCCTCCAAATCTAAGCGATCCAGAATTAATTGTTCGTTGATTTCGACCCAAGATCAACAATGATAAACAATACAGTCAGTCATATCATTCGCATCACAAACAACAATCAAACGACCACCGGATGAGTGGTTCGATGATCAGTGCCGTCAGAGCATTGAGAATTAATAGAAACTTTGTGAAATTGTGAAATACATTTTTTTATTAAATGTAGAAATAATTGAGCGATCAAAAGGCAATCTGGGCACATTATTTATGACCCCAATACCTATTTTTAGAAGTATGAACCATCGTAGTTGTATGCCTACATAAAGTCGCTATGAAGAGGTTTGTGACATGCATGGTATTACCAAGGCCATCTGCTGTTTTGACAAGCCCGGAGATGAGTTCAGTAATTGTGCACCAGGTATGTCCATTTTATGGAAGAATGCACACCGTATTCCAGTATAAGCAACTCATGTAAGTAATCCAAACCTTCCGACGGATAATTGGAAGATACAAATTGGTAAGAGGACGCCAAGGAGGGCTCTAAATTATCCACTATGGTAATCAACAGGGAGTACCTGGCTCCTCTTGCCGTGACTAAGGGAGTCATTGACTTCGGTTTCGGGTCAATTACTCTCAGAGCCTATTAAAAAGATGTACCAGGACAGGAGACAATCCAACCAATTGGTTAATGGAGCTAAGAGGATTACCTGTCGGGCTCGCGGGACGAGAGGGCTGCCAGCATCGTGGAACCAAGTTATCTGCCCTTCAAGATAATCTTGGAGGAGCGGTTCGTTATCGGGAACAGAAGCATTACAGTTCTTTACGGATGGCTCCAAGGTACACGGTATAGTAGGAGCTGGAGTCTTCTGTGATAAATTGAAATTAGATATATCAGTTCTCCTCCCTGATCACTGCAGCGTGTACCAAGCAGAGGTGATAGCGATTGAGGAGGTCTTGACTTGGTTGAGACATAATGTGGTATCCTCGATTTATATCGCACTTTATGTGGACAGTCAGTTTCTCTGATATCAAGGATGGCGTTGGGTTGTCACTTGTCTCTGAATGAGATGAGTGAGCTACCGGAAAGAGCAAACTTGGAGAGGCCTATTAAGGGATTTAAGATAGCGCTTAAAATGGAGGCAGTAACCTCAGCTAACGGAAGGTTGATATTGACTTTCCTACGTAAACGTGATTTAAAAACGATCGTGGGACAAGGACTCACAGGACACTGCCTACTTGGAGAACATGCGAGGACGCTAGGTCTAGAAGCAAATAATTTTTGCAGAAGCTGTATGGACGAGGAGGAGGAAGAGACGGTAGTCCACTTCCTATACTCATGTCCGGCTTTGGCACATAGAAGACATACATTTATGGGTAGATTTGTAGTGTTTTCATTTTGATCTTCATTTTTTATTTTTATTTTGTACCATTTAGATTTTTATTGTTTTCGTTTGCACTTTAGATTTTAATGGTTGCGTACAAAATTAGATTTAATTTTTATAAATAAGTAATCATTGATTTTATATTTTGTTGATTTTTGTTTTTAATATAAAAAAATTAGAGTTCTATTGTTAGCAGACCGAAAAGGCTGTGTGTTACCAAATTTAATTAAATAAAATTAAAGTTAATTGTAAACCTAATTCACTTAATATTGTAAAGTATAGATATATAAAATTGTGAATAAAAACATAACATTCGACATTTTTGAAATATATCTGCATATGGAATTGTACAATGTAAATAAATAAACCAAAAGAAAACTTGTAAAGATTCAAGTGATATACAGTATCATCATATTTAATGGGGAACTACAACAATACCCATAAGTGGTAACCCCGACGTGATTAAGAACACGCACCAATATTGTGTACCGCATCAATCACACCACATCAACAACATCGACATCAACACCAGCAACGGCATCATCACAACATCAACAACATCGACATCAACACCAACAACGGCATCATCACCACATCAACAACATCGACATCAACACCAGCAACGGCATCATCATTAACATCACCAACACTACACACATTTGCATTTTAACAGAGACCGAGGTGACTCCATGTTAACGAGTCTCTGCACCGGCGGATTTTCTTTCAAATCAAAAGCAAAAACTGTAAGTACGCAACTATTTTTATTAGAGTGCAAACAAAATTTTTCTTTCTTCGTTTTTGTTTTAATAAAATCTAAAAAATATAGTCTTTTATTTCTTTAAAAAGTTTTTGTTTTCGGCATCCTCTAAATTTTACATTCAAATCCAAAATTTTTTTTTCTTCGGTATTTAACTAAATTTTACTTGCGAAATGGATCCGTCTGCGACTATTCCTTCTCCTCCAATTAATGAGAGTGACGAGGCATCCACTTCGGATGCTACAAATTTAACTTTTTCACCAGCTCAGCTCGCTGTCCTGATTAATGAAGCGGTAGCTAAAGCTGTAGGGAGAATAAATTTACCTGAGCCTCCCATAATTGATCATGTTCCTACTCCTCTTTTATCAGCTCAAATTTCTCGTGTTGCGTTCAAACCTCCACAACCTCTCTACGCTCAGAACCCGGTTGTTTGGTTTGAGATTCTAGAGCAACAATTTCTGGTTGCTGGAATTAGCGTTGAGGCAACTAGGTATGCACACGCGGTTGGGGCCCTGGATGCACGGCTCCATGATACTTTGGCTTACATAATAACACAGGCTAAAGGGGCTCAGCCATATACGGCTTTCAAGACCGAAGTGATCCGGGTGCTGGGGGAATCGGAGAAAACAAAGATGAACAATTTGATGCATGGCTTGACACTTGGGGACAAGAAGCCATCACAGTTGCTGAGCGCCATGAAGTTGAATGCTGGCGACAACTTGAACGAGCCGACCATCCGTCAATTTTGGATGAAGAGATTGCCGCAGCAGGTTCAAATGGTACTCACACCATTTGAAAATGATGTCTCCCTGTCAGTCTTGGCGGAACGAGCTGACAATGTTTTCGAGACAATGACACAATCTCAAGTCAGTGCTATTGAGTCATCCGCTTCCGTATCTACCCAAAATATTACTATTGATCAACAATTTTTGGAATTTCGTAGAATCTTGCTATCGGAGATTTCGGAAATTTTTCAACATCAGTCTAGGTCTCGTTCAAATTCAAATTCTAATTCCAATCGAAATAGTAATTTTGGATCTCGAAATAATTCACGATCCAATTCGCGGCCAAATTCACGATCTAATTCACCTAATTTATCGGACTGCGCCGCGAATTCTCCTGGGAATTCATCATTGCTGACGTGTCGATGCCTATCATCGGCGCTGACTTTTTAAAAAACACAGGTTTATTAGTAGATATGCAAAGACAGAGGCTCATTGATCCGTTAACCTCTTTGCATACACGCGGTGTTTTACTTCTAACAACGATAATTCTACATTGTCTAGGATCGACAAGTCAGTGATGGACTCAGGAGTCTTCAAAGTAATTTCTAAATTTCCGACAGTTATTCACGGACACATAAACATCGACAACACCAAACACAACGTGACTCACAAACTAGAGACGTACGGACCACCGGTTGCATGCAAACCACGACGATTGGCACCGGACAAATTCATCATCGCGAAAGCAGAATTCGAAAACATGATGAAACTCGGGATTTGCAGACCTAGTAGCAGTCCTTGGTCCAGTCCTCTACATCTCGTGTTAAAAAAGAATGGAGACTGGAGACCATGTGGGGATTATCGAGCTCTTAACCGTGTAACGATTCCGGATCGATATCCTATTCCACATCTCCAGGACTTTACACAACGACTCGAAGGGTGCTCTATTTTTTCTACAATAGACCTTGTCCAGGCATTCCACCAAATTCCTATCGAACCGACGGACATTCCAAAAACAGCTATTTCGACACCTTTCGGACTTTTTGAATTCTGTAGGATGACTTTTGGACTTCGCAATGCAGCACAATCGTTCCAACGTCTTATGCACTCAATTCTACTAGGACTTGATTTCTGTTTTGTGTATTTGGACGATGTGCTCATTGCCTCTAAAAATTATGACGAACATCTCGAACATATTAAAATGACCTTTGCTAAATTTGAAGAACATGGACTAGTAGTAAATATTGACAAATGCACTTTTGCTAAACATGAAATTCAATTTTTAGGCCATACGGTAACTGGACAAGGTATCTTACCATCGCATGAACGGGTTCAAGTCATCAAAAATTTCGAACGACCACAGACTGTTAAACAACTGAAACGATTTTTAGGTATGATCAACTTTTATCGACGCTTCATTCCGGGTGCTGCTGCTGACCAAGCATTACTGAATTATTATCTAAAAGGTTATACCAAGAACAGTCGCGTTCCAATACAGTGGTCAACAGCAGCTATAGAAGCGTTCGATAACTGCAAAATTAAACTTTCCGATGCTACATTACTAATTCATCCTTCATCATCAGCACCTCTGGCCATCATGGTTGATGCTTCCGATACAGCGATTGGTGCTGTAGTTCAGCAATTAATTTCGGATACTTGGCAACCACTCGGTTTCTTTTCAGTACGTCTCAATGATACGCAAAAGAAATACAGTGCTTATGATCGCGAACTTCTATCGGCTTATTCTGGTGTTAAACACTTTCGTCATTTTCTCGAAGGTCGTACGTTTACACTATATACCGATCATAAACCACTCGTTCACGCATTTAGTCAGAATCCGGAAAAAGCATCTCCTCGTCAGTTTCGACACTTAGATTTCATTGGTCAATTCACAACCGATATCCAACACATTTCTGGTTTGGATAACATCGTTGCAGATACTCTCTCACGCATTAATCAAATTTCTATTCCTGAAAGTATTGATTATGCTATCATCGCAGATGCTCAGACTAATGACGAAGAATTCCAAGAAATCTTAAGGAGTAATTCGGTTCTCAAATTTGAGAAATCCCCTATTTCATTCAATTCGAAAACCCTAATACATTGCGATACTACAACTGCTACACCTAGACCATTCATTCCGCTTAATTTCCGAAAACAAGTTTTCGATGCATTTCATAATCTTTCTCATCCTGTAACTTCTCAACGTTTTTCGATTATTCACCTCGACATCATTGGTCCATTACCAGTTTCTGATAATCAGCGGTATTGCGTTACATTGATTGATAGATACACCCGCTGGCCCGAGGCGATTCCAGTTCCTGATGTTACTGCTGCTACAGTTGCCTTCGCTGTCTACTCTAATTGGATAGCTCGCTTTGGTGTGCCAGAGTCCATTGTTACGGACCAAGGCATGCAATTCGAATCGCAACTTTTTCACGAACTGGCAAACTTACTTGGATTCGAGCGACGGAGAACAACTAGTTACAATCCAAAATGTAATGGTATGATCGAGCGATGGCACCGTGTCATCAAGTCTGCCATTATGTGCTACGATCGAACAGATTGGACTAGTGTTCTCCCTTCAATTTTACTTGGACTACGAACGACGTACAGCGACGAACTGAAAGCAACCCCTGCTGAACTCGTATTTGGGCTTACGACTCGAGTTCCAGGTACCTTTTTAGATCCTAGGAACGAACAAATTTTACAATCAGACTTTGTTACTAATCTAAAAAGACACTTTGACGAAATACGACCTATACCGGCAGTGCGACACGCAACGGACAAAATTTTTATCAGTAAAGATCTGCATACTTGCTCGCACGTTTTCTTACGAACTGACGCAGTACGCAGATCACTGCAACCACCATATACAGGACCATTTTTAGTAATTGACCGTACACCAAAATTTTATACATTAGATTTGAACGGAAGACACACCAAAATTTCAATCAACAGACTGAAACCATGTTTCACCGACAATCAGCAAACACTGACTACAAATACTGGACCATCTTTACCGACTCTCGAACCAAAACCTTCTATTTCGGATAACGTGCCTGGGGTACTTGCTGCAGGGCCGAAAAGTAAAAAAAAGGTTCACTTCGATCTTGCACCAAAAAGTGTAGGGACTACAAGTTCGGGTCGTGTATCCAGGACCCCTTCTCGTTTCTTATATTTTCTTCGATAGATCTTCGATCTCTCTGGAGGGGGAGTATTTGTAGTGTTTTCATTTTGATCTTCATTTTTTATTTTTATTTTGTACCATTTAGATTTTTATTGTTTTCGTTTGCACTTTAGATTTTAATGGTTGCGTACAAAATTAGATTTAATTTTTATAAATAAGTAATCATTGATTTTATATTTTGTTGATTTTTGTTTTTAATATAAAAAAATTAGAGTTCTATTGTTAGCAGACCGAAAAGGCTGTGTGTTACCAAATTTAATTAAATAAAATTAAAGTTAATTGTAAACCTAATTCACTTAATATTGTAAAGTATAGATATATAAAATTGTGAATAAAAACATAACATTCGACATTTTTGAAATATATCTGCATATGGAATTGTACAATGTAAATAAATAAACCAAAAGAAAACTTGTAAAGATTCAAGTGATATACAGTATCATCATATTTAATGGGGAACTACAACAATACTCATAGATTCTTAATGGACATCCTCTCTGATCTCGAAAAGTGCAAGGTGCAAAATATATCACGCTACATAAGTAGCTCAAACTGGTTCATATAAGGATAATAGGGAATTAAGATCCTGTGGTATCATAATGGACCGTCACCGGTCTAAGTGTGCCATAGCAGCCACTCAACATAATCTAACCTCACTCAAGTAAGTTACGTTCGAGCATCGCGTTCTGTTTCAATTATCTGCCTCTGGAACACAATTCCGAGGTCAGACAGATGATTTGGAGGTGCCCCGAGAATCGTATTGGATTACAACAAACAAAACGATTAATTCACGATGATGGTTCTTAGAGATTGACTTACATTAGTTGCCCTTGGCATGGATAGAAGATTAGAGCAACGGGAATTAAATATTAAGGATTAATGCATTCTCTTCATTAAAGACACATTTAAATTATTATATCGACTTTAAGCACATCTAATCTTGACGCAGATTTGATAATTCACTCATGGATTAATATCGAAATTGAATGTTGTGTTTGATGTATCTCATAAAACAGCCACTGCGGTGTCCTTTAATGAGACATTGCCCTCAAGCTTCAACAAATTGTCTTCGCTATTCAAATTATCGCCTGGTTATTGTAACTATACCAGGACTTGGTGCGCTTATTTGATGATTCTCATAGCAATTGACACGCGACCAGCAGGAAAAAATAGAGCGAAAAACGTAAAAGGGTGGCGGTACCCCGTTTGCAATTAAACTGGAACAAAACGTTGAAGAAAGCACTTGGGTTATACTATTCTCGGGGATTCACGTGGAATGAGGGAGGTTGCTCAAGTGTCACTTTCATAACGATGGTCCCCATTTCGTCACAATCTGAAGTGACAATCGGCAGATACGAAGATGTATACAGTTGTGGCATATGCTCGCTTTACGTAGCTGGTTGATTTCGATGCTAATTTCTCGAATGTCTGGCTTCTGTGAAAACAATCTGGCTTTCATATGTTTAGAACTATGATTAGAACTAAACACCGTCATTCAGTTGATTGGGCTATAACACATTCAATCGTTGGAAGCCCTTTGCAACCCATCAAGTAAGGTGTGTCAGAAATACTGAATTATTTAAAATCATCAAATTTTCAGTTTCCTACGTCGATACTCCAGAGAATTTTATCGTTTGCGCATTTTATTGAACCTTCATTGTAGATGTCTTATGTGGTGGTAAGGTTCTGACTAGCTATTGGAAAAATACAACAAATGGCCATGAGTCTAGAGTAACCTCATTGGTGGTTCCATGTACAGAAACTGTATATCAGAACACATCGCGGATTGTACCATGTTTTTCATTTTACTAACGGTATATCCTGGTGTCAAGTTAACGCAATCCCGTTGGATAAGTGTCGATGGTGCCATTTCATAATTCTTTTATCGACGGCGATGACATTCTATATGTTGGATTAGATTTATATGGTAAAACAGAAATGCTCTTTGGAATAGATTATAAATGATTATGGATATGCAGATAATTTCGCATTTTTTGACTATAAACCGAACGAGTTTAGGATATTAGGAGCAATATCGCATATGGCTGGACCGAAATGCAACAACAACAAAATTAAATTCATCACAATATCACGGAGAAATCTGTTATCTTGCGTTCAACGGAAATGCCATCGCAGTCGTGTAAGCTCGTTTGGTTCGCAAAGAAATAATAAGAGCTGCGTGCTAATTTTTGAAGAAGCATTCTAAGCATTTGATCTATCCAGTCTTTAAGTGAACCGTCTACCTCCACATGATAGTTATCGCCCGAGTGATCGTCTCCGGTCTGACGTTGCTAATGGCCTCCTCTATATCCCGGTTACAATAGAGAATTAATTGTTTAGATTTTTCAATAGCACCAATAAGGGAGTGGAGAGCAGTTTCAATCGATCTTTCCTTACAACACAATGTTGAGATTGCGACAGCTCATTATGCGCTTAATTGATTAATAATTTTAATAGAAAAGAGGATAAGTGTATAGGTCTGTAGTTTAAAATTAATTTGACTTTTACTTTCGACCATTAAGTGGGGATTATGACAAAGTTCTAAGCTAGCATTGAAGGTAACTTCAAGCCAGGAT
Organism: Tipula unca; assembly: GCA_951394425.1. Taxonomy (NCBI): domain Eukaryota; kingdom Metazoa; phylum Arthropoda; class Insecta; order Diptera; family Tipulidae; genus Tipula; species Tipula unca. Next base: position 95,833,447 of record OX596382.1, read on the forward strand.
AAGGTTAGATCAATAATTTGTTGGACATCCACAAAAAAAATGTCATTAAGTCCTGATGATTTATATGGCTTAAAGCTGTTTATTATCCACGCGGCATATAGCCCTGTTTATTTTAGACCCCTCTAGATCTAGTAGCTCCACATATTTTTCGATCCACCCTCTCATTGGAGATAGAGATCATCTACTCTTAGCAGGGTGGCAATCACTTCGCCCGTTTCTGTTTGTATACTTCTTCAAAATATTTGATGTGTATTTGCATCACTGCCCAAAATGACACCAACTTTACGTTTTTCAGCATACATATTGCACTTCCTAACTTACTGGGTGGTAAATTTCCCCCCTTATATGATAAGTCAGCGTAATGCAGGCCACCACTACAACAGCGTGGTTGTAATGTATAGCAATTTGTAGTTGGGAGCTCTGAGTCCCATTAGCTGGTTACCGTTGACTCCAGCTCCTGGACATGAACCATATCTATCTCTTTATCTTCTATTTCAAGTACTACAGCAGCCAGAGCTACCTACAGGAATTTGCAGTCTTATTGATCTGTACTCAGTCGCCGGTTCCATCAACTTAGGTATTTTCCAAATGAACGTTGGCAGATCTTGCAGGAATTGCTTATCTGCAGCATCACCAAGTAATCCCTAGTCTGGGTCCGAACCAGACTTCACCTAGACACTCTACCGATTTCCTATAGGCACCGGCTGTCAACTTAACGTGCGCCGAGTGCCTCCATACCGGGAGGATGGATCGGGTCTTTCATCATAATTTTAAGTAAGAAGTATATAACCACCAGTTATACTTCCGTCTTTCTGCACCCTATCTATAACAATTGTGACGAACTGCCCTTTCAACACCTCATTAAAAGGCTTGATGGCAGTTTAATACACTTTTTTCTTTGTAAGCTCTATCGACGAGTCTGAGATCTCTGCTTAATAGACTGCGAGAACTCAGATGCACCTCCCCACTTCGGCTCCGTATCATTTATCCGTTTTTTCGTTCCAACGGAATGTTATTTAGCTGGGTTAAAATTCGCCAAGCACTCCATCTGGTCTGGCAGTTCATATGGGCCAGCTTTATTAGTGTATTTGTTCTTTGGTTTTGAGGGACCGTTTACGCCTTGGAGAACAGGTCTACAACCCGCAACACTACTTCCGAGATTTTTAAGAGCGTCAAACTCTTGTGCTTGGTTTTTATTTGTCATGTCCATTTGTTGACCTCATGAGACAGAATGGAAGTTCCATTTATGCAGTGATTAGCAATGCACAGATAATACAACATGATCTGAACGGTGATATGTATCACATAACATGGTGTGCTATTTGCCCTGGTGGTCACCACAGGGAGGTAATACACACACACATACACACACACACATATATGAATCCTGTAAGATACGGTTCACTCGTTTTGTGACTCGGTTTGCGCCGATTGTTTTCATTGTGGCTGCGCTTCTTTATTCATGAAGTCGGAAATATTCCCTTTACCCATTAGATCCTTAGCATAGTGTTATCGCTTTTGTGTGAAAGTTAGAACTATACATTTTTTTTAGATCTAACGGTTGCAAATTAAACGAGTTACAATGTTTACGTCAAAATGAATATTTTTCAACAAATATCACACAAATTACCAAAAGTTCCGAGTTACGACGAAACCCATTTGGGTGGTCTTTGCGAAACCGCCGTTTCGAAACCTCTACCGCACAATTGGAGAATCTGCAGTGACTTTCGAGCAATATCCACCGTGTTTCTTTTAAAGTCCTATACTATCTCACTACGTTGCAGCAAACAGGTAACTGAGAGTCTACTTTCATAGGGAAGACATAATTTAATATATTCAGTGAAGGGCAAATCTACTAAGATTTGAGCTCAACTATAAAAAAAAACAAACTCAAACTTTCTTCATCACGCACGTATCATAATTTGCCACGAGATGCCCCTGGTCAAGAACCTTACTGGAAGTACGTTGGTGGACAAAGTGTGTTTGGGTACTATTATTCGCACTAAACAAACTCTATTTATAGCTTATCAGCCCTCAGATGACCAGCGGCTGCATAGCCGTTTTTCGTCAAAAAATTCATGACTGATACTGTGTCGCCATTGCCGAATTCAATAAGTTTCCTACCCCTGCTTTGGTATCAAGCTTAGTAGCTCTTATCTGTTAGGCACAGATTTTCTCAATCTAGAGGTTAATTTATGGTTCCGTTCTTTGATTTTGATTATGTTTTCCAATAATCAGTTTTCCTTAACATGGCGATTTTCTGCCATTTTTTGGAAAACACCCAACAGCTGGTATACGATAGTGCAAGATATGAAAATTTAATAATTTTAATAATTTAATTTTCGTGTGTGTCTGCTGTCAATGGAGTGAACTTGATGTTGATGCAATTGGATGTTTTGTCATCGAGAATATCTCTTATTCTGTGTGAATACTGCAGCGTCATCTCTGAACGGATATTGCAAAAACCCAAAAAATTGTTTTTTTTAATCAAAAACAGATGTCATTAAAATTCTTGATAAAGATTATAATTGAGACTGGCATTGATTTGGGAACCACACTTTTGTAAGTAAAAAATAGCAATATCATTAAATGAAAAATTTCAAATAATAAATTAAAATAATGGACAATCGTAAAGTGATGTGTATGTACAACACATTCAACATTTAATTACGGCTTCTTCTTCCAATAACCATTAATGGTAATTTGAGTGGAAAATTGTAAAAATGGTTGGACTTGCAATTAAAATTGCCCCTGGCAAAGGCATAACAAAAAGCAATAATTTTAAATTTGTATGCCCAAAACATCCAACAACTATATGTACTACACCCCCAACTAGACTAACGTACTCAAATTAAAACAATTGAATAAAATTTTCTCTTCTGTATATTTGTGTTCCTGTTTTCAAGGAATTGTGGAAAACGAAGAAAAGCCGTTCTGTTTTCTTTGTTCGCTTTATTTTTATTTTGGAAAGATAAAATATTCAGTCTGCTTAAAATGCAATAAACATAGGAAAAAATATACTTCAAGTGCATGAACATAATTCTTACTGACTCTTTAGTTTAACATTTTTTTTTTTTTGTTCTCGTGCACATTTTTTTTTTGTTTGCGGGAGGGAAACCGGAAAATAATATGAAATCATATTTCAAAGTGAAAATAAAATGTAAAAACAAACCGGAAGAGTTCATAAAAGTAGAAAAAAAAAAATAAACGGAATTTTTCTTGTGAGAATTGAATTTATGTTGGAAGTGAAATTTACGTCTTACATTTATAGTATTTTTTTTTTGTTCGTTAAGTTTTCGCGCTATTGAAAATTATGTGTGTGTATATGTATTCTTTTTTGGTGTGTGCAGAGAGAGAGCGAGTGAGGTTGGTAAATACAATGGTCGCGATATTTTTTTGTTGGCTTTCAACAGTAATCCATATACACAGTGTTTCATATACTATAAGAACTCGGTAAAACGATAATCCACTTACCATCTTCATATTTTATGTTGTAGATTTTTATTTTTATGTTCATACACATACAGTGTATGAAATAACAATGTAATGAAATGCTCTTCTATTTAGTAGTTAAATTTAACTATTTTAAATGTATGTACACGAAGCCGTGTAAACCTTCACGGCTCAAAACACTGTTTACTGCTGTTCGTTGTTATTTTTTCTTTTGGTGAATTGTGAATGTACAAATGTATTCAAATTGAGGATACCTTTATTCTATTATATAGAACAATTTATCGCAATGGTACGATTACAATGATAAATAGATTTGCATAAATGTTTGCCATAGTAAATAATATAAAATTTAGTTCGTAAAAATTATTATACATAGAGATATGTACGAGTATTGTACATCGTGGGAGAAGGTAAAATATTATACAAAATACCATGTTGTTATTTTTATTATATTTTTCATTTCCAGATGGATTAGCAGATTTGGGAAAATGGGGCATGCATAAATTAATTTCATATTCATAGATCTCAGCGCTATACATCTATATAGTATATAGTTACTAGATGTGAGTAATGCTGTTTGCATGTTTATCCAAATGTTCATCACTTTTATCAATTCAATAATACAATAGTTTTATTGCTCTCATCTTATATATAGTGTTTCTAACTGGCTTCGGTAAGTTGTTTATTATGTAGATTGTTTATTTTATTTTGCTTGCATCCACAGATGCTTATGACAGATAATAAAATAAACTAAAATTTCTCAAATGTATATAAAATAAAGACAATACTCTTATCATAAAATAGAAAATCTCATTTATTATTGTTCTGCTTTCAGCTAGAGAAAACTATTCTTGTTGAAAACCCTTGAAACAGTAAGTAAAACTGCAAAGATAATATAAATTAAAATCAATCTTAAAATTAATTATATCAAAAATATCTCTCATCTACCAACTATCAAAGTGTGAAGAGTAAGTGGTTTAATTTGATTAAGGAAACCATTTTGGATCGCTTGATTTTGCATCATCATTTTTGTAAGAGATTGGTTTGTCGTGGAAATCAAGTCCTTGATACAAAACTCTGGTCCGTCGAGCTGGATGCTAAATAGGGCCAAATAGGAAACAGAGGTATATAACCCAACTAAACTGCAAGTATAACATTTGATTAAGAAGAACAAGCGGAAATAGTAATGACAGATACTGTACAACCACAGAAACTGACGAACATTGGGGCTGTTCTCAACGCCATGCTGTTACATATGGAACCACAGACGCAACAAACGCAACAGCTAAGCTCTGAAATGAAAAGCTAAACACTAAAGTTGATCAACAAAATAAGAAGCTGGAGAGGTTGCATACAGACATGACAAACAGCATGAAGGAGTTTGAAGCCCGCCAAGGAAACGCTTCCACGAAGCAGCACAATCACATTAATGGAACTGCCTACTGAAGGCCATAAAGAGGTTTCAAAACCTCCCTCATTTGTTGGCGAAGCAGCTGTGCAACATATAACAGATGTGGTGCAGAGAATCGACTTGGCACTAAGAAGCAAGGCAGCCCTCCAGATAATATATCAGAGATGAGCCGCAAAAGCACTACTGTAAAGTTTTGAATGATATCTTGAATGAACTAACAGTGGATTCATTCATTAATGTAAGAGATAACCAGCTGAAGTTTTATTTAAGAGAAAACAAAAGGAAAATCATGAACGAAGTCTTAGGATCGGCGTTAGAATACCAGGCAGCTAGAGTCAGCCTAACCTCCGATTCCGTTGAACTGCGAAAGCTTCGAGGTAGAAAATTTAGCATAAGTAGAAACAATCATAGAAGCAAAAATAAAACGATCAACACAAAGTTTCCAGAACAACACAAAACTAAGTGCCACTATAGCTTTGCGGGGTCAAAGCTGCTGAAAGTGGGAGAATACCCCAGGGTCACTGTTCTAATTAGAGAAACAACCGTGTATCTTCACCTTGGATACCGGAGCTTGAAGATCGGGTATAAGTCCTGACATGATACCAGTAGAGCGTATGGAAAAAGTGGTTCATTATACAACCTATAAGAACAGCTACTGGAGAGGCTGCAGTAGTGAAAGAAGAGTGTTCCCTATTAGTTACAGTCGGAGGGATGCGGTTTGAAAATCGATTCATTGTTGCCGGCATAACGGACCAATCCATCTTAGGTTTCGATTTCAAGTCAGAGCACCAAATGTTTCAAATAAGCACCGTTGTCCGAAAAAGTTATCTATGCTAGAATCAACAATGACCTTGGGGGTAGCAAGCTAGGAATAGTGAAACCAACCAAAACAGTAAAAGATGGACATCGGACCGACATCGGAAAAGTAACTTTAATTGACAAGTGCCAGGAAGATTCCCGCTAGCTAAGCAAGAAGAGGCCAAACAACTGGTTAAGAAAATGAAACGCGACAGAATAATCGAGAAGTCTAGCAGCCCGTGGAGCTAGCCAGGAGTGATTGTTCAAAAGAAGGACGTTTATTGGACGTTCGATGATGTTTTTTGACGACAACCACTCTCAAAAGTGGGTATTGGCAGGTAGCATTTCATGAGGATGACTAAAAGATGGATGGAGCAAGTTTCACATCGTCTTGCTTGGAGAACGTATTTGGTGTATCTATAGATGATATCATCGTATTAGGACGCGCATTTAACATGCATCTAAAGAATCTTCAACAAGTCCTACGAACTATCAAAACTGCCAGATTGAAGTTGAATGCGTCATAATGTAGTCACTCTTTATTGAATTACGGGGTGTGAACTGATCCAATGAAACCAGCGGCTGTATAAGAATGGGTCACTCCAAGAAACATACATGAGCTAAAAAGCTTTCTAGGCCTGTGTTCCTACTATCGATGATTTGTGCCGAACTGCTGAAACGGGTGAGTAAACTCAACCATTCAACTGGAGCAAGGAACACCAAGACGCGTTCGTCGAGCTAAAGAAGATACTATGCAGTTCTCTAATTTTGGTGTATCCACAAGGAGGAGATGTTTTCCTCTTGGATACCGACGCCAGTAATTCGGGAGTGCTATTACAGAAGCAAGGCGGTACAGAATGGGTATTAGCATACTACAGCCGATCACTATTTACTTGTACGGACACATATTTCTTCTACTAACCGACCATGCAGCTCTGAAATGGTTAATGTAGTTCAAAGAGCCATAATAATTAATTCCTCAACTTACTTAAGTAGAAATTAACTGGCTCATTTTTTAATTTCTAAATATTTTGTCTTGTGCAGCTCTAGTTTGGTGCCTTTTTTTCTGGTTTTTTCGTTTATCCCTAGAGAGATTTCTAATTTGTATTGGATAGTTATTTCCTTTTAGCCTTGATTTAATTTCTGGACTGCTTTCCCATGCTGATTGTTGAATATCCGTAATAAACTTTTCTACTTCTATGTCCAGTTGATCCATAGTTTTTAAAGGAACTTTAAAAAGTATTCTTTGTTCAAGGCGTCCTTTGAAACTTTCCCAGTCCAATTTTCCCATAAATTATTAGATTATTAGATATTCCCAATGTCGAGGAGTGCTTGTAGTTCTTGCTAATGCCGGAGCAAACCATTAGGATTCCATGACATGATTTTCATTGTGCTGTTCATTTCTTTGTGTATTATGGTTTAGCTGTGAATGCTACAGGGTGTCTTTTTAGAGGTTCACAACTTTGAGTTGGCAACACTGCGTTATTTGACAACCCATTTAACAGCTGATAGTTGCTTTTTGTTTAGTTTGGTTTGATATTTCATTATGGATAGACGTATATCAGAGCAACACTTGCAAAATATTGAATTTTTTTATCAAAATATTGGTTCTGTTCGTCAAACTTTTCGTACACTTCGTCCATTTTATGGCGTACTTGATCGTCCTTCAGAGCGGCTAATTCGAATAACAATAGATCGTTTTCGGACCACGTTTACTCTTAATGTTAATATGCATCCCGTGAGACGCCGAACAGTGCGCACTGAAGAAGCTGTAGCCGCTGGACAGAAAAGCATTGAAGAAGATCCAAATCAATCAATTCGTTACCGTTCTCACCAACTGAGGGTGTGTCCTTCCACTTTATGGAAGATTTTACGATTCAACTTGTGCAGGAATTAAATCCAACCGACCATCGTATGCGCCGCCAATTCGGCGAATGGATTGAAGTACAAATTGATATTGATGTTGAATTTCCATTCAAAATTGTTGAATCGCTACGTAAATAAGCAGAATTATCGCATTTGGAGTGAGGATAATCCACAAGCATTTGTTGAAACACATTTACATCCACATAATATTACTTATGGGCTGGCGGAGTCATTGGCCCATATGTCTTCAAAAGGAACATGATTAAACATTTTTTCGTACCTCGTGGTTCCAACAGGACGGGGCCACATGTCACACAGCGCGCTACAATTGATTTACTCAAAGAAACTTTTGATGAAAGAATAATTTCGCCTAATGGTCCAATTAATTGGCCACCAAGATCGTGTGATTTAACCCCATAGGATTATTTTCTTTGGGGTTATGTAAAGTCTACGTCGTCATTCTGTTTCTTTAGCTAAGTCTTCCTCATCGGTTTGATATTCAACGTTTTTATTAACATTAAAATTGGTGTTTTAGTTCTGTGTCATTGGTGATTCGGTTTGATATTTACCATTGTTGACATTAAATTTGGTATTCTGGTTCTGCTTCGTTGATAGATTAACTTGGGTTTTATGTTGTTTTGTTGTTATAAATTAAGCATACTATTGATTTGGTGATTTTTCTTATCAGTTATTTTTTGCCATTGTTTGTGTAACATTCGCTCTTTTTCTGAAGCACAACAAGAGATGTATCACTATAATTATTTGAGGTTGTTATGCTTGCTTGTTGGGATGCCGCTGAAAATTTGATATTGCTAAGATTTTCAAATGAGAAATTAAAAGTTTTTCCGGAGATCTAGTAACCCTTTCTGGCCTTTGCTGCTTATTATTTTCATATTCTTGTTGATTTGTGTATGCAAGGATCGGCCTTCCACAGAATCCTTAGAGCCAGTTTCATCGGAGAGTGGATTGCCCAATGTTTCTATTGGTGTACCACCTGGGGTATTTATTCTTTCTGTTTTACTCATAGCCAATGTTTAAAACCGTTGCCCGGGTGGTATACTAGACACATTTGATGGTCACTTCATAGTTGCCCTTTAGAGGGATCACCTCTCACTCCCTTATACATTTAAGAATATTAATTAAATCAATTTCGGAATATGATTTCTAAAAATTTAATTTTTTTTATATATTTTTAATATATTAAAATTAATTAATTTTAATTTTTGAAAGATTTAAAAATTTTCAAATTTATATTAGTTATAAAAATTTAACAACCTTCAGATTTACGATTTACCTAACCAATTTTAAATGATCATTTCAAAGTTTAATAAATAATTTAATTTTTTAATTGTACTAATAAGATATTAGGAACTCAAAATTATCGGATTTTAAAACCAATTGTTGGATTTTAAAGAATTTTACAAATGTTAATAATTTGCATTTAAAAAATTTACAGGTTTCTCATAAATTTAAATAATTCAAGAATTTTAAATAATTCAAGTATTTCAATTTTTTTAATTTACTTTTTATTAATTTTAACAATTTTAGACTGCTTAAAAATTTCGAATTTAATTTAAAAAATCTAATGTTCCATATTTTGAGATTTTTTAAATATAAAATCACGTAAAATGATTATTTTTAAATAAATTTTAGTTGTTTGAATTTAAAACTTTTAATTTTAGTGTGATAGTTTAATTAAGAATTAATCCGAATCCAATCTCCAAATATTTAAATAAATTTGACAATTTTATGAAATTAAAAATTATTTATTAGATTTAATCTGATGTAAAAACTTTCTAATTTATAAAATTATTAGTTTTAAAAAAATTATCAAATTTTATAAATGGAACTGTAACCATGTCAAAACAGTACAATTTTAAATAGCTGCCAAATTTGAAACTTTCATAAATGGTTAAATACAATTTTATAAATTATTAATATTATTTATTAATACCAATTAATAATATGATGTCAAGTACTCGAATTTAATTTTTTTCTTTTATAAAAATTCACAGATTTCAAAAAGTTTAAATAAATTTTAGTATTTTAATAATTATGAAGCTTCCACCAATAATTTTAAGATAAGTTTTTATTACATTTTTTAAAATATATACATAGAACTCTAAGAATTTGAAATTTTTCTAAAAATTTAATTATTTTAATCTTTTAAATCTTAAATACGAAAAATCTTCTTTAAATTTTGCAACTTTTAGGTTTAGCTATAGATTTTAAGTTTCATTTTTAACTTCTAATTTTAAGTAAATTAAACAACTATGTAAATTTAAGTTTTTTAAGTATTAAGTATTTTTTTAACATTTTTATTCAAAATATTTTTAAATATTTTTCAAATATTTATAGTAGTTAGAAAAGAAGGAGTTTTGAGAATTAGGGGGTTTTTGGAAGTTTAGTAGCGAAGAATATAATTTTTTTTTTTGCAAAATTGAACTGAAATTGAACTGAAATTGAACTGAAAGTCTACAATTAAATTGTAGATAACTTGAAAATTTTTAGAATTCGAGATTTTTACTAATTTCTTTAAATTATTCGAATTGCAAAAACAAAACAAAATTAGGTAAACATTAATTTTGTTTTAAATTTAACATTCACAGAAATTTATTTAAATATTTTTAAACAAAATTTATTGAAGTAAAATTCGGGCTCTGAGTTTTTTAATTATAAGAAAACATCATCAGCGATCACGATTATATTTTTTTATAATGTGCGATATTGGGGTCGCTGGTCGACAGAGTGATGGAGGAATTTTTGGGCATAGCAAGTTTGGGAAACTTAATCCCGTTAATTAAAAAATTAATAAAGCTTTTACTTTATATTTTATATAATTTTTATAGTATTCCTGAACCGAGTAATGTGACAGACAATTTTAAAGCCGTTTCGTATGTTTTTGTGGGTGATGATGCTCTCGCCTTACATGAAAACGTATAAAACAAGCCGTATACGACGATGCAAATATTGGAACAAACAAATTTTTAATTATCGTTTTAGAACGCTAACTCTCACATTCTCCAAAATGTGAAATTTGTTTCCTCCTGAATAAATTGTTGTTAAGTTATCGCATTCTATACGATTTGACCTCCACCACCCATATTTATATAAATATTATTATTCTATCTACTGATTGATATTATAACTTTTAAATTTAACATTGTTTGTCCTGTAAAAATATTTAAATTCATTACATTTCTCACGTCGCACGAACGTGTTTCTGAGTACTAAATTTCGAGTCAATCTAAGACTGTGTCCGAAACCTGTGATAAATATTTTTTAGTACAGAATTTTGACTTTTGCATGCAAAAACCCAAGACACCCAAATTATTATAGTCTATCGCTATCATAATTTTTGACAGATCCGTACGAATAATTTATATCATTGTGTTGTAGGCCGAGCAATAGAAAAAAATTTGTATACATATAAAATGGCGGATGGATCGAAATTTTATGATGTTTTTGGCGGGATGATAAATAAAAATAAATAAAAGTTCGAATAAACAAAAATGATTTTTTTAATAAATAAAAGCTTTACAATTTAATATATTTAATGTTATTAATCTAATTATAAGAGTAAATCATCTACAATACTGCACATAAGTCTGTCGTGAGGATAAATCCCATCTTCACCCGCCCCATTTTTCTGTGAATCGTTATCCATATCGAGAAAATTATCAGGCAACATGAGTTTATTGTCCAAATGTATATTGTCTGGTAATGCTGCGAATGGATTTTTGACAATCTCTCTCACCTTCTCTAAATGTCTTTGGAATCGTTCAGCAGTCTCAACTCGTTGCCTCTTTTGCATCTCCATAATGACGCGAAAGGTTTCACGCGCCTGATGTGGCGGAAATTCATTTAGCAGGTGGTGGTGGATGTGGACGAATAGAAGATTTTAATCTTCAATCTAAATGAAATATACTTTTAAAATATGATCATGATTTATATAAACTAAAGGAGTCCTTCATACCTTTTCTGTTCGCCTCGGGCTGTCCGGGTAGTGAATGAGTAGGTTGGTAAAGTCCAAGAAATTTACAAATAACGAATGATTCGGCTTCTTTAATTCTTTCCGTCGATCACAATGCTGTGGATTTAATCGCTTGAACTCTTGACTTTCAAGAGGTCTGATTATAGTGTCATCGTTGTTAAACGAATTGCCAAACATAGAGTATGTTTCATGGATGGGTGGTGGAGGTCGCGTAGCACAATTTTTACGTATATTTTCCTCTGTGATAAATAAATAAATTCACATACTGGGCCGGAGGTAATGGTAGTGCTATTACTTGGGCTGTTTCAGCATTAGCCATTTTTTTAAACTAATTAATATAGGTTTTAGTTGTATATAAATATTTTGATGAATATTTTGATGCTTGGTTTTGCATTTCTATTTCTGGATCCATTTTATTGTAAAAAAAATTCAACGTCACTTTCAAATTTATTTTTTTATTTAACACAAACATAATTTTACACAGAACACAACAAAATTTGTATTAATAAAAATAATTATTATAATAAAAATAATTATTATAATAAAAATAATAATAAATATTAATAAAACTTCATTTAAATTAGTTTTTATTTTATAAAAATATCGACACGAATTTATTATTACAAGAAAAACACAACTGAATAATGGCGTTCATTTTCACAAAAATTTGACGTTTAAACGTGGTGAGGCATTTAAGGTGGGGAGATTTATTATACATTTCGGACGGCATAATAAAAATTTGTGAATGTAGGGGAATAATTCTCAAATAATGTCAAAATTCTGTACTAAAAAATATTTATCACAGGTTTCGGACACAGTCTAAATATTTCTTTAGTTTACTCATTTCTTACTTATTTCTTTAGCGTACTCGATGAGATCTTACTTCGTGTACAATATCGGGGATCTTCATCAGATCTCTGATCTCGATATTGTGCAGAGCTCGGTATGTACCATCTATTTCGCGTTTTGGGCCGTAAGTCAGACGCATGACTCTCCTCTCGAATGTAAGGAGCCATCTCTCGTATTCATCCGTCAGCGCCAACTTTTTACATCCAAACATAACAACGGGCCTGATCAACGCTTTGTAAAGCTTCAGCTTCACGGCACTTGATAAGCGTTTAGATTTTAGCAGTGGCCTTAGAGGATACAAAGCACGGCTGCCACCTGCCAGCCGCAAAAATTGTCGATAGCCTGTTCTCAACTTTAACACAGCACTGAGACTGCGTCACTGTCATCCTACACAGTCGTACCAATTTTGTTGGCATTCCTAGGTTTTCCAGGGCAGACCACAAACTCTTTCGATTGATCGAGTCATAGGCCTGCCGGAAATCCAGGAACAGCTGATGTACGGGAATGGATGTCTCATAATATTTAGATAGAATCACTGGCAGCGAAAAGACCTGCTCAGTGCCTGATCGATTCGGACGAAATCCTCCTTGATAGTCACCAACCGAGCCCTTCGCTGGAGGAGTAATTCTATCCAATACAATGTATGACAGTAACTAGTATGCCGTGCAAAGGAGAGCTATACCGCGATAATTCTCACACTTCAAGCGGTTTCCCTTCTTGAAGATGGGGCATATCGCGCCCGCTTTCCATTCGTCAGGCATAACTTCGGTTCACTAATCGAATAAGGTCGAAATTCCAACACCAAGCGATTTTTGTTAGCTCGCTTATTTCGAATGTGAAACAGATGCAGTTTAAAATGAATAATAAGGGACACGAATAGCGAAAATTATTAATTTCTCATATTTTCCCATCAATAAAAATTGGAAATCTTGACTGAGAATAGTTGAAATTCATGAATAAAAAGTGTGGAAATTGAATAATTTTTCATCTTAAAATGAATGAAAACATATTGTTCTTTGTACTCAGGTACATGAAAAAGTGTCTTTGGGCCTAATTTATAAGTTATTACAAATCTAAGACCAAAAAATGCAAAAAAAAGTAGTTTTCATATTTTTGTAGAAGAAGATTTGTATGGAGCGATATTTGTTTGTTATTCCGCAACCACTACTAATGCAATTTCAAAATTGATGTTAAAAATCGGCCTATTATATATTGGTATTAACTATACGTTTATAAATGGAAAAAAATATAGGTGTGAAAAAGTCAACTATGTTATAAAAAAATTACCAATTTGGCTGCGAACTTCACAAAAAACAATGAAAAAAACAATGTTTTCAATGAATGTAAATCATGCAGCATTATGTCGATGATTCATTCAATCTTCTATATTCCATAAAATGGACGTAACAGAAACAAGTACATTCATATGATTTGCATGAAAAAAATAAAGTAGGCATAGTTAAATAAACATTGTGTTTTTCAAAAAAAAAAGATGAACGGGTTCGTTTTTTTCATTATTTTTTGTAAAGTTTGCAGCCAAATTGTGATTTTTTTTTATAACATAGTTGTCTTTTCCACACCTATTAATGTTTTCCATTTAGAAGCGTATAGCTACATTTGTTTACCTATTTGATTTAAGCTTGATTTACATTTGACGACTTACGACAACTACAAAAAGCCTGAGATACAATAATAGAAATTGATTAAAGCGAGAATGAGAAAAATATATCATCTGCAAAAAAAATCATACCGAAAAGATCCCAATAAACCAAAAAAAAGCAGATGAAAACGAAAAAAAAATGTCGCGCTTCATCTGCTACTATAAACGGGAGTGTGTTCATAAACTCGCCATTGTAACAATATTGTTACGACTGTCATTGTTTAAATGACGTATGTAGTTAACAACAATATGGTTGTAAACGTCAAAAGACAAAATCCGTATTGCAATGATTTAATACATAATTACAAAATATTTACAAAAAAGACATTGATGAATTTAGTAATTTTAATAAACGAAGATGAATTGGATGATGAAGAGAAAGATATGACAATTATTGCAAGATTATTGTACGAAGTGCTCATGATCTTAGAGTAGCTACGATGAAAGTTTTCGTACAAGTCTGGGAACACAGCGAAACGCATGGTACGTTTCGACTGTGAAGGTCTGATAAATGAAAATCAAAAGAAACGATATCTTTCTTGAGGATCTTGTCAGCGACAACATTAATGAAGTTAATTACCAGTCTGACTGCGTGAACTCTGTCTGGGAGATACTGAAAACTTCGGTTGTCAGTGCTGCTCAACAGACTTCAGGTATAGTGAAAGTCAGACCCAAGAATGATTGGTTTGATGACGAGTGTCGTCTTGCAGTTGAGCAACAAAATATAGCCCATAATGAAGTGCAACAACGTCTCACAATCGCAAGGAAAAACAAGGCTGCTCTTGCAAGAAGGGCAGCTAAGCCGATTTATAGACGGAAGAAGCGAGAATGGTGGAAGGCCGAGGTTCTGAAAGTACAACAACTCAGCAATGAGCGCAGTTCGCGTAATTTCTTTAAAGGAATTACTGGACTGAACCATACTTTCAGGCCTACGTCAACCGCCATTCGGGACCGGGATGGAAACCTCTGTGTCAACATCGACGCAGTACTTGACGCATGGAGTGGACACTTTACTGACCTGCTTGATGTCCATCATACGTCACACACTGTTGTTGAGCCACCTCTAATACAGACTGCGGAGATTTGCATTGAGGAGCCATCCCATGAGGAATTCACTAAAGCCATGCAGAGATTGAAACGAAACCGCTCACCTGGAGTGGACTGCATTAATTCGGAGCTCTTGATATTCGGATGGGATACTTTGTGGAACTGTCTTTTCGACCTTATTCGATTAGTATGGCGAACCGAAGTTATGCCTGACGAATGGAAAGTGGCCGCGATATGCCCCATCTTCAAGAAGGGAGACCTCTTGAAGTGTGAGAATTATCGCGGTATAGCTTTCCTGTGCACAGCGTACAAGACTCCTCTAGCGGAGGGCTTGGTTGGTGACTAGCAAGGAGGATTTCGTCCGAATCGATCAGTCACCGATCAGGTCTTTTCGCTGCGGATGATTCTATATATTATGAGACATCTATCCCCGTACATCAGGTGTTCCTGGATTTCCGGCAGGCCTATGACTCGATCAATCGAGAGAGTTTGTGGTCTGCCCTGGAATACCTAGGAATGCCAATAAAACTGGTACGACTATGTAGGATGACAGTGACGCAGTCTCAATGCTGTGTTAAAGTTGAGAACAGGCTATCGTCAATTTTTGTAGTCAACTCGGGTGTTCGGCAGGGAGATGCTATGTCCCCGATACTCTTTAATCCCATGTTGGAGTACATCTTTCGTAAAACTGAAACACCGCAGCGCAACATCTTATATCGCCAGTCTAATCAGGTGCTTGCATATGCAGATGACATATGCGTGATTGGACTGAATAGCAACGGAGTGAAAGAAATACTTGATCCGCTTGTAGAGTTTTCAGCTTCAGTTGGACTTCAGATCAATGAATTCAAAACGAAATACCTGATTTCTAGTTTTAGGGACAATGGCACACCAGATTTTAGTAGTGGCCACCACACGTTTGAGGGAGTGAGGAGGTTCAAATATTTGGGTTCTCTTATCACTCACGATAACAGTGTGGTTGAGGATATTAAAGTGTGGCTGGCAGCTGGCAGTCGTTCTTTGTATCGTCTAAGGCCACTGCTAAAATCTAAACACTTATCAAGTGCCGTGAAGCTGAAGCTTTACAAAGCGTTGATCAGGCCCGTTGTTATGTTTGGATGTGAAAGTTGGGCGCTGACGGATGAGTACGAGAGATGGCTCCTAACATTTGAGAGAAGAGTCATGCGTTTGATTTACGGCCCAAAACGCGAAATAGATGGTACCTACCGAGCCCTGTACAATATCGAGATCAGAGATCTGATGAAGATCCCCGATATTGTACATGAAGTAAGATCTCAGCGAGTACGCTGGCTCGGGCACGTTCTGCGTGCTGATCCGGAACGAATTGTGCAGCGATCTCTGAAAGGAGAGCCACCATATGGTAGGCGCAGAGGTTGTTGCAGGCGACGATGGCTCCACGGTGTAGAGAACGACTTGGCCTCTTCAGATTGTCTTAGACAGTATGAAAACCATGCTCGGGATCGAAACCGCTGGAGCCAAATTGTTGACTCAGTAAGGGGCCAGCAATGGCCTTTAAAACTGTTTTAATTAATTAATTAATTGTACAAATTAAATCACTACGATGACCTACATATATAGTTAGCCGGAATTATTCATTTTAGCAAATAACAAATGCTTTTGACCTATAGAAAGGCAGTACCGAGTAGAGTTGGTAATGAAGTTTCTAACAATAATGGGAAATTTTGGCTAGGGTTTATGAACAACGAAAAGCACATGGCTGTTGTTACAATCGCAGTTTATAAAGTACTGTCATTGTTAACAATATTGTTACAATGTAGAGTTTATGAACACACTCCAGACGTCAATACATGTACGTAAAAAGTATAATATACTAAAGTTTGTACACACATTGAAAATAATTTAAAATATTATAGTTATTTTTGATGTTTTCATTTTTATTTTCGTTATCTTACAACTTTATTTTACCAATTTTAAATTATGCAGATCTGCTTAAATCGTTCAATGTAAAGCGAGCTTTAGGAATAGAATTTGAAAAAACATTAAAGATTGAATGTAAACCAGCCATAAGAATGTTGCCATAAAAACTGCTTGACTTGATACTTTTTCATAGCAGCAACAATTTTTTATGGCAGTACACTAACACAAATATAACATTTTTTCCAGTAAAATTGTACTCACAAAGTTGGTGGTTTCCTTCGCACTACCTGCAATTCTATAGTTTTTTTGCTGTCAGCAAATTTTTCGCAAATATATACGTATATGTATAATAGTAGAAACTACAGATAACATAAAACTTATCATTTGAATATACATAGACGATGCTCAGCCTTTAAAGTAATTCAACTTTCTAATTCCAAAATGTATCATATAACATAACTCTCATTTGGATTAATTCCATTTCATTGAGTTTCCTTCCTTTCATTGCTCCATCGAATTTAATTTAATTAAAAAGACCATCCCGCTTGAATGTGTTGGCGTCATGTGGTAGTTTTCCCGAAAGACTTTTAAAAAAAAAAAAAATAAAAATAAATACGGTCACCGGTATTTTGTTGGACGCAGAATATAAAATAAAATAAAAAAACAAACAAAATATTTTATGTATTGAACTATGTATTATGTACATATTTTTGTTATGATAATTATTTATGCTAAATTTAGTTAGCATCTAAATAAGGGTTAACCCTAACGGTGGAATTCTTTGTGAAATAATTTTTGTTTTCTTTACACCAAATCGGACCCAAGTAAATGGATATCTCTAATAAAACATAATCAATTACGGGATGTGGAATAATCGCCTAACTAACATCATACATCAGAAAATTTAAATAAAATAAAAACGAAAATTTTATTTTTAAATTAGAAAAGTAAACATCGATAAATAGAAGAATAACTTTTTGTTTTTCTTATCAAAACAAAATTTAAAAAAAAAATAGAAAATTTTTAATGTATGTATGTATGTATTCATCATCGAAAAGTAGTCTTCTGGAAAAAAAGAACCAGATGTTTTACTTAGAAATAGGAAAAACAAATATTTGTTGTAATTGAAGATAACCAAAACAATTTTTTTTTCGTTCTTGGAAAAATGTAGAAACCACAAATAAGAAATTAATTTTCTCTGCTTTATCAGTAAATTTTTACAATTTTTTTTTTTTTGGAAAAGTGAATTTTTTGTCTAACAGCACCAGCTAGCTCTACATTGGTTTACTTATTATTATTATCATTATTTTGACTTCTTGTGAAGGCTAAAGTTAAATATTATGTGTCATTTTAATGGTTATGGTCGTTATAATTTTCATTTATTTTCGTATGTATTTTCCCACCTGGGGCTGACTTCTCTAAATTTATACATATTTTTGTGTTCGTATTCATTTTTTTTTTCAAATAACTTTCATTCAGTTTAGTTTTAATGTATTACTATGTACTGTCTTATTTTAATTTATGTTTATGGCTTTCATGGCATGTGTTTGTTTGTCGTTGAGGGATTTTCAGTTTTTAATTTTGGCCGATAGAAAAATTGTAGTTATAATAGCAGAATTGGAAATATTTTGGATATACCCGTATATATATATGTGCAATGTATTGTATAATGTTATGTCTTGTAGGTATATATATATATGTGTATGTAGTAGATACGACATATATGATATTGTAAAAATGTTGTATCAAGTTTGTTGGGTAAAAATGGCACAGACGGTACAAAATATTATATCAATTTATATAATTTATTGCAGCACTTAAATATTATTAAAGATTATCGTAGGTATGCGTAGAATCGTAGATATAGGTATATAGAACATTTTCGTAAATATAATATGTGACCTGTTAAACCTAGGTACTGTTAAAGAATATATGGTTCGTGAACATTTTCGAGTATGTAATTGGATATTCCCGCGAATATTTTTTTTTAACAAAAACATGAGGTTGTGATTTTATTTTTAAAGGGCTGAATTTAAAAATGTGGCATTTGACTAAACAATGTTTGCAATTTCAATTTTTGAAATTTGTTTTTTAAAAAATGTTTAATTTTATTGATTTTTATTGTTGGTCACACAGTCGAGGTGAAAACGAAACATCGAAGAATGGATAAAGAAAGCTATACTATAAAGTACTACCCCTGTAAAAACGCTATTAGTAAAAGGTGGGAGACTGGAACCCCACATCGTACTCTAGCGCAGACCCACACTTGTATATACATGGCCAGGTTTAAAAATCATTGCTAACCTAAAACTTCGGATGAAAGTTTAAAGAGCAACCTGCGTGTGTATAAGTGGAGTACTTCATCTCACCCCTTGGTTTATAAGCACAACTATTAGGCTCAAATTCACCTTCATGTGGACCTGCAAGAACATAGAATACAGCATCCATTAGGCGCAACAGAGATATTCCTGATACTACCATCTACGCATTCCCATTGCCATCTTTCGTGGTGAAGTGAGTTTCCCTCCAGAGAGTATTGGTTGAGTGATTCAGTTTTGAGCGTTGAGGTGATTAACTACTTCAGGAACGGTTCAAAAAGGCAGAGTGGGTTGCGTAGTATTTTGTGGGCCGTTGAATATAAACTGGAAGATGAAAGACTAATTAATACTGCCAATTGATTGATCTACAATAGCATTTACGTCTGTAGTTTTGGGGTGAATTATAACACACGACCATTTTATATTTATAATTATAGTTGGTTTTTGCCTTTTCACTGTTGCTGGGGCTAATTGGCGTTCAGCGGCAAGAGTCTTTCCAACATTTCTCTGTATTTGATTCAATTTGTCCTTCTAGGATTTCTTAAAAGCATCCCGGGTGCAGGACGAAAAATGAGTATATTTTCCCCACCCTTCATTTCTCCACCCACTCCACAAGAAAATTTAAAATAGTGTTTGCGGCGAAGGCCACATTTTCAAACTCTTGCTGATTTCTAGTAATAAACGGAGGTCCTCAAAACACCTCGTTCGATCCCTTTAGTTCGATCCCTTTAATTTGATCATAACTGACTTGGTGGTGGACAACTCCATTTTGTAACCATTGCACCAGTCTACCATTGTGTCTATAGTCAGTTGCGCTTTTTCTTGAATACTTAGTCTAGAGTTCCCACCAAATAGCATTACCTCTTGGACTTCGTGGTCCGTACTATGGTTGAAGACAACATCCCATAGATGTGGGCCCATAATGAAGCCTTGTGGGCACCCTTTATTGACACTCTTTTTGAGTGTACCGTGACTTGTAGTTACAGTGGCTGTTCTTTCAGAAAAATGATCGTTTATGAGGTTGTAAATATATGCGGGGCAATTATTTTATTTAGCTCCAACATTATACTTGGCCATCACAAATTATTAAACGCGCCAGATAAATCTGGAAAAACTTCTAGATGGTACTTTTGGTTCGATTCTTTTACAATACTGAACATTTTGACCACTGCGATCGACCACTGCTGTATTTGCCACTCTTTTGGAATATGTCTATCAACCTGCCGGTAATTAGTTTTTCAAGTAATTAACCTAAGTAATTAATCTATGTTGTCTAGGGCTGCCGCTTTGTTTATTTTCATGGACATGATCGCCAAAGTGGCTTCTTTATCACTGAAGTGGCTCACATTTGGCGTATTTGGTACAATTTTACGATGCGTACTTTGCACATCTGAGTCACTTTCCTCACATTCATTCGGTAGAAAGGTATTGAGTTAGCATTTTGTGGTGTCCTCCCAACATGATTGTTGATTGTTCAACACTATGCTTATCAGGGTACTCGTGCTAAACTTATAGACAAAACCCCACGGTTTTGCAATACCGTGTTCTGTTATAAACTGCTTTAAGCTGTTTTGGCTTTTCTCACTACTCTCTCTACATTGCATTACGATTTGCTATACATATATTAGTTTCTTACTTTCGGTCCGGGTTTCGTGGTTGGAGTCTCTTTGATATACTTTGCGCAACTTTTCTATCAATCATATTTTATTGGTTAGGTCCGGGGACCACTATGGCCATTTGCTTTTGTGAGCTGGTTTACGTGATATAGTAATGCCACAGACTTTGATGATTGAGCTTGATATTATTTGTTCAATTTGATCGACCCCATTACCATCCGATATATTCAGGTTATTCACCAGGTTTGGGCAGGTGCTCTTTAATAGGTGGTGGAACTTCTCCCAATTAATATACTTAGTTGCAAATCGAGGAACTTTTTCTGGCGAGTAATTATGATTTATTGTGTCTGCCGTATGGAAACTACCTAGATCAGATCAGACTTCTAGATCGTTATTGAGGATGCCAATGGCTGCCTTAACGTTATCATCTTTCGTTCCGATAACTCTTGTGGATGTTGCCAAACCGCCTATTTTACCTTTAAGTACGTATGGTTCCTGCATGCAAAGTATATTAATTGCTTCTGTGTCAATACAATGTCTGATTTCATGTCCCACAGCTTTTGAATTCTGAAACTGTCATAAACAGTTTTCTTTATTATTTTGTTTAAGGCCGCTTTATAGAGTGGTCGAACGCTCTGTTTGCTTTCTTGCAACAAGCGCCTATATCGTCTTCGGTCTTTTTTGGGTAAGCCTGTTGTTCTTTGTTACTCTACATGAGGACCACACCAGAAACAGTCTGCGGTTCCTGATCAAGGTTCATTGAGACAGCGCTTCATGTCCTCGATCTTCACGCAATCATAACTTTGTTTAATTATTGGTTCTTTTATGTTCTCGATCTTTTCAGTTCGGTCAACGTCGTAAATTATAACTCTAGGCAGATGTTTTTCTGGTAGCGATTCCAGCATTTTTATCTTTTTATCTTCTTTTTTAACGGTTTCATTCAGAACACTATCTTTGATGTTGCTGACCTTTTTACCTGACACATTTGGTACAGCGGGGTTGACGATTTCCCGTAGCTTTTTCCTCCCTTCCTCATTATATGTGTTGCTTTAACAATGACAACTTTGGACGGTTTCCGCTGGGTCTTTCGAGTTTTATTTGCCGCCACTAGGATAAACTCCTGAATTTTCGCACTTTTCAAAGTCTATGCGTTCAATACTTTTTTCTCGGATGATAGTGTGGCCACTACTTCCAACGTTCTGCAAGCCGTTCAACCCTAACTTCTAAATTCATCAGATGGCCAGCGTCTACTACTGTGTTAAGGCATTGATTTTTGGTCTTTCACCAATATTTAGTTTACAGATAAATTTGATCCTTTTTGAAACGCTTTTATGGAATTTTTAATGTTGCCTACTGGGTCGACTCGTCCAGGTTATCTGGCTTAACCCTTTGGCCGTAGACGTCCATATAGATTTAGCCACAATGAGAGCCGCCGAGGCAGCCTTTTGGTGGTGAATGTTAAATTGAACTATACAAAGCCAACTTGAATGTTAATCCACTCACCTTTGTAGCGTTATTCACTTGTGTACCTTTCTTTTCTGCTACCGCAGGTTAGTAATATTGTCTGGTACCCGCCATTTCTGTTTGCCGTGAAGTCGATAACACTCTTGGTCCTACATAGAGAGCTTTATTGATTACTATAGTGGATAGTCTAAAGCTCCCTTCAGCTTCCTCTTGCTTTTTAATAATCTAATTGCCGGTTGAAAGATTGAGGTTGCTGGCCCGAAGATGCTGATGGGTAGCACAACATGCACTTTCAAGACATCGCTTAACAATTTTGGTCTGTGTGCCTTGGGAGCTTCTGAAATAGCATCCGACGGCATCGTAGCCCGCTTGCTGTTTACCACTTCCAATTAATTCATAGCCTTTGCAACGCAAACTTTTTGCTCTTGCGTAACCTGCCCCAGAAAGTGTTCTGAACGCTAACCACCATTTTTCATACCGTCGCTTCGCCAGAGAGATGTCGTTCAATCCGCTGGTTTCTTGCTTCAGTGTCGATATTTTCAACCTGTTTTTAGATATTGTTTTAGAAACTATAAACGTATAGTGAAGCCACGAATGTTGAAGAAATAATTCACGTGAGATTTGTCCACAATCTATCCTACAATAAAACACAACTTTCCGACCAATATTTTCAGTTTTGGAAAAAGTTAGTGGATTAGGGGTTTTAGGAGAACAAAGTTTGGTATGGTCTTATGTATACCGATTATATGATTTTTCCGAAGTGCTCGGAAGCTAACACCATAATGGCACATATGCCAATTGTGTTTGGGTCTAAGCTATCTAAATATTTCAACTTTGGATAAAGTAGGGAGTTAGCAGATTAGGACAAACGTGTTTCGCATGACCTCATAAATATTTCAATTCAATTTGGTGAGAGATCATAAATTTGGTTGTTCTAAACCCCCTTAATCCCCTAGTATTTCTGAAATTTAAATATTTTTCAGATTAATTAGACCCAATCTTATTATACCCGTCATAATGGTGCTTCTTCCCTATGATTTTCCCAAGAAAATTCAGAAGATCAAGACAAAAATAAAATAAGATAAAATTCGTTATTTCCAAAAATTCTGCTTTGTATACTAACGAATATAAGCGAAATTGGTTTTTGTTGCTTTTTAGAGCAGATCTAGGACAAATTCCACATACGTCAAGAAATAAAGGTTCAAATGCGGACAGGTCCGTATAGGTATGGTTTCTAGAGAACTCTGTTCACGAATTTACTTTCTTACATGGTCCTCATTCGACGACATTTAGCGTGATCTGTCTCACAACTAGGTCATTTAAACCAACACACAGGTGACTTTTATGGCTACATTGTCAGAGTTAGTTGTTCCATAAAGTTAAAGTGAAAATGCCAAAAAGTGAAATATTTGTGTAGTCATGAAATATTCTTTGGGCTATAGGGACGAATTCATCTGCCATTAAAACAATGAGTTTGTAATTTTTTGTTTTTTTTGATGGAAGATTAATTACATGCCTTAATATATAATATAAACATTATGTAGGAGGTACTACATACTTACATATAGGTACTTGATTTATCACACAATTAAATTTATTCATATGTAAGTAATTTTGTTTTATTCCGTAATTTCCATTCAATTTCCATACATACCTACATTATATACATACATTCTTATTTAGCTTTAAATACCTTCTCAAAAAGAACATTCAACAAATAATCAGTAACATTTACCGTGTTTTTTCTTTTTCTTATTTATTTATTCTGCAGATTATCTATAATTCATTGGTGGAAATTCATATTTTCATTTTCCCCGTAATTCCGTTTTTTTTATTTCATTTGTTCGGATTATTTTTCTCGTCTCCATGATCTTTTATATAATTTTCATTATTTTTACAACTATCATTCATTCACGATATCCAATTTTTATTTTTTTTTTCATCTGTGTCATTTGTATAGGTATGCTGCTGCTGTATATATATGTAGTAAATATGAAAATTGTAATAAATTTTCCCTTCTACAATTTTCCTTCCGTTTATTTGTTTATTATGGCATAACAACATGAAATAATGTACGAAAACACGGTAGAGTACAAAAAAAGTGTATGTATATGAATGGTGTTGTGATGGTTAGACAGAACATAAAATAGCATAAAATATTAAAGATGAATTTTTATCTATGTACAGTACATATGTATGTAGAGGTGTTTCTATTGAATGGAATATAAATCGCCTAGAAAAGATTGTTGTTTGTATGTATGTACATGTATTTCTCTTCACAGTTTACCGATTCTTCGTATTTAACAAGAAGCAAACAATCAAATAGGGAAAAAATATTAACATTTTTGATAAAATGTAAATATTTTAAGAAAGAAATAATGAAAGGTTCTTGTTCCATCCGTAAAATGGTATCCAACCGTTACTGGAATGTGATTGTAAAAGTTTGGTAATGATCTACAATTTTTGAAGAATTTTTTTAAATATTATTCTCCTTGTGAATCGTTCAAGCTAGCTTACTGTTATCTCTATATTAGATGTATAGAAATGTGTAATCAGTATTTCTAGATGGTACAATTCTTGAAGAATTTACAAATAGCTGTATATTCAAAAATATTTTCTTCACTCAAAAATTTGAATAATTCTACATTTACGAGTAGGTAGACCGTTTTTTAAGCGGAATACATATTTTAGGATTTATTATTACTATTAAGATTGGTTGGAACCCACAAAGATTCCGCACTCAATGCCACAAAAATGCCCATGGTGCAAACCCAGGATTCTATTCCAATTCGCACACGTGCACTACGGCTTTCGCAAACTGAACAAGTTTAGACCAAGGCAACTGATCTAAATTAAAAGACCAAAAGTTGATTACCTGAAGCCGAATAAAACTAAAAGCTGGACGACTGCGCACGAAATCAAGGCAGTCATCATCGCTCACTTCGCTGACTTCAAATTGCGCTCCTTAAGAAGTACTACGCAACGAAGTTGCTTGCTAAATTGCACACATATCTATGCTTAATTCAGTTTGTGCTCCATGTCCATTTCAGAGTTAATTTTAAACTGGAGATCGACTAATGACATTCTCACCTCTGATCATAGGTGTATTTCATTTAATATCAACCTTAAAAGACCGTTGCTTAAACCTTACCGTAATAGGAAGTTAACCGATTGGGAATTCTCTTAAATCAAGTAAAGAAATTTGATTAACTGTGAATATCAAGTTGCAGGCTTCTGCTCTGTCGAAAGCAATTTCAACTGCATTCGATATTTCGTGTCCACTTATCATTAATCATAAAACTTGGAACAAACCGTTTTGGTGTTCTGATCTTAAAAGATTAAGGAAACCCACTAGGTGACTGAAGAATAAAACCAGGAGATCTGTCTGGCTGACTGGGGCAGCTTCCCAGACGCACAAAAGTTGTTTAAAAAATCGTTAAGATCTGCACAGAGGTCATCTTGGATTCATTTCTGTGAGGAAATTAATAGCTTACCTGCTGTAGCTATAGGCTAAACAAAACCTTGTGTAGAAATAATACGTGTAGACTCGATTCACTTCGGCTACCCAATGGTGAGCTTATTTCCTCTAATAAGGAAGTAGGTGAACTACCTATTTCTACTCCTTCCCCGGGTTGTCGCTTTTTTTAATATACAAATCACTGGTTCTACCAATGCTAACATATGCATCTGTGGTTCGGTAGTCAACTTTAAATCATCACTTAACAAACTCAACAGTTTACAAAATATCGTATGTAGGGCTGTTACTGGAACCATCTCTTCTAGCTATGGAGTCTATTTTATCCCGGCCCCAGCTACAGTTATTCATTCTTAGCAAAGCTTGCTCAGTGGCGTTTCGTTTGAAATGTGTTGGGGCGTAGAATGCATTTGGTACTATATCGGGACATAGGTTAATTCTTAGTGTTTTTAAGCCAGCTGTGCCGGAAATTGACATGTTTAATGACAGGCTGTTGCCTGAATTTAACTTTTACAAATCATTCGAGATGGTTTGCCCAACGAGAGATATGTGGTTCTCACCAAACTTTCTTAAGCGAATATCTGAATCGCTAGCATTTTTTTTTAGATGGCTCGCTTTCTGAACAGGGTGCTGGCTTCGGTATCTGCTACTAATCGCTGGATCTGAGAACATCTGGCAGTTTGGGTACTTACTGTACTATTTCTCAAGCGGAATTAATCGCGGTTACTCGCTGTGCCATTACAGCTATTAATTTTGCGGTTAATGGTGAAGATATTATTTTCTGTATAGACAGTAAATCTGTCCTCCACTCCTTTATTAGTGAGCCCAACTCGAAGCTGACTAATTACGCTCTTTCAATAAAACAGGATAACTTAAGAATAGTAGTATCGATTCTTACTGGCCATGGCCGTTTCAAGGGTCATCTCAATCGCCTAAGACTGGCCAGCAATGCCGTATACGATGAATGCCTTGAGGATGATGATTATAGCATATACTTCATCGGCAGCTGCTATGCTTTCGATTGTATTAGGTCTAATGTGTTTAATTCCAGGACAATTCCTGTACATCTACTGTCCTCTCTGTCTTGGTTCAAACTTCTCCAATTTGCTATGGATGCAGAACGGGTGTGCGTGATTTGATAGGATCCAAGGTTTGTACCATGGGCCCTTCAAGCCGGTCCCCACATGACCATAACTTTAATGTTACAACAAAGAAGGTTCATGAAATGCTTGTATTCCTTGACGAGTTTAAAAACAATCAAGGGATTTCTTAAAGAGTTAGAGAAGTCTTCCAAAAAGTCTCAGATCCGTCCAAGGACAGTAGATTCCAAAGCGTTAGAATGAGAGCCATCAGAAAAAAGGACTATCGACTCATCTAATTTGTTGCGAAAATCATACGAACCTCAAATCTCTCGAAGAATAAGCCACCAATGTACCTCCGGTGATATGCTGCAAAACAGGCTGTGCCTTAAAAAAAGTTGCGTAACTGAGGCAAGGAAAGAATGAATTCCATATCGAGAAGTGGAGTCGAGGACATAGCCGCAGCTGAAGCCCGAGGATTACCCAAAAGCTCCTCTACATTGCTAAAATATGGCAGTTTACTATCCAAGACAACACCAATCTGCTTGACGTGGTCTCATTTAGTAATCCTTCTCCCAAAAAGAGAGGGAACAGACAGTTCAAGAGTATTCCTCTGTCTTGTAAGACAATTAAATCAGTATTAGAAGGATTGACATGAAGACCCTTCTCAACACACCATGTCTCCACAATAGTTAAGGCAATGCTGAGTTAGGTCGGATAAGACACTGAGATGTTTGCCTGAGACTGCCAACAAGCAAGATCATCAGTGTAACTCTGTGCAATGTAGCCAGATTGCTGCAGCTTTACAATTAACTCGTCAATGACCAAAAGCAACAGCAGAGATGAGAGCACACCTCCCTGAGGACAGCCTTTGGTAATCTTAACAGAAACTAACACCCCATCCAGATCCGCCGCCATAGTGCGAGACTTCAACATGGATTTAATCCATAAGATAATGGTACAATCAATACTAAAATTGGTACAGGCAGGAGTGATTGTAGCAAACGAATCGGAAGCTCCCTACAGCGGTTTGACAGGACTTACCGACTCTGTGAGCATGTTGCATGTTACTGAGTGAGGAAGTGATTAGAAAATGATCTCTAATGAATCTATCGACAATCGTTTCCAGAGCTTTAAAAGAGAGAAAAGTTGAGGATAGATTAATAGGCCGAAATGACTTAGGATCCTTATAATCGGACTTACCAGCTTTCGGGATCAAAACAACCCTACTCACCAGCCTTATAAGAGGCAAAGGAAAATAGGTTCCACGATTGATCAGCTTGTGAGCTAAACTCCAATCGGGACTTGCAACAGACGTCCTACTGAGCTCGGCAGCAACATTATCCGAGTTGATAATGAGCCGAAAGGAGTAGCTCACCAATTTCCTTGTTGGAAGAGGTAAGCTGTCCGTCCGGTAGACGAAGAGAATTAAGTTTACACACACTGTTCTTAGCCAAAGCTTTATTGAACCCAGCGACAACAGATAAGCTGTTGATTTCCTCGCAAAGTTCAACCATGATGCACTTTGAGCAGATCTTAAACTTCTTTTATATTCCTTTTGTGTTAACAAGAAATTATCCCAACCGATCTGTTGCTTACACTTTTTTGCTTCATTCTTCAGTTTCCTAGTAGATTTCCTTAATTTTTTAAGGTGAGAATTCCAGAAAGTTTTGTTCTGAATCATTTGATTAGTGACAAGTGGACACGAGGTTTCGAAGGCTAACGTAATTACCAATGCAGGTGACGATGCTTGATTTCAATGCCCTTACTTGTCCGAATAACCCTCGGTAGCGTAAGTAAAGAACCTAGTTCGAGAGAAAAAGACCCCAATTGGTTAATTTCCGATTAAACGAGATACACCTGTGATCAGAGGTAAGGATGTCATCCGTCACCCTCCAGTCTAAAATTAAATGAATGATGGACATGGAGCATAGACTAATGTCAATCACCTTAACAAAAGTAGGCTCGCATCCGGTATTGAGAATTTCAAACTCAGAGTAGCTTAAATAGTTATGCAGAGAAGAACCCCGGTGGTGAATGTTCGTACTACCCGTGAATAAGATCTACATTAATATTATTGCCAATAAAAATGCACCCTCGAGTTTTTTTGACAGAATTCTTACAGAAGATTCTGCCGTTAAATTAGTTCAATCCTGAGACACCATTATCAAGAAGATATACAATAATTTAGGATACTATACTTGTAAATTCTTGAAGGGTTTTCATATCTAAAAATATACATTACACCAATCTTTCTACTACAGACTCCGCCCTGGATGCTACGGACTCCAACCTATCCTGTCCATCTAACGTTTGCAATTTAATAAAAATTGTAAATTCAAAAACGAACGAATATTTTTCAAAGCGGTTTGTTTTATTAGAAAGAGTATGGAACAAAATTTCATACAAATGACTTCTATGACTGCCTTTACAGTACCCTATTCTGTCAACCCAATTTTTCAGCACATTTTCGATGTACGGGGTTCTATTTCAGCAAGGGCAACTTCGATTTGATCTTTCAACTTTCCAAGTCTTGGATAGTCTTTGGATGGTTATTGTAACACTTATTCTAAACGGCTCCCCACAAAAACCAGTCCAACGGAGTCAAATCGCACCTGCATGATGGCCAATTGACATCTCCATTACCGCTGATTATTCGATTTCCGAAGATAGTGTGCAAATAACCAATTGTTTCGTTTACTGTGTGGCAAGTTGCGCCGTCCTGTTGAAACCAAATGTCATGTGTCCTCCTCTTGAATTCTGGGTAGCAAAAACTTGTTTATCATGGCTCGGTAACGCTCCCCATTGGCTGTAAGGGCCTTCTTGCTCAATTTAAAAAAAAATGGACCAATGATGACGCCGGTCCATAATCCACACCAAACAGTCACTCGTTGTGGATGCATCGGCTTCTCCATGGTTACGTGTCGATTTTCTGAGCGTCAAATGCGAGAATTATGCTTGTTGACATAGTCTTCGATGTGAAAATGCTCATTTCTTCCAAGCAC
Organism: Tipula unca; assembly: GCA_951394425.1. NCBI lineage: Eukaryota > Metazoa > Arthropoda > Insecta > Diptera > Tipulidae > Tipula > Tipula unca. The sequence goes on from OX596382.1 coordinate 95,863,381, forward strand.
TCCACATCAAATGGTCATTTTGATTCAGCTCCTGTTCTAATTGAGCTTTGTACGCCTTTATGCCGAGGTCTTTATGCAAAATTCTCGTCACAGAACTGCGTGAAATGTTCAATTCTTGATCACAATGACGAGTTGATGTTGATGGATGCTCAAACACATTCTGAGCTGCAATGTTATCGGCTGTACGAGCTGTAAATGCACGTTCATGTATTGATTTATCAAACAACAATCCAGTAGCCTAATTCTATAATGAATAAGATAACGTGAAAACGCGAAAACGAGTACTTTACACGTTTTCATACCAAAATGGTATTCTATAACTTTACACCAAGATAATTTAAAAAATGGGTAAGATATTAAACGTCAACAAATTACACATACAACTTATCTTGTGTAGTTCGTTTTCACGGATAAAAATTTAAAATTTAAAACTAAAATTTCACGAAGAAGGCGGGCTAGTATCGAACAAAAAAACCATGTTTGTCCTTGTTACTCTTTATATTATATTATGAAACGAAACACTAACAAAACGTCAAAGTGGTTTTAGACACGATAAAATTATTCAGCAAGAAAAAATTTACACGCTGACTACTTTGATTTATAGAATACCATTTAACCTAAATAAGATAGAAATTGTGTAAATTTTTTTTGTGTACAGTTTTTCAATGTTTCGGTTTTTCGAATTATCTTGTTTTTACAGAATTAGACCACAGTTTTATGGATTTTTCACAAATTGATCCATAAATTGCATTTCCGATTTTATTTCTCCTGAATTTTCCACGTTCACTTCCTACAGTTTGGGTAGAAGAATCAAGTTTTAAATATTTCCCAATTTTAAATGGGATGCCAGCAATGTTCAAAGTTAATATTGGTATTTACTTTGATCTATCTACACCGTAACAACTCATTCAATAACATTCAGGCTTGACATCACGTGTTTATACATCTATCGCAATCCATCAAACGAACATACAACTTGCATACAGGTTGTCGTAATAAAATCCTTTCTTTTTGAAATGTGGGTCCTTCCGTTTTATTTATAGGCATTGCATAATTGGGACCTGAGTACGTTGAAAAGAAAAAGTAAAAAGTGTTCCAACATCTGTACATTTCATTATCTCTATACAAATAATAAATAAATAAAATAAATAAAATAAATAAAATAAATAAAATAAATAAAATAAATAAAATAAATAAAATAAATAAAATAAATAAAATAAATAAAATAAATAAAATAAATAAAATAAATAAAATAAATAAAATAAATAAAATAAATAAAATAAATAAAATAAATAAAATAAATAAAATAAATAAAATAAATAAAATAAATAAAATAAATAAAATAAATAAAATAAATAAAATAAATAAAATAAATAAAATAAATAAAATAAATAAAATAAAATTATAATCGACTCGATCGAAGATTTCATTAAGTATTAATGTTGGACGTTCGCTTTAGATTTCGTACCAAACGCTTTTAACGAAAGACGCACTTATTTATTTGTTAAGGAACATTTTTAATTATCTTAACTTTAATCAACAATTAAGATAAGTTTTAAGTAAAATCGAATCGGTTGCAATGACGTATAAAAAACGATGGTGACTTTTTTAAAGAATCGACAACGTGCCTACTTATTTACTGTCTACTTAATATACAATTTTCCATGTCTCAAGCCGAACGTGTCGTTTAGTGAATATGGAGCCGTCAACCCAGTTCTGGCAAAGTATTAGGGAAATATTTGGTTACTGATCGTGCTATACCTGGCCGCTTTATCCCAGAATAATTAACAATCGATCTGTGTATCAAACACTTAATCCACTATCCATTTAGTAATAGGTTTTATTTTATTTCTCATATCTTTGAACGATTCAATATAAAAGACGTTGTAACCAACAATAAAGTTTAAAATAAATTTAATATTTAATTTCAGTCTTATTTGGTTTACCAGTTTGCTGAGAGATTTTCTCTTTCATACGAATAAAGTTTATTTTTAAATATAATACAAGTTACTGTAGATAAGGATAAAAATTGCCCTGAGAGTTGGAAAAAAAAATTCCAATGAAACTAAAACAAAATTTAAAATAACTTCCGCAATAATAAAAACAAAAGACAAATTTAAATTTAATGGTGTATTGAGATTGGGATTTTATTAACTTTTGTCCTAGACAATATTTTCAAATTAAACGTAAGATTCTTAATATTTAATTTTATTGAGAAAACCGAATTTTAAAATGCGCTGGTAGACAGTAACATTTATAAACTTCTATATTAAAATATTGCCAGCATACAAATAAAATGCTATTATAGAAAAAACAATTCGACTGGGAATGTAAAAAACTAAAAATAGCGTAACGGATACAACTATTGGCACTCTTCAGCAATTCTCATATAGAAATCGTTATTAGTTGTATTAAAAACGGTTTCATTACAATAAAAATTTTATTATGTAACAGGTTATCCAGTTTACTTGAAAGTGGAAATTCTCAATTTTCAAAATAAAAATTAAAAATATGTTTAATTTACTAAAATACGAAGGTGTTCCAAAAACTATATCTATTGGCATGGTCGTATATTCATGGGCACCTTTTTTAAGTACTTTAGTATTATTCTAAAATAAAACATTCAACTTTATAAATAAAAATATAACAAAAATGTATTTCAAAATAAAATTACATGTATTTAATAAACAGGTATTAAAAATTATTATAGAAATAAATATTCCTACTATTATAAGTTCTCGTTAATTCAATAAAAACTAGTGTAATTATCACAATCAATTTTGGTATATTAATCACAATATTTTGCATTCATTGCAAATAAGTCTTGGATTGTACTGTATTTTCAGTTTTATAAGACATTTAAAATGAAATTCCTTCGTACAACTTTGGCACTTTATGCCGAAATTCTTAGAACCAGAATTTCCCGAAAAGGCATAAGTGCAATGATAGCACATCTTTCCAGCTGCTGGTGAATTATCCCCAATGTCCAGTACCACATCAGTACAATAAAGTTTACGAACATGATGATCTTTTGGTGGCTCACTAATAATCGATACTCTGTTAGATGTAGAAAGTATATGTTTGGAGCCCGTTCCATCTTCTTTACGTATTTCTTTGTTTATTAGGAACGGTATATGACAATGGTTTCATGAGGTATCGTGTTACCTAGAAATTCATTTTGATCGTTTTGGATGCTTTGTAGTTTCTGTATCTGCTCAAACTTTTGCAGAGTGTCTTTGATTGGCTCCACGCTGCTTGACGTCGTCGTATTCGTAGTAGATTGATAACTTCCGGAAGATTGATCCATTATATTATTGCTATGACAATTTAACTATTCGCAGATTCGCATATCTATATTTCCTTCAATACTGCTTTGCCCTGTATTTTCAATTGCAACTATCACGTTTGTAGAAGTTGTCGTAATTGAAGACTTCTTAGACTTTGCATTTTCTTTACGTGGGCGTTTAGTTTTATTCAGTTTTCTGCATTTTTTAACTCGTTATTTTTCATTCGTAAAATTTTGCGGTTTTCTTTTTCTAATTCATTTTTTTTAAGTTGATCGTTTTTTATCTGTTCTTGTTTTATCCACAGCGAAGAAGTAACCACATATGGCTTTTTAATTTTGTCCGTTTTGCAACCTTTTCTCAAGGGAGTCTTTGACCAAGGTAGGAAATCATCAATTATTGCCGTAGTGCTTTGCGAAGGAACAGTTATATATGTCACTGTTTGTAGTTCTGTGGACTGTTGAATGGGAATGACATTGGAAATATTTATAATTTCGTCATTTGCCGTACTTGGCGGATCTTGAATTATAAAAAATTCGTCGATGGCACTGATGTCTATTTCTGAGGTTTCTATATTCTGATATTCAACGTGAGTTTGTGTTGATTTATCTGAAACACTTAGATTTAATTTTCCTTTGGATTTAAACGTGTTATATAAATCATATAAAATTACGAAATCTTCGTTGAAGCTATCTTTTTGAAGTTCATCTCGGTCGATGCTTTCGAATAGTTGAATTTTGTTATCACCGATTGCTTCACACAGCGTTTGAAATCCATCGTCCGGTAATTTAGGATTAAGGCGACTGCCATATGTAGATTTAGACGACGATCTTCCTAAGCATTTCGATAAACTAATTGCAAATTTGTTGAATGAAAAGAGGCCACATGCCTTGAAGCCCTTCTGAATAGTCTCTATTCTAAAAGAATTAAAACAAACTACTAAAATAATTTGCAGTTTCACACACAGCTCACTAACAGGTAACGTTAGATGGGTTGAGTGCCCGTCAACATAATATATAACCGGAAATTTAGTGCCCAGCTGCACTAAATACGGATGCAAAACCTTTGATATATATTCATAAAACACTTGTTTTATCATCCACCCGTTGTCACTGATTCCTATTCCCCATCCTTTAGGCAACGATTTACGAATTTCTTCCGGTATTCTTTTATATGGGTAGATTATCATGGGAGGGGTTAACACTCCGGCAGCAGAAAAGGTAAACATAATCGTTAAATTTGCTTTGGCCAATCCTTTGTCAATTTCGTATACATTTCGAGAGCCTTTCGCTGCTAAAACATTTTTAGTTATAGATAGGACATAAAAGAAAATTCGTCTCGTCTCCGTTAAAAATTCATGTTGGATCTTCTAATATTTCATAATAGTCGTGATCCTTTAAAAACATTTCTATTGTATCGAACCATGAATAAATATCGGAAGCAGCAACTGTAGCACTTGCTGCCGAAAGAGGATCAGTAGCTCGAAGCGATAGAGATGGATGTCTTTTTAAAAAAGCCTTAAACCAACCCTTTCCTGGAATTTTTAACTCATTTTAATTAATTTTATCATATTTAAGAATATTAATTGTATAAAAAAGTTCAATTACACTGCTGATGTTTTCGCAATGAAATGTTAGAGGAAACTAAACCCAAGATATATATAACATGATAACATAAAAGTACTTTTTCTTTGGTGCGCCAACTTTTTTTTCTGGAAAAAAAAGTACTAGCAGAGAGAAAAGAAAACAAAATCATAATAAATTTTAGTCATGATTTGAAATGCATAAGGGAAGGGTGTGCTACTCGTAAAAATCAAAAAAAAAATCTGTTTTGTGTTCAAACTCAAATTCATTAATTTCAAGTTTTATTATTAAATTTCAAAAATACAAAATTCAGGCCATCATTTTGAACACTTATTTAGATTTACAAAACTGAATAAATTGTTTTGATGACGAATTTCGAGTATTTCCAATGAAAACGTGATGTTTTTTATTTCAAACGTATTGCAGAATCGAATGCGTGTGTTCTAAGAAGGAGAAATTGAAAAAATTGAATTTCGTCGATTGCAACGCCATCTATCATGAACCGAACAAAATATTTTATTCAAATCATACGTACTTTTAGTCGTAGAATCCGTATCTGCAATAAAAAATATGGCTTCCTATCTTAGTTTAAAAGTTACCCCCGCCCCGCCTACAAAGCGGGGGTGGGGGGACTTTTTTTTGTGCACTAATGTATTTCCCCCGCGGTATGATTAAATTTTGATTATGGACATTTTTTCCGTAGAGTGGCTATTTTTCGAGATATTTGATCGTCTCAGTTTAAAAAAAACACCCGGTATAATTATTTTCTATTTCTCTTCTCTAAATATTTTGTTATTGTGCAGCAGATTTTTTGCGTTTGGTTTGTTCATTTGTTACTCAATATTGTATATTTTATCTTACTCTTTTTTCTATGCACAAAATGATATGACACCAATACCTACAAAATAGATTTTTTCCGTTTTTCGAGTTTATTTCATATAGTATATGTACACTGCTATAGGAGGGTAAACAAATCATAGTAATGTTAAATGAATTTGGCTTGTATCTTATGACGGTTTTGGATGATCAGGTAAAACGAGAGAGTACGAGCGAAGCAATAACAGAGAGATAGTGCAATAATAGAGAGATAAAACAATAACAAAAAAATATCGGCGCACCAACGTGTTTTTGTTTACTCCTAATTACTATATCTAATATTCTTATATCATGACTAAACCTATTAACTACTTTTTTTGTTTGACAACACAGAAATAAAATAATTTACACTAACACATTGATAAAACATAATTAGGACGTATTAAAAGAGAGGAAAATGCTATGGTAGTCAGTAGTGCCAATAACTGAATCGAAATTATACAGTGCCAATAGTTGTAGGCGTTACGCTAGATAAAAAAATTTGATTAACATTTTAGTGGTCGAGACAATTTTTCGTGTGATTTACAATGTGAGTTAAACGAAAGGTCGATTAAAATTTAGTATCGAGGAAATTTTTTATTTTTATTAATGTGGACATTTTGTTGAATTTTTCATAGTTTTAGTTACTGTTCCTGCACATGCTTGTTTCTTTTTCAATCCCGGGATTTTCGTCTGCGCAGGTATAAAGTTTATACATAGTTTGTTACACAACTTAAAATAATAATGTGCCAAAAAAAAGATATTTAAAAGTCGTCAACGATATGATCGCGCGTGATACAACTTTTAACAGAGAAGTACAAATTCAATCAAATTCGTACAAAAGAAAGGAACATTTATTTATATATCGAAAAGGAAATAAGAATATTACTCACCGGAGTCTGCAAAGTACTCTGCACCGTTGAGGACTTTGAAAGTAATAAGGTTTATCTCACATGTTTCACTGTTCTGCCCGGTTCACTATTAACTTTCTTTTGTCATAGTTGGTGGATTGGTACTCCAGCTCAATCGATGGTCACTCATCGTCCTACTTGGAACATTAATAGATATGTTTTGAATAGATGTAGACGTCCATTTTCGAGGATGCATATTTGATTGCACCTTGATGAATTTGAAGGTAGGCGAGCTACATTCTCATTGAATCATCTTCATTGTTATCATCTTAGTCTCAGCCAATTTTTTTGGCATACAAATCAAAGATTTGTTTTGTATGTTTTCGATTTTTTTGGTGTGTACATAAAGTGTATATCTCCTTGAAATCTCCTGCACATCGTTCGACGACACCAAACATACAAATACGCTTCAACAATACAGCTGTCGATATGTCTGTTAAACGTGACATTTTCAACAAAGGTGACGCCTAAGTCAGTAATATCGTTTATCCTTAAAATTTCCTTGCCATTTATTTTGTATTTGTAATGGTTACCATTGGATTCTTCTTCCGGTGATATGACGCAATTTTGCATTTCTTAATATTTAATGAGTTTTGAGCGCACCACTAACCAAGTCGATTGAGATCATCTTGTAGTTCGCCAACAGTACTCATATGTTCAATCGTATGAAAGATTTGTACATCATCTGCAAATATTAAAGCATTTGAGTTTTTTATTATCTTCGGTCGATAAAAACAAAAAAAATCCAAGGTCCAATATGCGATCCCCGAGGAACACCATATGTCACTCTGATAAGGTTGCATTCTTATATTATCAATTAACATATACTACCAACGATTCGTCTTATGATCCATATAATGTATTTGAATGAATGGTAGCATTCCATTTTTCACTTGGCACGTTTGAAAAGGTTTCAATGCAGTTTCGAACCACTGCACACGAAGCAATTTTTGATGTTTGTCGGTTACCAATTACGCTTTATGAGCAGCTGTAAGGTAACGTTAATTGAGTGGTTCATTTTATACATTATTGGCTTGCTGAATTCTAGTTACTCTTAAAGTTGTATAATGGCCTTTAATTGGTATTCCAAATATAATGGTATAATAGATAATTCGCTTTTTCTAAAATTGTTCATTATTTTTCCAATGTCAGCTACTTTTTTATTTCGAACAATCCCAGGATTTGTTTATACTACGCCATATTTTAATAGAAATTAAACCTCCTTATACTAGTCGTTAATTTTTTGACGTACCAAAATATCATTTAGCGTCGGTTGCTGAAGGGGTGTAGAACAAACTGGATTTAACAATTATTGCTCACCTTAAGTTTTTTGTATTGTACTAGACAGATGTTCTCGTAGTGTATCCAAGCCTTTTTTTTGCTGGATTCACACTTATTTTTATTCAACAATATTTGCACACAACTGCCTGGTCTATAATCTGGATATTCTGATATCCGAAAAAGTCATACCCTATATGTACAGAATCCTGCTTATAGAATATTTGTTTAACGGGCTCAGAAAATATTTCGCATTACAACGCTAGGTTAGGTTAGGTGAGGTAAGGGTGGTCGTTCTAAAGGACTAGCATAAATACAAAATTGGTCAGTAGCTGGACCACATTCGAGCTACCCCCTTTTCACTCGTCCAACCATCCTGAGCTTATCAAGAAGCGTTTAAAGTCCCTGACCAGCATAGTTTCCTCCTCCTCCTCATCACCGCAGCTGCGGCAGAAATCATAGGCAGGGACACTCAGTCTGGTCGCATATACCCCGATGAGACAATGTCCCATTATAGCTCCCACGACCATACCAAACTGGCGCCGTCGAAGCGACATCAGTTGGCCGGATCTGAACCGGTCAAGTCCGGGCCAGATCTGCCTGGTTATTACATACGAACTAACGTTAGACCATCTGACGTTCGTTTGTTTTATGGCTTTTTCCTGAAGCAGTAATTTACATGAAGCAAGCGGTATCTTTAAGTCCATCCTGCTTTGGGATATTAGGCGTGCTGTGCCCTTGCGAACCAACTCATCTATACCATTGCATTGCATTCCCTGCGATATTGAAGTGCCATGGCAACCACGTCAAGTGGATGTTAAACTGATCAGCCATCTCATTTAAAGATGCCAGATAGTTCTGGGCTATCTTCGACGTCAGGGAGTATGATTTTAGAGTTTTAATAGCAGCCTGGCTGTCCGTAAAAATGCGAATATCCCTCGTAGATATTGCATTATACTTCAACTAGTCCATGACTTCCATTATCGCGGCTAGTTCAGCTTGAAAAACGCTGTAAAAGACGGGAAGACGAAAAGAGAGGTTGACACCTAGCACCTCACAGAATACCCCGCAGACAACTACTCTATCCCTTTTTTAGCCATCCGTGAAGAAGCTTATCGCCTCATTGTCCATAACCGTCTCATTTACTCAGCCCTCTCTAGTGGGAAACACAGTTTGGAATCTCACCTCAATACATGGCGAAGGGATATCGTAGTCGGTAGTTTCCTGAATACACCTGTTACACAGGATGGATGAGTGCCCTATATTCTTATAGGTCCACATAGATATGGATTTGAACCGAGTGGCTGTGCATGATGCAAGCTGCTCAGCCGCAATATCCAAGAGAGTGAGATGAAAGAAAATCTGCAGAGCTTGATTAGGTGTGCTCCTGAGAGCCCCACTTATACACGAGACCGTTCCTTGGACTTTCATCAATAGTTTGTGATTGGTCATAATTTTTAACGCTGCACACCCAACGACAACCGTACGGCAGTATAGGTTTGATCACTGAGATGTAGAGCCAGTGTACTATGTGGGGCTTCATACCCCACAATCTCTTTCCAATGGCATTTTTGCAGGAGTAGAGCTATAGCAGTTTTCTTTGTATTTCGCTCTATCCGTCAAGATCAAGAGAGTGTTATTTAATTTTCGGAGGTCACAATGAGGAAGTTTGTGAATCCTGGTAAAGTGAGCCAGCTCCGTTATCTGTGGGTTTGCGTTGAGTCGCAACTGCGTGCCCACTCAGAGGGATAGCCTAGTGCGGACTGCATACGCTCACTCAGCGTACAAGGATAGTTACCGAAGACCGCAATTGCAACATCAGCCGCTTATAGGCAACCACCTTGAAGATTTGCTCTTCTAGGTTTAATAACAGGTCATTAATGACCAAGTTCCAAAGAAGGATGATAGACGTCCAACCCAAATGAGCTGTCGCGATTCTGCCTCTAAGTATTTGATATATCCAGCATCTGAGTGATCCGTCTTCCACCATGCACGCAAGGGCCTGAGTGATTGCCCTCGGTCTGACGTTGTTAAAGGCTCTCTCTATATCCTAGAAAATTGCCATTAAATATTCCTTGTATTCAAGTGATCTCTCAATTGGGCCAATTAGGGAGTGATGTGCTGTGTCCACCAATCGTCAGTCTAATGTAAGGCTTTATTTGACTTTTCAGTGATTTTAACAGAAAGGAGAGCAAGCTTATAGAACCTAAAGTCTTTGGGATAGCAGTGAGAGCTTTTTCCCACCTTATTTTCAAGGAGTGTGACAGAGTTCTAAGCTGCCTTTGAAAATAACTTCGATGCAGGGTTGGGTAAGTCAATAGTTCGCTGGATATCCGCAGGGATATTGCCATCAGGTTCTGCGGACTTGTATGGCTTAAAACTGTTTATTGCACACAGGATATTCCGCCTATTTACTATATGACTTACGGAGGATATACACCATTATTTATCGTGGGTCTCGCTGGAGCTAGTACCGAGCACTCCAGGAAATGCGTTTCTAGTAGTAGCTTCAGGGATTCCTCACTGTTCAGGATCACCCGAGGCTTAAATTATAGAGAAACATAGTCATTAAATGAATTCGTATTTATTAAAATTTGTTTGTACTTAACTGAAATTTGTATTCCACATATATTTAGTTTACTGTAATATTGTAGTTTTCTGAAATTGAATTTATATTTATATTGTATAAATAGTAAAAAACGACCAACTTACCTAACAATAACAATAACACCAAACAGACTAAGAATTGACAAGTGATCAGTGGTTTTTAAACTCGGAAATTCTCTTTTCGAATTATCTTGCCATCTATATTTGAGTAGTAATAATTAGAAGTAATTATATTCACTAAAATTCATCTCGTAATAATTGCGAACAACAGTTGGCGCGTTTTTAGTTTTATGACTGCATTCTTATGACTCTGCAATTTTATGATTTCTCGTCCACTTTGATTTTATCGAGCGAGCTGATCACATCTATTGCAACTACTTAGTTCATAGTGAAATTTATAAATAAAAAAAATTAAATTAACGATAAAAAATAAGTTTGTTTTTCAATAAAAAATTATTTTTTAACAAGTCCGTACACTCACTACACGAGTCCATCCATCGACTACACACCATCCGGTCTTTGTAGATAACTCGTGATGGAAGGACTAGAATTTTTTTTTTTTTTTTTTAAAATTTATCTGGAACCCATTAAGGTTCCGCACTCAATGACACAAAAGGGCCCATGGTACAAACCTTAGATGAACTTCATCCTTAGCAAATTGGAGAAGTTGGAACCAAGGAAGAGAGGATAGTAGATGCACAGGAATTGTTCTGGAATTAAAAACATGACACCTAATATACAATCGAAAGCAGGGCACCTGCCGATGAATAATAAAGTATTTCGCCTTACGGCAGGTGAGGGTGGATGACCTGCACGCTTGCTTTAAGTGAAGTACAGCAGCATTTTTGATTATTTTTTTAACAATGTAAAGAGGCAACGGAGTAGCAGGTTCAGATCCAATGAAACTTAAGCGTGAGCCAATTTTTGCCAAATTATCTGCGATTTCATTACCTTCAATGTCATCATACGCAGGTACCCACAAGACCGTAACTTTCTTATTACGGCAGAGAACATTCAAACAATTCTTACAATCCTTCACCAGTTTCGAGTTGGTCAAAGGATTATTTAAGGAGTTGAGGACAGATTTACTGTCAGTACAGAAAATAATATCTTCATCATTAACCATGAAATTAATAGCTGTAATGGCACAGCGAGTAACCGCGATTAATTCCGTTTGAGAAATGGTACAGTTCAGAAGCAATCTGACAAAAATGCTAGCGATTCAGATATTCGCTTGAGAAAGTTTGATGAGAACCACATATCTCTCGATGAGTAAACCACCTCCAATGATTTGTAAAAATATAAATTCAGGCAACAGCATGTTATTAAACATGTCAATTTTCAGCAGAGCTGGTTGAAAAACACTAAGAATTAACCTATGTCCCGATATAGTACCAAATGCGTTCCACACCCCAACACATTTCAAACGAAATGCCGCTGAGCAATCTGTGCTAAGAATGAATGACTATAGCTGGGACAGAGATAAAATAGACTATATAGGTAGAAGCAAGCAACAAGTGAATTGTATATAAAAAAAAAAAGCATTTTGGAGGACAAGCCCCAAGAATTACCAAAAGCTCTTCTGCATTGCCAAAATATCGCAGTTGAGTTTTGTAGTTTGTAATCCAGATCATACTTCAAAAGAGTTTATTATCTAACATAATATCAAGGTGTTTGATTTAGGTTGAGCTATTAATCTTACACCCAAAAAGAGATAGCACAGAAATGCATCAGTATTCGTACGTCTAGTGAATACAACTAAGTCAGTTTTAGAGGTGTTCAAATGTAAACCCTTATCAAGGCACCACTGTTCTGCAATAAGAAGAGCGTGTTGCGTTAAATCAGATAAGACATTCAAATGCTTACCAGAAACTGACAGAACCAAGTCATCAGCGTAACTTTGAGCGATGAGAACGGATTCCTGAAGTTTTACAAGGAGGTCGTCAATGACCAAAAGCCACAACAGAGGTGAAAGCAACCCTCTTTGTGGACAACCCCTGGGAGAATTAAGCATAAATTCAATCTATTTGATAATGGTAGATTCGATACCAAATTTGGTACAGGCACTAGTAATCGTATTGAACGATGTACGAAGGCTCCTACAATATCCAGGAAAGGACCTACAAGAAACTCACTATTACACAGTGATCTTTCAATCCTATATAGTTACAAGCTCATGTATAGTGTAGTTTTACAGTATTGCCAACCCTGTAATCATGTTGCATGTTACTGAGCGGAGCGGTAGTTAAATTGTGATCTTTGATGAATCTATCAACAATCCTTTCTAAAGATTTCTGAAAGGTTGATGATAGGAAAATAGGCCGAAAAGACTTGGGTTCGGCATAATCCGACTCGCCAATTTTCGGAATAAAAATAAGTCTACTCTTGCTCCAAGATTGTGGAACAAAGCTAAAAGCAATGCAAGCCTGGAACAGATGCAGTAAATGTTCTCTTATAAGAAAGAATTCAGCAGGAAAAATACCATCAGGAGCGGCAGATTTATAAAGTGCGATGGAGAATATACTCCAAGCTAAATTCCAAATAGGAGTTTCAACAATAACGTTAGTGGTTTCGACAATATTGTTATTAATTATAAGTTTTTAATTTCCTCACAGAAATTATAATCCAAGATAACCTCTGTGCAGACCTTTTGTGGGTCTAGGGAGCTGCCCCAGTCAGCCTGAAGATTAGATCTCCTGGCTTTATTCTTCAGCCTCCTAGTGGTTTTCCTTTACCTTTTTAAGATCAGAACACCAAAAAGGTGACTGCTTTCGACAGTGCAAAAGCCTCCAACTCGATATCCACAAATGAACAAATTTCCTTACGTGATTCAAGTATGGAACCAACCTCAAGAGAGAATGAATCCCAATCGGTTATAACTTCCTATTACGGTAAGGTTTAAGCGACGGTCTTTTAAGGTTGATATTAAAAGAAATACACCTATGATCAGAAGTGAGAATGTCATTCGTCATGGAGCACAAACTGAGGTCAATCACTTCACTACGAGCTGAGTTAACAAAAGTTGACTGACACATTGAGAATATCAAGATCCGAGGAACTTATATAGTTAAACAGAGCAGAACCCCTGTTGTTAACTTTCGTACTTCCCGATAGAGTGTGATGGGCATTAGCATCTCTACCCATTAATAGAGGAATATTTTTATTCTTACACCATGTTATAAGGTATGTAAATTCCCCAAATTCCTGAGGCAAATACACTGATGCAATCATCAGTGCAGTGTGCAGCTGAGAGATTATCCGAGCTACACTAATCAATGAGAGAAGCATTAACATTATATGAGATATAAATGCACGCTCTCGTTTTCGCGGCAGAATTTTTAGAAATAATTCTCCCACTAGAGGTGTTGATTCCAGTAGAATTAAGCATATATTTACGGTGTCTGTTAAATACAAGTTTTGTAAATTTTTGCTGTGCACAATAATATTAATTAAAATTTTAATAATTTTTGGATTTTGGATATTTTTTACTGCGGAAGGTCATATTCCATTGATGAATACGGACGGAAGCTGAGTTAACTGTTTATTTTTAAGTAATTTGTTTGTATCATTAACATCAACGCCTACTCATATGACATGTACAACGCTATATGGGATGGTTGTCAATTTATTGGGTTGTTACAGTTCCAAGTCGTGGCATTTATCTATAGAAGTTACAACTCTCAAATGAACCGACACTAAAGTGTTGAATACCACTGGCTACATTACATCGCCTTTAAAAACATTACTAACAGGAATACGTACACAGAAAACATCAAACATATTTCTACACTAAAAGAAAAATTATAAATAAACCTCATGGACATAACAACAAAAGGTCATATTCTAAATATCCCAATGACAATTTTTTATAATTTTTACATTTCCATAAAGTAAAACAAAAACAAAACAAAAAAATTTTGTTTTAAATATTCCAATTTAGACAACAAAAAAAAAACGAAAAATTTATCGTATTTTCCTATCGTTGTGTAATACGTACGTAAAGTGAAAATAAAACAGAATTTCCAGTATTTTACTTCTAAAATATATCACCAGCAAACCACCACCCCGTACCATACCATAACAGTCCAAATCAAGAACAACATTAGACTCGAACATATTATAGAATAGAAAGCAAAATGGTATGAAATAGAGCACCGAACAGACACAGCAGCAGCCAACCAACATAAATGATAAGGGATATAGGAATTGTCCATTCTTATCACGTACATGATATGTTTTGTTGTCTTAAAATGTAATAAATAAAATAAAAAATGGAAAAGCTCAAAATTTTTTACATATTTTAGCTTAAATTGGATTTAAATAAAGTTTTTAATTTACCAACATTTATATGTCTGATTGAAATAATTTTGTTATAGTGTGTGTGATGTAACGAATCAGAATTCATATACCAAAATTTGTTATGTAATCATTTAATCATTACGTTTTACTGCAACATTGCATAAGTTATAAAAAAAAAAATCCTTGGAAATTGTTATGTTTTTGGATAGGCAGACTAGGGACAGTTATACATTTTTGGAAATTGTTCAAATAAAGTTAATTTATTCATAATTAATTATAGCCCCTGCTGACTGGCCTGGGAAACGTAATTTAGTTGATGTACCTGGAGACCATTTCGAATATTCCCGCAGATATTAAAAGTCAACCTACATTAATTTTATTTGGCGTCCAGTTATGAATAAATTAAGAGAAATTTTATTTTTTAATAAATTACTTTAATTTAAAGACTTGATGTTAGATTATCGGATTATCCAACAACAAATTTATCTGTGACTTGCTTTAAAATAGGTAATAAGCTTAATTTCTGTTTTTTTAATTTGGATAATTTTGGCTTTGTATGCCATTATCATTTGGTAGAACATTGCTTTAATTCTGACATTAAAACGGGTTACACAACCTGGTTTGTCTGGAGATCCTTGTTAATGTAAAAGTTGTGCTCTATTACAAAGGTGTGTCTCTTTGCTAAATCATTCTTGTAAAATCTGTAACATATTGGTGTGTGGGGACAGTTCAAATACGAACGCTGATTTAATTTTCATCCATTAAAAATTAGTATTGTTTCTGTCTGATTTACCATATTCTAGATTTCCCTCCAAAATTCGTCCTAGAATCTTGTTTCTATTCAAAAGGCACGGCCGTATCAGATTCGGGATTGGTAATGTCACTGAGTGACTTTCATCGAAACTGTGGATGACCACTTGCAAATTTACCGTAAGAACGACGGTTTTATTAAACTACAAGTTGCACTTTATTACAAAGGTGTGTGTCTTTGCTAAACCTTACATATGTTAATGCTCATTTAATTTTAATCAAAATTATCCTATTTCCTGTCCGGTTGACCATATATCAGGTTTCCCTCCTAAAATATTTCTAGAATCTTATTTCTATTAAAGAAAATAGTGCGAAATTCGGGATCTTTCATGTCACAGAGTAACTTATTCTGAAACTCTGGATGTTTTATTTTAATTTCATGAACATTCTGGAGCTTATGCTACTTGATTTTTCACTAGCGGGAACAACTTGCCAATTTACCATTCTACAGGCGACATTACTGTTAAACAAAAAATTGTCCTTTATTACAAAGGTGTGTGTCCTTGCTAAGTCTAAAATGTAATTTACATTAAGAAAATATTCTAATTTTGTTTTAAGTGACAAACCGGCGTTTAAGGTTTTTTAAACTATTACCTGTGCGGAGACACTGAGCATGGTAATGCTAATTTAATTTTAATCTAAATTAGCTTAGTTCCTGTCCAGGTGGCCATATTCCACTATTCTCTCCTAGAACCATTCTAGAATCCTATTTCTTTTCATGAAAATCGGTCGTGCCAGATTCGAGATCGGTTATGTCAAAGAGTACGTTCTGGAGCTTATGCTTCTTGATTTTCCAATTACGCCAACAGCTTGTATATTTACCGTGAGAAGGACGCTCTTGTTAAACAAAAAGTTATACTTTGTTAGAAAGATGTGGGTGTGTTTTTTTTGGAGGGAGTGGGGATGGTTGGGTAAAATGTGCAAAATCTTCGGAACAGATGCATCGGTGGGACAAACACCTCAGCAACAGTAGCGGTTTTCTACCACCTAAAAACCATACACCTGCCGCATTCACATCCTCCATGCGGAACTACCGTTGGACATTACTTCACATGGAGGTGACTAGCCATTTGGCTCTTTGTTCTCTCTGTAACGCCTGATTCTTAGATTGAGCTTGTCACCGCTATCAAATCACGACATGTTGTACTTCTCTTGCATATGCTCTAAGTGCCTCAGCTCATTCAATACCAGTGACGCCATAAGGCTTGCAGCATTCCATCTTTCGTCAGAGTCAAGCAATAATTGCGTTATGCTTTCTGGTGTTGGACGCTGCCCTAGGACAGCTGACAGTTCCTTGCAAGTATCCTCAAACCGTGGGCATTGGAAAAAATGTGTTCCACATCTTATTGTGTTTTTGCAAGCAGGACAATCTGGAGTATCAGTGTGGTTTAACCTGAACAGGTATGCACCAAAACAACCATGTCCACTTAACAGTTGTGTCCACTACCTGGTTGACTTCCACGTGTTGCTTATTTAAACATTTTTCAATGGATTGTATGAGACGGTAAGTCCAGCGACCCTCTTCCGAGCAATCCCATCGACTTTGCCATTGTGTTTTTGTTGAAGCGCGTTCTAGTGCTCTGTTTCCTGGTGTATACGATTACCCCAATCGTATCTTCCTTTCCCTTACAAAGAAGTTCGCTTGGGATCATATACAATATCCAGGGTCGCGTTAGTAGATGCTGTGCGGAGACCAGATATCACTCTTAGTGCATTTAGGCGGTACACCGAAACCAATTTGCGTCTATGTATTTCGAAGTCCATCGCATCACCCCATACAGGCGATCCATAGAGAATGATGCAGGTTACAATGTCTGCCATCAGAATTCTACGACACTATCTAAACCTAGAGTGTTGGGCATAATACGAGAGAGAGCTGCAGATACACTGACAGCTTTCCTGCTTTCCAACAGGCGCATCTATTTCTACACCCAAATATCGTAATGAAGGCTGTGAGTGGGTTAAGATTCTACCTACATCAATTGTTACGGTTTCTTTCACCTTTCTATTGGTAACTAAAACTGGTTCGGTTTTATGATCGCAGCAAGTTCAAGCCCAAATGAGATCAACCACTTTTTTATAATGATGATTGTCAACCTACTTATCTCCATTATTTCATCTGTAGTTTTTCAAACCACTACGACTGCAACATCGTCCCTAAAACCCACGATTTCCACATCATTAGGTACACGGAGCCTCAGGACACCATCGTACATGATATTCCATAGTAGCGGCCCCAATACAGATTCTTGAGGTACACCACCCAAAACATTGTATATCTTCACACCGTCATCCGTGTCATAAGTGATGATACTTCTTAAGTACACTGGTACTTGTAACGCCTGCAGTGACCAGGGTTAACATCCAACAGCACAGTACTTGAGCCTCCTTTCCATCTTTTTCCATCTGTTGCGTTCTGGCTATTTCAACGACGTGTTGGATATCGTCCATTGTCGATCGTGCCTTCCGAAACCCGTACTGTCTCTCAGCGAGATCTCCAGCGTTTTCCACAGCTAACTCCAGTTGGTTGTATATGACTCTCTCTAGCACTTTGCCAACCATATCCAGCATGCATAATGATCGTAGGAGCATGGTTCACCCATAATATCGGCGGTATTTCTTTTCTACGTAATATCACTGGGCAGGTGGACGGCAATTCATTTGCCTTTTTAAGTCTTTTCATGACGATTCTGTAGGGTCTCCCCCATGGGTCACGATCCACTTCTTCGCATAGATCTTACCAGCATTGGCGTTTTCTTACTTTCATGGCCTGCTGAAATTTATTCCAGGCATCCAGATTATTTTGCTGCAGGCTATAATAGGTCTCTGTATCCCAAGTACGTTGATGTTTCCGCCTTGCATTAAGGCATTTCCGTCGCAATTGTGCAATCTGCTCAGTCCACCAGTATGCTAGTAGACGACGATTGTCTAGCAGTCTTTCTACCATAGATGCACTGCAGGCGTTGGTGGTCGTATTCATAATCTGGGCCTTTTTTGCATTGGCACACTCGAGAGGCTCGGTTTCTTCAATAATTGCTTAAACAGGTCCTCCTCAAACGTTTGCCTTCGAGCCCGCCGATTTCCTTATATGTTTTTTCTGTTCCTAGCCAGTTTTAGTTCGAAGATTCACTATGTGTATAGAATTTGTGGTGTTCCTCTTCTATTCGTTTCTTTGATGCCCCATTCAGTTGCCCAGCCATTGAAATCACAGGGCTTCGCGTTCTTCAGCTATAGATATGTAAGCAGTCTACTTCTACTCGTACGAATTCTGGGTGGGATTACTGTTGTTCTCCTGCATGGTTTGCTACAGGTCCATATGGCAGCTTGATCGGTTGCCCAATTGTTTCCCTCCCTATTTTTGTACTGTTCTTGTCTCATGCACAGTTTGGACTAATACTTCCTGTGCAACTTCACAATGGTTTAGGTTGAGCTGGAAACATTTCATTGTCGACGTGCTTTTCTAAGTTTTAACATGTAGGCCGTGCACCGGCCACTCCCTGCTATGTGATTATGGTTTGTCCTACGCTGGCAAAGCATACAACTCGCTTCCTCCTTGTATTCTCTTACTTTGTGACGATTTACTATGAATGTCCATACTGCCAGCATTGAAAACATCTTAAGGGCAACGTTTTTTGACGAATACGACAGATCACCCATTCAATTCGTATACCTTCCCTTCATTTTTCACTTTGGGTGTCGAGATTGGTGCAGCTACCACTGCAGTTTGGGTGCCTCTATAGGCAGCTCTCAGTCACTTGATACATTTTAACAGGAGGCCTTTCGCGCCCGCAAACTTGGATGTAATCGCCTCATACCTCTTCCTTTGTTGTGGTCTCATCAATATCTTTAATTTCGACTACAACCTCGCCAATCTGCGTAAGTGTTTGCATTTGTGCATTACTACCAAGAGCGTTCTCTATTGCACTTTGAAATCCAAGTTCATTAGGATGTACATCTTTCTCTAACTCTAGTAGTAGCTCGCCTTTTTCGGTTCTACGAATCCGAGCCCCTTACCAGAGAGGTCATTAAGATTTGGGTCCTCTTTCATTTTTTTAAGCGACTTTGTTCCAGTTTGGGTTAATTTAATAGCATCAGGACGATGACGCGGAATTCTTTCACGTAGAGTCCTTTTTTTTCCCCACCACCTGCCACCCAGGGTCCTTTACATTGTCAGGCTTTAGGGATTCATCTATACCTGGGTTTGGATTTACGCTCGTTGCTCCCAGGGCTTGGTTTTCGCCAAGCGGAATCATTTCACTATCCAGCAGAACAGTTCCCTCCTTATTATTTATCTGGTTAGTTATATTTGGGGAAGTTTGGGACTCACAACACACAGTTATTTGCTCAGCCAATTTCGCAATTGTTTGCGTTGTCTCATTCTCGTCCTTGTTTCCACCCTTTTGTGAGTGTTCGACCTACAGATTTTTGATTGACATTGCCAGCATCTTTATCTCATGGTGCACATTATTCCTTACTCTTATGCACTCACATAGGCGATCAATTTTCTTAAACATCCGAGTAAGAGGGTCAGTGTCATAAATACCCGATGATGAATCAGACATTTCAAGGTCTGCCCTTGGACGGAACGTCGACGGCGATCGACACATCGTTAATGTGTTTTTCTCTGGCCCTGTAAGGTCAGAAAACAACAGGGACATGATCTTTTGGGTATTGGAAGGTGATCTCTGGAACATATGCTTTTCCTAAATGTGTCTATGTTCCCGCTTCCAGCCACATACATAAATGCTTCTCGTTTTGAACGTATAAACTGACTTTTAGGTCCTGTTTCTTCAAAAAAAAGCTTCCTACACTTGTAGTTCTATGAACTTCAGTAGCCAAGTTTTCCCCTACTGAAGTACTGTGGTCGTTTTAAAACGACGGCTGGGAGTCCCCTTGCTCAATCCGCGAAGCCACCGGGCGTGTATGTGTATGTGTGGGTGTGTGTTTGCTAAATCAATCATGTTATTATAAATTCTGATAAATGTGTAACCACATTGGGCTTGCGATCCATTTGAAAAAAATCCTAATTTTCTAAACTGGCCTATATAATGTGTATTAAACCACTTCCTGTATGGAAGCGCTCATACGCTTTTCGTGCAATTATCGTTCTAGAATCCAATTTCTATTCATTTGGATAAAAAAATTTATTTTATATGATAAATCGGCGTTTAAAGTTTATTAAACTACTTCCTGATTTACTATAACCCGTTAAAAGTTAGTCCTGTGTGGCTGAGCAGTGTTCAGTTTTCCCTTCTAAAATCGTTCTAGAATCCTATTTCCATTCAAGAAAATCAATAATTTCAATTTCTGATTAGGTCATGTCAAATAGTAACTTGATCGTTTCAGCTTATCTCCATGAAAGTTCTTAAGCTAATGGAACTTGATTTTCACTTAAGGCAACAGCTTATAAATCAACGAGAGCCATTTTCAACTTAACTCTTAGCGAAGAGAATTAGGAGGGTGTTTATCTTTTCGGCGCGAATGTAATTTAGCATTTGCAGCACAAATAGTGGTAAGCTACTATTGTTTTCCTATATATAGCCAACCATGTATTGTTGCATTCTGCCTTCTTCCAGAACTAACTAAAATCTAATTTCACGAAAAATGTGTGAACAAATCTACGCTTTCATGATTATGAGGTGAAGCAACACCATCCAAATTAATATCTTTAAAGTGTGGGAACTGAGAATCACAGATTTCAGATGTTTTATTTATTTTTAATTTTCAGATCAACACAATATTTACTGAAACAGTGCGACGCAATTAAAAATGGGCGCCTTAATAAAGTATAAATAAAAAAATACAATTTGAGAACGAAATTTTAGTTGATCTAGCCATCTTACATAATAAAACACACGAAAAAATATCTGGCACCGTGTCACAACAACTTTTCGTGTGTTTTACTATGAAAGTGCTTGGCAAGGTCTACAAAAATTTGGTATCGAGTAATTTTATTTTAATATTTTTTTGTAATCATTATTTTATTTTAGTTTTCTTTGAAAAGTTCGCAAAGCCAACACAATGGTCAAAAAATTATCCACGCTGACACAGTGACGGCCCAGAAAGTCAGAACCTCAATTGTTATGAGAAAATAGCCGTCAATACGAAATCTTGGTCATACGATATTTTTCGATTTTAGTGTTCTTTGAAAATTTTGCATAGCCAAAGCAATTATTTTTATAGGTGCAATTCCAACGGTCAAAAAATTATCAACGTTGGCACAGTGATGGCCTAGGAAATGTCGATTTCAATCGTTATGAGAAAATAGCCGTCCCTATACGTAACCTGGGCCGTACGATTTTTTTTCGTTTTTATTTTTCTTTAAAAGTGCACAAAGCCAACACAACGGTCAAAAAAATTATCAACGCTGGCACAGTGATGGCCTAGAAAGTGTCAAACTCAATCGTTATGAGAAAATTGTCGTCACTATCAAAGCTTGGGAAAACGACTTTTTTCGATTTTAATTTTCTTTGAAAAGTTCGCAAAGCAAATGCAATGGTCTAAAAATTATGTTATATTGAATATGTTTTATCTACTGTATACTCCAGCTAGAGTAGGACATAATTTCTAATTTTTCCAAATTTGATAAAATTGATAATTTTAGGAGTAGCATTTTTGCGATTTTTTACATTTTCATTTTGTTATGACTTACTTTGGTAATGTTTTTAATTGTACTAACAATAGTGCAGCTGAAGTTGTTTAAAATAAAATCCCCCGAGCGTTGAAATACGAATCCTCATATCTCGCTGCAAGTAACACCGCGAACATCACGTCGTTACATAATATACGAGTATATTACATCGATCTGTTTCGTCAAATTCATCTCTATAACATGGTGCTTAACCCATTTCAAGAAATATTATGACCTACATATGTATGTGTTGGTCTAGCACCTATCGTTTATAATACATTTACCTTTACCCTTTTTAATTTTTTGGGGATTAATCACACTTATGTGTTTGAAATGTTGTTTCCTCTCGCCTCATGTATACATGCGTATGTAGAAAGAAAAATATTTCCAGAATACATATTTCATTTTTATTTTTTCTGACCAAGTTTACCTAAAACATACCAACTTTATTCTTTTCGTATATCCAAAATAATTAATTTTATATTTTTTTCATATACTGTAGCCATTGAAGAA
The DNA here is from genome assembly GCA_951394425.1 of Tipula unca. NCBI lineage: Eukaryota > Metazoa > Arthropoda > Insecta > Diptera > Tipulidae > Tipula > Tipula unca. The sequence goes on from OX596382.1 coordinate 95,886,152, forward strand.
TTTAGATTATGAATTATTAACTATCAAAACCGATTTTGTTAATTTTCAACTCATGTCGATTTATATTTAAAATAATCATCGCAGGTAGAAGTGGTTTGGAAACCAGAAAAACAAAAATAGAAATTCGGTATTTAGTTTCGTTTAACCTTCAAGTTCAAACCGAATGGAGAATAATATACTCCAACCGTATACTGGAAGTTAATGTGTTCCTTTGTAAGATTTTTGTGGGTGGCGTTGCAGCCCCCAGCAGGAACATCTGCAAAGAAAATATAAATTAGAATTAATAGTATTTTTGTTGTTGTCATAAATCATAACCCGAAATCATATAAGAATAATCCAATTGTAAACATTTGTTTTCCAATTAGAATGAAAACTAAATATTTTTTAAGTACTTACTAATGGTATTCAGAACAAATATTTTGTGTCCTTGTACAATTAATAATAATTAGATTTAATTTATATTTAAAACTTATTAATAACGAATTTCTGATATTTTTTTCTAAAATGTAATTTGATAATCAATTAAGCCTTACAAATGTTAAAAATGAGATCCCTATAAATGCCAAATATATTTATAGCTTGATTCTGCAGTCCCCACCTCAATTGACCTCATATTAATTGCAAAAGGACGAGTTCGGGTTGTGCAAGACGTGAACACTTATCGGTCAGCAACCAACTACATAGGCGGCGATCATTATTTGGTCATTGCTAAGCTACGATGGAAGTTTTCGTACAGGTCAGAAAACACAGCGAAACTCATGGAAAATTTTGACTGTGAAGGTCTAATAAATGAAGATCAAAAGAAACGATATCAAACGAAGTGGAACCCGCGAGGCAAAACAAAAGAAACTAGGTAGCATCGCGAGGAAAAACAAGGGTTCTCTTACTAGGAGGGCATCTAAGAGGATTTGTATAGACGGAAAAAACGGGAATGGTGGAAGGCCGAGGTTTTGAAAGTGCAACAACTCAGCAATGAGCGCAGTTCACGTAATTTCTTTAAACGAATTACTAGACTGCACCATACTTTCTTGCGTCAATTGCCATTCGGGGCCGGTATGGAAACCTCTGTGTCGACATCGACGCAGTACTCGACGCATGGAATGGATACTTTACTGACCTGCTTGGTGCTCATTTTGTGTCGCAGACTGTAGTTCAGTCACCTCAAATACAGACTGCGGAAATTTGCAGTGGGATCCATCCCATGAAGAATTTACTAGGGCCATACAAAAACTAAAACAAAACCGCTCACCTGGGTTGGACTGCATTAATTCGGAGCTCTTGATATTTGGAGGTGACACTTTGTGGAACTGTCTTTTCGACCTAATCCGATTATTATGGCGAACCGAAGTAATGTCTTGAGACCGCTTAAAGTGTGAGAATTATCGCGGTATAGCTCTCCTATGCACAACATCCAACTTTCGTTAAACTGAAACACCTCAGGGCAACATCTTAATTCGCCAATCCAAGATGCTTGCATATCCAGATGACATATGCGTGATTGGTCGGAATAGCAACAGAGTGAAGGAAATACTTGATCCGCTTGTAGAGTTTTTAGCTTCTGTTGGACTCCAGATCAGCATTGTCTGCAAAGCGTCGTTAAAATTGGTTTTCGTAAAAATTTATTAAAGAATTATGATTTAGCAAGCGATTCGCAGTTGTGTACTCAAGAGTCGGTTTTGTCACATTCTCCACAATGACGTCAATTCTATGCAAGTTTAGAGTAGAAATCGACTAAACCACATTATAGTCAGTTGTCTTTCAACGAAAAATTTAAAACATAGCGTTGAATGGCCAGTTGGTACAAAACTAATCTATTCAGTGTTGTCTCAAAGGAGCTGTAATACATGGTGAAATTGGGAAAATGCCAACCATTGTGTTCTCCAGTGGCTAGTCCTTTGCAAATTTGGTTAGAATAAAGGAACAATTTCATTGGAGACCTTGTGGTAATTATATAGGAGATTAAACACTATACCCCACATACAACATTTATCTATGATCTTAACCGGTTATATTGTACTATATTCTCCAAAATTGGCCTAGTCGCAGGGCACAACATTTAATACCTGTAGCTACAGAAGATATTGCTAAGACAGAAATTACCATTCCGTTTGGCTTATTCGAATTGCCTTTTGGTTTACGCTGATCAGACATTTCAAAGGTTCATGAACGAGGTAGTTAAAGCACTGGACTTCGTGTTTGGATATACATTGATGAAATCAATGACGACGAGCACAAATCGCATTTGCAACTACAGTTTAAAAGGCTTGCCGATTTGATCTTTAAAATTCGTGTTATTGCTCTTATCTTTCTAAGTCACAAAATTACCCCCAAAGAGTATATTCCCATACGAAGAAAGAGTTGAAACTATATCGGTATTTTCAGTGCCTACATCCATTTTAAATTCAACAATTTATTGGCATGGTTAATTCATGGAAGCATTCGCTTAGAATTAAGGTGCGACTTGCTCATGCAACACGTTTGGGTTATCCTTTAAATGACGCCGTGTTCAGTATTACTACTGGTTCCTTCAAAAACCACAATCGAGGCCGTCTTGTAGCAACCCAAAAATGGATGCCGAAACGAAATATTCAGCATGAGATAGAGAATTACACACCATAAACTTAGCGGTTAAACTTTTTCGATATTTTGTAGAGGTTTGTAGAGCATAGAAGTTTACGACAAGTTCGTCATTATAATGCTATAGGATTTTATTTCGCAGTTTTCAACGGATATTCAATATATTGCAATGATAATGTTGTCGCTGACAGTCTGTCATGCACGCAAGCGATAACGCAACTGCCTCTAGCGAAAAAACAATTGATCTTATATCTTTTTCGGAATTACAGAAGCCTGACGAGGAACTTCAGAGGTTACTTTCGTTCCACTCGTAAAAAACTGATCATTAATTTTGGCCTAACATAAACAAAGACGTTAACATCTGAGCACAGTGCTGTCTTTCATGCCAAAGATCTAAAATTCAAAGGCACATGAAATCGGATTAAGACAAATTAAACAGCTTTTTGGTCATTTTGAACACATTCATTTGTACATCATTTGGAGTCACATTATGCATATATACATTTTGACTGCCGTAGGTCGTTTCTCTAGATGGCCAGTAGGTTACCTTATGAAGGATATTACCACTGCAACTCTTGCAAAAACTTTTGTGGAAAATGATATATCAAGAATTTGAGTACCTGTATAAACATAACTACAGATCAAGGAAGCCAATTTCAATCTAAAGAATCTCTAAAAGCGAGAGGCGATACGATAAATTGGAGTTCACAGATGTCAATAGTTCTTCTTGACATACGAGCTACACCAAAAGATAATATTAATTGTTGCCCGGCAGAATTAGTTTATGAACGACCCCTAAAACTACCAGGCGCATTTTTTATGGAAGTAAAAAAATATCTAAATATCTGTGCGCAATCTAGTTCCAGCTGCGTCACCACATGCTTTGAAAAGCAATATATTTATTCAAAAAACGATGGATAAATATGAGTTCGTTTTTATCCGGGTTGACAAAATTTGTACTATAGGCTGACATCGTCCTATAAAAGCCCACATAAGGTACTTCGACGGTTCAGAAAACAACCATCTTTTGTGGTGGACATCAATGGAAAAAACACATCCATATCTATCAATCGACTTAAACCAGCTTTTGGAGTCTCGATCAATAATATCGCAAAACCAAAATGTATTTCAGTTTTCAGTTTAGAAAAAATGTATTAATTTTTTTCCCGTAACATTTACTCGAAGGGGGATATTTAGATTCCATCTCTACAATGTTGCAAACCATGACCGCGATGAATTATTCACGATAAGCAATGAAAACAATTACAGATGTATATACATTATAATCCGGTTTGTAAAAATTCATCCGTCTACAAAAAATATTATATGTAAATCAAATCTGTTAACAATTGCATAGCAATACCCGCTCACACTTACTTAGCACACCGGTTTTTGAGTTATCCAAAAATATTCGGCAGTAGTGGGAAGAATGCTGAAGAATGGCGGATGCGATAAAGTTGCTGTAAATATATGCTTTCCAAATGGAATAATATTGCTACCAAAGTATCACCTGAAGTTGTGCGTGATTTCAAACGTAATAACACAATTTGAAATTTAGACCAATTCGAATGTTTAGTGCAATAAATATTCTTTAATTAAATATATTTTTTGTTTGTTATTTTGTTTAAATCTATTTTTTCTTGTTAAAAGAAAAAAGTATTAACTCGTTAGTTGATCAAGCCGATGCTTCTAATGCCAGAAGTGGTGCCAGCGGAAATTTGTAACTGGGGCACAGATATTACTCCGGCCTCAGCTACTATAGAAGTTGTTCTAGACGTTGATCCACCGCGGCATTAACCTGTAGCTCAGGTCGGTAGGGCTATACCCATATATATACCATATATGTTGGTTGTGGGTTTTGGTGTCAACGTATAAGACCTAGATTAACCGCCAGTGTATGGCCAAAGCATATAAAGAGAGACAGGTTTTTGGAGAAAATTCGGACCCACAAGTACTTTGTGGAACCCATGACGTGTTCCGACCATTGTCGTTCAAGAGCGGCTTAGTGCCGATCCATTACCATGATGGGTAATGGAGGAGAAGACGAAAGTAAAAAAAAAAGGAAACAGGATTATAGAAGTGGTAGACACTACGTCTACCCACTTAGTTGTTAGTAAGTAGTTAGATTGGTAACGCGTTGCCAGCAGAAGGGAAGACGATGCGTACACTATACTTTCTTCCGTCCCGTTAGGGACCACTGGCAGACCCGTCACCAATTGGGACTTTTATGGTTAGTTGATGAATGATTGATTTTAATTTTTATACTTACCAAAAAAGATCTGCTTGTTCATCCCAGCAAAAAAAACTTATATCCCGTTTTTTTGTTTATACTATTTATGCAATTATATATTTAATTTTAATTTAATCACCCGCCAATACTCGTGTTCCTCCTAATTACAGACAAAAGTCAACTCTCAAAACCGGATGGTTCTGACCCGTGGCACGGACAAAATTCAACTCTCTGTTGTTCCGTACGCCGGCCAAAACCGGACGGTTCTGACCCGTAGCACGGACAAAATTTTACTCCTCCACAAGTAAGAATATTTTTGGTATTTATACCAATTTGGTGGGTTGATAGAATGAGAGGAAAAATAAAAGAAAACGCATAAAAATGCACTCTGACAAAAACCACTTGACTTCATTTAACCTGGGGTAACAAGCAAAAAATGAATTTTTACAAACGCTGCGAAAACGTTGTAAAAGAAATATATATATATGTTACACAAATAAATTTATAACGTAAAGTATGTTGTAATTGTAACCGATTTTGCTGGATGTGCATGTTTCCACGAGTAAATAACACACTATGAATTAGCGTAATTCCACAGGTGAATAACACACTATGAATTTGTTTTAGCCGACATAATCAATTGTGGCCTGAATATTTACATAACACAATATTTTGTCAACAAAAAAAAGTGGAGAATTTTAACTTAGACTTGTTACCACAAGAAGGGCTTTCAAGCCTGATGCCATCATCAACTGGTTACTCTCAGTTAGAAAGAGAAAATGTGAATCTTCGCGCAAAAATCAATGAGATTGAAAAGATGACGATCAGCTTAGTAGTAAAATGATGGTGCTCACGAAGGAAAATGAAGAATTGAGAAAAGGTTTTTTAACCAAAGTCAATAATGAACCTTAAATTAGTAACGAGATTACAGAGTTCTATACTGATGAGGAGGAGTTAATAAAAGAGACCGAATGGATTGTCAAACGGAAAAAACGTCCAAGCAAGAAAAAGAAAGCAGAATACTCTCCGGAAGTAGCTAGTAGCTCGCAGACAGAATCTACTAATATGAAGGAGGCAAAAGTACCACCCTATGAGGATTAACAAGATAAAAGTGAAAGCAAAGCACCGAAAGAAGAAAAACCACCACCAATTAATATTATTGGTATAACCGAATATGGAGCTGTACAAAATATTTTAAAATCCATTACAGATAACAAATACAAAGTAATATTCTTAAACAACAATGTATGGAAAATCTACACACCGGACTCCGATACTTAAAGAGCCTTATCAACAAAGCTTAATTTAGAGAAAACCAAATGGTATACATATGAAATTGAAAGCAACCGCCCAATAAAGGTTATGACAAGGGCCTCCAACCAACCTGTGCAATAAAAGACATTATGGAAGATCTCCAACGACAAGGACTACAAATAGAAAATGCAGCAAATATAATAAAAAGAGAGAAGGTCAAACAAGGTTCCGAATTTAAAGTTACTAAAAGAGGTCTTCCGTTATTTATGTTAACTTTAAATAACAAAGAAAAGATAGAATCCATCTTTAATATAAGAGCTATTTTAAATATGAGCCACTAAATAGAAATTCCCCTCCAACATGTGTGAACTGCAAAGAGCAACATCCTGCAAACTACAGAGGGTGCATAGTATAGCTAAAGAACTACAAAAAATTAGAGACAAATCACGGCAAGGTCCATCATATTATAAAACGCCGATAGCCAATAGCGTAAACACCAACCTAGGAAACTTTACCTCATCTATATCGAGTAAAGTAACTGATCGCAAGTCGTTTTCACAAGTGGTGGCATCCGGGCTACAAAGTACGACCCCACACAAATCAGTAGATTTCAAAGACTCCAAAGATACATCTATGCTTGAAAAAATATTTAAAAGCATGGAAGCGCTAAATACACGGCTTATAAGGCAGGAGAGATCCATAGATGCTTTGAACAGGCGACTAGATAGCCGAGAAACAGTGGATGAAATAACAGCCATATTATACTAAACTAATATGATAAATAAAACATTAAGAATTGTTATCTGGAATGCAAATGGAATAATCCAACATATTCCAGAGTTATATATGTTTAATATCAGAAAGCCATCTTACTAGAACTTCATACACCAAAATACGTGGTTACGTTTCTTATCACGCTTTACATCCAGCAGAGAGAGCAAGAGGGGGATCAACAATATTTGTGAGGTATATCCGAAAACCACATTTTTCTAGAAAATAGTGATAGTCTCTCATTCATCGGACCACTCGCCCGTCTTTATGACTGTTAGTTCCACGATTGTTAACAAGGAAAATCCACCTAGACTAACAAATAATAAAACCAATTGGGAATTATTTAGGAAATTGGTTGAAGACAACACCGATCTTCTTGTACCAATCAAGGATCCGGTTCAATTAGAAAATGAAGTGAAACTATTAATCATTAATATACAAAAATATCATTAATATCCAGTCGAGATCAGGGACTTGGTTAATGAAAAACGGAAAGCAAGGAAAACATGGCAGAGAAACCGAGCACCACAAAGAAAAATAATTTTTAATTACCTCTGCAATAAGCTTAAGCAAAGAATTAAAGAACAGAATGAATTGGTCTTGTCTATGGAAAGCTACAAAAGCATTAAAAAGATCAAATTATCAAATACCGCCAATAAAAAATGATGAGGGAAATTGGGTAACAAGTGCCAAACAGAAAGCAGCACTGTTCGCATCTCATCTTGACGTTCCAAAAATTTGCTAGACAATCAGCGGATGAAAATATAATACCAGTGCACAAGGAGGATTGTAGGGAAATACCACCTGTAACTCTACGAGAGTTGAAAAATGAAATTAACCATAACATAAATACGAAAAAATCTCCTGGCTATGATTTAATTACAGGTGAAATAGTGAAGGCACTTCATGAGCAAGGGGTGCAAAAACTTCTTCAAATAATCAACGCTTCATTTCGACTGAAATATGTACCTCTGCAATGGAAACTAGCAGAAATAATTATGATACCAAAGCCGAACAAACCATCTAATAATAGAAAGTCATATAGGCCAATTTCTCAGCATCCAATACTTTCGAAAATTTTTGAGAAACTGTTATACAAAAGGCTATAATACTCGAGAGAAAGCTAATACCACCACATCAGTTCGGATTTAGAGAAAACCACTCCACCATAGAGCAAATTCACAGGAATACAAGTATTATTGAAGATGCACTTGAAAATAAGAAAATATGCTCAACAATATTTCTGGATGTAGCACAGGTCTTCAATAAAGTATGGCATCCTGGATTGGAATATAAACTGCATCGAGATTGGCCAAAAGAATTCTTTCAGATATTGAAATCTTACGTTGATCTGTTCTTCAATTTAAAATGTTATATTTTCGCTTAAGATGTGAAGAAGAATTCTCCGAACTAAAGAGGGTATCTGCAGGGGTTCATCAAGGTAGCGTGCTAGGGCCAATGCTGTATTTACTTTACACAAGTGATTTACCAAACTAAAGAGGGTATCTGCAGGAGATCCTCAAGGTAGCGTGCTAGGGCCAGTGTTGTATTTACTTTACACAAGTGATGTACCAAACACAAGCGGCACAACAATAGCAACATTTGCGGACGATACTGCAATTTTAGCTACTGGTTATAAAGTAGACGAAGCAACCAGAAAACTGCAACGGGTTACGAACCAACTTGTAATTGGACCAAAAAATGGCGCATGGACTTATGGTATTCAGTATTCAGCCAGCGCACTCGCTGGGATCTAACTTCATGTACAATATCGGGGATCTTCATCAGATCTCTGATCTCGAAATTGTACAGAGCTCGGTATGTACCATCTATTTCGCGTTTAGGGCCGTAAATCACACGCATGATTCTTCTCTCAAATGTAAGGAGCCATCTCTCGTACTCATCCGTCAGCGCCCAACTTTCACATCCTAACATAACAACGGGTCTGATCAACGCTTTGTAAAGCTTCAGCTTCACGGCACTTAATTTGAACATGTTTAGATTTTAGCAGTGGCCTTAGAGGATACAAAGAACGACTGCCAGCTGCCAGCCGCACTTTAATATCCTCACCCACACTGTTATCGTGAGTGATAAGAGAGCCCAAATATTTGAACCTCCTCACTCCCTCAAACGTGTGGTGGCCACTACTAAAATCTGGAGTGCCATTGTCTCTAAAACCAGAGATCAGGTATTTCGTTTTGGACTCATTGATCTGGAGTCCAACTGAAGCTGAAAACTCTACAAGCGGATCAAGTATTTCTTTCACTCCGTTGCTATTCAGTCCAATCACGCATATGTCATCTGCATATGCAAGCACTTGATTGGACTGGCGATATAAGATGTTGCGCTGAGGTGTTTCAGTTTTACGAAAGATGTACTCCAACATGAGATTAAAGAGTATCGGGGACAGAGCATCTCCCTGCCGAACACCCGAGCTAACTGCAAAAATTTTCGATAGCCTGTTCTCAACCTTAACACAGCATTGAGACTGCGTCACTGTCATCCTACACAGTCGTACCAATTTTGTTGGCATTCCTAGGTATTCCAGGGCAGACCACAAACTCTCTCGATTGATCGAGTCATAGGCCTGCCGGAAATCCAGGAACACCTGATGTACGGAGATGGATGTCTCATAATATTTAGATAGAATCATCCGCAGCGAAAAGACCTGATCAGTGACTGACCGATTCGGGCGAAATCCTCCTTGATAGTCACCAACCAAGCCCTCCGCCAGAGGAGTGATTTTATCCAATACAATGTATGACAGTAACTTGTATGATGTGCAAAGGAGAGCTATACCGCGATAATTCTCACACTTCAAGCGGTCTCCCTTCTTGAAGATGGGGCATATCGCGGCCACTTTCCATTCGTCAGGCATAACTTCGGTTCGCCATACTAATCGAATAAGGTCGAAAAGACAGTTCCACAAAGTATCCCCTCCGAATATCAAGAGCTCCGAATTAATGCAGTCCACTCCAGGTGAGCGGTTTCGTTTCAATCGCTGCATGGCCTTAGTGAATTCCTCATGGGATGGATCCTCAGTGCAAATCTCTGCAGTCTGTCTTAGAGGTGGCTCAACAACAGTCTGTGACGCATGATGAACATCAAGCCGCTCTGTAAAGTGTCCACTCCATGCGTCAAGTACTGCGTCGATGTTGACACAGACGTTTCCATCCCGGTCCCGAATGGCGGTTGACGAAGGCCTGAAAGTATGGTGCAATCCAGTAATTCGTTTAAAGAAATTACGTGAACTGCGCTCATTGCTGAGTTGTTGTACTTTCAGAACCTCGGCCTTCCACCATTCTCGCTTCTTCCGTCTACAAATCCGCTTAGCTGCCCTTCTCGCCAGAGCAGCCTTGTTTTTCCTCGCGATTGTGAGACGTTGTTGCACTTCACTATGGGCTATATTTTGTTGCTCAACTGCAAGACGACTAAGTGAAATACTCGTATGTAATCAGTAATGTTTAAAATAATAAAAAAAAAAAATTTTTTTTGTTTGTATTTCAACACCTCAAGATTCCCAATTTAACTTCAATAATTCTTTAATTTCTTCGTATACGACTGAATTGCCCTTTTACAAAAAACAGCTGCAAACTAGCGCATTTTTCTCAAATCGTAAAAATATCGTAATTGTTGACATTGTCTTAATTGTTGACGTTGACAAAAAACCTTACCAAGTAATCTACGTAACGTTTAACGTAGCGACAACCGCGTATATGTCACGGCGTAATCTAACCTTGCCCATCCTTAATTAATTCACGAAAGAGTTCCCAGTTTGTTTTTGAATTGGTTAATCACTTTTCCTTCGAAATACCGTGAGTGATCCGATACTAGAGATTTGCTCTAGTTCTGTGATTTACCAGATTTAAATGATTTAGCATTCTACCGCATCACGATCTTTGTACTGATTACAGAACACAACATTTTTCTCATGTACAATATTGCACGTACACATTATTATTACACGTTTTAATTTTTGGTATTTCCGAATCAGAATTGTCAATTTTGACGCTAATATTTTGTATGTCTCAAGTTTATAAGTTATCTCGGTTGGCTTTTAAGGCCGCCAAACAAAATTTAAAAAACGTCATTACTGATAGTCAGAACGTAAAATTAACGTAATTTGGACATAAAATTTTTTCACAAATTAATTAAATAATTAATAAGATGATAAAACATAATTCATTTGATTATTAAATCCATTTATAGATTAAAGACCTACATATATATGAACCTTAAACAATTAATATGTTTATCATTCTGATACTGAAAAAATGTGGTCGAGTTTATAGGGCATCGCAATGATGAATGTTCAAATGAATCATGTGGGTAATATTAAATTATTATTTGAGTATGCTAAAAAGAATTTGATAAAATATACATAAAAACCCACATTTTCATGTACAATGTACATACATATGTTATGTGTATGTATTATGTAGATATGTTCCCATATTCCAGGTGAAGCTTTTTTTTTTTTTTAAATACTGGTTTCAGGCTAAATTATGTTTCCACCAACATGATAAAGTATTGTACCGAAGGTCGTTATGGTATGGTGTGCTACAGACGGAATGTCTGTCTGTGAATGATTTATAAAGGAATTTATGTATGTGCCAAACATCTATAAAGGGATTATTTAATGGATATACTCGTGCACATAAAATATACTCGTAAAACAGAAGACAATTATTAAAAATGGTAAAAAAACTGGTAAAATCCAATATTATCACTTTTAACACATCCATGGGAAAAAGTTACATTTAACTAACCCACACACACAAACACATACATATTAATCCACTATATGTAATTTGATAAAGGATCGTTTATAATTATTGTCAGTGAATGAAAAACAGTTATTTTTTTGGGGATTTCTATTTTTTGTGTATCTCGTGGGAGATTAGGTGATAAAATCAGATTTAATTTTCTATTTAACATTATTTTAGTAAAATAAAAAAAAAACGAGAAAATAGTTTTATGAATGAATATATTTATGTACATTAATTCCCATTTGCTTTCTCTCCTGTCTCTCAATTTTAATTAAGATAATTTTATTTTAGATTTTATGATGATAAACTGTTGTATAAATATACAGTAGAACCCGTTTTCAACAGAGATCACATATTAATTAACGTAAGTGAAGTTAATCCTAAATATGCCCGATAACACTACCACAACCATTTTAAACAGAGATATGAGAAGTTTGTCATATGTTTGCATAATTATTAGATGGCCTCACTGAATTGGGACGAGTATATAATATGCTTTTTCGAATAACCTTGGGATTGGTCGTTGGGTTTAGTTAGTTTCACGCATACATATAAAAATATTTAGGATTTAGGAAAAACTTCATGCTTTTATACAAATACATAAACGCGTGACGTTTGTACTAAAAAAAATACGGATTGTTCTTTTATTTTTTTTTAGGATATATTAAGGACAAACTTCACACAAATTTCTAATTAAAAATGTTGCTGTACTCATATCGATCGGCTTCTGAGAAGATTGTGGCATGTTCCTAAGAAGAGATGTTCCGTTAACATTCAAACATTGTCCACCGTATCTGGGATTCAAGCAAGGAAGGAAGGAAGAGGATCAATATATTGAGGAGGCCGTTGTTAAATAACCTCAACCACTCCGTTTTACGTGTCTGATTAAGGTTTGTTGAAGACATTGAGTTCCAGAACAAGCTGTAAATGGTCTTTGATACCAGTGCCAAGGGTATGATAGGTCCGATTTGCAACATCTTATTCATGAAATCATGCATAACTTTCAAAAAGCAGCGGAAGTGGTCTACCAATCATTCAGACCTGTTGAAACACTTACCAAACAACGAATTTCAAATTTCATCTGAGTGTTTGATCCTATTGGATGGCTATCGTCTGTTAAAATATATTCATTAAACATCTATTTCGGCAACAATATGGACAAATAATTTCACCTCACAATATGGACAAATAACTTTTGAAACGTATTGAAAATATTTGAAGACATAGCGATAGAAGTAAAGCCAGGTATTCATGGGTTTATAAACCGAGCAAATAGCGCAGTGGTTAAAGCTGCGACGTTTGGATCGGGAGGTACCGGGTTCGAATCCCAACAGAGGCGGGGGATGCAAAAGGGATTTTTCATCTCCCGATTACGATCGGTGATTAAATTGAAAACATCTATGACCCTCTGTTGGAATGTAGAACTCATGGGCCGACCCATCTTCCATGTCACTGTACAGGGTGACATGGAGCTATGCAATGCGCATGTGGTATACTGTACTTGTGTGAATGGGATGAATTAATGGATTGAATGAATGTTGTGTGAATGCAAGGTAAGGCTATGGACCGTAAAAGTGTCTATGCCAAGTCCTTTTTACAAACAAAAAAAAAAAAAAAAAAAAATGGGTTTATAAACCCATTAAGTGAACATATACCGCGGTTTATCCGAAATAGATAAAATTAAATTTGTAGAAATAAAAACTTTCAGCATCCCTAAACTAGAGCTACGTGCAGCATCACTTTAGATCAATCAATTAGAAAAAATCATGAAATCGTTTACACTGACCTCAAAGCCAATGATATGCGTGAATTCGGGCTCCATCAGTGTGCTTCATTGACCTCTAAGCTACCGAAAAGTTGGCCGACGTCCAAATAAGCAACAGTACAAGATTGTGAAGAGGAATTTTCAGAGTCATTTTTTCCGATAACGTAACCAATTTCGTAAGAGTGAAAAAATACTTAAAGGAACTCGGAGAACTATTCAGTTATGCTAGAATAATAATGTAAAGATGTTGAGGCAAGGCACTAACTGGCATTTTATCACTCCTGCTGCTGCGACGCTTGAAGGTGTATGGAAAACCACCGTCAGCACGACTAAGTTTCACATTCCACGAGTTTCCGGAGATACTGTGCTGAATTTATTGGATTTAACAAACATATTTTAGTTGAACACCTGCTGACATTGACACCCAAACCAAATTAAATTGATAAACCATAAATCATCTGATTACTACGGCAAATGGTATTTACGGTCCGTCCGGAAATTTTGCACTAAGGCATCACATTGTCCATTTATGCAAATAAATAGCAGTATACGTTAAAATTCTGGACTGGTATCGGATCGTGCAACTATTTTTGCCTCGAACTACGAGAGCAACAGCTATTGATTTACATTGATAAGAAATATGGTTGCAATCTTTAAAAACCTGGCGTCTGACCATACCTATGGTAATTTTGATTCCAAGATACATTAAAAAATGTCGGATGTGAAAGTGCAGAAAACAACTATATCTGATATGTTATATAGGGGTGACGGCGCATCAAAAGGCGTCTTTCGTCAAAAATTGTTGCATGTTAATGTTGCTAGTGGGGATGAATAAAATTTTTGATGAACAAATTTCGAATGACCCAGTAAAAGCTGAATAAGTTTTTGGATTCATATTTAGTTTAATTTATGGTATTCCTCAAAGCACTGGGTGGAAGGAGTAACACCGCGTTTAGAAAATGAAAAACTTTTCGATAAATTGTCGTGCTACGTTTTGATTCGAAGTATATCCTATTATAGTAGCAGTATCTCAATCATATTTTAGAGTTACCAAAATCCTCTTTCGGTACATAACAGCAGATCACCTAAAGGGTTTTCCAATAAGATTTTGATATTTAAAAAAACGAGTATTGTAAAGAGATATCACTCAAATGGCCACCACGCCTACGCTTCCAGCACCATATTATTTTCATGAAATTTTCCATGACCAATTCGCACATTTGCGGCTGTATCGATTGTGGAGCATTGGTATAGACCTTATCTGTCACGTGGCCCTAAAGAAACAAAGTCTAAAACCGCTTCGAGAAATAAGACGGTCAGGACACTGTTCTTGCAAAATTGCGATTGTTTCGTTGCTTGTGTGACACGTATCGCCGACTTGCTGAAAATAAACGTCGTTCACGTCAATATCTTCCAATTCCGGCCATAACAAATCATTAATCACTAATTTCCGAAAAGGAAGGTCCAATCATACCGCCAGCCAAAAAATCCCACCAAACAGTGACACGTTGAGTGTGGAGAGGGTTTTCAACAATCATTCTTGGATTTTCGCCTAAAATGCGACAATTCTGCTTACTAATGTAGCCTCCGAGGTGTAAATGGTCCTCATCACTGAAGATGATTTTTCGATGAAAATCTGGATCATTTTGATACATTTGAGGGACCCAATCACGACGACCAAAATTGCTTTTTTTTTTTTTTTTTTTTAAAAGGACTTGGCATAGACACTTTTACGGTCCATAGCCTTACCTTACATTCACACAACATTCATTCAATCCATTCATTCATCCCATTCACACAAGTACAGTATACCACATGCGCATTGCATAGCTCCATGTCACCCTGTACAGTGACATGGAAGATGGGTCGGCCCATGAGTTCTACATTCCAACAGAGGGTCATAGATGTTTTTCAATTTAATCATCGATCGTAATCGGGAGATGAAAAATCCCTTTTGCATCCCGCCTCTGTTGGGATTCGAACCCGGTACCTCCCGATCCAAACGTCGCAGTTTTAACCACTGCGCTATTTGCTCGGTGTTTTACTTTTGCGAACTATGACTGCAAAATTTTCACCATTTTTGCAGTGAATTTTCAGTAATGGTGTCGTTTTTACTCGTCAAATGTCAAAAGATGACAGCTTCAAAATTGACAGTTGCCCAAATAGCAGGCTATTCAAAATGAAGCCTCTTATTGGAAAACCCTATATATCCGCCAACTAAATTTCACTTTTCTGGGAGCTAATTGAAACTAACTAAAATACACATTTAAGCTCGGTACCATAAACAACTAAAAGAAGCAGACCTATTTCAACTTTTTATTTTTTATTTTTTCATTAACACTGCGTGGTCGGGGGCACACATGTTTCGTAAACCAAGATTACACGAACACGTTTTCCTAGAATACCACCACAGCATCCTTTGCTTGTCGTAGGAGGCGACTAACCGGTTGGATCCTGTAAATAACCTGTTTATAAAGTGAAAAAAACGAAAAATAAATACCGCCAAAACAACACCGAACGCCCGCTCAAGTGCTCGGACACGAGATTTAGGATCGGCACGTGGAACGTACAGACACTTAAGAAACCAGGAGCGTTAGAGGGCATAATCACATGCATGATGAAGTATCGGCTGGAACTCGTTGCTCTTCAAGAGACTCGCTGGCCTAAAAGTGGAGACCGTGTGTCCCAGGGTTATACGAGCTGGATTTCTTCTTGCTAGCCAACCTGTCGATAATTTGTGTACACGCGTCCCACAGAAGTTAGCCAGCCCCTAGATAAAGACTCTTTTACAATCACATGGACAATCTGAATTGATCTTTACCCTAACACGATGTTAGAATGGTAATTGGGGAGTTTAACGCTAGAGCTGGCAAAAATTAGACCTTTGTGTGAAAACATAAGTTCGTACTCCCGACAAGAAACTGCGAAGAAGTGAAAGGCTTTGTAATTGCTCACGATCTTAGAGTAGCAAGCACATTTCTCTTTCACAAACATATAATTACATTTGGAAAACATGGACACATCCTCGCATAATTTCTCCGCACCCAAATTGACCACGTGTTAATTTCAAAAGAGCGAGATCGAGTTGTGCAGGATGTGCGAAGTTATCGGTCAGCAACCAAATACTGCGTAATCTGCAATTCGGGACCAGGATAAAAACCTCTGTGTCAACATCGACACAGTATTCGACGCATGGAATGGACACTTTACCGACTTGCTTGGTGTTCATCATGCGTCACAGACTATTGTTGAGTCACCTCAAATACAGACTGAGGATCCATCTCATCAGGAATTCACTAAGGCCATGCAGAAACTAAATCGAAACCGCTCACTTGGAATGGACTGCATTAATTCGGAGCCCGAATTAATATGAATATAAATCGTAGGAGATACTTTGTGGAACTGTCTTTTCGGCCTTATTCGGTTAGTAGGGCGAACCGAAATAATGCCTGACGAACGTAAAATTGCCGCGATATGCCCCATCTTCAAGAAGAGAGACCGCTTGAAGTGTGAGAATTGTCGCGGTATAGCTCTCCTTTGTACAGCATACAAGTTACTGTCCTAAATTATATTGGATAGAATTATCCCTCTAACGGAAGACCTGGTTGGTGACTATCAAGGATTATTTCGTCCGAATCGATCAGTCACCGATCAATTTTTTCGCTGGGGATGATTCTATCTAAATATTATGAGACATCCATCCCCGTACATCAGGTGTTCCTGGATTTCCGGCAGGCATATGACTCGTTCAATCGAGAGAGTTTGTGGTCTGCGCTGGAATATCTATAGGTATGCCAACAAAAATCGATTGTGTAGAATGACAGTGACGCAGTCTCAATGCTGTGTTAAAATTGAGAACAGGCTATCAAGAATTTTTGCAGTTACTAAACATCTATCAAGTGCCGTGAGTTAGTTAAACATCTATCAAGTGCCGTGAGCTGAAGCTTTACAAAGCGTGATCAGGCCCGTTTTTATGTTTGGATGTGAAAGTTGGGCGCTGACTGATTAGTACGAGAGATGTCTTCTTACATTTGAGAGAAAATTCAGGCGGGTGATTTACGGCCCAAAACGCGAAACAGACGGCAAATACCGAGCTCTGTACAATATCGAGATCAAAAATCTGATGAAGATTCCCGATATTTCATGAAAAAAAATCGTAGCGAATACGCTGTCTCAGTCATGTTCTACGTGGTGATCCAGAACGAAATGCGGAGCGATCTCTGAAAGGAGAGCCTTCAGGTTGTCTAAGACAGTATGAAGACCAAGCCCAGGATCGAAACCGTTCCAGATTGTTGTTACAGTAAATTGTTTTAAACACTGTTTTATTATTATTTTTTACTTACATTTTCCAGTAAAATCATTCGGTAAAATAAAAAATTTCGTAAAATTTAAATCACAGTTGGCTTTGATTGTAAAGTCATTTCCTCTAAGCATTTTTGCATCATAAGTTTTCGGTGGATTTTTTTTTCTTTCAATTTTTCGCGGTGGTAATTAATTTACTGCAGTCAAAATGTGGACTAAAAGAAAATGTACAGTGAAATTGAAGAGGCTGATTGATTTGTACGTTATAATAGAGTTTATGGTTTGGTGTTGTACTGTAGAAATATAGATTAAAATAATAGTTCGTAAAATTTGATGTGAATTAAATAATAAGTTTTATTTATTAATTTCTTTGTCGCAAATAATGGTTTTAACTACCACAAAGTACGAACATAATCTAACCACAGAATAAATAATCTAAAGTATATATGTACATATACAAAACTAATTCGGTTTTGTAAACTAAATCACAAAAAATTGTAATCAGCTTAAAAGGTCAAAATATATAATCGGGGATCATGGGTTTTGTAAAAATTTCTTCATCTCCTCTATTGACCAATATAATTATTATAGTTTTATCAGTTAATAATCATTTATAACTCTATAATATACTTATAATTCTGTGGATGTTGTGTCATGAGGCGATACGTATATATTTACATACATAATTCCCACCATAAATTAATGTCTTTAATGCAAGTTAAATTAGTTCTTATAATTGTTTTTAGTTTAACATCCATTTATTTATAACCACCCGATTGTTTGCAATTTTTGAAATTGCCATATATAGATGAATCTACATTATGTGTATATATGTACATATAACTATGTATAAGTGATGAAAAAAAAAAACTTTGGGACGTTTGGAAATCGGATTTATTTAATTGCAAATAATCAATGAGACTTTATCGTCCAATCCATTGCTTAGGGTAAGTTTCATTTGCTCCCTAGATGGCGGGAACTATACCAGTTCGCATATGCCACTCATATAATATTCACCATTCAACCATCGTTTTTACTGAAAGATCCAAATATTTTTTTCCCAAGAATTTTGGGACCATGGATGTAATTGCAGACATTAATTTGATAGCAAATGCATATTGATAATTGCGGCCTTTGAAAATTTCATTATATTCAGGAATATATCTTTTTCAAGAGACCACAAATCTTGAGATGTGTGTTTATCTACACACATACAGTCTTGAATGTAGGTATGTTTAGTTGAAAGCAATAAATAATCTTGGCGGGGGATGTTCCGCTATAACTTAGTGTTACATACTGTCGAACTATAGCAAACCAATAACTGTGTAGTTTTCATATTAGTTAGAATGGTGGGTGCCGACTCAAACGGTTTGTCTTCAAAATTAATAATTGTGTATATCAAGGTATCGCCGAAGATCCGTATGCATTTCTCTAAACGATGATGTTACGAGGCTGTCTCATAGCGAATTGGATTTTGGGAATGCAATTAATCCATTTTAGAACCAAAGCCAATCTTCAAATCACGTATCCGCTATCAAGATAAAAACGAAATGTGTTTATGTACCGGTTGAAACTAATTAGAATGCGGATGTACAGTGCGGAGTACTTTCCTGCGGACTACTTTGTTTACAGACGGGATCACTCGGAGTTGAATAGTTCTAAATCTATGGGTGGTGGGAATTCTCATTGCTGTCCACTTTTCTATCGTTAGTGATAGAAAACTACTAGTTGACCCAACTACTACTAGGTAACCCAACTATAGGACTATTATGTGTAAAGCTGAACATCTGTAAGAAATTAAAATCTTTGGTGTATATATATTCCACCAAGTTTGGAACTTGAGGTGTATACTAAATATACACAGTGTTTGTTTAATGTTTCATCATCAACCAACATGGACGACAACGTGCTGATTTTGGGGGCCTTTAATTTAATGGTTATATGATGTGGATGTAAACTATGCTACACATTGTAACGTTACATCGACTGTCGAACTTTAACGTATTAACTCCATCTTAACTTATGGATTTGTCCAGATTAATGATGTTCCTAACTACTCGTATATTGGTAGATTTTTTGATTTATTTTTTATAAATTCGATTAATTTACGCACGGTAATTGAAACATCGGTTCCATATATTGTAAATGACGTTAACCATAAGTCGATGGAGATCAATCTGAACCAATCGGAACTAATACTGACTAATTCTATTAAAACATATTTTCCTTCTAAATTTGATGATTTTAAACGTGCAAATCTTGATTTCCCTGAGTTCATATTTCTCAACAATAGACTGGAATACGCGCTTCTCATATAATGACTTAGATCATGATGTGCAAATATTTTATAACATTTTGTATAATGGTTTCGACAGATGCGTTCCAATTTCTGTTAAGAAGAATAATCGTAATAACTATATATCAATAAGGTTCAAAACCATTTATGAAATTAAATACCAAATCGTTTTGGAGCTTTGTTCAGACTATAGGAGGCAAACATGTGGTCTTTCGTCGTCAATGTCTTACAATAATGTTACTGGCAACATTTCTGTGACTATAGCCAACTAATTTTGGTTCCTTCTTTCAAAATACTTATAGGGAGTATTTAAGGATACAACATATGATAGTATAAATATACCACCGTGGCTATACCCTGTATTACCCCAAAGGATATTATTCTCAGTCAGTTCAAAGATAATTATGGTCCGGATTATGAGTTGGCATTTCCTTTGTCAATTTTATTCAATGGATCACTTGCATTGGGAATTTTTGCAGCTATCTGGAAATCCTCATATCGTTCATATATTTTCAAATTCAGTAATAGAAACGAAGTCTCTAATTATAGGGACATTTCTTTACTGTCAGAGATCCCTAAATTATTCGAATCAATTATTTGTGATCACATGTATTTCGGACTGCAGTTATATTTAGCTGATGAACAAGATGGGGTTTTCCGGCTCCCATCTTGGACCCTTCATCTTCATTTTATTCTTAAACGATATCACAGAAGGATATTGCTGCTATTAGCCAGTGGTGTGAAAATATTCTGTTAGTTTTGAATGTCAAAAATGTAAAATTATGTCATTTACCCACTCATCGTCGTATGTAATACATGACTATTCCATTAATAATGTAAACTTGTCTCGAGTACTCGAAGTAAGAGATCTTGGAGTCATGTCTACTCAAATCTTTTCATTGAATGGGCATATTGATTTTATAATACCAAAAGCATGTTCAATCCATGTTAGGATTACTTAAACGAACCATGAATGGGTTCTGTAAGCGGGATGGTTTTCATCGTGCTTAATCAATCTTTTGTCGCTTCACAACTTGAATATGCGTCATGTGTGTGGTCTTCCCATTATGTTAGTTATATTAGTAAAATCGAGACGAAACAAAAAAAATTTCTTTATGTGTGGATAACACACAAATTTGATCATCGTATGGTACGGTTGAGCCACTTGCAATTCGCCGTCAGCACGCTGATGCTATTTTCATTTCGGATCTTCTAAATGGCAGTATCCATAGTTCATTCTTATTAATGATATGCGGTTATATGCCCTGGAGAGGAGTTTAAGGACAAATTATGGAAACAACGATCCTTTGTCATACAATGAATTGAGTAAATTTTGTGATTTTAATATGAATAATTGTTAGATCAGTTGATCATTGAAAACAGACTATTTCAATAAATATTTTTTTTTAGTTTAATGTTAAATTAAAATTGTACTGGAACTTCTGGTTCCTAATTAATTTGAATCGTCTTGGTCAGTATGTTCTCTATTTCTTGTGGCATTTAAATAGGAATAGATTAACTGCGGAGACGATGTCTCGATTATCGCAGACTTAATGCAATTAGTATTAATTACTATTCGCGAACATTAAACAGCTATAACCAAACCGTTTGGAATATTTGATTTGTATCAGATGACTTTTGATCTCAGAAATGAAGATCAAACATTCCATTGTCTAAAGGACGAAGCAACCAAAGGTATGCATTTCTTATTTGTATATGTAGACCACTTCTTCGTTGCTAGATATAAACACACGAAACAAATCACGTTCACTTAGAGTTGCTATTTAAGCGTGTATATCGGACTACGGAATCAATCCACTCTTCTAAATATAAATTCAGTGTTTCAAAAACAAACTTCCTTATAGCCACGAAAGCACAGCAAATGAGATTCAACCAACAAATTATATAATCCCTGCTATCAACAATTTTCCTCGCCTATCTACTGTGACAAACTGATCTCGTACCATTTTAAAATTATCTTAATGCTCGTTATACTCGAACTGAAAAATTCCGGCATTTTGTGATAAAGTTCTATATAGGCTACCTTTGAAGATAACTTCATAGCAGGGTAAGGTTTAACACTGTTTATTGCAATCAGGATTTTACTCCTATTTATTGTGTGATTTGCCCCGTTTCTTTTATTTTTAAGGGTGCAAATTTTGTAGTCTTGGCACAAGGTATATCATAGCCCTAATCCCAATTGGTTTTCTTTGATTGATGTAAGAGGAATTTTTAAGAGCAGCACGTCCGAATTTCTATGAAAACAAGAAATATGCAGGGTCCAATATGTGTTCCATGAGGAGGTAACTCTGATAACTTTGGATTTTTTATTTCCAATCAACACATATTGAGAGCGGCTTGTTAAATATCAGCTGAACCATTTTACAAATTTCAAAGAAAATCCAAATGCGTTAAGACTATTTAGGGCCTTACGATGACAAATAGAATCAAACTACATCCAAATGATAATGCTTTCACAGTTTCGTTAATCGTTTTACTAGTAAATTCCACTAAATTTGCGGAAGTTGATCAGCATCATACCATGTTGTTTCTCAGATACATGACTTGCCAATGTAATTTTAAATGTGTTGCAAACGACCAGCTAAAATAATTTTGGAATGGATGATGTCGTTGAAATCCCTCTGTAACATGAAATGTCATCTCTTATACCCTATTTAAAGATTGGTGTGATTAACGCCGATTAATAACGACAAATTGAAGAGATTCCGCAATAGATGTACCAAAAAATTTGCACATTTCTTTAATATAGATGATGGTATGCCAGTCAGTGCAGACATAATAATTTCATCAGAAATGCTAGGAGGAAATATCGATATATTGTTGTTGTTATTCAATGTTTGTGCTATATTCACGTTATTGTCGGTTGGTTTGCATACAGATTGAAAAAAGGAAGTAAACATATCAGCTATTTCCTTGGCGTCAGAGCTGTTTCTGTTATTGTAAGACATATTGGTTTAGTTCTAAAGTATTTCCAAAATTGTTTAGGGTTAATTTTAATATTATCTTGGACATCAGCTAAGTAAACACCGAAATCATCATTGTATTAGGAGGAAGATCAGTTTATCCGATTCCAGCCCACTTTTTATCATTCTAGCATAAGCTTTAGATTTTCCTTATTTTAAATTTATGAGTCGATCGTCAAACGTCTATTGGTGGCGGTCTTTATTTATATCTGGTTAGTTATGGTTCGGTAAGTTTGGGTCTCACAGCACACAGTTATGCCAATTTCACAATTTTTTGCTGATGTACTCGCAGAGGCGATCAATTTTTACACCCATCCGAGTAAGAGTCTCAGGCTCATAAACATTCAGTCCTTGGACGGAACGTCGAAGGCGATCGAGGAAGGCTACTGCTTTTTTGGAATTTCCTCGTTGAAGTGTTTTCCTCCGGCCTTGCAAGGTTAGAAAACGACAGGGATATGTCCCTTTGGATGTTGGGAGGCGATCTCTGGAACATATGGCTTTTCATAAATGGGTCTATGTTCCCGCTAACTGCCACATACATACGTGCTTCTCGTTTTGAAAGTACAAACTGATTTATAGCTCGCGTTTCTTCTTCGAAAAAGCTTCCTACACTTGTAGTTCTATGAATTTCAGTAGCGAAGCTTCCCAGTACTGAAGTACTGCGGTAGTTTGATAACGACGGCTGGGAGCCCGCTTGCTCACTCCCCGGATGAGTTTTTATTATTTTTTTCAGTCATTCTTGGTTTCTTATTCGGGGTAGGCTTCTCCTATCAGTTTCTGTCCACTAATGGTATTTTATTTCCCACCTTTCTGCCGTCGTCTCGGTTATGGCATTCCCCTATCCACGACATGGGGACGCGCCCAATGGGAGATCCTGACGCTCCTTACGGGAGTGCGGTATCTGTTTTTCTAGGTGTAACTTTTTAGATTGAAGCCTATTTACACGTCATTCAGTGGTTATAAAGTGGCATACGGGTCTACTAAGTCATCAAACTCTTGTGTTGATACAAGTGAATTTGCAACCTGTACAGCATACTCTGAATGGTTCTAAAAATATCCCCGGTTCTCCTCCAGTTTTTAAAATTTAATTTTCTAAAAAGATTTATAACAAATTCGTACAGGAGATAACACCGTTCATAAAATGTTTATATTTTTCATCTTATATGCTAGATATATCGATATTAGCGACAGGCAGATTATTTGTATCAAAGAACGAGATTTCCAATTTTACTTTGGTACAAAAGATTTGTAGTTGGGAATCCGGAGTTTCGGTCACTGCTGACCCAACGTTCCTGGATCAGAACAGCATCCATCCCCTCAACTTCGATTTTAAGCAGAAGAGCAGCCGAGGTTACATTACAGTGGTGGAGGTTATTTTGAAGAAACTTCAACATACTAAATTAGCTTCCCTTCACCCCGGTCGTATCGGACTCTTGCAACCGTACCAACCTGTACTTTTCACACTTGGAACATTTTGAGTGCCCGCCGGGCCATCAACACATTATATTATTAAATCCTCCTGAGTACTCCATCTTTTTTTTCTAGCTCATGCAAGCGTATCATTATCTTTATCCATCCTCTCTTCCAACGGTATGTTATAAACTCCCCTTGTAGTTTCTTAACTAGAACTATATCGACCAAGTTTATGTCTTTGTTCCTAGATTTCGGTTTTCATAGCCTGATTCGTGGTTAGGTCGATGGTCCTCGCTTTTCGTTTTAATCATAATAATTTATAATGTCATTGAATAAATAATCTAAAGCTTAACTACAAAAAACTATACATAATCGGGGACCATAAATTTTGTAAATTTTTTATTTGCCTACATATATTTCCGCATTAGCACTAACACAATTATTATAGTTTTGTTTTATCAGTTGACAACCATTTTTAACTCTAATTAAAACTTTATGGGTGATGTGGCTAGAGGCGATACGTATATATTCTTACCATTGTTCTTATAGTTAAATAACTATTTATTTATATGAACTTTATTATTGTTTGGTACACAATATGAATTCTGAAATTTGATTTCTAAAAAAAATGTTTGTTTGCAATTTTTATAGATGAATCAGTAGATGAATCATGTTATGTTTCTAGATGAATCTACAAACAAATACAATCGACATACATTTATCACGAAATATGTCAATGTTTGTATAATGTGCAGAGGTCAGTAATGTTATAATATTATCACGATTGGCATATTTTAGTGACGTCACTTATAAGGCAAACGCGTACTCTTGCGATAACCATACATATAATAGGGTACCTTAATCAAAATTGAACTCCACACAAAAAACTTGTTACACGCACAAATTATTAGGTTTGGGAGTTAACATATTTTATGATGAAATTTAATGGAATATGTAATGTATTATTAAAATTATAACTTTATTATACCTTAAGGACGAGTAATATTTCCAAACAACAGGAAGATTTTTCGAAACAATGAGGAAAAAACCAATTTACTCTTCAAAACCATTGAAACTTTTAAAACTCTACCGCACGCCAAAGAAATACAATATTTTTAATCGATAATCTGATATAGAGAAGAACATTGTAAACTTTGATACTTGCGGGCAAATTATTAAAAACAAAAATATTAGTAAAACGAAAACAATAAACAAAAGAAGATTATTGTTAGTAAAAGTTCGAAGTTAGATCCGGAAGAAATTTAAAATAAAAAAATCGTGCAGCAAAACAAAAAAAAAATACTAAAACACATGGGACCACAAGGGTGTATAGCAATGCGACACTCGGCCAAAATAATATCTTTAAAGACAGTAGATTAAAATTTTTTAGTGACAAGTGCACATCTGAATTTAATGAAAACCCGATTTTCTCACCCGAAAAATGTGTGTATTTTTTTTTAATTTTCAGGTTTATGGAAGATGGCGCTGTAGATCGTAGATTTTTTTTTGTTGCCACAAAATATTTACAATGTACCTAATCTTTTTAGACTAACAATATTTCTTTTTTGACTACTCTTTGTTAACTAGACTCGTTTCATTTGCTTCTTCTACATTCTGGTATTGTTGTTTTTGCATTTCACTGACTAGGAAGCTAATTCAATTGGTTTGATCCTGTTGAGTCTTCTTCTTGCTATTTCTCGTCGTTATAGTGGTTATGTGTCCCCTCTCATGCTTCATCATTTACAACATCCCGAAAGAAGTTGAATAGATCGGTGTTTGATTGCCATCTGTTGGCAAATGTGTTGGCTTTTCAGTAGTATGTTCAGTAGTAAATTGGTTTCCTAATCTTTCAAAGATGTTTATGAAATCACCTTTCACTAGGTTTTGATGCTAATTGTGGTTGCCTGTATTTCGTTTGTTTCATATTGTTGCCCTCTCTGGCAGTGTAGTATGGGTTTATTGTGTATAAAGTCAGTTGTTTCTTTTGCACTTCTAAAGCATTTCCCATCATTTGTTTTGATTGGAGAAACCTGTAGTTTTGGTCGTTTTAATCCCTTTACTGCTTTTCAGAGCGAGCAGTCCTTATCCTTAGTTGTAATAAGAGTATTTAGGAACCTCTCTATTGTTTAATTTTCCAACGCTTTTCTGAGTGCTTCAAGAGTATTGCACAATCTGTTTAGGGTAAAAATTACCATTTTGCTTTTCGATTACTTGCTTTTCGATTTTCGTGCACTAGTTCTCTTACTTTTATTGGATATATTACTGATTTTTCTATTCTGTATAACTGTTTTGGAGTGTTTCTGAGTCTGTTCAATTCATCTTCTATTTTATTCTCGCTTTTGATTGCTACTTGGAGTTCAGTATTTTTTTCCTCTAGCTGCTACAAAAGTAACCGGGTTGTGTTATTATTTGTTAGCTGTGGTGGAAATTATTCTTCTATTAAGGTCTCTCTCCTTTTTATATTTAGCCTCTGTGGTCGGGGAGAACTCACTTGTCTCGTAAATCTAATTTGCATGAACATGTTGTCCAAGAATTCCACTACAGTATCCGTTGCCAATCGTAGGATATGACTAAACGGTTGGATCGCAGGGCTGACGACTCTCATCCGTACCGAGATTTAGGATAGGAGATTATTCACGTGCATGAAGGAGTATCGGCTGCAACTCATTGCCCTCCAAGAAACCATGTGATAGTTTCTAAAAGGCGAGCTCGGGTTGTAAAGGATGCGAGAACTTATCGGTCAGCAGGCTTTGTGTTAAGTGGTTCCCAGCAAAGTTAACATACCTTGTCCCGCGTTTCTGCATATAATTATTTCCTTGACAGTTTTTTGCGCTGTGTGATTTCTTCGTCACTGTTTTGATTTCTTCAATTTTCACTTTCATTTATACCAGGTATGTTGTATATTTTTTAAAATTTTCGAATTTATCAAAGGACAGCATAAAGAGGAGGAGTCGCCCTTTGTGTAGTTATCTTGGTGGTCCCTCTATTAACTTTTTAATTTTTTAATAATGTCCACCACATCCAACGGTGGTGGTTGCAGTCGGTAGTTCCACTATTTGGGCCTATTTTCGTGGACTCAGCTTGTTGAGCTGTTTGGTGTTCGGTGTTTTCAATTTTTTGTTTTGCTCAGGTGTGACTCAGTTTTCCTTTTTTTTTTTTTTTGTTAGCGTTCATTTTCTTAAGGATCCAGTTGGTTTCTCTATCTAACTCATCCTCGTCAGTTCAAATTCGTTTGTTTTTCCTTTTCGATTTCTCCGAACTTCATCTTCTAAATCTTCTATTTCTTTGTTTTCTAAATTCGCTTTGTATTTTTTCTTTCTTGTTTGGGAATTATTAACTCGTTGTTCATTTTGGATGTTAAAAATTCCATTTCTCACAGTTTCTGTTTTGTGTCTCAGTTTTCTTTTTCTAAGTGTTTATATTGTCCAGTTTGCAGTGCTAAAGGCGCGATGCTAAAGGAGCCAGTTAGACTAACTAATAAATTGCTTTGAAACGGATTTAACGTTTCCTGATTATCCTAGAATTCACATCTTCGTAGAGATTTTATATTTTCTCCTGATGCCTTAGCTGCCTTAGTTGGCTTGTTTTTATTTTATTTTTATTCGAATTATTTCGTATCTTGTGCAATTCTTTGGGAATCGTACAGCATGTGGAATGCGCTTCTTCACAGTTTACACACTTTGTTGCAGTTTTTTTTTTTAATTTCTAACATTCTTTTGTGGTTTTTATTCCAGCACACTTGACGCATCTTGGGGCTCTTTTGCAATAATTGTTTGTGTGTGTGTGTGTTTATATAACTGACACATTTAACACTGTGGGATAATAATAAACCGTATTAAAGGCCATTATTGGCCCCTTACTGATTCAACAATCTGGCTCCAACGGTTTCGATCCTGAGCATGGCCTTCATACTGTCTTAGACAATCTGAAGAGGCCATGTTGTTTTCTACATTGTGGAGCCATCGTCGCCTGCAACGACCTCTGCGCCTACCATATCTGAAGTTCAACTGAAGCTGAAAACTCTACAAGCGGATCAAGTATTTCTTTCACTTCGTTGCTATTCAGTCCAATCACGCATATGTCATCTGCATATGCAAGCACCTGTATGGACAACATGAGATTAAAGAGTATCGGGGACAGAGCATCTCCCTGCCGAACACCCGAGTTAACTGCAAAAATTGTCGATAGCCTGTTCTCAACTTTAACACAGCATTGAGACTGCGTCACTGTCATCCTACACAGTCGTACCAATTTTGTTGGCATTCCTAGGTATTCCAAGGCAGACCACAAACTCTCATGAATGATCGAGTCATAGGCCTGCCGGAAATCCAGGAACACCTGATGTACGGAGATGGAAGTCTCATAATATTTAGATGGAAGTCTCATAATATTTTATCCAATACAATGCATGACAGTAAATTCTATGCTGGGCAAAGGAGAGCTATACTGTGATAATTCTCACACTTCAAAACGGTCTCCCTTCTTGAAGATGGGGCGGCAACGTTCCATTCGTCAGGCATAACTTCGATTCGCCATACTAATCGAATAAGGTCGAAAAGACAGTTTTTTCCGTCTACATATCCGCTTAGCTGCCCGCATAGTAAGAGCAGCCTTGTTTTTCCTCGCGATTGTGAGACGTTGTTGCACTTCACAATGGGCTATATTTTGTTGCTCAACTGCAAGACGACACTCGTCATCAAACCAATCATTCTTGGGTCTGACTTTCACTATACCTAAAGTCTGTTGAGCAGCACTGACAACCGAAGTTTTCAGTGAATCCCAGACAGAGTCAGACTGGTAATTAGCCTGGGATTGTGGGGTCTGTCTGACTGACGAGCCCTATCTGCCACCTATCCGGTTACACACTACATATGTCGTGGGAGTTTCTAAATGATATGAAGAACTGTGGTGTCTATTCGATTTCTAAACAAATTGTATTTGTTATCATTATCACAATCACAGTTTTACCTCAATTCATTCAATTATTTTTAAACATTTTTCCCCATTTTCTGGGATGAAATTTCGCCTTGCTTTCATTACGACTTTTGAAACTGCATCTACGAGTATGTACACGGTTTTAGTAGAGTGGAATTTGCCTTGGTTTATATCCATGTTGGACCGGATTGCTCTATGTGTAATGATTCGCCTAAAAATAGGCTTCTAGTTGCATATAATCTAATAGATATAGTTACGTGAATTGATGCCCCAAATATAACACACTGAAACTATTCCTTTCTGATAGATTGCGCCAAATTCAGCGGTACCTTTTCATTATAATACCTAGCAACGATTATGGTATTACATATTATCGAAATCAAATTAATGTTGTGCAGAATGATGTTTGTACATCTGAGCTGACCGGTAGTGCATTAATAACTTAAATTGTTGGCTGTCATGTGTATTATAACTAAAATGCAATCTTCACCATTCCATCAGCTTTCTTATCTATCGAACTAAAACCAAAAAATTTCCATGGGAAGATTAATTCTATATGAAGCATGATTTTGGTAATTTTTTCAATTTATCTTTCACCGAAACACTTAAAGGGCCATGGCCACAAATTTGAAGTTTAAATCCAGTTCCAACTAATACGACTGATGGTTCTTTCGAATACCCCCTACCAATGGGCTCCAAGTCGGTTGTGGGTGGAGACGGTAATCAATTTACGAGTTGTGCAAATGCACCAGGATCCGAGATACCGTGCTACCGGTTTGCGCCGGTAGGTGTTTTGCAGGTGACTCGAGATTCGGTAGTTTGAAAAGCTTTAGTTTCAGTGAACTAGTGTGACAAGCGAAACCAGAAACTAATTTCTGAAGTTCCATTGTATTTGAAGTTGTTCTCGACTGTGGCCGTTTCGTGTCCTACTATGCGCGAAAGT
Organism: Tipula unca; assembly: GCA_951394425.1. Lineage (NCBI taxonomy): Eukaryota > Metazoa > Arthropoda > Insecta > Diptera > Tipulidae > Tipula > Tipula unca. The sequence continues at coordinate 95,916,391 of OX596382.1, forward strand.
GTAACCGATCGTTTTCCAGCGAAATTTACGGGGCCCAATTCGCACACGAAAAAAGGGTGTGACATACGTCATCGGTGTTTCTGGGCACTACACACATTCTAGTGACGTTACTTTACCCATTCTGTGGAGGTAGGTATCAGATAGTATCCACCCTCCGTGCCACCTCTATATCCGATTGGACCACGGACATCAAGAGACGGCGCTTGCTAGACTTCTTCGTTTCTTTCAGTTGGGCCTGCTTAGTGTCACGGGTGGCGATGGGTGCCGCAAAATCAACTGCGTAATCAAAGAAGAGTGTTTCGTCTGACAAAAATCGGGTCCTAAAATCGATCTTTGTCAGACGTCCCCTGAGCTGCTCCAGCTGTGACCCTTACCCTCGTTTGTCCCTATTCGGTATCCTAGATTAGGGTGCGATCCTTAAGGTAATCGCGCAGGATCCGTAACAGATATGTCGGTGTGAGAAACCCCTCTATCCTCTAGGGCTTCGAGCATATCGTACCATCTTGCTGAATTAAACGCGTTCTTCAACTCAAGCATCGCTAACAGCATCACGCGTCGTGAATAATGGTTGTGGTCCTCTGTTCTCCTGACCGCTTTCATAGCTTCTTTTTGCATCAATTATTGATATTCCAATTTTTGGATTTTTAATTGATAATCCGTACTGCTTTGGTGAGAGTCCACTAGCAGCTTCAATCACGGCAGTGTGCCCAATTAGCTTTTCTAAACCCTTGCCGGCTGTGTCAAGCAAGCACAGAGGTCGGTAGGATGAGGGTATCTCAGGATCGCCTTTACCCTTGCTAATCAGTACTAGCGAGCAGTTTTCCAGCGTGAGCCAAAAGGCGATCTTTAGTACCTAACTGGGTGAGATTTCTTCTGGACCTGGAGCTTTTGTGCTCTTCATGGAAAAGATAGTCTTCTCTAGTTCTAGGAGAAGGGAGGAACATCGACGACTTGAACAGAATCGGAAAAGTTCAGACAATGTTTTCCATTGTGATGGTGACGATCACATATGGTGACCTCTGAGCCCCGAGTTTTTGGGTGACTAGTTTATATCGTAGTCTCCATGGGTCTTTGTCAATATCATCAATAAGGTTTTCCAGTAGTGTCCTATGTGTTGGTTAATTGTTCGTCACAGTTATATCCTCGCGTGTTTGTGATCTGCAGACATAAGGTTTGCCTCGACCTTGTTTTTTGAACGTTGCGCCTTTCGCCGAAGCATGAGATATCTTCTGCGCAGCTCAGCGATTTCCACAAGAAACCACAAGTGCCTCTGCTGCAGATCTTCCCTCTTCTTCTGGTTTCTCCGCAACTTTTGCTCTATCACCGATTCGAAAATTAATGTACTGGTGGTCACTACCGGTGTAATCCTCCATGACTCGCCATCCCTGGACTCGGGGCACCAAGGATTCAGATGCAAGGGTGATGTCATGGATGCTCTCCGGGTAACCTGGGCGACGAAAGGTTGTAATTGAACCGATGTTTGAAACCAGCATTCCTGTTCTGGCGGCCATTTCTAATATAACAACTGCAACCACTATTTGTCACATTACATTTACGATCTCATCTTCCAAGGCCTCAAATTTTGTACGGAAATCTGCGATCGCTTCATTTGGGGTGAAGTAACATCTGAAGTAGGTTACTTCTACACACTTAACCCACACAAGGCCCCTTCCCGCAACATGACTTTTAATGCGTACTGTTCAATCTGGGACACAGATGGCAGCAATGTACTGAAGGTCTGAGTAAAGAGCGATTCTTTGACGCCTGGAGGGCCTCTCTATACACTCTGCACTTTCCAGATCCTGGAACGTGGGCTAGATCCGTCCGTTCCAAACCTATCTTCGAACAGAGACCATAACGATCCTGGGCTGTGCACATATTTGGCTTGGGTCCGGCGCGTCTCAGTCATTTTATTTACGGGCGGTATTTTAATTCATACATTTGTCGTACACATTGTTAGAAAATCTTTAAATTTTAAAGTAAAGCATTAAAATCAACATTCAATATCACAGTACAAAGTATTTCATCAATTTGGTTCACATTCATCAAAGTCTCAATATAAATGTATACATAAAAAGAAAATGTATTTTTCATACAGCATCCATCAATTCAATAATACTCATTTTATATATTTGCTCATGTTTTTTTTATTGGTTGTGTTTCAATTACAAATTTCAACAAGCTTTTCATTCGACCCATAAAAAAAATGAAAAATAAAAAATGAATCGGAGTTTTTTTTTCATCCACTGGTCAAATAATATATATTCATTTTGACATTAATCTAACCCAAAATTTCAAAGAGCAAAAAATAAATCGGGACAACGTACATCCATAAAAAATTCAGAATAAATCAAAAATTGAAATGACGAACTGTGGATACGTAAACATACTCGTATAGGTATGTTTAAATATGTTTGGAAGCAAATCTCGTTAATTATGGTAATACAACAAAGAACCCAAACTTGGATCCATATTCGAAATGTTGTATGCGATCTGAGATAATATGAGTGGCGTTTCGTTTCTAAATTTGAACTATATACAAACTTGCACTCAGACGAGTACATGAATTCTCAATTGAAATTGGGAATGAAATTGAAATAAGCGATAAATTCATTTCCCATTTTTCAAAAGCAATAAAAAAAAAATATAAGTTTAAACGGAAATAAAATAAAAATATTGTTTTCAAATTGAATTTTGACATTGTAATAAATAAGTTTTATATCAATATAATCATTGAATCTAGTCTCAACTGTACTTACTCTCGATAATATCATCGATTCATAGCCGTGTAGGACGATACGAGAAAATGTATTTCATACAACAAAAAAAAGCAATGGACATTTTTTTTTTATTCTTCAGTTGATGAAATGAAATAAAAGGAATAAAAAATATTTTACATTATGCTGTCTTGTTTATGAATTATTCAATGTCTCGATTTCTGAACAGATTTTTTTTTTTACGATATGTTATTTTATTTACAAGACATACAATAACTTTATTCGTCGACAACAAAACAAGAATACGATGATCCGTATATGTGTTTTTGTCATGAATTTATCGTATTATGAATGACAATAATATGTATTTCGTTTCCATAAAATTGACTGTAATTTCGCAAACGTTTTCGTCGAGTGGACGGACAATTATGTATATCTGTATATGAGAGATTTAAGTTAAAAATTGTTTGAAAAATTAAATAAAAATCTAAATCTAACAGCGGTCAAAATGAAAAATGGTAAGTGTGAAGTTTATACTAACACTGGTAACATTTGTTGATTTCCCGATCGTATTTTGTTTAATTCACTACAGCTGGAATTTTTACAGTTTGGTAAATGTTGAGAAGCTAATTCTAGAACATTTTTAGAAATGTCAGACTATCTGAAGAGTAACTTCAAAATGGTAATCATTATTGGAAATCTTATTTAAAAATTCCATAACAAGTATTTACCACCATAATTCCTCCGCTCGAGAAACCAAATAATAATTTAAAGATGTATTAATTGTATTTTAATTTCTCAGCTTCACTATAAAACCCTAATCAAATATTGACATTATTCTATATCAAAGGATTATCAACTTTATCCAAGTTTTCAAGGAATTTTGAATATTTCTTGACTTTTAAGAACTTGAAACCAGATCAAAATCAATTTATTTTGTAGTTGGTTAGATGAGTTACTCATTTAATTGGGCATGCTAAAGAAGATAGTTGAACTCATACAAGAAATATATATCGGAATAATGTGAAAGAAATATTCACGTGAATTTTATCCTAAATCTGTCCTAAAAACTAAAAAAAAACAAAACTTAGGAGTTTTTTTTAGGACACAATTCACAATTCTATATAGACAGTTGACGGATGAGTACGAGAGATGGCTCCTAACATTTGAGAGAAGAGTCTAATACGATATGGTTGTCCTAAACCCTCTAATCCCCTACATTTTCCAAAATTGAAATAATTCTCGAATATCTAAGACCCAATGACATCTTGGAATATATGACATGATGCATGATTTTAACAAAGTCATGTTAGGTGCATGTCCTATCAGTAGGCCTTTGGGTAAGTCTCGGCCACCCTGGTGGTCGAGAGAACTCCAAGGTACTCGTATAAAATGCAGGAGATTGTTCAAGAAAGCGAGAAACACAAATGCTGCTGCAGATTGGGACTGTTATAAGGAAGTCCTTAAAACTTACAAGTACGAGCTAAGAGCAGCCAAAACGAGGGCCTGGAGGCACTACTGTGGCAACATACAGGAGACCTCGGAGGCTGCTAGGCTACGCAAAGTACTATGTTCCAGTCCTTCCATCCCGAGTTATCTACAACGACCGGATGATTCATGGACTACGTGTAGTGAGGAATCCCTGGAGTTATTACTAGAAACGCATTTCCCGAAGTGATCGGTGCTAGCTCCGGAGAGACCCATGATAAATAGGGGTGTAGACTCCGTATGTCATATAGTAAAAAGGCGGAATATCCTATGGGCAATAAACAGTTTTAAACTCGGCAGGATCTGATGGCATTATCTGCGGATATCCAGCGAACTATTGACTTAACCCAACCCTGGCTGGAAGTTATCTTCAAAGGCAGCCTAGAACTCTGTCACATTCCTAGCAAATGGAATGAAGTAAAAGTAATATTTATACCTAAGGCGGGAAAAAGCTCTCACTGCTATCCCAAAGACTTTAGGCCTATAAGATTATCCTCTTTTCCGTTAAAATCACTGGAAAGACAAATACTGGCTTACATTAGAGGCTCAATCAAGCCGAGTGGGCTGTCGGGATCTCAACACGCTTACTGTAAGGGACGATCGGTGGAAACAGCTTTCCACTCCTCTTCGATTGAGAAATCACTTGAATATAAGGAATATTCAATGGTTACCTTCCTGGATATAGAGGGGGCCTTTAGCAACGACCTGTAAATGACCTGTAACTAACCCTGGAAGGGCAAGTCTTCAAGGTGGTTGCTTACGCGGATGACGTTGCTATTGCGGTCTTCGGTAAAAATCCTAGTACGCTGAGTAAGCGCATGCAGTGCGCGCTTGGTTACCTCTCTGAGTGGGCACGCGTATCTCTTTACCAGGAAGCACAAACTTCCTCAGTGTGACCCGCCAACATTAAATGGTACTCGCTTGATCTTTACGGGTAGAGCGAAATACCTCGGACTGCTTTTGGACAGCAAGCTAAGCTGGAAACCAAACATCGTAGAGAGAGTAAAGAACGCTATTATAGCGCTCTACTCCTGCAAAAATGCCATTGGAAAGAGATGGGGTATGGAGTCCCACATAGTACACTGGCTCTACGTCTCAGTGGTCAAACTATACTGCTGTATGGGGTTGTCGTCTGGTGGCCAGCGTTAAAAATTATGGCCAACCTTAAACTATTGATGAAAGTCCAAAGAACGGCCTGCTTGTGTATAAGTGTGGCTCTCAGGAGCACACCTACTCAAGCTCTGAAAATTCTCTTTCATCTTACTCCCTTGGATATTGCGGCCGAGCGGCTTGCATCTTGCACAGCCATTCGGCTCAAATCCATATCTATGTGGACCTGTAACAATATAGGGCACTCGTCTATCCTATGCAACAGGGGTATTCCGGAAGCTACCGACTACGCTATTCCTTTGCCATCTATTGAGATGAAATTCCAAACTGAGTTTCCCACCAGAGAGGACTGGGTGAACGAAACGGTTATGGACAATGAGGCGCTAAGCTTCTTCACGGATGGCTCAAAAAGGGATAGATGGGTTGGCTGCACGGTATTCTGTGAGGCACTAGTAGTTAACCTCTCTATTCGTCTTCCTGACTTTTGCAGCGTTTTTCAAGCTGAATTGATCGCGATAATGGAAGTCATGGACTGGTTGAAGTATAATGTTATATCTACGAGGGATATTCGCATTTTTACGGACAGCCTGGCTGAAATTAAAACGCTACAATCATACTCCCTGACGTCGAAGGTACCCCAGAACTGTCTGACATCTTTAAATGCCAGAGCATTTCAATATCGCAGGGAATGTAATGGCAGATGAGTTGGCCCGCAAGGGTACAGCACGCCTAATAACCCAAAGCAGGAGGGATATAAAGATACCGCTTGCTTCATGTAAACTACTGCTTCAGGAAGAAGCCATAAAAGAAACGAACATCGTATGGTTTAACGCCAGTTCGTGTGTAATAACCAGGCAGATCTGGCCTGGACTTGACCGGTTTAGATCAGGCCAAATGACATCGCTTCGACGGCACCATATTGGCATGGTCGTGAGAGCTATAACAGGACATTGTCTCATTGGGATACTGGGTGGCTTTGGGTGTCCCAGCCCACGATTTCTGCCGCAGCTGTGGTGATGAGGAGGAGGAGGAAAATGTGCTCCATCTGCTCTGCACCTGTCCTAGTCTAGCGTACAGCAGAACAAAATTAATGGGAACTCCCCCTTTGAACGACCTCTCGGATATTAGTAAGATCGAGATCCGGCACTTTAAACGCTTCTTGGTAAGCTCATGGATGGTTTAGCGAGTGAAGAGCAGGAAACTCGAATGTGGTACAGCTACGGACCAATTTTGTGTCTATGCTAGTCCTTTAGGATGGCCACCCTTACCTAACCTAACCGGGGACCCGGACCATCTGAATGTTGAAATGCTCACTCATCTCATTCAGAGACAAATGGCAAACCAACGCCACCCTAGATATCATAGAAACTGAATCCAGCGACTAGATTGCCGCCTGACTATCCACATAAATTGCGATTTCAATCGAGGTGTCCTATCTGAAGACATTTCCACTGAGATATGGCTGATAGTCGGGTGGCCGTAATGAACGCCATCTATTTACCATATATATCGACGAGGAGAAGATGAAACATAACCTCCAAGGCACGTGTTGGTAATGTCCTCAACGCCCCGTTTATAAGCATGCAGGCCATTTTTAGGTTATTTTATCAAGAGCTGGCCACCACTCGCTCACCCCATACATAAGTACAGGTCTTACTATGGCAGTGAATAGCCAGTGTAGCAGCTCCGGCTTCGGGCCCCATCTCTTTCCGATGGCGCTTCTGCACTAGTACATGGCTATATTAGTCTTGTTTACTCATTACAAAATGCTTCCAACTAAGCTTACTGTCCAAGATTACGCGCAGAAAATTATCAGTAAAAGCTAGTCTCATGCCATTTGATATACAGGGTGTCCGCCGGGAAGGTATACTACTTTATTTTGCCGCCATTTTGGTAAACGTTAGTCTTGACAGTTCATATTATGCAGTCGTGAAGTAGACACGTGGCAAATTTATTATGGAAAAATATTCGATAAACCAACGTGTTTTAATCGTTAAAACATTTTATCAAAATCAATCATCGATTACTGTGACGATGAGAAAGTTACGTGAAATTTTTGGGAGAAACAACGTGCCAACAAAACGCACTATTTATCGTGTAGTGAATGATTTTGAAGAAAGAGAATCTGTAGGTGATAGGCCCAAGCATGGGCCACAACGTACTGCAAGATCGGCTGAAAACATTACTGCTGCTCAAGAAAGTGTTCAAAACAATCCATCAACCTCAATTCGACGCCGTGCTCGGGAGCTTGGTCTTCAAAGAACAAGTTTGGCCACAATTTTGCACAAGGATTTGCATTTGTTTCCATTTAAGATTCAGTTGACACAAGAGCTTCTTCCACAATACCTTTTACGCCGCCGTACATATGCCAATAGGATGTTACAGCTCGCCCATGACGACCCCGATTTTCATGAAAAAATCATAATGTCACTCATTGAGGCACATTTTCATTTGAATGGATATGTGAATAAACAGAATAGTCGGTTCTGGGCAATGGAAAAAACTCAAATTATTCATCAGTCACCAGTCAGGAGGAAGCATTGGACCTTACTTCTTTCAAAATGAAAACGGCGTAACGGTAACTGTGAATGGGGAGCGATATCGTGATATGATTTAAAGCTTTTTAACGCCACAACTGCATGCTTTGGGCTTGATTAACATGTGGTATCAACAAGACGGTGCCACATCGCATACAGCCAGGATTACAATGGAATTAAACAAAGTAGTATACCTTCCCGGCGGACACACTGTATATCTAATTCTTTATATATGTTTCTGATATATCTAATTATTTATTATTGTCACTAATATAAGCAAATTTATTTAGTATTAGGACAAACTTCACAGTTTTAAAAAGACGCGTGAAATTTGTTTTAAATTTGTCCGAATGGTTGTTTTTGTAATTTAGAACAAATTTTGGATTTTAATTCACTTTTATTAACATCTATCGATAAAAAATTTAAAATATTTAGATGTTACTGAATAAATGAGAATATTTGTATCCAGTAGCATATTTAAACTCGAAAATTATTCAATAAAAAAACGCACCTACGAGTATAGTGTGTCGTCAAGTCAAATTTCAGTAAATCGATAATCATTGCATGGGAAATAAAAAATTTGTACAACAAATGTTTGCATTGGGTTAAAAGCTGATAAAGAATGGACTTAACAACCAAACTATACGATTACATATGTTTATCAAAAATATTTGTATTTTGATGTTCTATGCAAAGATTCAGCCAAAGCCAAAGTTCAAATTTCACAATAATACTCGTAAAGAAATTACATAATTTAGTCACATATATAAATTTCTTTACGTTGCTTAATTTTATCAAATGTTGAGTGACATACTGTTTCTTGATAACCTATACGGCAATCATTCCTATTTTGTAATACTTCATAATATTATAAATCAACTCGAGTTAATCTTTCAGACATAGATCAAAGAACTGTAATTGTTCTTATCGCTTTTTCTGATCCGTATAGACCTCCATAAATTAAAATTTTTAAATTTACGTATAGCTTCTACAAATAGCCGCTTTCTAAAAAATTCAAAATATACAAATTCTCAACTATGCTGTTGATCATAAGCCACAGTGATCAGTCGCTGATATCATTTAGCATTTCTTATAGAATTAATCTTAAGTAATAACACGTATATGTTAATTTGTGGTTTGGGTCTTAGGAAGAAAAACCTTTATTGTGTTTGTATAGTGATTTGAGTTGAGCATTTCACGGGCTGCCAAGAATATAAATTAATTTTAGTTTTTGAAAGATTAAAATATTTACAAAAGTAAATATTGTGCATCTGGAGTCCAAGAAAATTTGCCGTTCTTTAAACAGTAACTGTTATAGGTGCTGTGATTTCTTGCAAAATTTCATTCCGAATAGTCTTTTGGTTTGTTTAACGTTTTCAGATGCTGAACGGTTTAATATTGCCTTCATTTTTTTTTAGGATCTGGTCTTAATCTTGCGAAGTCTAAGAATAATCTAGATAATGTAATAACGTGTCGATTGATGATTATGTACTATGCGCGTATGTATTAGAGAAAGTGAGCGATGCAATAATTTTTACATAAAACCTGATTAAGTTGTACATGGAAATATCGTATACGAGAGTGCAAAATGTTCTATATACGAGTACATAACAAGAGTATGAGTTGTATATAGGACGGAAATAATTGTAATATTAACGCGTTGCCTCTTCAATAAGTGGAAATAGGCAAACGCGAATTTGTAGTGATTACGATAAAATTGAAATTAAGGCGATTGCCAGATTAATTGTACCGGTCGCTTCAGGACTCCCCCGCAACTGAATATCCCCTCCTTGAGACTTTGAATTATTCGGCAAAGTGTATGTATGGCCTTATGTTTGCGAATCCCTGATATTTGATCAGGTGAGGTAAGTATGCCGTATGCCGGTTTGATTCGGTCAATTGAAATGGTATGGTTTTTACCATTAATTGAAACCGTGATGGTTTGCGAAGGTGGCGTATAACTTTGTACGGGCCTTCGTAAGGAGGTGATAAACCCGTGCGAACCTTGTCTGTTCGAATAAAAACAAAATCGCAATTGTCTAGTGATTTGGGGACAAAGAGATTATCTTCTTTGTTTGAACGTGGTGAAGTTGGGACAAGGTGTTGCAAGTTGGTCGACGCCTGTGTCTTCTATTGGTAATGGTGGAAGAGGATTTTCTACAAAGAACTCACAGGGTAACTTGATGGTTTGACAATAAACCATTTCAGCTGGTGAACACTTTAAATCCTCTTTCACTGTAGCTCTGATTCCGAGTAAAACGATGGGAATCTCAGAGCTCCTATTGCTAGTATTTCCTCGAGCCATGAGTTCAACCGTATACGATTTGAGCCCAGGAGTTTCGTTAACTAAGCAAAAAGTTTGGACTCAAATGGTTTTCCTTGATCGGTAGTTATTTACGAAAGTAGAAGCGATTGTAGCTGCAGACATGTTGTCCATGCAGTAAGCTTCTGGCCATCTAGTGAAGCGATCGACACAGGTAAGTAGATATTGATGGAGGAAGTGGTCCTACTGGTGGAATCTTAAATTGTCCGTGAGATGAAATTGTTGTACTTTAGATTTTTCGCTCACTGGGTTACGTCCTTGGTTATACTAGGCCAAAAGTAACGAGCTATATTCAATTTCCATTTCGCACGGTCACCAGGATGTGAAATGTTGTGCAATGTGTCGAAGATAGTTCGACGTAGTGGTTCTGCGATGTACGGGCGATTATTTCCCGTTGATATTTTGCAATATATTTCTAGGCCTGGCAATTTAAAAAGCTTATAAAATTTGCTAGTGGGACGTCTGGAACCAGAAAGTAAATTCTGAAGTTCTAAGTCTTGTCTTGGTCCCATAAATATATTTTGATAGTCGAAGTGAGTCTCGACTGGGGCCATTTCGTTGTCTGTGGTGCGGGAAAGTGTATCCGCGACCACATTGTCACTACCTTGCACATCCTGGATGTCGGTGGTGAATTGACTAATATAATCCAGGTGGCGGGATTGCGTTCAGTTTTAGACTGAATTGCATTAGTCAGAGGTTTATGGTCGGTGTAAATTGTAAACTCACGATCCTCGACAAAATATCGGAAATGTTTGACTGCCTGATATATTGCGAGTAATTCCCTATCGGGATATTTTTTTTCGGCATCCGATAGTTGTTTGGAATAAAATCCCAAGGGTTCCCATTGTCCATTGTTGTATTGTTGTAATACTGCTTGGAGAGCAGTGTTTGACGCATCTGTTGTGATGCTGAGCTTTGAGTCGGTCAGTGGATGCGCAAGCAGTTTTTTTTTTTTTAAACAGTTAAAGGCCATTACTGGCCCCTTACTGAATCAACAATTTGGCTCCAGCGGTTTCGATTCCGAGCATGGTCTTCATACTATCTAAGACAATCTGAAGAGGCCAAGTCGTTCTCTACACGGTGGAGCCATCGTCGCCTGCAACGACCTCTGCGCCTACCATATGGTGGCCCTCATTTCAGAAATCGCTGCGCAATTCGTTCCGGATCAGCAGGCAGAACGTGCCCGAGCATGAGATCTTACTTCATATACAATATCGGGGATCTTCATCAGATCTCTGATCTCGATATTGTACAGAGCTCGGTAGGTACCATCTATTTCGCGTTTTGGGCCGTAAATCACACGCATGACTCTTCTCTCAAATGTTAGGAGCCATCTCTCGTACTCATTCGTCCGCGCCCAACTTTCACATCCAAACATAACAACGGGCCTGATCAACGTTTTGTAAAGCTTCAGCTTCACGGCACTTGATAGATGTTTAGATTTTAGCAGTGTCCTTAGAGGATACCAAGAACGACTGCCAGCTGCCTAATCAAGTACGCCCTTGGTGTATTCTTAGACGTATCTGGTGCTTTTGATAATCTGTGGTTGCCAAGTATAATAAGGGTCTTGAAGCAGATGAGTTGCCCAGCGACTGTTTACTCCTTGTTGTACAGTTACTTCTCTGATAGAACCGCAACTGTAGTGTCTAACCATGCCACACTCTCTAAGAGTGTAAATAAAGGTTGTCCACAAGGCTCCATTTTGGGTCCGCATCTCTGGAATTTGGTGTTCAACAGTAGCATGCACGACGAGTTCCAAGAAGTAGCATTGGCGTATGATTCTCAAGTTATGATCTTTACTGGAACTTCTAGACAGGCAATTCAGGAGGCTGCTCAGCGCGGCATTGATAGTATGGTTAAATGGTGTGATATAAATAAGATAGAGTTATCTTCCACCGAAACAGTGATGATCCAATTGAAAGGTTCACTCGACATAAGGAGACCACCCTTGGTGTATGTCGGAACCGAAAGGATAAAAATGGTGAACTCTGTAAAATGGTTGGGAGTCGACTTCGACGAAAGACTAGGCGTCACCACTCACGTGAAAAGGGTGGCAGAAAATAGCAAAAAAGTTTTCTATGCACTAGTTATAAGGAGTTTTAAAAAGTAATGACACTACGTTACAAACCTAAAGATTTTTAAATTATTGAATCTAATTCTTGGCCTACGGAACACAAAGCAGAATAAAGCTTATGAGTATTTTAACAACTGACGCTGGACATACTTCTATATCCAAGTAAATTTTTAACCAAGCATAAGCAATAGTAGAAAAGTATGCGCCTCCACGCGGCGGGGATGGAAACAGGTCTCGGACCTGGCTAAGCATACTAAACAGTACTGACATACAGAAATAGTACGATAGCTTAGAATTGGATAAAGGCACAGCCTGGGTGCCAGTCTTAAGCGAAAACGTCCAACTTCAACAATGACAATGACTTTCAGAACCTCGGCCATCCACCATTCTCGCTTCTTCCGTCTACAAATCCGCTTAGTTGCCCTTCTTGCAAGAGCAGCCTTGTTTTTTCTCGCGGTTGTGAGACGTTGTTGCATTTCATTATGGGCTATATTTTGTTGTTCAACTGCAAGACGACACTCGTCATCAAATCAATCATTCTTGGGCCTGACTTTCACTATACCTAAAGTCAGTTGAGCAGCACTGACAACCGAAGTTTTCAGTACCTCCCAGACAGAGTTCACGCAGTCAGACTGGTAATTAGCTTCATCAATGTTGTTGCTGACAAGATCCTGAAATCGTTTCTTTTGATCTTCATTTATCAGACCTTCACAGTCGAAACGTACCATGCGTTTCGCTGTGTTCCCAGACTTGTACGAAAACTTCCATCGTAGCTTTGCAGCAACCAGATGATGATCGCTGCCTACGTATTTGGTTGCTGACCGATAAGTTCTCACATCCTGCACAACATGAGCCCGTCCTTTAGAAACTAACACATGGTCAATTTGGCTGCGGGAAGTTCCGCGAGGATGTGTCCATGTCTCTAGATGTATGTGTTTGTGAGGGAAGAATGTGCTTGCTACTCTAAGATCATGAGCAACCGCAAAGTACATCATTTTCTCACCATTATCGGTCGCAGTTTCGTGTCGGGAGTAGGGACCTATGTTTTCACACAAGCCGGTCTGATTTCTGCCAGCTGTAGCATTAAAGTCCCCAATTACCATTCTAACATCGTGTACGGGTATCGATCCCATCAGATCGTCCAAGTAATTGTAAAATGAGTCTTTATCTTGGAGCTGGCTGACTTCTGTGGGCACATTTATACACAAATTATCGACAGGTTGGCTAACTTCATGTGCAAGCGAAGCTTACACAATCGGTTATTGACTACTTGGAAATCCAAAACAGTGTTCTTTACCTGCGGCCCAAGAAACAAATCCAGCTCCAAGATTTCCGAGGTCATCTCCACTGTAGAGCAACGTATAGCCCTGGGACACATGGTCTCCACTTTTAGGCCAGCGAGTTTCTTGAAGAGCAACGAGTTCCAACCGATACTCCTTCATGCACGTGATTAGACCCTCTAACGCTCCTGGTTTTCTAAGTTCCACGTGCCGATCCTAAATCTCGTGTCCGGGTACTTGAGCGGGGGTCCGTTCTTGTTTTGGCGGTATACATTTTTCGTTGTGTTGACTTTATAAACAGATTTCTTTTTTTACGGATGTGGGTCGTCAGCCCAGCGATCCAACCGTTTAGTTGCCTCCTACGACAAGCAAAGGATACTGTGATGGTTTTCTTGGGAAACATGTTCGTGCAATTTAGATTTACGAGACATGTGAGTGCCCCCCGACCACAGGGGCCATGCAGTGTTATTTTAGCTAATTCTTGTTTTAGTGATGTGAATGCCTGATGACATTCGTCAGGCCAAGTGAAGTTCTTGGCTGTCTTGGACATTTTGTTTAGATCTGCCAAGTGCTTGTGAATTGGTGCCAAAATATCAGCGAGTTTAGGTATTAATCGGTAGTAGTAATTGACCATGCCGACAAAACGCAGAATAAGCTTTATTGTATGAGAAGCTGGGAACTCGGAGATTGCCTTGATTCGTTCGTGTGATGGCAAAATACCATCAGGAGTAATTTTGTGGCTGAGAAAGTGAAGAGCTGTTTCTCCAAATACGCATTTCGCGGTCTTGATGTGTACATCAAAATCCAATAACTTTTTGAATAGTTGGTTTAAGTGCAGTTTGTGTTCTTCCTCAGATTTAAAGGCACCAAGTATGTCAATGTAGACGAACACGAAATCAAGTTCACGAACTACTTCGTTCATGAAACGCTGAAACGTTTGTGCGGCATTTCGTAATCCGAATGACATTCGTGTAAATTCGAATAGGCCAAACGGTGTAGTAATTGCCGTTTTAAAAACGTCTTCAGGTGCGACGGGAATATGGTGATAACCTCTGATTAAATCGATTTTGGAGAAAATCTTACAACGATTGGAGAAAATCTTACAAAAATTTTGAATGTGGGGTATCGGGTATCGGCCAGGTGTTGTGACCGTATTAAGCCTACGATAATCCCCACATGGGCTCCAATGATGGTTTTTCTTTTTCACCATGTGAAGCGGACATGAGACAGGAGATAATGATGTCCGACAAATCCCTTTTTCCACCATATGTTGGAATTCTGTAAGTGCTGCTTTGTGACGCATTTGATCTAGTTTGCGTGGTCGTGATACCGGAAGATGGCCTTCCGTGACTATATGGTGTACCACGTTATGTTTTACTGGCGCGTTGTAGTTTAACTCGGCTGTTAAAGACGGAAATTCAGTTTTGTATTTTGGTCGTATATATATATAGATAGTCGGCTATTTGATTGGGTGTTGTTAGTGGCCGACCCTACCCGATTTGCGAGGAGTTTTTTTTTGGTACTATCAACTTGCTTGTTTTCGGTTTGTTGCCCGAAATTGCATGGTTTGATGCACTTTTTGGCGTCTTTGCCCCACCTATGATGGTACCAGCACATTGGGTATTTATTGCTGGGGCTGCGACTGTTTTCCCTAATTCATCGCGATGATAATCGACCCCTTGACCGGCCGCGTCGATTATTGAATGCTTGGTTAATCCGATGTATCAGTCGCGATAAATTGGCTTCAAGCGAGTTGGCCTGATTTGAGTTTGTATTTAGCGGTGGTCGATATCGGATATCGTTAGTGCATTGCGCTAAAGTTGACTGTCTACTGATTGCCGAAATAGATAATTTTGGGTTAATTGCCTCATTCATTTTGTCAGCTATTTTTGCGATGTCACCGAGTTTATTATTATCCGCCTGACCAACCATTGCAATTTTATTTACTTCTGGTAGAGAATAATCCATAGTTACTTTAAAACTTAGTCGGTGAGTTGACCGCCGGCTAGCATTTGAATATGGCGCAAGATTTCTGTAGGACGTTGATCGCCCATATCCTGTCCACTTAGCAATTGTTCGAGCTTTCGTTCGGTGGAAGCTGCTAGCCGGTCTATTAGTGTTTGTTTTAAAGTATTGTATTTATTTGTTTTAGGAGGATTGGCAAGCAGGTCGGAAATATGCGCACTTGCTTGTGGGGACTATGCTGACAAGACGTAGGCGAATTTTTTGTTGTCGCTCGTGATCTCTAACAAACCGAATATGATTTCGGTAGTATTGAACCAGTTTGTCGGGCTCTCTAGCCAAAATTATTTGATCGTTCGTGAAGTTACGGTTGTCTAGGGACGCGTTTGTATAAGTGCCTCGACGAAAGCTGGTTCAATTTTGTGCGTTGTTGACATCTGATATTGCTATCGTTAAATTGACTGAAATCGTAGCCAGTTCACTTCCACATTTTGTCATATCGCTGACATAATGCCTGAAGTTCATCCACTGTTGTCATAGTGTTTTGGATTGTAAGGTGAGATTTCTGAACGCGGGATTCATGTTTTGAGGAAGTCGGTAAGTTTGTTGGTTTTCTAACAAATGGTATTGTAGACGTGTGTTTAATTTTTGTATCGCCAATGCAACATCCGAGAGATTTTTATTTTGGTTCTGAAAATTTCGTAAGTTTGTTCCTTGGTCGCCTCTTCGAAATCAAAGCTGTTAAAAATGATAAAACTGAGTTTCGATGACTTCATCAGCCTCTTGTGATAGAGAAAGAAGCAAAACTTTTGTAAGATTAACTTCCAGAAGACCGACATCACGCGTCATTCGTTCGGACGATAAAAAAAGTCGTGACCCTTTGTAGATTCGCCACCGTCAAATGTTAGATTCAATCTTTGTCGTAATTTATTTTTAATTGTTTTGGCGTAACTGTAACACCTGGCCTCTGTACTGTTGCAGCTACATTGATTAGCCGAACAGTAGCCTGTGCCCAAACCGCGACGCTACCCCATCTGAAACAAGACTTATGCACGTTTTTCTTCATTCGCATGGTCTCTGGGAAGGAAAACTGTTGTTAAATTTGGTAGTGGTTTGGTGCTCATTTTTAAATCAATAAAAAGCAATTAAATGGAATTCATGAAATCATCATGTGTCTGACAATCAACTATCCATTCTGAAATCAAAGACCTTATTTAAACCCAACGTGTTATGGTTAACCCGCTATTAAATAAAATATATGTATATGTACATAATATGTCTGTACGGAACTTGATTTAACTTGCTTATTCCGCAACCATATCATTTGGTGCCTTTCTCAGTGCGTGTCCTAGTCATCTCCATTTCCGTTTCCTGTGATCTCCCCAATGTCGACTTGTTTCGTTTGCCGTAGAAGTTCTATGTTTGTGATTGTGTTCGGCCAGAAGCATTTGATTAGCTCGCCTGAGGCATTTGTTCACAAATACCTGGAATCTTTCAATAACTTTTTGTGTATGTTTTCATCGTGATTTTGAATTAATGAATGATTGGTTCTAGGGCGGCTGAGTGAGGCATAACTGGCATGCCAGAGGGAGGTTTCGTTATTTGTTTGATATTCCTTTTTTTTTTTCTAAGATATCCGTATGCGGTTACACATTTTCTTCTATACCTCGCATTCGGTTGCTGCATCTCTTTGAAGAAGTTTCCGCCACTTTAACTGTCTCCGCCGTTCTCTCGCCATTATTTGACTTTTAATAATCTAAACATTTATATTTTTTTTGAGCAATGTCAGTGAAGAAAATCAATTTTCATAATTGCTACTCTTGTTAAATGCATTTGCGATTTTAGGTGTTGTTTGTGCTCTTTTGTTCGAAATATGCTCTCCATCCCTTTAATTGTGCTTTATCAGTTGTTAAGACTCGACCAGAAGCATCCCTTATAGGTAGTGTGTTGATAAATTGACCCGTTTCTTTTCTTTTTCATTGGTGTAGTGTCGGCATGTTTTGGTTTGCTGCTGCTTCTTCAGCAGCGTTGAGTATATCTTCTGTATATCATTGCCTTCGACCATTCCTTGCCATTTTCTTTAATTGGCGTGCTGTATGTACGGCTCTGCGTTGTATGGGTCTTAGGTTCAGTAATTCTTCTATTTTTTAAATTAATGAAATCTGATGTATATATTCTAGGTATAGAACTTATGAAAAATTATGCCTTACTGGTCTGTTATCGCACCGTTTATTGACCTCTTGTTTGCTTATTGGGAGAGTAGTCGCGTGACCATATTTGCATTCAAGTTAAAGCCGTCCTATTACATTTTAATTGTGAATCTTGTGTAAGCTATAATTTTTTGCCACCCAATAAAGAGCCTGAGAGAACATATGTTGAACATAATGTTTAACAGAATACATTTTTTTTTTGTTTTAGTTTTTACATTAAATATTTGAATTTATAATTAGATTAGCATCATTTAGTAAATATATTAAAAATATAAATGCTGAATATTCAAGTGGTTTTATGACTTAACCAAATATCAAGTAAATAAATAATAAACAAATCTCTTCCCAAAAATTCCATTTTAGGGAATCCATTTTAAAATTTAAATTTATTCGTATATACCCACACTGTATATACAGATTACATTAGTCTTTTATAATCCCGACGTAGATGAAGTAAGAAGATATATAAATTCCACAAATACCATAAAATGACTATAAACCAAAAACTGAATTCAAACAAATCCCATCACACATAAAAAAAAAAATTGTGTATACCAAAAATAATTAAAATCCAGCACAGGAATTTGCCTGTCTAACATTCTAACAAAAGGCACACACTCTACGACACCAAGAAGCCAATGAATAGCATATTTAAAAAAAATATACATAAAACCCTTAAAAAATTAATAAATTACATCTTAATTATTATAATTATCCATACACCCATTGTTCGTCTTTTTCCATTAGTATATAACTATATGGTAAGAAGTATTTTTTTTTCCGGCCACCCTCATTATTAACCCGCACCACTGCCATCACCACATAGATAACAAATAAGAAAAAAAAAATTAAAATAAATAAATAAGCCGAAAAAGCTAAAAATCATGAATGAGTTTTTTTTTCAGGAGAACAGCTAATTTTCCACACAAAAAATTTGTTGTATTTTATTTATTTAAAAATGAAATTAAAAATAGAAAATAATAGACCAAAAAATAAGGAAAATTAATGGAAATAATAAAAGTGATAATAGAGTTGTTGTTAGTTTGGTTTGGTGGTGTGTGCTGGTGATTCCCATTATTTTCTTTTACATTTTTTTTTTTTTGTTTTTTCGTTCCCTTAAGAAAGACATAAATTTACAATGTACTTATGTTTAAATGATTAATTAATTATGTTGGCTTAATTGTATTTTTATTTTTTATGTTTCCTATATTTTCTTTTAAATGCTAAAATGATTAATTATTTGACTGGGTTTTGTAAATATCGGTATAAAGGACGAGTTTTCCAATGTATCACAAAATGTAATGTATCATGATTTATGTTTTAATAACAAAAACATGATAATGGTGGTAATTTAGTGATTTTCAGGTGAATTTTGTGGTTTCAATTGACCAATTTTATAGAATGTATGTATCTATATAGTAAACATATATTGAGCATGACAATGTGATGATACACATATTTTGTATGTATATGCGTATATGTACAGGGTGAGTGAAAAAGTTCTACTTGCTTTTATGCTCTTGAATTATTGTTATATCGACTATTATACCGAATATATCAAAAAATATTTCAATTCTGATGTGTTGATTGATGACAATTTTGGGCGAGTTTTATAATATAACGCGTAAATGAAAAAAAAACATTAATTAATTTTAATGGTTGGACGATAATCCATAAATGTCAATCGATTGTCAACACAAGAAGAGAATCATCTATACCTTTAATATTAAAAATAGACGCAATAATATTATTAAAACGGTACAAGGCAATGCTGGACCATACCGTTTTTCAAAAGATGAGGTGTCATTTTAAATTAAGACACAAACAAAATTGGTAATAATTCTATTCCAATTCAAAGTACAAATATGCAGGTTAAGTGCAGGTTAACAACTATTCTTCATGTATTTTTTAAGGCCAGAAAGCTCCTTCTATTCCGTGTACCAATCTGGGTGTGATCCTCGTCACGAAAATATCTTGCTAGGTCCTGTGCGTGAGGTCCAGATTTCTGATGGCTTACCAGCAGATAACAATTAAATATTAAACTCTTGTCTGAAAAATCGTGTGAAACCAAAAAATCGTTTGAAATTTAATACATTGGTAAAAATTGAAAAAATCATTATTTCGCTCGCATTGTACTCTTTTGCAGCTTAGGCATTTGTCAAAAAATCATATATTTTAGGGATACGCCTAAAGGTCGTATAAACTGAAATCTTTTAAAGCCATGACATTCGTAAAAATTGAAAAAATCGTTTTCATTGTATATTATTTATTAATTTGAATTGACCAATAAAAAAATTGTATGTACCGGTAAAGGAAAAATCAGAAAAAAAAACTCTAAAATCGTATAAAATAATAAATCGTTTGAAATCGAATAATTTGTAAAATACCGAAAAATCAAGTGGGACATTGGTAAAAGACAAAATATTTTGTTTATCGGAAAAATCCGGAACATAATGATCAAATCGTACAAATGTTGGAAAAAAAGAATCAACCAAAAAACCGTGTGAATCGTTTAAAAATATCTATGTGCATTAATCCAAAAATTGCGTAAAAAATCGAAATAAAATTTAAGTAAAATCTTATACATTGTAATAATTTTACTAATTGACAAAAATCGTATAAATCGAATACAGTAAAAAAAATCATATGAACTGAAAAAAAGCAACTAATCAAAAAATTCGTATACAACGAAAATGTCGTATATGCTGGAGAACGTAAACACTTAACGAGTGTATTTTCTAAAACATCGTGTGAACTCCAAAAAATCGTGTAAAAAAAGCACTTTGGAAAAAATTAAAAAAAACGTTATCATTATTTCGTTCGCGTCTTATTCTTAAAGCTGTGGTATTTGTATTTTTACAACCACATTTAGGTTAAAAACTCGTACAAATTCGAACAATTTGTAAAAATACGTATAAATTGAAAAAAATCGCATTAATAAAATATTAAAATAAAAAAATTATAGTACCGTATAATTTTTTTGTTAAACGAAATAAATGTCAAAATATTTTGTAAATCGAGAAAAACCGTAGAAATGCTCGAAAAAACGTATCGAATGAACGTTTAACTAAAATCTTATACACCGAAAAAAGTGTAGTAATCGAAAAAATTGTTTAAACCTTGTAAATCGTATAAAGTATAAAAAAATCGTATATATCGGTGAACGAAAAATCGAAAAATGTTGAAAATGTTGAAACATACATCAATCCAGAAGAATCGTAGAAAATCGACAAAAGTTTAACTAAAAATTTATACACTGTAATAATTTTACTAATTGACAAAATCGAATAAATCGAATAAAGTATAAAAAATATCGTTGAAAAAATCGTATGAACTGGAAAAAATACGAAAATAAACGCTTAACGTATAAACGCGTAAAGTCGTATAAACGCGTAACGATTGTATAAACTAAAAAATTGTGAATCCCAAAACATCGTTTAAAAACCAGTATATTGGTAAAAATTGGAAAATCGTTATTCTTATTTCGATCGCGTTGTATTCTTGAAGCTTCGGCATTTGTATTTTTACAACCATATTTTGTTAAAATTTTTTATAAAGTTAGAGAAATTCGTAGAATATTAAAAAATCATTAAAAAATTGTTTAAACTATTGTATGATAAAAACGTATAAGTAAAAAAATCAAAGTAAAAGTAAAAATATCTTGTAAATCGAAAAAAATCGTCAAATGATCGAAAAACGTATCGCCCGTAAAATCATATGAATCGTATACATACAATAATCCAAAAAAAAATAGAAACCCGTTTAACTAAAATGTAAAATGAAAAAATCGTATAAACGGTATAAATCGCATAAAACACTATATTAACTGAAAAATCGTGTGCAACCCCAACAATCAGTTTAAAACCATCACATTCGTAAAAATTGAAACAATCGTTATCATTGTATATTATTTATAAATTTGGATTAACCAATAAAAGTCATATTAACTGGCATAAATCGAAAAATGTTAAGAGAAAACCAAAAATTCGTATTAACGTATTGAAGGAACGTGTTTTATAAAAAAATCGAATGTACCACTAAACGAGGAATCAGAAACAACTAACTCCAAAATCGTATAAATTACTAAATCGTTTGAAACCGAAAAAAAAGCCATTGAAATTGAAAATATTTTAAAATATTGAAAAATCATATATGTATATGTACTCGTACAAGTGGAACATTGGTAGAAGACAAAATATTTTGTTAATCTGATAAATATCATAAAATTGGGAATAAATCGTATAAATGTTGGAAAATGTACATTAATCCAAAACAACCTTAAAAAATCGAAATAATGTTTAACTAAAATCTTGTACACTGTAATAATTTTACTAATTGACAAAAATCGTATAAACCGTATAAATCGCATACACTAAAAAGCAATATGAACTGAAACTCATCACAAAATCAAAAAATACGTGTACAACGAAAATGTCGTATATACCGGAGAGCGAAAATAGGAAAACGCGTAACGATCATGAAGCTTGAAGTTTCGGCATTTGTATTTTTACAACCGATTAAATCCAAAATAGTCGTGTAAACCAAAAATGTCGTATGAAATGAATAAAAACCAGATATAAATCAAAAAATTTTGAAAGAAAACTCAAAAATTCGTATTAGCGTATGACCAAAACGTATACAATAAATAATCGTATATACAACAAAAAATCGTAGAAATGCTGGAAAAACCTTTAAAGGATCACCGTATGACCGTATTACTTACGTAAATCTAAAAAATTCATTGAATACATTTAAATGAAAACAAATCTGAAGAAGTCGTAAAAATTGACATAAAATGTAACATTTAAAAATAAAACCCAAATTTTCGTAATGAATGAAAAGCATGCAATAAAAAAATCATATATACCGGTTATCGAAAAATCGGGAAAAACTCAAAAATCGTGTAAACAAAAAAAATCGTTTGAAAATAAAAAAATTCGAAACAAATAGAAAAAGTTCAATGTAATCCTAAAATTTGTTAAATATCGAAAAAATCGTAAACAAGTGAAACTGCTGGAAAAAATAACTGCAAAGTTGTATGAATCAGTATACAAACATATTAATCCAAAAAATTCGTTGAACCCCGAAACAAAAATATTTATCTGACAACATCGTATATAATACACATACGTATAAAATTGTACAAATCGACAAAAATCGTTTAAACCGACACAATTCGAAAAAAATACATATGCTACCAAAATATCCCGTAAAAAGACTAATAGTATAAACGGAAGAATCGTTTAAAACCGAAACTTTAGTAAAAATTGAACAAGCCGTATAAACCGAGTCAAAAACCAAATAAATCGAATAATTGGAGAAACCCGTGGAAATACTGAAAACAGCGTGTTAACCAAAAAATCGAGTGAAACCGAATAAATCGTATTTGCTCAATAAATAAAAAACGGAACGAAATGAAAATTTCGGGTAACCGAGCAAAACATTGTAAAAAATCGGGAAAAGCCGAAAAAGTTAAAAAAATCGTAGAAATTCTAATATTAACCAAAACCGTTTGAAACCGAAAAAATAGATAAATCGTGTAAACCGGCAATAATCGGAAAATTGGCAAATAATTATAAAAAAGCAAAATCAAAATTAAATGTTATAAATTTATATAAACCGAAAAATATGAAAAAAAAAAATCAGGAAATACAAGAAAATATAAAATAATTGATTAATCGAAAAATCGTGCGAAACTGAAAAATCGTCTAAAACCGATATTTTTTTCCTGAACTGTGCCCACTTCAATCGATCATTGCTCAGTAGCACAGTATGTGTTTCGCTGATTCCACTTCCATATACATATTAGCAAAGATGTCTGCCCCATCCATATTCTTAATGTGATATCTTAAAGGGAAATTAACCCAGTTTGAGCTTTAAGTGGACCAGAACCCACCCACTAGGCGTCCAAATTAGTGTTATCTAGTTTGTAATAATCAGTTATATTATACCCTTAACCCCCTTACAAAGTAAGGTCATATGATTGTTTTGAAATGTGAGAAGGTAATTGGTCATTAATAATCGTATTAAAAGGATACAGTAATCCACCTTGGATACCACTCCACGGTCGCGCAGTACCTTACAATCGATAAAATTAGCATTAATTTCGTTGTTCGGTTCTAATCATAACATAAATTCGCTCGTGTTTTATTCTAGATGAAGCTTTGTAATTTGTATTTTTACAACCGAGTTTATGTTAAAAATCGTAACGAACAATTTAAAATGAAAACTCAAAAATTTGAATTATCGTATGAAAAAATCGTGTTCGTATATACTGGAAAACGAAAAAACTCCAAAATCGTATAAATTAAAAAATGAATTGTATAGATCGTATATAAATCCAACAAATTCGTAGGAAACCGAAAAAAGTTTACAACAAAAATCATATAAACCGACATAAATTGTTAACATAAACAGCATCGTATATAAAAGCGAAAAATCGGAACAAATAAAAATAGAAAAAATTTAACGAAATCGAAAAATTTGTAAAATATTGAGCAAAATTAGAAAAAATCGAGGAAAAGCTGGAAATAATCGATTAACCGAAAAAACGTGTGAATTGTACACAAAAAAATTTGTAAAAAGAAAAAGTCGTATATGCACAGGAGAACGAAAAATTGGAATATGCCTAACAATTGTATAAACTGACAAATCGTGTCAGACCTCAGAAATCGTTTAAAAAGAACATTGGTACCGGATTAATGTTACAAAATTCGGATAAACCAAAAAAATCGTATTACCCGATAAAAATCGTATAAACCGACATTAATTAAAATATTTAAAATGAAAACCGAACAATTCGTATAAATATCTGGTTAAGAATCGTTCGCAATAAAAATTCGTATATACCAGAGAGCGAAATATCGGTAAAACTCGAAAGGTAGCATAAACTGAAAAATTATTTGTAACCGAAAAATTTATAAAATATTAAAAAATCATTGTCAAAATATTTGTAAATCGAAAAAATATCGTAAAATGGGAAAAATCGTTGAATCGTGTACAAAACTGACCATTTTTTATGCAATTCCGATTATTCGATAAAAGTTGTATAAAAACAAAAAAAAAAATCGTATTATCCTTTATATTGTAACATTTAAAAATAAAACCCAAAAAGTTTTATTAATGTATGAAAAAAATATGCAATAAAAAATCGTATACACCGGTGACTGAAAATCGAAAAAAAAAATTAAAAATAGTATAAAATGTAAAATCGTTTGGAATCAACAAAAATCGAAAGCATGAACGAATTCAAAAAAAATATATTGTAAAACGAAAAAACTCGTAGAACTGCTGGAAAAAAACTTATCAACCGAAAAGTCGTATGAATTGTACACAAATGTCGACGAATGTACATTAATCCTAAAAATCCGTAGAAACCCGAAACAAATATCCTTAACTGAAAAAATTGAATGCACTGAAACAATTTTACAAATCGACATAAATCGTATAAACCGACACAAATCGAAAAATTAAAAAATATATTGAAAAATCGGTAAATCGAAAAATCGATAAAATCGTATCACAAGTCAAAAAAAAAAATCCGTATAAACTAAATAATTCGTCTTTTCGAGCAAGTACTCCTTCTGAGACACCACTCCACGGTCTTTATAGTTACCAATTCACTACTAATATCCGGTTTGTTTTAGCATGGATAAGTGCTTGATCGTGGAATACAATCTACAAGGCACTGTTACAATCGTTAAAATTGGAGTTAGTTATCATTTACTATGCTTCGTCGTTTTGTTGTTTAGCTTCTAATATGTCTTCTTTTCGTTTTTCGGCCCTTATCATAACATGAATTTCTCGAGTTGAACTGAAAAAACTAAAAAATTCAAAATCGCATAAACGGTATAAATCGTGTAAAGTAAAAAAAATATTAGAAAAAATCAGATGAACTGTAGTTTAAACTGAAAAATTGTGAAATTTCGACAATACGACAAAAGTCGTATAATTTAAAAAATTAGAAAAAACCCGTAAAGTACAATGTATACAATGAAAAAGTCGTATGTACCGGAGAACGAAATATTGGAAAATGCCTAACAATTGTATAAACGGAAAAATCGTGTCAGACCCCAGAAATCGTTTCAAGGAAAGATTTACAAGGAAAAATTCATATTAACGTAAGAATAAACGAAAAATCCGAAAGAGTTCAAAAATTGCATAAGTGAAAAATCGTTTGAAACAAAAAAAAAATAGATTTTTTTTATAATATCGACAAAAATCATATTCAACATTGGTAAAAGTCAAAATATCTTGTTAATCGCAAATTTTTGAGAAAAAAGAGCAAATATGCTGAAAAATCATAATTATGAATCGTATACATACATTAATCCAAAAAAATCTAATATACTGAAAAATTGTGCTAATCGACCAAAATCGTATAAACCGTTTAAGCTTTGTTTTTTCTTAAAGGGCCCTGTTGTGTAATTGGTTCTAACCCTAAGACCTTCTCAAAAACACCATTGCCATATCAAGTGGAATGTAGCCAATATTC
This sequence comes from Tipula unca, assembly GCA_951394425.1. Classification (NCBI taxonomy): domain Eukaryota; kingdom Metazoa; phylum Arthropoda; class Insecta; order Diptera; family Tipulidae; genus Tipula; species Tipula unca. The sequence continues at coordinate 95,942,586 of OX596382.1, forward strand.
ATTCGGTTAGAAAAGAGTTCGTCGAACCTCCTTCTGAATTCAATAACCATATGATGTTATAAAATTTCAGAAGTGCATCACCTGTCAATGACTATATTAAAGGAGGCAGTACTCCTCATTTGGGGACCCATCGGATTTGTAACTCGGTTTATTTCAGCATGGAACGGACCGTTCAGGTCTTTCTCATATACCTCCCCACATAGGAGATATTATGAAAGGCTGCCTCAATTTTCACAACCAGTCGATTTTTTTTGTTTTCATCGCTCTTTCAATTTTTGTAACCAAGAGCTGTCAATGCATTTTCCAATTTGATAAGCAAATTGGTTCCAGTTTGTGAAGTTCACCTCCAGTCTAAGGACAGGACAGGTGGAAAAATGCCATTAGCTCTAAGAGTACCATAATTATTTGCTCCCTTTTGGAGGATCCTCATACAATTTTACTAATTTATTATTGTAGCAGTCGAATATCCATCAATCGAGATAATCGTCGTTTCACTGTAAAATTACGTATATTGAATTTCACTAATAACTTAGCTTGGATAGCAATCCAACGAAGGCAAAAGCTTTAGGATTATTTATGCCCTCCATATCTGGATCTGAAGTCAAGGTGGGACATTTTGGAACATACTGTAAGCGCATATATAAAATTGTTAAATCTTCGATATTATATTTAAGCTGTTACAAATTACAAAAACAAAAACGATTTTATTTTATTTTTAAATTACCATGGAGCATATATACGGAACGGCATTTTCCAGTAATTTATGTATACATTCCCATTCCCATGTTAATCTTCGTTCCGCACTTAAATGTCCCATTGTTGTTGGTGGAATTAAGTAATTTTAATTGAAATTCGACAAAACACGAAACAATAAATTTTCACAGAATTATGCATGAAAAATCTGTTTTGTTTACTTAATTTACGAAACAAAAAAAAAAGAAGAATTTTCCTTAAATTTTTTTTTTTGTACTGTTTGTTTAATTAGAAATATCTAAATTATTTTATATTGTTTGTTGTCGGTTTTTGTTTTTTTTTGTTTTTTGAAATCCAACCGGAGCAACCATAAATTTTCCCCTGATTCATGCGCCCTATACACCATTCTCTCTGTTTTGTATCATTTTCTCTCTTCACAGTTTAAAAATTTTGTGTGTGTTTGTGCCGAACATCGAATACACGGAATAATACAAATGGGAAATTGTAAAGTTTTCAGTGGCTTAAGAGCTGGTAAAAATAATTTGATGGAAAATTTTATTTTTCTTGAATATGTTTCAGTTTTGATTCGTCTTTTGTGGAATGCTCAAATCTGGTGTCGTCGCGATACGCTATTATTCGATATTTTATTTTTTTGGTGTGATGAGTAGTGAGTGTGTGTGTATGTGTTTGTGTATCAATATTTTATAATTTATATTATATTTTAATTATAAAAAAAAAAAAAAAATTAAATCGTGGGAATTTTTAATTTTATTGGTTTCGTATAACGTGCGAAAAGCTTAAAAAGCTTTAATAAAATTTTTTTAACGAATAAATAATTTAGAAAAAAAAAAATTATATATAAAATGTGATTAGTAATTTAATGTGAGATTTAAAAAATAAAAATAAAATTGTTTATGATTAGAGCTTGTCTCTCATAATAATAATAATTAAAAGATTAAACCAAACATATTGTATATAAATAATTGTGCTGGTTGTGATTATAAAATGAAATATGGAAATTAATGTGAAATATGTTAAAGGCAGAGTGTGTGTGTTGGCCTGTTTGATGGTGATACGTGATTTATTTTTCGTGTTGGTGGAATGTTTTTTTTTTTAAATAATCATCCAAATATATAAGTATATACATGCCTGACAAGCAAGGTGATTTTTTTGATTTTCCATTTGGGAAAATTCTATTTATTTTTGTAATTAATCAAAAAACGAATAAGGTGAGATTTTGATAAATATTACAAAAAAAAAAATAATAATTTTTTTTGCCCTTTTTTTTCATTAAATTTTATTTTTAAACATTAGAATTCAAATGAACGTTCGTTCAGCGCACATATTTATGTATATATGTTTGTATGTACACATTATAAACACTTTAAATGGTTTTTGTTATCATCAAAAGCGAAATTTTTATCTGGAAAAGTATAATAAATATAATATATATATCCACATATATATTATATCTAAATGATTTATTATTCTCAAACATAATTTCTTTTTATGCTATTCTACGAGTATATATACATATATGTACTTGGAATAAAATAAGTGAATATAGGATAATATAACATTTCTATATACTTATTCATATATGCATATGCGGATAGATCGACACAGAACGCCGAGTACAGTAGATTTTATTTCATGAAAATTGAGTTAAATAATGGAAATGGTTTTCTGTATACGGTGTGTGGTGTCTATATTATGTATAACTGTTGAAATTGAACTCTTATTCTATTATCCCGATTTATATTTATTTACGAGAAATATATTTTATAAAATTTGTATGTATGTATGTATCTATGTTCATACATATGTATGTACATAGAAAAATGGATACAAAATTTTTTCATGTTGATTCTGATGATAATTTGATAATTTATTGTATCAATTAGGCAACAGAAATTTACGAAATGTAGTACATGTATGTAGGATATATACAGCGAGATGAAAATAGATTGTATATTTATTATGGTTTTCCGTTTTTTACACGTTTTCATCAACAACAAAAAAAGCGTTAAAAATAAAATCAATGATGAAACGATCAATAAGTGTACTGGAAAATTTATATGGTTTTTTGAAAAGCTCTCAGAATTTTTTGTTATTAATATTCATTGGTTTATTGTATGTATTTGCGCGCCTACAAATATTATTATTTGCTGTTGTTGTTATAGGAAGACAACATTTCGGTGTATGTAAATATACAGAGATGTTACGTGCCATATACGAAAAGTATCAATTAATTTTAAGCTATATGTGTCTACTGAGTTTAAAATCAATTTTAAATTATATTAAATAAATTATAACTTTTTTTTTTGTATCCAAAATCTAAATTACATTCCATGTTCGAGTATATTATGTTCAAGTAGGGTGAATATAATTTTTGTATAGACAAGAATGTATATATGCACGATCTAACGACAAAACCGAAATTTTGTTGCCTTCATAAATAATTTATTATCTTCAATTTAATAAAGTAGCTGTCTTATTTAAGTGGTCATGTACTCTAGTGGATTGTGTTATTTTTTTATTATTAAAACGGTGGGAATCTACTGAGGTTCCGCACTCAATGCCACAATGGGCCCACGGTGCAGACCAAGAGAATCTATCCTAAATTGCAGGAGCGTACTGCAATCTTAGTAAACTGTAAAAGTTTTTTATTACTTGTCTAGTTAATTAAATGTCTGTGCTAACCGATCTACCCTCTTTAGTTTGCGTGGTACAAATATTTATAAATAAACAATAAAATAAAAATTATAAAATTAATTTAATCGCGTATTATAAACAAACCCGCTCTTAAGCTAGTTTAATTTAAATTTTTCTTTTTTTTTTATTAAAACTAACTTCTACGAACATATTCTTGTTTGATGACACGCTGCGTTCACCAGCATTTATAGACGAGTAATGCGAGTCTTGACCACAATATGCTCTCTTCATAGTAGCTTTAACAACTCATAAACACCAAGATGAGGCTTAGAAGTAATTGTTTGGAGGCGTCTATGCCAACCTTCGACAATGTTTTGGGTCCTTGGTTCATGTTTTGGGTAAAAGACTCTATAATATTTTGTTGATTTTTAACATTTCTTTTTCGACTAGTTCGAAAATCCATAAGGCAATTTTTTGGCAATCAAAATCAAACTCACTTTTTAAATCATTATAATAATCTGGTATTTCATAAGGTTTCAGAAATGCTAAATTTTTTAACATACAATTTTCATTATTTTGATGGTAATATTTGTCATGTTTAATAACATGACAAATATTACCATCAAAATAAAAACTAATCATGTTTATTTATAAAATTCCCCCTTCTACAGATCTTAAATTTTCTGGTATATTAATGTTGCTTAAAGTCGAGGGTTCCGTGACTCTAAGAGCTGCTCCATACACGCCCATTATTTTCTCTTTGAGCTTCTGCATTAGGTAAGTACGATCGGCATTCTTTCAAAGTATTGACTGAGCATTTTATAATAATTTTGGATGGTTTGTCCGAAGATTGGGCTGCCTGATTCTTAACAAAATCATTTTATAGCAGTGTAATTTATAAGCCAGCGGAGAATGATTATGACTTGTAGGCATTTTGGTTATTTTATGAGAATCATTTACGTTAGTTTTTGAGCTTACTCTTGATTTACATCCAAAACTTTACTTATTCTCACAAATGCATCTGTACCTATCTCCCTTTACTTGTATAAAATGAAATAAATAGTTATAACTATATGTTAACACTCGTACTATTTATTTAATAACCTTAGAATACAATTGATAACTACGAGTAGGTTTCGAAATGTATTTTTTATTGAGCTATTTTTGTTACTAAAATAGTTGTAGAATTTATATTATCAACGCACTGAAATAAGTGATATAATTGAAATATATTTTATCTTTGAAGTATATATCAAAGCTAGGTTAGGTATAACGTTAGGTTAGAGTGGCGGCGACGGTCCACTGATATACCACCGGATGTTACTTCCCTATTTCCTCTTATTTGCACCAGTTTGAGCTACTTAAGTAGCGTGGTATATCTCGCACTTTACAGTTATCGAGATCAGAGAGCCTGTCCATTAAGAACCTACCCATATATTTTTGTCTTCTGTGTGCTAAAGCTTAACATGAGCATAGGAAGTGGACTAACGACTCTTCCTCCTCCTCGTCCATACAGCTTCTGTAAAAATCATTTGCTTCTAGACCTAGCCTTCTCATCTCATTCAGAAACAAGTGGCAACCCTTGATGTCAGATTAACTGATTCCAGCGACTTGATTCCAGCGACATAAATTGCAATATCAATCGAGGATACCACATTATGTCTCAATCAAGTCAAGACCACCTCAATCACTATCACCTCTGCTTGGTACGCGCTGTAGTAATCAGGGAGACGAACTGATATATCTACTTTTAATTTATCACAGAAGACTACTGCTCCTACTTTATCGTGTAGCTTGGAGCCATCCGTAAAGTACTGTAATGCTTCTGTTTCCGATAATGACCCTCTCCTCCAAGATTCTATTGAAGGGCAGGTAGGTCGGAACCCTTTCTCGAAGTATAATGTTGGTGTAACATAGTCTATTTCGCCAGTTCCTTACGGATCTAATTATCATCGTGTGTTCTGTCTGAAAGCATTTAAACTGAGATATGGCTGATAGCCGGGTGGCCGTATTCCCCACCATTTGCTTACCATAAATATCGACAGGGAGAAAGTGAAACATAACCTCCAAGGCGCGTGCTGGTGTTATGTGCCCCAGTGCCCCTTTTATAAGCATGCGACCTGTTCTTTGCACCTTCTCGACCTCCTTCCCGTAGGTTACTTTATCAAGAGCTGGCCACCACACGCTCACCCCATACATTAGTATAGGTCTTACTACGGCAGTGAATAGCCAATGTACAAGCTCTGGCTCCAGGCCGCATCTCTTTCCGAAGGCGTTTTTGCACGAGTACATGGCTATATGAGTCTTGTTAACTCTTTCCAAGATATTAGGCTTCCAACTAAGCTACTGTCCAAGATTACGTCCAGAAATCTTGCCATATCAGTAAAAGCTAGCCCTATGCCGTTTAAGATAGGTGGCTCTACTACCGGGATTTTATATTTCCTGGTAAAGAGTACCTGTTCAGTTTTGGACGAGCTGATTACCAGACCACATCTGATGGCCCACCTTGTAATTATTAGAAGGGAATTTTGGATTACCTCCTTCAACGTGGTTATATATTTCCCAGAGACAGCTATCGCTACGTCATCTGCTTAAGCAATCACTCCAAACCCTTCTCTCTCCAGCTCTAACAGCAGCCCGTTATTTGCTATGTTCAAGAGAAGAGGGGACAAGACCCCTCCATGTGGGGTTCCCTTAGCTACCCGCCTTCTAATGGTGGATTCCCCCAGCTCCGAGTTAACCATTCTGCTCTCCAGCATATGATTGATTAATCCATTTACAGGGTAGTCCACCCCTAGGAGCGGCAATCCCTCCAGAATTGCCTCCGTCTTTACATTGTTAAAGACGACCTTAATATCAAGGAATACCGCCATACAAAACTCTTGCGAGAATGTTGATTTCTCAATCGTACTACGTTCCAGGACATGAAGAGCTGCGTCCACAGATTTCCCTTTACAGTAGGCATGTTGAGACTGTACCCAGTCACTATTCCAAGGTTTTCAACAGAAAGGATGATAGACTTATGGCTCTTAAGTCCTTTGAATAGCCATGTGATGTTTTACCCGTTCCATTTTAAACACCATTTGAAGATAACTTCCAGCCAGGGGAGAATAATCGACGAGTGGTCGCTGGTATAATTCGGTCAGAACCAGCTGATTTATAAGGTTTGAAATCTTCAAGTGCCCATAGGAGCCTTTTTTAGTTACGATATTGTAACGAACAGGCCTCCATTTTGTCAACCTGCTCGTTAACAGAATTTCGATCTAGCTTTTGTTTGTCATAAACACGGTCGCTTTCACTGACTGCTGAGCCTGGGGGGGTTCCTTAATCTTGACACAAACTTCTAGATCGATGTTACTGACCGTTATTAAGGAAAACTGCAATTAATTCACCTACGCCCGAATACTCACAACAATTAGGTTCCCATACAATTTTCTCTATTTACGACATGATTTAAATATTCCAACAAAAACGCAAATATTTACAATCATTAAACAAGAAAATTTTTAACATTTTTTTATTTAGTTAAACAGATAGAAATAAGCAATGATTTAAATAATAAATTAATAAATTAAATAAATTAAATTATAGAGCAAAACAAAAATTTAGGTTTAACGCATGCGCACCGAATTTGTAAATTTCTTAATATTTAATAATATTATGATTTAAATATTTAATTATATAAAAAAAAAATAATACTATATATATATATATATATATATATATAAGTATATATATGTATGAATAAACAATTAGTAAATAAATATTAAAATAGTATATAATAAATAATTTTAGTTTACCTAATTTTAATTTTAATTTTTTTTTTATTTTTAATTACGGATGAAGATAATTGTCGTCCATGATACCCTCTTCGGTTTGCATATTTCAGCTTCTTTGATTTTATATTATTTTATTTTTGTACATAAATAATATATGAAATAGGGATATTTCAATTTGGCGTAGTATTTTTTTTTTTCAACTTAATCACATTTAATTTATTTATGATTATTTTTGCCAATACTGATATACATAATTTTAAAATTGAACTATTTAAGTTTTTTAGATTTTACAAATTAATATTATTTTTAACATTGTCTTTAAATTAATTTTATTGATTTTGTTTTTGTACAATTTTTGGCTCAACTAATAATATTAATTATAATTTTAACATTCACTTTATTAATTTGTGTTAATTTATAATTTGTTATGTCCTTTTAGGTTTACAATTTTATTTTTATTTTCTTAACTTCATTTAGTACACAATAAGTAAATTGTTAAATTGTTACAGTCTAAAAAGTCACTACATTATATGTATTTGCGTTTTCGCGCCATTTAGTTTCGCGCTATAAATTATGTTGTAATCATATACGTCCATACATATTATGTATACATACACTCTTTTTTTTTTAAACTAATATAGTTAATTTGATTATTTTTTTAGACAATTTGTGCCAACACATTTTACATTTTTTTTTTTTTAAATTTCACTCAGCCACGATCACACCATAATCAATAATATTCTATATTTTTTTTGTTTGACACAAGACATACTCTCCCACAAACAATTTACCCTCGTCTTCTTTTTTTTTTTTCTTACAAAATTTGATGCTTATATAGCCCTCCGAAACAAAACAAAAACCACTACCCATCTACCTATGACGCGTCGAAAATTTATTGGTTTTTAATAATTTTATTGCTGACCGGATCTCAATTAGTCTCGCAATTAGGGAAATTAATAACGCACTGTACTCAACCAAAATTTGATTAACCCAACACAATCGCTGTCGATGCAATCCATGGAGGCCTTACAATATCTTCTATGCGCAATCAATGTGGTTCTCGATGAATAGTAGTCTCTGTCGAGCCGTCGAAGCTTCCTGGAAAGTGAGTTTCGATGAGAAGTTTCAAAGATTCCTCCGGTTTAATTAAATAACTGGGACTGGTTGGATTAGTAGACAGTATCTTTCTAAGACGAGAGGTCTAGGAGGCTTCTTCCACTTTATCACAGAAGAATCTCCACGGCATCCTTTGTGCTTTCTTTAAATCTTTTTTGTATAATTTTAAGTCCTCCTTATAGGAGTCCTAATCTTGAGCCTCTCTTGTAATTTTTCCTCTATTAAAGGCTTTCCTACCAGCCTTTCGGAGGTCCCCAGTTTCTTGGACCACCATGTTGGTTTTTGCTTGCCCCTGGGCTTAACTATTGGGTAAGCAGCATTGAAGGACCGGTTGCAGGTACTAGTGAAAGCGTCCACCATGCAATTCGGTTGCACTGTCGCTGGCGGCTCAGAGGCCCCGGCGTAAATAGCTCTTTTAGCATTTTTCTATACTTGCTCCAGTTTGTCATTCTGGGATTCCTAAAAGTTTTCCGTGCTGCAGGGGAAGCGTTACATATAGGCTGAATTACATATCGATGGTCAGAGAAGGAATGATCTCCTGCTACTTTCCATTCCTTGCCCATAGGATAAATATTAATCCTGAGCGCCGAGCGTCTATTCCTATAGCGCTCCTTTGACGAAGGGACGTTAATCGATCCTGCGTCGGCAGTGCAGGATTTACCTTGGGTTTCGCATGTCCATGGCTTTGGTGCCCTGGGGTCGCCCTCTCCAGCTGGTGTCGTAGAGGGAGCCCCATCTTTACAGTTCGAGTTCTTTCTCGATTTTCCCGGCCTTTGGAGAGTACCGATCTCGGTTTTGTTGTTTTGTTCTTTAAATTAGTTGACATAGTGGCTCACGAGTAGCGGAGAAATATTGGTCCACCTGCGCATAGATCCGTATACACAATTGAGGCTCAGTTTGCGACCTGGTACTTTGTTGGCATGGGTCGCGTAACACCTTAAACCGGCACATCTGCCGTCATTTAGCGTGACCCGCCCCACACCTAGGTCACTTTTGCCCACCCGTTCATAACGAAAATGAACCTGGAGGCGACGTCATTTGTGAGGCTTATACATACGTATCACATACGAAGAAAAGTATCAATTAATTTTAAGCTATATGTGCCTACTGAGTTTAAAATCAATTTTAAATTATATTAAATAAATTATAACTTTTTTTTTTGTATCCAAAATCTAAATAACATTCGATGTTCGAGTATATTATGTTCAAGTAGGGTGAATATAATTTTTGTATAGACAAGAATGTATATGTGCACGATCTAACGACAAAACCGAAATTTTGTTGCCTTCATAAATAATTTATAATCTTCAATTATAAAATCCGTAGCTGTGTTATTTAAGTTGTCATGTACTCTAGTGGATAGTTTAGTTAAAATAGATTCAGAAGGGAACTGGTTCTTCGGTATAAAATACCAAAATAACAAAAAAGAATTTTATTATCAGACACGTAAATTAAGCGTTTGTGGTAACCAGGGATGAGCATTTACGCGTCATCTATTAATTTCTACGTCGACGTGTCGACAACTCGTAGATATCGTTGTCTACGACAGTAGCCAATTCGTAGAAAACACCGATATGGTAAAAGATTGACAGAGTGATTTAGTGAACTAGTTTTAAATTATGGTCAGATTTAAGCTTTAGGTTTAATGCGATTCGGGTGGGATAGTATTAGTAAAAACGCGACGGTTCTAAATTAATATACTTTTTTTTCGTAAAGTCGGTGCTTTAATTTCACCCTATCACACACAATGACACAACACAACTTGAAGACACTGAACACTCTTAATATTTTAGCGGATAAACATTATAAACATATTTTATATTTAATTGATTATAAAAGAGACATAATAAAAATATTTTAAAATTGTATATCACTGTGATCTGTGATACATAAATTAAAATCAATCGCACAGTTGAAGTATTAGATTACATTTTACTTTTACTTAAAATTACAAACATATACATATTTATGCATATTTACTTAAGATTTATCTCCGGTCTCGGCATTATTGAATGATAGAGAATATAATTTTGCAATAGGTCACTTCACCGCGCCATAGGCTGTTTTTAAAGTTGCGACTCGTACCTGGAGTTTAGTTTGCCACTTACGTCTCTGTTGCAGGTTGTGTAAATACGTGAGCGACCATTGCTGCCAATAACCTTGCATTCTCCGTTGGATATTTTGTCGTCTTGACAGTGTTGACATCGGAACATTCGTTTGTGATGGTTCAGGTAGAGCAGTTGGAGCTTCTCCAATAAGCAAATGACCTGGAGTCAAATAATTTAAATCCTCTGGATCATATGACAACGGACAGATTGGTCGGGAATTCAGTAACGACTCGATTTGACATAAAAGTGTCGACATTTCTTCGAACGTCATGGTAGCATTGCTAGTAACTCTTTTGAGATGGTACTTCATTGATTTAGTGAGGAGCACCCAGGGGGGTTCGGATAGTTCACAAGTAGATACGTGATAAGATCATTTTTGATCGTTGAAATTAGTGTAGTAGTTCTTCAAGAATAGACAATAATTTAGCAAGAGTAGATGACATAGGACAATACTTAGTGTCCAAAATCAACCACACAAATCAAATAATCTGGGAATCTCAGAGAGCAGTTGCCTTTTGGTTAGTATAGATGACGCTGGCAGGACCTCCTAAGACCATCAAAAGTCAGTTTACGCGTAAAATTGCGGTGTCATCATCATAACAACCAGAAAGTAAATCATCAACGTAAAAATCGCTAGTAATAACATCAGCGATCTCTGGATTATTTGATTTGTATTGTCGACTGCAATTTGGTGAAGCGTCCATACGTCAAAGAACGGTGCACATGATGTACCGTACGTTATGGTTTTAAAACGGTAAGTTTTAATTTGTTCATCATTGCACTGGCGCCAAACAAACCTTTGGAAGTTGCAATCAGGAGGTGCGATGAGTATCTGACAATACATTTTCTCTATATATCAGACGCAAATACCGCATGGAGTATTTACGGAATCATAAGATTACAGTTATCAAATCATTTTGAATTGTGGGTCCTGTAAATAGGGCATCAGTAAATGACGATCCGGTTAATGTGTTACATGAGCCATCGAACACAACCCTGAGCTTTGTGGTACTGCTGTCCTTAAACACAGCATGGTTAGGTAAATAGAACGTCTCACTATCAGGTTTTCATGGTTCACTATCGGAAATCAACTCCATATGATTCAGATTTATGTATTCTTGCATAAAATCCTTGTCGCTGAAAGAGAAGAATTTCGATCAAAATAGTTACAGATAGTGTCAAATTCATAAGCTCAACAGAAAATTGTAATCAAAGCGTTTCTGAAAACACGTGATCAATGCACGAATTTGAAGAATGTCTCGTAACATTAAAGTTAAAAATTTTAAAAAGTCTTTAATTTCAAATTTTAGTTGAACTTTCCCAGCACTCACATAGTAAAACACACGGAAAATTATTTTGCAAATGTGGAAGACAATTTTTCTTGTGTTTCGCTATGTTCGTACTTGGAAAGATCGACTAAATTGATTTATTATCGAAATTTAAGTTGTTATAAAAAAATGTTTTTGCTATATTTTATATAAAATAATCTAAATAAAACCAGATTTTAAAACCGACCGCAACGAAAAATAATAACTAAAACTTGTGGGACACAATAAATAAATTAATATACAGATTTTATTTAAATCTCACAAATTTGTATGGGTAGTGGGCCCGCTTGAGCCTAGGGGATCATCACTTTAAAATATTAATACAAGCTGGTGCCACCGAAGTGACGCTTGTGTCACTAATTACTGCTAATTTTCGTACAAGAGGACGAAAGCTACTCCGATTCATGTTGAGTGCAAATACACGGGGAGATTCAAAATTTAGTACACTAAACCTTATGGCATGCTTCTACGAATAAAAACAAGGATATAATCTTTCAAAGTACGAATTAATTTGACATTTTTGCAAAATTTGTAAAGATAATTTAAAATTTTTTGTTCGAAATTAAATTTTTTTAGAGTTTACCAAATTCGTATAACATATTATAAATGAATTTAAAACTTTAAATCTTTTAAAATCTAATCGTTTTAATACGCGTTTCATTAAAAATAATAGAAGTCTGTTAAAAACCATTTTTATAACTTCCAACAATTTTATATAAAACTCCAAAAATCGTTAACATTTTATAAACTCTTTAAAAATTAACTTATCTTCTAAACAAAATTTACCTCTTGCAAATAACATAATTTTAGGAACTCAAAACATATACAAATTCTGTAAATGTTAAATTTCAAATAAATTTTCTACCTAAAATTTAATTTATTTCCTATTACTCTGATGAGAGTGTTAATTCTTAATTTGAAGAATTCTTCTTATATTAAGAAAAATCAATTTTGCTTGAAAAATGTTTGTCTCTTGGCTTGTGAATTCATAGATTCACAGAAATTCTCATTCGAAAAATAATTAAATTACTTTTTAATGAAAATGTTAAAATATTTAAAATCTTGATATAATATTAATTTTTTAAAAATGAATTTATTTATCGAAAATTTTGTACCCTTATTCTAATTCTGTAAATTTTAAAATCAAATTAATTTCCAAAAACTTTAAAATGGCGTAATAATTTCATTAAAATATAAAATTTAAATTTTTCAATTTTTTTAAATAAAAACTATGAGAGTATCTTGGTAGGTTGACTAAAATTTTGTATTCAGAAATTTATTTATTTTTTTTTATTTATTTACAAATGATGGTAAATACATAGAATTGGAAAACAAAAATTAATTTTACATACTAAATTTTAGCCTGGCAAGGTTATGGACTCATTGTAGTTAAATACACGAAAATTGTCTTGCATCGGTATTAGACAATTTTTCGTGTGTTTTCCTATGTGCGTGTTGGCAAGGACGACTAAAATTTGATATCGTTTTTTTTTTGTAAAATCCTATTTACTGTAATTTATAAATAGTAATGTAACATAAATAAATATTCGTATTTGCTGTTGTTAGGAGGACAACATTTCGGATTAAATACTGAGATGTTACGTGCTATGTACCAAAAATTTCAGCTTTCAATTAATTTTAAGCTAAAAATGTCTCTACGGAGTTTAAAATCAATTTTAAATTATATTGAATAAATTATAACTTTTTTTTGTGTATAAAATTTAAATTACATTCGAAGTTGAGTATAAGTTCAAGTAAGATGAATGTTATAATGTAAAAATAAGAATGTATGTGCAAGTCTAACGATAAAATTTTCAACCTGCCGAGAATAAATGTTGAGTAAATATGATACGAAATTTTTTTGACTTCGTAAATAATTTATAATCTTCAATTTAATAAAGTATAGCTATCATGTTTAAGTAGTCATGCCCTCCAGTGGATAGTTTTGTTAAAATAGATTTGGAAAATAAGAGAAGTAGTTCTTTAGTGTAAAATATGTACCAAATATGTTGGAAACGTTTATTTTAACACAATAATTTAAACCTTTTTGAAACCGCTAAAACCAAATTTTCTTAAAGCAGCTAATTTTCTAATTTATAGTTAAAATAAAAGTTTAACACTTTTATAAAGTGTTTCTATTTATTTTACCATACAGCATGTTTATGCAATTGGTTAATACAATAAATTTAGTACACATACATACGTATGTTAGTAAAATCCATGATGCGGTATTCTTATAAATGTAAGGGTGTGAAATTTTTCACGGATTATCAGATTTTATCAATGTATACACTGTTAAATCAAATATCAATTCTTTTTCTAATTAGCAATTTGAGAATATTTGAGTATGTTTTGATGAAGTATAAGATAGCAGAAAATTTTCAGCAGAAAAAATGTATTTTTTCTATTCACCACCAGGAGCAGCACTATAGATAAAGAGAATTTTTTCGGCTGTAATTTTATTAACTAGCAGAAAAATTATGAATTTGTGCATTTTTTTTATAAGAATTTTTGTAACAACCAATTACACGTTAGCAGAAAATTTGTAAACTTTTAATAAATTATTTGTACCAAACAAAATATTTTATATTTTGAACTACATGCCAATTATTATATTAATAATTTTTCATAAAAAAACCAATATGTAACCAATATGTCGTGCTGTTTTTCTGGTAGCTGAGATCATAACACATCTACAGGAGCAGTTTAAGAAAAATCGATCGAGTCAGAAGAGCTCCAGAAATTTTTTGAAATCTCGGCCATATGATATTTTTCAGTTTTTTCACCATAATGTATGGAAATAACCCCCTATAACCAGTATGCCATGCTGTTTTTCTAGTAGCTGGGATCAAAACACACCTACAGGAGCAGTTTAAGAAAAATCGTTCTAGTCAGAAGAGCTCCAGAATTTTTTGAATTCTCGGTCATATGATATTTTTCAGTTTTTTGGCCATAATGTATGGAAATACCCCCCGTAACCAGTATGCCATGCTGTTTTTCTAGCAGCTGGTATTAAATCACACCTACAGGAGCAATTTAAGAAAAATCGTTCGAGGCAGAAGAGCATCAGAATATTTTGAACTCTCGGCCATATGATATTCAAATATTCGAATTTATTGATATCTCGGCCACAATTCAAAAAGATCTGGTAGGTGGAATCCAAATTCTGTAGGTGTGTTTGGATTCCAGCTACCAGAAAAACAGCATGGCACACTGGTTACAGGGGGGTATTACCATACATTATGGTCAAAAAACTGAAAAATATCATATGGCCGAGAATTCAAAAAATTCTGGAGCTCTTCTGACTCGAACGATTTTTCTTAAACTGCTCCTGTAGGTGTGTTTTGATCCCAGCTACCAGAAAAACAGCATGGCACACTGGTTACAGGGGGGTATTTCCATACATTATGGTCAAAAAACTGAAAAATATCATATGGCCGAGAATTCAAAAAATTCTGGAGGTGTGTTTTGATCCTAGCTACCAGAAAAACAGCATGGCACACTGGTTACAGGAGGGTATTTCCATACATTATGGTCAAAAAAACTGAAAAATATCATATGGTCGAGATTTTAAAAAATTCTGGAGCTCTTCTGACTCGATCGATTTTTCTTAAACTGCTTGGCATGTAGTTCAAAATATAAAATATTTTGTTTGGGACGAATAATTTACTTAAAGTTTACAAATTTTCTGCTAACGTGTAATTGGTTGTTACAAAAATTCTTATAAAAAAAATGCACAAATTCATAATTATTCTGCTAGTTAATAAAATTACAGCAGAACAAATTCTCTTTATCTATAGTGCTGCTCCTGGTGGTGAGTAGAAAAAATACATTTTTTCTGCTAAAAATTTTCTGCTATCTTATACTGCATCTTCGCCTTAGTTTTAAATAAACTCTTTTTATTAATTAATTTTTATAAAACCGAGATTCTCCAACTTAGATTTTGAAAATCCTTCTTTTGGTAACCAGGATTTTGTAGCTATTCTATATCGGTCTACCTGACTTAGAATTAATTCATGTACATAGATAAATACATAAGCTAAAGCATTTAAAGGTCTTTGCAATTGGCCTTTAATAATTGGTCGGAAAATCCCTTCATGGTATTTTCAAGATCTCTTTTGAATATATATTCGAATACGATTACAATATTATTTGTATATATGTATAGTAAAGTTAATAATGGGCCCAAATTACTAGCTTGAGACCTACCAGACAGCATTTGAAAGCAATCTGAGGTTTCATAATTAAATTTAACATACATTTTCGCCTAATATGTGATTAGGTATATAGCTTTTTACATTCCAACAGTTTGACACATTCCAGATATCAGGGAATTTATTTTGGTCCAAACCAATGTCCAAGCTGGTGTACTTTTAATTCGTATGTGCTCATTTACTCAGGATGGGGACCCCAAGATTTCGATTTGATTTGTTTTGTATACTATGGTTCCTTACGAACAAGTGTTTTCTTTATTGTGTTAGGCTAAGAAGGAAGCAAAATATGTAAATAATGTAAAATAATAATGCAAATAATATCTCAAATAAAACGCTCAGTTAAATCTGTAGAATGACTGGGCGTACTAATAGAATATTTCAAATCAGCATTAATATAAGCACTCGATTCAGTCGATAGGATGTCGAAATTTCCTCGAGCCAAAGGAATTTCCTTCTTGAATCGTTTTAAAAAAAAAATACTTTTGTCAAAATTTTGTCTGTATATTTTGACCTCCAACCACCAATATTGTAAAAACACTCAGTGGGCGTATTATTTAAACACAACTCCTATAGGCGTCAGTAAATAAATTTCTCAAATGTTATAAAATTTCCCTCCACCAATTATTACAAATATGGTAAGTTGATCTTATTGTAGTAGGATTCTAACATTTCTTGATAAATTTTACTACCCGATTAATATTCGAAATATATTCGTTGTGCTACAATATACATTTCATGTGATTTGTTTGGTTGGGCTTTCGACACCATTCGTCTCGGTTCTGGAGTTGCTTCTTTAGCTTCTTTATTTGGGAGTTAGATGACCGCAGCACATTAAGTGCTGATGTTTTCAACTCAGAAATCAATTCGGCTTCGGAAAATCCCCTACATTTTTTGGGTGGTGACGACTCTGAAGGCTGAGCGACATGACAAGCCCCGCCGACAACGATTACAAAAAAAAATTGCCTGAACTGGCACTCATCGAGTACACACAAAAGGCCCAGATCGGCATCGCGGGCACTTTGCCTGAAATGGCTGCTCAAAAGCCTCGCACATACGCAGAAACAGTAGGCGATGAAACTGTCGAAAAATTCATCGTGCGGGAAATGAACTCAACCATTACTCTCAATGAAGCTAAATCTTCCGGTTTTGTGCCGCAATTGCTGGATCTGACTGATGGTGGTATCCTCTGCAAAGCGAGCAATGATGAAACGTACGTTTGGTTCTGTGTCGTCTTGGACGATTGTTAACTTGCGGTTGGTGAACCTATTGAAGCCTCTGATACTGCACTCATAAATTCCTTGGTCACCTTCCAGGATCCGAGTGTAGTTATTACTAACATCGGAAACATTATTAAGCGAGAGGCAATTCGCCAATCAATTGTGTTCAATGTTAACCAGAAGTCCTTCGAACACATTACTGGATCCGGAGCTTCACTATAATACGTCCTTAAGAGGATCCGTTTCAGTGTTATCTGAGGCCCGTAGAATTCTATTTTTATTATATTTTGTTTACAGCTGGTCATAATTATGACGTCCATGCTCGAATATTAACAGATCAACCTGCAACATAGCAAGTCGGTCTTGTAATGAGTTGAAGAGTAATCTAGGAACCGTACCTCTCTAATGGTGCCATTTCTGGTTTAACCTCGAATTTTGGCAGGATTTTTCAAAACTCCAATGTCCTTAAAACCAGAGCTTACATTTGTATTTTTAATGATATTGATGCCGCTCTCGTGTATGCTGACTCATGGTTCAAACTTGTCGTATTATTGTAGTATTATATTTGATGTTCTGAGCTAGAGATTCTCAAAGTTGGATATGAGCCAACGTTTGTTAACTCGGTTCGTAAAGAAGTGATTGATACTAGTTTGTGCTGCATGACCATCGTTGACCTGAAACTAAATTGCAGGGTAACGGATGATATTTTCACCTCTGATCATAGGTGCATCTCTTTTAATATTAACTTTAAAAGACTACCGGTTAAACTAAATCTTACTCTGAGCTCGTTTTACTTGTAGATTTACTTAACCAGATTTGATCTATCGCAGATCTTGATTTGCAGGCAACTGTACTAGCGAAAGCAATCGAGACGGCTTTTGAAAAGTCATGCACTCGTATTGACAACCAGAAAAAGCATAAAATAACCCTTCTGGTGTTCTGAACTTAAAAAGCTAAGGAAGAGTGTGTGTAAATTTAAAAATAAACCCAAAAATAAGAATGTCGGATTGGAATCGATTTTTGGTAGAAATGTAGCTTAAAAGGATCATAAAAGAAGCCTAATGTGGAAAAATATCTGTGAATAAATTGATAGTCTGTTCGCGAAAGGCTTAACAAAACTCTAGCTAAGAATGATACTTGTAGGCTCGATAGTCTTCGTCTACATTCCAAACTCACTTCTTGCAGGTGAGAAGTTGGTGAGATACTGTTGTCTTTCAACTTTTGTGGGTGTGTGTGTGTGTTTGTTGATTCGGGTGCGATTGCCTCCGACCCTCCTGATTTTTTCGTCGGTACTCCGAATTGGAACTTAGCCTGTAGGCTGATCACTATACAGATGTTCTGCGCTTGTACCAATCAGTTTTCTACTCCCCTGCTAATCTGTTCTAGAAGTGCGTTACTTTTAGCACTATATCACGCCCTTTTGGCAGGAGTAGAGTAATTTTCATACGTACAGCTGACCTATACTTTTCTTAAAACATTATAGAAAATCATCGACAGATTTATTGGATGTCTCCTGACGCTATGTCGAAAATTAGTCTTAAATTCTTGGCAACGCATGCTCCGTTCCGTTTCGACTGAGGTGCATTGGGGCATAGAATACTTTCGGGACTTGTACGAGACATAGACAGATTCTTAATAATAGTCTCTTTTGAAGTTGGAAGTAATTAACATATTCGGATTATGACTCAATTCTTGAATTGGTCTGGTAATCGGCCAAATTTGAATTTTTTAAAGTTCGATATTATATTTTTCTGCCACAATCGTTTGGTTATTCTTCTTATCGAATATTTGCTGGACCAATCCAAGGCGACGTACCCATTTTACTCAATTCATCCAGTATTTTTAGATAAGTATTTACTATTTACATAACAAATAAAATTTCTATATCATTTAGAAATTGAAATATTTTTGTTGTAGTTTTAAATTTAATAGGTCCCTTGTGTATCCATCTATGAATTTACAAATATTGTTTGTTATACATAACTGTAACAAAAATATAATCAAACTAACATATTTTTAAAGTCATGTATACTTTCATTTTTTTGGTATAGGGTGAACCATGTTGTTCATTTAAGAACATTATTTAATTTTCATATTCACTTCTATTACAATTATTCCCATATACAACAAGAAATATCGATTTATTTTGAATACTATATGATTTTCACCTGCCTAACTACACTCTTGGAGGCCTACGAGACAGTCTACATTTTCTATCTATGCTTGGTCACTTTGGTACCAAACAACCGGCTTCTGCACATTGATTACAGTTTATACAATAATTTTGCATCATTCAGTATAGCAAAATGAAATAAAAACCATTTAGGACAAAATTACAATAAAAATCGTGCGGGACCATTTTATACATCGCCCTTTTGAATTTGCAGACAATTCCTATAGTTACACAGTCATTTCTCTCTATAGTGAAAATAATTGACTGGCGTGGGTACTACGAGTATATATGTATGATGTCGTTTCTTTAAGTGATTCGAGTGCAATTTAACTAGATTATCGAGTGTTGCTAGAATACATTGCTTTGCCCAATTGATTTAATTCGATTTGTTTTAGACTGAATTACAGACTAAATTACATTTTTTATTAATTCATGTCAATCAATAATAGATGACACTAGTGTCAATATACTTAAATGTGCCTAAACCCTCAAAACCAGTATTTTCCAGAATGCAATTGGTGCTATCGAAATATATTAATGGTTTGTTTTCCAATCGTTTCGTTTTAATTATGCTTAAAATTGGTTGGAACCCATAGTAACTCCTAGTAAGGTATACTTATCGCAAATAGTATTCTGAGCGAGACTCTCTTGGTGGCGATTCTCGAAATAATCTAGATCGGATGGATTTAACATCCGATCTAGATTATTTCGAGAATCGCCACCAAGATTTTTAAATGGCAGCGAAATGCTGCAGAACAGAATAAGAAGTGTGTAACTGAAGCATAAAGAAAGAATAGATGCCGAAATACGAAGTGGAGTGAAAGACATATTTCCCGAAATTACTCCACAAAAAATATTTTGTAAACCATTAAGTTAGGCTAAAGAAGCCTTCAGGGTAGGACCATAGATCAATAAATTGAAGACAACATCATCGGTCTTAAACTACAGGATTTTGTAAAAGATCTCCAAATATGACAGCCAGTTTTTCATCAAAACTTCAAAGGTACCCGTAATATCGAGGAAGTACCCCCATATTATTGAAATATTTTTCATTCCTGGTAGTTTGTGTAGGTCAGTTTCATAGGACTTACCAACTGTGAAAGTCTGTTGCATGTCACTGAGTGGGAACATGATTACATAATGTTCCCTAGTGAATCCGTTAACAATTCTTTCTAGAGCTTTTAGAAAGTTGAGGACGGACTAATAGGCCAAAATGGCTTTCGGTCCGTATAATCGGAATTCCCAGCTTTCGGGGTAAGAACAACTCTACTCAAATAACAATGCTAAGAGTAACTCATGCTGTAAAAATTGTAAAATTTACAAAATGTCTCTAAGAACCAATGCGTCTGAATTATAAATATTTACATATTTGTTTGGTTATGATCGGATTCATTTAGAATGAGATAGATTTTAAAACAGGCAATATATTTTTTTGACCATTTTTTCTAGATGATACCGCAAATTTAAAAACAGAGGAATGATTACGGCGCCATTCCCCTTTAACTAGTCCAAAAACAGTTTTTTTTACCTTAAACAAGCAAGAACATTAAAATAATCAATCCCTCCTCATCAATCGTTACAATAGCTACCTATACGTGTTTTTATAATGTGAAACACATCTTGATTTATTTGCGGATTTTACAATTCTCGATATTTATTTCCGTGCGGAATCGACGATTTGGTTGGTTGGAATATTTCTCACACTAACAGACAGTTGACTTTAATTTATTATAGCACTTTTATTTTTGGTACGTCTTCTAATTTATTTCACCTGATTCATCTGTTAATATGATACAGGCCATACCAGTTAGACTAACACATGAAGTATTTTTAGTGCAGGGCGGCGAGAATTGAGATATTAATGAGCTTTAAGCGTTTTTTTGTAAATTTTATTTAAAAATATCTTACCATTCAACAGTATTTTAAGTTCCGACAGGGGAGATGCATGGACGCACCTGAACAACTCAAAACATTTAAAAAAGTTAACTATTGCATATTTCTCCTACACATTTGAGACGTGTCAATGTGGTCTCGACGAAAATCATGTTTTGAAATGGGTTACATGAGTTTGCTAACTAAGAAGTGGCATACCGGATACTACATACCGCTTATTAAGGTTCTGAATAGAATGAACAGTCAAAGAAAAATCCGAGTCGTGTTCGAAGAATCCGATCAAATTGAAAGGATTAAGAGAAGTTTTAATTTTTTAAAACATCGTTACCGAGACCGTCTGATGAGCAATCCAAATCCATTTATAAAGAAAGATTACTAAGATGATGTACAGTATTTGTAGTCCAAATGGCGTCGAGAATATCTAGTCACACTGTAATATAGGTACAAATTGCAAGTAAAGTCCAACAATATAGAGTGTCCAGAAGTGGAGGTTAGAAGTGTAAAAAATGAGAACACAGGGAGGCAACGTATTAAGAAATATTATCATATACGAAGGCCAGTCATACATAATCTGTCTAATCAGAAAATATGAGATAAATACGTGTGCTACTCAATTAAAATACGCTTTACACTTAGAGGTAACAATTTATTAAATGCTGTCCTGCAGATTTATAGATCAACAACAAGATCTATATACGTAGACGATATTGCGAATCTTACGGATCTTTAAACATCTAGCAAGAACACTAAAGTATCGGTCAGAGCTACAGTTTATAAACTGCAATGCTTTTGAATTCCTTAACGATGAATACGACGTTTGAGCTGGCGTGTGTACCGCAGACATGAAGGCATGTGCAATACACAGCTGCAGCCAAAAGACATTCAAACTGAATGCTGATCTAACATCAATTTATTTATTTATTATATTTGCCGTGTTACATATCCGAGTATACCTTCATTCAATCTCAGTTGAAGCTCGATGATTGAGTCTATAGATGTAATGGTTGCAGTGGTACGGTTGGCTTTGTAGATGATGGCATTGTGGTGACAGGACGGGACGAGGCTGATCACAGAGAGTCGAATTTCCAGCAAATCTGAGTAAATGTGTTTTTGTAGGACAGCGTGAGCTAGCTTGACATCGTCAGATGCAGAAGTGTTCTTATTCAATTGTAGCAACGCCAAATCGAAAATGTTACACAAGTAAGTTTTCTAGTATACAGATTTTTTTTTATTTGTGAGAACTAAATTTGGTAAGAATGATCAGTGTGATGCAGCAATGATCCAAATAAAACAAATCTTTACCTCTGATCTGGCGTAGGCTCGTTTCGATCATAATTTGCCTGTCGCATGTGGTAAATTCTGATGAAAGGTCCGTATAGCACTTGCCTCTAGAACACTGCCATATAGTGAGCAAAACCGATCATAAACCGTTATGATCCATTTTCATTTAAGAGTGACGACCTTGTACAAAATTGGTAAACCACCTGTTGGACAAAAAAAAAATGATGTACAGTTAGCAGTTTTAGACACAAGCATTTCAAACACCATGGTCCTGTTAAATTGAATGTTTTGTGGCCAAAAAGTTAACACAGGTACATTCTGGGAATGGTGAAAAATTGATGATGTTTGTCGGGAAAATCAAAGTAATCCAATATCATTTGTCTCTCAACAATAACGGAATATCTCACATTACTTCTCCACCATATCACCCGCCCGCTAATATGGACAGTGATATGGGCAAAATTCGGTTCGGTTTTTTAAAACTTCATGATACAAAATTTTATTAGATCTCTTCAACAAAGCAATTAAAACGATTTCGTATCAAATCATGTTTACCATAGAGGGTTTATTCAGGAGGGAAAACATAACAAGAATATCAAAAAATTGGAATTGAACGATGGCGAAAATTGTCAAGTGCAGGTGACGATATATGTATAGTGCGGTCACCTCTCATAGGACTTCAATAGACATAACTCTACCGAAGAAATCGATAGAAGCACAAAAAGATTAAATTATTACAAATTGAAATTATTTAGAGATTCATGTATGTTTTCAGGTAGTGAAAACTATTTAGTAAATGGAAAATTGTGTATACATGCTTTCAATTGGGTAGAGCTGTAGTCTCTTAAAAAATGTATGAATTCAAGCAAAACAATATTGTTAGGTTGGGGTAGCTGTTAAAATTGTGTATGTTATGGTCAGATATAAATACTTAAGGTAAATATGTCTGATCTCATTAATGAACCATCACTGCATTTTATCTAACTTACCATATTAGAAAAATAAGGGAGGTTAGAAAATTATCTGTTGCATATCCTGATTTTGTAGGCTCTGATATTATTTCATAAGTATTGAGATAAAATTAAAACTATAACTGTCAAATTATCATTTGTCAATTTCGAACTGTGAAAGTGAGACCCAACTGAATCTTTGATTTTAAATTGAATTTGGTCGATTGTGGAATTGGTCCATGGTATTTCCAGAATTTGGTGAATTTCCAAAAATTACGGATATGTTTACGATCACTTTGGGTAGCCCCATCCATAGAAAGCTGGAGATAATAGAAACATATTGCCGCGCAAGCATGGCGACTCCATGCCTCCCTTGTGAGTTTCCATAACAGAAAGGTAGTCGGCAAGATGAGGGGCTGACGCGAGAAAATAGTTAGAAAGCCAAGTATGTACTAGCTATTCAGGCCGGTGAGAACACCCTGAATCAATTTATTTTTAGGGTTGCCGAGCTAGAAGGCCTCTTTGTTCAGGACAACTTCAAACATTCGTGTGAAGTTTATAGCAAATCATCAAAATATTTATAAATCGTCTGAAATATGTTGAGTTTCGCTTCAATGAAAATGCAAGATGGCTGATTATAAAAAATTTAATTTAAATTTTGGACGTCCAGTCTGCACCCAATTTGGATAAATTTATAATGAAATCTTCTGTATTCTCACATTCATTTAATTCATGCAGGTCAAATAATGGTGAAAACTCAATTGACCGTAAACGCAATTTGCCGAATACTACAATTATCTAGGTCCGTCTCAGTTGGTCATATTCCAGAGCTTAAGCCGAAAATTACTTCAGAATCTTGCATTCCCGCATCAATTAATTCAAAATCATTGTAAAAAGATTTAATACGAAGGTTTGGATAACAGAATATTATGATTAACTGTTTCAAATATTGTCGATGAGTATGTAGTCAATGAAAAACCAAAAAATTTTATATTATAATTTAAAGATTGATGTCGGCGCGTTACAAACAATAATAGAGGTTTTTTCGTTAATGAGTTCTTTGTCAAACCATACTGCCTCTTATTAAACAAAAATATAAGCTTTTCGCGATAATGGAAATTTTTCTAATTATTTTTTTAATATTTTCAAAAAATGCGTAGGAGAGTAATTGGAGGAGTTATTGATATGAAAGAGGGAAATTTTCTTAAACGTAGTATGGCTATCAACACGTGGAAAACGTTGAAAATTATAGTCAACGATACTATCGTAGAACTTGAGAAGTGAATTTTTCACTCTAAAGATATGTTTATAGAAATTCATGGGCATCACTGGTAAATATCCAGCGATTTTTGGTATTGCGCAATTGCGCAAATGTTGTCAATTGCGCAAACTACAATGATCGATGAATTTTTATTGCCAAAAATTCAAGATATTGGTGTAGCCGATTTGTGGTTTACACAGGATTGGTGCAACGTGCCACACAGCAGGCCAAACTTTCGATTTATTGAAAGAAAATTTTAATGAGAACATCATATCAAGAAAGAGACCCGTGAATTGGCCTCCAAGATCTTGTGATCTGCCGCCATTAGATTACTTTTTATAGGGGTTTCTGAAATCTCTTGATATAAAATCGATAAACCACAATCGGTTCCTGCATTAGAAGCGAACATAACACGCTTAGTTAACGGAATATCGGTCGAAATGCTCGAATCAGTTCTCGAAAATTGGACCCAGGGAATGGATCATCTTTTTAAAAGAAATTATTTTCAAACATTAAATGTCATAAACCGAACTTACGTCACACATAAAATTTTTGATTTTTGATTTACGTCACAAATTGATCTTAATGCGTTTTATTTCAAAAAAAACTTCCGGAAGCTCTTATTGGATCACCCGTTATTAGGTGATTGTGATACAAATTTTGTTGCAGCACAGAAGGAACTGAACAGTATTTTTCACCTCCGGGAAGTCCTCTCTTTTGGATTATGGAAATGTTGACTCAAATCATCAAAACATCTTCGGCAAGTAATTGGAACTCACACTTTAACTGTCGTGGAACTCTCGACACTTCTAGCTCAGGTAGAAGCATGCTTGAATTCTAGGCCACTAGCCCTATTTCTAGCGACCCGGATTATGATGATTTGATAAGTTCGCCACTTTTCTTACCAAACACTGGTGTACGATTTTACATTTATTAATTTCAAAATATTCCATTCAATCGCTAAAATCACCTGTTTCAGGATCATACTTAGCTTTTTTACTAGCTTGACATTGTCACACCTCTAAATCGGCGTTTGGAATTTTTCTTTAATTTTAATTTAACATTTATACAATATAAAATTTAGATATATTTGTTTAGTAGAAACTTCACGCGCATTAAAATTATGGTATTAAACGATTCGCCACCTTTGGCTCCATGCAGCTTTGGAATTAAGTATTGATGAAATAAATCTCTTACCAATTTCATTTTTGGAGGCTTATACGATAAACCATAATTAGTCGATTATAAAAATTTCAACCCATAGAATTAAAATATTGTAATAAACATCATCACGTAAACCAAATTTGGGATTAAAGCCAAATTACTGGAATTTATAAACATTGTTTTGATGTTTGTTGTTTTGGTTAGGGTATGGGTTAGTGATTTGTGTTTATAAAAATAAAAAAAATTTAATTGCATGTAAAATGTAAATCGTTTCGTTTTGTGTTGAATTAAAGTAAAATTAACTTGTTAAAGCGCTGTAGAATTGCAACAATGGGATTTAATTTTAATTTGAAATACATATTCGCACATGATTATGTTGAACCAACATCAACCCTCAACAGTTTAGTACCTACATATATATGACGTGTTAATTCGCACAGTGTGTTGATACACTTAGCGAAAACGAATTTCCGCAATCATGCTCCTTTATTGTTACTGTCATTGTGTTAATGAGTTTATTTGAAACGCGTCGCTTCGTTAAATTGAATTGCATTAGTTATATATAACATTATATTTTCCTTGACGGGGGAGCCGAGGGGGGTTCGCAAAACCCACTCATTTAACCAAATTTGATTATCGCCAACATTAAACAAAATGAACATCGTCATCTCGCTTCGAATGTCCCTGATTATAACTAAAACAACAAAAATTATGTAGAAACTCAATAATTATAAGAGATCTACCAGTAAAATATAAAAAACGGAGAGAAAACAATAACGAGAAGTTCAGAATTTTCAGTAAAACAAAAAAGAAAATGAAAAAGTTTTCTGTTTTTAAACTGAAGACAACATTTAAAAAAAAATAATAATTTTCTTCATTTTTCTTCTTTGCAAAACTTTATTTAATTTTTTTTTTTTTCATTTCATCTTGTGTTTTCAAAGCGGCACCAAAAAGAAAAGCGAAATATCCACTTTACAATTTTTTTTGTTCTGTTTAATGTTTCCATCATACCTACTATACCGCGCTGCCGCTTGATGACGGTGATGATTATAAGATTTAAAGGTTTTAAAGATTTTATTGTGTCTGAGACTTAACATTATATATTTTTTTTTAAATTGTAATTTAAATGGAGTAATTGAGTGGTTTTTGTTGTTGTTGTTTTTTTTGTTGTGTACAATTATTTTGAAAACAATTATTTTATATTTGATTAAATTAATTTTTTGTTTGTTTGTATCTATATGGCCATAATCATAATAATATGTTTGTAAGAATAATGGTTTATTTTATGGCTTTGTAATATTTCATTTTGAGTGGCCCTTCGGCGTTTTTGATATAATAAAAATTAAGCTCCAATTCATTAAATTATATTTTTTTAATGTTTTTACGATGCGCTTCGTACTTCAACCATATAATCGAGGTATTGAAAAAAAAAATATTGATATTGTTGTCTACATTAATAAATTTAATAAAATGTATTTGTTATTCTAACACCGCAATAATTTATTTTTATATTTATCATTATTTAATCCACAAAATATCTATAAATTACTAGGCTCGAACTGATTTCGGACTAAATTGTTTCAAAAATGTAATTTTAAAATTGAACTCGACATCGAAATCCAGTATTCAAATTTTTTAATAAAAGCCAAATCATCATTTGTTGCGTTATTGGCAAGGATGGGCGAGGTAAATTACGCCGTGTAATCTACTCGGTTGTCGACACGTAAAATAATACGTAGATTACATGCCAATATTTTTTGTCAACATCGACAATTAAGTCAATGTCAATAACCTACGATATTTTAACGATTTGAAATAAAATGGGCAGTGCGCAATTGTATTTTATGAAAGGGCGATTCAGTTAAGCCGTCAGAAGAAACTAAAGAATCATTCAAATTAAATCGGAAATCGCATACCTTATACTGTAATTTTGTAAATATGTGTTAACAAACAGAAGCTTTAATTAAAGAAAGTTTATAGCACTAAACGTTCGGATTGATCATAATTTCAAATTTTGTTATTAAGGATAAAGTCAAGACCATGTTGTTCGATGTTTCTACACAGCTTCCGATGTAACTTTGGCAGCAATATTGTTCCACTTAAATCGCATATTTTCAGCAATCTTATCGCATCAACAAATCTACTTTTCTCTATTTCCAAATATTTTTGGATAGGTCGAAACCAGCCGGCTTAGACCTTCTGAGATCACATTGACTTGATTAGTCTCCTTTATAGCGTCTTTAGAGCAGAGCTTCAAACAGGAATTGAAGCGGAACATTCTTTTAACTTTCTATTGCGAGCACAAACATTTTTGATGATTATTAAGGCTTGTGTTCCAAAACCATTAAAATGAACCTGTTTTGTTACAATTTAGAATTAATCTTAATTTAAAAATGGAAAAATGTAACTAAAAATGTTAACCGGTTTCTACCCGATTCCGTAGCGGAACTAAACCGGTACAAAAAGAATTTCCTAAAACCTGCGCAGGAAACCGGAACAAAACATCTTTTGGAACTGAATCCAAAACCAGAACGATACAAAATCTGTGCCATGCTTTAGAGTAGTGTAACTATAGCTTAATCAGGCCTACAGTTTACTGCTGAATCGTGTCAACGAACTAGAGACAAAATACGTTTGACGAGACGTAACTGTGACGGATGTGACAAAGACTTGGCTCTTGAGCCCACAACAGAAAATCGCTTGCAATTATAATTCTATTTATCTAACTTGAAGAGCTTATATATTTAGCGGACGCATTGTCACTATTTTTGGTAAGATATATAGCTTTTGACCTGCTAACCTGTTTTAAATCCAATCACGTACCTTTCATCATTCGTCAAAATATATTCCCAAAATTTTGTTAAAACTTGGTAATAGAAGACCGACACCCAAACGGCACATTTAGCGGACACGTTCTGGTTATCTGAACGATTTACGGCTTTTTAATAACTCGGTAATTCGTATAGCCTTCTTGAACTCGAATTTGTCTTAGAACGGGATGTACTCAATTTTATGGTACGGTCATAATCAGAGATCCTTGGATTATTTTTAATGGAAGTTATAATCTTGCGTATTTTATGTGAGTAACGACTAAAATTTGGTAACGAAATGTTATTCTTAATAAAATTTAAATAATATTTTAAATAAAAAAATCTCATCGCCATACTCACATAGTAAATCACACGGAATTTTGTCTTGAATCAGCACTGGACAATTTTTCGTGTGTTTTACTATTGAGGGCTTGGCAAGTTCGATAAAATTTTGGTGTCGAGAATTTTTATTATTTTTTCGCTGACGGAAAACCATAAAATTAGAGGTATTATACTACAAATCGGACGGTTTTATATCATTTCGTGGCCGATATTTTGTTAGCTGCATTGACAATACCGTATGCTGGTTTTAATGTATCGTTCGAGATTGATTGTTGTTTGTCTCTAATTCAGATAATAAATTGTTTGCGTATGTCTAACCTAGTATGGCCTATCGTATGAAGTTTTTAATCCAGTTCGAATTTTATTATGACCAAGACGTAATCGCAGTTGTCGAGTGATTTCGGAACAAAAATATCGATTTGCTTACCGATACCAAATAAAACGGCTGGTACTTCTGAGATCCAACTAATTGTGTTGCTTCAAACCTTGAGAGCAGATTTAATCTGTCGGTGTGAGCGTGACATTGCCTTATGGATGTGTGTTAAATTGACTAATATAATCCAAGTGGCATGATTGCCTTGGAATACGTTTAGTTTTAGACTGAATTGCTCGTTGCATGCAGAGTATTTGTTTTCGGCATCCGAGAGTTTTTTCTAACTGAATATAGTTAAAAAGTTATGACCCTATATGGCAGACTACTAGACAGACGAACAATGAGTGAAATCGAAAGCACGGGAAATATAGTGCCCTAGCTTTGGTACTTTGGTATTTGATCTGGTCTCGGGTTCAATTCCCGATGGTGAAATCAAGGTTGTGTGTTTTTAATGTGTAAGTATGTGTGGTTTTCCGGGTCTTGCATTGTGGGCTCATTTATGGCATTGAGTCCTGGAGTGAGCCGCCCAACTCTATTTTGTTTTTAAATATGACCACTCATTTTGGAAAAACTTAAAATGCATTGAAAAAAATTCATTAAAATTGTCACCAACCCGTATCGCAGTGATCCTAAAATAATTTGGTCTCCTTGGTTTAGACCTAATTCTCAAAATCACTCTTGTCTAAATTAATAAAGACGCGTAAACGCCCATCCCTGGTTATTGGTACTCTGAGTACCATGAAGTTGCACTGATTCCCAACCAGAGATGGGCGAGGTAGATTACGCCGTATAATATACGCGGTTGGCGACACGTCAAACGTTACGTAAATTCCTTGGCAATGTTTTCTTCACACTACTGCCGAATATTTTAGGATAACTCAAAACCGGTGGGATTGTAAGTGTTAGCGGGTATTGCTTTGCAATTTATTGTTAACTGAATTGATTTATAATCTCTTTCTTCAAAAACACGTAGACTTTTTACAAATCCGGATTATTAGGTACAAATGTAATTGTTTTCATTGCTTTTCGTGAATAACTCATCGCGCTCAAGGGTTGCAACATTGTGGAGTTGGACTCCTCATCATCCCCCATGGAGTAAATGTTACGGGAACATTTTTTTTACATTTTTTTCTAAACTGAAAACTGAACACATTTTGGTTTTGCGATATTATTGATCGAGACTCCAAAAGCTGGTTTAAGTCGTGCGATAGATATGGATGTATTTTTTCCATTGAAGTCCACCACAAAATATTTTCTGAATCGTCAAATTACTTTATGTGGGCTATCGTAAGGCGATGTGAGCCTAGTACGAATTTTATCTATGCCCTGATAAAAACAAACTCACAGTTATCCAGCGTTTTTGGAATAAATATATCGTTTTTCAGAGCATGGGTGATAAGGAGCTGTCCAAATTCGATGTGTGCCGAGAAGCATCGTTAATTCTGAGAACACCTTAGATTGGAATTGGCTTTCTTGATCTATAGTAATATAGATCTATAGTTTATCATTTTCCACAAAAGTGTTTGCAGCAGTTGCGGCGGTAATTTCCTTCATAAGATAACCTTCTGGCCATCTAGTGAAACGATCTACGATACTTGAAATTTATGCATATTTCTCGCCAGGCTTCTGTAATTCCGAAATAGATTTGAAATCTAGAGTTTTATTGCCTCCATAGAGGAAATTTCGTTATCGCTTGTGCGCGACAGACTACGTCAGTGACAACATTATCTTTGACTATAATGTACAGAATGTCCGTTGACAACCATCAAATGAAATTCAAATGACACTTTTCTTTTTGTTTTGGAGCTTATGAAGGTTACGTGTAAATCGTAAATTCTCAACCTTCTAGAAAATATCGAAATTGTTTAACCTCTAAGTATATGGCGTGTAATTCTCTATCAAATTATGAATATTTCCTTTCGGCTGGGTGTAGCTTTTTGGAGAAATATGCTAGATGTTTCTTGCATCCATTTTCGAGTTGCTGCAAGACGGCCCGACAGCACCTTTATTCTAAGCGAATGCTTCATTACACTCTTCTGATCAAGCGACATTTTAGCAGTTTTTGGCTTTTTGAGTAACAAAATTATAGATGCCGAATGGATGTAGGTACTGGAAATTCCGATATAGCTTTTTTTCCTCGGATGGGAATATTTCCTTAAGGGTAATTTTGTGATTTAGAAAGTTAAGAGAATTAACACCAAAAACGTATTTTGAAGTTTTGATATTGATATCAGAATCGACAAGCCTTCTAAACAGTAGTTGCAAATGCGATTTGTGCTCTTCTTTTGATTTTGAAGCTACAAGAATATCATCTGTGTATGAAAACACGAAATTCAGTCCTCTATAACTATACCTCGTGCACGAGCCTTTAAAATGTCTGAGCAGCGTTGCGTAAACCTTCGACGGAATTCGAATAAGCCTTAACGAATGGTAATTACTGGCTTGGCAATATATTCTGTAACAACAGGTATTAAATGATATAGTTAACAACCGGTTAACTTCATAGAGAAATGTTGTATGTGGGGTATAGGGTATAGCGGTCAGGAACAGTGACGATGTTTAATCTTCTATAATCACCACAACGTCTTCAATCAAGTTATTCCCTTTTCCTAATCATATATACATAGGACTTGACACTGGGAACCACGTTGGTTGGGATTTTTCAATTCTACCATGTATTACAGCTCCTTTGAGACACTGAATAGATTAGTTTCGTACCAATTAATTTTGCATTTAGATTACTGTGAACTAGCTAGCTCAGTAAAGGATTTCTGTGGAAGTTTAGTACACAATTTTTTTACTAAATACAAATTGTAGTGAAGATTGTTTAATTTATTTGATTTTAAGGACGCTTTACAGACAATGCAGATTAAAAAGAAAAAATTTTTAAAGTGTAGATTAAATTGAAGACGCAATTCTATAAAGTTTTTCCAAATTCAAATTCTAAAAAATTAAGAAAATTGCAAATTTAGACTCTTAAGAATTCATGAACTTTATTTGGAGTTATATTCACAAATTTTGAAACCTGGACATTTAAAATCAACAGTTTTGATAATTTAAATGTTAACATTTGTAGGATGAATTTTAAAAATTTAATTTTAAAAATATGGATTTCTTAATTAAGAATTTTGTATGAAATTTAATTTTGCTTTTCGGTAGATTTAACATTTTATGATTCCAAAATTCAAGAAAGGCAATTTAAATTTCATAATTGGGTAAACAGATCTAGATGTTTAATATTTTTTTTTAAATTTTAAGAATTTGTCAATCCTTGAATAACGGATTCCAGAATACAAAGTAAGGGTTATGCACAGTTATAAAATTTATAAGAATTTCACAATTTACGCATTGAAAATTGCTTTGGAGTTTTATTTGGATTTATAAATTTTGAAATATTATTAAACCAAAATTTTAAGAATTTTGAAATTTAAGAATACGGGATTTGGTGAATTTTAAGAATTAAGGATCGTACTCCTAATGTAATGGAATTAAAAATGTTGCATAAAACTTAATTTTGCCCTTCGATCGATTTAAAAAATTTCCGAACTCTAAATCCAAAGGATGCAATGTCGATCTCAGAAATGACTTAGAAAATATGTAATTTAAACATTTTTAAATCCTAAAGGTTTATTAGAATAATTTTCGTAATTTAAATGGTTAATTAATTAATTAAGAATCAAAAAGCTTGTGAATTAAGAGATTTTAAAATTAAAGAATTTCGCAAAAGTATTCAAAATTGTGTTTTGGAATGTTATTTGAATTTACAAATTTAGAATCGTTATTTAAACAACCATTTTAAGTACTATGTTAAACTTAATAATTTTAGTATTTTATGAATATTAAAATTAAAAATTTTGGAAGAACATAATGAAATAAAAATTTTGATTTAATTTAATTCCGAATTTCGAACGATTTCAAATTTTATCAATCCAATGGATGCCATTGGAATTCCAGATATGTATAAACCGATTTAGAAATAAAAGAGGTTTTAATTTTAAAGAGAAAATTTTTGAGTGGAATTTCAAAATAAAAAATTAAAACATTTTGAAAAATTAAAATTTTACTAAATTTAAAAGTTTATAAATTTAAATTTAAAATTTAAAATTAACCTACTGAAAATAAATGGTTACTGGAAATGGAAAAATAAATATACGTATTTAGTAATTTATGTATGAATTAAATATTAGAGTTTTGGAATTTTACTTGAAAAAGAAATTAAGAAATTTAATGTTTTTCGTGACATGCAAGATTTGAGATTTTCTCAATTTAAATGTTAATTAATTTATGAATTAAGAAAATTACTAATTTAAATTTTTTAACATTTTAAATTTCTTAATTTTGGTAAAGTTAAATTTTGGGTTTTGTAATTTTATTTTAATTTACAAATTTAAAAACTTAGGTATTTTGAACCTATATAATTTAAAATTGTATGTAATAGAAAGTACAAAATGTACAGAATTTAAAAGTTAATTAATTTAAATATTAGGAAAATTTCGATTTTAAACATTTTAAAACTATAAAATTTCGCAATTAAGGCATTGATAATTAGTTTGGAATTTTAAATATTGAACCGCAAATTATAAAAATCATGAAATTTAAAAATTGTAGAATTTTTTTTTGTTGACACAGTAAGTAGCGTCCTTGCGTTGGTATTCGAGGGTCTCGGTTTCGATTCTCGGTGGAGACCAAAAAATGACAGTTTATTTATTTTAGAACTTAAAATTTTTGCAAATTTTGTTTGGAGTTAAATTGAGTTTTGGAGTTTCAACTGGATTTACCAATTTTAAAAACCTGGGTATTGTAAACCAACATTTTTAATAATTAACAAGTTAATGCAGGATTTTATGAATTTTAAGAATTAAGGATTTTGGAAATTTATTTAAATAATTTTAATAAAATTCCAATTTCAAAACCTAAAAAAATTAAGAAGATTACCAATTTAGGCGTTGGTTGAGAACTCTATGCTCTTCTCTTTTTCTCGTTGGTTGAGAACTCTATGCTCTTTAATAAACTCGTTGGCCTAAAAGTGGAGACCATATGTCCCAAGGCTATACGTTGCTCTACAGCGGAGCTGGCCTCGGAAATCTTGGAGCTGGATTTCTTCTTAGGCCGCAGGTAAAGAGGCTGTTTTGAATTTCCAAGCAGTGAATAACCGATTGAGTTCGCTCAGAAGTCAGCCAGCTCCAAGATAAAGACTCATTTTACAATGACTAGGACGATCTGATGGGATCTATACCCGAACACGATGTTTGAATGGTAATTGGGGCCTTTAATACTAGAGCTGACAGAAATCAGGCCGACTTGTGACGGAATTTCCCGCAGCTAAATTGGCCATGTGTTAAGGTACAATTAGACTATATCATTTAAGTGAAATCTAACTCAAATAATTATACTTCTCACTCGATGATAAGTCTAAACTAGCATCTCATTCATAAAATGAGACATCACTTTTACGCCATCTTATAATTTCAAAGTGATAACGAGTAAACAGAATCAAAACGTAAATTGCATCTCAGGTTACTTTTTAAACTTGTTTAAAAATTTCATCTCATTTTATGGTGTCTTGTTTGATTTTTTCTGTGTATTACTAATGCAGTTACTACAGTTGCAAAGTGTAATTTAACTATGTTTATTTATTATTTTGAATCAGTATGCTATAAATAGTTGAAATTTAATATTAGTGATTGAAGTTAATTACAAATTAATATTTTTAATTAAAAAAGTGGATAATACCAGACATTTGTGGTCAAGAGATGATGTAATCCTACTAATTGAGCTACATGAACAGCACAACTGTTTATGGCAGATTTCATTTATTTTCTATCGATATTACATTAAATTAATTGTTATAAATTAACTAATTTATATAAATTAACCTTGCCACGGAACCTGACTTTCCTCAGAAAAATAATTTTTAAACTCGTTCCTTGTTTGTTTTGCAGCATCCGTAGAATTTTTTGATTGAGAGGGCTGCATGTTTATAAAATGTTGATTTTCATTTCTCCATAGTTTCCAGGAATAACTCTTCCATTTTCGTTTTCACAATCAAACGTTCGCAAAGGCGCATAGACATTTTTTAACTTACAAAAAATAAAATTATGGAGAACGCAAATGGCGCTCACCAGAACTTTAACTTTTTCCGGTTGTAGTTCGAGATAACCTATAGTTAAAAATTATCTCAGTAATGGTGAGATCCTTAATGGGTATGGCTTCAACAAATTTTGCATCGGCCACAACCAAAAAATAAATTATTTCTTTATCACAAAAGAGTGTACGTGTAAACAGGTTTTTCACTTGAGCGGGTGATGCGAAATTTTACAAATGATATATGTTTTATTTTTATATTCGACCTAACTGTTGTCCTGGTATAAACGTGCATCTCAGTTTAGTAAGGTCTCACTATAAATGATATCTAACTTAAGTGATATCGTCTAATTGTACCTTTAGTTTCTAAAGGGTGGGCTCGGGTTGTGAAGGATGTGACACTCATCGGTCAGTAATCAAATATGTAGGCAGCGATCATAATTTGGTCGCTGCAAAGCTACTATGGAAGTTTACGTACAAGTCTGGGAATACAGTGAAACGCATGGGACGTTTCAACTGTGAAGGTCAATGATAAATGAAGATCAAAAGATACGATATGATGATCTTATCAGCGACAACATCGAGGAAGGTAATTGCCAGTCTAACTGCGTGAACTCTGTCTGGGAGATACTGAACATTTCAGTTATCAGCTCAACAGACTTTAGGTATAGTGAAAGTCAGAACCAAGAATGATTGGTTTGATGACGTGTGTTGCCATGCAGTCGAGCAACAACATATAGCCCATAGTGAAGTGCAACAACGTCTCACCATCGCGAGGAAAAACAAGGCTGCTCTTGCTAGGAAGGCAACTAAGTAGCTTTGTAGACGGAAGAAGCTCGAATAGTGGAAGGCCAAGGTTCTTCAAGTTCAACAAGACAGCAATGAGCGCAGTTCGCGTAATTTCTTTAAAGGAATTACTGGATTGCACCATACTTTCAGGCCTGAGTCAACCGCCATTCGGGACTGGAATGGAAACCTCTGTGTCGACATCGAAGCAGTACTTGACCTGCTTGGTGTTCATCACCATACCTGGAGCTACCATCCCTACATCATCAGCAAAGCCAACCGAATACCCATCTAACTTTAGTTCGAAAAAAGAATTAATATAGATCAAGAATAAGATAGGTCATAAGACTGATCCCTGTGGCACTCCACACTTAATATTTCTAAATTCACTAAAACAATTCCCAATTTTTACCGCCTGCTGTCTATCAGAAAGGTAAGACAGAAACCATTCGTTTGCAATGCCGCGTATCTCTCCTTTATCTAGCTTCAATAATAATAAATTGTGATCAACAGTGTCGAACGCTTGTGTAACATCTACAAAATTTACTGCAGCAGATTCATCGTTATTTAAAGAAAATATAATTTTATTTGTGAGCTCTAGCAGAGCATCTTTAGTACTTTTACCAACTCTAAAACCAAATTGGCAATTTGAAAAAAAATTGAATTTTGCCAAAAAGGAAAGTAATCTTTTCTTAATTATTTTTTCAAATAGTTTAGAGAAAACCGAAAGCAGAGAAATTGGTCGATAGTTACCCAAACTAAGTGTATCTTTCATTTTATGTCGTGGTATGACCACATCTTTCTTTAAGACATCAGGAAAAACACTGGTTGACATATTAAGATTAAAAATATAACTAAGAACAGATGAAATAAGCGGTCCAACACGTTTGATCAGAGCGTTACTTATTTTATCATATCCCCACGCTAATGAATTATTTAACGAATTAATAGTATCAAGTACCTCACAGCTATCAGTTGGATTAAAGAAAAAAGTTTTCTCTTGTGTCTTTTTGAATAAATAATTCAGATCAGATAATTTACAATCTAAAACCTCCGCATTTGTAACCAGATTGGAGTTAACATTAGTTCTACAAAAAATGTGATCAATAGTGGTCGAAGTAGTATCAGTAACTCTAGTGAACTCTTGGACTAGCAAACTCAAACCAAAGGAAGACATCATTTGAAGATATACACTAACATTAGGATTCGTAAGATTACACTCTGAAATATCAATATTTAAATCACCCATAATAATAAGATTTTTATTTCTGATACCATTAAGATAAGTCGAAAATTCATCAACAAACTCCAAGATTGAACAGAAGTGAAAACAATAAACGCAAACAACACAAAAACTCTCAGATTCGATTAAAATATTTAACCTCAAAACGTCAGCAGTTTTTAATGTTTTAGTAACAAAATTGAAATTTAGACCAGATTTCACATAGCCAATTATACCTCCGGATGAGTAAGAATTGTTTCGAATTTGTATATGAATTAAGATGTGCAAATATTTTTTAGGTATTTTCATCTTTGAATATAGAGGAATTTTTTTTTTATGAGAGATTTACCATTTGATCGTGACGTATACAATTTACAACAGACATTTAAAATTTAAGTTATTTAATTTATAAATTGAGCAGGTCTTCTTTGTCTTTGATTTGTATTCTCTCACTCCCATCAACTTTCCTCATGAAAATTTTAGAATTACGTACCCAAAGATGTTTATACTCCTCCTTTCTCCTTTCCAGTTGCAAGATTTTAGCCTGATAGTACAATTCCCGCATTTTGAAACTCAATGACTCGTTGATGAATACAGACTTACTCGTTTGAAAACCGCGTGCTGTCCCCTTAAGATTTCTTTTCAACTTGGATTGAAGTACCTCGGAAGAACCATCATTTAAGATACGCATCACAACTTCATCAGTATTTTCGGTTTTGGAATTTTAATTTGATTTACAAATTTAGGAATGTAGTATAGGTAGTGAAATATTATGAAATTTTAAGCAGTTTGTTAATTAATTATTAATCGACCGGTTTTTAATCGTTACGGATCCAAAAGAGTTCAATATGATACTAACGACATCAGTGAATCCCAATTTTCGGAAAGATACCAAATAATGATAATGTTCAGATAATCCTAAAAAAAAATTCAAATTTTCCCATCGCTCGCATCATACACCACACCAACAACATATAAACGTGCTTCAACTGATTTTTAAATCTTGATATTATACCTCAATTTAAGATGTCTAAAAACAAATTTAAAATACACCTAACATTAATTTTCGATCAATTCAACAACATATTTTTATATACCATAACACAACACTGATCTGTTCGTAATTACATTTAATGTTGTTACGTTTTAGAAATTCATTTTTGTCTTGTATATGTATATGTATATGTATGTATATATGTATACATTTATTTGTGTATGTAGGTAGTATATGAAAAAAAAAATATTATTTTATTCTGATTTTATCATCTGTCTCTGATTTAATTATTTAAATTCAAGTTGCCCTACATATTATATCGCTTTATTTCTTCAACTGTAACGACGATATCGTTAAAATGCTAAAATTCCAGTCACTTAAATTTACATAAAACACTAAAAAAAATAAACCATACATGATTATGTCCTTCTTCGAAGGAAGCTAAAATAAATAAAAATTTCTTTAAAAAAAATGAATTTGACGTATTAAATAATGAAAACCATCTGTTGTTAATCGCTTAAATTACAATCAATTAATATTAATTTAAAATATCATAAAATTTTGCACTCTAACTCTTGTCAAAATATTTTCTATATATTGCGATAATTTTCGTCCGTTACCACCATCCCATCATAATTTTTTGTCGAACGTCATACTACCATGGTACCTAATATACAGTGAAAAATTGAAATGAAAAACTTTTTTCATTCTTCTTCTTATTATTATGTACTTGCTATATGTATTTTCTTTTAAATCGATTTTCATTTTTAAGTTTTCAGTATTCACATTGTTATCGATACGATTAGTTTATTGATTTTATTTATAAAAAATTTTTTTATTTTTTTGTAGCTGGAGAGTTTTTATTTTTATTATTTATGTTTTTATGAAGATATCGTTAAATTTGATTGTGAAATTTGAAAGTAATAAAACTTTTCGTCGTTCTGAATTTATTTTTATTAATTTTTTCATATAAATATATATGAAAATGTTGAACTTGTGCAACATCCAAAGAATGATAGTTGTTAACTTTAAATAAAGTACACATAAAATATTTGCGATTTCCAATAATATTGAATTGAATGTGCTGTATTTGCGAGATACGACAAATAATACAATTGATCGAAACAAACCAAGCGATTAAGTGAAGATAAATACTTTGAACATAATAAAAAATTTTAACTATTAAATATTTAATTTAAATTTTATGAAAGATTTACTGTTTTATGTGCATATACAAACATAGAAAACGACTCTGCTGGCACTGTAATTTACAATTTATGTATTTTTTTTTTCTATTATTGTGCATTACAATAGAAAAGCATTCAGTTTAAATTTTTTGTTCCTACATATTTAAATTCTATATTATGTAAATAAATATTATAATTATTAACATTTATATATATAGTTACGTTCTCATTTAAAAATTAAAATTTTATTCATATTTTTTGAATTACATACGTGGGCTTTTAAAATAAAACATGAACTGCCTTATTTACATATAAGCTTATTATAGTACATATATATGTATGATAAATCTACATGTATAAGATTTAATCGTAAATTTTATCGGTAAATTTACATATTTAAAATTTAATTGAAATTGCAATAAAAATAAATACTCTGCCATAAATTGTCTATCTGTGTGTATAAGCGGAATTATATTATATCATTCGAAGCGACCGTCGAAATGCAACAACATCCAAAATTAGATAAAAAAAAATTAAAATAATTTAAAAATATGGCGGAATTTATCTTATTCACGCACATATACAACATTAAATCGAAATTATTCCCATAATTTTTTATAATCACTGCCAAGTTTTATCAGTGAATGTGAACATTTTTTCACTTCCAATTTTGATTTCTAAATTTGTAAATTTAAATAAACCATCGTTTCGGTTCGCGATCTTCTAAATTCTTAAATTAATTAACAATTTTTTTTTTTAAACTGCCAATAGCTTTATTCTTGAATTTTTCTTTATACGAAACTAACAAGAAGTGTTAAAAATTTATTATCTAAGTTCTTAACCTATGTTAAATACTTATTATTAATAGTAACAATCCTCTATCAGTAGTTAAATGACTTCTAACAAAGCGTCATAGCTTTTCGCTATCTGGGTACGATCCTTGGTTTAATAGGCGAGTTTTTTAAAATTTCAATTTTGTACTACCAAACAACGTGATAAAACACCCTGTCCTAAGATACTTATCTTCTAGATTTAAGAAAGCCTTAATATTTTTTAGTTAGATATTTACTTCAGCTACCCAAAAATATATATCGCTATCTAGATACGATCCCTGGTTTAGTAGGAGAATTTTTTAAAATTTCAATTTTGTACTAATATACAACGTGGTAAAACACCCCTGTCCTAAGAAACTTATCTTCTAGATTTAAGAAAGCTTTAATATTTTTTAGTTAGATATCGTGTTCAGATACCCAAAAATGTACGAGTAACAGAAATGTTTTCCTTATATCTCTAATGAGGTTCGTTCCTCTGTTCAGCAGGGCGATTTTTTTTAATATTTTGAATTTGTACTAAAGTACAGGGTTGTAAAATGCACGCTTGTCCTATGCCACTTAACTTTAAGGTTTTGAATTTCTACTCAATTTTTTAGACTTAGACTTATGGAAATATTTCATTTTCAATTATTCTTATTGCAAAATTAATACTAGTTTTTGAAAAAATTCATAATAACGAGAAATTTCTAATTTTTACTAATACATTCTCAGATAAAACAGTTAGGACAAACTTCACACCCGTGCATAAATAATAATTAATAATGTGTGTTAGCTTAAATATGTAGTTAAGTTAAATTTATCAATACATTAGATCTAGTGGATCTACTCTGCGAAGCCGTCTATATTTCGGTTGCCTTAATAGTTGTCTTACTAATTCGTTGGGGTGAGTTTCCAGTTTCGAAATGTATCTCAAACTATGTGATTGGATCATAATTTTTGATCGTTTTAATCCCAAGGTCTCTATGGATGTTGCAATTTCGGATATACCACGGAGCATTTGTAATACAGCGAAGTATTTTTGATTGCGTTCGTTGTAAAAGATCTATATTTGATGCGCTTGTACATCCCCACAGTTGAATTCCATATGTCCATATAGGAAGGAATTAGGATAGTTTTGTATAGTAGAACCTTGCATTCTAGGGAAAGTTTTGATATTCTTCCAATCAGCCAGTACATTTTTGAGAATTTTATTTTTAATTTGGTTGCGCTTTGATTCAATGTGTTTCTCCATTTCAATCTTCTATCAAGATGAAGACCCAACCGCTGGACATGTACGCTTATTCAACGTAACTGTTATGTGTGTTGATTTGTTTTCATTCGCTATGATCCGCCACGTTCTTTGCCAATTTTCAATTTTGTATAAATGATCTTGCAATTCTCTTGATGAAGTTTGAATTGTGTTTAACCTGATATTTTCTTTGAAACAAGTTGCCTTCAAGGACTGCATGAAATTTTTTTTGGCAGGTGAGTTTTTATTTTGTATATAAGACCCTAATGCCATACTCTGTCGAAAGGTGCGTAATGACTAGGAGAACTACCGAACAATATTTCTTTTCTTCTAATGCAAATTTAACTGTGTTAACAACTCTGTGCACCTGTTTTACAGTGACATGTTGGTCTCGAAACCCAAAT
This sequence comes from Tipula unca, assembly GCA_951394425.1. Taxonomy (NCBI): domain Eukaryota; kingdom Metazoa; phylum Arthropoda; class Insecta; order Diptera; family Tipulidae; genus Tipula; species Tipula unca. The sequence goes on from OX596382.1 coordinate 95,984,681, forward strand.
TGGTGGTCTGGTATAATATGTCCTTCGGATAATATTGGTTTTAATTTTTGTAATACCATTTATCCAAATAGTTTAGAAATCATCGGAAGTATACTTATTGGCCTGTTTGATGCGACTTGTGTTTCGTCTTTTCCAAGCTTCAGAATCATTGTAATTTGCGATATATTTCATTTTTCAGGGAAATAGCCAAATCTCATAATCGGATTAAAAATATAACTTTTGAGTTTTATGCATTTATCAGGTAATTCTCTGATCATTTTTCCGGTAATAAAATCGTGTCCTGGAGCCTTCTTTGGATTTATGCAATTTTTAATGGTATTTTCAACATTTTTCCACTTAAATTTTAAAGGAATTGGTTTCGAAGGGTCCTCCGAGAACTTTGGTAGTTTACTGTTGCTAGTTTTTTCGTTTGGTGTGAATACTTTTTTCAAGTGGTTAGAGAAAGCAGTAGCCTTTTAGTTTTGTCGCCTTCCATAGTGAATAATCTGTTCTCTCGGTCGCCGAGAGTTTAGAAAGGTAACTCTGAATTCCTGAGTCTTCTTCTCCTCTCAATGCTCGTTTAAGGGGTTTAATAGCCCTATTCAATTTACCTTTTAGTAATGGAGATTTTTGCTGCTACCATAGCCGGCGTATTGTCCTTTTTTCGTGGATTAACTGCAGTATATTAGGTGATGGCTTGTTAACTTTTCCAGAGTTGTTAATATCAGGGGTGGCCTCTTTTGCGTCTATTTCTAATATATGTGTTAAATCATCCGCCGCCTCATCAATATCTTCCGGGGTGCAAAGTTGGATATCCAAGTGGCAATTTTGTTCGACTATATTTCTATATAGAGCCCAATTAGTTAATTTATTTGTTAGACGTTGAGGTGGTTCTACCTTTAAAGCTCTGGTACTCAGAGTTATTATTATTGGTGAGTGAATCTTCTACCTGAGCATTGGTGCGTGCAATTCCTTTTGTTATACAGAAATCTATTAAATCAGGTATTTTATTTCTATCTGATGGCCAGTAAGTTGGGTGTCCATAAGATAAATAATCTAGATTTTTTTAATTCATTGCTTCATATAGTTGCTTTCCTTTAGGTGTTGTTAATCTCGAACCCCATTGCAGATGTTTATCATTGTAGTCGCCTCCTGCGAGAAATTTAATACCCAGCTGATTAAAATAATCGATAAATTGCTGCTCTTTGATTGCGTGTTTTGGTGGTGTAGTGTGTACGAGCAATTCGTCCAAATAAAAACTAATTACACAAGATTAATAATTTATTATTTTATAATTTTATGAAGTTTTATTAAATTTTATTTATAGTTTTATTTAAATTTCATTTTAATTTTATTAACAATAGATTGATATTATTGTTTATACATTGGAATCTTACAATCAACTGATTATATATTTTAATTTATTGTTAGTCATTACCAAAAAAAATGTACTAGTCTTATATATAGTGGGAGTGATAGGAAACAGGTACATAGATATTATTAATTAGTGTTTTCCATCACATCTCCCCCTATAAAACAAACACTATCCTATGGATTTTGTTTGAGCAAGAAAATATTATACATTTTTATTTTTAATTTCATTACAATTTCAAAAATTTATTATTATTCATATATTTAATATTTATACAATATAATTATTCAAAATAATATTAATATAATATTTATTATATATTGTCATACATTAATACTTAAGAATAATTTGATTATTTAATTAAATTTAAAAAAAAAACTTATTTATCAATTCAACTTGTTTACTTATTTTCCAATTTTAGTTCGATTATTTATTTGTTTGCTAGACACGTCAGGGAGTTTTAAAATGTTTAAGGCGATTATTATGAATCGCTTTTAATGACCGTCCCATTTTTATAACAGAATTTTCATTAGATGGAGTATCTTCAACTATATATGGTCCCAACCACAGGGGTGATAATTTGTCCTTCATAGCTTCGTTTTTTAGTAAAACTTTGTTGAATTTAATTGGATTAATTGATCGGTCATAATATAATTTTGTAGCTTCTTTGGATTTAATCAAATTATTTTGAGCTGCTGTAAAGGAATTCTGAAGTCGGTATTTCAGATCTTGACAGTAATCTTCGTATGTATATATAGGTTCAGGCTCTTTAGTAATAGAAGTTGGAATGTTCGGCATAGTCCCAAAGACTAATTCATAAGGCATGAATCCGGAGCAACTGTGAGGAGTGGAATTATATGAGAACGTAAAATATGGAAGCCAAATATTCCAGTTCAATGGGTCGTTCTGTGAAAAGTTTCTGAGATATTCACCTAACGTTTTATGAAATCGCTCAAGAGATCCATTGGATTGCGGATGATACACCGTTGTATTGAGTTTCGTAATTTTCAGTAGTTTACAAATTTCCTTAAAAAGTGAACTCATGAAATTAGAGCCTTGATCTGTTAAGATCTGTTCTGGGATACCAAATACACAAATAAATTCCTCTACAAATGTTCTAGCTACGGTTGAAGCTTCTTGATTGGGAATAGATTTTGCAACTGAATATTTCGATAGATCATCCTGAATCGTCAATATATATTTGTTATTTCTATGTGATGATATCATAGGACCAACTATGTCAAGAAATACTTTCTGAAAAGATCGTGATGATGTTGTAGTTATCTTCATTGGTTCTTTTGTATATTTTGAATGTTTATTGGATTGACAGAGTTGACAAGAAATTATGAAATCCTTTATTTTATTGTACATATTTGGAAATTTAAAGAAACTTTTGATACGATTATAAGTTCTAAAGAAGCCCTGATGACCACCAAGAGGAGATATATGAAAATCTTTTATTATTCGGTTAATTTGTTGTTCATCAGTTATATATTTCGTATTTACATTTGAATCATGATATTTGTAAGGATCATGGATGAATTCGTAATTCATAATATTATCATGAGTACAATCTATGGATTTATTAAGAGTTTCTGTGCCAAGATAATTAGAATTGATTTTGTTTTCGATAAATGATGAAGTTTCGGATGAATTCTGTATTTCTGATTCTATTTTATTTTCAAAAGATTCGGTCTGTTTAGGTTCACAAGAAGACTTAGGAATATTATTTTGATGAGATAATTCAGGAATAATAGACGAAATTAATTCATTTTCTATATCATTACTGGTAGTTGAAGGCTGATTTATTTTATCAGATTTACGGTTTAATTCATTCTTAGTTGACTGAGATCGTGTAACTATGTTGCACTCCATATTTTCTGGATCATTGGATATGCTCGTTTTTATTCTGCTTAAGGCGTCTGCATTTTTGTTTCGGGATCCTGGTTTGTGCACTATATTGTAGTCAAATTCATCTAATCTAATCTTCCAACGCATTAAACGTGAAGAAGGATTTTGTAAGTTGCTGAGCCATATTAGTGGTTTGTGATCTGTCACTATTACAAATTTGTTTCCATACAGATAAGGTCTAAAGTGATTGACTGACCAAACTATGGCAAGTAGCTCTTTTTCAATGGTAGCATAATTCAGTTCCGCTTTATTAAGAATACGGCTGGCATAAGCAATTGGTAAATCAAATGACTCGATCGATTGGGAAAGCACTGAACCAATTGCAAAATTACTAGCATCGCATGTTAATGTAAATTGTTTGCTGAAATTTGGAATTTGCAGTATGGGCGGATTAATAAGTTTTGATTTAAGCTCATCGAATGCATTTTGACATAGGCAGGACCACTCGAATGGTTTGCCTTTCTTTAATAAATTAGTAAGAGGCTTGGCTGTACCTGGAAAATTGGGAATAAAACGTCGATAATAGCCGACGAACCCAAGAAATGATTTTATTTCAGTTTGGTTGTTAGGTTTAGGAAAGTTTTCGACCGCTAGAATTTTACTTTCATCTGGACGGATTCCATTCGATGTTACTATATGACCTAAATATTTTATCTCATGTTTCATAAAATGACATTTTAATGGATTTAATTTAAGTTTATGATCTTGGAATCGATAATACATCGCGTAATCGTTTGTTATGTTCAACCAGGGAAGAGCCAAATATTATGACATCGTCAAGATAAACCAAACACTTTAAATTATTGAGACCACAGAGCACGGTATTCATCATACGTTGAAAGGTTGCAGGTGCACCCTTAAGACCAAATGGCATTCGTATAAATTGGTAGTGCCCTTCGTCGGTACTAAATGCTGTTTTAACACGGTCAGGCTCATGAAGGTTTACCTGATGATATCCGCAGTATAAATCTAATGAACTGAAATACTGGGCGTTTCCTAGCTTATCGAGGATATCGGAAATATTAGGAAGAGGAAATACATTGTCCACAGTAATTTCATTCAATTTACGATAGTCTACTACAACTCGCCATTTCTTTTCGTTCGTAGAAGACTTTTTTGGAACAACCAGTAACGGAAAATTCCATGGGCTAACGCTGTCCTCTATTATTTGATCGTCCAACATTGTATTAACTTGACGTTGAATTTCAAGTTTCGTAGAATGGGGTTGGCGATATTGACGTCTGTTGATAGGAGAAATATTCGGTAAAGTTCCAATTTTATGGGTGCTAACGTTAGTAGAGCTGAGAGAATCACCGTCCAAATGGAATACGTCATTATATTCATGAATAATAGGTATCAACGAGTTATATTCTTCTTTATTCAAATGATCTAGTTCCATACAGGATTCTAATTTTTTGAGTCTTTGATCAAAGTTATCATGCCATGATTAGAAATGATAAACATCAAAATGATGTAATGGCTCTACGTTAAGGTTGAATTTGTTTAACGTTTGAGTTTCTTCGGAGATATTTAAAAGAGAAATTTGAATTTCATTATTTTTTACTTTATAGATACAACTAGGTATAAACACTGATGGAATTATCTCTTGTGAAAAGGAAAGAAACTCTGTGTTATCAGGAAAATTCACCTTTATTGTTGATATTTTCTCGGACCGTGGTGGTAGTAACACGACATCGTTACTTTCAAGATTTAAATTTGATGTTAAGTTTAGAGACACAATGTCGTTAGTAAACGGAATATTTACTTGATGTTTTAAGAAATCGATGTTACACTTGTAATGATTAAGAAAGTTTTGTCCAATAATTCCACTGTACGAGATGGGAAAAGAGTCTTCCACTACTTGGAAAACGTATTCGATTTCTTTAGAACTAGGAAGTATTATTTTGATATCACATTCGGCATAAGTTTCTAAAAGTTCTGAGGAAATTCCCTTTAATTTATATTTAATGTCCCTATATATCAATGTGTCGTTCTTCAAAAGATTCTTTTTTATTATACACACATCGGCACCTGTATCGACTAAGAAAGGAATATTATTGAATTTACAAACACCAATATTTAAGAATAAGTATTTACACTCATTATTTGAAGAAGTGTTCGATAAGGTGACGATATTATTAGATGTAGAATCAATTGATGAACTCGAAATAACATTTTGATTAAAAACGATTGATTTGTTTTGAGTGGTGCACTCTACTCGTTCTGGACTCTTGAAGGAGTGCCCCGATTTAACTTCAAGCGTCGATCTTCGTTTCCCGAAAACGATGTTGATTGAACTGAGGAAGAATTTTGTTGATAAGTTGTTTGTTCCCGACGAGCATCACTTCGTTTTTTATTAAAACATTCTTGAATGTGATGTCCCATTTTCTTGCAGTACGCACATCGAATAGTGCTAATAGGCTTCAATGAAGCTTGAAATGGGGAATAAACTTTGGTTGAGGATGTTGGCTGTCGCTTAAAACATTCATCTTTTAGGTGCCCAGGTTTATTGCAGATGTTACAATATTTTCCAGGTGCACGTGAACTATAAGGTCTTTCGTTAGTCGATAATGTTGAAAAATGTTTAACAACCATTTCTTCTTCATTCGCACGATTTATGGCTTCCGATAAACTAGTAAACCTACAAGCTTTGACAATAATTTTTATGGAATCATTTAAACCCTCTTGAAATGACTTTAATGCTATATGTTCATTTAAATTTTTAATCGTTTGAGCAGCATCGACACCTTCGGATTCTATACATGTTTCGTTTAAGCTGTACAAAATTGACTCCAAACGGCTTGCATATGTTCGGACATCTTCGCCCTTCTTTTGCCGTAAAGTGGCAAGTTCCATTTGTAAATGACCAACTGATCGAGTTTCCGTAAATTCAGAGTTAAGAATTTCTTTTAATTTTTTCCAGGAATCTATTTGACTGAATTTTATTATATCGTAAGCCTTACCATCCAGTTTCAACTTTACAAGTTCTAAAAATTGAGGTTTTTCTGTTTCCTTTAAAGATTTATGAATTAATTCTGAGCAAGAAATAAATTTATGTAATTCACGAGGATTGCCAGAAAAGCTGGGAACTAACTTTAAAACTAGTTTTGGATCTAATGATGCCATATTATCACACTCTGTTATTAACGATTCAATTTCGGATTTCGGACTACTCTGATTTATATCAAGATTTGATTCCGGCGAAGCTTTTAAAATTAAATGACTATCCAGAAAGGTACCATCAGTCGTGATAATTTTTATTTTAGATTTTGGGTCAGACTTTTCAATTAATTTGTTTCGGAGATGTATGAAATTAAACGAACTATTTTGAACCTCTTTAGGATCTGATTCTCCATCTGATTCACTCATAAAATGTGTAACTTAGAAAAATATTTTAAAAAATTTGTATTTGAAGAAGAATTAGAAAATAAGCTTCGTACGTAAGTATGTACATATGTATGTCAAAGAGCCAACTAAATTCTTTTTTTTTTTTTTGACTAAACTATTTTCTTAATTTACGTTAATTGTTAAAATTTAATTTAATTTTCAGTTAATTGTTAAAATTATATTACTGGTTAATAACTTACAGTTACGTTGAATAGAGATGATGATGAAAATGCTGATGTGTATTCATGATGAATGGTACTGAATTTGTAATGATGAACTGGTAGATGACGAAAATAATGTTGCGTCTCTGATCCTAATATGGTAGATGAAATGATAATGATGTAAAAATGGTAGATGATGATTATGTAAAAATGGTAGATGAAATGATGATGATGTAAAAATGGTAGATGATGATTATAGGTACATGATGATTACATGTGCATGATTGTATAGAAATGATATATCGATTATGATTATGTGTATAGATGATTATACATATATAGATGAAAATGATCTTCAGTTTACGATGATAAAATGGTAGAAGATATTGATGATAACCGCATTTCCCGCTTAACATGAACAGCAAAGCACGAGGTTTTTAAGTTAATTAAGTGTGCGTTATCTATTTTAGTAGTGGTTAATGGTAATTAACGGTCACTTCAAGGTTGATTGATGATTGTGATCACGCCATCCAAAACGAAGATTTTATTTGACGAATTTTATTGTGTTGCTTTTTTTTATAACTTTCGCGCCAACTCTAAATAGACGCTTAACTTGACACATTTAAATTTTATTTTATTTCGACACTTATTACTTATATCTACATACATATTATATATATATGGAATTTTCACTTATTATTATTAATATATATATATAGTTTATAAGGTGTTTTAATTGTAATTAATTAAATTATTTAAATTGTAAATGTTTTTTTTTTTTGTAGACAAAAACTAATCATCATGTTTATGATAATAAATATTTATATATTTTTTTTTTGATTAGAAAAAATTATATATTAAAAAAAAAACTATTTTACCGCTGTCACCAATTTGTAGTGTGTACGAGCAATTCGTCCAAATAAAAACTAATTACACAAGATTAATAATTTATTATTTTATAATTTTATGAAGTTTTATTAAATTTTATTTATAGTTTTATTTAAATTTCATTTTAATTTTATTAACAATAGATTGATATTATTGTTTATACATTGGAATCTTACAATCAACTGATTATATATTTTAATTTATTGTTAATCATTACCAAAAAAAATGTACTAGTCTTATATATAGTGGGAGTGATAAGAAACAGGTACATAGATATTATTAATTAGTGTTTTCCATCACAGTGGACACTAAACAGCCGATATTACACAGCTTCCAGACCATTCTTCTAGGCAGATATTAGTTCCTTGGATGTGATCTTTATCATATTTGTTGAGTTCATAATGCTTTATTCTTCGTTTGGTCAAGACCGCAGTGCCGCCATGTGCTCTTCCATCTGGATGTTTGGTGTCATAAACTGAATATTCGTTGATTTTAAAAAATGTGTTGTTTGTAAAGTGTGTTTCTGATATTAGCATGATGTCTATATTTTGATCGACAAGAAAGGTTTTAACCTCAGCGCTGTGCTGTGAAAGACCGTTCGCATTCCATACAGCTATCTTTAGGAGCGTCATTTTTGGCTTTTGACGATAATTTACATTAGTATGTTCATATTTTGCATCATCATGCTCATTTATCTTTCCATCATCATCATGAAGCTTTGGATCGTTTCGGTCAATTTGTTTACGGTTACGTGAATATTTAATTCTTCTTCGTTGAAATGAACTTTCGTTTTTGGGGCTGTACCTTTTAGGATGTTGGCATAGGAAACTCCTGGTTGTGCAAAATTGCTTGTAACATTCTCCAGGTGATTTTGTGTTGTTGAGTGTGCATTCGCTTGTTGGGCAATTGTACTTCTTGGAGTCATATCTCTTTGATTATAATGTGACTTAAGCATTCGTTGCCCGGATCGCAACTTTTGATTGGACTTGCGCTTTAAATCCAGATATACTGGGCAACCTCTATAGTTTGCTGTGTGATTTTCACCGCAATTACTACTGCGGTTTACTGATGGATCATTTCTCGTTTTATCGCAGTTTTTTGAATCATGAAGTTCGCCACAGATAACGCAAACTTCACTCAACGTGCAATAAGCTTTTGTGTGGCCGTATTCTTGGCACTTGATGCATTGTACTGGTCCGGTTCGCTTTTTGGGTTCCTCTACAGTGATTTTGCGATGCAGTAAATATCTCAAGTTATATATACTGTGGTTTCCTTTGTTTTTCTCATCTGGCTCTAATTCTATGAGAAACATCGGCTAGATTTGTTGCGGTTCAGAATTTTTCAGTTCGTTTTAACGGCAGACATCCAAAAAATGTACCGTCAGGTTTGTGTCGGATTTCCGGACAATAATTATGATCCTGTGGCGCGACAATCAAAACTATCCAATCAAAATTCTCCGACTATGCACCGTGACTTATTGAACTACTGCTGGGTCCTATCTGGCAATGAACACATTGCATCATCAAGCAGAATATCCCATCTGTGCCCGAGTACTACCTCGGCCTATGAATTGAGCCAAATTTTGGAAGAATCATTCGCGATTTTAAAGAGCGAAAAAATATTGTCCCTAATTGAGCCGCAACATCGCGAGAAATATTTGAAAATCGACGCTGCTTGAAATTAAAAGAATGTTGGAGGACGATAAGAATGCCATTTGGAAAGCTTGTCAGTCGTTTGTTGAGTAACAGTTTATACCACCCAGATCACCAAATTTCGGAGAAATATGGGAATGTATATCAAAATCACCAAGCGGTTCATAAAAAATGTTATTGGTTGTGAAGAGGTACACAGTACAGTGGTGAACAAAATAAAAGTTTTTGAAGTACAATTAGATAAGCATTTCCATTTTGATTAATTTCGACGACTGCTTTTGGTTTTTAATTTGAATTCAATACATGCGACTGTTGAACAAGTATACAGAATCGTCGACAATATTGAAGGCTCCCTGGATAGTAAAAAGTGTATGTTCTAGTGTTTTGGAAGATATAACACAAGCCTACCTAACCAATACTATATTCTAACAGATAGTCATCGAAACGATATTCGCACACATATTAACTTTGCCAACAAAGAACTATTTGAATGCTAATAGAAATTAATTCAAAACAGGTACCGTATGCGTTTACAACCATATACTAAGTCAGGACCCTTGAGGCTAACCTAAAGTGGATCGAGCACGTAAGAAAACAAACAATAAAGGAGGAACTTAATATTAAGTTCAGAAAGCTGTACTGGCTGAGTTCAACGCGAAGCAAACTATAAACAACAGCAAATTTTTATACCAAGAAAACAAACAATGAGATAGGATGTTTGGTAGATTAACCTGTAGTATTGAACGAAGCGGATAGATTTACCTCAAACCTACATCAAATCTATAGGATTGGCTATATTTGCCTCACATCAATCAGGACATTGTGTTTTGTAACTTTGTTGGATGACCACATTTCGTGTTCCTATTAAAAACATATGGTGTTCCGGAAAAACAATTTTTTAAATGTGTTTCGTGGAAATTTCGACTTAATTGGAACGGGCTATAAAAGGGTCAAGATGAAGATGGTAAATTAATTGGTTTTCAACGAAAATGTGATTTGGCAAAAGTAAAATTAATCTTCATCGTTCGACGGTAAAAATTGCTTTTTAGGGGAGTAAAGCGAAACGGTTAGATGTATGTACAGTATACGATTGTTCAAGCGCGAAATAATTTTCTTGGAATAATAAGAATGTAACTGGAAAGTTAGGCGATGAAAATGCTACAAAAATATCGCTAAGTGAAAAAGTTTTTCGTTTTAAACAATAAATTTAGATAAAAACGTAAAAAATACTTTCTTATATTGTTTCACTTTAATATTGCCACGATTTATCGTCTCAACTCAACATTCGTTCAAATCGAACATGTTTTATTTTTGTTATTTTATTTATAAATTTTTTATAAATTTTAATTTCTGACCTAATTTACGTCATTTAAAAATAAAAAATACAGAAATCGTGTGGTGCATTATTTAAACGAAAAACACTATAACTAACCTAACACAATCAAAAAATGTGCTAATGAGTATTGTTATTTTGCTTAACATATTTCAGTGAACTATATACTCTAATGAGTGCAGTTTATGCTATATACCTAATTCTGTTTTGGCAGTGGAAAGAATTGGCCAGGCCATTAGAATACCGTATCCCAAGATCCCAGTTCAAAACTGCCTGTCAATTAAATTTAGCAGAACCAACATCGGCCGTTTCTTTTACTTCATTACCTAGGACGCCAATTCAACAACCAACGCCGGCATTACCGGTGAGAATCATCTGCAATAATATCCCCTGCAGTAACTAAGGATCGATTGGAACAATCAATGCAGTATTCATTCTATGAAATCAAGGCAGAGGCTGCTGGACGATGGCTTTCCTTGAGCAGAATGCGATCTGTCACCAAGCAGAAAATTGAAAATTTCATTAAAATTAGAATGCAATTGGATAGTGCAGTTTGTATCGAAATGCCTCCTAACCAAGAAAATGGACGCGACTTTAACTATACATCATTTCGTATCAGTTTGCCTGCTGAACAATTCACCAATGCCGTTAAATCTACATTGTGGCAACCTAGACTGCTGATTAAGCCGTCAAAATTATCGGAAATAAGCCCTGTCAAACACCTTCTAATATATAATCCGCAATGAACCGCCTGTAATCTTAAATCATATTACTTGCAAAATCAGCCCTGAAAATACCTCCACTATATAAGATTGTTTACGTTCTATTTCCAAAACGTAAAAAGAATGTCATCTAAAGCTGCAAAGTTTTACATCTATATCGGCTTTAAAATTTCAGGAGGAGGAGTTCTAATTGAGGTCAAATCATCTATCCCAAATCAAACTGTGGCTGTGTCCCAGTTAGGATTGGAATTAGTATGTGTAAATGAATGCTTGTCTAAAATTACCATTTACTTATTGACAGCTTATATCCCACCCCAAATGACCTCTGAGAATTGCGTAAATTTTTGTAAAGCATTAAACGAACTAAATAATTTAAGTGACGCATCAGACATATTTCAAATCCCAATGGTGATTTCAATGTTACTAACATTTTCTGGTGTTTCCATTCCGATATTAATTGCAATATTCCTTTTAACGTTACATCCGAACCGGAAACATATTTCATAGACTGCATTCTTTCTACCTTGACCTTTTCCTTTCTAATAATCCGGGCATTTTTGAACATAGTTGAAATCTTTGAAATTTTGAACATAGTGGAAACTCAATTCAACTTCATGAAAGCTACAGTAACTGAGTTAAAGAACTGTTTCTATAACATCATCTGGCAAGACGAATTGTCTGCAAATGACCTTGACATGAAAGTTGATAATTTCTATCACCTATATTTCTGATCAATGTTCTGAAAATCATGTTCTGTCAAGTATATCGAAAGTTAATCATTCCTCATGGTATGACTATTCTCTTACAAGTATCAACTTGAAAAATGGGAAGAACAAAGCATAGAAAAAATGAAAAACAGCGATCCTGGAGACAACAGCAATCATTCCAATAGATTAACATCTTGTATGACGAGTATTTTGAACTAAAGTACAAAAATTATATCGCAACATTACAAGATAACATTAATAAGGAACCTAAGTACTTCTGGAACTTTTTAAACACTAAATTCGAGGCCAAAGGCTATCCTGCCTCCATGTACTGCAAAAGTAAACAATCATGTTTGCCGAGTTTTTTCAATCAATGTACCAATCTAGTTTAGATATACAGATACCGTGTTGGAGGATATATTACAAGCTCTTAATTTAATTGGTGATGGCAGCGGTCTCGATAAGATACCATTAACGATTCTGAAAACTTTCGGCCCTAAACTAGTTGAACCCCTTTGTCAGCTGAATACCACCAAAATTACACCAATCGTTAATGCTTGGAAAGACAGCTGACATTTCATGGTACAGGAGGATTTTATCGATATTTAAACCGATTATTCCACGTTATTTATCAACAGCTTAACACGGCTTCCTCCCAGCAAAACAATGTATTCAATCGAACAATACCTGCAAGTCGGTACTATTGTATATATACACCAATTTCAATCGATCATGTAAAATTAATTCAAAACTCAGAAATATAAAATTGCAACACTGAATAGGAAAAATACAGGGCACACCCTGTATATAAGCCAATCGTTACGAGGGGTGTTGATTTTTTGTTATAAAAAATTGCGAATAAAATATCCATACCATTATTTAAAAAAAAACGAAAATCTACAATGTTCCTATACGTGTCACAGTGAAAAGGGTTATTTTTTTGAAATATGTGTGTGTTATTCCCCAAAGACTTTGACAGGCAATTTTGATTTGGAAACACCTTTAAGCTCAACAAAATAACAAAAACCATGATAAAGTAACCTTGATTTCTCGTATTTTGAAAATGTTACAACAGTAGACAGTTTATTTTTTTTAAACACAAAAACTAATGCTATATCTCATCCTATTTTGCTTTTTAATTAATAAAGACGAGTAGAAATTATACGCCTGCAGGTCATATTACAACCTTTACGGTAAAATTTAGATTTTGTAATTCGCTTTCTTGCATATCAGTCAAAAAATCTTTTTTATCCCCATGATATGATCCTGAGGTAATCGAGATAATCAAGATATTATTATGGCCTTCCTGGCCATATATGCCACTACCTAGATTTTTCTGTATAGTATTGGCTCTAGAAATTTTAAGATTTCACGTTAATTAGTACTCGAGACTCTCTCTTTGAAATTTGAATAATTTTCTTATCTAAACTTTATAAGAAGTATTTTAATTTTGTAAAATAATTTTTCGTTTATTTCATCTGTGGATATGAAGCGTTCTACAGCAATTCGCAGAAAACAGTGTTTATTTTACAATTAGATAGGATAGATAGGATAGTACTACATTTTAAATGATATGTATAGACTTTTCCGGATGGCAACATTATAGTTAAGTCTATTCGGGATAACTTCAGTGACTTTATAAATTTGCATTTATGCCGCCAAACACATTAATTTGGTACACAGACTTGATCTGGTCATTTGATAACAAATTTGTCCTAACCTTAACCTTCTCAAAACATTTCGCAAAATTCTAGGGACTTCTATTTCTTAGGAGATAGTAGTGTAGGACAATATTCCATATACATATATTTTATAAATACTCCATACATTAGAAATTGTAAACTAAAATCAAAAAAATTATTAAAAACTGGGATGATATGAAATTATATTGCTGATGCAAACTGTTTTTTTACATGGACGAAAAACTGGGATAACTTCACGGTTAATGAATTCATAAATTATATATGTTACTTTGAAATCATATATTGATTTTAAACGAGCATGAAGCTTCTATGGAGTTTTTATGGAACGGTATAGGTGTCAACAACCCTAACAAATATCAAATTGTCTCATGAAAATTTATTAAATAGTTTTGAATAATACAAATTAATTTATACAAATTTAAAATTATAAAACTTAAAAGCTTTGCTCACTTTTTTAAAAGTATTAAATAGAAACGCAAATAAACTTAACTTAAACTTTAAAACTGCTGAAGTGTTCTAATAAGAAAGGTTCATTAAAATTTTTAAACATTTTCAATTTTCACAAACAGACACCATAGGCATATAATAAAAAACCATAAAGCTCCAGTCTAACGGAAAAATTCCTAAGTAGCTGAAAATATAAACCCTGAAGAATTTCATCTCTTCCCAAAAATCTCGAAAAATCTATATGAAAATATTTTGTCACTAACAACTTGATAATTTCTATATTAAAATTGAAAAGAAAAGTTGAACAGAAAAACTAAGAAATACTTAAAAATACAGACACGGAAGTGTGTCATACCCACCCAAAAATTGAATAAAAAAATTGAATAAGGCTCTACTGTAACAGAACAATGCCAAAGTAGCTGAAAATATAGGTCCTGAAGAATAAGGGAAGGGATGATCCCAAGAATCTCGAAAAATCTATATGAAAATGTGATTTCATAATTTCAATAAAGGCATTTGACACAAACAGCACCATATAGGTAATGACCATATAGACCCCTATGAGTGAACAGTAAAACCAAGAAGTACCTGAAAATATAAACCAGCAAGGGTGTCATACCTTCTCAAAAAAAGGTAATATTAATGAAAATATGACGCGTCTTCGTTATTTCGTTATTAAACAAAATTATTTTAAGTTGCATTTTATTCTCTTTCAAATCGTTGTGGGGTTTGGACGTGGAATCGGTGAAGTAAGCGATAAAATAAAAATAATCAAAAAGTGCAGTGAGTGTAGTTTCTTTTTAATTATTTTATGTATGTACATATTGAACATAGTGAAAAAAAATTAAAAGTGCAGTGTTAGCTTTTTTTTTATTTTTTTTATTTTTATTTTATTTTTAAATTTATTTTATATTCACTCCCGGCCAAAATTATTGGGTCGATGGGGAACATCAAATCCGGTCGGTAAAATGAGTGACGACGAGGAGCCATTTTCTTTCCATAGGCGCTCTAATCAGAAAAAATTCCAAGATACGTTGAGGAATTGTAATATACGAATGAGTGAAGCAGAAATGGATAATATCGATCCTTTCCAAAAGAGTCAGGTTCTACCGAGGTCTCCTACGAGAGCCTGTAACATGTTCACCACGAAAATAATACCTACAGAACTTGTGGAGTTACCGAGAAATGCTTTTCCAGAGGACAACAATTGTTCTAAAATAGAAGAAATGCTGTATCAATTGCGTAAGGCCAATGCTGCATTGGATGAATCTAATAATTTAAATAAGCAATTAATAACTCTTAAAGCAAAGGAAAACGTTGATTCTCCTCCTACCCAAAAAGTAATGGAACAAGAATACCATACGGATGAAGAAGAATTAGCTCACGAAACTGAGTGGATTAGAGTCAAAAGTCAGAGAAAAAAAAGGAGAAGGAATGATACACCTACTCCTCCTCAACTAAAAGAACCAATTCCTTAAATAATCCAAAACAATCCAAAAAAATTACCTCCACCACCCCCAATAGTTATAGATGGAGTTAAAAACTATGATATACTGTATGAGAAAATTAAAACAATAACTAAAACAGATAAATTTAATACAAAATTGATGAGTGGAAACAACATCAAAATAAACTTAGCAGATGGTGAAACCTATAGAGAAATGACAAAAATATTAAGCGAAGGGGGACATTCCTGGTATACGTTTGAAAACAAACAAATCAGACCAATTAGGGTAATGGTTAAAAATCTGCACTCTACATGTAAACCAGAAAAAATAATTGAGGACCTGAAAGGAAAAGGTTTTAATGCAACTGAAGCATCAATTAAGCTAAAACGAAGAAGTAAGGAGCCTCTGAACATGTATATGCTGACATTCAGCGCAGATGATGATATTGATAAAATACATCAAATCAAGTACATCTTGGGATGCAAGGCAATATTGAGCCCCTAAGAAGATCTAGGCTTATACCACAATGTAAAAAATGTCAAGCATATGGACATACTCAAAAATACTGTAACAAAGAACCCAGGTGTGTCAAATGTACAGATAAACACCATACTAGAGATTGTGTCAAACCCACAGATGTACAGCCTAGATGCGTACATTGTGGAGAAAACCATCCAGCTAACTACAGAGATGAAACAGAACAAATACAAGCAACAGCTGTTCATATCAAGACCAAAAATAACTCTATTAGTGTTATTGGAATTTACTGCCCACCGAAATACTCTCTAAAAGAAAAAGATTATCTTGAATTTTTCAGTAAACTAGGGAAAAGATTTGTAATTGGAGGAGATTTTAATGTAAAAAATATCCACTGGGGTTCTAGACTAACAACAACCAAAGGGAAAGAACTCCTCAATGCTATCAGAAAATACGGTTATGAAGCCTTATCAAATGGTAAACCGACCTACTGGCCAACTGATCACTCCCCAATACTTTTGACATTAAGTGAAAGGATCATTCAAAAAAAAAGCTATCCTAGTTTAGTAAATAAACACACAAATTGGGAATACTTTAGACTGTCTTTAGAAAGAAAAATTAACTTAATGGTTCCGCTAACGAGTGAGGAGCAATTAAAAAAAGAAGTTCACAAGTTCATATGTGACATACAGCAGTCAGCTTGGGAAAACACTCCTGAAGTTAAAAAGAAAATTAAGGGAAACAACTACCCTAGAGAAATTAGTGAGCTTTTGGCAGAAAAAAGAAGGGCAAGGAGAATATGGCAACAAACTAGAGCCCCTCAAAATAAAACTAAGCTAAACAATCTGACTCAGCTACTTAAAAGGGAAATCAAAGATTTGAAAGACGAATCTATCAGTAACTACCTCAGAAAATTATCTAATGATACTAGTACTGATTATTCTCTCTGGAGAGCAACCAGAAGAATTAAAAGGCCAATAATGCAGATTCCTCCAATCAGAAGAGAAGATAACAAATGGGCCAGAAATAACGAAGATAAAGTACGAAATTTTGCTGAATACCTGGAAAAAATATTTGAACCACATGATGACCAATCATTGGAAGCCGAAATAATAACTGGAGAGGTTGTACAGGAAAGTGAAGAAATCCTACGAGCAACACCAAAAGAAGTCATGTATGAGATAGAAACAAACATGAATTCGAGAAAAGCGTCGGGTTATGACCTTATCACAGCAGAAATTTTAAAAGAACTACCAAGGAAAGCATTATTAAAGCTCACCAATATTATAAATGCCGCCTTTCGATTGAAATATGTACCCAGCCTTTGGAAAATTGCAGAAGTAATTATGATTCCTAAACCTGGGAAACCACCACACAAAACTGGATCATACAGGCCAATATCACTATTACCAGTTATGTCTAAACTCTTTGAGAAATTATTAGTAAAAAGGCTAAATGTGATAATTGAGAGGAAAAACCTGATTCCAAATCATCAGTTCGGTTTTCGCAACCAACACTCAACATTAGATCAAGTACACAGAATAACTAATATTATTGAAAGAGCATTAGAGGAGAAAAAAGTCTGCTCAACGATATTCTTAGACGTTGCACACGCCTTTGATAAAGTTTGGCACGAAGGACTTAACTATAAGTTAAGAACTGTACTACCAATGCAATTCACTACAATATTAGAATCATACTTGAAAGATAGATTCTTTAGAGTAAAATTAGACGATTCCCTATTGTACACTAATGATCTCCCTGTATTAGAAAACAACACTGTGGCGACATTTGCTGATGACACGGCAATCTTAGCTGTTGGAGATAGCAACGAAGAATCAACTCATAGTTTACAGTTAGCTATTATTCAAATACTTAACTGGACCAAAAGATGGCGAATTAAACTTAACGAAACTAAATCAGTTCACATCAATTTTACAAACAAACGACTCGAACATATTCCGGTTACAATTAATCAAGAAATAATACCGTATGCCAACACGGCTAAGTATCTTGGCATGACACTAGATGCAAAACTACGATGGAAAGCACACGTCAAAAAGAAAAGTGAAGAACTGGGGCTTAAATATAGAAAGATGTATTGGCTGATAGGAAGGAGCTCCGCTCTATCAACATACAACAAGCTTCTATTATATAAACAAATATTAAAACCGGTTTGGGCTTATGGTATCCAACTTTGGGGTTGTACCAAACAGAGTAACGTGGAAATCATCCAAAGATTTCAAAACAAAGTATTAAGGAACATCGTTGATGCACCATGGTATGTTAGAAACAGAGACCTCCATAGGGACCTTAAAGTGGACACTGTTTCAAAGGAAATCCAAAAAAATGCAGTGAGACATAGGCAAAGGCTCGAACAACATGTTAACACGGAGGCAACTAAGCTGTTAAACAACACAGATATTGTACGCAGGCTCAAACGAACTAAACCTTATGAGCTGGTGTAATTGCTCAAGTAAACAGCGTAATGCTGATGTAAAATCCACAATAACGATGTGGTTTAATTCAATTTATCAGACACTATGGAACACCAGTGGGAAGAAGCCATAGATTAATACAACATAGTAAATTAAGTTAGAATAAAATTGCTCATTAGTCCAGGTGACTAGATTGTAATAATTGTTTATTTAAAATATTTATAAGTTGCATTTTAAATTGTAGAATTAACATGAATAACAAGATCCGGACGGGTGGTTGTTCTTGCCGAACATATTGAACGCATTTTAGAAGCTGGGGTTACTAATGCTAAAAAAAATTAAATTGAAGTGCAATTTTGCTCAGTCTTATATTTCTTCAAGTGGGCGATCAGGCAATTCACGAGAATGCAAGCCATTAGACAAATGTCGAAAGGATTACCAAATGAAGTAAAAATACGATCAACAAAAAACTATTTTCGATCAATATTGGAATTTAAAATCCTACAACTTACCATGCGCTTTAATTCTTATCAAGTTTTATAGAAATTCACAATAAAAATTGTCAGACATTACAAAATAAATCAATGAAAGTATGAAACTGTTAGGCGCGTAAATTACACGCGATGTAATTTACACTGTTTTTTTACAAGTAAAAAACGTGTAATTTACATAGAGTTATTTTATACATATTGTATGTATAAAATGTAAAAAACCAAAATTTATTATTTAAACTACACCATCTCTTATCAAATCTGGTTATTATCATGTTCATACTAATCACCAAATATTTTATTTTTGCTTTGTACAATTTTTCGCTTACTTTTTCGGTCCTCGATTTAAATTATTTTACTTTACCAAATATATGTTTAAGTTTGAATTATTGATATCAGGTTTGAAATTCTTTTTAATATTTATTGAGGTTATAAATTCAACAATTTTAATTTAAGATCGTGTAAATTTTTCAGATTGAAATTTTTGGCATAACTTTCGAATCGCTCACCCAAACAAAACGACATTGCCTTATCTTACCAAAATTCGAAGTTTTAAAACAAATTTTGGTTCGTGCGATTGATATATTTTGGAAAAAGAAGAGTTCAATTTCAAATCATTAAATTATTCAAAAGTAAATAAGTACATACTTATTGGGTGAAAAATATGAAAAATTTACACGATCTTAAATTAAAATTTTTGAATTTCTAACCTTAATAAATATTAAAAAGAATTTCAAACCTAATATCAATAATTCAGGCCCTTCTACAGTACCTATCAATATTTAATCTGCAGTGATGATTTTGTTTAAAACTATGACATTGGGCGCTTTCAGTTCCTCCAACAGTTAGCAACATGTTGAGTAAATTTAACATGATAAGTTTCGAATGCATTCGATTCATCGAAAATTTCATGACAATGTGATAGATGGTATATCATTTTTCTAATCAGTAAATTTTGATAAGCCATGAAAGCAATAACGAAAAAAACTAAAATAAAAATCACTTGCAGTTGGCGTTAGGTATCAGAACTAAAACTATATAGGAATAAGAAATAAATATTTCTAATTATTTTTTTGGAATTATTTAATTCTCTGTGGAATTATCTAATGTAATTGTTGTTGTAGAGGCATCAACAAAATCCAGACAATGTAAAATTCGATTTAGAATAAAACATTTACACTGTAAATTTTTTTAAGTGGTATTTCAATTATTTCTTTAAAATAATATTAATTATCGCTAGATAGTTAGCCAAGTTTTATTGAATATAATTTTTTAAATCGTGGAATTTCTAACATTTTCAAACAGGTGGCACTGCAATATCAAAATAAAATGGTAAATGTAGAAACTAAAATAACTAAAAATAATATTAATAACTCATAATTTAATTTAAAGGTTTAGTTTTAATTGTTATAAATTATTTTTATTAACTTTAAAATCTAGATATTCTGTAATTTTTTCTTAATTTCTGTTATTTTGGGAATTCATTTCGCTTTTTACGTGTAATTTACCAATGTGATTTACACAGTATTTTAAATTTTTTACGTGCAAAATGTAAAAAATGTTTTTTTACACGAATTTGCCCAACTGTGGGTTTATCGAGATTTGTGGGAAGAGATGAAATTCTTCAGGGTCTATATTTTCAGCTATTTTGGCAGTTTTCTGTTAGTTTAGAGCCTGTAACGATCGGATCGTTACGCATTGTGCAGACTGAATACACAAAATATTCCAAATACATCTCTAATATCAATCTGAAAGATGCATTTTGGCAAATTCCACTCGATAATGATGCAAAACGTAAAACTGCGTTTGCGGTACCAGGGAGACCCCTTTATCATTTTACTGTCATGCCTTTTGGGTTATGCAACGCTCCCCAGATCATGTGTCGGGTGACGGACAAAGTGATTTTTCGTCAATACCACGACAGAATTGTTGTCTACCTAGACGATCTTCTCGTCACAGCTAGCACACTTGAGGAACATTTTGCACTTCTCAAAGTAGTGGCTCTGCGGATGCGCGAAGCCAATCTAACCATCAACGTAGAAAAAAGTAAGTTTATCTTAAAAGAAGTCAAGTATTTTGGTTACGTTATTGGAAATGGTTGTATCAAAGTCTCCCCTGATAAGGTCACCTCTGTGACGAAATATCCGGCTCCGAAAACCGTCAATGAACTTAGAAGATTCCTTGGTATGTGCGGTTGGTATCGGCGTTTTATTCCTAAATATGCCACTATAACTACACCGTTGACTGATTTGCTTAAGCAGAAAACTAAACTTGTTTGGACCGAAGGAGCGCAAGTCGCAATGGACGAGGTTAAGCGGCTTTTAACTTCTGCACCTGTGTGTATTCATCCGGATTATAATCTTCCAATTTTTATTCAGGTAGATACATCATCAGTAGGCGTAGGTGGAGTTTTGTTCCAAAGACCAAACGGCGAAGAACATCCAATTGCGTTCTACTCAAAAAAATTAAATCCGTAGCAGAGGAAGTATACTGTAACCGAACTGGAATGCTACGCAGCCGTTCTCTGTGTGAAACATTTTAGACATTATATAAAAGGCTTTAAATTTACCATCATCACAGACCACTCAAGCCTACGTTGGTTAATGGACCAGTCAGACCTATCGGGAAGGCTAGCGAGATGGAGCTTGATACTACAAGGTTTCAATTTCGATATCCAGTACACAAAAGGAACCCTGAATGTTGTACCAGATTCTCTCTCGCGAGCTTTCTGCGAGGTAATACATCAAGTTGGTCCCTCAAATGCGTGTGATGATGATACACTTCATATAAATTTGAACTCCACGGCGTTCAATGATGATGAATACGTCGCAGCAATTAACCAACTGAATAGTAATCCAAACGTCGACACTAATCTTCGAATGGATAATGGAAAATTATTGATTTGCCCAACCTATGGTGCAAGGTACATGGAAACCGTTATTTCTCAATGGAAACTCGTGGTGCCCTCAAGTTTAACCCAAGCCTTGTTTGAACAGGCGCATCTACCACCAAGTGGCGGTCATAAGGATATTACAAAAACATTAGAAAGGTACTTCTTCTGGCCGCATATGGCGAAACAGGTTCGAAATTTTGTCAAAGCATGCTCACTCTGTAAAATGTCTAAAGCAGTGAATTACTAAACACGACGGCCTATGGGAAATTACACCGAACTAACTCATCCTTTCCAGCGACTCTATATCGACTTTCTGGGTCCGTATCCAAGATCAAGGTATGGTAATTCATATGTATTAATTGTTTTTGATCATTATAGTCGTTTTGTGTTATTAAAATCGTTGTAGCTTCAATTAGATCGTACGTTAATGAAAATCATACTTGTTGGGATTTTTACCTTCCACAAGTAGCTTCAATACTGAGAAATGTGATACATTCCTCTACGTCATACTCCCCACACTTCCTTGTTTTCGGACAACATTTTATATCGCATGGCTCTGATTACGAACTGCGACGCTTAATAGGTTGTGAAACCGAAAATAACCTTCATATTGCTGACAAAAGTGCCCGTCTTGACTTAGAGCAAGATCAATGTGTGAATAAGGCAGCTTTAAAAAAATCCTGGATGGACCAACATCACCAAACCACACCCCAGACTGTGTACCATAACCGGTAAAAATGCTGCAGATGATGACTCCGGGATGAAATCTATCTACGAAAATAAGACTATTAAGTCACCGCTCGTAACAAGCCTTATGGTAATTTCATTTACGGTGGCTGTTTGTGTAAATTTACTATTTAAAAAGTATTAAAAATTTTAATGAGGCGTCCTTATTAGAACCTTATTAGAAAGTTTTATCATTTTAAACTAGTATAATGTTTGTAATTAATATGTTTTATGCGAAACTATTTAATAAATTTTCATGAGACAATTTGATATTTGATAGGTTTTTAGACATGTGTACCGTTCCACAAACACTCCATATAGAAACTTCATACTCATTTGTATCAATCAATCAAAGAATTAGGAATCACCATAATTAGCAATTAAAATACACCATCAATCATGTGAAGATGTCTACAACAAAAAGAACGACAAAATAATAATCAAAAAGATATGAAATTAAATTAAAAGATCGAACGTTAAAAATAAACACGTTCGTCGGCTGTACATATACATGGTATAGAAAATAATTACGAGTTTGTGTATAAAACTATAAAATTAAATATTAAATGACAAACCTTATACATACATACATACTTATACGTACATATATTTCATATATATGAAAAACTTTTCGAATAACATTTTCCATTTTAATAAAAGTTTTATTGTATTTGCTATTTTCATTAATACGAACAATGGTTGCTAAAATAAGATTTTATTTAATTAACTTCAACAAAATTACTGCTGAATATTTATTTAATTTAAGTTCCTTTATCGTAAATCCTATTTTTAACAAATACAAATGTTTTGAATGTAATAACTATTTGGTTTTTATAAGTTGTTAAGAAGATTTTCGAAAATAAAAAACCAATAAAAAAATTTAAATTTAAATCAAAAAAAAAAAGGTACAAAAAATTAGATCCACAAATATAAATCGTCGACAAGAAAAACTTTTGGTCTTCTCGTTTTTATTTTTTTTTTTTTTTGTTTAATTTTATTTCATTTCAACATTGAGTCGCCATTCAATCAACGAAAATTAAAAGTAGGTACATACACAAACATACAGTTATATACATAAAACAAAAATAAATAAAATTAATTTCATCCACAAACACATCTCTCTAATGTAAGAAAAAGTTTTGCTGTTTGGTTTTTGTTGGGAAAATTAAAAGTAGAAAACTTCATCCGAATGGTCGTAGAGAACACAGTAAAATAAAAAAGTCCAGCAAATCGACAAACAAAACCAAAAAAAAACTTTAGTATTTATCTCGATCCAGATTGTTTTCAGAAGATTTCTTTTTTGTTTCTCTGGCATGGATTTAATTTATTTTACCGGTTTAACTTTTTGTTCATTTCACATATTTTATTTTAATTTGGTTTTGTGATAATTATGAAACGAATATTCAGGAAGGTGAATGAATTGCCAAGATATTTATTACATGATGATTGCTTTTGTTTTTTTTTCGTTTTTAATTAAATTTTATTTTTGGTATCATTACCACATTACCAGAATACCAGAAAAAAAACCACCGCAAATACAATCAATCAGATTTGGTATTATACAGGAGTCAGTTTACAATACTCATAACTTTTTGCCGTTTTAATCGTTAATCTATTCAATCACATATTTATTGGAAATCAATCGCACTTCCGGACGATGAAATTGATATTTGTCATTCCGGCGACTCGAAAGACAAGATTAATAAAAATAATAAAATAATCCCCCACAAGGTGACTGGTAAGTTAGTTTCTAAGACGCATTTTAGAGAGTGGAATTATTCAAATCTACATCAAATTGAAAAATTTACTATGGAGTATATATAAAAGTTCTAAAAGCCCAATCTTTAATTAGTTAAGTTTAGTTTTAATTCAAGGATAAGATCAACTCTTTGGCATGATTTATGCCTGTGATCAACATTTTAGTATGACGCATTTCAGAGAAAAAAAATTGAAAAAGTTACTAATGGACTTATGTGAAAGTAAATTTGGCCTTTAATTTGAGCTTTAATTGGTCAAGTCTAGGTTTGATTCCAGATTAAAGAACAACCCTTTGACTGATATACCACTGGGTGATGACTCAAAATGCACCATAACCTGATGGCACTTGCTACATTTATTTTCCTTGCAAAACCGTGCTGAATGTTTCGCCTCGAGACACAATACACAAATATGCATGCTCCTAATATCGTTGCAGCGATGGCAACTCAATGATCAAAGGCTTACCACATCACACAGCAATTGGAATTGGAAGTCGTCAGTACATGATGAGTCCTATAGCTGATCTTGGTGGATTTCGTTTTATCCCACTGCTTTCTGTAGTATTTTAACTTTTTCAATGTCATAGAACGCTTTTCTAGAAAGGAATGAAAACCATCCCAAGTTGGAATTTCTCTAGGTTAGGTAATGGTAGCTGTCCTAAAGGACTAGATAGACACAAAATTGGTCCGTAGCTGTACCACATTCGAGTTTCTTCCTCTTCACTCGCTAAACCATCCTGAGCTTACCAAGAAGCGTTTAATGTCCCCGATCTTCCTAAAATCCGTGAGGTCGTTCAAAGGGGAAGTTCCCATAAATTTTGTTCAGCTGTACGCTAGACTAGGACAATTGCAGAGCAGATGGAGCACATTTTCCTCCTCCTCATCACCACAGCTGCGGCAGAAATCGTGGGCTGGGACACCCAGTCTGCACGCATGTATCCCAATGAGACAATGTCCCGTTATAGCTCCGACGACCATACCAATATGGTGCCGTCGAAGTGATATCAGTTGGGCTGATCTGGACCGGTCAAGTACAGGCCAGATCTGCCTGGTTATTGCACACGAACTGGCGTTAGACCATCTGTCGTTCGTTTCTTTTGTGGCTGCTTCCTGAAGCAGCAGTTTACATGAAGCAAGCGGTATCTTTATATCCCACCTGCCCTTCGTTATTAGGCGTGCTGTACCCTGTTGGATGTTGAACTGATCAGCCATCTCATTTAAAGATGTCAGACAGTTCTGGGCTACCTTCGACGTCAGGGAGTATGATTGTAGCGTTTTAATAGCAGCCAGGCTGTCCGTAAAAATGCGAATATCCCTCGTAGATATTACATTATACTTCAACCAGTCCATGACTTCCATTATCGCGATCAGTTCAGCTTGAAAAACGCTGCAAAAGTCGGGAAGACGAAAAGAGAGGTTAACCCCTAGCGCCTCACAGAATACCCCGCAACCAACCCCTCTATTACTTTTTGAGCCATCCGTGAAGAAGCTTAGCGCCTCATTGTCCATAACCGTTTCGTTCACCCAGTCCTCTCTGGTGGGAAACTCAGTTTGTAATCTCATCTCAACAGATGGCAAAGGAATAGCGTTGTCGGTAGCTTCCGGAATACCCCTGTTGCATAGGATAGATCAGTGCCCTGCATTGTTACAGGTCCACATAGATATGGATTTGAGCCGAATGGCTGCAATATCCAAGGGAGTAAGATGAAAGAGAATCTCCAGAGCTTGAGTAGGTGTGCTCCTGAGAGCCCCACTTATACACAAGCAGGCCGTTCTTTAGACTATCATCAATAGTTTAAGGTTGGCCATAACTTTTAACGCTGGCCACCAGACAGTAGTATGGGTTTGACCACTGAGACGTAGAGCCAGTGTACTATGTGGGGCTCCATACCCCATCTCTTTCCAATGGCATTTTTGCAGGAGTAGAGCGCTATAGTAGCTTTCTTTACTCTCTCTACGATGTTTGGTTTCCAGCTTAGCTTGCTGTCCAAAAGTAGTCCGAGGTATTTTGCTCTATCCGGAAAGATCAAGCGAGTACCATTTAATGTCGGCGGGTCACACTGAGGAAGTATGTGCTTCCTGGTAAAGAGGACCACTGAGAGAGGTGGCCAAGCGCGCACTGCATGCGCTCACTCAGCGTACTAGGATATTTACCGAAGACCGCAATAGCAACGTCATTCGCGTAAGCAACCACCTTGAAGCCTTGCCCTTCCAGGTTTAGTAACAGGTCATTTATGACAAAGTTCCAAAGAAGGGGGGATAGGACCCCACCTTGAGGTGTCCCTCTGCTCACGTATCTGCCGGCAGACGTCCCACCCAGATAAGCTGTCACGATCCTGCCTCTAAGCATATAATCTATTCAGCCTCTGAGTGACCCGTCTACCCCCAGACACGCAAGGGCCCGAGTGATTGCCCCCGGCCTGACGTTGCTAAAGGCCTCCTCTATATCCAAGAAGGTTACCATTGAATATTCCTTATATTCAAGTGATTTCTCAATCGGACCTATAAGGGAGTGGAGAGCTGTTTCCACCGATCGTCCCTTACAGTATGCGTGTTGAGATCCCGACAGCTCGCCCGGCTTGATTGAGCCCCTAATGTAAGCCTCTATTATTCTTTCCAGTGTTTTCAACAGAAAAGAAGATAAGCTTATAGGCCTAAAGTCTTTGGGATAGCAGTGAGAGCTTTTTCCCGCCTTAGGTATAAATATTACTTTTACTTCAGTCCACTTTCTAGAAATGTGACAGAGTTCTAGGCTGCCTTTGAAGATAACTTCCAGCCAGGGTAGGGTTAAGTCAATAGTTCGCTGGATATCTGCAGGGATAATGCCATCAGGTCCTGCCGACTTGTATGGCTTAAAGCTGTTTATGGCCTATAGGATATTCCGCCTCTTTACTATATGACTTACGGAGTCTGTACCCCTATTTATCATGGGTGTCTCCGGAGCTAGTACCGTGCACTCCGGGAAGTGCGTTTCTAGTAATAGCTCCAGGGATTCCTCACTACATGTAGTCCATGAACCATCCGGTCTTTGTAGATAACCCGGGATGGAAGGACTAGAACTTAGCACTTTGCGTAGCTTGGCCGCTTTCGAGGACTCCTGTATATTGCCACAGTAGAGCTTCCAGGCCCTCATTTTGGCTGCTTTGAGCTCGTACTTATAGGTTTTGAGGACTTCCTTATAACAGTCCCAATCTGCAGCACCATTTGTGTTCCTCGCTTTCTTGAACAGTCTTCTGCATTTCATACTAGTACCTTGGAGTTCTCTCGACCACCAGGGTGGCCGAGATTTACCCAAGGGCCTACTGATAGGACATGCACCTAACATGGCCTTGTTAAAAGCATCAGATAGCTTGGTTACTAGAGCATCAAGCTCCTGTATAGATGCAGGAGGGTTTGAACCGATACCGGTAATAAGTTACCCAGAACGGTTCTGAAACAATCCCAATCAGTTTTCCTCCTATTTCTGAAGGGTGGGTTGCTAGTGGGTTTTGTATCCACTTCGTACTGGAGATAACAATGGTCAGAAAAGGAATGGTCTTCGGAGACTTTCCAGTTCAATACCTTCTCCTTAATAAAATCCAAGACAAGTGTGATGTCCAACACTTCCTGTCTATTTTTAGTAATAAAGGTTGGCTTACACCCGATATTACATATATTTAGGTTAGTACTTAAAATAAAATCAAGGAGTAACTCACCTCGCCTGTTTATATCTCTAGTATTTGCATCTAATTTCGTCAACATCAAGCAAATCATGAAATTTTCTGCTAGCTCCACATTGGATCTCAATGATTTCAGTGCGTCATAATGGGTGCTGACTTGATTTACCATTTCACGGATTCCTTTTGCTGGGTCTCAATGTGGATGATGTCATTTATGTGCGACTGGAAAATTAGTGAAGTATTATCATACCGTGTGATCAAACCAAGCCAGCTTAAAATTTGGTTGTGTCGATTCCAGTTTTGATAGTGTATACGCTTGGCAGACTCAGTCAAACAAGATCTTAATAATCGAAACCTATCAACGCCCGTTAGCTCAGCACTCTCGATGATCATTGAATCACTCGCTATAGATACGGGAGAATTTCGGTGGGACCAGTTTCGGTAAGGTAGGTTTCAATTCTTCTTTGGATCTTGATTTATCGATTGTTGGTTCGAGTAGATTCATGATCCCGATGCCCTTAACAGATTCAAAATCGGTAAATTCCGAATTGAAGTCATCCTCATCCTCTGACTCTACTTGATCCAATGTTCGGTCCTCAATCTCATTAAATCGTTTGTAGTGTGATTCTAACTGCCCAATCTGTACTTTGAGCTATGTCTGTAGACATATATGTATATGTAAGTTATAAAAAATATACACGGTGTGGATGGTATCTTATATGTTTATGTTAATGTTTGTGATAACGTCAAATATGGTGTGGAGCAGCCAATTACTTTTAGGTGTTAGTTATAGCCCCTAGTTTATAAATTAACCTAATTATTATTATAACGACCTCATCAATGTTTATCATTTTAGGAATTCATACATAAATAATCATAACAATGAATCTCAATTTGTGTTATGTCAAGCAAATAAAGATACAGTGGCGTATAACAAACGCCCCAATAAAATCGCCAAGAGCGTTGAAAAATTTCAAAATGAAATTAATTTAATTTAATTTAATTTTTTTTTAAGTTTTCCTCCATTTTCTTTCTTTTTGTGTACTATGTATACACTCCGATTTAAATGTTGTGAGACATTTTACGTTCGATCATTTTGCTGAGCCTATTATTGGGGTTACATGATAAACGGGAATAGTTATTACATATACTGCACAACTTTTTTCACAATTTTGGACTCGCGGCAAAACGCGGACAAAAATTTTCTCATGACATTTAAATCGGAGCGTACATATACATGTTCATATGTATATATTTACAAAATACCTGTTACAGCATAGAACCCATGATACAATAGCGCAACAACCAAAAAAAAAAATTCCGGGTTTGGAAAAATGTTAACTTCATACACAAATCTAATTCAATTATTCTACAGTTTTTCCACCAGAATTGTTGTACGGAAATAGAGTCGGGAAAAATCATCAATTTAAATTTTTTTTTTTTTGTAAAACATACATATTGATTTTGGTCAAAATATAATATTCGTGCTAGATTTTAATGGTAAATAAATAAAATAAATTTCTATATACAAAAATCGTATACATATTCTCTATTTAAAATCGTTATACCTGCAATTTAATCTAATTAAGCAACGTATAAAATTTGTAGTTGTTCACGTCGTTCATTTTACTATATACAAACTATATTCACGTATACATGCATACATAATATTTTAACATGGTTATAATGTACTGTAGTGTTGTGTTAGAATTTATGTTCTCATATAAAACTAAAAAAAATAAATAATTAATGTGGATTCAAAACGAAACTGTCGAGATTTATTAGGAGTGAAAAAAAAACATGTGTGGATATAAAATAAACTATGTATGTGTGTAAGGTGATTAAAAAGGATTTGTTGTTGAAACATGAATTAAATTAGAAATTAGTTTGTTGTTAATTTAATTAATAGTTTGGTCTGCTAAAATTCTCTCTATATATCTATACCATTCCACGTGTATGTGACAAAACGTACTGTTCACTAATCTGTTTAATTTAATATGTTACGCATTGCGTATTTAGCATTAATGATTTAATTTATTTTTTCTATATACAATCGTTCTATTTGAATTTATTATCGCCACGATAACGATTTTTTTGAAACGAATTTTTTTTTTTTTTTAAATCGTATTTGTTGT
This sequence comes from Tipula unca, assembly GCA_951394425.1. NCBI lineage: Eukaryota > Metazoa > Arthropoda > Insecta > Diptera > Tipulidae > Tipula > Tipula unca. Next base: position 96,014,967 of record OX596382.1, read on the forward strand.
AAATGTAAAACTAATCTTACTCTGCAACCTATTGGCGTTCAATTCAATATGCAAATCAAATAGAATCTAACAAATAAATACAAAATGCCTTACTGAATGCCTGAATATCACCCCGAAGGTGTTGAAAAGTTGGCGGGAGAGTAAAAGAATCCCATTGGCTTTGTTCCAGCTGTAAAGTTAGTAACGCGAAAAATAAGAAGCTATATATATGTACAGAAAAAGAGCTATCATCCTTAACAAAGGGCATTGAAACGTTGACCAGTGAAATAAAGAAGCATTCTACTAATCTTCAAAAGTATGATGCCAAGTCTCAGCAGCGTGAAAAAAACAGTGGAAGAGTTAAAAATCTCACAGGAGTTCTTAAATGCTGAGTTTAATGATACCATTAAGCAACTTAGACTCCAGTTCCATAAGAACTTCTAAAAAAATAAAATGACCAAACAAAAATGAGAATCACGCAAGTAGAAGGACGTCTATACGATGGAGACTGAGTTAGATCATTTCCACCAAAATCAAATAAACCAGACAGTGATTATTACGGACATGCCTAATAGAAATGATGGTCCAGTACAAACCGTGCAGCAAATAGTTAATAGAGTTCAAGCTGATAAAAGTATTAACGACGTTATACAAAGCAAAATTGTTTAAATGAAACCTCATCCAAAATGATACCACATCCAAAACTGTATAGTGAAGGTGATTCACTTGTTGGATGATTTTCCAATAGCTGAATTTTTATAAATTTCCTAGTCATAGCTATTGGAAAAACACTTCAAATCAAGCCATTTCCAGGCATAACGCTAGAGGCTGCATTTTTATAAATTTTCACGTATTTACATATGATTTTGAAAAATCCAAATTTCCCAGGATCCCCACATGAAAATTGGACTAAAATAATTTTGTAGTCATAGCTATTGGAAAAACATTTCAAATCAAGCCATCTCCTGGACAACCCCCTTGAAGTTATCCCAGTATTTCATCCCATGATTTTTTAAAATTACCTCTGGCAACACTAGTGTAAATAATCCATGCCAGACTTTTTAAAAATACATATAAAATTTGTATAGTTGTTGCATCCCAGGAATTTTTACATTTATGCTATGCCACACTATTTCGTCTACAAAAAAAAGATGTATGTATATACAGTTCCCGCCAAGCTTTTATAGGGTCGGCTTTTTTGTCAAATTGATTGCGTTTCAGGCGTTGCTGGCCACCACTGTGCCAGCGTTGTTATTTTTTTGACCGTTGGAATTCCCGCAATATAAATAAATGTGGCGCCTTTACCAACTTTTCTAAGAAAGCTACAACTGAAAAAAAACATTTGGCCAAGCTTTTATAGGGTCGGTTTTTTTCTCATATTGATTGAGTTGATGATTTTTTGACCGTTGGATTTTCCGCAATATAAATAAATGTGGCGCCTTTGCCAACTGTTCTAAAAAAGCTACAACCCCTTCAAGTTATATTGCGGAAATTCCAACGGTCAAAAAAATATCAACGCTGGCACAGTGGTTGCCAGTAAGGTCTCAAACTCAATCGATATAAGAAAAAAGCCGACCCAACTAAAGCTTGGCCATACGAATTTTTTTTCGATTTTGCTTTATTTTGAAAAGTTGGCAAAAAAAAAGTATAAATTTTCTCAATCGATATGAGAGAAAAGCCGAACCTGTAAAAGCTTGGCCATACGAATTTTTTTTCGATTTTGCTTTATTTTGAAAAGTTGGCAAATGCGCCACATTTATTTATATTGAGGGAATCCCAACGGTCAAAAAAATATCAACGCTGGCACAGTGGTGGCCAACAAGGTCTGAAACGCAATCAATTTGACAAAAAGGTCGTCCCTATAAAAGCTTGGCGGGAACTGTATATACTCGTACATACATCTTTTTTTTTGTAGACAAAAAAGTATGGGATAGCATAAATGTAAAATAATCCTGGGATGAAACAACTATACAAATTTTATATGTATTTTTAAAAATTCTGGGATGGATTATTTACACTAGTGTTGCCAGAGGTAATTTTAAAAAATCATGGGATGAAATCCTGGGATAACTTCAAGGGGGTTCCTGGACATAACATTTTAAAGGCTGAATTTTTATAAATTTTCAATTATTTACATATGATTTTGGAAAATCCAAATTTCCCAGGATTCCCACATGAAACTTGGACTAAAATAATTTTCTGGTCAAAGCTATTGGAAAAACACTTTAAACCAAGCCATCTCCAGACATTAAACTCGAGAGGCTAAATTTTTATAAATTTTCAATTATTCACATATGATTTGTTATTTGATGGGAGTGATACAAGAGTAAATACTAAAATACTGTTACGTCAACTGAACATAACTAATATTGCATATGAAATACGAAATATCCTTGGACAATTTTCCCCTGTCTGATCACAAGTAGATTCTTTTTAGGTTCTTAATTAGAAATAATATAACTAGATCAATGGGACAAAAATCAGACATTAAGATAGTTTTGAAAATCATCCATATAACTATTCCAGAAAACCAAAAATTTGATATATTCTGGATACTCTATGGCCGATTCTAGCCGATGTGGAGTATCCAAAAACGCGATGCTGGACCAAAATGTGTATTTAAGTTTGTTCCAATTAGTTCATTAATAAAAGTTGAAGTTTCCGAAAATATATTTTATGACTTTTATGATTTCTGGTGTGATTATCACGTGATAGAAAACCCTTCATATTTCTTAAAGTATGCTATTCACAAAATGTTTAGCTAAAGGCACAAATTGGCACAGTCAAATCCAAGTATAAAAAATATAAAATGTTTGGGTTTTCTAAAATGAGTGTATCGTATCTACCTAAGCCGACCGAGCCAATTTAACGATGTACACCAGAACCATTTAACGAAATTTCACCTAAAGAAAGTAACAGTCAATGAAGTATCCGACATTTTTCTTAAGTTAAGATTGGTGAACTTAACTGCGTAGAGCAGAACCAATTTCTTCTATTTTATCACCCCAATCACGATGTCTTTAATATAGGCGTGTATCGCTGCTAAAATGAATATAATAACCCTCTCGGAAGCATTGGCTTTCGATGAATAAGCGGCGGTAAAGGAATGCTTTATTGAAAATCTCTCTAGTATTTAATAATTTTCAAAACAAATTGCTTTTAAATTGGGGGCCATTATCGCTTACCAGTACTTCCGGCATGCCAAACAACAACAAAACTTTATCTTTGAGGAACGTAATAATTTTTGCCGACTATGCCACAGGTAGAGGCTTTATGAGTACATACTTGGAAAACTGGTCCACCACTACCAATAGGTATGTTTTTCATTTCTAAGACCTTGGGTAGGGCCCCATGAAGTTCATTAAGATCCGTTGCAATTGACGTTCAACTTGGCGGTTGTTTCCCAGTGGGGGGTTTTGATATTTTATTGCTACTCTTTGTGAATTTTCAGATGGTGCAATTAGTTATATATTTATAAACTTGTGTTTGCATTCCTGGCTAAAAGTAGTAACGCCTAAGCCTGCCTAGAGTCTTCTTAATGCCACCATGAGCTCCAGTTGCACTATCATGTTCCTCAGATTTCGGATAGATTTTTATGAAAATATTTTTATTTAAAATAATAAAAAAAAAATTACAAAAAACTATTGTGGCCGTGGCATTTAGCGCAAAATCGCTTGCAGACATCGCTTTCTGTAGATTTGGCCTTTCTTATGTGAGGTGGAGAATCACAATTTCACATATTTTTCACATCAATTTTTTTTTTTTTATAAAAAATTACTGCTGATTAAACTTTTCACACAAGTAATAAGTCAATTATTTTTAATGTTAACTCGGCGGGAACAAAATTGTTAATGAATATGAAGGAATATGAGTTGAGAACTCTAAAAATTGAAGTTTTCTGGATTCAACCGAACATTTAAGTAATTTTGGTGGTCTTTTCGTTGAAATTACGTAATTTCTCGCAGCCTTCCAAAATCTTCAGTACTTAATCAATTCCTCATCGTGGCTATGCAAGGCTCTGTATGTTTGTAAAGGTTTAAGTATTTTTTTATAATTTAGCTTATTGGAAACTATTTTTTTCTGTCCTTTTCTGGATAATAAAGTACTAGAAACGTCCTTTTATTGAATATCTAGTAGCCTTACCAAGATACCAATAAGAACAGGTTGTTTTCATTGATGGGGCTCAATGTACCGATGAACAAAATAGGTTCAACCTACAGTGCGAGCTAAACAGAGAATTACAATCAATTTTAAAACGGCGTTTTGCGTTTTTAGATAAAACAAACAAAGAAGTCTTGTTGCCCATTTGTTGGAAAGTTCAGCTGAATATGATTCCTGTTGAACCTAACAGAAATTAGGGTCCTTCTAAGATTTTTTTGTTTATTTTCAAAAATAACCTCGTTTTTCATTTTCTTTAAATATAATAAATGTCTCTCGTTCTCTTGAAGGATATTCAAAAACTGTCACCCACAGCTCGGTTCGCATTGACTCTAAAAAATCTGGTCACCGTAGTTTAGACCTAATTCACAAAATCACTGTAGGAATTGTCTATATTATCGATATTGTTTACGTTGTTGACAATGTTTACGTTGTCGACGGGTTGTTGACACGTCAACGTAGCCCATCCCTGAACACAATGGCGCCACAAAAAAATGTCGGCCTAAGAAGAATCACGGCCAATTACATTAAAATTATTTCGTAAACTGTCCACATCTTACGAAATTAGTACTTTCTCGCACATTTTTACATATTTGGATATGAAATGCAAGTGTAAAATCTGTTATTCGGCCAGATAATGCTGAACACAATGGCCTAATAAAAAAAAATCAGTCTGAGTGAGGTGTCCACTTCAATTTGAAATGAAATATCCAAGTTTAAAATCTGTTGTGCGGCCAGTAAATGGAGAACACAACAAAATGGGTTCATGGCCAATTATATTCAAATTATTCCAAAACCTGCCCTCTTTATACGAAAGTTGTACTTATTATGAGTAGTTTGTATTGTTTATTATTCAATAACACGATGAGTGATGTCCCTACTCGATTTTAGTTATTGTGTCTAATTTAAAGTTGAGTTTAATATCAAATTTATTTGTTATATTTATTATTTGGGCATCCGATTAAGTTTTTGCATGTTACATACAGAAAAAATCGTATAATTCGTACACGTACAAAAGTAGTTGTTTTTCTATATAATTAATTTACATCTTCAATACATCTTAGAAATATTATACCAATGCATATATTCCCACAATACCCAAAGGTGATTGGTTTACCAATATTTACATAAATTCATACATAGCTGGATCATTGCTCAATGCTAATCCAAATCGATAATCCTTCTTGTTTTAATTCAAATTTAAGTCAGGATATATGTTTTTTTTGTGTCGTTGGTAAAGGAAACAACGCCCTAGTTTTTATCTTTATCCATTTTTAATTGTATAATCAACATTTAGGCAAATCTTAAATTTTCGTTTTCATATTTTGTACGATTTTAATTTGAAATATATTGCAGAGGAACCTAATACCGTTTTGAAAGAAACAGCTAAAACATGTTTACGAATTTAATGTTTGCCATAAAACGTGTTAGTAATAGCTTTTCGTAGCTCGTAATAATGGAAAGCTTGTGAAAGCTCCTCAAACTTATATAAATAAGTATCATTCGTTTACTTAGGAGATTATATTCAAATATGTATAATTTATCCTATTGTGATTTGTTTTCAATATATTTTATTTAAATTAGTTTTAAATTCGAAAGATCCTAATTTTATTTTGTAACCGCAATACATCCAGATATAGATTATGTAATTGAACCAATTTTCCAATAGATTTTAATTCTAATAAACTATGTATGTGTATGGTTATATATGTATATAATAAAATAACATTATGATGAGACCTAGGTAAATATGTATAAGTATAATGTATCTGAAAAGAATATTATTATCCTTTTTGATATTTTTAAACATAAAAAAAAAAATTAATATTTTCTTCAAATTTTCCAGTTCAGTAGGATTTTCTATTTTCCCCAACAGAATTTGGTTTTAATTTCCATGACCTGGTTAATCCTTTTTTTTTTGTTTTTGTTTTTTTAAATATTATATTTTCATAACACCCACAAATTAGGAATTTTCCGAAATTGAATTAATTCAGTCATCCTTTATACGTTATGTACATACATATATATATATTGTATATACATACTGTAGTTAGCTTTATTGATATTTTATTAAATTTGTACGAAATAAGGATTTGTTTCCGCCCGAAATTAAATTAATTCTGCCAGCCCTTATTATTTTATCTATATATCTATAAATAAGGGACGATTTAATTTTCTGAAGTTCATCGTACGTTTCGATAACATTCAAAATCGATTTAACGTTTAGAGCTTATTGGAAATACATGTTATATACTTGTAAAAATATTTGACAGTGATAACGACATTTTAAGCAATGTTTTCAAACAAAGTTTGAAAAATTCAACTTTAAATCGTTCAGCTTCCATCATACTTAGAGTGGGCCAATTTCGTGCGGCTTTTACTCAATTTGTACTAAATTAGTACAATTCTAGTAAAAAATTCACTCGCCTGTATAAAAAATGAAAGTTTTTACTTAAACTGTATTAATGTATTCGTGTTGATAATAAATAAATTGCATACATCTGGGATAAATCTTATTTCATTTAAAACATTTAAATATTTAAAACTTCCAATTAATAATAGTTTCAAAATTAGTAAAAATTAGTATTGAGCTCGTAATATAAATTACATCAAAAATAAGTAAAATTTTTGCTTGGTTATTTGATATTCAAAGGCTAGCATTTAACTTTATATTAAAATATTATTATCCTTATGTATGTGAAGTTAGCCCGAAAAACCATCCCGAAAAAGGTCTTTTCAATTTTGGTATGTGTGTATCCTAAATTTTACACCAGCCCGAAAAAATATATGCATAAAAATCCATAGCATCCCGAAATTTTAAATTGGTGTACATTTTCAAGTAAAAACTTTAACATATAAATTAGGCCGAAAAATTATCGACATTTTTAAAACAATTGATGTATTTTTATTATTTCAGTTTCAATATACAATCAAGAATCAATACCAAAATGTATAATTTCTTTGCGCCTTCCAAAAGATGGTCTCCAAAAATTAGGTTCTTTCATCCCACAAATAATGACATATAGCCTATCTTCGTATCATGGAGCTAAAGGTTTCGTCTAGGGTCATTTGTACTAATAGATTCAATAGTATTTTATACGAATTATATGAAATCTTTATAATTTTTTGGGGAAAATCCAAGGGATAACCCCCTCTGGGTTAATAAAAAAAAATTCTTACAATCCTTTACCAGTTTTGAGTTGGACAAAGGATTATTTAAGGAGTTGAGGACAGATTTACTGTCAGTACAGAAAATAATATCTTCACCATTAACCGTGAAATTAATAGCTGTAATGGCACAGCGAGTAACCGCAATTAATTCCGCTTGAGAAATAGTACAATAAGTACCCAAACTGCCAGAATATCCAGCGATGGGCAGCATATACCGAAGATAGCACCCTAATCAGAAAGCGAGCCATCTGAAAAAAATGCTAGCTATTCAGATATTCGCTTGAGAAAGTTTGGTGAGAACCACATATCTCTCGATGGGTAAACCACCTCGAATAATTTGTAAAAGTTAAACTCAGAAAACAGCTTGTTATTAAACATGTCAATTTCCGGCACAGCATATATTGTTGACTACTGGCCACCAAACCACAGATGCATAAGTTAGCATTGGTAGAACCATTGATTTGTATATAAAAAAAGCATTTTGGGTGACAAGCCTCAAGAGTTACCAAAAGCTCTTGTGCATTGCCAACAATTCGCTGTGGATTTTTGTAGTTTGTAATCCAGATGATATTTCCAAGAGAGTTTATTATTTAAAATAATACCAAGGTGTTTGACGTAGGCTGAGCTATTAGTCTTACACCCAAACAAATTTATTCACACAATTAATTATCATTATCAATATCATTATCAATATCATGATGAGTGGTATCCATACTCGATTTTAATTATTGTGCCTAATTTAAAGTAGAGTTTAATATTAAATTTATTTGTTATATTTACTATTTGGGCATCCGAAGTTTTAAATACTTATTATTATTATTAAACCAAAAAATAAAATATGTTCGCTCGAATGTATGCAATTTATTGGATATTATCGTAAATGTATTCACCATAAATAAAAAGTTAGTAGACTTTTAGTAAAAACTTCCACATCGTTCAATTTACCATTATTTGCTGCGGTTAACAAATTCGCTGATTCTCTTGTTTTGAATTTCGTTTGCTTCGAAAGTTTTATTTTCTAGATTTTCGTCTGTATTATTAGTACAACAATAAAATAAATAATAACAATTTAAAATAAAAAAACCAACAACTTAAACAAATCTAACTAAAACGAAAATATAAAAGGTATTCAAATACGTACATATATGAAATGGTCACATCATAAGGGAATTTATGTGCGGTGTTTGTATTAATATGCGTATGTTGAAAAAATATGGTGGACACAAAAATCCAAATCGAAAACCATACACATTTACTTATATAGTTTATGTTTTGTATCACAAATATAAATTTAACCAGTTAGAGGACAAATTTTGTTCGTTTAACCAAAAAAATTAAAAATATTATTTTGATTACCATGGGCTGGCCGCAAACTCACCAGGGTGACATCATGAGAAGGAGTTTGAATTTAGTACACACCATGAGGAACATGTAATTTATACACGGTCTTTAACAAAAAATAAAATATCATTCCTATTTCAAATTTGACTACTACTTTCAATCAGCTCAATGATACATATACAAAGGGTATATAGAAATTGAAACAATTTTCAATATTAAATTCCACCTTTCAATCAACAATCATTAATCATTTTTTTTCCGGTTGTTAGTGATAAAATAATATTTCTTTCAAATGTAATTTCAACTTGTGACATACAATTTATCCACACACAAAATATTTTATTATTTGTATTATGAATAAATCAATTTTCATAAATTTTACAAAAGCTCCCGCAACTTTATCATTGTCTATGATTGATTGAATAAAAATTGTGAACGCAAAAAATTGTACGTTGTATGTGTGTGTGTGTGTGTGTGTGTATGTGGAAATAATAAAAAAATCTCATATATTCAATATACGTATACATGTATAGTTAAGAAGAACAGCGAGATTATATTTGAAATAAATCAATTGAGTAAATTGATAAAATTTAAAAAAGCAGAATATGTAATGTACTGTGCATTTTCATTCTATAAATATGTTTTATGACGACCTAAATAATTTTTGTAGTTAGGAAGAAAATATGTTTTCAAAGCACCATTTTAACCTTATAATTCAGTTTTGTCCTAATGTATTGTACGACCTAATGAGCCATGTTGATTATTATGTTTATTCATCAAAACCGACGAGGCCAGCTCGCTATCGTAATCGGAACCGATGAACTGTGCTAAACAAATAAAGTGCACTAAACAAGCAGTAAATAAAATACACTAAACGCAAATATACAAACAACAACAAAATTGATGTATTGCGTTCGCTCGGTTCGTCATTTAGGCTGAAATCATATAATCATTTCGGTGGAATTTCGTAAGAATAACAGTTACCCCTAACTAACGCAATTAACCAAAATGGCAACGCACATTTTCTGGAATAAAAATGTACCAGTTCGCCTTAACGCACAAGCTCCCCATGAGCAAATTTGGAAATATTTTCAAATTGCCAAAGCATTGAACGTTTTATAAATAAATTCAATTAATATTCGGTTGAATTCTCTTTCTTATAGTTCGTGTTTTCCTTTGTTTTGAGTTCTCTACTAGAAAGAAAGAGAATTCTTAATCACCTATGCAATAAATTAAAAATTTTAATCAATGAAGTTTAAACCAAATCAATTAACAATAACCGAAGTAGCGTTACTGGCCGAAAAGACACCGATTACTCTTTTTGGAAAGCGGCAATGGAAACAAATAAACCACCTAACGACAGACAATCATATAGGCCTAGCTCGTTGCTTCCAACAATATTCGAAAAACTACTGCTCAAGAGACTCAAACCAATAATAGAAAAAAGAAATCATCTTCCTCCTCACCAATTAGGCTTTAGAGAAAATCACTCTACAATAGAGCAAGTGCACAGAATTATAAATATAATTGAAGATGAACTTGAAAACATAAAGATATGCTCTAGTATCTTCTAGGATGTAGCTCAAGCGTTTGACAAGGTATGGCATCAAGAACTATAGAATATAAACTACACCTAGGTCTAGGTAGCGTTCTAAGACCAATTCTGTATCTTGTATACACCAGAGATCTACCAGCTACAGGCTGCATGAGGCTGCAATCTTAGCAATTGGTGACAACATAAATGAAGCAACAGCCAAACTGCAGAGGGCCACTAACACAGTGAGTAACTGGACGAACAGATGGCAAATTCGATACATGTAAATTTTACCAATCGAAGAGTTAACTGGGTACCAGTTATTCTTAACACCCAACAAAATCAATATATACAAATTCGACGAAATATCTTGGCATGACTCTTGACCCTAAGCTGAAGCGGAAAGAGTGGCTCATAGGAATGATCTCTGAGATAACTCTATACATAATAAATTTCTCTTATACCGGCTAATACTAAAACCTATATAGACCTATGGCATTCAGCTTTGTGGTTGTGGTAGGAAGTCACATATAAATATAATACCCGCATTCCAAAACAAATTCCTACTCGACATTGTAAATGCTCCATTCTACATAAGAAAAGACAACCTTCTCAGGGACCTAAAGGTGGAATACGAGAAGTGAAAAAATAAAGAATCGTGCAAAGAAACACGTACATCAAGTCGGCACCAAAAATCTGTATACGTCATATGTTGGACAACCCAAACCCAGTAACGCGGCTTCAAAGGAAGAAGTCACTAGAACTTGGCACCTAGGTCCTAAATGACAGTTAAATAAGCTAAAATGTACATTTTACGGGGATTAACTAATGGGTTATACCCCTACAAAAGTGTACAAAATAAGATAGATAAACTACTAGATGTATGATGTGGCTAAAAATTCTACCAACTCTTTCACAGTTTGCTTATATAGGTCCTTTGTTTTAAGCCATGTTTGTCATTAAGCCGGTGTAACTGACCATCTATAAATAGTTCGAACCATGGATTCTGCATTCTCAAAACCATAGATGTATTCATTTTGTAGCATACTATGATGTGACCTTACTAGAATCGAATAAATCAGTTTTAGAGACGATTTGTTAATTTTCATATTGTAATTCGATTATCTTCTTAAATGATTGGCCAATAATTCAAATGTTTTATTTAGTTGTCACAAATATTCCACTCAATATGTTAATAATAATGTGCAGGTAATTTATTATAAATACAAAAACAAAATAATAAAGTTCGCCACTTAAAAGAGGAAAAGGCTTTACAGTTTATGGTCACTGAAAAAAAATTTCAACTAAGAGAAGGTTCTCTCTTGAAAATGTATGTTAACGGTTTTAAGAAACGATTATAGAAGAGACGTCGTGTCATAATTTTGGTTTAGATTTGGCTGATGAAAATAATATCGTGAATAATATTTCGACGCAAGCTATAACACACAATGTTAACAAAGTTAGACCGGATGATCGAAATTTTATTATTGATGGATGCACTTTGTATGTTACTAAATAGCAATAGTTTAGCAGAAATAGAATTTAATTTTGAAGCATTTTGTTTCACATTATATTTCAAACCAGTCGGCTTCACAGTTTATTAACAATTTAAAAATTCTTCCTTAATTGCTTATGCAATAGCTTGAAGATAATAACTTAAGAGTCGTCTCCAGAATGGAGATTATTCATATCGAGATACATTTTTTAAATAAATCGCTATTTGCTAACAGTCCTTAATATATAAAAAATTGAATAATATTTATTTAAATATAAACTCAACCTGATGATAACAAGCAGCATAATGATACTTTTAACGAGGAATTTTTATATTGACCGTTATATGTATTACATATTTACCACTTTAGCGAATATGCATTGCTTTCGAAATGAGAACTACAGTAAGGCTGTCAAAAGCTAGTGTTGTGAGTTGGTTTACAATAGTTAAAAACGACAACACGAAACAGGAAACTTTCCGGCTTGGCCAATTTATTAATAATATAATGAAGGAAGAACCTTAAAAACTAGGGAGGATGATCCAATTAGCGACCATGGCAAATATATCATGCTGTATAAAAATAAAAATTACAAACTCTTCTAACAGTTTAGAAATAGGCTTTTAACTTGATTTTCACAAATCCTCGGTTTATTTGAGTCAAAAGGTTGATACACCCTTTGATTACGCATTTATATTTTTATCATCAAGCAGCTTTTAGTAAACCTAACTGACCAGTTTTCTATAGTTTATTTGAAAGTAAACAATTTTTACGCATAACGCAATGTCCAATTTTGATGCATTAGAGTTAGTTAAAGTCTGGAAAATGAACCAGTAAATACACTTTCAAGTATACTAAAGTGACATCGGGAAAGTGGAGATCACAAGAGAAGGACCAGATAAGGACGTGAAAGGTGTACAACTCGGCAAGACGACTCATATTTAAAATGAATTAATTGCGAAATCGAACATTTCCGTCTACCCAGCTAAAAAATGAATTGCTATAGTGCTCGTTGAGGTATAATATCAGTTCAAGAACGATTAAGCGAAAGTTGTACGAATTTGAACTAACACTGTCCAGCCACAAATTAGCTCGTTTAGAATTTAGAAACTGTCTCTAGTTCATTAGACAGCAAATCATGAGCCGATGTTCTCTTCTCAGTTGAGACCACAATACAATTGTGGCAACCAGATGGACGACTAGTTTACAGAAGATTTGGAGACCAACTCGCATGATTGATTCTATTATGCTTTGTTGTGGTATATCAGTTGGGTGGAACGTACACAGCTCGTAGCGGTCGATTTGAGAATAGATTGCAGATTGGTTCATTCGCAACCTTCTAGAATATCACCACTCAATAGCAGCACTAAGAGTCACACCACAGGATGAATGATCTTAAACGTTCTCCATAGTATGCCCAGAAGAATACAAACAGTTATTAGAGCACGAGGACGGAATACCCGTCATGAAATTAACTTCGAAGGTTGAGTATTCCACTATGAAACATTTGCTTTGATGTAAAACTAAAACCGGATAAAAAACTAGATTCGATGGTTGTGTGAATGAGGCAGTGAAACTCTCAAAATGTTGCTGCAAAACATTGGTATTTGATCATAAATTTGAAAAAAAAGAATGAAGTGGAATACTTTTTATGGCAATATTCTAACACATCTTCATAAAAATTATTTTATAGGTTATGTTTACCAAAGCCTTCATATTAAATATTGTCTTTGTTACTCTAAGAGACCTTTTAAATGACAAACGAAGCAATTCTCTTAATTAATGTAATCGGCGTCTGAGTCAAGATGTATGCTTTAATTGGTACATAATTTAGCAGCAATCTTTTGATATAAAAATAAATAAAGAAATGGCTCTATAAGAAGACATTTTTTAATATTTCCTTTGTTGGAGTCGCCTCGAAAATTCTTTTTTTTTTTCCAAAGCAATTAGCTTCAATCGTGACAGCAATCAGTTCAAAATGATTGAACACTTGCGATTTTGTGTTTTCGATGTGATTATTTGTTTGCATGTTATGAATTATGTTATACTCTTCTGAATGGGATATATTAAAGTTTATATAATTACAAGTGGCGTAAACTGTACAAAATCGTTTTTTCCGGGACATATCCAAGGAAACTAATTTTCTTTTCCGCCGACGCATTTTATGAAGTTAGATGTCTTTTTATGTTGGTTCACAATGAAAAATTCTTTATAAAAAATATAAGTTATGGAATTTGTCCCCATTAGTATTTAAGAGAAATGAGGGAAGCTCAAACCTATTGGGTAGCAATCCCCCACAAAGGAGGATGTAACTTCACTAGAGTATTCGACAGTTTGCTGCAAGCATTTTGTATCTGGAAAAAGCGCTTCGCTTAACGGTTTGGTAAATCTTGATTGGATTCCTTCACTTGAGTTAGAGTATAATAAATTTGGCATACACAAACATGTTTAACTCGTTCCTTATACGCATTGTAACTTAGAACGCCAATGGGCTCAACCAACGAGCCCAGGAAAGGGAAATATTTCTCCATACAAACAATAAAGATATTGCACTGATTTCAGAAACGCACTTCTCCAACAAAGGTTTTATTAGAATAAAGGGATTCAATTCTTTCTAGACAACTCATCCTAGTGAAAGACCTAGAGGTGGTTCAGCTCTACTAATTAAAAATAATATCAAACATAATCAACAAGAGGATATTCGGGAAAGCTACATGCAAGCAACGGTTATCTCAATCCAATATATATAATATGGCGCAGATCTAAATATTGCGGCAGCATACTGTCCTCCACCGCATACACCAAAGAGGTTACAATTTAATAACGTCTTCAATAAACTCGGTCCAAGATTTATTATTGGAGGGAACTACAATATAAAGCATACAGTTTGGGGTTCTAGGCTAATTTCTCTTGGAAACGGAAATGTTTTGTTCACTGCCATTCATGAAAATAAATGTGAATACCTGTATCCAGGGGAGCCAACGTAAAGACAAAGTAAAAGCGGAACTCTTTGCTCAACATCTAGCAACATTTTTTCAACCCCATGACATTCATTCCAACATCGACGTAACACCTGTTTATCAACCAAGCCGAAGAAATCGACAAACATCTTAACCAAAAAAAGGCACCAGGAATTGATGAAATATCACCGGGTCTATTCAAGGAACTACCACGTAAACCAATCATCATGGTCACATACTTATTTAATGCCTGTATGAGATTGAATATGTATCCAAATGATTCAAAACGGCCCAAATAATTATGCTGAAGAAACCAGGTAAACCAGTTGAACAAGTAACAACGTAGAGACCTATCTCACTGCTTGCAACCTTATCAAAGCTGAAAACTACTTCTGAAACGTCTTAAGCTAGTGGTAAACATTCCTGATTTTCAATTTGGATTCAGGAGTAACCACTGCACAATAGATCAAGTCCATCGAATCACTACAATGATAGAGCAAGCGTTAGAAGAAAAGAAATATTGCCCCGCTGTATTAAATTTTGCAGCTGCTTGAATCATACCTCTCTGATCGCAAATTCAGAGTTATCCATGAGGAAACATGCTCTGACATTTATCCGACGCTACCTTCTCTACACTGCAGACATACCTACAACGAACAAAACATTCATCGGTTCGTTTGCTGACGACACAATGACGAGCAATGAACAACTTTAATAAATAGACGATTGATTGGAAAATCGCGCTTAACGAGCTTGCTTAAATTAACCCATGTGACATTTACGCTTCGACCCAAAAATATTAACCAGCACATATACATCAAAGGGGTGCAAGTGCCGCAGGCTGAATCGGCCAAACACCTTGGTCTGCATCTAGACTCAAGGCTAAAATGGTAACATTACGTGAGACAAAAAGCTGAACAGATACGATTAAAACAACGTCAAATGCACTGGTTAATTGGGCACCATTCCAAAATGAACCTGTATTGCAAAACACTAATTTATCAGACTATCTTCAAACTAATATATGTAGATGTACGATGCGCAGCTATGGGATTGTACTCATAAATTCAATAGAGACATTATCCAACGTAGTGCCAAAATAAATTTCTTCGAATGGTCACCAACGCTTATCGAATTGTGACTAATAGGGAAATACACAATGATTT